>OX352774.1:32232844-37066535 GCA_947095535.1 Poecilobothrus nobilitatus
AAAAATAGAATAGAATCGAACTTGTGAACTAAACACTTCTCAAGTTTAAGAAGCGGCCACTCTACCACTGCACCAAACTCCCCGCTGAAGTTTTGAGGTTTATATTCAATTTTATTGTGAAATTTCTATTTCCCACCATGCAAAAAATATATTTTAAAATTTTTTTTATGTTTTAAGAAAAAAAACAAAAAGCAAAAACAACAAAACAAAATTTAAAATTCAACGGAATAAAAGAGCGTCGTTTTTGAATATGTATATTATAGGTATAGATTATACATATTATATGATACATATGTATATACTTTACATGGGTTTTTTATAAAAATGGAAAATTATTAATGAAAATTAGAAAATTTTGGAAAAATATTAATTTTGTAAGATGGCTATACTGAATATTTATCATTTAAAAAGAAAAAAATGAAAGTTGGTTGGTAAATCATTGAGTAAAATGGTTTTAAATGACTGTCATTTACAGATTAAATATTATGATATGTAAGAATTTATTTCATATAAAATATTAGAAATAAAAAAAAAAAAAAAAAAAATAGAATAGAATCGAACTTGTGAACTAAACACTTCTCAAGTTTAAGAAGCGGCCACTCTACCACTGCACCAAACTCCCCGCTGAAGTTTTGAGGTTTATATTCAATTTTATTGTGAAATTTCTATTTCCCACCATGCAAAAAATATATTTTAAAATTTTTTTTATGTTTTAAGAAAAAAAACAAAAAGCAAAAACAACAAAACAAAATTTAAAATTCAACGGAATAAAAGAGCGTCGTTTTTGAATATGTATATTATAGGTATAGATTATACATATTATATGATACATATGTATATACTTTACATGGGTTTTTTATAAAAATGGAAAATTATTAATGAAAATTAGAAAATTTTGGAAAAATATTAATTTTGTAAGATGGCTATACTGAATATTTATCATTTAAAAAGAAAAAAATGAAAGTTGGTTGGTAAATCATTGAGTAAAATGGTTTTAAATGACTGTCATTTACAGATTAAATATTATGATATGTAAGAATTTATTTCATATAAAATATTAGAAATAAAAAAAAAAAAAAAAAAAATAGAATAGAATCGAACTTGTGAACTAAACACTTCTCAAGTTTAAGAAGCGGCCACTCTACCACTGCACCAAACTCCCCACTGAAGTTTTGAGGTTTATATTCAATTTTATTGTGAAATTTCTATTTCCCACCATGCAAAAAATATATTTTAAAATTTTTTTTATGTTTTAAGAAAAAAAACAAAAAGCAAAAACAACAAAACAAAATTTAAAATTCAACGGAATAAAAGAGCGTCGTTTTTGAATATGTATATTATAGGTATAGATTATACATATTATATGATACATATGTATATACTTTACATGGGTTTTTTATAAAAATGGAAAATTATTAATGAAAATTAGAAAATTTTGGAAAAATATTAATTTTGTAAGATGGCTATACTGAATATTTATCATTTAAAAAGAAAAAAATGAAAGTTGGTTGGTAAATCATTGAGTAAAATGGTTTTAAATGACTGTCATTTACAGATTAAATATTATGATATGTAAGAATTTATTTCATATAAAATATTAGAAATAAAAAAAAAAAAAAAAAAAATAGAATAGAATCGAACTTGTGAACTAAACACTTCTCAAGTTTAAGAAGCGGCCACTCTACCACTGCACCAAACTCCCCGCTGAAGTTTTGAGGTTTATATTCAATTTTATTGTGAAATTTCTATTTCCCACCATGCAAAAAATATATTTTAAAATTTTTTTTATGTTTTAAGAAAAAAAACAAAAAGCAAAAACAACAAAACAAAATTTAAAATTCAACGGAATAAAAGAGCGTCGTTTTTGAATATGTATATTATAGGTATAGATTATACATATTATATGATACATATGTATATACTTTACATGGGTTTTTTATAAAAATGGAAAATTATTAATGAAAATTAGAAAATTTTGGAAAAATATTAATTTTGTAAGATGGCTATACTGAATATTTATCATTTAAAAAGAAAAAAATGAAAGTTGGTTGGTAAATCATTGAGTAAAATGGTTTTAAATGACTGTCATTTACAGATTAAATATTATGATATGTAAGAATTTATTTCATATAAAATATTAGAAATAAAAAAAAAAAAAAAAAAAATAGAATAGAATCGAACTTGTGAACTAAACACTTCTCAAGTTTAAGAAGCGGCCACTCTACCACTGCACCAAACTCCCCGCTGAAGTTTTGAGGTTTATATTCAATTTTATTGTGAAATTTCTATTTCCCACCATGCAAAAAATATATTTTAAAATTTTTTTTATGTTTTAAGAAAAAAAACAAAAAGCAAAAACAACAAAACAAAATTTAAAATTCAACGGAATAAAAGAGCGTCGTTTTTGAATATGTATATTATAGGTATAGATTATACATATTATATGATACATATGTATATACTTTACATGGGTTTTTTATAAAAATGGAAAATTATTAATGAAAATTAGAAAATTTTGGAAAAATATTAATTTTGTAAGATGGCTATACTGAATATTTATCATTTAAAAAGAAAAAAATGAAAGTTGGTTGGTAAATCATTGAGTAAAATGGTTTTAAATGACTGTCATTTACAGATTAAATATTATGATATGTAAGAATTTATTTCATATAAAATATTAGAAATAAAAAAAAAAAAAAAAAAATAGAATAGAATCGAACTTGTGAACTAAACACTTCTCAAGTTTAAGAAGCGGCCACTCTACCACTGCACCAAACTCCCCGCTGAAGTTTTGAGGTTTATATTCAATTTTATTGTGAAATTTCTATTTCCCACCATGCAAAAAATATATTTTAAAATTTTTTTTATGTTTTAAGAAAAAAAACAAAAAGCAAAAACAACAAAACAAAATTTAAAATTCAACGGAATAAAAGAGCGTCGTTTTTGAATATGTATATTATAGGTATAGATTATACATATTATATGATACATATGTATATACTTTACATGGGTTTTTTATAAAAATGGAAAATTATTAATGAAAATTAGAAAATTTTGGAAAAATATTAATTTTGTAAGATGGCTATACTGAATATTTATCATTTAAAAAGAAAAAAATGAAAGTTGGTTGGTAAATCATTGAGTAAAATGGTTTTAAATGACTGTCATTTACAGATTAAATATTATGATATGTAAGAATTTATTTCATATAAAATATTAGAAATAAAAAAAAAAAAAAAAAAAATAGAATAGAATCGAACTTGTGAACTAAACACTTCTCAAGTTTAAGAAGCGGCCACTCTACCACTGCACCAAACTCCCCACTGAAGTTTTGAGGTTTATATTCAATTTTATTGTGAAATTTCTATTTCCCACCATGCAAAAAATATATTTTAAAATTTTTTTTATGTTTTAAGAAAAAAAACAAAAAGCAAAAACAACAAAACAAAATTTAAAATTCAACGGAATAAAAGAGCGTCGTTTTTGAATATGTATATTATAGGTATAGATTATACATATTATATGATACATATGTATATACTTTACATGGGTTTTTTATAAAAATGGAAAATTATTAATGAAAATTAGAAAATTTTGGAAAAATATTAATTTTGTAAGATGGCTATACTGAATATTTATCATTTAAAAAGAAAAAAATGAAAGTTGGTTGGTAAATCATTGAGTAAAATGGTTTTAAATGACTGTCATTTACAGATTAAATATTATGATATGTAAGAATTTATTTCATATAAAATATTAGAAATAAAAAAAAAAAAAAAAAAAATAGAATAGAATCGAACTTGTGAACTAAACACTTCTCAAGTTTAAGAAGCGGCCACTCTACCACTGCACCAAACTCCCCGCTGAAGTTTTGAGGTTTATATTCAATTTTATTGTGAAATTTCTATTTCCCACCATGCAAAAAATATATTTTAAAATTTTTTTTATGTTTTAAGAAAAAAAACAAAAAGCAAAAACAACAAAACAAAATTTAAAATTCAACGGAATAAAAGAGCGTCGTTTTTGAATATGTATATTATAGGTATAGATTATACATATTATATGATACATATGTATATACTTTACATGGGTTTTTTATAAAAATGGAAAATTATTAATGAAAATTAGAAAATTTTGGAAAAATATTAATTTTGTAAGATGGCTATACTGAATATTTATCATTTAAAAAGAAAAAAATGAAAGTTGGTTGGTAAATCATTGAGTAAAATGGTTTTAAATGACTGTCATTTACAGATTAAATATTATGATATGTAAGAATTTATTTCATATAAAATATTAGAAATAAAAAAAAAAAAAAAAAAATAGAATAGAATCGAACTTGTGAACTAAACACTTCTCAAGTTTAAGAAGCGGCCACTCTACCACTGCACCAAACTCCCCGCTGAAGTTTTGAGGTTTATATTCAATTTTATTGTGAAATTTCTATTTCCCACCATGCAAAAAATATATTTTAAAATTTTTTTTATGTTTTAAGAAAAAAAACAAAAAGCAAAAACAACAAAACAAAATTTAAAATTCAACGGAATAAAAGAGCGTCGTTTTTGAATATGTATATTATAGGTATAGATTATACATATTATATGATACATATGTATATACTTTACATGGGTTTTTTATAAAAATGGAAAATTATTAATGAAAATTAGAAAATTTTGGAAAAATATTAATTTTGTAAGATGGCTATACTGAATATTTATCATTTAAAAAGAAAAAAATGAAAGTTGGTTGGTAAATCATTGAGTAAAATGGTTTTAAATGACTGTCATTTACAGATTAAATATTATGATATGTAAGAATTTATTTCATATAAAATATTAGAAATAAAAAAAAAAAAAAAAAAATAGAATAGAATCGAACTTGTGAACTAAACACTTCTCAAGTTTAAGAAGCGGCCACTCTACCACTGCACCAAACTCCCCGCTGAAGTTTTGAGGTTTATATTCAATTTTATTGTGAAATTTCTATTTCCCACCATGCAAAAAATATATTTTAAAATTTTTTTTATGTTTTAAGAAAAAAAACAAAAAGCAAAAACAACAAAACAAAATTTAAAATTCAACGGAATAAAAGAGCGTCGTTTTTGAATATGTATATTATAGGTATAGATTATACATATTATATGATACATATGTATATACTTTACATGGGTTTTTTATAAAAATGGAAAATTATTAATGAAAATTAGAAAATTTTGGAAAAATATTAATTTTGTAAGATGGCTATACTGAATATTTATCATTTAAAAAGAAAAAAATGAAAGTTGGTTGGTAAATCATTGAGTAAAATGGTTTTAAATGACTGTCATTTACAGATTAAATATTATGATATGTAAGAATTTATTTCATATAAAATATTAGAAATAAAAAAAAAAAAAAAAAAAATAGAATAGAATCGAACTTGTGAACTAAACACTTCTCAAGTTTAAGAAGCGGCCACTCTACCACTGCACCAAACTCCCCGCTGAAGTTTTGAGGTTTATATTCAATTTTATTGTGAAATTTCTATTTCCCACCATGCAAAAAATATATTTTAAAATTTTTTTTATGTTTTAAGAAAAAAAACAAAAAGCAAAAACAACAAAACAAAATTTAAAATTCAACGGAATAAAAGAGCGTCGTTTTTGAATATGTATATTATAGGTATAGATTATACATATTATATGATACATATGTATATACTTTACATGGGTTTTTTATAAAAATGGAAAATTATTAATGAAAATTAGAAAATTTTGGAAAAATATTAATTTTGTAAGATGGCTATACTGAATATTTATCATTTAAAAAGAAAAAAATGAAAGTTGGTTGGTAAATCATTGAGTAAAATGGTTTTAAATGACTGTCATTTACAGATTAAATATTATGATATGTAAGAATTTATTTCATATAAAATATTAGAAATAAAAAAAAAAAAAAAAAAAATAGAATAGAATCGAACTTGTGAACTAAACACTTCTCAAGTTTAAGAAGCGGCCACTCTACCACTGCACCAAACTCCCCACTGAAGTTTTGAGGTTTATATTCAATTTTATTGTGAAATTTCTATTTCCCACCATGCAAAAAATATATTTTAAAATTTTTTTTATGTTTTAAGAAAAAAAACAAAAAGCAAAAACAACAAAACAAAATTTAAAATTCAACGGAATAAAAGAGCGTCGTTTTTGAATAT
This sequence comes from Poecilobothrus nobilitatus, assembly GCA_947095535.1. NCBI lineage: Eukaryota > Metazoa > Arthropoda > Insecta > Diptera > Dolichopodidae > Poecilobothrus > Poecilobothrus nobilitatus. Next base: position 32,239,034 of record OX352774.1, read on the forward strand.
GTATATTATAGGTATAGATTATACATATTATATGATACATATGTATATACTTTACATGGGTTTTTTATAAAAATGGAAAATTATTAATGAAAATTAGAAAATTTTGGAAAAATATTAATTTTGTAAGATGGCTATACTGAATATTTATCATTTAAAAAGAAAAAAATGAAAGTTGGTTGGTAAATCATTGAGTAAAATGGTTTTAAATGACTGTCATTTACAGATTAAATATTATGATATGTAAGAATTTATTTCATATAAAATATTAGAAATAAAAAAAAAAAAAAAAAAAATAGAATAGAATCGAACTTGTGAACTAAACACTTCTCAAGTTTAAGAAGCGGCCACTCTACCACTGCACCAAACTCCCCGCTGAAGTTTTGAGGTTTATATTCAATTTTATTGTGAAATTTCTATTTCCCACCATGCAAAAAATATATTTTAAAATTTTTTTTATGTTTTAAGAAAAAAAACAAAAAGCAAAAACAACAAAACAAAATTTAAAATTCAACGGAATAAAAGAGCGTCGTTTTTGAATATGTATATTATAGGTATAGATTATACATATTATATGATACATATGTATATACTTTACATGGGTTTTTTATAAAAATGGAAAATTATTAATGAAAATTAGAAAATTTTGGAAAAATATTAATTTTGTAAGATGGCTATACTGAATATTTATCATTTAAAAAGAAAAAAATGAAAGTTGGTTGGTAAATCATTGAGTAAAATGGTTTTAAATGACTGTCATTTACAGATTAAATATTATGATATGTAAGAATTTATTTCATATAAAATATTAGAAATAAAAAAAAAAAAAAAAAAAATAGAATAGAATCGAACTTGTGAACTAAACACTTCTCAAGTTTAAGAAGCGGCCACTCTACCACTGCACCAAACTCCCCGCTGAAGTTTTGAGGTTTATATTCAATTTTATTGTGAAATTTCTATTTCCCACCATGCAAAAAATATATTTTAAAATTTTTTTTATGTTTTAAGAAAAAAAACAAAAAGCAAAAACAACAAAACAAAATTTAAAATTCAACGGAATAAAAGAGCGTCGTTTTTGAATATGTATATTATAGGTATAGATTATACATATTATATGATACATATGTATATACTTTACATGGGTTTTTTATAAAAATGGAAAATTATTAATGAAAATTAGAAAATTTTGGAAAAATATTAATTTTGTAAGATGGCTATACTGAATATTTATCATTTAAAAAGAAAAAAATGAAAGTTGGTTGGTAAATCATTGAGTAAAATGGTTTTAAATGACTGTCATTTACAGATTAAATATTATGATATGTAAGAATTTATTTCATATAAAATATTAGAAATAAAAAAAAAAAAAAAAAAAATAGAATAGAATCGAACTTGTGAACTAAACACTTCTCAAGTTTAAGAAGCGGCCACTCTACCACTGCACCAAACTCCCCGCTGAAGTTTTGAGGTTTATATTCAATTTTATTGTGAAATTTCTATTTCCCACCATGCAAAAAATATATTTTAAAATTTTTTTTATGTTTTAAGAAAAAAAACAAAAAGCAAAAACAACAAAACAAAATTTAAAATTCAACGGAATAAAAGAGCGTCGTTTTTGAATATGTATATTATAGGTATAGATTATACATATTATATGATACATATGTATATACTTTACATGGGTTTTTTATAAAAATGGAAAATTATTAATGAAAATTAGAAAATTTTGGAAAAATATTAATTTTGTAAGATGGCTATACTGAATATTTATCATTTAAAAAGAAAAAAATGAAAGTTGGTTGGTAAATCATTGAGTAAAATGGTTTTAAATGACTGTCATTTACAGATTAAATATTATGATATGTAAGAATTTATTTCATATAAAATATTAGAAATAAAAAAAAAAAAAAAAAAAATAGAATAGAATCGAACTTGTGAACTAAACACTTCTCAAGTTTAAGAAGCGGCCACTCTACCACTGCACCAAACTCCCCACTGAAGTTTTGAGGTTTATATTCAATTTTATTGTGAAATTTCTATTTCCCACCATGCAAAAAATATATTTTAAAATTTTTTTTATGTTTTAAGAAAAAAAACAAAAAGCAAAAACAACAAAACAAAATTTAAAATTCAACGGAATAAAAGAGCGTCGTTTTTGAATATGTATATTATAGGTATAGATTATACATATTATATGATACATATGTATATACTTTACATGGGTTTTTTTATAAAAATGGAAAATTATTAATGAAAATTAGAAAATTTTGGAAAAATATTAATTTTGTAAGATGGCTATACTGAATATTTATCATTTAAAAAGAAAAAAATGAAAGTTGGTTGGTAAATCATTGAGTAAAATGGTTTTAAATGACTGTCATTTACAGATTAAATATTATGATATGTAAGAATTTATTTCATATAAAATATTAGAAATAAAAAAAAAAAAAAAAAAAATAGAATAGAATCGAACTTGTGAACTAAACACTTCTCAAGTTTAAGAAGCGGCCACTCTACCACTGCACCAAACTCCCCACTGAAGTTTTGAGGTTTATATTCAATTTTATTGTGAAATTTCTATTTCCCACCATGCAAAAAATATATTTTAAAATTTTTTTTATGTTTTAAGAAAAAAAACAAAAAGCAAAAACAACAAAACAAAATTTAAAATTCAACGGAATAAAAGAGCGTCGTTTTTGAATATGTATATTATAGGTATAGATTATACATATTATATGATACATATGTATATACTTTACATGGGTTTTTTATAAAAATGGAAAATTATTAATGAAAATTAGAAAATTTTGGAAAAATATTAATTTTGTAAGATGGCTATACTGAATATTTATCATTTAAAAAGAAAAAAATGAAAGTTGGTTGGTAAATCATTGAGTAAAATGGTTTTAAATGACTGTCATTTACAGATTAAATATTATGATATGTAAGAATTTATTTCATATAAAATATTAGAAATAAAAAAAAAAAAAAAAAAAATAGAATAGAATCGAACTTGTGAACTAAACACTTCTCAAGTTTAAGAAGCGGCCACTCTACCACTGCACCAAACTCCCCACTGAAGTTTTGAGGTTTATATTCAATTTTATTGTGAAATTTCTATTTCCCACCATGCAAAAAATATATTTTAAAATTTTTTTTATGTTTTAAGAAAAAAAACAAAAAGCAAAAACAACAAAACAAAATTTAAAATTCAACGGAATAAAAGAGCGTCGTTTTTGAATATGTATATTATAGGTATAGATTATACATATTATATGATACATATGTATATACTTTACATGGGTTTTTTATAAAAATGGAAAATTATTAATGAAAATTAGAAAATTTTGGAAAAATATTAATTTTGTAAGATGGCTATACTGAATATTTATCATTTAAAAAGAAAAAAATGAAAGTTGGTTGGTAAATCATTGAGTAAAATGGTTTTAAATGACTGTCATTTACAGATTAAATATTATGATATGTAAGAATTTATTTCATATAAAATATTAGAAATAAAAAAAAAAAAAAAAAAAATAGAATAGAATCGAACTTGTGAACTAAACACTTCTCAAGTTTAAGAAGCGGCCACTCTACCACTGCACCAAACTCCCCACTGAAGTTTTGAGGTTTATATTCAATTTTATTGTGAAATTTCTATTTCCCACCATGCAAAAAATATATTTTAAAATTTTTTTTATGTTTTAAGAAAAAAAACAAAAAGCAAAAACAACAAAACAAAATTTAAAATTCAACGGAATAAAAGAGCGTCGTTTTTGAATATGTATATTATAGGTATAGATTATACATATTATATGATACATATGTATATACTTTACATGGGTTTTTTATAAAAATGGAAAATTATTAATGAAAATTAGAAAATTTTGGAAAAATATTAATTTTGTAAGATGGCTATACTGAATATTTATCATTTAAAAAGAAAAAAATGAAAGTTGGTTGGTAAATCATTGAGTAAAATGGTTTTAAATGACTGTCATTTACAGATTAAATATTATGATATGTAAGAATTTATTTCATATAAAATATTAGAAATAAAAAAAAAAAAAAAAAAAATAGAATAGAATCGAACTTGTGAACTAAACACTTCTCAAGTTTAAGAAGCGGCCACTCTACCACTGCACCAAACTCCCCACTGAAGTTTTGAGGTTTATATTCAATTTTATTGTGAAATTTCTATTTCCCACCATGCAAAAAATATATTTTAAAATTTTTTTTATGTTTTAAGAAAAAAAACAAAAAGCAAAAACAACAAAACAAAATTTAAAATTCAACGGAATAAAAGAGCGTCGTTTTTGAATATGTATATTATAGGTATAGATTATACATATTATATGATACATATGTATATACTTTACATGGGTTTTTTATAAAAATGGAAAATTATTAATGAAAATTAGAAAATTTTGGAAAAATATTAATTTTGTAAGATGGCTATACTGAATATTTATCATTTAAAAAGAAAAAAATGAAAGTTGGTTGGTAAATCATTGAGTAAAATGGTTTTAAATGACTGTCATTTACAGATTAAATATTATGATATGTAAGAATTTATTTCATATAAAATATTAGAAATAAAAAAAAAAAAAAAAAAAATAGAATAGAATCGAACTTGTGAACTAAACACTTCTCAAGTTTAAGAAGCGGCCACTCTACCACTGCACCAAACTCCCCGCTGAAGTTTTGAGGTTTATATTCAATTTTATTGTGAAATTTCTATTTCCCACCATGCAAAAAATATATTTTAAAATTTTTTTTATGTTTTAAGAAAAAAAACAAAAAGCAAAAACAACAAAACAAAATTTAAAATTCAACGGAATAAAAGAGCGTCGTTTTTGAATATGTATATTATAGGTATAGATTATACATATTATATGATACATATGTATATACTTTACATGGGTTTTTTATAAAAATGGAAAATTATTAATGAAAATTAGAAAATTTTGGAAAAATATTAATTTTGTAAGATGGCTATACTGAATATTTATCATTTAAAAAGAAAAAAATGAAAGTTGGTTGGTAAATCATTGAGTAAAATGGTTTTAAATGACTGTCATTTACAGATTAAATATTATGATATGTAAGAATTTATTTCATATAAAATATTAGAAATAAAAAAAAAAAAAAAAAAAATAGAATAGAATCGAACTTGTGAACTAAACACTTCTCAAGTTTAAGAAGCGGCCACTCTACCACTGCACCAAACTCCCCACTGAAGTTTTGAGGTTTATATTCAATTTTATTGTGAAATTTCTATTTCCCACCATGCAAAAAATATATTTTAAAATTTTTTTTATGTTTTAAGAAAAAAAACAAAAAGCAAAAACAACAAAACAAAATTTAAAATTCAACGGAATAAAAGAGCGTCGTTTTTGAATATGTATATTATAGGTATAGATTATACATATTATATGATACATATGTATATACTTTACATGGGTTTTTTATAAAAATGGAAAATTATTAATGAAAATTAGAAAATTTTGGAAAAATATTAATTTTGTAAGATGGCTATACTGAATATTTATCATTTAAAAAGAAAAAAATGAAAGTTGGTTGGTAAATCATTGAGTAAAATGGTTTTAAATGACTGTCATTTACAGATTAAATATTATGATATGTAAGAATTTATTTCATATAAAATATTAGAAATAAAAAAAAAAAAAAAAAAAATAGAATAGAATCGAACTTGTGAACTAAACACTTCTCAAGTTTAAGAAGCGGCCACTCTACCACTGCACCAAACTCCCCGCTGAAGTTTTGAGGTTTATATTCAATTTTATTGTGAAATTTCTATTTCCCACCATGCAAAAAATATATTTTAAAATTTTTTTTATGTTTTAAGAAAAAAAACAAAAAGCAAAAACAACAAAACAAAATTTAAAATTCAACGGAATAAAAGAGCGTCGTTTTTGAATATGTATATTATAGGTATAAATTATACATATTATATGATACATATGTATATACTTTACATGGGTTTTTTATAAAAATGGAAAATTATTAATGAAAATTAGAAAATTTTGGAAAAATATTAATTTTGTAAGATGGCTATACTGAATATTTATCATTTAAAAAGAAAAAAATGAAAGTTGGTTGGTAAATCATTGAGTAAAATGGTTTTAAATGACTGTCATTTACAGATTAAATATTATGATATGTAAGAATTTATTTCATATAAAATATTAGAAATAAAAAAAAAAAAAAAAAAAATAGAATAGAATCGAACTTGTGAACTAAACACTTCTCAAGTTTAAGAAGCGGCCACTCTACCACTGCACCAAACTCCCCGCTGAAGTTTTGAGGTTTATATTCAATTTTATTGTGAAATTTCTATTTCCCACCATGCAAAAAATATATTTTAAAATTTTTTTTATGTTTTAAGAAAAAAAACAAAAAGCAAAAACAACAAAACAAAATTTAAAATTCAACGGAATAAAAGAGCGTCGTTTTTGAATATGTATATTATAGGTATAGATTATACATATTATATGATACATATGTATATACTTTACATGGGTTTTTTATAAAAATGGAAAATTATTAATGAAAATTAGAAAATTTTGGAAAAATATTAATTTTGTAAGATGGCTATACTGAATATTTATCATTTAAAAAGAAAAAAATGAAAGTTGGTTGGTAAATCATTGAGTAAAATGGTTTTAAATGACTGTCATTTACAGATTAAATATTATGATATGTAAGAATTTATTTCATATAAAATATTAGAAATAAAAAAAAAAAAAAAAAAAATAGAATAGAATCGAACTTGTGAACTAAACACTTCTCAAGTTTAAGAAGCGGCCACTCTACCACTGCACCAAACTCCCCACTGAAGTTTTGAGGTTTATATTCAATTTTATTGTGAAATTTCTATTTCCCACCATGCAAAAAATATATTTTAAAATTTTTTTTATGTTTTAAGAAAAAAAACAAAAAGCAAAAACAACAAAACAAAATTTAAAATTCAACGGAATAAAAGAGCGTCGTTTTTGAATATGTATATTATAGGTATAGATTATACATATTATATGATACATATGTATATACTTTACATGGGTTTTTTATAAAAATGGAAAATTATTAATGAAAATTAGAAAATTTTGGAAAAATATTAATTTTGTAAGATGGCTATACTGAATATTTATCATTTAAAAAGAAAAAAATGAAAGTTGGTTGGTAAATCATTGAGTAAAATGGTTTTAAATGACTGTCATTTACAGATTAAATATTATGATATGTAAGAATTTATTTCATATAAAATATTAGAAATAAAAAAAAAAAAAAAAAAAATAGAATAGAATCGAACTTGTGAACTAAACACTTCTCAAGTTTAAGAAGCGGCCACTCTACCACTGCACCAAACTCCCCACTGAAGTTTTGAGGTTTATATTCAATTTTATTGTGAAATTTCTATTTCCCACCATGCAAAAAATATATTTTAAAATTTTTTTTATGTTTTAAGAAAAAAAACAAAAAGCAAAAACAACAAAACAAAATTTAAAATTCAACGGAATAAAAGAGCGTCGTTTTTGAATATGTATATTATAGGTATAGATTATACATATTATATGATACATATGTATATACTTTACATGGGTTTTTTATAAAAATGGAAAATTATTAATGAAAATTAGAAAATTTTGGAAAAATATTAATTTTGTAAGATGGCTATACTGAATATTTATCATTTAAAAAGAAAAAAATGAAAGTTGGTTGGTAAATCATTGAGTAAAATGGTTTTAAATGACTGTCATTTACAGATTAAATATTATGATATGTAAGAATTTATTTCATATAAAATATTAGAAATAAAAAAAAAAAAAAAAAAAATAGAATAGAATCGAACTTGTGAACTAAACACTTCTCAAGTTTAAGAAGCGGCCACTCTACCACTGCACCAAACTCCCCGCTGAAGTTTTGAGGTTTATATTCAATTTTATTGTGAAATTTCTATTTCCCACCATGCAAAAAATATATTTTAAAATTTTTTTTATGTTTTAAGAAAAAAAACAAAAAGCAAAAACAACAAAACAAAATTTAAAATTCAACGGAATAAAAGAGCGTCGTTTTTGAATATGTATATTATAGGTATAGATTATACATATTATATGATACATATGTATATACTTTACATGGGTTTTTTATAAAAATGGAAAATTATTAATGAAAATTAGAAAATTTTGGAAAAATATTAATTTTGTAAGATGGCTATACTGAATATTTATCATTTAAAAAGAAAAAAATGAAAGTTGGTTGGTAAATCATTGAGTAAAATGGTTTTAAATGACTGTCATTTACAGATTAAATATTATGATATGTAAGAATTTATTTCATATAAAATATTAGAAATAAAAAAAAAAAAAAAAAAAATAGAATAGAATCGAACTTGTGAACTAAACACTTCTCAAGTTTAAGAAGCGGCCACTCTACCACTGCACCAAACTCCCCACTGAAGTTTTGAGGTTTATATTCAATTTTATTGTGAAATTTCTATTTCCCACCATGCAAAAAATATATTTTAAAATTTTTTTTATGTTTTAAGAAAAAAAACAAAAAGCAAAAACAACAAAACAAAATTTAAAATTCAACGGAATAAAAGAGCGTCGTTTTTGAATATGTATATTATAGGTATAGATTATACATATTATATGATACATATGTATATACTTTACATGGGTTTTTTATAAAAATGGAAAATTATTAATGAAAATTAGAAAATTTTGGAAAAATATTAATTTTGTAAGATGGCTATACTGAATATTTATCATTTAAAAAGAAAAAAATGAAAGTTGGTTGGTAAATCATTGAGTAAAATGGTTTTAAATGACTGTCATTTACAGATTAAATATTATGATATGTAAGAATTTATTTCATATAAAATATTAGAAATAAAAAAAAAAAAAAAATAAAATAGAATAGAATCGAACTTGTGAACTAAACACTTCTCAAGTTTAAGAAGCGGCCACTCTACCACTGCACCAAACTCCCCACTGAAGTTTTGAGGTTTATATTCAATTTTATTGTGAAATTTCTATTTCCCACCATGCAAAAAATATATTTTAAAATTTTTTTTATGTTTTAAGAAAAAAAACAAAAAGCAAAAACAACAAAACAAAATTTAAAATTCAACGGAATAAAAGAGCGTCGTTTTTGAATATGTATATTATAGGTATAGATTATACATATTATATGATACATATGTATATACTTTACATGGGTTTTTTATAAAAATGGAAAATTATTAATGAAAATTAGAAAATTTTGGAAAAATATTAATTTTGTAAGATGGCTATACTGAATATTTATCATTTAAAAAGAAAAAAATGAAAGTTGGTTGGTAAATCATTGAGTAAAATGGTTTTAAATGACTGTCATTTACAGATTAAATATTATGATATGTAAGAATTTATTTCATATAAAATATTAGAAATAAAAAAAAAAAAAAAAAAAATAGAATAGAATCGAACTTGTGAACTAAACACTTCTCAAGTTTAAGAAGCGGCCACTCTACCACTGCACCAAACTCCCCACTGAAGTTTTGAGGTTTATATTCAATTTTATTGTGAAATTTCTATTTCCCACCATGCAAAAAATATATTTTAAAATTTTTTTTATGTTTTAAGAAAAAAAACAAAAAGCAAAAACAACAAAACAAAATTTAAAATTCAACGGAATAAAAGAGCGTCGTTTTTGAATATGTATATTATAGGTATAGATTATACATATTATATGATACATATGTATATACTTTACATGGGTTTTTTATAAAAATGGAAAATTATTAATGAAAATTAGAAAATTTTGGAAAAATATTAATTTTGTAAGATGGCTATACTGAATATTTATCATTTAAAAAGAAAAAAATGAAAGTTGGTTGGTAAATCATTGAGTAAAATGGTTTTAAATGACTGTCATTTACAGATTAAATATTATGATATGTAAGAATTTATTTCATATAAAATATTAGAAATAAAAAAAAAAAAAAAAAAAATAGAATAGAATCGAACTTGTGAACTAAACACTTCTCAAGTATAAGAAGCGGCCACTCTACCACTGCACCAAACTCCCCACTGAAGTTTTGAGGTTTATATTCAATTTTATTGTGAAATTTCTATTTCCCACCATGCAAAAAATATATTTTAAAATTTTTTTTATGTTTTAAGAAAAAAAACAAAAAGCAAAAACAACAAAACAAAATTTAAAATTCAACGGAATAAAAGAGCGTCGTTTTTGAATATGTATATTATAGGTATAGATTATACATATTATATGATACATATGTATATACTTTACATGGGTTTTTTATAAAAATGGAAAATTATTAATGAAAATTAGAAAATTTTGGAAAAATATTAATTTTGTAAGATGGCTATACTGAATATTTATCATTTAAAAAGAAAAAAATGAAAGTTGGTTGGTAAATCATTGAGTAAAATGGTTTTAAATGACTGTCATTTACAGATTAAATATTATGATGATATGTAAGAATTTATTTCATATAAAATATTAGAAATAAAAAAAAAAAAAAAAAAAATAGAATAGAATCGAACTTGTGAACTAAACACTTCTCAAGTTTAAGAAGCGGCCACTCTACCACTGCACCAAACTCCCCACTGAAGTTTTGAGGTTTATATTCAATTTTATTGTGAAATTTCTATTTCCCACCATGCAAAAAATATATTTTAAAATTTTTTTTATGTTTTAAGAAAAAAAACAAAAAGCAAAAACAACAAAACAAAATTTAAAATTCAACGGAATAAAAGAGCGTTGTTTTTGAATATGTATATTATAGGTATAGATTATACATATTATATGATACATATGTATATACTTTACATGGGTTTTTTATTAAAATGGAAAATTATTAATGAAAATTAGAAAATTTTGGAAAAATATTAATTTTGTAAGATGGCTATACTGAATATTTATCATTTAAAAAGAAAAAAATGAAAGTTGGTTGGTAAATCATTGAGTAAAATGGTTTTAAATGACTGTCATTTACAGATTAAATATTATGATATGTAAGTATTTATTTCATATAAAATATTAGAAATAAAAAAAAAAAAAAAAAAAATAGAATAGAATCGAACTTGTGAACTAAACACTTCTCAAGTTTAAGAAGCGGCCACTCTACCACTGCACCAAACTCCCCACTGAAGTTTTGAGGTTTATATTCAATTTTATTGTGAAATTTCTATTTCCCACCATGCAAAAAATATATTTTAAAATTTTTTTTATGTTTTAAGAAAAAAAAACAAAAAGCAAAAACAACAAAACAAAATTTAAAATTCAACGGAATAAAAGAGCGTCGTTTTTGAATATGTATATTATAGGTATAGATTATACATATTATATGATACATATGTATATACTTTACATGGGTTTTTTATAAAAATGGAAAATTATTAATGAAAATTAGAAAATTTTGGAAAAATATTAATTTTGTAAGATGGCTATACTGAATATTTATCATTTAAAAAGAAAAAAATGAAAGTTGGTTGGTAAATCATTGAGTAAAATGGTTTTAAATGACTGTCATTTACAGATTAAATATTATGATTTAAAAATATTTTCACCATAGCATCCAAATTAAAAGTTTTAATTAATTTTCAGCCAGTAAAAAAAAAAACTTTAAATTCCATTCAAAAATACCTACTATATCTTTTATTAAATTTAATGTTAAATTTTTAATTAAATTTAAATTTAAAACACGATTCATATATACATAGTTTATAACTCTTATAATAGTAAACTTTGACCTAATAATATAAATTCTCCAGAAAAAAATTTTTAATATTATAATAATAAAAATATTTAACAGCCCAGCAGGCAAACATCAATAATGAATTAAATGCTCGACACTCAACAATTAAATTCACCACAAAATTCACAATCAAAATATGTTCAATTTAATAAAAAAAAAAAAAAAAAAGACAAAAAATCTCCACTTGTGAATCAATAACACCCTTTATTTCATTCCGTACTGTCTTTAATTCTCTTGAATATTTAATGTAAGATTTAAACAATAGAAGATTTAAAACTAAAGAGAGAGAAACATTTTTTCTCTGTTAGTCTGTTATTATATAAAAACAAACAGATTTTATGAGAGTAATTTTAAAAAATTTTTCTTTTCTTTTTCTCTTCAACTTTTTTAATAAATTATTAAAACATCACTGTATATCCTTGAAACTTTAAAATGAAAAATTTTACCAAAAAAAATAAAACTAAGAATTAAAAAGAGACAAAAATACTTAAAATGAAAAAGAAACTAAAACATCCAAAAAAAAAAAAAAAGGATAGGAAAAAAAATGACATGACAGTGACAATATCTCGGTTTTACACCATTGAAAACCAACACGGACTATCTTAAAAAAAAGGAATTTTTGAAATGAAAACAGATAGAAAAGAAAAAAAAAATGTTTTTCTAATTTTTGTAGGACATGCTTTCGCAATTATTCATTTCCCAACATTTTCACAATTAAATTTTTTATACATGTTTGTTTAATTAATTATGTTTGGAAATAAACGAAAAAATTATGTTTCATTTATTTATCAAACTCATTATTTTCTTAGTTTTACCATTTTTTTCTTTAACAACTTCCTAGGCTTACTCTTCTATTCAACAATTTTTTTGCACCTTTACACAAAAAAAAAAAATTGTTGAAGAAGAGTTGGCTGCTTTTTAAAATCTAGCATTTCAAACTATCTCATTTTATAACTATAAAATGTCTTATAATTAAAAATCTTGAATACTCATATATAGATGTAAACATATTCTGTAAAAAACTTATATAGCTAATTTTGTTTGTGTCGAACTATAAAATATCTTCTAATTAGATACTTTGTTTTTACATACATATTTCAATAAAAATGCAACTAAAATATTGAGGGCTGCCGTCCGAAACTCTTCCTATCCAAATTTTTTATTAAACACAAATTTTGATGCCTAATTTTTATGCTTATAGTAAAGTATCTTTAGCGGGTTTCATCTAAAACGATTATTCTTGTATAGTCAGCATCCCTCATCTTAAAGGAAAAGGGTTCAAAACTTTTGAAATATTATTACAGTTCTTGTAGTACGGTTCCTGTTCAAAATTTAGAAAAAAAAGATGTTTTTATTTATTTTGATATCAGTGTGTTGTTTCAAAAAACTAATTTATGCGTTTACCGTGATATTCAAATTAAAAAAATATCTATCAAATACAGATTCTTTGACCTAATCTATAAATTTTATGACATGAATATGTAGAGTAAATAAGAAAAGATGAGATTAACTGAATATAATATTATGGTTTTACCTACAGTTAATGTGCAATAACACTATAATAGTTTAAAGCAAAAAATTTGTTAATTGAACTATAAACAAAATTTAACTACAATCCTATTAAAATGAGGATATTTCAACACACAATAATATAATATGGAATAAACACAATTAATGGTCATTGTACCTTTTTTGTGTACATACGTCAAATATATTGTAAAGAAATGATTTTACATTGTTCTTATTCCTTTTTTCTTTTTAAGAATTTTTGGGTTTGAATAATTTGTATACCGCAGTATTGGGTTCTGATTTTATTACTTTTAATAAAGTCTTCATCTTCTAAATTAAAAATGACAGAATAAAAAATGAAATAAAAATTATTATAATCACTGAATACAAAAAAACTTACATCTTTCTAGATAGTATTATATTTGATAAATATTACGCTCAAAACGGTACAATATAAGGCAACTTCAATCGGTTTTAATATAACATATTTTGATAATTTATACTGTAAAGTGTAAATTAAAAAATCATGAATGAAAATTTTCTTTCATTCTAATATATTGATAAAAGTTTGATATAATTATTAAGTTTGCTGTACACTAATTGACATGCTGTCAATTATATTGTTAAATAATTGAACAACAATAATTTAAGTTAAAGGGCAAAATGACATAAATTTTCGGCAAATTGGTCTTTTTCATTTTTATTTTGGGGCGTTAATTCATTATGAATTATGAGACAAAAATTTTTTGGGGGCATTTTTGGGGCATTTTATCATTTTTATAATTCATAATTAAAGCCAAAAAAAAAAAGCTAAATTGGCGACTTTATTTCATAATTATTTTCACCAAACTTATATAGAAACCTGTATATATGAACATACTTTAGTATAGATTTTAGAGTTGGATTCAAAATCATGTTTATCTCTTTTTTTTTAGAATATATGTATGAGATTCTGAATTAGGAGGGATTTTAAAGTTGGATTCAAAATCATGATTGCCGTTTTTTCCAGAATATTTTATATACTGGTTATTATTAATTATTTTATATATGTGGTTAAAAAAAAAATTGAATTAGCATAAAAATATTAAATTTTTTCTCATTTTCCTTATTTTTTCCAAATATTTTTCTTAGAATAAAGCATTTTATAGATGGTTGCAAAATTAGGATTTTGTATATATTCTGGAAAAAGTGTATAATCCTGATTTTGTATCCAACTCTAAAACCTCTGCAAATTCAAAATCGCGGATATACACTTATAAAAATATTTTGGAAAAAGAAAATATCCTGATTTCGACCTATAGTAAAGTACGTCTATGCATACAAATTAGCTCTACAAATTTTTCTGTTTTTGACCAACGCACGCTTACTACTTCTGTTCTGGAAGCGTACAATGGCGTTCTAGGTCGCAAATTTAAAAAAAAAATGGAAAATATTTTAAGTTTTTAAAAGTTCTTCAAGGGGACCCCTTATAAAAAGCAAAGATATTTTTCAACTGATTATGAATTGAAAAATAATAATTGAAAAAACTGGGGTCTTTTTTCATTTTTATTTTCGGACCATAATTCATAATGAATTAAAGCCACAAATTTTAACTCCAAAATGTTATAGCCTTTTTTCATTTTTGTTTTGGGATCATAATTCGTGGGGTGTAGATTCACACAGCTGTTAAATTTCATATCAATTGCAATCTTTGTCTATATAAAAATTGACAATATAATTGGCAACATATTGCTTTAGGTATTATAAAAATTATAATACCTATCCATATTGTGCACAAGTTTTTTTTATTAAATTATATTAGGAGTGCATAAAATATAATGACAATTTAGAAATCAATTCAAAATAAACACCTATAGCGCACTTTACTCATAAAAAAGTATATCTAAAATTTTCAATCAACTCATAGATACAAAAAGAAAATAATTTAATAATATTCAACTTGATAATGAAGAAATATAAATCTTTTTCTTTTGCTTTCATCATCCTTTCACAAAACAACTCAAACAAACAGCACAAAACAAGAAAACTACCTCACCCTTAGTTTCTATCTGATTAGAGTAACCTTTTGTTCAATGAATTGATTTAAAAAAAAAAAATGTATAGACCCTTTTAGTATTTTCGTTGTTCTTTTGAAAAACCCAAAACTGCACTGAACATACGCGTTAAGTTGTGTAATTATTAAAAGAAACAACAAGACATTGATAAAATTAGATTCTTTGGGACTGTTGAATACTTTAATATCTGACAACTTGTTTAGCAGAACAAAGATAACGGAAGAACTGTTGTCAATAACAATGATAACCAAGTTAAAAGAAAAAAAAAGAACGGTAAAAATTTTCTTTTCAAAAGGCTTCCTTTTTACGTAACCAGTTAAGGGTGAAGGTAAAAGTTCCCATCAGCATTAATTTAATTTTTAATTTTCTAGGTAAAAAAAGATTAAAAATTCATTAGCTACATAATTTTTAGGTAAAAATTATTTTAAAATAATATAATTTTTTTTGGGTATACGAAAGGAAATTTTTTGTTAAACGGATGAAAAGAATTCTGATTTTGAAAAATTAAGGGACACAAAATTATTAAAATATTCTTTATTATCAAAGTTTATATAAACATTCTGGATCCAAGTAGAGCTGAAAAAGTGTTTTTTTTTTTACATAATAACGAAATACAAAAATTAATATGAATATCAATTCGGAATTCGGTTACAAAAAATTAAAAAGAAAATTTCTTTTAAAAGACAGGATGCTGTAAAAGCATAGAAGAAGAGATAGTTTAACAAATAAATTAGAAACACCACGTGGAAATGAAGAATATAAAAATATGAAGAAATACAATGGCACTATGCCTAGGTAGTAAATAGCAATTAAACAAATTATTGTTAGTTCTAATCTTTAAAATCAAAATTGAAAAAGATTTTATTCTTTAAAAAGTAACTGTGATATACATTTAAAAAATGATATCTTATAACTTCTTTGTTAAATACCATATACAACAAAAGCGTACAAAATATTTTGAAAAGGACAATGAAAATATAGGTCGCTTATAACACAATTTGAACAAATATAATGTCCTACTTTTATTTTTTTGCATATCAACTTTGCAAAATTTACTATATTATGTTCGGGTACCTAAAATTAGATCCTCGATTCTAAAATATTCAGATTTGTCCATTGATTCTCAACTTTATTCTACCTCAAATATTTTAACTACAAGCTCTTCGGAAATGGAGACTGAAAAATTTTGCAAAATCTTCTTTTCACAATTTTTTACATTTATAAACCTTAAAATGGCTGCTGTTGTTGTTGTCAGATTAAAAAAATATTCAGTACAACCAGAATTATAATCATTTAATATAGTGCTTTTTTTAACTTTTAGGTGGCTTTTGCGAATCAACAACCGTTTGTATTAATTAAAATAGTTATTCTGGTATAATAATTACCTTTTCACTACACTGATGTATCTGTGTATTTTTCAGTTCTTTATGTCAGATGGTATAGAATATTGTTGTATGCAGACAGATGAAGAAACAGATAAACAGATTGAAACTATGATAAGCAAATTGAAAAATTTTAGAAAAACATGCCAAAAGTAAAAAAAATTTCAAAATTTTCTAAAATAAACAAAAAAAAATAAATAGGAAATAGTAATAAATGTTTTCATATCCGGAAATGTTGATTACTAATAAGCGTTATATTGTTACATTACTCACATTTTTTTTTTTTTCTTTTTTCCTCAAAATTATAAATTATTTAAATTAGCATATCCTCATATACAACACATATATATTTTATCACTATGAATATATATATTTTGAGTATTAATACATCTATAAGACTTAAAAAGTTTTTTTTTTTTAAAAGGATAATACAATAAATAGACAAAACGTTACCTTTAATATATAAATTACTTATTACTTATTACTAAACCAAAATTTTATTAGGTAGTTCACATAAAGGATTTGTAATATAAATGAAAGTATAATATGAACGAGATGATTATAATTTATTATTATTACTATACAATTATATTTTATGAAGTATATAATGTTCTAATAAGAACGTAAGCCACAATGAAAACTCAAGTTTTAAATGTAAGTAATGTAACATAATATTGGGGAATTTTATGTTGAATACTGAAATGAATTTGTTTTGATTATTTTAAAAAATAATGTTAATGTCTCAATCACTGTGCGTTTTTAATAACTGAGATTTTTTTTTTGATTTAAATTGGAAATTAAAATTAAGAATCTTGAAATTTAAATATAATTTGTAATGCAGTAAAATATAATGTAAAAAGCTAATCTGTCCTGTGGTTCTTATTAAAATTATACAAAGCTTAGAAGCTCAAAGTTTCTGTAAATGGCACATTCTCAGATTGCTACAAAATTGAAGCTAGTGTCCCCCAGGGTTCAGTTTTGGGACCAATTCTTTACAATATATTTACATCAGATATCCCTCCTCTGTCAAACTCACTTGCTTCGATTTTCGCTCACGACACTGCAATTTATTCTGTCTGTTATTTCGAAAACAAGTGCTATTTTTCTTCAACAGGAAAAGAAAACCTTGCTTTTTAACTACAACGTCACTAAAAATGAAAAATACTGAAAGTAAATGGGCCGATTCCATAAAATATCTTGGTGTAACTTTTACCACTTTAGATAAGGTAAATAAATATAGGTACACGAATATTATATCCGTTCATTTGCAGAAATTCCAATTTGTCGTCTGAAAATAAATTATTAATTATAAAGACCATATTTCAGCCAGACCATATATATGCTACTACGCAGCACCTATCTGGATAGATAGCGCTGCATCTCATATAAAAAAACGTCAAATAGCACAAAACAAACTTTTAAAGATGATGTTAAATCTCCCTTTCTCTTATTCGACACTAATACTTCACAATAAGGTCAACATTAACAACATGACAGATCAAAATTATAAATATTAACAGTAAGTTCAATTCAAAAAACAGATTTTCGAAAAATGGTTTAATTCAAAGTCTCAACTAATTATTTAACTTAAAAAATAATAAGTGTAAGTTAGGGTAATTAATAGTTTTAAGTTAGACTATCTAGACTATTAATTAATTTATAAAACTATTATTTACTAGTTATAAATTTTATCTATAATTTTCATATAGGATTTTTCTCCCTCTAGTTTTTCCTAAAACAAAAAGATATTAAAAATATAAGAAAATAATCCAATCAATTAAAAAAAATAAGATTATATCTATTAATATTTGTAAAGATTATAAATATCTGTATATTTATAGATATATTTAAAAATAACTTATGTAAACAAAAATTGTAAATTTAAGGAGTACAGTACAAATAAATAAATAAATAAATAATGCAGTAATGTAGTAAAAAAATAACTCCATCGATCCAGAAAATATTGAATCAAAAGTTAAGTTTAGTATAATTTTTTATCCATATTTTTTTTGATTATATAATCAATTTATTTTATTATTAATTAAACTGTTAATTGATTTTTATAATTGTTTTCTATATAGTGTGGCCTAAATAAATGTTTTATATCACTTATCTATATTATCACTCTAGACTTTTTTAAACTTTGTATTAGCGTTTCAATGGCTACTAGAATGTCTTTCACTATGGCTTCCAATGATTACCAATAGAAATTAAACAATATTCATTTATTTCTATCATAAGAAATTTTTAAATTTATATTAGCCCTAGAAAAAAGGGAGGTATAATTAGAAATTTGTGCACTATAATGTTGCGCTCATTTCGGTTTCCAACTTTATTCCTTCGTAAATTTTGGCGATCGAACATCAGCTGCTTATGTCTATTTTAAATAAGTTGTCCATTGACTAGGTATGAAAGAGGTTAAGGTTTCTTGGTGTCTTTTTAAGATCTACATCTTCCGCAGCAAGAAAACAAAAAAAAAACTTCTATTTTAAACTTCTATCCTCTAGTTGAATTTGTATGAAATTTCCATTTAATTTTAAATAGAAATTACTTTTAAGATTGATATGCCGAACCAATTCTTCATTACATTTTTATATAAAAGATTTTCATTTGTTATTTATTCTGTTAATATATCATGTACCTAACCATTAAGGACCCCCTGTAATTATAATATATTTTCCTATGGCAGGTCTTGAATGGATTACAATGTATATAGATTTCGATAAGAGCTCCACAAACTGCATTGGGATACCTAGATAAAGGGAATAACAGAACAATTCGTTTAATAAACGATCCTATTGTTAACTAACCTCGGGCTCCACTAGGTCATAGAACAGACATTGGAGCAATCACTCTATTTTATAGATGTTTTAAAAATAGATAGGAACCTATTCAGAAAGAGATAATTCGCAAATTGATCTTATTGTTGTCTTTTGAGATTCCTACAAGGGTATAGGTAGGTAGGTAGGCAAAACAAAAAAAAAAAAGACCATTAATTATGTCTAATGCATACTTTTTCGAGTAATTTAAAATTTTATACAATATATTTTACAACCTATTTTTATGGAATTTAAGTTAAAAGAAAATTTTGTAAAGAAAGTTTTAAAAGTTTTTTTTTTTCTTCAAAATTTAATACATACGTATGTATACCTATCTACTTATATATTGTCTCTCTTAAAATCTTATCTGTCATTTTTGTTCAATTATTCATTCTTATTTGTTTTTAGTTCCTTAACTTTAATTAAATTTCATATATTATTTATTAAAATTGTATTATAGTTTTATATTATTACTGAATCTAAATATACACGTATTATAATGTATATATATGTAATAATATCATCATTTATGAAATACGCACATATTAATATTCATATGTACAAAAAATTGTTTTTATAACACGTACTTTTATTTTAAATAGGAAAATATAAGTAAGTACATAAAAATAAAATGACAATGACTTTTATGATAATACGTGTATCGTATACTTGTATATGTGACAAAAAAAAAATATGAATTTTTTTTTAATTAAATATAGGTGTGCAATAGCTAATTATGTATATTTACAAATAAAAAAAGTAAATACAAAAAGGATAATACAAAAATATTTGACATAATTTTTTTTTCCTTTTCCGGTTCTATATTAGGATTAGTAGAAGATAAAATTAGTTTCCAAATATTTATTTTCTGTTTACATAAAAATAAATACGTAATAACTCTATTATAGCTTTTTTAATCATAGTATCTATCAGTATTTATAATATACATTAAATCATTCTATTTTAGAACTCTCTATAAAAGAAGTCTATGTATCCAAATTTAAAATTGTCAATTTAATTACTTCAGTTTTTAGCACATTTCCAAAAAAATTTTGAAAAAATGTGCTTATTAGTTTCACTCTGTCCGTCCGTCCGTCTGTTTACAAAACATCTACACCGTTAAAGATAGAGAGATTTTAACCATGGGTAGGTCTCATAAAAAAAATAATTTTGTGGAACAACTTTTTCATGTAACCCCATCCATTACGGAGCTACAGCCCCTCAAACTTTGAAAAAGCCTTTTTTTAAATGCATATATCGTATGTTCTGCTTAAGATTTTTTCAATCTGAAAACGTTATTCGACAGGTATTTTTATTAATATCAAAATTATACAATTTTTTTAAATTTAGTATTTAAATTTACCGTTATATAAAAACCAAATTTTGCATGATTTTTATACTTTCATAACTCCGGCACGCTTTTAGATAGAGGCTTGAAATTTTGAGGCAAGAAAGCACTTTTAGAATTAGTATAAGTTTGCTCAGAAATTTTTTTTGGACCACCCCCTGTTTATGAGCTATAAGGGCTCAAAAATAGAAAATTTGCTATTTTAAACACCTGTAACTTAGGAACCTGTACATATTTTACTTCTGCAAGATATAAAAATTAAAGCTACAGTACTATATTTTTACGTGTGTTAAAGGTTTATTTTAGTTGTAAAGGGTTCCAAAGTTGCAGCTCTTCAAAATTGCGAAAAAGCCCCATTTTCAGATGTATATATCTCAGGCTCTGCGTAATAGTTTTGCAATCTAAAACCGCCAGAGGATCGAAAATTTTATTATCTATATAAAACAATATCAAAATTATGTAATATTTTGTAATTTACTATTTAAGTTCTTTCTTGCCTCAAAATTTCAAGCCTCTATCTAGAAGCGTGCCGGAGTTATGAAAGTAGAAAAATCATGCAAAATTTGGTTTTCACATAACGGTAAATTTAAATAGTAAATTTCAAAAAAATGTATAATTTTCATATTAATTTCCAAAGTTAAAAAAAATACCTGTCGAATGACGTTTTCAGATTAAAAAAATCTTGTTCTTTCTTGCCTCCAAATTTCAAGCCTCTATCTCGAAGCGTGCCGGAGTTATGAAAGTAGAAAAATCATGCAAAATTTTGTTTTCACATAACGGTAAATTTAAATACTAAATTTAAAAAAATTGTATAATTTTGATATTAATAAAAATACCTGTCGAATAACGTTTTCAGATTGAAAAAATCTTAAGCAGAACATAAGATACATTCATTTAAAAATAGGACTTTTTCAAAGTTTGAGGGGCTGTAGCTCCGTAATGGATGGGGCTACATGAAAAAATTGTCGCACAAAATTAATTTTTTTATAAGACCTACCCATGGTTAAAATTGTTTTTCTCTATCTTTAACCGTGTAGAAGTTTTGAAAACAGACGAACGGAAGGACAGAATGAAACTGATAAGCACATTTTTTCAAAATTTATTTGGAAATGTGCTAAAAAACGAGGAAGAGTGTAAACTAGACTGTGTCAACTCTAGAATACTCATATAAACATAATATATACTTTTACCAGAAAACTCTTTCACTCTTTTCACTCTTTTTTTAATTAATTTCCAAGATATGTAAGTTACCTGAACCTGCTGTTCTAGCACAACCACATTTTACATGCATGTGACATGCAACTTGATATCTTTTCACAAAATTTCAGATGGCTGCCTTCAATAGACACTGAGTTCTTTTCATTTAAAACGAGGAAGAATACAGTTGCCTTTGTCAACTCTTAGATACCCGTACGAACCGTTAGTATGTTCACAGCCTGTCACTCTGCTCACAATATTATTTTTTTAATATTTTAGTATTTTAAAATAATTTGGGTGAATTTTATAATTTCTAGAACTATGGGTTGTACATATATTCAAACTATATGTTTATATGTACATTCTTCAAAAGCAAATTCTAACCTTTCACATAACGATTATCAATCCAAAACTTTTTCAAATATTCTATAGTACCATTTAATACTAAGCGGTAAATGTATATTAAATTTACTTAGTACAAAATAGTAAATATAATTTTAAATATTATAATTTATTATATTTAAATATTCCATTGACAGAATAATTTCTTATAAGTACAATAAAATACATATATGTATGTAAATACGCCGCTATATAATATACATCTATACTCTTATCATTCATTCACTAGTGACATATACGATATCTAAATAAACATGATATTATATAAGTATGTATATATATCAATATCATATAAATAAAAATTCTTCAAGCAACCGTTATGTTGGTTATTTATTTACATTTTTTTGTACTACGCATTATATCCTCAACAACTTCAAATTATCGAGTAAAACAAAATGGAAAAAATTCGTTAAAGAAATTTGTTAGAAAATTTGAAAAAATCAAGTAACACTTTCGTCAATTATAAAGTAACCCTATATTATTAAAAAAAGTTGTTAACAGAAATAAGAGTATAATATTGAAGCTTTAATTTTTGTGTATTACTTTAAAAAAAATTTAACAGGTGTTCAAGTTACAGGTGTTTAAAAATTGGAAATTTTCAGTTTTTGACCCCTTACAGCTCCTAAACGGGGGGCGATACAAAAAAAGTTTCTGAAATGACTCATACTTATTTTTAAAGATCTAACATCTGTCAAAATTTCAAGTTTCCAACTTAAACCATTTAGAAGATAGAAGGGTTGAAGGATTTTGCAAAATTTGAGTTTCACATAACGGTAAATTAAGACACCGTATGCCACAAATATATATTTATTGTATATATACTTTTAAAGCTAATAAAAGTAGTAATTGTTTGGCGTTTTCAAAATGAAGATATACCTTATACAACTTGTGCTATAACAATTTAAATATAGAGCTTTTTTGAACCTTTGGGGAGCTGTAGCTCCGTAACGGGTGGGGCTACAAAAAAAAGTTATTAAAAATAAAATTAATATTTTTGTGAGATCTATCAGTAGTTAAAATTCCATAGCTCTATTTCAAAAAAAATGTCGGGATCTAAAAGTTAGGTGTTCGAGAGCTACCCT
Organism: Poecilobothrus nobilitatus; assembly: GCA_947095535.1. NCBI lineage: Eukaryota > Metazoa > Arthropoda > Insecta > Diptera > Dolichopodidae > Poecilobothrus > Poecilobothrus nobilitatus. Next base: position 32,262,615 of record OX352774.1, read on the forward strand.
AAGGCTTGGTCCAAACTCAACCAAAAAAAATAGGGAACCTACAAATTACTCCCAGAATATTTTGTGTAAATTTCAAGATTCTAGCTTTCTTAGTTTTTGAGTTAGCGTGCTGACGGACGGACGGACGGACATGGCTCAAAAGTCTTAGAATTTTTTTCTGATCCGATCCATACCTTTGAAGGTATATCTAGCTCGCTTATTTCGAGGTGTTACAAACGGAGGAGTAATTTTATTATACCCGATCCTATCGTACGGGTATAAAAAGAAGTTGTATAGCAACTATTAAAACCAGTTGCACCAGCATAACAAAATTTTACAGAAGTTATTGCCATAAAAGTTATATTCATACGGGAAAAAGAAATAAAGTGGCATAACAGCTATTATAGTTGTTGACAACAATATAAATTAAACATTTTTTTATAAAAGTGGCATACCAGCTATAATACTGACCACGAAAACTTAAAAATAATATCAACTTAGGTTGCACCTGTAATTATAATATTTTTACCAAAAATGTTGCTTATGAGCATTAAATATTTTACATCTTTTTAAAAGATTTACCTATCTATAGGTTAGAGACAGGCGATAGTTATCATAATCTTGTGAGTTTTCATGATAAGAAGTGCAAAGACAACCACCACAGTTTAAAATATCAGAAGGCAATATTGATATTAATCTAAAATAATTAAATTTTTAAGTTTTGAAGTCTTTTAAAAAATTAGAATTAGTTAATCAGACAAATTACTTTCAATTTTTTTAAATATGAAACGTTTTTCAATGTAATTATAAATTTTAAACGGAAATATTTTGCAATTTTGAAGAAATAATTAACCGTACACAGGGTAAACACGTTTTCGATCATGAATATGATTCTGTCTGGAAGATCAATTTTTCTGGAGGAAGTGAAGAGGGTGCCAAATATTTTTATTCGTTTTTCAGATAACGGGACCTAACGTTTTGTTTTGAACTCTTTTTCTTATAATATGTATCTTAAACGCAACCAACTAAAAAATTTTCCAGATAGTTAGAAAGATCTTCTTTTACATATAAACAGTTTTTTTTAGCAAGTGCGATCATATTTTCAAAACAACACTAGCTATATATTTATTTGGAAAGGGGCATTGTTACTTTAAAACTTCACATATACTCAAAAAGAAAATCCATAATGCCAAAGGAGCTTTAAAACAGTTGTTCTCGAAGCCCAAATAATACCATGAAATTTTTCTTTCATAAATTAATTGTTTAGATAGATGTATACTACGGAGCACCATATTGGTGAAACTGAAAATATTGCATGACGATCTCCAACAAATTTGAAAATAAAAAACATCAAGGAACTGTAGCAATGACCATTAACAGACTTTTACTCCTACCTCATTTTAAAGAAAGTATCATACCTCTAGAATGAAAAATAATATAAAACAGTACATTTTTTTTTCAAATATATTGAAACTTAGAGAACCTTCTGGATTACTTTTAGCGTATATTCGGCAAATTTATTTCATAATGTTTACCTACAACTATATTTCACCTGAATTAAACTTTATATTCGAATTAAAACGAGGAAGAATACAGTTGACTTTGTCAACTCTTAGATACCCGTACGAACCGTTAGTATGTTCACAGCCTGTCACTCTGCTTACAATATTATTTTTTTAATATTTTAGTATTTTAAAATAATTTGGGTGAATTTTATAATTTCTAGAACTATGGGTTGTACATATATTCAAACTATATGTTTATATGTACATTCTTCAAAAGCAGATTCTAACCTTCCACATAACGATTATCAATCCAAAACTTTTTCAAATATTCTATAGTACCATTTAATACTAAGCGGTAAATGTATATTAAATTTACTAAGTACAAAACAGTAAATATAATTTTAAATATTATATTATATTATATTTAAATATTCCATTGACAGAATAATTTCTTAAAAGTACAATAAAATACATATATGTATGTAAATACGGCGCTATATAATATACATCTATACTCTTATCATTCATTCACTAGTGACATATACGATATGTAAATAAACATGATATTATATAAGTATGTATATATATCAATATCATATAAATAAAAATTCTTCAAGCAACCGTTATGTTGTTTATTTAATTACATTTTTTTGTACTACGCATTATATCCTCAACAATTTCAAATTATCGAGTAAAACAAAATGGAAAAAATTCGTTAAACAAATTTGTTAGAAAATTTGAAAAAATCAAGTAACTCTTTCGTCAATTATAAAGTAACTATATATTATTAAATAAAGTTGTTAACAGAAATAAGAGTATAATATTGAAGCTTTAATTTTTGTGTATTACTTCAAAAAAATTTTAACAGGTGTTCAAGTTACAGGTGTTTAAAAATTGGAAATTTTCAGTTTTTGACCCCTTACAGCTCCTAAACGGGGGGTGATACAAAAAAAATTTCTGAAATGACTCATACTAATTTTCAAAGATCTAACTTCTGTCAAAATTTCAAGTTTCCAACTTTAACCGTTTAGAAGATGGAAGGGTTAAAGAATTTTGCAAAATTTGAGTTTCGCATAACGGTAAATTAAGACACCGTATGCCAAAAATATATATTTATTGTATATATACTTTTAAAGCTAATGAAAGTAGTAATCGTTTGGCGTTTTCAAAATGAAGATATACCTTATACAACTTGTGCTATAACAATTTAAATATAGAGCTTTTTTGAACCTTTCGGGAGCTGTAGCTCCGTAACGGGTGGGGCTACAAAAAAAAGTTATTAAAAATAAAATTAATATTTTTGTGAGATCTATCAGTAGTTAAAATTTCATAGCTCTATTGCAAAAAAAATGTGGGGATCTAAAAGTTAGGTGTTCGAGAGCTACCCTAAGGCTTGGTCCAAACTCAACCAAAAAAAATAGGGAACCTACAAATTACTCCCAAAATATTTTGTGTAAATTTCAAAATTCTAGCTTTCTTAGTTTTTGAGTTAGCGTGCTGACGGACGGACGGACGGACGGACATGGCTCAAAAGTCTTAGAATTTTTTTCTGATCCGATCCATACCTTTGAAGGTATATCTAGCTCGCTTATTTCGAGGTGTTACAAACGGAGGAGTAATTTTATTATACCCGATCCTATCGTACGGGTATAAAAAGAAGTTGTATAGCAACTATTAAAACCAGTTGCACCAGCATAACAAAATTTTACAGAAGTTATTGCCATAAAAGTTATATTCATACGGGAAAAAGAAATAAAGTGGCATAACAGCTATTATAGTTGTTGACAACAATATAAATTAAACATTTTTTTATAAAAGTGGCATACCAGCTATAATACTGACCACGAAAACTTAAAAATAATATCAACTTAGGTTGCACCTGTAATTATAATATTTTTACCAAAAATGTTGCTTATGAGCATTAAATATTTTACATCTTTTTAAAAGATTTACCTATCTATAGGTTAGAGACAGGCGATAGTTATCATAATCTTGTGAGTTTTCATGATAAGAAGTGCAAAGACAACCACCACAGTTTAAAATATCAGAAGGCAATATTGATATTAATCTAAAATAATTAAATTTTTAAGTTTTGAAGTCTTTTAAAAAATTAGAATTAGTTAATCAGACAAATTACTTTCAATTTTTTTAAATATGAAACGTTTTTCAATGTAATTATAAATTTTAAACGGAAATATTTTGCAATTTTGAAGAAATAATTAACCGTACACAGGGTAAACACGTTTTCGATCATGAATATGATTCTGTCTGGAAGATCAATTTTTCTGGAGGAAGTGAAGAGGGTGCCAAATATTTTTATTCGTTTTTCAGATAACGGGACCTAACGTTTTGTTTTGAACTCTTTTTCTTATAATATGTATCTTAAACGCAACCAACTAAAAAATTTTCCAGATAGTTAGAAAGATCTTCTTTTACATATAAACAGTTTTTTTTAGCAAGTGCGATCATATTTTCAAAACAACACTAGCTATATATTTATTTGGAAAGGGGCATTGTTACTTTAAAACTTCACATATACTCAAAAAGAAAATCCATAATGCCAAAGGAGCTTTAAAACAGTTGTTCTCGAAGCCCAAATAATACCATGAAATTTTTCTTTCATAAATTAATTGTTTAGATAGATGTATACTACGGAGCACCATATTGGTGAAACTGAAAATATTGCATGACGATCTCCAACAAATTTGAAAATAAAAAACATCAAGGAACTGTAGCAATGACCATTAACAGACTTTTACTCCTACCTCATTTTAAAGAAAGTATCATACCTCTAGAATGAAAAATAATATAAAACAGTACATTTTTTTTTCAAATATATTGAAACTTAGAGAACCTTCTGGATTACTTTTAGCGTATATTCGGCAAATTTATTTCATAATGTTTACCTACAACTATATTTCACCTGAATTAAACTTTATATTCGAATTAAAACGAGGAAGAATACAGTTGACTTTGTCAACTCTTAGATACCCGTACGAACCGTTAGTATGTTCACAGCCTGTCACTCTGCTTACAATATTATTTTTTTAATATTTTAGTATTTTAAAATAATTTGGGTGAATTTTATAATTTCTAGAACTATGGGTTGTACATATATTCAAACTATATGTTTATATGTACATTCTTCAAAAGCAGATTCTAACCTTCCACATAACGATTATCAATCCAAAACTTTTTCAAATATTCTATAGTACCATTTAATACTAAGCGGTAAATGTATATTAAATTTACTAAGTACAAAACAGAAAATATAATTTTAAATATTATATTATATTATATTTAAATATTCCATTGACAGAATAATTTCTTAAAAGTACAATAAAATACATATATGTATGTAAATACGGCGCTATATAATATACATCTATACTCTTATCATTCATTCACTAGTGACATATACGATATGTAAATAAACATGATATTATATAAGTATGTATATATATCAATATCATATAAATAAAAATTCTTCAAGCAACCGTTATGTTGTTTATTTAATTACATTTTTTTGTACTACGCATTATATCCTCAACAATTTCAAATTATCGAGTAAAACAAAATGGAAAAAATTCGTTAAACAAATTTGTTAGAAAATTTGAAAAAATCAAGTAACTCTTTCGTCAATTATAAAGTAACTATATATTATTAAATAAAGTTGTTAACAGAAATAAGAGTATAATATTGAAGCTTTAATTTTTGTGTATTACTTCAAAAAAATTTTAACAGGTGTTCAAGTTACAGGTGTTTAAAAATTGGAAATTTTCAGTTTTTGACCCCTTACAGCTCCTAAACGGGGGGTGATACAAAAAAAATTTCTGAAATGACTCATACTAATTTTCAAAGATCTAACTTCTGTCAAAATTTCAAGTTTCCAACTTTAACCGTTTAGAAGATGGAAGGGTTAAAGAATTTTGCAAAATTTGAGTTTCGCATAACGGTAAATTAAGACACCGTATGCCAAAAATATATATTTATTGTATATATACTTTTAAAGCTAATGAAAGTAGTAATCGTTTGGCGTTTTCAAAATGAAGATATACCTTATACAACTTGTGCTATAACAATTTAAATATAGAGCTTTTTTGAACCTTTCGGGAGCTGTAGCTCCGTAACGGGTGGGGCTACAAAAAAAAGTTATTAAAAATAAAATTAATATTTTTGTGAGATCTATCAGTAGTTAAAATTTCATAGCTCTATTGCAAAAAAAATGTGGGGATCTAAAAGTTAGGTGTTCGAGAGCTACCCTAAGGCTTGGTCCAAACTCAACCAAAAAAAATAGGGAACCTACAAATTACTCCCAAAATATTTTGTGTAAATTTCAAAATTCTAGCTTTCTTAGTTTTTGAGTTAGCGTGCTGACGGACGGACGGACGGACGGACGGACGGACGGACGGACGGACATGGCTCAAAAGTCTTAGAATTTTTTTCTGATCCGATCCATACCTTTGAAGGTATATCTAGCTCGCTTATTTCGAGGTGTTACAAACGGAGGAGTAATTTTATTATACCCGATCCTATCGTACGGGTATAAAAATATAATATGTATTTAATTTTAGAATGTTTTTTTTCAATATAAGCGTTCCTATGCTAATTTGCCAAATTTTTCTGAACACATAATAAGGTCAAAACGAACAGATTGACACTATCTGTCAAAAAACAGCTGTTTCTATCAAAATTTCTATTATCCTCAAAAAATAACAATAATTTCATATTAAATTATAAACTTTTCAATTAGTTTTTTAAATAAAAATTGCTATAGATATTATTTATATTAAATTTCAGAAATTAATATTAATTTTTTTAACATCATATTAATTGAGTCACTTAATTTAATCTTCCGGGATCGTTTAGTTAATAAGATAATAAAATGTAAGAAAATACTTTCACATTATAGAAAAAGAACAAATTCTTATTTGTTTCATATTTAAGTTTAAAATTTTTGAAGGTTATGAGCAAAATTAGCCTTTTCATGTAGGAATAAATTGAATTTTTACATTTTTTTTTTTTTCAAAAACACTCACCAAATTTGTTAGACTTTTATTTTCTTTTTAAGAAATTCACAAAATGTAAATGTAAAAAAATATTTCTTTTCATTTTTAGTTTTGTGAATTGCTCTTTACATTTTATGATTTGTAATAAAAATATAAACAATTATTTTAAAATTTAATTTTTTTTTATTTAAAAAAAAAAAATCTTTTGTATTTAAAAATAAAAAAAAAGGAAAAAAGGACTCATTTAAATAATTCATATTCTTCGAATTCTTAAGAATCAACCATGCGCTATGATACCACAAAAAAAAAATTAAAATCCGTGAATTATTTTTATTTATATTTTTTGTTGTCATTATATTTTACGCATACAACACATTTTCATATTTAATATTTAAACAAGACACAAGCGTAACTTACAATTGTAAAAAAACAAAATAACTAACTTTATTCAGGATATCATGAATTGTATCTATAAGTTTATAATGGGAAAAATTCTAGTCGAATTCTAGTCGAAGGAATCTTTCGTTTTTTTTTTTTAAATAAAGAAACTTTACTATCTAAATATATTTATTGGTCTAGAAAGAATTGTTTTTTAATAAAATTCTTTTAGAGAGATGATCAATTCATCTAGTTTAACTAATAGTTTGACCAAAAGCTTCTAAAAACAATTTTTGATCCGACAGTTCATTCCACAATTATTTATAACTCGACAAAAAGAACTCATTGAAACTAACAACAAAACCGAACGATATCCTTTCTACCAACTATAATTGTATCCTAGATTCTTAGTTATTTTTTAAATGGACTCCCAGTTTGGATTAAGACATTTCTAACTTATTTTTATTATTTACATCTTACTAGGTATACGTTATTTTCAAGAACGTATAGAGAATATCTCCCTATTGATTTAAAACATGAAATATTATCAAAGCAAAATTCTATGATAAGGTATCTTATGCTTGACATATTATATCTAAAGCTTTTATTAAAAAGTATACCTTATACTTTATGTACTTTTTTTTTTAATTTAAAAGAAGGCGGAAGTTGTTTGGAAACTTTTCATGATTTTTATTATCTCCGGGGTTGGTAACTATGTTAAAAAAAAACAAAATGTACTAAACAAAAATTTATTAATATTTATTTTTTTTTGTGGGTGGAAAAGAGAAACTCAAAACATACTATTTAAAATATAAATTCAGTATTAAATACAAAAACAAGAATAAAATTATACCAAATAAATTTAAATATATGAAAAATACGAAATACGAAAAAATAAATGTAAGTTGGTTGACTAAAAACTTTAATTTTTTGATAAATTTAATTCAAAAATTTCAAAGCACTAGCTGAAGATTTTCAAATATTTATGCTCTTTTCATACTGCATCTATATATAGTATGATATATCTATCTATTTATATTCTAAACTGTGCATCTAAAACTAAATCTTATATATTAAACTATGAATCTAAAAATGTTAACTCTCATTAATAAAGCATACAGGCATTAGTAAGAATTATTGAAAGGCGTTAAAGTGGAGTGATATGAGCACGATTTATCTATTAACATGTGGGAATTAAATCTACTAAACTCAACCTCTCTTCTTGGCCAAAGAGTAGATTAGGGGACCTTTAATATTATTGAAATATTTGGACAAGAGAAGATGCGACCTATTTTTATTAAGATTTGCAGGAATGTGATGAAAAAAGTTTGTTGACGTTCTCCTTAAACCCATATAAATTAAAAATCTTATCATCCCCAATTTAGTTTAGCTGACCTTTAGTACTGTTGTTCTGTTCGGGCAATAAAAAATTCAGCTATGGAGTAAAAATCAGTTTAAAGATTGCAGAAATATGATAATGTTCTTCTTAAACATATGCAAATTGAAAATGTAATAATTCCCAATTTTATGGAATACAATGTCTTTTTCATAATATTTTAATTTAATAACATAATAATTACTTTTTTATGATCATGAAATCTTCGTACTTTAATTGTTTGCTATCACGTACAAAAGTTAATGTTACATAAAAGGAAATATAAGAAGGAAATTAAAAATTATGATTGTAAAGAAGAAATCTTTATTATATTCTTATATTTTATATTATGATTGTTATTAATCACCAAAAACTCAATTTAGACTCAGAAAATAATGCAAGGTTATGAGAAATTATTAAAAATAATAATATCTATACCAAACAAAAATATTTTAAAAGACAATAAAAGATTTTATTTTATTATTTCCTTTGATATCGTCCATCCCTTGGAAAGTTACTTTTTACTTTTTTTTTTAAAGTTACTTCGACATTAAAGATACTCTGTAGGTCTAAAAAAATTTTAGTACTCTTCATTTAGCCACATTTTAAAAGCTTCCATTTGGTTCATGTTAATGACTTTTAGAGCGCATGCCTCCATTTCATGCAGAAAAACTGACCAAACATAACACATAATAAATCAGATTTTTATGGATAGATTGGCGTCACGACTGATGAACATTTATCTGTATTTTACAAAATGCGACTCTCGCAGCTTCACTTTGGCAACTTATAACCTTTGGTGAACTCCAGTATCTAAATTTTTGAACTTTCTCTATAAGTTTGCTGTTGGTTGTTAATATAAGTATTATTACATCTATTACACATACTTAAAATCACCTATATTGTTTTCGATGTATAAATTTATATTTAGATCAAGAATTTTTGTAATCCCTCTTGAGGCTGTCTGCAATTCGTCAGCATTTAACGTATATAATTGTTTATTTATTTACATTATTATCCATTTATTATTCTAAGACAATTATGTTTTTCACTTTATTATATTATTTTAGCACTTTAATGATAATTTTTCTTATTTACGAATTTATTTGAATTATTTTCTATGTTCAGATAAATGGTCGATATCGATATTTTTCCTAATACAATATGCCTTCTTTTATAATTTTAATTTTTAGTTCATCAGATATTTTATTTATTATTATTATTTTTTTTTTTTTTTTAATGCATTTCTCTGCCGCATAAATGTGGACAGGAAATTACACAGTCTTTCCTGTTCAAGCATGGCTGTACATATCGTAAAGGGAAATAACTTTTACGACGTGCGTGGGATTCAAACCCACACTTCCTCGGTGTTTACAGGGTATTTTATAGGCTCTTACCCACTAGATCACCGAGACCCCCGTTTTGTTTATTAACATCATTCCAGTTAATTCTTTTGAAATTGGAATTTAGCATTTCTTTCATATCATTATCAATTAAAACGGTAAATTCCTTTAGTTCATGAACGATTTTTCCTATAGTCTTCTTCATCTTTAATTATTTTCTATCGCACAACGTTCTTTACAGGCCTTTCAACGTGCACATTTTCTTTAAAAAATTTTTATACTCCTTCTTATGTACTGTTTTTGTTAAAATGGAAAAGTTGATTTTCTTGAAAAGCTAACAACATCACCGCTAATGCTTTCAAATCGTTTAATTCTCTAGCAGTAGTTTCTGCATTTCAAAAATTGAACATCAAAAAATTTTACAAAAAAGATTTAATCATTTTGTTGCCCATTTTACCAAAAATAAAAGAAAGAGAAATGTTCATTTATATAATAATCATAAATTTTATGTTATTAGTACGATGCCTTAAAACTATTCGAATGAATATACAAAGTTACGATTTACTGTTTACTTTATTTATCTAACTTTTATTTCTAACGATAAAAAATGATTTTTTATAATAATGCAATTTAAAATAAAAGTGTTTTTTTTTTTTCCTAAAATAAAATAATTTTAAAAATATAAAAACATTAAAAGAAGTATAAAGTAGAAAATAAACTATTATATATAACTAAACTGTAGTATATAAGATGACTAACAATCAACATGGGGATTATGTAATAAATTTGAATTCAGGTTGCTTTCCTTTTTTATATATTCAGGGGAATATAAAAATTTTCCCACATTTTTTTTTTTTATTTTTTCTCTGTTTTTGTTTTTTTTTTTTGTTTTATGATTATTCATAGGAGAATTCAACCAAAGTACATAAATATTTCAATATGTAAAAAATCGGTAACCCTGAAAACAAGAAAAACCAAAATGAGATAAAAAATTTCTAGTCCACCTCACGTTTTCACCCAAAATTTTTGAAATCATTTAATGTATTTTTTCACTATCATCTTTTTCCACTTAAATTTTATCTCCTTTGAATGCAAAAATACTAAAATTTACCATCATAGAAACCATCATAAAATAAAATATAATACACCCATTCAAAAGTACAAATACTTCACTTACAAAAAAAAAAAAAAACCAAAACTTCTGTTCGGTTTATTGGTTTTGCAATAGATTTTTCATATTACAGGATTTTTTTTTTTTTTTACTCTTTTTTTTATCTTTAGTTATTTCGATCTCCCTTTATTTTTACGAGAATTACTAAAGTATTCATCGGATTAAAATGAAAACTGAAAATTATAAAACCAAATACAAATTTTTAAATTTTCCATTTCGGATGCATAACGAATGCAAAATACTATACTAAAATTGATTAGTAAAAGAATGATTCATGCTTTAATGATTCAAAAGGACATTTTATTTTAAAAAAATAGAAAAGATTTTGAAGTAAAAGTATATTTTAATAATACCTACATAGTTCCAAAGAAATAATCCGATCAGTCGAAAAAATTTTTAAACTTAGATAATATTATAGTTAGTCTTAACCAAAAAATCAAAAAAATTAATTTTATTCGTGGTGAACTTTGTACACGTGGCATCCTCAAGTTCTTTTAAAAGAGTATTTAAGTACATTTAATAAATTTTCAAAATATAACTGATAAACGAGTATTATTAATATTGGTAAGGATTTTTTGTAGTTAGATCGGATTATGAATAGTTATGGAGCTGTATAACCTTTAGTATTTTTTTTTTATTGATGAAGACATCAGTATCAGATGAAAACATATCAGTAATCATAACATTTTAGGCCTGTAACGCTACTTTAAACGTAGAAAAACTTATTTAGAGGAGTTTATTATTTTATTTCAAAAGATAAAATTTTTAAAACTGAAATTGTTTTAAAACGTTATTTTGACATTAATTCGACGAAAACGCCTTATTATCTATTTTTGACTCTAAAATAGGTGGTAAAGGGAGTTTTGCAGTCTTTTCTTAAATGTTAAGCTACTTGCTTTCGATAAAAATGTCTGAATATTGTAGTGTTTTCCAAGCAGAATTGTGACAATAAATATAGCAGCTAACTTTTTATTAGCTAAAAAGCTTCATATAATAGAATTACATTATACTCTAAATAGCCAAGCGGCAATAATATCTTTTGCAGCAAGAGTTAACGAATCTAAGTTAGTAGAAGATTGTCGAAAAATATTGAAAAAACTTTTAGTATAGAATACTATCAGCTTAATTTGTTAGACCACGATGGTACTACGGGTAACAAGTACCGAATCGGCGGTCTTTAGCTAAACGTTGAGAATATCTCATATGTTCGTGCACTTGTACAATCTCTTAAATTCAATATTAAGAAGAACTTACTTGAGTTGGCTAGAGAGCGGTGTTTTGAATGGGCAATTTGCAGTAGTCATCAGGTTGGATTTGACTTTAAAAAAAATCAAATGTATAAGTCTCTTCCTTAGACCTAAATTAAGACAATTGACTAATGATTACTAACCCGTTAGCTCAGCCTTCATCAATAAAAAACAACTTTAATTCTGTTCTTTTGGCAGTTTATATATATTTTAGAAGGTTAGTAGATTACTAGTTTCCAAATAAACTTTTTTCATATTTAATATTTTTAGAAATAAGTACATAACAATCTATAAGCTTTAATTCTTTTACCGGCTTACTTTACACTGTTCAATGGCAATTGGCTTGTAATATTCTTTATAAATACCGTTCAATTGGCTTATAACATAACATCATTTCTAATTATTATACTTTTGATATACTAGATATACTTTTGAAAATAAAAAAGACAAGTTAAAAGAATGATATTTCTTTTAAACTTAATACATAACTTAATTATGAGTCTAAATCGGTATTAGAAACAATTAATTGGTGTAAATTAATCGTTACAACTAGTTTTTTTTAAAGTTGTTTTGCTTAAGATTGCGTGCAAAATACAAAAAATGTTCGTTTAACTATTAATCTCGAATATATACATATATGTAGAATTTCGTGTATCTTAAAGTTTTAACTAACAGTAAAAGTTAAGAAGAAAATCAAAGTAATTGTATTTTTTCTATTATGTAACAATTAATTAGATAATTATTTTGTTTTGGTTTTAGATACCATTAACTTTTTATTCCTAAAAAAAACAAAAAAAAAAAAAACACAAATGAAATAAAAATATTTTTGATATAGGTATACTTTTTTCAGTAACATATTCTTTTTTCTATTTTTTGTAATTAAGAAAACAATAAAATATTTTTGAACAAAATATAAATCAAAATTAGAATAACAGTAGGTACAAGTATTGGTTTTAATATTAAGTTACTGTGGTAGTTTCGCGTTATATCAAATTCCCTAATAGTCTATGAATGGAAATTTAAAAACAACTCAGATTTGACATACTCTTGTCTAACTCATTACTAAGAGAACATACAAAGCGAGGCTCTTATAAATAACTTTCTTTTAAAGTTCATTACAAAGCACTGAAACATAATTCTAGTAAAGATCTGCCTTTTTAAAATAAACTTAAAGGGACCTTTCAAAAACATTTTTTTAATACATTATTTAATATTTAAGAGTAGTCTCCTAACTATAATAAGCTTTACCCCTGTAAGTATGCAATAATAAGTGTTAGTATTTCTTTTTTAGTTTTATTAACATAAAAACAGTCTTGTTCTGACTAGTATTGTGTGAAGAACATATATTGAAATTTTCTTTTACAAATCGCATATAATCTTAAGTAATTAAAGTACTCGCTCTAACAACAACGATATAGTGGTTTTCACTCTTATTTAAAAAAAAAAACCAACTTACACATAAGAGCCACTTAAAAAAAATAAAATGCTTCCCACGGGGGGCACAAATAGTTTTGGACTGCTGCAAAATGAGGATGCACCTAAAAAAAGGAAAAAATTAAAAAGCACATCCATAACCTCAATATTTAATAATGCCGGTAATGATGGCAAAAAATTTCTAAACATAAAAGCAAAGGATACAAACAAACCCTTAAGAATGCACAACAAGTTCGTCATAAATAAGTTGCTCGAAGGTATCTATCCAAATTTCACAGCTACGTGGGACAGATCTGGAAACATAGTACTGGAAGTTCCAAACAAAAAAATCTCAGAAATATTCCTTAGGCAAACCAAACTGGGTGATATTGAAATTTTAGTTGAACTGAATAAAAACCTGAATTACTCCAAGGGGATAATATTTGATAGAGATCTTGTACATATTGAAACCAAAGAAATTCTGGATAACCTAAAAATAAAAAATCAAACTATAGTGGAAGTTTTTAAACTATCAAAAATAAAAAATTCACAAAAAGTTTTTACTGGAGCTGTCATTATAACATTTGATTCAATACATCCACCAGAAAATGTAAAAAGTGGCTTTACGATACACCCAGTCAAGAAATGGTATCCAAATCCTATTCGTTGTAGAAAATGTCAACTTCTTGGCCACTTGCAAAAAGACTGCCAAACTCCTCCAAGATGCGCTGATTGTGGTACTGAAAGACCAGAAGGCGATGTAATACATCCCAAAATATGTAAAACTTTTAGTTGTGTAAACTGTCATGGGGCTAATCATAGTGCTGCATCCAATACTTGCCCCGCATATACCAAGGAAAAAGAGGTATTAAAAATTAAAACCGATTTAAGAATTTCCAAACGAGAAGCTTACACTTATTATAAAAACAACTACCAAATGTCAACACAAATTCCTCAAAGCCAAACTTTTGCTCAGCTGTTTCAAACACAAAATACTCCAAAAAATACTCAATTAACAAATATCAACAACACTGAATTCAACAATCACTCAAAAGTCACTCAAATATCAACCGAATTACCAACAAATATCAACAATCACTCAAATACCAACTCAAGTATAATCGATAATCAACAATATCAGCAAATTCAAGAACCTATGGATAAAAAACAATTATATAAAACTCAAGCACCGCAAATTTTATCATCACCATTAGAAGAAGAAAATAATAAAAACACCAATGAGATAAGTAGTAATGAAATTATATATTCTAACAATTATGAAAAAAACACTCAAAATAACTTAATTCAAAATTTAACTAATAATTCAAATACAAATAATAATAATGTTAAAACTAAGCAAATAAATATTAATATCGAAAATAATTTGTCACTTAATGACAGCAATATGAATAGTTATGGTTAAGCAGAAAATTAATTAGCAGATTTAACTCAATTTTCTTTAATTTTGTTTTTTTTTTTTACTTTATTCTTTCTTTATTTTACACAACTTATAATTCTATAATTTTTCTTATTAGCTTTAAAATTAATAATATTAACTTAAAAATTACAATAGCATTTTAAAATACGATCCTAAATAATTTAGAAAAGTATGCTAACTAAATTACGATATATACGCTAACTAAATAAATTTTAAATGACAGAAAATAATCTTAACAATATCAAAAGAAAATATAGCTTATTACAGTGGAATATGCAAGGGTACTTAGCGAATAAAGGAAACTTAGAATTACTTCTCAAAAAGTACAAACCCCTAATAGCTACGTTGCAAGAAACACATCTACCGGAATCTTTGCATCCATTAGATTGCTTAAATTATCATTGTTTATTTTCTACTAACTTGCTAAATCAAAGAACTGGTGGCTTGGGTTTTCTAATAAATAAAGGAATAAATTACACAGAATTAAATTTAAACACTAATATTCAAGCAAGTGCTATAAAAGTAAATTTTCCTAACAATGCCAAGCAAATCACAATTCTAAACCTATATCTAGAGTGCAACTCAAACTACCAAAAAGAAGATCTTGCCAGCCTTGTTTCACAAATAGATAAACCTTTTATTATTACAGGTGATTTCAACGCTCGTAATGTTATTTGGGGTGATGTGTTAACTAATAATCGAGGCAAAGTAGTGGAGGAATGGTTAGAAGAGAATGATGATTTAATTCTGCTAAACGATGGTTCTCCTACACTCTTTAATACGAGGGGTACACTTACTTGCATTGACCTAACAATATGTAGTCCAGACTTAGCACCCAAATTTCATTGGCATACTACGGCCAACCCAAAAGGTAGTGATCATTTTGCTATATTTCTCTGCTCAGAAATCGGCAAAAGTCATGTGGTCCAAAAGGCAAGATATAATGATAAGAATGCAAACTGGCAAAAGTTCTCAGAGCAACTAGATTTCTTTCTAGATTTTAGACCACAATCTGAAAATTTTAATAAAGAAGTCGCTATACTAACTAAAAGTATAAGATTTGCGGCTAGTCAGTCAATGTCAACAGCGAAAACTGGCCCAAAGCCACAACCCCCATGGTTTAACAGAAATATTCAAAAACTAATCGAAATTCGTGACATACTTTGGAGAAATTTTAGGAGAGATCCAGTTAGAGAAAGGTTAATACAGGTACGCAGAGCGAATGCCATATTAAAAAAAGAAATTAAGGTAGCAAGGACAAAATCCTGGCAAAATTTCGCGGACAGTATAAGAGGAGAAAATGGAAATTATTGGGAAAAAGCTATGAGAGTGATTGGAAAGAAAAATACGGGTATACTAGCAATTAAACATCAGCAGGATGGTGACTTAATCACAAATTCTGAACAAAACGCGAACTTTTTTGTTAATAGATGCTCGAAATACTCAGAAGACAACATTTACACTCCTGAATTTCAATTAGAAAAACTAAACTTTGCTCTTCCAAACTGTATTGCTCATTACAACACTCTTGATGAGGCGATCACTTTGAACGAAATTGAAAGTACTCTAGCTAGGTTTAAAGGAACAACGCCGGGTTTAGATGGAGTTTCTTATAGTATGCTTAAGCATACTACACCTAACTTCAAAAACCGATTGCTAGATCTCTATAATAAAATATACATCTCGGGAATTTTTCCACAAGCATGGAAAACAGCGGAGATAGTACCCATACCAAAAGGGCATGGAGATCCAAATAATCCTGAAAATTATAGGTTTATATCATTGCTTGCTACCATGTCAAAGTTATTTGAAAAGATTCTTGGGAACAGACTGAGTTGGTTCCTAGAAAGCAATTTGTCGAGTAAAATACATGGGTTCAGACCAAACAGAAGTACACAAACAATGTTACAAACCCTAGAATTTGAGATGACAATGGCACTGCAAAACAAAGAACATGCCACAATTATATCTTGCGATATAGAAAAAGCTTTCGACAAAATCGTCAGACACAAGATACTAGAGCAGCTAGTCAAATGGAAAATAGGTACGAAATTTATAAAAACTATTGAGAGCTATTTAACTAACAGAAAAATTGTAGTCAAAATTAATGGGAAGCTGTCTAAAATCCAAAATCTGTCTAATGGAATTCCACAAGGATCTCCACTATCTGTACATTTATTCAATACTTTCATCTCCACTCTACCCAATACATTAAAAGAGATTAAAGGACTCAGGTATCTAATATACGCTGACAATATTCTTATATATAGTGCAGGGAAAGATAACGAAATTAACAACAAAGTACAGGTTGGTTTAAACAGATTGAAAATCTGGGCGGATTCAAATGGTGTTAACTTGCCCTTGGATAAAATGGAAGCGATACACATATGTAGAAGAAGAAGTTGCAATACAGGGTTATTGAGATATAACAATTCAGAAATTCAAATAGTTAAAGAAATCACAGTATTAGGTCTCACCTTTACAAAAACTATGAAATATGAACCACATATTAATAAGCTGATAAAAAAATTAAAAAAGACGAACAACCTCTTAAAACTGATTTGTAGAAACAAGTGTGGGCCTCCGATCAAAATTGCTCTAGAAATAGCAAGGGCTTTACAAATTGGCAAAATAGATTACGCTATAACAATCTATGGGTATTGTAGCCAGGCCAGTATACAAAAAATACAGAGACAACTAAATCAAACAATCAGAATTGCGTTAGGAGCGCTAAGAACGACAAATGTGGATAGTTTACAGATAGAATCAGGCTTTCCAACCTTTGAAGAAAGGCGCGATCTGAAGGCAGCTAGCTTCATACACAAGCAATATAGTGTGCTGAACCAACCTCTAAACAAATTAGTAAGTGCCTTGATTGGAAATAAAATAGAGTCACCCAAAATATCAGCCTTAACAAAAGCTAAAGACTATTCGCACGCGCACCATATTCTGTTCGAAAAACCTCTGCCAAACGCTTACAATATAGCACCCTGGTTACAAAACACATATAAATACATAGATACGTCCATAGCAGAATACGAAAAGGAAACCACTGATTGCCAAACATATCGGATGCTATTCCAAAGAATAAAAGATTTACATGCTAATGCATACAAAATATTCACCGATGCCACGAAATCAGATAAGGGTGTAGCACTAGCTATAGTTGATGAAGACAAGTTACTTATCAAGAAAATTTTGGCAGAAGAAACCGAGATCTATAACGCCGAAATAGTAGCACTATATGAAGCACTTACATACACCCTACACCTAAAAAAAGACTACATATTAATATGTACAGATAGTTTGAGTTCGCTTAATGCAATTAAAAATATTAAAAATAAACAACCAATAATAAACAACATTAGGAGCATGCTGTTATTGTCAAACAAATCAATAAAATTGGTTTGGACTCCAAGCCACTCTGGCATAACAGGTAACGAACTAGCTGATAAAGAAGCAAAATTAGCAGCAAAAAGTCCAGCTCCGTATGAACGTATTTATTTTCCAAATATTAAAACTAAAGAAATAGAGAAACACATTCTGCAAAATAGACAAGTAAAGTGGAACTCCTCCAATAGCTTCCTGAAATTTCACTGGCCGAATGCAACATCTCCAGTATACGAGATCAAAAACAGAGCAGTAGGAGTCAAAATAAGTAGAATTCGCTTAGGTCACACTCTCTACACCAAAAAACATATTTTCTCCCAATCCAATCCACCCATATGCCCACACTGTGGAAATATTTTGACAATCAAACATATTTTAGTTGACTGTCCAGGGTCAAATAATTTTCTACAAAATAATTCAATAAACTTAAATGAAATACTGAGCCCGAAGTCTGAGAATATTGATAGATTAGAAAAAATTTTTAAACATTATAATATGTGGAACTTAATATAATAAAGCATATAAAATAAAAAATAGAAAAATATAAAGCTAATAAGTTAAACACTATATTTCATAAATTTTTAAGAAAACAAAATCTGTTGATTATAATATGCTTAACCTTATTAAAATTCTAAAACTTAAATAATTTTGTAAATAAATTTTTGTAAATAACTTGTAATTACCATGTAAATATTGTATGTATATTAGATTTAATCTCTATCAAGCCCATAATGGCCATAGCAGCCGAGGGCTGTACTAATGTTATAGTAATTTATTATATAATATTAGAATAAATAAATAAATAAATAAATAAATAACATAAAAAATACATATTAATGATAACCGAATAGATTTTGTTATATGATTTAAATTTTAAAAGTTTTCAAATGATCGGAATATATAGCAAACGTCATAGAGTAACCGACTAAAATTAAATAATATGAAATTTTATAATTTCTTTGTTTTAATACAACACAATAATTCTTTTTTCATTCAACTTTTTCTTTCTCTCATTATCGTGTAACTATTATAAATTATTTTTTTCTTGAAAATATAGATTCTTTATAATATAGATTACACCTACACATTAGTTAGAACTTCCACAAAAAAAAAAAAAAAGAAAGGAAACAAAAAATAAGAGGAATATCCTTGTAACCTTGAAAGAAATTGTTTATGTAACAGAAAGAAAAAAAAAAAATTAACAAAAGTTTTTGTACAGAAAATGCTCACGGCTAATTTCTAACTTTCTAAGTTAAAAAAATATTTTAAATATAAAACCCTTAAACATTTTATGTTTATTTCTTACTCTTATACTATTGTTACTATACTAGTTTAAGTATTTCTCTTTTTCTTTCATTTTTTTTTTCCTAACCCGTTTTTCTTTTTATAAGCAAAACTTTTCATGGAAAATACAAAATTCTATTGCAAACATTTGTTTAGGAAAATTTTATCATAATATAACATGAAATCAAAATAACAATAAATCGAAAATTGATTAAAATAAGTTTAGTTAAATTTAAAAGGATTGCAAAGATTAACTTATTTTGATCTAATAAAATTGTAAATCTTAAAGGCTTTAAAAAAGATTACAATAATTTTATTATTCAGAAATTTAATTAAAATATTTATGCAGATAGAATAAATGAAATCATGTTATGGCGGTTCTGTAAGAATAAAGTGAATAAAAATGAAGATTAATTTTTTTTTTTTTGATTTTTGGATCTTGTAAAATTTTTTTTTTTAATAAAACTTTAAATTAAAATATTAATTCGGTGTTTTTTACATGTCTTTAACAATTAATTGTTATTTTATAGCCCATCTTTATTTTAATGTCATCAGTAAAAGTAACATGTAAAATAAAATTACTTTTATTTGACAAAAAGATTTAAAACACCCTGAATTTAAAAATATAAATTTTCATATTAAACTTGTTCGCCTTTTTAGCACATTTCCAGAAAAAATTTTGAAAACATGTGCCTATTAGTTTCTCTTTGTCAGCCTGTTAGGTCTCATGAAGAAATTAATTTTATAGAACAATTTTTTCATGTAGCCTTATCCATTACGAAGCTACAGTCCCTCAAACTTTGAAAGAGCGCTATTTTTAAATGCGGATATTATCTCATGTTCTGCTTAAATTTTTTCAATTTAAACGTCATTCTACAGGAATTTTTTTACCTTTGTAAATCAATATCAAAATTATACAAATTTTTTAAATTAGTATTTAAATAATTTACTGTTATGTGAAAACCAAATTTTGCATGATTTTTCTACCTTTATAACTCCGGCATGCGTGAACTTAGAGATATAGGGACTTGAAATTTTGAGGCAAAAATGATTTTTTTAGAATTAGAAGTTTCCTCAAAAATTTTTTTTTATATCACCCCCTGTTTGAGAGCTATTAGGGCTCAAAAATTGAAAATTTGCTATTTTAAGACACCTGTAACTTAAGCACTTGTAGAAATTTGTCTTTTGCAAGACATAGAAATTAAAGTTTAAGTACTATATTATTTTATGTGTGTTATTATTTCATTGTTACATAGGGTTCCGGATTTACAACCCCTCAAAATTGCAAACAAAAAGAACTATTTTCACAATTTTTCTTATTATATGAAATTTTCAAATTTTAGTGTAAGTCATAATTCTAAAACGTTCGTATATTGTATTGTCTTGCAAATGTGCGCTTTTAAAACCATTGGTTTACTTTCTACATTATTTTTATTTTCAAAATAATTCAGCTTTATACTTTTATCAAAAAGGATAATGACAGATCTCTCATTGAACAATTCTAAGTAACTTATCAAGTATTCTTATATTTAAAGTAAAAATAATAGGCGTTATCCTAATTCTTTAAAAGTAATAATTAAAAAAAATTACAATTAACTTTTTTTTTAAATATAAAAATTTTAAATATAAAAATGATGTCGTTTGATTTAAATATGATCTTTAGCTTTATTGTCAAAGACTTTATTTAATAAAGCTACATATATTTATTAAAACCCTTAACAACAAAACAAAACCAACAAATTGAAGACGATTTAAAATAATATCATGTTTTTTGAAGAATTCAAGGTTTAATCAAAGATCTGTTCATAAAATATTATTACAATTTTTTTTTTTGTTACTACGGTTTAACTTTTATAAGTAAAGAAACCATGAAAACAATACATTTCATAGATATTTTTTTTTAATTTGCGTGTCTTTTAATTTTCTAAAAAAAAAAAATTATTTCATAGAAAAACGAGGAAGAGTGCAGTAGAGTAGTCAACTCTAGGATACCCGTATGAACGTAATATATCCTGTTTCTATATAACTTGATCATCTTTTAAACTTAAATTTCAGAAGTTTTAGTACCAACGTTATAATTGCCAAGATATATTTATGTAAATTGTGGAGTTGTAAATTGTGTAAATTGTGTAAATTTTACAAAAGTTGTTGCCATAAAACTTGATCTTCATTTTCAAGATTGCAGACGTATTATATTTCAAGAGGTGGAAGAAGCTGCTCTAGATCAATAAAATTTTACAAAAATTGTTGGCATGTAACTCGACACCTCTTCACAAAATTTCAGATACCTAGCTTTAATAGACACTGATTAATTTACATTTGAAAAGAGAAGTTTTATGGCAGCTACCCGAACCTGTCGCCTCAGCACAACCAAATTTTACAGGTGCTTTTAGAAATTTTACAATTTGACCTGTAACTCGACACGATTTTTCAAAATTTGAGACACCTAGCTTCAA
Source organism: Poecilobothrus nobilitatus (assembly GCA_947095535.1). Lineage (NCBI taxonomy): Eukaryota > Metazoa > Arthropoda > Insecta > Diptera > Dolichopodidae > Poecilobothrus > Poecilobothrus nobilitatus. The sequence continues at coordinate 32,284,603 of OX352774.1, forward strand.
TATATACTGAGTTATTTTCCTATAAAGAAAGAAGTTGTATGGCAGCTACTCGAAACCGGCGGTCGAAAAAGCTGGATTTAAATAGTAAAACTAACAATTTTGCAAAAGTGACCTAAAAAAATTTTAATTTCCTAGTTCCTTTATTTTTTAGTTATCGTGCGGATGGACGTACATGGCTTAATCGACTCAGAATTCGATTCTGAACCGATCCATACCTTTGACAATATATCTAGCTCGACTCCTTTAAAGTGTCACAAACGTAATGGCAAATTTATTATACTCTTGAGGCTTAAACATAGTTCATACGGGCATAAAAACGATAATTCCTAATATCATACCTAGATTAATATTTGATTAAGAAAACTCTACACCTACTTTTTCTAAATTTACCCTCTGACTGTTTTTCAGAAAAAATTCTGTAAATCACATAAATAGTTAAAACATAAAAAATCTAATTTATTCTTGTTATTTAAAAATGAATATTTTTTCATAAATATGTCAAATAAATTTATTAAACTACTAACAAATATTTTATTTATTTATTTATATTAATATTACAAATCAATATCTTATTACAAAACCACAAATATTTAATATAATATAAGAAATACAAAAAATAAACATAACATATAATTGCATACTTATCGGAGTAAAATATAAAAATTCTTTGAAACAAAGCAAATCATAATATATTGCACTAAGATTTTTGGGGACACAAATTTTCATTTGTTTACTGGCAAACAAAATAAAGCAATAAAAGTTGATGCCAGCAAAATATATCAGATAGGACGATATTATTCGATTTACTATTGAGAGATTGGTAAAAGCAATCATCATATTTAATCTGTACATGATAGAGAAAAAGCATAGATGAAAAGCATTTTACAATGATAAATATTCAGTACAGCCATCTTACAATATCAATATTTTTCCAAAATTTTCTGATTTTCATTATTATTTTTCCATTTTTATAAAAAAAAAACCATGTAAAGAATATACATATGTATCATATAATATGTATAATCTATACCTTAATATATATATTTAAATAAGACGCTCTTTGATTTCGTAAATTTTAAATTTTGTTTTTGCATTTTTTTTTTTCTAAATACATAAACAAAATTTTAAAATATAGTTTGCATTGTAGGAATTTCACAATATAGCTGAATATATTCATACATTTTCCAGATGAGTGTTTGGTTCAGTGGTAGAGTGGCGGATTTTAGGTTTACAAAAGTTTAGTTTACAAGTTAGATTCGAGTTAATTTTTTTTTTTGATATTTTAAAACAAATAAATTCTTACATATTAATCTTTAATCTGTAAATGATAGACATTTAAAACCCTTTTACTCAATGATGATCATTTTCTAACCGATATTCAATTTGTTTTTTAAATGATAAATATTCAGTTCAGAAGGAGCCTCGGTGACTTACTGGGTAAGAGCGTATAAAATACACTGTAAACACCGAGGGAGTGTGGGTTCGAATCCCACACACGTCGTAAGAGTTATTCCCCCTTACAAAATTTACAACCACGCATGAACAGGAAAGGCTGTGTAATTTCCTGTTTCCTGTTTATGTGGCAGAGAAATGCATTAAAAAAAAAAAATTCAGCTATCTTACAATACCAATATTTTTCCAAAATTTTCGGATTTTCATTATTAATTTTCCATTTTTATAAAAAAAAAAGCACATATAAAGAATATACATACATATCTATCATATAGTATAATCTATATCTATAATATATTCAAATAAGGCGCTCTTTTTTTGTTCTTTTATTTCCGTTAAATTTTAAAATTTCCTCTTTTTTTTTTTCTTTGCTTCTTATCTAGATACATAAACAAAATTTTGAAATAATAGATTGTCATTTTAGGATTTTTTATTTGAGTAAACATGAAATGTAACCCAAAATTTAATAAAATTTTCAATATTACTACATAAATCAGGGGCATCTTATAATATAAATAACAGGTATACATATATTGAGTTTCAATAAATCAGAGGTATCTTCTAAAAGTTAATAATAACCATCTTTTTACAAAAAATATCGTTTGCAAAGAAATTTTAAATTCATAAAGCCATTAATTATTGAAAATTGTATTTTTACGTCTTAAGTAAAATCATAAAAAACTATATACTGTATATAGTTTCTTTATGATAAAATCAAAAAAAAATTGCTTATTTCGTTTTTTAACTCAAAATAGACATATGAATTAAAATCAAATATAAATAAAGCTCTTTTGAGGGCTACCAAATATTTATTAGTTAGAGTAAATTAAAAAATTTATAAATATTGGCTAGAGATAATTGTGGTTAACCACACTTATTTATCAAACAACCTAACAACCTCAAATTTCGAATTCAACGTATAAAAAAGAAAAAAAAAACAATAATAATACAAAAATCCTTTTGAGGACTATCATATACATTTGATACAGTAAATTTAAAAAATCCAAAAAATATTTGTTATTGATTGCGTTAATTGTAATTACTTATTAAAACACCTCGAATTTCGAGTGGCGCCGGAATACTAGTTGTTTTTTAAATTATTATAATAGCTTAGTACAAATTTAGTGTCTAACTTGTGTTCTCTAAACCGATATGGTTTATATCGACTTCTTTGTAATATGACTCTTTATAAATTAAAAACAAATAGCTATGTATATGACCTAATAGCTAATAGCCCTTAAACTCAACCTTTAGTAATTATATTTTTGACAATAATATCATAAAACAAGTCATTAAATTTATTGATTTTTATGTAAGTTTTTAATATGAACATAGATTTACCACACATAAGTTTAAAAAAAGAAGAATTTGATGATACGTTTTAATTATCCACATCTCTATATGCAACCTTAGTCTGTTCTATTTCTGAGTACGCAAAGTATGATCTCCATACTATCATCGAAATAGTGTAAGCAATACAAAAAAATGTTTTTGATTTGCTTCAAGAAATCTAAATGGCGCACCCCCTTATATTTTCTCTATATGTTAATCGACATAAATTAATCGATAGCAATATTTTAATATTCAGATCGGTATTACAGTGATGGATATTATTTTTATTTCTCAAGTATTATTTTATAACCACATAGGCTCACATTACATTAACAACATACTAAGAAATTCAATAAACACAAGGATGTATTACATTTCATACGGTACGGATAGGAGAACTACTGTAAATTCGAGGCGATTAACAGAATCTCAATAATGATGTGAATCATTCCAAAATAATATTAAACGAGGGCCTCGGTGATCTAATGGGTAAGAGCGTATAACATACGCTGTAAAACACCGAGGGAGTGTGGGCTCGAATCCCACACACGTCGTAAGAGTAATTCCCCCTTACGACATATACAGCCACGGCTGAACAAGAATGGCTGTGTAATTTCCTTGTTATATTTATGTGACAGGGAAATGCACTTAAAAAAAAAATCCATATCCATAAATATTTACTTCTATTAAAATTTGTTTTTATATAACTTTAAGTAAATTATAATTTGTAATAAATGGATTAAGTAATAAATAAATGAAAGTATTGAATTAAGACGGGTTGTAGGTAAGTTATTGTACTTATTCTAAAAATATATAGTAAAATTTTAAAAGAAAATAAGAAGTAAAATACAAAAATAAGTTAAAGATCGCTTCTCGTAAAAAATTCATTCGATTATGAATCGATATTATCGCTAAACATTCTAAGTATTATAATTTTATAAATTTTTTATTTTATTACTTTAGTTTTATTACTAGTGTTTGTTGCGAAATTTTGTCATTAAATTTAAAAAGAATTCGGAAAAATATATTTATCCTGTTATCTTTATCAGATCCGTATGGACATAGCTCAAAAGCATATATTATATATATTTGCACAGAATCGAATTCTGAATCAATTTAGACATGTTCACCCCTCCATCCGTACTATAACTCAAAAAATTAAAGTTGTTATAATTCTCAATTTTAAAATTTCAAGAAAAATCACTCTTGTAAAATTGTTTCGTTACTGAAATTGAACAAGTTCGAACGGTAGGTTCCTTGTAGCTGTCGTACAACTTATGTAAAATTTAATTGCTCTCTAGAATAACAGATTGGAGTAGCCGAAATACAACTTCTTTTCTCATATGAAAATAAATCAAGGTCTATTAAAGCTATGTACCTAACTGAAATCTTGTAAAAGATGACACATTATGTGGTCATTTATGTTCATGCCAATATCCTAGAGTTGAAACAGTCAACTATAAACTTTTTGTAATTTTTAGTAGGAAACTTTATGAAATAATATAATTAAAAAAATAATAGTTAGGTAACGGTAAATATTTTTAATATTATTTATTTTTTCATTTGTGGTGCTATTTCTTTTCTAGGTAACGATAATAAAATACAAGAAATTTTCAAGGTGCGAAAAGGGTCAAATAATTTTCGATAATTTCTTTTATGTTTTTTCTTTTTTTATTTATTTGACCATAATTTTCTTTTCATCAAATTATGTTTTAATTTGATGTTTTCTTTTTGTTTTGTTTTCTTTTAATTTTTAATTTTCAACTTTTAAGAATTTCTTTTTTTTTTTAACTTTAATTTAAGAAAAGGTAAAAATATAAGTTTTTCTTTAGAAATTTTCGGATGATAAAATATTATCTAATAACCTGGACTTAACCAAAACTTTTAATGATATTCTGAGAAAATATTTTGAAAAGTTAATAATTTATTTTTTATTTATAATTTTTAAAATTTCCTTTTTTTGAAATAAATTAAGAATTATATTCGAGAAGAATCAGAAAATCTTACAAATTTCTAATTTAAAAGCTTATCATCCTAATTCTAAGCAATTATTCTAAAAATATGTAGTAAAAATTTTAAAAGTTTAATTAAATGCTGCTAATAAAAATTAATAATTTATTTTTTGCTGTAATTTAAATGGCGCACTGAAAACTATAATCTATATAAAACATTAATTTTATTTAGGATTTTTAATTAAAAAATGAAGAAGAATGTAGAATGGAATATGTCAATTCTAGGATACCCGTAATTTTGAAGTTGTGTAACAGCTTCTCACACCAAAAGTGTCAGTCAGAGTAGAGTCAGAAAACTTTAAAATTTTTTGAAAAATTCCAGATGTCTAGATTTATTAAGTACCATAATATAAGGATACAAATTATGCTTATATAAAAATGAAAATTCTACGGCAGCTTTTCGAACTTGCGGCTCTAACCAACCAATCAACCGACCAAACAACTAAACTTTAATAATTTTTAACATATAAATATACAAGTGCGTTGGTTGCTATTCGAACTGTCCGAGTCGAATTTACTCAAATTTAATAGCGAAACAAACATATACTAAACGAGGAAGAATACAGTTGCCTTTGTCAACTCTTATATACCCGTACGAACCGTTAGTATGTTCACAGCCTGTCACTCTGCTTACAATATTATTTTTTTAATATTTTAGTATTTTAAAATAATTTGGGTGAATTTTATAATTTCTAGAACTATGGGTTGTCCATATATTCAAACTATATGTTATACATTCTTCAAAAGGAAATTCTAACCTTCCACATAACGATTATCAATCCAAAACTTTTTCAAATATTCTATAGTACTTAATACTAAGCGGTAAATGTATATTAAATTTACTTAGTACAAAATAGTAAATATAATTTTAAATATTATATTATATTTAAATATTCCATTGACAGAATAATTTCTTATAAGTACAATAAAATACATATATGTATGTAAATACGGCGCTATATAATATACATCTACACTCTTATCATTCATTCACTAGTGACATATACGATATGTATATATATGTATGTAAATATATCAATATCATATAAATAAAAATTCTTCAAGCAACCGTTATGTTGTTTATTTATTTACATTTTTATGTACTACGCATTATATCCTCAACAATTTCAAATTATCGAGTAAAACAAAATGGAAAAAATTCGTTGAAGAAATTTGTTAGAAAATTTGAAAAAATCAAGTAACACTTTCGTCAATTATAAAGTAACCCTATATTATTAAAAAAAGTTGTTAACAGAAATAAGACTATAATGTTGAAGCTTTAATTTTTGTGTATTACTTCAAAAAAATTTTAACAGGTGTTCAAGTTACAGGTGTTTAAAAATAGGAAATTTTCAGTTTTTGACCCCTTACAGCTCCTAAACGGGGGGTGATACAAAAAAAATTTCTGAAATAACTCATACTTATTTTCAAAGATCTAACTTCTGTCAAAATTTCAAGTTTCCAACTTAAACCGTTTAGAAGATAGAAGGGTTAAAGGATTTTGAAAAATTTGAGTTTCGCATAACGGTAAATTAAGACACCGTATGCCACAAATATATATTTATTGTATATATACTTTTAAAGCTAATAAAAGTAGTAATCGTTTGGCGTTTTCAAAATGAAGATATACCTAATACAACTTGTGCTATAACAATTTAAATATAGAGCTTTTTTTAACCTTTGGGGAGCTGTAGCTCCGTAACGGGTGGGGCTACAAAAAAAAGTTATTAAAAATAAAATTAATATTTTTGTGAGATCTATTAGTAGTTAAAATTTCATAGCTCTATTGCAAAAAAAATGTGGGGATCTAAAAGTTAGGTGTTCGAGAGCTACCCTAAGTTTTGGTCCAAACTCAACCAAAAAAAATAGGGAACATACAAATTACTCCCAAAATATTTTGTGTAAATTTCAAGATTCTAGCTTTCTTAGGTTTTGAGTTAGCGTGCTGACGGACGGACGGACGGACATGGCTCAAAAGTCTTAGAATTTTTTTCTGATCCGATCCATACCTTTGAAGGTATATCTAGCTCGCTTATGTCGAGGTGTTACAAACGGAGGAGTAATTTTATTATACCCGATCCTATCATACGGGTATAAAAAGAAACTAAGGATATGCATAACTTTGCCATATTTAACTCGTTTTCTATAATGTATTACAAACGTAATGACAAATTTATTATACCCTAAGATCTATACGATCGTATGAATATACTAAAATTAAGCAAACATTTTAAAGAGTTGGATAAAATAACCCAATAATGAACAATATGCCCTATCATTTTGAAAACAACAAGAAGCTTCTTCCCCTTAAAATTATTGCTCATTGCAACGAATCGATTAATTTACTTTCTTAAAAACCTGTCACAATCAAATTTATTATCCAAACAAAACTTATCCTTATTTCAATGGTAGTTTTTAAACAATGATCAACTATCAATTAATTACCTTTAATTTTAGCATGTTATCAAGAACTTAATATAACTTAAATCTAACTCTTCTTTGAATAACAAAGTTTTTTTTCATTTTTAATTAATTTGTAAGCTTGTAATTAATTTTTATTTTTCAAGACTTAATTTAATAAAAAATTTTTTACCTTTTGAGTATTGGACACTTTCCATACGTTTAGTATAAGTCAATCATTCAGAACTGAAAAAATGAAATTTAATTAAAAATTTAATAGCTACCAAATTATTAATTTTTTTTATTATTACAATAATGTTAAAATTGGAAAAAAAAAACTAAAAATATAAAAGGATATGAGGAAAGATAATTGTTTTAATATTAAATACTATGTGAAGAAGCGATTATGACCCAACAAAAATTTTGATTGACACTATAAATATTCAATTTTTTGTCTCTATACTCAATATTCAATTATTATAGACTTTTCGAAGGCTTAAATTTACAATTATCTTCACTTATTTGTTATTACAGATATTGTCGTCAACAATTTTTTGTTCATAATTAAAAACCTGTCACCAACATTAGGCGGACCATTAAAAGAAAAAAATTTCCAAGTGATAAAACTATTAAAAATTTTCTTTTCTTTTCTTTTTTGTTTTCTTTGTTGTAAATAAAATTGTTGTACCTAACACAAACAACTGGGTAATGACTGGGTATTAAAATTTAAAAAAAATTTCCCTTACAAATTTTTTTTTTTTCCTTTTAGTTATAATAAAAAACCAAGACAAAAGAAAAATTAACACAGAATATTCAACAATCACTACAAATATTGTCCTACTGTTGTGCATATTACAATGAAAATGATGATAATGAAGTAAAGGTAAAAATATCCTTTTTACATTACGAAAATATTGTGTAACACAAAAAAAAAAAACCATGATTCAAAAGTTTACACAAAAAAAAAAAAAAAACAAAAGAGAAAAAAATTCTGAATTGAATACTAAGGACGATTTAATTTAAAATAAAAATTTTTGATTTAAAACTGGTTTTCATATGCAGCCTCTATTTACTTACCTACCTATACCTAACCTAATTGTATAAACGATCAAATTAATAAAATTATTATAAACGTAATTTCAGTATTACTATATGTCCAAAAAAATATATGGTTACATCATCCCATCTTTAAGACAAAAATATGATTCAACTTAAGAGCCCTTAACTTATAACGCTAGCAAAAATTTATAATAAAATGTTAAATAAACTGAATGGATCTAAGACATAACCTCAATATTCAGAACATAGAAAAATAATCCCACAGGCAGTTAAATTACAAACATTTTCCGATACACAATATTCTATGAATTTATTTCAGCCGGGACTGTAGAGTAAGAATCATCCAAAATTTAGAACATAATTTTTCATCTTCAGTATTATTTTCAAAGAAAATGACTGGGTAAACGAGTGTGACAATAATTTTATAAAATTATACCAAATTTTATATGTTTTGATTATTCATTAAGGACTACTACAAATAAAACTCAAAATCGGAAAAGTCTAAACATACTAAAAAAAAAAATGTAAAAGAAATTAACAGCTACATACTTTTGTTTTGACAGTCTCTTAATTTAATAATTAAAACTAAGAACCTAAATAAACCTTTTGTTTTTGGGTTTTCTAATCTTAAAAAAAATCTCAGGGTCCATTATTTAAAGAAAAATAACCTTAAATAGACACAATTCGATTTTTTCGCTTTAAAATCTTATCGTGCCAAAATAATTTTGGGATAAAATTTTGAATGAAGAAATCTAGAAGGAGCCTCGGTGGCGTAGTGGGTCAGAGCGTATAAAATACGCTGTATAAGCACCGAGGAAGTGTGGGTTTGAATCACACACACGTCGTAAGAGTTATTTCCCCTTGCGACATTTACAGTCACGCCTGAACAGGAAAGGCTTTCTAATTTCCTGTCTCATTTATGTGGCAGATAGGTTAGGTTAAGGTGGCTGCCAAAAAGGCAAACGTAGACCGTATTTGGTCTTTTGTGATACCACATAGAAGCTTTTCTATCCCACTCGTTAAAAGCTTTGCAAAAAGCGAAGAATACTCTTCACATTTTTACCTGACAGATCGCTAAGGCTGTCGAAGAAATATTGCTCCAAATGAGTATTCCTTCTTGCCGACAAGACCGAGCATGTTCATAGGAGATGGAGAGTGGTTTCCTCCTCTCTTCATCCTTGCAGGCTCTAAAATAGTTGTTTGCGGATAAGCCAAGTCTGCTGGCATGCTTCCCTATTAGACAGTGACCGGTGATTATTCCCATTGTCATTCCAATGTCTGCCCTTTTGAGAGAAAGCAGATCATTGGATCGTCTTAAATCGGTTTTGGGCCATATCAATTTTGTGATATTGCAGGAGGTTAAGTTTGACAATTAAGTTTGACCAAATTCAATAAAAAAAAAAAATCGAGAAATTTATCTTCAACTGAAATATTATTTTCAAAATTTTGAAAAATTAGTACAATAAGTTTTATATCTAAATATCAAAAAGGTTAAGGTAAAATTTAAAGATATTTTCCAGTTTTTTTTATTATTTTCGTTTGCAAGATATCGGAGATGGCCACCCGTTATTTTTTAGTTATTTCTTTACTGTTGTATATTATATTTTTGTACCTGTTATTCATGAAAGGATTTAACTTTAATGACTTGCAGTTTTCTTTTTCTTTTTTTCGTTTTAATGATAGATCATGAATTGTCTTATAATCTTATACCTTTTATTATATTCATATTTATTTTGTACTTTGAATTTAAATAACCATTCGTTTTTTATCATTTTATTTATTATTATTATAGTAATGATCTTTTCATACAATAATGTCAAAGAAAAATTTCCCGGTTGGGTTATAAAGGGTGGGTTGAGTTAAGTATAAGTTTAAAAATTTTTTTATTTTAAACAATCATATTCTGCCACCATTGATCCAAGAAAACTAATGATTCTAATTTTATTAATAATAGTTTTTAAAATCTATTAATTTTATTTATCATCTTTTTTTTTCTTTGACAGAATTAAAATTAAATTAGCGGAAAATGTTTTTCTTAAAAAATATTAAAGGCAATTATAGAAATTCGAAATAATTTATAGATCAAAATCATATATTCAGAAATGAGTAATTCAGTTGGGGCTACCTATACCCTTTGTTTAAGAGTTATTAAAGGTTGAAAATTGAAAATTTACTATTTCCAGACACCTGTGCAATTTTTTTCAAACAAAAATGCAAAAATTAAAGCTTCAACATTATATTCTTAGATATTGTGTTAGCAGCTCTCTTAATTATATAAACTTTCCGTTATAATTGAAGAAAGTTTATCTTATCTTTTCACAATTTTTTCTTTCATGTAATAGTCTAATAACAATTACAAATTTTGATGCAAATAACAGTTCTCTAAACTGTTTTTATTGTATTTTGAAAAATGTACGTTTTTAAAAACCTTTGGTTTTATATAATAGTGTCTTGCTTAATTCTTTTCCCAAATCCCAATACAGCCAAACACTCGACTCGATGTGATCGCAGAAAAAGGAATGCCTCACAACTAGAAATACAATTTCAATCGAATTAACAGTTCCTAGTAAATCATCAAACAATTATTACATTAGTACACCTAGAACAGTTGAATTTTAATTTCTAAAATATCAAAGAACTTTGAACTTTTTAATTACTTTAAATAAAAGTGACTAAATCTAATTGTAAAATAAATTTAGCATTAAAAGTATATTATATATTTTTTGAGGTTTGACAAATATGATTCTACTGTCCCTACTCTTCCCTGTTTGGTAAAAATAATAAAGAAATAAATATAATATTATATTCATCCTTCGTAGTAGCATTTATAACATATAATAGGAGGCGATATCATTTATATTAGACCACACAGTATATTTGCTACAGCAAAAGTTTTTGTGGAAATTTTCAGTTTTAAATGGCAATGGTAAAATATTCAAATGAGAATGAAAATTTTATCCACTGAAATTCTTGTGACCCAAATAACATTTTTTCAAAGAAAATTTTATAAAATTCAATGAAAATATTTAAAATTCCGTTAAAAGTCAAATATAATTACAATAAAATTAAGCATATTTGCATGAATCTATTATATGAAGTAGGGAAGTTTATTTTTTGTTACCTCATCACTGCTAAAACGTACATCCGATTGTTACCAAATTTTACGGGAACATTTTTTTGGAACCCACACGGGATTTCGTTGGATGAAACTTAAGTTATTCAGATCAGTAGTTGCTTTTGAATTTAGTTTACATAATCTTGTAAACAAATAATCCTAGAAAGTTGTAAATGGGTAGGTAAAGGTAAACATTTTTGATAAATTAAGGTAAACATTTATGCAAAGAAGAAAACTAAAAATAAAGTAAAGAAATATTTGCTTCTAGGATTAACATGGAACATGAAGTCTTCAACACTTTTGCATGGTATACAATGTTTTTTCCCAAAAAAATTAAATATCTCAAAGAAACACGTCGTACAACTGTGGATAGCTCTGCTAGTATTTAATAAAGAAGTTTAAAATGAAAATAGATAAAAATAAACATTTTTGGTAAAAACTTGAAAAAGAAACAAATAATTTTTTTTTACTTTTTTTGCTAAATATTTTTTTTTGTGTAAAATGTTGTTTAACACAAACACAAATCTTTGAATGTATGGTCTGTTATTATTGCGGATGCTAACTATGAAAAAAAAATTTTCATATAAAAAAAATTATGTATATTATTTTTATTATAATAAAAATTAATTATATAAAAATTAACATATAATAAGCCTTCACATTTTAAATAATTTATTCAAAATAAATTAAGAATTTAAATTTCCATATTTGCTCATTGGAAATTCTGATGAAATGTAAAATGTTGGTATGAGAATAAAACAAGTAAATGTAACAGTAAGTCGATGCAACCGACTTATTAATACCCTACACCTGAATAATTCGAATTAAATTAAAAATCCATAAGTGTTTTTGGCAGCTGCTTGAACTTCTTCCCTTTTCTGTCTTATTCAACTCGAATTTTAAGAACGTAAAAGAGGCATCCGCTTGGGATATGCTTGACACCCTTGTATAAAATTTTAAGTTTCTATCTTAATTATTTTCGAAGATTGGTAGTCCTTGGGATGTTTGTGTCAGCTACCCGAATTGCCACTCCAATTCATCGAATCCATCTCAGGAACATAAAGAAAACTTGCCAGAACACCATTGTATTAAATTTAAAGGTTCTACTTTTGTTGGTTTTGGAGATATGCTCGTTGCTCTTGTGCTCGTCCGGAAGTTTCCAAAATACGAACCCATGGTTCAAATTCTTTCAAATGTCAGTTTCCAATTTTACAGAAAAAGAAACATAACAGAACACCTTTGTACTAAAAATAAAAGTTCTATCTTTGTTGGTTGTGGAGATATACTCGTTTGCTCTGGGGCTCGTCCGGAAGCTTCCAAGATTTGAACCCATGGACCAAATCCTCACAAATTTCAGAAACATAAATCAAACATGAAGGAACACCATTCTGCCTAATTTAAAGGTTATATCTTTGTTGCATTTGGAGATAATATCATTTGTTCTGAGGCTCGTTCGGAAGCTTTCAAAATTCGAACCCAAGGACCAAATCCTCTCAAATTTCAGAGGCCTAAATCATACATGAAAGAACACCATTATGCCAAAAGTAAAGGTTATATCTTTATTGGTTTTGGAGATAATCTCATTTGCTCTGGGGCTCGTTCGGAAGCTTCCAAAACCAAACCCATGGACCAAATCCTCTTGAATTTCAGAGACATAAATCAAACACGAAAGAACACCATTGTACCAAATTCAAAGGTTCTACCTTTGTTCGTATTGGATATAATCTCATTTGCTCTGCGGCTCGTTCGGAAGCTTCCAAAATTCGAATCCACGGTTCAAATTCTTTCAAATTTAAACCCATGGCCAAATCCTCTCAAATTTCAGAGACTTAAATCAAACATGAAAAAACACCATTCGGCCAAATTTAAAGGTTATATATTTGTTGTTTTTGGAGATAATCTCATTTGCTCTGGGGCTCGTTCGGAAGCTTCCAAAATCCAAACCCATGGACCACATCCTCTTAAATTTTAGAAACATAAATCAAACTGGAAGAAACATCATTATAAAAAATTTAAAGGTTCGATCTTTATTGGTTTTGGAGATAATCTCGTTTGCTCTGGGGCTCGTTCGGAAGTTTCCAAAACCCGAACCCATGGACCAAATCTTCTCACATTTCAGAGACTTAAATAAAACATGAAAGAACACCACCCTGCCAAATTTAAAGGTTATATCTTTGTTGGTTTTGGAGATAATCTCATTTGCTCTGGTGCTCGTTCGGAAGCTTCCAAATCCAAACCCATGGACCAAATCCTCTTAAATTTCAGAGACATAAATCGAACGGGAAGAAACATCATTGTACAAAATTTAAAGGTTCTATCTTTGTTGGTTTTGGAAATAATCTCATTTGCTCTGGTGCTCTTTCGGAAGCTTCCAAAACCCAAACCCATGGACCAAATCCTCTTAAATTTCAGAGACATAAATCGAACGGGAAGGAACATCATTGTACAAAATTTAAAGGTTCTATCTTTGTTGGTTTTGGAGATAATCTCATTTGCTCTGGTGCTCGTTCGGAAGCTTCCAAAACCCAAACCCATGGACCAAATCCTCTTAAATTTCAGAGACATAAATCGAACGGGAAGAAACATCATTGTACAAAATTTGAAGGTTCTATCTTTGTTGCTTTTGGAGATAATCTCGTTTGCGGAGATTATCTCCAAAAGCCCGGAATCATCGGAAGCTTCCAGAATCCGAACCCATGGACGGATTTTGCCCAGATTCGAACTTAGCCTTTCTTTCGTAATTAGTAACCTACTATATAAATTTCATAAAGATAGCATCATTATTTTTTGAGTTATCGTGCGTACGGACGGACGGACGGACGGACGGACGGACATCGCTAAATCGACTCCGGCGGTGATCCTGATTCAGAATATATATACATGTCTATACCTAACTCGCTTCCTTTTGGTGGTTACAAACACCATACCAAAGTTAATATACCCTATACTTTAGGTGTAGGGTATAAAAAGCATTTTGCACTTGCACGGACAAAATTTTACACAGTTGCAGAATTGGGTCTCTGCAATAACAAATCTTTGATATTTAGAAAATAAAAGTAACTAATATCAAGAAATTATTATAAATAACTGTAGTTGAATAAATAAAAATTAAAGATAACGCGAATCACACGGTAATAACTTCATGTATGTTTAATAATATGGCTTAAGATGATTATAAAGGTCACGACGTCCTGAATAGAATACTAAAAGGGGAAGTGGAAGAAGTTTAATAAAATAAACAAAACTTCAGTTCTGGTAGTAACATCTAACGATAGTATCAAATTTAAACGTTTAAAATAAAACTAAAAAAAATTTTCTTTAAATCTTTAAACATTCATTTTATTTGTTTTTTATTATCCCTCTTTATTGCTTCAAATATTTAAATTTTAATGTCAGACTTTAGAACACTTAAAATAAACAAATAAAAAACAAATAAAATAAATTTATGTATATAAACTTAATTAATTTAACTCAAATATTCTAATAAAAAGTTCCATAAATAAACAACTAATTCTTAATTATTTAATTCTTCAACAATTTTTGCTTCTTAAATTTCAGTACATTAATTTTTCATTGAAAATTCATGTAAAATAAAAAAAAAAAGCAACCATAAATGAAGTCCACTAATAAACAGAATTTTCTTTTTTTTTTTTCTTTTAATTTTTTTTTTTAATGAAAACCGCTAATTTAATTATCACATTAAAGGGCGTTATGCTGGAAAATCCATTTATAATCCTATGTTATATTCTTCTAACCCAATCCTCTAAGGTCTGTCATCAGACAAATAAAATGAAACCATCATACCAACATAATTTTACCGTTAGAATCAAATTTATAATAAACTTAAAAAAAAAATTAACTTACAACTTGACAGATAAAATTGAATAATCTTTTTTTTAATGGGTGGTTGGTTATTTTATTTAGGTACCAATCAAAAATATGTCTACCCCTCTACCTTACCCCAAACTTTTTCCTAATGAACTTTAAATTGAGTAAATGTTAAATCAAAATTTTGATTTAATATTCAGAATGAAAATTCTGTTATATTATGAGAAAAGTCAAAAGCAAAAACAAAAATATGAATTTATTTGAATTAGTTTCAATTAAAAGTATTTCTGTTTCTTTTTATATTTTGTCTCTCTTTTTCTGTTTTTGATTTTTGGTTACCATTATAATCTTTTTATTATGTTATGTGTCGCTATTAACAGCCATGTTGTTTTTTTATTTTTTTTTTTAATAGATATCACCATTTAACTCTTACCTGACATTAATTAAATTGTTTTTTAATGGGGACAGAAGATGACAAAAAAAAAAATAAGAAGAAAAAATATCTATAAGCAATACAAGAAAAGAAACATAAAGATAAAAAAAATAGAAATATATTATAGTTAATTAATTTACTTATACAAGAAATGAAGTATGTATATAGTTTAAAGTGTTATATCGTTTATTAATATAATTTAAAATGGTTAGTTTTTAAATATTAGTAATTATAAATTGATTAACAGTTTAGGTCAGTTTCTAGGTCTGATAACATGTATTTACTTAAAAAAAAAGTAAAATTAAAATAGTTGTTTATTCCATGCACATAAAATAAAATAATGGTCAAGTAACAATACAGTAGTTTGTTCCAGCTACATCGACCATAACCACTTTTAAAGAAAGAAAAATAAAATAAATTATACACATATGTAAATGCAACTAAAGCCGTAGTTATAACTAATTGGCAGATGGATGAGTATTCCTTACAACATACAGCGCAGAACTTATAAAGAGGATAGAATAGAAGATATTTTTCATCATTTTCTCTTTGAATGTCTGATCTTAGCTAAGATCATACTGAAAATTTGGGAATTCATTACAATTAAAGAACTAATTTTAGTCCTACATTTTATGAACTGATTATAGAACATAGTGGACCACCAGGTTGCAAGAAAATAAGATAGAATTCTATAGAGAAAAAAACACTTGATTAAATTCCCAAAACACTTGATTGAATTTAATTCGTTAAAGCTTCCTTTTAGTTCAAAAGTTAAAACTTGAATTGGAGAACTTTAATATAAATCCAAGGAACTTCAATTACATTTCCTTCATGTTCATTCGTCCGTTAAAAAATTAATCCCTTCTAAGAAATGTCAGAAAAATATATTACATTAAAAAAAGTAATATATTTGAACCATAAAGGATGAATCTTAAAACTAAATGCCGGGATCATTTTAACCTAACTCTCAAAAATGAAGACATTGTTAGTTAAACATGTATATCTTTTCATGTAATCATTTATTTACATAATATATTAGTGTTTCAAAAATCATCTAATGTTTACAATAGTTTGTAGTGTTTTTTAAGGTTGATAAATTTTGTCCGTCAGTCAAATCAAAAACATTATCATCCTTAATATATTTTGTCATTTTTTGAAATATTTGAAATATAAGATGGAGAAATGGTATTTTAACAATAGACCTAATAACAAAAGTTGTTTTAAGGAACAACTTTTTCTACAGTTCCACTCATTACGTAGTTCAGAAGTTAGAAAATATATCAAATTCTATTGAACATTTGATTTAAAATGAAAACACCGAAAAAGAGAAAATCTTTATAAAACATAAATTTTATTCAGTGGTACTTTTAAATTTTGAAAGCAAGAAGATTTTTGAGAATAAGTATAAGTTATTTCAAAAAAGTCTCTTTTTTTTTGAATTGAAATGTCACGTCTAGATTTTTTTACTTTTTTTTTTTACATAAAGATAATTTCTTTTTTTTTTTAAACAAAAATACAAATAGACACAAATGTTGAAGTCTTTTATCTTTAAAAAGAATATAAAAAAAAACTTTTAAGGCCGCAACAATATAATTTTACTTACCAATTTAAATTAATTCTGACAATAAAAGTAAACCGTTCAGTTCTACAGAAAAAAACAGACAGAATATATTCAAATTTATTTGTACTTACTTTAAATGAAAAATTACAACAAATAAATTATTAATTGTAATGCCTAAAGCCTAAACCTCAACGATAAAAAGATACTTTTTTTTATAATAATATATTTTTTTATTTTTAGTGTCAAAGACTGGTTACATTAATGATTGTCATTACAGTCAAATCAAAAACAATAACAGTTAAATTTCCAAAATGAATTTAAAAGCATAAAACAAAATGGTTTAATTCAAATGATTATTCAAAATTTGGTATTAAATTAAAAATGGAAATTTTTATAGAATATTTTATGAAAAATGATAAAAAAAATTAAATTTATCATAATTTTTTTTTTTTTTGATTATTTTACCGTAATTTAATTTCCATTATCAATTTTTTGATTAATTTTTACATAATTTTTATGATGAAAAAAAAAAGTCTAGCACCTGTTCTTATATTGCATAGGAAACAGACGGAAAAGAAACGTTTATTCCTATCTCATTAGTTTTTCTCATTTATCTTTTTGTTTTATTTTTTTTTTTTTGCTCTTCTATTTATCATCACATAACGGCAATTTATTTTTTTAATTTTTTTTTTTTACTACACTGTTTTTAATGTTTTTTCTTCCATTGAAGTTTACAACTGAGAAAAATTATTAAAAATAAAAATATGTCTTTGTCAATAATATAAGTATCGGTTAGAATGAGAAGCATCATGTAATAAAAGTCTATAGAACAACAAAAATGTAAAAATATTTTAATAAGATGAGAGATTAAGAGAAATTTTTTTTTTATGCAAAATAAATATAATTTTTTTGATTACCAATAGGTACATGGAAATGAGTTTAAATCACACTTATCAGAATTCCATTAGACATCATTTATGACAGGAGAAAAATTTGACTTAATAGGTGATTATCAGTAGACAATTTTGTATAAAAATTAATGATGAGTTAAGATGTCTTATAATTGGTTTAAAAATAAAGAAGAAAAAACTAAATAAAACGAAGGACATAAATTCATGAAAAGTCAATGACTTATTTACGATACACAATAATTTTCTGATGAAATAAAAATCTATAATAATTTGAACTTTAATCTTTTTAGGAGAATATCAAAAGGATTTTTCAAAAAACCATAAATATTTTCTGTCTTTTTTTTTGTGATATAAAATTTTACATAAAAACGAAAAAACGAAAACCTATTACCTACCTATTTGTTATATAATTATAGGGAGAAATCCCAAAAAAATAAATCTCAAATGACAAAATCCCAAATTCCAAAATCCCAAATTATAAAATCCTAAAATATGAAAATAAAAAATATTTATTTAAGAATTATCTACAAAATGAGGGAATTGCTTTTAGGGGTTTTGGGCCGAAGCCCATGAGAATTATTAAGAAAAAAATTAATTTGGTAAATATCTATAAGAAAAAATTCATTTCGTGCGTTATTTTATGCCGCTTATATATATATATATGTAAATGCGGGATTTTGAACTTGAACCGATTTTTATTTGATTACAAAATCAAAGTTATACGCTTTTTCAAGACTATTTATATACATATACGTATATGCGAGATTCTGAATTAAGGGGAATCTTTAGTGGTGGATTTCAAAACAGGGTTTCAATAGTTAGTTTTTTGGGGGCAGACTTTTTAGTTGGTTATTAAAGATAAGGAGTTGGACTTTTTAGTTGGTTATTAAATCAGAGTTTTATGTCTTTTACAGGATATTTACATATATGTATATGTCACATTCTGAATTTGAAATGATTTTTAAGTGGTTATGAAATTATGGTTATTCGCTTTGTCCAGAATATTTAGAAAAAAAATATAAATAAATAGGCATATTCTTTTTTAAATTTTTTTTCCAACAGTTTTCGCATTCAAAGACTTTTTTGTTGAAATTAATTTTTGCATTTAATATTTGTGTTTTTTTTTTTTATTTTTTTTTTAATGCATTTCTCTGCCACATAAATGTGGACAGGAAATTACACAGTCTTTCCTGTTCAGACGTGGCTGTAAATATCGTAAGGGGGAATAACTCTTACGACGTGTGTGGGATTCGAAACCACACTCCCTCGGTGTTTACAGCGTATTTCATACGCTCGTACCCACTAGGCCACCGAGGCCACTTCGTGTTTTCAATAAATTTACCCAAATCCAAAACAAAAGAAATTCAAATGGAATTATGATAAGAAACTGCTTGGGATTGTGAAATTTTAGGATTTAGAATTTTAGGATTGTAATGTTTTCAAATTTTGAATTTTAGGATTTTGAACTTTGGGATTTTGTATTTGGGATTTCGTCGCCAACCCATTTATATAAATGTATTACGATAAAAAATTAATTTGGTTTTGTGTATTACAATTGTAGTGAAAAGCGAAAACCATTTTATGATAAATAAAAAATAAAAGTCAAGTATTTTTCTTTTCTCTGAAAGTTCAAAATACTTTAAGTATCAAACCATATACAAAGGATATATATTATATATAGTATATAAAAGGGAGCGGGGTGCTTGTATATATTATAATATTATATTATATATGTATAAAGTGAAGATATTGCGTGCTTTAAAAAATTAACTACATATAGAAAAACCAATTAAATTTAAAAATAAAAATGGGATATTATTGTAATTAGTTCTTGTCTGGATAGAAAAATATTTAAAAATAGTTTCAAATTAATTTAAAATGTTTATTAATAATTTTTGTTAATTCGTACATTAGTAAAATTAGTATATAATATTTTACCTTTTATTTTATTTATAATTTAAGTACTATTATACCTTTTTTTTGACTCATCTAATTAAGTTAATTTTAACTGGATAATGAAGCAAAGAAGTGAATTTATTTATATTTTCCATATTATAATAAATAATGATATTTTTGGGGAAAAATAATAATATGATATTTTAAAAATAAAATAAAGGATACTATAACTAAATTAAGTATATAATATAAAGTTTCCAAAATAAATGATGAAATACTAGGTTGGTAACTGGGGCAACTTAATCAACAAAAAAAAAAAAAACAGGAATTTTTTAATCATATGTCGGTCCCAGAACATGCGGGTATAGTGAGAAACCAATTTACTAATAAAATAGCAAAGGAGACTGTAATTTCTCCTCTTATCTTATCCTCTTATTGAATTTATCAAAAAATCCGATCTAATAAAAGAAATAAAAAAGTATTTGAAATGGAATTTCTACTTACTTCGACCAACTTCAATCACTTCTATATTAAATCTTCTTAAGAAAGTAACATTATCCTTTCTTATAAATGTAAACAGAAGGAACTTGACGATATATACAAGATTTTGGACTGGTCATACTGAACCCATACTACCAAACAGCGAGCTTTCAGCGCTAATTTGTATTTATAGTAGTTAATTATATTATAAGTACATATTAAATTATATAAATAAATACTAACCCTGTATAACTATCATAAATTTGAAATTTAAATAAACCCTAGTTTTATTTTCTTCCAAAAATACAAACTCTTTTTTTTTTTTTTTTTCTAAAATACCATGATTTCCCCAAATAAGAAATTTATATGAAAGTGAAGAACCCCATTATTTTTGTGGTTTCATCACTAATTGTGTGGGAGATCACTTTTGGTACTAACTTTTAGAATAACAGTGCTGGATGAACCCATGGCGCAATTAACCCAACAGTACTCATTCGCTTATATTTTTGCCTTAAATTTCAAGGTGGGTCATATTGACCGAAATTTAAATAGACATAAATGTCCGTTATTTAGACAAGTGATCTTCTGAACAATGTTTTTTTTTCCGAAAATATAAGTTTTTTTTTAGTTAAGTTATAAATTGCTAATTTAGGAAATTGTAACTCAATAACTCAGACTGTTTTTCACTTTGTAAATATGGATAATTTTCTTAAACAATCAACAAGAAAGTTGATTGTTTAAGAAAACTTCATAAAATATTAGAACTCAGCTACTAAGAAAATTAAGTTAAAAAAATAAGTTATTCGGTTTTAAAATCGATTTGGGTCAAAAAGAGTCGTATGCAAGTTATTGGAGAGTTAAAGACAATAAAAATTTTAAAGTGAGACCACTACTTTATAACATGTTTCTTTTGCTGAAGTCATACCTATACATATACACATTTTTTTAAAAAAGAAAAACCCTCATATTTTTGACAAAATGATCAACGTTATCATTAAATTTCATAAAGGAGAATTGGAAACACTCTTACATTGCCTATCTTGTTCTTGATGTAAAATTCATTATTTTGTCGAATGATGTGAGATGTCCTATTATAACTTTGTTAATGTTTGAAAATATCTTTTAATTTAGTAAAACAGTATTATATCACACTATTAAAAAGGACAATTACTTATTATTTATGTAATCAAAAAAATTTTAATTTCCTATTATTATATTATTAAAATATTAATTTAAAAAAAAACGCATTAAAAGTATTGTATCCTAAAATTTGAACCTATTTTTTTAAGCACTCTTATGTTGACTTATATTTAAATTAATTCTTCAGGTTTTACTCAGGTTTTCAAGTTTCAGGCTTTCAAGTTTTACTTTACTCTGCTGTTTATTTTTTATACCCGTACGATAGGATCGGGTATAATAAAATTACTCTAAAATTTAAATTAATTCTTCAGGTTTTACTCAGGTTTTCAAGTTTCAGGCTTTCAAGTTTTACTTTACTCTGCTGTTTATTTTTTATACCCGTACGATAGGATCGGGTATAATAAAATTACTCCTCCTTTTGTAACACCTCGAAATAAGCGAGCTAGATATACCTTCAAAGGTATGGATCGGATCAGAAAAAAATTCTAAGACTTTTGAGCCATGTCCGTCCGTCCGTCCGTCCGTCCGTCAGCACGCTAACTCAAAAATTAAGAAAGCTAGAATCTTGCAATTTACACAAAATATTCTGGGAGTAATTTGTAGGTTCCCTATTTTTTTTGGTTGAGTTTGGACCAAGCCTTAGGGTAGCTCTCGAACACCTAACTTTTAGATCCCCACATTTTTTTTGAAATAGAGCTATGAAATTTAAACTACTGATAGATCTCACAAAAATATTAATTTTATTTTTAATAACTTTTTTTTGTAGCCCCACCCGTTACGGAGCTACAGCTCCCCAAAGGTTCAAAAAAGCTCTATATTTAAATTGTTACAGCACAAGTTGTATAAGGTATATCTTCATTTTGAAAACGCCAAACGATTACTACTTTCATTAGCTTTAAAAGTGTATATACAATAAATATATATTTGTGGCATACGGTGTCTTAATTTACCGTTATGCGAAACTCAAATTTTTCAAAATTCTTTAACCCTTCTATCTTCTAAACGGTTAAATTTTGACAGAAGTTAGATCTTTGAAAATAAGTATGAGTCATTTCAGAAATTTTTTTTGTATCACTCCCCGTTTAGGAGCTGTAAGGGGTCAAAAACTGAAAATTTCCTATTTTTAAACACCTGTAACTTGAACACCTGTTAAAAGTTGTTTGAAGTAATACACAAAAATTAAAGCTTCAACATTATAGTCTTATTTCTGTTAACAACTTGTTTTAATAATATAGGGTTACTTTATAATTGACGAAAGTGTTACTTGATTTTTTCAAATTTTCTAACAAATTTCTTCAACAAATTTTTTGCATTTTGTTTTACTCGATAATTTGAAATTGTTGAGGATATAATGCGTAGTACATAAAAATGTAAATAAATAAACAACATAACGGTTGCTTGAAGAATTTTTATTTATATGATATTGATATATATACATACTTATATAATATCATGTTCATTTACATATCGTGTATGTCACTAGTGAATGAATGATAAGAGTATAGATGTATATTATATAGCACCGTATTTATATACATATAATATGTATTTTATTGTACTTATAAGAAATTATTCTGTCAATGGAATATTTAAATATAATATAATATAATATTTAAAATTATATTTACTATTTTGTACTAAGTAAATTTAATATACATTTACCGCTTAGTATTAAATGGTACTATAGAATATTTGAAAAAGTTTTGGATTGATAATCGTTATGTGGAAGGTTAAAATCTGCTTTTGAAGAATGTATAAACATGTAGTTTGAATATATGTACAACCCATAATTCTAGAAATTATAAAATTCACCCAAATTATTTTAAAATACTAAAATATTAAAAAAATAATATTGTTAGCAAAGTGACAGGCTGTGAACATACTAACGGTTCGTACGGATATCTAAGAGTTGGCAAAGGCAGCTGTATTCTTCCTCGTTTTTTTTTGGTTTAAATTTAATTTTCGGGAATTATCGACTGATTAAAATTATTTTTAAGATACTAATATTTAATATTTAATTAAATTTTTAATTATTCAGCTTTTTTAGACCTTCTTTTATTATCTGAAGCTTCTTGTTAATTTATAAACTGAAATCAACAAAATTAATATTATATGCAGAATCGTTTAATAAAACATTTTAATGTCCGTTATAAGGCTAATAAGAACAATTTTGTTTTATTTAAAGTACTTATCAGATAATTAATATTTTTAAGGCCATTTCATTTTTAACAAAAGTAATGAATATTAATTAAAAACATTTTAATTTGATTTTTTAAAATTATGTTATGGCTTACCAAAATAATTAAGGAAAGGAACACGAGATATTATTTTTATTTTGCCATTTTTAATCAACATAACAAATTAATTTTTTAATTATTTTATTTTATCATTTATTTTTCTATCGTTCGAATTTAAAACCATCAGAAAAAACAATGTTCTTATGATAAATACAATATTATCTAAAATTCCGCTTTTATTAAATATTTTATATGCAAAAAGCCCTATATTAACCCTTGGCAAATATTTTGTTTAATACCTTAATGCTACCCTATGTTCAGTTTAATTCTTTATTTAAAATTTATTTTCATTCCTTAACTCAACTTCCTATGACCAGGTAGTACAGTAGTGTTAAAGGTCGTTAACCTATTATTTGGTCAAAAAATGGAGGTGGTGTTTAGTGGGTTAAAGTTCCATACACTCATAGAGGAATAGTGCTCGTTTTCACTCCTCTGTAGTATCTTTCGATGATTCCCACCTACCCTCGCAAAAAAAAATGTCATTTTTTTGATAGATTCTTTTGCTCTTTTAAATTAGATTGACTTTCAATATTAGTTATGTTTTAAGTAATTCCGTCTTTTTGAAGGGAATTTCCCAGTCAAAAAAAAATTTTTGTAAATTTAAATAATACTGAATTCTTTTATAGACTGCATTTGTATTCTAAAATTTTATTTTTATGTTAAATAATCATTTAAGATACTACGACAATTGGAGAAGAATAACTTGATGAATATACCATTTACAAAATCATAGCATCCAATAATACAAGATAGAATTCAGAAATTAGATAAAATGAACACAAATAGAATAGGCTCATTTCTTCCTCAAAGAAGCTGTATCGATCAAGCCGTACAAAATCAATTAGCAGGGGAGGTTGTGAATTTTTTATTTGACTGAATTCTATTTTTTTAGAAAATCAAAATCATAAAATAATCGAACAAAATTTTAATTGAATTTGATTTATTTCTTTAAATGTATAACATCTTAACAGGAAAAATTTGATACCATAGCAATAGGCAGTACAATGACATTACACAAAGAAAAAAGGATTCAAAAAAATAAGTAATTTTAATCCATTTAATCAAATTCAATTCGATACTAATTAACGAAAAATTCTTTCTTTCTTTTAATTTAAAAAATCATAATAGCATCAACAAAAAAAAAAGAATCAATAAAATCAATTAAATTAACTTTTATACTTTATTTTAAATATTTTTTATATAGGACTTATAAATAGGTAAGTTTTGTTCACTTGTAATTATAATTTTCTATTCTAAACCACAACTCTAACTTTTTTATGAAGATTTGATTTTCCAACATGTCAGTTTCAGCACTTTTCAAAATTCATTATTCGATATTAAACTTTTCTTTTATTACAATGCATGCACAATCGTTAAATACATAACTCTAAATATTAAAAGTTTCTAGAAAAATCATTTTTTAATAAAAATTCCCAAACACTAAACACCAGTTTTTCATTCTATTCAATTCAAGCCATAACGACAATATTAAAACACTAACAACAATTGGTGTTTTCAACTAGCTCTATTAATTCACAGAAGTTTTCTGTGAGTTTTTATATATATATATATAGAACTAATTGGAAAATTAAAGTTTTAGCAGTTGTCTAGGCAAATCAACACTACATGCCTACCGATAAGTTCAGTATAGTGTTGATGAAGGAAACATTTCCTATTTATTTTTATTTTTTTTTTACTTTATAACAAATTAGTTATCATTTTAATTTAAAAATTATGAAATTGTATCTTATCATCGATCGAATGCATAAAACTAAGTAGCTTCAAAAGCTTAAATTTAATTTTTTTAAATAAAACTCTCGTTTCGGCATACAAACTCTTTAACAAATTGGGTATTATACATTTAATCTGTTATTTATTGAGTAAGTTTCAGATCTTACTCAATAAATAACAAAATGATGACTCAGAATCATGACAGATGATGTAAATTTATACCTATACTGTGTAAATATTTGACTTTAAGTTATTTTTTATATGCATTTCACCCCATGTTCCATAAATTAAAATGTTAAAAAAAATTTTTTTTTGTTTTTGCATTAGATTGTTTTTACTCAAATGATTATTAGGAAACAAATAATTGACTAAAATCCTACAATAATATTTTATATTCAATAGGTATCCCTAATAAAATGAAATCACTATCAAATTGCAATCAATTTTATGATAAACATATTTTTATATAACAAACTTATGTTAACATTTTTCAGCAATCTTTCAAAAAGTTATAAAATTTTATTTTTATCTTTACAAATATGATTATAAAATAAAATTTTATGTTCCTAAAAGCAAAAAAAAAAAAAAAAAATTAAATCAAAATTATTAATATTTTATTTAAACATAACATAAAAGTATAAACCACAAAATCTTATAATCTTCCAAAAAAAAAAAAATTTTTTTTTTCTCATCCATAGATACTTTTCCTTTAATAAAAGTAACTTTGTAACTGGCAGGATTAAAATATAGCCAGTAAAATTATAATAATCTACAAAAATTTAATTTAAATAAAATAAGGTTCAATAGAATTTATATTAGTTTTTGAACCCAAAAATTGTTATTTGTACCAATAATTCTTAGATTATTAGACTGAAGGGTATTGTTATATTTTTTTTTTTATTTAAAAAATAATAAAATTATATTCAAAAAATTGGAGATGTATTGAAAGAAAATATCTTAGGAAAATAATGAAAGTGTATTTAGTTGTATGATTGAACGTAATATAAAACAAGATATTTGATTCAATTATTACCACATTATGGCTTCAATAAGTCTTCGATGTGTTATTGGAGCATTCACTCTATTTTATACAAAATATTGGTGGTATAGGAACCTGTTCAGAAGAAAAAAAATTTGCTTCCTCTTAAAAATTTTACACAAGATCCAAAGAGAACTGTATAAGTAATAACCACTATACCTTAAAATTCTCTGATGACTCAGCTTTTTACATAGAAATTTGTTTGTAATGCCCGAATATTGAATAGCGTGTCAACGGCAATATTCTGAAAACTTGGCAACAATAATGTTAATAATATTGTTAAATGCAAGAAGAACATCAACATTTTTGTTGTAAAGACTAGTCGAAACATCCAGTAACTTCCCATATTTTCCAATTTTCTTTATTCCTCTTTTCTCTAATCCCTAAACTAAACAGTACATTGTATTAAAGGGTCTAACCGAATGTTCAGTTTAAAAAGAAAGGTGGGTTTTGATTGGTGCAAGTTCAATATTACCAAAGAAAATTTGTGCGTTTATCTCATTGTCGTCTTTTGAGATTTTCATCAACCCTTGCAAATGTAAAATATTCGGAAGAAAATTTATGTAGTTATTAATCAAGAATATGAATTTTGTAGCCTTTTCTAAATTTAATTGGATGTTAGTATTAAAGCTACTAGGTAAAGTCGTATTCTATTACTTCCCCAAAATATATTTAACCTAATTTAGCAAAAAGAATAATCATAAACTAATTATAAACAAACTTTTCTAAACTTCCTTTTAAATCTAAAAATTGTAATAATATATCTGGGTTAAAAAGCACTTTACACTACAATTGGGTTAATAATTTTAGCACAAACATTGTGTTTACAAATACAAATACAAAGAGATGTTGAACATTAAACCGTTATTCATTTGAGTTTTGTTTTCATCCAATATTTTCGTTTTTTTTTTTTTTTGTTCTTTTATTAGACATTAAAATTTGTATTAAATGTTGACCCATATATTCTGAATCCATTATAATCAGTCTGATTCCATTATAATAATATTGTAAAGGTATGGGCAGTTTGTTTTGATTTTTAATAAGGAATTCAACTAAATTTTATAAAATGTCGGCTCTCTAGAAAGTTATCTTTTATTTATTTTGAATACATATAGAAATAGAATATCTGGGTTATTAATAGGTACCCGATCTCCTTTTAATTTTATTTTAGAGCCGTCAAACTTAAGAATAAAAACAGACGCATTAAAATAAATTTTATTTTTATATTTACTTAATTTTTTCTTTTTGTTTTTTCGTTATATTTTTGTATCTATAAAAACATATTTAAATAAATTCCTTCCAGATTTCTTTACTTTTTTCTTAGTCCTTCTTGTTGAACTATAACAAAACAAAAATAAATTATTATCTTTAATCTTGACTGCTTTTGCAAATAAATTGGTTGATCCAACTAATTTTAAGTTATCAATTGATTGAAACAAAATATAAAATTATTTTAACAGAGATTATTATATGCAGCGCAAGTATCTAAGTGATACAGAAGGAGAAGAAGTGTGTCAGCTGTGCATTGCAATGCTAAAGACAACTGGCGTATAACAGGATTAAATGGCTATCAAAATTAGCATCAAAACCAACAAGTCCTAAAATAAAAATCTTTTTGTAGGTTATCACCTACACCAACTAAACACCAATTAAAAAACCAACTAAACACCAATTTAACAACTAACACCAATTAAACACCAATTTAAAAAAAAATAAATGTTAAACTAAACTAAAATACAACGTTTAATTACCTATAATTAAACAAACACTGAACCAATAGAATAAAATCAGATTTCTCTTAACGACTATGTCAAAAAAATATAACGCAAATTCAATTATCTTTCACAAGGATAGTTTGGAATTAACAAAAGACACTGTAGAGGAGTGGAACGAAAACACAAGCACTCTATGAGGGTGTGAGACCTTTAAAACACCACCACCTCCCTGTTGTTAATAGACCATTAAACACCACCCATTAATAGACCATTAAACACCACCTCCCTGTTGTAAACAAATAAAAGGCTGCATGACCAGTTACTTCAAATAATAGGCATGAAAAACTAAGTCTTCAAAGTCAAAACGATTTGAAATTGCCAGGCATATGGTGAATAAAGTTTTAGTGTTAATGAAAACTCAATAATTAATACTTTCGAACATGCATATTATTTTAATATTTAAATGTTAAAATAAATAGTTAGGTATTTAACTAAATAAATAACATTCAATAAATAGCTTTATGAACCCTAGATTAAACTTAAGACAGATAAAAAAGAGAAGTTTTATCTATGGACTTTGCAGCAGTTATGCCTTTATGACATTTTTTATCGAAAACTCTAAACGCATCAAAACTTTATTAGATTGAATTCCGTTTAATACTAAAAATTATAATCACGTACTGCATAACTTTTGTTTCTTAGTCTAAGTACTAATCGCAAATACTAATCGCACTGGCTTCGCAAGTTTTGATATTATAGTTGCACATTTCTGTGTTTCGTTTCATTCCCGCTACCATTCGTTTTTCTAACTATCTCTTTAACACGCTGGTCCTTTTAACGTCTATCTGGCATCTTCAAATGGTTTTTCTAGATGTTTAAAAATCTGTAAAATTTAGAAAAGTCAAATGTAGTTGAATTGCATTCAATCCAACGTTTAAAAGAAAGTAGGTTATTCACATACCGATTTAAAATTTGATTTAAAAAGGAGCAAAAGAAAATAAACATCTTATTATCGAATATTACAAACGTTTAAGGAAACTGCTAATAATATTCAAAATCTTCTTATATTATCATATTAAGTAAAATAAGGACGAAGAAAAAAAAAATAATTTCGCTTGAGTTGATTCTGTTATAGAAGTAAATTAAAATAAAAAAGCAGATGGAATCAAAAAAAAAAAAAAAAAGAAACCAAACTAAACATGTATTAGAAAGAGAAGGTAGATGAGAAAAAATTATCAAGTTAAAAATGTTTTAGCGAAAATTATTATGATGCGAATTTAGATCTAGGTAAAAAAACTTATAAAAAAAAAAGAAAAATTGTTGTAAATGTACTGTTATAATTACTTCTAATTAAGTTTCAGTTTGGGGTTTTCTTTTAAAATTATTTTTTCTTATTTTTATTTATGGTTTTTTTTTTGTTTTGGGTTTCTTTTGGGTTTCTTCTAATGATGACGGCTGATTATATAATACAGAACAGAATTAATTATAATTAAAATTGGAATTTTCTTTTAAACTTACTGTTTATTTTAATTTAATTTTTTTTATGTTACTAAATATTTTTCATATTATTCAAGCAAATATATTGTTATTTTATGGCTTACCTTTAATTTGTAACAATATTACGGAAGCCAGAAATTTTTAGAAATTTTGTTCAAATTGTTAAATCCGAATGGTATTCAAATAAAAACATCACGTCATAATTAATTAAAGAAGGTGATTCGTAATAAAATTTTAAAAGTTTTAGCATTTTATATTTACCTAATCATTTTTGCAATTGGCACGTGGCAATCGTTACCGAATGTTTATAGTAAAAAAACTTCCACACGACATTTTAGTCGGCAATTTTTTTTTGTTCCTATGTTTCTATTTCACGCCTACCATTCATTTTGCAAAAAAAAAATTATTTAAAAATTATTAAAGCCATCGAAACTATAAAAACAAAAACCTGTATCTAAATGTTTCTTTCAAAGTTTTTTTTTTAAATTTATTGTATGTTGTATATCTAGAAGTTTTTTTTATCAGCGAATAGTGTAGTGATAAAACAACGACTTTTGATTCGAAAGGTGGTAACAGCCTAAAATGTAACGGCAAAAATGTAACGGCAAAAATATGGCAAACGAAAATATCGGGACAAACATATCCCATTGAAAATATGTAGCCGGACTTGCGAGCAGGGATTTTAAAATTGGATTCAAAATTAGGGTTAAACGCTTTTTACAAAATATTTGAGGGATTTTAGATTTGGATTCAAAATCAGGGTATTAATTTTTTCCAAAATATTTGCAAAAATTTATATTACGTATTGTGACATTTTGTCCGGCAATTTGATATTTTTGCCAGAACATTATTCCAACGTTTTTACTTGCAACATTATGACCCGGAATCCGAAAGATCACAGATTCGAATCCAGGCTGATTAAATAAAAATAAGTATAAACAAGTATATCGGATAATTATTTTCATATTTTAATATACAGGACGATTCTTTTTCGGTCTTGCGTAGTTTTTGACATATAAGTAAATTAAATGAAATCTTTAAAACGATCAAATTTTAGAATCAACTAATGCAAGTACCGAGTCAGGGGTACCTACCTACAGAACAATTTTTTGTTCGTTTTAGTTCATCAAATACACTCTATTAAAGGTGTTATTAGGGATTATTTATATTAAAAATTAATATTAAAAACCAAAATAAAATCATCCTGTATAATAAAATAATGAATGAAAATTATTGCGTTTCAGTCTTTTACAATTGCTTCAACTGACTAATCAACAACTATGGGAAACTAATGATTTCAGAAATCGAAGCTTAGCGAAATATGAATAATCAATGAAACCCTAAAGACCTTAAAGGAATGGAAAGAAGCAAAAAAGAGAGATATTTTTTACTAAATGAAAATAACTCAACTAAAATATGTACAATAAAATTAAAATATAGTCGAATATATAATTGGTTCTTTAAAATTATAGGTCTTTTAATTTAAGAAAAGATTCTCAAAACCAAAACAGATGGTTATGATGGTAAGACGATTGCATTGTCTTAAAGAATCAAGATTTAATACACAGTTTACTATGTTCACGCAAATAATCCTACAAAAACTGGCACATTAATAATATGTAGGTTATGAATTCCCAAACATTTTTCATTTTTTAATAAAAATTTGAAAATTTGCATAATATTCTAAAAAAAAAAAAAAACAACACGTGCCAAAGTTAACTTTAACAAAAAATATAACAAATTTATTATCTTTTCTTTTTTTTTTTTTTAAATTATTATAAAAAATTCCTAAAATCAATCAATTAACAAATCATTTTTTCAATCGTTCTATGTTTTGTTGTTTTATTGTTTTAAAAAAAATTTTAATTTCAAATTAAGTGAAACTTTTAAAAAGACATTACAATCTAATGTTTACATTATAGAAAATATAAATTACAAATTTTCCATTTATATTAAATAGGTTCAATATATACCTATTCATTTTCTTTAAATTTATTTTTGTTTTTCTTTTATAATATATACATACACATATACATTTTATACTTATATATAAATTTAATTATTCTGCTTTGTTAATATTACCATAATAACTCTTTATTTGTTTTTCTGAATGTGTGTGTGTTCCAAAATAAAAAATTTCTTTTCGTTATTTTTATTAATAATTTCGTTCCATTACCATTATCCTTCTTAAACTCATCATACTAAAAACCTCAATAGAAGAGGATGATATTATACAAAAGATTAAAATAAAGGAAATTCAATTTTAATCGAAAAATATTCAGTATAAATTTCTATTTAAAAATTTCCTTAGAGCCTATTTTTAAGAATTTTTATTTTTTCTATTTACATTTCTATGTAATATTTTTATTTTTCTTATTTTTAGCATTTTTACAAAACGTAATTTGAAATAATTTTCCATAAAGAATTTTTTTTTTTTTATAGAAAATTCAAAAAAAAAAGTATTTAGAGAATACCACATTCTGTCTACATTATTTTTCATAATTTTGATGACCCATGTTGCAATATGTGCTCAGTCATGTTTTAAAACTTACAGAAGCAAAAAAATTTAAAAAGTACAATTTAAAAAAAAAAGATAAAAAAAATATTGCTTTGTATATTAATTTTTTTTTTTTAAATTTAGATGAATTTTGAAATATAGAACCTTTAATAAATAATTATTGGTGTGTGTTTTTATATTGTGGAAAAAATTTAATAATATGTCGTTCTAACATTTTTGCATGGTTGCCGATAGAACATTGTTTCGTGGAAACCTCGATTACGTTAGGAATATTGGGGTGATTTAAAGATAAAGTCAAGTAGTTCCATTTAGCTTGAATTTAGATCATGTGTGTTTAACTACTGACCACGAACTATCCACCATGTTTTCTAAGTGTATTAGCTTGTTCTTGAGACCAATATTTACAGATATTCATAGAAATACCGAAATTCAACTTTTCTTGTAGAATTTGAAAATTTGTGCCACTATCATGGAATTATTTAAGCTTAGAGAACGTTATAATGGTCATGCAAGCGAAAAGCTAAAATAATCCCTAGACTACAAAGGAAGACACCCCCGTTGAGCTATAGAACTGAATAATGTTTTTGTTTGTCACTCACTGTGTCTGAAAATTTTTCATGAACAAGAAAATAGCTAAAGTATAATTGAAATTTAGGAAGTATCTTTAGAACATGATCTTCATAACTTGTGTTGGGATCGTTCTCAAATCTTCGTTGAGACAGTCGATTCTGTGAAAATGTTTAACGCTTTTCTATTTAGAGTTTTATCTAATGCAGTTCACCAAAAAATGACTTCATACATAAATCTTCATAGACTTCATACAAGTCTATATACCTTATAGTCAATAGGCTTGACAGTTTTATATCAATGGCATTTCTAGAGCCAAAAAGTAATATTATTATACTCTTCCTCCTCATCACTCTTCTTTCAAAGTTTTGCATCTAGCTTAATTACCTCAAACTGAGAAAAGGACCCAAACATTTTGTGTTTATGCTCAAATCTCAATGTCTAAATTTGCTATCTTGAGGAAAAAAAACCAACTTTTATAGATAAAAAAGCATTTACTGGTGGATCATTAAAGTTTCCGATAATTAAATTTAAGGGAAACACACTTTAGTGACCAATTTATGTATCCAAAACCAATAAATAATCTACAAGCTAATAAAAATATTCATGATAGATGATAGACTTTTACGCGTAATAATAGATATGTACTAGATAGATATTTATTTCAAGAAAATGAAATAAGAAATCGAAACATTATTATATAATAAATAATACACTCCCAAAATATAGAATATTGCGTGTTCCATATTTGACAATTAATGAGACGCATAAAACAAAAAACCATTTTTTCCCTCATTTTCATTTTAAGAACTATACTATAATACCATTAACCAATTTAAAAACAAGAAAATTACTTAAAAAAGCAATAACGGCTATTGTTGGGACTCATCAATTTACTTTTCTTCTATTTCTATTTCATTTCTTCATTTGATTTTTTCTTACTTTCTTTTGTATTTTCTACCCTCTTAATTTTATTTCTTTTTTCAACACACTTCGAAAATTATTCCAGTCTATTTGCCAAAGTAATTGAGGCATATTCGACTGTTGATGACATTAACAATATCTACAGCAACGAAACTATTTGTTATATTTTATTGGTAGGTGTTATATTATAGACATTTTTGTATATTATTGTAAAGGTGTTTTATGTATTAATGGTAAAATTCAAAAAATATGCTAAATTTTTTGTGCGTAAATAATAAGAAAACACCTGCTAAACTAATATTATATAAAATAAAAGATATTTTTATGTATATTAATAAGTACAGTGGTGGAAATATTGATACAAATTATTGGAAAGCGTTTTTAATAAGCATTCCTTTTTTTTGATTTAAATGTATTGAATATTGTTTTGATTATTTTCTCTATCCTTCACGAAGGCAGTTTTAGAAACTGTATAGTTTATAATTTGTAAGCGTAATTCTATACAGGAAATTCTTGATTTGTGTTACTACTACTACTAACGTTTTATTTTTTGATTAGGAGTTTTAATTCATGGATTAAAGTATCTACTATCGTTATATTTTCTTATACCAAATCTAAAAATATTTTTAGAACATTAATACTAATACTTACGAACAGTATATCCATTTATTAAGTTAGATTTAAGATTCTGAATATATTAAAGATATTATACTGTATAATAAAATCAAATTTTATGACTGATACTGTAAATGTGTGCGCATATTTTGCTTGTGTTAGAAATGTTTAGAAGAAAAATTTAACAATAAAATATCATCGTTATACAGTATGTAACTTTTTTAATTTTAAAATACATAGGAGTTTTCTTTGTTTTTGTTTTTTTAATAGTTTATTTTTATTTGCATCATTTAACATAATAAAGTTATAGAAGAATATGAATATAGAAGAAAAAACTCTTAAAAATAGATAAATTTATGATTCAGTCAATTTAAAAATTAATTTTTAGGAGTCAAAATTAAAACATTCTGTCACCTCCCCTTCAGTCTACCCACAGAATGAATGGTTTATATTAAATTGTCTTCAATTTTTTTTCTATTTGAAATAATTTACTATGTAAAACTTTCTGTACATTTATTGAAATCCTCCTGTAAAATTTTATAAGGGTAAATCTAAGTTCTTTAAGGAAATAGTTAAATAGACCGATGTTTGAAAACTATTAAAAATTATCTTCAAGAAAATTTTGTCCTCATTGTTATAGATCTCTAACAAAACATTGTCCATTCTGTAAAACCTGTTTATGTGTTTGGTATTAAAAATATTAAGAAAAATTTTATAGTTGTTACAAATATGGAGTTTTAATCAAAAAATCGAAAAAAAAACTTTTACTGCAAATAAAAGTTATCCTCAATTATATTTAATTCATTTTTAACAGCTTTTTATTAACTTGGTTGGATAAAGGATGGAATCTTAGAAGCCATTTTAAACACACTTCCCGTTGAGCTAGAGACTTTAAATTTTCTTCATTAAATCAGATCCTGATGACAATACATGATTTTAAAATAATAATATCTAAAAACATTAGAGAAATTAGCTTAATTTCAAAATTAAATTTTCATACAAAGATATAACAGAATTTTTAACAGAATTATTACAGAACCAAAATAAAACATTTTATCTAAATTTACTAAACTCACCAATACCAATACCAATACGTATACGTAATACATAAATGCTTTTTTTTTTCTATAAAAGACTATTGTTTTTTATGTAGACCATTGCATTGTATGCGTACATATGCATAGGTACATACTTAAAAATATGTAATAATATGTGCTTCGAAAATATTTTTGGTTTGAAAGCGATGAATTTGAAAGACATGAATGTTTAAACAAATTAATATGTCGCACTTGAGAACACAGTGTAAAACTTAATATGCATTTACATACTTAAAATTTAGATAGCAAGTGTTAAATTTAAGTTTTTTTTCATCAAATCAATTGATTTTTAGTATATATTTTTATTTATAAAAGCAATGTGTTTATTTATAATATTTATATAGATATGTGTTTTTCCTTTCTTAATTATAATTAAAATAGGGCTTTTCTTTTGAAACTCTTAACATATTAAAATCGCATATTATATGTATATTTATTTATATTATATCGCATATAGTTCTAAATTAAGAGCTGCCTTTAAATTAAGATCTATTAGGGAATGATGATCTGATAAGTATATATAAGTTTTACAGTCTGTGAAATTAAAATAAAAGCTGGAGGCAACAAACGCATAACTATAAACTTATATTTTTAAATTTTGCCTCCAACTTTTATATTAATTTCACAGACTTTAAAACTTATATATATTTATATTTATATATATATTTGACATATTGAAATAAACTTTTTCAAAGAAATCTCCATTGTAACAATATACTTTAGAAAATTACAGAAAAATTTGCTATTAAAAATTTATTTTCTACTTTTTAGTTCAAAAAAGCTGTTTTTTTAAAAATTTTTTTTATTTATTTTTTTATAGTTACTTTATCTGCTTTTGTTAATTTTGTATTACAATATTGATTTCAATCAACTTTAAATAATTTTCTATTTTTTTTTTTTTCATTTAAAAATTTTGTTAGAAAAAAGATTTTCAAAAACACTTAATAATACAACAAAAATATTTTAAATTAACCTCTTTTTTTTAAAAGGGAAATCAAATTTCCAATTACATTTCTTTATAATTAATAAAAATTTCAAATATTTTCATTGTCATTAAAAAAAAAAATTAATTAATTTTTTTTACATTTATTTTCTTTTGAAATCAAATTATTGATATCCTATCACATAAAAATTCTACACTTAAAACGTGTCCTGTCCAATTTCTGTTCTATGAATTTGACAGATATAAATATAACTATGATAAATTAATATAAAAAATAATAATAATGCTCGTTACCTTAAGGCCTCTCATAAAAAAATAATTTCGATTTGGGACCAATATCCTGTTGTTAAAAATGATTTTCCGCCGCCTACAATATCAACTATTTTTCTGAAGAAAAAAAAGATAAGAAAAAGAAAAACAGATGAAAATATCCACATATACATATTATTATATATTTTATCTAAAAAAAAAAAAAAACAAAATTATTGTACATATATAAGTCCTTTTATTGTCATACTAGAATACTTTCATCAATAACAACAAAAAATTAAATCTTCTGGAACAAACAGTCAAATTAAATTCGTAAATTCAATTGTCTTCATGTTATGCTCACATTCAGTTTTAATTAAGTAAAAATGGATTTTTTCACCCATTTTAATTCTTTTTATTCTGGTAATTTTTTAGGTTTAAAAATTCGGTAAAATGTATCTCGATAGGACCATAAAATAAAGGGTCATATTTTAAAACTAAGAAGAAGTTTAGTTTTCATTGGTAGGCAACGATCATTACAATAATTCTTGAGATATCGTAGGTATTTTGGTTTAAACAAAACCCTGATTTACTTTGCATAAACAAAAAATGGTTTTATTCTATGTAGGTACATATACTTACAATGGCTTACAATTTAATTGTACGACATAGGAAGCCCAATACTAAGGAGGTAATATCGAAAATAAATATGTAAAATTTTATTAGGATTTGGCTCGTAAGCATCAAATTTTCAATTGCTTTTCAGAGAATTCTAAATATATAAATAGAAATTGTAGATGTAATGCTAGAACCTATAGTAATTAAAATTTATTTAAAAACGAGGAAGAGTGCAGTAGAGTAGACTGTGTCAACTCTGGGATACCCGTATGAACGTAATATATCCTGTTTCTATAAAACTTGATCATCTTTTAAAAACATTCAGAGTTTTAGTACCGAACTACAGAGATATATTTATGTAAATTGTGGAGTTGTATGATAGCTACCCGAATCTATTGCGCCTAGCTTCATTAAGTTCCAAGAAATGCAAAAAGCCTGAACCGGCTGCTTTAGACCATTCAAATTTTACAAAAGTTTTTGGCATGCAACTCGACACTTTTTCACTAAATTTCAGATAGCTAGCTTCAATAGACACTGAGTTATTTTCATTTAAAAAGAGAAGTTGTATGGCAACTATCCGAACCTGTCATATCATCACAACAAAATTTTACAGAAGTTGTTGCCATAAAACTCGATCATCATTTACAAAATTTCAGATACCTAGATTGAATAGACACTGGGTTATTTCCATTTAAAGAAAGAAGTTGTATGGCAGCTACTCGAACCCGGCGGCCGCAAATGCTGGAGTTAAATAGCAAAACTAACAATTTTGTAAAAGTGACGTAAAAAAAATTTCAGCCTCCTAACTCCTTT
Source organism: Poecilobothrus nobilitatus (assembly GCA_947095535.1). NCBI lineage: Eukaryota > Metazoa > Arthropoda > Insecta > Diptera > Dolichopodidae > Poecilobothrus > Poecilobothrus nobilitatus. The sequence goes on from OX352774.1 coordinate 32,322,845, forward strand.
ATTTTTTGAGTTATCGTGCGGACGGACATTGAGTTATTTTCATTTAAAAAGAGAAGTTGTATGGCAGCTACCCGAACCCGTCGCACCACCACAACCAAATTTTGCAGAAGTTGTTGCCATAAAACTTGATCATCATTCGCAAAATTGCAGATACCTAGATTGAACAGACACTGGGTTATTTCCATTTAAAGAAAGACGTTGTATGGCAATTACTCGAACCCGGCGGCCGAAAATGCTGGAGTTAAATAGTAAAACTAACAATTTTACAAAAGTAACGTAAAAAAATTTTCAGCCTCCTAGCTCCTCTATTTTTTGAGTTATAGTGCGGACGGACACTGAGTTCTTTCATTTAAAAAGAGATTTTGTATGGCAGCTACCCGAACCCGTCACACCACCACAGCCAAATTTTGCAGAAGTTGTTGCCATAGAACTTGATCATCATTCGCAAAATTTCAGATACCTAGATTGAACAGACACTGGGTTATTTCTATTTAAAGAAAGACGTGGTATGGCAGCTACCCGAACCCGGGGACAGAAAATGCTGGAGTTAAATAGCAAAACTAACAATTTTGCAAAAGTGACGTAAAAAAATTTTCAGCCTCCTAGCTCCTCTATTTTTTGAGTTATCGTGCGGACGGACACTGAGTTCTTTTCATTTAAAAGGAGATTTTGTATGGCAGCTACCCGAACCCGTCGCACCAGCACAACCAAATTTTGTAGAAGTTGTTGCCATAAAACTTGATCATCATTTGCAAGATTTCAGACGCCTAGCTTTATTAACTTCCAAGAGGTGCAAGAAGCCTGAACCGGCTGTTCTAGGCCAAACAAATTTTACAAAAGTTGTTGGCATATAACTCGACACTTCTTTACTAAATTTCAGATTCCTAGCTTCAATAAACACTGAGTTATTCTCATTTAACCGGATAAGTTGTATGGCAGCTACCCGAACCCGTCGCACCACCACAACCAAATTTTACAAAAGTTGTTGCCATAAAACTTGATCATCATTTGCAAAATTTCAGACGCCTAGCTTCATTAGGTTAAGAGGTGCAAGAAGTCTGAACTGGCTGCTCTAGACCAACCAAATTTTACAAAAGTTGTTGGCATGTAACTCGACACCTCTTTACTAAATTTCAGATTCCTAGCTTCAATAAACACTGAGTTATTCTCATTTAAACGGAGAAGTTGTATGGCAGCTACCCGAACCCGACGCATCAGCACAACCAAATTTTACAGAAGTTGTTGCCATAAAACTTGATCATCATTTGCAAAATTTCAGAAACTTAGCTTGAATAGATACTGAGTTATTTCTATATAAAGGTAGAAGTTGTATGGCAGCTACTCGAACCCGCCGACCGAAAATGTTGGATTTAAATAGCAAAACTAACAATTTTGCAAAAGTGACGTAAAAAAAATTTCAGCCCCCTAGCTCCTTTATTTTTTGAGTTATCGTGCGGACGGACGGACGGGCGGACGGAGGTACATGGCTTAATCGACTCAGAATTCGATTCTGAGCCGATCCATACCTTTGACACTATATCTAGCTCGACTCCTTTAAGGTGTCACAAACGTAATGGCAAATTTATTATACCCTTGAACATAGTTCATACGGGTATAAAAATTATAGACAGACATTTTAATACATAACGCATAATAAAAGATTTCCTACTTCCTATTTTTTTTAGCTGACAATTTTTTAAAATAATGATTCCTTCTTTAATTTTTTTTTTTTGTATTATCTGCTCTCATTAAATGAATGATGTCCTTATTATTTTGAAAAATTAATGGTGTATTATTGTCCTAAATTGTACCAATACAGTTCCTGAATTACAATAGTATCTATAGTAAGAAAAAATCAAATATAAACGTAAAACTTGCTTAAACTTTAATGAATCCTTAATAGAGAAAATTATATTTTAAAAGTTAAACAATTCAATAGTAATTTTAAAGATTGAAAAAAATAAATAAAATGTATCTAAAAAAAAAAAAAAAGATTGCAACATAAGCGAAGAGATAAAAAAAATCAAAAAATTTAATTCTTTTCTTTTTTTTTTGCAATTTGTGCTTTTTATGAATGAGAATGTCCTGCCTTTCTTAAAAAAAAACCAAAAAAAAAAAAATTCTCAAAGCTTTAAATAACAATCGTTACAAAAAGTAACAGTAAAAGAAACATTGAAAGAAGAATAAATTAAAAAAAAAAAAAAAAAACAGCCGGTACAAAGAATAATGGACATCCCCAAGGACTTTTTAAAAATAAATGTACAAAACAAATATTAAGCAGTTGCTTTTTTTTCTTGCTTTTTTTTTTAAAAGGAAAAAGTAAAAATGGTAAATTTAAAATATTTTCGTCATCGATTTATATTAAATTTAAAAAAAAAAAAAGAAAAACTAAAATGAAAATTTTATTTAAAAAATTCTATAAAAACTTTGAATAAAAAAAATCGGGGTGTTTCCTTTATTAACTGACTTAAGTTAGTATTATACTCATTAACTAATCAATTCAAGCCGCTAATGTTTTTATGAAATGGAATATTAGATAATATTTATTTATTTAGTTATATACAGGTACTGTGGTACATAAATGTGCCAGGTAGCTGTAACACCTGTTAGATAATATTGAGATGCAATATTAACTAATATTGTACTTAAATAAAAAACCAAAGCTTCCCAATCTAAAAAAGCCGTATTTTGTTGCGCAATTTTGTGTAAAAACAAGTATTTTGTCTTCAATCTACTTTTTGAAAGAAAAAATTTGTACAGAGTGCTTAAATCCCAATTTTTAAATGTTTTAATTATTTTGTACCAATCATTGGCTTATCCAAATGATCTGGAGATAAGCCGTTTTGTAGTTTATATTTATAATACAATGTTTCCGTGTTAAATGTTTCATCTTATTATATTGGCTGAAGGGGAAGGTGGGTTTAGTCAGTAAGAATATGATACTACCAAGGGGAAATTCTTGGTGTCTTTGGAAGATTTCCACCTTCCTTAGGAAAAAAAAAATAAAATAAAAATAAATACTTATAAAAAAAAATCTTTTAAAATTTTATTTAATTCAATTTTTCAGTAAAAATTTAATTAAGGTTACGAAATCCAAAGCTATCAGTCTGATATATAATGATTTTGAATTTTTATATATATTTGTTTTTTTTTGTGTTATTTTTAATTTAATTTAAATTAAGCCATTTTAAAATTTAAATACATTGAAAATTGAAAAGACTGTTTGAAACCTACAAGGAAATAAATTAATTATCGGTTCATGTGTAAAACAAAAAAATCTCTTCTTAGAAAATTAACATGAAAGAAGGTATTCTTTTTTTTAAGCTAAGAAAAACCCAATTATACCAATAAATACTGAAAGTTAAATATTTTCTAATTACTCAACCAATCAATTTTTAATAATTGTTATGGTAATCAAAAAAAAAAAACAAAAAAAAAAAACAAATACAGTCATTTTTTCTTTCTATAGCCTTTATATTAACAAACGTGTCATCAAAATCCAAGAAATTTTCAACGAATTTTATCTAATTGTAACAAATATTAAAGGTTTTCTTTCAAAAAAAAAAAAAAAAAACGCAATAGGAAAATAAACGTAGGAAGTAGGTATTGTCAAAGAATTTTTTTTTTTTTTGAAATTCCAGGGAGAAAAAATTTTTAGAATGATTACCATGGTAAACCTTAATTTATTGCCAAATATTGTCCTTTTTTCCTTTATTTTTATTTTTTTTCCTTTTTCAAATACCCAATTTTTTTTTTTAATTTTGAATAGAATTCCTTTAGGTATTCTTTTAATTCTTTTAGAATTTCTATTGAAGATTTATTTTAGTAGTAAACTGTAAATGAAGTGAACAATATTTAAGTAAATAATACAATATATAGCCGCTGATGCCAACTTTAAAGGATTAAATTGAAAAAAATATAGCTATTTTTCATAATTTAATGTTTTATAATAAAATTTTTATATAAAATTACAAAAATTAATTCTATTTTAAAGAGTTGTATTTACTAATCATTCGAAATCATTCTTGTATCTCTATTTACACTTAAAAATTTTTTATAATAAACACAATTTAAAGCTACTAGATTTCTTGTAGAAAGGGAAAACTTTACAATAGCAACCAGAGTACAATTTTTATTTGTAGATAATAAGATATTATACACTATTTTAAATATATTCATGAAATTTAAAATTTTGGTTAGCGTTTTTTATAATCCTATATGGAAAAGTTACATTTCAGGCTTTTAATGGTATGACAATAATAAGAAGTTTGGCAAATTATAACAGGAAAATATATGAAAAAATCGTAGGAAAAAATCAAGTAAATTAAGAACTTTAAAAGGCTTCCTGTCCCAACACTGCCGCCTAACACACTTAAATAAAATTGGAATAGAGAATGAAAGCATTAGAGCTGACGTAGTATTATAAGTGAAGGCACAATCCACTGCATCTAGTAACAAAAAGTACAATAGATCTACATCTAAAAATATCAGTGTTACATATACCCCTTATATTTTATAATATAATTTTCATATTAGAGTTTCAACATTATATTAGGGAGGACGGAGATAATCCATTTATAATATATTGAAAATTCAGTAATTAAAACTCAAATTAATTGGGAACATATTAACCCTTTCAAAGATCAATGATTTGTTGTTCTTACTTTTTACAAAATAATAGGGATTTACATAATATGAGAATTAATGATACAATTTTTTGTTTCTTTGTCAAGATAATTCCTCGTAAATGGACATAAATGATAGGACTCCCTGCATACACTACAATCTACAATATAAAAATATTCCATTATTCAATTCCACTTCAAATGCCTCATCTTCAATTAATATTAATATTTGAAATTTTATTTTACATTTTTAATAAATTATTTCATTCTATTCCTATAATTTCAATAAAAAGATCATCAAATCCATTGAATTTTAAATTAACTGATATTAATAAACAAATGCTTATCTGCCTATTATTTGCAGTCACTTTAACAGGTCCATTTAAATAATGCATCGAATTGGCTTTATTTCCTTTTTAAAGTTGTATTAAATCCGAAATCCCGTATTGCTGCCGCTTCGAATAAACTCAAATCGGAGTTATTCTCTTTTTCGAAATATTATGTTTTTTACATTTTTTCGTTTTGTATTCAGAACATGTTCTTTGTTCCGTTTTTCCAGAAAGTATTTTTTTTTTTGGCGTTTTTTGATAGTTGCTAAAAATACATGTCTAGTTTAGGGTTGTCTATAGATGTTTGTAAAGGAATATATTCCCTTTTTCCGGAAGGTTTAGGTTGAACAAATAGTAGTACAACCAAAATACTTCATTGTAAACAGAAAAAAATTACATATTTATCGCTTTTCCCAAAAAGCCTTGAAATAATTAGAAGAGATTATTTTAAATGTCTAGTTGTATTATGTTTAAGGAAGATTCTGAAATAGGACGGATATTTAAGTTGGCTACAAGAACAGAATTTTAATAATTTATTTAGCAGTAGTTTTTTTTATCACTATTTTAAGAACATATTTTTACTAAAATAACTGTATCAGCTATTCTTAATAATAAAAATCACCCAGATTAAATACTTTTGAGTATTAAATCAATGGTCATTGGCTGTATAAATTTTTTTTTTAATATGAAAATAAAGTTCGATTTTATTTCTTTTTCGTTTTTTACATTATTGCCCAAATTAGGCCAAATTGTGATTTCTGTTTTATTTCAATGTCAAAATGGAAATAAAATCGATTCGGTCTTTTTTTTTAGGACATTATTTCTGAACACCAGTTTAAAGTTTTTCTAATGAGAAAAAACGAAAATGTTCAACACGTTTTCAATTGTTTCTTTGCAATTTTTTTCACATGGCTTTTTTTAAAAACTTTCATCAAATCGATGATTACCAATGTCTAAAACAGTTCATATCTACAAGAAAAATACAAAACAAAGTTCCTTTTAAATGACATTTTAAAAACACTCTTTTTTCCACTTGAACTAAAAAGTTTTCTCACGTTTGTATCCTTGAATATTTTTATGTTATATTTTGTAAAAAAGTTTTTCTTCCTTTTTTCATAAAGTTTTTTGTGTTTTTGAAACAATGCACAACAATGAAATCGAAAGGATCTAAGATATAAAATATACACTTGAGCTTCACTTAATAGTCAATAGATTGAACGAAAAAATACATCATTGTTGCACAATTTTCTTCTTGCTTTCAATTTTTAATGGCAAGAAGCACGTAAAATGTAACGAAAAATTAAAAACTTGTTCACAACACGACAAATACCCTATAACTTGAATACCTAGTAATGTATAAAAAAAAAATGAAAAAATATCTTTGTTACGAATTGAAGCAATAAAAAATAATAAAAAATTTTCAAAAAAAAAAAAAAACTTATTTGAAAATATATTACAAGAAAATTTTTTACCTTCTCAAGATAATAAAATTCTTAAGAAATATTGGGATCTATCGAAATAAGAAAATTTTTAAATAAATTTTTATATCTTTTCATATTATTATTTTTCGAAACCAAATAAGAAACTTTTTACACTCTTGACTTTGTTATCATTGTTTCCTGTTAAATATTATCATTTATTCTTTTTCCTTCCTTTTACCTGTCTCCGTTTCCTTCTTCATATTAACTTCCTTTTTATTTTTCATTTATAATCATAATATGTTCTTTTTTTTTTATTTATGCAATATTCATTTCTATATATAGATATGTAATTCTGCAGTTGTGCAAAAGTATAACATTTTAAAGCATTTAGATTGCAAAAAAAAAAAAAAAAAAAATAGAAAACAGGAATAGAATAATAATTGAATGCTAGGAAGTACCACAAAACGTACAATAGAGGTGAAAAAAATAAAAATTTACAACTAAATTTAAAATTAAAATCCCAATGGATTCGAACAAATTAAAGTTCCTTAATTCAGGGTTTTTTAAACTGTTAATAACAAAAGGGAATTAACTGTGTACTATATTTAAAATCTTGTACATTTAAATGAAATGATTAAAGTTCTAATTTTAAGAAAATAAAAAAAAAAATACCTCTAAAGTAATTTTTATACCCTACACCTAAAGTATAGGGTATATTAACTTTGGTATGGTGTTTGTAACCACCAAAAGGAAGCGAGTTAGATATGGACATGTATATATATTCTAAATCAGGATCACCTCCTGAGTCGATTTAACGATGTCCGTTGTCCGTCCGTCCATCCGTCCGTTCGCACGATAACTCAAAAACTAGTAAAACTATCTTGATGAAATTTATATAGCAGTAGAACCTTTAAATTTAGTACAATGGTGTTCTGGCATGTTTTCTTTATGTCCCTGAGATGGATTTGATGAATTGGAGTGGCAATTCAGGTACCTGACACATGCCTCCCAAGGATTAACAATTATTAACCTGACACAGTACCTGACACTAACAAGGACTAACTATAAGGATTAATTTATAATATATAACGGTTTTATTTATTTTTTTTTACAATTAAGATATTGTAAAATATAATATGTGTTATGGTGTAGTGGTTAAGCCGTAACCTTTTTTATTAGAGGATCGTGGGATCAAACGCCGGCCAGATTATTGAAAAAAAATGGGTATAGATTTTATATAATACAAAAAAATAGTATCAGTACTAAAAAAAATAGCTGCCAATACTAACAATGAAGCTGTCTTCAATTATTATCTCATGTATAGGAGATGGTATAACTGTTGATGGCTTTATTAATGATGTCAAAATAATAACAATAACGGGCGTCTTCATTTTTCTGTACTATGCATTATTTTAACCTTACAATCTCATTGTCCAAATCAAAGTTTTCACATTCCTGTTCTTATTTTCCTACACCTAAACGTTAATCAATATACTCTGTTTACAGTTAGGGATTTTATCCTATTATATTGACTAAAGAGAAGGTGGTTTTAGTTAGTAAAAATCTAACAGTAAAAAAGGAGTATTATTCTTGTTGTTTGTGGAAGCTTTCCACCACCACTTGATGAAAAAATTATTACTTTTATTGTAATAATCATTGCAGCTTTTGAAAACACTTTTTACAAAAATAAACAATAAAATGTATTTCTATTTTTTACTTTAATACTTTATATAAATACTTTTTAGAAAGAAAATTGCAAAAAAAAAAAGTACATCATTACACCAACTTATTTTAGGCTCTGCGAAATAGCGTCTAATGAAATAAGAACTAAAAGTAAAAAATTAAAAAACATCTAAAAACATACAAAGTTTCTTGCAGAATGGCTCGGCAGGTGTTGATCATAAAATTCGAACCAAAATCATCAAGACGAAATCTCCAAAAATAAAATACCCAAAACAAAATCTTTATATTTAATCTAAAAGAAAATATGTATATAATATTTATATATATAAATATGGGATGGTGTCATAATTCCAAAAAAAAAATTCCAAATAACAAAATTCCAAAATATTGAAAAAAAAGTCCACAAAATGAAATACATACATATATTCTTTGACGACAAAGTGATTGACGACAAAGTTTTTAGCAAGCTTTCAAACTTCAAACTTTAAAAATTTGATTAGTGGGATTTGTGAGTCTGTACAGTGTGAAAATGAAATCGGGGATTTAGGGGTGATAGCCCCAATTATTTTTAATATTTTGGTATTAAAATATGTTGGTAAAAAATAATTAAAAAGAATTTTAAAGTTAGTTACAAAATCAGAACTACACGCCTTTTACAGAATATATGAACATCTAAATGTAAATATGTGAGAATCTGAATTAAGAGATATTTTAAAGCTGGATTCAGAATTATACGCTTTTTCTAGAATATTTTTATATATTATGTATATGTGATATTCTAAATTAGGATAGAGTTTATAGTTGGTTTCAAAATCAAGGGTTCAATCATTTGTTTAGCGGGATTTTGGGGACGGCAGCCCCCCTTTTATTCAATATATTGTTGTTGAAATTTGTATGTAAAAAACGAAATAGGTGGGATTTTGTTGTTCATTACAAAATCAGGGTCCAAAATTTATTTAGGGCGGTTTGGGGATGGTAGTCCCCACTATTTTAAATAGCTTGTTGTTGAAATGTGTATCTAAAAATATGTTAGGAGCGCTTTAACATTTGGTTACAAAGTCATAGAGTCCCAATAATTTGTTCAGCAGGTGTTAATAGCGGCGCTTCCCATTTCAATTTTGAATTTTGGAATTTTTTTTGTGGAATTTTTTGGAATTATGTAAATGGTATTTTGGAAATGGAATTTTTTTTTTGGAATTTCGTACCCAACTCATAAATATTCTGGAAAAAGCGTTTATTCTGTAAAAGGCGCGTTTAGTTAGCAAAATCAGAGCTAACTAACACTAAAATCTCTTCTAATTCAGAATCTCACTAATACATAATATGTTATAAATATTCTGTTAAAGGCGTATTCCTATGATTTTATAACGAACTATAAAATCCCTTCTAATCAAAATATTAGTTTAAATATTTCAGTCTTGAGTATATAATATGTTAAAAAATTATTATAGTAAGTATTCTAGAGTTGGTTATAAAAGAAGGGTGTTTCCTTTTTTCAGAATATTTATGTATTTCCGAAATTTTTAATTAGGTAGTGATTTTAGAGTTAGTTAAAAAATTACTGGTATAACGCCTTTTACAGAATATTTATATGTTATTATATTTTATAATATTATATGTATGTGCGAGATTCAGAATTTGGCGGGTACAAAATCAAAAAGTCAAAATCATGAGAAACTTTTATCAGTAATTATCAACATTTATAAAAAATGTTTCTTTTCTTCATTTTATACATGCTTGGGGAAATGAAATAAGATCTAAAATAATTTATTTTTTGATTTCATTATTTACTTTTGGATCTTATTTCATGATAGAATAATATCTAAATCAAATAGAACCTAAAAACAAATGAAATAATATATAAAAATTTGTTTGCATTTTTTTAAAATGTTATTTAATTTTTTATTTTTAGCTCTTATTTCATTAGACGCTATTTCGCAGAGCCCTTAATAAACATTACATTTTCTAAAATTATATATTGTTAACAATTCAAATAATAACAAAGGAATCAATATTAAAATATCAATAGACATTATTGCATTACTGGTATTTTAATACTCAACAAAATATTTATAAGTTTTATACAGATAAAATAGATAAATATAAAAAAAAGAAAAAAAACTTTAAATAATAATAACCCAATTTATCGAACCATGACTTGTTAACATACAACATCTCTTTTCCTTTTTGTCTCTCTCCTTCTCGTTCGATTCGAATGAAAAATTCTAATCAAAAATCATTTTTAAAGTAGCAGAGATGTGGAAATTATCATGTGGAATAAATCATGTGGAAAATAAAAATTTGAATGATTTTAAGTGGTTGCAAAAACATTAATAAAATATAAATTTATTCAATTTTAATATTGTTCGCTGAATATACGATGAGTGGTGATATATGATCTAAAAAAAATATAAATTAGGAATGAAGAGTTATCAAAGTTAATTGCCAAATACATAATGTATGGCTATTTTATTTCTAAATCAATAAAAAATCCTTATAAATAATGACAATGATGATGAATTTTATATTATATAATGGAAATATTGAAAAATTTATTATATTTCATTATCATAATGTTAATTAAAATTTGAAAATGTTTCTAGCACATTTCCAAAACAAATTTGATAAAATGTGCCGATTAATTTCACTCTGTCCGTCTGTTTACAAAACTTCTACACCGTTAAAGATAGAGAAAAAAAATTATAACCATGACAACGCCATTCGACAGGAATTTTTTTTTACCTTTATAAATCAATATCAAAATTATATATAGTCTTTAAATTAGGTATTTAAATTTAGGTACCGTTATGTTAAAATGTAATTTTGCATGATTTTAATACCTTTATAACTCCAGCACGCTTTTAAATAGAGGTTTGAAATTTTGAGACAAGAAAGAACTTTTAGAATTAGTAAAAGTTTGTTCAGAAAATTTTTTTGTTCCACCCCCTGTTTATAAGCTATTAGGGCTCAAAAATTGAAAATTTGCAATTCTTAAACATCTGTAAACGTAGGCACCTGTACACATTTTTTGCAAAAAAAAATTTTTTACGCCGAAAAAATTCAAAATTTGCTATTTTTAGACACCTGTAACTTAGGCACCTGTAAAAATGTTTCTTCGGCAAGACATGAAAATTCAAGGTTCAATAATATATTTTTACATATGTCAATGGTTTTTCTTAGTTATATAGGGTTCCGGACTTACAGTCCCTCAAAATTCCAGAAAAGTCCTATTTTCACGTTTTTTCTTATTACATGAAATTTTCAAATTTTTGTGCAAGTCACAATTCTAAACAGTTTGTTTGTATTGTCTTTTAGAAATGTGCGCTTTTAAAAACCGTTGGTTTACATTCTACCTTGTTTTTTTTCAGAATAAAAGATAACAAGATAAATATTATGTAAAATAATTCATGAAAAATAATGATCAGTTTCTCCAATTGGTAAAAAATTATATACTTCAATGATTAGAATTAGAACGAACTGAAAAGTATAAATAATAATAACATGGTAGTATGTAAAATGAAAGCTTTTTAAAGGCTCACATTTTCCGAGAGGCAATACAAACAATTAAGAATATATAAAATGTATATTTTTATTGTATAGAATTGTATTGCACCAAAATTTGTCAATTATAAAAATTGTGAAAAATCAAGAGCCAGTTTCTTCAAGATTTAAAAGACATTTAATTAAGAAATTACACATATTATAATTGCTTTAATTTTTGCTTTTTATTTTAAAAAAATTTACACATGTGCCTCAATTTGTCTAAATGTAGCAAATTCTCAATTTTTAACCCTTAATAACTTTTAATAAAATTGGGTCTAATTAAAAGCATTCTATGAGGAGAAAAATATGGTGTTTGTATATATATATTTAAAATATATATATACACACTTAAAAATAGTGGTTTTTCAAATTTTTTGAGGTTGTAGCTCCGTAATATGTCGGACTACATAAGAATTTTTTTCTACAACAATAATTTTTTCAAGAGACCTACCCATAGTTAAAATTTCATTGCTCTAGCATTAACGGTGTAGAAGATTGATAAACAGGCGCACAAAAGGATGAACGGACAGAGTGAAACAAATAAGCAAACATTTTTAAAAACTTTTTAAAAAATGTCCTAAAAATTGATGTTTTACAAAAAATTTAAATTACTTAGGCCATGTGCTAAACGATATCTTTTTACTCAGAAAAATGAAATTTTGACGTACCAAAGTAATATTTTGTCATAAATTGTGTATGTCAAAATTTAGACATAAGAATTATGAAAAAAAAAAACAGTAAATGTAAAGTACTACCACACGACTTCTTCTTTGAGTTTTATATAAAACTAATAATAAATCTTTAAGCGATTGCGTTACTTCAATTTACATTAGAATTTCCATCAGCAATGAAAAATATTTTTTTTTAATATGTGTGTTTAAATTTTCTTAATAATTGTTGACAAATACGAATAATTCTGTTAAAATTTTGAATATGAACAAATTAATGACTTTTTCAACAAATTGGCCAACAAATTGATACCTGTTTCTTAAAAAATTGGAAAACTCTAAAAATCTTAATGTTATTGAGTTCAAATCTACTGATTAACTGAAATTTATAGCATTACTTACCACTTTTTGTGTACCATAGGAAAAACGATAAGTTCTTAAATAGTGCAGAGTAGTAATGAAGATTCGTGGGAAAACATAAGTTCTTGAATAAATCTCAATATATTCCATTTTTATTTATTTTTTTTCTAATGCATAATAGGTGGACTATTTTATTACAACCACCACTTAATAATTCCGGTTTTATTAAATTTTTCATCCTTAATTATTTTTAATTATCAATAATCTTTATTTAAAAGAAAACAACAAAATAAAACTATTTTAAATAAATAGCTTTGGCAATTCAAATGCCCCGATTTTATTAACTTTTAATAACAGTTCATAAAAATCCTCATGAAATATCAATATTTTTTTTGCAGTTAAACAAGTAAATGTAACAGTAAGTCGATGCAACCGACTTATTAATACCCTACACCTGAATAATTCGAATTAAATTAACAATCCATAAGTGTTTTTGGCAGCTGCTTGAACTTCTTCCCTTTTCTGTCTTATTCAACTCGAATTTCAAGAACGTAAAAGAGGCATCCGCTTGGGATATTCTTGACACCATTGTATAAAATTTTAAGTTTCTATCTTAATTATTTTCGAAGATTGGTAGTTCTTGGGATGTTTGTGTCAGCTACCCGAATTGCCACTCCAATTCATCGAATCCATCTCAGGAACATAAAGAAAACTTGCCAGAACACCATTCTATTAAATTTAAAGGTTCTACTTTTGTTGGTTTTGGAGATATGCTCGTTGCTCTTGTGCTCGTCCGGAAGTTTCCAAAATACGAACCCATGGTTCAAATTCTTTCAAATGTCAGTTTCCAATTTTACAGAAAAGGAAACATAACAGAACACCTTTGTACTAAAAATAAAAGTTCTATCTTTGTTGATTGTGGAGATATACTCGTTTGATCTGGGGCTCGTCCGGAAGCTTCCAAGATTTGAACCCATGGACCAAATCCTCACAAATTTCAGAAACATAAATCAAACATGAAGGAACACCATTCTGCCTAATTTAAAGGTTATATCTTTGTTGCATTTGGAGATAATATCATTTGCTCTGAGGCTCGTTCGGAAGCTTTCAAAATCCGAACCCAAGGACCAAATCCTCTCAAATTTCAGAGGCCTAAATCATACATGAAAGAACACCATTATGCCAAAAGTAAAGGTTATATATTTGTTGTTTTTGGAGATAATCTCATTTGCTCTGGGGCTCGTTCGGAAGCTTCCAAAATCCAAACCCATGGACCAAATCCTCTTAAATTTTAGAGACATAAATCAAACTGGAAGAAACATCATTATAAAAAATTTAAAGGTTCTATCTTTATTGGTTTTGGAGATAATCTCGTTTGCTCTGGGGCTCGTTCGGAAGTTTCCAAAACCCGAACCCATGGACCAAATCTTCTCACATTTCAGAGACTTAAATAAAACATGAAAGAACACCACCCTGCCAAATTTAAAGGTTATATCTTTGTTGGTTTTGGAGATAATCTCATTTGCTCTGGTGCTCGTTCGGAAGCTTCCAAAACCAAACCCATGGACCAAATCCTCTTAAATTTCAGAGACATAAATCAAACACGAAAGAACACCATTGTACCAAATTCAAAGGTTCTACCTTTGTTCGTATTGGATATAATCTCATTTGCTCTGCGGCTCGTTGGGAAGCTTCCAAAATTCGAATCCACAAATTCTTTCAAATTTAAACCCATGGCCAAATCCTCTCAAATTTTAGAGACTTAAATCAAACATGAAAAAACACCATTCGGCCAAATTTAAAGGTTATATATATTTGTTGTTTTTGGAGATAATCTCATTTGCTCTGGGGCTCGTTCGGAAGCTTCCAAAATCCAAACCCATGGACCACATCCTCTTAAATTTTAGAGGCATAAATCAAACTGGAAGAAACATCATTATAAAAAATTTAAAGGTTCTATCTTTATTGGTTTTGGAGATAATCTCGTTTGCTCTGGGGCTCGTTCGGAAGTTTCCAAAAGCCGAACCCATGGACCAAATCTTCTCACATTTCAGAGACTTAAATAAAACATGAAAGAACACCACCCTGCTAAATTTAAAGGTTATATCTTTGTTGGTTTTGGAGATAATCTCATTTGCTCTGGTGCTCGTTCGGAAGCTTCCAAATCCAAACCCATGGACCAAATCCTCTTAAATTTCAGAGGCCTAAATCATACATGAAAGAACACCATTCTGCCAAAAGTAAAGGTTATATCTTTATTGGTTTTGGAGATAATCTCATTTGCTCTGGGGCTCGTTCGGAAGCTTCCAAATCCAAACCCATGGACCAAATCCTCTTAAATTTCAGAGACATAAATCGAACGGGAAGGAACACCACCCTGCCAAATTTAAAGGTTATATCTTTGTTAGTTTTGGAGATAATCTCATTTGCTCTGGTGCTCGTTCGGAAGCTTCCAAATCCAAACCCATGGACCAAATCCTCTTAAATTTCAGAGGCCTAAATCATACATGAAAGAACACCACCCTGCCAAATTTAAAGGTTATATCTTTGTTGGTTTTGGAGATAATCTCATTTGCTCTGGTGCTCGTTCGGAAGCTTCCAAATCCAAACCCATGGACCAAATCCTCTTAAATTTCAGAGGCCTAAATCATACATGAAAGAACACCATTCTGCCAAAAGTAAAGGTTCTATCTTTATTGGTTTTGGAGAAATCTTGTTTGCTCTGGGGCTCGTTCGGAAGTTTCCAAAAGCCGAACCCATGGACCAAATCCTCTCACATTTCAGAGACTTAAATAAAACATGAAAGAACACCGCCCTGCCAAATTTAAAGGTTCTATCTTTGTTGGTTTTGGAGATAATCTCATTTGCTCTGGTGCTCGTTCGGAAGCTTCCAAAACCCAAACCCATGGACCAAATCCTCTTAAATTTCAGAGACATAAATCGAACGGGAAGAAACATCATTGTACAAAATTTGAAGGTTCTATCTTTGTTGCTTTTGGAGATAATCTCGTTTGCGGAGATTATCTCCAAAAGCCCGGAATCATTCGGAAGCTTCCAGAATCCGAACCCATGGACGGATTTTGTCCAGATTCGAACTTAGCCTTTCTTTCGTAATTAGTAACCTACTATATAAATTTCATCAAGATAGCATCATTATTTTTTGAGTTATCGTGCGTACGGACGGACGGACGGACGGACGGACGGACGGACGGACATCGCTAAATCGACTCCGGCGGTGATCCTGATTCAGAATATATATACATGTCTATACCTAACTCGCTTCCTTTTGGTGGTTACAAACACCATACCAAAGTTAATATACCCTATACTTTAGGTGTAGGGTATAAAAAGTCCTTGAAATCAATTGTTTTATATATACCTATATACTCTATATAATACTTAATATGTGCATAGTAAGATGGACAATAAAATATCCATAATCTTTGACTGTTTTTTTATTATATTTAAAATAAATATATATAGATATATGTATGTACATTATACAATTAATATTTTTAATATATTTTATAAGCATATCAAATTTATATATAGTATATTTAATTTACTTATTAGTACCCATCATTTTAGAAAATAAGAAAAAAAAATATTAAAAACAAAACCAATAAAAATAAAATAATTTAAATTTTTTGTTCAAAATCCAACTCAGTCTCGAAGGAATCCGTTATAAAACAAAATTTAAATAAAATGTAATGAAATGGAAGTATGTAAAAATTTTTACCACTATTATAATAACAGTAACTATAAAAATTTTTAATAAATTATCTTAAAAGTATTTAATTTTATTGAATGAACGCATTGAACGTATATTTATTGAATGAAACTATATGAAAATTAATTGTTATGCGCACGTCACGTATATGGAACCATAATGCCATCTCACATGAGCCTTAAATTTTATAAATCATATGTGTACCTTGTAGCACAGTTTCTGAAGATGATTAACATTTGCCTTCAAAATATTCCTCCAATTTTATAATCCATCCTACATAAAATTCTAAACTTTTCAAATTTCCATTTTCACAAGATTTCTTTTCCCATCCTTATCCTTATCCTTAAAACCGAACTGTATATATATTTTTTTTTAGTGCATTATTCTGCCACATAAATGTGAACAGGAAATTACACGGCCTTTCTTTTTCAGGCGTGGCTATAAATGTCGTAAGGGGAAATAACTCGTACGACTTATGTGGGGTTCGAATCCACAATTCCGCGGTGTTTACGTATTTGAGTATTTTGCGTATACAATTCCGCGGTGTTGCGTATTTTATTTAGAGTAGTTTTTTCAAATTTTTCTACAAAGAGATTTATTACCTATTCCCTGACGATAATTGGAGAAAAAAGTTCATTAATTAGATAATCTACCGTCAATGTCTAATGGAAAATAATTAAAGTTTATCTGAAAAACTAAATTGTAACAAAAAAAATAAAAAAGTACTGAAAACAAGGAAATTTCTTAACTGAATTGTTGTAGATGGGAATTTTTATGTAACTGTTTCTTTATTGAGTTAAAATAAACCAGTCAATTATTTTTTAGTTAGATTTTTTTGCAAATATGGGCGTTTTGACTGGGTATTAACATCAATTTAAATAAAATAACCCACCAATAAGGGGTGCGACACGACGCTAAATTGAATCTATTTCCTGTTAAAGCTCGCATTGAAAGTACTTTGTGACTTATTATTAAACATAAAAAATAATAACAAAAAATATTAAATAAAATTATAAAATTTAAACTGTTTCTGTATCCTTTTTTTTTTTTTTTTTTTTGTAAACTTCAGTAAATGATTATTAGAACTTCAAAGTAAAATTTAAAAAACGTTCATTTTTTTGAAATATTGGTTTTAAAATAAGAACCATAAGAAAGTGACTTCATCATTGCGTCGTTAAAAAGATTTTTAAGTACAATCTGCAACACTAAATCCACGCAATGACATGCAGCACGACACTCGAAGAGACGCTTAAAACGAAACTAGTATTAGATCAACCACTTTAGTGATACAATTAAGAGAACTTTACCATGTATTGGAAAATTAGTTAAATTATCTTACAAATTAAATTTTTTATTGTAGATTACGAACGAACAGTCAGCTATTTTAACTAATTAAGCATTATTTTGTTAAAAAATCAAAACTTAAAAACTAAAATATTTGATTCAAAAAATAATACCAAATTTTCTTCTTAAATTTCGATTAAATAAAAAATCCCTCCAAGGAATTAAATTTATATTTTTGTTTCTTTGTATAATTTTTCCTTTTTTTTTTTTTTTGTCTTTTAAATTTCAAACTTTTCTTTTTTTTTTTCAAGGTTAATTCAATTTATTGCTAATCAAATATTTAAGTGTACACAAAATTGAAAAAATAAAAAAAAAAACAAAAATAAGAACTAATTCAATAAAAAAACCGAACCCAGTTATTTAACTATTATTACCATATTTAAGAAAAAGGGGGTGTCCTTAATAAAAACAAAAAAAAAAAAAACCATTAAGTATTAAAAAATACAAATTTTTTTTTAACAATGAAATCAATAAAAGAAAATGATTTTTTTTTTGTTTGTTTTTTTTTTTTCTTTTTCGATTTAAGCCTAAACAATTTTCTTTTATTAGTTTTGATAATTTTTTTATTGATATTTATTTTAACTTTCTTAAGATGGCAACACAAACTGATAAATAATAAATTGTATATAAGGTCATACAAAAAATGTGTGCATAAAATTTTTCAATTAAAAATTCTTTCTTAAAAAACAATTAAATTTAATTTTTTGTTTGTTTTTATTTGTAAGAAAAAGTTTGCAAATAAACAAAAAATTTTGGTATCAATAAAAATTTGCGCTTCCGTTTAGATTTATCAAAAAAAAAATTTACTTTGACAGTTCACTGAAATACAAGGTACCGTTGTCAAAATAATTTTCATAAAGCAATCTTGATTATTATAATATAAATACTAAAGTATTACAGTTACTCAGTTGAGAACATAAATATAAAAAGATTGGAAGCAATTTGAAATCTGTCTAGATTGTAGAATTTTTAAAATATTTTGAAAACTGAAAGAATAACAAATGATAAAGTTATTAACAAAATACCGAGAACTAATACCAAATAATAAAATGGCGAATTGTTTGAATATGAACCGTTTTACATAAAAGTTGACGGATAAATAGTTAGCAGATGAGTAGTTGGAAAAACACCCATATTTTTATGACTACGTGAAATCAGAAATTGAACGACAAATAATTGCAGAACTGGTTGACAGAAGTGATTAATACTAAAATAGGTAAAAACATCAAATAATGAAGAGAAAACAATTGAAGAAGCCGTGATAATATTGAAATGAATTGAGATTTTCTTTACATGAAAGACGAACTTTTATATTTATAATTTAAAAGATTTGTATCGAACGATTGTTTTTTTTTTTTAAGATTAAAAAACTTAAATAAGTGATTCCGCTTTTTTTGAATAAGTGAATGATTGACTATTGTAAATTGGCATTATAAAAATAATAAATTTTAAGAATTAAATCATATTTAAAAAATTAAGTAAACTATCCTTGTATTATTAATTTCTTTGTATTCTATATAATATATTCTATTCTATATGTATTCTATACTTCAATATACCGAATTTCAAATAATTTTTCATTTATTTTTTAATTTTAAAATCTTTAAAAAAAAAAAAATAAAACTTTTATCGTTTAAAGTCAATGATGTCGCCTTAAACCATTTATTTTGTATTTATTTTTTTCTTTTATTTTATCAAATATATATTTTAATACTTTTGTTTATTTACTGTTATAAAGACATGTTATATACTTGATCAATATTGTACTTTAATCCTTGTATATAAATTTATATAAAATTATTTTCAATTGAAAGTATTATAAAGGAAGTATGAATTGAATGAAAAACTCCTGATCAAAAAATTGAAACAGAAAAGGAAATTTTTATTTTTAGAAATATTAAGAGGTTTTTTTTTTTAAATTCCTCACCACATATTACAGACGAAAATAAGAATTTAAATGTAAACAAATAATAAAACATTTTATAAATTTAATAAAGCATTTAAAACATTTAATAAATGTTTGGGCAAACAAATTTTAAACATATTTTTGCGTTTGCATACTCAACTACATGCAATATGTCAAAATCTCAAACACAACATATATTTAAATTAAAAATAATTTTAATATATCAACAATGAAACAATTATCGGAAATTTCTTAAGTTTTGACAGATGAAAATACTGAAGGCCGAATTTTACAGTTTATTAATATATATAAATATAACACACGTTATAATTTTCAAGTCTTCTTCAATTGATACAAAGCAAAAGTCAAGAGGAGATGACAGTTAGAAATACATTCATTATATATATATATATTATACATATGTGCATATGTTATAATATAATCTATTTATCTTTAAATATAAGTATGTATGTACTTAAAAAAAAACCAAAATCTAAAACCAAATCTTTATCTTAGGAGTATGTATACATAT
Source organism: Poecilobothrus nobilitatus (assembly GCA_947095535.1). NCBI lineage: Eukaryota > Metazoa > Arthropoda > Insecta > Diptera > Dolichopodidae > Poecilobothrus > Poecilobothrus nobilitatus. Next base: position 32,342,986 of record OX352774.1, read on the forward strand.
CTAGAAACTTTGAAATAAAAAAAAATAAAAGAAAATTCACCTGTTCCGATTCAGATATTTCATAAAAGAATAAAAAAAAATAAATAAAAAAAGAAACAGCCCTAAAGAAAAGCCTAAGAGCACGTGTTTCAATAAATTGTCAAAAAGGATTTTAATATTGAATTTAAAAAAAAAAAATGTATTTTATTCCTTTTGTTATTACGATTATGCTCATCCTTTATTCTACAATTCTTTTACAAATAGAAACATACATAAAAAAAAAAACAAAAATAGAAAAAAAAAAAGAGATAGAGGTAGAGAGATAAAAAATATTCGTATTTTATGATAAAGTTCAAAACTCATTTTATTTTTTTATACTTTTTAATGGATTATTCACTAATAACATTATTATACTCTCGTTTCTACTATTTTCTTTAACAATGCCGAAAATATAAAAATACCCCTCTTCTCTTTATTCTATAACTGCTCTCGTTCTCTCTTTTATATTCAAAGTAAAAAAAATATATATATATATTATATTCCTCTCGTTTTATTATGTTTTTATTTCAGTTCAATGATATTTTTAGGTTATGTAATAAATCAAAGATCCCAAAGGAATCAAATGAAAAAACAAAAAACAAAACCATAATAACATACGAAAAAAAGAGAAAGTATGAGTTTTAAAAATGGTATCAAAAATATTGTCAATGAAACCAAACATTTTATTGATAGAACATTTTTTGCTTAAACAATAAAAAAATGATTTTAATTTTATTGAAATTTTATTGACAATCAAATTGAAAAAAATTTAATTACTATAAAAGCATAATTTAAAATTATTAAAAGTGTGTTTATGGGGAATATGAGGATAATTAATTAATAATCTCTTGAATAACCTTTATAAAAAAAATGTTGAAAATTCAAAGTAAAAGTAAGTATGTATATACATTAAACTAAACCAAAATTATTGTTCGTTTGAGTGTTCACAATCAAAATTAGTGTTTCGGGCTTAGTGAGCAAAAATTTAAAACAAGGCAGAATATAAACCAATGGTTTCTGAAAGCGCATATTTCGAAAAGACAATACAAAGTGTTTAGAATTGTGACTTCCACCAAAATTTGAAAATTTCATATAATAAGAAAAAATGTGAAAATAGGACTTTTTTGCAATTTGGAAGGGCTGTAAGTCCGGAACCCTATAAAACTAAAAAAAACTATTAACACATGTAAAAATATATTACTGATGCTTGAATTATTATGTTTTGCAGAAGAAAAATTTGTACAGGTGCTTAAGTTACATTATATGTTAAGTTTGATTATATGCGGTAAATTAAGTAATAAGTATTATACAAAATTACTACATAATATAAATCTACCGACTTGACTTGAATTCATAACATTTTAGTTACAAATTTTGAAAGAAGTGCAAGATTAGAAAGCAGTGTTTTAACAATGTGGTCAAACTGTTGAAAATTTTATTTACTTGATAAAAATAAAGGAAATCAAAAATTCTCTTTTAAGAAAATCATATATCTAAACAGTGCTACATGAGGCTTTTCTCGGAAGATAACGGAATCTTTTATAAGTCGAAATCAATATATATATAAACAGTATTTCGTAAGATAATCTTTCCAAAATCATATATCACTGTCTTCGCATCTCGTCGTTCAAGGACGAAAAGGATATGTGTTGTTTAAAGACATGTGTTGCTATTATGGCGATATAAGAGTTGAAAGCTAAAAATGTTGACCAAAATAAGATATTTCAAGATTTTGCCAAAAAAAAAATCTCCATTACGAAAACGATTACACAGCGCTGTCTTTATGGGATGTTAAAGGCAATTCTATTAATTTTATCCAATTATGAAATTTTTTCTGTATTATTATTAAGTTCACGTATATTTTTTGGTGCTATATTGGAATTTGTTGATGCTACATTGGTTGGATGATTGATGTTTAGTCTTTTATTGAATTCATAAGTAGTAATATATGTTTCTAAAAAGGTTATGCAAGTGATCGTTAGCGTACGCTGCCTTTACCCTAAGCGGAGTCCCATTATCTTCAGAATCCTTTACATAGTATAGAAAATTGAAAATAATCTTGCAATAAGTTGCAAAAAGTATCAAAGTGAGCACAACTATATATATATATATATGAAATACATCATATTATTTGACATACATTGATATTTCAATAAAAGTTTATTATCCTTCTTAAACTAAACCAGATTTACTCTTGGATATTTCAAAGTTTGTTTTTTTAATGAAAATTTATCGTAAAACTTTGAGTACTATTTGGTATACATAAAAAACTTTCTTTCACCTAAATATTAAAAAAAAATTCAAATAAAATTACTCTAAAATCATATTATTTAAGATATTTTAATAACAAAAATGCATAATACCGTTTGACTATAAAAACGTTTTTTATCATCACAATTCAAATCAATGCACAGCATTAACTAAAATTGAAAATTTTTAAAGAAATTCACAATTTCACTAATCAAAAATTAAATATAATAATTTTAGAAATAGGTTACATATTCATTTCATAAAACTTTCCGAAGATAATTTTAACCCACCTTTCAGAACCCCATAACAATAAAAAAAATCACTTTAAAAATAACTTTTCTCAGAATTTTAAATTTTCAATTTCGGCTTTCACTCACTCAAGTAAAAATATTAAATCAAATTTCATTTTGAAAATTTAATAAAAGTCTTTACTAATTTTATATTATCTTATGTATATATAATATAATATATATGTATATAATATATTAATATATTAAAAAATACTTACCATTTATTTCATATTGATTTGAGATTACCTTTTTCAAACATATACAGCTGGTATGTAGGTGAGTAACTATAGTTGCATTTGTAATTTATATCATATATGTAAAAGTGCTTTTCTTTTATATCCTTAGAAATGTCTCAGATACAAGAAAAATAAAAAAGCAAAAAAAAAATTGTTTTTTTTTTTTTTTTTTCAAAAAATGAAAGAAAATTCTTAAATAGGATCCGAATTTTCGTTTTACTTCCTTGTCAAACTTGTAACTATTGTTATAGAATGAAAAAATCTAAAGATTTCTGAAAAGGAAAGTAAAAAAAAAAAATTCTTTAATGTGATTTTGTTTAGAAATCTTATTTTTTAAAAATATTCTTCAAGGACATGTTTTAGGAATATTTATTTTTTCCTTTTATGAATAAAGAAAAAAATAATTTGAAAATAAAATTAAAAATTCTAAAAAGTATATAAAAAACTAAAAATTGCCAAATAACATCATCAATAAACTAAATTAAATCGAATCATAGAATATTATTATGTATATTTAAACCAGGAGAGTTTTCCAGTGTTACCTAGGAAAATTATTTATCTAACCTTTAGATTAAGGTTCTTTTACTATAGGTAGTTTCTTTAGAAACTGATTTTAATAGAGAAATGCTTTTAAAAATGCAAAAAAAAAAAAAAAACAATTATTCAAAAAATATTTGTCACGGTCCTAAGAACGAACACTCAAATATTTGTTTGTTTTTAAACATATTTGTTTTTAACGGTCATAAGAACAGAATCACAATTGTCAAGGCAATTCTAAAGTAACAAGAAAAATTTTTACAAATTTACGAAGCTTGAGGTCAATCGATTCAAGTATTTTTAGTCACCATAACAGAAACCGTTTAAAAAACTTCTCTTTTGTTATAAATTTAAAAAAAAACAAGGTAGAATGTAAACCAACGGTTTTTAAAAGCGCACATTTCCAAACTCAATACAAACTGTTTAGAATTTTGACTTGCACAAAAATTTGAAAATTTCATATAAAAAAAACGTGAAAATAGGACATTTTTGAAATGTTCAGGGGCCGTAAGTCCGGAATCCTATATAACTAAGAAAAGCCATTAACACGCGTAAAAATATATTATTGAACCTTTAATTTTCATGCCTCGCTGAAGAAAAATTTTTACAGGTGCCTAAGTTACAGGTGTCTAAAAATAGCAAATTTTGAATTTTTGAGGCGTAATAACTCTTAAACAGGTGGCGCTACCAAAAAATTTTCTGAGGAAACTTATACTAATTTTAAAAGTTTTTTCTTGTCTCAAAATTTCAGATTTCTATCTAAAGGCGTGCCGGAGTTATGAAAAAAAAATTTCATGCAAAATATGGTTTTCACATAATGGTAAATTTAAATAGTAAATTACAAAATATTGCATAATTTTGATATTGCTTTATGTAGATAATAAAATTTCCGATCGTCTGGCTGTTTTAAATTGCAAAACTATTACACAGAGCCTGAGATATATACATCTGAAAATGGGGCTTTTTCGTAATTTTGAAGAGCTGTAACTCTGGAACTCTATATAACTAAAATAAACCTTTAACACACGTTAAAATATATTACTGTAGCTTTAATTTTTATATCTTTCCAAAGTAAAATGTGTACAGGTTCCTAAGTTACAAGTGTTTTAAAATAGCAAATTTTCAATTTTTGAGCCCAAATATCTTATAAACAGGGGGGTGGCCAAGAAAAATTTTCTGAGCAAACTTATACTAATTCTAAAAGTTCTTTCTTGCCTCAAAATTTCAAGACTGTATCTAAAATCGTGGCGGAGTTATGAAAGTAGAAAAATCATGTAAAATTTGGTTTTCACATAACGGTAAATTTATATACTAAATTTAAAAAAATTGTATAATTTTGATATTAATTTACAAAGATAAAAGAAATACCTGTCTAATGGCGTTTTCAGATTGAAAAAATCTTAAGTATAACATAAGATATATGCATTTAAAAATAGGGCTTTTTCAAAGTTTGAGGGGCTGTAGCTCCGTAATGGGAGGGGCTACATGAAAAAGTTGTTCCACAAAATAATTTTTTTTATGAGACCTACTCATGGTTAAAATTTTTTTTCTCTATCTTTAACGGTGTAGAAGTTTTGTAAACAGACGGACGGACGGACGGACGGACGGACAGAGTGAAACTAATAAGCACATTTTTTCAAAATTTGTTTGGAAATGTGCTAAAAACTCATTTTTGTCCAACTTTTAGAATTATTACGCATTCTGCAACACTGATGTATGTTATAACAAAAGAAACAATTTATTATAAAAATAGAGATATTATCGATAACAGAAAAGAGAAGTGAAAATATGTTAGGAATATACTGATATTATGAGAATCTTGCATTCAATTACTGGGTCATATAGTACCAGATCTTATCACATATATAGAATTCCTTAAATTTCAATTGGCACAAGTTTTATTATACATTTATATTATTCTTATTAAAAATCTGTTGGAGGTATTCTTGGTGTATTTCGAAAATATCAACTTTCGTTAAAAACAAAAACTCATAGCACCTTTAAATAGCAATATAGTGATTTTTAAAAGTGTTTCGAATAGATCATTAGGTATTATTATACTCAAATTCTTGTCGAATATGCTTAAAATAATAAAGAATTTAAAAATTAAAATTGACACAATAATATTTTTGAACAAATCCTTTCAGAAAATTACCTAAACCCACTACCATAAAAAAAAAAAAAAATATTTGGAAGTTTTAATTAAAAAATAAAAAAAAAATTTAGTATGGCTTATACATGAAATCAACAGTTTTAAATCATAATATTTAAGCCAAAACATACACACATTACATTCCTTTTTTTTTTTTTTATTTAAATTTCACAGTAGGAATTTTTAATAAATGCATATTTGAAAAAACAATTTTGGTTAAAAAACAATTTTTTGTTAAAAAAAAAATCTAAAGTTACCAGTTGAAAAATAAAAAAAAAATATTTAATTATAAATTCTTTTGATATTGAAATAACTCTTTTGTTTTGCATAACATAAAACTAAAAAAATAATTCAATTTGAAGCAGTCCAAAATTAAAAATTATTTATTTATAAACTAAAGCCTATACAAAAAAAATTAAAACTAAAGGCTTTTGTGAACTTTTAACTAAAAAAAATTTTTTATAAAATATTTTAGCCAAAAATTTTTACTATTTTGTCTTTTAAAACTTTCTAATATTATATTTTTTCACCTAAAATTTTATTTAAAAATGGCAAAAAAAAAAAAAATCCTTTTTCAAACGCAATTAAAACTCATATTTCATAAAACATTTTTTTTTTTTTCAAATCTATATGAATTTTACTAATAAATAAAAAATAGTTATTCTTACGTCTTAGAGTTCTTCAGGGTAGTTTTTCAACATCTGGCTTATGCTCACTCTACATAATGGTCACTCTATTTATATCACAAAACACTATTGAAAAAATTTGGAAACTGGATAAAGGTAATTCCATTCCATGTTAGATACACTTACACAATGTTATGGTATCCATATCAATACATATCTAAACAATGAACCAATTTTTTAAAGACAATCAACAAGGTATATGCACTTCAAGACCCTTGTCAACTGAAATCATCGTGTAAGACAAAAAGCAACTGCTACAATTAACAGTAAAATGCTGAATAAACGTGTTAGATAATAAAAAGATAATCTAATCCTGAGCCTATTTTTTCAAATTAAACATTTTAGGCATAGACTGTACAAAATCAACAATTAATTGAGGCATTATTCAACGTTGCCAGAATAAGTTGTTTAGAATTGCAACATATACTTATCGCTTTATTAGCACTGATCAATTTCATACAAATTCACAATGTCAATCCTACCATATGATTTAACGTTTAATAATACAGAAAAATAAATAAAAGTAGAAATAATTTAGAATATATAATTAAAAGACAGTATTAGTCATAACGTCACCAACTTCTATGAATTATTTTATTTTTTAATGAATAATTCAAAAAAGGAAAATTTTTGGAAATAATATATAAATTACGAAAATTTTCAAAAAAATATCTAAAAATTAGAAAAGATATTCCAGTGAATTCTTACTAAGCTGAAAAACAATCAGATAAAGTGAAATAATTTAATCTTACACATATAAGTTTTTTTTTTTAGTCCTGTAGTTTTTAATCCTGTAGGTTGATATTAATATCTTAAATTTAACGCCAGATATATTTTTAAATTTGTTAACTGACTTAAAACTTTTATATATACTTAAAGTCATTGAAATGAACAATGACTGTAAAAAGAAAAACATTTTTAAAAATTAATAAAATATTAAAAAGAGAAAAATTATTTTAAAATGTTTTAAAATTCTTTTGTTTATTCTTGATATTTTAAATTTTCTAAAATCATTTTCCCGTCACTAAATATCAAAAGCCCACGCACAATATCTCTTGACTTAAAATTATAGTAAATAATAACAGTGCTTCATTTTTTTTTTTTTTTTTGAAAGCAACAGTAATACAAAAGAAAGACAAGTGACACCAGTATTCAACTTTTTACCTTTCAAATCATGTTCAATTCTGTTATCATTTCAGATGTTCGTAAATGGGAAACACTTACATCTTCATTTTTCTTTACCTAATGTAACTTTATATTTTGTTTTATTATTGTTTTGGCTCCGCATCTCAATCCCCCAAACATTACAATACCTTTTTGTTTTAGGTAAATTTTTTTTTAATGTAATCATAAACATTATGAAAAAAATTTCAAAATAAAAAAAACATAACAACTCTCTTACAAAAAAAAAAAAAAAAAAATTATAATAAATTTCGTAAATGTCAGAAGTGGAAAAAAAGGGACAAAAAACAATAAAGGAAATGAAAGGTCAGTTAAAAATAAAGATATCGAATATTACAAATTTTCAAGACTCTTGGAATTACATAAAAAAAAAAAAAAATGTTACAATTTAAGTTTTTTTTTATTGTTTTTTTTTTTTTTTTATTTAATAAATTAACTTTAAATGTTTCTGACATCTAAAAACAAAATGAATTGTTTGAATTTAGTTTTATATTCATCACGATAAAAATGTAAAAAACAATCATTATAATATTTAGTTATGAATCTTTAAAAAAAAAAATTTTTATTTTTTCTGGCGATTTTTATACCCGTACGATAGGATCGGGTATAATAAAATTACTCCTCCGTTTGTAACACCTCGAAATAAGCGAGCTAGATATACCTTCAAAGGTATGGATCGGATCAGAAAAAAATTCTAAGACTTTTGAGCCATGTCCGTCCGTCCGTCAGCACGCTAACTCAAAAACTAAGAAAGCTAGAATCTTGAAATTTACACAAAATATTCTTGGAGTAATTTGTAGGTTCCCTATTTTTTTTGGTTGAGTTTGGACCAAAACTTAGGGTAGCTCTCAAACACCTAACTTTTAGATCCCGACATTTTTTTTGAAATAGAGCTATGAAATTTTAACTGATAGATCTCACAAAAATATTAATTTTATTTTTAATAACATTTTTTTGTAGCCCCACCCGTTACGGAGCTACAGCTCCCCAAAGGTTCAAAAAAAAGCTCTATATTTAAATTGTTATAGCACAAGTTTTATAAGGTATATCTTCATTTCAAAAACGCCAAACTATTACTACTTTCATTAGCTTTAAAAGTATATATACAATAAATATATATTTGTGGAATACGGTGTCTTAATTTACCGTTATGCGAAACTCAAATTTTGCAAAATCCTTTAACCCTTCTATCTTCTAAACGGTTAAAGTTGGAAACTTGAAGTTTTGACAGAAATTATATCTTTGAAAATAAGTATGAGTCATTTCAGAAATTTTTTTTTGTATCACTCCCCGTTTAGGAGCTGTAAGGGGTCAAAAACTGAAAATTTCCTATTTTTAAACACCTGTTAAAATTGTTTTGAAGTAATACACAAAAATTAAAGCTTCAACATTATACTCTTATTTCTGTTAACAACTATTTATAATAATATAGGGTTACTTTATAATTGACGAAAGTGTTACTGGATTTTTCAAATTTTCTAACAAATTTCTTTAACGAATTTTTTCCATTTTGTTTTACTCGATAATTTGAAATTGTTGAGGATATAATGCGTAGTACAAAAAAATGTAAATAAATAAACAACATAACGGTTGCTTGAAGAATTTTTATTTATATGATATTGATATATATACATACTTATATAATATCATGTTTATTTACATATCGTATATGTCACTAGTGAATGAATGATAAGAGTATAGATGTATATTATATAGCGCCGTATTTACATACATATATGTATTTTATTGTACTTATAAGAAATTATTCTGTCAATGGAATATTTAAATATAATATAATATAATATTTAAAATTATATTTACTATTTTGTACTAAGTAAATTTAATATACATTTACCGCTTAGTATTAAATGGTACTATAGAATATTTGAAAAAGTTTTGGATTGATAATCGTTATGTGGAAGGTTAAAATCTGCTTTTGAAGAATGTATAAACATATAGTTTGAATACATGTACAAACCATAATTCTAGAAATTATAAAATTCACCCAAATTATTTTAAAATACTAAAATATTAAAAAAATAATATTGTAAGCAAAGTGACAGGCTGTGAACATACTAACGGTTCGAACGGGTATCTAAGAGTTGACAAAGGCAACTGTATTCTTCCTCGTTCTAATCAAAATTTGTACAAAATTTTTCATTTTGTTTTTATATATTTGGTCAATTTTTTAACCGATTGTAGCCTTTTTTTTAGTCTTTTTTTTTTCTCACAAAACCAAATTTAATTTGGAGAAAGGTAATGTTTAGGATTAGTGCTGCATTTACACAAAAAAGCAAAAACAAAAATACATATGTAAAAGATAATATATAGCCAAATATAAAGAATAAATTTCTTTTGTAGCATTTAATTTGCTAAAATAATGTTAAAGAAAATATAAATTATCTACAGAAAATGCAAGATATAGATGGTTGTAAGATGTTTATGTTATCAAAGAGAAAACAATTTAAAAACAAACAAAAGTCTAGCGAAAATAGGCTACCGGAAATTGGCCCGCAAGCAAAAATCTCTAAAAACGAGGAAGAGTGCAGTTGAGTAGACTGTGTCAACTCTGGGATACCCGTATGAACGTAATATATCCTGTTTCTAAAAAAATTGATCATCTTTTAAAAACATTCAGAGTTTTAGTACCGAACTACAGAGATATATTTATGTAAATTGTGGAGTTGTATGATAGCTACCCGAATCTATTGCGCCTAGCTTCATTAAGTTCCAAGAAATGCAAAAAGCCTGAACCGGCTGCTTTAGACCATTCAAATTTTACAAAAGTTTTTGGCATGCAACTCGACACTTTTTCACTAAATTTCAGATAGCTAGCTTCAATAGACACTGAGTTATTTTCATTTAAAAAGAGAAGTTGTATGGCAACTATCCGAACCTGTCACATCATCACAACAAAATTTTACAGAAGTTGTTGCCATAAAACTCGATCATCATTTGCAAAATTTCAGATACCTAGATTGAATAGACACTGGGTTATTTCCATTTAAAGAAAGAAGTTGTATGGCAGCTACTCGAACAAGGCGGCCGAAAATGCTGGAGTTAAATAGCAAAACTAACAATTTTGTAAAAGTGACGTAAAACAAATTTCAGCCTCCTAACTCCTTTATTTTTTGAGTTATCGTGCGGACGGACACTGAGTTCTTTCATTTAAAAAGAGATTTTGTATGGCAGCTACCCGAACCCGTCACACCACCACAACCAAATTTTGCAGAAGTTGTTGCCATAAAACTTGATCATCATTCGCAAAATTTCAGATACCTAGATTGAACAGACACTGGGTTATTTCTATTTAAAGAAAGACGTTGTATGGCAGCTACCCGAACCCGGGGACAGAAAATGCTGGAGTTAAATAGCAAAACTAACAATTTTACAAAAGTGACGTAAAAAAATTTTCAGCCTCCTAGCTCCTCTATTTTTTGAGTTATCGTGCGGACGGACACTGAGTTCTTTTCATTTAAAAAGAGATTTTGTATGGCAGCTACCCGAACCCGTCGCACCAGCACAACCAAATTTTGTAGAAGTTGTTGCCATAAAACTTGATCATCATTTGCAAGATTTCAGACGCCTAGCTTTATTAACTTCCAAGAGGTGCAAGAAGCCTGAACCGGCTGTTTTAGGCCAAACAAATTTTACAAAAGTTGTTGGCATATAACTCGACACTTCTTTACTAAATTTCAGATTCCTAGCTTCAATAAACACTGAGTTATTCTCATTTAACCGGATGAGTTGTATGGCAGCTACCCGAACCCGCCGCACCACCACAACCAAATTTTACAAAAGTTGTTGCCATAAAACTTGATCATCATTTGCAAAATTTCAGACGCCTAGCTTCATTAAGTTAGAAGTGCAAGAAGTCTGAACCGGCTGCTCTAGACCAACCAAATTTTACAAAAGTTGTTGGCATGTAACTCGACACCTCTTTACTAAATTTCAGATTCCTAGCTTCAATAAACACTGAGTTATTCTCATTTAAACGGAGAAGTTGTATGGCAGCTACCCGAACCCGCTGCACCAGCACAACCAAATTTTACAGAAGTTGTTGCCATAAAACTTGATCATCATTTGCAAAATTTCAGAAACCTAGCTTGAATAGATACTGAGTTATTTCTATATAAAGATAGAAGTTGTATGGCAGCTACTCGAACCCGCCGACCGAAAATGTTGGATTTAAATAGCAAAACTAACAATTTTGCAAAAGTGACGTAAAAAAAATTTCAGCCCCCTAGCTCTTTTATTTTTTGAGTTATCGTGCGGACGGACGCACGGACGGACGTACATGGCTTAATCGACTCAGAATTCGATTCTGAGCCGATCCATACCTTTGACACTATATCTAGCTCGACTCCTTTAAGGTGTCACAAACGTAATGGCAAATTTATTATACCCTTGAACATAGTTCATACGGGTATAAAAATTAAATAACACCCAAAAAAATTGGGGATTTTTGTTTTATTATTAAATAGCACCACAAATTCAAAATGAAATAATCCCCCAAATTCTTTTAAGATGTTATCCACCAAAAAAACTTAAATAACATTTATATGAACTAAGGGATCATTGCATTTGGCCTAACAACAAAATCCCGAAAAATGGAAGAGATTTCAGAGTTCAGAGTTGGGTACGAAATCAGGCTATTCGTTTTTTCCAGAATATTTACAGATATGTATATGCGATATTTTGATTTAGAAGAGATTTTAGAGTTGGTTGCAAAATCAGGGTTATACGCTTTTTCCAGAAATTTTGAAAACAGGAAAAAATATCAAAGTCTATATAGGTTATAAAGTTCATCCGACAGGATTTGAGTCCCCATAATTCTAGAAGGATAAACTTGAAAAAGCAAATATTTAAAACAAGTATGAAAGTTTAATTAATTAATATGATTATTTATTAAAATAAATAAATCCAAATAAATCATTCATTAAAATAACGAAATTATCTCCAAAATACATAGTTGATTTGGGGGGGTTATTTCATTTGGCAAATTATTTTGTTTTGGAAGTTTATTTCAAATGAAAACAAATGAAATAAGACCGCAAAAAAAAAAGCAATAACGTTCCAATTTGTGCGGCGTAATTTAATTTTTTTGTAGCGTTATTTTCAATATAAAATTTTATGGTGTTATTTCATTTTTGGGAATATTTCTTTTGGGATTTATGAATTCTGGTACGCATATAAAAATGTTCATATTAAACATATTATACTATCTCTTTTTTAAAAATTTGTTATAATTTTTACATACTGGAAATATATTTTTTATAATATCTATATAATATTTTTTTTTTTTTTTTGGATAAAATTTGTTTTGCATTAAGTCAATTATACACTGCTATCAGTAGGGTTGGCACATTTGATAATTTTCGTTTTCACATTTCAGAGGACATTTATAGTCAAGCGCATTTAATGAATAATTAACGCATATTTACGAAAAAGTTTTTTCACAAATTTTCTTTAAAATTTTGGTAAGATTTTGTTGTACTGACGTTGGTAAGATTTTGTTGTACTTTGTTGTACTGATGTGACATAGATGAGTTTCTATTTAATTTCGAGTGATAGGCAACACTAATATTTATAATTTTAAATATATAGCCATAGTGGAATCTATATTATATATATATATTATTTATAATACATATGCATTGGAAATAAAACGTAAAAAGTAGAACATTCGCAAGTAGAAACATCCAGAATTTTCTAGTTAATCGAACCCAATATTTATTGTTTTGTTAGCGAATTGGGCTAATATTTTGTGAATATTTGCTAACTCACCTATATTTCTCTTATTTTATTTACTTCTTACGTTACAAATTCTATTGCATGTTCCGTTAGCTTATTTAAGGAGCAATATCAATTCACTTCTATATGAGGAATATGTTAAAAATTTTCCAAAAACGCTTTTTTTAAATAAAAAATCCCATACAATTTTGTTTTCTACACTTTTTGGGTACATTAAGTAAATTAATCAAAGCCACGATTGTGTAATACATTCTACGAGTAACAGTCATCAACGCGTCCCTACTAACCTTGTCAAGATGAATACATAATAAAAGGAGGAACAATTTAATATATCCGAGACAATCGTAAGGCTATAAAAATCATAATGCATTGAATACAAGAAGAAAACCTAGCTTTTACACTTAAATTGATTTTTTAGGACTTAAATATATTTTGAAATTTTCTTAAAAAAACCTTAAAATCAAAAACCATATTTTCTTCATTCTATGAAGTAATCCAGAACCAAGAGTATTTTAAACAGTCGATTTATTATTACATCAATCAGAGTAAAGGCAAGTTTTCTTTTCTATTGAACTGAATAGATTTAAATATAATAACTATATAGTTTACGAAAATAAAAATATATTGATATAGAGAAATAATTAGACTTAATATTAATTCTTCAATATGGGGAGAAAAATAAACGTTATTATTGTTAAATATCTTCAAAATCTTCAAAACTCTTGTTACTTTTACAACAAGTGTCATATTGTCAATTACATTGTCAATCTTTATCAATTTAGTTGCAAACACTCATCAACTTATGTCAATTTTTTTATGAAATTGCTTATTAACGTTTCTTCATTGTGAAACTGCCTATAATATCATTAAATTCTTAGAAACAACTCTAACACCAACACCAATTAATATAACACTTTTACACTGAGTATCATGTTGTCAATTATATGTCAATGGCAATTTTTTTCAAATTTAGGTGTAAGCACCTGCCAGTTTATATCAATTTTTGTGAAATTGTATATAATAGAATGTTGTACATACATTTTTCTTATTACATGGATAATATTATAATGGACTAAATATTTTCGCTTAATATACAGGAAGCTTCAATCCTAAAAATGAAAATTACTTCACAGCACATACAAAAGATTGCAAAACATGTTCATATATCATAAAATACTCCAGTTAGTTTCTTAAAGGCGCGAAGACACGAACTAAATTTGTATTTTTGTGCAAACTCCAAAAAATGCACTATTTAATTTTAAAATAGTATCATCTTAATATTAAGGCAATTAGTTTTTTCAAAACCGACAAATTCCTCGTTTTCAAATTTCAATTTAATTTTTCAAAGGAAAAGTACATTATTATCCATGCTATGCTAAAAACATATTTCTTTTGAATTTGAGTTTAAAAATCCTAATGTGATTAAAAAGCGAATTTATCTGATTAAAGTAAAAATAAACAAAGTAAAAAAGAGAATATTCTCAAAAAAAAAATGATACTAAAGAAAATCTTTTTTTCATTTTGTGACTTACTTATAAACCAGGCAATGATCGGTAAAGATTTATAAAAAATTCCAAACCAGATTAATCAGTTTCCTTGAAAATTTTCATTTTAAATTTTATTTTTTCCGTTTCTTACTTATCCAATAACAGAATTAATTTTTGATGATTTGTGTAATCAACAAATTTATAATTAAATAAAATTACAATTTATTGTAAAAAAATTCAATTAAAAATTTATTATTAGGAAGCAAAAATTAATCTATTTAGTCAATTCTTAAATTTTTTGTTATAAAATAGATATTGTATTTGATTCCACGAAGTTGACATGATTTAATGATTATAATAAATATCACGTACTAAATTAATGTTAAAATTTTAAATTTCGTTTATAGAATTAAAGAGAGACGACAATACATTTTATTTGGAAAAGCTTGGTTTTCTTAATTAAATTTCATTATACATATATGAATTCCTGTACTTCTGCTTTATTAAGAGTAGTGCGTAAATTGAATACAAAAAAACTTGATAGTAGTTAAGTGGCAATATAGTACGCATGTCTTAATTTTAATCAACAATTAATAAAGAAACAACACAGATTTGAACTAACAATAAACATTCCATTGTATGCTAAGACTGTCTTTTATAAGTTTATTGAATACTTGAAGACTTCAAATGTCATCAATTGGAAGAACTTCAAATAAACAAATTGAATTTCAATAACTATGAAACTTTTTTTAAATTTTATTGTTCAAGAGCTCCAATAATTTCAGATGTATAAGAGAACAAATACCTAGTTATTGCAATAAAATCAAAAAACCAGGTCTGGTTAAAATCAACACAGGGCATCTGAGCCTAAAGATAAGCGTTGACAGATTTGATAGAACCGACATTGAAGTGTGTATAAATGTTGCACATACGAGGCTGAAAAGGAATTACACGTGCTTTACCAATGCCTAAGCTGCTGCTGGAGCTTTAAAAAAGAAGAACTTTAGAAGAAAGCTACTAGAAAGATTTCTCCAAAGTAAGCTAGATCAGAGTGTATCATCCTATTCTTTAGTAACATTAACTTATTTTCTAATTCATAATAATTAGTGTTTATTTATAGGCAATAGAAATAAAATATTTGACATGGATCAAAATATTTATTTTTAAAATTTCATTATTATTTAAAATTATTTATTGTAAAATGAAATTTTAACAAGTTGAATTGCTCCATTGAGAACAATCCCACCTGAAATTATACCTAATGTAATAGTGGAATTATGACTAAAGTCGACCGATTACGACCAAATATTTATGAAAACTATACAAGAAATCAAGAATAGAAACTACGATTCCAACTGTTTTTATAACTTCTATAATGGTGATTGCTACTTTAAATCCTGTTCTAGAGAACTTTCCCGCCCACAAGTACAATTTTATTTCTTTTAATATCTAATTATTCAATTCAAATTAATAATAAAATATTGCAAAAAAAAAAAAAACATTATACCATCTTATAATAAAATTAACTAAGCAAATTATTAAAAATTTACAAAGGATTATTAAAGATTTATTCTAAAATATGAAAAAAAACAAAGAAAACTCGAAGAAGATTTGAGTCATTATCATATTATTTACAAATTTAAGAATGTAAGCCTAAACATTATTATAACAGATAGGATATGTAAATCCTTGACAAAACTACCAAGTTAAATTAAGAGTATAGATACTGATTAATTTATTAATATTAAAAAATTTGGTTTTTTTTTTGTTATACTATTCACAAAATCTTTTTATAAACCAAATGTAAAGTATTAAAAGTAATAAAAGTAACCAAAAATTAATTATCATTTTTTTTTTTTTTTGTATATTTGTATAATACATTTTTTGGATTTATAAATTCATAAAAAGATATTTTTTTCTTTTTATATCCGTACGATAGGATCGGGTATAATAAAATTATTCCTCCGTTTGTAACACCTCGAAATAAGCGAGCTAGATATACCTTCAAAGGTATGGATCGGATCAGAAAAAAATTCTAAGACGTTTGAGCCATGTCCGTCCGTCCGTCCATCCGTCTGTCCGTCAGCACGCTAACTCAAAACCTAAGAAAGCTAGAATCTTGAAATTTACACAAAATATTCTGGGAATAATTTGTAGGTTCCCTATTTTTCTTGGTTGAGTTTGGACCAAAACTTAGGGTAGCTCTCGAACACCTAACTTTTAGATCCTCACATTTTTTTTGAAATAGAGCTATCTGTATACAATACAATATATACAATAAATATATAGTTGTGCCATACGGTGTCTTAATTTACCGTTATGCGAAGCTCAAATTTTGCAAAATCCTTTAACCCTTCTATCTTCTAAACCGTTTAAGTTGGAAACTTGAAGTTTTGACAGAAGTTAGATCTTTGAAAATAAGTATGAGTCATTTCAGAAATTTTTTTTGTATCACTCCCCGTTTAGGAGCTGTAAGGGGTCAAAAACTGAAAATTTCCTATTTTTAAACACCTGTTAACATTTTTTTGAAGTCATACACAAAAATTAAAGCTTCAACATTATACTCTTATTTCTGTTAACAACTTTTTTTAATAATATAGGGTTACTTTATAATTGACGAAAGTGTTACTTGATTTTTTCAAATTTTCTAACAAATTTCTTTAACGAATTTTTTGCATTTTGTTTTACTCGATAATTTGAAGTTGTTGAGGATATAATGCGTAGTACATAAAAATGCAAATAAATAAACAACATAACGGTTGCTTGAAGAATTTTTATTTATATGATATTAATATATATACATACTTATATAATATCATGTTTATTTACATATCGTATATGTCACTGATGAATGAATGATAAGAATATAGATGTATATTATATAGGGCCGTATTTACATACATATATATGTATTTTATTGTACTTATAAGAAATTATTCTGTCAATGGAATATTTAAATATAATATAATATAATATTTAAAATTATATTTACTATTTTGTACTAAGTAAATTTAATATACATTTACCTAGTATTAAATGGTACTATAGAATATTTGAAAAAGTTTTGGATTGACAATCGCTATGTGGAAGGTTAGAATCTGCTTTTGAAGAATGTATAAACATGTAGTTTGAATATATGTACAACCCATAGTTCTAGAAATTATAAAATTCACCCAAATTATTTTAAAATACTAAAATATTAAAAAAATAATATTGTAAGCAGAGTGACAGGCTGTGAACATACTAACGGTTCGTACGGGTATCTAAGAGTTGACAAAGGCAACTGTATTCTTCCTCGTTTCTTCTATATTTAATACAAATGAATTGTATGTCTGATTTATGATAGGTTTTATACATCATAATAATATTATCTTATTCAAAATTTTTGAAGTTCCTTTTTCCTTTAAATTTATAAAAATCATATATTATAATATATTAGACAATATTTAAAGTAAATTTTGAATTTACCTTTTAGAAATCGTATAGAATAGGTATTATTAGTATTATTATTATAATAATAAAAAAGCTAAAAAAAAAAATTTTGATAAGGACCTCCGCATTAATATATATAAAAAAACCAAAAGAAATGAAAATCCTTCCAAGTAATAAAGTTATTTTTATAAGGTTTGAGAGGTTGAAAGATTATTTTTGTAAGAGAACGGTATATATTTCCTTTTTCAGTTTCTTTTTCCCATTACTTCATTTTTATCTTGTGATCCCCATACCGAAATATAACATTTTAAATCCCTTAATGAGAAAATCAGACCCAAATGTTGGTTACATAACATAACGTACAAGAATATGGGGGAAAAAAAATAATATGTATATGTGTATATAAATACATAAGTATATATTATTTTTTTGTTTATTATGCCACAAAAATTGTCCAAAAGCTATAAAGATATATTTTTCTTTTGAATGACAATAAAACACCTTTTTTTTTTTTCTTAAAAAATACAAATACAAGTAAAAGCTGTAATAAAGCACAAAAATTTCATTATTTCACCATAAGATAATAGGACCTCCATATTTTCTGTAATTTATTTTTGTTTTTTATATAAAAGAAATCTTCTTATCAAATAATGATCCAAAAGATTCAGAAGAAATACAATAAAAATGTTTAAAACATATTTAAATTATATCTAATCTAATTTAATTTTTATTATTTACAAAGTTCATAAAATCTAAAAAAAAAAAAAACGTAAGTTTGTAAGTACTTCGATAATTTTAAATAAAAAAAAAAAAAAACAAAATATTATTCTTAACAAAATTTACTAGAGTTAATTAGTAAACTCTTAAACCTTCGTATTCTGAAATTTAAATATAATTCTTGTTCCGGATAATAGATCGTGTACAAGTGGCATTTATTATTT
This sequence comes from Poecilobothrus nobilitatus, assembly GCA_947095535.1. Lineage (NCBI taxonomy): Eukaryota > Metazoa > Arthropoda > Insecta > Diptera > Dolichopodidae > Poecilobothrus > Poecilobothrus nobilitatus. The sequence continues at coordinate 32,361,951 of OX352774.1, forward strand.
TGTAGTAGTATTTATAATTTTGTGCAATAAAAATAGTTCAGTGTGATTCAAGAAACTGATTTTAGTTTAATTTAACTAAAAATATAAGAAAAATATAAAACCAGGTTATCTTGATATGAAGCATATGACTATATTTCATGTTAAAGGACATGGCACTTTTCAAATTATAAAATTTATAACAAAATTAGAGTATGATAGATATATCAAAATAAATATATTAAAAACTAAACTTCTCTTTTACCATCTAAAAATTTTATTAAGCCGGTAACTAGCTAACTTATTTATTATAATAGACTTTCCTTATCTATTTTTTGATATATCTAAGTATAATTTATTTATTTATTATATTGTATATTATTTATAAATAATCGTCTGTTTGTATACATTATATTCGTATATTTCACTATGAATATTAACTTTGATTTATTTATGTGAGCTATTTAAATGAGCTACAACCACGATCATTCCATATCAAATAATTAGAAACGGAAAACTTAACTAATATGGCCATATATTAGATTAAATGTCTTACAACCTAATTTAAACTAAAATTAAATATTAAATTTTTTTTTTAAAACATCTTTTACTTGAAAAGCAAAAACTTTTAATCATAACCTAATAAAAAATGACGTGAAGATTCTGTCAAGCAGAAGAGGAAACTCCAGGTGATTCGAAAACTTTGCAGGTTTACTGAGAGCAAGATATGTGCACCTAGAAGCATATTGCTTTGCCGAAGATGGACTGCCAAGATCCACAACACGTGGTAACATGGGGAGTACAATAGATCTACATCAAAATGTCACAGTGCCATTTATAACTCTTTAATAAATCTAATCTAGCTTAATCTGAACAACTTTCTTACTCTTCCCACAGCTTGTTAATAATATTTAATACAAAGGTTTTTGAGTTAAAGAGATCTTGGAAATTGTATAGTTTCAGATTCAGTTCTATACCTACTGAAGTCCAATAGAGCTAAACCAGGGCGAAACAATTTAAAAAAAAAACTTTTGGTATTTAAAACTAAATATTTAAATTTCAATGAAATCAAGTCCAATATTAGGGGTGTCAGGAGCCTATTGAATAAGAGCGTGTAAAGTACGCTGTAAGCACCAAGGAAGTGGAATCCCTCACATAAGTATATTTCCCCCTTACGACATTTAACAGCCACGCCTGAAAAAGGAAGGAAAAAAAACAAAACTAATATAATTCTACAAATAAATTTTTAAGTGTAAAATCAAGCCATAAAACATTTTTTTTTTTTTTTTTACTTCTGCAGAACGACACATTCCTATATATTGTACATATATATAAATAATATATTTAAGTATACTTTAAATAATCATAATACAATGTCAGATAAAAGTTTTTTTTTTTTCTATTTTACTGACAATATCCTTTAAACGTTCACTTATTATTATAAATATTCCAATATTGTAGTTTCTTGACGGTCCTCATTTTAAAGAAAATCAGAATCAAAATCAAAACACGTAAAAGAAATGAATATTTTTTACGGGGATTAGGGATTAAGGTCGAAAAAAAAAATTAAACAAAACACAAATTATTAGAATTCTTGTTCTCCCTTAAAGAATTATTGTTTGTTTTTTTTTTTCTGAGGATTATTTTGTAATTTATTTGAAAAAATTATTTAATCTACAATAAATAACATTTTTATTGTTTTTTCATTTTATTTCATTTTATTTTAGTTTTAATTTTAATTACCAATTGAACCACATTAATTCTTATCAAAAATATACTAATAAAAACTAATTAAATTTACAAAAGAAACAACAATTAAAGATTATGTATTTTCATAAGAAAATTGCCTCAAGTTATGCAATATATTTTATTTTATTTTCAATTTTTTTGCTTTCAATCTTAAATATTATATTAATGAAAATAACAATTTGAATTCATTTTAATATCATTATATAAATATACATATTTCAGGATATTATTTTTTAATTAAATGAAATGAAATTTTAATTTCTTTGTTTAATTTTCTTTGAATTTTTTGTAATTTGACTTTGAATTGTTTTGTTTTCAAATTGATATATTTTTCGATGTAAAACATTAAAATAATTATTTTCAAATTTTTTTAAAAAGATTACAATGTTGCCATATACTCTTCATAAAATGCTACATCAGTTGAAAAAATTTTTTTTTTTTTTAAATGCATTTCTCTGCCACATAAATGTGGACAGGAAATTGCACAGCATTTCCTGTACAGGCGTGGCTGTAAATTTCGTAAGGGGGAATAACTCTTACGATGTGTGTGGGATTCGAACCCATACTCCCTTGGTGTTTACAGCGTATTTTATACGCTCTTATCCACTAGGCCACCGAGGCCCCTTTGAAAAATGTTTGTATAACAAATAATGTTATATTTTCATTTGGTAGGTATAATATTGAATAAATACAGGATAAGGTGAAATTTTGTTTGTCATACTATATCAAAAAGGTATGACAAACATGTTTGATAAGTGTCGTTTAATGCATGGAATGAAAATAATAAAAGGCCGGGCTTGGATTAAAAGACCTTTTCGGTTACAATTTTTATTCAAATACAGCCATTTTTTGTTAGCAAACAGTATAGTCCTTCCGTCTATATCGATCGGATGCGATTTTGATATCTTTCATTATTTTCATTCATTTTCTCCTAGAAAAAATTTATTAACACTTTTACTAAATAACACGACTCGCGGGCCGCGATATTATATCGGATACTTTAATATATCCGATTTTCGAAAGTTGGATGGCTGTAATTTGAACTTTGGTTTATACATATTTTAATTTTTCAGAAAGACAAAAACATAATTAGCTATCAACACCATTTAGTACTGACAGCTATTGCACAATTAATCGTAATAAACTTTAAATTTCAAATATTCTCTTAATTTTACTTTCTTGACTAGCCATGAATTATAACTATGAATATTTTGGGAATTTTCTAATTTTAAAATAGTATTTGAGCAGGTCATTCATTTCTCAGAATATGAATTTCAACATTACTACAGACTTGTAAATTTTTTTTAAAAAATTAATACATACATGCTTTCTGGCAACACTTATTACATTAAAAAAAATGTAATTTTTTCATTGTTTAGTAAAATATTTGAGTACCTTATGTAAATATATGTTATAACCCAGATTTTATTTAACTTAAACATGGTATTAACTATTGTTTGTTATTACATTCTGACAAAATCAATTTTATTCCCGAAGAAATATTACAATTTTCAAAATTTGTGTCCTTTGTAATTTATTCTTACATATAGTATTAAACTTTTTCTATATTTTCTAATATAAATATTTAATATATATATATATATATATATATATTAAATATTTATATTATATATATATATATATATATATATATATATATATATATATATATATGTATATAACAAAATATATAATACTTATGTATAATGTTACATTAAACATGCTGCGGTTGTGTAAACATCATTGTTACATTTAAGGTTAACAACAATTGCTAACAATTACAAAATGACACCATTTCTACTGTTGTACATTTAGTGTGTAACTAAAGAAAGAAATAAAAAACAAGATAAATATATAGGTACTTAAGTATAATACAAAAATAAAAACAACAACTACAAAAATATATTATTCGATAGGTGATGTATCAAACCTTGAAAAATTATTCTTCCATTACAATTTTTTTTTTTTTTTTACTTCTTTTCTGTACATTTATTTACTTTTAAAGGATAAAATAAAGGAACAGGCTTTTTTTTTTTTTCCTAACACTTGCTCCTTAATATTTATGATAGTAATTTTTTTTTTTTTTGCTTTTTGAAAACTTCACATATATATATACATTTAAAATTAATTTACCTTAAGGTATGCTGTAAATATTGTATAGATTCCGATTCCTGTACAAGTACTTATGTTTACTAATAAAATATTCAAAAAAAAAAAAAAAACAAAAAAGGAAGAAAATTATTTTTGTAAATAAATTTTTTCTTCTTACTTTAAAAGATTTTTCTCTCTTTCTTTTATAACACTAAAAAAAGCATAATAAAAAACGAAAAAAAAAAAAAATTCAATATTAAGCTCTTTAAAGCCAACCAAAAATAAAAATTATAACAATAAAAAATTGAGACAGATAGAATGAGAAAGTTAAATGGCAAAAAAAAATAAAACACAACTCGACAAATTTTTTTATAATATTAAAAGAAACGTTTCAGAGGTATTTTCCCTTAGAGAATGTCAGAAAAATATTAAGGACTTTAAATTACCTGTTAAAATAAAACATTTTTTTACTTAAAAATAATATTACAAGATGTATTATAAAAAAAAAATTTATTTTAAGATACTTTTTTTATAAAAAAAAAAAAAATCTTTATAAAAGGAAAAGGCTTAAAACATTTTCTTTTAATTTAATAAAGTCAAAATAAAATTCATAAGTATTGGTAAAAGTCAAAAAGTAAAAGTAAATTATTTATTAATTAAAATTACTCTTTTTTTTTTAATCCAAATACCTTCCAAAGAAATTTATACATTTGTTTCAAAAATATATGTCTTAAATATAGAAAAACTGATAAATACAAGAACATTAAAGTTTAGTTAATAAATTTAAAAATTCAAAAATAAAACAAACATATTTCCAGGATAAGCGAAACAATTAATAGAAAATAAGATTATCTTTAAGTATTATAATCTCCTGGATCTTACGTCTAAAGTTTTTTTTGCTGTTTCAACTTATATTTTTTATATTCTATATATTTTTATTTATATTGAACTTTTATTAAGGATATTATATTTTGGAAAAGATATGCAGTGCGCGTAACTGATTCCTTTACGAATCAAATAAAAATAATGTATTTGTATTGACACTTGGATGACTCATTGGGTATTTTATATCATTTATTTCTATAGTATGTAATTTAAAGTTTTTTCTCATTCTTAACTACTTCTATTATCAAATACTTTTCTTTATAATTTCTAATGACATTCTAATGTATTTTAAAAAGAAGGGTGCAGTCAAATAATTTGACGTTAACAAATTTGTTTTTCAAAATTTTTAGAACAATAATAGCTTCTAAGTGATAGTGAGGTTGTCTTCAATTATTACCTCATGCAGAAATGTGTTATATACTACATCATGTTGTAACTTTTTTTTATGTCTATTGTCATCACTTATAACAAAATAGTTATGGCAAAAAATGGATTTATTATTTCCTTGCAATCCCACTACCAAATTCATTGTTTCCGTAACCTAGTCCTATTGTCTCTTATCTCTACTCTCTAGCTATACTGCGTTAGCAGTTAGGGGTTTCATTTCATTATATTGGCTAAAGGAGAAGTTACGTTTAGTCAGTAAGAAACTGACACAACCAAGAGGGTATTCTTAATATGTTTGAAAGATTCCCACATCCCTCATCAATAGAAAACCCATTCCTCTAACAAAGATGATTCAAATTTTATACAAAGGTAAAATAAAATTATCTGAAAATCTAACAAATATTTTTTTCTTGTTAATAAAATATGTGACACTTCAAACTCAAAAAAAAAAGGTTTATTTTAAAAATCTCTTACTTCAAAAATAGACCTATCAGTTAAAAAAATTAATTTTGGTTTTTTCTTTCCTTTTTTTTTTTGATTCTTATATGATAAACCCATTTTTTTGGAACAATTCCCCTTCTCCTCTCATTTTTGAGATCGATTAAAATAAAATAAAAAAATGTATAATATTATTTTTAATTACTATACAAAATTCGAAATAATTATTGCAGATTTCTATTAATAGCTTTACTAATAAAACAAAATGAGTCCTTGTTTCCAAACAAAATAAAAACGAAAAAAAAAAACAGAAAAATAAAACAAAATTTATAAAAGAAATTCCCAAATCAATGTCATTTCAATTTTAGAGGACTTTCAGAAAAACACAACAAAAATTTAAATTCACATCACCTGTCTTGAAAATAAATTTATGTATTTTACTTCTACTTACATAAAAAAAAAAAAATATTTAATAAATTTAAAAAAAAATTTATTTATTCAGCTACCTTTAAATTCTATATTTAATTGTTTACACCTTTTTATTCATCATTTCATTGTGTCTTCATCTTTACCACATAACAGAAACAATAATCAAATAAAAAAATTCAAAATAAAAACAAAAAGGAATAAGAAGGTCATTGAACGACATACACATTATCCTTTGTGAATTTAACATTTTTCTCACAATGGAGGTGCCTAATGTGGAACATTTTCTTTTAAATGTCATTTCATTTTTTGACCACATAAACACAATTTTGAAATACATACATATTGACATATAGATATCGTTTCATTTTGATTTATGTTTGTGTGTGCTTTATTTGTTTTTAAACGTACCTTCAGTTAGGCCAAATAGTCAACAAAATAAATAAAAAAAACCAGAACAAAAAATACAGAAACAATATAAAGGTTGTGTTCTTTGATAAGTATTCAAGTCACGCACCAAAATAAATATTCCACCTATAAAATGTCAACCCATTTAAGGAATAACCATAAAATAAAAAGAAAATAATAAGTAAAAAAAAGATAAGGGAATATTTATAACGTTATCATGATAGTCAATATTAAATAAATGGAGTTACAAAAATAGAAATGTGATACTGTTACTTTTAATTAATATTTTTATGCAATAAACTTCTATATGAGCATTTAACATAACTAATTTCGTTGGTAATGAAAAAGTAACTAAGCTCGCTCTGTTTATATATTTTACCTCTTGCAGCCATTTCTAAAAATTAGCTTAAAAATAAGAAATTTATATAATATTATTTAATTTGGCAGTTAAAATGTAGTTTCATGATATATACAGTACAATATGATAAATATATATTACATATTGATTTTTCTTAAATAGAACCATTGTCCAAGGAATTATTTAAATATAATCATCATAATTCTTCTTCTGTTTCTCGAAAATTGTAGGCTTATTTACCTTTCCTCCGTCCTCTCGGGTCTATTTGTCCGCGGAGCACTAAAAATTTAAAAAAAAGTAGTTAAAAATCATTAGAAATATGTATTATTCCGCAGGAATGCTCTTTATATTGTTTCCAATTTTGTAAAAATAACTTGATTTTTTCATCAGCTTCCATTTTGGGACAAAAATTACAGATACATCAAATCGTTGCAAAATGCTAATATAAAACTGACATAATCCATCTAGTGGAGTCAAAATGATCTCAGTAATAAAACCATGTTTTATCAACCAATTTTTGCAAAAAGCATATTTTATTCAGCATACATATTTTTGATTCAGTTTAAAATTTTAATTCTTATTTTGCATTTGCATTTTATATTGCATTTGAATATTTTTCTGTAACTTTTTGAATCTTTCAAAGACCTATTAAGAGTACCCTCTTGGTAGTGTCAGATTCTTACTGACTAAACCCAACTTCTCCTTTAGCCAATATAATGAAATGAAACCCCTAACTGCTAACGCAGTATAGCTAGAGAGTAGAGATAAGAGATAATTGGACTAGGTTACGGAAACAATAAATGTTGTAGTGGGATTGCAAGGGAATATTATACTAGCATAATTTTTCTCTTATTCAAACATGATTGATTGACTGCGACCCCAATAGACGAACAAAGTTTTAAAAATTGTGAACGGTCTACTGTTTAAGTACTGAAAAAGTTTACTACTGTTTATTACATTATATAACATAAGAATCTCTAGAATATTTTTAGCCTTAAAAATAACACAATAAATGATATTTATATCGAACTTTTCAAATTAGTTTCAATTTTCCTTTTTACAGGATCATTAAACGCTAATGTTCGAGTCTTTTGTACAATTTTTACAACAAACAAGAAGAAATTGACAATAATAGACAATTGGCTATATTTAAAATTTTAGTGTTGAGAAAAATAAGAAGCACTTTCGGTTGAATAAGTTTCAGAACACAAGTACCAATATACTCAGAAATTAATAAATTATCCATTACACATTCAAAAAAAATGATTAAAACTTGGTACAAAATTTAGAAATTTTTCATTTCTAAAAATAAACAAAATAATACTATTAAGCAGTTGGACGAACTATTAAACAGGATAAGACTAAATATTTAGTTATTTTATAATAAAAGCTAAATAAGCATATTTTTTTACAACGGTAGGGATTATGAATTTTTTTTTTCGTTTTTATTTCTCTTCTTTTTCTGTTCTCGTATTTCATTTTATATTATGTATTTTCTTGAGGAAATGTTTATCCAAACAACCATTTATACATCTACAACCAGTTACATATTACAAGCATACATAAATATAATTTATTTGTTAGTATGTGATTAGTTTTTACAAAAATGATTGTAGTTTCTTTTTTGTTATTTTTTTTTTACACCTTTCAAAAATATTTAAGAATTTCATTATGAAAAATTTCTTATTTATTTAACATCTACAGCACGTTTATTATATGTTTTTTTTTTTTGTACATATATATATATATATATATATATTATATATATATTAAACATAAGCAAGCATATTTACACTTATAACATCAGAAGAAAAAAATATGTTTCATTATTCTTTTGTTTACACTTTTTTTCACTCCATCTCAACAAAAAAAGAAACAATTAATTTTTTTTCGTATTTGATTTGAAAAAAAAAAAAAAATTTTCTTTTATAACCAACCAGAAAAAATTATTTTCATTATATATTTTATTTGTTTATATTATATATATATTTTAATATTAAAAATCACATAGAAATGCAAAATCACATAGAATGCAATATTACTAAACCATCGGTTACTAAAGATCATTATAGGTTAGATATGCTAATATTAATGGTTCAGAGGTCAAAAGTCTTATAGTCAAAACTCCCACGGAACTGTTGACTTACCACTATAAGACAAAAGTCTTAAAAAATACGTCGGAAATCCCATGGAACTTCTGGCTCATCGAAGTGAGTCTGAAGTCCCAATTTTGTTTTTATAGTGATAATAATTAATATAATGTAATTACAGACTAAACTAGACTTTTAGACTAAACTTTAGTTTATGCCCCGGCCAACTATAAATAAGATACATTTATTTTTTATACTCCGGCCAGTCCAGACATATACATATGTATGTATATATAACTATTGAGAGGGATTTTATAGTTGTCTGTGAAATCAGATTTGCCGCTTTTTCCCGAATATATATATATATGTATTTCTGTGATTCTGAGTTACGAGCAAATTTAGAATTAAAAATGTTTATATACATTCTGGAAAAACCGTATAACCCTGATTTTGTGGCCAACTCTAAAAACCCCTCCTAATTCGGAATCTCATTTATACATATGTATACATATTCAGGAAAAGGCGTACAACCCTGATTTTGCAAGCAACTTTAAAATCTCTCCTAATTCATTTATATAACGGAAAAAGGGGAACCCTGATTTTATAGCCTATTCTAAAATCTCTGCTAATTCAGAATCTCACATATACATTTTGAATCTCCCTATTTTTAGAATATTTATATATAAATGAATTAGGAAGGATTTTAGAGTTGATGACGAAATCAGGGTTACATAAATTTTCCAAAATTTTTTAAATATATGTGTATGCAATATTCTGAATTAAAAAAATTTTAAAGTTAAATTCAAAATCAGGAGTTATAATCTTTTTACAAAATATTTATATATATATATGCATATGCGCGATTCTGAATTAGAAGAGTTTTAGAGGTCGATTTAAAATCAAAGGATTTTAGAGTTGGTTAGAAAATCATGGTTGTATTGTCTTTCCAGAATATGTATATATATATATATATATATCTATATGTACATATATATAGTTTGTCTATGTGACAAATTTTAATTTTTGTTGGTAAAATTATTTTCTATTTAAATGGGAATTTTGACTCCCTTTAGTCAAAATTCCCATTGAGACAAGAGTCCCATTAAAAAAAGGCCAGAAGTTCAATTGGGATTTCAATCCTTAACACTGAGACAAAAGTCCCATGGCACTTTTCACCCTGCACCAATATTAATTTATACAGTAATATTATTTATTATGTTTATATTACATATTATATATTTATAATATATTTGGGGAAGCGAGGAAAGTTTCTTTCAATAAAATTAACTTGGTACTTGTACAGGATTTGAACCCGTAGTTCCTCAGTTAATAATCCACGTGCTTAAACATTATGCCACCGAGCAAAATTATTTATTTATTTATTTATATTAACATTGCATACATAAATGTAATGCAATATTATTGAACCATCGGCTACCAAGGCCATTATAGGTTTTTATACTATTATTAAATTATATACTAATATTATTTATTTTGTTTATATTATATACTATATATTTACATTATATTTGGTCGTAAGGGGGGTATGTAAAGAAAAACACTTACGACCTGTGCAGGGATCGAACCCACACTCCTTCGGTTAAGCCACGCGCCTACCCACTAGGCTACCGAAGCCCCCGAAGCAAAATTAGTACTTTTCTTAATAATATATTTTTATTTATATTGCATACTTTTGGGGTTACATTTTAATATAATACTTTTATATTGTATTATAACACGAAATGAGAGATATAATATAAATAAAAAAAGTAAACTATGATGTTAAAAAGATTTCTGGTTTTGTTTTTCATTAATAGCTGCAAGCGAAAAAATAACAAAAAAAAAAAACTAAAGCAAAATCTTGAAACATTTTTATTAAAATCCGCCTACAATACAGCAATAAATAAGAAAGGTTAACAATAAGTCATTCAACTTTTCTTTTTTTCTTTTTATGTGTATCGGTAAAAACATATTTAAGATGATGAAAATTATTTGTTTCAATGGTTTCAAAAAAAAAAAAAAAATTTTTTCTTTCAAAAGAAAATATATAGGTATATATTAGGTACATATACACTTAGCTAAATAGGTACATAATATGTACATTGAAAATAATTATATTAATTTTGAAAATGTTACTGAATTTTCATTTGAGATGAATTTTTTGTGTTTTTGTGAATATTTTGTTTCAATTAAATAATTTTATTGATTTTATTTTTGTTTTCTTTTTTTGATATTGACATTATAATAATATATTGATTTATTTTTAGCTAGTTATAATTTTGATTGAATTATTCAACATAATTAAGACATTTTAGTTAAGTTTTTGTTTTAAATATTTACAGATTAGTTATTTAACTTAATATGTAATATATATTTTAAAATTAAATGTTCAAACTCAAATTGGAACCAAAAATGAAGACACAAACATTGTCAAATACTTCAGAATACATTTTAAAAAATAAATTAAATTTAAGGATCATAATATTAAACAACAACAAATAAAAAGAGAGAAAATGCATTGCTTAGGTCATTCAAGAAAATGTTTTTGGGATACCTAATGTAAAACATTTATGATATGTAAGGTTAAAAAAAATCTATTAATAATGTACTATTTATTATCCCATAAATTATTAAAATATTAGTGCTTCAATCCTAGAAATAATGCTCCATTCGATCGAGTATATGTAGAAATTTCTATACAAAAAATATGACAATTTGAAGTCATATAAATATACAGTACCAAAAGTAGTATGTAGCGGCTAAGTGATGGAAAACTTATTAATAAGGCACCAATGACACAAACATTTCTTATGACATTTAAAAAAACAAAATTTTAAAATCATCTTTTACTCCACCAGGAAAGTTTTATATTGTTACTTCGTTAGATTTGAGTAGATTCTGAATGGAAATAATAAATTTAAATTTCATAGATATATACCAAATATACATTTATAAACTATAGCAAAAATCTTGAATTAGTTTTTGGAATTACATGTTATAGGTTTGAATTTTAAATTTAAGTTATAGTTTTAACATGTAAATGATCGGATCTTTTTTTGGAACCAGGAAGGAAGGTGTTATATAGTACTGCACGTTGTAATGCACTGATGGCTCTGAATCTGTAGTAAATAGAAATAATATTAATAATTAATACTAAAACCAACAATAATAGCTACTACAGTGACATTGGGGTTGCCTTCAATAATTACCTGGAAAATATTATATACTGCATGTTGTAACTGTTGTTGGATATTGACACTGTTAGCAAAATAGTATTAATTATAGGCGGATTCATTAGTTCCTAACAGTCCCTCACTCCCAATTCAATTTTTACGCATGCTATTGTCCTATGCTTTTCTATCCCTACTCCCTAATATACTGTGTTAGCTGGTAGGGATAAAGTTATTTTAGCTAAAGAGGGAGGTAGGCTTAGTCAGTCAGAATCTAACACTACTAAAGAGGGATTCTTAATGTATTTATGGAATATGACATCCCTTAGGAAAAAAAAAGAAACCGTATGGTTGAAAAATCAACTTTTAAGAAATTTATTCGTTAGTATGAGAACGTAAAATATGTATGTGCATTTATGGTAATTATGTAATTATATAGAAAACTCTATAGTATACTATATATTATAATATACATGCATACATATTTTGATCAACATTGTAATAAATCAAAACAAGCAGCGAAATAAATTGGAAACATCAAATAAATATTTTCATATTGACATTATTAACTGAATTATTCAATTTTCTAGAAGATTAGATCAGAAATATTTGTTTCTCGTTTAATAATAAATTTTAACCTTATCTTTTCTTACACTACAAATCATTAATTCAAGTTCTATGCATTATTTATAGTTCCTTTTTTTTAATTAAAACCCTGTGAAATATAAAATAAATATTATATTTTATTGGTTTTTCATAGAAAATTCAATTGATATGTTTTTTAAAAAAAGCAATGGATTTTTAAGGCACACATTTTCAAAAAGACAATAAAAACAAAATGTATTAAGATTGCACTCTTTTTGCATCAGTATTTTAAATTTTTCATAAAATTGTTTATGTATGACAAAATTGTGAAGGGAAAAATCAAAAGAACACTTTCTTTAATTTTAAGGAAACTGTAAATATGGTATTTCTTATTTTCATACAACACGAAAATAATGCACACATTCGAATGTTAATACACATAAAAATAAAATATTGAAATTTTAATTGTTATCTCTCATTTATTTCAAATTCATACAGGCGTTCAAGTTACAAGTATCTAAAAATGTGGAATCTTCAAGTTTAATTAATAATAGCTTTTAAATAGAAGAAAGTACAAACATTTATTCCGAGCTAACTTATGCTAATTTTCAAACGTCTTCGTCTTCAAATAGCAAAGTTCTGATAAGACGATACGAATCTTGCATGAATTATTTTTAACATAACGGTAAATCTAAATATTAAATTACAGATAATTATATAATTTTTATGTTGATTTGAAATTAAGAAATAATTAAATGAAAATAGTTTTTCCCAAATTTATGCAGCTGTAATCCGTAATGAGTAAAGCTACATACAAAAGTTGTTTTATAACAATAATACGAGGGTGATGGTAATTTCTATTGTCATCCGAATCACTTGGCATCGCATGTGTTCCCCAAAGTTGCTAACTCATATATGTATGATTTAGTAAAATTTAAAAAAATCCAGATCCCTTCAAATTTTCTTACCCATCCTGCATTATCCTAAATTTATGCTACATCCCTTTTTACAAAGAATCCTTCCCACATCTTTATCTAGAAATCGAAACCGTAGAAGTCCAACACCATGCAAAAGAATCTCGTGAAATTCTTCAAGGTGACTTTCGAAGTTTTCCAACGACCTTAGTTTAAAAAAAAAGTTGCACCATATGAAACATTGTACACAGACGAACGGACTGATAAAGTAAAACTAATGAGCAAATTTTTCAGCATTTTTCTGGAAAATTCGATAAAAAGGAATGAAAATAATAAATATTATTTCCTTTTAAATAATGAAATATTTTCATATGAATACATGTATGCAACTCATAAAAATATGCAATTTATTAAACAAAAAAAATTTATGATTAATTGAATATTGAATATTTTTAGTTTTCATTTTAAAAAAAAAGTGTAAAAAACTTTTTTTAAAGTTTCCATTTCAAGATTAAAAACAACAAACAAAATACATAATATAAAAATGTTTAAAAGATTGAAATTGAAATTGAATTTCACATTGAATTGAATTAATAAAATTCAAATTGAACATATTATTATGAAAAACAATTTTCCACATCCAAAAATTTTCCGCTTTTTTTTTTTCTTTCTGTAACATTGAAATTGAAGAGATTGCAAAAAAAGCAAAAAAAAAAAAAAAACATAAAAAGACAAGTTATAAAAAAGAAAGAAAAAAAAAAGATATTATTTTATTCTCTCAACACAATTCTTCACAATTGAAATCGATTACGGATATTTAATGCATGTTTTATGGCAAAAATATAATTGTAAAAAAAAAGAAAATTTGATCATAAAATATGAAATATATTAAAATATTATATTCAAAATTTAAATTACAAATTTTATTATTATCAAGATAAAAATAATTTTTTTGTTTATACAATGCATAAATTATTTACTGTAATATTAAAGGAAACAAATTTTAATAAAAATTAGAACCTATAAGTATGCAATAAAAATGTATCAATTTTATATTAAACACGGGGGTCATCAGTTTGAATCATACAAATATCATAGTCATTTTTAAATTGGAAACAACCCTCCTTGAGTCTAATATAAGTAATAAACATATGCACAAAATTTATAATAAAATTTTTAGTCTATAATAGTCTTAGCAGCCTTAATTGACTTAATAATATAATGGTTAATTCTATATGTTATAAAATTATTGTATTATTATGTTATAAAAAATACAAGAATTAATAAATGAGTTCCTTTTCATGGAAAACTTATGAAACTTCATTAAATATATTATTTTACAAAAACTTTTTATATGCTAAAAATGTCAAATATATTTAGAATCATTAAATCCTAACAGTTTATCGAAAATCTTTTATAAACTCTCATTTTTTCAAGATTTCTAATAATCGATAAGTTAGTCTTAAAGTTTTATTAAATATAAATTAAGGATTCTGATCATTAGTGCAGTATTTAAGAGGTCGATTTTCAAACGAAAGGTCTCAGATTCAAATTCTGCTCAGATATGACGGCAATTATATCTGGAAAGGAAAATTTAATTTATTTACTCATATCCTTATGTTTAAATTATTAAATTTTCATTATCAGGCGTTTCAACCCTGGTAAGGAATGCACCAGGAATGTACATACTTAAAAAGTTGATTTATTTACTCATCCTTATGTTTAAATTATTAAATTTTCATTATCATATAATATATAAGTTATAGTATGTTCCTTATTTGCAGTTTAGTCTACCCGTTTTATCCTTTAATACTTTCAATAATATAAAACAAGTTAATTGCACTATAATTCTAAAGTTTACATTGATCATTATTAATACATAGTATAGCAAAGATTTCTTACAAATAACTGACAGTGAGAAAACCAAAAATTTTTACATTTTAGTTCATCATTCTAAAATGAAATCAATCTAAAACCAATATTTTTGTGAAAAATATTTTTTTTCTTCAGGATAAAAATTTTTTTTTTTTTTGCCAAACAAAATGAAACATGATATTATGTCAATAAATTATTACTTTTGTCAAAAATATCTTTAAATGTAATAAATTTAAATTAAATGTAATCTGCCAAAAAAAAAACAAAGAAAAACATAAATTAATTTTCTAAAATTTATAAATAATATAAATTATATACCCATTTTATATTTATTTTTTAATATAATAACCGAATTTTGTTTATTTTATAAATCATCTATAGGAAAATTTAAGTACCAATATTTGGTTTCATAATTTATCTACTAAAATTTTTTTCAATAAAATAGGAATATATGTGCGTAAGAAATTTTATTTTAAGAAGGGTAAATATTTAACAAACCATACGCATGTAAAAGATTTCATATAAAAGCATTATTTTTGACAGTATTAAATTTCAGGATATTTTTTTTTTTTTTTGTTTTTTAAGATTATTCATAATAGAGGGATATTATAAAGGTAGAAAGAGCTGCAAATGTAAATTTTCGCCAGTTTAGATCTGTTGTAATACCCCTGATCGGTTTTCTTTTATTATAATTAAATTATTGAGACATTATTACAGAGCGAATTAAAATCGATTAAACTGATCACCTATAATATATCGAGAAAGTTATTTAAGAAGAATTTGCTCACAAACCTTCTTATTCTCAGATCAAGGACTGGACATTCACACAAAAGGTGAACCATTTAATCCTCATCTTTTTCTGTTAAAGTCATATAAGATAAATCCTAACCGTCGAATATGACTTCCGGTAGAATAGTATCCTAGGGAGTTCACCTAAATCTTTAATCTTCTGGTATCTTTCTACCAATAATACAATGACTCGTAATAACACTAACAAATTGTCTTAGTTGAGGTCTATAGATAAAGAAAGATACATTTGGGTCTTTTTAAAATCAAATTCGACCATGTGTGTGAATGTGTCTGGTTGTACTTAATAAAATTACATCTACAATCCATCATAATCTGACCAACTCAAAGAAATTTTTCTTAATATTGATTATTGAATTTGAGAGTTTATACAACATATCCACAAAAGACATATGATGAAAGTTCTTACAATTTGGCACGACAGTGCCGCGTTAAAATTCTTAAACATATATTTTGTTTAAATAATGAGGTGATTTATTAAGGTACATACAGATTTTATCCTTTAATATTATCTTTAAATTAATTCACTTATATATGTATTTATGAAAACGATTAGATTTAAAAAAAAGTGGCATAATATATGACTTCATTAATTATCATACTAAAAATCTACAAATTTTATTAATTGGATATGAAGGAAACATTCTATAAAATTTTCCCAAAGTAAATTTTATTCTTTTTAACTATAAAAAATTGTGAAAACATTAGATACTATGTTTTACACAAAATTAATTGCACAACAAAACTCATTCTCTCATTTTATATTTTTCTAGAAAATTCAAAATGAAATCTTTTCAAAAAAAAAAAAACGTACTACATAGCTTTTCTTTTTAATTTTATTTAAAATTGTTATTACTCAAAATAAATTTTTTTTTTTTTTTTTCTTAAGTAAACCTTTGTTTAAAAACTTGTTTAAAAGAAAATTTGTGATTAAGATACGAAGGTAGGTAACTTACATACTTTAATATATTAATTCATTCATTAATTTAAAGTTATTTCTAAAATGATACTTTATAAAACATCATTATATCACTATATCAAAAGTCATGCCCAAAGGTACCCTTTTATTCCCACCTTAATTTTCTTCTTCATATTATACTAGAAAGAAGAGAAATTAATATAATTTGCACAATCACAGAATCCTTCCTTAGTTGAAAAAAATCTGTTAGAATTGAAATATAAGAAAATAAAACTAAGTAGAAAAAAAACCTTTCCAAAAACTCATAATTTTTCTTTCAAAAACAACATCCGAAGCTTTACAGTTTACACCTCCTTAGAACAAAATTTTCTTTTATTCGAATAGAAAAAAAAAAACAACTAGAAAATATACTGCTTTGTTTTAAACATATATCATCAGGATAAATAAGGATTTTTGTTTTTTTTTTTCACATATTGTATTATTATTAATATATTATTATTGCACAGATACAGTCACAAACAAAATAATGTATACTAATAAATTAGCAAGTGAATATTGATGGAAGAAACTTCAAGTGCTGCAGTGACATTTAAGATTATGGATGATGGGAAAAATTAAGTAAAAACTTATAAATCTATAATCAAGATAAGCTTTGAATTTTTAAATAACATAATAAAAAAATGATTGAAAATCAAAAACAATTAATGCTTGAGAGATTCTCTTGATGCTTGGAATCGATCATTCTTGATTTGAACCAATTTCGTTTTGATTTCATCAATTTCAACTTGCATTCATTTAACTTACATATATAAAACATTATAATCACAGTCACAGTACATAGAAAATGATTTTCAAAGACAGAGAAAGAATATTTGCAACCCGATGATGATGAAAAATTGAAGAAATTGAATCTCCAGATTTGTAAACTATTTCTAACAAAAACCCAAATCTTCTTTAAATACAATCGAAATAATTAGATCAATAAAATTTATAAAGATACTTGTGGGAATTTCTGATTACATTTTATTCGTGACTTTTATGTATTCATTCATACGAATAATTTTTTTTTGTTTTAACCTAACATGACTTGCTATTAATTTTCCACTTTTATACAAAAAGGAACAAAAACAAAAAAAAAAAAATACAAATATAATAACTAAACTAATAGGAATAAAAAGAACAGAAGACGTTCATTAAACTAAAGCATAAAATTAATTTGCATTCAAAATTAACAAGGTTTTATTTCCTTTTTTTCTTTTTTCTTTCGTTTTAGCTCCTTTTTCTTTTGTGTTCTTCTTTCTTTATTCTTTTTTCTTATCTTCTTCAGAAAATTTCAATAGGTTTTTAAATTTTTATTTTATTTTTTTCCTTACCTTTAATTTTTGATCACAAAACTAAAATGTTTCATTAATCTTAAATTCAGAATAAAACAAAAAAAAAGTATAAAACTTTTTCTTCTAGTAGCAAATAATTCCAAGAAAAAAAATTTCCTTTTTTCTTTTTTGCATTTTCATTAAGGGATCCCTTAATTTTCACTTTTATTTATTATTTTATTTTAATAAAATTAATGTGAGTGAAGTTCATTTTTATGATGGCAACAATTTATGTAGGCAACTTTCTTTTATAGCCATCAACGCCGTTTCGGAACAAAAGGCTATGAGATTAGAGAAAATTTAAAAACTACTAAAGTTTGTGGATCTAAGATTATTTTTGTTTTTTGAGTTTTTGACGACAGTGATTACCGGTTTTTAATATTTTTGTAATGTGGCAACACTAAAACTTTAAGATTTAGGTTCATTGAAATCAAAAAAAAGACAATGGAAAATTATTTTATATTATATAAAATATTCTAACAAAATTTTATGAGATAAAAAAAAAAAAAAGAAAAAATTCACAAACTGCAGATATTTTTCATTAAATTGAATTTCTTTTGATTTACAAACATGACTTATTCAGCATGATTTTTTTTTTGTTTTGTCAAATGGTCTAAACTAATAAATCAAAATATTTTTTTAAGATTTTCATCAGAAATTTATCAAAGAAAAACTCTAATACAATTTAAAAGAAAGAACAAAAACAAAATATCAAAAATTACATGCTAATTTAAAAAATTTTTTTTGTTATAATTTTAAATTTTTTGGAAATTAATTTGTTTTTTATTAAAAAAAAAAAATAGAGCACATGACTTGCGAAGGAGAAACCACTTAAGAGTTCTGGTAAATTCTATTATGAAATTTTTTTTATAAGGAGCTGTAGCGGGAAGTTACTTTTATTCTGAGATCAGTTTTATTTCTTTTTACTTGTTGTTTCTAAATTGTTTTATTGTTAGAAATTTTCTTTT
This sequence comes from Poecilobothrus nobilitatus, assembly GCA_947095535.1. Lineage (NCBI taxonomy): Eukaryota > Metazoa > Arthropoda > Insecta > Diptera > Dolichopodidae > Poecilobothrus > Poecilobothrus nobilitatus. The sequence goes on from OX352774.1 coordinate 32,381,370, forward strand.
TTTATTATGATGATTGCTTGTCATGAAAATGATTAAAATTTTTAAAGATTTGATTTTAAAGATTTACGTGTTTTTATTGTAAAAGTTTAAGTTCATGATTAATTCTTTTCTTTAAAATGATATGCTTTATATTATCTTTTGCCGCTTCTCAGTCTGTTATTATCATCCTTCCAAGATGAAAATTTACTATTGATCTTGAAGATTCCTTTAAAATTGCCACTATTGTTGCGATTGGCGTACTTAATGAACACTTGGCCAAATAAATTAAAATCATGAATGCTGTTTTTTAAACAATTCCAACCTAAACACAAGAGAGGCAGTAAGTTCTCATGTCTACACTGTGGAAAATACCAGACTATTTAAAACTGGATATGGAACGATTTAAAACTCACGTTAATTGTGAGAACTGTTAAAATGTTGAATATATTGTATTCCCCTCTGTTTGTTCACTTATTCATAAAGAACATTTTCAAGTTAGTATTTTACAGTCCAATTCTTACCTTTTACCTTATTTCCTTCCTTTACTTGTTCCTCTTTTAGTCAAAATTACACCAATAATCTACAAAGGAATCCTTTTGTTTTCCTAGCACAATAAAAAAAAGTAATCAATAGAAGTAACTACCCGTTTGTGAGTCAAAACTTTAAAATTCGTTAATTTTAAACACCTGAAACGTGGATACCTTAGCAAATTTTTCAATGTCAAAAATTAGTTAATATTGAAAAATAAAAGCTCCAACATTATATTTTTACATATTGTGTTAGCGACTTGTTAGATACATATAGGATTTCTTTAGAATTGAAGAATATATTTTAATTTTCCTCAATTTTGTATTAAAGAAAAAATTCTGAAAAAATATTTTAAATATTGCTTTTAATTTCAATTCTTATAAATCTCATAAAGATCTTAAACATTTGTAACATTTAATTAAATGATATCAAAATCCTAAGATACAATATTTTCTTTTGTAGCAATTAATTTTAGAACTAAATACATTTGCAAGTACCTACTTATAAAGGAAAAATTTATTCAAATAGAAATTGTTTTTACATTTATTCATATTAATTCCTTTATATCTGCTTAAAATATTATGGCATTAACATAATATCTAAAAGTATTATTAATTACTAAATAGAAATAAATTCTTAAAATTTGTTTTCCTTTGAAGTTCTGCATTATATCTTAATATTAATAGGATATTTTTTGTATGCAAATAATGCACATCTCTGAATTAAACAAAATATTCTGCTCCTTGTTTAATTATTTTTTAACTGAACTTTCAACAATTATTTTCTTCATGTCAAAATTATCAAACAACCCTAATATTGAGACGACAAATGATAGTTCTTATAACGTTGAAAGAGATGTAAAAAAAATATTTATATATCAATATAGATTAGAAGGTTTTACACTGAAATTATAAAAGGATAATTAACATATTAAATTTGTTGGAACTCGAACGATGGTTAAATAATAAGCAGCAGTGTAAGATGTGGCGTCTTCTCAGATAATCTGAATATCGGTCATAATTTCCGATTATCAGACCATTGTAGCCTCTTCCAAACAGAAATTTGGAAATATGGTTTTCTAAACGGAAATTCTACTGAATAGAAGCGTTTTGACTGTAAAGCAAGTCCGCATTCTGTCAGATAGTCAGGTTGCGTTAAAATCTCTGGAATCCACTTATACAACCTCGAAGACTGTAATAAACTGCCGAAAACTTATTAACGAGATGGCCAAGCAGTTTAGCATTCAGCTTTACTGGGTACCACGTCATCGAAATATTCCAAGAAATGAAAAAGCTGCTGAATTCGGAAGAATTGGTACAACCTTACAAGTCCTGCCGGTTACGGTAAGACTAGGGGTATCTCTATCCACAAGCAAAACGTTACTTCGAAAGAAAATAACGGATATGGTAAATTAGAAATGGTCAAACTTGATCTCGTGCAATATCACAAGATTGATATGACCCAAAACCGATTTAAGACGATCCAATGATCTGCTTTCTATCAAAAGGGCACACATTGAAATGACAATGGGTATAATCATCGGTCACTGTCTAATAGGAAAGCATGTCAGAAGACTTGGCTTATCCGCAAACGACTATTGTAGAGCCTGCAAAGATGAAGAAGAGAAGGAAACGACTTTCCATCTCCTTTGCACATGCCTGGCCTTGTCGGCAAGAAGGAATACCTATTTGGGGAAATATCTCTTTAACAACATTAGCGATATACCAGGTAAAAATGTGAAGAGCAGTCTTCGCTTTTCAAAAAGCTCAAATTGGTTTTAACGAGTGGGATAGAATAGCTTCTATGTGGTATCACAATGGACCAAATACGGTCTAAGTGTGCCTTTTTGGCAGCCATCTTAACCTAACCTAACCTAACATACTAAATATAATTTGGTATAAAATTGATTTCCAACACTTTCATCTATCCAAAACCACTATATATCCTAAAGCATAACTTCATCTGTCCCATAAGTAAATATAGACTGACTCAATTAAATTAATTTAAAACGGGGATTAGTTAAATTCAAATTTAGATTTATTAAACTTAAATATTTGTTACCTATTTATAATAGATAATCCTTTTAAGAATCTCCTACGGCATAATTTCGATTCAATTCACTTCTAATTCAATGTATGTTAGGAATTTTTATAATCGAGAAAGAAAATTCTTTTTGTACATAAAGATATAAGATTGGGATAATGAAAAAGTAACAGGGATATTTTATTAGAACTAGAAAATTAGTCCTCAGTCAATTGCTCCAAAAAAAATTAAATTAATCATGATAAAATAATATTCGTAATGCTCAACTGATGTTGAACTATTGAAATTCATAATGCTGTACTAATAAAACTTAAAAAAAAATCGTTATGAAAAAAAATCCTTGAAAAATGATATTAAAATAATGGGGGGGGGGGAGCGAGTCACAATCCTGCACGCCAAAATCAACCTGCGACAAAATCTTGCTTTTTTTTTATCTTGCATTACTAAATCTATCTTTCTAAAATCTTGCATTACAAAATCTTTCACGGACAAAATCTTGCAAAATATTTTTAAAGGTATAGATTGTGGCTTTGTTTTTAAAGTATGTATAAACAAATAGTTAAGGAGAGGATTTGAGAGTTGGATTCAAAAGCATGGTTATGAGGAATTTTAGAGTTGGATTCAAAAGCAGGTTTGCCACTTTTTCCAGAATATTTATATATAAAAATATGTGACATTCTGAATTTCATGCAAGATTTTGTCCTAATAGATTTTGGAAAAAAGATTTTGTTTTAAAAGATTTTCGAAAGCCAGATTTTGTATGCAAGTTTTTGTCGCATTAGATTTTGACGTAAAAGATAATGTAGCAAACCTATAATGGGGACTCATCAAACTTGGATTTTACTAGAATTATAAAATACCTGCAAACTACTTACTAATATAACAACTGTATCATGGTTTATAATATTATATTGTGGTATTTTGATCCACCCAAATAATTCATAAGAAAATATATTCCATGAAATGTTCTCCCATAATACCCTTTTCTTGCAAAATGGGCAAAATAAACTTCGGGTCAAATTTTTCGATCGTATTTTTTAAAAATAATGTAATGGTAAAAACAATTTTTCTATGCTAGATAGAACTTTTTTGCAAAAACCGGAAATATTCCCCGGAAATGTATATGAAAAGTTAATTTTGTCTATTTTGGTGATTTATCTAAAAAGTAAATTTGGGGATATTTTTGTAACTCAAATAATCCTCTAAATTTAAAAACTTCTTCGTTTTAATTCTTTTGACAAATTTCATAGAGCCATTTTTTTTTATATTGAGTTTTTCTCTCCTTTATTGTCATATCATTCAGTTATTTATGTTTAAAAACCTATGCATGAACAGAAAAGTGTTCAGGTTAAAAAGATATTGTAATTAATATAACAAGTTTACTTTTTTCTTTAAGGATTTAAATGAATATCACAACAATACTCCCATTATAATAATACAATCTACAATCTAAGGTTAGATTACTTTTTACTTTGTAAAAGCTATATAGAGAACATTTTAATTAAAATATTCAATACTTTTATTCAGAAGGTAAATAAAGTTATATAGATAAATATGTAATTGATAGGAAAAAAAATGTTCCTTTGAGTTTTCATCAGAATTTTATTTTGGTGCAAACAAATTAATTCGATTTATTTGATCAAAATATATATATAAATATACTAAAAATGTACTAAATGTGCAATAAATGGAAAATTTTATTTAAAAATATTTTTATATATAATTCATACCTGTTGAATTAAAATATGCATTTGCTTCGAATTGAAATATGCATCTGATTTTGCCAAAGAAATGATAAAACTTACCTGTAAAAGTAAAAAAAATATAAAAATTAAAATTATTAATTAAAAATCTGATATTTAAAGAATTAAACATTTAAAAAAAAAAAAATGTTAGAAAATTTTTTTATTAATTTCACTTTTGTGATCTGTTTTTAACTCTTTACTAACAATATTTTCCATAAAACAATTAAATTTTAAAAATGAGAACTAAAAATTATTACTAAACTCCATTATAATAAATCTTCCACTTTAATATTTTTAAATCAGATAAAATAAAAGTAAAAATTCGATCATTTCGTATTATAAAGAAAACTGGTTCCCGGATACCGCAGTTACAAAAAATTTTCTTTCTTGAACAGGAATTAACTCTATACTTGTTCCTACCAGTTATAGTCTTATTAAATTTTGTTTTGGTATCTCTGGCACTGTTCTGTTGTATAAAATTTTAACTAGAGAAGACACTTTTGAATTTCTCATCATATTGTGAACAATAAAATCTGCTATTATTAATTTAACAATAACCTCAGGATCATTAAAAATTAGTCTTAAATTAAAAAAAGACAATTATTCCAAATGTATTTTTTGTGGTTTATTTTACTCGTAAATTTCTCTAATTGTTTCAGATGATATAGTTCTAAAACTCTTTAGTTTTCCCTACTTCTGAACATATTATTATCTATTTTCATTTTATCTGTATAGTATTGTTCAACAAAATTATGTTTCATTTTTTTTTCTTCTAAAACCTTTTACTAACTTATGTGTTCATTTCGATTGCAATTAAATTTAGTACAAACAATGAAAAAGTGCTAACATAATTCAGTTCAATTCAGATCATTTCTGCTGACGCATTTGATTAGATACGAAAAGTTCAGCATATGTGTTTGTATTTCAAAATTAAAATTGACCATCACTTAAAAGAAACATCTTGGAAAATTTCGGAACTTAATATAAACAAGGAAAACTGGAAATCTGTAACTTGACAGGTGTAAGAACTTTGAAATAAGCACGATAAAATGCTACACATTAAGTCTTTATGTTTCTCGAATAAAGTTTCGATTTTTTTCTTAGAACAAAAAAACAATTCTACTTTTAGAAAAACGAAAAATTCTAAAACAATAGAAAGTAATATTTTCTGATATCTTTGAATATGTTCTGTCAAAATCTGTGTACCCAACCTGTATTTCTCAAATTACAAGCATTTATTAATTTTGCTCTTAAAACTTTAAATAGATCCATCTCAAATTTTGTATATTTTTATGACTTAATTGTCTCCAATTCTAGCAATTTATGCCAACATCTTTAGGTAAAATCAAAAAAGCGTTGAAATCTGTTACAAATGTGTTAATATAATTTGTTACCTATTAATTGTTAATTACAAAAAATGAAATCTTCCTCGATTTTTTCCCTTATACGTGAATTTAATTTTTAATTCTCCTTCTCTACTCCCTATTTTATAAACAGGCAATCAATATTTTCTAGTCATCCAAATTAACATATTTTTGGCTTTATTTTGACGCATTTTAGACAATAATTAATTTTATATTATCAAGCCAAAAAGAAAAATATATTATTTAATCCAAAACTATCTAAATTTAATTTTAAAGACGAATACATTTAATCAAGAAAAAACATTATTTCATTTTCAACTAAAATATTAAATATTTAAATTTTTTTTAATTAAATATTATAGTAAAGTTTTTTAAACAGAAAATATTACCCTTAAATTAAAATAAAACCATTATTATAACGGTTTATACCTAAATATTATCTTGGTTTTATTTTTAAAAAATTCTGAAAAAAAAAAAACAAAAATCTTAAAAATTTTGTGTGGAAAAGTTTCAAATATTCATAATACTCGTACATATACTTTGTAATCATTCCTCAAACCCTATTCTAAAAACCATAACTCTTTCCTTCCAGTATACAAAAAAAAATTAAAACAAAAAACATTATATTTAAAATAAAAATTCCACTCATTTTGGCAATGCTGTGGTATTTAACTACCAAAATAAAAATAAAAAATGAAAAAAGGCAAAAATTAAGGTCGGAATATGTGAAGGTCAAATTTATCATTTTGTTAATATATTTTAACGCTTTTCATACATACATTCAATATATGTATATATATATATATATACGGATATAATACAATCGTTAACACACATACAAAAATTTTCATATAAAAGAATAAAAACAAAAAAACAAAAAGAAAAAAAAATTAAATGAGCCCATATATTTTAGATTCATAAAAATATTTAATTTCTTTTTTCTTATTTTTTTTTTTTTTAATATACTGAAGAAAAAAACAAGAGAAATTCCTGCACCTAATTCACATCTTATAAATTTCGACCATAATATTTTTTTATTTTTTTTTTTTAAATTAATTTTTTATTTTAAATTGACTTTAGAAAGGGTGGAAGGAATTCAAATTTAGTTATGTTGGAAAAAATTTTATGTAGATGAAAATATCAAATTAATTAGAAAATATTTTAAAGAACAACCATATTGAGCATTTAAAAAGTTTTAAGTTATTTGTGATACAGAAAAAATGTCCTTATAGAATTTAAATTCAAGCTGATTATCTCTGTATTTTCAGTGTCCACTAACTATAATATTAAAATACATGATGGTTATTAATTTTATTGCAATTACATATATACAATTTATTATTTAATGAATTTTAATTTAAGTTTCAGACCCTCAAAAAGTTCATTTCAATATTGTTTCGCTCAAACAGTAATTCATCAGATCAATCAGACATTGCAAACTTGGATGAATATTAACTACTTCAATACATCTATAATATTTTCTTAAATATACTTCTCGAAATTCGAAATTTTGTTTATAATTCATTGTTTTGTAATGATTAAAACAAAGTATTTTACAAAGTATTTGTGGGGGCCTAACAAATGTTGGATAAGTTATTTTGTACGCTAATTTGATAATTAACACCGGTATATCCGTATGAAATTAATAAATCCTATTTCTATAAAACTTGATCATCTTTTGAAAAATTTCAGATGTTTTAGTACCGACGTTAACTATACCGAGATATATTTATGTAAATTGTGCAGTTTTATGACAACCACCAGAATCTATTGCACCAGCATAACCAAATTTTACAGAAATTGTTGCCATGAAACTTGATCCTTATTTGTAAAAGGTGCAAGAAGCCTAAGCCGGCTGCACTAGACCAACAAAGTTTTTGGCGTGCAACTCGACCCCCTTCACTAAATTTTAGTTACCTAGCTTCTGAGTTACCTAGACACTGAGTTATTTCGATTTAAAAAGATAAGTTGCATGGCAGCTGCTCGAACCTGTCGCCCCAGCATAACCTTACTCGACACCATTTTGAAAAATTTCAGTTACCTAGCTTCAATAGATACTGAGTTATTTCTATATAAAGAAAGAAATTGTATGGCAGCTACTCGAACCCGGCGGCCGAAAATTCTGGATTTAAAATAGCGAAACTAACAATTTTGAAAATATGGCGTAAAATAAATTTCAGCCTCCTAGCTTCTTTATTTTTTGCGTTACCGTGCGAACGGATGAACGAACGTACATGGCTTAATCTACTCAGAATACGATTCTGAGCCGATCCATACCTTTGACACTATATCTAGCTCGACTCCTTTAAAGTGTCACAAACGTAACGACAAATGTATTATACCCTTGAAAAAATGATTTATTTAAGGTTTTACTTAAAATAAAATTATTATTATTTTTTCAGTAATTGCTGTATTTTGTTTTAAGTTTTAAAAATCTTCAATATCATGAATAGATTAAAGTCTAAATAGCACATTTACTAAATTGTCGACTTAAATTTGTACAATTCATACATACATAGTACATATATAGGTACAACTTACAATCTGTATATTCGATAATACTAAATCATAATAGAATAACATAAACATATAACAACAAAAAATATTATCGAAATATAAATTTCAAACAATTTCAATTTATAGCTTATAACTCACATACAACAAAATATTTTAATGTTAACAAAGAAATATTCAAATATTAAAGAAAGAATAAAGAAAGAATTTTCATAAATCAAATAACAAAATTATAAAAAAATACAAATTTTATAGATTGTAATTTAACTCTAAATGTGATAAGGTCTAATAAATTGTCTCAAGTAGTAATTGAATACGAATTAATTCAGTTCAATTCTAATAATAATATTATATTCCCAATATATTCCATATTTATCATTTTCCATAATATTTTTTCCCCAGGATTCCATTTTTTGTTATATTACCTTCTATTATATAGTCTAGCTGTCTAACATTTATCAATCGTGTAAACAGACAAATTGACATTGTAATCAATTCTTTAATCAAAAAAAAAAAAACAAAACAAAAAAAAATTTTAATAAACTTTAAAATCAACTTTTGGGAATCTATAAAAATAGCAACGAAGATACATCATCGACACATAAATCCTATATAATACTTTTATTAAAATAATCAAAACCTATCTCATTTTCCTAAAAAAAAAAACAAAAATGTTAAATAAGCCTTTCTCTTTCTCCCACATATTTAAAATATAACCGCTTTTCTTCGTTTTTTTTTTTGTTTTTGGTTTTAGAAAACAGCTTTAATAATTTTGATGTTCCTACTTGTAAAAATTATTTTAATGACTCTCAAATATATTACTTATGTAAAAAAAAATACAATATATTATGTAATAGGAAAAAAAAAAATGAAATAGGATAATAATGTATAGAATGAGAAAAAAAAAATAACCTTTTTATAAGAAGTCCTAAGTCTCTGACTTGAATTACCAAATAAATGACTTTTTAAAAGATAAGGATGTATTGAAAGGAATTTAGGATTTTCAATATCATTTTGTTGTTGTTGTTATTGTTTTTTGTTTTTTTTATTTTCGATAATTTTTAAAAAATTTTACTTTTACTCTATGCATTTTGTAATAAAATTTACATAAGGCATAAAATATAAGAAAAAGGTTTTTTTTGTTTGTAATGTTCCACATTTTTTATTTTTATTTTGCATTTCATCATTGTAATTTTTTTCTCTGTCTTTCGTTGACATGAAATTGGAATTGATAACATGATATTTATTTTTGAAATTTTCTTCTTCCTTCTAATCCTTCAACTGTCTAATCATCATTGAAATGATAAGTTTTTTTTTTTTTTTATTATTTCATTGGGGCCCCTTTAATTTAATTTTATTTTAATTATTCCAAAAACTCGAATTTATTTTCGTAATATAATTTTCTTATATTATTGATATACTGTTATTTAGTGAAATCAACAAAATGTCTTCTTTTTGTTTTTTTTTTTAATAAAATGATATTTTTGTACTTAACTAGACGCAGAACTATGGAAGATTAAAGATTTTTCATACAGAGAACAGATAAAATATATGTACAGCTCTTTTAATTAAACAGAAATAAATAGGTAATATTTTATTAGGAGTAGAGCCAGACAATGGTACAGGTGCAGCTTGCAGTGTACAACCACAACCACTTTTTCTCTCTAGACCTAAAATAAGGCAATTTATTGCTGTTATTATGGACCATTGTCTCATCCGTAGACATAATAGAAGATTAGGTAGGTATTTGGATTTTCTTAACTGTATATTTTTTTGGATTTGACACTATAGAGAGGATGAAGTTATTGCTCTGAACCTGTCCCAGTCTATCAAGAAATCGCTCTGTAACATAGATCTGAGAAACTTTCAAAGCTTGAAAGGTGATATTGTGGCATAAATTTTGAGTTTTGGTTAGCATGGGTTTTAAGTCTCATAAATCTTTGAGTTTTTTTGAGTTTCCAAATATATTTGTCACCATTTTGAACTACTTTCACCTATGGTATACAGTTATTGGAATTACACAATATTTTTCCGCAACACAACGCATGTTAATTTTAACTGAATAAAAACAAAGTTGATGCAGAAAGAAGACAAAATCCTCTACTAAAAACTCTTAAAAGTGAAATATAATCATCAATCAGTGTCAATTTTAAAATATACTCTATCTCGGATCTTTTAATATTATTTTATTAATTTTATCCGCATAATAACTTTGGCCAATAAACGACAACTTAACTTTGGAACAAAGAAAGTTGTTTTGTTGTTAATATTTGAATTATTATGAAGGTTTCTAAACCCATATTCGCCACAAGTTTATAATTAAATTTATGGGACAGGTTTTGAGTAAAACGTTGGAATAATAAAGTACTATGACTTCTATTATGCAGACAAAATCTAATCACTCTCTTAAATGTTTTCATTTAAAATAAAATATATAGATTTGAAGAAGTAGTTAGGTTTTTTTTTTCTTGCCTTTTCTTTCTACTTTTTTATATTCTTCAATATATTAAAAAAAAAATGTGAATCTTACGCTTAGATTTGTTTATTTTTGAATTTTTTTTTTATATTTTTTATTGTCCTTTTTTGTATATGAAAATGAAAAAGAGAACCAAATCCGTATTATATTCGCATAAAAATTTGTATATATGAATTTAATGTGATACGACCTTATAATAAACATTGTATAAATACGTGAAGATACATTAATAAATGTTTGCTCTTTCTTCCGTCGTCATATACGTAATAGAATATTTTTTTTTTAAGATATAGGATATTCGAAGGATTACAAAATATACTTCTATGTTTTTAAATTAAATTTTTATATAATATATACTATACATAATTATTATAATAGATATATATTATATTTCTTGTACATATATGTTTATTGTACATGTTAATATGTACATATTATATATTATTTAGTAGAAGATAATAAAAAACATTGAAAAAACTCTAGAAATTTTTTTCATCTTTTTCCTACATACATTGATACCAAAAGAAAAGTATGTTTTGTGCTTCTTCAGAACTTGTGTATTTATTAGGGCATATAGCATTGAATTTTTTGATTGAAATTATTTTTGTTTCATACTTTTTTTTTTAATTTTTTTTTAAATATTTACGACTTTTTAAGAATATTAAAAAGTATATTTTGTTAAGCTTAAAAGTGAGAAATACAAGCTTTCAATTTAATTGAAAATGTTGGTCCAACCATGTTCATATTAAATTATAACCTTGAAATGCTCTTCTTTTAATTGATATCAAAATTTTCAAAAAAAAAATTTTAGAAAATTAAAAAATAAAAAAACATTTTATATTTATATTTAAATATTAATTTTACAATCACAAAAGATCATGCAGTGTTATTAAAACCGATAGTTATTACTACCGTTATTGTTTGAATTCTATAGCCAGTTTATATAGTGATATTATTTATTTTGTTTATATTATGTATTTTCATTATATTTGGTTATAAGGGGAATTTTTTAAGAATCAATTTATTCATTAATTCTATAAAAACATCTAAAACTGTATTCCGAATAGTCCTCCCAAAATCCACTAACATCCTATGTTTGTTTTCTAGTTTCTTTTATTTCTATTTTCGCCAAACTAAACAGAACTTTGTAGTATTAGAGGTTTGATTTAAAAAGTAGTAGTACCTAATGTTTGATTTAAAAGAGAGATAGTGTTTAGTTGGTGTTCATTGGTGTCTCTTGAAATTCTCACTTATCCTCGCAAAAAGCAAATAAGTGGTTTTCCTTAAAATTACAAATATTTACTACTTGAACCAGATCTAAACCCGTATTTTCTCGGATTAAAAGCCGCGTGCTTAACTGCTAGGGCACTGAGGACTTTAAAAAAAATAAATCAAGAACAAAATATATGATATTATATAATTTGGGAAAAATTTGCATACTTTTAGGAAAAGTTGTAAAGTCTAGTAGATACATAGTAAAGTACCTAATCTATTCTGTAAGCCTAAATATTTTCAGGCTATTAAGTTAGAACAAAAACAACACCTGAAACTTATTTCCTCAAATATTATTCAAAAAAAATACTATATGACTCTTTAGAATCCAGAAATGGTATGAAAAAAAAAATTTATATTTCTTGATAAAAATTAATATATCGAAGGTAATAATTTTATACCAAACTTAAATTTATATAATAGTAATTAATAATATACAAATTTACCATTTTAATAATTATTATATTACTAATATAAATAAATTGAAACATAAAATTCTCTACTTTTAAGAAAATTTAGTCTAAATTTTAAGAAAGAAGTACGAAATATTCGTTTAATCTTGATCTTGCCCTTAAAAATTATATTTTTTTAAAATCTTGCTAAATTTTTTTTATTTTTATAGCTCAGGTTCAATTAGATCAGTGTGTTTTTGCGGAGCCGCAAACTTATTTGAAAATAATGCATTTATAGCCGGTTATGACTAACGAGACTGGCTGTTGACAGTTTTCCAAAATACCTATATATATGTGTATGTATAATGCAAGAATTTGAACTAGAATGGATTTTATAGTTGGCCACAAAATAAAACTTATGCGTTTTTTAAATGTATGTAAATGCACGTGCACATTTTAGATTAAGAGAGATTTTTATATTCCGTTACAAAATTAAGCAATCAAAATTAAATTTAAAAATATAATAATATAAGAAAAATTTTTAATGAATTTTTAAAATCTTATTATTAACAGTAAATTAATAAAACAGCAAATCAACAGTACTTTTTTTTACAAGGGTTGGTGGAAAACTCGAAAGTCACCAAGAGGAACTGCACGGGCTTCCTCAGGGTAGTGTTGAACTTTCAACAACCAAAACCACCACCCTTTTAAAACCAAATTTTAAGATAAAACCTTTAATACAAATGTACACTTTGGTTTGGGAATAGGGACGGATAATTGGGGAAATAGGAATTAGGAAACTTGGATTATGGGGGATAGGTAGGGATATTTGGAGTGATATTTTGAAGAAAGATGTTAATGTTCTTCTTAAACTCTGTTTTACACGTTATCTAAATCACCCAGCGCTGTTTGAGAGCCTGTAGTCCAAAATTATGTTTTATGATATTATGCTTTTTTTTTTAATTTACCACTATCACTATGGTTACGTCAAAAAATCAAAATCATAAAATTTTTTGTTCTCTTCATCATTTCTTTTTCTCTAAATTTGTATTATTTTATTGTTTTTATTTCAATTTTTTTTTTGTATTTATTAATTATTTTTGTCTATATATTATTTTTATACCCCTGTCCTATGTTAACAAATTTATTCAAGGGTATAATAAATTTACTATTACGTTTGTGGCAACAGGAGAAGAGATAGATATGAAAAAATATATTAATATTCTTATTCAAGATTTAATTCGTTGTCGATTTAACTGTATGCGTTTGTCCTTCATTCAGGTAGTTGCAAAATTTATATTCTCATATCCTAGAACTCAAAAAACCTAGACACATGAAATTCTGAAAAAGATAATCTAGTTTTATAGCGACTACTTCTTTGAAATTGGGTTGAGTAGCTGTCATGTAGCTTCAAAATCTAGAAATGTAGTTATATTTCAGACAGACTTAATTAAGGATATGTTTTAAATTTTTTAAAAAATTATTAGATACATTTTATGGAAAGACCATAATAGACCATAACAGCGTATCCTAGAGTTGACACAGTCAACTCAAAACTTTTCATCGTTTTATTTTATAATTAAAAATTATATTTTAATTTAAAACGCAGACAAAATGATAGACATTGAATATTAATGTAGGACTATGTTTTTTTTTTTGCTTTTTTGCACTGCAGGAATTTTAAATTTATTTAATATTTACATTTTGTAAATGTAAATTAAATAAAAAATTTAATTTTTTATTATAAGAACTTCCTGTTATTTACGAATTTTAATTTTTAAATGTTTAAATGAAATTAAAACTTTTATTAAAAATTTTCAATTAATTGAAATACACGTATTACTAAAGTTGCAAATTTTTATTTAAATAAAAAAATTAAATTTGAATAAAAATTAATGTAGGGAAGTATTTAAAATATTACAAATCTTTATAATCCATTCAATATTCTATTAAAGTTGACAAAAAGTAAAAAAGTTCAGAAAATTTACGTAAATATTTAAAAAGATCATGTGACCTACGAAATGTCATATATCATATGACAATATGACATTTCGCAGTTGAAATATTAACGAGTATTTTGAGGATATCAAAAATTAATACCAATTCTATTGCAAGAAAATAATTCTTAAATACATAAACCCAGAAACGATTTTGTAAAAATCATTTAATTGCATCTAACATTTCGTAAAGTTTTTTAAAAGATTTTTTATAATTAAATACTGAACTTGATATTTTTCATAACGTTTAATAAAATAATGCCGAAGATCTTTATTAGTTTTCTCAAATATAACCTCTTTAATACATAGAACAATTTATTTTAATTTTTTGGTCATCAACTGCTAGGGCACAGAAAATTTGGTCATTATAAGAAAAAGACTCAAGTATATGGATCCAATCAGTTTTGTAAACGAAGAGCAATTTTCAATTCTGATTTTCTTTCCTCATCCTATTCCTCATCCTTTATACTGCTTAACAGTTAGGATGATTAACCCATTATACTAACTATGGGAGGAGGTGGTTTTAGTGGGTAAAAATCCCACACTACCAAAGGAGCCTAAATTTGTGGGTGTCTTTTAAAAATTTACACGTCTCGCGGGAAAAAAAAGATTAATAGAGTTATATCTAAAACCATTGAACCTGATTCTTTAAGACCAAATTGAACTTTTCCTTCAAGTAGCTGTCATAAAAATTTCGAGGCACAATTTTATTAAGTAAAAAACAAATAAAACTTTCAATTTAAAATAAGCAAATGAAGATAAATAGATCAAGGACTTTTATAAAATTTCAAAATATTAGGAATATCATTCCGAATAACTGCCATACAAATTTCTGGATCCTATTTTAATATCTTGGGCTAACGCCAAGGTATTGTACTTTTATAATTAATTATAAGAATAAAAAGTTAAAGATGAAATAACCAGTAAGAAAAACGAAAAAATTTTTGAATCTACTTTGTATATCTTCAATGTTATAACAAGTATTAATAATATTTCTTTAGAATATTATAAGCAGAATGATAAAATGCAAAAGATTACATTACAACGAGTATAAGGGTTTTTTAGAGTTGACAAGAACTAATTCTGGTTAATTAATTGGATTCGTCCTGGTTAATTAGAAAAATCATTCAACTCTAATTATAAATTAATACAATGAAAGCTAATTATAAGAGATGATATAAAACATATACATTATATACAGGCACTTATTAGGATATACCTAAATTGTTCTTACCATATATTATACAGGATAGTCCTCGTTAAATTTTACCCACAGCAAGGCATGGTAAGGGGCGCCGAAATAAACAAAACATTCAATGGGATAAGGATATCTGTTTCTAACGGTTTTCGAAATAACGGTGTTTAATTTTTTTCCTATATTATAATCCTATATTATTCCCCTTTATTTATACCCCTACCATAATGAACAAATTATTTTAAAGTACAAAAAAATTAAAAAAATAATATTATAAGCAGAGTGACAGGCAATGAACATACTAACGGTTCGTACGGGTATCTAGGAGTTGACAAAGCCAACTGTATTCTTCCTCGTTTTTTCCTATATTTTCCTGGACATTAAAAAAAATTGTAATACTATCTTTTTTCTTGTAAAAAATAGGTATTGTAAAACAAATGGTATTTTCTTCCTTCACTTAAGGATTCCATATTCTTCAATTTTAAGTCCCCATAATTTTTTACACATGCTCATAAAACAAATTGAAAAAATTAACTTTTTATTTTACTTTTATCTGTAAATCTAAAATCTAAGTATAAAATAATACCTAAGTATCAATCAATTATTTATACAATAAAAGTTTTTCGAAGTCAATAATATTATGATTAATTAATTTTTGATATTTTTAAAATGTCGCTTATTAAAGAGAAAAAAAAAACTTAAATAGAATATTATTATTGTTTGATTTATTAAACGATTCATTAAATTGACATTCTCTTTAAATTTCAGTAACAATCACTGTTCAGTTCACTGTTGAACCATTAAATTCTTTAATATTTGATTTAACATCAAAAAATGTTTTAAATTTTTTTTTTTTTTTTTTCGTTTTTGTTTTTAAATTGAACAGCGTTTTTGAATTATAACGTTTTGATTTTTTTTTTTTTTTTTTTTCAATTCTCCAGACGAATGAGTAAACAATTTAAAAAATGTTTAAATATAACAAATTTATTTATCGATACTTCATGTTTCATTACAACACAATTTATCAATAAAATAACAAGAACAACAACAACAATAATAAAAAATGAAAAAAAAATATATAGAGAATAAAAAACAAACAAAAATAATAAAAATTTCACATTAGAAATAAAATCACATTTTTCCTCTTAAAAATCAAATTACAATTTGATTTTTAATGTTTCAATGACATGACATCTCCTATTTTTTTTTTTCACCCTCTCTAAATATTTTAACAAAATTTAGAAAACCAATCTGTTGAAACTCTTATAGCCCTTTTTATTTTTAATTTTTTTTTTTTTTTACTTTATTTACTTTCCATCTCTTTCTCCATTTTATCTTTAATCTTTTATTGAAAAATTTCATTCATCACTTGATAAAATCAAATAATAAAAATAAAAGAAAAAAAAAAAAAAACTGAAACAGAAATAAGAATTTTTCTCTCTTTCTCTTTCTTATTTTTAACATTTTTATTCTATTAACTTTATTATTGTTGTTTTTATTGTTTTTGTTTGTTTTTGCAACACGTCATTATAACCGATTCACATCATTCTTTATGAATTCAAATACATTTCTCTTATCGTATATACCATATATATAAATATATCGTATATCTTGTTATCGTATACATATTATATATTATATATATTATATATTATAAATATTTTATTCTCATTTAATAATATATTATATATAAATTAAAAAGTAAAGGATAATTATGTTTGACTAAGGATTCCCATACTTTTTCTACGCCTAAAATAAAAAGTTAATCTTAAATTAAAGTTTTAAAAGGAAGAAAAAATTTTATGTTTTTTCTTCAAAATTTATTTACCTACGCGAATTTGTATAAAAAATTACGATATTTGTAAGAGTGATTTTAATAAAATGGTAAAAACATAAAAAGGAGCAAAAGCGGGTTGCGAAATTTTAATAATTTACAAAATTCAAAAATTATAAAACAAAGTTAACCTTGCGGCTGATGTTTTAATATATATAGGTATAGTATAATACTTTATAAAGCTTATGAAAACTTCAAATAATTTTTAATTCGAAACTAAAATATAAGCAGTAAAGAATTATTTTTATATGAACTATAGAATAGAATATATACAACCTGTTTAAAGACTAAAATTTTAAAATTAACAATTAAAAGCCTGTGCTTTGTAGAGTTTTGCTAAGAACAATTTTTTCTTTAATAAATTGTGACAAAAAAATTACACAGCTTTTCCTTTTCAGGTGTGGCTGTAATTGTCATAAGGGGTTATTATTGTTACGAAGAGTGTGGGATTCAAACTCACACTCCCTCGGTGTTTACAATGTATTTCATACAATCTTACCCACTAGTCCATTGAGATCCCTTTCAAAAATTATGTTTCCTATTAAATTCCTTTTTCTATAAAAAAAATATAATCCCTTGAATTGAACAAAAGCTATACTTTTTTCTTTAAATAACAAGAAAGGAGTAAATGTTCTTTAGATACAATGTGATAAGACTATTTTAATGATTCGTTATCAAAAATACCTTGATGACTGCTATAATTACCATTTTCTTCTCTTGATATTTTATATCATTTGATTGGGTTACTAACATAAATTTTCTGATTATTTTCAAACAATAACCAATGTTTAAATTTCTTTTCAATTCCCTTTAAACGGTTTTGTAAAACAGAAATCAATCAAAACAAATCTAGTAGAATTAACATCAATCTAAATAATATGAAATATGACTTTAAAAGAAATGTAATCTATACTAATTTTAGCAAACCCTTTGATATTCTACTCCATAGTATTATTATTCTGCTAAAAATTTAAACACAAACTTACAATTTTATACAATAATGGTAAAATGGTAAAAATTTCAGCATCCAAACTCCAGTTTTAAGTTATCGTCCAGGTGGAAGGACGGGAAGACGTAGGTATATGGCTGAATCGTTTCTGAGCAAGAATATATTATACACTTTACCAAATACATATATCCCGTCTCCTTTATATGGTATCACAAACGTTATGACAAAATTTGAAAACTATGTTCTAGTGGGTATATAAAAGCAGCAAAACAAAAAAAAAAAAAGGAAATAATTTTGAATAGCTCGTCAATATTCAAAGTGTAAAGAAAATAAATTGAAAATATTATAGTAGAAGACAAGGAATTTTTTCAAAAGTACAATCGCAAAAAAAATATATAAAAAGGAAAAGTAAAAAAATATTCTTAAAGAATTTAAATTGTTGTTAATTTTAAAACTTTTTTGTTTTTGAAAAACAATAAAAACCGTCGTTTTTTAGCACATTTCCAAAAAAATTTTGAAAAAATGTGCTTATTAGTTTCACTCTGTCCGTCCGTCCGTACGTCCGTCCGTCTGTTTACAAAACTTCTACACCGTTAAAGATAGAGAAAAAAAATTTTAACCATGGGTAGGTCTCATAAAAAAAATAATTTCGTGGAACAACTTTTTCATGTAGCCCCACCCATTACGGAGCTACAGCCCCTCAAACTTTAAAAAAGCCCTATTTTTAAATGCATATATCTTATGTTCTGCTTAAGATTTTTTCAATCTGAAAACGTCATTCGACAGGTATATTTTTTAACTTTGTAAATTAATATCAAAATTATACAATTTTTTTAAATTTAGTATTTAAATTTACCGTTATGTGAAAACCAAATTTTGCATGATTTTTCTACTTTCATAACTCCGGCACGCTAGATAGAGGCTTGAAATTTTGAGGCAAGAAAGAACTTTTAGAATTAGTATAAGTTTGTTCAGAAAATTTTTTTGGACCACCCCCTGTTTATGAGCTACTAGGGCTTAAAAATTGAAAATTTGCTATTTTTAAACACCTGTAACTTAGGAACCTGTACACATTTTACTTCTGCAAGATATAAAAATTAAAGCTACAGTAATATATTTTTACGTGTGTTAAAGGTTTATTTTAGTTGTAAAGGGTTCCAAAGTTGCAAGTCTTCAAAATTGCGAAAAAACTCCATTTTCAGATGTATATATCTCGGGCTCTGCGTAATAATTTTGCAATATAAAGCAGCCAGAAGATCGAAAATTTTATTATCTATATAAAACAATATCAAAATTATGTAATATTTTGTAAATTACGATTTAAATTTACCGTTATGTGAAAACCACATTTTGCATAAAATTTCTTTTTTCATAACTCCGGCACGCCTTTAGATAAGAACCTGAAATTTTGAGACAAGAAAGAACTTTTAGAATTAGTATAAGTTTCCTCAGAAAATTTTTTGGTAGCACCCCCTCTTTAAGAGTTATTACGCATCAAAAATTCAAAATTTGCTTTTTTTAGAGACCTGTAATTAGGCACCTGTAAAAATTTTTCTTCGACAAGACATGAAAATTAAAGGTTCAATAATATGCTTTTACGTGTGTTAACGGCTTTTCTTAGTTATATAGGATTCCGGACTTACAGCCCCTCAAAATTTCAAAAATGTCCTATTTTCACGTTTTTTCGTATTACATGAAATTTTCAAATTTTTGTGCAAGTCACACTTCTAAACAGTTTGTATTGAGTTTTGGAAATGTGCGCTTTTAAAAACCGTTGGTTTACATTCTACCTTGTTATACTTTACATTCATAAACACTTTTTTCATCTTAATAAAAACTAAAAGCATTTAAGAAATTAGTTGTTGAAATTTCTTCAATATTAGAGCTACGTACCTAATTAGGTACAAATTTTGAGGATCTTAAATAATTACTTATTAAAATTCTTAAGTTTTAAGAAAAAAATCGTCTTATATTATTATTTCAACCTTATTTTATTTTTTTTTTATCCTCCTTTCCACACCAATAAGAAGAAAAACATCCTACTAGATCATTTATTATTCATATTTAACTAAGACTTTTCTTGAATCATTATTTCCATTAAGGTGTTTATTACTCGGCTTAAAATATTTTAACATAATCAGTATAAAGTCAGATTTATACTACTAAATATATTTGCTTTAGGCTCGCGGGCTCCCCTTCCTTTTCAAATACCAAATTACATATACATTTTAAAAAATAATAAAAAGTTTTTTTTTTATTTTATTTTTAAAAATCCTGTTCCAGCATTTCCTATTCCATTAAAATTTATTTTTTTACTTGGCTTTAAAAAACTCAAGTCTATAATTAAATTTATGTTTTGCTTTAAGTGTGTTTCTATGGTTTTACAAAATAATTTCTATTTATTCGATCTGTTTTTCTTTTTTTCAAGTATAATTTAAATATGTATATGTAATAATTATAATATATTTGTGTATGTGTATGTATATAATATAACTAATATCTTTGGAAAATTAGAAAAGTTTTAAATGAAGAGTTCATATTACGATTAGAAAATTAAAATGAACACGTGAATGAACAAATTGTGGTGTATAGAATTAAAAAGCAAACAAATTTTAATTAGAAAACTTAAAATTAAAATAAATAAAAGAAAAATTTTAATTTTAATCATAATAATAAAAAATCATTACATAAAACAAGAATTTTTGATATTTCGTTTGTTTACTATGGGTTTAGTAACTACTGACTTAAAAAATAAAAAATAAATCAAAGCAGTAAAAATTACAAAAATCACAATTTTTTTTTAAATATTAAATTTTAGCTCAAACTTAAGATGTATTAAAAAAAAGATGTTTAATGGAGTTATAAACTTAAAATTTTATGTAAAAAGAATTAAAGGATTTCAAAAAATAAAATGAAAATTCTTTGACTATTCAAATTTAATCAAAATTTAAAAATAAACAGTCAATTTTATTTTTTTTTACACCAACATTAAATTAACTTTGAAAACATTTTTTGTTTTTTTTGTTTTAGTTCATTTCCCTGCCACATAAATGTAACAAGGAAATTACACAACCATTCCCGTTCGGGCGTGGCTGTGCATATCGTAAGGAGAAATTATTCTTACGACGTTTGTGGGATTCAAACCCACACTCCTTCGATGTTTTATAGCGTATGTTATACGCTCTTACCCACTAGGCCACCGAGGCTCCCAACTTTCAATAGTAAACCATTATTCCAAAAGTTGACTTATAGTGAGACTTAACTTCTACTGTTTTATTAATTGTTAGCGAGATTTAAGATAATTAAGATGGAGCTAATTTTCTTAAGAAATTTTGTGAATAATCTATTTTATAATATTAAAATGTTAAAAGAAGAAGAAGTGATTAATTAAATTTGCAATAAAAGAGGAAGAAATGATTAGTATAATTTGAAAGAGATGGTATTTAATAAATCGTTCTAAAAATTGCTTACATGTTTTCGAACTAAATAGATGGCAAAAAGTAATTTTTACTATATAGGTGTAGTAGTCGGGAGCATCCCAATTCGCAAAAAGACATTTTCCCTCATGCTATTTGACAAAGCAGACTTATGGCAAAAAGACTTTTAACAAAAGGGACACTATGTAAAAAGACTTTTATATATATATTTTTAAAAAATTTGTTTATTAAATATAAGTTTGTTAAAAGTCTTTTTGCGAAGTGTCCTTTTTGTTAAAAGTCTTTTTGTGAAAAAGCCATTTTGTAATAAGTTTTTCTAGTGAAATGGCATTAGGCGAAATATCTTTTTGCGAAATGGCTTTAGGTCAACTGTCATAGATCCGTAGTCATTCATCAAGTCACTTATTATATATATTAAGATAAGGTCAAGTTTTTTGAATTATTATTTTCACTAAAATGTTGATTATTTCAGTGTAAATGTTGTTAAAATTACGAAACATAAACATAATATCTCTACGCCAAATATTTATCTTATAAAAGAATTGTTTACAATATAAATTATTATTATTGGATATGACGTCGTCATTATTTGAACTCAAAATTGAAAGATCGATGATTTAACCACATTATACGTCATCACCAGATAAAATTTAAAATTAAACTTGATGATGAATAAAATAACCCAAATTGGTCTTTCCTAACAGAACATTAGTACTGAAGGATATAATTATACCTTTTGTTTGGTCATAAAAGAGATGTGGTGCTTGGGGTTTACGGTTCTTACACACTTATAAAGCACTTATCCTTGTTCCACTTCTCTATAATGTCTTTCGATGATTCCCACTTAGTCTCGCAAAAAATAAAGAAATATGAAAAATCGCTTTTATAGAATGAAAGAGAAAATACCTACCAGACTTGTGAAAGTGGTCTGTTTCATTTGTTCACAAAAATAAACCATTAAAAATATTTTTACTTCTCATATTTCACAGAAATTTTTTTTCAAAAATTTCATGTCAAATCAATTTCATTTGATTCGTCAGTAAAAATAAACTAACCCAAATATTATCCAAAATGTTCCAATATTACATATTACATTGTTTGTTCCAATATTATATTATTATGTTTAATATATTCTTTAATATTAATACGAATATTTTTATTATTAGTAGATTCTTACTTTTATAACTATATTGTTTGTATTTTATTATCATTGGTGGGAATTTAAACATCAGAGGTCATTAAATTTACTCATAACTTTATATTTTTGTCTCTACTATTAAAAAATTCTTTGAAATGACTTTTTGAAATATTATGTCTATATTATATAGGTACTATTAAATTTAATTAATGTTTGATCAATATATAACATGATGACAAGAAAATTCATAGAGAAACTATTAATAATCTTTTAATATAGGTTATTAAAATATGAAATGTCCTTTTTTCGAATTGAAAGCTAAATTTATTTTATTTTAAATAAAAATGAACACAAATATTTAAAATAGTTTAATGTATTACATCAACTTGAATTATCGATTTGATTGATTGATAAATAATTCTTGTACAAGATAAAAGATGGCGCACAAAAAATAATAATATAATATTAGCTACAGCCGCGTAATCAACGGCTTAGTGAAACTAATGATTCTAGAAACTGAAACTTAATCAGGAATAATAAATGCCCTATAATCCTGATAGGAGTGGCAAAAAAAAGAAAGAAAAGAAAAACATGTCACGATAAAGAAAAACATGTTTCAAACGAACTGTTCTTTTTTTTATTCGTTTAATACACATGAAAAGCAAACTTTTACGAGAACTTCATTGCATAGCACACTTTCAGTTTTATGACTTTATTTGGTTTAATAGCTTTCTTAGTTTTTGGATCCTTTTGTTTAAAATATACTTATATTATGAGAATTTCAATGTTCAAATGTACTGCTACTTTTAGTGTACTGTCCATATGGATTGCTTTTAAAACTAAGTTCATCTATAACTCCTGTAAGCCATTTATTTTAAGCTGTTTCTTTATCACACTATATTTCGTGTATATTTCAAAGTTTTGGAGTTTTTATAGTAGTTGCATAAAAAAAATTTGTCTATTATGTTATATAGAAATGAAAATACGCTTTCGAAACATTTTCCTTATTTAAAATTTCATCAATAAACGGTAGGTATATGATTTTAGGATATAAATTTTCAAACTTAATGTTTTAAAATAATCTTACATGATATATTTAAATACCTAGTAAATGTTTTTGAAAACTCTAGGAAGAACTTAAAGATGAACTTTATTAAAAATATATGTATATTTTGGATTTATTTACTTAAAACTAATGGGAACAAAATTATATATCTGAAGACAGATCAATCATAATTTCAATAGCAGTTTATTATACTTTTCCAACCATTCAGCCTATAAATTTTCGAAACAAATAATTGGATAAAAGAAGTGACACTTTTATTGGTAAGAAAATCATAGCTTTAAGCTAATTTGTTAATAAAACTCAATTAAATGACTTTTCTACGATCAGATCAAGAGTAAAATTTCAATCTCAAAATCTGCTTTTATCTTTAAAAAATACAGAAAAAGAGAATAATTTTAAAGAAATTGAAAATTTTGTAATATTTTCCACATCAAATATAAAAATTTTCTAAAGTAAAGATACATTTTTCTTCAGGTTTTAAATACTTTAACTTCATAATCTTTATTTTTTTTTTTTTTTAATAAACAAGTTATTAAAAAATTCGAAAAAAAACAAAACATAAAACAAAAAACAACAAACAAAAAACAAAACAAAAGCATACATATTTAAAAATGTAATTAAATTACTGTTATTAAAAACAGGAAATTAAAAAAAAATCACTAAAGTTTTTCTATTTTTTTTTTATTTTATTTCCGCTTATTTTTTACATTATAAACACTGTTAATAATTTGATTGACAATAATAATGCATACATTTTCTCTTATCTATAAAAACCGTTAAATGTAAATATTTTAATATTTAATATTTTAATCAGATAAAGGTATTCCCATAGGTAAAAAATATTACGCACTGTCAGGCATATGATTTACTAAATATTGAACAGTTGGGATATCAAATCTTAATGAGGTAGAGATACATTACATTTTCAATTATCAGCTTTAATTTTGAAGCATGTGCGTTTTTTCATTAGGTTTTTTATTTTGGAAGTTGATAACTGTTTATGAATTTAAATATTACTTAATTGTAAATTTTACATTGAACATATTAATCTTATCAGAAGATTTGATTTCAATTCTGATCTCAATACTTTAATACATCAACTGTAAGAGAGTAAAACAAATCGTAAAACCTTGTTTTTGATAAAGTCCTGAAATTGTAAAAAAAAAGGTATAAATGTTAGTTTCTTAAAGGAACTTCATTTAAAATCTTCTCAAATTTATTCCTTGCTATTCCCAATTATTGGTTTCGAATCTTTTTTCAAAATCTAATGGAACAAAGTAAAAATAAGCGGAAATACCGCTGAACTAATAATGTCTAATAGCAATCTATCTGTCAATTTAATTATCTACTTCATATAATATTATTTTATGTATCTATAAATGCAGAATATTTTTAAATATGTATTTAGTATTTACTTAAGATTTTATTTCATTTGAATTAAATTTGGTTATATTTTTATTCTATCGGTTTTTACTATAGTAAATATTATTCTTTTTATGGTTTTGGATATTCTTATATATTAGTATAAAATTAAAGATTTTTTTTTGATTTTAAATATTTATATAATATACAAATATATAGATATACATTATTTATACAATATTAACAAAATAAATATTTACTCATCATTTTTAATTATTTTACTCTCATCCTTTTCTTAAAACCTCCTAAAATCCTCTTTACAGACACTTATTACAATTTTATTTATTTTCATATCCAGTAAAAGTTAATTAGTTTATATCTTTTTACTTAATTTTTTTTCATTTTAATATTTAGAACCATTATCCATACATTTCAAAAAAAACGTTAAGTTTTCACGTTACGTTACTTAAATTTTCATTAAAATTGCATACTTTGAGCGAGACTTTTTAATAATTGTCTGTATAAGTAATTTTTATACCCGTACGATAGGATCGGGTATAATAAAATTACTCCTCCGTTTGTAACACCTCGAAATAAGCGAGCTAGATATACCTTCAAAGGTATGGATCGGATCAGAAAAAAATTCTAAGACTTTTGAGCCATGTCCGTCCGTCCGTCCGTCAGCACGCTAACTCAAAAACTAAGAAAGCTAGAATCTTGAAATTTACACAAAATTTTTTGGGAGTAATTTGTAGGTTCCCTATTTTTTTTGGTTGAGTTTGGAACAAGCCTTAGGGTAGCTCTCGAACACCTAACTTTTAGATCCCCACATTTTTTTTGCAATAGAGCTATGAAATTTTAGCCGCTGATAGATCTCACAAAAATATTAATTTTATTTTTAATAACTTTTTTTTGTAGCCCCACCCGTTACGGAGCTACAGCTCCCCAAAGGTTCAAAAAAGCTCTGTATTTAAATTGTTATAGCATAAGTTGTGTAAGGTATATCTTCATTTTGAAAACGCCAAACGATTACTACTTTTATTAGATTTAAAAGTATATATACAATAAATATATATTTGTGGCATACGGTGTCTTAATTTACCGTTATGTGAAACTCAAATTTTGCAAAATCCTTCAACCCTTCTATCTTCTAAATGGTTTAAGTTGGAAACTTGCAATTTTGACAGAAGTTAGATCTTTAAAAATAAGTATGAGTCATTTCAGAAATTTTTTTTGTATCACCCCCCGTTTAGGAGCTGTAAGGGGTCAAAAACTGAAAATTTCCTATTTTTAAACACCTGTAACTTGAACACCTGTTAAAATTTTTTTAAAGTAATACATAAAAATTAAAGCTTCAACATTATACTCTTATTTCTGTTAACAACTATTTTTAATAATATAGGGTTACTTTATAATTGACGAAAGTGTTACTTGATTTTTTCAAATTTTCTAACAAATTTCTTCAACAAATTTTTTGCATTTTTTTTTACTCGATAATTTGAAATTGTTGAGGATATAATGCGTAGTACATAAAAATGTAAATAAATAAACAACATAACGGTTGCTTGAAGAATTTTTATTTATATGATATTAATATATATACATACTTATATAATATCATGTTTATTTACATATCGCATACGTCACTAGTGAATGAGTGATAAGAGTATAGATGTATATTATATAGCGCCGTATTTACATACATATATGTATTTTATTGTACTTATAAGAAATTATTCTGTCAATGGAATATTTAAATATAATATAATATAATATTTAAAATTATATTTACTATTTTATACTAAGTAAATTTAATATACATTTACCTCTTAGTATTAAATGGTACTATAGAATATTTGAAAAAGTTTTGGATTGATAATCGTTATGTGAAAGGTTAGAATCTGCTTTCGAAGAATGTACATATCACCATATAGTTTGAATATATGTACAACCCATAGTTCTAGAAATTATAAAATTCACCCAAATTATTTTAAAATACTAAAATATTAAAAAAATAATATTGTGAGCAGAGTGACAGGCTGTTAACATACTAACGGTTCGTACGGGTATCTAAGAGTTGACAAAGGCAACTGTATTCTTCCTCGTTTTTAGCACATTTCCAAAAAAATTTTGAAAAAATGTGCTTATTAGTTTCACTCTGTCCGTCCGTCCGTCCGTCCGTCCGTCCGTCCGTCCGTCCGTCTGTTTACAAAACTTCTACACCGTTAAAGATAGAGAAAAAAAATTTTAACCATAGGTAGGTCTTATAAAAAAAATAATTTTGTGGAACAACTTTTTCATGTAGCCCCCCCCATTACGGAGCTACACCCCCTCAAACTTTGAAAAAGCCCTATTTTTAAATGCATATATCTTATGTTCTGCTTAAGATTTTTTCAATCTGAAAACGTCATTCGACAGGTATTTCTTTTATCTTTGTAAATTAATATCAAAATTATACAATTTTTTTAAATTTAGTATTTAAATTTACCGTTATGTGAAAACCAAATTTTGCATGATTTTTCTACTTTCATAACTCCGGCACGCTTCTAGATACAAGCTTGAAATTTTGAGGCAAGAAAGAACTTTTAGAATTAGTATAAGTTTCCTCAGAAAATTTTTTCGGACCACCCCCTGTTTATGAGCTATTAGGGCTTAAAAATTGAAAATTTGCTATTTTTAAACACCTGTAACTTAGGAACCTGCACACATTTTACTTCTGCAAGATGTAAAAATTAAAGCTACAATAATATATTTTTACGTGTGTGAAAGGTTTATTTTAATTGTAAAGGGTTCCAAAGTTGCAGCTCTTCAAAATTGTAAAAAAGCCCCATTTTCAGATGTATATATCTCAGGCTCTGCGTAATAGTTTTGCAATCTAAAACCGGCAGAAGATCGAAAATTTTATTATCTATATGAAACAATATCAAAATTATGTAATATTATGTAATTTACGATTTAAATTTACCGTTATGTGAAAACCACATTTTGCATGAAATTTCTTTTTTCATAACTCCGGCACCCCTTTAGATAGGAACCTGAAATTTTGAGACAAGAAAGAACTTTTAGAATTAGTATAAGTTTCCTCAGAAAATTTTTTGGTAACGCCCCCTCTTTAAGAGTTATTACGCCTCAAAAATTGAAAATTAGCTATTTTTAGACACCTGTAACTTAGGCACCTGTAAAAATTTTTCTTCGGCAAGACATGAAAATGAAAGCTACAATAATATATTTTTACGTGTGTGAAAGGTTTATTTTAGTTGTAAAGGGTTCCAAAGCTGCAGCTCTTCAAAATTGTAAAAAAGCTCCATTTTCAGATGTATATATCTCAGGCTTTGCGTAATAGTTTTGCAATCTAAAACCGCCAGAAGATCAAAAATTTTATTATCTATATAAAACAATATCAAAATTATGTAATATTTTGTAATTTACGATTTAAATTTACCGTTATGTGAAAACCACATTTTGCATGAAATTTCTTTTTTCATAACTCCGGCACCCCTTTAGATAGAAACCTGAAATTTTGAGACAAGAAAGAACTTTTAGAATTAGTATAAGTTTCCTCAGAAAATTTTTTGGTAACGCCCCCTCTTTAAGAGTTATTACGCCTCAAAAATTGAAATTTTGCTATTTTTAGACACCTGTAACTTAGGCACCTGTAAAAACTTTTCTTCGGCAAGACATAAAAATTAAAGCTTCAATAATATATTTTTACGTGTGTTAACAGCTTTTCTTAGTTATATAGGATTCCGGACTTACGGCCCCTCAAAATCTCAAAAATGTCCTATTTTCACGTTTTTTTCTTATTACATGAAATTTTCAAATTTTTGTGTAAGTCACACTTCTAAACAATTTGTATTGAGTTTTGGAAATGTGCGCTTTTAAAAACCGTTGGTTTACATTCTACCTTGTTTTTTAAATACGATTAAAGAGAATACAGAAAATTTCTTCAATAATCCGAAAAGATATAAAGAATTTTAAAGTATTGAATTTTTGAAAATCATTATTACAAGTTAAATTAAAAATCAATTTAAGATTAAATTCAAAATTATTTGTTATACAAATCAGCGGATGCAAAGAAACAGAGAAAAGAGTGTGCTTGTCGAAATGTTATACTAACATAATTTTTCAGAAGTCGTTGCCATATAATTTAACTTATTTCAACAAATTTTCTATCTTAATTAGACATTTGTTTCTAGATATTTAGATTAACCAGAAAATGCGTTATGATCATATAAAAGAAGTTGTATGACAACTATTTGAACCCGTTGACCGAACTTGTTCATTCTAAACAAGAAAACTGGCATTTACATAAAAATTGAATTGAAAATATTTCAGAATTTAAATATAGGTTTAGTTGTAGGGTTCACACACTCATGTTAATCAATGTTAAACTAGAATATATATCATTTTCCATAATATCTATCTCATATCATTTAAGATATCACAAATGGAATTGGAAAATTTGTTATACGCTTAAAATATGTTCGTACGTACGTACAATAATACGTTATGAAATAAAAATAGTACCTAACACAACTAACTTTGTGATATTCAAATAATCTGACCCAAATTAATAATTAAAAATTTTACACTAACAAATCTAAAAGATAATTTCTGTTGTACAACTAATCTTTTGTGTAAAAAAAATTATTTTACTATTATCAAAATAACGGGAAAAATTTTTTAACATCCCTTTTTTTTTCATCATTTTATTTTTCTGTTAATTACAAAGCTTTATATTATATTCTGTTTAGATAAATTCAACACACTTTACATATTATATACTATTTTACTTTGATTTGTATAAAATTCATAAAACTTTATTATTAAAAAGTTTATTTACAAACCATCAGTTTACATCCTGATGTCATTATCATGGGAAAAAAAAACAAAAACAAATGAAACTTTTTTTTTTTAGTGTGTGGTTCAACTGTGATGTGGATTTTATCAGTTTTCCTTTTTTTTTTTTTTTTTTTGTGTTTTGAATGAATTATTATTATTCTATTTCAGATTAATTTACATAACATACATACATATATATAAGCGATACATAATAATAATATAAACTTATGGAAATAAGAAAAAAAAAATTTAATGATGAACCAAAATGGCATCGTACATTTCCTATATGTTATATTTGTATGTAATAACGATTCCTAACCATTTCGATTACATTAACAGAATGTCAACCTTTTGACTGACATTTTGTGGTTGAAACGTGACTTGAAAATTAATTTTTATTCTAATAGGAAAGTGAAATCATTTGTTTGTGGTTGAGGATTTTTTTTTACTACCAAAATCCCTAAAATAATACTGGTATGAACAAATAAAATACAAAATTCTTCATTATTTTTATGATTCTGTGGTTAAATTTGGAGTGAAAAAGAAAATAATACGATATAGATTCATACTTTTTGTCTATGATCTTTTTTTTTTTTTCAAAAAAAAAAAAAAATATTAAATTACAGAGTTATCAATTTGATTATCAATATTGATGACAATCACAATTATCTATTATTACAATTTCGGCTTCTTATATTAAAATTTGAAATTTTTTTTAACTTCTGACAAAGCAGAACACTATATTTTATAAAATAATCACATTTTGGGCTGTCACACTACAAACGTCATTCAGTTACCTCGATAAAATGTAATAGTTCAAATTTTTTTAGAGATATGTTGTAGATAACAACACTTGCTCAAACGAATTAAATTCATTAACAGTGGCTTCCAAACAATTCTAAAATAATACAAGAGAGGCAGCCATATCTATACTTTCTCATGTTTCATTATTAAAAATATTTAAATCACGACCAAGAAGAATATTTTCAAATAAAGCCTTTTCTTAAATAAGATTTTAAGTAAACTATATAGGAAAGGATTCCTATGTACATTGTTGGTACAGATTTGACTTAATGGAAGAGTAAAATAGGACAAAAGAGAGGAATTGAAAGGTAAATTGGATATGAAATTGAAAATGTAAGTGGAAACTGTAAAATGAAGCATTGCCCCCAGAGAGGTAGATGTGATGTCTCTTGTTCATATTTTAGCAGTTTCCTTTAGAAATTAAAAATGTTGAAGTTAATTACAACTAAGTTTATGTTAAAATCCTTATTATTTAGTACAGTTAGTTACTATCATAAGAGACCTATTTATCATATTTTAAATTATCTCCATTAATATTACCTGAATTATAGTCTATAGTGGTACATGAAGTCCATCTATTATAGTGACCACAGATAAGCTAAAATAGTAATAAAAAATATAGTAACATCATTTTGGTTACCATTTTTATTTTAAATATTAAACAATTTCCCGAAATTTTTAATGCTCTCTCTAATAATATTTTCGAATTAACTTTATTATAAAACAATCGATTCTAAAAACTTTGTCAAAATGGCACGAATATTAGAATTTTTGCTAATCCTGCTTAAAATAAATTAAAAATTTTTCAAATAATTGTTAAACTCTTATTAATAATTTGTTTAAGTTGACTAGATGAATAACTAAACTTTATGATGAACGCTGAATATTAAATGTAAATTGGCTATAGAAGAGAAAAGTTTTCGAAACCATTTACTTGAAGATTTATGAAGAAACTAAATTTCTCCCAATTATATTTTGAATATTAAATGAGAAAAAAAAGATAAATTTTTATTGGAAAACATTATGTAAACTAATTGTTATAGTCTATCAAAAATATCGTTAGTATTTTTAGAAATTAGTAAGTTATTGATTAGTTCTACTTTACTAACATATTATAATATTGCCATACACGTATTAAATATTACACATTACACAAGAACTTGTTGAGAACTTGCCAACATATTAAAAGAATATTTTACTTCTAGAATTATTGTATCACACATATAATAATCATCTGAAAATACATTTAGGAAAATTTATTATCAAGGACACAAACCCTAAGTTAAAATTTTGATATAATATAGAATAAGTTTTAAATAATAATCATTTTAATATAAAATGCGGCGTATTTGGGTAAAGATTTCGTAACGAAAACTTATTATGAATAAAAATGGATATTTTTCCAAAATAAAAACAAGAAGCCTTCTGTCACAATACATTCTTAGTTTTGCGGATGATATTTTAACCATTAATATTTTCAGCCGTGGCAAAAAGTAACATTTTATTAGATGTCATTATAGGCATATTCTCTTAAATTTCTTATAGTATATGTAAATTCCATCATGGAAAAAATAAAGTTTGCTTAAGTTTTGGCTGTGAGGGACGGGATCATGACGATTTTTTTCCGATTGATTAAAAAATTGTCAAAAACGACCGCTATGAAAAAACAGCGAACAAAGCATCCAGTTTAAGTATATAATGTATTTTTGTCTCTGGTGTGTTATATATGGAAAATATTAATGATATTTAATTACTGAAAACATTTTAATGACTTTCTAAAATTGGTTGCAATCGAATTTCAAACGAAATTTTCAAAGTTTGAATTCAAAACTAATCATTAAATTAGCTTTAATTAATTTGATTGCTGTTTTTGTAAATATTTTCCGAATTATTTCTCTGAGAATTAACCATTTTTTACTGGGGCTGATCAAAAAATCAAACTTTTAGGCAGTTTATTCGCCAGTAAAATAATGTAAATACGTTTACATCTACACCAATTATACAATTGCACAAAATTAAATATGTAATTACATTTTTAGAATTTTTATGTAAAATTGTTAAAAATCATAAAAAATTTTCTTCAGTTTTAAGATAAACTTATATAATTCAGAAAATATATTATTGCATGACATAATATAATTTTAGAGCTGTAATTTTTATGTCTTACTTGCAATAAATGTAAAAATAGGCAATTTTAAATTTGTAAGCCTAATAACTGTTAAACGTTCTAATAACGTAAACGTATCGAACTACAAACATTTTTCCAGAGGTATTCTAATTCTTAAAGATCTTCTTGCTCCT
This sequence comes from Poecilobothrus nobilitatus, assembly GCA_947095535.1. Lineage (NCBI taxonomy): Eukaryota > Metazoa > Arthropoda > Insecta > Diptera > Dolichopodidae > Poecilobothrus > Poecilobothrus nobilitatus. Next base: position 32,414,608 of record OX352774.1, read on the forward strand.
GGTAAAATTTCTATGTTACTTCTAAACGCATTCTTGAAATACGCATACTGTTCAATAAATAGGCTCTAGGCCATATAACAATAAATTTACATACTAAAATAATAATTTATAAACCTTCATTTCCTACGGTAATTTAAAAAAAGGTTAAACATTATCTGACTCATGTCGCAGTGGTTAAGTCGCCAACCTTTCAATCGAAGCGTCTTGCGTTCAAACCCCGGTCAGGTCATAAATAAAAAAAAAAATATGTAGTACTTTTATATCGTAATAATGTATATCGTATAATTAATAGTAGTAATAATAACATTAATAATATTAATAATAGTAATAGTAATAATAACAATAATTATAATAATAGTAATAATAATATTAGCTGCTACAGTGGAGTTATCTTTGGTTATATCATGCAAGTAAGGTGTTATATACTGCTGCACGTTGTAATCCACTGATGGCGCTGACTCTGTAGCAAAATAATAATAATATTAATAAGAATACTAATACCAATAATAGTAACCGCTACAGTGACAGTGGGGGTTGCCTTCAATAATTACCTCATGTGGTTACTATATACTACTTGTTGTAACTGTTGTGATGGCTTTAGTCACTGTTAGCAAAATAGTAATAATAATAGGCGGATTCATTGCTTCCTTACAGTCCCACTCCCAATTCAATGTTTCCGTATCCATTTCCTATCCCTACTCCCTAGCCAATATGCTGGGTTCGCAGGTAAGGGTTTCATCCCATTATATTGGCAAAAGGGGGAGGTGGGTTTAGTCAGTAAGAATCTGACACTACCAAGGGGGACATTCTTGGTGTCTTTGGAAGATTCCCATCTCCCTTAGGGAAAAAAAAACATAACTTAAGATATTTGAGAACAGAATTTTTACCCTTTTAAGGGGTTGTAGCTCCGTAATGTATATTGGGCTACTTAAAACTAATTCTTCCACAACATTCATTTTTTAATGGTTCAAATTCATGATTGAAATGAATGAAATTGCTCCTTTTCAAACGGCGTGGAATTATTATAAACGAACGTACGGGCAGAATGAATTTAATAAGGAAAATTATCAAATTTGTTTTTGAAAAATATTTTAAAAAGGCGTTAAAGTAATCTGTAATGAAAAGGATTTTAAACAATAAAAAAAAAATCAATTAAATTTTTGGATTACCATTCCAAAGAAAAAAAAGATCTTGTCAACTTTATATAATACTTGTTCGACTTGACGCCTACTCATTCTTCTACTCCTTTCAATATCTTTTTATTTTTATGTATTACGCAATGTTATCTAAGATATTTTTTTTGTGTTTTTTTTTTTAATAATTCAATTTGAAAATCTTTCAATAAATTGAATTTATTTATTTTTTTATTAGTTCACAGAATTTCTTAATTTTTCTTAGAGTCAAACAAAAAACTTGACATTAAATTTTATTCGTTTAGAAAACTAAATGTTCCTGTCGTAAATTCGTTATTTAATACGAAACGACAAAATAATCCGATTTTATTTAATTTTTTCTTTTATTTTTTTCTGCAAAAGTAGTAAAAACTAAACAAAAACTTTTTAATATTAGTATTCAATTTTTGTTTTTAGTTTCTTTTTTGGTATTTAAATCTTTAGATATTGCTTTCATATTTAATGCAAAAGTATTTTATAGTGTCTCTAATACGACTTAGGTACCTATAGTTGATTTTTATTTTCTTTTTGTCACTTCTTTTTTTTTTAATTTTATTTTTCTTCAAAAGCTTATTAAATTATTTATGTACGCTGATGCACATTCAAAAGGAATTTAACTCAGTATGTTAGAATGCAACAGAAGCAGATAAATAAAAGTTTGAAAAAGAACTTCTTTCATAGGATACGAAGAAAAAATTCCAGAATAATCACCAGATAGAAATTAATTAAGGCAAAATTTAAATGAAATTAAAGAGGTCAGAGTAAATTGAAATCTCAATTTAATTTTTAAATTGTTGACTATCTGAAGTTATTGTAAATTTTACTTAGTTTTAGTACTACAAAGATGGTAGACGTATGCCAGAATATTACGAATGCATGTGGATCTTAACTGTAGATTTTATAAAGAAATTGACGCAATAGAAAGCATAAGGCTTTCGCTGCACCTGTCCCAATATGTCAAAAAAACGGGAGAAATTTCTTCGAAATTTTTTTTTTCCAAGTTTTAGGGGAACTTTCTCATATGGATCTAACATGCTTTCAAAGCTTCTTCTACCAGAGTGATATCATTATAGTTTAAATCAACGGAAACTTGGTGTAAAGGCTCTTGTCGAATAGGCTCTAGTCGAATAGGTTTTGTTACATTTTTGATACAGGTTCACTCAGCCAGGTTCACTCAGCCTTCATCAATAAGACAAAATGCTGCGAGAATAACATACTATTAGCTAGAGGATAATTTACGATAATGCTATAAGGATACTTTACATTCCTTTGAATATGAAAATCATTAAGAATATTGCAAAGCTTATAAAATAGTTTTTAAAGATTCAAGATGGATATTAACAACTTTTTTCACAACATGCCTGTCAATTTGAAATTAATTTTCATTCGCTAACTCAACTTTCTTTGACCAAGCAGTACATTAGTACAAAAGGTCGTATAATCTATGTTTGGTCAAAAAAGAGAGGTGGTGTTTCAGTTTCACAACAGTTAGTTGGTTTTTTTGCTTCGTTCAAAATGATTTATTTTGTATTGCCAAGTATTTAAAGTTCTCATATTTTTTTTATAATTTAGTATTTTCAGAAACAAGTGCATAGTTAAATTCAGAACCTAATCATGATACAAACATAAATTACAAACTAATTAAGAATAAATAACAATAAAACTCGCAACAGCATGAACTCTAAAAAGCATTGACACAAACCTTATACCGGGTGTTATTTGCATGCTGTTTGTTCTAATAATATTCCTGAAATGATGAAATTTATAAATAATTGAAGGAGTAGTATTTCGCATTTAATATATCAAATATAATATTTTATATCATTTCGATGCGCTCCTGTGTAAGTAAAATCTAATTAAATTAAAGTAATGAAGAAATTAAGAAGTAAAAAAATTGAAAACTCTTCTATAGTTTTACTAAAATTATAAACACTTGATGTTAAGAAGTTTAAGTAGTGTCATATAGTATTGGAGTATTTCAAAATGATACACATATACTTTACAAAAGGTTAATTTAATATAAAACTTATTTATTTCTCATGCATGCATTATATGGACTTTGATTCTTTGGAAGATTGTTTTTGGTTCTGCAATTCTTGATATAAAAAAACAAAACTCAATGAACTATAGGAGGGAATATGATCATATAAAATAAATTTGAAATATAAGTAAAAGTTTTAATACATTTTTTTTTTTTTTGTTTTATTCATTTTTTTTTTTAAATAAATATTTATGAGTATTAACTAAAGTATTTTTTTATTATCAAAATTTATAACCAAGATATATTTTGAAGATATATTTACTAAATATATAATAATATTTTTTTTTAAATTAGATCTAATGTTTTATTTTGGTTTTAACCCTTTCACTACCAGATCTTTATTTGAGACAAAACCTCACAATATCCTTGTGATGTTGTTAAAGACCCAAAAATGTTTAAAGACTCAGATAAAAAATATGACAAAAAAAGAACTGTATCTTGAGGTACGAAATTTAGAGTTTGGAATGTTTGGAAAATTATATGACATCGGTTCGGTATGTTATATTGTGAATATCTTAATGCAAAAAGTAATAAATTGTCTTATTAATTCAAATAGTCTCCATTACTTTTTGAAATATATTAACTCAATAGATAAAAGAAGAAGCTTATAAAATAATTTTGTCTACTACTTAATAGACTTTTATTAAAATTATATGTAGTTATCTTTTGATTTAACATTGCCTAATTGCCAATGTTTTTTTCATTATTATAACTTTAAAATTAAATTGGAAAATTTCTACTAATTTTCGTGGCGTTCTATAGTTTTCTTTTAACAGGTTGTATATGCGTGCAATTATGACAACTGCTTAAAGTTATATATACCTATAATAGAAAATATTGAACATATTTTGGGAGATTTCTTTTTTATTTTTTAGCAAAATTTCATCTGCATATTTTTTCTGGATGTGCAAATAGGATATTTTTGAATAGCTTCACGATGGTAAAAACTCTATCAAAAAGTCTCACTCAATATATTACTTTTTTTTGTAGCATTGCTTCTTAAGCTACTATATATTATAATATACTCTTCCTGTTAAAGTATAATTTTTGTAGAACATTTAATGTTAGTACTTCATAATATATTCAGATCATAGGTGTAACCACTTTTTGAGCAAGATCTTTCTTAAATTTAAAAGAGTTAAAAATTATTCATTAGTAGAGCCCTTCTTTGAATTTCGCTACAGTTAATTTGTCAAAGCGTTGAAAAATAGCAAAAAATTGTTTTCAAAAAAGGATATTTCAAACAATAGACTAATTCTTCACTATATTACAATTTATTAGCATCAGATGATTGTTGTAGATTGTTGAAGAATATTTTTTGACATTAAAATTTGGAATTGATTATTTTATGAACTCATTAAATTAAGAGGTGTTATAAGACCAATAATCACTTAATTACAATGATTAGATATATGATTATAAGATATTATTATAATCACTTTTAATATAATTTAAATTTCGCCTTTTTTAGTAAGTGGAATAATAAAATTGGTATTTATGCATTTAGTTATAAAGCATTTAGGAAAAAATTGAATTCAGACAATTCAGCATGATTGCAAGCCAGCCCCAAATTATTTTACATTTATCTCAGTTTTAATATAATTGCAGTCTTACGGAATTATCATTTTCAATATCTAAAGGATTAAAAGAATGTGCTTGAAAAATATTATCCATTTTAATCATCAGAACATCATATTCTGATTCCAATTGCGAAGAAAAATCATTGAAACTATAATTCTAATTTTCTTCTGGTAATATTTCAGTTTTTTTTTTTTTTTTTTTTATTAATTTTACCACCCAGTATCTACATTAATTCCTAAACATTGTGCAACCCTTATACTGTTTCCTCTAGTGATTATTATTTAATATTCAGACGATATTAAATATTAAAATAGTCAGACATGTTATTAAGAAAAGTAAATCTATTTCTAATTAAAAATAATATTTAAAATCGAATTATCAAACATTTTTGTTTTCTTCATCATTCAATTAAATTTTCCACTATCTTAAATTACTGTTAAAGTTTCTCTCAACTTTAAATGTACCAAAAGATTCAACATTCCTATCCTATTTATAAATAAAATCATTATCTAAAATATCTACCCACATATAATACTCTTTTTCCATTATAACTGTTAATTTCTCAATTTAGAACACCTTTACTTAAATGTTTAAAAATAGAAACATTTTAAACTTTTACTGCTGAAAATAAAATTACAACTACCTCCTACTTTCCATTCATTCACAAAACAATTCTTTTGTTAAATTTCCAAATTTGAATTTTTTAAGAGAAATATGAATGGCACAAAACTATACTAAGTTAAATAAAATATCATAAATATTAGAAAATTTTCATAATTAATGAATTAAATGAAAATGTTGGAAATAAATTTCCATTTTAATGAAATATCTATCAAGAGAAATGAACATTACATTAAATTTTTCTCATCCCTTATAATTTTTAATTACCAACAGAACCATACATATGTGGCTTTCGTTAATATACGACTATGTTGTAAAGAGAATGAATTGGTTTAAAGCACTTTGGTCTAAAGTATATTGGTCTAAAATATTTGAAATTGTTTTATTTCTTAAGGTTAACTCTCACATATCAGATCAGTCTCAATTTCAGATTTTTGATTAAAATTATGTTATATATAATTTTACTGCTATTCGCATATTTCAGTTGAGTCTAAGTTCAGTCTTAATTCAGCCTCAGTTCAGTCTCATTAATTTCTTTTTTTTTCAGCTTCTAATTTTTTTTTTTATATCCTACCCGATTATTCAAAAAAACTGATTCGATATTTTATTTTTTCTTCTTTTTTTAATAGAATTGGTGAGAAGATTGATTTGAGACTGAACTTTAAGTGTTTATATTTATTATTTAAATATTTTTATTAATTTAATCAATATCACTAAAATTCTCAGATCCTTCAAACCATTATGGACTAAATATTTTTATTAAATTATGAAGTTTAATTTATACAAAATAAATAATCTACCACCATGACCAGGACATTTTTAGTTCAGATTTATGCTCTGAACAGATATCGAGCACATAGAGAAAATATAGAATGTACGTTCTGAACAGATTAAAAATATTTTATCTCTAAACTCTCCGAAATAATTTTGAAACACAATAAGAGCTTTAAGCTGTCAAATTATATTAAAAAATAACATTTTTGACATTTAAATTCAAATTCTCTACGATATCTGAATACGAAAATCGAACATTTAGATCATACTCTGAGCGCACTCTAAATGGAAAAAGAAACACAAAAGATAAACTCTGATCTTTGAGGATGAAAAAAGAAACACAAATTTTTTTTTTTTGCCAGTTCTGGCTGTGCTCTGAACTAAAAAAGAAAAACATCCCAGGTAAATTATAATTTTAAATTATTTTTTACTATTAAAAATGTTTGAAGTACAGGTTTTAAACTTACAGTCCTACAATTGATATATAACGTTAACCTAATACAAACAGCGTGGAAAATATTTTTACAAAACCTTAAATTTTGAGCACTTTAAATTAATATAATAAATTTTATAATATTATTGCTGCAATGGTTCAAAAAATTTCATAAAGTGCTCCCAAAAAAACTTGTATCAAAGAAATTAGTTTATTTAATTCTAACAATTCTGTCGTCCATTTGCAAAATGGGGCAAACCTAATTTTTGATTAAAATTAGAATTTTGTACCAATCAACAGATTTTTTAAAGATCTTGTGAATTGCAAAACAAAATTTTACAAAATAAAACAAATTTTATAGGTAATCCAATTTAAAATTTATTTTTATTTGGAAAACGACCGAGATTTTCGTGATTTAAAAAAAAATCATTTATAAGTCACTTGGCTCATTTTATAAATTGGAGACATAATTACAGAATTACTTTTAAAATTACAAAACATAGATAGTACCTATACTGTACATGCAATACTTTATAAATTTTATCTGTGATATATAATTTTCAATAAAAATGATAAATATAAATTTATTATGAATTAAAATATGTTTCTTTATGGAACCGTCCAAGTATAAACCTTTCAATTATTTTTAAACAATTCTTAAATTTGGCTTACTTTATTAATTCGTTATTTTTTAACCAATTTACTGATATTCCACCATAGTTTAATGGCGCCAATAGAAATAAAAATAAATCTATACAACATTAAACTTAAGAATCATCATTAAAGTAGCACGTGATGTCTTCGTCTCGCGAACAAATTTTTCCAACAAAATTAGATTGTGTACTTTATATTGCAATATTTTAGATAAACGCTCGTCATATCATATATATTACTATCTATATACAATTTTATATCAGTTGTGATATCATTAATTTGTGTTGTTTAGACATTTTTTTCATTTCTATGTTTTTTTTTTGTTTTATCTTATATTAATGATAGAATTATTCAATTTCAATAATAGAATTGTTCCATTAAAATATATTTGCAAGGTTATGTTTTTATACCATTTTATTTTTATTTTTCTTAATTATAGAAAATCTGTATTTTATTATACAATAATAGTAATAAAGTTTGTAAAAGTACCGTTAGAGAATTTTAATTAGCTTCGATAATATTATGTAATTTTTTTTTATTTCTTTTTTTTCTTTATTTTTTTTTTTTTTTTTTTCACATAAATATTCCGAAAGAGAAGATGAAAAAGAATTAAAGGAAGAAAATATCATTCTGACCTAAATACATTATTAGCATTCGTAAAAGAAAATGAATATTACAGAAAATAACAATCAGGATGAGAAATTAAAGAAGGTGAAAACTACTTTAAAAATAAATTGTTAATTTAAAGAGGTTCAAATTTGTTTTAAATAAAATACATAGGTACTTAGATCTACTTTACTATTTTTAGACATATTAATTTAAATTTATGATACAATCAAATTTGAATACCATCGAGGATGAGTCTCTGACATAAAACAAAATTTAAAAAAGATATTTAACATAAATCCAGCTAATAAAAATGATTTTTAGCAAAATGTTATTTCGTACAAAAGACATTTTCTTAAAAATCTTTTTAGTACAAAACATTTTTAGCAAATGGAACTTTTGATATAATTTTTTTATAAATGATACAGATGTTATCAATTACATAGAACCGTTGGTGGTGTTGGGCATTGTGATAATTATAAAGATGAATTATTGAAACGCTGATTATTAAAACGCTGATTTTGAAACCGTCTTCAAAATTATTTTTAATTCAGAATCTTGCATCAACATGTTCTCTTAATACAAATTTCTTGGAAAAAATATTAAACCTCGATTCCGATATGAACTTAAAATCACTCCAAGTTTTTGTTTTTCTATTATACTTATTTTAACAACAAAGGATTTATTTATTTACTTTTCCTTTTCTAGGAGTCTAGAATATATTCTGTTCTACTAAAATATGGGAATTGGAAAAATGCTATTTAAGAGGAGTTGTATGGTAAGTGTGTGATGAATAAGTTTAGGGGTCAATTATGAAATTCTTGTGAGTTAAGACTTTTTTCTTCTCTGAAAAGTCTTTCAAAAAAAGTCATCAAGCAATCATGAAAGTCTTATGAATTGAAAAGAAAAGACTTTGCTTTGTATGGAAAATTTTTGTTATCAAAAACATAAACTGCATTATCTTATTGAAAATAAACACATATTTTGTATGAAATTTTGTGGATTAAAAATAATAAAAAATAAAACTAGGAAAACTAGTTTTATTTGGAGTTTCATTTTGGATGAAGTGATTATATAAAGGGAAGTAACTACAATTTTGTACCGTGAAAGAAGATGCTTAAGGGACATTTCGAATTTTTAGATACACAGATAAAAACAAATTGTACTTTGAAAAAAAATTATAGTATAAATATAATATGTGTGGCATTTATTTTCATATCTATATGACTATGCAATAGCGAAAGTTGCTAGAAGTCCCCGTATTTTGGCAATCAGAAGTCGGACCAACATGACTTAAAAAAAATGCTCACCGATTTTCAAGTAGAATTTAAATTAGTAAACAGAAATAAAAAAATTCGACTTTTAAGCACGCCCCCAAAAAACGGACCTCAAAAACTACGGTACCACTTTCCGGAACTTTTTTTCATTTTTAGTTTCTATTAAAGTATCGAGGACTAGGTTTTTTAAATCAGATGGGTCCTTTATTTTTCAAAATCCACAGCTATAATGCGTGTAACTTAAAAAGTCTGGAATTATGAAAAAGTCATAAAAATAAACATTCATGATAACGAAAAATAATGACTTTTTTCTTAGAAAAAAAAAATCTTTTCCCATGAGACTTTCATGATTGACAAAATAAGGACTTTTTTCTAAAAAAGAAAAAAGTCTTAACTCACAAGACTTTTATGATTGACCCCTTAGATTCGTCTTCAATATGAGCAATTTGCAAATCTTAAAATTGCCATATTTTTAAATCTCGTAAAAAACTGTATTACCTCGTACAGAATTTATTCATTTGTTGTTATTAAATTGGGGTCCGACGCTGTCTAATTATTTTCCGCTGAGCAACTAAAACCTAAATTCTGTACAAACTTTATATTCATACGTATAAAACGAATATTTTTTGTTGTTAAATTTTGATAAATTGTTGAAATATGTATGAAAACAATAATTTGTAGAGATTTTATCGTTGGTTATGAAATCAGGATTATATGCATTTTCATGTAATTGAGTAATTCTAAATTAGAGGTATTTTAGAGCTGGTAACAAAATCAAAGTTCAATAATTGGTTAAGATGGAGTGTGTGGGATGATAGTCACCAATTTTAAATCGTTGTTGTACATATAAAATACATTATTTATATACAGTTTTTATTATTTACATAATATGTACCTAATGCATATAATCTATTATTCAGATCTTAAAAGTTTACCTTTTGATACATTTTAATTTTATACGTTCAAATTCCAAAAATTTGGATTTTGATACATTTAGATTTCAAAATATTTGAATTTAAAATTTTGATTTAAAATTTTCGATTCTACGATTTGGCCTTTGTAGCAGATACTTTGAAAATGTGTCCTTGTTTAAAAAAAAAATGAAAATACAAAAATTTATCCTTGTCGAGTTGAGGGAACTCAAACCCCTCTAATGATTATACAGACATCAGACAACATTCTCTTTAGTTGCCATTTCTGAAAAAAGCATGTTTATCGCCTTTTTTCTAAAACATATACAACTCAAAGTTAGATGTGTTTTTGAGGTGTCTTCTTTTTTTTTTTAAATTATTTCCCCCCAGTTAAATCGTCATTATTATAAGTGGGTTCTTTATATATACATAATATTATCTTATAATATTTTGTTATAGATTGACTGAAGATGAGGTTTAAATAATTTAAAACCTTTATATATATATATCAGATCTGCAATACTCAATTCAATATTTAAGAAGTAGGATATTATAAAAAATATTTTAAAATCATTTGTAACAAATCATTTTGAAAAACTTTAATTTAAAATTATAGTCATTAAAACAAACTTATATTACATATTAATAAATTCAAAAGAAATTTTAAAAATTTCAGTTTTCAAAAAAAAAATTAACATAATCCGCAAAAATTAAAACAAAAAAAAAGAAAAATTCTATGTAAAACTTTTTTAATAGTAAAACTTTAAAAAAAAAAAGTTTCGTATTACTGCAAAATTAAATTTTTTAATAATATATTGAATGAAAATGTCAAAAATGGAAAACGTCTTTCAAACCAAAAAAAAAAACACAAAACAACAATAGACAAATTTTTTATGCTATTTTTTTTCTTTCAAATTTATAGTTTTAAAGAAACGTTTGAAAATAAATTTTCCGCATTACAAGTTAAAAATTTTACCATCCTAAAATACATTCATACGATCCATACCATATAATATACGATCAAAAAACAAAACTCAAAGAACTATTTTTTGAAAAATGTTTCTATGACAACTAAAGTTTTCTATATCCTTTTTAATATCAAAGGTCATGTTTCAGCTTTTTAGCAAAAAATAAAATAACACTTTTTGAAAGTTTCTTCATCTACACCTTAAAATAAGTTGATCAACGCTAAATGAAAAATTTTATTTGGTAACCGATTTGAATTTTCAAAAGGACTCAAAAAAAAAAAAGAAAACTTTTATGCCATATTTTATTTTTTTTTTCACTTTATAAGGGTATCCTTTCAGGATGGATTTATAAAAAGAAAAAAATATATAATGAATTTTATAAAAATTAAAAGAAAAAAATTAAAATTTTAGTTTTTGACGGATTAAATTTAAACTTTTTACTGAAATTAACTCTTTATCCATCATAATGTTTTTCTTTATGATTTTCTATTTTTAACCAGATTTTTCATTTTACTGCGTTAAATTTAATTTTAAAACTTTTCAAAGAAAGAGGAAGAGAATATACTTGGCAGCTTTTTGAAGGCTGAAGAGAAGTACATATCTTAAGTAAAGTTTATAATATAATGTATAACTAGCGAGGGAACTTCAAAATAAACACCTTCAAAAAAAAGAACACCAAAGCACTGATAGTTAAGTTTTCAATAAAATTTTCCCCTTACCTTTTTCCGTTTCAGTTTACCTTAAATATTCAATTTGTTCTTTATATCTGAAATAAAATATTTTTATTCAACTCTGCAAAATTTTTAATTGCAGGTTGATTGTTCCGAAATGGATAAGCACATGACGAATTAAACGTTAGAGACAGCGCAAATTCAAATTCAGCAAAGGCCGCAAGTTTCGAATTGAAAGAAAAAATGCTGAATAATTCAGTTATCTTAATAAAATTGCCCAATTCTGCTTCCTATTTTCATTAATCTTTGTAATTTTAATTGAATCAAAACTGATTACTATATTTTAAATTCTAAATCTTAGTTCGATTAAAAGTAGTAACAGATAATGCATTTAAATATTTTCGTAAACTCTCTGTTAGAAACATTTTATTGGAAATTAAATTAAAGATAAATTATCCTATTCCAAATATCATTCGAATAAATCGAACAATATATACGTTTTCTTTTAAATCTATTTATTGCTTTGCAATTAAAAATAAAAAAATAAATGTCCTTTTAATTTATATTGCTGATATCCTTGATTTTGCAATCCTTTATTTCTTTATCTTTTTAAATACTATAAAATTCTAATATAAGATAAAATATTTTTGTACTATTCTATTTATTCAATTTAAATTGCTACATTAATTTCATATTATTATTTCATGCCTAGCTATCATAATAATGTGCTAAACATACAATTCACAAAATTTGAAAAATTTTCTTTATAGTTTCACTCTGTCCGTTTGTATGTTTGTCCCTTTACAAATCTTCTATACCTTTTTAGATAAAGAAATTAAATTTTAAACTTAAATAGATCTTATAAAAAAGGAACAGTTGTATAACAACTACTTATGTAAAACCGTTTTATACTACTCACTCATCTAACTACATCCATTTAATTTTGATTGAAACTCTACATTTCAATTACATAACACAACATAACCCAAGCTCAATCGGGTATTTTTTTAATTTGAAAATTTCAAATAACAGACAGTTTCTCCTCAAGCTTTATTATAGTACCTACCATAACTTTTTGAAATTTGATATTTAAACTATTGGTTCAGTATATTATGCAAAATGTTTGACCCTCCGTATCTTCTAAATTTATCTATTTTCACTTAAAGTTAGATTGAGACCAAATTTCTTCAGAAGACATATGATTGTATTCTTTCTCTCAACTTCTTTTGGCTTTTGCAGGTTTTAAAATGTGGACCTTCAAAAACTTTTGGTTTTTTATACGGCACTATTTTATTTCCTGTTTAACTAAAATCTTTCATTCTTGATCAAAGCAATTTTGATTACTTAAGTGATTCTTAATTCAAATAACAGATACAAATGTACACAAACGATATCATGAATTTTTCCAGAAAAAAAACTCCAACGTTTTCTTATTATTATTGTAGTTTTTATTATCATAAAAATGCACAGCAAACTCACAAAAACATCATTGAAGATTTTGTTTCTTTCCGGATGAGGTGTAGGGTCTATGACTTCATCCAGTAATAAAAAATCAGTTAAAATAAATATTATTATATACAAAACAAAATTAAAACTTCAACCAGATGTACCTATATATTTTCTCTTTTAGTGATAGATATTATATATTATAAAATATAAATAAATATATATATATGTATATAACATTGTTATATATTATTATACATTAGTAATAACGAAATTTAAAGGACTTTGAACGCCTACAAGTAAAATTTTTTTTTTTTTGTTGTTTTATATAACAATAAACTCCTTGTAAACTTGTTCCATGCATTATATAACAGTAGAACTTCGTTACATAAAATAATTTTTTAATAGATTTTATTTTAGCAAATACAATAATAGCAAATACAAATTTAAACATACCTTTCAAAAGTGTAATCGAAAATGGAAAAAGAATCTTTAAAGTACCTACGAAATTCCAATCTACTAATATGCAACTCATGTTAATCTCGTCTACTTACCGAACTCCTTCACTCTTCTTAATTCACGTTTAAATATTATAGCATTATTTCTCTTTTTATAGATGTCTTCTAAATAATTATACTTGTTCTTTTAAAATAGAAACAATAATGCCTCTCTTGAAACAATTACAACGCAACACTAGGGAATATCAAATAGCCATTTCTATACGACGTAATTTCTCTTAGATGGGTTAAAACTGGTTCTGGAAACTAGTTTATTGTGAGAAGAGGGCAAAATATGGAACATGAATTCCATTATTGGATGGATCCTTCCACTGTGTGGACTGTGTAGGATCTATTCAATGGGTTCTCTCCACAAACCACACAGTGTTGATTGATATATGGTCCATGATGCAATTTGGCATTTTTGGAAAAGAACCAGAACCAAGCATAAACATTAAATATTTACATTGCTGCTATTAATAAATAATAAACGAAATTTAACGTCATATTGAGTGGAAGGTATTCATTTTTCTGATTCTCTAGTTTTAGAAGACCTATAAAAAAGTCTATTCATAGGTAGTCTATTTCATATTTACAGGTAGTAGAAAAATTGGTTTTTTTAAATTGACTTTTAAAAGAGATATGAAAGAGTTTTAACTAAGCTGTAAACTAAATATTCAAAAACTTAATCATTTTAATATAATATACATATAACATTATTAATTGTAATAGAATTTTATTAAGTCAATACTTAGGTACCGTCTTGAGTCTATAAATTAAATTTCTATAAAATTCCATTAATAAAAAACTAAAATAATAACAACTCAAAAAAGTCCTTTTTTTTACCCTTCACTTTTATTTCTTATACATCCATTAATAATCCTTTTTTCGAATCATGCTTCTTTTTATCAAAAATATCGGAGGAGCCGGAAAATGAAATAAAAATATTTAATCTACTTATTATAAAAATAAATTAATTTATCTGTTTATTTTTTCTGGGAAAAAAAAAAAAAATACTTTTATTACTTTGGTAGTTATGATGGTGGAAAAAAATAAAAAAAAAATAAATATACCAACAAATTTTTTTTAATTATTGTTGTTGAAATTTTTCTTTTTTTTAATGATTTTATTTCGCTTACAAATAATTTTTCTTAATTATAAATTAAATGTTTTTGAGAATTTACAAAAAAAAAAAAAACAGTCTTTAATCACTGAACTGTAATTGAAGTTTTAGAATTTAATTAGCTTTGAATTCGTTTTAAAAATATTAAATTACATAATTGCATAATTTTTAGGGCCGGGAATAAAATTATAAAATTTTTAATGGAAAATAAATACATACTTGTAAATAATAAGATTATAACCTAAGATCTATATAAATATTATCTTGCTTTACTAAATATCGTATCTGGACCTCTTAGAGTCAAGTATATATCAATGGTTATTAAAACAACATATTATTAAAAGAAAACATTTGTCACGACTCCAATCCAGTAAAAGTCTTAGCTCTTCAAAATTTTGTTTTGCTTTTGTTTCTACTCTTATGAAGACCATAATATAGCCACTAAATCGCATAGTTATACATAATTAAATATGCCTCAGTTCTTTTTAATCATTATTTTGACTAATGCGTTAATTACACGGCTGCAGCTATTGTATAAGATCATGAAAGGCAAAAGTTTTATTTGTACGACATCTATTATCTTATACAAGAGTTATTTTTTTTTTTACTTATTTTATATTACGACATTAATTATTACGATATAAATTATTATTTATATATTGGATATGCCTTGAGGAGGGCGGAAGCCAAGATCTTTCGATTGGAGACCTACCGATTTAATCTGTCCATCAACTATTAGTAAGATTAATGAATAATTTAATTGTTATAAAATGTTAATTTTTTTTTTAGTCTAAGAATACATAGACTTATTAGACTTGTAAGACTATCTAGACTTGTTCATAAAGGTCTAACAAAACAATCATAAATTTTGCAGAAAACGTATACCTACTATGGGTTACATAACCTAGCCTATAGCTACTATGAGATAAACAGTACAGCTACGAATACATACAGTTTTGGAAATTGTTGCATGTTAAACTACTTTCAACTAATTTATAATGATCGAGGGTGTGTTACAAAACAAAGAAATTTTTAAACAGAAAGAATACAAAAAGAGTCTGTAAGGTTGGATAATCCGAGGAGCCAAACTACAAACTTCTTCAAAATAAAAAGCAAAATAGAAGGTAAGAAATAGAAAGGTATTGAAAAGTAATACCATAATATCGCAAATTAGATAAGTATTACGAATATTAAATATTTGATGCATTCAGATTCATTTAAAAAGGGATGAATTTCAAAACGTAAATGTCAGAATGGTATAACCGCAAATATCCGATCGGACAAGCAGCTAAAGAAAAAGAAGATAAAATTGTATTTTACCATTAAAGTTTTTAAGTATTTTACAATATTCTAAAAGTCATTAAACTCTAATTTACGAAAGCATAGAAGATTTTTTTTATTCCGACCTTTATATGAAAGTTTTTACTAATGTATAGTCTAAGTTCTACTAAAAAATTTATTTTTTTTTCTCCGCTATTTCTTTTTTTAAATTTGCATAACACTGAATTCTTTCACAAAAATTTAAAGCATTTTATACAAAATTTTTTACATAACACTTTGAAATTACAACGTGAATTTTTTCCTGCAAATTAAATTAAGAAAAATTTTTAAAGAAAATGTTTTAAAAACATTTTTATTTAGAAAAATGTTGAAAAAAAAAATTTTTTATATGGTACAATCTCAAGAGAATTATTCGATAGTCATTAATTATTCATAACCCCATTTTTTATATTTATTCAAACGTTATGATTTTCCTATACAACTGGAAAAATCTAATGAGAATAAGATCGGACATTTTTTGGTTTAACAAATTTAAAATATAAAAATATTCAAAAGATATACAGATATATATTATAATTATAATAAAATTTTACTTAAATTGCCTGGAACTAGGGTTTTCTTTTTTAACTTATAGTAATTTTTTTTTTTGAATCGTGTGTATATTTTTATATTTTAGTTATTTTTTAATTAAATAATCTTAAATTATATTTTAAAAAATTAAAATACATAATTTTTGTGTTATTTACTAGCTTCCATTACTTTTATTTAAGACCTGGAAGGCAAATGAACATCCTAAAGACATTGTAAATCAAAGAGAAGAAAAAATGTTAAATTAAAAAGTACTAATTAATAATTATAATATTTAATCAAGTTATTGATTGATATACAAGTTAGTCGAATGCATATATTTTTTTAGATTTTCCCTACGTTAATCTGTAAAATGTAAGAACAATTACTTTGTACTAAAGGAACATAACCAACAACTTAGATAGATAATAAAAGTTAAAATGTTGATACTATCATTCTAAAATTGGGAAATAATAAAAAGTCGATCTTTTATACTAAGGTATAAATGACGATGGATCTGACAATTAAAAACAAACGCAATATATTATTTATATAAAAAGAAACGTACCTATGCATCTTTCCCTACTATAATAACTATAAGGTATTTACTTAGTTTTTTTTATGACAAAAGGGTCACCAGACAATTTTAAAAATCCCCCAAAGGAAATGCACCTGGTTCTTGCGGGTAAGGTAAGACTTTAATGAACCAAAATTAAAATTTCTAAAATCAAACTTTAGGATGGGACGTTTAATACAAATATACAGTTTGATTTTGACGATAAAGACGTATGAAAGATCATTGATCTATTGGAAGATTATTGAAGGATTCTAAGCCCCATTTAGAAATGGGGCTTAGAAAATTTAGGATTAAGTATGGATAAAAAATTTTAAAGAAAAGTATTAATGTTTTTCTTAAAGTTTACTAAGTAGTATACATATTATAACCATTATTTGTGACAAACGAATTTCAATCATTTATTATTCACATTCGACTAAGATTTAATTACTTGAATTATTATTTCGCTAAACGTTTAATTATATTCGGCTGTAGCCATTGAATTATTAAAACATTCATATTATATTTGTGCGCCATTTATTATCTAATACAATTATTGTTAATTTATTGATTTTGTATTACGATATACGATAGACAACGATATACAACGGTTTATAAGACTTCAGATCAATCGAAATAAAATAACATATAAAATAACAATTTTTTTCAACTTCAAACCATCTGTGTCAGTTGTTACAAACTAAGTCTATTGTATTGTTACTAATCTGGTTATGTGTATAATATCACATTGGATCCTTTGCTTTTCCAAGTATATTTTCTTTAGCATAGAAAGGTAGGATGAAGACGGAAAACACTAAAATAATGATAAAATTCAAAGATTTTTTTATCGTTTCTTCAGCACAACACTCTTCATTATTTTACCACCCTTGGGTTGTATGCCGTTATTACACAACATTTACTGGATATTATTTACAATTTTTTGATTTCTATGAAATCGATTAATATAACAGCTTTTTTTCTCTTAGTGACTCTTAGTGATGAAATAAAGTATAACTTAACATTCTCAAAAATAACTTTAAATCAAAGCTAATTTTTTATATTATTGCCTTATAAATCTAACAAATGATGCAATAACTTATCCAAAAAAGAAAAACAGTTTGAATAAAACTTTATCAAGTTAATAGAATTAAAGGATTAAACTAATTGCTTTGACAAAATATGCAATTTAAGTTTATATAAAAATCAACTTCAATAAATTTTTTTTAACCTATATTTTTATTTTTTCGATTAGTTGTTACCTTATCAAGAAACAGAGTACCTACCCCGCAGTCGTATTATAGAAATTTTATATCCGAGAATATACTTCTATTTTTTTTTTACTTTAAGAAAACGTATTTCCAATTTAAATGCAAGTATTTTCTTTTTAAATGTAAATTTTTCATTTTAACTGCAAGGTCGTACTTTTGAGAAAATATTTCTTCTTTTTAAGTTCAAGAAATGATTGTTAACCAAACCTTATGTTCATAAAAGTTGTGCCCGATTTAAAGCGCATTTTTTTTATAAAAAAAAAACCAGTCTCTCAGAAAAATTTTTAAAGAATAATATTATATATACATAATTAGTCATAAGAAATATTACGTAAATCCAAAAACTTAACTTTGAAAAAAAATACTTGCACTTAAAAATGATAATTTGCGCTTAAAATGAAAATATTTACATTTCCATTCCAAAAAAAAACTTGCACTTAATGTAAAAATCCTTTTCCTTAAAGTGATAAAGGTATAACACAAATCGTTATACTCTATTTTATTATACTTATAGCTATATTCGATCAGATAATGTAATAAATTAACATATTACATACATAAATGTTATATTAAATCTTTTATACTGCCATAATTTAAAACGAAAAAAAAAAGTTTTATTAGGTATTTGAATTTTATCATTATCCTCAAAAAAAAAAAAAAAACACTAGTTTTAAATTAAAACAAAATAAAACTCAATAAATCTTACATGTAAGCAATTTATGTTAACATAAAGTCATCATACAACACAAATATACAATAACTTTTTATATAATCAAACAAACAAAAATCAAATTTCAAGTATGTTATTAAAATTATACAAAAATAATTTCATCCTTTACAATCTTAAAAATAACTTATTTTCAAAATTATGAAAACTATAATTTTCCTTAATGTTTACTGCAGATACAAACAAACTTAAAAAAAAAACCACTGTCACCATTTGTAACACTCTCATCTCACAGAACAGAATTAATAATAATAAAAAAGAAAAAATTTATTTTTATAGTGATGCTCCTTTTTTTTCCCCCATGGAAAACCATAAATCTGTCAAAATGATATTTTAACGATTTATGATGAAATAAAAAAAAATAAAAAAAGATGTTACTTTAAAAGAATAGGTAGTAGTATAAAAATATTAAAATTTTAATGTATACAGTGTATACGTCATATTTTCATCATTTCAATGTCGACGAATTTTAAAGTCCTTTTAATCTTTGCAATTTGTTCTTTAGTACTACAATTTAAAAATCTTATGTAATTTTTATTAATTGTTTCCTTAAAAATTAACAATAATTACAAATAATTAATTTAGTTACCGAAACGATAAGTTAAATGAATTTTCAAGAATTTACTGCTGTAGAAAGGTCTTAGGATAACTATACTAAATATATTTATTATTAATAATGCATTTTAACATGAATTATCATTTCAAAGGTCTTTAATTGTTTAAGTAGAAGTCGAAATAAAACTATTAACCGTTTAGCAATTTAGTCAAAAATTTTTATTTTGCTCCTGCATATATGCAATATGGACATTAAAATCATTAAGTTTGAATACTATTAGTTATTTATATATTATGATCTTGGATAAGATCTTTGTAGAAATTTAAGCCGCATAAAAATTGTTTATCATTTCTGCCGCAAAGGCCCCTTTTAAAGGTAACTTTAATTAAACATACATGATCAGGTCCTTTCTGACATATTTCTTTAGATTCCAAAAATAATTATGTTACATTCTCTCAAGTATTATATAAGTTGTTATGTAAATAAAACTTTTTACCTTCAACATTATGTAGGTTTAGTACTTTTATTTAAAATCACGATTGCTTTTTAGCACATTTCCAAAAAAATTTTGAAAAAATGTGCTTATTAGTTTCACTCTGTCCGTCCGTCCGTCCGTCCGTCTGTTTACAAAACTTCTACACCGTTAAAGATAGAGAAAAAAAATTTTAACCATAGGTAGGTCTCATAAAAAAAATAATTTTGTGGAACAACTTTTTCATGTAGCCCCCCCCATTACGGAGCTACAGCCCCTCGAACTTTGAAAAAGCCCTATTTTTAAATGCATATATCTTATGTTCTGCTTAAGATTTTTTCAATCTGAAAACGTCATTCGACAGGTATTTCTTTTATCTTTGTAAATTAATATCAAAATTATACAATTTTTTTAAATTTAGTATTTAAATTTACCGTTATGTGAAAACCAAATTTTGCATGATTTCTCTACTTTCATAACTCCGGCACGCTTCTAGATAGAAGCTTGAAATTTTGAGGCAAGAAAGAACTTTTAGAATTAGTATAAGTTTGCTCAGAAAATTTTTTCGGACCACCCCCTGTTTATGAGCTATTAGGGCTTAAAAATTGAAAATTTGCTATTTTTAAACACCTGTAACTTAGGAACCTGTACACATTTTACTTCTGCAAGATATAGAAATTAAAGCTACAATAATATATTTTTACGTGTGTTAAAGGTTTATTTTAATTGTAAAGGGTTCCAAAGTTGCAGCTCTTCAAAATTGCGAAAAAGCCCCATTTTCAGATGTATATATCTCGGGCTCTGCGTAATAATTTTGCAATCTAAAACCACCAGAAGATCGAAAATTTTATTATCTATATAAAAAAATATCAAAATTATGTAATATTTTGTAATTTACTATTTAAATTTACCGTTATGTGAAAACCACATTTTGCATGAAATTTCTTTTTTCATAACTCCGGCACCCCTTTAGATAGGAGCCTGAAATTTTGAGACAAGAAAGAACTTTTAGAATTAGTATAAGTTTCCTCAGAAAATGTTTTGGTAACACCCCCTCTTTAAGAGTTATTACGCCTCAAAAATTGAAAATTTGCTATTTTTAGACACCTGTAACTTAGGCACCTGTAAAAATTTTTCTTCGGCAAGACATGAAAATTAAAGGTTTAATAATATATTTTTACGTGTGTTAACGGCTTTTCTTAGTTATATAGGATTCCGGACTTATAGCCCCTCAAAATTTCAAAAATGTCCTATTTTCACATTTTTCTTATTACATGAAATTTTCAAATTTTTGTGTAAGTCACACTTCTAAACAGTTTGTATTGAGTTTTGGAAATGTGCACTTTTAAAAACCGTTGGTTTACATTCTACCTTGTTTAATATTAGACAAACAAACAAAGTGTTAATATGTAAAATATTAAAACCTATCTTTCCTTTCTTAGGCAATAAAGAAATAAAGAAAGAAAGGAACAGACAATTTTAAATTTTTTGTTTCAAGTTTGACTTTTTTATTACCTTTTCTTTTTACTTTTACTTTTTTATTTATAATTTTCTTCCATTGCTAACTAAAAAAAAATTTCTTTTTTTTTTTTCGATTTTCCCTTAAGTTTTAC
This sequence comes from Poecilobothrus nobilitatus, assembly GCA_947095535.1. Lineage (NCBI taxonomy): Eukaryota > Metazoa > Arthropoda > Insecta > Diptera > Dolichopodidae > Poecilobothrus > Poecilobothrus nobilitatus. The sequence goes on from OX352774.1 coordinate 32,436,423, forward strand.
TAGTGTTAGTTAAAAAAGTTTTTTTTTTTTTTGTAAAAGATAAACAGGATAAAAATTATAATATTTTATTCTACACCCAAAAGAATAAAATAAAGGCAACACAAAAAAAAAAAAAAATTGAAATTAAAGAACATTACAACATCTGTGAAACCATTAATGTTTTTTAATGATATAATATATTTACATTATGTTATGAAAGTACAGAGTGTTAAAAAATTACTCCTTTTGATTTTTTTAAATAAATTTTTTAAAAATTAAAAAATACTATGAACAGATGTTGAACCCTATTAAGGATAATGTAGGTAATATAGGTAAGAATATTATACTTTAGATATTGACCAACCATCAGATGGAGGTATTAATCTTCTTTATATAGTTCAAATTATTAAATACTTAAATCCAGAATGTATAACTATCTATGATTCTATCCACAACATATTAAAGTGGTATTAATTATTGTTGGTTAAGTAAAATACTAAACATATTATTATTGTGTTAAAAATTTATTTAAAACTATGATTAAAATAATAAATATGTTTAAAAATAAAATATAAATTTTAAAGCATCTAAGTTTTCCGATATATTTATACTATTAATAAATATTAAGGTAAACATTCCACGACCCTACCATTATAATTATGAAAATAATAAACATATATGTATGTGATTTCTACATAATCATATTATATTTTCAGATATATATGTATGAAGACATACCCTTTCTTTATCAGCTCATAATTACATTAAAATTAGCCCATGCAAAACATAAATTTTTTTTTTCTAAATAAAAAAATATTTCAACAACAGCCTAAAAAAAAAAAAAAAAAAGAAAAGAGAGGAAAAGATATAAAAGGAAAAATTATTAGACTACTCGTATTAATGTTATATTACCATCTACTCCTGAACAGGTGTTATAAATAATAATGTTTGTTTTTGTCTTTAGTATAGTTTAGACACACAACATAAAAACAATAGAATAAAACAAGACACAAAAAAATAAGTGAAAAAGAGATAGAAGTATGAATATACAATAATTTTGATTTGCTTTTAATGGAAATAAATGTGTATAAAATTTTTTTTTTTTTTACTTTTTCTTAATTTTATTTAAAAAAAAATTATTAAACCCAATTTCTATAATAAGAGACCCATAATAGACATGGAATTTTTTATCAACAATCAGATTGAATCAGAAAGAATAACATCATTTACATCTAATTAATGTTTCGTGTTAAAGCCAGCTCTGTCATATACCCTCTCCTTCGTTTTTTCACGAACATTTTTTAACTTTTCTACGAAATATTATCTGAACTAACTTACCCTTGTTGCAATCTCTTTCATCCATTCGTACATCAATCGTGCTAATTGCTCAAACTCATACCTAATTCTTAACTTCAGTTTTGTCGTTTCCAAATTTTTGTAAGGTAGTAGGGCTCAATTTAAATATCATATTAGTAACTGTTAATAAATATAATTACAAGCAACTGTAGGACATAAATTAATTTAGATGTATTTTATGGCACTGAAAAATTTTGAACCAACTACAAGAAAAAAGTGGTGTGGTGCGAAATTATTCCGGTTTTATTTTGATTTTATTTAATTATAAATAAAGCTATTAAATTTGTAATCCTATTCCTCAGCCATTATATTGTTTTACAGTTAGAGTGATTTTCTCATTATACTGGCTAAGGAGAAAAGGATCGTTTAGTAGATCAAAATCGCACACTATATCAAGGAAGCTAAGATTTTCTTAATGTCTTTTGACACCACTGAAAAAAAATTACTTCTTAATAACTGGAAGTCAAAGTAAAAAAATAAAAATAGTATATAATTAAATCTTTCATAAAATTGTTTTTATTTGTATACGGTGTACAGAATGACTGGACAGAATGACTGGCGAAAGAGATCATATTTCAAAAATTATTTTGTTTTTATTTTATAAAAATTTCTTTTCTTTTGTTAATTTATTTATTTTTTGTTAATTATTTTATTAATTATATATGATTTATATTTTTTTTTATATTATGAAAATAAATGTAAATGTTTATGTATATAATACCCCATTTACCATACTCTGTCCTAAAAGCGCAATTCAACCTAATGCTTACTACGTTAATCAAAGAAAAACGTTGTTTCATGACCTTAACTTAATTTCTTATTTTTTTTTCCTAAATTCTCTATATGAAAATTTTATTTGCGGTTAATGTAAATGCTAGTGAACTTACGGACTACTCATTAAAAACATTCTAAGAAACGAAATTTTTGTTCGATCACAGTTTAACTTAAACTTATAAAATGAATAAAGAATGATCCTGTAAGTATGCAAAATTAATTATTTCTTAAATATTTTTTTACACGTGCGATAAAATTTTTGTTAACTGTCATTTCATTGTGTGATGTTGTTATTCTTTCAAGAAACCGAAAAATTTGATCAAAAATATTCTATCGTAATTTATATTTTAATTTGGAAAATTTCCAAAAACCCGATTAATATCCATTTACATTTTATCTGTCAACCCTTTTAGTATGTCAACATTAAAAAGAAAAACAAAACTGAATAATATTGAAATTTTTTATTAATTGAAATTTCTTTAATTCTTAAAAATTTCCTTTAATCGCAACAGGAACTTTAATTATTCTTTAATGTTTTTTTTTTTTTGTTTTGCTAAATTAAAAACTATCAGATCGTATAACATTTCCTTATAAAAATAATACGAAAAAGAATACCATTTCAGTCTAATCAAAAATTTCTTTTTTATGTCCATATTTTATATAAAATTTAAATCAAGCATAAAAAAAACATATCTAAACAGCTTTTAAAAATAATTCCATTTATATTATTCTTAAAATTCTATTTGAAAACTAATATAAAATGATTGGATTTAAATTAGATAATTATACTTATATAATCATTTTCCTCTTTGGATGATTTATAAACGTATTTTTTTTGAATTTCTACTAAAAAGTTCATTTATTTTCGATCATAAAATGTCGTCTTATTACAAACATGTTTTACTCCAGTTTTCGCCTTATTATATAATATAGATATTATTATTTGTAAGATTGTTTTTTATGGAAAATTATTGCAGAGGAGTGGAACGAGCACGAGTTCTTTATATGACTGTGCACTCAAACTCACTAAACTCAACCTTTTATAACCAAACAATAGGCTATAATATGACCTTTAGCACTGCAGTAATGCCTGGTCAAGTTCTAAAATTATAACGTTTAGGTTTCATATTTATTACATATTTAGATAATGATACATATTTAGGTTTCAAAACTTAAGGGAATTTTTTAAGACGTTACAGATTTTTTACAAACAGTGTTGGCTATATTTTTATTAAAAAATTCTATAATATAAGGCGCAGATCAAAAACACAATACTATCTGTCTACAGATGTAAAAGACAAAAAGTTTTTTGAATTGTAACTTTTCACCAAAATTTGAAAATTTCTCAAAATTTTTATAATAACAAAAAATGTGGAAAATAAGGAGACATTTTCTTCAATTTTAAAGGAACTTCACACAATTATGAAAAGCCTTTAATCCATTAAAATTATTAAGTTTAGCTTTTAAGAGTTTTAATTTTTGTCTTTAATTTTCAAAAAAAATTGTACGCCTAAGTCAAAAGTGTTTAAAAATAGCAAACTTTGAATTTTTAAACCTTAATAGCCCGTAAACAGGGGATGGTACAAAAACATTTTCTGATACAACTTACACTAATTCTAAAAGATGTTCCTTCTGTTAAAATTTTAAGGTTCTAATTAACAGCGTGCCGGAGTTATAAAGGAAGAAAATCTTGCAAAATTTTTTCTTTACATAACAATAAATTTATATACTAAATTTTAAAAAAAAATTTATAATTTTAATATTGGGGTCTTGGTGGACTAGTGGGTAAGAGCGTATAAAATACGTTGTAAGCACCGAAGGAGTGTGGGTTCAAATCCCACACACGTTGTAAGAGTTATTCCCCCTTACGACATGAACAGGAAAAGCTGTGTAATTTCCTGTCCACATTTATGTGGCAGAGAAATACATAAAAAAAAAAATATATATATATATAATTATTTAAAAACTAAAGTTTATTCAAAGTTTGAGGAGCTCTGACAGCTCTGTAAGGGATGGGACTACATAAAAACGTTGTTCTACATAAATTAATTTTTTTATGAGATCTACCCAATGTTAAAATTTCATCGCACTATCTTAAACAGTATAGACGTTTTTAAGAAACGGACGGACAGAATGAAACTAATTAGATCTTCAAAATGTTTTTGAAAATTTGTTAAAAAAAAAATTTAAAATAAATTTAATTAAATAAAAAATTATGAATTGTTTTGTAAAATCCAATTACACTGACAATATTTAGAATGAGCCTCCCAACAGTTTTATCTTTTCATTATAGTTTTTAAAAAAATTAAATACATATATTATTAAAATTATTTTCTCACACACCAACATACATATTATAATATTATTTTTCATTATCAATATAAAACACAAAACACATAATTAAAACAAAATTTAATTAAATATAATTAATTGAAAAACTTCAGACAATACAGACGTATAAAAATATGATGTAACCAAATAATAGGAAACATTAAAATCTATTCATCGCTATAGTTTATATAGTTATATAAAATACACCACAATGTTTCATCCTTTTTGTAAAATTTGAATAAATTTGAAATTTCTATAAAAAGGAAAAACACACAAATTAATTTTTTTTTTTTCCCCTCACTATAAATAAATCCCTAAATTAATTTAAAAAACAATAAAAAAAAAAAAATGAAAAATTTTATTATTTTGAATGAAATAACAAATCTAAATAGGAAAATAAATAATAATATCATGTTCATATGTACCTATATACGTAAGCATATCCTATGAAGCTTAGACTATTAAATTTAATACAAGTCATATTATAATATTGTATAGCGCGAAAGAGTGGTGAATACAATTTTTTGAAAGGTGAAAAAGACAAAAAAATATTAAATTTAAAAAAAAAAATAATTTTCATATAAAATTTTTATACTTTCCCTTGTTATAATTTTTCAATCATAAAACACTGAACAAAAGAATAGAACAAAATTTAATTCAAATATAAAAATATTCAATTTTCATACACATACAATTACCATATTACATTCCTGCCATATCCGTTTTTTTTAAAATTGACAGAAATGGTGAAATAATTTTATATTCTATTGTAAACTAATAAAAGGTGATAAAGTATTTTTAAAATTCCTATCACTTATTAATTATTATATATATTTTATTTTTTAAATCATTCCATTGAAAACAATAGAAATTATTAAAATTTCATTTTCTTTTATAGAAAATCTCATTCTACAATGATTTGCTAAGGAACAAAATAAAAATCGTATAAACAACTCCAATTAAATCACTCAATTCAAGGTCAAACTAAGGATTTTAATGTTAACCTGTTATTATTGAAGGCAAGTAATCTACCCTTAATTTTATCTTAAAATCTTACCTTTCAGATTTACCTTAGGTTTACAAACCTTAGGAATCTGAAAACCTTAAAAAATTTTTTTCTTAATTAAAGCTTTCATATTTTATATCGCTTTGATTTAATGCTATTAACAATTGTTCACTTGTATATAATACAAAATTGTCTTATAGCTTATAAGAAAAACGTTGTATTTCTTATTTTTTTTTTTTTCAAATTATTTTACACGAAAACAAAAAAATTTAATTGAATCATAACCAGATATTTTTATAATATTTCGAAAGTAAAGAAATATTAAACCTCACATGTTCTTTCCAAAAAAAAACTTTAAACACATGTATTGTATTATTAAGAATTCTTTCGTAATCCTGTTATACTTATAGTAGAATTATAGTACAAAATTGAATGTATAATTTTCTTCAAATTTCTTCAAGAAGAATAAGACAATCAAAAAAGAGTACTAAGAGTATTGGCTAAATTTGCAGTAGTCAAACGGCTGTATGAATATAAAGTCAATAGGACTAACACATTCTATAATGAACTCTATAGTGAAACAAGTGACCGACCAATTTGTCTAATTCTAAGGCAAACTAAGTTGCCTGCAGACTCCAGTTTCCTTGCATTCGAAATCTTTTTAGAGCGAGCTGAACAGGAAAAAGATATAAAAAAGTCCTAAAACTAAACTGTACCAACCGTATACCGGAATCAGCACAGGCTAAGATCAGACGCTGAAAGAATAGGCAATGTCAGAACAGAAATGTGTAAAGGTTATTATCAGGAAGAACAGAAGCAAATTTTGTGAATGTTTGTCTCTAAAAGAGTAGTACCTTAAGTGAGGGCTACTGCGAAAATCTATCCGAAGTGAGGTCGCTCATCCGTGGGACCATATCGTATTTCCCCTATCAGTTGTGATAAACAAACGTCTCAAAGAATTTATGTAGATAATAGATCGAAGGATCTAGGTGTAAGAATAGTTTTCTATCCCCTTTACCAACCAACAACAACAATACCACAAGTATCTAATAATTAGATGTAATAGATGGCAATTGAGGCCTTCAAATTTGATGTAAATTGACAATTGAGCCAAACAACCAAAAGCTTTTAAATGAACAGAACAACAAATTTAAAATTTTTTTTTTTTTTTTTAATGCATTTCTCTGCCACATAAATGTGGACAGGAAATTACACAGTCTTTCCTGTTCAGGTGTGACTGTAACTGTCGTAAGGGGGAATAACTCTTACGACGTGTGTGGGATTCGAACCCACACTCCCTCGGTTTTTATACGCTCTTAGCCACTAGACCACCGAAACTTTCAAATTTAAAATTTTTGCAAAGCTTAATTTATTTTTTTGGTCACTTTAAAGGTTTGCTTTATTTTGATTTAAGAGTTTAATTTAATTTTTCTCAAGTGAAAATCAATTTTTCTTTAAATATTATTTTAGCTTTCCTTTAATACGAATAAATTTACAATGTTTTCGTCAACATGTAAAATTTTTTAATAATAAATGCTGAAAAAATTGTAAAATTCAGAAAAACAAAAAAATAAAAACAATGAAAAACACAAAAATTATTTTTATAAAAAAACAACTGTTAAAAAAAAAACAACAAAATATCAGAAACATGAAACGCCAAAAAAAAAAAAACATAATATGGAAAATTAATGAATAAAATGGCAATAAAGAAACACATGGAAAATGGAACATTATCAAGACAACAATTCAAAGAAAATTGTATATAATATAATAAAAGGAAAATATTGTATTACTGACAAAAATTGATTGACAACATGTGTATTTAAAGTGTTTTCTTTTTTTCCTTTTTTTTCGTACAGATGGTATAAAATAACAGTAAAGTATTTTAAAACATTTTATGAAAAGATAACAAAATAAAGGAAATGGTTATTTTCAAACTTCGTTTTTCATTTAAAAAAAATAAAACTTATAGACTTAAGACTATTATTATGATTAAAAGCAAAATTTTTTTTTAAACTAAGTCCTAGAGTAACTTACTGACTTACTTCATAAACATTCTACTACACGGCTTTTTTAAATTAAAGAAAATAGAAACAGAACCTAAAAGAATACAGTAAATAGCGTTAGAACTCAAATTTTTTTAATCTCTAAATTCTCCATTCGTTATTAGATTCAATTTAATAGTAATAAATTAATTAATATTATTCATGTATTAAAATTAACAAATTTTATTCATACTCATAAGTCATAAATATATAGATGACTAATACCCCCTTAAAATTATAATAAAATTATAGTCAAGGGTCAATTATTAGAATATAATTTTCTGATAATCTCGCAATGCATTCTAAGCAAAAAAAATTTCTTTACATAATTTCATATCTCATATAATTAAAAACAAGGCATTATGTAAAACCAAAGGATTTTAAAAGAGCACATTCTAAAGAATACAATAATAAGCGTTTTGGAACAATGACTACTTTTGCATCAAAATTTTTAATTTATTTTGAATTTTGTAAATTAAATAAAATGTTAAAAGGACATTTTCTTCAACTTTAAGAAAACGTTATATATAATTAAAAAAATTCGTTAACACATATAAAAATGTATTATTTTTGTAGGAGTCCAAGTTACAGGTGTCTAAAAATAAAACATTTTCAATATTTGGCCCTTGCTAGCTTTTAAATAGAGGGAAGTACAAAAATTGTTCCTAAGCTGGCCTCCATTATCTTTCTCCTCTCAAAATCCCAAGTTCCTGATTAAAAGATACGGATTTAAAAAAAGATAAAGATTTCGAAGATAAGGAGAAGCTAAGATTATATAAACAGACACAATGAAAATAATAAACAAAAATTTTCAAAAATTGTTTGAAGAATGTACAAAAGGTACATATATGAAAATCAAATATCATAAAAAGAAAATATATAAACCATTTTTTTAACATAAACAATTTTAAGCGTTTAAAAAGATAAATAAATCATAATAAATTTCTAAATTACTTTTCCCCTCAATATATTTGTATTTAAGTTTCAATGGGGGCCTCGGTGACCTAATGGATAAGAGCGTATAAAATGTCCTGTAAACACCGAGGAACTGTGGGTTCGAGTCCCACATACGTTGTAAAAATAATTCCTTCTAACGACTGTATATATCGTCTGTATATCGCGCCTCAAAAGGAGAGGCTGTATAATTTTCTTGTTACATTTATGCGGCAGTGGAATAAGCTAAAAGTTTTTCACCTTTTTTTTCTCTTTTGTTTTGTTAATTTCACATTCTTAAATAAATTTGAGTTTCATATACCTAATATTAATTTTTGTGATTTCTTGAACCACAACTCAAAGTACTCGTCTCCAAACTTAAATGTTTGTTGAATGTTCAATTTTGTGATAAAACTTAAAAGTCACGTCATGTTAACTTTAGATTTATATCACAATTAAACCATAATTTTTTTTTTGTTTTGTTTATTTCAATTACAAGGAAAACTTATGGAATTTTCATGAAACGGTAACAATAATTTGTTGACTTTCATAACTCTAATTTTTACATAATATCAATAAGTTGAAGTTCTAAAACGACGAGCAATAAGTTTTATTAAATCAAATGTTAAAAAAAAGAAATACAAAAACATATTTTTTGTTGTAAATTTATTTTGTTCCATTCAAATAAAAAAAAAATAAATTGATGTCCTTGAATTAAATAATACTTAATTCATACCACTGTTCTTTATAGTATGATAGACATTGATATATTTCAACTAATTATAAAAAACATTTAATTAATATAGTTTCATTAATTCAAAGAAAAAATTTCTTTCAATATTTATTTTAGATTTTGCATAAATAATTTGAAAGTTGATTAAAAAAAATGTTTTACAAAATAATATATGGGCAATCATATACATATGTAAGTGATGGACTTATTTGAACTAATATTGTTAATTAAAATTTCATCTAAATAAAAATTTTTCAACGATTCCATAAACTTATATACTTTACTGTTTAATTATTTTGCTCAAATTACAAATGACATATTTAAAGTTTAGGAAATACCGTTGTGTTTTAAAAGATACACTTGAAGACACACAGTCACTTTAATTCTTCCCCTTATTTTGTTTTGTTTTTTATTTAAAGCTAATAAGGTTTTCTCCATCGCTCTGAGCAATAAGAGAACTATACAAATAGGGAACAAGTAAATGGTTATATTATGGATAATATAGATGATAAGAAAACATAGAATATACAGGGTGTTTCGTTTAAGGGCGCTAATATTTCAGGAGGTGATTACTGGAGTTAAAATTAGAAAAAAGATGTATGGGAGAGCAGAGAGGGTGTATTCTTAGTGATTTTCGAAATATTTCGACTTTTATGTTTTTTTTTTTTTTTTTATTTATATTATTAATTTCTCACATATCTTGTTATTTTTTATAATTTTAGCTTAGTCTTGTTTGAAAGCTTAATTTTCAAGAAAATTGTTATTTTGGAATAATTACTTTTTAAAATAAAGCTAAAACGAGGAAGAATACAGTTGCCTTTGTCAACTCTTACATACCCGTACGAACCGTTAGTATGTTCACAGCCTGTCACTCTGCTTACAATATTATTTTTTTAATATTTTAGTATTTTAAAATAATTTGGGTGAATTTTATAATTTCTAGAACTATGGGTTGTACATATATTCAAACTATATGTTTATATGTACATTCTTCAAAAGCAGATTCGAACCTTCCACATAACGATTATCAATCCAAAACTTTTTCAAATATTCTATAGTACCATTTAATACTAAGCGGTAAATGTATATTAAATTTACTTAATACAAAATAGTAAATATAATTTTAAATATTATATTATATTATATTTAAATATTCCATTGACAGAATAATTTCTTATAAGTACAATAAAATACATATATGTATGTAAATACGGGGCTATATGATATACATCTATACTCATATCATTCATTCACTAGTGACATATAGGATATGTATATATATATTATATGTATGTAAATATATCAATATCATATAAATAAAAATTCTTCAAGCAACCGTTATGTTGTTTATTTATTTACATTTTTTTGTACTACGCATTATATCCTCAACAATTTCAAATTATCGAGTTATCGAATCGAATTATCGAACAAAATGGAAAAAATTCGTTGAAGAAATTTGTTAGAAAATTTGAAAAAATCAAGTAACACTTTCGTCAATTATAAAGTAACCCTATATTATTAAAAAAAGTTGTTAACAGAAATAAGAGTATAATGTTGATGCTTTAATTTTTGTGTATTACTTCAAAAAAATTTTAACAGGTGTTCAAGTTACAGGTGTTTAAAAATAGGAAATTTTCAGTTTTTGACCCCTTACAGCTCCTAAAAGGGGGGTGATACAAAAAAAATTTCTGAAATGACTCATACTCATAAAATCTAAGGAAACTTAACAGCAACTTTAGTCGAATAAGTTGTCCTACGTTTTGAAGTTACACTACGGACTTAGAACCTTTTTATTACTGACCGGTTATCTTAGCCTTTATCAATAAAAGCAAAAAATAAAATTATTTATCTTTTTGATCAGATTTTTTATTACATTCTTAGAACAATAAATCTCCCTACAATAAATGATAATAACACCAATCATATTAGATTGCCCATTAGAAGTACATTCGAATTTTGACTAAGAAATAAAAAGAGAAGAATGAGCACTTCTAGACCACTTAACATAATATTATTAGTAAGAATACAAAATATGAGTTTAGTTAAAATTTTATTAACACAACGAAGATAAACAAAAAAAAATATATATAATCAAATAATGTTTATCTTCCATTTTTTTTTTTTTTTAAATAAATTAGACATTGACAAATTGGTTATCGATAATCTATATGTCCAATTTTTCTTCTTTTTTTTGTTTTTTTTTTTATTTTTGATATTTGAGGATATTTAATTTTATTAAATGCTTTTAAAAAGAATCTTTCTAAGTTTCTTTTTTTTTTTTTTTTGTTTTTTCAATCATTGGAAAACTAAAATGATAAATTTCCGTTTGAAATTTATTAAGTTTCCGTTTCTTTCATGAAACCGGAATTACTCTTAAATTAAAGTTTTTCCAAAGAATGAAAATTTTGTTAAATTACCAAATAATTGAAACTTATGATCCATAATATTACAATCAATTTGAATAATATATTTGTTCATTTTATTGGAAGTGTTTTATGTCATTTCATTTTTATTTTGTGACAAAATGTATTTTGTTAGAAAAGGATAGGATTAAGATAAGAATATATATTTTGGAGAGACTATAGAATAGAAAATTTATTTATTTAGTTTTTTTTGAGAAATTTTTTAAGGAAAAAAAAACTATTATAATTAGCCCAATAAGTCATTTGAAAATGTTGAAAACATACAATAGATCCTAATTTCTCTTCTTGTATTAGACTTTTTTTTTTCATTAAACGATCTCATAAATAAGTTATTTATAGCAAAATAGGGATCCCTGTGGCCAAAAATGGTGATCCCTGTGTGTGATCACTCCATATGGTACCACGTTATAGAGGAAATGTGTTAGAAAAGTTGATGATGATAGAATAAACATCAACATTCGAGCATAGAATAAACTCTTTAAAGTGAAATAATTACACCATATCCTTAATGTAACTATGTCAGTATAGTTCTTATAATAAATACTTAACATTATTTGATATATGATGTTGTACGAGTATTAAGCCATATCTAAAAAGTGATCAAAGATATTTCAGTTTTGGAAAAAAAAGTTTATGAAAGAAAACAATTATAGTAGAATTATTACGGAAGTCATATATATATATATATATATATATATATATATATATATATATATATATTAATAATAATAATTAACAGGCCATGTATAACCAACAATAAATACAAAAAGAAACATTTTTCGATTGTATGAAATAAGATCAGTCAGAGTCATCATATTAAAGTCATATTTACAACGTGTGTTCATTTGGTGCTCCGGATGGTTTTTGTTTTATTTTTATTTTTTTTCGTAGATGGAGCTGCTTCAAGATTTTTTTTATACTAAAAACTATGTTCTGATCCTACTAATCACTACAAAACACTCCAAGATAGCCGGGCATGACTACGCTATTGATTCTGTATGTAAGTATTTTCAAAAGGTTCATAGGAAGTCATAGCTGAAATACAACTTCAAGTGTTTTTAATACCAAAAACTATTTTCTGATTCTCTAATCGCAACAAAACGCTCCAATCTAACCGGCCATGACTACGCTATTGATTCTGTATATAAGTATTTTCAAAAGGTTCACAGGAAGTCATAGCTGCCATACAACTTCAAGTGTTTTTTATACCAAAAACTATTTTCTGATTCTCTAACGCGCATCCAAAAAATATGCGCGTTCAAATACAAAATTATAAAACGGCAGAAGAGTTTTCAAAACAATTACTCGAAATTGGGGATGGTAAAATGCCAATAAATCCAATAACTCAAAATATTAAATTACCACAAAATTTTTATTAAATTGTATCTACACAAAATGAATTCATATAAAAAGTGTTTCCAAATATTGAAGTCAATTATCCACACAATCAATGGTTAAGCGAACGAGCTATTTTAGCAGCAAAAAATATTGACGTTGATGTCATTAATCTTACTATTCAAAATATGATTAATACACAATTGTTTACATTTCAATTAATTGATATGAATGAAGTAGTTAATTATCCAACTGAATTTTTAAGTCGATGAAAATGAAGTAGTTAATTATCCAACTGAATTTTTAAATTCATTGGACTTACCACGTATACCACCACATCATTTAGCATTAAAAATTGGATCTTCAATAATTTTATTACGCAATCTCAGTGCTATGCAATGGTACCAGATTAGTTGTCAAACTTTAACGCCTGGCTTAGATGAAATTGAAAAACTTTTGTAGATTTTATTTTATTTTATTATTTGTAGGGAACTTACTATATTTTACTAACTCAACTGATTGAGATAGTAATAGATTTATCTTACAGTTTTCGGGCTTTTTATATGTGAATGATATAAAATTAATTAGCGTTAACCATAGCCTTCCAAAAATGCATAAAAATTTGTCTGTTCGTCTTTGTATCAGTATGTACGCTAGCGATTAAACGGCTTGACCTAGGAAGCTGATATTTTGCAACAAACTGTGTTTTCGCAATATATTCCGGACTATAGTTTTTAGACCGAATCTGATGAAGGGATCGGGCACTTCCCATACAAAAGTGTCGAAAAAATTGTTTCTTATCATATTTACGAAAGAGAAAGAAGGTGCTGCCTTGTACTTGTACGACTGGATTTGGAAAGGCTAGAAGACGATATTTTCTATATAAGACATTTTTTTGGTACTAATGTATGTATTAACACGAAAAGATTGTTTTGTTAAAATTTTTAATTTGCAGCACTTTTTTCATAAGGATACGTGAACATTTTTCGAATTTTTACAAATTTCAGATGCGTTTTTTTCATTTACAAGTCTTTTATTATTTTTTGTTAGCAACACTAAAACATATATGTACACTGATCAGGTACCAATATACTGGTAGGAAACTGCTAACTTTAATCAAGTTCAGAATTACTGTTTTTAATCAATTCATAGTATTGATTGATATACATATATGAATTTCTACGAACCTGAAGAAATCGATCTTTCAACAACATAAGACGATATCAAGTAATTAAAATGAAGATTGGCTTAGGTTTCAAATTAATTTTACTAACGATTTCATAAATAAACACTGAGGATTAGATTATGTTTCAAATTAATTTCACTAAAGATTTCATAAGCAAGTAATTTTTAGAAAAATATGTAAAAAGGAATTGCCAGAAAATTAAACTTCGAAAATTAAAAATTGATTAAAAAGAAAGATGTGGCAGCCCTATAGCGTTAGACATAGAAATACAGATACATTATGACGAAGGTTATGAACATAATGGTCTGCTAAAATACTACCTTAATGCTACTATGTCTACTCCTAAAATTTTTGATAATTTTCAAACTACGTAAATAGACTTTGTAGTTTGGAAGATATTATAATCTTTTTTTAATTTTATCTATTATAATCTTAATTCGTAATTCTAATTAATTGCCTGTAATACAACTAAATCTATAGGCATAAAATTTGCTTACCCGTTTTGAATTATTAAAAACAAAAAAAAACCCACTGATCTGTAAAATAAAATTAATGAAATTTCCGTATTATTTCCATATTTTATTTAAAAAACTATTTGAATAAAATCTTATAGATAGTGTATTCAAAAAATATCACAAATAATTGATAAATTAATTTTAAACATACACTAAAAAAAAAAGGAAATCACTTTTTGTACATAATTTTGTAATAAAAAACAGCAGGAAAAATTAACTTTGACACTCCAACTGTTGTGTTGATCTGGATTATATATTTAATCAAATTCAAATTTCACCTGCTGTGTTAAACATTTTCCGAAAAGGAAATATTCTATTCCAAAATGATAATATGAAGTACATAAAAGGAAAATATAATAAAAACTATAAAAAGATTATTTTATTTTTTTATTTGTAAATAAGTAGATTTAAAATTACATCTGTTGGATATTTTTGGAAAATTTTGTTAAATTAATTCTAATACTTAAATAATGTTTCGTAAATCGATAAAAAAAAAAATAATCTATACATAACAATTTATTATTTGTTAATTCTTTTATAATAGTACAGTTAATCAGTTTTATCGGTACAAA
The DNA here is from genome assembly GCA_947095535.1 of Poecilobothrus nobilitatus. Lineage (NCBI taxonomy): Eukaryota > Metazoa > Arthropoda > Insecta > Diptera > Dolichopodidae > Poecilobothrus > Poecilobothrus nobilitatus. The sequence goes on from OX352774.1 coordinate 32,451,611, forward strand.
TTAAAAATTGAAGAAAATGTTTTTAATTAAAACTTTCCACTACATAATAATGAGTCAAACAAGAACCGCTTTATGACACCTTATTTAGTATAAGTTACTATCACAAGATTTCAATTGACTGAATGTAATTTGCCTATATTTTCATTTGACTGAAATTTCATTTAATTTTGTAACCAACTCTAAAATCTTTCCTAATTATATGATTGTTAAATGAAATGCAGTTAAATAATAATACAAGCAACTTGCAAAAAATTCAGCCACATGACAATACAAAAAAATAAAATAAAATACAGGCATATGACATGCTCCTATTAGCATTCTATACATCCATTTTATCACATATACAAAAAATAGTAAAATTGGTTTCACAAGGTGATGTTTGTTTTATCCGATTATAAAACTTTGATACGGTTTGAAATATATCAAGATTAATATGCGGATTAATTGATGATGGCAGTACAATTTCTAAATGATTATTTGGGAAAATTAACGAACAATACCATCAAAATATAGGAAAAAAATTATAATTTTTTTGTGTAATTAAAGAATAGAACTAATCAAAAAGAAGAAAAATCTCCGGTGCACATACTCAAAAACTGCAAAGTTTTACTCCAAGCCAGATATGTGCTCCTAGGAGAATATTGTTTTACCGAAGATCAACTGCCAGCAATAAATCCTTTACAAATCTTTAGTTTCTTAGAGATAGTAGAACTGACAGAAATATTATAAGTGAAGGAAAAATCCACAGCACGCAGTAGCAGACGAGACACAATAGATCTATACCAACTACGGACCATTAACAAGATTTAAACGAAAGCCCTGAAAATATGCTTTTCAAAGACGTCTATAATGTTATAAAATATTCAACGGTTAAGGTAAAGGATGTTAATAACAAAAAGTAAAAAAAAAAAATTGTGGTTTTTATTAAAATAAAAAAAAAAATATTATTATAACGATACATATTTTATGACGTCATCAACTTACCTTTTCTCTTCTCTTTCGAAAATTGTTCTAAAATCTCATCATACTAGGCAGATTTTTATTGTTATTAACACAAATGATTGAGGTAAACATCACAAAACATAAAAATCTGATTACACATTCAGGACTTTCGTTTAAGCCTATAGGTAAAGGTCTGCAATTCTACAAATGTAGGTGCTAAGACAATTAAGGTAAGGTGTACCTCCATAAATTTTCAAAAAGCTTTTTAAAGCCTTTAGTATCCCCACCGCTTAGTTGGGCCGATATACCGTTACATCATGATTCAATGTATCTCTCTAGTAAATTTTGAAAATGTACCTAAAGTAAAGTATACCCTTTTAATGTTTCAATTTATTAATTTCGTAATGAGTTTATTCAATTATCTAAAAAAGAATACGATAATGTAAATTTTATAGTCTACAGAATTATAATTATATATATTTTAGCACACTTAAGAGACTAAAATTGTCATTTAAAATGCTTATAATTGCATATTTATTCACACTTTTATTATAATTTCAGTAGATACCTATTCCTCTTTTCTTTTTTTTTTTTTTGTTTCATATATTTGTGCTAATTCCTAATAATCAGAAAGTATAATTATAGTTTTTCAACCACATTACTTATTAACGTATTTCTTAAATGTATTATTTATCCTTCAAAATAATAATAAACAACAGCAACATACAGGTATATAAAATTATACAAATACATCGGAATTACAGACTTTTATAATTTTTATTTATCCTTTTACAATTAATGTTACCTTTGAGACCGTTATACTATATCTATTAGAATGACACAAAAAAAAAAATTTGTTTCACATTATACAAACACATATACATATATGTATAAGATATTATTATGTATTACATATATGTAAACAATAATTTCTGGCAATTTTCATTAAGATTATTTTAAAATAGTATACAGGGTGTTAAATTTTATAATTAAAGGTGATGAAAAAAATATATATGTATACTCAATACTGGTATAAAATAAATTTTATTTTGTTCTACAAAAATTATCTGTGAGTTATATTTCAAAAATAAATTTTTAAAGATATAAGCGCGTTAAATACACACTTATACTGGAAACCTGCAAAATATCTTTGTTTCCATTGATGTAAATATGAAATTAAAATCGATCTAGATTATAAAATAGAATCAAAAAAAAATATTTATTTATATCTAATAGTCAGAAATAAGTATAGGCTAAAAAAGGACTATGATTAAAAACAAGGAATCAAATAAAATTAAATTAAAAATAATAACTTAACTCTAAAACAATATTAACAAAGTATCCAACAAAATTATCTATATGCTTGAAAAAATTGCAAGAAAAAAACTTTTATTATTTTGTCAATTAAAAAATGTGACCAGACCTTTTTTTATATTTCATAGTTTTGTTTTAGAAATATTTGACGTATTTTTCTGAAACTATATGACATCCTAAACCAATTAATTGTGGAAGTATGTTGTATTTTTCAATTTATATCATTTGTTGCTATGAAAATACCTGGGCAAAATAATGTTAAATGTATAGAGAAATAGACTTTTTGATGGCAAATTAATATACTCTTTTTGATTTTTTGGGAAAATAAATAAATTGCAACTCCAGCCTTTGTATAAACAAAAAGAAACAATACAAATCCACATCATAATCCACAAATATTATCATCAAGATGTTGTTGATGCGTGATATCCTCTTTAAAATTGATTCGAAGTATGATGCTTAGAATGTTTATTTGTACTATATTTTATAAATATTTTTTTTATCTGTAAATTTCAGATGATTAGTTGGAGTCGCTTAAAGTCGATTATGTGCATAATTCATTTAAATAATTTTTTTCTATTACCAACCGAACAAATGATTTGATTTACATATGCAGTATACATAAAATTTCGATAAATATGAGGTAAAAGTTGTTGAGTTTGCGATTCTTCAAATGCTTATCTTTGCAAAAAAAATAATATATACCAGAAATAATTAGGACAGCGCAAAAGAGATTTCAAGTACGATGAATGAATACTGCTCGAATTTTCATTATTTTTACATAATTGGAAGCTTTTACAATAAATAAAGTGCAAATACAATAATTAGCTTTTCACATCATAACCCACAAATACTATCATCAAGATGTTATTGATACGTGATATTCTCTTAAAAGTTGATTTGAAGCATTCTATAGTAAGTCTACACATTATAGGGTTTTAAATTCCATCATTTTTAGTACTCAAATTTAAACTTATTATTCAGACTTTAATTCCGTTATTATATTGGTCTCCAATTATATTCTCCAAATATTTAACAAGTATATATTAGAGATTTTATTTGTATTTATAATATTTGTAATATCAGATAAATTTATATACTAACTTAATAACCCTGTATAAATAAATAAATATATAACTAAATAAAACTTAGTTATTACAGCAATGAACAACCAGGAAATCAACAGATGGTATTTTTAGTATATGTTTTAATATAATATGTATAGTATTTTTTTTAATTACAATAATTTTTTTACTATAGGTATATATATATATATATATATATGTAACAATTTTCATTATATATATCAATTTTCATTATATAAAAATCCTATTGGTTATTTATACAACAATTATTAAATGACATCATAAATCAATTGAAGTAAATTTTTAGAAATTGGAATTTTAATTTAAAAAAAAATAAAATTTTTTTAGAATATCAAAAAATTGAAAAAAAAATTTTTTAATAACTTTTACGCAACATGTCGAAATCAGTCGAATAATACATAAAATTTTGCTTGAAAATCCGATATAAATTATAATTTAATTGGATACTATGGAAACTATGGGTGGTAACGTCGCAGTTTTAATCGCAGTCACTGATAATCAAATAATTCTAATTTTCAGTCTACAACCTACAGAAAATTATTAACAATTTTTAAATTAGATTTAAATTTAAAATCAAAAACATATCTAATAATTAAAAAATAATATGAAAATAAAATTCACTCACAAATAGGCTTCGGTGACCTAATGGGTAAGAACGTATAAAATACGCTTTAAAACATCGAGGGAGTGTGGGTTCGAATCCCACACACATTGCCCCTTACGACATTTACAGCCACGCCTAAAATGGAAATGCTGTGTAATTTCCTTGTGACATTTAAGTGGCAGGGAAATGCACTAAAAAAAAAAAAAAACCCACAAATAATTTTTTTAATAAACGAGAACTTGTGAAACAAACAATTATAATTCTTAAGTTATAAATAACATAATATTAGTAATTGACATAACAATATTATACATTACCGATGAATAATTCCTAAGATTTTTTCTCGAAAATTTTACGGATCAGATACATGTAATATAGCTCTATTACGGAAGGTATCGTTATGATGGCACCAAAATTTTGAATCTCAAATTTTTGATATATGCTTTTCTTCTATACGTGGAAACCTGAATTAAGAGTTTTTGGGAGTGGATTTAGTCTTTCTACCTGTATCCTGTTTATCTGTTTGTGGGCACTTGTACAGTCCAAATGGCTAAATATCTCGAATTGAAAAGCTTTCAATTTCATCCGTCAACACATTTATATTCCTTAAAAAACGTTAATATTACTATATGTCTATATATATGTGTCTACTTTTTTAATAAAGATAATATTTTTAAGACTACATGTGCCTACCACTTTTAGTTAACTATCAATATTTGTAAATAACCCTATTAATTAAATATTTATTATACAAATATTATTACAAGTTTTCTTGTTCCTACGATCGGTTCTGTGGTGGACACAATGAATTTTTTTATTCCCAGAATATAGAGAATATTTTTATATATAATTTAAAAGAACAGTAAGTTTTCTTCCATTTATCGTTACGTAAAAAATTGCAAAAAAAAAAACAAAAAAAAAGCAATAATTACATATATATTCGGAATAGTAACGTCATAATGTACCGTTATGTAATGATGTTATTTTAAAAGCTCCTGCCCATTATTCGGAAATATCCCCCCGTTTAAAACAATATTTCAATATTTTTTTTTTTTGTTTTTGTACTTCAAATAAAATTAATAAATCCCATAAAATTTTCCAATTTTTTAAAATTTATTTTTGAAATTTTCATTAAAAATTTTTTGATATTTTCTTAACTAAAATCTTAATTAAGTTGTTATTAAATTACCTACATACTTATGTAAAAAGAAATCTCTTATAATATATATACTTATATTAAGCTAAATTTTAATTTATTTCAATAAACATTTAATATAAAATGGCGATGTCATCCAATGATAAATTTCTTTAGACAGTATTAGGATTAAATATCACCAATTAATATTCTTAGATTTTAACTAAAAATACACTTTTAAATTTGATTCATAAAAAACAAAAAAAAAAATAAAAATAAAAATCTAAAAATAAGAAAAACGTGGTTACATCAAAAATCAGCTTACAACATCATAAATTATTATAAGAAACTATTTTTAGAAATAAGATATTTTTTTTATTTTTTTGATGGTTTTTCTTCTTATTTTCTTTAAATTAAATTATCTTTAAGTCAATCTTGAATTTTAATTTTTTTTTTTTTGTTTCATTTCTGACATTTTAAATATTTTCCATTTTTCCATTTTTTTTTTTTTTTCTTAATCCAATTATTTTCAAATGAAGGATAAAAAGAAAAAAGAAAAACTTTTTAATTCCTTTGTCAATTTTTTACCTTCTCTTTCTTTCGTTTCTTCTTTAGTTTTTTTATTTCTTGTTTTTTTTTTTTTGTTCATTCCTATAAAATATTTATTATCCGGTGTTAAAAAAAAAAAAAAAATCAAAAAAATGCTAAAATAAATAAAAATTTGATTTCTTTTATAATAAACGTGAATACCTTCTTAAAACAATACAAAAAAATCAACAAACAGCAAATTTACGATATTTACCCATCTCTTCTTTATTTCTTTTTATAAGTTTCGAATTTTGTTTTTGTTTAAATTTATTTTTCAATTTTGTTTGTTATTTTTTTTTTTTTTCGTAATTGAGCAATAAAAAGGATTTATATTGTAATTTATAATTCGCACATTTTTATCCAAAAAAGTAAAAATACAACCAAAAACAAAAAAAATAAAATAAGAAATTTGACAAGACAGAAAATCGATTTAATTTCATTGAAAAAAATTTCCATTTTTCGATAAACTAAAATTTATTTTTTTTTTTTTTTAAAACAAAAACTATAAGACATATAAATGTCCTACATATAAATAAAGAAATCCTTCTTATAAATTGTAATTAAATTTTTTTTTTCTTTTTTAAAGAAAATAATGAAATTTCGTATTTTTAGTAAAATTTTCGAAAACCTACAAAAAAAAAAATATACTCTTAATTTGTTCGCTTAACCAGTCCGTCTTTTTGTTTAAAAAATGTTTACCCTATTTTAAAGGTAAAAAAATTTTATTTTTTGTAGCTTCACCCATTACAAAGCTACTGACGTCTAAAGTTGTAAAAAACTCTACTGCAAATATTTATATTACTATAGATCTGCTTTAATTTTTTTTACATTTCAAAAAAACTCCAAAAATGACAGGAAATTTTGACAGGAATTTTGTAAACTCAAATCAAATGAAAAATTATATAATTTTATGCATTTTAATATTTAAGTTTTCCGTTATGTGAAACTAAACTTTGGAAAATTTAGAATTCCCCGTAACTCCACAAAACATCTTTCTCAAAAAAGAAATCTTCTATTCTATAGACTATCTATATATATATATAAAAGCAAATGTTTGTCTGTTTATCTGTCTGTTTCTGATTTATAGACTCCTAAAAACTGATCAGCTGATCATCATGAAAATTTGTATTATAAATGTTTTTGTATACGGGAGGTTTAAAACGGCTTGACCCATTGACTTCAAATTTTATATTAGTGTCGCTCTTTGACAGTGTAGTTGACTATATTAACAGAATTGGAATTTGTTAAGTCATATCGGCACGACGATTGAGGGGCGTAGCAATGCGCATCGAATATTAACTAGTTATAATTGGTAGCTATATAATATGGAAGTCAAAAATATTTAGAAGGGATTTTATAGATAGTTACAAAATCAGGGTTGCAACAATTTGGTTCACATTTTGTTCACATTTATGTGACAGGGAAATGCAGCTTGTGAACCAAAGTTTGTCGTTAAATTTTTTATTTTGTAATTTTTTTTTTGGAATTTTTTTTGAATTATGTAAATGGAATTTTTGAAATTAGAATATTTTTAGGAATTTCGTACCCAACCCAGAAGAACAAGCATAATTTGCATTAGAATTTGCATTGCTTGCTTTTGTCCGCTTCTTTGAGAGATCAAAAATTAAAAAATAAAAACACTTTTTTTAGACACCTGCTCAAATTTCTTTAAAATAAAACTCAAAAATTAAACTCTAGTATTATTTCTTTAAATGACATCTTAACAAAGGGTTTCTTTAAAATTGATGAAAAGAATCTCTTGATTTTTCAAAAAATACATAAAAAATTCATAACAGTTGTCATATATAAAAAAAAATCTAGAAAGTGATCGTAATCTAAAATGTTTTAATTGTCTTTTTGAAAATGTGAGACTTTAAAAACCTTTAATTTTGCGTACTACCTTATTTTTACGAAATTTCTTATTTATGTAATATAATGTTATATTATAACAGATTTAAACTAATATTATACGATATTATGTTACATAAAATCAAAATTAATTCTTTTTAAATAAATTTTTGTTTTCTTAAGAAAATTTACGATATAAAACGTAATAAAAATATGACATGTGATAAATTTTCATCAACCAATAAACTATTATTTGTCAAATACATCAATTATAGATTTTTATTGAATAAATGTACATACATATATCATAATTTTTTGACAATTTCCTATTTATTTTTTTTACTAAAAATATGTACATAAAAATTAAAATAATGATTTGGTAAAAAATTTCTAAATACATTCGGATTTTTTTTTTTTTTAAACAGCTACCGTGTGCCTTTATTATACCCTACACATTAAGTATAGGGTATATTAACTTTGGTATAGTGTTTGTAACCACCAAAAGGAAGCGAGTTAGGTATAGCCATGTATATATATTCTGAATCAGGATCACCTCCTGAGTCGATTTAGCGATGTCCGTCCGTCCGTTCGTCCGTACGCACGATAACTCAAAAAATAATGATGCTATCTTGATGAAATTTATACTGTAGGTTAACAATGACTAAGGTAAGGCGGGGATTGTAAATGGGTCAAATCGGACCATGCGTTTGGGTATCTCCCATACAACTCCCAAAACCGAATACGGATATCTTCGAAATTAATAAAGATAGAAACTTAAAATTTTGTACGAGGCTGTGCTTTCCCGAATCTCTGATATCCCTAAAATTTGAGATGAATTGGAGTGGTTGTTCGGGTAGCTCCCATACAACTTTCAAAACCGAACAAGCATATCTTCGAAATTAATAAAGATAGGAACTTCAAATTTGATACGAGGGTGCTGTTTCCTAAATCCCTAATTTACCTAAAATTCGAGTTGAATTGGAGTGATTGTTCGGGTATCTCCCATACAACTCCCAAAACCGAACAAGCATATCTTCGAAATTAATAAAGATAGAAACTTCAAATTTGATACCAGGGTGTTGTTTCCTGAATCCCTGATTTGCCTAAAATTTCAGATGAATTGGAATGGTTGTTCGGGTATCTCCCACACAACTCCCAAGACCGAACAAGCATATCTTCGAAATTAATAAATATAAAAACTTGAAATTTGATATAAGAGTATTCTACCCTGTTCTGATGATGACTCTAAAATTTGAGATGAATTGGGGTGGTGGTCCAGGTGCCTTCACACATTTCCCAAGACCTTACGAGCATATCTTCGAATTTAATAACGATAGAAACCTGAAATTTTATACAAAGGTTGTAAAAGCATTTATTTTTTTTAGCTTATATTAAATATCTAACTAAAATAACTTATGGATTTTTAATTTAATTTGAATTTTTTAGGTGTAGGGTATAAATATGTCAGTTGCATCGACTTACTGTTACTTTTACTTGTTTTATAACAATTTGGTAAATTAATAGATACTAATAAGTTATTTGGTTTTTTCTTACTTAATTTTCTATGATTTAAAATTATGTAAAGTACTTATGAAGTAATATAATTGGTCTCTATTTAAATATGATTCTAATTCTTATAGTTTCATCATTACATTAACGCAAAGAGCTTATTTCCCTGCAATCTATTACGTAAGTCATCGTTATCCAGAAACTGAAGAGCCTTGACATTGATGTACTGTTGTAAATGTTGTTGGGCATACTTTTTAATAAAGTGATTAAACATTTCTACATTCAAATCCTTATGTTGGTTGTCATTCGAATGTAGCAGTTGACATTGACTATATGCCACATAGTATTTTATCCTAAAAAGTACTATCCTATTTTGTTTCTACTACTTTAATTAGTACAACACCAAAGTTAAATACCATAAGTGCATACTAATTTCACGACTTGTTCTTTGATATACACAGGCTATTGCACTATACGTTTATTCTGACTTCCATCACATTTGTAATCTTAGAAAGTTATATGAAAGAAAAAATTGTGAAAAATCAAGAGCTGTCTTCTTCAGTTTTAATGAAACCCTATGTAATTAAGAAAATTTGTGAACACATGTAAAAATATAATGTTGAAGCATTAATGGTAATTCTAAAAGATCTCACTTATCTCAAAATGTGAAGCTTCTATAAGCAAAAAAATCTCCTGTTCTTTTCAAATTTAAAATATATGTTAAGCAGATTCTGAGATATACGTGTTTTGAGATTGAAAAAATATTAAGCAGTTCAGAAGCTGAGATATACACTTTTAAAAATAGAACAGTCCACCACTTTCAAGGACTGCAGTAACTCTGTAATAGATAAGGTTATATGATAAAAGGATTTTCGATAACATTAATTTATTTAATACCTATCTATATGCTTAAAATTTCATTGTTCTATTTTAAACGAAGTAAAACTTTCCATATAGGCAGACGATACAGATTGCAGACATTTTTTTTTTTAATTGTGCTAAAAATTAATATTAAAGACATTTTCTTTCTGTATAATATTAAATTATTATTAAAAGCATCATCTGGTAGTATTAAATTGACATTAAATTTAATAAAATATTATATTTAAATTGCCTATTTTCAATTTTAATTGAAATCATTAAATAAATTTCCTAAGATGCACATCTACAATCACAAAAGTTTTTTAGGCCGATTAACGCCGATTTGCGTCATGTACAAAATTATTGCTCTCATATAATGAAAAGTTTTAGAAGCGTAAAGGTTATGGCCCAATGTTTACTTTGAATTTATTTTTTCTGAAATGGATTTAAAAAAAATTTTAGAAATTTTATATATAATAATTATTTTATATGAAATGTACAAATGTTTGGATTCAGTACCTAATAGGAGAAGATTTTGGATTCGGGACATTTATAGAAATCGTCATATTCATGGATTGTACCGTGTACGAAATCACATTCCCACTTATTTAAAATTTTTCCCACCTATTCAAATTTTTTTAATGTTTATGTAAAAAAAAATTCAAATATCAAATGTCAAAGTATTCAACGCAAAATACGAAATTGAAAATTCGTCAATTCGGTACTTTACTTCGTTTGGTTACTTTGAATACTTTGTGCTTTTGGCCAAATGCCATAAGAAATAATGTAATTCATTTCAGCTGTCAAAGTTTTCGAAGGAAGTAAAGTAAATATTGATCCATCACCTTTAGAATGGAATTTATTTCTGTATTGAAATTTGTTTTATTAATGAAGTTTTATATACTGTAGAAACTTTTTTTTGTTGTGTAATACCGGATTGTTTTTTCACTTCTTTAATTAATTACTCTGCAAAATTTATTTTCTCCGTAAAAAAACAGTAATTGAAGAAAGAAATTCAAATGAAAATATGAAATATGAATACTAACTTCAATAACAAATATGACAGCACAACAAATTTGACATTTCAAAGCGTATTATAAAATAATGTAAAAGTTAAAAGTTGATCAATTTTCTTCCTTAACAGCGTAAGTATTTAAGCGTTATGTCGTCATGATTAAATTAATTGTAACATCTTCCATACACCTCAATAAATTTTAATTTTTTTTGACAACACTTACATTATGTCTATGCAAAATTGCTTATTTCCATTAAAAGTTAATTGATCTTTCGAACCTTAAGAGGTCCAAATCAATAATCACTATATATTACAATTTTACATACAACAATTACATATAATAAACAAAATTAGAACCCACTTTTTTTTAATTAATAATTATAGCTATTTCCGGTTGTAGAAACTACCACTTCCGGTTATTAGACTTGCATCAAAATTAGACAATAATCTAAAGGTTGACTATATTAATATCAAAATTAAATATCTTAAGATTAAAATATTTTATATTAACTATTTGAACAAAATTTAAGTCAATTAAAACCAAAAATAAACAACTCACAATTTTTGTTGAAAAATATTTTGAGTTATGGATGATAAAGGTTCAAAATGTCATCAAAATTAATTAAAATTTTGAAGTAAAATATTTTTATGATTCTAATAATATATGAAAATATAAAAATAAAGTAAAAATGAAAATGTAAATAAGTTTTTTTCTTTTGCTATTTAAGGATATTTTTTATTAAAGTGTCAAAGAAAATAAAACTTTTTAAAATATTTTGAAGTTGAATAAAAATCATAATATTTTAAGATAAAATTATTATGATAATTGATAAGAAAAGTTTTTACTCATTATCTAGAAGTAAAAAAAATAACGTTAAATCATAATCATTTATCAGAGCTATATTATAATATTTTTATATACGTTTGGTATATTTTAGTATAATATTAGTTTAGTTTAGTTTAGTTTATTTCCAAATAAAATTATTTCTTTACAAACCTTTTGATTACAATACGCTTAGATACATATATAATAAGAATTTATTGAATAAATGATATTTGAATTAAATTCGAACTTAAAATGAACGAAGAATTTAAAGAACGATTTTTAAAATTATATCTTTAAGATATTTTTTAATTAATATTGAAATATTGTTATTTTGGGAGCGTGTCATAAGCCTGTATTTCATTTGCCCGTAGTATTATTTGCCTGTATTTCTTGATCATTTGACTGTATTTCATTTGCCTATACTTTATTCTAAATTAGGAGAGATTTTAGAGTTGCATTAAAAAGTAGGGCTTTACGCTTTTCCAAAATATTTATATATATGTATATGTGAGAATCTAAATTTGGAAGGACTTTAATGAATTCACGCTTTTTACAGAATCTAATAAATAAGGAAGAAATTCTGTTTGTTTGTTTGTTTGTGCCCTTTTCACGTAAAAACCGCCAGTCCGATTGCAACCAAATTTTGCAGGAACGTTCCTACGACCCCGGAAAGTATTATAGGCTATATCGCGTTTCAGTTCATTAACCCATTGCGGCCCGAGAGCCATTTAAAGCCGTTTCGTTTTTTCGTTTTCCTGCCTAAACAGTTTGATCGATTGAGTTGAAAATTTGGACAAACATTCTTCTTATCATTGGACGGGTACCGAAGAAATTTGGATTCAATACGTTACCCGGATTCGGCCCGGCGGGTTTCTAAAAAAATTTTTGTTTCCGATTTATGTCCAATTTTGTATGGTGGTTTTATGGTTCGAAAAAAAGCCTGTGACAAATATTTATGAAGTTCCGTTAACCCTTTTGGGCAGGAGAGCCGAACGAATTTCATTAGATATTCTGTTGTCCTATTTAAACGGTTTGACCAATTGAGTTGAAAATTTACAATAGTGTAGCTCTTTACAACAGGAACTCACTGAATCGATTTGGTTACGATCCATTAACCCGTTTCGGCACCAGGACTCAATGAAGTTTTTCAATTTCTTTGTTGTCGCGCTTAAACGGTTTTGCCAATTGAATTGAAAATTTACAAAAGTGTAGCTCTTTACCAAAGCAGCTCACTGAGGTGATTTGGTTATGATCCATTAACCCGTTTCGGCACCAGGACTCAATAACATTTTTTAATTTCTTTGCTGTCGCACCTAAACGGTTTTACCAATTGAGTTGAAAATTTACAAAAGTGTAGGTCTTTATAACAAAAGCTTTCTGAGTTGATTTGGTTACGATACATTAACCCATCAGACTTCAGGCAGTGAAATTCTCATTCTTTGTTGTTGTGCTTAAACGATTTGACCAATTGAAAATTTGCACAAGTATTGCACTTTGGCACACAAACTCATTCAATAAATTTTGTTGTGATAAATTAACACATTTCGACACGATAGACTGTAAATTTTTGTTTCTTATTTCTGTCTAATTTGGCAGGATGAATTTATGGTTCTAAATTAAGCCTGTGATAAAATGTTTGTTAACGTTTGTTAACCCATTTCCGCACGAGCACTTATTAATAATATTTTGCCTAATTTTGTGTATTGTTATTATTATTATTAAAAAGATATTTCCAACACTCTTTACTTTTATCTATATGTTTCTAATATTCCATAAAAATCTTTCAATGCAAATTTCTAATATAGAACAGTAATTAAACTAACCTTATTAAGTATCTCAAGAATACTGTGTTTAAGTCTTAACAACATAAAATTTTCGGCCGTTGTTAAAAAACAGAAACAATCTCCTACATTAGACAATCATCATGCCATCATTCAGAAATGCATTACTTACATGTGGTCTTTACAAGTGATCTACCTATATAAGATGCATGTGTATAACATGTTTCCCATAAAATATCATTGAAATATGTACATATAGTATATATAATATCCGTATATTTAAAAATACTATAAACTTTATCAATTAAATTAGAAAACATATTCACATTTCTGTATCGTATTTAATCAAAAATGAGTACATACGTATTTAAAGAACAGAAAACCTTACATTCTTATCCATATACAATTTTTACACATATTTTTAGCCAATCAATTTGGAAACATAATTAGAAAAACTAAACGTAAAAATATGGTTTTAAAAAAAAATGGTTGATTTATAAAGGTAAAAAACAATCATGTATTTTTTATATTGAAAATATGTTAAACAGAACCTGAAATGTACGCATTTAAAAAGAAGTTTTTTCAAAATTTGAAGAGCTGTCAGTGCTGTAGGATCTCCAACGATAAGGGTACATAAAAAAGTTGTTCTACAACATTACTCTTTTAAGAGACCTATGCATAGTTAACATTTCATTGCTCTTTCATTAAACAGTATACGAAACAGACGAAGGGACAGAGCGAACTTAATAACAAAATTACAAAACTTAAATTTCAAAATGTGCTTAAAAGGATAATTCAGCGAAACATGAAGTGACATTACTTACAAAAAAAAATTTATTACATTATGGCCTTTTATAATTTAAATACGATTTTATGTTTCGGTATTAACGAATATATTGTGAAAACTCACTTCGCCGTAATTGTGTATTCAATAGATTATTGATTCCTTTAAAGATTTTTTGTAGACAAATTATCTCTAAATTTTCGCTGTTTATTCAATTTAACTAAATGTATATTAACTACCAATATCTGAAAATGCATAGTAATACGTGAACTATATTAATTAAATTATATTAACTCAAAAGCAAAAGTTAATAATTTTTATTTCATAAAGCCGATCAAATACTCCGGGCAACGCCGGGTACTCTGCTAGTATTTATATATTTTTGTAAAATACGAAATACAGGCAAATGAAATACATTCTACAGAAATACAGGCTTGTGGTAGTAACCCTTGTTGTTTGTATTTCAAAATAAAAATTTTGATTGATATCTCTTAAAATCGCATTAATGGAACAGAAAAATGTTAAGCAGAAACCTGAGATATACTGCACTTTTGAAAATATAACTTTTTCCAACTTTAAAGGGCTGAAACTCCGTAATGGTTAACTTTTTTCAACCAACCTTGTGGTACGTATCATCAAAATTTGTTTTTGAATTGGGGTTCAAACCATTCAGCTTTGGATACCAAAAGCTAAATAATTATCATTCTAAATAATCTTTTTTAGTCTTTTTTTTACGGGTGTAGATGCGATTCATGAGAAAAACTATAAAAAGAAGCGATACTATCATGATTCCTGTATTAACATATGGAATTTTAACCCACTAAACACCATTTCCCTTTTCGACTTAATAATAGGTTAGGGAACCTTTAGTACTTCCTTTAGCGATTCATCAAAAAACGACAAAGAGGGATAATACTAACACAATTCCTGTATTAACATGAGAAACTTTAACCCACTAAATACCAGCTCCCTTTTTGATTAAACAATGTAGATAAGGGGACTTTTACTACTATTGTACTGTTTACGCAAGAGAAGATTCTACTATGGAGTAAAAATAGGTTTAAGTTTTCGAGAAATATGATGATCGAAGGTGTTGATATGTTCTTCTCAAACTTTCTAGATATCTCCTACTTACTATGCTAAAATAGTATTAGAAGTTCAATAGTTCGAGCTTCAATTTGGTGATAAATTTTAGTGATATCTATCACAAATTTAATATGATTTATGGATAATCATTTACAATTTACTTTACTAATAAAGTTCTAATTAATTTTTAATTAGTAATTAATAAGTTCTAATTACTTTTGAATATATGTCCAATTTGTAATGAAATGCACTTGTAGAATGAATACTTCTTATTAGCAATCTCAATTTAATATTAAACTAAGCCTATGTACTAAGACTAAGATTTATGTACAAGTGCAAAAGGATAGAACCCAAAATTTGTTATGAGTTGAATTGAAAATGCCTAAAAATACAAATTCTAAATAAAAAAAAAAAAAATTCTGAAATTTTAATTTAATGTAAAATCTAAAAAAAAAAAAACATAAAAATTTTCCTTGGGATACAATTTTTGCAGAAAAAAATCGAAGAAAACGAAATCAGTATATGATTGAAAATAGCTGGATCTAGTGTTACATGAAGGAAACATTTTTAGTAAATTTAAAACATTTAGTTTTTATAAAACAAATTAAATAAAAAAAAAGTTACCCAATTTCCATGAAAAATTTAAATTAATTAAACTTTAATAATCAAATATTTCTGGACGATTACAAAAGATTCCTTTTATAAATTCTACCTCTAAATAATATGTTTTGGCAATTTAAAAATAAAATAATTGATATGGTGCAGAAAAAAAAGACTTTAGAAATTTGGCCAGAAGATCAAATCTCCAATCATTTAAAAAGATCAAGGTAGACAAAAGCTATACAGAATTCAAAGTAACACAAAAGATACTATAATTTGATTGATTTAAAAATCATTTAAATTTACGAAAATCATTTTCATGTAGCATCATTTTAATACATTATGTAAATTTTTATATTGAGTATGTAAATATACTACCAGTTCATGGTATTAGTGAAAAAAATTAATTTAAATATTTTCTAAACGTTTCAGTTACTATTTAAAAATAAAACCTAGGCAAATCTATTTTAATCTAGCGCATAATTGAAGATATTTAAATTAAAATTCATTCTGCTTTTTTTTTTTCCAGAGAATCAAAAATTATGAGATATTTCTTATTTTGAATTTGAATTCAATTGGTCTCACATTTTATTTGAGAAGGCTAAGTTCGAATTCCAGTAAATGTTTAAACTTTTTAATGTGATTTGCGACCTGATTAAGATACTTTTTGTAGTTGAATTTTAAATAGTGATGAACAATACAATTGAAAAATATAAACTCCAAAGAATAAAATATCAAAATATAAACTAAACAATTTCCATTTCCCAAGTATTCTTTCCACAACCTCTTACCATTAAATCAAAGCGTACATTTGTATTAAAAATTTTTGTTTTAAAAAGCTGATTTTTGTTGGTTAAAATGCAACACAACACAATATTACAAGAACCTTGTTTGAGTGATTTTCAATAATTTCCACCAACTATAATAAAAAAAAAACTTAAAACAATAACGCTCGTGCACTGGTTTCGGTTGATTAAAATACAATCCGATCCAGAAGAACCTCATTAAATTTATCTGGATGATTTTCAATGATTTCCACCGACCATATTATAAAAAATTCCAAAAACCAATAGAACAATTGAAGTAATTTTACATATCATAAACTCTAAATTATCCATCGGTTTAGATGTTCTGTTATTCGTACATTCTACATCATATCCCCATTTTCCCAGCTTACTTTCCTTATGTTCATATTTGTCTATGATGCAAACTTTGTATATTCAACAAGCATAAAAATATAAAATCATTGGCAAGCAATGGATTCATGGATTTTTGAAATATTTAAATTAATAAATAAAAATAGAAAAAATCCTTATACCGAATTTAGTTACAAGGATCAAAATTACATGAAAATTCAAGTACACTCATGTTGAATTGTTTCGAAATTAAAGTATCAAAATAACTTTGTTTTACTCAATTAATATAAGTATTTCCTTATTTCTGTTTTACTTTATATTTAAATTGTATTTTTTAATGTCCATTCATTAAACATTAATTCACATGTATATATATTTTCGATTTGACCCAAAAATAAAATAATAAAACAGAATTAAGTATCCTTTTTTTACTTTCAATTCACATGAGACCCTCTTTTTTCTCATACAACATTTTCATTTAGCACAATATTGCCAATACAAAATATGACTAAAGAATATAAGTAAAATTTTTTGTCCAATTTAGATTTATTTTGCTTTAACAGGAAAATGTTACATAAAAAATGGGAGCACCATAAGTAATAAAAAAAAAATAAAAACAAATATAAATTCCAATGTATAGCATTTTTTTCACTTGTATCCCTTTTTTATTACGTTATTTTTATTATCACTCTACCAGCACGGTCCCCTGTCATTTTACTATTTATTTCTAGTAATTGTGTCTAGCACTTAAACTAAGTAAAGTTTTCTTTTGCTTACTTGTTTCTTTTTCTACTAAAAACGATGATGTATTTTTTATAGTTCAGTTATTTATTTATTTTTTTTTTTTTGCATTTCTATTTTAGTTTAAATAGCACAAAAAAACAAAAAACAAACAAAGACATTGAAAAAAAAAACTAAATTAAGTATATATAGTTTAGTTTTATACATTAATAATATTTAGTTTTGGTTTTTTAGAACCCCGCCATTAAAAATGATTTTCTAATCCTTTATAAATATAAATTATAATAAAACCAAACCCAATGCCGGTTAAAATTCAGTAGTGAAAATTAACTTAAGGTTTCTTTTGATAATGTAATTTATTTCAACAAAAGTTAAATGCAAAGGATCCAAAAATCTAAGCTTCTAAGCTTCAAAATAAATAAAAAAAATTTTAAATCTTTTTAGAAATTGCCCAGTATCTTATTAGGTACGTTATTTGTACTTTGGAAAATGTATATGAAAGAGCTTAAAATAAAAACAAAATGTTGGAAATTTTAGATGCCCTTTATTATCAACAAACTAAATCCATTCAAAGATTAAAATAAAAAGTAACAAAATAAAAAAATAATCTTCTAAGGACTTTGATTATCAATAGGATTTCCTATTTCTACAAAATTTTTGTCCTTGTTTATTTATTACAATTAAATAAAATATTTTAGTAATTGTACTACTATCACTATCATTAAGAAAATTGTAATTGTCTAAGAATTTCTGTGTCTAACGAAGGATATTAAATGCTAAATATTTACTTGAAAAAAATAGGTATATAAAAATTCATTTACCTTTCTTTTTTCCCTCTTTAAGTTTTTTTCAATATTAAATCCTTGAAAATGATAGATTAATTATTAATTTTTAATTTTATAGCTATTTAATAAACAGTATTCACTTTAATAAACTTTATTCTGAATTTTCATTAACTTTTAAATAAATTTTAATTATTTTTGTACTGAAGAAAACTTTTTACTTTTCTTTATTCAAATTATTTTCCTAAAAATATGCAATAATTTTTATAAGTTTATTTTTTTAACGGGTAGAATAACAAAAAAAAAACACAGAATAAAAGATAAGAATATTCCACAAAAAAAAATATATTAATGTTATTCTACTATTATTCTGTACAAAAAACAAAATTTATTAAATTATAAATTTCACTTTTAATCCAATTCAATCATAAACACAAGGTTTTACTTATTTGTTTTTTTTCTTTGAATTATTAAAAAAATTTGGATTATACGTAGAAAAAAATATAATATGTTTTATTATTTTATTTTTTTATTTTACGTTTTCAATTTAACTGTTATATTATCTTCTTTTAATTCAAAAAAAAAAAAAAATCCTTTAATATATATTTTTGTTTTATTTTAATTTTTCACGCCGTTATCCTTTAAATACCTATACGCGACTGATTTGAGTACACGCTATTACTTTAATTTTTGTATTTTTTTTTTTCCAAATAAAAATTTTTACTCAAATTAATTTTATTTTATTTTACTTATACTGTTTTGTTTTTTTTGTTTTTTTACTATAAAAAGATACCTTTAAGCAACAAAAAATAAAAAAAAAAAAAAGAATCAACAAATACTAATATAAATTTACTCAAAATTATGTGTAATACACAATTTATAAAATACAAATAAGAATATTTGAGCTAGGATACATCCTTTTATAATTCAGGATACTTATAAACAAAAATTTTAAAATCCTTAACATGTGAAATTCTAAATGTAAAACTAATGTTAAGATAAGGGAGAAAAAGAAGAAAATCATTTTAACCAGACTATAAAAAATAAATGAAAAAATATTGATTTAAAATGAGGATGAGGAAAACATTTTCATATAAAAAAAAAAAAAAAAACTATTAGTTGTAATTTGAACTAAATAAATATTTTGTAAAATTATTGAATTGAATAAAACCAATAAGTAATAATGTATTTCGTGATTAAAATAGATAAGAAAATTAATTAATTTTCTACTAATCAAGAATTATGGCGAAAAACAAAGCAAAATCTAATAGACGTCGATATCCGATAAACAAAATGGAAATGCATCAATCATGCCTTTGGGAAGCTAAAAGAAAATCTACCCAAACAGTTCTTGAAATAGGATTCCCAGAGCACAGAATGTGTGGGAAAGCTTAACAAAACTTGCAGAACAACTGTGTTAGCTGAAGCAAGATAATTAAATTAGATTAGGTCAAAAATTAAAAAATTTTGCTATTTTGCCCTATGTTTTTATTTCAGAGCATCATAAAAAATATACGCTAGACTTCCCACAAGGATAAAAAGGCTAAATACCCAAAACAAAAACTATTTTAATTTTTTAAGTGTTTTGTTTTTCCTTTCATTTCATTTTCCTTTCAACAACGCAACAACGTGTACTAATGTTATCATAGTATTTGTGTTAAAATTTTATTTTCTTTTGATCTCTTTATTAATTTTTTTTTTTTTTTGTTCTATATTCTAACAATAAATAGAATTTTTATTTATTTTCTCTCTTCAGTTTTTTTTTTTTTATTCACTTTTGTTTTTGTTTATTTCCTTTTCATTCCATTTATATTGTGTTACACTTAAGTGAAAAATACGCAAGCGTTACTATTCAACAATTTAAAATCAACAATTTTATGTTTATAAACACAATTCACACATACTTACATGCCATAATTGTTTTAATAATCTATATTTCATTTATTTGTATGTATTCTAAATAATGTATGGTATTTTAAAAATTCAAACATATATAATATATTAAACAATCAAACATACTTAAATAAATTGTAAATATATGAATGAATATTATTTAAAATGAGTTACAAACTGCAAGGTCGAAAAAATAAATAAATAATGTTAGAAATATTCAGAGTAGATTACTTTTATAAATTTATTTTTCTATGTATGGGAAAGTTTAAAGGATCTTATTAAGGACAACTATAGGAACTTTTTTTTCGGAGTAATTCTGAGTTAATTAAGTGTACAAAATCATGAAAAAACAATTTAATTTTTACGAACATATTAAAAGATTTTTTTTAATGCATTTCTCTGCCACATAAATGTGGACTAGAAATTACACAGCCTTTCCTGTTTAGGCGTGGCTGTAAATTTCGTAAGGGGGAATAATTCTTACGACGTGTGTGGAATTCGAACCCACATTTCCTCGGTATTTACAGCGTATTTTATACGCTCTTACCCACTAGGCCACCGAGGTCTCTTAAAAGATTTCTTCTGACACTTCCACATTATGCAGATACTGAGCTTCATTAATAAATGAACTATGAGCAGAATAAATAAATAGATTTTGTTTTTATTTCTAAGAGAAGTGGTTATCTTCCTAAGATACCAAGTGTATCTACTTAGTAGTGAGAGATTCTTCAAATTAAACCCACTTTTCTTTTTAGGAAAAAATAGAATCCGCCTGTTACTATTACTAATATGCTAAAAATGGCGTAGTTATATACAATTAGAATAAGCAGTAGTATATAACAATTTCTTTCATGAGATGATAACTAAAGATAGCTCCACTTTATTTATTTATTTTATTATTATCATTATTATTTTTATACGATATATATTATTATTACGATATAAAGCTAATCTGTTATTTTTATTTATAATCTGACCGGTATTTGGAGCATAAACCCTTTGATTGACAATCTGACGACCTAACTACTAAGTTTAAGTCAGTTAAAGGACAAAAATTTTAAATAGCTACACTACTCACATTTTCAAAAGATATTTACTTTATTTATCCGAGATAAAACATATGAAGAAAATTAGATTTTCAGATTATTTTATAAATTTTAAAAACCCGCATAATCGACCACAAAAATTAAATTTTTCGAATTTTGGTTTTTATATATTTATCCTTAAAAATACGGAAAAACGTATTTTAGGGCCTGACAACAAAGTTTAAAATTTTACAAACATTTTGTTAGGTATTTAAAAAAAAATATACCTTTTTACTATTAAAAATATAAACATGTTTATTAAAAATAAAAACCTAAACAAATCTTAAAGATAGTAACCTTAAGAAATCCAGCTAATTGTGTAATGGCCCTCAAATAAAAATATTTCTGTTTCATAGCTTTGTGTAATAGCTACAGCCAAAAAATCAACAGCTTAGTTAAACTGAAAATTCCAGAATGACTTACCAGATGCCCTATGCTCCTTATTAAAATGGAAAGGAGAAAAAAAAAAAACGATAGTGTTAACACTGTTGTAAGAAAAAAGATCAGATTATAATTTTTCTTTCTTTTCTAGATGTTTCTAGATTTTATCCTTTCTGAATTTTCTCCTCTCTGAATTTTGTCTATTCTGGATTTTTCAACAAATTTTGAATTTTGTCTTTTCTGAATTTGTAAACTTTGCATTTTATCCCGCACCCAAATGAATTAGTAAATGCTTAATGATAGTCTATTTTGAAGACTAGGGGACCGATAGCTTTACAAGTGACTTATTCAGCATATTTTCCCTTGCCAAACACATATCGTTCAAATATGTAATAAAATCAAAATTAATATAATATTATTGTATAAATTAATAATAGTATTCGACTTATTTATAATGGTCTAAAAATAATATGGTCTAAAAATAATAATTAATACCAGGCTTTTAATAGCCGACAGTTTAGCAATAATGCATAATTCTTAAGTTATTTGTAATTTTAAATTAAATTAATAAATATATTTTTAAAAAATTTAAATTTTAAATCTCTTTTAAATATAGTTATAATACAAATTATGAACTAAATTCAAAAATTATTTAAAATACTGTAACTGTAACTAAATATGTAACTAAATTATTATAGATTATTTTGATAAAATTAAAGCATAAAATAAAAATATGATCAATCTGTTAAATCTCTTACCAATTTAAAATTATTTTCAACAGCAACAGATTTAATTATTATGTATTTATTAAGTTTTTATACCCGTACGATAGGATCGGGTATAATAAAATTACTCCTCCGTTTGTAACACCTCGAAATAAGCGAGCTAGATATACCTTCAAAGGTATGGATCGGATCAGAAAAAAATTCTAAGACTTTTGAGCCATGTCCGTCCGTCAGCACGCTAACTCAAAAACTAAGAAAGCTAGAATCTTGAAATTTACACAAAATATTCTTGGAGTAATTTGTAGGTTCCCTATTTTTTTTGGTTGAGTTTGGACCAAACCTTAAGGTAGCTCTCGAACACCTAACTCTTAGATCCTCACACTTTTTTTGAAATAGAGCTATGAAATTTTAACTGCTGATAGATCTCACAAAAATATTAATTTTATTTTTAATAACTTTTTTTTGTAGCCCCACCCGTTACGGAGCTACAGCTCCCCAAAGGTTCAAAAAAGCTCTATATTTAAATTGTTATAGCACAAGTTGTATAAAGTGTATCTTCATTTTGAAAACGCCAAACGATTAATACTTTCATTAGCTTTAAAAGTGTATATACAATAAATATATATTTGTGGCATACGGTGTCTTAATTTACCGTTATGCGAAACTAAAATTTTGCAAAATTCTTTAACCCTTCTATCTTCTAAACGGTTAAAGTTGGAAACTTGAAAATTTGACAGAAGTTAGATCTTTAGTTAGAAATTTTTTTTGTATCACCCCCCGTTTAGGAGCTGTAAGGGGTCAAAAACTGAAAATTTCCTATTTTTAAACACCTGTAACTTGAACACCTGTTAAAATTTTTTTGAAGTAATACACAAAACTTAAAGCTTCAATATTATACTTTTATTTCTGTTAACAGCTTTTTTTAATAATATAGGGTTACTTTATAATTGACGAAAGTGTTACTTGATTTTTTCAAATTTTCTAACAAATTTCTTTAACGAATTTTTTCCATTTTGTTCTACTCGATAATTTGAAATTGTTGAGGATATAATGCGTAGTACAAAAAATGTAAATAAATAAACAACATAACAGTTGCTTGAAGAATTTTTATTTATATGATATTGATATATATACATACTTATATAATATCATGTTTATTTACATATCGTATATGTCACTAGTGAATGAATGATAAGAGTATATATGTATATTATATAGCGCCGTATTTACATACATATATGTATTTTATTGTACTTATAAGAAATTATTCTGTCAATGGAATATTTAAATATAATATAATATAGTATTTAAAATTATATTTACTATTTTGTACTAAGTAAATTTAATATATATTTACCGCTTAGTATTAAATGGTACTATAGAATGTTTGAAAAAGTTTTGGATTGATAATCGTTATGTGGAAGGTTAGAATCTGCTTTTGAAGAAGGTACATATAAACATATAGTTTGAATATATGTACAACCCATAGTTCTAGAAATTATAAAATTCACCCAAATTATTTTAAAATACTAAAATATTAAAAAAATAATATTGTAAGCAGAGTGACAGGCTGTGAACATACTAACGGTTCGTACGGGTATCTAAGAGTTGACAAAGTCAACTGTATTCTTCCTCGTTTTATTCCTACACTTACCCTTGCCCAAACAACTTACCCAAAGAACTATTATTATGATTATTGTTTTTCTTAAAGGTTTTATATGATTTTTCACACATAATATAATATTATGGTATTTCATAAAATGATGTTTGAATTTTTTTATCAAAATGATAAATTTCCCAAATAACTTATAATATAAAATTTCTACTTATCATAAAATTAAGCTGAAATCAAATACAAGTTGTCTTCACATGAGGTATATACTATATGTTATTAATTTGTCTTAAGACATATTTTCATAATAGCTAAACGTTTCCGATATCACAAGGATAGACATTTAATGCAATTACAATTTCCATAATAAGCAAATCATAGACACATTTTAGAATTAGATAATTTAATTGTCCATATTTTTTTTTTTCTTTTTTTTTTACAAAGCTAGATAAGAATCATCGAAAGACAATATAAAAGAGAGGAACGACCACTGATGTGAATTTAACCCACTAAGTACTTCTTCTCTTTTATGAACAAACAAAAAGTTATTTGACATTTGGTAGTAATTTACGTCTTGTGTAAGGGTAGTTAAATTTTGGGCTCGTCAATTGTTGCGTGATTATAAAAGTTTTCCTTTTTTAACATTAACACAATATTCTTAAATTCGAACAGTCTTATGACAAATAGATTAGTATAAATTGCCTGTAATATGGAAGCTAAAAGAGCAAGTTACACGTTCACCTCAAAATTCTTTCCAAGTTATTTTCCTCAAAATTGTACTCATCCGTTGAACTCTCCTCCAAGCAAACAATATTTTTTGTTTTATTCAAAACGCAAAAGTCCGCAACCTATTGTATGTTTGTTAAGATTTTTCCCAATTACCCCTATTTCTATTCAATTTATGAAAAGTTGTTTTGGACTATTCGTCCTGGAAATAAATATCATTTTAAATATCTTTTATTGGAATCGATTTTAATAGCAATAATTTAAAATGTTTCTGTCTGTCTACAAGTGAAAATATTCTATCTAAATGACAAAAAAAAAAGGATATCATCTTACTGACAACGTATTTATTGGTTTTCTTTTGTATCTTTACTATAATATACACTTAACCTTCAAGATTTCTTTTTTTTTTTTTCATTTTCTTAGTTCATATACTCATAATATACAACATATATGCATATAGAGATATGTATATATTTATAAATGTTAAACTATTAAATTTATTTATTTTATCTTTATATATTTTATAGATTTAATAAAGATCTAGTTTAACTGATTATTCTTGTAGTATGTGGTTTGCTTTTAATACTCAACAGGATACTAAAAATTCTTTCACAGCTTGAATTTTTTCAATAAAATGAAGATTATCGAAAATTTTAAGAATATAAATAGGATTGAAAGTTTATGTCAACTTTTTGTATAATTATATGTATATATAAATAATATAAATAAATATATATATATATATATATAATATATTTTATATAGAAAAGTTAAAGGATTTTAAATATATATATATTATATATAATATCAGGGGTTAATTTCTGAAAAGAAAAGAAACGGAACGAATAGAAAAAGTAAAATTAATTTACTCTTATGGTTTTGATGGAAAATCGCTAGTTAAAGTTTTAAAAAGAAAAGAAATTTTGAAAAACAATACAGTTAACTTTATTATTCATTCTTCTTTTTTTTTCTCCTTTGTACTTCTATAAGAAGCATAGGGCATCCACGAATTTATTTATTATTCATATTTGACTAAGTTTCAGTATCCCGAATCATTAATTTCACTAAGCCATTGCCATTATACAGCTTACTTTTGAATCCAAATAAATTCTTTTATTTGGGGGCCATTCATTATATATTTTATTCCAATAAATTTTTCATATTATCATAATTTTTTTATTATTACACGATCTTAATAGTTTACACAATCGTAAAAGTATGTGACTTTTTGATATTTTAACGAATTTTTTAATTAAAAATCTTTATATAAATTTAGAGAGAAGAAGATTTTTAAGTTTTTCAAATTTGTTTTCCATCAAATTTTAATTTTCGCATAATTTGAATTTTCTGATTCTATACGAATTTGTGGAAAAAAACCCAATAAGTACAAATAGAGTTATATGTTTTCCTTTAGCCATTCATCTCCAAAAACTCATTTTTCGAACAAAAGAAATTAGTGGAAAATCAAAAACTTTTAGAACAATTTAATTTATAACTGTTAATCCTCACTAGCATCATTTTTTAACGAATTTATAATTTAAAAAACAAAATTTTTGAAATAATATATAAAAACCAGCGAACCACCGTCCCGATACAAATTAGACCCTGTATAATAGTAAACTGTTGATGTGTAATTTAACTTGTTGCATAATGTTGAAGGATATAAAATAATTGAATTATTATTATGGAATAGAAACAAGAAAAACTGTTATTAAATTACATCATATGGGTATATATATTAAATCAGTTATACATATGCAAACACAAACAAAACTGTTGTAACGGTAAGAGATTAAAAAAAAAATGAATAAAATCCTTAAATATCAAGATTTAATTAAAAAATGTTTTCTTTACGTATGGATCAAGAAAGAAATTGTCGGCAAACATAAAATTTGTATAGAAATAAAAAAGATGTACCTATTAATTTTTATTGCAAGTAATTTTCAAAATAATTGGATTAAAAACTTCAATATTCTTCTTATTCTTAGAAAATTTTATAATTGTTTTTTTTTTCAACTATAAGATAAAAATATCAATTAGATCCTTTCTGATAGTATAATTATAATATTATCCTTTTTTTTTTTTTTTTGATTTTTACAAACATTTTTCTTGATGCATTTATAGGATATTCTGAAATCTATGTTTACATGTATTTACATTGAGATGCTTCTGGTAATTTATTTAATTGATATTTAAAAATACCGGCAGTGCTACGAATTCTCGTTTCTTATAATATAATTTTTTTTTAAATGTCGTTTAAAATGTAAAAAATGCTTAAATCTACTTATATTTTAATTCAGAAAAAATAAAAACCATTTAAATTTTTGATTTTTCTTAAATACCTGTATATTATAATTATTTTTTTTTTTCAGTAAAATTTAACAAATCAGGGTTTCAATAATACAATTAATGGGGGCTAGCCAGGTAGTCTTCATTATGTGAAAATCTAAATTTTGACAAAAAAAAAATAAAAAAATGTTACAATATTGTATTTTTAAGATAAAATATAAAAAATCAAAAGGGATGTAACTGTAGATATAAGTGTTAGAACACAAAATCAGGGTTTCAATACTTTGGTTAATAGTAGAGGTATAAGTGACGAAAAAGGCGACTTCGATAAGTGACGAAGAAGGCATACTAAAGCAAAATTTTTTTTCCTCATTCTTACAAAATAATTTAATAATAATAACTTTTTAACGGAACTATTTAATTTGTTTATTTCATAAATTATTTATTCATTTAAAATAAAATTAATTTTTAATGTGATATCTGAGAGATTTTATGTGATATCTGAGAAAATTTATTTTTGAAATTATTTTTATTCATTTTTAAGTTCACATTATTAACTTCAAAATTTTGTACATCTCACATCCCTTAAAGTTTTTTTTATTTGGGGCGCTTTAAAAATAAAATTAAACAAAATAAAACGAGGCTTTTGAAAAAAACTAGTTTGTGTGACACAAACACTAAAAGGTAAACCAAAAATATTACAACTAAGAAAGCGGAACGGGCTAGCAACGCAGACCGGGTATAGATAGCAAATCATAAATATCAATTGAAATGTCAGTCTATTTTTACAGTTAGTTTTCGTTTTTATTTTTTTTATTTTATCTAAATTAATTTTATGATTACAATTAAATGGTTACAATTAAAATTAAAAAGTTAATTTTAATAAAATTTAAGTAAAATTTAACTCTACACATAATAAAACTCAACATCATCACGATAACTCTAAAGTGTAACACATAGTAACAAACATAACACGAAAACTCTAAAGTGTAATAGATATTAACAGATCTATCATGTTAGTACATACGTATTTAGTTATACGTATCACGAAAATTTTTCATCACCTCGAAGAATAAAACTTTTTTTTCTATTTTCTCATAGCAAGCAATTTAGCATAGTTAGCTTTAGCTTTTTAATTATCACAAAAAAAAAAACTTAAAAGCTCCAAAGTTCGAACCCCAATTTAATGGCCTATTTTGATGATACATATAACAAGTACAACATAATGTGGGTATAAATAACGCAATCAATTAATTTTACTTTTGAATCATCATTATCTTTTGTAGATAATACAGTTTATAAGGAGTTTTAATAAAATGTTGTTCTAATTTTATTGTGACTCACTGTATTAATACTTTTTTTTAAAATAGCAGACCATAATATTTTGTCCTTTTTTGTTGTAAATATTAGAACCGATACGATTAAAATAAAATTCAAAAAGAAAATTATTTTGATTTTTGTCTTTACTGGATATACATAAAATCTAAAGCTATATAAGCAGTTTTATAAAGTAATGAAGAAAATCATTCAGAAAAAATGTCTTGTCATCAACAGGAATGGTTTTATATCTCAACAAGAATGGTTAGATCAAGTAAATATTATAAGAACCAAAAATTAATAAAACAAACATTTATATGATGTAATTGTTAGCGTAATGGCAATGATTTTTAATACATTATACTAAATCCAAGAAAAGGACATGTGTATGTGGATATTGCTTTTTTTTCTATAGAACATGATTAACTGCTTATAATAATATTGTTATTATTATTTTTAAGTGTTATATAATTATTTTAAGATTTCTTATTACATAATTATTTATATAGATACTATTAAAAGTTATAATATTATATAAATATTAGAATAAAAATTACAATCAATTAAAAAAGGGGTTTTTTTCAGGATTTATTATAACAAAATTACGAAATAAAAATGATCATAACGCCTTAAGTATAATTAATAAGTTTAGTTTAAGTATTATGTTTTACAAATAATTTTATTAAAGCTCTGCACAGTGCTGTTTGTTCAACTTAAACAACGGTATATTTCTTTAAACAAAACAACGGTATATTTCTCTAAACACATTTCGCACCCCAGTGACTTTTAAATGTGTCTTCCCACTTTTTTATATCTTGTATAATTCACTTGCGCTCTACAAAAAAAATATTAAAAATTCTGTAGCCCTGCAAAACGTTGTTTGGTTAAATCAAACAACGGTATATTTCTGTTAACTAAAACACATTTTGCACCTTACTAACTTTTAAATGTGTCTTCCCCATTTATTGGTTCTGGTATAATTCACATGTTATCTATAAAATATATTTAAAATTCTGTAGCCCTACAAAACGTTGTTTGTTTAAATCAAACAACGGTATATTTGTTAACTAAAACTAATTTCGCACCTTACTAACTTTTAAATGTGTCATCCTCATTTATTGGATCTGGTATAATTCACGTGTTATCTACAAAATATATTTAAAATTCTGAAACACTATTTGCTTAAATAAAATTTTCGAAATTTTACTAGGTACCATATTTAATAGTTGGATGAAAAATGTCAAATAGCATCAAATTTTCTAGAACAAAAACAAAATACTTTAATCTGTTACAATTTATATTAAAAATCATTTTCTTATTTCATTTTTGTATTCCAATATTTAAAATAATTTTGGACAAACAAAATTATTTAAATATTGGAATACTATAAATGGATTTGAATTCAGGTTTTATTACATTTTTATATCTTGTTAATAAATATAACCTTAAAATTTTATTTTTTTTTTTTTTTTGTAGATAATATGCCTGCGTTCAAATTTATTACGTAATAAATAATATTTTTCGATATGATAAAGTATCGATTAAAATTATGCAATAACATTTTCTAACATAATCGAAAAATTAATAATAATTGTTCATTATAAAAGTTAATAACCTACAATTGGGAATAAATTTAAAATGTTTTCCTTTATTATGCAACTGTGCATATAGATTTAAAAAGGAGCGTAATAAAAATAAAGAAAAACAATGTGTCATATAAAATTAAGAGTTGCTAAAGTGAAAATTTCCAAAATAAAAATCTTTTTATTTTATTTTAGAAGAAGAAATGTAATATTTAAATTTTTAAACCTCACATGCATCATTAAAAATCTGAAGAAGTTCTAGGTATTAATTTTTGACACTATGTTGAACTTAAATTAAGAAAATACGAAATATTGTTCAGAAAGGATTTGCATATATAACACAGAATCTGGAAATTCGTTTGTTACGCGCACGTTGCGTTTATGGACCTTTATGCCAGTGTACGTGTTTCCAAAAGTTGGTAATTCTTCTGTGTATGATTTAGCGAAATTCAAGAAGAACATTAACATCATTCTTCAAAAGCCTTAATGTCCTTTTATTCGAAAACCCTTGGTTTCTTACGCTGGATGGGTCATATAGAATAATAAAAAATAATATAGATTTTTCTTATAATATAAAATTAGTATAATATAATTAAATAAAAAATAAGTTATCTAATAATTACCATCATATTTTAATACAGACATAGATAACAGATGGCGTAGAGATAAAGAAATAATCACGTTTCATCATAGTCTTGTACAATAGCTACAGCCGAGTAATCAAAGATTTAGTGAATTTAATGATTTCAGTTTCTGAAGCTAGTTAAATATCTATTTATTAAATATATATAATAAATGACCCAGTGGATTCGCAAGGAGGATAAGGAGGATAGGAGTAGGAAGGGGGGAAAAAATGTCTCAAGCTATCTTCCAACATCATTACCCCTAAAACTACACTGTACATTATGTCACTATGTGTTAAAGGACTCATCCTAAAGTTGGACTTTTAAGAGCGGGATTTTAGTTAGTTAAAGTCCAAGACTACCAAGAGGAACCTTGTGCAGTTGCTTTGAGTGACTTTCGATAAAAACAAAAAGGAAATTGTTAAAATGGATAATTTCAAAAAATTTTTACTTATATTAAATGACCCTTATCCGGCTATATTTGATGAATTGCTAACAATTATAAAGGTGTCATAATTCCCAAATTAAGTTTGCCGAACACAATTATTTCAAAATATATTTTAAAAGTAAACGAAAAAAAAAACAGTTATAGCTTTTTATTAGGTAACACTAAATGGGTTTGTTTATATTTTTAACGCTTGCATTAAATTTAGATTTTAATTGTACACAATCAATCCTGTGAACAATTAAATTTTTTATATTGCTACTGAATTATATGGTTACTCAGCATGTAGTAAATAATCAGCATATTTTTTCTCATTTGCCTTTATCATTGATAAGTTGGTGATCTTAAATCCAATAAATGTTAAATATATCGCTGTTAAATACATGAAATAAAAATGAGATAAACGGAGATGAAAGATGAAAAATTAACTAAACCTAATATTTAAGGATTTATTTAAGTGCACATCATTTTACAATAAATATCATTTTAGAACTTTTTATTAGAAGATTTCTTTTATGGTAAATTAAAAACAAATAACCTTTGTTATTTAGATTTCTTTAGGTATATCGCATAATTTATTCTATTAAAAAAAAGTTTGTATAAAAATTTTACATTATCATAATAAAATCAACCATATGCTAAAAGAAAATTTTTTTTTTTATATCTGATATTTTTTTATGACCTTAATGAAATCATAGATAATCCTTTAATATTGATTTTAAATTATGTATTTTTAATGCCTTTATTTTCTTTCACATTTATTAGTTAACTTTTGACAATAGCTGACATTGAACTTTTTCTATTAAGATAAAAAACAAATTTTCATTTCCTTGTATCTTAGATTGTTAAAAAAAAAAAAAATTTTTTTTAAATAAAAATAAAAAATGAAAACTTTATTTTTTCATAATATCTGCAATAACAGATATTTAATATCCTTGAATAATTTTAACATATTCTATTATTCCTAATATTCCTTTTTAATACATCTAAAAAATATTATAGATATATATGAATGAATGTATATATATATATATATATATAAATATATTATACTTACTCTAACTCTAATTTAAAAATATTAAAATATTTTCCGTATGTTGTCATCGATTTTTACTTTTAATAAAAAATAAAATAAAAGCTCAACAAAAATTAACAATAAAAGCAGCACACTAAAAAAAAAAAATATATAGCAACAAAAAGAACAGTAATAATAAAAACAAAAAATATATTAAATATTTTAAGATACTTGTTGAAAGAATCCCAAACGGTTTTTATGAGTAAAATCTAAAAAAATATAAAGAGAAGAAAAAAAAAACTTTTAGGTTATTTTTTAAAATGATTCCTGCTTTTCTATTTTCTTTTTTTTTTTTTTTTTACTGTATTAATTTTGTTGTTTTACTAACCATTATTATATTTCTTTTATGTTTACTATTTAGTTCACTCACCTAATTCCCTCTTTCCTTTTCTCTTCTCTTCTTTAATTTTCATCGATTTTCTCTTGGTATTTTCGCCAAAGAAAAGTTTTGTTAAAAAATTACGATTTCCTTTTAATATCAAAAGAATAAAGAGCATAATTAAACAACCGTTATGATTCTCTTTTCGATCCATATTGTTATAAATCATTAAGTTTAGAATGTTACATTAAAATTAATATACTGAAGGTTATTTCAGGATTTTTTTTTTTAATTTAAGGATTTGCGCAATGAGTAGGTACATATTATAAATATTAAGAATCTGTAAATATATTTTTGAATTGTTTGTTTTGAAACGTCGAAAATTGTAGGTACATGTTTACATTTTAATGTAACTAAAGGTCATATAACCTATTGTTTGGTCAAAAAAGGGAGGTGGTGTTTAGTGTGTTAAAGTCCACACACTCATAGAGAATTCATATTCGTTTTCATTCCTCTATAGTGTCTTTCGATGATTCCTATCTACCCTCGGAAAAAAAGAAAAATTTTTAAAGTTAAAATTTTTATTTTCCCTTGAATGAGGATACACCCAATATTCAGTCTTTTAATTTTTTTTATTTTTTAATGATATTCTGATAATGAGTTAGTTTATGTTATACAAATGTATGCATTATATGTTCGCCGGATTATAGTGATAATTAAGGCAGTTAGGTTTAAGGAAAGAAAATCTCTGAAATCATGCGAAATTTTTGATGTTCTTTGAATATTATTGTCTCTTTAGAATTTCCTCTTTTAGGGAAAATCATTTACAGTAACGTTTGAAACTTTTTTTAACTATCTTCATACATAATAATTAAGTACATATCAAATAGAAGGCAATTTCAGTTGTTGTTTGAACTTTATATTTTTCTATCTATTTTTACCTTCAAATACTATATTTTTCTATTTATTTTTACCTTTTTACCTTTAAATATTTGTCCCGAGTTTTCTTCAAGAATATAAAAGTAGTTAACTGGTTAACAAAATTTTACAAAATTTGCTTCCAGAAAATTTTTTTTCGGATTGTTGGCAATCAATTAAAACACTTACCGAACGAACTATCGAATATCAAAAACATAATTTTACATCTTTATGTGGTGGCATAAACCAGAACATAATCTTTTAATTAAATTTGACTGTATTGGGTTTGCATTTGGAAAAAGAGACAAATTTTGTGGTTTATACATTAGATGATTAAATTGGTTTGTACAGAAACTAAATTTTGAAATAACTCCGAAAAAAATCCTTATAGTTGTAATTTGCAAAATTACTTGAAACACACAAATACATGAGAAAATATATATATGTATTTTTTTTTTAAAGAAAATCTGCTCTTAATATTTTTAAAAAAATTTCCTCTTATTTATTATTTTTAATACATTTATTTATATTTGAGTTATTTTCATGTATATACTCATTTTAAATAATATTCATTCATATATTTACAGTTATTTTACGTTTGTTCGTCTTTTTATATTTTTTGGTAGGTATTTATGTTTTTTAATACATACTAATTATATGCACATACAATATAATATACTATATAGAAATATAGAAATTCAATTTCTGTATGTGTAGGTAAATGTGCTCATAAATATGAAAATATAAAATTGTTGATTTTAAATTGTTGATTTTAAATTGTTGAGTTGTAACGCTTGCGTATTTTTAAGGTAATACGAATGAGAATACAACAGATACGAAAGGTATGCAAAAGAATATAAAAAATAAAAATGTGTAAAGAATATTTAAAGAGAGAATAATAATAGTAAAACTCCATTTTTATTTAAATATACAAAACATGGAAAAAAGGGAGAATATTAGTACTAAAAGAAAATTCTAGTTTACTTTATTCCTGTTGAAATGAAAACAGAAAAACAGAAAAAAAAAACACAAAAAGAAATTAGTTTTAAAAGGATTTTATGCGAAATGTGAACAAACATTTTTTGTGTTTTTCATTTTATATCCTTGTAAGAAGTATACTTTAAAAATTTGAAATCAAACAAATTAACTTTTAAAGTTATACATATTTTTAACATTAACTTTTCATAGAAATATTTAGAATATCAGTTATTATCGAATATAAATCAGAATTAAGGATCGGATTAAATTAGATGATATTATCTAAAATAAAAATTAAAGGTAATGTTTTAAAAAAGCATATCCTTCTAAATACGCAGTTTCAAATCAAAAATTATCAAACATCGAAGTTTACATTAGTTTATCAATTTGAACTGCGATAATTATTAATTCTGTATTAATCCACACAATTATTTATTTATTGAGCTCAAAATATGTCCTTAATAGAATTCTTAATCAATTTTCTTTTACATAAAAAAAAAAAAAACAAAATCAAATGAAATGTTTCATTATTTTTCTAGCTAGCGTTTCCTTAAAATGATTTTTTTTTTTTTTTCATTTTTTCTTACCCATTATTCTTACTCTTATTTTCATTTCAACTTATTATTTTATATTAAGGGAAAAAAAATGTATTTCAAGTTTTTCATTTGTAAATATTAATTTTGTTTTATTATATAACCATTAATTAAATGTATATAAATATTATATAAGATGGTATAAATTTTTAAAGTAACATTACATAAGTATTTGTTTTTTCTTTTCTTTTCTTTTAGTTACTTTCTGGAGTCTTTTGTTTGTGAAATAACAAGACAAAACAAAGATACAAAATATTTGAGTGAAAATTTTATTGAAAAATACTAAAATTTGTAAAAGTGTATACTGAAATCAGTCATGTATAGATATTCTAAGAATAACAACAATGAAAAAAGTTATAATTAATTTTTGTATTTGATTAAAAATTGAATAGATAATAAACATAATAACAAAGAAAATAGAGATTAAATTTCATGAAACACTCTTTATTTTTTTTTTCTTGTTTCATTTTAATATATCTTTAAATAATCCAAAAACCAAAAAAAAAAATTCGAACTAATTTTTCCAAAACAAAAAAAAATTGCATACTTTTAGGATTTATGTAAAAAATAAAATTTAAAACTTATCTATTCCAAAAAATATCTATCATTGTTTATTTTGTGACTTTTCTATGTTTTAAATTCGTTTTAAATAATTAAATATTTATATTTTGATTAGAATAAAACTAAAAATATAAATATTTATATTTAAATTTAAATAAAAACTGTAAATATTTGAAAGGATTAAAGTATTTAGGTAAACAAAAAAATACAAAAAATTATTTTTAAATAAAAGAAAATGAAATTAAAAAATTGATTTTAGTTTTATGGAAAATGAATAATTAAAATATTTTGAATTGAACACTTCAGATTAAATAGTTTTTTTTAATGAATTCATCATTTGAAAGGATTTTATAAAAAAAACAAAAAAATTTAAGAGTAAAAACAAAGGTAAGTAAAGGTGTAATCCAATATAATTATTTTATTTTCTTTATCCTCTTACGTATTATGATAATTTTTCTTTTTGCAATTTTAAGCAATGAAAATTTATTATTCTCAAAATTTTTTTTTTGTTCTAATCGTAACCATTATGTATGTCGTTTATTATATTTATACATTTTGTTTTGTAAATTATCATTTCGCTGTCTGACACTAGAAAACTTATGCAATCACAATCATTACATTGAAAATCATTATAAGTTATAAAAAGATATTGTAATTGTTACAATTAAAAATATAATATAAATGGTAATCATTTTACTTATCTAATACTTCTATACTTTCCAAAATCTTTACCAATCATACTTTCCAATCATATTTACTTATCTGATACTTCCAAATATTTCCAAAATAGTTAGTTCTCGTTTCTGTAATTTATAGATTCTTTTTTTTTGTTTCTTTGACAATTTTGATATGAATAGGAGAGATTGACAATTATAAGAATAAATTTAAAGGATAACTACCTACCTAACTTTAAAGTCCTGATTTAAAAGTTCAGTTACTCGTACATCATTGGTTATACTCGTGATTTATTTTACAATTCTTTTTTTTGGCCTAGTAAATAATTTTCAGTAACAAAAGAATATAATATAAATAATCATACCATCGGCTTTTCATTACCAGTTGTAACATTTTAGTGAAAATTATAACTGTAATAGGAGCCCGTAAAATATTTAGACTAAATGTTACTAACTGGTTACGTTGAATAGTATTAATAGTATATACTTACTAACAAATTGAGAAAAAAAACAACAAAAAATTGAATAAAAAACAACTTCTATTTTTGTTGTTTTTACCGACCGCATACATTAATGTATAAGGTAGGTATTGTTTTCATACTAAAAATTTGTACCAGAGATTTTGGCAAATATGCACCACTTCGTAAATATATCGGATTGATAAACTTTTGTAGCAAATCGGACAACCGTAAGTGGCAGTTTACTAGTGTACTTTTTAAGTTTTTTACGAATATTTCGTAACAGAAAAATTTTATGAGAAAAATTATTAAGAAAAAGTTGTTACACAAGTAAAAAGCAACAACTTTGCCATAGAACATTTTTTGATCCGACTAACTTTAACTTTTATTTAATTTTTTTTCTAAGTTTTCGTTTTTTTTATCTTTAAAAATTTATATAATATCTATGCATATTATTATACTCTTTTTGATGACGCATACTTCAAACTGAAAAATTTTTGTTTTGTATAATTGTACAAAACTGTTTGTAAACAGAAAAATAAAACCATGTACCTACATACAAATGAATGTATGAATGAATGTACATATATTTTTACTATTTCATTGCTTATCATTATTGTTTTGAACGAAACGTTTTGAATAATGAGTGCGTTATCGAATGTAGCTCTATGTTGGATTGCAGTGGTGTAGCTATTAGCGCTGCATGGTTGTACTGAATGTTTTGATATAAATTGACTGCATTGTGTACGTATACCATCTCATAATGTCCTAGTTTTCAACTGTTTTCTTTTATTTTTATTATGCATTATTAAACTTTACGTTTCCACTTATTTTTTTTTTATATCTCAAAAAATTTATATATATATTATGTACTTATACATATCTATGCATATTATTCTTTTGTTGATGACATAAAATTAAAACCGTAAAATTTTTGTTAGCAGATTCAATATTTAATCTTATGTTTGTTTTGTATTTGTTTACAGTTTTTATTATTTTTTACTTCTAATATTTTTGAATGAAAAATAAAATCATGTACATTACATAATAATGTAAATGGATGTATGAATGGATGCACATATATTTTTACAATTTCATTGCTAATTGTTATTGAATAAAACAAAATGTTGTTAAATTATTAGAAGTTATTTTGCTTTGATATAAATTATTATGTAAAAAATCTATAAATTTTGGAATTGTACTTTTCGTGTAGTGGCGGTCGGTCCTGTGGTGGAGACAACTGATTTTTTTTTATATTTTATTCCATATAAAGTGGTAATAAAAATAAAAAAGCTGAAAACGAAAATTAGAAAAACAAATAAATAAAATATAAAAACAAAAATCACCATTTTAAGTAGAAAAAAAGTTTACTTAGTCCTAGTACTATAGATACAATATGAAAAATAAATAGTAAAATAAGTGGATAGGAGAGTAATAATAAAAAGGACGAAACGAAAAAAGAAAAAAAAATATAGTACATTGATATTTTTATATTATTTGTTTTTGTTTTTTGTTTTTTTTTTTTTTTGCTGTATCAATTTTTTGCTTTACTTTTCCTATTAAAACTACATAAATTCGAATTGAACAAAAATATACTTAAATTATTTGCTTTTAGTAACAACTGGCAATTCGGCTAAACAAATATTTTAACGAAGGAATAGACAGTCTCAATTAAATTAAAAGTTTATAAAGGATTTTTGATCGTATTTTATTGTTTTATTTTACTTTACAAAATGAAAATAAAACATACATGTATAATAAAACGTCTAATGAATAGATCCTTAAAAAGATACATTTAAATAAGGAAGAAAATTAACAAATAAAAAAAAAATATTATATTGAGTAATTTTATTAGAAAAGTTTTTTGATACTTTGATTTGGAATCAATTTATTATTCTTATATTTTTATGCAACATATTTTAAAGGATAAAATTAAATTTTTGTCTTATTTAATATTAATATTTTTACAATACCAATTTTGTAATACACTATTTAAATACTATGTAATACTAATATTTTAATAGAGTGCTAATCGTTGTGATTGTGTTAGAAAAAGTACACTCAGGTTTCCTCGGTAACAAAATTGCAAATGCCACTAACAATAACCAAAATATTAATAGATATTATAGATGTACGGCTGCCCAAACTAGTGAAAGTTTGTTTCAACCGCCACAATTATTACACACGAAAAATTTCTGGCGTGAATCAGACAGTAAAATGACAAAGAAGTTCTAAAACTTAATAGAATGAATTTAAGACTTCTTACGGAATCAATATAAACACGATGCTTGACGGAGTGAAAATTTGGTAGATCAGAAACTAACCTGTGCATGGGGATATCGGCAGAAGGGGGAAACAGTAAGTACCTGAAACATTAAGTTATGTAAACAGTATGTTCTGTGCCGATGCCCAATATTGGAATTCTAAAGAATCAGAACCTTCGGAGAGAGACACTGGAAGAACTTCTCTGAACTGAGAATGCTCAACCAAGAGAACATTATACGATTCATGAAGGGTATAAATTGGTTTGATGAGTCGTTCTAAATGATGAGCAGACTTTCCAGCAGAGGAGCACAACGGGCCTCAGCGACCAAATGTAAGGGCAATTGGAAATTCCTCTTCAAAAAAGCAACGACTACATTTAAATACTAAGAGACGAAAACAATTTCAATACTCTACAAATTAATGTAACCATGCCAACATATTATTATCATATTCTATATGAATTCGTTTATTAGAATTATTTTTCAACTTAGAAAATTTTATTTGTTTTTAAAAATATATGTTTAATTTAAATTATTTAGAAAAGAAGAAGGTCTAAATTTCAATGCTTTTAAATTCTATTTATCTAAAAAAACACTTGTACCATTTTAATTATACCCGTACGATAGGATCAGGTATAATAAAATTACTCCTCCGTTTGTAACACCTCGAAATAAGTGAGCTAGATATACCTTCAAAGGTATGGATCGGATCAGAAAAAAATTCTAAGACTTTTGAGCCATGTCCGTCCGTCCGTCCGTCAGCACGCTAACTCAAAAACTAAGAAAGCTAGAATCTTGAAATTTACACAAAATATTCTTGGAGTAATTTGTAGGTTCCCTATTTTTTTTGGTTGAGTTTGGACCAAACCTTAAGGTAGCTCTCGAACACCTAACTTTTAGATCCCGACATTTTTTTTGAAATAGAGCTATGAAATTTTAACTGCTGATAGATCTCACAAAAATATTAATTTTATTTTTAATAACTTTTTTTGTAGCCTCACCCGTTACGGAGCTACAGCTCCCCAAAGGTTCAAAAAAGCTCTATATTTAAATTGTTATAGCACAAGTTGTATAAGGTATATCTTCATTTTGAAAACGCCAAACGATTACTGCTTTTATTAGCTTTAAAAGTATATATACAATAAATATATATTTGTGGCATACGGTGTCTTAATTTACCGTTATGCGAAACTCAAATTTTGCAAAATTCTTTAACCCTTCTATCTTCTAAACGGTTAAAGTTGGAAACTTGAAATTTTGATAGATGTTAGATCTTTGAAAATTACTATGAGTCATTTCAGAAATTTTTTTTGTATCACTCCCCGTTTAGGAGCTGTAAGGGGTCAAAAACTGAAAATTTCCTATTTTTAAACACCTGTTAAAATTTTTTGGAAGTAATACACAAAAATTAAAGCTTCAACATTATACTTTTATTTCTGTTAACAACTTTTTTTAATAATATAGGGTTACTTTATAATTGACGAAAGTGTTACTTGATTTTTTCAAATTTTCTAACAAATTTCTATAACGAATTTTTTCCATTTTGTTTTACTCGATAATTTGAAATTGTTGAGGATATAATGCGTAGTACAAAAAAATGTAATTAAATAAACAACATAACGGTTGCTTGAAGAATTTTTATTATTTATATGATATTGATATATATACATACTTATATAATATCATGTTTATTTACATATCGTATATGTCACTAGTGAATGAATGATGAGAGTATAGATGGATATTATATAGCGCCGTATTTACTTACATATATGTATTTTGTTGTACTTATAAGAAATTATTCTGTCAATGGAATATTTAAATATAATATAATATAATATTTAAAATTATATTTACTATTTTGTACTAAGTAAATTTAATATACATTTACCGCTTAGTATTAAATGGTACTATAGAATATTTGAAAAAGTTTTGGATTGATAATTGTTATGTGGAAGGTTAAAATCTGCTTTTGAAGAATGTACATATAAACATATAGTTTGAATATATGTACAACCCATAATTCTAGAAATTATAAAATTCACCCAAATTATTTTAAAATACTAAAATATTAAAAAAATAATATTGTAAGCAAAGTGACAGGCTGTGAACATACTAACGGTTCGTACGGGTATCTAAGAGTTGACAAAGTCAACTGTATTCTTCCTCGTTTTTATAAAGAAGCTCTCGAAGGAAATTAAAAAATCTTAAACAAATTTATTTAGCATTCGAATCAGTTTCTAGTTGTTATGATGCAATAATTTAACATAAATATATTCAATATTATTCTGTCCAAAATACTACTGTAATCATATAAATGAATATTTTAAGTTTTTTTTTAGAATATTCTCTTATGTTAATTTTTTTTCTGAAAAAATCATAGAACACATAAATAAAGTCCTCTTCTCTTACTGGTATTACATACCATACCTTTCACATATAACTAACCTTCTTCTTCCTTTTATAAATAATTTATTTTATTTAATAAAATTCTTGATTTTCTTGACTAAAACAAATTTAATTTTAAAGTTTTCGAAAAATTTGCATTTATACTTTGCTTTTAAAAAAAAAGAAAATTACATTTAAATTTGACTTTGTAAAAATTATAAGAAAGTTTTAAAAAAATTCTATAAAAGAATAAATTTTAAATATTGAAATTTGTAAATTTTTCGAAAATATTATTATGAACAAATTAAATTAATTTTAAAAGAAATACTAAAATAAATAATTAAAAGTTTGTATGCATTAGAATTTAATGTAATTCAAAAACAAAAACGAATATTAAATTTTCTTTGTAAAAAATTTATTTGTACTACGTGTCACAAACTTTCAGTATATTTCTAATAGTATCTGTTCTGATCATCACTTCCATTTTCAAGGTCCATCAGTTGATAAAGAAAATCCAAAAAACTTACTAATTAATCTTTTAAGTCAAAAAGTCTTCTTCCTTAATCTTAATTTTCAGTTCTTCTGGCTCAGGTAAATTACCTCAAATCTCCATTGCAACACAAAAATATTTATAATCATCAAATATACACTATTAATAACATTATTGATGTTAAGTCTTTTGGAATTAGAACTCTCATTTTTCTTAGAAATTCAGAAATAAATTCTCTTATGCTTCATTCACTGCTTTAGCACATTTACTTACGAACTAGTTTTTTAAAAGATAGTTCTAACAATACTGCTAGATTCACCGCTTCGGATATTTTAAACCGCAATCATGCGCGCGTTTATTTTTTTTTTTTTAAATTTCAATTCTCTCATTTTTCAAATTTAATTCGGAAATTTATTTCCTCTCCCAGTAAAAAGTTGATTTAACTTTAACCGGAACTCTTTTCCATCTCATAAAATAAATTTAAATTTAAAATATGTAATTTAAATGTCATTTTCAAGTTTTAGATGTTTAAATTTTTTTGAATCGGTGAATTGTTGCTGAGAGATTTTTCTTTTATTCTTAAATTGTTCAGAAGAAATATACCGAAGCCGGTGAACTAAGCATAACGAATCAATACTTCAGAACATGTAAGACAAAAAAAAAATATAAGACAAAAAAAAATATTACTCCGCTCTTTCTAAAAGACTATTTTTTTTTTTATTGTGAGAAATGTCAAAAATTAATAAAAATGACAGCAAAACAAAATAGTTCTGAACTAAAAAATTAAAGTTAAATCAACTTTTTTCGAGAGCCAAAAAAAAAAGTTCTGAACTTTTTTGAAAATGGAGAGAATAAATTTCAGAAGGAGTGTTAGATGTTAATTCACTGTTCTTTCTTCGTTTTTCTTCATCATAATTAATATTCTATAAAGCTTAATTTTTTTTGCCGTCCCCCTCTTTGTTTACAATTTCACTAGAATTTTTCATGCTCCTTGTGTTCTACTGGTTTTTTTTAACATAAGCAAGTTCGTTTTCTTTCTTGAACTGCTATAAATATCACCGCTAATGCCTTCTTATCTTTTAACTCTCAAGCCGTTTTTGCATTTTTTGCTATTGGGCAATAAATCATTATAATTATATCAAAACTCTTTTGACTTATTAAATTTAGTATTTTAAGAAATTTGAGAGTAAAAAAGTTTACTTCACTTAAGGATTTATTCCTAGAAAAGATTTTTATAAAAACGTATTTTAGTCAAAATACGATTATTAATGACGAATATTAATAACATTTATCTATGGTATATTGGTCTCAACAATTTCAATTTAATTAAAGCATCTAATTTTAATAATTACTATTCTAATTCATTATAATAAAATAAATATTTATTATACAATTTTTTTTAAATAAATTGCAAAAAGTGAATTTATTTGGGTACAAAAATAAGATAAATATTTTCCTATATGAAATCAAGTGTTCTTTTGCCATAACATTTAAGCATTTATTTATTATTTCCTAGTAATATCTTTTAAATACCGTTTTTGGAAGGACATTCAATATAAAATCCTATTTATTCTTAGAATACTTAAATTCAAATATTTCTACAAATTAAAAATGTTTATTGAAATTATTTCATAACAAAAAAATTAGTTAAATTCACCGTGAATATCCACTTAATTTGTTTTTAGATCGCAGTTCAAGATTTTAATTTTTCTTTCGTTTAATTTTTCTTTTTATTGATTTTGTTTTTTTATTTTTGTTTTTATGTACCTTGAATTTTTGAATATTTATTAATTTTATTTTTATTTCTTATTTTTCAAATCAACAGGTAGATTATCTAAATTTAGATAAAAAAAAAATGGCCTCGATTATTAATTAAAAGGTAATATTCTGAAAATATATTTAATATAAAAAATTATATTCGGGTATACTTTACTTTAGGTACATTGTCCGATAGCCTTGAAATTTTACATAACGGTGCATAGTAACATCACCTATATTTTATAGAACATTATTTTTCAAAGGTCAAATTGATTATTTTCAAATTTTCTTAACATTTTATAGTATTTTACTTAAATCGTTATAATTTCGTCTAAAATAGTATACAAAAACCAATTTTTTACAATATTGTGAGTAACCTATAATTGTCTTTAATAAATATCTTGTTTCTTCTTAATCAGTGCTACCGTTTCTGAGATACTGCAATTCAAACGGAAAATTTTATTTTAAAAAAAAAAATGTTATATATAGATAGACTTTCTAGAAACCGGCACTATACTTTGAAAATTTTCAAAGAAACCATATATTATTTTTACACTGTTAGAAAGGTCTGTATAAACTCTGTCTGTCTATTGAATTTAACTCTAAAATATTTCCTAATTCAGAATTTCACATATTTACAATTATAGTATGTAAATATTCTGGAAAAAGCGTATAATAATTCAGATTTTGTAAGCAACTCTAAATTGCCCTTCCTGATTATATTTTTACATACATATTTCAATAATA
This sequence comes from Poecilobothrus nobilitatus, assembly GCA_947095535.1. Lineage (NCBI taxonomy): Eukaryota > Metazoa > Arthropoda > Insecta > Diptera > Dolichopodidae > Poecilobothrus > Poecilobothrus nobilitatus. The sequence continues at coordinate 32,496,171 of OX352774.1, forward strand.
TTGTGTTTAGTATAGTGGGAGCTGCTGCCCCCAAGCCTCCGCTACACAAATTATTGGAACACTGATTTTGAAAACAACTCTAAAATTTATTAAAATTGCATTTTTACATATATGAATACATATTTCAACAAGAAAACAAAATGGCAAAATAAATATATATATATTAGATGAAAAGTATAAAATTGCATATTTGATTAAAATTGTTGTTTCAATTTCGTATTTATACCCTCTGGTGGAACCATTAGAAAAGTTGAAAAGGGTATGAAGAGACCTTTCTAACAGTATAATGATAAATATCGGGCATCTTTGAAAATTTCACATGTAGAGTGCTTTTTTTGAAAGTTCTAAATTTTTTTTTTACCAATATTTCAGGAACGGTACCACCAATTAAGATAAAACGAAATGTATATTAAATATATTACTATGATCTTCAATATTGTAAAACATTGGTTCCTATATGCTATCGTGGATGAAAAATATAACGCTTTAAGTAAAATATTGCAAAATTTTCGAAAAATTTCAAAATAATCAATTCGATCTTTTAATGACCTTTGCGCCAAAAGTCATCTTCTATGAAATATAGCTGACGTTACTAGGTACCGTTATGTAAAGAACAATGTACTTAAAGTAAAGTATATCCTAATATTCAAATTAGTATTTAGTAAAAAGAGTAAAAAACAAATCGAAGCAAACAACCGGTAATATTTTCGACTAAATCTGTTGAATTGAAAAATGTGGTAAGAATTATGAAATTTTTTTTTTTAAATAATAAATTTATACCACCACAATGCGGTACTTTTAGATATCTTATTAAAAAAAAAACACTGCGTATAATTTTTTGTGAATTTCTAGTAAAATGAGAATAATTTTTAATAGTTTCATACATTATATTTATTACAATTTTGCTATACCATTTTTATATAAGAGAAGTGACATAAGAGATATGAACATATCTATAAAATGAGAAAGAAAATTATTTTTTATTTAACTTATATAATACCTAATATAATTAGTTACTATTATATACACATAAACTAGGTAAAATAACTCATTATTTCTGTTTATTAAATTGCTAAGTCGATTTTAGGAAGGTATCTATAAAAATATACACACAAAAAATTTATTGTTCCAATTTTGCGACATCAACAAGAGAAGATATGCATAAATATATAAATTGTTAGAGATATAAAAAAACGAAAAAAAATTATTCCTTTTCATTTGAATGTAAATAAGGACATATGGCGAGTTCTAGTTCTAGAGGACTTAGGAAAAAAATATGTTATTTAATTAGGTAAACGTAAAACTTATAGTTAGGCCGGTAAAAAATATTCTATGGTAAAGTTATCGCTCTTTACTTATTGATCAACTTTTTCTTAATAATTTATTTTCATAATACGAGTATTTTCCTGCGGTTGTCCGATTTACTCTAAAAGCTGATCAATCACTATTTATGTCAAAACCTTAAATATGATATTTCAAAAAATTTCGTTCCATCTTTTAAGCTACTCACAGTAATACACATACACGCACACACATACACAAAAAGACATCACGTAATAAATACTTAATTTAGGTTTCCAAGCACCGGAGTAGTGCATATTTTCTAAAATTTCGTGTACAAATTTTTCGTATAAAAATAATACCTATCTTATACATTCATGTAGGAGGTCGATAAAAAGAAACATAATATTATATAGGAAATATCTGTTTGGCTGTCATGGTCTTCTTTGAAGTGAACGATCGAAGAAGTCGAGGCAAACAAAATATTGTTACGAAAGTGAAAACGTATTTCCAGCGGTTTTCGAAATTACGATATTCAAAGTTTTTCTAATACGTTTCATATATTTTTTTAATATACATATATTTATATGTTTTATGAAGAAAATCATATCATTTTCCGCGTAGAAAGTTCATCTCACATATTTATTTTTTAATTTTCCAACTTTTCAACTTTATTTTATCATTTTCGTGAAAATTATTTACCATTTTCGTGAAAATTCAATGTAAACATGTTGTATACTTGTTCCTACTCCAAACAATTTAAATGTTTTTTTTTTTTTCGATAAATTTAAAACTAAAAAAATAATTTTTTAACTCAACTATTTTCCCCTATTACTAAAAAATAATTTTATAAAATTATAATTTTTAATTTTATAATTTGCTTCCCTTTATAAAATTTCATTTAAATAATAAAAAATTATAGAGAATTAAAGATAAATGTGTACATTATCAATTACATTATTTTGGTTTGGGGTAAAAGGTAAATAATTAATTAAAAAAATATTCTTTGTTTCTCATATTCTTTTTTTTTATTTAATTTTATTTATTTATAATTTATTTGATTTTAGACAATAAAAACAATTACAATAATAAGTAATGAAATAAAAAACAATAATTTCTTATAAAACGATAACTTAAGGGCTTTTTTATATAACATAAATTCAATAATTTATTTTTCATGAAAAATTTATTGAGAATTAAAATTTTTATTTAAATTTTTAATCATTTTAATCTTAATTTTATTATTTAGTTAATATATTGTTTTCTTTTTTCATTTTTTACCATATTTCCAAAAAAAATTTTCAAAAAATGTACTTATTAGTTTCACTCTGTCCGTCCGTCCATCCTTACGTCCGTCTGTCCGTCTGTTTACAAAACTTCTACACGAGATAGAGAAAATATAACCATGGGTATGTCTCATAAAAAAAATAATTTTGTGGAACAACTTTTTCATGTAGCCCCATCCACTACGGAGGTACAGCCCCTCAAACTTTGAAAAAGCCCTATTTTTAAATGCATATATCTGATGTTACGATTCGAAGATTTTTTCAATCTGAAAACGTCATGCGACAGGTATATCTTTTATCTTTGTAAATTAATATCAAAATTATACAATTTTTTTAAATTTAGCATTTAAATTTACCGTTATGTGAAAACCAAATTTTACATGATTTTTCTACTTTCATAACTCCGCCACGCTTTTAGATACAGGCTTAAAATTTTGAGGCAAGAAAGAACTTTTAGAATTAGTATAAGTTTGCTCAGAAAATTTTTCTTGGCCACCCCCCTGTTTATAAGATATTTGGGCTCAAAAATTGAAAATTTGCTATTTTAAAACACTTGTAACTTAGGAACCTGTACACATTTTACTTCTGCAAGATATAAAAATTAAAGCTACAGTAATATGTTTTAACGTGTGTTAAAGGTTTATTTTAGTTATATAGTGTTCCAGAGTTACAGCTCTTCAAAATTACGAAAAAGCCCTATTTTCAGATGTATATATCGCAGGCTCTGTGTAATAATTTTTTTTTGTAATTTTATTATCTACATAAAGCAATATCAAAATTGTGCAATATTTTGTAATTTACTATTTAAATTTACCGTTATGTGAAAACCATATTTTGCATGAAATTTCTTTTTTCATAACTCCGGCACGCCTTTATATAGGAACCTGAAATTTTGAGACAAGAAAGAACTTTTAGAATTAGTATAAGTTTGCTTAGAAAATTTTTTTGCGTCACTCCCTATTTAAGAGGTATTAGGACTGAAAAATTGAAAATTTGCTATTTTTAGGCACCTGCAACTTAAGCATTTGTACAAATTTTTCTTCGGCAAGACATAAAAATTAAAGTTCAAGTAATATATTTTTACGTGTGTTAATGGTTTTTCTTATTTATAAAGAGTTCCGGACTTAGAACTCTTTATGTGCGCTTTTAAAAACCGTTGGTTTACATTCTACCTTGTTTATTATTCAAAATAGAAGGTATATTATGTTAAACAAAAAAATGTGTCATGAAAAACAGTTGACTGTGTCAATATCCCTCAAGAATAAATATAATATCTACTATAATATAAGCTGCTTTCCAATTTCCATAAGATTTACCTAATCCCATCTAGAAAATTTTGAAATATCTGTCTTAATTATTATGTAATGATGTAAATTTATGTAAATTTAAGAAAAGTAAATCTTAAAGAAGTTGTTGACATAAAGTTTGATCATCTTTAACAAAATTTCAAATGTCTAACTTTTTTTTAATTATCAATAAGATATGAGCATATAAATTAAGCTATAACCGAATTTGTTGCGTTAAACTAACCAAATTATGCAAAAATTTTTCGCTTTAAAAGTTACCTTTTTTTTTTGACAAATTTAAGCTTAATTAGATACAAAGTTATTATTAAGATAATTGGGATTTACATATACAAATCAAATGATAAAATTTTCAGAATCACAGCTCCTTTATTTTTTGAGTTGTCATGCGACAGAACGAACGGACGCACGAATGAACAGACACTCAAAATTTCAATCTTAAACAAGAATTTATATACTTTTCCGTATTTATCTTACTTTAAAGTGGCAGAAACCGAAAAAAATTTAGTAAGTATATTTGTTGAAGTCTTATGTTACTTAAACGAACTCAGTAACGGGTAAATTCATGATACACACTGTTGGAATATTTTCTTTTTTTTTTTGTTAAATTAATTTTAATATACATATACAAATTTAATTATTATTTTCCTTTTTGAATTTGTTATAACCAAAATGTAGTCATGTTGTACTAAGTAAATTAATAAAAGTGTTATAATAATAAAAATAACCTTTGGAACACTTTGTTATACTATTTGCTCTATTATACAAATATTTACTATATAAACATAGTAAAAAATATAATTATTAGAGAAATATGTAGGATAATATCCTTTTATCTGCATTTTTTTTTCCTTTTTTTAACACCATTTCTAAAAAAAATTTTGAAAAAATGTGTCTATTAGTTTCACTCTGTCCGTCCTTCCGTCTCTCTGTCCGTCTGTTTCCAAAACTTCTACACCCTTAAAGATAGAGAAAAAAAATTTCAACCACGGGTAGATCTTATAAAAAATTTAATGTTGTACAACATCTTTTTCACATAGCCCCATCCATTACGGAGCGGAAATTTTTGTGTACCGCCCCTGTTTATGAGCTAGAGCTCAAAAATTTAAGATTTCCTTTTTTTAGACACCTGTACAAATTTTTCTTCGGCAAGACAAAAAAATAAAAGCATCAGTAATATATTTTAAGTGTGTTAACGGGAGTTTTTTGGGTTATAAAGAGTTACGGACTTACAGCCTTTCAAAATTCCAAAAAAAAGTTCTATTTTCACTTATTTTGTTATTTTATAAAATTTTAAAATTTTGGTGGAAGTCACAATTCTAAACAGTTTGTATTATCTTTTGGAAATATGCGCTTTTAAAAACCGTTGGTTTACATTCTGCCTTATTATTATTTTTATTTAGTAGCTTTTATTTGCTTATAAAATGTATTATTGATTTGTACAGGGTTATTTTAATTCAATATTTTTTGTTAAGTCACAACAAACTCAATTTTATTTTGGTAACTTTGGTTATTAATTAAATAGCCTAATTAATCTTCTTAAAAATTAAATACTAAATTTAACTTTAATGAACACTAAAACTTTTACTTTACAGGGAATTTGTGACTTAATGATTAAGTATACAGGGTTACAATCAAGGGAGTGCGAATTTAAAACCAACATTAAGTAAATTAGTAAAATATACTTTATTAGTAAAAAAAATAACTAAATTAATTAAATTAAAATAAAAATAAAAATATTATAATAATAATTGTGTTAATTAATGATATAATATTATCCTAAAAATACTTTTTATCCCGTTGTACTTACAAATTAACACTTAGTTTTTTAAAAGTGTTATTTTAGATATATTTTATATTATTATAAAAATAAATGTTTGCATAGCCATATGCAAAAATATTTTTTTTAAAAAAGAATTTTATTTTTTTTGTAATGTTTTTTTCTATAGTCCTTTATAAAAGAGAATCCTTTTAATGGTATCAAAGGTAATTCAAATAATAACAAGGCAGTATGAAAAATGGAAGTTCTTTAAAGGGACACTTTTTTAAAAGAGAATAAAAAGTATATTTATAGAATAAAATTGTCATCACTTTTTGAATTTTATCTTTATTTTTATCTTTAATTTTATCATTTATACCATTAGTAGGTTCTATGTGCCCAAATGTAGAATATTTATAATTTTTGACTTGTTATAAATAGTTTTAAAATGTTCAAATGAAATTTAAAATGTTTAAATGTTCAAATAAAAACATTTTTGTTGAAATAACTTTCATTTATTTTCAAAGATTTTAACTCTTCTAATTTGCTTACCCTAAGGAGGTGAAGGATATAGAAGGATAATATGGTGGTAAAATTTTCGTTTTTTTTTCTTTTTGTTTATTCTCAATAGATGAGAATCATGACACTATAGAGGAGTGAAACGAACACCAGTGCTCTAGCAGTGTGTGGAATTTTAAACTATTAAAAACTAATTCCCTTTAATGACCATTGATTATAAGTCTTTCACTTTTAATGTATTGTTTGATCGATTTAAGGGCAAATATTTTCACAACTTTATGATTTATATCACATAAGATATTATATTCTGTTCTTTCATGTTTTTAGTTCAAAAAGAATTTCAGTAGAAATTCACCATTTGAACATAAGATTTGCACCAAAGTTTAGTGGGTTGTACTCTGCAATTAGGTGGGATTACAAAAAATATACAATTGTTCTATTTATCACAATATATCTATAGATTTCTCAATGGTATAGAAATTTTGCAAACAAAATAAAAAACGGAGAGACGGAGAGACAAATCGATGGACAGAGTTGAACTAAATAGAATTTTTTTTTAACTAAACTAAAAGCAGTTGAAGATACATATTTTAATATTATGCAGAATATATGTGGTAAGCAAATGGTTATTTTGATTTTGATTGAGCTTGATTGCTTTTAATTTGATTATTGGTGTGCTCCCCTCAAATATTTTGCTTTTGGAAACAGTATTTTTTTTTTTTTTTGTATCTTTACATAACAAACTAATAAAAGCTAATAAGTAAAATAACGAAAACTCTAAAAATATTAAAATATAACTAGAAATTGAAATCTATAAAGCAAGCTACAGCTACATATAGTACATAGTGTGTGAAAAATGCATCCCCCTGATCTCTCACTATATTCATATTATCGAAACCTAGAATTAAGGCTAAACTATTTGAACTTATAATTCACGAACTATTTTTTTTTAAATAAAAATTTGACTTCGACATATGTAAAAACATATAAGATACAAAAAATTTTTATACTTTTACTCAAATTATACATATTTGAAAGGATATACAATATGTGTACAAGTAAAGTAAGTGGACAAAATATGTAGTTGAAAAACTATAATTACGTTATAATTATTTGTAATTGGAATATGTAATAGACAAAATATTCTGAAATTAACGTAAGTATGAAAATTTAACCATATTAAATAGTACATATTTGTATTATCCTTACATGTTTCAATTAAATTCTACAATAGAATAATAATATTCTGTAATGGTTATTTTATTTCCTAAATTAATTGAATAAACTCATTACAAAATTAATATATTAAAAGAATAAAGAAATTATTGAAGTAATGAGAACAGGTACATACTAATTATATTTCTTGATATCTTAAACATTGTTTTAGTTTTACAAATTAAATATACGAATGATTTTTAGAAATAGCAAAAAACCTCTTTTAAAAAAGTGAATATTTGAAAGAAATATTCTTTAAAGTTTATGAATTAAAATAGATTGATAAAGTGGTCTAATAAATCTATTACATATATAATTTTCGTAATATATCTTTCTTCTGTCAGTTTTTTATCTACCGCAGTGCCTACCGCAATATTGTTTTTTTTTTTTCTTTCTGGAGATTTCATCCTACCTAATTTTGAATAAATTATATTGTTGTATAATGGTGGTGAAATTAATTGAAGACACAAACCAAATCTTCAATAATTCAATAATAGATACAAACCAAACCGTTAAATGCACATTTAAATATAAATTAAAATTTACCAATTTAAAATACAAACCTAATAAAAGAAAAAAAATAACGAAAATTTATTTTACTTCTTTCTTTTATGACTGGTTACAACGCTAATCATTTAGTAATATTATAGTTTATTCTTGAACCTTTTAAAATGAAATATCGAAAATAACTAACGGTTCCGATTCAAATCACTAATATAAGTGATTGCCAATTAATAAGAGTAAATCATTAAAGAAAATATTCGTGAAAGTGATTTTCGAAAACTTACTCAAAAATTTGTTTTTAAAAGGAAATTATTTATATGTTTTTCTTTCGGAAAATGTTTATTTCTACTAATTTTTAATATATTTATCAATTCTTAATCTAAGAGATGTTAACAGTATACAAAGAGATTGATTTCATCAGGACTGTAAGGAAAATACCCTTTTCAAGTTTTAAACGAAAAGATCATCTAAAAAATACGATGTTTATATTTCTTTTTCGAAATATCGAAATTTTTAATTAATATTTTAAAAAATTAGGATTTACCAAAAAAAAAACTTTCCTTTAATATTAAAATATCATGTTTGCAAAACGTGATAACTTAAAAAAGTTGAAATTTAAAAATATACCAAGAAGAGTGTTTAGTTGACTGTATCAACTTTAGGATACCCTCACGATCATAAGTTATGTTGTTACAACTAAATTTAATTATCTTTTAGAAAATTTTAGATATCTGATACTTAATTAATTATACCGAGATATATTTATGTAATTTTGATGTTATAAGACATCTACTCGAACCCGTTTTCCCAAACCACAGAAGTTATTGCCATAAAATTTGATTATATTTTAAAAAAAAACTTTCAGGTATTTCACTAAATTAAGTACTAAAATATGGCACCTACGCGAACTTGTTGAGGCAAATCAACCAAATTTCACAGAAAGTATTGCTACAAGATTTGATTTTTAAAAAATGTCAGTTTTCTAAATTTCAATTTTAAGATATGAGGATACAAATTTTGCACCTACCCGAACTTGTTAGACTAACAAACCTGTGAAAAATCTTTGGCATAAGGTTTCTTTTCACACAATTTCTGACACCTAGCTTTAATAATCGTTTAATTACTGATACAAATTTCAGAATTAAAGCTTTAATATTTTTGGAGTTATCATGCGGACAGAGGAATATACATATGGTTAAATCAACTAAGAATTTGATCCTGGACAAAAATATATACATTTTTCGATTTTCATATAATATATCTCGTCTTCTTTCAGAGCTCACAAACATTACGGCAAAATTATTATATCCTTGCCGGTATAAGAATTTGTTATTTTTTCATTTACATATTCATGAAAACGGAAAAGTTAACAACATAAGAAAATTCCATATATATTCCATATAAAAATATTTTATTTAAAATGATAAAACTTTATGGATCATAAGTTCAAATTTTTCCTAAATTTAACAAAATGAGTTTTTTGGGGAAAAAACCTAAATTTAATATTAATTCCGGTTTTATAAAAATAAACCGGAAACTTAGTATATTTTAAACGGAAATGTAATATTTTGATTTTTCTATGATTTCAAAACCACATAAACCACAAAAAAAAGGATAAAAAAAACTAAAATAAACTTGCATTAAAACAATAAAATATAAAAGTAAAAATAAAAATAGTACAAAAAAAAAAAAAAAAAAAAAAACTGAACCAATATGTCAATTACGATCATTTATTTAAAAATGTCAAATTCAAACAATATTTTATTATAAGAATGAAGGACAGAAGTTTGTTGAAATGATTTATTTGACAGATTTATTTGACAGATAAATGAAACAATACTTCGGATTAGATTGATTAAGGACTATATTAGTTAATCAAATATAATAAGAATCAAATGCCGTCAACGAAACTGTACATTTGTATTAAAGGTGCCCACCGAAAGTTTGGATTACGTGAAGGTGATGAAAGTCCAACACTATCTGGAAGAATCACGTGCAATTTTTCTGGCTGATTTTTGAAGTTTTCCACCGAACCATGTAAAAAAAAAAATAAATAATAAAGTTAAAAGTTTTAAAAGAAAAAATTAAATTAAAAATTTACACAAATACTTAAATATTAATACACACTTTATTATTATTTTCAGATTTATTGGCTTTGGGTAATGATTTATAGAAGAAAACCACAGAAAAAATAAAAAACATATATACAATAAAAAATAAAAAACAGATATAAAAAAAATAGAAGAGTTACAACAGTTGTACACGACACCAAGCAAAACGTACAATTGTTTTCAATGAAGTTAAAATTCTAGCAGAGAAGCGAAGAAAAAAACATGATTCAAAAATATTAAGATTTAACATAGCAAAAATATCAACTACCTATAATCATTTAACCAAGAAAATATCAATCTAACAACAAATATTGAACATATGTGCTACAAAATAATATTAAATTTAAATTTCCGATAAAGAAGATAAAAACAAAAATAATAAAATAATTGAATTTTTCTTTTTATTTATTAAAACTTTTATTTCTCTAAACATATAACTTAGATACAACTATCTAAAAACTTCTTCTTTATTTCTGCTTCCTTCTAATTATCTTTAAATTTTTTCATTTTTATTACTAAAAACAAAGATTTTAAGGAAAACAGAAAGACTAAATTACAATTACATTATAAGAATTTTATTTATTCATGGAGTAGTGATTTGGTGGCCGGCCTTTCAACGGGTCTCGGAGTTTAAAGTCCGGGCAGATCATCTAAAAAAAATGTTAATTTTATATCGCAAGAAAGAATAATAATAGCTTCTGCAGCGGTACTAACGTCCGTTATTGTTCAAGCAGAACCATGTTATATACTACTGCATGTTGTAAGTGTTGATGACTTTAATACTACTGCATGTTGTAAATGTTCGTAAAAATGTCACTGCAAAATAATAATAATAATAGGCAAATTCATTGCTCAAACTTTTCGCATTCCCGTCCTGTACTTTTCTATTCCTATTCCTTAGCCATCATTATAGTGCTTTGGCACTTGTGGGTTTCATCCCATTATATTATCTAAAGAGAGAAGTGAATTTAATCGTTAAAAATCTGAAACTAGTAGATATTTTTGGTGTCTTTGCAGCATTCCGATCTTCTTTAAAGAAAAAATTTAATTAATTTGCTACATGTTTTGTTAAATATTTTTGCTTAATAAAACATTTAAAAAATTTAAGTAAAGCTTTAAATATTAAAGAAAAAATTTATAATAAAAATTATAATTAAATGTTTGGTATTTTATAATACTGACATGTTGACTGAGGACATTAATATACTGTAGAATTCTACATATTTTTTTATAAATAAAATTTCCAACATGTGCCTTCTGTAATCTTCAAGTTATCAGAAACTCATGTTTCAAAGTCAAAAATATTTATAATTTTTTATTCCAATATAAAAGTTTATAAAGTTTTCCACGAAATATAATAATATATTATTTGTCATTTCAGTATTTTTCGGAATTTATGCTCTCAAGCAAAACAAATGGGTTCCAAATACTTAAAAATTATGAATTGTAAAGTTAAAAATTTTCTTTTTAAATTTTTTTGATTTAATTTAAATATTTTATTTCAATTCAATTGAATACTTGAAAGAAACATCTCCGGACCTTTCTTTAACTACATATTTTTAAGATAATTAGGTTGAATCCGAAAATTTAATGTAAATTGAAAAAATTAAAATTTAATGCTATTTTAGTGCTACTAGGAGCCATGTAGGCTGCAGCTGGTGTGAAAGTATATTTTACCGTGACACTAAACAAAAAATTCGAATGGGATACAAAATTTCTTGATTCCAAAAAAAAAAAAAAAAAAATCATGGTTCTAAACATGAATGTTATATGTTAATATAGATTTTGTAATAGCAAAATCGCATCCAAATATGTACTTGTATTCAAAACTTACCGGAATGTCATAATGCATAGTGTGTGGCTGAAAACTACTAAATTATTTTAGTGTTAATTTAAATGTTCTTTTCTACATTACATTAGACAGATAATATTAAAATTGAAATTAAATTGTTTCCGATTTTGGCCATTTTTAAAAATATTGTATTTTTGATGAGCTGATTTTATATGAGCGCCTGTGGTAATTAAATAAATTCTTATAATGATAGACTTTTAGTAATGGTAATTGATAGATATATGTATTTCAAATACTTTATTTGATGTATCTGGCGAAGTTAAATATTCTTTTAGAAGAAAACCTAAAATAAAAGGTTTTATTAATATTGTGTAATTAATTTTAGCTTTCAACACCCCCTTTATTCGCATTTTTCCCATCCTTATTTCATCCCATATATCATGACTGCTTTTAGTACAAAGGTACTTATTCCTAGAATATGATTTCTGTATAAAAAAAAAGTTTATTCTAAAACAAAAGCTTAGTTAAGAACTTTAAAAAAAAACCCTAACCACTTACAAATAAAGCAAATAGAAAAATTTCGCATTGAACACCAGAGCAGTGACGCTAGGATTAACAAAAGATGAACTAGAGAATAAGCTAGTAAGGTGATAAAAATAATGAAAAACCTACAACATTATAAGGTTAATAGGAATTATTAAAATAGGAGATTTTGAATTGAACATTTAGAAAAATTAAATTAAAAAGGACTAATAAAGCCGTATAATATTTTGTGAATAATGCTGTGAGCATTAAAAAAAAACGCTTTTATTTTATCGCTAGGAATATATTCCTCAATATTTAGTACATGGTACCAAATAAATATTTCGCCGGTAATTAATAATTCTATTTCTTATTTTCTTCTCTTTCTCTTCTTTTTCTTTTCTCTTTTTAATCTTTTAAATCATCTGTTTTCGTACTGTGGTTTTCTCTTGCATTTGCTTTACATTTTTTTCCTGTTATTTTTTGTTGTCATATGTTATTTAATATTACTGTTTTGCTTATGTACAATTTTTTTTATATAAAAGCCTACATGTTTTAAATGTTGTCAATGAATTTTTTCTGTGTTATACAATATTATCTTGCTATTATATTAAATTCTTTAAATTGTTGCTTTTTTATTGTTTCATTTTCTATATGTTTCATTATTACCAATTTGTTTATAAATCATTTACTTTTTTATCATCATATTCTTATTTTGATACAAATTTTTTTTTTTTTTTTTTATAAGAACTTGTTTTTTTTATTTTCTCATACTTTAAAATATTTTCAGTTTTATTAAATTTTTACATGTTTTTTAAATTGTAAATCAATGTTTTGTACGCCGGTAATTTGATTAAGTTTTTCGAAGAAAATTTAAATTGCCTCGAAGAGAAACAATAAATTTATGATTAACATTAAAGGTCTGTTAAAAAATTTTCCTAGAATTTTTATACCCGTACGATAAGGATTGGGTATATTAAAATTGCTCCTCCGTTTGTAACACCTCGAAATAAGCTAGCTAGATATACCTTCAAAGTTATGGATCGGATCAGAAAAAAATTCTAAGTCGATTGAGCTTTGTCCGTCCGTCTGTCCGTCCGTCAGCGAGATAACTCAAAAACTAAGAAAGCTGGAGTCTTGAAATTAACACAAAATATTCTTACAACAATTTGTAGGTTTCCTATTTTTTTGGTTGAGATCCGACCAAAACTTCGGGTAGCTCTCGAACACCTAACTTTTAGATCCCCACTTTTTTTTTTTTGAAATAGAGCCATGAAATTTTAACTGCTGATAGACATCATTAAAATATTAATTTTATTATTAATAACTTTTTTCTGTAGCCCTACTCGTTCCGGAGCTACAGCTACCCAAAGTTCAAAAAAGCTTTATATTTAAATTATTATAACATAAGTTGTATAAGGTATATCTTCAATTTGAAAACGACAAAGGATTACTGCTTTCATTAGCTTTAAAAATATATATACAAAAATATGTACCTGTGGCATACGGTGTCTTAATTTACCGTTATGCAAAACTAAAATTTTGCAAAGTTCTTAATTTCTTCAATCTCCCAAACGGTTTAAGTTAGAAACTTGAAATGTTAAAAGAAGTTAGGTCTTTGAAAATAAGTATGAGTCATTTTAGAAAATATTCTTGTATCGCCTTCCGTTTCGGAGCTGTATGGGATCAAAAACTAAAAAATTTCTTATTCTTAAACACATGTAACTTGAACACCTGTCCAAATTATTTTGATGTATAAAAATTAAAGCTCGAAGATCATATTTTTATTTCTATCCACAACTTTTCTTGATAATATAGAGCTACCTTAAAATTGGCGAAAGTGTGACATAATTTTACTAAATTTTTCTAACAAATTTTTTTAACGATTTTTTTTGCATTTTTTTTTTTTACTCGATAATTTGAAATTGTTGAGGATGATACGTAGTACAAAAAAAATTAAATAAATAACAAATATAACGGTTGCTTGAAGAATTTATTATACCCGTACGATAGGATCGCTATAATCGGGTATAATAAAATTACTCCTCCGTTTGTAACATCTCGAAATAAGCGAGCTAAATATACCTTCAAAGGTATGGATCGGATCAGAAAAAAATTCTAAGACTTTTGAGCCATGTCCGTCCGTCAGCACGCTAACTCAAAAACTAAGAAAGCTAGAATCTTGAAATTTACACAAAATATTCTGGGAGTAATTTGTAGGTTCCCTATTTTTTTTGGTTGAGTTTGGACCAAAACTTAGGGTAGCTCTCGAACACCTAACTTTTAGATCCCCACATTTTTTTTGAAATAGAGCTATGAAATTTTAACTGCTGATAGATCTTACAAAAATATTAATTTTATTTTTAATAACTTTTTTTTGTAGCCGCACCCGTTACGGAGCTACAGCTCTCCAAAGGTTCAAAAAAGCTCTATGATTAAATTGTTATAGCACAAGTTGTATAAGGTATATCTTCATTCTGAAAACGCCAAACGATTACTATTGTTATTAGCTTTAAAAGTATATATACAATAAATATATATTTGTGGCATACGGTGTCTTAATTTACCGTTATGCGAAACTCAAATTTTGCAAAATCCTTTAACTCTTCTATCTTCTAAACGGTTTAAGTTGGAAACTTGAAATTTTGACAGCAGTTAGATCTTTGAAAATAAGTATGAGATATTTTTTTTGTATTACTCCCCGTTTAGGAGCTGTAAGGGGTCAAAAACTGAAAATATCCTATTTTTAAACACCTGTAACTTGAACACCTGTTAAAATTTTTTTTAAGTAATACACAAAAATTAAAACTTCAACATTCTCTTATTTCTGTTAACAACTTTATTTAATAATGTAGGGTTACTTTATAATTGACGAAAGAGTTACTTGATTTTTTCAAATTTTCTAACAAATTTCTTTAACGAATTTTTTCCATTTTGTTTTACTCGATAATTTGAAATTGTTGAGGATATAATGCGTAGTACAAAAAAATATAAATAAATAAACAACATAACGGTTGCTTGAAGAATTTTTTTATTTATATGATATTGATATATATACATACTTGTATAATATCATGTTTATTTACAATATATCGTATATGTCACTAGTGAATGAATGATAAGAGTATAGATGTATATTATATAGCGCCGTATTTACATACATATATGTATTTTATTGTACTTATAAGAAATTATTCTGTCAATGGAATATTTAAATATAATATAATATAATATTTAAAATTATATTTACTATTTTGTACTAAGTAAATTTAATATACATTTACCGCTTAGTATTAAATGGTACTATAGAATATTTGAAAAAATTTTGGATTGATAATCGTTATGTGGAAGGTTAGAATCTGCTTTTGAAGAATGTACATATAAACATATAGTTTGAATATATGTACAACCCATAGTTCTAGAAATTATAAAATTCACCCAAATTATTTTAAAATACTAAAATATTAAAAAAATAATATTGTGAGCAGAGTGACAGGCTGTGAACATACTAACGGTTCGTACGGGTATCTAAGAGTTGACAAAGGCAACTGTATTCTTCCTCGTTTTTATATGATATTAGTATACATACTTGTATAACTCATGTTTATTTACATATCGTATATGTCACTGATGAATGAATGATATTTAATACATATGTATAGTATAAATTATTATACATTTGCCGCTTAGTATTAAATGGTACTATAGCATATTTCGAAAAGTTTTGGATTGATAATCGTTATGTGGAAGGTTAGAATCTGCTTTTGAAGAATGTGTAAACATATAGTTTGAATATATGTACAATCCATAGTTCTAGAAATTATAAAATTCACCTAAATTTTTTTAAAATACTAAAAAATTAAAAATATAATATTATAAGCAGATAGTGACAGGCTATGAACATACTAACGGTTTGTACGGGTATCTAAGAGTTGACAAAGGCAACTATACCTTGTTTTATATTAAGTAGTTAGGTATACCTCTGTAAATTGATCTTTGTTGTAAGATTTACTTTAAATATGATGTTCAGATATTAATCCTCTAATTTTTATATTAATATCAGATATTAATCCTGTATGGATTGTTGAATGAAGGAAAATTTTTTGGGATAAGTTACTTTATAATGAAATCTTTAATTTTCACAATATTGTTTATAGAAAGAAGGTTCATTACTACATACTAGTAATTAAATATTTTGAAAATTTGAACGTAAATTAAATTGTAGAATTTATATTACGGTTCAGTAATTAAGGAGTTTTTCTTTTTTTCACAATTAGTTCTTTCTAAATTTAATTAAAAGCAAATTATAATTTGACAAAATAAGCGAAAAACAAATCATTAAATAAAACTTGGAATACCTAAAAGTGATATTAGTAATAAAAAAATTACTAGGAATAATAAGAATACCCCAAGAAATGAATTTTTTTCCCTGGAAAAATAAACAGATAAATGTTATTTAATTTTTAATTTTAAGCAGATTAAATATAATTATGTTTTGTACCTTTCCACCTTCTTATTATGGAATTTTAAATGAATATAAGGTAGAATTAAAAGAACTTACTTTAATATTTAAAAAAACTTAATATAAAAAGAATGAAGGCGTTTTTATATTAAGTTTTTTTAAATATTAAAGTAAAAATATTTAAGTAAATTTTTCAATATTCCTTTCCATTATTGATAAGAAAAATTACTAAAGAAATTGTATCTGCATTTTACGGATTAATTAAAGCCGAATCATAATAAATAGAACAACAATAGTTTTATTATCTACTCAACTTCTTGTCCCTATTTATCTATGTATTTTAAACTGTTAAATCTACGATAAAATTATTTATTATTTGTTTTTTCCTAAGGTAGGTGGAAGCCTAATAGTGTCAGTTACTTTTTTTTTACGAGGGACGATAAAAAACATCTAAATTCACTCAAAGGAGATTCCTCTTGGTACTGTTATTAGTTGGTAGTAAATCTGATACTTATTGACTAATCCCACCTCTCTCTTTAACCATTATGTGATGAAACCTTTAACTGATATTGCACTATATTTGTTATGGAGGATAGCAGAGGATATAAGAATCCGCAAACATAGAATTAAGAGTGGGACTGTAAGGGAATAATGAATCCGTACATTATTATTACAGTTTTGCGATCAGTTGCGATAGTAATCAGTTAAAACACACAGCAGCATATAGCACCTATCCTACATGAGGTAATAATTAAAGGCAACGCCACTATTATTGTTGCAGTTATTATTATTAGTATTAATTTGTAATATCAGAGTCAGGGAGATTAGTGGATTACAACATGCAGTAGTATATAACACCCTCCTGTTTTATGGTTCCACTGCAGCTACATTATTGTAACAAATAAGAACATTTTTCAAATATTTTTTGCAGGATGTAATGAATATAGTTTAAATGAACCTATTAAAGTTTTTAAATATTATTAGAAGTACATTTATCGAAATTCTACTGTATGTTATTTATGTTTTTAAATATGAAGATTGTGCACTAAAGAAGTTAAAAGGGTACTTAATATAAACAAAACGAGAAAATAAAAGTTTTCTTCTTGTTTTTTTTTTTTATGAAATTGATAAGCATTTATTTTCCTATAAACTTCATAATACAAATGAATTGTATGTTTATTTTAAAAATATTATTTTATTATCCTTCAATAAAGATAAAATATATAGATATATATTCAAAAAAATTAAAGGACAAGGTTATAATTTAATATTATCTTCTTAAATAATTCTTTAATACTTTTGTGTGTGTTAATATATGTTATAGGATTAGTACTTATGATGTAATAATCTTTTAGTAGGATTAAAAATCACAAAAGTAATCAAAAATTATTTAATCAAGAATAAAAGATTTAAATTTAAATGTAAATTAGACTGGTGAAAACTATAATAAATTATAAAGTTCAAAATGTAAAAAAAAAAGAAATCATAAAATTATAAACATAAAAATATAACGTAGATTAAAATAGATATTGTTAGTTTTTTTTGATTACAATAAAATAACCTAATACAAAATATAAATAAAAACAAAAAAAGTAAATCATTTGATGGGACCAATAGCGAAATCCGTAAATCGATCATCCTTCAGGCGAAAAGTCTTTCATTCAAAGTCAAAGTCCCCATTTCAAAATGCTTTATAAAATATAATAATACTAGGGGCTCTGTAGCTGGTGTGTAAGTATATTTTACCGTGACATCTAAATTACACAAAATTTGTACAGGATACAAAATTTCTTGATTCTTGAAAACAAAAAAAAATCATGATTCTAAAGTTCTAAACATATATGCATATGTATGTTATATGTTAATGTAGATTTTGTAATAGAAAAACCGTATCATATCTGCTTGTATTCAAAACTTAGCGGAATGTCATAAAAATACGTACTGTGTGGCTGAAATCTACTAAATTATAATTATAGATAGTGTAAACAAAATAAAAATATAAGGGGCCTCGGTGGTTTAGTGTCGAAGAGTGTAAACACTGAGGAAGATTTTGCCTTCACTTATAATACTCCTTTCGCTGCCAGTTCATCTTCGACAAAGCAATATACTCCTAGGTGCACATATCTTTCTCGGAGTAAATCTCCGCAGTTTTTAAATATGTTACCTAGAATTTTCTCGTCTTGTTGACAAATCTGCATGTACCGTCATATTTTATTTCAATTTTCTTTAAGTGTTTCTTTAGTCGGCAGTGTCCCGACAGGAATCTTGTTAAAATTCTTAGTTTATTTTAACTGAGTCCTATGATTTTAGTATATCTTTTCCGGTTATAGTTTTCCAGAAACTCCGTAGATTGTCTGAACTCAGGTTTTTCGTTTTATAGTTTGCTCCTACAGTTTTCCTCTTCGTTTGTGCTTCTCTTATTTTGCGTTTCCTTATGTCACAAAAAAGTTTGGGTTCTGTAATGAGAGTCTTAGTTCCTTCTTATGCAAGTCATTCCGCTTCGTCATTTTCTTCTATGTCTAGGTGTCCAGGAACTCAATAGAGAGCTATTTATTTGCTCCCAAGCGGTTTAGTTTTACTAAGCACTCCCAAACTAATTGGGATTTAATTGCTTGTGAATTTTGTTCCTTTATGGCTGCTTGACTGTCTAATAGAATAACTTTATCTCTATTTCTATATTCTCTAAACCAAAAGCAAAAACCAAAAAAACAAATTTCTCCATTTCCTTGTATTAAGATTTTTATCAGATTTTCTCAAAATTAACCCACCTTTAAAAGATCTCTCTTATAAAATGTGTGTAAAAAATAATTTTTTCTTTTTTTTTAAAAAAAAGTTTCCATGGAAATTCGAATTTTTTTTCAAATAAAACTTTTTTTTTGTTTATAACATATCTCTAGATTTGGATGATAAACTTTTTTTTATTTTTTTTCATCAAAAAATCCGAAACATACAACCTTTCATATTATGGAGGAAAATAGAGCATTTTGAGTTCTCAAAGAAACGTTTTTCTAAAATCAAGTCTTCCAATTTATTAAAATCGTATACTTTTGTGTTTATTATGTATAAATGTATTTTAATTGTGAATATTAGAGTTGTGGAAATTTCCTAGAATTTTCTACACTTCTAAGCTGAAGTATATGAAATCGAAGATGCATGCAACGCAACCTCTAGAGATGATATAGAAATAGACGAATAGCTATTCTACGAGACAATCAAGCAACCGTAAAATCTGTAAACTTGTTGTTAAATTGCAATTAATTTGGGAGTGCTTACTGAACCTAAATCGCTTAATAACAAACAACCAATAAAGTAAACCTCTATTGGGTAAAGGGGAAATTACGATTCTCTACTTAGTTTTTGGTAAATTGGAAAGCGGACCGACTTGTACGTGCAACTTTCTTCATGGATCAAAAAAATTTTTGTGGCATAGATAAACACAAAATAAGAGAAACATTAAAAACTCGAAGGGCAAAACTGTGGGAGCAAACAACAAAAAGCAAAGCTGTATGAAGTAAAATGTATTGAGAGAAAAATACAGGTGCAGGCAATCTAAAGATCTCCTTGAAAACTATAACCAATGAAACTACAAAAATAAACTTAAAATTGTGACAAGATTCCTCTCGGGACATCATCGGCCAAAGAGGACCTTAACTCAAGAAGAAAGAGAATCTTCATTATACATACTCAAAAACTGTTAAGCTTTTATTTAAAATAGGTCTATTTATAAATAGTCTATTTTAAAATAGGTAACTTTTGACTATTGGGCTTCAATCTTGAAAAGAAAAGGTTGTTAGGTTATTCTTATTATAAATATCCTTTTTAATAAATAATTATTGTAAACATTTATTATTAATAAAGTGGGTTTATTAAAAAATATGTTTTTTTCTTTATTTTTTAAGACGAAAGTTTTTGTTTCGTAAATGTAATGTATGTAAATGATACATCCTAACTTTAAAACCGAGGTGTTTTAAAACTAAGTTAAAACATTATATTATCAGAAAAATTAATCGAATGTAGCGGTTTTTTAAACCCGTGAATATTAAACGGTAACATTACAGCCATTTTAAATTCAATTAGAAAGTAACTTTAAACTTAAAGCTCCAGTGATGAAATATATAGTTTTAAATAGATAGTGATTAAATTTTTTTTTTTCAAACAATGGAACAATTTCTAACTGCAGCAACACCAATAAGAACGATTATAATTTTAAAAAAAAATAGTTTCATTTGGTCTCTCACTCTAACATTTACACTTTAACATTCTAGTGAACTTTACACCTTGGCCGTGCAATTAAATAAAATACGTACTGAATATATAAGAGATAGAAAAAATGTAGTACAATGCAAAGGTTTTTGCAGGAACCATAATAACAACATTGTGACTTCTTTATAAGATGCAAAATAAAGTAATAAGTTTAATAAATATTTAACCTCAATGCTCTCTTTACTTAGCTTTTGTTGTTCTACAGAAATAATTATACAATTTTATAAATATCTTGCAACAGTGGGGGTTTCTTAAAAGCCTTATGACACCATTCAAAATTTTACAAGCGAGACACTAGTACTTGGTTCAAATCCCCTACATAATTCCAATCTCAAAATATGATTTTATACATTTCTAAATTTTCTTTAATTTTTTTTTTTACAAATTTTGTTAAAATTTTTATTGAATAACAAACCAATTATACTTAAAACACCATAAACCTCTTCAAAATTACTTAAGTCCTTTTTCTTCACTTAAATTCCTACATTCCAAAAATTAACATTTTTCTTTTATTTTTATTTTATGTTCTTTATATTTTCAAAACCATAATGATGTATTTAGGTCAAGATGATTTTCCCTTTTCATTTCCTTATTGTCTTAAAAATATTGAGGGTGCCAATTAAAATTTTCTAACAGTAATTTTTTAAACTTTTATTATTACTTTTACTGTATTATAATTTTTTGTAATTAATTAAAACAAAAATAATGATA
The DNA here is from genome assembly GCA_947095535.1 of Poecilobothrus nobilitatus. Lineage (NCBI taxonomy): Eukaryota > Metazoa > Arthropoda > Insecta > Diptera > Dolichopodidae > Poecilobothrus > Poecilobothrus nobilitatus. The sequence continues at coordinate 32,517,900 of OX352774.1, forward strand.
AACATAATATAACCCAACAAATATTTCAATGAAACAGCTCTATTATTATAATTCATTTATTCAAACATTAATACATGAGATAAAACAAAAAGGACTAAAAGAAATGACTTTACAATACAAATTAATGTTATTAGAACTGACTGAAAATTTTAATATTGAATTGTTGATCATTTGTCTAATTTAATTGACTGTAAATGTATCCTATATACATATAACAATTAAATAAAATTATTCAGTTATCGCCCATCAGTTATCGTCTATTACGTGTAGTACAATTATTTTCAGATCTAATAAATGTTTCAGAGTCCAAATCATTACCTTGCAATTGAATGAAAAATTAAATTGAGATAGTTTGGAAATGTTGACGATGAAGATCCTTTTTGGATGTGCTTAAATTGGGAGCACGGTGTCATCATGAAAAACAAAATCTTCAATTGTTTTTTTTTTTTTTGAAAATATTGTTGCAACCTAATTTTTGATATAAAATCTGGAAAAAAAAAAACTGAAATGATAGTTAAAAAAGGTAAAATAAATGTATAGAAAGGTAAAATTTTATTGTGAGCGTTATATGATGACAAAATCAGGGTTTAAATAATTTTGTTAGCAAGACTTTTAGATATGGCAGTCTACATAAAATATGTGTGAGCAAAAAATTATTAGGAAAGATTTTTGATTAGGTTACAAAATCAGGGTTTCTAAAATTAATTTAGCGCGGAATTTTATCTTGGCAGGATTTTAAAAAGCAGGATTAACATTTTGGAAATTTAGTACCAGATCTGTAGACAATATTAATCTTGAAATAAATTTAAGAGAATTTTGTAAACCAAAAATCCAAATCAAAGTTTTTTTTTTTTTAAGATATTATCCCAAAAAGGATTTTATTTTTCAAGAAATTTTTTATCAAAAGAAATTTTTTTTTATTTTTAGATTTTTTTTTCAAAATTTTATGAAGAAAAAATTGTGTCTTTCAATGTATGAATTTTTCAGAAAATCGGGGGTGACCTGTTTAAATTTGAATTAATATGTAAACACTAAAAAGTTTAAATGATGAACTTTTTAATCTTACATTTTGCTTGAAATTAAGTTTTAATTGAAACGAACTGCTTGCGTACAATTCTGCATTGAATTTGTTAATATTACGATAGAGGTTTATCGGTTTATCAAAACAGTAAAAAATAAAAAATCCCGAAAAAAATATCCTGAAAAACAAATTCCAAATGCACAAAGTTACTTCAGAAATTATAGCGTTTCTAAATATATTTTGAATAACGGAATACTTTGATTTTGTAACCAAGTCTAGAATGAATGTAAAATAAAATAAATAAAGGTTGAGATTTTATGGTATTTATTGCTTATTTCCTTTGTTAGATTTTCCAAAAAAATAAAATTAAATTAAAAAATAAAATAAATTATTGCTATATTGGAATTTCACAAAATCTTAAAAATTTTAAGGCTCATGGAATACAAACATACATTTCAATAAAAACGAAAATCATATGGAAATAAATAATGTACTGTTTAAAAACTATAGAAATTTCCTTTTTAGTCGGGTAAATATTGCATCTCCCTCTTTTCTTTCAAAATTCTTTTTAGAAATCGAACAAAGAACTTCTTTTTCTTGTATTTATTTTTCTACTAAATTTTTCAAAGAAAAATGTTGATATTTTCTATTTTTCAGCACATGTACTTTTATAAAATAATGTATTTTGCATAAATTCATTCATGATTGATGAACTACATTAAATTCTTTGAATTATAATTGAATTAAAAACAAAACAAAAATTGGTATTCAAAATTTTACGCAGAGAGTAAAAATAATAAACAATAATAAAAGATAATTACTGTACCCGATAAAAGATGTCGCACAAATAACTTTAATAATGTATTGTATTTCATAAGCTTTTTTAATGAAATAAATGATTAAAAAAACCCTGATTAAAAATATTTTGTCTAAATAGTAAAATAAAACAGACATTTCACATGTCACATGTCACATGTTTTATTTATGGAAACACATATTTTATTTATGGAGTAGATTAATATAGTGAAAAAGAAAACAAAAATAATCGGTATAATATTATATATTCAAAACGATGAAAAGCAATATAGGTAACCTTTAAAGCATTGAAAAAGTTTAACTTTTAATATTTTAGTTAATCTTAATTATAGTTAATTTGAACTAGAATGTAACTTGTTAATATTTGTTTTAATTTAAAATTAATTAAAGGAATCAATTTTTTGTGTTCTGGCTTGATTCTATATTCTGTTATCTCTAGTTTGTTAGTTCATTTTTCATTGATGAAGCGTCAGCTACCACATCATAATCACTAAACTCTATAGGTACATAGTGCACCTTCTAACGTAGGAGAAGCTATTTAAGAAAAGTGGCTGAAAGTTCCTTTAGATTTGTACGGCGATTATTTTACTCTAGAAAAAAACTATTGGTAAGCTCCACATGTATTCCTAATCTTCCAGCATGTTCGATCAGATAGTCGCCCGAAAAACACAAACAAATAGTCTTTATTTCAGATCTAAGAAGAGAGAGAATTATACATTTGGATCCTTTTAAATTAAACTCCTCTCACAAAATCCTGATTGTCCTGCAGGTTGTACCTATAAGTCACCCCTCTTTCACTAGCTCAAAAAAACTTTTCTTAAATTGAATTTGGGTCTGTATATAGCAATTTTTTATATGAATGAACAACAATGTACAAAAATATATTCAAAAACTTTTAAATAAAAGGGAGACAGAGGAAATAGAAGGAATCTAAAAGTAATTGTTCGAAGTAGTAGATTTAGAATACAACGAAATACTTTTGTATTAAATATGAATTCAATATCTAAAAATTTAAATACAAAAAAAATTAATATTAGTAGTAAAAAGTTTTTGTTTTTTTATATGTTTTTATTTTCGACAAAAATAAAATAAGGAGATAAAACAAAATCGGATTATTTTGTCATATCACATTAAATTCAAAACTTACGAGATGAAAATTTATTCTTCTAACGAAAAACTTAATGTCAAATTTTTTATTTGCTTTTAAGAAAAATTGAAAAATGAACTAATCAATGAACTAATGAAAAAGGAAAGAAATGCTTACAACTGAAATAAAAAACTCAAACAAATTTTAAAAATATTTCTTTTGGGTTATAAAAAAAAGAGTAGAAAAATTAAACAGAAGTTACCACAAAAAAAATAAAGCATTAATATTTGACAGTATGAATTTGATCTATTGCGCTCAGATAATATTCAATAGTAAATAATTTATATCTTAATAGTCTATATCATAATATAAAAATAACTAATAATTAAATAATTCTCGAATAAGATAATAGATGGTGCCTAAAATTAATATTTATATATCTCATAATTTTTATAAAACTTAGTATTCAACGGTCTAGTGAAAATAATTATGAAAGAAACTGAAGCTAAAGGTGACGAACCATAACGCTTACCTAATTTTATGTGCCACTTTGAGAGATATGAGCGTCGCGTCGATATATTTTGAGGACCCAATGACAACATCGCTGTTTAGTATATCTCATAATTTTATAAAATAGCTACAATTGAGTATTCAACGGTCTAATAAAAAAAATAAAGACAGCATCGGCGTTTTGTCATTTAAAATAAACGAATGTGTTTTAAATTTCTAATAATCTTGTATTTCAATTTAAAAAATAAAAAAATACATAACTAAAAAATAGATATAGAAGAAATTATAAATATTGTATAATGTTCTTTGAAGTATTTCAGACTTTTTTTTGTTTAGCATCTATATGTCAAAGTACTGTTAACGCAAACAAAAGTACAAAATAAATCAACTTTAGCCTCTTCGTTTCCTGCTTCTTATTGAATCAAATTCATTTAAATACAAATTATTATATTCTACTGTAAATTCCAGACGGGGCGATTTAAGAACTAAAATTTTTTAAATATTCATTAATAATTATAAATTTAATAAATTTTAAAAAACAGTACTGTTGTTTCCCAATAAAAAATCCTATTATTTTGCATTTAAATAATTCATGGATGCAATTTTAATTATCATAGTTTTTTAAATCATAAGAGACTAATATTTTCAATAAATCAAATACTGTTTCCTTGGAAACTAATAATCAACAAATTTCCACTCTTATACTTTATTTATACAAAGTAAAATTCAAAATATAATTTAAACTTTGAAGCATAATGAAAAACCAGACAAAATAAAATGACTTTTTTGGACAACTTCTGAAAATTTGAAAATTCTAATTTCAATTATTTAATTGTCAGTTACTAACGTAACACCAATAAAAATTTACAAAATTTTATTATTGAAAATTTTCCTGGAAAAACTAATGAAAAAATATATTTTCTTTCTTTTAAAAAAAATTCCAGATTTTTTTTTTTTTTGTTTAGTATAAACATAATATTGAAAGTTTAAGCAATAGAATTTTCAGTGAATGGTCATTTTTTGGGTTTTATTTTTTTTTTATTTATTTTCCAACACTTTATCAATTTTAGATTTCGATAACTTTTCAAAATAACTTTCTCAACTTGAACCTATTATGAATATTTAAAATACATTTTATAAGTTTTATTAACAATGTTAGTCAAATTAATTTTACTCCTTCCATTTTATATTATAAATTTCTACTAACTAATGTAAAAAAAAACTTCTATATATACTAGTTTCTATGTATACTAAGATTACATGGTTACTCGCTAGAAATCTAACTTGGAGGGAAACAAATGGCACAGACAAGGTTTCGTTTTGATACCATTCTCTGGTACTTTTGACCAAACTAAATGATCTATAGGCCGTAGAGTTCACAAATAACATTAGTTTAACGATTTTACTTTCGGATAACTGGTATATGTGTGTGAAGATATTACTAAATATCTTAATTAGGAACCTTTGATGTTAGAAATATATTGAGACGGTCAAAATCTGTCTTTGTATATACTACTGGTACTTGAACACCAGCTTTGTGTATATCTAACACATACAAGGTTTATTTTAGGAGTGTTAAACATGGAAAAAATCTTAAGCTTCAATAGGTTTGAAACCTATAGATGAGAAAAAGAGGACAATTGTCAAAAATTATCATGCATTAATCAAAATTGATTCTTTGTTCTAATTAAACGAGCATTAAGATTTTTGAAACTAATTTATTTTAAATTTTATTAATGGGAGTAGTACGAAATCTTATTTTTTTTTTTTTAAATCATATTCTCCAAAATTTTTCTTTTGGGGTCGGCCCAATGACAGCAGCATGTTTTTTCAGAACCGCAAAATTAATGAGTTTATAGTTAATTATGTCTAATGAAAATAAGGCAAATTTTCTCGAATATATATGTATGTATATATCTGACTCATGGATTAGTGTCTTTCAATTGAAGGTTGTTGGCTTTAAATTTCGGCGATATAACAAAATAAGTAGTTATTTTATATCGTATAATAATAATAATAGCTGCTAAAGTGGAGCTACTTTTGGTTACATCATAATTACAGTGTGTTTTAATCCACTTCTGCCCCGGACTCTATAGTAAACAATAATGATCGTACTAATAATAATAGCTGCTATAGTGAAGTAGGATTGCCTTCAATTATTACTTCGGGAAGATGTTATATACTACTGCATGTTGTAACTGTTCATTGTTATCGTCACTGATACAAAAATATAATAATAATAGGCGGCTTCATTGTTCACTTACAATCCCAATTCCAAATTCAATGTTTCCTGATCCTTCTCCTACTCTCTCCTATTTTTTCCCCGAGACAATATACTGTGTTAGGCGTTTCATCTCATTATATTTGCTAAAGAGGAGAGTAGGTTTATCCAGTAAGAATCTGACACTAACAAGAGAGTATTGTTGGTGTCTTTGAAAGACTCCCACATGGCTTAAGAGAAAAAAGAAAAATATATAAATGCAAGATTCTGGATTAGGACGAATTTTACAGTTGGTTACAAAATCAAGGCTATACGTCTTTTCCAGAATATGTTTGATTATAACCAAATATTTCTAAATTTTAAAGTTTTATAATTATACTGTTACATCCACCAACTTCGTATTTGTATTGCATTCCATTAAAAAAAAAAAATTTCTTAAAACAAAAATGTAAAACTTAAATAATATTATTTCTTTGTTTTGTTCAAAATTTAACGACAATAACATAAAAATAATGAAAATTCATATTAAATTAACTAATCGTTCACATCTAAATTATTTTAAGAACAAAATAAAAAAAAGAAAACTCAGCCGACCACAAACGTATGACTTTGTTTTTTCTATTAGGATTAAAATAAACATTCCAATCACGTTTCAACCACAAAAAAATCTGCCAAATCTATAGAACCAAATAAAAGGGAAAAAAAAATAACAATATGTCCAATATGTATATTATGTAAATTCCAAAGGTTAAAATATTGTTAATGTAGCAGAAATTTTGAAATCATTATTGCGTACAAATACAATATAGGAAATATGGCGATTCCTTTATTTATTATTCATCGTTAATTTTTATTTTTTATTTTTATTCAAGTCTATTTTTGCGTGTGTAAATATAGATATGTAAATAAATCTGAAATAGAGTCATAATGATTCGTTCAAAACGAAAAATAAAGTGAGTAAATTAATACTACAGCTAAACGGTACTCTAATAAAAAAGTTTTATTTATTTTCTTTCCCATAATAATGACATCAGGATGTGAACTGTTGATTTGTAAACAAAAATTTTTTTTTTGTAATAAAGCGTTGATATTTTACCAAAACAAAATATTATATAGAAGAATTATGAGTGAAGTCCTTTGACATTTTATAGGCAGATATGTCATAGATTGTAGATTGTTTTATTGCAAATGGGTTCCGTTGTGTTGATTAATTTTCCCATTTGTAAAGCAAATATTCCATAATAAATCTTAAAAGTATTTCATTGATCTGAATTGAAAAAACTTCCTAATTAACAATATTAGAATAATTGGACAATATCTAGTTTTTCCTAAGTAAATTTATTGAACTATTTATTCGATTTGTTGTTAGTACATTTTTCTAAAAAAAAATTTTCAAAAATTTACTTAGATATCAGACTCACTTTGTTCATCTGGTCATCCGTAGTTCGTTTATTTACAAAACTTTTACACCGTTAAAGATAAATCAATGAAATTTTAAGCATTGACAGGTCTCTTATTGTTGTAAAATAACTTTTCTATTTAGGCCAACCATTTTCAGAACTACAACAGTTAAAAGTTTTAAAAAGATCTATTTTCAAATATGTATATTATGTTCAACTTAATATTTTTTCAAGCAGAAAAAGCCAAATGACAGAAAATTCATTCAAAAATGAAAATCAATAAAATAGTACAATTTCAAATTTAATATTTTAATTTACCAATATGTTATGGCAAAACTTTGCTTCCTTCATAACTCCGTAATTGCTGTTATTAATGGTCACAAATCTCTATTTTTAGACACCTGTAAACATTTATACAAAGTAAAACTCAAAAATAAAAACTAACCTTTGGTTTTGCTCCTATCTTGTTTTTTTTCTTATTTATTAGTACTAATTTTCAAATTAAGTTCGAAATCATATTGTGCAATGTGATATAAATTTCTTTCACTGTTTTAGTTCACAAATTTTTAGTTCAAAAATATTCAAACTTTACAGTTCACTTAAGTTTTTTGTCAAAGAGTTAAAGAACTTTTGAAATTGAACTTTTTCGAGGTGTCTCTATTTTCAAGTTTTTTTTGTCGTTATGATTTTTGCCTATATATTATCTCAGAAATACAAATATTCTTTGAATTATTTTATTCGTTTAATTATTATCAAATGCAACTAAAAGTATGCCATTACATTGGTATGTCTGATAAAATAACTATTATTCTATTTTTATGTATTATATTCCTATATTCTTATATTACTCTATTTATATCGCTTATCGACCTTCAATTTTTTCCCATTTTTTATTTCTAATGAACCTTTCATTTTGAACCTTCATAACTTTATAACTGCAATGATATAGGAATTATTAGTACACAAAATTTAAAGCTCCAACAAAATGCATGTTTTTTAATCTCTCTATAGCAAGCCGTTCAAAAGTTATAGATTTTTTTCGAAAAGTCGCTAAAACATCTTTGACCCCTCATATCTCGAAAAGGGTCAAGAATATATCCCCCCCCCTCCTTCCAATACAATTTTTTGTTCATCTCGACATTCCCGATCACCCATTTCAAGGAAGACTATCGAGTCGGAAACACCCTGTATATATAAATCGAGTCAAAATGAGTTTCTTTTTCCTTGTTACGTCAGAACATTTACTAGCAGAAAGAGGTAGCTAAACTTTTCTGTTCGAATGCAGTGTGTTCTTTATCTAAAATGATTAACTTTTAACCAAAAGCTTAAATAATTATGTATATAATTAAATAGGAAAATTCTTAGAGTAAATCCATTTTATAGATCTTAAGCTCTGTAATAAGGTTATATTCAAATATAATATAATACAGCCACCTAGCACTATATACATAATGAAAGTTAAACTATTTGTCAATTTTCATTTCATTAAAAAATATATTAAATACATTTTGTACTTTAATCTAGGAGGACTTTTAAATAAAATAATTTTACATTTTACTGTTTTTAAAGATGAAAGTAAATGTACATTTAATAATATTTATTAACGGTGTTTACTTTCTTAAATGCAAAAATATGAAAAAAAAAAATTAAAATAACAAAAAATTATTTAAAAAAATATTTTTATTTCCCGTTTTTAATAACAGAAATTTAATTACAATTTTTTTTCGCTTTTTTAACTTTGATGATTTTTGATTGAAGTGCCTAAAGATATTCAAACTTTGGACAAAAAAAAAACATCTGACTTTTTAGCACATTTCCAAAAAAATTTTGAAAAAATGTGCTTATTAGTTTCACTCTGTCCGTCCGTCCGTCCGTCCGTCCGTCCGTCCGTCCGTCTGTTTACAAAACTTCTACACCGTTAAAGATAGAGAAAAAAAATTTTAACCATAGGTAGGTCTCATAAAAAAAATAATTTTGTGGAACAACTTTTTCATGTAGCCCCCCTCATTACGGAGCTACACCCCCTCAAACTTTGAAAAAGCCCTATTTTTAAATGCATATATTTTATGTTCTGCTTAAGATTTTTTCAATCTGAAAACGTCATTCGACAGGTATTTCTTTTATCTTTGTAAATTAATATCAAAATTATACAATATTTTTAAATTTAGTATTTAAATTTACCGTTATGTGAAAACCAAATTTTGCATGATTTTTCTACTTTCATAACTCCGGCACGCTTCTAGATAGAAGCTTGAAATTTTGAGACAAGAAAGAACTTTTAGAATTAGTATAAGTTTGCTCAGAAAATTTTTTCGGACCACCCCCTGTTTATGAGCTATTAGGGCTTAAAAATAGAAAATTTGATATTTTTAAACACCTGTAACTTAGGAACCTGCACACATTTTACTTCTGCAAGATGTAAAAATTAAAGCTACAATAATATATTTTTACGTGTGTGAAAGGTTTATTTTAGTTGTAAAGGGTTCCAAAGTTGCAGCTCTTCAAAATTGTTAAAAAGCCCCATTTTCAGATGTATATATCTCGGGCTCTGCGTAATAGTTTTGCAATCTAAAACCGGCAGAAGATCGAAAATTTTATTATCTATATAAAACAATATCAAAATTATGTAATATTTTGTAATTTACTATTTAAATTTACCGTTATGTGAAAACCACATTTTGCATGAAATTTCTTTTTTCATAACTCCGGCACCCCTTTAGATAGGAACCTGAAATTTTGAGACAAGAAAGAACTTTTAGAATTAGTATAAGTTTCCTCAGAAAATGTTTTGGTAACACCCCCTCTTTAAGAGTTATTACGCCTCAAAAATTTAAAATTTCCTATTTTTAGACACCTGTAACTTAGGCACCTGTAAAAATTTTTCTTCGGCAACACATGAAAATTAAAGCTACAATAATATATTTTTACGTGTGTGAAAGGTTTATTTTAGTTGTAAAGGGTTCCAAAGCTGCAGCTCTTCAAAATTGTAAAAAAGCCCCATTTTCAGATGTATATATCTCGGGCTTTGCGTAATAGTTTTGCAATCTAAAACCGCCAGAAGATCGAAAATTTTATTATCTATATAAAACAATATCAAAATTATGTAATATTTTGTAATTTACTATTTAAATTTACCGTTATGTGAAAACCACATTTTGCATGAAATTTCTTTTTTCATAACTCCGGCACCCCTTTAGATAGGAACCTGAAATTTTGAGACAAGAAAGAACTTTTAGAATTAGTATAAGTTTCCTCAGAATATTTTTTGGTAACGCCCCTTCTTTAAGAGTTATTACGTCTGAAAAATTGAAAATTTGCTATTTTTAGACACCTGTAACTTAGGCACCTGTAAAAATTTTTCTTCGGCAAGACATAAAAATTAAAGCTTCAATAATATATTTTTACGTGTGTTAACAGCTTTTCTTAGTTATATAGGATTCCGGACTTACGGCCCCTCAAAATCTCAAAAATGTCCTATTTGCACATTTTTTTTGTGTAAGTCACACTTCTAAACAGTTTGTATTGAGTTTTGGAAATGTGCGCTTTTAAAAACCGTTGGTTTGCATTCTACCTTGTTTTAATGAATTTTAGATTTAAATATCGAAAATATCCTTTAGTTTTTTAAAAAATTTTAACATTAATTCATAACTTTTAAATTTTAAATTTCTTTATTTAATCTGATTTTTACACCCGTATGAACTATGTTCAAAGGTATTATAAATTTGCCATTATGATTGTGACACCTTAAAGGTCTCGAGTTAGATATAGTGTCAAAGGTATGGATCGGCTCAGAATCGCATTCTGAGTCGATTAAGCCAACTACATCTCATCTTATCCATCTTAAGCCATCTACATAACTCAAAAAATAAACGAGCTAGGAAGCTGCAATTTTTTTACGTCACTTTTGCGAAATTATTAGTTTTGCTCTTTAAATCCAAGTTTTTCGGCCGCCGGGTTCGAGTAGCTGCCATACAACTTATTTCTTTACATAGGAATAACTCAGTATCTATTGAAGCTAGGTATCTGAAATTTTGGAAAATCGTGTTGAGTTACAGGCCAATAACATCTGTAAAATTTGGTTGTGCTGGTCCGACAGATTCAGGACCGGGTAGCTGCCATACAACTTCTCTTTTCAAATGAAAATAACTCAGTGTCTATTAAAGCTAGGTATCTGCAATTTTGTGAAGAGAAGGTTATACACTTTTTCCAAAATATGTATATAATCCTCCTAATTCAAAACTCGCATATGCATATATTTACGTATTCTGTAAAACGCGTATAATCCTGATTTTGAACTGAATTCTAAAATCCTTGAAGACCGAGTTTGCCTTGTCTCATAATCGAAATAATCATCAACGGAACTAATAAACTCTAAATTATAATTCATTTTTATTCAAACCCTACGGTCCGCGCTAACACAAATTACAATGCTTCTTAACATTTTCATAAGTTTCCACTAATAATTATTTCACTCGTAACTTTAATATTTACATAAATTTTTGTTACAGATTTCTAAAAAACTTCTACTCTATTTTTGACCTGTAAGACCTTTTAAACAAGGGATGATTTCTTGAGGTACATTTTGAGGTATTCTTTCTTCTCTAAAAATTTCTAGCCTCTACCTAAAAGAGTTCCGTAGTTATGAAGGATGTAATATCTGCAAAATTTTGTTTCACATAACGGTAAATTTAAACATTAAATTAAAAAAAAATTTGATATTGATTTGATATTTAACTTTGATATTGCTTTAGAAATTTAAAAAATTATTCTGCCGTTTGGTGTTTTTAGATTTGAAAAATGTAAAATAAAACCTGATATATGTACAAGCTTGAAAAAGAGCTTTTCCAAATGTTTATAAAGTGTATATAGTTGCAACATTACAGGTTTCGAAACGTTATCGTCTTTAATATAAAAAAACACTGTTTTTAGTTGAGTATTTTTTCCAATTGCATAAGTTATGTCAAATCACGTAGTTTAAGATTAATAACTACTGTTTTAATTCGGGTGTCATTATTTAGAAGTTAAAACTCTAAAAACAAAATTATAGTACTTATAGAACACTCTAAAAAATCGCACCTTATTATTATTTTACATTCAAATTTTAACAACAAAACACTTAAAATAGTGTTTCCACTACGATAAAAAAAAAACTCTACCCCAAAAACGGCTCAACCAACTTTTTTAGATATGGGAGGGCGCTGTGGAACAAATTTTTAGGATGTTATTTAATTTCTTCACTGTTTTATTTCTTTGGAAATTATTTCTTTCGAAATTATTTCTTGGTGGATTATTGGAACCGCTAATTAAACGATAGGCGTGAATGCAACGTTTTTTACACTTTTGAGGTTTTAGAACTTACATTTTTGTAGTTAAATTTATTAAATTTTTTTTTGAAAAACCATACTACCATACTACCTACACAGATTCACGTTTAAATTTATTAATAAAAAAAAAAAAATTAGGTTAAAAAATTTTGTACCATTAGTAGAAAATAAATTTTGAATTATTTGTAATTAAAATTTTTATGATTTTTTTTTTTAATATTTGTGATCAATATTTAGGAAACAAAGAATTACTTGATTTTCTTCTACACCGTTAAAGACAGAGAAAAAAAATTTTTACCATGGGTAGGTTTCATAAAAAACATAATTTTGTGGAACAATTTTTTCATGTAGACCCATCCATTACGGAGCTACAGTCCCTCAAACTTTGAAAAAGCCCTAAAGCTATAACTGAGGTACCTGTACACATTTTATTTCGGAAAGATATAAAAATTAAAGCTACAGTAATATATTTTAACGTGTGTTAAAGGTTTATTTTAGTTATATAGGGTTCCAAAGTTGCAGCTCTTCAAAATTACAAAAGCCATATATGCAGATGTATATATCTCAGACGCATAGTTTTGCAATCTAAAACCGCTATAAGACCAAAAATTTTATTATCTACATAAAACAATACCAACATTATGTAATATTTTGTAATTTACTATTTAAATTTACCGTTAAGTGAAAACCACATGTTGCATGAAATTTCTTTTTTCATAACTTCGGCACGCCTTTAGATAGGGATCTGAAATTTTGAGACAAGAAAGAACTTTTAGAATTAGTATAGGTTTCCTTAGAAATTTTTTTTGCACCGCCCCCTGTTTAAGAGGTATTAGGGCTGAAAAATTGAAAATTTACTATTTTTAGGCACCTGTACAAATTTTTGCTCGGCAAGACATAAAAATTAAAGCTCCAGTAATATATTTTTACGTGTACTAACAGTTTTTCTTAATTATATAGGGTTCCAGACTTACAACCTCTTAAAATTCCAGAAAAGTCCTATTTTCACATTTTTTCTTATTACTAAAAAATGTCTTAAATTTTATTTTTTAAATTTTCAAATTTTTGTGCGAGTCACAATTCTAAAGAGTTTGTATTGTGTTTCGGAAATGTGCGCTTTTAAAAACCGTTAGTTTACATTCTACCTTGTTTACTTATAAGTTACAACATATATATAATTAAAATTTCAAAATAGATTTACCTCTGCCTACAATAACAGACCAAATTAAAGAAAAATCGTAACATTCGAAATTTAAATAATCATAACTATTAATTATGATTAACCATTATCTAATCACAAATAAAAACACATTTTTGACAAACCGGTGGATCAAAATGGTTTAATATTTCATAGTTGAATTAAACAATTCAAAACTTTTTTAAGCTATGCAAATTTTAAACTGAATCGGTTCAACGGTTTAAGCAATACAACAAAGCGTTTAATGTATTTAATGTAAGCACTGGCTGGTATGGATTAATGAACCGGAATACGCATATAATAATTTATAGATCCCTAAGAAAATTCATGCAAAATATAATTGCAATCATCTTCTGTACTTTTTAAATGAATCCTAGAGGCGAATAGACAAATAATTGAACCTACTTTTACATTTACTATTGTCTTCCTTGTTAAAGTTTAAGAAATTTTCTTTTATTGACGTTTTCAGATTGAAAACTTTCCACTAGAACTTGAGTTATATGCATTTGAATATTGTACTTTTTCCCAACTTAGAGTCTCTAATACTATAAATGATGAAGCTAGATATAAAATTAATTGTTTTATGTTTTTTTGTTTTAGATATTTCCAAAATTTAATTTTTTTTTATCTCATGCGATGAGGCGATGAGCTTAGCTGAATAAAGTTTCAATTGTTAACGGCAGATGAACGGACGGATGAACGCGAATTGTTAACATACAGATGAACGAAGATTGAAACTTTCTAAAATAAAACATGTGCTAAAAACCAACGCAAAAAAAAAATAATAAAAATAGCCACATTAATTTATAGAAAAGTTTCAGAAATTGAAAAAGAGAGACGGAAAAGTTCTTATTTTCTTTGTTTTTTTTTTTTCTTTTTATTTCTTCCATCTAATGATGAATGAAATGTTATAAAATTTTTTTTTAAATAAAAACAAAAGAAAAAACCAAAAAAAAAAAAATATGTTGTATAAAAAAACAAAAGTGAAAATTGAAAGCCGAAACGTCTGAAGAGTTAGTAGGAATATTGGTTTTATTGATTTTTGAAAAAAAAACTTTAAGGGCTTGGAGATTTCATGTCATTGAAACATTAAAAATCAAATAGTAATTTGATTTAAAGAGGCAAAATGTGATTTTATTATTAATGTCAAGTTTTTATTTTGTTTTTTGCTTTTTTTTTTTTGTGTTTGTGTGAATATTACTTTGGTTCTATTGATAAAATTGTGTGGCAATAAAAAATCGAATATCAGCAAAAAAAACTCAATATTTAAATTTAAACTTTTTAAATTGTTTACTTATTAATTTAGATAATTGGAAAACTTGAAAAACAGAACAACAAAAATAAAGTAAAAAGAAACGGTAAATTGATACTAAATTAAAATGGCATGTAAGTGTTTTGCATGTTGCTCATATTTTTCTTTACGATGATAAAAAGTTGGATGCAGTACCCTTTAAAAGATAGTTATTATACTAGAATCTAAATTTTTTGTTATAATTTAAAAATCAATTAAAAAATGTTAAATGTTACATGTACCTAACAGAAAAGGCTTCAAATTTTTGTAATTTAATTGTTTGTACATGTTATTTTAAATTTAGTTAGTCATTTATTTTATAAAATTCAACCAAAAAATTGTTTTCAATATTTCTTTTAATTGTGGTTTAATTTTAGTTAATCAAAACTTTGGAAATATTATAAATCTCTTTAATTGTTAATATGACTTCCTAAATAAGTAATCAAGGGTAGGTAGAGAAAGGGGCTGCAGATGCATAGATACTTAAGTCGGTTTAGACCTGTTTTTATACACTGGATTCCCTTTTCCCCAAATTAAAGCTTTCGAAACTTAAAACAAAGGGTTGTAAAGCATGTGTGGGTTTTTGTGTGTGTGTGTGTGCATGTGTGGGTACGTGTGTGTGTGTGTATGTAAGTGGGCACGGGTACAGCCTAAACGACTGACCGGAATTTTTTATAAAATCATTTTTCAGGTTTTGATGTAAATATCTCGGATTGGTAAGCTTTTGGAGCAAATTGGACAGCCGGAAGTAGTAGTTTACTAATGTCATTTTTAAGTTTTTTACGAATATTTCGTAACATAACAAAAAAAATTGTTATACAAGTAAAGTACAACAACTTTGCCATAAAACATTTTTTGATCCGACTAACTTTATCTTTTATTAAATTTTTACAAATAAAGTCCAAATTTCATACATAACACTCCATATGAATTTATACGAACAATTTTTTTATATTTCTAAAAATTTATATATACGTACATATGTACTTATATCTATTCATATTATATTCTTTTGTTGATGACATAAAATTAAAACGGTAAAATTATTGTTAACAGATTCAATATTAATCTTATGTTAGTTTTGTATTTGTTTACAGTTTTTATTATTTTTTACTTCTAATATTTTTGAATGAAAAAAAAAAATTATCTACATTACATAATATGTAAATGGGTGTATGAATGAATGTAAATATATTTTACGATTTCATTGCTTATTATAGTTATTCAATAACAAAAATACTTTTCGTATAATAGCGGTCGGTCCTGTGGTGGAGACAGCTGATTTTTTTAAGGATACTTTAACGATTTTGTTTCTTTCATATTTATCGGTTATAAATTTTAATAATACACACTGATTGACTGATTAAAAGTACATAGTATATAAGTAAGTACATATATGTTAATTTTTTATTATAATACCGTGGAAAAATTTTTATAACTTCATAAGGATTATATATTGCAAATAATTGCTGATTAGAAAATGTAAGATTTTATATCATGCCAATTGAATAAACATATAACGATTAATTTTATTATGCTGAAAATAAAATTAGAATTTTAATTCTTTTATTTTGAAATTTTAAAAGACGCAACTAAATAAATAAAAGAATAACCTATAACCTTCTCTTTCTATACTTTTGAAAATTACAATTTTAAATTAATTACCGAAATAATTTCAATTAAAAAGGCGTGATTTTTCAAACAAATCTCTTTGAAGTGATTTATCCTTTAAAACCTACAAAAATTCCAATTTAATTTTAATGTTTAAAATTTTTGAAATTTTTGAAGTGTAGGAGTTTACTTTAGTTAAAGTAAAACTATACAATAATTTTTGTAGGTTTTAAAGGATAAATCACTGAGGATAGGTTTAAAAGGATAATTTACAATAATTTTGATGACATAACTAACTAATAATAACATATGTATATTTTTTTATTTTATCTGCCTTTTAAAAAAAACATGTAATTAGATGCACATAATTAAAACAAAAAAACTATTTAAATTTTATTATATCTAAAAATATATGTACAAAATATGAAAATTTTTAATAAACTAAATAAATAAAAAGATATAATAGGATGACTGATTAAAAAATCAAAAACCCGCAACTTTTTAATAGCCTAAATTACCTAAAGCAAAAACATGAATTAGGAAATTGTAATAAAGCAAATGTTGGCCCCTAAAAGTATGCTGAACGGTGGTTTTTCTTAAAGAATCTCCTTTTTGACCAAATATATAGATAATGTACAGGAGCTTCCTTGTTCTAGTGGTTAAGTATGTGGCTTATTAACCAAGTGAATTCTGGTTTAAATTCTACACAGATAGCAATTGTAAGCATGATAAGATAGAAGAGGTCGAAGAATGTTTTTCCCTTCAAATAAAGTATGCAATACAAACAACTAACTGAACATATACTGCACAATTATAACATCAAAATTCTTAACAAAAAGTTATCTTTACTTCACTAAATAACAAAAATATTTTGATAAATTTAAAAAGATAATAATAAATAAAGAACAGTGTCAATATAATATGTCCAAATAGAATTTTAGAATTTATTTGGAGTTTTGTTGAGAAGCGTTAACTGGATCATAATAAATTTGACTTTCGCATAGTCTGTTCTTAATTTTTGCCATTTGCTGCTTATTTTTTTATATTTGAATACCACAGAAATGTGAAAATGGGTAAAATTTTTATATTAAATTTTGTTTAACTTTTTTAGTTTTTTTTTTTATATTTACAGAAGATTCATCGGTTTTTTAAAGGAGAAAACTTTGAATATTTTTTTTAATTTCAATTAAAGAACTAAAAAAAATTTAACTACATTGCCTTTTTTTTGTGTAGTTAATTTTTGGTGCTTATTTTTTTTTGACATGTAGAAATGAAATTATAGAATTTCACAAAGGGTTCGGCAATTTTTTTTTTTTGAAGTTATATAAAATTTTAAAAACATTTTTAAATTTTTTAGTTTTATTTTGTATTTCAATCCAACTAATACAAATATTTCTTTATACAAAATTTATCGTAAGTTTAGGCACTGGGGAGAATATTGGAGTAAAATAATTGTAAGGTACATCCGGTACCGACCCTTTACAGGTTTCTTTTTACAAATAACAAAATTTTATAATGAAATAATCGAACAAAATGGAACCCATTGTGTGGAAGCAACATGCTTCATATTTTAACAGTTCTCATAATAAATGAATTTCAATAACCAATTTTAAACCGCCTAGAAATTTCTATGTACGAAACTTAGAGAGTTTATAGCGTTGTTATAGTTTGGAAAAAGCGTTATTGATTTTATTTCAATATAGAAGAGTATCAAAATAAATATTTCTGCTCAAGAACACAATGAAATTATTCAATAAAATTATTTACTAAATTATTTATTATCTTTAAAATATTTTCTTTATCAACTAAAACTCTCATAAATTTCATTAAAATATTCAAAAATCTTTATTTGTACAATGCAAAACAAAAATCTTTTTAAACTTAGTTATAGGATAAAATTAATAGGATACCGAAAGTAATATCATAGTTAATACGGTATTAATACGGTAACTAAAATTAGAATATCCTTTTAAATTATACATCCTTAACACAGCTACACATTTAACTTTGTATGATAATATTATTGTATATTAAAAGATGAAGTAAAATTAAGAATAAATATTTTTGCCTGTCAATTTTCAACTACAAATCAACAAATTTAAAAAGAAAAATGTTTAGATCAAAAGCATTATAGTAATAGCTTTTATTAATAACTTTAAAGTTTAAAATTTTCATAAAAATATAAATATAGACAATCCAAAATTTATTCTACTCACGTAGGATATTTAAAAATTGAAAATTTAATTTCTTTTAGAAAAGGATATGAAATTTTAAAAGAAAAATTTGATATGTTTTTGTTTGTTTTGTTTGAATACAACAATAATATTTAGTTATATAGAATAGTTTTTCTATTGTAATTTAGGTTCTGACAATTCTGTCAAGGAAAAGAGTAAATATGTGTTGCTGGAAATTCTAAAAGACGGCACCAATAAATTAAAAATAATATAATAAGGACTTCTCATAGTTTCATTAAAAAATACATATCTATAAAGTGAAGATTAGATTTAAGATATAATATGTAATATAATATACATATTTTAATCCCTATAATGGCATTATATTTCTCGATATTTTAGGATAAAATGTAAAAAAGAGCAATTCGTTTAATAAACGATTAAATGTCACCTCGAAGCTCTTTCTCCAAAGACTAGTAAGAGTAGTAGTTTATTCCTGAAATATCTGATGCTTACACTCAAGGTTTCCCAAACATGAACTTTTACCCAAAGAAAAACACCCGCGAGCCAATCCTACGTAATTCAAATTCTTATATGGTACAATGCAGCATATAAAAATTTAAAATCCTGGTTCAGTACATTCTTACAAAACTTCAAACTATTCTTCAAACTATACTCGATATCAGAATCTTCTTTTCCCCTAACCTATTGTTCAGTCAAAATAGGAGGAGATGTTTAGTGGATTAGAGTCCCACACATTGATAATAGAGAAATCAAGCTCGTACCTCCTTTCTTTAGCTTCTTCCGATGAATTCCACTTATCCCTTTAAAAATAAAAATAAACACTAATACCGTAAAGAATATGATTTCATTAATTTTAAGGACATACAAAAATTATGACATAAATAAATGAAATCTTAAAATTTATATAAGTACGGGTAATTAATAACATATACTTTTTGATATTTTTATTTTTATGAAATTATGCTATTAAAAGAGATTATAATGGATTTTTGTATATTTATATAAATAAATCCTTACATATTAACTTGACTATAAATAATTCAAAACATTTCTAAAAAATTATTAGAAGGTCAGAAGAATCAGAAAAAAAAATGTTTTTCGTTATCAAAAGAATTTTCGACTTAAATTCATTTTCTGTTCATGGTTTCCTATATAACAGTTTCAATTGTGATTGTAATTAAAAAAGTTCTTTTTTAAATTTCTTGGGTATCCTTTTTCTTTGTATGCCTTGCTAAACCTATGATCATTTTGAGATTTATGAAAATAAAATATTAAAAAGTTTTTTCCAATTTATGAAAATAATTAAAATGTATAATCAGACCATAATTTATTTATAAAGAATTCCTATTATATAGCGTTTTACTAAGGGAAGCTATTAGTAATGGCATTGGATGCTTGAAGTCACACGTAATCAATTAAAATATTGCAAGCCTTATTGATCTCTTGGTTGGTTGAATTGTATTCAAGATCTTTAATAATTTCGAATAGCTGATGGTATATCTTTACAAAATATATCATAGATAATAAATAACCAACTTTATATTAATGAAAATGTTGTTTATTTTATTTTTACTTGGTTTACCTAAAAATCCTTTAAATGGATTCTCTTTCTCACCGGCTGTCAGTTTTCTTTTTCTTTGTTTTTGACAGGTAAAAAACAAATTTGCAAAGAAATTTAAGAATCCAAACGGTTAATTATAAAAGCAAATTTTCTATTTACGGATTATATTTAATCTTTTCTTTTATTTTTGTGTTTTTCTTTTATAAAATGTATGTAAATAATTATGAAACTGATTTAAATCCTTTTAAAATTAATAAATCTGGAACATCTGAATCGTTTGAAAATTAATAAGCTCAGACCAGCTAAAAAAAAAAAAAATTTGATTAGTTTTTAAATTAAGTTTTAAAATTCAAAAAAAAAAAAATTCAACAAATACAAAATATCTGCAGCTTTTAATTTATTTTCTATATCTTTTCGTCTTTGCATTGCTTCATTTCATAAAAATTTATTTGAAATTTTTTGTTATAACCTATTTATATTCCTTTTTCTTTGATTTAAATGAAGTTAAATTTTAGTGTTGCCAGATTTTTATTATTAGGTATGTAAAATAAATGTAAATTTAAGGTATGTAAAACCTTTTTAAATTTAAGGTATATAAAACCGTTAAAAGATTACTCTACATAAATCTTCAGATTTTCAAACTAGTAACCTCTGTCTTCCAAGACAAGTTTAGATTAATTGTTAAACCCAAAGAAGATTCGCTAGTAGTTTTTATTTCAAAAATTTTGTTTTCTGTTCCGTTTCGAAATAAGTTTATAAAAACAAGAAAAAAATTTTAATAAAAACACTCTGGTCACTTTAATAATATAATTAAATGAATTTATAGCTAAACTTAAGTAAAGAAATGCATATACATTGTCAGTTATGTATATTTGCTTACTAAAACTTTAATATAACATAAATGAGAATAGATCAAATATCTGATGACAGTTTTATGATAAAAAGTATATTATTTTTATTGTTATAGACAATGATACCAAAATTTAGAAGAAACCACTCAACAATACACAATTACTAACGATGGAAAACTTTATAAAAAACAAACTAAAGGAAAAAGAACAATAGGTATTATATCCTTAGAAACTAAAAAGGCTTTCGACACTTTATTGAGGATAAATCACCCAAACACAAAATTTATGAATATCAAAATATTCCTTATAAAAACCATAAAAAGTTTCATAAAAGATACATTTTTCATTGTTATAATTAACAAATTAAATTGAAAACAAACACTCATCTGCACTACCTCAAAGTTCTTGCATTTCATTTATGTGGTGCAAAATATTTGTTGCTGAAATCCCTAAACCAACAAATTGCTATCTAGGGTTATTTACCAACGTTATAGTACTCTTTACTTTACTTTTTGTTACAAATAGGATTTGCAGATATTAAAAATTTCCTTTTAAAATGAAAAATAAAAATAAACATGACTAATACAAAAGCAACATTTTTCACACAGAATAAAGAGCCATGTTATCTCAACATTAATATCAAGTTTGAAAACAATTTAAAATATATAGAAAATAATCTAGAACAAAAATTTAAACTATCCTTACCAATACCAAACAAAATTATAATCGATCAGAATAATATGTTTCATCCAATATTAACATATGGAAGGACAGTCTAGTGGGGAATATTGCTACAAGGACTTCCTTAACCAAAAAAAAAAACAGAAGACCCCTGTAAGTGTTATTTTGATGAAAATATTGTCAACTTTAAATCAACTCTGAAAATACTTATAACAGATACTGTAAATTCAAAAAAAAAACACAAATATTATGTTTTCAAATTAGTATTTCGTAGATGAAAAGTTCCAAACGTGTTTTTATTATATCCGTATGAACTATGTTCAAGGGTATAATAAATTTACCATTACGTTTGTGACACCTTAAAGGAGTCGAGCTAGATATATAGTGTCAAAGGTTTAGATCGGCTCAGAATCGAATTCTGAGTCGATTAAGCCATGTACGTCCGTCCGCACGATAATTCAAAAAATAAAGGAGCTAGGAGACTGAACTTTTTTTACGTTTTGCTATTTAAATCCAACATTTTCGGTCGGCGGGTTCGAGTAGCTGCCATACAACTTCTTTCTTAATATAGAAATAACTCAGTATCTATTCAAGCAAGGTTTCTGAAATTTTGCTAATGAAGATCAAGTTTTATAGCTACAACTTCTGTAAAATTTGGTTATGGTGGTTCGGCGGGTTCGGGTAGCTGCCATACAACTTCTCCGTTTAAATGAGAATAACTCAGTGTTTATTGAAGCTAGGAATCTGAAATTTAGTAACGAGGTGTCGAGTTATATGCCAACAACTTTTGTAAAATTTGGTTCGTCTAAAGCAGCCGGTTCAGGCTTCTTGCACCTCTTGGGACTTAATGAAGCTAGGCGTCTGAAATCTTAGAAATGAAGATCCAGTTTTATGTCAACAACATCTGTAAAATTCGGTTCTGCTTGTGCAACAACTTCGGAGAGCTGCCATACAACTTCTCTTTTTAAATGAAAATAACTCATTGTCTATTGAAGCTAGCTATCTGAAATTTAGTGAAAAAGTGTCGAGTTACATGCCAAAAACTTTTGATTGGTCTAAAGCAGCCGGTTTAAGCTTCTTCTATTTCTTGGAACTTAATGAAGCTAGGCGCAATAGATTCGGGTAGCTGTCATACAACTCTACAATTAACATAAATATACCTCTGTAGTTAACGTCGGTACTAAAACTTCTGAATGTTTTTAAAAGATGATCAAGTTTTATAAAAACAGGATATATTACGTTCATACGGGTATCCCAGAGTTGACACAGTCTACTCTACTGCACTCTTTCTCGTTTTTTAATTTAAGATTAATGGAACATTTTAGTTCAAAAGGAAAAGAAGTACAAAAATCATAAGAACTTAAACAATTTTCTTTAGAAAAAACAAGAAAAAATTCAAAAAAAGGAAGAAGGAAACAAAAAGAAAACACGAAACAATAAAAAAAAACATAAAGCAAAGAAAACAAAATTTTTAATACAGAATGCAAATTAATTTTTCGTTTTAGTCTTTAATGAACGTCTTCTGTTTTTTTTTTCATTTCTATTAATTTTATTTTTGTTTCTTTTTTTTTTTTGTTTAATCATGTTTTTCATATTATAAAGTGCAAAATTAATAGAAAGTTATGTTTTTTTTTTATTTATATTGTATATGTACGAATATATACAGTCATAAGCAAAACATTATTGCTAATTTTAAATTAATAATAATAAAGTTTATCGAGAACTTCGATTAGAGTTAGTATTCAAAAGAATATTATTAAATTAGTTTGGCTTAAAAATAACGACTCGTATATATATCTAATGTAAAAAAAAAAGGAAGATGATATATAGTTTCTATATAATTATCTAAAGTATAAGTTCCACTGCAGATTTTTTTTTTTATATTAATGAAGGCTGAACTAAGGCATCAGTAATCATTACACTCTAAGTCAGCAGTACCACCTGCAAAACCGTAGCAAAAACTATTTGATCAGAGTTGGTGTTTAGTTCCCTAAATTTATGACACGATAATACTACTTTAATGGAAGAAACTTTGTAAATATCTCAGATCCATCTCAAAGAATTCACCTAAATCTTGAAAAAAAAAACTAAGGAGATATTTCCGTCAATTTCTTAAAAGACTGAAATAGGTTCGGAGAATCATTTCACACTCTCTATAGTGTCAATTCTATTGCAAAATTCTAGGATACGTTCACCGATAAGACAATGACTCGTAATAACACGGATTCATCCCACTGAATAATTTATTAATTCAATATAAAAGTTTATCATATGGCTTTGTCACAAAAATTGACATAGTGATTTACCTATTTCTTCAATATGTATAGCCTTACATCAACTAACAAAGCTTTTATATGTCTAGAAAGATTTTCTAAACTCTAACTTCGTTATTGGCCTGGTTAAATCTTATCACATAGATTTTTGTATCTTAATTTTATTTTCCCTCACAATTTTAATAAATAAATAAACAAAAAAAATGATAAATTTAGTTATCAGAGTAACAAAATTGATGACCACTGTATAAATGCAATAATATATATGAATATTTGTATCCTAAATCCTAAACATAAACGTATTTCCTAACGTAAGAATCTTAAACATAAACGTTTTTTTTTTTGCCTTTATGTTTTTATTATATAAAAATGTAAAGTAACGGATGTTGTAAGATTTCTTTATTTTTGTTTTTCCAGTTAAAAAAAAATTGTAGATCTGTGATAGTGAAGAATTCTATAATTTTGTATTATTAAATAATTTCTTTTTTTTATGAAAATGAAAAGGAAATTTATTTGAAGAAATAGAAAATTAATGTAATTTTTGATGCAGTGATTCATCAGGCTTGTAAACTATATTAGAACATCTCTTCATCAAAAATTAAGTTTTAAAGTCAAGTTAATTTAAAACTGAAAAAAAAAAATGAATTTATATGATATTGCATATTATTAGATTGATTCAAATTAAGTTCCTCTTCATGATCTCCTAAAAATCTCATCATCTAATATATTTATTAGAAGCGATTCATAATCTCGTAAAAATCTCATTATCTAATATAATTATTAGATATCATTCATTATATCCTAAAAATCTGATCATGTGATGCATTAATTAAATGAAGAAATTTTTAGGAGATCATAAATATTTTTATTAGTCGATGAGATTTTAAGGACATCATGAATAACTTCTGCAATCATAAAAGTATTGTAGACACAATAATTTTCCGTCCTTTGGGTATCTTCTAATAAATAAGGAAGAAATTCTGTTTTTTTGTTTGTTTGTTTGTTTGTGCCCTTTTCACGTAAAAACCACCAGTCCGATTCCAACCAAATTTTGCAGGAACGTTCTTACGACCCCGGAAAGTGTTATGGGCTATATCGCATTTCGGTTCATTAACCCATTGCGGTCCGAGAGCCATTTAAAGCCGTTTCGTTTTTTCGTTGTCCTGCCTAAACGGTTTGATCGATTGAGTTGAAAATTTGGACAAATATTCTTCTTATCATTGGACGGGTACAGAATTTGGATTCAATATGTTACCCGGATTCGGCCCGGCGGGCTTCCAAAAAATTTTTTGTTTCCGATTTAAGTCCAATTTTGTATGGTGGTTTTATGGTCTGAAAAAAAGCCTGTGACAAATTTTTATGAAGATCCGGTAACCCGTTTGGGCACGAGAGCCGAACGAAGTTCATTAAATGTTTCTGTTGTCCTGCTTAAACGGTTTGACCAATTGAGTTGAAAATTTACAATAGTGTAGCTCTTTACCACAGGAGCTCACTGAGGTGATTTGATTATGATCCATTAATCCGTTTCGGCACCAGGGGTCAGTGAAGTTTTGTAATTTACTTAGTTGTCGCACTTAAACTGTTTGACCAATTGAGTTAAAAATTTATCAAAGTGTAGCTCTTTACAACAGGAGCTTACTGAGTCGATTTGGTTACGATCCATTAACCCGTTTCGACACCAGGGCTCAATAAAAATTTTTAATTTCTTTGTTGTCGCACTTAAACGGTTTTACCAATTGAGTTGAAAATTTACAAAAGTGTAGGTCTTTATAACAAAAGCTTTCTGAGTTTATTTGGTTACGATACATTAACCCATCAGGCTTCAGGCCATGAAATTCTCATTTTTTATTATTGTACTTAAACGATTTGACCAATTGAAAATTTGTACAAGTATTGCACTTTGGCAGACAAACTCATTCAATAAATTTTGTTGTGATACATTAACACATTTCACCACGATAGACTGTCAAAAAAAAATTTTGTTTCTAATTCTGTCTAATTTGGCAGAATGAATTTATGGTTCTAAATTAGGCCTGTGACAAAATGTTTGTTAACGTTTGTTAACCCATTTCCGCTCGAGCACTTATTAATAATATTTTGCCTAATTTTGTGTATTGTTATTATTATTAAAAAGATATTTCCAACATTCTTTACTTTTATCTATACTGTTTCTAATATTCCATAAAAACCTTTCAATGCAAATTTCTAATATAGAACAGTAATTAAAGTAACAATTTTAAGTATCTTAAGAATACTGTGTTTAAGTCTTAACAACATAACATTTTCGGCCGTTGTTTAAAAACAGAAACAATCTCCTACATTAGACAATCATCATGTCATCATTCAGAAATGCATTACTTACATGTGGTCTTTACATGTGGTCTACCTATATAAAATGCATGTGTATAACATGTTTCCCATAAAATATTGAAATATGTGCATATAGTATGTATAATATCCGTATATTTAAAAATACTATAAACTTTATCAATTAAATTAGAAAACATATTCACATTTCTGTACATCATTTAATCAAAATGAGTACATACATATTTAAAGAACAGAAAACCTTACATTCTTATCCATATACAATTTTTACACATATTTTTAGCCAATCAATTAGGAAACATAATTAGAAAAACTAAAGATAAAAAAATTCTGGTTGATTTATAAAGGTAAAAAACAATCATGTATTTTTTATATTAGAAATATGTTAAACAGAACCTGAAATGTACGCATTTAAAAAGAAGTTTTTTCAAAATTTGAAGAGCTGTCGGTGCTGTAGGATCTCCAACGGTGAGGGTACATAAAAAAGTTGTTCACAACATTACTCTTTTAAGAAACCTACGCATAGTTAATATTTCATTGCTCTTTATTAAACTAGTATATAAGTTTTAACAGACGGAGGGGCAGAGCGAACTTAATAACAAATTTTTCAAAATGTGCTTAAAAGGATAATTCACCAAAACATGAAGTGACATTACTTACAAAAAAAAAAATTGATTACATTATGGTCTTTTATAATTTAAATACGATTTTATGTTTCGGTATTAACGAATATTAACGAATATATAAGTTTTGTAAACAGACGGAGGGACAGAGCGAACCTAATAGCAAATTTTTCAAAATGTGCTTAAAAGGATAATTCACAAAAACATGAAGTGACATTACTTACGAAAAAAAATGTACTACATTATGGTCATAATTGAAATGCGATTTTATGTCTCGGTATTAAAGAATATATTGTGGAAATTCACTTCGCTGTAATTGTGTACTCAATAGATTATTGATTCCTTTAAAGATTTTTTGTAGACGAATTGTCTCTAATTCTTCGCTCTGTTTATTCAATTTAACTAAATCTAATAAAAAATAGAATATAAACTACCAGCAACTGTAAATGCATAGTAATAAGTTAACTATATTAATTAAATTATATTAACGCAGAATTTCATAAAGCCAATAAAATACTCCGGGCAACGCCGGGTACTCTGCTAGTAGAAAAATATATACCTTGTAATCAACGTAAAAATACAAATATTATCTTTCAAATATGCTACAGTCTGAGGTTACTATCGCTTTTTAAAAAATACCATTTAATAAAAATTTAGTCTGCTTATCGAAATACGTTATACTAGCTGAATTATCTTATATTGCCCGACAAATTTGTGGATTATTTTTACAGTTATATAGCTTTCATTATAGATCATTTCTAGCATAGAAAATAAAGTCATTTTCATCAGTAAAAAATCCTAACACACAAATACTCGTACATCAAAAAACTTTAATAAGCTTCTGGGAGGAAAAGGATTACCGAAAAAAATTTTTGTTGTTTCGTTGGATTTGGATATAATGAAAATTTCTGCAAATTTGATTATAAGCTGACGTGCAATTTAAGAATGCATATCGAGAAGAACGAAATAGAGAAAAATACTTTTTATTTAAAATATACAATTTAAGACAGATCCATTCAAATTGTACCACTTTTTTCCAATTAAAAAATTGATAAAGGATAATAAAACAAAAATGTTTTTTTTTTAGAAATCAAAACAATAATGTAATCTAATATTAAAATATTGAATCTTGAGATCTTTTAGAAATATGACGTTTTTTAATAAAACATTCGTAAAGGAAAAAAACTCTTTGATATCTATCTAACAATTGTTTAACATTGAACAACTTAGCGTAAAGTTGAAATTTTTAAATTAATGTCATAAAATAATTTATTACCAAAAAATAATTTCATTTAACGTATTCTGTCTTTTGAATTTTCCTGATATACCATAAATATGAGTAAATAACGATTTATAAATAATTTCTTCAAAAGGCACCAAGATTTCCCTCTTAGTAGTGTCAAATTCTTCCTTAGTAGTGTCAGAAACCCACCTCCCCCTTTAGCCTATATAATGGGATGAAATCCCAACTTCCTAACGCAGAATATTGAGTAGGAAATAGGAATAGGAAAGGATCCTTATTATCCTTCCCAAAACAATAGACTTTATTGTAAAAATTGTTATTTTATTGAAATAATTTTAAATAGTAAATTATGAAACCGAATATTGGTGCATAAATTTTGTCAAATGATTTATAAAGTTATTATATTACATAAAAACAAAAATTATATATACATATTTTATAAATTTTTAGAAAATGAATTTTAATATTTCAAAGATTTTTCTTAAAATATTTTAAATTCAAATATTTTACATTTTTCTACATTAAAAAATATTTATGACAAAAGTAATAATTTATTGATATATCCTATTTTATTTTGCTTTATCTTTAAAATAAAATATCTAGTAAAATATTGCTTTAACAATCATTTAATTTTCAAAAAAAAATAATCTAAAAAATTGATTTTAAACTTTCGGTCATTGCATAACAAAATTCAATGAAAAAAAATATTGAAGGCATACTTTTTTTATGATCATAATTATAAAAGTGGAAACTTGTATACACGAATCCTTATTTTATATATTATTAAATAACATCTTTGATTAGACGATTTCATGAAGATTTTACAAACAAGTAATTTATAGTAAAATAGAAGCCCCACTATATCTAATGTGGTTACCCCTTTTGGTACCAGCTTTTAAAAGAGTATTAGAGTACCAGACCAGAGTATTTCAAAAGTCGATAAAGCAATTAAATACAATAAAATCACTACTCTATATCTTTTATCCAACCAAGTGATTGCAGATCTTATAAAAATATAATGACCAACAATGGATTCTAAATTCTGATCTGGTAAAAGTTGATCAAGCATTTTCGAGTCTTGAAAAAAAAAATTGATGAAAAGCGAAGATAGGTCAGTACTACAAGTATTAAACACAGAAAGGGAGACCTATAACAGAAATGATATATATAAATAAATATTACTAAGTGGCATATATAGAAATTATTCATCTAATTTAAAATAATTGTGACCTTTATAGGATTTGAGTCGTCACTATCTTTGTTAATATGTCACGTAGTTAACTACTCAATTATTAAGGTCCTTTCCAAATTTATTAATTTTTTTTTTCGAGGGAAACTGGCAATTTTGAAAGACACCAATGGCCATTTTGGTATTAAAATGCCCTTAAAATCCATCCTTACAAGATTTGAGTCCGTACTCTCTTGATTAATACCTGATGTGTTCGGCAAACAAGGTTCCCTATCAAATTGTATTTATTTATTTATTTATATTTATATTACAAATCACATAGGATATTGCAATATTACAAGAACATCGGCTACTTAAGCCATTATAAGTCGAATACTATTATAAATTATACATTAATATTATTTATTTTGTTTGTATTATATATTATATTTACACTATATTTGGAAGAAAGGGGATTTGTTTTCAATTAATAAAAATTGTGCAGGATTTGAACCCACACTCTCTCCGTTAATAAGCTACATGCTTAACCACTCGACCATTGTGGACCTTCCTCCGCCTCCCCCGTCAAATTGTATTTGTAGTCAAATTTAGAAAAACAATTAATTGCATACTTATAGGATGACATTATTATTTTAAATTCTTTGTTTCAATATAACATAAAATAATCGTTTATAAAACAATATTTTACTCTTTAAATAGTAATTTATAAATTTTTATTGTTCTGTTTAACTATTTATTTTCAAATTTCATATTTATATACTTTCAATACATTTTTTTCAAGAAATATGTATTAAATATCTGTGATCGATTTCAATTGTAAAATGTTAAATTGAGGAAAAAAAATAGAATATTTATTCCTGGATGTTATTTTTATGTATGTGTTTTTGTTTTTTTTTTTTTTTGTTTGCAACATTTTCTCAATTTTATATGACAAAAAACACAAACAAAAATTAAATTTGAAATATTGATTTTAGGTTGATTTGATTCTTTTGCGAAAAATTGTTTCTGATATGTTCAAGCGAAATTCAATTTCAATCTTTTAAAAATTATTTAATTTTTTTTTTATTTTATTATATTTCAATTTTTTTTGTACATACTTTTAAAATAGACGCGAAAAAAAATTTCCATTTTATTACATAAATTTATTATATTTTTTTCAGAATATTGTCCATAACTCCATACTCTTAAGTAATATTTGGCAATTTTGATTATTTTTTTAATCACAACAAAATATGATCCTTAGTTTTTATATTGAAGAAAAATTATTCAATTGAATCACTGAAATATATTCTTTTATATGTTTTATTGTACACAAAATTATCAAAAACTTCATAAGAAATTTTAATTATTATACTTTACAGTAGTGCTACTCCATTGTTTAGTTGAATAGAATGAAATCGTATCCGAATCGACAACACATGATTTATATACTTTTTAGATATTTCAAATCTTTAATACCAAAGTATTTAAAGTCCTATATTTCACCGAACTCATTATTAAATATTGAGCTTAAAGTAAAAAAAAACCAAAATTGTGAAACCAAAGTTGTGACAATATAAAATAATAGAATATAATCATTTACAAAAAAATAATCAAAAAGTGGAGTTTGGAAATTAAGGGTGGGAAATTCTCAGGTCATTCCTTAAAACGAAAAAAAAAGTAATTTCCACAAACGAAAATACATCATAAATATACGACAAATTAGTTTAAAATTGAATGAATTAAATAAATGATTAAAAAAATTAATTTTAAAATAAAATTTTATTAATTGAATTAAAAATTATTATTTATAATTATAAACCCGAAAAGTTATAAAATTATTAAAATTATTCCTAGTACTACCTCCTAAGTGTACTCGAAACAATTTAATTCCAATTCAGTTAATAGCTTTAAATTGTTCAAGATTGATACCTACTTTTTCTTTTTTTGTGTAAAAGAAAATTTTATAAACATTAAAACAAGAATATTTTGTAATTCAAAAAGTTATTTTTTTATCCTATATATACATAAGAAAAGTTAAATGTCCTATTGTTATTAACCTTGTTAATTGTTTACAATATTGTATTACTTTACATACTTTTCTATTATCTGTTTGTTTTCATTTTTCCCTTGTATAGTAAAAATGAAAAACAAAACAGAAACAAAATTTTAAAACCAAAATTTATTTACTTTACAGCATTCATAACGTGTTACAATTCAATATACAATATTATATACAATACATAATCCCGTAAAGTATGCAATACAAATAAAATTTTCATTAAGAAAAAACTGCTTTTCAAAAACGAAAGAAAATGAATAAATTTTTGTAAAATGAAATGAAAAAGTAAATAAGAGAAAAATGATATTTTCACCTCTTTCTTCTTTTTTTTTTTTGTTTTTGTTTGTTTGAATATATAAAAGATAAGATATAATATAATATAACGTGATGTTTATTTTTTTAAGTAAATAAGATTTTATTTTTTCATAATAAACTTATTAAAAGTTTTTTGAAAAGTGTAAAAAAAGTATCAAATTGTTACATATAATCATCTTTGCATATAA
The DNA here is from genome assembly GCA_947095535.1 of Poecilobothrus nobilitatus. Taxonomy (NCBI): domain Eukaryota; kingdom Metazoa; phylum Arthropoda; class Insecta; order Diptera; family Dolichopodidae; genus Poecilobothrus; species Poecilobothrus nobilitatus. The sequence goes on from OX352774.1 coordinate 32,549,870, forward strand.
ATAAATTATATGTGTGTAATATATATATATATATATAAATTTAAGTTTAAGTATATAACTTTTTTTTTTTTTTTGAAAAGCCGAAAATAAAGAATACAACGAAAAAGAAAATGAAAAAATAGACAACTAAGCCCTAAAACAAAATTGAAAAATCAATTTGTAATCTATACAGCAAATTTTTCCTCTAAAGAGATAAATTTTTTTCTGTAAACGTTTCTGTAACTTTACTTTTATTATAAAAAAAGAAAAAAAATGAATAAATATTTTCTTCGATCACGTGAAAAAGTTTATTTACCTGACTTTGGATTACGCATAATTCTACTTAAAAAAAGTTTAACTTTTTAAGAAATTTTTTTTTTAGTTGGGATACACAAATAGGATATTATTTATGAATATATGATATCTAATAGTTTTTTCTAGTTTCTTTAACCGCTCAAAATAAACTACTTGTGTTTCACTTATTTTTAAGAAAATCTAAATTTGTACTGCATTCACATGAATTTATTTATTTATGAATAAAAGCAGAAATTTGCTAATCAAAAACTTTAGCAAGAAAGAAAATTTATTTTATCCAGTCATTGGAAATTAGTAAATTACTATAGTCATATAACACTGAATTTCATTTGGAAGATTATGATAAAAAAAAAAACGATATCATAATACCTAACAATTTACCTACTTTATTTTTGCATTTTAGGCATATATTATTGTTTTTTGTTTTGTAATGAGTAGACATTTCATAGATGAAATATTTATTTTAGTGCGTGACTTAAATACTTATCCAAGAACAAAACCTTTACCAATTTTTATATTTTTTTTATTTATTTTTTGTTTTTTATTAATTTTTTGCTATTAGAAAAACATTTTAAGATTCAAATATTATATACTAATACATAAGTTAAAGTAAAAGGGTATTTATATTATGTATGTAAAAATGGCTGTTTTGTGGCCAAAAAATGAGATGAAATTTAAAAATATCGTTTTTTATTACCACCATTGTCGTAAATATGTATATGTATATAAAAGTTGATTGTATTAAACAAACATCGTTCAATGACCTTCTCTTTCTTTTTTAACAATTTGTTAATTACGTGATAAAGTTAAAGACAGAAGATAAAAAAAAAAAAATTAAAAGGTGTTAATAATTAAATCCTTTAATTTAGATCCTTTTTGTATGTTTTGGTAAAGAAATTCAGAAACAATATTTTTTTGTGTTCAAAAAAATGATTTTAATTTATAATTGAATGGTTTTTGTTAAAATTTTTTTAATATTTAATGATTATGCAATAAACATCATATTCGATGATTATTTTGGAAGAAGTTATTTTTTAGTACCTATTAGCTTATAATTTTGTTCTTGAAAATTTAAAAAAAAAAATTTGGTTATTTGTTTAATTTACATTAAACGAGGAAGAATACAGTTGCCTTTGTCAACTCTTAGATACCCGTACGAACCGTTAGTATGTTCACAACCACTCTACCTACAATATTATTTTTTTAATATTTTAATATTTTAAAATAATTTGGGTGAATTTTATAATTTCTAGAACTTATGGGTTGTACATATATTCAAACTATATGTTTATATGTTCATTCTTCTAAAGCAGATTCTAACCTTCCACATAACGATTATCAATCCAAAACTTTTTCAAATATTCTATAGTAACATTTAATACTAAGCGGTAAATGTATATTAAATTTACTTAGTACAAAATAGTAAATATAATTTTAAATATTATATTATATTATATTTAAATATTCCATTAACAGAATAATTTCTTATAAGTACAATAAAATACATATATGTATGTAAATACGGCGCTATATAATATACATATATACTCTTATCATTCATTCACTAGTGACATATCATATAAATAATAATAAAAATTCTTCAAGCAACCGTTATGTTGTTTATTTATTTACATTTTTATGTACTACGCATTATATCCTCAACAATTTCAAATTATCGAGTAAAACAAAATGGAAAAAATTCGTTAAAGAAATTTGTTAGAAAATTTGAAAAAATCAAGTAACACTTTCGTCAATTATAAAGTAACCCTATATTATTAAAAAAAGTTGTTAACAGAAATAAAAGTATAATGTTCTAGCTTTAATTTTTGTGTATTACTTCAAAAAAATTTTAACAGGTGTTCAAGTTACAGGTGTTTAAAAATTGAAAATTTTCAGTTTTTGACCCCTTACAGCTCCTAAACGGGGGGTGATACAAAAAAAATTTCTGAAATGACTCATACTTATTTTCAAAGATCTAACTTCTGTCAAAATTTCAAGTTTCCAACTTAAACCATTTAGAAGATAGAAGGGTTGAAGGATTTTGCAAAATTTGAGTTTCACATAACGGTAAATTAAGACACCGTATGCCACAAATATATATTTATTGTATATATACTTTTAAATCTAATAAAAGTAGTAATCGTTTGGCGTTTTCAAAATGAAGATATACCTTATACAACTTGTGCTATAACAATTTAAATATAGAGCTTTTTTGAACCTTTGGGGAGCTGTAGCTCCGTAACGGGTGGGGCTACACAAAAAAGTTATTGAAAATAAAATTAATATTTTTGTGAGATCTATCAGTAGTTAAAATTTCATAACTCTATTGCAAAAAAAATGTGGGGACCTACAAGTTAGGTGTTCGAGAGCTACCCTAAGGCTTGGTCCAAACTCAACCAAAAAAAAATAGGGAACCTACAAATTACTCCCAAAATATTTTGTGTAAATTTCAAGATTCTAGCTTTCTTAGTTTTTGAGTTAGCGTGCTGACGGACGGACGGACGGACATGGCTCAAAAGTCTTAGAATTTTTTTCTGATCCGCCATACCTTTGAAGGTATATATAGCTCGCTTATTTCGAGGTGTTACAAACGGAGGAGTAATTTTATTATACCCGATCCTATCGTACGGGTATAAAAATCTAAATTAAAACTAGTAAAAATAGAGTTTTTTTCTTTGGATTCATGCTGTAAAATTGAGGTTCACCTTAAAGTATTCAAAAACAAATAACAATATTTCGGTAGCTTTTTCTATATGGACAATTTAATAAACGATTTAAGAATTGAGTTTATCTTAGATTTAATTACCAGATTTAATTATTTTCATCTTTGTAAAATAAGTAAATTATAAATTACATAAGGCAATAAGTTAATCACATAAATCTGAATGTTTAACACAAAATTTAAGAGATAAAACAATTAAAATTAAAGATATTATATTAGGATCTAATACATATTTGCAAAGAATTTTGCTCAAACTAACATTATGTTAATTTTTCGAATTAAACTGATATCTTTAAATAACAGGAATTCCAACTCGAAACTCTGCGAATCAATTTATTAAAAACGGCAATGAAATGTTTCTTTTATGATTTCTTTTTCTTGTGATACCAAAAGATAAGACAATTTGAGAATAAAATTTGTTTTTTGCACATTTCTAAAAAAAATGTTTTGAAAATTTCCCTAATTATCGTTTCATTCTGTGTCCGTCCGTCTATTAGTTAGTTTACAAAGTCTTTTTTTTTTTTACACCGTTTGGAGCTATAAAGTTTTCACCATGGATTAATCTCATAAAAAATTAATTTTCTGAAAAAAGTTTTTTATGAAGTCCAGCGAGTAATATGAAAACAAAACCTATTCCTTGCAAGATTTTTAGTCAGAACTTTGAAATTCTAAAAGGAAAGAGATCTTTGAAAATAAGTATAAGTTAAAAGCTAAAGTGATCACAAATTGAAAACTCGCTATTTTTAGACACCAGAGCAAATTTATTGTTAGTGGGGCATAAAAATTGAAATATAAATAAATTTTTATATGTGCCAACGATTTTATTAAATAAGAACGTGTTTTACCTAAAACCAATTCTGAAAAAATTAAAAAACTTTGATTCAAAAGCAGTCATAATTCTAAAAGATTTTTGTTGTCTTTTGGACGTACACTTTTAAAGTCCTTTGGTTTTATATGCTTCCTTGTTTAACAAAGGATTTTTTTTTTTCTTTTTTTATCAATTTATTTACTTATTTATTTTTTACCATTCTTTTAATACCATTCAAAAGAAAAATATTATACATATAAATAATAAATAAAGGGAACTACCTAACTATTAAAAAAAAAAAGCACTAATGAAAGAATAATTTTTATTAAGTATCATTTTATTGTAATTGTTCTTTAATAAAGGATACTTTAGTTTACATCCTGTACAATTATGTTGTGTTGTACAATAAGTATTTGTGATCTTATATTTTATAATTGTAGTAACCAATATTTTTTTGTTAACCTTAAATATAACAATGATGTTAACACAATGGCAGTATGCTTCCATATAATAATAAAATACATATTATGTACAAACATATATCTGAGAAAATATAAATTGTTATAATTGTAATGTGTATTTGTTTAAGAATTAAATTGATTTTATCGGGTACTTATTCTAACAATGATACATTAATGGTTTATTAATACTTCACTTATAACACGTATTTACAAAATTATTCATATATATATTTTCAAAAACAAAGTTATTTAAGCCAAAAAGTAATAGGAAATTTGTAAAAAAAAAATTTTTATGTATAGGGTGCTTAAAATTGAGATATCATTTTAATTTTAATAAAAAAATACTTTTTTTTTGAAATATTAAATATATTTTTATTTTAATTTATTACAAATAGGTTCCGGTTAATAATGAAAAATTATGTCGGCCAAGTGGCCCCCTCTACTACTTCGGCAGGCTTCCAATCTTTTACCAAAATTTTGAATCACGTTGTTCAATAAACTGTTCTCAATGGTTGAAATCTGCTCGATAATGTTGTTTTTCAGCTCTTGAATTGTTGTGGGATTATTGCTGTACACTTTCGATTTCACAAAACCCCACCAAAAAAAATTCAACGGTGTTAAATCGCACAATCTTGGTAGCCACATCACTGCTCCTCTACGAGAAATAATGCGATCTTCGAACTTTTCCTTCAAAAGATCCATTGTTTCTCTTGCTGTGTGGTAAGTGGCACCGTCCTGTTGAAACCACATATTTTCTACGTCCAAATCATCAATTTCCCGCCACAAAAAGCTTCGGATGATCTCCCTGTAGCGATTTCCATTGACCGTAATCGCATTTCCATTTGCGTTTTCAAAAAAATATGGTCCGATGATTCCTCCTGACCACAAACCACACCAAACCGTAACTTTTTGTGGATTTACTGGTTGCTCTAAGATAACCCTTGGATTCTCTTCACCCCAAATGCGGAAATTCTGTTTATTGACGTAGCCATTGAGCTGGAAATAAGCTTCGTCGGTGAAGATTATTTTGTTAAAAAAAATCTCATTTTCTTCTTGTTTTTCAATTGCCCAAGAAACGAATTGCCGACGTAATGCATGGTCAGTTGGTTTTAATTCTTGCGTCAGCTGGATCGTATAAGCCTTTAAATGGAGATCACGATGCAAAATGTTGAATAATGTGGATGGTTTGATGTTTAATTGCTGCGAACGATGACGAATGGAAGTTTTTGAATCTTCTTCAACACTTCTGCTCACACCTGCTACATTCTCGGTTGAACGGCCACTACGTTAATAAATGTTGCCTCTGTTATCAAGAACAGATCCAGTTTCTAGAAATTTATCAACCATCAGCTTGGTGGCACGATTTGTTGGAGCATTTTCTCTACCAAATTTTATTCGAAATTTCCTAATTACATCTTGAAAACTTTTACCATTTTAAAAAAATGTTGTAATAACAAAAACACGTTGTTCCTTCGTGTTCCATATTAACTAACCGGAATGTATTTAGAATATACCTAAAGAAACCTCGTATAAAAATTCCAGGTAGAAAAAAAATGGCGGCAAAATCAAAATGATACCTCAATTTTGAACACCTTATACAAGAAAAGCATTTTCAAAATAAGAAAATGCATATGGAATATTTGTTCCTATACATCGAAATATATTAGTATATGATATATTATATACCTATATATAAAGATTCATAACCTCTTAAAAGATACATAAGAATTTTGATTTTCACTTCCATATGCAAATCTATAATCAAATTTAAGAAATTCGCAGTAAAAATAAAGTTTTCTTCTCAATTTAATTTTTTGATTTTTTTTATATAACAAGAAAATTAGCACCTCCGTAGACCCCAGGCACTTTCCATTTAAATAAATTTTATAATAATAGTTTTTGTTTCAGCATAAATTTTATTTTTCTTAATAAAAATGAATCCGATTAAATTTATTTCAATAAATTTTGGATATTTTTATTTACGTTTTTAACCTTTATTAGGTACTGATTGTGTGTGGAAAACTTTTTCGATCACATTAAAGATAATTTAAATTTTCTTAATAAATTGGAATTCTTAATTAAAATTAAAATAGTTTTACATTTTTTTGATACTTTGTTTTCAAATACGAAATTTTATTCTTCAGAAAATTATAGTTAATGTCAGAAATGTTTGAAAGATTTTTGTTTGGAAAAGAAGAAAAAGGATTCAAAATTTAGAAAACTTTATTTTTCCTAGACGGATAAATTTGAATCCTTAATTTCAATATTATTTTATATTTACTTTGATTTAAAAGTTTGACAACTCTTACGTTTGACCGACCTTTATAAAGTTATCAACTTGAATCATTTAAATATTAAACTTTGTTTAACATTGAAAAAACAGAGCTTTGTAATGGATAGAACAGATAGATCTATTCATAGTTCAAATATTATAGTTTTATTTTAAAAATCTAAAACATCTTCAAATAATGTAAATAATAATTAGATTCGATATAAGTATAAGTTCGATAATTTTTATTTTTTTGAAAATAAAAGAACATATTAATTTTTTTAAAGTAGATAGAGAATTTTTTTTTTTTAGTTTATTTCCATACCACATAACTTGTACACAGGATTTCGTTTTCGTGGGTGTGGCTATAAATGTCCTAAGGGGGTAAATTAAACAATTTGTTAATTTTTTTTTTTTCATACATATATATAGTAAAATGAAATAAAATAAAAGAGTTATTCCCCCTAACGACATCTACAGCCACGCCTGAACAGGAAAGGGTGAGTAATTTCCTGTCCACATTTATGTGGCAGAGAAATGCATTAAAAAAAAAAAAAATCAATTTTGCATTATGTTAAATTTCGATTCTTATATTTTTTTATTCTTTCTTTAATGATGAAAGCTCAGCTAACGCGTCGATAACCACTAGAATCTTGGTCGTTAGTTGGTCTTCAAAACGTAGGAGAACCTATTGGACCAGAGTTGGTATTAAGTTTTCTTTGATTTATGTCACGATGATATCACTCTGATAAAAGAAGCTTTGAAAGCTTCTCTGATCCATATCAGAGAGTTCACAATAATTTTGAAATAAGAAACTATCGAGACATTTCTAAATAAAATAAAGACATTTCTAAAGACAATTCTTTTTAAATATCAATATGTACTTATTCAACATTATTAACATAAAATTTAAATGATTAGCAAATTTTGCAATAATTATTTTGGGTGTGAATGTCTTTGTATAAACTATGTACAGTGTTATTTGAATATCTTTAAATAAGGTTTTTTGCGGCGCTACGAACGTACCCTCATATGTCTAACCCCCAAGTACAAAAATGAACTAAACCTCAATATTTTTTCAAACTGTTAACTTGGGAATTAGTTAATTTTTTTTTTTTGGGTTTAGTTCATTTTTTGGGCATTTTAAATGTTAATTCAAAAATAACGAAATAAATACTGTTTAACTTACACTTAATTTAAAATAACAAAGCGTAGAAAACAAGGAGGATAAACAAGGAGAGAAAACATGGAATATTAATTAAATTTAGATAAAAATCTAAGTAAAAAAAAATTAAAATCTGACAATGTATCATCATATTTTTCTTGACGTAGCATCACTATAATAAACGCGAATATTTTAACAGTACCTTTAGTAAAATTTTTAAAATTTTTACAGTTAATTAGACAATAAAAACTATTTTTAAACATTTTTTTTTATGTAGTAGTAAAATTAAATTACTCCTAAATTTTTTGTCTTTTTAGTTTTAGTTAAAAAAAATTTTTTTTTTTTGAGTTTTATTTTAGTTTTTACGAGTGTACTTTTTCCATTCTAAATAATAAAAATGTATACAGATTAGACATAATTTAAAATTTTTTTATATTTTTTTCATTTTTTTAGAAAATAAACGTCATTATCTTTCTTTGTTCCCAAATTAAAAAAAAATAATTTATGACGTTCTTAAAAATGAACCTGTGAACCTTAAGTCTTTATAGCTTTTAAAAATATTTTAGTGAGTTAAATAAACAATACACATTTCGACTATATTTTTAATTTTTTTTCATAGTATTATTTATGGGTTCTATTATTGAATATTTGGGTTTAAATTTTTCATTAAGAACTTAAAAAATGTATGTGTAAAATGTAAATACTGGTAATTGGTAAGGGAACGTTAGAACAAAAATAAAAAAAAAATTTTTTGATAAACAGACGTCTGACCACTCAAACATTTTAAAAATAAATTTGTCTCTTAAAAGCGTTTGCTTTGAAATTTCTTATTTTATGTTTAATATTTACGATGTCCTTATTAACTACTGTTTTCCTTTTTGATAATATTGGTGAATAATATTTGAAGGATAACTTCAAAACAAATTAAAAAACTTTCCTCTTTTTAAAGTTAACGAATAGAATTTTTTTAAATATAAATAAAAAGATGATGAATAAGACCAGGAGCTGTCTAAGAAAATATGGCACGTGAAATTTAAATATATATAAAAATGTATTTGTAAATCTTAAAAATTTATTACAAGAGTACATATGAAATCATAATCAATTATAATTATTTATTAATTTTATTTTCTAATAATTTTTTTTTACTTTCAGTGGAGCTTGAACACAAGGACCTGTGTATTCAATGCAAAAGCATTGAACCACTGCTCTACTTAAGTCTATATATTTTCTAATAATTATTTGGTACTTTTTACTTTTATTTATATGAAAAGAATTTATGAATAGTAACAAATAAAATAATACAATATAATATTTTATGTATATAAATAAAAAATTTTTTAATAGAGAAAGTGAATTATGAATCAATTAATTATCATTCATTATCTACTATTTAACGGAGACATGAACCTATTATTATTCTTTATATATTCTACTATCTTATACTTGATCTATAGATAGTCTTTTAATAATATTTTATTATCTAAAATAATGTTGTTCATTATAGCTTGTTTGGTATAAAATAATACTTGTAAAAACTTTAAAAAGCGAGCAACGTGACGTCACGCGAAAAAAGGAAATATAAAACTGAAACTTACCTTCAATTTCAAGTAAAATATAAACACTTTTCTTGAAAAAATTTTTAGCATTTTGATTTTTGACAGTTTATATTCATAATTGAAATTTTTTTTTTTTTAGTGCATTTCTTTGCCACATAAATGTGAACAGGAAATTACCGAGCCTTTCCTTTACAGGCCACCGAGGCCCCTAAAAAATTGAAAATTAAAAGAATAAAAAAAAAAAAAAAAAAACAAAAATAAAACTTAGTTTTAAAAAATTAATCGAAACATATTTTTTTTTTTAAATTACTTTTAAAATTAACATTAAAATAAATAATATCGTGTTCACAAAAACAAAGAATTAAAAATTTTTTATTATTCTTCTAATTTTAAATCTCAAACTATTCAAAATTTTTGACAATTAACCAACAACAACTTGTGAAATTTTTCATTCCTTTTAGAGGTAGACTTTTTAAAACTTTTAAAATAACTGTCTTTATCTGTCAAAAAGCAAAACATTTTTGTATAGCAAACAGAAAATTTGACAGACTTTTTAAAGTTTTAAAAAATTTTAAACATTTTTCACATACCTAACAGTCCTTATAATAAATTAAATAATGTATATAATAGGGTTTCGACAGTTTAGTTTTTGCTTGGTATTTTAGAGACTCTTCAAATATTTCTGATTTAAACGAATCTATCATATGATCTTAAAGTTCTACTATGAAAAGATTTAGAATAAGATTTTCATTTCGATAAAATGTTTTAACCTAAATCTGCTGCATTAACTTTCCACGAATTATGGTATATAATATATGAATACTATGCAAGCACATGCTGTTTGAATCGTACTTAGTAAGGTATAGACCTTTGGTGCAAAACATAAAGATATCATATAATTTCTGCTATAACGCAAATAGACGAAACAAAGTGGAAATTTCATTTTTCGTTATAACGTTATAGATTTCGTTATATATGAAATTATATTCAATTCACCACAATATACGCTTGCTACATTCGTAGAGTTCGTTACTGTATTATAAATGTCATTTTAATGTACGGTTAGTTCAGTTAACAAACATTCACCTTTACGTAAGATTAAACGTTATTATTATTTTTTTAAATTTTAAAATTAAACAATGACAAAAAATGTTTGACGTTCTGATATTTCATTTGCATAAGTTTCATTCTGACTAAAAATAATCATTTTTACCTAACCTTTACTTTTTCTTTTTTAATGCATTTCTCTACCACATATAAATGTGGACAGGAAATTACTCAGCCTTTCCTGTTCAGGAGTAGTTGTAAATGTCGTAAGGGGTAATAACCCTAACGGAGTAAGGGAAGAACATCAACATGAACATATTTCCACATAGATTATAATTTTGTGGTTAAAAATGTCATAATGCTTTATAATTTTCGCGTTCATATTTTTAAGCAAATGTCTAAAATGTTTTATAAAAAACTAAATTTGTGGATTTAATCAGTTTCCTTTACAGGAAAGATAATTCTTATAGAGTCAGAAAAATTGAAGAAAAATAAGTATTTGGAACAAACTAAATAGAGATGAAGATGAAATAAATATTTGGGATAAACTAAGCTTTTAGCTTTAATGAACAAAATTTTAGGTTAGCACATTATTTACTATATATTTTAAATATATTGTTATGCTTTTCAGTCTTCCATTTGAAATAACAGCATTTTCTAAATTTTTTTTATATTATAATACTTTCAAATTACTGATTTGAATTGCGATTTGATTTTCACCGTCTATAGTTTTAGTTTGTATTTTAATATTAATTAATACTTAAACATTTTTATTTTAATTTCCAGATCTATATAAATCTATATACTAATTACTAAAGTCCACTTCACACTATGTGTATTGTCATATGTCTTAAAATGTGTTTTGTACAAATTCCACAATACTAAAGGATTCATATTCTTCAATACATATATAGGTTTCATAAAAAAAAAGTGTCATTCTTATGTATGTAACACGTAATTAAATTATCTAGTCAAATGTCAAATTTCATTTTACCGATCATCTTGAAAGTTATTTGTATTGTCAAATGACAAAGACAAATTTAAAAGCAAAAATTATATTATATATTCAATTCAACTTAATTTATATTATAAAATATTTAATTTTTTTTTTTTTTTTGCTAAAATATTTAAAATAATTCCACTTTATAAAATATACACTTTGACAAAAAACAATAAAATACAAATGACAGGACAAAACAATGAACACAAAATAGATTTATATCGATGTACAATTCACTTTTGTCTAATCAGCTGTTATGAGCAATACACTTCAATAAATCATATGATAAAATGCACATAGTCTGAACTCTGAAGTGGTCTTAAGAAGATTATGAAATTTTTCTAAAAGAATAAATAGAGAGAAAAAAAAAATGTATTTTGTAAATTTTTGTATTCTAACGCACAAATATCGTTACTGTTCAGATACCAATTGCGAAAACAAAAAAATTTAATAACAATGTATAACTACCCCAACTTAACTATAAAAAAATTTATTCTTTTTATCTTTTTAATAAAATTGTTTTTGATTTGCATAAAAAAAAAAATAAAACCTTTATTATTTGGAGATTTTGTACTGGTTTGATAATCATTTCCTGATTCAAAAGCAGTTCACATTGCATTGTAAGTTTTTTTTGTGTACTCTTTCAATTTTTATACCCGTACGATAAGGATCGGGTATATTAAAATTGCTCCTCCGTTTGTAACAGCTCGAAATAAGCTAGCTAGATATACCTTCAAAGGTATGGATCGAATCAGAAAAAAATTCTAAGACGATTGAGCTTTGTCCGTCCGTCCGTCCGCCCGTCTGTCCGTCAGCAAGATAACTCAAAAACTAAGAAAGCTAGAGTCTTGAAATTAACACAAAATATTCCTACAACAATTTGTAGGCTCCCTATTTTTTTGGCTGAGATCGGAGCACAACTTCGAGTAGCTCTCGAACACCTAACTTTTAGATCCCCATATTTTTTTTAAAATAGAGACATGAAATTTTAACTGCTGATAGATAACATAAAAATATTAATTTTATAATTTACAACTTTTTTTTGTAGCCCCATCCGTTACGGAGCTACAGCTCCTGAAACTTTTAAAAAGTCTTATTTTTAAATGCATATGTCTCATGTTCTACTTAAGATTTTTTCAATCAGAAAACGTCATTCGACAGGTATTTTTTTTAAATTTATAAATTAGTATCAAAATTGTACAATTTTTTTAAATTTAGTATTTAAATTTACCGTTATATGAAAACCAAATTTTGCATGATTTTTCTACCCTCATAACTCCGGAACGCTTTCAAATAGGGACTTGCAATTTTGAGAGCAGAAAGAACTCTTAGAATTAGTATAAGTCTGCTCAGAAATGTTTTTTGGACCATCCCCTGTTTATGAGGTATTAGGGCTCAGAAATTGAAAATTTTCAATTTTTAAACACCTTTAACTTAGGCACTTGTAAAAATTTTTCCTGGGCAAGACATGAAAATTAAAGGTTCAATAATATATTTTTACGTATGTTAACGGGTTTTTTTAATTATAATGTGCTTTTGAAGAATGTATAAACATATAGTTTCAATATATGTACAACCCACAGTTCTAGAAATTATAAAATTTCATCCAAATTATTTTAAAATACTAAAAAATTAAAAAAATAATATTATAGGCAGAGTGATAGGCATACTAACAGGTCGTACGGGTATCTAAGAGTTGACAAAGACAACTGTATTCTTCCTCGTTTTCATTATAACGTAAATATTTGATTTTTACAACTGATAAAATAAAAATTAGTATTCAGTTAACATTCAAGGAAGAATTTTTTTGTTGAAAAACATATAATCTCATTTAATTTTTTTTTTTTTTGGAGGAGGGGTAATAATATTGCTTGAAAAAATTTGAACTAAATGAACTAGAATGTAATACTAAAGGTTTTTAAAGACACGCATTTTCTGAAGTTAATTTTGTTTTTAACCGTAAATTTAAACACTAAATTTGCAAAAAAAAAGTTGTATATGATTTAAAAACTAAAAAATGGTCTGTCGCTTAATATATTTAGATAGAAAAAATATTAAGCAAAACATTTTTCAACTTTAGGGGACTGTAGTTCCATAATAGGTGTGGCTACATAAAAAAACATCAATGTTTTTTATGAGGCCTATCCCTGGTTGGAAAGTCATTTCTCTATCCTAATATTGAATTTTGAATCCTATTTTTCATAGACTATATTACTTACAGAAAATAATTTTTAAAGTCCTTAAAGATAATTTTAAACCAACTTATAACATTAGCCATACTAAGAATTTGGTAAGTCTAAATTTAATATCTGTCTAAATAACACAATTTATTTATGAATTTTAAACTTTATAATCTACCAATGTAATTTTTTGAAGATTGGTGACTATAATTTGCTGACTTCAAATTCTTTTCACCAAAATTGTCGCCAAAATTAATATACTTATGAATGTGTTTTTTCCTACCTTTAAATCATCCCTTAATTTGTAACTTTTGTTTTAAAAAAATAATTTTAATATTAAGCTCACTGATTTGTGTTTTTATTATATTTAAATAGTTTATGAAAATAATAAATCTAACAGAAATAGAAAATGTTATTGTTAATAAGTTCTCTACTTCAGTCAAAATTTGTTATCAAAATCGAAATGAAAAGGTTCTTAAATAATACATATAAGTTTTGTCATTCCATTAAAAATATATTATGATCGACAGCCATGAATAGCCACGCCGTTTATTAATTCTTTTTGTGATTGATCATTATCTTTTGTAAGTCTTAATAGCTCATTGTTTCGTTTCGACTTCTAGGACTAACATAAGGCATCCACTAAATCACTTTTAATTTAATTCTGATTCGATCGATCCAAGGAGCTTAGCTTCTTTAAAGTGCCACAAAGGTAATGGCAAATTTATTATACCCTTCAACATACGTTCATACAGGTATAAAAAATACAATGTTGATGGAAATTGATTTTTAGTCTGATGTCATGAAATTTGAAAAAACCTCTCCAATCATTTACTTTTCCAGTTATTCTTAAAAACAAATCTTAGCTAACAATGCAAAACTCACAGCATTTTTACTAATTCTAAGTCGATTTTATTGAAGGTATCGAAAGTGCATACTTGAATAGGTACTACATAAAACAGACCTTGTAATTATAATTATAATATTTTAAAAAGGCATATTCATTTTTATACCCGTATGAACTATGTTCAAGGGTATAATAAATTTGCCATTACGTTTGTGACACCTTAAAGGAGTCGAGCTAGATATAGTGTCAAAGGTATGGATCGGCTCAGAATCGAATTCTGAGCCGATTAAGCCATGTACGTCCGTCCGTCCGTCCGTCCGCACGATAACTCAAAAAATAAAGGAGCTAGGGGGCTGAAATTTTTTTTACGTCACTTTTGCAAAATTGTTAGTTTTGCTATTTAAATCCAACATTTTCGGTCGGCGGGTTCGAGTAGCTGCCATACAACTTCTATCTTTATATAGAAATAACTCAGTATCTATTTAAGCTAGGTTTCTGAAATTTTGCAAATGATGATCAAGTTTTATGGCAACAACTTCTGTAAAATTTGGTTGTGCTGGTGCGGCGGGTTCGGGTAGCTGCCATACAACTTCTCCGTTTAAATGAGAATAACTCAGTGTTTATTGAAGCTAGGAATCTGAAATTTAGTAAAGAGGTGTCGAGTTACATGCCAACAACTTTTATAAAATTTGGTTGGTCTAGAGCAGCCGGTTCAGGCTTCTTGCACCTCTTGGAACCTAATGAAGCTGGGCGTCTGAAATTTTGCAAATGATGATCAAGTTTTATGGCAACAACTTTTGTAAAATTTGGTTGTGGTGGTGCGGCGGGTTCGGGTAGCTGCCATACAACTTCTCCGTTTAAACGAGAATAACTCGGTGTTTATTGAAGCTAGGAATCTGAAATTTAGTAAAGAGGTGTCGAGTTACATGCCAACAACTTTTGTAAAATTTGGTTGGTCCAAAGCAGCCGGTTCAGGTTTCTTGCACCTCTTGGAACCTAATGAAGTTAGGCGTCTGAAATCTTGCAAATGATGATCAAGTTTTATGGCAACAACTTCTGCAAAATTTGGTTGTGGTGGTACGACGGGTTCGGATAGCTGCCATACAACTTCTTTTTTTAAATGAAATTAACTCAGTGTCCGTCCGCACGATAACTCAAAAAATAAAAGAGCTAGGAGGCTGACATTTTTTTTACGTCACTTTTGCAAAATTGTTAGTTTTGCTATTTAACTCCAGCATTTTCGGCCGCCGGGTTCGAGTAGCTGCCATACAACTTCTTTCTTTAAATGAAAATAACCCAGTGTCTATCCAATCTAGGTATCTGAAATTTTGCAAATGATGATCGAGTTTTATGGCAACAACTTCTGTAAAATTTGGTTGTGATGATATGACAGGTTCGGATAGTTGCCATACAACTTCTCTTTTTAAATGAAAATAACTAAGTGTCTATTGAAGCTAGCTATCTGAAATTTAGTGAAAAAGTGTCGAGTTGCATGCCAAAAACT
This sequence comes from Poecilobothrus nobilitatus, assembly GCA_947095535.1. Classification (NCBI taxonomy): domain Eukaryota; kingdom Metazoa; phylum Arthropoda; class Insecta; order Diptera; family Dolichopodidae; genus Poecilobothrus; species Poecilobothrus nobilitatus. Next base: position 32,565,726 of record OX352774.1, read on the forward strand.
TTTGTAAAATTTGGTTCGTCTAAAGCAGCCGGTTCAGGCTTCTTCTATTTCTTGGAACTTAATGAAGCTAGGCGCAATAGATTCGGGTAGCTGTCATACAACTCCACAATTAACATAAATATACCTCTGTAGTTAACGTCGGTACTAAAACTTCTGAATGTTTTTAAAAGATGATCAAGTTTTATAGAAACAGGATATATTACGTTCATACGGGTATCCCAGAGTTGACACAGTCTACTCTACTGCACTCTTCCTCGTTTTTTAATATTTTAAACAGAATTTAATTTTTTCCTGCCATAAAAATAAATTAAACTAATTTCTTTTAATTTTATATTGCAGGAACATTTAAAGTTAATTTATTTGTAAAAGCATTAAAACAGTAAAGCGATTTTTGTAACATTATGACAATTCACCACATTTAATTTCTTTGTCCTTTTATTTTCATTTGTAATTTTTTATCGATTTTAACGAATTTAATATTCTGTCGTAAAATAGCAGAGTTTCGTTTTGTTATGGACTATGGCTACCTTTCAAATTTTACCTGTGATAAAAAAAATATTATTTGACGTATGAGAATTAATGAGCGGAGCAGACTGCAAATATGAATAAACAACAAAAGGAAGAATTAAAATGACGAAAAACTTGACTTTTGATGTTATCATTATTTTTATTATTTATCTTTTTAAATGATGAATAGATGTCTTTGTTGGCATTCAAATGATGAAAATAAAAGGATTGTGAATAAAAGAAATTCAAAACTGCTCTTACATGTTTTCGTTTCAAATTGTCGTTACTCTCGGAGATATGTTAAAAGATTAAAACAATAAATTATTAAAAACAAAAAAGATTATTTTATTTTCTTTAAAAATTTTTTTTGATAGATATTTTCTATTTATTAAATTACTTTTTTCATTTCTGTTCTTTAGTAGATATTTATCCATAAATTTAGCTATAAAAAAATTACTTCTGATATTAATTGTTGATTTATAAAAATAAGGGCTACGGTATTGATACGGCAAAACATTTGTAACGAAAAATAGTCCTCAACAAGGACATTGTCAATCCGCCAAAATTTTTTTCGATCTACATAGCAGGTCTCCTTTTTTTATTAGATCTTATAAAATGTAAAAATATCATCTACAAACGATATAGTAAACAACATTCAGTATAATGTCAAAAAAACATTTTTTTGATAATTATTGTAAAATAGGGATATTAAAAATGAACTTTAGTAAAACCGTATTATTCCTTAACATGGTGGAGAAAATGATTTCAGACATTAGAAAAAACTGGAAGCGAGTTAATATTAAATCACCTATTTCACTTCTTGTAAATAAAAAAATCATCAAGTATCTTGGGGTTCACTTACATCGTTTTCTATTGAGTGTACAAAATACTCAACACAAAACTATATGAAAGGCTTTATGACAACAAAAAAAGCTCTTCTACAATAAAAACAGTTGTAACAGACTAAAAAAATATGATACCGGACATTAATAAGATCAACCGCTGTCTACGAAGTAGCCACATAGTTTAACATTAGTGTAAGTTCAATGGAAAAAATATGTAAATTTCAAAGAAAATGCATAAGAGTTTGTAAACACATAAGCCTGAGTCCGATTATAAACATTTTTAATTGAACAAAATATTTGTACAACAAAACTAAAATCTAAAAAACCGATCATTTTATTTAATTGTTTAATTAATGTAATAATTCATAAAATCAATTCGCAACTATTATGATAGAGCATTAAAAACTCCAGCAAACGATCTAATTTTACATGTATAGTACCACAATGACGAGTACTTTAAAAAATAACTTGACTCACGGGATTCATAGCTTCTGAGCACTTTGTCTTTTTATAAAACAAAAGATTGAACATTGATTTTTTTTTTTGTTTTTTTACTTTGATTTTTAATTAAAGATAAATACGCCATTACGCTTAATAATTAAGATTAAGAAATTTTTTTGAATGATAAGAGATAAAAATTAATATAAAAAATAAAAAATTTTTTTAAATGTTAAAAATGAAAAAAATGGAAACCTCTTTTGATAATTTTTTTTGTAGGTTAAATAAGTATAGTATAGGATTATAAACAAATTACTAAAATAAAAGTTGCCTAGATATAAATTTCATACAAAATCTAAAACTTTCTCAATTTTAAAATAATATTATATAGTAAATAAATTACAATCTTATTTTTCATAGATGCTTTTATCCTCTTGCCTTAAATGATTTTTTAATTGTATTTTCACAATAATTAAATCTATCTACATTTAAATTTAATAGAATTTAAATCTAAATATTCTTTTTACAAAATTATTGATATTTTCCACATAAAATTTCCTTTTTAGCACATTTCCCAACAAAATTTGAAAAAATGTGCCTATTAGTTTCACTCTGTCGGTCCATCTGTCCGTCTGTTTACAAAACTTCTACCCCGTTAAGGATAGAGAAAAACAATTTTAACCATGGATAGGTCTCATAAAAAAATTAATGTTATAGCAAAACTTTTTTATATAGCTCCATCCATTATAGAGCTGCAGCCCCTCCAACTTTGAAGAAATCCTATTTTAAAATACGTATATCTCATGTTCTACCTAACATTTTTTCAATCTAAAAAATCCGCTCGACAAGAATTATTTTTACCTTTATAAATCAATATCAAAATTATATAAGTTTTTCAAATTTAGTATTTAAATTCACCGTTACGTGAAAAAAAAATGTTGCATGATTTTTCTACCTTCATAACTCCGGCACGCTTTTAGATAGCGACTTATAATTTTGAATTAAGAAAGAACTTCTAGAATTAGTGGAAGCTTTCTCAGAAAATTTTTTTGGACCACCACCCATTTATGAGCTATTAGGGCTGAAGAATTGAAAATATACTATTTTTAGACACCTGTAACTTAGATACTTGCACAAATTTTTCTTCGGCAAGATATAAAAATTAAAGCTCCAATAATATATTTTTACGTGTATTAACGGTTTTTCTTAGTTATATAGGGTTTTGGATTTACAGCCCCTTAAAATTGCAAAAAATCCAATTTTTTCTTATATGAAAAGTTTCAAGTCACAGTTCGTATTATCTTTTGGAAATGTGCGCTTTTAAAAACCGTTAAATTACATTCTGCTAACATTTTTTATTTGCTTTCGGTTTTTAGTACTATTTGAAAGAAAAAAGTGTTAAATTTTTATTTTAGCCTGTCAATCTGTTTAACAACCTTTAAAAATGGAAATGCAATTTTAAATATGGAAAAATCTTATTAAAAATTTATTTTTATAAAAAATCTATCTATTTTAAACGTATCCGTTGCAACTTACAGCTTCCAATAAGTAATAAAGAATTCTTTATTCAAAAGTATTCAAATATATTTTAACATCTTTTAATTTTAAATAACAGTTATGGGAAACCAAAATATATCTGAATCTGAAATGTTTTGTTCACCATTAACTTAACTTATAATGTAGGTTTTTTTTATATTTAAAAATATAATACATTTTTTTTTTGCCTGCATTTAAAAATTATGAAAGCTTATAAATTTAAGATATTCATTTTTAATCACACCAAACTCTTTAAGCAAAATCTTTTTTAAGGTATGATACAAATAATAAAGTAAAAATATTAAAAAAGTTATTGTATAAATCGTTTTATTTTTTACCTTTATAAAGTTTATTTAAAATTTAAGAAAGTCTGCACATAAAAAAAAAATTAAGAAAACCGTCAATTTATTATACAAAATATATCGCAATTTTCTTTTTATAAATTTTATTTTTACTTTAAAAAGTGTTTTTGTGCACTTAAAAATCCTTGGTCTTACATACTCTTTCCTTTTTTTTTTTTTGTTTTGTTCTTTAGAGGTCTTTGATTTATTATATAACCTAAAAGTATCTTTGGTATGAAATAATAATATCTACACAAAATAACAAAAGAACAAATAAAAATTTTTTTTTAAATACAAAAGGGCAGTATAAGAACGGAAATAAAAAACGGAACGGAACATAACGGAAATGAAAGCATTTTTATTTTAGGCAATAAGTATTGATAAAAAGTGATGAGAAAATAACAAATATGAGAGTATGTTCCTGTATTCATATATATTTCTTCTTATTTAGGTACAGTATTAGAAAAAATAAATGCCACCATGTAAAGAGAGTGGTTTTTCATTTCAATATTAAATTATTTTTTGACAATTTATTTAAACACGTGTTATTTTTATAATTTTGTTATTGTTGTTGTTATTATTTTTCCTTTTAATTTTTTTTTTTGTTTATCATAAATCAGAACAGGTAAATTTTTATTTATATGTTTGTATATTTGCAGATGTGTGTCCCTTAGATAAAAAAATCAGTTTTAAGATTTTCTTCTTTTGTTAAAAGATTTTCATATTTTTTATTAAGTGCTATTTGTATTCGGGTGTATGTTTGTGTAAAAGTATAGATTTCTTTAAAAAAAAACAAAAATCTCTAGAGTATTTAAAAATGATATATAAAATAAGACGAATTGATAAAAGTATTAAGTTGGTTTCAGTATTGATAACTATGTAAATAAATATAAATATTAAAGAGTAAAAAATTGAAATCAAAAATAAATAAAATTCCTTTAAGGACATCATTGACTACTATAGTGATTTTTAGTTTGAATTGAAACATCTACAATTAAGAAATCTACAATCGAAAAAAAATTAAGATTATACGTTAAACGGTTATAAAAGAAGGTAAATTTACTATAATAAATAGGTAGATTGGTCAATCGATCTATACATTAACGTAAGGATGCCAAATAATGTAGCTTATTATGTTTATATGTTTTTTAGCACTTTTGATGGTGTTTGTATGGCGAAGATTTTGATAACCAACCATTTCTCTGAAGATCTACTTTCGGCGCTGAAGTCTCCTAGCGTAAATTTAGCTTTATACTCTGTTTAGGCAGAGTATTCTAGACCAAAGGAAACGTAGATGTCATTTCTAAAAACCTTACAATGATTAAATTAGAAGAACAAGAAACATAGTCAGTCTTCTCACCTCCCTACCTAGTTGTATCTAAATAAAATATTATTCTATTTATATCTCATAGCTGCTTTAAAATGTTATGCATTTGCAACGAATGAGAAACTTGTAAATCGGAAGGATTGAAGTACAAACAACAATAACAAAAATAGAAAAGAAATATATAAAGGAAGGGTAGGAAACAAACATTATCTTTTTATAAGAAACAATGATAACAAAGTCAATATTTATGTTTCTTGTTAGTTTCGTGTAAAAATAAATTTTCGAATTTTCTTGAAAGTGCATCTTTTTTCTGAAAATTTTATTATCTTGAAAATATAAAAAGTTTTACTTTTACGTATTTTAAAAAAAATTTGTTTTTTATTATATGAGTTATGAATAAAAATACCAGATGTAAATGTACCCGTTATAGAGTTAAGGGAAGTTTAAACTTTTTTTGTTCCTTTCTACGTATTTCATACTATTTAAATAGGAAGCAACAATAAGTACAAACCATTTTCAATAATAATAAGGTTTTCTTAACTATTAAATATGGATCAGGTGCATATTCTATCTGATAAATTTTTTAGGTATTATTTCAAAGTAACTTCCATGAAAAAACGAAAAATTTTGTTGGACATTTTTTAAATCCAAATCAATACAGCGGCGAGGTGACTGTTTAAATGTAGTTAAAGTAAAATTTAACCTTTAAAATATCGTTTTAAATAAGGACCTTGTTTTGTTTTAAAGTGCAATAAAATCTGTTAAATAATCGAATTTATAAGAATAATTTTGAAAAAAATCACGTGAAGAGAAATGTCATATAAACCGTTAATTGTAGTACAAAAGTACTAAAGAAGTTATTTAATAGTTGAAAAATGAACTTTTAATTTTTACATAGAAGCATGTTTTTTCTTCTGTTAAAATAAAATTCTTTATTAAGAATTTTATTATCTTAGATAACAATAGCTGATTACATAATTTAAATTACAAAGTTTTGTGTTCAAATTCAATGTTTTCAATTTCATCATATAATTATTTTCAATAAACATTAAATCTTATTCAAATTTTCAATTAGCTGTCACAGAGAACACTTCAATTTACACTTACCAAGTGTTATTATACTATGCATTATCATTCATTCAATCAATATATTGCTCTCTTCATTTATAATTCATAAAATGAAAAAGTTTAATTTTGAATGAAATGAGTCTATCAGTTTCTTAAAGAAATTTCATTCAAATTTCAAGGACAAATACTCAAAAATTATTGAATGAGGAAAAAGGACAAAAAAGGACAGTATATACCTATACCATATCAATAAAAAAGGAAAAAAAAATTGAGAATATATATTTCAGGTTTACAAAGGTCATTTTTGATCTTCCCTAGAGTTCTTCTCGTATAGAAATTTTTTTTTATGGTTTTTATTCAATTCTTTTTCTTTTTCACTTCGAATTTTTTATTCTATATCATTATCCAGCATAAGTTTTTATTTAATAAATACCAACTGAAGTACTGACACATGACTGAGGTAATCTTAACTTAACGGCTTATCATTAACAGGCTAAGTATCTACTAAGGTTGTTGATAATAAGTACCTACTGATACAGGATTCGAAGCGGAATAATTTTAACTTAACGATTTCTATTCTAAAGGTTTAGTAAAATTAATGACCATAAGAATGTGGAACCAAAAAAGGAATAATTTTCTTATTTTAAATTAAAATAATTATCAAAAGTCTAATCCAAGAAATCTATAAGGATATTATACTAATATTAAGTTAGATCTTAATAGAGGTTCATCAATACAAAAGACTTGTATATATACAAGTGAGAAATATTAAAACGGCAGTAACTGTGCAAAGTTTACAATGGTGGAAAACTGTGTTCTATTGTTGGAAACATTTATTTTAAATTTAATTTATTGTCACAGTTGTTAGGTATAATTTTAAACGTCCATTTTGTAAAGAAATCTTTTCTCTTTGTCTTTAAAAATCCTATTTTTTTTTTTAATTATTTAAAGAGTAAGAGAAATTTTTTAGAAACTTTCTATAATTTTTCTTCATGAAGGTTAACACAAAGGTATTTTACTTTAAAAGCCACTTATTTTTAATGACATGTTTTGACATCAGCTTTAAAAAAAAAACAAAATGACAGATTGAAAACAAAAAATTGGTCATCGAATTACAATAAGAATTTTTAAAAAATGACTGGTGGATCAATTTTAAAAAGATTTTTACTAGAAATGTACAAATATGGTTTTATCCTGATAGACAGATACATCATTTTTAAATAATTGCTTGAAGGTTTGGAATAAATTTGAATTTGAATTTTTAATTTAAAATAGTTTTTATTTAAACTTTATAGAAATAATAGCAGTAATTGTTAACACATGCCGTAATTTAAACAATACATAGTAAATTTTCCAAGATTCCGTTTTACTCAAAATTCTGAAAGTTTCCCCATTTTATTCAAATAATTTGCTTTGGTGCTTCTAAATGAATAACATTCTTTGTAATTAAAATAAAAATTTTACTAAAAAAAAAAATTTTGTGATTATAATATAAAATATTGTGCATTTTAAAATCTTTTTACCATTAATCAAAAGATGCCACAGAAGTATCAATACATTTATAGATTATTGATTTGCTCAATGAAATAAAAAAAACAATACAGATAAATTACGACAGTACAAATAAGTTAGTGCCGAATACTTAAGCATTAAGTCAAATCAAGACACTATAAAAAAACAATGTGCTAGAGAGACTTACAAAGGTAATACTTAGTAGTTTAATCTAAATTATTGTTTTAGTCTTCCTAAAAGAAAATGCAAGGTAACGATTTAAATCATTGTCTTAATTAGGCATATCACCTTAACAAATAAACAGTTCTTTGTTTCCAAACAATTTTAAAATTCTATTAAATATTTAAATGTAAATTTGAAATTTCCATGTACTTTATTTTAAATCTAAACTATGACAACAAAATGATGAAAACATTTTAAATATACCATAATGTCTTTCCACAGTTCAAAGCAACAACCATTTAATCTTCGTTTTATATTTTATGTTTTGTATTTTGTTGTGTTTTTTTTTTTTTTTTTTTGGTTAATATCCTAGGGAATTTTCCATTTCCATTATCCTTTGCACTTTATGTTTTTTCTTTTGTTTATCCTTCTTACAATGTTTTTTTTACCGTTACATTCTGTGATGATTATTACTCAAAGCTTTGCGGGTTGTTTTTACTTTTATTTTTATAATATTCTTTTTTGTTTTTTAAAAAATGTCCTGATGTCAATTTGTAAAAAAAAACAGGAGAAAAAATTGACAAATCGCAAAAAAAAAATAACTGAAAATCTTTTTCTTCTTTGTTTATTATTTTTCTTTCTCTCTTTGTTTGTATATACATACATACATTATATTCTTTTTTTAAATTTTTGTTAAATGTTTGACTTTTAAAATACAACTTCTCCCATTAAGGATTCATTCGGTTTTTTTAAATGTCCATTGTTATTTTAAGGCTTTTGTAGGTTCTTTTTGAAAATATAATAAACATGTATATATACATAATTTATATTTCCACATATAAGGACATCACTTATTTAATGAGAGTAGATAATTAAAAGACAAAATAACCAATCATTATTACAATTTTGTTTTTAATTAAAAGTAGAAAGTCCTTTTAAGTCCTTCTTCAAAAAGGAAAGGAATTTCTATATCAAAGTATTTGTCTGTCGTTTTCAAATAAAAAAAAATAACCAATTGAGAAAAATTACTTTATAGTTCTAAAAGAAAAAAGCAGCATAGAAACATTTGGTTCTATTTTAAGTAAATCATTAATACATTCATATCTAAATTTTCCAATTGAATTCCAAAAATATAATATATGATGGTAAACTTGGCAAAATTTTTTCTTCCGCATCCGATCTCTTTCGAATTTCGGTCAAATATGCTCGGGCGGAAATAAACATTTTTCATAGCTCATCAAAGATTTATTTTAAGCTTTGAATTTTTTATCATCTCTTGAACAAAACGGTCTATTCACAAAACTTTATGCTTATCTAAAAGTTCTTAAATTACAAAATGGAAAAAATCAAATAAAATTGGTTTTTAGAGTTACTTTTATTCACCATTAAAGTTGGTAAAGACTAAGTTTAGAAACGGTAAATTTTTAAAATTAAAAAAATATCTTTTTCTTGTCTTTTGTAAATTCGGTCAATATGTACTTTCAAACAAAGTTACATATTTTTATAAAGGAAATCTTTAGAGATTTCACATAAGCATAATATATTGTCAATATTATCTCTTAAACTTTGAAGAGTTTTTTTACCCGCTTAATGATGACCTTATGCCAAACTGGACGATTTATTTATGCCTAACCATGTATTTGCTAAATTTTAAAGAGATTCTAAATTTTAAAGAGGTCGCTAAAGGGATCGGAAAATATAGCCATAATTCGAAAAAAAAAGTAAGAACTACATTAAAGATTTTGACAGCAACAACAATTTGTTTAAAAAAAAATATTAACTTATCGACGTGCTAGAACAAGTCAATTAAATTGAACTCGATTTAACTTTTAAAAATTTCATGTTTAAAGTGATACGCAAACAAACAAACAGCTTTAAAGACTACGTTAGAGTAACACAAGCTGTTTGCTATTGTTTCTTGAAAATAATGTTACTATCTTACATTCAGGTTTTAAGGGATTACTATTTCCCGGTAAATAAAAATCCTGTATTTTATATACCCTATCTTACATATACAGGGTGTTTCCGACTCGATGGTCTTCCTTGAAATGGGTGATCGGGCATACCGAGACGAACAAAAAATTGTATTGGAGAGGGTGGTCTATTCTGGACTCTTTTCGAGATATAATGGGTTAAAGATTTTTTAGAGACTTTTCATAAAAAAATCTACAACTGTTCTACATCAAATCAAAAAAATCTACACTGAAAACGTATTAACACACTTTTCTATTGTGATTAAAAATAACATAGCGATTTAAAATAACACACTTTTCTATTCTTAATATCTCAAAAACGGTTAGAGATAAAGAAAAACATATTATGTACTAATTATATGGCTTGAAAAGCTGTCTCGAAATATGCTATAAAAAGTACCCCAAAGTACAGGGTGTTTCAAAGGAAAATTTTTTCATAATAATGAAACAAAATTTTTTCATTTTAACTAACAACTTACTAACAACTTAACTTTAGCTAACAACTTACTCTATAAAATACATTTTTTTTTATCTCTCTATAGTAAGCCGCTCAAAAGTTGTAGATTTTTTTATGAAAAGTCTCTAAAAAATCTTTAACCCCTCATATCTCGAAAAGGGTCCAGAATAGCCTCCCCCCTTTCCAATACAATTTTTTGTTCATCTCGGTATGCCCGATCACCCATTTAAAGGAAGACCATCGAGTCAGAAACACCCTGTATAAAATATATATATTTCATTCTTTGTAGATATAGATGGATGCCAACTTTTTTCTTTGTAAGTGTCTTTCTTTTCTCCTCTCACATTATTGATATTGTATGAGAAAGCAAAATTTATTATTAACAACAGGATATTTATTTAAAATTAAAATTATTTTTTTATGAAATGCCGTAAAACATGAGATGCCGGAAAGCATTTTATATTAATTTATCATATGTTATATCTATAATTATTATATAATCGGAAATGGACACTTATAAGTGTAGAAACAAAATATGATAAAATATCATTTTTTGTTTTTGTAAAAACTCAATTGATATTTTCTTTAAGTTGTGAAAACTGAGTTTTTAATAATGAGAAAAGTAATTAAAAATTGATTAAAATTAAAAGGTAGACATCATTGTTTTTGCTCTATTTTAACTGTCATTTAAAACTTTACTGCCATATTCTTTATAATTTAATTTTGAAATAGAAAAATATAAATAAAAACGAGGAAGAATACAGTTGACTTTGTCAACTCTTAGATACCCGTACGAACCGTTAGTATGTTCACAGCCTGTCACTCTGCTTACAATATTATTTTTTTAATATTTTAGTATTTTAAAATAATTTGGGTGAATTTTATAATTTCTAGAACTATGGGTTGTACATATATTCAAACTATATGTTTATATGTACATTCTTCGAAAGCAGATTCTAACCTTTCACATATCAATCCAAAACTTTTTCAAATATTCTATAGTACCATTTAATACTAAGCGGTAAATGTATATTAAATTTACTTAGTACAAAATAGTAAATATAATTTTAAATATTATATTATATTATATTTAAATATTCCATTGACAGAATAATTTCTTATAAGTACAGTAAAATACATATATGTATGTAAATACGGCGCTATATAATATACATCTATACTCTTATCATTCATTCACTAGTGACATATACGATATGTAAATAAACATGATATTATATAAATATGTATATATATCAATATCATATAAATAAAAATTCTTCAAGCAACCGTTATGTTGTTTATTTAATTACATTTTTTTGTACTACGCATTATATCCTCAACAATTTCAAATTATCGGGTAAAACAAAATGGAAAAAATTCGTTAATGAAATTTGTTAGAAAATTTGAAAAAATCAAGTAACACTTTCGTCAATTATAAAGTAACCCTATATTATTAAAAAAAGTTGTTAACAAAAATAAAAATATAATGTTGGAGCTTTAATTTTTGTGTATTACTTCAAAAAAATTTTAACAGGTGTTCAAGTTACAGGTGTTTAAAAATAGGAAATTTTCAGTTTTTGACCCCTTACGGCTCCTAAACGGGGGGTGATACAAAAAAAATTTCTGAAATGACTCATACTAATTTTCAAAGATCTAACTTCTGTCAAAATTTCAAGTTTCCAACTTTAACCGTTTAGAAGATGGAAGGGATAAAGAATTTTGCAAAATTTGAGTTTCGCATAACGGTAAATTAAGACACCGTATGCCAAAAATATATATTTATTGTATATATACTTTTAAAGCTAATGAAAGTAGTAATCGTTTAGCGTTTTCAAAATGAAGATATACCTTATACAACTTGTGCTATAACAATTTAAATATAGAGCTTTTTTGAACCTTTGGGGAGCTGTAGCTCCGTAACGGGTGGGGCTACAAAAAAAAGTTATTAAAAATAAAATTAATATTTTTGTGAGATCTATCAGTAGTTAAAATTTCATAGCTCTATTGCAAAAAAAATGTGGAGATCTAAAAGTTAGGTGTTCGAGAACTACCCTAAGGCTTGGTCCAAACTCAACCAAAAAAAATAGGGAACCTACAAATTACTCCCAAAATATTTTTGTGTAAATTTCAAGATTCTAGCTTTCTTAGTTTTTGAGTAGCGTGCTGACGGACGGACGGACGGACGGACGGACATGGCTCAAAAGTCTTAGAATTTTTTTCTGATCCGATCCATACCTTTGAAGGTATATCTAGCTCGCTTATTTCGAGGTGTTACAAACGGAGGAGTAATTTTATTATACCCGATCCTATCGTACGGGTATAAAAAGTGAGAATAAACAGTATATTCAACCAGTACTAAAAGAACATTAATCTAAACCTTGCACCTATTTAGGATTTTTAAGTCGTTGTACGTCATTTTACTTTCTAAATTCTTTTGCAGTCATATTTTTCTGATTTTACTCAGTTTTTCTGATTCTCTCACATTTTTTTTTGGTTATGTCTTATTCTTAGAATACCGTTTAACAAGTCAAAATTAAGTGAAGTCGAGTTGTGTGAATTTTGTTCATTTTAAACATACAATTTGTTTATGGGTATATTACTCAAAAAGTTGTTATCGTTTATAATACTTCTATACCAAAAATTTTGAAATAAATTCACACTTCGTTTCTAACTTACTTGAAACTTAAAAGATATGTACAGAAAATGAACAATAAACAATATTTTCAATGAACTTCAAAAACTCCTTTTAATTAATTTATATGCATTATTTTATCACATAGGAATATTACTAAAATTTTTGACTACTTATTTTGGTTAGGATATAAAAAGGGAAAAATACTATAGATTTATTCCAAATATTTATTGAATTGAAAATATAAATACTCGTAAATATTAAACAAAGCTAAAAAAAAAAATAACTAAAAAAATTAGAAGATTTAATAAGATTTTTAAAATTACAAGCTGTTGTAAATCAATGTAACAATATTTTCTTGCTTAAATTTATTAAGAATACAAGCCTATTTACAAAGGAAATTATCAAATTATGTGCATCCTTTAGCATTGGGGATCAGAAACTCATTTATTATGACTTTCATATAGGGTATGTAAGATTCCTTTATACAAAACATAAGAAGAGGTTAAGAGAGTTTTATAAAAGCGTAAGCTTCTCAACTTTTATACTTCAAAAACACAAATAAACAAGGTAAAATGTGAATCAAACATTTTTAAAAGCACACATTTCCAAAAGATAATACAAGCTTTTTGGAATTATGACTTCCACCAAAATTTGAAAATTTCATATAAGAACCAATGTGAAAATAGGACTTTTTTATAATTTTGAGGTGCTATAAGTCCGGAATCCTATATAACTAAGAAAACACACGTAAAAATATATTACTGGGGCTTTATTTTTTATATTTTGCAGAAGAAAAATTTGTACAGGTGCCCAAGTTACAGGTGTCTAAAAATAGCAAATTTTCAATTTTTGAGCCCTAATAGCTCATAAATATGGGGTAGTACAAAAATTTTCTGAGAAAGCTTATTCTAATTTTCTTTCTAATTCTATTCTAATTTTTTTTTATTAATAATAATTCGTTCTTACCTCAAAATTACAAATCCCTATCTAAAAGTGTGCCGGAGTTATGAAAGTAGAAAAATCATACAAAATTTGGTTTTCACATAACGGTAAATTTGAATACTAAAATTTAAAAAAAATGTATGCTTTTGATACTAATTTACAAAGGTAAAAAGGTGCTTTCAGATTGAAAAAATGAGATATAAAACATTTAAAAATAGGGATTTTTCAAAGTTGGAGAAGTTGCAGCTCCGTAATTTATGGGGCTACACGAAAGAGTTGTTTTACAAAATTAATTTTTTTTATGAGACCTACCCATAGTTAAAATTTTCTCTAATAAATTTTTCTCTATCTTTAACGGTGTCGAAGCTTTGCAAACACACGGACGAATGGACAGAGTGAAAAGTTTTTTTGGAAAATGTGCTAAAAATTTAGTAAGCCTATAATCTAACAGCAAAAGTAGTTTGACTTTACATAATTCTAGTATATAAATTTTTCCAAATAAATTCAATCAAAATTGGGGAAATCTCTAAACACAGATATCTAAAAAAAATATTTAAAAATACTATATGCTGTGACAGGTGAAAATTGTAAAAAAAGCAATAGAATTTATTATACAATAGCGTGGCATCACTTTCATTCATTGCAACCATTACAGTAATAATAATTTTAATATACTTAAATTCAAGAATTTTCTATTTTCAAAAAACTCAAGAATTTTCTATTTGCAAAAAATAGATTAAATTTAATTAAATACCATACTTTTTCAAAAAATATGAAAATATTTAAATAGAATTGTGGCAGTACTTATTCATACATTAATACAATCATTTACGTTTAATAATATAACCTAAGTGAACCAGGTGTCTTTTTATAGTTCATGAAAATGAAATTTAACATATTGTTAACTCTAATTCTAACACAAAAAAAAATCAGCTGTCTCCACCACAGGACCGACCGCTACTACACGAAAAATACCAATGCCAAAATTTATAGATTTTTTACATAATAATTTCTATCAAAGCAAAATAACTTTTAATAATTTAACAACATTCCATATTTTTATTCAATAACAATAACTAGTATTCGCCCGTCCCTCGAAATTCGAGGTGTTTTAATTAGCAATTTTAGAAAAATATTGATATTGTAAGATGGCTGTAGTGAATATTTATCATTTAAAACAAAAAAAAATGAAAGTCGGTTGGTAAATAATTGAGTAAAAGGGTTTTAAATGTCTATCATTTACAGATTAAATATTATGACGATAAGCAATGAAATCGTAAAAATATATGTGCTATGTGATATATTCATACATCCATTTAGATTATTATGTAATGTACATGATTTTTTTTTCATTCAAAAATATTAGAAGTAAAAAATAATAAAAACTGTAAACAAATACAAAACAAACATAAGATTAATATTGAATCTGCTAACAAACATTTTACCGTTTTAATTTTATGTCATCAACAAACGAATAATATGCATAGTGCTCACAGACATACCCACACACACGCACCCACACACACACACAGACGGACATCATGCTAAAAAATTTTTTACAACCTTCTCCACACCGGAGTAGTACATATTTGCTAAAATCTTGGGTACAAATTTTTAGTATGAAAACAATACCTACCTTATACATATTTGTATGCAGTCGGTAAAAAAATAAAGGCTTAACATAGGAAATTATTCATTTGTAGGGCCATCTCAAACCATATTTTCAAATGTTTTCTGTGCTCATGTCATCAACAGTTGAATACGCCTCAATAATTTTAGTAAATAGACTGGAATAATTTTCGAAGTATGTTGGAAAACAAATAAAATTTTTCAGTAAAGAAAAGAGCAAAAAGAAAAGAAATTGTGGGAATAAAATTAAAAAAAAAAGAAAAATTTATGAAAGAGTTTTAACAATTTAGCCATTATTATTTTAAGATAAATTCGTTGTTTTTGAATTGGTTTTCAAATGGAAAAAAAAAATGGGTAAGTTAATATTGTATTCGTTTAATTAATTGTCATTTTATAATTCTTCATTTCATAACACGGATTATTCATTGGTTTACATTGCTGCTTATTCTTTATAATTCATTATAAAAAATGAACAATGTTACAGAGTGAATACAAGATCCCAATCTTATAACCAGTCTTTTAATTTTACAGTCCGATAACAGGCTTATATCTGCGAAATTAGGAGATAGTGAGTGACAATTATACGAATTTAATTAATTATTAAGAAAGTAATGAAGACTATCTACTCCTTCCTCTATCCAGTTTCTGCTTTGTGTGTTATAAAGAATAAAATGCATACTAGTGCATGGATTCTCATTATCCAGTGAACCATAATAATTATCAATATGGTTCTAAATAATTTTTCACATGTAGATATTAGAAGTTCTTTAATTCCTCCTTATCTTTAAAATAGAGCCACAGTTTTTTGACCTTTTATTGTTGATTAGACAATTTTACCTAGTTTTTTCTAAAGATAGAAAGCGTAAGGATCTTATATTTTTTATAATTTTAATTGTAAGAAAAGTACTTTACGTACTTAAAGTAACTCTTCTTATACTTACTTTAAAATTATTATACATGTATCTCAAACTCCTAATTATTTCAAATTCCAGTTTCCGGTTTCTCTAATATATGACTAACTTTAAGGTTAATAAGCCAGAACCTCTAAATTATAAACATTTTAGTATATAGGAGCTTAACTTTATTAATTTAAAAAATTGTCATCAATAAGTCCAGATTTTCTCTAAATGCAAACAATCCATTACCATACCATTAAACAATATAAAAAATATCTTTTCTTTTCATAATTATTCATAAAATCGTTATCCTTTCTTTTTTTTTTTTTTTTTTGTACATCCCTCTATTTTCAGATTTTACTAAGCACAATCTGTTATATGGGTCATCAAAATATTTTTGTAACAAAATGGAATTTATTTATGAATTTAAATATTTTCTTTTTGGATTTTTCCCAAAAATATGGAAATTCTTTACGGGAAAAATATTTCAAACTACGTTTCGTTAAACTGCGTATAAATTAAGAAAGAAAAGAAGTAAAATAAAGAAGAAAAAAAAAATAACAAAATAAATAAAAAAGAAAAATTCCTTGGAATAGGCTACAAAGAGAATTTCTAAGTGGAATTCGTTCTTAATATTTTCTCGATTAAAATTGAATTTTCTTTATTTTCATTGTTTGTTTTTGTTTGTGTATTTATTCTCCTTTTTTTCGGAGTATCGGGAAAAGAAAACAATAAGAATAGAAAAAAATTAATAATAAAAGAAAAGGATTTTTTTTTTTTTTTGGATCACACACACACACATAGAAAATTAAAGAGTTATTATAGTAAATATTAACGAAGCAGAATAATTTAATTTTTACATATATATATACATATATATATAGAATTATATATATATGAATACAATATTAATGAATTCATAATACAATGAAAAATGTAAAGAATAAACACTAAACCTATTAATGTAAATGAAAAATGTGTAATTTGTAATTTTTTTAAATGTAAACAATAGGTCTTATTGTGTATTCTTTTGAGAGGTTCTGTTCAATTTAAAATTATAATTTAAAGAAAATTGTAAACAAAATTGATTAAATAGTTGGAAAAATGCTTTTTTAAATGATTAATGGTAGAAAAAAAAAAATTTTTGTTTTTTTTTTGTTAACTATTGAAATAAATTGGGTTAATTAAATATTTTATTAATAAATTAATTTTGCACGAGTAGGTACTCTTAACAATTTAAGTAAGTTGAATTTTTTTTCTAGAAGATTCTAGAATTTTTTACTTAAAAAAATTAAAATTTTTAAAGTTATAGAGCCTTAAAAATATTTATTTTTTTTTTTGGTTTAAATGGCGAAATCAATATAAATGATTTCTTTAGAATTTTCATAATTCTTTCTAAATAAAAATATTAATTTTTTGCCTGTTTTATAATATTATTGAACAATTTTAAAAGTATCTAATAATTTATAGCAAATTTCCACTGTCTGTCCCCTCCGCCCGTTTCTCCGTTCGTCTGCTTACCAATTTTCCACACTGTTAAAACTATACCTTCATGAATGAAGAAATCTTAACTATGAATAATAGGTCTCGTAAAAAATTAATCTTGCGAGACAATTTTTTTATGTAGCCCGACTCATTGTACAGTAAGTATACTACTGGAAATTTAAATTATATATACCACATTTTTCAATTTTATATTTAAATTTACCATTAAATTTGGCAAAATTTTTCTTTCTTCATAACTCCGGCTCGTTTTTAATTAGGTCTTTGAAATTTTGAGACAAGAAAGATCTTTCGCAATTAGCGTAAATTACGTAAGAAATTTTTTTGTGAATACCTCCCTTTGTTTACAATGTATTGCGAGTCAAAAACTTAAAAATTTGCTATTTTCAGACACTTGTAACTTAGGCACTTATGAAAATGTTTTCAAAGTAAAACGTAAAAATTAAAGATCCAATTTAGTATTTTTACATGTAGTAACAAATTTTCTTAATTATGGAGAGGTTTTTTAAAAGTTGTGAATCATAATTCCAAACTGTCTTTATTATATTTTAAAAAATATGCACCTTCGAAAAGCTTTAGTTTTACAGTTTACTTTGTTTTATACTTCTGTTTCATTCTATTCTTTCCTTTGAAAATGCTTACTTATTTCTTGAATACAATTATCAGTGTTATCACCTGTCAATCTCTCATTTTGTAACACACTGTAACAGACCAAAAACTTACTAAATATTGTGTTTCTATATTACCTTTCTCTTAAAGTGTTATATTATCACCATTTCGATTTTTCCCTTTAACAAAAAATCATTTTTCTCATCTAAAGGATGAAAAATAAAATGAAGATTAGTTGTAGATACATTTTAATATTCTTCTCACATATCGGAAAGGCTAACGTATTGTGCAGATTTAGATGCAAGTTACTTTTATTGCCTCAAAAATAATGCAAGCATCGTAAAAATAATTTTAATTAATTCTTTGTAATCAAGATTAGCTGAAAAAAAAAATTAAATTTTAATATCTATATACCTAATTTGTTTTACGTGTGCAATGGCGCTATCTGTAACAAAAATCTATTTATAATTTTCACGGTAAATATTAAGGTGAGAACAAAAATTTTTTATTTTTCCTAAAAGAAATTTAATAAAGTTTCGTTTTAATTACAATTAATTTTGTATTATATAATAAACCGTCATCTTCAGCGAACCAAAATGAAGTTAAAAAGAAAAATTGTGAAATAAAATTTAAACACAGTAAATTTAATTAGTATAGTAATTATTATTTTATAACAGTACATTAACAGTTTATATACACATTTTTTTTTTGCAACTTTCTTGCTCAGATCTAAATTTTACCTTTTAACCTTTTGCGTATTCTTTTTTTTCCATTTTCTTTTAATAAAATGAAATTTCTTATATACTTCTTTTTGTTTTACAAATGAAAATATGAAATGCTTTATAGAACGTTTGTAAGGTTAGGTAATATATTACGTAATTTTTCTGTTTCACTTATGTTAATTTAGTTTAAATGAATTTATTCTTCTAATCCTAAATATTTGATTCCATAAAATTGTGTTTTTACTTAAATTGGGATTAACGCTTATCAGGTTTCTAATTAACTCCATCAGGTTATATCTCTGTATATTTCAGTTTTCCCATAAATTTTTTAATTTCCATGACAGGTAACTATAAAATAACTGTAACTGTAAAATAATTGTTTAATAGCTAATTTTAATTCTTAACAAAATTTTCTCTCACCTAAACTCTACATTGAAATAAAGGTCCTGAAACCTACTATTTTCCACAAAACAATGAAAATTCTGCTCAATCGGTACAAATCCCTCGTACTAATACAAATACGCTAATTCTGCTTCTCTATACATAGGTAACCAATCAACCTGAACAATAATACCTACATCCTCATCCATTTGGTTTTATTATGGCCAAATTTGTAAAGTAATCAAATAGATAAGATTAAAAAAGTCCGTTTTTTGTATACCAGTTAAAAAAAGATCATTAAACTGTGATAAGAATGAAAATTTTTAAAAAATGTATTTAAATATATTTATAAATATTTAAAAATTTAAAGTTTATACAAAAAAATTAAGAGAACAGAAGATATCGTAGAGGAAATATAATATATGCAAGAATAATGCAATAAATCAAGTGCTTTCATCTACCAAGAAAACTAGGTTTCTATCAAATCAAAACAAAATAATAAGATGTTTATATAGGAAACTATAAAAAAGGATTTTAATTACAAAATATGTTAGAGTTTCTCCATTTAAAAAGTTTTTGTACTTAACTTTACCATAAAAATGTTTCTTGGGGCCTCGGTGGCCTAATAGGTAAGAGCGTATAAAATACGTTGTAAACACCGACGGAGTGTGGGTTCGAGCCCCACACACGTCGTAAGAGTTATTCCCCCTTGCGACATTTACAGCCACGCCTGAACAGGAAAGGCGGTGTGATTTCCTGTCCACAGTTATGTAGCAGAGAAATGCAATAAAAAAAAAAATGTTTCTTTGGTTTCTTTTGACAATGGCAATGGTTTTTTTTATCGAAGGAATAAAACACCCCAGCTAATTTATTTCGGTTCAAATTCCATATTATCTATGACTCAGGTTTTTTTTTTTTTTGATTATAATCTGTTGACATTCGTTAAAGCCAATTGTAATAAAAGAAATCAGTAAGAACATATTATTTCATTTATCATTTGTTAACAATTTTTTAATGTAATGTGAAAATTAGAATGTTGTTAATATCTGGAGTTTGTCTGGAAAGTAAATAAAAAATGTGAAACATGTTGGTGAACTTAGCATCTTCGGCATGAAGATAAATCAAAAGTTAATTTAGAACCATATTTTTGACACAGCTAAAGATGCAGCTAGGTGGTATGGGACCTTGTATCGATGCAAAACCTTGTTTTCATTTTCTGATCTTTTAAGCATCTATAAAACTTATATAAGATCAAAGATGGGATTCAATGCACATGTTTGGGTATTGACTTTTCTTGATAAAGTGCAAAACCGAGAAATTCGTACAATAAACGATACCAATGTCATCTCAACGCTCTTTTCACTTGACTTCGACACCTAAAAGGAACACCTACCCTATTTTATTAATACTTTAAAAAACCTTCAACAAGAAACAAAGGTAGCTTTTGTTACCCACCCCTATGTAGTTTAAACTGCTAGAGAGCATTATTCGGCTTACAGAAATTCGTTTGTGGTACGAACATCGTAAATGTACAACTGTCTTCAACCTCATGTGCTCCCCATAATTGGCGCGGATTACATATACAACGTTAATATTTTTTTATCTATAGATACTAAAACTAAATTCGTTGATATAAAAAATAGAATATAACAAATTAATTTTGGATTACCACAATATTTATGTAAAGTTATATACATACAAAGAAAATAAATAAAAATTTTATATCAATGTTTAGATTTCTTTTTTTTTCAAAATTTCTTTTGACCTAGACATGAATTAATTTCAAGACAAGAACGTTATTATTTTTATTTTACAAAATTTATTTTGTTTATATCTATAAATACTTAATTTTTCTAAGGCACGCAATCATCCTTCATATTTTTTCTTAGCTTTGGTTATGGATTTTTTCGCTAAGTGTATTTATCCAGACATAACTAAAACCCGAAATCCCACTTTAAGAATTTGTCAATCATGTATCATATAATTTTCTCCTCTCAGTGGAATTATTACACGCAAAATAAAATGATTCTGTAATCACAAAAATTATACAAAAAGAAAAAACAGCCAATAATGTTTGTTCTCTTTATTTTTGAATTTAAAATTTCCATCGCAAATAGAAAAAGTCAACAAAAAAAAAACCCTTTTAATATTCTCAAAAAGGATCAGTGCAATTTTCTAGACTTACCCCTTCTTGCATTTTGTATGTAAAAATATTTTTCCATAAGTCATTGCCTTATTGTAACTAATTTAGGTTCTTATAGTATTACAAATTTTTTCATTAAAATCCATTATGTCATTTCACATCATTGATTTCAAAGTCATTTCTAAAGTGGGTTATCCCAATAGTCCACAGATGTATGCCAAATTTTTTTTTTTAATTTTACACCTATATAATATATCATGTATAATCGATTCTTTCAGTATAATTTTTTATCTCATCTGGATATATATTTACTTATTTTTTTTAGACTTATATTAGACTTTATTTTGCATTTTACTATCATAGCCTAAGATGGCAAATCTTATTGACAAAGGCAAAAAATGTTCTTCACTTATTTGAATAGTTGAGGTATAAACTTCAATGAACTTTAGGACATTAAAATTAAAAAAAAATGAATTACCGTTATGTGATAAGAAAGCAAAAAGACCGAAATACAAAGAAGAAAAAAAATTGTTTTTATGTCTGGTCCTGTTATATAAGTGTTCAAGTGCAGGTTATTTTACGTATCGTAAAAATGACATAAAAATTTATCAAATATTGAACATAAAAAATTGATAATGGAAATTAGATTACGATAAAATAAATCATAATTTTTTTATAAATATTCAATAAATATTTTGTTTCGCCTTTTTATCCCAACTTTAAAATGGTTTGGTCCTTCACTGCTTTTTTAATATTGTTAATGTACAGAATTTTATTACAAAAGTTATTGTTTTCTACCTGTTAGTAATGACAACATTGAATTGTAGTAAAACAGTGACCGAAATAATAAAAAATGTAATAAAAAATTATTTGATTGATAAATTTTAGTACATAATGATTAAAACAATTGAACCAAAACTTTTCTTAGATATAATTAAAATCATATACATCAATTGAACCTGGAAGATTTTTTTTTTTTGCTGCGGTATATCTTTTTATTTCAAACATTCAATCAAATTAATGACACTAAAATTGTGATTTTTTAAGCTTTGTTATAGCAAATATTTAAATCAACTTTAATTATTGCTATACTGCTATTTTTTCGAGATTTTGGGAAAAAAAATTTTTTTTTTGGAATTTCAGAATTTCAACAAGACAGATTCCTAAGATACATTGAAATAAATAAACATGCTATCATAACTTTTATTTAGTTAATTGTGAAGTCATCACTGTGACATTAATATTAGAAGTTCTTCAAAAAACTTCTTTTAATAAAAGTATTTTAACTTAGGACTTTTAGAAATTTTAGAACTTCTCAGAGAACTAACACCCAACAATAACCTAGATCAATCTTTTTTTTACGTATTCCTAGCGGAGCTGATTTTTTTTTTTTTTTTTTTCCTAAGGGAGGTGGGAATCTTCCAAAGACACCAAGAATTTCCCCTTGGTAGTGTCAGATTCTTACTGACTAAACCCACCTCCCCCTTTAGCCAATATAGTGGGATGAAACCCTTACCTGCGAACGCAGTATATTGGCTAGGGAGTAGGGATAGGAAAGGATAGGAAAATGGATACGGAAACATTGAATTGGGAGTGGGACTGTAAGGAAACAATGAATCCGCCTATTATTATTATTTTGCTAACAGTGACTAAAGCCGTCACAATAGTTACAACATGTAGTAGTAGTATATATTACTACATGAGGCAACTATTGAAGGCAACCCCCACTGTCACTGTAGCGGCTGTTATTATTGGTATTAATATTTTTATTAATATTATTATTATTTTACTACAGAGTCAGCGCCATCAGTGGATTATAACGTGCAGCAGTATATAACACCTTACTTGCATGATATAACCAAAGATGGCTCCACTGTAGCAGCTATTATTTATTATTAATTATTATTATTATTATTATAATAATTATTATTATTATTATAATTATTATTATTATTACTATTATTATTATTATTATTACTATTATTATTATTATTGTTATTATTACTAATATTAATTATACGATATACATTATTACGATATAAAAGTACTACATATTTTTTATTTATGACCTGACCGGGGTTTGAACCCAAGACCATTCGATTGAAAGGTTGGCGACTTAACCACTGTGCCATGAGTCAGATAAATTAATTCGACTTTAGCAAATGAAAGCGATATATCAATATTCATAGATGGAAAAACTGGTCCAGAGTCTTCCCTGATGAACTAGACTGCTGCTTTTATATATAATGGTCTGCTTAATTCATAAATTCTAAAGAAACTTAATTATAACCCTTTTATATAAGTTCTCTTACGTTTGAAATTGCACTACAGAACTACTATCTAGTGACTGCTGATTGGTTGGCTCAGCCTTTATCTATAAAATAAAAATAGTTTCCTCATTTTTTCTATCTATTTATCATATCAATTAAATTTTGTTTAATATTAAATACTTAGGTAATTACATTAGCAGCTTTTAATTAATTATCTGGAAAAATTTAAATTTATTCACTGTTGAAGTTTTTTTACACGCTACCTACATCTGAATATATAACCGTACGAAGATAGGTCAATTTGCCATTGCATTTCTAATACTTTAATGGATACGACATAACCATCTTACTCAGGATTTCAATTTCAGGAGGGTGAAAAAGAATTTAAGTCAAGCAAAAGTTGTTTAGTTTAAAGCAACAGATTCGGGCAGCCGAGAATTTTATGTGCTTCTATCTTGGTACTTTAAAAAGCTAGAAAACTGAATTTTTTTAAATGACCATCAAGTTTTATGGTAATAACTTCTATAAAATTTGGTTGATTTGGCACAACAGGTTCCTATATAATTATGTCTTAGTACTTATTTAAGTCAAATATTTTAATATACCCGTACGATAGGATCGGGTATAATAAAATTACTCCTCCGTTTGTAACACCTCGAAATAAGCAAGTTAGATATACCTTCAAAGATATGGATCGGATCAAAAAAAAATTCTAAGTCGATTGAGCCATGTCCGTCCGTCCGTCTGTCAGCACGCTAACTCAAAAACTAAGAAAGCTAGAATCTTGAAATTTACACAAAATATTCTAGGAGCAATTTGTAGGTTCCCTATTTTTGTTGGTTGAGTTTGAACCAAACCTTAAGGTAGCTCTCGAACACCTAACTTTTAGATCCCCACATTTTTTTTGAAATAGAGCTATGAAATTTTAACTGCTGATAGATGTCACAAAAATATTAATTTTATTTTTAATAACTTTTTTTTGTAGCCCCACCTGTTGCGGAGCTACAGCTCCCCAAAGGTTCAAAAAAGCTCTATATTTAAATTGTTATAGCACAAGTTGTATAAGGTATATCTTCATTTTGAAAACGGCAAACGAATACTGCAGTTATTAGCTTTAAAAGTATATATACAATAAATATATTGTTGTGGCATACGGTGTCTTAATTTACCGTTATGCGAAACTAAAATTTTGTAAAATCCTTTAACCCTTCTATCTTCTAAAAGGTTTAAGTTGGAAACTTGAAATTTTGATAAAAGTTAGATCTTTGAAAATAAGTATGAGTCATTTCAGAAATTTGTTTTGTATCATCCCCCGTTTAGGAGCTGTAAGGGGTCAAAAACTGAAAATTTCCTATTTTTAAACACCTGTAACTTGAACACCTGTTAAAATTTTTTTGAAGTAATACACAAAAATTAAAGCTTCAACATTATACCCTTATTTGTGTTAACAACCTTTTTTAATAATATAGGGTTACTTTATAATTTGCGAACTTTACTTGATTTTTTCAAATTTTCTAACAAATTTCTTTAACGATTTTTTTGCATTTTTTTTTACTCGATAATTTGAAATTGTTGAGGATATAATGCGCAGTACAAAAAAATTTAAATAAATAAACAACATAACGGTTGCTTGAAGAATTTTTATTTATATGATATTGATATACATACATACTTATATAATATCATGTTTATTTACATATCGTATATGTCACTGATGAATGAATGATAAGAGTACAGATGTATATTATATAGCGCCGTATTTACATACATATACATATGTATTTTATTGTACTTATAAGAAATTATTCTATGAATGGAAATATTTTTAAAGAAATATCGCCATATACTTATAACAACATAAATATACTATGTACGCATTAATATAATATAATATTTAAAATTATATTTACTATTTTGTACTAAGTAAATTTAATATACATTCTATCTAAGAGTTGACAAAGGCAACTGTATTCTTCCTCGTTTTTTTTCAAAAATGATTAAATTTTAATACTCGTATTATGTTTGTGCGAGAACCATATAATAGCCACTAGGAACCTTGTTTAAAAATAATTTGCATGTTCGTTAGGAAAGATGAAATAGATAATATTTAAAATAATATTTAGAACAAATACATACATATAGAAGTCGTTAATTTTTGAAAATGCCAGAAAAAAAAATTATTTAAAATTTGTCATGTAATTAATTTATTTCTGTAACCTTAATATTCTCATAAAGTTAAATTCTTAAATGTTACCTTTACAATTGTTAACTTTTAACTATATATTGGTGAACTGACAAAAAAAAATTTATATGCTTATATTGAAAAGTATTTTTAAAATGATGCCGTAAATCAATTAACAATTTTCTTCTATACTTTGTAAAATTCTCACATTAAATTTTTTTTTGCTTCAATCTTTTTAAATCTCATTAATTTCACTGTCTAACAAAAAATGTATCCTTTTCTTTCTTTTTCTGTTGTCATTTTCTCTACAAAATAAAAAAATAAAAACCGTGATGGTGATAATGTCTATTAAAATTCAAAAGATTCAAAATAACTGTTGTCAACTACATACAATAAGTATAATTATAAGATTATAACTGTATAACAAAAAACACCAAAAAATCTAAAAACAAGGATAAAGTAAAGAAAAAGACAGAGATATTGTTAATTAAAAATAATTCAAAAAAAAAAAATTAATGTTTTTTTCTGTTTTCGCATTTGTAAGATAATAAATTCAGAATATTAAATTAAAAGTTTTAAATATATACACAGTTTTTCATATTAAAGTTCATCGGGAGACTAAAAAGAGTCTTTAGGGGTAGAAACACAGATTTGAATCGGTATATAAATTTTTTAAACCACTTAAAAAAAATAAAATAAAAACAGTTTCATCTATAAAGTTAATTTTACCGCCTACATATTTTTTTTTAACGGTAAAATTGCATGGGGGTACATTTTAATTTAATTTTCAGAAGATAGATTTCAGAATATGGAGTAGAAAAATAAAATATATTCATTTTTAAGTGAATTTTCCAGTATAATACCACAATCACATGATAATTTCACAAGTGGTTTTTATTTAAATAAATATTTGAAGAGAAAAATAAATTCCATTTGTCACTGGATTCAGTTCCAATGGTTTCATTATTTTTAAAAATGTTAATGAACTGAATTTAAAAAAAAAAAAAGAACAAAAACAGATGAATAATTAAGTAATTAAAAAGAAGAACTGTTTATTTATTCAATTTTTAGGGATCGTATCAAAAACACACGTCTGAAAATCTTGTGTTTTAATATTTCGCGTTTTTATAAATTTAGTTTTTTTAGATCCCGTTGCATATAATATCGCGTGTCATAACCTAGGTTTCAAAATTGCATGTTTAAAATTTCGCGCTTCACGGTATTTTCGATAAAAACTATCTGAAAAAAGTAGAATCCCATTTCTGCATTATTTGAATTCTTTTATGTTATGCATGTAAAAATACAATTAGGAGGGATTTTAGAGTTGGTTGCAAAATTAGGGTTTTAATCATCTGCTTGGCAGAGATTTGGAGGAAGCATCCACCACTATTGCTCTGATAGATATTACCTAAGAGTTTCTTGAGAATGAGAGCGATTTCTTTCCGTTGTCATTATAGTTTATTTACAAAAGAGAGGATTTCAATCAATTGTTTTTTAAATATTGAATCTGACCCCTTTTTTTAGCATTCACTCTGATTATTATAAAAATATTATCAATGCAATTTATAATAAATTTAATAAAATAATAAATTTATAACGGAAGTAGACTATTCCTCGTTTTCCAAAATTTAGTTTTTATAAAGCGGAGATTTTGAAACATGATATTTGAAAACACCTAATCTACTAATTTTCCAATACGAGATTTTGAAATGGAACAAATAAAGTCGATAGATTTTAAGATACTAGATTTTGAGATGCGAGTTTTCATACTCTACCCAATTTTTATAAATTGAATTAATTGAGTCTGTAGAAAATTTATTTTATTACTTTTTAATATTTATTTTCAACATTTAAAAGTCTTTAGACAATATAAAGTGTAAGCTGTGTTAATAAAAAAATGAATAAATCTTAAACTTTTATTACATTTAAATTCAATCCTAACATACATTTTAATACATACTAATAAAATATAATTTTTTCGTAATCTAAAATAAAAAGATGTTCCAGAAGACTTATTAAATTTTGAATCAATTCTCAGACATCACAGATATCGGATTAAATTCCTTCAAGGATTAGTTTTTTTTTTTTTTTAGTTTTAAAATAATTTTTACAACACACCTCTAAATATTTTCATATTATATTTTTCAACTTGCTGAGCCCTAAAATTATCTTTTCATACAATAGTATTAGGGATCATTACTGTGATCATTATATCAACATTATCCCAAACCGAACTATAAAAAAAAAAAACAAATATTTATTGTAATTTCAAAAACAACCTGTAACCAAAATTTTTTATATTCAAAGTGAAGAATAAATACAAAATATAAGTGTAGGATTATAAAGGGATTTCTAAAAATCATTGACAAAATAATAAAAAAAAAAAACCGAACAAAAAAAAAACAAATATGTCATCAAAAAGAAATCCTATCAACAGGATAAACAGTAAATTACACAACAGAAAGTCAATGACAAAATAACAAAACATACACTTAAAGCGATTTTAAGTATCAAATCTAGATATTACGCAACACCAAGGTAGATAATCTTTTATAAATTTTCTCTTTTTCAATAATATTACGTTATATATTTATATATATATATATTTTTTTTTTTCGAGTTTTCTACTGTGACTTTCAGTTTTGCAACAAAGTTTTAAGAGATTTTCTTATGGGTGGGTATGAGTAGTTTGATGACTATGACAAAGAAACAAAAAAAAATAGATTTCAGCAAAATGTTTTTTACGATCTTTAAATTTGAATAGAATTAACGTTTTATAAAATTTTTTATATATTTTATTTTTTAATTCCATACCTGTTTTATGCCAAGTAAGAAAAACGACTAATTAAAGCTTCAAACTTGAATCGGATACTTTTGTATATGCAAAAATTAGTTTTTAATTATATGTCCTTTGTTAAAACTGAAACTTCTTTTTTATATTTTTTATTTTAATTAATTTTTTTATTGTATTAATCAATAGTTTAGATAAATTGAAACTTAATGATTTTAGAATAACCTAAGGAATCTTTTCGTAAATAATCGTTTTTATTTTCATAAAAATTTTATCATTTACCATTATTTTTTGTTTTTTGAGCAAAAATCTAATTTTTGATAATATTTACATTTACAATATTGTTGGTTTTGATGCCAGTCGCATTATCTTCTAATCTCACTTTCTTCTATTTGTGAGCCATTTATTGCGTAAGCTACTAAAAAATTCATCCTAATATACTGCCAATTGGATAAAAATTATCTAGTTAATAACTTCGACTCAAGAAAAGCACTGTGACCTTAACAAATGTTTTATATATAAATATAAAATTTAAATCTATTGATTTTATTTTTTAAACTAAAATTTATATTTTAAAATAGATTGTCCCTATCCCTAATATCGAGATAATAAACATTTTGTTTTTTTATGATATTTTTCAAAAAACAATTGATAATTTGTTTCACTCTGACCATCCGTCCGTTTGTCTGTTTACAAAACTTTTAGACCTTCCTTAATTAGTTTACAAAAATTACACCTACACCTTCCTTAATTTTAATCATATAGGTTTCTTAATGTGCTGGAACAAATTTTTTTTTTTTTAATGCATTTTGCTGCCACATAAATGTGGACAGGAAATTACACAGCCTTTCCTATTCAGGTGCGGCTGTACATGTCATAAAGGGGAATAACTCTTACGACATGTGTGGGATTCGAATCCACACTCCCTCGGTGTTTACAGCATATTTTATACGATCTTACCCCCTAGGCCACCGAGGCCCCTAAAATTTGTTATGTAGCTAAATTTTCAGTCTCCGCAACGCTACTAGATAAAACCTTTAAATTTTGAGAGAAGAAAAATTTAAAAACTAGTAGTGGTGAAAAATTGAAAATTTGCTCTCTTTAGAAACCTGTAACTTTAGCAACTGTACACAGCTTTTCAAAGTAAAATGTAAAAATTAAAGTTGCAACACAATATTTTTACATAATACAAATAAGTTAACAAATTTTCTTAATAGGGTTTCCTTAAAAATGAAAAAAATGTGTGTCGTTCTAAGGAGATCCGGACCGAACAAAGACGAAGAAAATCCTGAAACTAAACAGGGCAAACCTTATACTGGAATCAACATCCATCCTGATACTAAAATCATCTAATGTTAAGTTCTCAAGCCAGAAGAATAGGCAAAGCCGACACAGAAAAGTACGGATGTTGTGAACGGGAGGGAGCGATATTACTACACGTACTTTTACAAAACTCATAAAAGAGAAACGTTGGGAGAGAGCTACTGAGAAGATTTCACCGAAGTGAGACAATTTTATTAGGAGATCAGGGCTCCGATTTTTTAGGGGTATTAAGAAAATTTAGGAAATTTGTTTTGTTTTTAAATGCAACATTCACAATATTCTAAACTTTTTTTATTATCTTTTTGAAAATGTACGCCTTTAAAAACATTTTACATTCTGCCTTGCTTTTTTATTTTTTAACAAAATGCTTTTGCATTACGCAAAATATTTTGTAAAGTTTTTTGTTTTGTATACGCAATAGAAGAGGAGTATAATAATAAAAAAAAATTTTGTCGTCATCATTGTAATAATGATGATGACAAGTATAACACGAACAAATATTTAACACTGTTTGTTAAACAGTGTAGTTTTTTATACATAATAAAAATAGGATACAAAAAAAAATTATTTTTCTTGTGTCCTATTTTTATAATAGCCAGGAATTAAAATAAACGTTTGTGTTTTTTCCACCTGAATTTTTTTCTTTCATTCACACTTTATTCCATTGTAATTAACATGTTGTTTGTGTTGTATAGGTTGTAAACATTGATGGTTGTTACAATATTTTTTATTATTCACAATATTTTCATTTAAAACATAAAAAAAAAAGTGCAAAATATTTTAAAATAAATTTTTATAATAGTTTTTTTTTCTTTTTTTATCCATTGGACTATATTATATTTTCTGAATGTTGATGACAGATTTTAAATAACAATAAATAATAAAAAAAAATTGAACATGACAATTTGTATCCGCAATTTTTTAACAAATAAAAAAAGAGAAAATTACTAGTCAATAATAATAACAAGGAATTTTATTGTGAATTTTTGCTTTTGAAATGTAGGTGTCATACTGTCATCTTGTAGTTAAACATTTTAACATTTCTCTTAATCGAAATATATCATAACTAGAAAATCCCCTGTGCAATTGCACAATTTCTATAGATTCAAAAACATTTACGGTATCATACTGACTCCCTTAATAAACTACCTAAAAATTTCACTTTTACATCAGCACCATTAAAAAAATGTTGAAATCACTTACTTACTTGTATAGAAAAAAAAACATAAAATAAATCTAAACACATAAAATTAAAAATGTTAGGTACAGTTTATTAATTTTTTCTCGCCGTTTTTTCGTGGCGGAAATTTTTGACAGTTTTTTAATCATTGAGAAAAAATGGTCCAAGCTAAAAACACATTCAGGGTAAAAGTTCGTGCCGATATCTCAAAAAATATTTGAAACACATGTATAAAGTGCACAATAAAAACCGGCGAAAAACCAACCAACACCAACCGCTACGAAATTTTTTTTTTTTTGTTACATTTAAAACAATCCCAATAATTGAAATAATTTTAATATTTGTTAAAATTTTACCAGACTCTCTATTTTTCTTTAGTTTTAAAAAAAAAATTTTATGTCGATGAAAAACAGTTGTTTTCGCCGCGAAATTACTTTAATTACCAAAACTACTTTCAAGTCTTTTCCGTTTATTTTTTTTTTTGCTTGAAAAAAATTTGCTGAATTTATTTTATTTAAATGTACTTTGGAAGACGTCTTTGGTATATTTAATAAAAGATTCATGTCTCTAATAATGTAATTTCATAAATTTTCGGGGCCTTTTTTTTTGTGACGGTCGTTTTTGACAGCTTTTTAATTAATGGTCTAATAATAAATTAGTACAAAATTACGAATCTTTTGTGAGAGAAGGCTTCTAAAATGATATTTTCTATGTTATTTTTTTCCTTTTTTTTTAAGAAAAATATCCGTTTCTATAATATTTAGTAACTTTCTGACTTCTGTTATGAAATATAATTATTTAAGTCTGCCGAATTTTTAATTAATTAATAAAAAAATTTCGAATATTTTATGTTATACCAGTTCTACCGAAAATTTAGTTTAAAAATCTAAATTCAACCTAAATAAACAAAACTATTTTAATGTATGTTACGAAGCTTTTACCAGCTTTTATACTAATGAAAACAAAATCAAGAATAAAATCGGCCTATTATTTTTTTCTTATAAATATGCTGACTATAAACTTTGCTCACTCTCACTTTTTCACTTTCAGGCGTTTTAATTTTATTAAGAGTACCTATTTTTATTTTTTTTTTTTTTCAAAACAAAGATTGAAAACGCCAACAGAAGATTAATAATTTATTTTTGATTTACAGCTGCGACCAGTTCATAATGGACGTGGCGGTCAAATTTAAAAATTAAAAATTTGCTGAATTTATTTTGATTAAAAATGTGTTTTTTAAGTATATACTTTTCCTTTTTTGACTGTACTCACTTTCAATGAACGGTTTGTGTCTCTGGTAATACTTCTAGTGGAAAATTTGGTCACTCGTAATAATATTTACTAAATTTATTTATATTTTAAATGAACGGTTTGTGTCTCTTGATAATACTTTGAGTCAAAGATTTGTGTCTCTGGTAATAAAATTTTAAATTATTAAATAAATATACAGAAATATCATCATTGCCAGTTTAGTTTACATTCAGTGTGAGTGTTTTATTATAGTTATAAAATATATGTTTTTACATGTTGGCAAGGTCTCGCCAACATCTTGTGTATTATATTGTAGATTATACATATTCAACATTTCACCTTTAGATTCCAGAATACCATTTTAGAGAAACTATACGACCAAAATATAAGAGATAATAAAATATTTTCAATCATATAAATACATAACCCTTCTTTAATTTTATTTGCCATATTTCAATATCTGTAATTTTAAGATCTGTAGTTTTTTTTGTAATACCTATTAGAATACAACAAATATCATTCAAAAATGAAATGTAATTTGTTTTTATATTTGATTTTTAAATATAAGTTTACTTTTTAAGCTTTAAATGAATAACATATCGAAGTAAGAATTACATTTTGCAGAGAAATTGACGCTTATAGAGAGTATGGAGCAATTTCTCTACATCTATCCCAGTATATCAAGAAGAGGTCAGAAAAATCTCCGTAGTTTCTTTTTCAAAGATTTAAGTGAGCTCTCCTGGTATGGATCTTAGAAACTTTCAAAACTTTTTTTGTTATAATTTTATTGGTATTTTGTTAGCAAAAAAAAATCCTAACCAAAGGAAAGTTTGCCGTCTTTCTTATAGCTGCTGGTAATAAAAGTTGGTAATAAACCTTATAGTGTCTACTATTCGTATACTGGAAAGTTATAATGTATGTGATCCGCTCACTACATTTCAGATTAACGTCTTACGACAAAGCTGCCAATTAAACATATATTTTATTTAAAATAGAAATAATATTTAGTTTTTAAGTTTGTTTAAATTTTTATTTCTATTCTTATTAAGTGGCCCAATGTGGTTTTGGTGATCTAGTGAATAAGAGCGTATAATTGACACTGTAAACACCGAAGCAGTGTGGGTTCGACATATACAGCCACGTCTTAAAAGAAAAGTCTGTGTAAATTCCTTTTATATTTATGTGGCAGGGAAATAAACTTAAAAAAAAAACTGACACATAATAAAAAACTATTTTTATAGATTCAAGAAAATAAGGATTCGATTATCTACAACTTTTAAGGATTTTTATATTGTTAAAATATTCTTCAAAAATTATTTCTTAATTAATCAGATATTCTTTTAA
The DNA here is from genome assembly GCA_947095535.1 of Poecilobothrus nobilitatus. NCBI lineage: Eukaryota > Metazoa > Arthropoda > Insecta > Diptera > Dolichopodidae > Poecilobothrus > Poecilobothrus nobilitatus. Next base: position 32,599,693 of record OX352774.1, read on the forward strand.
AAACGAGGAAGAATACAGTTGCCTTTGTCAACTCTTAGATACCCGTACGAACCGTTAGTATGTTAACAGCCTGTCACTCTGCTCACAATATTATTTTTTTAATATTTTAGTATTTTAAAATAATTTGGGTGAATTTTATAATTTCTAGAACTATGGGTTGTACATATATTCAAACTATATGTTTATATGTACATTCTTCGAAAGCAGATTCTAACCTTTCACATAACGATTATCAATCCAAAACTTTTTCAAATATTCTATTATTCGGTATTCTACCATTTAATACTAAGCGGTAAATGTATATTAAATTTACTTAGTACAAAATAGTAAATATAATTTTAAATATTATATTATACTAGCAGAGTACCCGGCGTTGCCCGGAGTATTTTATTGGTTTTATGAAATAAAAATTATTAACTTTTGTTTCTGCGTTAATTTAATTTATAGTTAACTTATTACTATGCATTTACAGATGCTGGTAGTTAATATTCAATTTTTATTACAAAAAATCTTTAAAGGAATCAATAATCTATTGAGTACGCAATTACGGCGAAATGAGTTTTCACAATATATTCATTAATATCGAAACATAAAATCAGATTTCAATTATAAAAGACCATAATGTAATACATTATTTTTCGTAACCAATGTCACTTCATGTTTTTGTGAATTATTCTTTTAAGCACATTTTCAAAAATTTGCTATTAGGTTCGCTCTATCCCTGCGTCTGTTTACAAAACTTATATACTGTTTAATTTTAGAACCAAAATTTTCTTTTGAAAGTCTATCGTACAAATGGGTTAATGTATCACCGCAGAATTACTTAAATAAGCTTCTGCCTTAAAGTCCAGTACTTGTGCCAATGTTCAATTCGTCAAACCGTTTAAGCACGACAACAACAAAATTACAAACTTCATTGAGGCTTGATGCTGAAATGAGTTAATGCATCGTAACAAAATCAACTCAGTAAGCTTCTGTGGTAAAGAACTAGAGCTTTTGTGAATTTTCAACTCAGTTGGTCAAACCGTTTAAGCGTGACAAGAAAAACATTAAGAAACTTCATTGGGCCGTGGTGCCGAAACAGGTTAGTGGGTCGTAACCAAATCAACTGAGTGGGCTTCTGCGGTGAAGAGCTACACTTTTGTAATTTTTCAATTCAATTGATCAAACCTTTTAAGCTCGACAACAAAGAAATTAAAAAATATCATTGAGGCCTGGTGCCGAAACGGGTTAATGCACTGTAACCAATTCAACTTAGTAGGCTTCTGTGCTAAAGAGTAACAATTTTGCAATTTTTTAACTCAATTAGTCAAAACTTTTAAGCGCGACAATAAAAAAATTAAAAAACTTCATTGGGCCCTGGTGCCGAAACGGGTTAATGGATCGTAACCAAGTCAACTGAGTGAGCTTCTGGAGTGAAGAGCTACACTTTTGTAAATTTTCAACTCAATTGGTCACACCGTTTAAGCGCGACATTAAGGTAAATTAAAAAATTTCACTGAACCCTGGTGCCGAAACGGGTTAATGGATCCTAACCAAATTAATCTAGTAAGCTTTTCTGCTAAAGAGCAACAGTTTTGGAAATTTTCAAATCTATTGGTGTAACCGTTTAAGCAGGACATCAAAAAAATTTAATGAACTTCGTTCGGCTCTCGTGCCCAAACGGGTTACCAGAACTTTACAAAAATTCGTCGCAGGGGTTTTTTCAGACCACAAAACCGCCATACAAAATTGGACATAAATCGGAAACAAAAAATTTTTTGGAAGCCCGCCGGGCCGAACCCGGATGACATATGGCAACCCAATTTCTTGGGTACACCACTAAACACCACTAGAACATTTGTGCAAATTTTCAACTCAATCGGTCAAACCGTTTAGGCAGAACAACGAAAAAATCAAAACGCTTTAAAACGCTCTCGGGCCGCAATGGGTTAATGAACCGAAACGCGATATAGCCTATAACTCCTTCCGGGGTCGTAGAAATGTTCCTGCAAAATTTGGTTGCAATCGGCCTGGTAGTTTTTACGTGAATCCGTGCCAAACAAACAAACAGAATGTCTTCCTTATATATTAGATTATATTTAAATATTCCATTGACAGAATAATTTCTTATAAGTACAATAAAATACATATATGTATGTAAATACGGCGCTATATAATATACATATATACTCTTATCATTCATTCACTAGTGACATATACGATATGTAAATAAACATGATATTATATAAGTATGTATGTATATCAATATCATATAAATAAAAATTCTTCAAGCAACCGTTATGTTGTTTATTTATTTACATTTTTATGTACTACGCATTATATCCTCAACAATTTCAAATTATCGAATAAAACAAATGCAAAAAATTTGTTGAAGAAATTTGTTAGAAAATTTGAAAAAATCAAGTAACACTTTCGCCAATTATAAAGTAACCCTATATTATTAAAAAAAGTTGTTAACAGAAATAAGAGTATGATGTTGATTTTTGTGTATTACTTCAAAAAAATTCTAACAGGTGTTCAAGTTACAGGTGTTTAAAAATAGGAAATTTTCAGTTTTTGACTCCTTACAGCTCCTAAACGGGGGGTGATACAAAAAAAATTTCTGAAATGACTCATACTTATTTTCAAGGATCTAACTTCTGTCAAAATTTCAAGTTTTCAACTTAAACCGTTTAGAAGATAGAAGGGTTAAAGAATTTTGCAAAATTTTAGTTTCGCATAACGGTAAATTAAGACATCGTATGCCACAAATATATATTTATTGTATATATACTTTTAAAGCCAATAAAAGTAGTAATCGTTTGGCGTTTTCAAAATGAAGATATACCTTATACAACTTGTGCTATAACAAATTAAATATAGAGCTTTTTTGAACCTTTGGGGAGCTGTAGCTCCGTAACGCGTGGGGCTACAAAAAAAAGTTATTAAAAATAAAATTAATATTTTTGTGAGATCTATCAGTAGTTAAAATTTCATAGAATAACTACTGAGATCTATCAGTACTGAGATCTATTAACTACTGAGATCTATCAGTAGTTAAAATTTCATGCAAAAAAAATGTGGGGATCTAAAAGTTAGGTGTTCGAGAGCTACCCTAAGGCTTGGTCCAAACTCAACCAAAAAAAATAGGGAACCTACAAATTACTCCCAAAATATTTTGTGTAAATTTCAAGATTCTAGCTTTCTTAGTTTTTGAGTTAGCGTGCTGACGGACGGACGGACGGACATGGCTCAAAAGTCTTAGAATTTTTTTCTGATCCGATCCATACCTTTGAAGGTATATCTAGCTCGCTTGTTTCGAGGTGTTACAAACGGAGGAGTAATTTTATTATACCCGATCCTATCGTACGGGTATAATTACGATAAAAATCTGTTAATTAGTATTTATTATGATTTTTGACTGCGGATATACAACATTTTTTTGACATTCAAACTCAAAAGTAAGTATTATAATCATTTGAATAAATCTTTTCCTGGAATATTCTAAGAAATTTATATCAAGTTAAGTTTTATTATAGATATATATCTCTCATCTTATTTTTAAAAATTAAAACAAAGATATTTTTAAGGTAATGTAAGATAAGGTAAAAACAGAGCCCAAAATTAAAATATAGAAAACAAAAAAAAAAAAAATTTTTATTGTCATAATTTAAAATTATAGTCAAGTAAACAAAATAAAAAGAAAAGAGTAAGGAAAAATAACTTTGAAAAGTTTGTTGACCTTTTTTTTCACTGGAATTTTCTAGATTTTTATCCATATAATAAATTTTAAGCAAACAATAAACTACAAAAAATTTTTCGTTATCAAGACAATACTATAGTTACGTGTTATAATACTTTTAAAAAATATAACGTTTTAAATATCGTGTATTAACACTAAATAAAACAAATAATTCAACCTAAAAGTATGCAATATGTTACGTAATATTCGATAGTCATGCATGAATAGAAAAATTACGGGGCTTCGGTAGCCTAGTGGATGGGCGTGTGGCGCATTAACCGAAGGAGTATGGGTTCGATCCCTGCACAGGTCGTAAATGTTTTTTTTTTCTTTATATACTCCCCTTACGACCAAATATAATGTAAATGTATAGTATATAATATAAATAAAATAAATAATATTAGTACAAATTTAATAATAGTATAAAAATCTATAATGGCCGATGGTTCAATAATATTGCATTACATTTATGTATGTAATATTAATATAAATAAATAAATAAATAGAAAAATTACGTTTCTTTCATAGAAATTAAAATTTTTTAAATAGTTTTAATTTAGTCTTATTTCCGAAAATATTTAAATATTATTATGTAAGAGTAAAACAAAACTAAAGCTAATTTTCTGTTAAAAAGTTTTTACTGACTGTCAAATAATGCGTAATAAAATAGTCATTTTTATTCAAATATTTCAAAATTTTAATACTTTTCTTTTTTTATTTTATAAATATAATATATATTACATAATTAAAGATTTTTTTTTTTTGCCATTTAAAAACAAAAACGAACAAAACATAAAGAATCCTTTCATCGTTTATGTAAAAATAAAATTAACCGTAGTAACCACAAAATTTACAACAATACTTAGTGGAACGATCTTTCTTTGATTAATTAATTTTAGGTTGGAAAAAGTAAATTTTGAGGTACGTTTTTTTAGAAAAACTGTGAAGATGATTCATAAATTATTTTCTATTTTCTACTATTTATTTTAATTTTTTGATTTATAAAAGCTTTTACAAAAACAATTACTATCATAACAGCAAAGTTTAACAACACAATGTTATTACATTGATGCTAAACTTTATAAATGATTTAATAATCTTTAATATTAAGAATTAAAATTTTTATAATAGAACGATATTTTTAGATTGGTTAAAAAAAATGTTATGGAAAATTTAAACATTTGATTTTTAAATAACCACAAACTTCTTTTTTATTTAAAAAAAAAAAAAAAACGAAATGAACATCCAGCACTGCTGATTGTTTTACATTGAAAAAAACTAAGCAAAAAAGATATTAATTCCCAGAAGATATACAAAGATTCCCAAAGATATATAACAGAGGGAATTAATAATGGAATAAATTATGCCTTTACACCCCCAAAACTAATACCATATAGATTCAAATCATTGGTTTTTACACTTCAAAAATAGATGGCTTTATTTGAAAATGGAAATGTAATATTTAAAGCAATAAAATCAATCAACAGCGAGTCAGAATTATTCGTTTTTGGATGTCGAATTCATGTACTAGCTCTGGTTTCTCAGATGTCGCATAAAATTAATTCGATATTTGATAAAACCAACTTGATAACGATATTATTTTTTTAATTCATTTTTTATTAAGCTAACATTTTTAAAAAGAAGCTCACCTATATCTGAATCTATTTAAAAAGAGTTGATGTTAAGTTTCTTTAAATTAATGTAATGATGATATTGCTCTGATGGAAGAAGTTTTGAATGCTAGATTCATGCCTGGAAGTTAATATAAATCTTGGAAAAAGAAAGTGAGATATTTTCGCATAATAACGATGTTACTATTAGATTAAATTAAAAAAGAAATTTATTTTTATAAATAATTTCAACAAGAAACTTCTTGTTTCTATTTATTTTATATCAATTTTTTCAGCAGAAATCTTAAAATTTATAAATCCTGAAATCCTAGAATCGAAAATTATGACCGAGGTTGGAATCCCTTTTATAAAACATTATAAAACTTATGTTCCCAGTTGGTTGGTTGAATGACCTACTAGTTGATTTCGAAACATTTTCCAAAAAATATTCTTGTTCATATTAATTTTTACATAAATACTTATGCCGAAGGTTACAAGGACATTCTTTTTCCAAGCTCTGATATATAGGTGTAACATGGTGTAATATGTATTTTTGGGAAAATGATTTACGAAATGTTTGAGTAGGAGAGTTGCACCATGTTTTAATGAAATTTAAAACAAAAACAAGGTAGAATGTAAAACAACCGTTTTTAAAAGCGCACATTTCCAAAACACAATACAAACTGTTTAGAATTGTAACTTGCACAAAAATTTAAAAATTTAAGAAATTTTTTGTAATAAGAAAATATATGAAAATAATACATTTTTGGAATTTTGAGGAGCTGTAAGTCCGGAACTCTTTATAACTAAGAAAAACCGTTAACATACCTAAAAATATATTACTGGAGCTTTATCTAAAATCGTGTCCGAGTTATGAAAGTATAAAAATCATGCAAAATTTGGTTTTCACATAACGGTAAATTTAAAAACTAAATTTAAAAAAATTGTATAATTTTGATATTAATTTACAAAGTTAAAAAAAATAGCTGTCGTATGACGTTTTCAGATTGAAAAAATCTTAAGCAGAACATAAGATATATGTATTTAAAAATAGGGCTTTTTCAAAGTTTGAGGGGCTGTAGCTCCGCAATGGACGGGGCTACATGAAAAAGTTGTTCCACAAAATTATTTTTTTTATGAGACCTACCCATGGTTGCAATATTATTTCTCTATCTTTGACGTTGTAGAAGTTTTGTAAACAGACGGAAGGACGGAGGGACGGACAGAGTGAAACTAATAAGCACATTGTTTCAAAATTATTTTGGAAATGTGCTAAAAATTAATTTAACGTATTACAAAAAAAAAAAACAAAAAGGAACAAATTTTACTCCAATTCAAGGAAAGCTGAAACTTTTATGTGAAGTATTTTGGTAGAAAAGAAATTACGTATGTATATATAAATTTTAAATGAAGAAAACAATATAAGTCTTTTCCAAAGCTTCTTCATAATTTCTAATAATTCAAAATTCCTAATTTTGGTCAAAAGCTATTCAGTAAATATTCTTCCTAAAAACCAAATTGTATATTTTGTTTTGAAGTTTGGCTGGAAAAGGGATGGTTTTCGTTGGTTTTGTATATCAAATTTTAATTACACCAAAATTTCATACCGAACATTTACAGTTTAATGATTTTTAAATAAACATAAATCTTCATTCCATTTCCATTTTCAAATGAAAATTTTCATTTTCATTCATTCAAAAGTTTTATCATTCCAATTTTGAAAATTGTGTCTCTTTAAAAATTCTTGATTTTTTTTTTTTGATCGAACTTAAATGATTTCTTAACAGAAACTAAATTATATACTAATCTGATTAAAATCTTCGCCTTTTCTTCTTTTGTGCATCTTTTGACTCAAGTTCTAGTTTTTTTTAATTAAACATTTTAACATTCTTTTAAATTTTTGTGTTACTCACCAAATTTATATAGTGTTTTAGTGTTTTGCATCTTTTATGCATGCATACTAGAAAATTTAAAAATTTTATTTGGTTTTATGGTTTTCGTTTTTCATTTTCAGTCGGTCAATACCGTAGCGATTCCTAACAAGGATAAAGGAAACCAAAAAAAAACAAAAAAATAAAAAAAAAGGAAACAAAATTTAAATGTATGAATAAAAGAAAGGAAATTTTTATAATACATACTCGTATATGAAAAACTGTTTTACAAAACCAATAAAAAGAATTGAAATTTGTTTTCTCAAAGGTTCAATTTTTGTATTTTTTGATAAGTGAAACAATTCATTCAATGATGGTCCATTTTAGTTTACTGCATCTAAAAAAGATAAAATTTTCATCGAAAATAATGGAAATGAAAAAAAAAACAGTAAGGGGTTTCAAAAATGAAATGGAACATGATGGACTTAAAGTTTTTGTTATGGTTTTGGTTTACTTTCAGGGTTTTATATAATAAAATATTTATGTACTTTGGTTGAGTCCCCTGATGAATAATCATATAAAATATAAGAAAATGTGAGAATTTTTCTTTTATTTATACACAAGAATTCCCTCGTATCCAAAAAAAATGAATTTAAATTTATTACATAATCCCCATGTTGATTTTTGGTAGTTTCATATTATGGTAGTTATGTAATTTTGAATTTTTGTTTTTATTTTACTTTATTATGTACTTTTACTATGATTTCATTTTTTAAAATACTTTTCATTTCAAATTGCATTATTATAAAGATCATTCTTTATTGTAAGAAATAAATTTGAATCGTAAAGAAAAAAGTAAGTAGTTAGCAAAAAATCAATTCGTAATTTTGACTTTATTTAAATAAATACATAGTGTTCGTTCAACAACATTCAATTGAAAATGTATATACATAATATATACTCTTTTTAAAAATTGTATCTTCAATTTTAGTTTAAAATTTTCAAAGATTAAATTTTTACTTCTTTTAACGATCCTCACGATTATCTATTCTATTCTATGCAATACGTAAAATAAAGTATATTTTCCTAGTTCGTCTTCTATAATCTTTTTCATCATTTTCAATATAAAATAATGGAAAACTAATTCCCTCTTGTTATAATGAAAAGTTAATTTTTAGTAATTGCCTATTGTCAGGGTAGCATATGGCAGCATTCATTTGTAATACGCACGCCGTATTTATAGAACCTTATTCCAGCACATGTATTCCAAAAAGTTGATAATTTATATGTGAACGACATAACGAAATTTAAGAAGAAATAACCAAATTCCCCTTCATCCTCCATGATGCTAAAAATCCCATACGCGAATTCCCAAGTAATCCTTTTCACATCCGTATCCCCAAAACGAAACTGCACATTATATCACTATATATTAAACTTATTAAAGAATCCATCCTAAAGTTTGTTTTATAAAGGGTGATTTTGGTTGCTTTAAAATCCAACACCATCCAAAGGAACCTCAACCATTTCCTTTAAGTGACTTTCAATGTTTTCCACCGTTTCTCGTAAAAAAAAGATAGCTCTCTGAATGATGTTACTTGATCATGAAAAAGTTGCTGAAGATAACACGAAAGTATTGCTGAATATTGATGTATCATGAAAAAATTGCTGAATCATACTCATGCATCATGAAATAATTTGTTTTTATTGCTATAGAAAATGTTCCCAAAAGAGTTTCTCTAAATTCGTTCAGATCCATCTCAATTCTAAATATACTCTTAAGCCGCAACAACATTTTGAATTCCATAAAATAAGAAAAATAATATTCTTCTAATTTTCATTTCCATTTCCTATAAAAAATGCTTTGTAACAAATCCAAAATCTAAAGGTATTTAAAATTTTAATATATATTCTGAAATAACCCCTTCTCTCCTACTCAAACATTTCGTAAATAATTTTTACCAAAACCTTAACGAAACGCAGTTGTCGAAGTAAAACATTTTTATTCTCGTACGAACTTAGTTCTCAAAATATAATAAATTTGCTATAAAGTTTTTAACATCTCAAAAGGGACGTAATAGACATGTTAATAGTATACAATTATATCCTGAATCGATTAATATAAATGCGTCAATCCGTCCGCACGTTAATTAAAAAATTAATAAAACTACGATTCTAAATATTTTACCCTTTCATATTTAAATAATTGTCAGTTTTACTATTAAAATTCATAAAACCTCGACCGGCTGTTTCCAGTAGCTGCCATACAACTTCTCTTTTCATATGAAAATAACTCAGTGTCTAATTAAGCCAGCGTATGTTGTGAAATTTGATAAAAATAGTTAAATGCCATTAACTTCAGCAAAACTGTTTACTGTGATATCAACTCCCCCTTTCCATTTGCGAACAAATGACGTATAGAGAAAATCTGAATAATTTGAGATCGGTCGAGCTTTTTAATGTGTCACACCATTCTACAGACTACGTAAATTTGAGCCTATTTCACGTATTTTAAGAGAGATTAACTCAAGATCTGAGCCTTTTGTGTTAACAACAATAACAAATTAACACTGAGAGAGCCAGACTTTACGCAAGCATGGTAAATTCTTGTAGTCTGCATGATTAGTCTATCATTTGCAATTTAACTTGCATGTTAATTTTTTTTTTTTTTTTTTTACAATGCTAGTTTTTTTTTTTGTTTTTTATTAACATCATTACTAACATTAATAAGTAGTTACTAACAGTGGTAATGACCAATTAAGTATTAAGTTTTTCTAATATCTATGTATCATTATTTACTACTAACATCCTAATATACTAACATACTAACCCTTGTAAATGATGACTTTTTCCATTAATTGTGATAGTTCACGAAATGAACAACATAATTGATGCTTGGCTTAAGCAAAGGTCTGATACAATTAAAATTTGATTGCTCTAGAATTACAGGTTCGTTTAGCTGTCATACAACTGTGAAATTTATACCCTCATATTTAGGTACTTACTTAATTAAGCTAGAGTTCACCAATTTTGTAAAGGTTGATAGAATTTTATATAGTTAATATATTTTGTTCGTGCGAGTATCCTAGAGTTAACACAGTGAACTCTACACTATTCCTAGTTTTTTTTTTAAATTTAAATAAAACCTCTAAAACTTTCTTATAATTTTGAATTTAATTTATCATAAAATTAAAGTTTTTTTCAACAAAGTTTTAATTTTTTTTTAAATATTTCTATGAATGTTTCATTTAGCATAACATTTTATATCTTTTAAAATTGTATGTGCACATTTTAGGTTCCTAAACACAAAAACAAAACAAAAAATAAAAAATGAAAAAAAAGAAATTTAATTCTTACTTCTGCAAACCTCTGAAATCATAAAAAAAATCAAAAGTTTTAAATAACTACCGCTTCCTATAAAATTTAAATGTATGAACACAAAATGAATTGGTCAGCATATAAAATTAGATATTGGTATATTCATAAGATTGATATTATGAATTTTGTTAAAACAGAGCGATCCCAAAAAGATATATAATAACTTTTTAGAAAAGCATATAACTAAAACAAGTGTTTAAATCGAAACAATAATAAATCTTTTCAAAATAGTAACAAATCATTGTATAAATTAAAGTACATATTTAAAAGAATACGTTTTACATTGAGCCGCATAAAAAACGTTATCAATTTTTTTTTTAATTGAATTTTGTCCATAGATTATAACTTTCTCCTTCCTTATAAATTGATAATGAAATTTATGACATCTGTACAAAATAAAAGTTAAAGTTATATTATTTATAATGAAAATGTCTACATTAAATTTATTTGTGGGTCTTCGTTTTGTTGATGACCATTAATTGTTCAGTTTCCCATTCCGGAAACAACAAATTATTAGAAAATATTTTTTTTTTTCTTAAATAGAAGCAGAAAAAGGAACTATATGAACTAACCTCCAAATCTAACTAACCTCAACTCCTAAAACTAAAATGAAAATTCTTCTCTCAAATTTTAGTTGAGAATTAATTGGCCCCCGGAAATAACCCAGCAAGAAATAATCCCCCCCAAAAAAATGAAATAGCACCGCAAAATTTTGTATAGAAAATAACGCCGCAAAAATTTGGGCGTTATTTCATTTTTTTTTGCGGTTTTATTTCATTTTCTTTTTGGGGTCTTCTTTTATATGAAACAAGTAAATGTAACAGTAAGTCAATGCAACCGACTTATTTATACCCTACACCTAAAAAATTCAAATTAAATTAAAAATCCATAAGTTATTTTAGTTATGTATTTAATATAAGCTAAAAAAATAAATGCTTTTACAAACCTTTGTACAAAATTTCAGGTTTCTATCTTTATTAAATTCGAAGATATGCTTGTTAGGTTTTGTGAGTTGTGTGGGAGATACCCGAACAACCACTCCAATTCATCTCAAATATCAGGGATTCACGAAAACACACTCTCGTACCAAATTTTAAGTTTTTATCTTTATTAATTTCGAAGATATGCGTATTCGGTTTTGGGAGTTGTATGGGAGGTACCCGAACCCATGGTACGATTTCGCTCATTTGCAATCCCCGCCTTACTTTAGTCATTGTTAACCTACAATATAAATTTCATCAAGATAGTATCATTATTTTTTGAGTTATCGTGCGTACGCTCATCGCTAAATCGACTCAGGAAGTGATCCTGATTCAGAATATATATACATGTCCATATCTAACTCTCTTCCTTTTGGTGGTTACAAACACTATACCAAAGTTAATATACCCTATACTTTAAGTCTATGGTATAATAATCCCTCAGAAGAAAATAATAACAACTATATTTTGAGGATTATTTCATTTCATTTTGATGAATGATTATTTTGATCTATTTATTTCAATGAATGCTTAAATTAATAATTAAACTTTTATATTTGTTTTCAATATTTCCAATTTCAAGTTTTGTCCTTCTAGAGTTATGGGGACTCAAATCCTGTTTGATAAACTTTATAACCTATAAACTTTAATAGCTTTTCCTATTTTCTTTTCCTAGTCTCTCCTAATCGAACATATACATGTATATAAATATTCTGAAAAAGGCAAATACCTTTATTTGAATCCAACTCTAAAATCTTTAAGTCAGAATCTCGCTTATACATATATATAAGTATTCTGAGAAAAGAAAATAGTCTGATTTCGTGGCCAACTTTAAAATCCTTTCTATCTTGCGCGATTTATTTGTTCGTCCACAATGTAGTGATCCCTTAATTAATATATGTTATTTAAGTTTTCTTAGTAGATAACATCTTAAAAGAATTTGGGGGATCATTTCATTTTAATTTGAGACTATTTTTAGCGGGGCTATTTCCGGCAGTCGAATTAGTTAATTTTTTTTGGTGGCTTACTTCATTTTTATAACTCAGGGATTCATAATTGGAGGTTAATATGAATTAAAACCTACAAATTCCAAATATATTTTTGCGGATATTTTAGATATTAGTTATTTTTTAATTTTGAAAGTTATTGACTTGGATGTTAGTTCATAGTATCGGAAGAATAAAAAAAGTCCAAGAAGATTTTTTTTTATTTTTTCAGACTAAATTAAAGTGAAAAATATTTATTTTAAATTATTATTCTTAAAGCACTTTACCAGAAAAAATTAACATAAACGCTTTATTTAAACTTAGATCGTGCGTTGTGTACCGTGATTTTCTTTCGAAATTCAAAAAATTTAATATGGATTTTACAACAAGTAGAATAAGTTATAAATAAATATGATTTTAAAATGGAAATTTTTACTCGGTAAGGTATTTACTTTTTTATTTTTTTTTCTTTTAAATTTACCGCGTTACTTTATTACGAAATTTTGTAACAAAATTCTTCTGTTTTAAAGAATAGAAAATTAAAAAAATTTTGAATACCAATACGTTTTTAAAATTTATTCATTGTACTCAGAAATTCATAAAATTCATAAAATTAATAAAAACTGAAGCCTTTAACTTAGAACTACAAATTATGTTTGGCTTATGAACAAATTTCTAAATTTTAAAATTTTCTTACCTTTATTTTTTTCTAAAAATTGTACAACAGAATTTTTAAAGCTAAATTTAAGGAAATTTATTATGTGGTCTTATTTTTTTTTTTATTGATAGAAAATTTCAAGAGCCACCTAAAGGAATTAAACATGATTTTTGCGGATATTGTTGGGCTTTAACCAATCACCCACCACCACCACCTTTAACCATCCCTTTTAAAATCAAACTTTGGTTTGAGACCTTTAATATAAAGTTACAGTTTAGCAATTCTTTCGGATATTGTTGGGCTTTAACCAATCACCCACCACCACCATCTTTAACCATCCCTTTTAAAACTAAACTTTTGTTTGAGACCTTTAATATAAAGTTACAGTTTAGTTTTAGGGATAAGGATGTAATTTTAGTTTCAAAATTTTTCACAATATGAAAACACCAAGGAAGGCAAATTTATAGATTGTTCATTATTTAGAATACCCAATTTAGAGATTCCATTATGTATGAATATGATTCGATTGTTTTTAGTTTCTTTATAATTCAATTTTATTAAGTTAAATTTTAATATTAAACTATGAAAATTTAGGATACTAATAATAAAATACCGTTTACCGCATACATTTTAACCTTTCTTTCCTTTTTACCTCAAAATATTTATTAGGTATATTACATACCCATATTAAATATTTAAAATACAGTATATAACCGTGTACAAATACAATTCACGTATTCAAATAAAAGTCATTGTCATTTTATTTTCATATGTATTTAAATAAATGTACGTGTTGATATAAGGAATAGAAATTTTATACATTTACACATATACTTTTTGAAAAAGGAAAATAAATGTATAAGTTAAACTTTATGTTTTTCTGTTTGATGTGTTGATGTGTTAAATTTTTACTCAATAAAACCATATTAATCCCATTCCAAGAATAATAAATGTTGAAAACCTTAACTACTTTACACACTATAATAATCTTATAGTAGAGAAAGAAAATAGTATGGAATGGTTTTATGTATTAAATGTGAAGTAAAGAATGGAAAGAGATTAAAAAGAAAATACGAATATTGTGCAATTTAGATATTATATGATTAACTGGTTTTTTTATAAGCTATAATTAAATGATATTAGATGTTATTAGATTATAATTATTTTGTGTACTAATTGTTCAATTATTAAGCTGATACCTAAACCTGTCTGTACCACAGATAAGTCGGCAAAAACAAAGTAATATAAGGATATCTACTTACTATAATCTCGTATTTACTATATCCAGTAATATATAAGGATATTTTGAATATAAGGATATAAGGATATCTTGAGTTTATGATATCTGTGAGTTATAATTATAAATTAAAAATTATTATAACATATAAATTATTAATTACAGTTTACCCTTAAATTAAACCCATTGGACAAATGATAGCTGAATCAGATCGAAAACCAGACAAAAAAAAATGTCACTTTTATTATGATTCGAAACCCCGATTGAAATGGTAAATAATCACTTTGCTGTTATGCTGTAACAACTACATAAAGGAAATACTTACGAATTCAAATTTATGTAATTCTTCATCTCTCAAAAATGATTAGCATAAACGAATAAAAGTTATTCAAAAATTTACATAGTTACTTTCTAAAGTTATATTTTGAAGAAAAAAGTCATCATTAAATTTCCCTTATCTCATGTTTATTCAAAATGAAAGGTGCTGTTTAATACATTTAAGTCGCACAAATTAAAGGAATTGTCCTAGAATCCCTTTTTTTAGCTTCTTTCAACGATTCCCACCTAAATAAAAAAAATAATCATGATATAGATTTTTTAACTTTGGCACCTGTTTTATGATTATACCCGTACGATAGGATCGGGTATAATAAAATTACTCCTCCGTTTGTAACACCTCGAAATAAGCGAGCTAGATATACCTTCAAAGGTATGGATCGGATCAGAAAAAAATTCTAAGACTTTTGAGCCATGTCCGTCCGTCCGTCCGTCCGTCAGCACGCTAACTCAAAAACTAAGAAAGCTAGAATCTTGAAATTTACACAAAATATTCTAGGAATAATTTGTAGGTTCCCTATTTTTTTTGGTTGAGTTTGGACCAAAACTTAGGGTAGCTCTCGAACGCCTAACTTTTAGATCCCAACATTTTTTTTGAAATAGAGCTATGAAATTTTAACTGCTGATCTCACAAAAATATTAATTTTATTTTTAATAACTTTTTTTTGTAGCCCCACCCGTTACGGAGCTACACCTTCCCAAAGGTTCAAAAAAACTCTATATTTAAATTATTATAGCACAAGTTATATAAGGTATATCTTCATTTTGAAAACCCCAAACGATTACTACTTTTATTAGCTTTAAAAGTATATATACAATAAATATATATTTGTGGCATACGGTGTCTTAATTTACCGTTATGCGAAACTCAAATTTTGCAAAATATCCTCTTAATCCCTTTCCTCCCTTCTATCTTTTAAGCGGTTTAAATTGAAAATTTGAAATTTTGACAGTTAGATCTTTGAAGTTAGATCTTTGAAATTAAGTATGAGTCATTTCAGAAATTTTTTTTGTATCACCCCCCGTTTAGGAGCTGTAAGGGGTCAAAAACTGAAAATTTCCTATTTTTAAACACCTGTAACTTGAACACCTGTTAAAATTTTTTTGAAGTAATACACAAAAATTAAAGCTTCAACATTATACTTTTATTTCTGTTAAAAACTTTTTTTTAATAATATAGGGTTACTTTATAATTGACGAAAGTGTTACTTGATTTTTTCAAATTTTCTAACAAATTTCTTCAACAAATTTTTTGCATTTGTTTTACTCGATAATTTGAAATTGTTGAGGATATAATGCGTAGTACAAAAAAATGTAAATAAATAAACAACATAACGGTTGCTTGAAGAATTTTTTTATTTATATGATATTGATATATATACATACTTATATAATATCATGTTTATTTACATATCGTATATGTCACTGATGAATGAATGATAAGAGTATAGATGTATATTATATAGCGCCGTATTTACATACATATATGTATTTTATTGTACTTATAAGAAATTATTCTGTCAATGGAATATTTAAATATAATATAATATAATATTTAAAATTATATTTGTTATTTTGTACTAAGTAAATTTAATATACATTTACCTCTTAGTATTAAATGGTACTATAGAATATTTGAAAAAGTTTTGGATTGATAATCGTTATGTGGAAGGTTAAAATCTGCTTTTGAAGAATGTACATATAAACATATAGTTTTAATATATGTACAACCCATAGCATTAGAAATTATAAAATTCACCCAAATTATTTTAAAATACTAAAATATTAAAAAAATAATATTGTAAGCAGAGTTAGCTGTTAGCTGTGAACATACTAACGGTTCGTACGCGTATCTAAGAGTTGACAAAGACAACTGTATTCTTCCTCGTTTTTAATAGATATTAACGTAAATTTGTTTATATGTTTTTTTTATTTTTATTTAGACAACTGTTTTGAATTCTCCAACCCGCCTGATGTTTGATCTACAATACAATTTTCTATTGTAAAATCTTCCATCTACTTCTTCTTCTTGTAAAATCTACAAGGCATCTACAATTTAAATTATTTAAATTATCTAATAGTTTTTATTTGATTTAAAAATAATTCCTTATGCGTTAAACAAAAAGGACATTAACTGGCAATTAGATAAATAAATTCCAAAAATTGTACAATTTAAAATTTAATCTCATACCAATAAAATTGTCCTTAAAACAGTAAATCGGTAGCAAAATGTTACAATATATAGTTATATATTTAGTTTTCAAAAAAAAAAGTAATCAATAATCAGTAGTTGTGACATTATTATATATAAAGTATTCATAACATAACATTTGTTCTTATAATAACTTCATATTTATATTAACATAACACAGGCAAATATATAAACATGTTGAATAGATGAATTTAAAAAGGATATTTCAGAGGAGAATATTAATTGTAATATAACCATGACCTTAGGTTATCTATAGATTATCCAGATACTCTGTATACATACGGTATAAACAGAACTGATTAATAAGCACTGAGTCTTAAATAAAATGTAAATATTATAAGTTTCCTTAGCATTTTCCATATTTATTTCAATTAAGGATACAGCTTTATAAAATTCTAAAGAAAATCTCTCATTTCTTTATGTAAAAGTATATTTATACCTTATATTTTTTTTTTTTTTGTTTTTATTTTTTGTAAAAGGGAATTTAAATATAATTTTATATAAGAAACGTTTTTGAAAATGCCACAAAACAATATATTCTCATTGTATGTTAACAGATTTACAGTGACAATTTACCAACAAGATGTTACCTTAAATTAAAAGTTAAGTTTAGTCAATTCTTTATCATTATTACAGGAACAGAAGAAAATATTTTGTTTAGCTGATTGTTTTTTGTTTTTAAGTAACTTTTGTTGAACCAACTTAAAAAATGTTTCATAATTAAGATGTGTGGAAATTTCCTTTAATAAATAAGACTTGTGGAAAATTCTTAAACGTATATAAGTAAATAATACAAAAGGTTTATGGAATGAATGAATTAATCAGAGGATTGATACTGAAAAGCTTATCTTTACCACAGGATAACGTATTCGAAGAAAATGGAAAATTTTCCAGAAAAAAGGAGGGCATTGAAAAAGGAAAAGTTTGGATGATGGGAAAACACAAAATTAAAAAATCGAAAATTAAATAAAACAAAAAAATTATTTTTACTTAAATTAGAATCTGTTCTCTTCAATGAAACATCACCACTCTAATAATTTTAAGATTCCAACCGTTTGGAATTTTATATTTATAATTAACAGAAAACCTTAAGCCAGAAATATTAAAAAAAAATGAATGTCCTTCGATAGAATTACTCTTTTACATTTAACAATTTTTTTAAAAAATACTTTTTGAACTTGACTAATAACATTTTTAACTTAATTGATTCACATTTTAAAACACTAGAGCCCACAGCCGGTTTAATTATCATCTCTTTTTAAAGTCTCAATAGCTTGTTGTATCCTTATAAAAAATATAGTGAATAATTTACAAATTAACTGCTATTCAAATAAGAAGTGCTGTACTTAAATCTAAATATAAAAGAATATATACTTTAATAAAGATGATAAGCTTACAATTTTATCTTTTATTGATCAGTTTTCAAGTACAAAAACTATTAATTAATGATACCGCCCAAAGCAAAATCCCCAATCTCTACTAGGATTTGATACATTTTCTTTTTGCTGTTTAGTGTAATGTATTTTGTATAATCGTTGTCTCTTTTAATTTCTATTAAATTAAAATTTTGTTCAAATTTATTTTTGGATCACTTTTGTTTATTGCGTTAAAAATATTTTTTATCCCTAACTCTTATCACGGATTAATGAAATTTTCTATTTTCTACAATATTTATAATAAATTTTATAAGAAAAGGATAAATAACCTTCTTAAGCATGGTTTTTTTTTCGTGACCTATAACAAAGTCCAAGTGGTCTAAGTGAAAAATGTAAATTGTAATAGGACCAAAAACCGTAAATAATCGCAATTTTCGCAATTTTACCAATGTTAATTGTTACTATTAGCAAAATTAGCTTTACTACAAATTTTACAAGTAATTTTTAAGTGATAAATATGTTAAAACTTTTTGTAACACTTATAGCTGCTTAAATGCACTTAAGAACCATGATCATTTCTAAATAGATTAAAGAAAGAATAGTCAATTTCATGATAAAATATAAAATATATTTTAGGGAAAAATTATTTTCCCAGACATTACATTTTAATGCATTAGAAATCCTATTATTTATGTTTTTTAGGCATAAAATCCATACTGGGAAACTACTACAGCGTAATTTGGGACCCAACTATAAAATTGCTCCTAATAACATTAAACATTATTTTAAAGTCCAACAAATGTATTTCAACTTACCTACATCACAAAAAATAATAACGTTGTACTGAAATCGAAATTTTATCTAGGTTTTCAAAACTATTTTTGCTTCATTGCAAGTTTAATATTGCAATAAAATCAAAATAGAAACTTTGGTGATTTATTTTGCGGTTTTTCACTTTATTACAATTGGATTTATTACAGGTCATCGGTTTCTTCAACCCTATGTTAAACAAATTAGCCTTGAACTTACAAGTTCATTGAAATAGAATTCTGTTAGAAACTTGTTTTAAAGGTTGTTATTAATTTACGAAAATAATTAGTTAACAGGAGTTGTCTTGTATACTCTTTCCGAGTATCTTAAATTTTTTAATTAATTACCTTTACTATGTTAAAAAAAAAAAAACCTAATTTTCTTTTTATATGAAAATTTATTTGACTTCCCAATTTTTTTCTAAGATTTTTTAGTGATAACTTCTTCTTTATATTACACTTTAATTATAAAATAAATATTTTTTTCTTTTTTACTTTTTACCTTCTTTTTGACTCTAAGATTATAAGAAATAAACTTCTTGTTACAAAAATTTAAAATAATTTTTTTTTTCTTGTTTTAATTTTTATTGGCAGCTCTTCCTTTTTCTATTTTACCCTTTACCAATCCTCAATGAGGAAAATAACATTTCCAAAATATTGAATCCTTTCTATTCATATCGTTATTATCTGTTAATAATTACACAGCTTAACGCTTATATACAGCCAGCGTTATTTTGCACTTTTCAAAAAGAACAGCAACAAAATTTGAAAGGATCTAAAGAAAAAAGGATAAAAAATATATTTTTCTTTGTTTCAAATCAATTCAGTGAACAAAAGGTCAGTGTAATCAGATTAAAACTAATTGTGGACTTGTTTTCATCATTGTTTATTTTTTAAAAGGATGATAGAAGAAAATAAAGGTTTAAAGTGTATTTATTATTATATTGTATTGTCTTCAATATTTTTGTGAACGTAAATTGTAAATTTCAGATATTTTTTTGTTTTTGTTTTCGAGCAAAATGTGGGATAGGTGTTTGTTATTGTCATTGTACAGTTTTTCTATATTGTTCCATCATCTTTTATTAATATTTTTTCTTTAACATCTATTACAATTTAATAAAACCGTTGTGCATAAAATGGACTATTTAAATTTATTGTAATTTTTATAATAATAATGTATTATTAAGTTAAATTAGGGTTTAAAATAATATTATTATTAATAAGAATACTAATACCAATAATAACAGCCGCTACAGTGACAGTGGGGGTTGCCTTCGATAATTACCTCATACAGTAAGATGTTATATACTATGTTGTACAGTTACACATTATATGTTGTAACTGTTGAAACGGCTATAGTCACTGTTAGCAAAATAGTAATAATAATAATAGGCGGATTCATTGTTTCCTTACAGTCCCACTCCCAATTCAATGTTTCCGTATTAATTTCCTATTCTTTCCTATCCTTACTCCCTAGCCAATACACTGCTTTCGCAGGTAAGGTTTTCATCCCATTATATTGGCTAAAGGGGGATGTGGGTTCCGTTAGTAAGAATTTGACACTACCAAGAGGGAAATTTTTGGTGTCTTTGAAAGATTACTACCTCCCTTAGGGAAAACAAAAAAATAGAAATTAGTTAACACTCTTTTCATTTTTAAGTAATTAATTGGTAAAGAAGAATAGAAAATTATCCCTATATGTAGGCCCTGCTACCAGTTGCGTATTTTTAAGTAATTATTTTAATTCATTCATTAATATTTACTCATGTGGAAAATTATATTATTGAAGTGAAACTTTGCTAATAAAGCGCATGTTTTAAAAAATTTGTAAAAATCCCGCAATATTGACATCAATAACCCGTCTATTCATTAAAAAACCATTAATTTTAAAATTTACCGTTATTAGTGTATTTGATTTCCTAAATCTCATGAAAACCTAACTTTGCTATTTTAAGGCAGCGAAATAACACATTTCTTACACGCAAGCTCAAAATTAGAGCTTTTACGAATTAAAAATTTTCCTTAAATTCAATAAGGTAAATTTAGCTCATACTCATTTCTTTTTGCATTTCTTAAGACAAATGGTAGGTTTTTTTACACTTTCTTTACATAGAAAAGTAACAATAGTGTTACTATTGCTCAGATACATTTTATTTATAAGCTTTAAATTTAATTAATTCTTCTTCAATAAGAAGTGATATTAGAAAATTCTTCATCTTATCGATTTTTCTTTATTCGTTTAACTCCTATAAGAAGCATAGGGGATCCACTAATTTGACCTTTTATGCATAATAAACTTAGTTTCAGTTTCTTTTTTTTTTTTTTTTTTTTTTTACGAGGGTTGGTGGAAAACTCGAAAGTCACCAAGAGGAACTGCACGTGCTTCCTCAGGGTAGTGTTGGACTTTAACCAACCAAAACCATCCCCCTTTTAAAAGCAAACTTTAGGATGGAACCTTTAATACGAATGTACAGTTTAGTTTTGGGGATAGGGATGTGGGAAAGATCATTGGGAAAATTGGGAAATTTGGATTATGGGGGATAGGAAGAAAAATTTTGAGGGACATTTTGAAGAAAGATGTTGATGTTCTTCTTAAACTTAAGTAAATCGTACACATAAGAATTACCAACTTTAGGGAGTACATGCCATGGTATATGGTTCCACAGGCGGGACGGGACGTTTCTTGAATCATTATCTCCACTAAACCATTTATTACTCAACAGTAGCTATTGCGTATAAGATTATGAGATACAAATATTAATTTTGGCTGCCATCTATTATTTTATACGAGCTTTATTTATTTATTAATTATTTTTATATTACAAAATGGAATGTTAGGATACAATTACTACTATTTAACCGGGGTTTGAACCTGAAAATTTTTAATTGAAAGGCCAACAATTTAACAATTACACCATTGGTCAGATCTTATAGGTAATAAAAGTATTACTTATAGAAAATATTTAATACTAAAAATTTACAGTTTGACTTAAATATTATGCCTTCTTATGATCTTATTAGTACCTACTTAGCCAATAGAGATAATAAAAAAAATTACTAAAACCCTGGAAGGAACAGCAGCTTGTAGACGTTCTTATTAAAAAATTTAAAAAATATAATACTAAAAAAGTCAAAGTAGAGTAAATAAATAAATTTAAATGAAATGTACTTTTTGCTTAGTTCAATTAATTATGTCAACTTTTTCTTCAAAGTTTAATTGAAAAAATTAATTGAAATTAATTATTATAAAAGCTATCAAACAAAATTTGAAAGAAAAAAAATAATATATTTTTTTCTTTTCTTTTCACTTCTTAATTTTTCTTTTTTTTGCCTGTCATTTTTGAACTTTTCCCATTCCCATTTTGTCAATTTTTCCTTGTCAAATAATCATGTTGGTTTGCCTATGGTGTAAAAACAAGAGATTTTCACTGTCATGTCATTTTTTTCCTATTCGTCCTTTTTTGTCTGTTTTAGTTACTTTCTCCCTTTTTAATGTATAATTCACTGTTTTTGTTATTGTCTTTCTCTTCTTTTGTGTTAAATTCTTCATGTTAGAGTTTCAAGGATACACTGATTCTTTATTAATTTATTAAAAAAAAAAAAGTTGAAGTGTAAAAAAAAAAATTATTTAAAGAATTTATTACTTCTCATAAAATCTTTTTTTACAATTTTATTATATAACCACTAAAAAAGACAAAAGTTGTCCTATTGTTTTAACCCTAAATTTAATATTTAATAAGTTTCAAAATAAAGAATATTGAAACAGAGGATATTATTGATAAAAAAGTCAACACAGAATTTTTACTGTAAATTTTGTGGTGAATTTAATTATTAAGATGTGGAGAATTTTCGGTGCGTAGGGTGTATTTAAATCATTACCAGTGTTGTCTGTCCTGGTAATGTAAAAATTTTATTTTTGAAATTGAAATTATTAGGTAATGTGGTTACTGTAAGATGTTCACTATAAATTCTGTTTTTAATTAAAATTCATTGTTTTAACGTGAACATCAAACTGTTTCAGAAATAATTAAATTTTCATATTTTTGTGTAAACACATATTTTAAAGTGTTTCAAATATTTTTTTTTCTTTTAAATTGAATAAGTAGATTTTGTACAGATTTTTAGTTAAAGTCGTCAAAAAATTGAATATTTGTTAAATCATTTGTTTTTGCTATGGTAAATTTATACTTAGATAGTTAACGTAGAATCGGAACAGATATTAATTTTAATTATTTGTAGATTGATTTTGAATGTTAAGGAATTATTAATTTGAGATCTTTTTCTTGATAATTTAAATCTCCCTGTTCCTTGGGTACATATATAGAACAAGAGTGAAACTAACCTATGTTGTACAAATTGGAACAAGATGGAAGCTAAGGCAATATTTTGGAAATATATTATTATTATTAATATAATTTTATCTCAATTAATTCGCATTTTAATTACCACATGAGTACACTGTAGAATTTCTTAAATTATGGCAAGTGGTTCTCCCCAATCTAAAACTTAATGTTTTCCTAATCCATAACTTAATGTGAATTTGTTATATGTGAGTTATAAGGTGTAAATTAAAATTTTTAGTTTATATTTGATATTTGTTTTGTTGTAAATTTTTTGTTATGATTCAGTAGGCTTTTCTGATACTGGTAAAAATTATTTTTGTAAGTGAAATTTTCGAAAATTTTGCTGAAGGCTTTCATGAAACTTAACAAAAGAATGTACTAAATTTTTCCCTATTTACATTTTCTGAACAAGTCCTTTAAGTCGAACCATTGCCTAAAATCAAAAATAACTAATAAACATTTTCCTATAATTATACTGTATATGCTGGCTAATTTATTGGTATTGTAGTAATACAAATTTTCAATTAGCAATAATCGCATCTTGGTAAAACTTCATTTGTTATTAGATCGCGATTGCGCAAATTTCATCTCCTTCTTTTATGTGAAGATAAATTTAAGATATTTTTTGTAAAAAAAAATTTAGTTTAATAAATTATGCAAGTTTTAAACAGAAAAAATAAATCATTTTATAATGAAATTTAAATCGCGGTACACCTAACCCTTCAAATTTTTAATAAATAAGTAAAAAAAACATAAATTTTTTTCGAATATTTTAAAATTTTTCATTCAAAATTTTAATTAATACATAATTGACTTTTCTTAATGCATTCTTAATTAAAAATTTCATTTATTCAATAAATTTTCTATTAAATTTGAAAATGATTACCTATTTCATTAGTTTAAAAATTAATTTCAAATGCCAATCATTTCTTAATTGTTAAAAATATTTTTTATTCATATTGTCTGATTAAAAATTCATAACGTGAAGTGAACAAAATTTTTCATTTAAAATTGAAATAGTGCTTTACCATTCTTTAGAACTTTTTTTGTTCTTAATGTAAAATAAAAATCCTCTATTGAATTTCCTTCTTCTAAATTTAAAACGTATTAGAATCATTTAAAACTATAACTTTTAATATAATTTTTTTAATCAAAATATCAACTTCAGGCAATTTTTACCCATTGCTTTTAATTTATGGAATAACCAAACAAAAAAAAAATCTAATTAATTTTTTTTTTCTTTATTCTTTCATTCAATTTAAACACTCGCCATAAGAATTTACAAAATATTTATTTTAACACTACCGCCAGGAAACTACTCCATTGAACTGTGTTAGTTGATATCTGATGACGAACTATCAGAAAACATTAAATAAAGTTTGGTACAATCCAAAAATTATCGAATCAAAGGCGCTCCGCCATAAGTCCGAAAATCCAAAATGACATAGATACAAAAAAAATTTCGTAATTATTTTCATGCTTATGTCAAAAAAATTTATTTCGGGCTTATGACAATGACAAAAATCCGAAAATCTAAAAATATGAACTATATGAAAACTAAACACGTTATCATGCATTATTATATTTTGTTTACCATAAATGCACGAAACATCAATATTTTTCATATGAAAAAAAGAATGAGGTGTCACAGCTTCCAGGAAAATATCATCTATTAAATTTAAGTCTCAAAATAATAGACATACAGTTCTTTTTCGAATCTAATGCAAAACGAGGAAGAGTGCAGTAGAGTAGACTGTGTCAACTCTGGGATACCCGTATGAACGTAATATATCCTGTTTCTATAAAACTTGATCATCTTTTAAAAACATTCAGAGTTTTAGTACCGAACTATAGAGATATATTTATGTAAATTGTGGAGTTGTATGATAGCTACCCGAATCTATTGCGCCTAGCTTCATTAAGTTCCAAGAAATGCAAAAAGCCGGAACCGGCTGCTTTAGACCATTCAAATTTTACAAAAGTTTTTGGCATGCAACTCGACACTTTTTCACTAAATTTCAGATAGCTAGCTTCAATAGACACTGAGTTATTTTCATTTAAAAAGAGAAGTTGTATGGCAACTATCCGAACCTGTCATATCATCACAACAAAATTTTACAGAAGTTGTTGCCTTAAAACTCGATCATCATTTGCAAAATTTCAGATACCTAGATTGAATAGACACTGGGTTATTTCCATTTAAAGAAAGAAGTTGTATGGCAGCTACTCGAACCCGGCGGCCGAAAATGCTGGAGTTAAATACCAAAACTAACAATTTTGTAAAAGTGACGTAATAAAAATTTCAGCCTCCTAACTCCTTTATTTTTTGAGTTATCGTGCGGACGGACACTGAGTTATTTTCATTTAAAAAGAGAAGTTGTATGGCAGCTACCCGAACCCGTCGCACCACCACAACCAAATTTTGCAGAAGTTGTTGCCATAAAACTTGATAATCATTCGCAAAATTGCAGATACCTAGATTGAACAGATACTGGGTTATTTCCATTTAAAGAAAGACGTTGTATGGCAGCTACTCGAACCCGGCGGCCGAAAATGCTGGAGTTAAATAGCAAAACTAACAATTTTACAAAAGTGACGTAAAAAAATTTTCAGCCTCCTAGCTCCTCTATTTTTTGAGTTATCGTGCGGACGGACACTGAGTTCTTTTAATTTAAAAAAAGATTTTGTATGGCAGCTACCCGAACCCGTCACACCACCACAACCAAATTTTGCAGAAGTTGTTGCCATAAAACTTGATCATCATTCGCAAAATTGCAGATACCTAGATTGAACAGACACTGGGTTATTTCCATTTAAAGAAAGATGTTGTATGGCAGCTACTCGAACCCGGCGGCCGAAAATGCTGGAGTTAAATAGCAAAACTAACAATTTTACAAAAGTGACGTAAAAAAGTTTTCAGCCTCCTAGCTCCTCTATTTTTTGAGTTATCGTGCGGACGGACACTGAGTTCTTTTCATTTAAAAAGAGATTTTGTATGGCAGCTACCCGAACCCGTCGCACCAGCACAACCAAATTTTGTAGAAGTTGTTGCCATAAAACTTGATCATCATTTGCAAGATTTCAGACGCCTAGCTTTATTAACTTCCAAGAGGTGCAAGAAGCCTGAACCGGCTGTTCTAGGCCAAACAAATTTTACAAAAGTTGTTGGCATGTAACTCGACACTTCTTTACTAAATTTCAGATTCCTAGCTTCAATAAACACTGAGTTATTCTCATTTAACCGGATAAGTTGTATGACAGCTACCCGAACCCGCCGCACCACCACAACCAAATTTTACAAAAGTTGTTGCCATAAAACTTGATCATCATTTGCAAAATTTCAGACGCCTAGCTTCATTAGGTTCCAAGAGGTGCAAGAAGTCTGAACCGGCTGCTCTAGACCAACCAAATTTTACAAAAGTTGTTGGCATGTAACTCGACACCTCTTTACTAAATTTCAGATTCGTAGCTTCAATAAACACTGAGTTATTCTCATTTAAACGGAGAAGTTGTATGGCAGCTACCCGAACCCGATGCACGAGCACAACCAAATTTTACAGAAGTTGTTGCCATAAAACTTGATCATCATTTGCAAAATTTCAGAAACCTAGCTTGAATAGATACTGAGTTATTTCTATATAAAGATAGAAGTTGTATGGCAGCAACTCGAACCCGCCGACCGAAAATGTTGGATTTAAATAGCAAAACTAACAATTTTGCAAAAGTGACGTAAAAAAAATTTCAGCCCCCTAGCTCCTTTATTTTTTGAGTTATCGTGCGGACGGACGGACGGACGTACATGGCTTAATCGACTCAGAATTCGATTCTGAGCCGATCCATACCTTTGACACTATATCTAGCTCGACTCCTTTAAGGTGTCACAAACGTAATGGCAAATTTATTATACCCTTGAACATAGTTCATACGGGTATAAAGATTATACACTTTCTGCAGGGATTTTATAATTGGTTACAAAATAAGGTTTATACGGTTTTTTCAAAATATCTATTTATATGCATATTATGACACAAGTATGAAATTTGAATTTTTTCGGACTTACGTCAATTAAGTCAATCTGAAAAGTTCGAAAAAATAAAATGACATAAGTTCGAAAAAAAATTAACGATTTATTTTTTGCGGATTTATATCATTTTTGATTTCGGACTTATGCCAGAACTCCTCAATTCAAATAAAAATAATTTCAAATCTTTGAATGGGCTGCAAGTTATGGGAAAACTGCTCAATGATTTTAATTTCTGTTCGTTAATGGAAAAATATATTTAGTCCATTAAAAATCAAATCAATACATTCTATTGTGGATTAAAATTGAATACAACAGAACAAAATGACAAAAAAAAAATTGTTAGCTTATTGATGTATTTATGATTTTAGAGTGTTTCTAATATTTTCGTTTTGTATATCTTTCTATTAACTAACTAACAGTTTGGAAAACGTTAAATAAGTATAAATATACGAATTATTATAGTATTATACAAACATTTTCAATTTGTTAATTAAATTTTGTGGAATAGCTATTGTGTATAAAATCATATTTATTAAATTTTGATTTCGTAAAAAAATTGTCAGTATGTCAAGAAAAATAAAAACTGATGACAATATGAAATTGTTATAAAACGTGTGCTAGTGTTTGTAACTAAAATTAATAGATATAGATTGATTACAATTGCAAACTTTTTATTAGATGTAGTAATAAATAATTTATTTTAATATAATATATTTTGAAATTTAGTTAAATCATTGCTAGTCCCCCAAAGGAAGAGTACTACTCTCCCAAAGTAACAAAGGAAGTTCACTGTAGCAGTACTTGTTTAGATCAAAATATTGCTCAATTCAAGAACATCCCCGTTTTAAACATAATTCCAAAAAAAATTTTAGATAAATTTGCTTATTAGTTTCACGCTGTTCGTCCGTCTGTTAAGAAAACTTATACATTGCTTAAAATAGATCAATAGAATTTTAGTAACAGATAGACCTCATAGATAGGCTATTACAGATTACAATCACTCAAAAAAAAAAGCTCTAACGTTTATATCTCAAAGTTCCGCTTAATATTTTTTCAATCTAAAAATGTTTGGACAGGAAATTTTATAATTTTGAAGTAATACCATAATTTTCCAAGGATTGATTCCTCCTTATTTCCAAATTACTTTTAGTCGAAAAAAATATTTTTACTTTAGATAAACTTTTAAGAAAAAGTAACTCTTGATATTTCATTATTTTTTCTTACATAAAATATTATATTAAAAATTCAAAATTTTTATAGAAAAGTAGTCACATTTTTTTTTAGGAAATGGAGATCTTTAAAAATCCTTATGGTTTAGATTCAGCCATGTTTTTTTTTTAAATAAAAATATATTAGAGTGCAGATGAGTTGTAGTTAAACTTCAAAATCACATCTTTTATTAAAGTTTTATGATTCTCAGGTTTGAAAATATAAAGATTTATATTCATTCGACTAATGGCTATTATCCTTACTAATGACTATTTAGTTTATTTCAATCAATTCGATGCGTATTTCCTCAATTTATAATACTATTAAAATGAGAATAAATAACCTTTATCAAAGATTCAACCATCAAGATCTTTAAATACACAAAAAAAATTTCTTAACAAATATAAAACTTTTATTTAACAAACAAAAAAAAAACATTTATCTTAGAGATTAATCAAAAATATTAAGAGTTTTTTATTATGTTCTTTCAGTTTTAATTTTTTTTACTTTCAAATTAATATTTATTTACTTTAAAATAAAATATAAAAGTACAAAAATCATATAAACAAACATACAAATCAAATTACAAAATTGTTATTTTTTGGGTATCATGTCCTTATGTTAACAAATGATGTATGTATAATTAAAAAACTTTATAAATGTCATTTTGAAATTGTATTTATTTACATATCATTTTCATAATTCTAAATTTTTTTATGTTATAATCTGATTAAAAAATTAAAATGTTATTAAAAAACGAATTATATATGTATAAAGAAAAAAAAAATTGAATAATAAATTTAAATTCATTTTTATAAATTGCAGACTGTAGTCTTTACCTTTTGACGTTTGAAAAAAAAATTTCTGTTTCCATTACGGTAAATTAAAGTACAAAATTGGAATAAAATATTTTGCGAATATTTTCACCTATAAAGTTTAAGAAATTTCCTATTGTTTGGATTTTTCAGATTGAAAAAATATTTATTAGAATAAGAGTTATATTATTTTAATTATACGGTTTTTTTGCGATCTCGTAGAGACTCTTCCTAGAAAGTTAATTTTTTAATGAGATCTAATAATTATTAAAATCTGATTGCCTTATGTAGTAATTTTAGAAGTAGACAGACTAAAAAGCAAATTTTTTAATATTATTAAATTGAAATACATATTTTTAAAAATGTGCTAAAAAATAATGTTAAAGTTAACATGGGTAGGATATTTGATGAAGTGAAAAAACTTATTAAATTATTTCTGTTCTTATTTTCTGAACACAAATCCAATTAAAAAATTTATGAAGTAAATTATTCAAATATATTTAAAATTTTGAAAAATAAAATTGTACTAAAAAAAATGTTCTTTTAAATTGAAAATATGTATTAAAAATGTTTTTTAATAAAATAAATAATAAAAAAAAATTTAAAACAAGAAATTAATACCATAATTTTATTCTTTTCTGTAAAAAGTTTCTGATACCATGAAAATTTCTGTAATTATTTCTGTAATGTTATAGAGGAAATAATTGATTTTATTAATTTAATTAATTTCTCTTGTGGTTTTAGTACAATTATCTTACATCATGCATGTATTATCATGTAAAATAATAATCAAAGTATGTCCAAAATTTCAAGTCTTTATCTCAAAGGAAAGTGAATCTAAAATACTTTTCTATAGGCTCCAACAGTTAGTTTATAAAAAGCTGTTAAAAAGAAGTACATTTATTATGATTTTATATAAGTATCGGTATGGGTAGGCTCCAACAGTTTGTTTATAAAAAGCTATTAAAAAGAAGTACATTTATTATGATTTTATAATAAGTATGGGTATTTTTTTGCAGTAATTGATTAGTTTTAAGATTTTCACACGTTAAGTTTTTTTACAAACCTTGAAAGTATAATTATAATTTTGACTCGCATAGAAAACTGTTACTTAAGTACAGTCTATACTTAATCTCTGCGTACAATTAAATTTATAAAAAAACGAGGAAGAATACAGTTGCCTTTGTCAACTCTTAGATACCCTTACGACCCGTTAGTATGCCTATCACTCTTCTTATAATATTATTTTTTTAATTTTTTAGTATTTTAAAATAATTTGGGTGAAATTTTATAATTTCTAGAACTGTGGGTTGTATATATATTCAAACTATATGTTTATACATTCTTCAAAAGCAGATTCTAACCTTCCGAATAACGATTATCTATCTAACTTTTCCAAATATGCTATAGTACCATTTAATACTAAGCGACAAATGTATAATACCTAAGTTTAATAATTTATACTATACATATGTATAAATTATTTATCGTACGGTATAAAAAATGTGAAGAATTGACTTTTCTGGAATTTTGAGGGGCTGTAAGTCCGGAACCCTATATAATTAAAAAAACCCGTTAACATACGTAAAACTATATTATTGAACCTTTAATTTTCATGTCTTGCCGAGGAAAAATTTTTACAGGTGCCTGAAAATAGCAAATTTTCAATTTTTGAGGAGTAATAACTCTTAAAGAGGGAGCGCTACCAAAAAATTTTCTGAGGAAACTTATACTAATTCTAAAAGTTCTTTCTTGTCTCAAAATTTCAGGTTCCTATCTCAAAACGTGCCCGAGTTATGAAAAAAGAAACATGCAAAATTTGGTTTTAACATAATGGTAAATTTAAATAGTAAATTACAAACTATTGCATAATTTTGATATTGTCTTATGGAGATAACAAAAATTCCGGTCTTCTAGTGTTTTTAGATTGTAAAACTACTACACAGAACCTGAGATATATACATCTGAAAATAGGAGTTTTTTGAAATTTTGGGGGGCTGTAACTTAGGAACCCTATACAATTAAAAGAAACCATTAACACACGTACAAATATATTACTGGACCTTTAATTTTTTTGTCTTGTCGAAGAAAAATGTGGATAGGTGCCTAAGTTAAAGGTGTTTAAAAATAGCAAATTTTCAATTTTTGAGCCCTAATACCTCATAAACAGGGGGGTGGTCCAAAAAAATTTCTGAGCAAACTTATACTAATTCTAAGAGTTCTTTCTGCTCTCAAAATTGCAAGTCCCTATTTGAAAGCGTTCCGGAGTTGATGAGGGTAGAGTTAAAAGCGTTCCGTTCCGGATGAGGGTAGAAAAATCATGCAAATTTTGGTTTTCATATAACGGTAAATTTAAATACTAAATTTAAAAAAATTGTACAATTTTGATACTAATTTATAAATTTAAAAAAAATACCTGTCGAATGACGTTTTTTGATTGAAAAAATTTTAAGTAGAACATGAGACATATGCATTTAAAAATAAAATTGTTTGCAAAACTTTAGCTTTTTTGACTGTTATAATATAAAAGTGAATTGCTAGTGCAAGCATTTTGGACTGTTATAATATAAAAGTAAATTGCTGGAATAAAGTTAAATAAAAATCTAGGAAATTTGAGGTTCGTGTTTCTTTTTTATTCCAGCAATTTACTTTTATATTATAACAGTCCAAAATGCTTGCACTAGCAATTCACTTTTATATTATAACAGTCAAAAAAGCTAAAGTTTTGCAAACAATTTTATTTTCTACTTTTTAGGGGGCGAATTTGGTTTCGATAAAAGCATATTTTAAAAAATATTTTTTTTACATATTATTTTATTTTATACTTTTTAGTTTTAAATGAAACACATAATTTGAATTTAAAAATATGGGATATTTTTTATTCATACATACATTAATTATTGTTTCTGATATAAAATACGTTTTATAATTTTATACCAAATGTTTAAGTAAATTAAGAGATGTTAAATCGATTCCATTACAGCAAGAGTAAAAATTTTTTATTCCAGTATGTAATTCATAAATAAAGAAAGTACCTCGCAGGGTAAAATATGTACCAAAATACTGTGATTATATAAATATTACAATCCAACAACATAACTCGAATGAAAATGATATACATAAATGTACTTTACTGTATATTTCTATAGTATACTATTAGTAGTATATCGTATATCCAAACAAACATCTAACCTTGAACACCTACCTACCTAATCGCTTAATAAGATCATGCAGTAAAAAATGTTGACAAATATCTTGATTTAAATTATAAACAAATGGAGCGGAACAAAATAATTTAGGAAATTAGTTTAACATAATAGTATGTGTATCCAGCCATTGGTGCAGTGGTTGACGCACCGCTTCTCATTCATAAGGGAATGAGAGGTCACGGGTTCGATTCCCGTGGGTACAATAATTATATAATAAAAAAAAAAAAAAATTCATAT
This sequence comes from Poecilobothrus nobilitatus, assembly GCA_947095535.1. Lineage (NCBI taxonomy): Eukaryota > Metazoa > Arthropoda > Insecta > Diptera > Dolichopodidae > Poecilobothrus > Poecilobothrus nobilitatus. The sequence goes on from OX352774.1 coordinate 32,632,707, forward strand.
ATCGCAATATGTAAATACTTTATAATATATCATTATATCACGTACTCATTCCTACCAGGAAACAAGGGTTATAGCTACCACATTTATGTACCACGGTACCTGAATATAAATAAATAAATAAATATTATGTACATACGTACGTACATATTTACATACGTAGTTTTAATTTTTTGTGTTGACAAATCATAATGTGTAATAGATTTTTTGTTTGTAAATCATAATGAGTAATGCGCAAAAGCATAATTTTGTAATGATCTTTACTTTTTATATTCTTTTCTATGTACAAAAATAATATTATGTAGGTACATAAAATTTTATTTAAAAAATATTGATGAATAGAGTTAAAAAAAAAAAAATTATACATATATACGAATTGGATTCGAACCACAGTCCACACATTAACACTCACTTTCAAGACCTGTACACTTTCCTCTGCACCATATATGCATTAATTCAATATGCATTAAAGAATGTTGACAGCAAATATTTTGATTTAAATACTAAACAAATGTTGTAAGCAAAATAACTTAGCAACATACATAAAAATATTATATGTATGGATTGTGTTTTGCTAATTATGCTAATACAAAACACCAGGAAAGATCAAAAATATAATGTGTATGTTTGTATGCATGAATAAGAGATAAAAATGTAAGTTTTAAATTGATATATACAAAAATATATACATATTTTATTCAAAAAATGTTGATGAATAGATAGTTAAAAAAAAAAAATGTTGCATGTGAACTGGATTCGAACAACATGATCCACACTTTTGAAACCTGTACACTACCCTCTGCACCATACTACACTTACAAATGTTGCTAACAGATTACGAACATAATAAAAAGCGTGGCAGAATGACAAATAAATAAATAAATAAACCGACAGCGACGAGTTAATATAAAAGCATATAAAATAGGGCTTTTTAAAAGTTTGAGGAGCTGTAGCTCCGTAACGGATGGGGCTACAAAAAAAAGTTGTAAATTATAAAATTAATATTTTTATGTTATCTATCAGCAGTTAAAATTTCATGTCTCTATTTCAAAAAAAATGTGAGGATCTAAAAGTTAGGTGTTCGAGAGCTACCCGAAGTTGCGGTCGGATCTCAATCAAAAAAAAAGGGAACCTACAAATTGTTGTAAGAATATTTTGTGTTAATTTCAAGACTCTAGCTTTCTTAGTTTTTGAGTTATCTTGCTGATGGACAGACGGACGGACGGACGGACAAAGCTCAATCGTCTTAGAATTTTTTTCTTATCCGATCCATACCTTTGAAGGTATATCTAGCTAGCTTATTTCGAGGTGTTACAAACGGAGGAGCAATTTTAATATACCCGATCCTTATCGTACGGCTATAAAAATAACATCTTTATTTAAAAATATTATATTCTTTTATTATTATTAATATTATTAACTTTTAATTTGATGTTGAAGAATAATCAAATTTTTTGTTTTTTTTTTATCCCATTAGAACATAATAAACAGTAGATCAATTTCTTTTATATCTGCAGACTAGAAACCATAATTTAATTCACTTATTACATATCTCTTTTTGCGAAATATATATGAGCCTTTCCTTTCCTCGTTTTGTCATGTCAATTTGTATGATATTTTTCGTTTTGATTTTGTATGAAAATTCCCTACCTCGATTAGACCCATTTACTTTAGAGTGCTGTGTTGAATGTGTATTAATTATAGAAAATTAATATATATTTAATTAGCTAATATATTAAATAATTAGCTATAATGTATAGTATATCTATAATTAGGTATAATGTATAGTATAGATAAAATTTCTAAATATTATTACTATATGTAAAAGAAAACCTCGATTTTATCTCGAGGAAATAAGGAAAGAAAAATTGTAGGTAAATTAGTTGTAAGAAATGGAAGAAAATAAAGCAGAAAACAAAATGAAATATCAAGAAAATAAAGAAACAAAAAAGAGAATCCTCGTCGAGAGCCTGACGGAGGTCGGCAAAATCGATCTAAGTGCGTATATGCATTTGACGTCAAAAAAAGAAAAATAGCTAAGTTCTAATCACATAAAATAAAATTTTTTCTCATTAGATTTTTTTTGAATTTGGAAAAATAAATGCTATTAATGAAAGAACGTTATTTATGACGGGTTCACTACAGACTGATGACCTAGTAATAACAATAATATTTCGCCAGTCATTAAATTTTTATATAAAATTTCAATTCATTACTTGTTTTAATTACTCACTATCTATCTATAGTAACTTTATAACTAATCTTAGCACCAAAAGTAAATCATCATTATTAATGACTGATTAAACTATATATAAACAATGTGATCTATATCCCAATCGTAATTCCCAATCGAAAGTTAAAAATTTTAACCCGAAGTAACACGAAAAGCTCCATTTTGATGAATTGAATATAATTCTAAAAATATATTTGAGTTTTAATTCAAGAAAAGTTTTTGACATAATTAAATTGGCTTGAAGTGGACATTTTTGAAGAACAAAAATAATGAGAAAATGAGTTGTAACGGTTTCTGAATTTTTCTCTTTTAAATTTTTGTTTAGAATTAGATATCCAAACTGTATTGGAAACTAATTCTTAGCATAATGAAAAATTAAACAGAATGTAATGTTTAGTATTCAAAAAACCATAATAAAAATAATTTTTTTTTTTTTATATTATATCGTGCAGATATATATATCTACGATATTTAAGACCGTTTTACCTTTAGCATGTGGGCCATCTCGGTACAAGTATTCAATTATAATTATATTTAATATTTTGTTTAAATTATTTTATTATTTTATATATTATTTTTGACCTGACCGAGATCTTTCGCCTGAAATACCGGTGACTTACGCACTGCACCATTGGTCAGATAAAAAATAATTATTTTTTATTTTTGATTGTTTATATTTCAATAATAGAAAATATAATTTACATTTATGTATTTTTATTAAAAACAAAAAAATATTAACCAGAAAAAAGGTTTTTTAATTTATAATTCAAATAAATTTTCACTAGTTCTACCCAAAAATAATTATATATGGTATTATTCAAAAAAAAATAACGTTTATTACGACATTTTAATGTATTTTTAAATTTCGCTTTTCGTTATTGGGAATTTACCACAAAGTTTACCTACGCGAATTCGCGTACGGCATACAAATAGAAAATAGAACGAAAAATATTGTGGTTAATAATAACTTCACCCCTATTTTTGGTTCATGCTATTAATTCAACTTATTTTTAATTTTTAATTTTAATTTTCTTTAGAAAATGTCCTATTTATTAGAATTATTTGATTTCATTTACGTACTTATTACATTATTTGATTTTTGAAAAATTATTATCTTCTAAAGTATACACCACCTACTTAAGCTTTACAAATACCTAATACAAAAAATTTGATTAAAATTTTATTACTTGTTAAAACGTAAAATAACGTGGTGAATTTCAATTACTTTTAAACTACAAAATTTCCATGGTTATAAATAAAACTAAATTAAACAAATAAAATAAAATTAGTATAAAACATTTTTGTATGTATGAATATATATTGTATGAACGTATATTCAAGGCTATAATAAATTTGCCATTACGTTTGTGACACCTAAATATAGACTCAAATGTATGGATCGCCTCAGAATCAGAATGGATTAATCCATGTACGTCTGTTCGTTCGTTTGTCCGCACGATAAAAATAAAGGATCTAGACTGACATTTTTTTTTAAGTCACTTTTGCAGTTAGTTTCGTTATTTAAATGCAGCATTTTCGGTCTGCGGGTTCGAGTAGCTGCCATACAACTTCTTCTTTATATGGAAATAACTTATAGTATATATTAAAGCTAGATATTTGAAATTTTGTAAAAGCTGTTGAGTAACATTCCAACAACTTCTGTAAAATTTGTTTGATCTAGAGCAGCAGGTTCAAGAAGCTGAAATATAATTCCTTTTTTCATATAAGCATAATTTATATCATAACTTCGTAATTAATAAAGCTAGACATCTGAAATTTTCTAAAAAAATATAAAGTTTAATGGCAATAATTTTTATAAAGTTTGGTTGCACTAGTCCAGCAGGTTCAGGCTTCCTGCACTTCTTCGAACTTAATGAAGCTAGGCGTCTGAAATCTTAGAAAAGATACTCAAGATTTATGGCAATAACTTTTGTAAAATTTGATGATCAAGTTTTATGGAAACAGCATATATTATGTTTATACGGCTATCCCAAAGTTGACAGAGTTTACTCTTCTTAACTCTTCCTCGTTTTTTATTCATTTTATATGATAAAGATCAAAGAATTTATATTTTGCTAAAAATAGATCACTTTAATATTTATAGAATTTATCTTTTTGTTATTTATAATATTTTATGCTATTTACGACATTTGTGACACAGAGTAGTAATTTGTATTCTACACAGTACCGTAATTTATTTCTAAATAAAACTTTAATTTGACTAGTTAATACCTATATTTTTGTTTTCATTTATTTTTGTAATAAAGAAAAAGTCTCAACTCAATAGTATTAAACTGAAATATTTAAGGACAAATGCAATAACAAAATATAAGCATTTTGTTGATTGCAGGATATAAAAGTAACACACTATAAAATAAAAAACTTTACTATTGAACTAAATAAATTTGTTTGGTGTAAAATATTAAAAAATGTAGTAATACTGATACCAGTTTAATATTATAAAATGAAGGAAGGAAGAGTATTGATCCATAAAATAAGTAACCTTTGTTAATATACTAACAATATTAGCCTACGTAATTGATATTGATTTTGATAATGATATTATGATTTATATGATTTTATTAAAACTAAATTTAGAATTTACTGATTAAAAGTTCCCATTACATTTAAAACTAGTAGATACGATATATTAAAAATCGTCTACTATTGATAAGATATTAATTATTAATAATAACTATTGATATTTAAATAAGGCAGAATATCAAACCAAAGGTTTTTAATGGCGCACATTTTCCAAAAGGCAATAAAAATATTTAGTGACTTACACCAGAATTTATAAATATTCTTACAATTTTATATGTAAGAAAAAATTGTGAAAAATCAAGAGAGATTTTCTTCAAATTTAAGGAAATCTTATATAATTAAGAATGCTAAGACATGTAAAATCTCATAATGTTTAAGCTTTCATTTTTGTGTACTGCTTTGAAAAAATTTGTACAAGCGCCTTTGTTACAGGTGTCTACAAAAATAAAGTTTTCAATTTTTTGATCTCTATAATAGTAGACCTTAAACAAGTGGTAGTACAGAGGTAACTTAATTTGCTAATTCTCACAAAACTTTCTTCTCTTAAAATTTGAAGATCAAAATGCGTTCCAGAGATATGAAGAAAGTAAAATTTTCTAAAATTTTGTTGTCATATAACGGTAACTTGAATACTAAATGTTAAACATTGTGTTTAATAAAAAAAAAAAATTCAGTTGTTTGGTGTTTTTAGCTTAATAAAATATTAAATGAAACACAGAATGAGATAATTATACACAATTTAAAATAAGATTTCTTCAAAATCAAACTTTAAGGTGATGCCACAAAAAAAAAAAATTGATCTGCAATATTAATTTTATAGTTAAAATTTCATTGTTCTATCTTCAACGGTGAAGAAATTTTGTAAACAAACGAACGGACGGATAGCATAAAACTAAAAAGCAAATTTTTTTTTTTTTTGAATAATATGCGGTAAAAATAATTAAGTAACTTTTGCAATTGGTTAAAAAAAAACTTTTTAATTAAAAAAAATTTGTTTCCTTTGTTGTTTGTGTAAAAGAGTTTCCATGTGTTTGTACATTTGTAAATTTGTACATTTAAAGTGGTACTAGACATTTTTATTACTACCAAAAATTATAGCAATAATAGAAAGTTTAAAAGAAAGTACAACAAAAAAAGAAAAATTGGATGAAGTTTTTAAAGGAATAGAAATTGTTTAACCGGAATAGATGTATTTAACAACATCATGTTTAAATAATACTATTTTAATTTAAAAAAATTTAAAAAAGGCCAAACAATTTAAATAAATGTTTATTTTTTTTAATTTTTTTTTTTTCCCTAAGGGAGGTGGGAATCTTCCAAAGACACCAAGAATTTCCTCCTTGGTAGTGTCAGATTCTTACTGACTAAACCCACCTCCCCCTTTGGCCAATATAATGGGATGAAACCCTTACCTGCGAACGCAGCATATTGGCTAGGGAGTAGGGATAGGAAAGGATGGGAAATGGATACGGAAACATTGAATTGGGAGTGGGACTGCAAGGAAACAATGAATCCGCCTATTATTATTACTAGTTTGCTGACAGTGACTAAAGCCGTCACTTCAGTTACAACATGTAATAGTAGTGTATATAGTAACTACATGAGGTAATTATTGAAGGCAACCACCACTGTCACTGTAGCGGTTAATATTATTGGTATTAGTATTCTTATTACTATTATTTACATTTATTTTACAATTACCAAGTTTTTCTGTTTTGTTTTGTTTATAATGATTTCATTTTAAGTTTTATATTTTTTGAAAAAAAAAATTTAAGAAATCAAATGTTCAAAACTAAAGTTCACTTCTTACGTACGTTCTTTTCAGAAAACAAACTTTAATCTAAAATGTTATTAACTATTTCTTTAGACTTGTATGATTCCATTTAGTTAAACTTAAAAACATTTATCGATATGATTTACTTTAGTCGCTAGTTTTTGCATATTACCTTTAAAAAGCAGGTGTTAAGTTTTAAAATGTCTCAAAATGTTATCTTAATACAATGAAATTTCTTCATTTTCTTAACCCTTATGTCAACCCCTAGGTACAAATGTTTAATTTTAAGTTTAAACTGCTATATCTCCCATTCTTTTTGAAGTGCAAATCTGTAACTTCATGACGTCTTCAATTAATGTGTTATGAATCAAAAACATATTAAAAATATATATAGTTTGGTGGAGACAATTAGAATTTGTGGGAGTTAAACGATATCAACTACGTTGCTTTGCTAAATATTGCAATGCTTCTCAAAATTAAAATTTTTATACCCGATAAGGATCGGGTATATTAAAATTGCTCCTCCGTTTGTAACACCTCGAAATAAGCTAGCTAGATATACCTTCAAAAGTATGGATCGGATCAGAAAAAAATTCTAAGTCGATTCAGCTTTGTCCGTCTATCCGTCCGTCCGTCAAGATAACTCAAAAACTAAAAAAGCAAAATATTCTTAAAACAATTTGTAGGTTCCCTATTTTTTTTGGTTGAGATCCGTTGTGGTCGGGTAGCTCTTTTAGAACCCCACATTTTTTTGAAATAGAGACATGAAATTTTAACTGCTCATAGATATCATAAAAATATTAATTACAGGTGTTTAAAAATAGCAAATTGAGCCCTAATAACTCAGAAATAGGGGGTGGTTCAAAAAAATTTCTGAACAAATTTATACTAATTCTAAAAGTAATTTTTTTTTTTTTAATACAATTCTCTACCACATAAATGTGGACAGGAAATTACACAGTCTTTCCTGTTCAGGCGTGACTGTAAATGTCGTAAGGAGGAATAACTCTTACGACGTGTGTGGGATTCGAGCTCACACTCCCTCGGTGTTTGCAGCATATTTTATACGCTCTTACCCACTAGGCCACCGAAGTCCCCTAAAAGTTATTTCTGCTCTTAAAATTGCAAGTACCTATCTAAAAGCGTTCCGGAGCTAAGAGAGTAGATAAATCATGCAAAATTTGGTTTCACATAACCGTAAATTTAAATACTAAATTTAAAAAAATTGTATAATTTTGATATTAATGACGGACCGATGGACAGAGTGAAACTAATAAGCACATTTTTTCAAATTTTTTTAGAAGTGTGCTAAAAATCAATAATCACTTACAAGTACTCGTATATTCATTTTTTATTGTTTACCATCGTTCATTATTTAAATTCAAAAAATTTAATAAATTAAATTCTATAGATAAATTCATTAGATTTTTAGTTCCAGAAATACTTGTTTGTTAAGTCTTAAGTGTGTAATGATCATCATGAGCTTAAACAATTGCTTGGTTTTTTTCCACTTTTCACAAATACAAAATCAATTGAAATTCGAAATTTTAGTATTAATATTTAATTGTAGTCATATGTTGGCTCACTTTATAGGTTTGCAGATTATATGCAGTTTATTGATTGAAGGAAATCGAATTATGACCAACTAAATAGTTAGAGAATCAAAAAAACCAATGTTAGGAACTTTTTTTAAGATAAAAATATATTTTAAGCATTTTCTATTTTGCTAGCAGCGGCGTATATAATTACTAGTCTTAATTACAATCGAAGTACCAAAAACTTGTACTTGTGTTGTACTTGTATTAATGTGTTGTACTTGTATAAATGTTACTTGTATTATTCTTATCTAAATTAAAAAATCTTTATTTTAGTTTCTTTCCTGACCACAATTACCAGATTTCTCTTTAATGGATTGTCGATTACTACAAACAATTTGTATTTACGATAAATTAAAAAAATTTAGCACTTTATTTTATCAACGTAAAATCACAAATCTATAAAAACAAATCCTAATTACTCTAGTTTAAAACTGTAAAGCATTCATACATAAATGCGAAAAAATTTTAATTAATGTTTTGCAATTAAGTTGGATTCTAAAACATGAAGAAAAAAAGAAATTAAAAGCAAACTTAAAAATTTGTTTTCATTACAACAAAATCATAAGTTACTAGAATTACTTTAACACTTTAATTCATTATAAACCACAAGAAGGCACGAAAGCAAATTAATGTAAATGCATTAGTACTGGCTGTATTATGGAGGTGCCTACAAAAGAATAAATACTAGAAATAAAATTGTATTTGGATTTTTATTTATTTATTTATATTAATATTACAATCCACATAAAATATTGAAATATTATAAAACCATCGGCTACTAAGGCCACTATAGGTCGAATACTATTATTAAATTATACACTAATATTATTTATTTTGTTTATATTATATATTATATATTTACACTATATTTGGTAGCAAGGGAGATTTGTTTTCAATTAATAAAACTTGCTACCTGTACAGGATTTGAACCCGCACTCCCTCGATTAATAAGCCACGTGCTTGACCATTAGGTTACCGAGGCCCCTACTTCAAAAGACTTCGTTTAATTTTTAATTAGAAACATTTTTGACTATTGCATATTTTTAGGTAATTTTTCTTATGTTTTATTTTTCGAAATAAACTATTATAATTTTCCACCGGTTTAAATTTAAATTTTTTCTGGAGAAATTTAAAATACTTTTAAAGAAATTTTATTGATTATTTGAATGTAAGGGATATATTACAACGGGTCTAAATTATCCTACGTGTGTCTCAATAACACTTTTTTTTTCTAACGGAGGTGGGAATCTTCCAAAGACTGGAAAAATTAACTCTGTACACTCTTAATTTATTTGATAGCAAAAAAATCATTACTTTCATTTTTGTCGGTAAATGGGTTAATAATTTAACATAACTTTTGATCCATTTGAAGAACTGTTTTAAGAATAATAAAGGCTGTTTTTATGTTAAGTATCAAAAATAAATATTTGACAAAAAAAAATATATAAAATAAAATCTGTGACTATAATTAGAGAGTACATAATACACAGACCATAAGTGAACTAAATATTACTTTTTCTTTCCCTCGTACTGTTATTTTTTTTTTTGTTTTTAAGGATTTACTTGAAAATACGGCTTTTATGGACTGAATAACATAAATAACTTATAGTTTTTCTTTTATTTCTAATTTGTTGAAAATACAAAATAAGATGAGGCATAAAGACAAAAAAAAAATAAGGTATGAGGAAGGAAGATGAGAAGTTTTTTTTGTCCCAAAATCTATAGACGAATAAAAAAATATTTTTTTTTTTTTACTGACTGTATTGATGATGGTCGAAGGCTCGGTCGTGAAGTAAGTAAAATTTTTATTTGTTATGCGTGCTAAAAATTTTTAATTATTTGCAAAATTATTCTTACTTTCAAGGTCATTTGTTAAGATTAGTAAAAGAATATTTTACTTTTTATTTTGAATAAGTCGTAAATGTTATTTATTCGGAATTTTATTTTTGTAAAAAAAGAAAAAAAATTTGTAAGTTAATGAAGGTAACTTTATTTGAAGAAAAATTAAATTTCATTACATTGACTGTTACTTTTTAATTAGTCCTAGAAAATAAAGAATTTTCAATGCAAAAAAGTCTACTATATTTTGCAAAAAAAAATTAACTTAATGGAATTAAATATGATTAAATAATTCGACAGTAATTAAATTTGAAAATAAAGTTAAAAATGGTTTTTTTTTTTTTGATTATTTAAAGTAAATTTAATAGAATGCTATAAACATTTCAAGGATTAATGTTGATAAAGTAAACGTTTACATAAATTTATTCAAAATTCATTTGATATTTTTGGTCACCATAATTATATAAGGATTATAAGTTTTTATTTTGAATTGAATATTCTAATATTTCTAATTATTCAGTTAAAAAACAAAAAAACTCATTTTAATAATTTAACTTTTTAATATCTAGGATATTTTAGAAAAAATAAAAAATTACCATAATAAAGTTCTTGAAGTTTAATTATATATTATAAATTTTATCATTGATATAATTACCATTGTCTGTATTATGTAAATATTCATTTGTTATTATGTAAAAACTTTTCAGAGTCATTTGAAACAGATCAAGATGACAAAATGCAGAAACATAAACTCTAAAATGAGTCAAAAAACCTGAAAAGTAAATAAAAAGTAAATTTTAAAGCACCTATAAGTATACAATTTTTCAACTTAATATTTGATGTGCTGTTCTAAAAAAAAAGTTGAAAAATTATCTTATGAATTAGAAAATGAAACTACTGTCCGTTCGACCGTCCAGTTGTTTATAAAACATCTACTCCATTTAAGATAAAACAATCAAATTTTAACCATGGGTAAGTCTCTTAAAACAATTAATATAGAAGAACAAATTTTTTATATATTTAAAGAGCTTCAGCTCCTTAAAATTTGAAAATGTCCTAATTTCAAATATGATTATTTCAGGTTCTGAAACAAACATCAAGTGAATTTCTAACTTTTATGAATTATTATAAAAATTTTAGAATTTTTTGCTACTTTTTTAGTACTTAAAATTAATTTTATATGAAGACAAAATTTTTTTAAAGTTTTTCTTCCATAATAATAGCGACTGGCTTTTAGTGACAACCTTGAAACCTTTCAGAATTAGCCAAAGTTACCTTAGAAAAATTGTTTGTATCCTCTGTATTTAAGAGGTATTAACACCTAAAACCTTAAGATTTGCTATTTTTTGACAACCGAAACTTAGGCATTTGTTTTTTTTTTTAAGAAAATCCCAAAAATTAAAGCTTCAACATTGTCGTCAGGTGTCTCTGGATTTTTTACAATTTTATATAAATAAATAATTTTGGTGTAAAGTTACAACATTTTACTGTTCTTATCGTCTTTTCGAAAACGTGGCCCTTTAAAACCCTTCAAACGTGGCTCTTTCTTCAAATTTTTAATTATATAGACTTTCGTTTCACTATGAAACTAACGGCTAATGCTGTCGAATATGTTTTAAAGAAAAAAAAATTTAATAACGTCCCTTTCTTTTTGTATAATACATTAAATAACCTGTGTTTAAACCATATTTAAATATCTTTATCTATACAAGTTAAAACTTGCTGTAGAATCACTTTAACATAAGAAAGAATATTAAAGTATTTTGTTAACGATTTACTATTTCAATCAATTTATTTCTAATTTAATATTAACTCATTCCAATAAATAAGGTCATTCACATTTACTTTTATAATCAAAGTTACAAACAACAAAGAAGAGCGTAGAAAGAATAATACCAAAACAAAATATAACTTTATCAAATCCTTTAAACAATTATAAAATAACAATAAAAGAAATTTAAAAAACAAAACAATAAATAAAAAGAAATTAAATTAATTTTGAAAGGACAAAAAAAAATAACTCAGGTGTGTCTTACATTGAAAATTTCATAAAAGGCAAAGATTTTATTTGAAACAAAACAAAACAAAACTTTTTAAAACTGAAATCGTTACTTTAAATCGTATTAGTCAATTGTTTTTAGTTTTAAATTTGTTTTCTTCATTTTATAAATATAAATTTTAAAATTGTTTGTTTGAACTTTGTTTATAATATCGTCACAGAATAAGTTAAAAATTTGTTGAACTTCAAATGATAGTACTAAATGATGGAACTGTTGAACTTTAGAATAAACTAAAGGACAATAGTACTTAAAGTTGAGTAGTATTTAAAGTTTTCATAAGGTAATACTAGTATTAAGGTATTACTGGTATTAAATGATCCCGTAGATGAGAATTAACTGAATTTCATTAACAAAATATATAATATAAATTCAATATAAAATGAACAATGAAAAAGGACACCTAACCACCTTAAAAAATATATGTGCAGCCATTAAATATGTAGGTTGATTTAATATTAAATACAAAAACTCCAAAAAAAACTCAAAAAACTGTACAATTAACAATAAATAAATAAATAAATAAATAAAAAAAATGTTCCATATTAAAATATTAAGTTTTTAAAATTGCATATTTATAGGCGTTTTTTTTTTTTTTTTTTTTTTTTTATTTTTACTTTCTACTGTTACCATATAAACTAAAAAAAAAATTTATTTCGGTTTTTGTATTCATAAAACCCATAAATTATATCTTCATTCTATCATACACCCATAATGTGATTTTCTTTTTAACCAAAAACAATATGAACATTGCTTTAAACAAGAAAATTAAATATTTCAATATTGAGTTATCAACAATACAGAATTTTTGAAGAATTTCCAATTCTAATGTAATCTAGACCAGACATAATAAATTATTTAGATTTTTTTTTTTTTTTTAGGATCTAAAAATTAAATCCAAATTCGCTCCTCTTTTTTTAAACATAAAAAAAAATATAAAAGTAAAATTAAAATTTTTCCTCTTTTTCTTACATCTATCATCCTTAAATTTTATTTTCTTTGTTTTTAAATTAAGAGAAGAATTGAAAAATATATTGAAAAAATGTTTTGATATAGTTAACAATAATTGAATAAAATTTTCCATTTAGGAATTCAATTGGAACAAAATGTTTTCAATTAATTTTTTATGTATGTTTTCAAGTGTTTTCAAATTGCAAACAATTTGTTCAGTTTTGTGACAAGTTTTAATTATGCTGGATAGATGAGATAGATTGAAAATAAAGTTCAATTATTATTACACAGTTTGTTGAATTTGTTCTTTTTAATTTGAATGAAATTTTCAAATAACAATTCAGGAATAATTAATTGGATTTTGATTAAAAATATTTTGACATCTATTTAGTGTAACTCATTATCGAGTTTCTACTCGAGAAATCTTTGTAAATTCTGCTTCCCGAAATCTTGAGTAATTTTATGTCGTAAATTGAAGACTCGAAAATATCAAAAAATATTCCTCGATTTTTTTGAGATTTTCGAAAATTTGAAATATGATCAATCGGCTGTAAAAACAATCAAATGAAATGTTAAATAAATTATTATATTGAGGCCTTGCGACAATTTATAAGATTTTTCCAAAAACCAAACAGCTTACAAAAGTTATACCGATTAAAACGATAGATACCGAGTATCAATCGATTCTAACCGATATTGATACAATAATATGAATTGTACTCAATACATGTACGTCTAGTCGAACGAAATTGATAAATAAATTTTCCAAATATTCTTTTCAGTTAATTAAAAGCTATTAAATAACAATTAGAAAAATTTATTATTAAAAAAAAAAAACAAATATTTAAAAGTTCGTCAATTTTTTCGATATGTCCTACCACACATTTTTTGTCCTACCACACCTGCCATATTTAATATTAAAAATTTAATTTGAATTAATATATTTAATTTCGCTATGTTAACTGGTTAGAAATTTTGAGTTGGTCTGACAGTGAAAATACCAAACCATAAGTTTCAATCATATTTCAGTAGAAAGAAACCAATAATATGAATAAATTTCAGAATTCCCGAATCGATTAAAGTTTCACTAGTGTTCCACAGAGAAATACTCTAGGTGTTTTATTGTTCTTCATATATTATATTATAAACAACATAAAATTAGTCTTAACATTTTGTAATTTAGAGCTTTTTCCAAATAATACCTTATTATATTTTTTGTAAAAATCGGACATTTTTTTCATAACAATTATAAAATATTGATAATAAAGTACATTCAGAAACGCTATTTTTGATAACAGAAATTTTTTATTCTGAACAAAACAAATTGCATCCTTCTAAAGTCTATTTTCCGGTTGCAGTTTTTTTTTTTTAATTAGAAACATTTTTTAACAAATTTACTACAACAAATCATACTTGGCTTCACGCTCTTAATACACAAAAAAGTCAAGGGAAAAAACAATGTCAATTTATTTTTTATTAAATTTTAATTTTATTAAGTGTCATATTATTATGCAGTCAAAATTAAAAATATCGATTATTCTAATTTTTGATTGAATTGATTTATCTTTTTTTTTTGTGTTGGCTTGGGAAATTTGCATTTTATTTTGATTTTATTTTCAGAATTATAATTTAATTTTGCTTTAAATTTTTTAGCATATTTTCTAAAAAAAAATCTTGGAATATTTGCTTATTAGTTTCACTATGTCCGTCTATCAACCTTCTTGCAAAATTTCTACACTGAAGCGATAAAATTGTAACCTTAGATAGATCTTATAAAAATATTAATGCTGTAGAACAACTTTTTTATGTCGGCCACCCATTATATAGGTTAAGCTTTATCCAAATGTCAATTTATATTTAAAATTTTTTTTTTCAATATGAAAATGTGAAACGATTTTTACATTTTACATAATGAAATGTAAAAAATTTTTTGCTTTATAGTATTTAAATTTACCGTTATGTAAAATCGTAACTTTATAACATTTTGACTCGTTTGTATCTGCGAAACTAATCTGAATCTGAAAAACAAATCCAATATAAAGAAATTTTGAGACGCAAAATATCTTTAAGAATTAACATAAGGTAGCTGGAAACAAAATTTTTTTAATTTCCTGTATTTAAGAGCTATTAGTGGTCAAAAATTAAAAATTAGCTATTTTTAAATTGTTGTAAGTGACAATTTATTGTACAGTGACACTACCAAGGGGGAAATTTTTGGTGTCTTTGGAAGATTCCCACCTTCCTAAGTTTTAATTTCTTTTTATTGTCCTTTCCAAAATGTAAATTTTTAAAAACCTTTGTAAAATATTTTATTATACATATATGCATATATGTAGAAATTCCAAATGTTTATCTCCCACATGAACATATTTCAATTAACGGTACTTCCCTTTCTAATGTAAATATATTAAATTTTTTTTTTCTATTATATTAAAATTTAATTTATTATATTAAAAAAAAATTCTGGTTATAAAAATTAAATTGTGGTTTAATATTAAAAAAAAAAGAGATGTTGTCACCATATTATGTGGTTGTGGTTTTTTATTGATATTTAGTACCTGTATTTAACCATTATTAGTAATTTAATTTTTTCGTAATATTATGTTAAATGAGATATTTTTTTACTAAATTTTAATATTTCTATAATGAATTTTAAGTTTTTGATTTATTTGAGGAATTTTAAACACAATTATTTCATTTGAATTGATTTTTAGAAGCATTAAGTGATTTTGAACAATTTTGAAGTGCTATTTATTATATTATATTGAAAGTTAAACTGCTAATGATTTTAATTGATTATACATATTATCTTATTTGCATTGAATCAGAGGCATAATTTTAATTACGAACTTTATTTAAGTTTTCTGTAAATAACAGTAATTTTTCAGTATAATTTTCCTTTGTCCGTGAAAAAAAATTCATAATAAATATTTAATAATGTATTCATAATAAATTATTAAAGCTTCAGATAGATAAACGGTAAAAATGAAGAAATCAAATTGTCCTACTAAATTATTATTTATTGATGAAAACTGAGCTAACGCATTAATAAATCAGTAATCTTTACACCGTACGTCTGAAGTAGTACACTTTAAAACGTAGCAGAAGCTATCAAGAAAACTTACAACCTGTATAGCATTTGAACTTCGATTACCTTTGTTAACAAATTTAACCACTGACTACTGAGATCCTTACCCTTTCTAGTGAATTACAAAAGTAAAAATTATCACATCACATCATTTTTGAAAATTTAGTTTATTTTAACTTCAAATACTCTTTTTCAAAGAATAATGAAACTTGTAAATGTTCTATCATTATTTAAGTTTAATCTTTAAAGAGAGTTACCTAGAAATGACATTCTTACCTCTTATACCATTCCTATTCTTGAGTTCTAAATATATACCGGATATACATCTTATAAATTTTACTTTATATAAAAGTTTTTTTTGAAATAAAAAATATACCAAAAAAAAAAGAACAAAACTTTAATAAAATAATATGACAATTTTTCAAAATTTAGTCCTATTATGTCAAGCAGGAAAAAGGATTTATATACAGCGTAAACACTGATATTTTCGTTAAGTACTTTGTAACAGTTAAAGTTTTATTATATAAATGATACAGAAAATAAGCAAATTAGTAAAATAGATTTTGTAAAGAGCTATTTTTTTTAGCACATTAATAATACAATTCTAACTCTAAAAACAACATAAGATATAAAAATAGAATATATATATAACAATTTATTCTACCAATTTTCTTAATTTAATCTTGAATTCGCTCTACTGTCGCCTTATACTCATATTAATATAGTTCAATTGCATAATAAATTTGCTATTACGTTTGTGACATCTTAAAGGAGACGAGCTAGATATGGTAAAATATATATATTCATGCTCAAAATCAAATTCTGAATCGATTTAGTCAAAGATGGTTTGTCGGTCCGTGTATCCGTTCTCACGATAACTCAAAAAATAGAGGTAGGATTCTGAAATTTTTGCAATTCCATTTTTGTAAAATTGTTAGTTTTGTTATTTAAAATTGAGCAAGACCGGCACATCTTTGTAACTACTATACAACTTGCAGGTTCAAATGAATATAACTCTGTGATTTCAGTAACTTTAATAAAGTTTGATATCAGAAATTTTGTAAAAAGAAGTAATGTTTGATCCTAGCAATTTCTATAAAATTTGGTTACTCTAACAAAATTGAGCCTCACAACTTCTTCTTCGAAAAGATAAATCCGTGTCTATTCAAGTAATGTATCTAATATTTTGGCAAAAGAAATTAAATTTGATCACAACATTTTGTATAAAATTTGGTACCATCCGAATCTGTGATAGCAGCGAAATTTATATCCACATATCTAGTACCTAATAAAGTACTTAATAAAGTTTGACATCTAGTGTTTCAAAAACATTATCCAGTTTTATGGCAATAACTTATGTGAAATTTGGTTTGTTCGGAGCAATGGGTTCCAGCAACTGTCACAACACTGCAAAATTTACATATATATACCTCATTACTTTAATTTTTTCCATCCATCTCTCATACTCATGAGCCTTAAGAAAGATATGAATTTTTTTCTTCAAAAGTATTAAAAGTTCTCAAATATTTTCTCAAAAATTTTTAAACTTTACTTTTATTAAAGAAAGAAAATTTAATTTTTAAAATCTTAAAAATTTCTGTCATTTTATTTTATATAATAACATTTTTACTTCATTACTTAGAATTAGAATATTATATTTTTATTTAAAAAGTTGTTCTATACCGTCTGTTCCTTAAAATCTTCTAAAAAACAATGCTGATCAAATTTATCAAATAACTTGTTTTTCTTCTTTATTTTTGTCAAAACATTAAATTATGCCTATTTTTATCAATTTATTCCTGAACTTTTTTAACATTTCCTTAAGAACTAACAAAAACAGAAAAAATTAAAAAAGGAAAAACAACATTATAAAATATTACTCCATATATACATACATTTGTATCCTTCATTTTTGTTTTTTTTTTTCTGTCAGAGTTTTAAAACAATTTTAAGAAAAAAGTCAAAGTTCAAGAGTTCACAACCCGTATAGAAAGAAATAGAAAAAATCAAAATTTCACACAAAAAAAAATAAGAAAGTTTTGAGACCAATTTTTTATAAAATCTAAGGATATAAAATTGAAAAAATGAAAAACTTAAAGAAATTTTGTAAAAATTTAAGATCAAGCATTAAGGTTAATTCAAAAAATGATGGTAAAATTTCAACAATTAGCACAATATGAATAAAAAAATTAATTATTACAACATAAAATTATTAACTATGATATACAGTAATTTCAAACCAAATAACAACTACAAATACAACAGCAATAAAAACAAATACAATATTAATATTGAAGAGGGGTCCGTATCGAAATCCTATTTTTCCAAATCTTGTCAATCGAAATTCCGCCTAATCAAAATCCCGTCAATTAAAATCCCGACAATTAAAATCCCGACATTCAAAATCCCGTTTTTTCTTTGTTTTTTTTTTTAAAATAAAAATTCGACTATTTTTAGAATTTTCGCATTAATTTTTTTATGCGTAGCCACTTTTAGATGCAATGAATGAATACATATAGATATAGAAGGTGCCTTTTCCATAATTTTTAAATTAATGATGAAAACAAGATATTTACATAACATAAAGATCTAACATAAAAAAAATTGGCCAATTGAGTTAATTGTGCCATCGATTTTGGTTATTTTTATTGTATGTATATGTATTTTGTTACATTGTTATTTTTGTTGAACATACATACCTATTTTTTTTTTTTGTTTTATATTTTTTCTAAAATGCTGTTAATATAAAACAATTTATTTTTGTTATTAAAAAATTAAGATTATTAATGGTAATTGGAGGTAACTGACAATTTTCAGTAATTAAAAAAACATCTGGGAAATGGTAAATATTTAAGACATAAAATATGGTAAAAAATGGAATTTTAGAATTTCAATTAAAGATGAATTTTAATATGGCGGGATTTTAATTGGCAGATTTTGATATGGCAGGTTTTTAATTGGCGGGATTTTAATATGGCAAGATTTTAATTGACAGGATTTGAAAAAACGGGATTTCGTTACGGACCCATCGTATAGTATATTAAATAAAACATTAGGGAAAATTCTTATTTAATTCGAATATACCGATCATATAACTGATATTACAAAAAATTTCTAATGGGTATTTGTTATAATATGAGAAAATCTACAACAATATGTTTATAAAGGAAGCATGTCAGTTTACTTAAATCTATTTTTCAAAAAGACATTTTGCCTAATATTATTTGATGAATAAAACTTATAGTAAAAAAATGTCAAACAAAGGAACATTTTGTAACTTTCGATTAGGCATAATGAGACATTAGCAAAAGGATAATTGACAAACATATACATACATACTTTACAAATATTACATAAGTTTAAAAAAAAAAAAAATATAACGTTCATTTTACAACCACCTCTAACATCCCTTCATACATATTTCTATGATAAAGCATGTTTTTTAAATACTATTTTGTTAAAAATCTTCTTGCTAAAAGTCTCATGATTTGAAATGACAAGTTACAAAATATCCTTTTTGCCAAAATATATTAGATAAAATGGTAATTTCAAACTAACTGTTATATATACATAAACCGTTTAAGGAAATTTGTTATACAGTTTTAGTACCTACAATAATAACATGTGGTGATGATGATGATTTTTGTCAAATTGATAATATAAAATAACAACTAAAATCAAAACAATATCAGGAATCCCAATAACAAAATAAATATAAAATCATAAAATTGAATGTAATATGAAATTCATAGTTCGTGTACAAGTTCTGGTAATTTAGGTTCATTAGATGATAATTTGGTGTGCAACCATCATCAAAATACTGTTGTTACAGTCTTATCCTTTAGAAAATTATTTTTTTTATTTTGTTTTAATTATTTTTTTTTTTATTTTGATTTTTACTTTTATTAAAAAGGATTCAATAACCATTCAATTGATTAGAAATTACATTTTTAATGATTTGAATAATTGATTATGAAGTGATTTTAGTTTTACAAAATGCGGATATAACCGTATCATTATCTATCATTACTTTTGAAAAATCAATTAACGAAAATTTTCAATTTAAAAATTATTTGAAATTGTAATTATTTTTAATGAAGTGATACTTTGTTGTGTTGTGATAAAACTTTAAATTGTTTACAATATTCAATTTTAGAATGGTAGTTAGAATTTTCGTTTTGATTATTCCAGTTTAATTTAACATAAGTAACAAGTTAAGTATGTATGCAATTTTTTGAATATACAAAAAAAAATTTTATAACATCTTTAAGGTTTTATAAAAAAGAAAAAACTTTCATTTGTGAGCGAATGTATTTCAACATGATATTCCTGACATCATTAACCTTTTTTTTTTTTTAACTTCAAAATGAAGTTAATTTTGCAGTGTTACGTCCATCCAAACACTAAACTGGATTCCTCAGTTGATAACTTGTAGTGTTGGACTACCTAGACAAATCCAATTAAATTTTTATCCACCGCAGTGCTTTATATAAAATTTTAATAAAATTAACTGCGAGATATAAAAACAGATTAAAAATTAAAATTTTACTTTTAGTATCTGACCATTTTAATATAAAAATATAAAAATATGAAATATTGAAATAAAAATCCAGGAGGAGCATCCAGTATCAGTGGACATCAATATCATTCATCATTATTTTGAAATTTCAATGCATATTGTGATGAATGATGATTTTTATCAATTTCTAAATTTTTTTTTTTATACATGCAAGTTAAACTACATACACATAATATATATAGCAAAGAATAGTCGAGCGGGATGGAAGGAAAAAAAAGAAAATAAAAATACACAATTTTAAAGGGAGTAAGTGAAGAATGTCTCTTTAAAGTTTTGTGTTTCTTTTTTATTCTGTTGGGTACGTTTTCTACTACTATACTATCAAGTATCAGCCTATCGTAACGTAGTACCATACTACTGTAATGTAAATATGAAATGTGTTGTTTATGTTGTATTATTTATATAATGTATAGGTTTTATAATAGAAAAATCGTAAGAAAATATAGTTGTTGGTGTTCAAAGCTTGAAACGAAATCCATAATACGTGGTGTATGGCTGAAAACTACCAAATTATAATTATATAGATAAAAATATCCTTCATTCATGAAATCCGACATTTTTTTCAGCATTTCTTGCTATTAATTTAATTTTTTTCTATATATTAAAAATTAATGTTGATAAAAAAAGGGAATTAAGGGAATTGACAAAGCTTATAAATGAAGCTAAATTAGAATGGCTCAGAAAATAAATTGACCAGGACAATTAAAATTATGGCTAGGAACTTACACCCATCATGCCAACCAGAAAATATAAAAAACATCTATGGGATTGTGCCAAACAAACAAATAGCATTCAAAGCATTCAAATTTTGTAAAATAAAACTTTCAATAACATGGTTAAGTGCTTTTTGGTAAGTGCGAAATTGCGATTTACTTAGGGATCTAAAAATGCCTATTATAAGCAAAGAAATAAAAAAATGTACTAAAACATAAGACCCGCTTACAAGGGCACATAAATCTAGAAGCCACAAAACTCTTACATTTCATAAATGGCAATAGAAGGGTTAAAAGAACTCTGACACTAGATTTACCGACAAACGGAATCACCTTCACGAAGATCTGCAATTCCAGAAAATCTATAAGAGTTAACGTAGAATTAATGGTTAGTCTTTCAAACTATAGTTTTAATATCTTAAGGAAAGGGCTAGTGTGTTTAGCGAGTTAAAGTCTCATATAACTATGTGTTGCGTATAGTATCTTTCGATGATTTTCACCATCCTTACCCAAAGAAAACAAAAAATTTTTTTTTGCCATTAAACATTCACTTACATTATTAGATACAAAAAGTCCATGGGTAAAAATGTTTTGTTTATTTACTTCAAAATTTATTTGACGAAAACTTTTATTATAGCTAATTATGTAATAATATCTTCTTTCCTTTTTATAAGTAACTTCTATTAGTTTAAAAACTAATTATATAATTATATGAATAAAAATAACTACAAAATTAAGTTTATAATAGTTTTAATAAATAAATTTGTAATTCATTTCAAAAAAATCTAATTTTGTTAATTATAAGCGCTAACAAAGTTTTCTTTCTATACAATAAGTATTGTAAAAATATTTATGTATATTAATTACATTATCATCTAACTTTAAGGTTATTACCTATAATTTTCAAATAATAGTATCTACATAACAGCAGAATATTTAAAGATATATTTGTACACAAACACTAAAAACATACAGTAAATGAAATTTGTAATCAACATTTTAGAAAATATTTACCTATGATTATATGCATAATGTTCTGATAGAAAACCAAGTACAACCACTTTTATATAAAAAAAACTTCATAAATGAAGAATAGTTTCTATGTTGCTGTTATTATTTCATTATAAACCACTTATTTTAGCAGTAAAAGTAACCATTATTATAAGTGGAAAGGATTATGGCAGTGGTTGGTAAATGTAATTGAAATTTTCTTATCATTACCCAATATATATACGATGTAATAATAAATATGAAGTATTTTTGTAGAACACTTTAATTTAAACAATCGATTTTAGTTACAATTGTTTTTATTTTGAATATACACTTTTATAATTTTGTTTTTAAGGATAGTTTTAAAGTTTTTTTTTTTTTTTTTGAGGATAGGTGGAAATTATTAAAAGACTCTAAAGAGTAGCAGTACCAGTACGATTCCTTTTAACCCACTAAACATTAAATCTAATCCATTAAATATCACCTTCTTTTTTTACTAAACATTAAGTTAGAGATTCATTTGTACAATTATGTACTGTTTGGATAATGGAAGTTTCTGCTATGAAGTAAAAATAAATTTAACGTTTGTAGGATGTGATAAACGAAGTGATTAACTCTCCTTAAAACTTTGTAAATTGAAAATGTAATCGTTCCCAATTTTAGGAAAAACGTGAGGTAGATAATGACACGCCATTTGCGATATTCGAGTCACAAATGAATTGCCATATGCTGCATTGTTCCACCTAGGAATGTGAACTTAGGCGTGCGCCTAAGTTAGGATTTCAATGTTTTTCTTTGGAAAACTTTGAATTAAGGTATCAGACTTTTTATTTCTATGGGATAAGCTCGCACTCCTGTTAGGTATCTCCAAAACAGAGTAAAGGGACCTACTAAAAGTCGGAGATCTAATGAAAAAAGCGTTGAGGTAACATTCGGATTGTTTAATAAACGAATTACTTCATTTTGCATTTTATCGAAAACTTCAACTTCCGTTTAAGAAGCTCCTGTGCACGGGTTGTCGGTACATTTTGTAGATATTTAAAACATCAGAAAATGTGAAGAATTTTTTACATTTATACATGAAATCCAAACATCTATTTGCATCTTTTTTATACGAAAAATAAGGATGGTATTTTAGACTTGACTTCATATGCCCAAGAGGTTCACTTCACCAACATGCTTCAAAACTTCTCTTTTAAATGTTAAGGTAGGAATCGTAGAATTTTTCGTGATATTAAACAGCAGTGGATTTTTTGAAATTAAACTCCCTGAAGCTGTTGATTTCCCCCAGGTAAGAGAATATGGCTAAATTTTGATTTTGCATTAAGTAAGCGTACTTCTTTTTGACACTGTCTTCATAAAAAGCAATGAAAGTACTGGTGTTTGCAAAACTATGGGGGAAGTTACAAAAAAAACTAATGCAAACATTCAAAAATTTAAAATTTAATTATGTTTACAGAATGTTTCGCATAAGAGTGCAAATATTTCAGGAGATGATTCTTGATACTAAATGTAACATAAAAGTCCTAATATACCGAAAAGGACTAATAAACACCCCCCATACAATTTTTTCTAGTTTCTGTTACTGAAATCGCTTCCTGAAATATTTGCATTGTTTTGATAGTCGTATTAGGTTGCTGACATTCTAAACTCCTAAACTTTTATTAAAAAAAATCGATGTAAAAAATCATCCAGAGTACAATCAATTTAATCTAAGATAAAAGAGAAAATTTTTGTAGAGATAAAAAATTAATTACAGTTAAAAAAAAAAATAATTAACATGTGATAATTATAGCAAAGCATACTTTAAAAAATATTATTTTAAAATTTTCACTAATTTTAGAGATTGCGTATGGTAAAATAAAACCCATCAGCTAACTGAGTTAAATGAATTTATTTTTTTAAGTGGTTTTTAACTTTGTTTTTAAATGTTATTCTCTATTTTTTGTAATTTTTTTTATATGAAAATTTGTTTTTTATATCCTACATACAATCATTATTAAATGTAATTTCACGTACACTGTGTTTGTTTTTTACTTTTTAATTTCTGTAAATAAATTCATCCTTTTTTATGTAATTTTCAGCATGATGTAACTTTTAATATAAGTAAAGCAAAATAGATAAGAAAAATACATGACGGTTTTTTATTTATGTTATTTGGGTCTTCTACGATATTAACTTTTTTAAAATCTTCTTTAGGGACGAAGTACGATAACCTTAAAGCATTGAAATACCGAAATATTATAATGCTTCATTAAAATAAAATGAATTTTATTTTTTATATATTACAAGAGATTAAGTAAAATGATTTGAAAACTTGTATGATTCTTAAAAAAAATCTAGGTTTACCAACCTTACATGAAATTAGCGAATGTTTACAATGTCCATTATACTCTACCGATATTAACAACAATATTCTTAGTATAGATGTAACACAGTAGATAAGTTTTAGGAAAAATATCTCATCTTCTATGATCACATAACAAAATGAACGGGTTCATAACAAAATTACGTTTTTTATTATTCAGATTGTTCAAAATACAGACAAATTTAATTTACTTTTTTAATATTTTATTCAAAGGTCTATTTCAAATCAAATAAAGTATCAGTTGTATTTTTTTATCTCACAAAAGCCTTTGACACTATCGATAGAAAAGATTTACTTCGTATCTTAACAGAATTAGGAATGACAGGAAAAGAATTCAAATGGTTCCATAGTTACTTAAGTGAGAGAAAACAATATGCAGAGTGCGAAGGATACCAGAGTAGAATAACAAACGTTGAATTCAGAGCCCGGCGTTATTTTCATGCTATATCAGTAGTTTCTCAAATTTAAGAATACATGGTAAAGCGTTCCTATATGCAGATGATATTGCTATCGTTTTCGGGGAGAACAGCTTTAAAGATCTACAAAGGAGAATGAATGAAGACATGATAAAGATTGCGAGATGGATGGCTTTACATAAACTCACAGTCAACACAAATAAAACAAAATTTATGTTAATGAAAGCTAATAATAATGTATCAATTTAAATAAAGTATAACGGCCAGAAAATTGAAGAAGTAAAAGTTTTTAAATACCTCGGTGTTCTGATAGATAACGAACTAAAATGGAACCAACAAACAAACGAGGTAGCAAAAAGGGGAAGACGCCTAGCAGGACTTCTAAAACTGACACAGAAAAGGGTTCCTGATACTATAAAGAAATCAATCTACTATAGTATATTCCAGTCAACTTTTTACTATGACATAGTTGTATGGAGTAACACATTTTCAAAAAATTTACATACTTTGCAAAAAATTCAAAATGCAGCAATAAAAAACTTATATGGACTAAGCAGGAGATCTTCAACATCAGAAATACATAAGAATTTGGAAATATAAAATTAATACAAGTAATGCAAATTTACAACATTATTAATAGAAAAATCAACACAAATTCTACAACAAGAAACAATGAAAGACACAATCACTACACAAGGTCTGCAAACTTATTGCACATCTTAAACTATTCCTATGGTCTAGAAAGAATTCTCGCAACATCAATAAGAGAATTCAACAAACTTCTACTTGAACTTCAAACCTGCAATACTACAAAGGTGAAATACAAAATTATAATAATAATAAAAATTCTTAGCTTAACACTTAAAAAACTTAGCTTAAATTGTTACTTCAAATTTTTTTTTTCTTTTTGAATTTGAACTATCATGCAATTTTTAATTTTCCACTACTGTAATTTATTAATATTATATATTAACTAGGGGCCCCTGTTAATGTTTAGTCAAATTTTATGTTGAATCCCAATTCATATAATAGACAGTTGCAGTTTAGAAAAATAGAATTTATGGAAAAAGTACAATCCGTAAAAATTCAGAAAGCAAAACCAAATTCGTCAAAACACTAACAGAAATTATTTTTAAAATAACGCCAAAATAGAATTAAATTGTATAAAGAGCCTGTAGTTGGTGTACGTATATTTAGAATTTAGATTATTTGGTATTGTGAGTGAGGACTATTATGTCTATTTATTTATCGAGTTCGTAATAAATTTTTTAAAGGTACGTGGTGAAAACAGAATAGGTATCCGTAAAACATTCGGAAAATGCACAAACAAAGGTTGGAGCAAAATACAGTTAAATTTTTTTAATGAGCAACGTTGTCTGTAACAATATTGCCATTGTTCGTTTTATCTTGCCCTAATGTGAAAAATTTAAAATCTAAAAAGACCCTATAGGTATTTGTCGTACAATCCTTGATTAAGATTGTACATGTAACATGGTACAGAGGGCGAGAAAACCGTACAAATATTACCACACTTGCACAAATGGTAACCCTGCATAAAATTGACATACAAAATATTTAAAAATAAAAAATTGAACTGCTGTAAACTCAAATTTAAGTATATGAGAAGAAATTGAATTCAAAAAAGAATACAATTAGAAAATCGCTTCAAATAATATAAAAACATTCATACATAAATGCAACAATTTAATAGAAAAGTAAAAAACCAAAACAATTATATATTTGAATTTTAAAGAGACTCGCCCGCTGGTTATTCATAAGTACATACTTAGATACGTATTGATTATTAATATCAGATTAATATCATTCATCATTATTTAAAATTTCAATAAATATTGTGATAAATGACGATTTTTATCAATTTTTTTTTTAAATTTTTTTCTTTACACATGCATAAGTTAAGTACATTACATACATATAGCCAAAGAATAGTTGAGCCGTTGAGGTCGAGTCGAGACTCGTGACTCGAGAGGAAAAAAAGAATACACAATTTTAAAGAGAGTAGCGAGAATGTCTCTTATAATTTTGTTTTTTTTTTTGTTATTCTGTTTTGTTGTGTACGTTTTGTTACTACATACTACCGACTATCGTAGGTACCATACTACTGTTATATAAATATGAAATGTGTTGTTTGTTTTTTATTATTAATATTATGTATAGGTTTTATAGTAGAAAAATCGTAAAAAATATGTAGTTACTGATGTTCAAAGCTTGAAACGGAATTCATAATACGTAGTGTGTGGCTGAAAACTACTAAATTATAATTATAGATTTTTATTTTGAAATTTTGGTAATATAAATATGTACATATTATTATATACTCTGTACGAGCAGCTTTATGCTCTTTAGAGAGAAAGCGACTAAATAAATAAATAAATAATTATTCATTATAAATAAATTGTTAAAATATGTATGTAAAAAAATACTTATGTATGTAAAAAGTAATTAGGAGGAATTTTAAAGTTCGTTACAAAATCATGGTTTCAATAATTAGTTTAGCAGAGGTGTGAGGGCGGCTACCTTCACTATTTAAATCTTAATTACACGAAATATAAAAATCTGAATTTTCTCTGAATATTTGTATGAATTTTAAATATCTGAATTTCGAACTGTCTGAATTTTGAATTATCGGAATTTTAAAAAGGCCAAAGTTTGATTTTACTGAATTTTGATTTTCCGAATTATGATCATCTAAATTTTAATTTTCTGAATATCATAATAAATCCAAATTAATATCCTTAGAAAATCGTATAAAATGAATAATAAGTAACTAAATACATGGGAAAACACTATAGAATAAAAGAACAACAAAGACAATAATAATAATTGTAAAACCCAGAATAGAGAAAACTGGCACTTAATTATAATAGAAAGCAATCCCAACTAAATGAACAACGAATTTTTAACATTATATGTTATAGTTTTTTTTTCCCATTTTTACATTATACATTAAACGTTATTGTTTTGTGTCATCAATCCTCATTAATCATTTTCAATTTTATGCTAATAATAATTCTCAATTATAAAATTGCATCACTTCTTCTCCTTTTTTTTCTAGTTTTTAGTTATAAAATTTAATGTAACTTTCACCTGACTTCATATTTATAAAATTTAATTCATTTTAACAAGAATAAAGGGATTGAATATCTGTATATTAAATTAAAGATATAATAGAATAATTAATTTTAAATATTAAGAATAAATATTCATGAATTTTTTGAAAAAACCGAATACTAAATTTTCCATTTGATATTGCCAAGTATTTTTTTTTCTTCTCCAAGTTAAAATTTAAATTAACATATTTTTATTTTTGTGAAAATATCAGAAAATTTGATTTTATAATTTATGTGTTTAAATAGATTTTGAAAGTTAATAAAATAAAATAAATTGTGGTTACATTTTATGTCCCGATAACTGACTTCAATCAATTTAAAAGAAAATTGAAATGTTTTTAGGCGAATAATTTTAAAATGATTGTTAAAAAACCTTTTGTTTTAAGTTAAATACTATTATTAGTTTATATAGAAGAATATATATTTACTATATATACATATAACTATATTTACATTATATATTTGCTCAGAAAGGCACGTTATAAAAGGAAAAAAATAGGTTTTTCAGCAAAAAATAACATTAATTTCTTTTAGTTATTTTTTATAACCTGTGCAGAGTTTGAATCTGCTCTTCTTTCGTTATAAAACCAGACGGTTAATGATAAAGTCACCGATCTCCGATAATTTATTTATTTATTTATTTATATTAATATTACATACATAAATGTAATGCAATATTATTGATCGGCTACTTCGGCTACTAAAGCTATTATAAGTTTTTATACTATTATTAAATTATATACTAATATTATTTATTTTGTTTATATTATATACTATATATTTACGTTATATTTGGTCGTAAGGGGATTATGTAAAGAAAAAAACACTTACGACCTGTGCAGGGATCGAACCCACACTCCTTCGGTTAATACGCCACACGCCTACCCACTAGGCTACCGAAGCCCCTAGCCCCGATAAAATTTTAAATTAATAGAAAATTTTTTAAAAAAATTGCATAACTTTAGGGGAAAGCGTTTATTCTAGCTAATAATTCTGATTACAGTTTTAAGAAAATCTGAAAGAGAAGCTATTAAAAGAAAATCAAAACAATTTGTTTTTGTTTTGTGACAAAAAATCGGTTACATTATATTTTACACTGCAAATGATATTAAAAAAATATCATTGAAGTAAAAAAGTCCATAAATTTAAAACATACATACAGTGAATATTAAAAATTTCATACTTTAGCAAAATTATGGTAGATATTATATTAGATCTTGTTTCAAATCGTATCTATTCATTTATTTTTAAATATTAAATTTGTATTTTTTAGATAACAGATAATTTTCATTATACTTATAGTTTTAACGGATATCCTTAAGCTTTTCATGACGTTACTACAATAAAATTGTTCTTTCAAATAAAAAGTACGAGTACTCAAGTTATTGGTTATTATTTAGCATGATCCAATTATATTAGTATTATATAAAATTTTAAAACTGTTACTTCCATTAAATTTTATTAATTATGAAATTCTAATAAGTATGAAAGCATTTGAATTGGTAATTAATTATATAAGATTTATTATAATTAAGACGTTTTCCTTCTTCCAATTTTAAGATATCGGAATTTTTTGAATTTTAGGAATATTACTTATAAATATTAATGAAAAATTAAAAAATAACCTTGATTATAATTTAATAAAAATAAATGAAGAAAAAAATATTTAAAAGAAAATAAGTTTTTTTGTTTAAAATTGATAATTTAACAACTAGAATAAAGTTTAGAATTATTGTAGACATTAAATTAATAAAAAAAATTAAATTAATTAAAAAAAAAAAAAAAAGTAATATTAGTTTTCTTAATATAAGGTGAATTCATTTACAACACATACATAAATATAATTGACCGTAAGGAAATATAATAGGATTAGACGTATAAATTCCTCTTAGTGCAGAACACGGCCTCTTGTGAAGTAACTCGTTTAAATATTAAAAACAAATACTAAAATTATTAAAAATATACAACAGGATAATATTAAGGCTAATATTCAATATTTTTCTAAAATTTAAATAAACATCAATAAACAGACCTTCACTTGTCAGAATGGGAAATACTAAACCCAGCATACAAAAATCATTCCTGTAACATTATATTATATGATTTTAATTATTAAGATATAAATTAAATTTAACTTTTAACCGTATTTAAATACTAACCACATTAATAGTAATACAAAACAAATTACTTAAACCATATGTAATATGTCAAGCATTCCCAAATTTAAATTTAATTTAATTTCTATATATTTTATTGAAAAATAATTTCTTAAAAATTTTTAATAAACTATTAATATTCCTAATTCAATAAACCTTTTATTTGCAGATATCATCCCGCCGTTATATCCCCATGCTTCAAGCGAACGAGGAAGAATTTGTATAAATGACTGTGTCTCTATAGGATACGCGCACGAACATTCTTTTGACATCATAAAATTTAATCATCTTTTACCAAATTTTACATCTCTAACTTAATTAAATGCCAAGACATGACAGCTGGCGGAACTATTGTTGCTAATTTTTCAGAAATTATTGCCATAAAACTCGATCATCTTTTGGAAAATATCAGATATCCAGCTTTATTAAGTATCAAAATATGGGGATACAAATTTCACAACTATCCGAACTTGTTATTTTAGACTGTTATTTTCAAAAGTTATTGGCATAAACCTTAATTCTTTTTCACACAATTTCTGATGTCTAGCTTCTATAGACATTGAGTTATTTGCATATAAAAAAACGAAGTTGTATGACAGATACTCGAACCCACCGACCCAGCTTATTTAATTTCAATAGCAAAAATAACGATTTTATAAAGATGAAAGTAGTAAAAATTTCAGAATCTACAGACCACCGCGATATATTTCAATTTAATTTTTTGTTAGAACCGCTGAGCCAATAATTTTTTTAATTTTTGTTTTCTATTTATTTTCTTTATTTGAGATAATTTTTCATTCATTTTGGTTACTAAAATTTGAAATTTTGAACAGTTATTTCGGTTAATTATACATCATAAAGGTTGCTTTATTATTTTTTGAGTAATCGTGTGCCCAGACCGAACGACATACATGTCTAAATGAAGTACAATGCATAAATTTGGGCAGGAGCCCACAAATATCATTGGGATACCTAGACATAGTGCAGAGACAAAATAGAGCAATTCGTTTAATAAACGATCCAATTACTACCTCAACTCTACCTCCACTAGGTCATTGTCGGGTCATTGGAGCACTCACTCTATTTTATAGATATTTTGCTGTTATAAGAACCTGTTCAGGACAAATAAAAACATTAGTGCCTGCTCTCAAAAATTTCAATTGAGATACAAGGAGGGCTGCACGGGTTAATCCCTATGCCTTAAAGATCATCAGATGGCACACCTTCGCTAAAATTGACAATCATAACGTATATGGTATCGACAAACTCAAGAAGAATATCAACATCTCTGTTCTAAATAATCCTCCCAACATCAAATAACTTCCTATATTTTCCAAGTTCCTTTATTCCTATTTTCCCAATCTCCAAATCAAACATTACAGTGCACCATAGCTTTTAACTTAATGTTTTGTTTAAAAGTGAGGTGGCGTTTAATTGGTTAAAGTTCAACACTACCAAAGAGAATTCATGTGTTGATCTTATTTGTGTCTTTCGAGATTCCCACCTACCCTCACAAAAAAAAAGAAACAAAAATGGATTAAGAGTTCGATTCCAAAGAAGAATATACATTCTTTTCCATATCTATTTCTTCTCTTTTAAAGTGTCACAAACATAATACCAAATTTATTATACGAGAACTACTCTCCTACTGGTATAAAAATAATATAAATAGAAAATATAGGATATAAATTTTAAATATTATCCTTCTCATAATCTAAATACAAAGAGAATTTCAATGAAAAATAATTATTATTAAAATGTGATAGGTAAATATAATAATCATCTATAAAATTTGAAAAATAAAATCCTTTTTTTCATTTTCACTATTTAATTTCCAATTTTCATTGTCTTCAACAAATGTTTGATAAAAAGGAAAACTTTATATTTTCAACAAAAAAGAAAAACCTTTTATATACAAATTCTTCTAAAATTTATTACTACAGAAAAAATATAATAAGGATCTATAAAAAATCTTTAAAGGATATTTCCCTATAATATCAAGGTTACAGAATTCATGTCTGACTTAGTTTTTTATTCAATTCGTTTCAGTTTTTTTTTTCTGGAAACAAAAATTCTAGAAGTCAAAAGTTAAAATATTTTTTGCATAATTTAAAAAAAAGAAAAACAAATACAAAATACAGAACAAAATAATCAAACAAAAATATGATAGCTTATTATGTAACAAGTGGTGAAAAAATCCTTTGGAAAAGAAAGTAATCATCAGACAAAATGAAAATGGGAAAATTAAGCACTACCTATTACTTATAAGTATAACCGTGAAAAATTTTTGATGGAATGAAACTCTTCTAAATAAAACAAAAATATCAAGCAATCGAAAAGAAAAATTGAGCAGAGGAATTTTTTTTCTATTAAAAGACGAAAAAAATTTACTTTGGTTTTAGTGGTGGAACTTAGAAGGTAGAATATTTTTCTTTATGATTTGCTTATTGTTTTAATTGTGGTGTTATCTATTGATGAAAAAATGAATAGAATGTGAGACTAAAATTCTTAATTTCTTTTTTATTAATTGTGAATATTATGATGGAATGGAAAACACATTAATCAAAAATGATTAATTGAATTGACCGAATATTATTCGGCATATAAAGATTATAATATAATATCGTATGTGTTATATGCTATTTACTTAGTGTTATGTTCATTAGAAGAATTCGTTAGAGAAACTTGGGATGAAGAACGTTAAAAGCAATTTACCATATTATTTTATAATAAAATGCTTAGAATTGTTATCGGACAAATAAAATATAATGAATGATGTGAATGACAATCATAATTATAAGAAAATTGTATCAATAATTTTAATAAAGAAATAAAATTTTCTATACCTACAGAAATATTAAAAATATTTCATTTTCATTTTTCTTTTTAATTAATGGAATATTTTAACGTATTTTTATTCTCTTTCAGAATCCAAAAAATACGTAAATACTTTAATTTTATACATAAATAAAATATTGATGAAATAATTTTAATTATTTATTAAGGATATTATAATTTTAATAGTTACTTATATGTTTTATATATTAAACAGAAGGTAAAATAAAAATTAATAGGATTCTACGAATTAACACTAAAATGAACTAGAGACGGAATTTTTTTTTTTTTTTATAATTTCTCTTGACCTTAACACAAAGAAACAAGAACAAATTTAAGACAATTAAGCAAAGTAAAAAAGGAATTAATGCCAGAAAAATTATACCAGAATAATATAAAATTGTACCAGTAATACGGAAAAGTAACAAATAATATATGAAAAAGGAGCCTCGGTGGCCTAGTGAGTAAGAGCGTATTAAATACGCTGTAAACAGGAGGGAGTGTGAGTTTGAGTCCCATACACTTCGTAAGAGTTATTCCCCCTTACGAAATTTACAGCTACGCTTGAACAGGAAATTTTAATAAGTAATTTCCTGTCCACATTTATGTGACAAAATGCCCAAAAAATTATATAGAGATCATAAATCAGTTTTTGTTAAATGTCTATAAAAACGATCCTGGGGAAATAAACGTTGACGAATATTCAAACACAGTTAACGCGTCTAATCATTCTCATCCTACATTAAAGAACGGGCGTTTTCCATTCTATAATTAAAATCCCGAGAATGTATCGCTAATGAAGCATTTACATATATTAGATTTACTTTATATAACTTATATAAAACATATTTTCATAAGTGCATAAAATTTGTTGCTTATGCATTCTTGGCAACATTATTTGTATTGTTGCATTTATTTCATTATTGCAACTGGATAAAATTTAGGGTCTTATTCTACTAGGATTTAAACCGCAATTTAAAAAATAAAAATTTTCTATTTCAAAATTTTTTAAACTTAAGATTTTTTTTTTGGAAAAGTTTGGGATTCTATTCAAGCAAAAAAAAAAAGGAATCTCGTTAGTGATGTGTTTGTTTTTTGAAAATTATTAGTAAATATTATCATTCTATTATTTAATAAATCATAATTTCGGCATTATTAGTTCTGATTGCGTACAATTGGCAAAACTTAGATGACAAACATCTATTCCTCCTAAGTCCACTTATCAAAAAACTCACAATGCAAAAAATCAAGTAGAAAAATTTCTCGCTTAGCATATAATTGCTATATCCATTTTACAAAAAATTAAAAATAAAATTGCTTCTAGTAAAATTAATGTGTTAATACTCTTGAAAATTTGTTGTTTTGTGTTGTCAACAACAGTAGAGTACTGTATTTTAGACAATGTTAAAATTTTCTAAAATAAGTGTATATGCGCGATTATGAATTAGTAGAAATTTCATATTTGGTTACAAAATCAGGATTTCAATAAATTGTTTAGCAAGAGTTTGGTGGCGGCAACCTCCATTATTTTAAATTCTTTGTTATTGAAATACGTTTATACAAAATAATTAGGAAAGATTTTAAAATCAGGACTTCAATCATTTGTTCAACGAGGGTTACAAAAATAATTAGATGAGATTTTATGAGTCAGGGTTTTCCCTTTTTCCAGAATATGTACAAATAAGTACATGCGAGATTTTGAATTGGGATGGATTTTGAGAGTTGGTAACAAAATCAGGGTTATACGCATTTTATAAAATGTGTTTACTTAATGTCCCCCATATACATATACTTATAATTGTTATATGATGCTATTTGAAAATTTGTCAAACGGATGTTTTACAAAGTAAAAATTTGACATCTACCCTTTTTGACAAATGCGTTTTTGCGAAACGAATTTTTTGCCAAGTAATTTTTTGCAATGTGATGTTTGCAATGTGAATTTAGGTGAATTGCGCTATACCCATTAGTTGTATATGTGTCGTTGCAAAAAATTAAATTAAAAAAATGGAATAGTCTTAAAATAAAACCAATTAACAACGTCTTGAAAGTAATGAACAAACATCAGAAACAGAATGAACTAATATCGAAAAGAAAAAAAACGTAACGCTAAAATTAAATGAACTAAAATCGAAAAAAACTAGACTATGTAGACTAGTCTTTAATGAATTTTTTTTTATTTTAGCAACAATTTAAATGAATTCCTTCCATTAATTTATTTTTGCTTTGAAATCGGGTGTTCACTTATTCTGGCATTAATTCGTAGAGCCAACGAAAAGTGAGAAAAAGAGAGAAAAAAATAAAATAAATGATTTTACATGAAAATTATTATTAATTATTTTATTATTACTAGGAAATTTTTTTTTTTTGTTTTTTCTATTTTATTTTTAATTAATTTTTCCGATGTTAAAATAATTTTTGTAATTTTATAACAATTTTCAGAAGTCGGTTTTAAAAATGAATAAAGAAAAAAAATTTATATCAATGGAAAATTGTTATAAAATTATAAAACAAAATCTGAAAGGATCTGTTCTTTGTATAATATTAATTAAATAAAAATTTGTTCACAATTAATTAAAATTATGAAATTTTAATTAAAATATAAATATTACATAAGTATTATATTATATTAATTAGTTAATATTGACTATGAAAACATAAGAATGACTTATTTATTCATTTAGCAATTATATAGTCTCGTAATTTCTATTATTAATAATTTTTGGAATATTTGGATCAATTGAATGAACATTAGATGATATTAAGTAAAGAAAAAAATCAATGTTAATAATATATCTTATAATATGCGTAAGATTTATTTATGATTTTGATGTTTTTAAGAAAAATAAATATTAAATATTGATTTTCTATTTGTAATTGATACAAACATCATTATATGTTCAATAGCCATTGCAGCAAATTTCGGATATTTCTTTGCAATTTTTTTTACCAAGAAAACTGCATTTATGAAAATTTAATCTTTAATAATAATCTTATTTTCTATTTTTTATTTTTTTTTTTTCTCCTTTCAACTCTTATTAAGAGCATAAAGTATCAATTTTTTATAAAAATATTTGTCTATAGCTTAAGTTTCTGGAATCTGGAATTGTGGTTTCAGTAATCCGTTGATTACTCGGTTGCTGCTATTGTAAAAAACTGTTGAACGCAAATAATAATTTTTCTTTGTGCGACATCTATTATCTTATACAAGAATTATTTTATATGTATTTTATTATATATTAATTATATATTATATATTTATTTCATATTTAATTATATTATATACTATTTATATATTTTTCTTAAAATTTATATTATTTTTTATTAATCTATATATGGCCCAGCCGGGGTTTAAATTCAAGGCTTTTCAAATAAAAAATTGATGTCTTAACCACTTTGGCTGCATTATATTTCTTTTACTCACACAAAATATAATAATTAAGGTAATGTTTGAGGTAAAATTGATAATCAGTTCCGAATTTTTTCAATGCTTCAGACGTATTTTAAGGCTCCGTCTAGGAACCAGTTAAAGTAGACTTCAATATTATTACAACCATATTAATTTTAAAAAAAAAACAGATATACTAATGTATTTTTATTCTTTTTCTTCGGTGTTACTTAAAAGTACTCTTCAGTACACCCTCTGACCTCTGCTGCTTGGTTCTTGAAGAATTGAATTTTAAAAATGGTAAAAACGAATATGTCGAAGGAAGACTAGATTGCAAAAGAGCGCCAGATAAATCATTTCCATCATACATTTCTATAAGTGTTCAGCGGCAAGAGGGCAACAGAATTAGTACATTTGACGAAGATATCAAGAAAGTTTGCAACATTATATACATATAACATCAATTTCTAAGATTATAATGTCACCATACTATGAATAGGGAAAAAGAAAAAGGATAATTTTTATTATTTTTTTTATTTTTTATATAATTAATAAAATAAAACAAATATAATTTTTATTAAAGTTTAAATTGTAATTCATTTTTTTCATAAAGTAAGTGAGATGTATGATCTAATAATGTTCAACAAAAATAATGCCATTGCAATTAAAAAATGTTGGCCATAATTTGTAAAAACTAAAAAGTAATATTACAAAAATTTGCTTCCTTATTTCAACAAAAAACTAAAAAAATTAAAACAGTGAAAAGAATTTTATGTTTTCTTTAAAAGTTTTTATCAGTCAAACAAAAACTCCTAATTAAAAACAAATCCCGGAAATGTTCGTTTCATATTTTTATTACACACGAATACATAGAAATACAAAATGACCAGTTCATTATTTATTTATGAATAGAAACAGTAATACTTTGTTATAATGCAGGATAATACTAAAAGTCATTAAAAAATTTTCTTTTATTGTTTTAATTTAAAATTTAACGGTCAAAAAGAAACCACAAAACGCATTTCTTAAATAACTTTTAGCACATTTCCAAAAAATATTTGATAAAATGTGCCTATTAGTTTTGATCTGTCCATCCGTCTGTCTGTCTATTTACAAAACTTCTACACCGTTAAAGATAGAGAAAACGAGGAAGAATACAGTTGCCTTTGTCAACTCTTAGATACCCGTACGCACCGTTAGTATGTTCACAGCCTGTCACTCTGCTTACAATATTATTTTTTTAATATTTTAGTATTTTAAAATAATTCGGGTGAATTTTATAATTTCTAGAACTATGGGTTGTACATATATTCAAACTATATGTTTATACATTCTTCAAAAGCAGATTTTAACCTTCCGCATAACGATTATCAATCCAAAACTTTTTCAAATATTCTATAGTACCATTTAATACTAAGCGGTAAATGTATATTTACAAAATGGTAAATCTAAGTACAAAATGGTAAATATAATTTTAAATATTATATTATATTAATGCGTACATAGTATATTTATATTGTTATAAGTATATCGCCATACATTGCAATATTTCTTTAAAAATATTCCATTCATAGAATAATTTCTTATAAGTACAATAAAATACCTATACTTGTATGTATGTAAATACGGCGCTATATAATATACATCTATACTCTTATCATTCATTCATCAGTGACATATACGATATGTAAATAAACATGATATTATATAAGTATGTATGTATATCAATATCATATGAATAAAAATTCTTTAAGCAACCGTTATGTTGTTTATTTATTTACATTTTTTTGTACTACGCATTATATCCTCAACAATTTCAAATTATCGAGTAAAACAAAATGCAAAAAATTCGTTAAAGAAATTTGTTAGAAAATTTGAAAAAATCAAGTAACACTTTCGTTAATTATAAAGTAACCCTATATTATTAAAAAAAGTTGTCAACAGAAATAAGAGTATAATATTGAAGCTTTAAGTTTTGTGTATTACTTCAAAAAAATGTTAACAGGTGTTCAAGTTACAGGTGTTTAAAACAGGAAATTTTAAATTTTTGAGCCCTTACAGCTCCTAAACGGAGAGTGATACAAAAAAAATTTCTGAAATGACTCATACTTATTTTTAAAGATCTAACTTCTGTCAAAATTTCAAACTTAAACCGTTTAGAAGATAGAAGGGTTAAAGGATTTTGCAAAATTTGAGTTTCGCATAACGGTAAATTAAGACACCGTATGCCACAAATATATATTTATTGTATATATACTTTTAAAGCTAATGAAAGTAGTAATCGTTTAGCGTTTTCAAAATGAAGATATATTTTATACAACTTGTGCTATAACAATTTAAATATAGAGCTTTTTTGAACCTTTGGGGAGCTGTAGCTCCGTAACGGGTGGGGCTACAAAAAAAAGTTATTAAAAATAAAATTAATATTTTTGTGAGATCTATCAGCAGTTAAAATTTCATAGCTCTATTTCAAAAAAAATGTGGGGATCTAAAAGTTAGGTGTTCGAGAGCTACCTTAAGGTTTGGTCCAAACTCAACCAAAAAAAATAGGGAACCTACAAATTACTCCCAGAATATTTTGTGTAAATTTCAAGATTCTAGCTTTCTTAGTTTTTGAGTTAGAGTTATAAATTTGTTATAAGTTTAGGAGCTGTAAGGGGTCAAAAACTGAAAATTGCCTATTTTTAAACACCTGTAACTTGAACACCTGTTAAAATTTTTTTGAAGTAATACACAAAAATTAAAGCTTCAATATTATACTCTTATTTCTGTTAACAACTTTATTTAATAATATAGGGTTACTTTATAATTGACGAAAGAGTTACTTGATTTTTTCAAATTTTCTAACAAATTTCTTTAACTAATTTTTTGCATTTTGTTTTACTCGATAATTTGAAATTGTTGAGGATATAATGCGTAGTACATAAAAATGTAAATAAATAAACAACATAACGGTTGCTTGAAGAATTTTTATTTATATGATATTGATATACATACTTATATAATATCATGTTCATTTACATATCGTATATGTCACTAGTGAATGAATGATAAGAGTATGCCGTATTTACATACATATATGTATTTTATTGTACTTATAAGAAATTATTCTGTCAATGGAATATTTAAATATAATATAATATAATATTTAAAATTATATTTACTGTTTTGTACTTAGTAAATTTAATATATACATTTACCGTTTAGTATTAAATGGTACTATAGAATATTTGAAAAAGTTTTGGATTGATAATCGTTATGTGGAAGGTTAGAATCTGCTTTTGAAGAATGTACATATAAACATATAGTTTGAATATATGTACAACCCATAGTACTAGAAATTATAAAATTCACCCAAATTATTTTAAAATACTAAAATATTAAAAAAATAATATTGTAAGCAGAGTGACAGGCTGTGAACATACTAACGGTTCGTACGGGTATCTAAGAGTTGACAAAGTCAACTGTATTCTTCCTCGTTTTTAACATTTTTTCTTATTATATAATATTCTAAGAAAATTCCTAAATTTTGGTGTAAGTCACAATTCTAAATAGTTTTCATTGTCGTTTTGAAATGTGCGCCTTTAAAAACGATTGGTTTACATTCTGCCTTGGTTTTTTTCTTTTTTATTTCTAACAATGTGTTATATGTGTAAAGACCACAAAAAGATTTGTTTTGCTTTTTTTCATTCCTAAATGTGTGGTTCATAATTATTTTCTGCTAAGTTTAACTTCCGTATCCAACTCATTTAAAAGTGAATTTTTATTTTGATAATTCCCTTTAAAGGATATAGTAAAATTCAGTAATATATAAGTAGATCCTGATTTATATAATATGGTAGCCATATTTCACTTAATATTTAAAATAAGAGTTCCGAAAAACAAAAAAATTGAAATTCACTGTTTCAGATTACAAGCATATGTTATGACCGTAATACTTTTTTTTAATGTATGTATGATTTTTTTTGTTTATTATTTTTTAATTATATACAGGAATTTTTTAAACCGAAAAACCATTAAAATAAAATCCTTATTACTTGTTTATGACGTTTAAATACCAACAGATACGTAAAACATTTAACTGGCAATTAGTAAGTACCATGACATTTTTATTTTTTTTTTATAAATGGTTGGATAATTAAGATTTTTTCTTTTTTAAATATATTATGTAATAATGAATCCTTAAAAATATATCTACCGGAAGTACAAATCTTGATTATTTAGAACTACAAGACCAAAATGATAAAATAGAAAGAATTGTATTTTGTTTTCTCTTTTCTTGTACAAGATAAAAGCTCAATTTTAATTTTGATAAAATTTTTCTTTCTGAGGAAGTTGAAAATCTTCTAAAGAGAATAAGAAAACCTGCCCTTTGGTAGTGAAAAAATTCTTACTAATTAAACTTACTTTTCCATTTAATCAATATAATGAGATGAAACTCGAAAGTGCTAACGCTATTATTGACTAGGCAGTATGGATAGGAAAGGATACTATTTTGCTAGCAGTAATGGAACCATTAAACGTTACAACATGTAGTTAGTATATAATATTTTCCTACGTGACGTAATAATAACAGCTCCACCATAGTACAAAGTACAAATTAGTTATTACAAATTACAAATTAATTGGTACAAGTACAAATTATTATTATTATGATTTGCTACAGAGTCAAGGTCATCAGTCATTCAAAGCATACAGCAGTATTTAGCACCTTCTTGCATAAGACAACATCCCCACTATAGCAGCTATTTTATTATTATTATTACCATTATTATTACTATTATTATTATTGCTATTTTTTTTTTTTATAATGCATTTCTCTGCCACATAAATGTGGACAGGAAATTACACAGCCTTTCCTGTTCAGGCGTGGCTGTAAATGTCTTAAGGGGAAAGAACTCTTACGACATTTGTGGAGTTCGAACCCACACTCCCTCGGTGTTTACAATGTATTTTATACGCTCTTACCCACTAGGCCAACGAGGCCCCATTATTGCTATTATTTTACAGTATATTACGATATCACATTATAACTACCTATTTTTAAACAATCTCACCGGGATTTGAATCGAAGGCCCTCCAATTGAAAGGCTGGCGACTTAACCACTATGCTATGAGTCAGATTAAAAAATTAAAATAAACTGCTTTATACTATATGTACTATAATTCAGTTATAGAGTAACTTAATAAAGTAACAGAAATATAATCTGCACTGTAGTAATATAATCATTAAATATTTATAGTAGTAATTTTCTTTTTCCCCTATTAAATCTTGACCTTTTTTTAAAAATTAACAAAAATTTAGTGAAATTAAGAATTCAATTTGAAATTTTATTTTATATCAAACTATCCATCACCCATGTCTTCAACAATCTATTATTTATAAAAGATTGATTTTAATTAAATTATTATACTTATGTACTTTTTGATTGATTGTCCAATATTAAATTTTACTTCAAAGAACCTTCTTTAAATAAAAAGAACGTATTTTTATTTTTAATTATAATTTTTATTTTAAACTTATCGTAAAACTTAATTAAATCTAATAAATTAACGTTACTAAAAGAACAATCTTATTTTCTTTAGTTTAGTTCTATATTAAATGATAAGTAGATTGAACTGAGTAGGTAATGACGTGAATGCGCTATTAAACTTAAATAAAAAAGTTTGTGAATTATTTGAAAATTTTAATTTTGTAAAAATATCAATTAACTTAATACTAAACAAATCAATTGGTTAACATGGCTGATCTCTAATATTCTATATCTTAGCCAGCACAAATCCCATAGGCAATGTGACGTTTTGATATCATTTCCGAGTAATCTTATTTATCAACGATATCTTCAATGATTATCTAATAGCGTTTAGGTATAAAATTAGTTCTGATTTTTGTTTTCCTATTCTACTTCTATTAGAATCATAGGGCATCCATTGCTTATTTATTCATATTTAACTAAATTTTAATTTCTTTTTATTCATTATTTGCACTAAGTTGTTGATTACTCGGCTATAACTATTGTAGAACATTATGAAATAAAAATAGGAGTTCTATTTGTGCGCCATCTATTGTTTTATACAAGTATTATTTATTTCTTATTTATTCATTTTATTTTACGATATTAATTATTACGATATAAACTATATTAAATTATAAATTAGTAATATTCTATATTACCTGACCGGAGTTTCAATCCGAGATATTTGAATTATAAGACCGGCTACTTAACTATTACGCTATTAGTTAGATTACTTTCCAATTACTGAGATAATAAGCCTAGCTAGGTCTGGATACTCACAAACAAAATGATGAAAAGTTCTTCCATCCCTTGATCTTTACAACTTTTGCACTGTGTATTTTGAGGAATAGCCATATGCTGGTTGCTTGAATTCCTACGGGGTAGTGACCGGCAGAATTCCCTAATCTACAATGATAATTTAAGATGAGAAATTAAAAAAATTCGTTAACATTTAACTTCAAAATTTTACGAATATTAATTTAGCACTAGTAAGATATCAGAAATTGGAATCATAAAGCTATACAATATATCTTGATACCAATTCTTCTAAAACTTCTCTCTTTCTTCTCATTTAAGTATCAGACTAATCGTAATTTAAAACCAGAAATTGTCTAGATAATTCATCACAAAACAGCTTACGGAAGAGTCCACACGATCGTTGAAGATCGAAACTTTTCTAATATTATAAAATGTGTTTAAA
Organism: Poecilobothrus nobilitatus; assembly: GCA_947095535.1. Classification (NCBI taxonomy): domain Eukaryota; kingdom Metazoa; phylum Arthropoda; class Insecta; order Diptera; family Dolichopodidae; genus Poecilobothrus; species Poecilobothrus nobilitatus. Next base: position 32,676,081 of record OX352774.1, read on the forward strand.
TAGTTTATAGCACTAAAAAAAAGATTCAAAAAAGGATAATCCAATTTAAATATAATTAATAAATTTTTCATTCTACCACTTTAATATATTATACAACAAACCCAGTCGTCATTTACAACATTTTACAATAACATTTAATTAAATTGTATTATGCTTTAAAAATTTATTGAAAATTATTTCTCTTTTAACATAGAATCAAAGAATTTTATTATAAGATTAACCTATAAGCACTTTAAAAAAAAAACATTCAAAAGAATCTCATGGTAGCAATTACGATAGCATAGAAGAAAAAAAAAATCCTATTATCCTGCTTCATTGGATTTTTTGTCACATAAATTGTTATACGACGTTACTAAAAATCCAATAAATTGATTTTTATTCACTTAATCAAGCAGAAATTTTTTTTTTGAAAATACGAGTACACCAAAGTATTATAAATTATTTTTACAAGTTATAAAAAAAGAATGAAAAAATAAACGAGTAGATAGTAATAACAAAAAATAATTAATAATTATATCCATTATCTGATTATTCTCTTAAAAAAAAAAAAACAAAAAAACTTCTCAATTATTTATTTTATATTTATGTATATAAAAAAAAAATTTTAAGTAGAAGGACATTTAATTAAACATTTATAAGGATAAATATTGTAGTAGTTATGTACAGAGTGTACGAGTATATATATATTTTCCCTTTCCTTATTTAAAACAAGTAAATGTAACAGTAAGTCGATGCAACCGACTTATTAATACCCTACACCTGAATAATTCGAATTAAATTAAAAATCCATAAGTGTTTTTGGCAGCTGCTTGAACTTCTTCCCTTTTCTGTCTTATTCAACTCGAATTTCAAGAACGTAAAAGAGGCATCCGCTTGAGATATGCTTGACACCCTTGTATAAAATTTTAAGTTTCTATCTTAATTATTTTCGAAGATTGGTAGTCCTTGGGATGTTTGTGTCAGCTACCCGAATTGCCACTCCAATTCATCGAATCCATCTCAGGAACATAAAAAAAACTTGCCAGAACACCATTCTATTAAATTTAAAGGTTCTACTTTTGTTGGTTTTGGAGATATGGTCGTTGCTCTTGTACTCGTCCGGAAGTTTCCAAAATACGAACCCATGGTTCAAATTCTTTCAAATGTCAGTTTCCAATTTTACAGAAAAGGAAACATAACAGAACACCTTTGTACTAAAAATAAAAGTTCTATCTTTGTTGTGGAGATATACTCGTTTGCTCTGGGGCTCGTCCGGAAGCTTCCAAGATTTGAACCCATGGACCAAATCCTCACAAATTTCAGAAACATAAATCAAACATGAAGGAACACCATTCTGCCTAATTTAAAGGTTATATCTTTGTTGCATTTGGAGATAATATCATTTGCTCTGAGGCTCGTTCGGAAGCTTTCAAAATCCGAACCCAAGGACCAAATCCTCTCAAATTTCAGAGGCCTAAATCATACATGAAAGAACACCATTATGCCAAAAGTAAAGGTTATATCTTTATTGGTTTTGGAGATAATCTCATTTGCTCTGGGGCTCGTTCGGAAGCTTCCAAAACCAAACCCATGGACCAAATCCTCTTAAATTTCAGAGACATAAATCAAACACGAAAGAACACCATTGTACCAAATTCAAAGGTTCTACCTTTGTTCGTATTGGATATAATCTCATTTGCTCTGCGGCTCGTTCGGAAGCTTCCAAAATTCGAATCCACGGTTCAAATTCTTTCAAATTTAAACCCATGGCCAAATCCTCTCAAATTTCAGAGACTTAAATCAAACATGAAAAAACACCATTCGGCCAAATTTAAAGGTTATATATTTGTTGTTTTTGGAGATAATCTCATTTGCTCTGGGGCTCGTTCGGAAACTTCCAAAATCCAAACCCATGGACCACATCCTCTTAAGTTTTAGAGACATAAATTAAACTGGAAGAAACATCATTATAAAAAATTTAAAGGTTCTATCTTTATTGGTTTTGGAGATAATCTCGTTTGCTCTGGGGCTCGTTCGGAAGTTTCCAAAACCCGAACCCATGGACCAAATCTTCTCACATTTCAGAGACTTAAATAAAACATGAAAGAACACCACCCTGCCAAATTTAAAGGTTATATCATTGTTGGTTTTGGAGATAATCTCATTTGCTCTGGTGCTCGTTCGGAAGCTTCCAAATCCAAATACATGGACCAAATCCTCTTAAATTTCAGAGGCCTAAATCATACATGAAAGAACACCATTCTGCCAAAAGTAAAGGTTATATCTTTATTGGTTTTGGAGATAATCTCATTTGCTCTGGGGCTCGTTCGGAAGCTTCCAAATCCAAACCCATGGACCAAATCCTCTTAAATTTCAGAGACATAAATCGAACGGGAAGGAACATCATTGTACAAAATTTAAAGGTTCTATCTTTGTTGGTTTTGGAAATAATCTCATTTGCTCTGGTGCTCGTTCGGAAGCTTCCAAAACCCAAACCCATGGACCAAATCCTCTTAAATTTCAGAGACATAAATCGAACGGGAAGAAACATCATTGTACAACATTTGAAGGTTCTATCTCGTTTGCGGAGATTATCTCCAAAAGCCCGGAATCATTCGGAAGCTTCCAGAATCCGAACCCATGGACGGATTTTGTCCAGATTCGAACTTAGCCTTTCTTTCGTAATTAGTAACCTACTATATAAATTTCATCAAGATAGCATCATTATTTTTTGAGTTATCGTGCGTACGGACGGACGGACGGACGGACGGACATCGCTAAATCGACTCCGGCGGTGATCCTGATTCAGAATATATATACATGTCTATACCTAACTCGCTTCCTTTTGGTGGTTACAAACACCATACCAAAGTTAATATACCTTATACTTTAGGTGTAGGGTATAAAAATAGGTTATTTGAAGACCTCTTTAGTCAATATATTTATGTACCTTTTTCCTACATATGTGAGCCAGTTACATTTTTCTTAATTTTTAATAACTGTTATTAATTATTTGAACATGACCAGGGAGCACAAGATTTTTAAACTAAAAAAGACGGCAACTCATAGTTCCATGTTCAAAATCATAATTAAGTATATGAAGAAATTGCAATCTGTTAAAGAATCAAAATTAATTTCATTGATATATCAGTTACTAGTTAGTTATATAACTTTTAACTTAATTTGTCACTAAAATCAAACATTTTTTTGTTTTATTTTTAAGTGAAAGAATGGAAATTGTGTGCCGATGATAAATTATCTTTCATTTCCATTAAGCAATAAAATATGTATGGTTAAACTTTATAGTAAGATGCTTCACCAAGATTAATATTCACAACAGTATAATAAATAACTGTATTAGTATTAAAAAAACAGTATTATAACAAAAGATATATAACGCATTAAAACCAGAAAACAAGGATAAACATTAAAATAGACCACACAATAAAGTTTTTCTATTCTTTTCTTAAGGGAGCTGAGAATTTTCCAACGAAACTAAGAATAACTCCTTGTAATATCAGATTGTTACTGACCAAATTTATCTCCTCAGCCAATATAATGGGACGAAATTTTTTACTGCCCATAAAGTATATTGGTTCGAGAATGAGGATAGGACAAGGATGTGAAAACTTCACAATATTGAGGAATGAAAATCTAAGGAACAATAAAGTCACTTTTTATTAATACAATTTTTTCAACAACAATGAAAAAACATCAGTCATCAACAGTAGCAAAATGCAGCATTATATAATACCTATACCTGCATCAGATAATAACTGAAAACAGTAAACAACTAATACTAATAACAGTATTAGTTATAATTATTAGTATTAGCTGTAAAAAATTAGTGTTAGTTTTGAAGCTTCGAATTCAGAACATAAACGCAAAATAAATAGAAGTTTAATCACAATTACTTAATTCTCGGTTGTAGGTAAATATTTTAAAACATTGAAAAAACTTTTCCTGAAGTTTGTTAAACATTTACAATTTAATTTTAAGCTATCAAAAATAAGAAAATATCAATAAAAAAAAACAAATCAAACAAACCTCAAAGAAATTACGATATAACATAAGTTCTGTGACTTGTTTGTTTCTATACCCTTATCATACACATTATTTTATATTATAACTCGTGACTAATAAATCCCTAGCGGGCTTCTTTGAAATAAAATTATTAAATATAAGATAAAAAAAACAAAGATAGTTTCAAAAATAATTGTCATAGTATATTATGATAATTTAAAAAATCCATAATAGATATGATTATACTTATATATCCTTAAACATTACCTAGGCAACCAAAAAAACCACAAGAGGGAAATTCCGTAATCTAATTAATATTATATATGATGAATATTATTGATGTTCAAAAGATGTCCCTGAAAATCTTTAATGATTTGATGATTGAAGAAAATACTTACATAGATTCAATTATATAATGTTCTCATAAGAGAAGTGAGTCTAAATAACTTAAAATTATGTGCAAGGTAAAACTTTTTATTTTTTTTTTTGAAGAGAATTTTTAATTCTTATTACAAGAAATTCCTTTGTTACCAATTTTTAAAAAATGTTACCCACATTGCAATATTTTAATAAAATGAGCCATGAGTCTAACCGATAAAAAAATTAAAATTTAAGTGATTTTTTTTTTATGTTAATTTATTATACCTTTAATAAATTCACAGTTTAAAGAGTATAATGAATTTGTTATTACATTTGTGACACCTTAAAGAAGACGAAATAAATAAGGAAAGTATATAAACTGTTGCTTACGATTGAATAGTGAATCGAATTATCTCAGAAGATTTCACCTGTTGAGCTAAATGAAGTTGAAAATCGTTATGCAAATGAAAGTTGAACTATTTAAAAGGAAAAAGTTCGACTGGTGGGTTCTAGTAGCTGCTTAACTTTTTTTTAATATATAAGGATAACTTTAGCTTAATTAAACTAGATATTCGAAATTTTTGTCAAAAGAAATTAAATTATATGCCAACGTCATCTGCAAAATTTAGTTAGTGTAACACAACAGCTACGAAATTTTTGTCCTCATATATTAATACTTAAATTAGCTTAACATAAGATTATAAAGTTTTATAGCAATGATTTCAGTAAAATTTACTCGATTTGGGTTCGATTAGCTGTCTCATTACTTAATTATGTCAGATATCTTAAATTTACTAAACGATGATTAAACTTTGTAGAAGTTTAGACTACATTAGACATAGTCAACTCTACACTCTTTTCCGTTTTTATTAAAAGATAAGCGAAAAAATATATGTATTGCGATGTGGAAGTTACTCTTTATCGCTGTTATATAAACTATTTAATAGCAACACTTAAAGACATAAAGAAAAACAATAATTTCATCAATGCTGAAATTGTCATTCTTATCGTTTATCGCATGTATAATACAAGTACGCTTAGATCTGCCACAGCTATAGTGAAAGATCATTAGTAGAACATTTTCATAGTGAATATTTAAAGAATTGCAGCACATCGACAATTTATTAAAGCTTTCATAGTAATTATTATATATAGAATTGAAGAAGAACATCATAATAGTGGTAACAAAACAGATACATTAGATTTTTGATCATTTACTTAGATTTAAGCCTATATCTAAACCGATTTTATTTGAATTATATTTACACCAAAGCTCAGGATAAACCTTGGTATCAAACAAAAAACGACTTAAAATAATCTGTTTTTGATGATGTTGATACCTATTTTAATATTTTTTATAAGAGCAATTATTTTTTTCAAAGCTGATGGTAACAAAAATTTTATTTTTAAACTATTGTTTAAACAGAATTTCAATTAATATTTGTAGCACCTGTAAAAATACATTAACTTTCTTAAATTTTAAATACTTCATACTTCTCATATAATTTTTATTCTTAAAAAATTTTTAATTACGAAAATAATCCATTTTAGAATTTAATGTAGGCGGATGAAAATCTTTTGATAATAAAAATTGTCATCAAGAGGCTTTAATTTAAAACCAACAAAACCAAAAAAAAAACAAAACTAAAAGAAAAAATCTTTGTTGTCAGAAACAGGTAAACTTTACATTTGTATTTTTTCCCTTTTTTTTAAATCCTTAAATAAAGCTTTTACTCGAATATTTTCACATCACATGTGTCAAAACAATTAAAATAAAAATAATTTCTATAATATGTTAACAAAGTTATTTATTTTATCCTAGAAACTGACCAACATTTTTTAACAAAACAAAAAATGAAAAAGAAAATTGAAAAGCATATAGATGACCAAAGCATACAAAAGATGATGAACCTTTACTGTATCTATTCGGACGTATTAATTGAATGAAAATTTTTTATAAAATAAAATATGAACATATATTTTCATGATTTAAAAATCCTCATACTTGAACCGTTTCGTGTGTCACTTTGATTTTTAAATAGAATATATATATGTATTTAAATGATACCTGATCCAATAAGTAAAGCGACGCTAGAATTGATCTATTAAGGTGGTGAAAACAATGCTAGCCTCGTTTTAATCATCGCCACCGAAGTTTTTACAATTTTCTTCAGATCCAATAATATCACACTGTATACTGTATCATCATTTTAAAAAGTAATTTTCAAAATAATGAATGTCTCTCAAATTGTTCCTTTGAAGCTCTAATAATATTGTATTTTTAAATTAAAAAAATAAATAAATAAAAAAATGGATTCCAAAGAAATTATAGATTTTATAATTTTACTTAATATTTTTTTGATTTTATCTTTTATGTTTTATCTTTTATTAGTAGAAAATACTCTAAGGGTCGCTTCGGACTATTAGTGTCGCTTCGCACTTATTGTGTCAGATTCAGATAATATTTAAAACCACATGTTCTATTTAAACATCAAAGCGATGTTCGAGGCCAAATGAGTATTAGGTCACCACATTTAATAATTTTAAATTAAAAATTCAAAGATATTCGCTATTTTGAAATATTTTTTTTATATGACAACAAAGCAACACTTTCATTGCGTCACCAGTCACCACTGTAATTTAAAGCTACCTAGAACATTTTTAATAAATAATTTTCATTTTTAGCTTTATTTAAGATTCTCTTGCTTAACCTGTCTTAAATTTTTAAATCAGAATTTATAGAGTTCTATTAGAATAACACGAATAAATGAAACTAAAGAAAACCAAAATTTTACCGCGAATAACTTTAACACCGCCTGATAATATTGCCTAAAATTATATTTATTAAAAAGCAGACTACACAAAATTTCAAATAAAAATGTAAAACATGCTTTATGAAATAAACTTTGAATATGTAAATTAACAACCAACTTTTTTTAACACATAATTTATCATTCAAATTCAAAAGTGGGAAACAAAAACTGCAACAACTAAATTTCAAAACTTTAAAAATTTCACACCATCTGGTTACACTATTTGAAAACTTTATTTATAATTTATCACTTTTCGTGACATTTAATTCTCATTTTTTTTTTTAATTGGTTTTAATAACTTGCAGAGTTAAAACTGGATGATGAACCAATTTGAATTTTAGTTGATTTGTTCAACTCTGGAATGAAATGGAGGAATATATTTCTGTTTAAATTTATTTTTGAAATCGTTTAGTGTCCGTCCACTAAAAGTTTTCAATATATTAAAAATCGTTAGGGGCCTCGGTGGTCTAGTGGGTAAGAGCGTATAAAATACGCTGTAAACACCGAGGAAGTTTGGATTCGAATCCCACACACGTCGTAAGAGTTATTCCCTCTTACGGCATTTACAACCACGCCTGAACAGGAAAGGCTGTTTCCTTTATGTGACAGAAAAAAGTATTAAAAAAAAAAAAATCGTCAGGTTTTGTGATTATAAAAATTACATCCATAACTTAACAAGAATTTTTGATGTTTGTCCTAAAAAGAGTCAAGTTGTTGACTAAATATTTCGTTAGTCAGAATATTTTTGGATTATTGGTTAAAAAAGAGAAAGGATATGAATAAGAAAAAAAACATTCTAAGGCTATTGTAATTATAATTGAGGTACAACTCTAATTTTTATATTCATGAAAATAAAAAGCGATTTAACATATTATTATTACAGAAACTTATTTTAGCAGGAAAACGATATACTTTGCTTCCCAGAAAATCATGATATGATGGCTGTTTTGTTGATTACATATGGGTGCTCTCTCAAATGCTATCTTAGAGAGTACAAATACCACAGTCGATCAGTCGCAATCTCCATACGATTTCCTCAAAATCATTGTTGCGAAACGCCTACTACATTCTCTAGGATTCTTAACTTTTGCAATAGAATTTGTAAGAAATACTGACCCATACAATCGGGTTCTCACAGATCAGCAATTCTTAATTATTGTTACGGCTCTAGTAGTATTTACACATGTATACCTTAGAAATTCTCTTGTTGTCTTTAAAATTATACCATATATTGTTTGATGTTTTGTTGACATCATAATTGTAAATTTAAATCCTTAATCTTTCAGAATCTATACACCATGGTTTTGTTTTTAAATATACATATAAGAGAGTAAATAATATCAAAGATTTTCAAAAAGTGATATACTGATGATATAATAAAATTTTAATTTAACAGAACGTAAAACAATTTATCCTTGCATTCATGAAGGAATAAAAAAGAAAATAATAAAAACTTTTTAAATTTAATATTCAAAATCATTTTTTAAAATATTTTGTGAATTGTAAATGCTTGCATAACTTTCATAAAAACTTTCAACATAAAATAATTTCTTGTGTCAAGTTGTTTTAGAAAAATATTAATTAAAAGGATTTTGAAAAACTTCATTACAAAAAAAAACTAAAAATTTTTTACTTTCACCTAATGATACGTCTAGCTAAAAAAATGTTTACTTCCCTCTCTTCTTTTAATTTAACCTGATAGGAATGATGTCGTTTCTTCTTACACAAACAATTCTTTTTTTTTCAATATTTTAAAACGGAAGTTTTATTATCCTTTATTTATCCTTTTATATTATCCCATAGTATTTATATTTATTATGAATATAAATAATTTGATAAATTATTTTAGAAATTTATTTTCAAAATATTTTGAGAGCTACCAAACATTGTAAGTTTTTACACAGTAAAATAAAATATTTCAGAGTTTTAATGAAATTATAATTTTCATTTTATGTTAAAAATATTTTTTCTTATTTTGAGGCAATTGTGGATTTTTCGGATTTATCATCATATTATTATCGAAACCTGGCCCGAACATTCAAAAAAAATTCAGAAATAACGTACCAAAAGATTTTGATATTATTCGGGAAAGAATAAAACATTATTCTGGAAAAAATCGGAACTAGTGTCCATTTCTTACCAGGCCTCTTTCTATATACCTATTTTTTTTATATATTTTGTTTTTGGGACCTTTTGTTAAGCATACGTGGTCAAAGCAAATTTAGCATAAATTATTCAAACATTATTGTGATGTTTCTACATCCAAAACAAAAAAAAAAAAAATTTGTTATTTAAATTTTAATCTTTTTGAATTTTTACAGGAAACTCCAGAAACTATTTCAGTGTTGAATTGTTTGACTCGTACAACCTCTGCTTTAGAGAGTTTAGAGAGTACAACAGTAAACTTGGAATTGTAATCAAAAAAAAATTTTATTTCCGCTCTTTCGAAATCTCGTTTTCTAAAATCCCGCTTTTAAAAATCCAAATCAAACTCTAAAATCTCTCTCAATTTTGTAATCAAACCTTTGCCGCCCCAAATTACCACTAAACCAATTATAAATAAAATTCAATATAAAAAAAAATCTATGCCTTTCACTTATCATGTCCCCCTGTAATAAAAATTTAAAAAAAAAAATTAATTTAAAAATAAGCGAGATTTTTTATAAGGAAAGTCAGATTTCTGACAATAGCACGATATTGGCATGGCGAGATTTTGTAAATCGGAATTTTGGGAAAGTGAGGTTTTGGAAAAGAAGAATTTGAAATGCGAGAATTTGAAAAAGTTCTTTTTATTAAATTAAATAATTAGTATTTATTTAATTCCGAGTATTAAATAATTCGGAATTACATCTCGCTTCTTTGTTCTAGTCGTATTTGGTTGCTTTGTCTATGCTTGCCAAAAAGCAATTTATATTTTAAGTGTTTGAACGTTCAATGGTATATTAAACTGAACTTTTTTGCTACAAATCCCTTTTTCATCATCCATAAAAAATAACATCATCATCATCATATTTATTTTATTAAATTTAGACTTTAAAAAATGTAAATAAATATTTTATTGTAACTGTATTCGTAAATACTTGATGGAATATCATAGCAGCGGTAGTCAGCCTTTCGAAACACATTTTCAGAAGCTATTTATAATATCGTGATGTTTCGTGTCCATAATGTGATATAATACTAATAGTATAAATAATCGACTTAAAAAACGAATAAAAATGTTTATCGTACGGCCGACAAACAACAGACTATCTCAGATATCGGATGTATATTTTGAATAGTGCTAATTTTGTTGAAAGTTTAGAATGTTAAATAAAAGGGTTGATATATTTATATAAACTCTTATCTTACATCTACATAAACCCTAGTAACAATGCATCTATATAAATCCTTATATATTTATCCAAATCATATTTTGGACTTTGGGGACAATAAACTTTTTCACTAGATTTTTTTAATTATTTTTATAAGATTTATAGGGAGGTTTTACCTATTTAGCAATAAATAAAAGACATAATTTGAGTTCGTTTGAATATTTATTAGCTATGAATAATTCATATTTTAAAATAAACACATAAAAAGGATTTAGTAAAGCAAATAAAGTTTCCTTCTATATACATATTTTTAACAAAAACCTATTTTTATATAGTCTAGTTATAATTTTCACTTTAATATTTTTTTATTACCAGATGCTAACATACAAATCATGTAATAAAAAATCCTATAAAAATTATAAAATTCACTTAAAAAAAAAACTAATAATAATCAGAAACATTTTACTGATCATATTAAATAAAAATTGACATCTACACTTTTTACCTTGGCTACAAGTAACAAGGTAACATCACTACTACAAGTAACATTACTTTAATGATATTTTATCCTTCCATTATTCTTAGATTGTGTTAAAAGAATCACTCCTGTGGAGATATAGAAAAAGCAATGACTTGTTATCCTCTATGATTGTCTGCAGCAAGTTATTGTTCAGAGTAAGTATATAGAGTATAGCTATTTCTCCACAACATCATCATCGGTACATTGAAATAAAAAAAATAAAATTAAAATCTTTTCTTCAAATTCATTCCAATTTATTGTATTTCATATTATTTTACACAGACATGCACATAATATATACAGCTTTGCAGTGGCGGTCATTTATAGGAGAGATGGTAAATAATTAATAGATTTGGATTTTTCAAAATTATATGCATTTTAATAAAAAGCTAATTATTGAATAAATGAAAAGAAAATTATAAAGAAATAAATAAAAACAGCTATAAGACCAGACTGTATTTCTCTTTTAAAGCGATAATAAAGTCGAAACCGTGATTTTTTTATATTTAATGTTTTTACCGCTTCAAAGGTGAAATAAAGTCAAATCGGCCATATTTCTGTTTTCCAAATAATATGTTCTTTACCTTTTTTTTCGTTTTATATTTAAAACCGGTTGTTTATGCCGCTTATTTCAGAACGTTTCTTTTAACATTTATCAAAAATATATGTCTAATTTCGGGTTTGCTATGGATATATTCGGTTTTTGCAGAGAGTTTAAGTAAAATAAATTCATGCAATAAAGTCAAATCATTTTATGTTAAACTTTAAGATAAAAGAGTATATCTCCTTTTCCAGAAAGTCTTAAAATAATTAGGAGGGAAAATTGTATATAACTATAGTTGTTCAGATATGTATGTAAGAAAAATAATTTGAGGAGATTTTATGATTTACTGCAAGATCAGGATTATACTTAAACTTTTTCCATAATATTTATTTATTGTCTATGATTATGGAAGATTCTGATGAAGAGTATTAAAAAAATGTGTTATTTTGCCTTCCAATTCCAGAATGTTGAATTACAATCAAAAAAATTTTTCCAAACGGTAATCAGACCGCATTTTAAAAAATTGCGATTTCGGCTTTAAAATAGATTCGGTCTTCTTACTTGCGTCATTATTTCTGGGCACCAAGTTTAATTTAAATGAAACTGTGTAATTTGCTGGGCCACTAACATAATAATATAATATCAATATTATAATCGGGATTCGTGAATAAAAATAAATTAAATGTAAAAAGCTTTTAAATATTTCCTTATTATCACTATCTACCCATCCATCAGTCCATCTGTCCATCTGTACATCTGTACATCTGTCTATTTCCAATACTTCTACTTCATAGATAGATGTCATTAAAAAAATAATATTATTGAACAAAATCAAGACGCTATGGAACTACAGTCCACCAAAATTCATAAAAACCTTATATTTAAATGATCATATAATTAAGTTAACTTTTAAGTTAACTTTAAGACATAAATATGACATAAATTTATTTTTATTATTCCGTATTTAAATTTATCCTTACGTGAAACTTGAATTATGCAAAACTGTATCCTTCGTATTTATAGGAGAAGGACATGGAAAGGATTCTTGGGAAAAGCATTTAGAAAAATTTGGGTTTAAAAAGGATGGCTAAGAAAATCTGGAGGAAAAAATAAAGGATTTTAGAATTTAGAATTCTATTTAAGTTTCGTCGCTGTTGTTTTATACTAAATGGGAAAATATTTTAATACAGTGATTCACAACAGATTTACAAAATTAAACAAATTATTAGATTAGTTTTAAATTATTGTGTATTGAACTTATTGAGAATAAAAAATTATTGCATTAACAAAAAAAGATTTTACTTATATATAAAAAAGCGAAAAAATGAAATATTTTTAAAATGTATTTAAATAAATTCTGTTTATTCAAAAACTGATCATTTTTACTGTTTAAAAGAAAGAATTCTACCCCTTACTCTTATACTTAGAATCAATTTTTACAAGTGAATACAATATGTCATATGTATCTTGAAAAATCTAAAAAAAAAAGATAAAATTTGCACTTCTTTTTCCTATACATTTTCTATACAACTGTTATATGTATTTATTTTCCTCTTAATTAAAATCTTATTCATCTTTCAAGATTTAAAATTCTTTATATTAATATAAAGTTTAAGGGGGTGTAAGGACTTTAAAAAAAAAAAAATTATTATTTATTTATCATTACAATATTTTTATTAGTGTTTGCATATATAACTGCTTATCAATAGGTACTCATATGTACTAACAATCTCAATTTACCATATTTCTTTTCTTTTCTTTTTATATTTTTTAATAATAATTCAATTATTTTATATATCCTTCAATATTATGCAACAAGTATTACTCATCACATTATAATGTAAATATTATGTACATATGCATAAAAAAATCAATAATTTTAAAATATACAAACATATATGTATGTCATAGCATATATAAAATTATACCAGAAGTTTGATATAAACTTTTTATCATATATTCACATTCCTAAATTTTTTTTGATAATCTCCATTTTATTAAAAACTTCACGCTGTGTAACAGAATTTTCAATATCCTTTTAAATATTAAAGACAAACTATACATATGCAATATTAATAAACAGTTAAACTATAGATATTTATTAAATATATATATATATTAAATAAATTAAATTAAATATATATATACTACAGTATGTATATGAATCAAGAAAATTATGAAAAGAAAAAAAAAAAAACTTGAAGATTAACTATATATTATACAAGAATAATAACTGAAAAGTTATCCTTTTTTTTATAATTCAAATAGAAAAGAATCATATAATAAAAATTTCGAAAGATTAAAACAAGAATCAGTATTAAAAAATCAATTTCAGTATATTGGATAAGTTCTAAATAAGATTTAATATCTAGAATAAATATCACATCAGCCAAAATAAAAATTAATGGACTTAAAACGCTAAATTAAATTAATGTTGATTAATCATTTGACTCATGACGAAGTCAAAGTGGTTAAGTTGGCAGTCTTTCATTCTGACTTCGGACGGTAGACATTGGTCATATAAAAAAAATAAGTTGTGATTTCATATCGTAAAATAATAATAACAATAATAATAGCTGCTACAAAGAAGCTACCTTTCGTAACATCATGCAAGAAGGTGTTGCATATGTTGCATCATGTGAACATGTTGTAATAATAATAATAATAATAATTCTAATAATAATAGCTGCTTCACAGTGAAGGAACAGGAAGGCAAACAATTTATTACTTCATTCAGGAATATGTATATACTGTTATATGTTGTTGTAACTGATGATGGTTATCTTCACTAATCGCAAAATAGTAATAATAATAGCCGAATTTATTGTTCTCTTACAATCCCACTCCCCAATCCTATGTTTCTGGATTATTGTTTTATCCACTTCCACTCCTATCCTTCTTTACTAACCAATATACTGCATTAGCACCTAGGGGTTTTTTCCCATTATATTGGTTTAAAAGAGGAGATGGGTTTAATCAGTAAGACACTATCTTCTTGGTGTCTTCGAAAAATTCCCCCCTCAAATTAATTAACTACAACCATTACACATCTTATTGTTTTCTGTCATATAAATATAAAAATTTTATCTAAAAAGTTGTTGATGAGAAGAGAAATATTTATTATGATCCATTAAGAAGAAAACTTCCACTTGTTTGGGAAATTTCTTACAATAGGACAAAAAAATACTTCAATCTTTCTGTATTTTAAGAGTATTCATATTAGCTTTAAAAATATTCTAAAGCTGATAATCGTCTATGAATCAATAGGAAACAATAGTCAAAGATCATGGCTAATATCTCATAACAAGAAGGAATCCATTTCCATTTAAAGATGATATAGTGTACGAATCGAAGAAAAACCTATTTATCATAAAAGCACTCTAATTCTTTTCAATTTCTGATAGATGATTAGAATATTTTTCAAAACTTATACAGAGTGTCCGCAAATCGAAGGTCACAAAGAACGGAGGTGACATGACAAGTCGAAACAAGCTAAAAAATATTCCGAAAAAGGTGTCTATTCTTAATGGTTTCCGAGATAATCAACTCCTTTCTTCGTGATCTTCCATTTTCGTACACTCTGTATATAAATAATTAATATAATTCATATATTTAATTTATGTATTTTCAAAGCTTTTACTTTATCACACAAGCGTATAATAATTTAAAATATTAAAATATAAAATAACTTTTACTAAAATATTTATTGTAATTTTTTTTTTATAAATCAATTCTATAATAAATCCAGAATAGAATTTAATATACTCGTAAAATACATATACGTATAACTTAAAAAGTTAAACTCCATAATATATTATTAATATATATATATATATGAAATATCTAACAATAAGAAGAAATAATAAATAAGAACTATATTTTAATTTAAATATCAATAAAAAAAACAAAATTAAAAATTAAAGAGATTTACATTTTTTTATTTATTTACTTTAAATGTTACTTATCATACAGAAGTATGCAATAATACTAAAATTATTAATTTATTTATTTATTAATATCTATAATATTACATAATAAATTTAGTAATATCAGTCTCGGCTACCAAGGGCGGTTATGGGGATACTTAAATTGAAATTACTTTATTATTTAGCTTATAAAATTATTAGATATACAGGCTGTTTCCAACTCGATCGTCTTTCTTGAAATAAGTGATCGGGCATGTCGAGACGAAAAAAAATTGTATTGGAGCGGGGGTCTATTCTGGACCCTTTTCGAAATATGAGGGGTTGAAGATGTTTTAGCGTTCATAAAAAAGTCAATAACTTTTGAAAGGCTCGCTATAAAGAGATAAAAATTGTAGAGTAAGATGTGGCTTTAATTTTTATGTAGTAATAATCCCCATATGCCCAACAGTTACAAAGTTATGAAGGTTCAAATTGATTTAAAATCAAAAAAATATGTTTCAAACTCAATTTTCTTTTGAAACACCCTGTGGATACTTTTTATATCATATTTCGAAACAGTTTTTCAAGCACTATAATTAGTACCTAATAACTTTTTCTCTATCTCTAACCGTTTTTGAGATATAAAGAATAGAAAAGTATTTCATTAGTACATCATTAACACAAATAAAATAATAAAGCTAATAACTTACTCTACAAAACTCATTTTTTTTATCTTCCTATAGCAAGCCGTTCAAAAGTTATAGATTTTTTTATGAAAAGGGGCTAAAACATCTTTAACTTTTCATATATCGAAAAGGGTGTAGAATAGACCCCCGCTGCAATACAATTTTTTGTTCGTCCTGAAAATTTTTATTCAACTTAATTGTTTTTTTTTGGTTTCATTCTAAAATGTAAGTATACTAAATTAAAAATATATATGGATGTATGGGTATATCAAAAACTTTTCCTATACGGATCTTTTGTAAGATCTTTATTTATTTATTTATTTATTTATATTAATATTACATACATTAATGTAGTGCAATATTATTGAACCATCGGCTACTAAGGCCATTATAGGTTTTTATACTATTATTAAATTATATACTAATATTATTTATTTTGTTTATATTATATACTATATATTTACATTATATTAGGTCGTAAGGGGGGTATGTAAAGAAAAAAACTTACGACCTGTGCAGGGATCGAACCCACACTCCTTCGGTTAATACGCCACACGCCTACCCACTAGGCTACCGAAGCCCCTAAGATCTTTTTGCCAGCAATCTAAAATCAATATTATGTTGAACTTGTGATAGATAACATTTGTCATTTGAGGAATTGGAACCATGGAACTTATAACAATCCTATAAAAGATTTATAATTCTAAAATAGGGATCTGATTAAATTAAATTCGAGCTTTAATTAAGTGACAAATTTTGGTGATACGTCACAAAAGTGAAATTTAGAAAAATTTGTCATAATTTTTCAAATTTTTGCATACTTTTAGGCGAAAATATTTTCATACAAATATTAAGCTTTTTCGAACTACATACATATTTTATGTTATTTGATGGAATAATTTTGAACGAATTAAAGTAGTTCTTTTTAAATACTCTTTGCGGTATTTTTAACCTTTATCATTCATAAGTATTTATTAGAATTTATTTATCGTAAACCCACAAAATGTTTTTCGTTAAGAAAATGCTTTTAAAATGGTTTTTTTTTACTCATTCTAATTACGAAAATGATCGATTTGTAAAAGCATTGCTAATTGAGATTATCAAATGAATGGGAAAAATATTTTCTCTACTTTTCTTATTTAAAAAGAAATTTTTTTAAAAGATTTATAAAATAAATGTATATCTGTTAACAGATTTATTTCATTTTGATTTAATTTCTATTAAATTTAAGAAATTTTTTAATTATATATTAAAATATTATTTTCAATCATCGAAAAATTTCGAAAAACCTACCCATATTATTATATTAAGCACAAATTATTTAAGTTCGTTTTAATTTCTAAGCTAAAATATTTTCTAACACAAAAGCTTTCAACTGAAAACAACTTTTTTACTAAAGGAATTACAGATATTTTCTTATAATTTTCATCAATTTTTTTTTTTTTTTTGAATCTTTTAGTTTTTCAGCTCTCCTTTTTCTTCCTCGTGAATTACCCTATTCTTTTTCTCCTTGCTAAGTTATCCTATTCAGGGCGCAGTGATATTATCTCAGTCTCTATTAAAGTTAAATTTTGCTATAATTTCAATATCTTTATAATGTAAAGATCGGCAATAATATTCGGAGTTGAGTTGACAAGAGGCAACAGAGAATTATACAGAGAAATTTGTTAATATTAAAAGTTTAAAATATAATAAATATTTATTTTTGGAGGGGAAAAAAAATTAAATTAATTTCTATCAACCTATTAAGAGTTTCTTCCTAAACAATAACTCTCACTTAAAGCATTTGTTGTGCACTATGTATATAATAAGCCTCATGGTTTTATTTATAAATAATATACATATAGATTATCTTAATTTCGAAAAATTAAAATCTTATAATTTCTAAAAATTGGCTAAAGTGAACCATGGGACTTATTTTTTTTTTTTTAATATACGCCATTCTAACCGCGTTCAACCACAACAACCAACCATATGTTAAAACAACAATCATGGAAAACTTTTATCTCCATCTAATTAGATCGCTATACCCAGAAACGTTTTTCTCATCATATCATTTAAATAACATAAGAGAAAGAAAAGTAATTTTAATTTCAAGTTAGCACCTATAATGGGTTGGCAATTATAGCCATTAAAAAATATTTAGGCTAAATTGTAAATAAATTCTGGTAACACTGAATAATTTTTTTTTTTTTTTAATAAATTTTTAGAATAGTAGTAAGAGAAGAATTACAGCAATTAAATCTTTTTTTTTTTTATAAAAACAAATATTTAAAGTATTTAAGTATTAACAAGGTATTAAGTTAATAAAAACGATATGATATTGTTTGATTGGCATTCTATATACATATTTATAGATACACATAACACATTATATATATTTAATATATTATACTTAAACAAACTATAAATAAATATTTATTGAAACAATTTTCCAAAGTAAAAAGTAAATAGGTATTAATTATATTGTTGATTCATCGAGTCAAACAATGTCACGAACAAATAATTAACTCTCTTTTATTTTATATTTTTATTTTTAGTTGTATATCAAAATTAAATAATTTAAATTTAATATGAAAATGGGTTTAGAAACGGACCTTAAGAAAATTTTATACTTATAGAGTCACTTTTTGAAAATATAAAAGATTATGTTTCCCCTTATAGTACGGAAAAAATTCATAAGCCTAATATAAGTAAAGTGTTTCAAGGTGTTAGAACTTTACAAAAATAAGAAAAATGTGCAGTTAATATTGTAAATTTCGGAGTTATATGACAGATACTCGATCCCATTGCTCCTAAACAACAAAATTTTACAGAAATGATTGCCTTAAAACTTCTACAAATTCTACATTTACAGAGAAAATTCTACATTCCGATCTTATACATAGACATTGAGTTATGCTCATATAAAAAAGGAAACTGTATGTCAGCTACCCGAACTTGTTTCCTTAGATCAATAAAATTTTGCTAAGATCGTTGACATAAACCTTAAATTGTTTTTCAAAATTTCATTAAGTTATGTTATAAAGGAAAATACTTGACAGCTACTCGAACCCGTAGATCGAGCTTGTTCAAATTCAATAGCGAAACTAACAATTTTAAAAAAGTTATATATGATAAAAATTTTAATATTCTAGCTTCATTATACCCTACACCTAAAGTATAGGGTATATTAACTTTGGTATGGTGTTTGTAACCACCAAAAGGAAGCGAGTTAGGTATAGACATGTATATATATTCTGAATCAGGATCACCGCCGGAGTCGATTTAGCGATGTCCGTCCGTCCGTCCGTCCGTCCGTCCGTACGCACGATAACTCAAAATGTATGTTCGGGATGTACCTTCCCGTTCGATTTATGTCTCTGAAATTTAAGAGGATTTGGTCCATGGGTTTTGGATTTGGAAGCTTCCGAACGAGCCCCAGAGCAAATGAGATTATCTCCAAAACCAATAAAGATATAACCTTTACTTTTGGCAGAATGGTGTTCTTTCATGTATGATTTAGGCCTCTGAAATTTAGGAGAATTTGGTCCATGGGTTTGGATTTGGAAGCTTCCGAACGAGCACCAGAGCAAATGAGATTATCTCCAAAACCAACAAAGATATAACCTTTAAATTTGGCAGGGTGGTGTTCTTTCATGTTTTATTTGAGTCTCTGAAATTTAAGAGGATGTGGTCCATGGGTTTGGACTTTGGAAGCTTCCCAACGAGCCCCAGAGCAAATGAGATTATCTCCAAAAACAACAAATATATATAACCTTTAAATTTGGCCGAATGGTGTTTTTTCATGTTTGATTTAAGTCTCTGAAATTTGAGAGGATTTGGCCATGGGTTTAAATTTGAAAGAATTTGAACCGTAGATTCGAATTTTGGAAGCTTCCGAACGAGCCGCAGAGCAAATGAGATTATATCCAATACGAACAAAGGTAGAACCTTTGAATTTGGTACAATGGTGTTCTTTCGTGTTTGATTTATGTCTCTGAAATTTAAGAGGATTTGGTCCATGGGTTTGGTTTTGGAAGCTTCCGAACGAGCACCAGAGCAAATGAGATTATCTCCAAAACCAACAAAGATATAACCTTTAAATTTGGCAGGGTGGTGTTCTTTCATGTTTTATTTAAGTCTCTGAAATGTGAGAAGATTTGGTCCATGGGTTCTGGTTTTGGAAACTTCCGAACGAGCCCCAGAGCAAACGAGATTATCTCCAAAACTAATAAAGATAGAACCTTTAAATTTTTTATAATGATGTTTCTTCCAGTTTGATTTATGTCTCTAAAATTTAAGAGGATGTGGTCCATGGGTTTGGATTTTGGAAGCTTCCGAACGAGCCCCAGAGCAAATGAGATTATCTCCAAAAACAACAAATATATAACCTTTACTTTTGGCATAATGGTGTTCTTTCATGTATGATTTAGGCCTCTGAAATTTGAGAGGATTTGGTCCTTGGGTTCGGATTTTGAAAGCTTCCGAACGAGCCTCAGAGCAAATGATATTATCTCCAAATGCAACAAAGATATAACCTTTAAATTAGGCAGAATGGTGTTCCTTCATGTTTGATTTATGTTTCTGAAATTTGTGAGGATTTGGTCCATGGGTTCAAATCTTGGAAGCTTCCGGACGAGCCCCAGAGCAAACGAGTATATCTCCACAACCAACAAAGATAGAACTTTTATTTTTAGTACAAAGGTGTTCTGTTATGTTTCCTTTTCTGTAAAATTGGAAACTGACATTTGAAAGAATTTGAACCATGGGTTCGTATTTTGGAAACTTCCGGACGAGCACAAGAGCAACGAGCATATCTCCAAAACCAACAAAAGTAGAACCTTTAAATTTAATAGAATGGTGTTCTGGCAAGTTTTCTTTATGTTCCTGAGATGGATTCGATGAATTGGAGTGGCAATTCGGGTAGCTGACACAAACATCCCAAGGACTACCAATCTCCGAAAATAATTAAGATAGAAACTTAAAATTTTATACAAGGGTGTCAAGCATATCCCAAGCGGATGCCTCTTTTACGTTCTTGAAATTCGAGTTGAATAAGACAGAAAAGGGAAGAAGTTCAAGCAGCTGCCAAAAACACTTATGGATTGTTAATTTAATTCGAATTATTCAGGTGTAGGGTATTAATAAGTCGGTTGCATCGACTTACTGTTACATTTACTTGTTATTTTTTAAGTTATTGGACAAATGGACAAACGTAATGGTATTAATCGACTGAGGATTCAATTTGAAGCAAAAAATATATATATTTTCTCATATTTAAATAATGTTCTTTAAGATGTCAAAAATGTAATGGTTAATTTATTATACCCTTGAAATATGTTAGTATGGGTATAATTAGCAGCTCAAGAATAGAACTAACGATAGCATGGAAAAACAAAGAAATAACAGTATTATAAAATTTTCACTCACATTTTTTTTTTTTGTTTTTTGTTTTTTTTGGTTCCTAATTGTTTAATTAGGAAGCAAATTGTTTATATGTTGATAGACCTAGTCTGTTTTGTTCTAATTGTTTATATGTTGATAGACCTAGTCTGCACCATTGATTCATGTTAGAACTGTAGACAAGTTAGAAAAATGGGATTATTACAGATAATAGATGAATGAAATTAAAATCTACTCCCATTAATAGAATTGATCTGAATTAATTCTTATTTCAATTACTATATAAGACAATACTAGTCCTTACCACATGTAGAATTGTGCAAATTGTAATCAATGCAATTCTATTTATTTATATATTCTTATAATCTTATATTGCAGTTATATAATGATATAATGCGAGCATGGTTTGTTCATATTTAGATAATTAAATATTTGTTGGTTTTTTTTTATTCTTACTTTTCTTGGCAACCTAAAGGTCATCACTAGATATTTCGAGCATATAGCCTTCACTAGATGAACTCAGTTCGCAGCTATTGTTCTGGAATTTTCCCAAGTTATATTAATTTTATTTGTTAGTTAAAATTAGGAAATTTTTTTTTATCTGTGAGTTATAAGGTATAAGTTAAAATTTTTAGTTTAATTTGGTACTTATTTTGTTATAAATATTTATATTTATCTATATTTGATGTATATTGTATTAAATATTGTTTGTCATTAATTTGAACTTAACGGTGAATGGTACCTGAAATTAGATCGAAAAACACATAAAATATAGTTTTTTTCAAAAGAAATGTTAAAGAAAGTATACCTATACCTTTAATAAAGTTAAATAAATAGTGGAAGTATTTTTTAAAACTAAGTTAAGGGAAAACTGAAGGGGGATCAATAAGTAAAAAAAAAATCTTTGATATACTAACTAACGTACAATTTGTTTTAGAAAGAATAAGAAAATAGTGAAAAAGATTAAGTAAATTTTGCAAATTACATGGTCTTATGGATCTTATGGTCTTCTTTGAATGTACAAATTCAATTTAACTTTTTGATCGAATGATTCTGATCGAATAATATAAGCTAAAATTTTTTTTTTTATAATCTAATTTTCATACAGTTAATTTTTTTTTAAACACAGTCTTTAAATTAGTTATTTTTATTTTTATAATGTTTAAACCTTGCAATTTAAATATATGATCGTGTACAAAAAACATTCTTTACGAATTTATTTTGCAAGTATTCCATTGTTTTTGATATGATCTAAACAAGAACTAAAGATGTATTTCTTTTTCGAATTTCCATTCAAATTAAATATACACAAAAATATGATCCTTTTGCTTGCATTTGATCAAATAAATAATAATATAAAGTGTAAGTTAACTTATACCCTATTATTATTTTATTATTTTTAGTTCTTTTTAGTTTTATACAAAGCATAGGGCATCCATTAAGTCATTTATTATTCATATGTACTTGACGAAGCTTCAGTTCAGTCTGAAATCATTAATTTCACTAAACCGTTGATTATCCGGCTGTAATACCCTATTGTTAAACTATAGTTAAAATAATACTACTACAAGATCACTTGACTTGACAAGATTCACTTGATAAAGAAGACTTCCTTATTACCAATTATATTCTGCTTGAAAATGTAATCTGCAATGGCTTAAAATTCAAAGGAAACTTATATTATTTATATTATCTTATTCTTTACATCACAACAGTATTTTGTAATCAAATGCCTTTCCATATTGTATTTTTGTATTATTTATTTATTTTATTACTTTTTTAATTACTTTACAATATTGTAATATAATTTTCTTTTTAATATTAAATAATATGTAATCTTATGTAAAAACCTAAAGATTGGGATTTGGGACATAACATTAAAACTATCGAATTTCACTAAGCCACACGAGTATTTGTGAGGAATGTTTAACTTTTTGTATAAATACACGTGCAATTTAGCGCATTGAAGCAATTTTTTTTTTTTACCTTTTCTTAACCTTTGATTGTATGATGATTTTAATAAAAAAATATATTTTTTATAAACTACATTTAGTAAGTCATTAAATTTTTTTAAAGTCAAAAATAAACAAAGAACAATAGAATTTAATTGTATTATTAATAGTAGCAGAGACAATACCGAAGTAGTAATTTTTTTTTGTTTTATTATATTTTATTTATTTTAAAATAAATGAGAACGTGACTGCCCTCTAATTTTGGCAAAATTAATTTTCTGGGAAAGAAAATAAAAATTTCACTTATCACCAAAATATTCAATGTATCTATCTATAAAAGTATATTATGGGTAAGGGTAATGAATGCCAAAAAAAAAAATTTAAAGTTCAATATCATAATATACTATAGCACATAATTTTCTATAAAGACAACAAAACAATCATCTGTTGTTAACGAAATTGTTTTCTATTTTTTTTTAAATAGAATTTTGCTATTCCAATAAAATTAGAAATTATAATTTATTTCAAAATATTAAAAAAAAAAACAACAAAAAGGAACTTAAGTTAATTTAATATTAGATACATTTAAAGTATTATTATTAAAACTGTTGACCAGTACTAATACTATATCGTACATAGTTCATCGTCCCTATTTTTTAGGGTCATTGACACTAGCTCAATTAAACGTCATTAATTGGTTCGATAAACTTTTGTGATAAATTCTACTTGATTTGAGGTACACAACTGCTCGCAGAATCTTGAATTACGGATAGTTGTTTATTTCACCTACCAACGTAAAGTTTGTTTACGTTGTTAGGTTCACCAAGAATGTAAAGCTTGTTTTAGGAAGAGTAAGGAAAAAATTAGAAGAATTTCTTAACCAACTAAGTGACTTTTTTTTTTGCCAAGGTAGGTGGGAATCTCGAAAAACACCAATTAGATCAACGCGCAAATTCTCTTTGGTATAGTGTTGGGAGTTTAATCAACTAAATGCCACCTCCTTTTTAAACAAATTTTAAGTTAAAATCTATAGCTTAAAAAATTAAAGCTTAGAACCAGTACAATATAATAAATGAGGGCAATTTTTCTTATTTTTTTTATTTGGATTTATTTTTTGTTCATGAATCACAAAGAAAAAATCTGACTACAAAAGAAAGATCCTCTTTAATAGTATAAAGTGGTCTAATATCGAGGCTGATAGGAAATTATACTGCTCTTAATTGCTCCTAACTTATATAATACAAAAAGAACTCTCAAAATTATTAATACAAAATTCTATTTTATTTTTTTTCGAAACTCCTTCTTTTTAGTTTAATTTTCTATACTAAATTAAGAGTAATATCATAAATTTACCCAATGTTTGAACCAGAACAGTTCCAACGGAACTTTAAAATATATAAAACAATCATAATAATATGTACTACATAAAATTCAAACTGTTGGATACCTATATTTCGAATTTATTCTCGAATCTGGATAATTATGAAATATATTTTCATTAATTCGTATATTCTTTGCAATAATTTAAGAAAAATATCCTTTTTTTTTAAATTTTCATTAAATAGAACTGCTCGAACTCAAAAAACTGCTGCTAAGCTGTGAGTAAAAAATTAAAGAGTTAATAAAGCTGAAGGAAAGCTTTTTATGTGTAAGATTATGTCCTATCATGTCACTTTAATCAAAGTTAAAAATTATATCGTTTAAAAGGAAAGTCGCCTTTTCTTTAGAAATAATTTTAAAAAAATTATTGCTTCTAATATGCTTTTTTTTTTCTTTTTATATTAAATTTAAGTTGATTTTATCGAATCTTTCACTGTTTACCTTTACACATACATACGTTCATATATTCTTATTATATTATTTAATGAATATGTACCTTTTAATTTGTAAAAAAAAAAAAAAACATTAATTTAAATTACATTAAAGAATGTGATTACAAAATACTTTATATACATTGAAAAAAATTTAATCTTGTAAATAGAATACAACATTGTATACAAATTTACATTTTATATAAATTTTTCATTCAGTCAGACATATAGAAATTTTTATTAAGAATTTAGTCTGATATGCCAAAATATAAAAAAAAAAATTATATAACTATAACATTTTTCTTTATATACCGGCAACCTAAAAATAGTAAATACTCTGCAAATTTCTGATATTAGACTACATAATGTATAGTGATTTTGGTTCATAACCATTAAATAAAGTATTAATTGTGATTCACGTTTATGATATCTGTTATTTCTAATTAGAAGAATTAAATTACGGTTGCCAGATGTTTCTCTTTAACGGATTATCTCCGGACTAGAATATCATTTACTAAAATAAAAAACCTAAATGGATTATACCAATTTTTTGTACCGGATTCCGTCTAAGTGGTTGATATACCTATTAATGGATTATATTATTTTTTAATATACCAAACCAAAACTAATTTTAATTATCATCCCTACACTTAATCAAAAACTAACTAAACACTCCCAAACTATAGTTTAAAAATCACATGTAAAATATATTTAATTTTAATTGAACGTTCAGCTCTCAAAAATGTGTTAAAAAGTGGATGACCTTTTTTTTTTTAAGTAAATGTTTATTTATTTACTCATAATGATTTACGATTTGAATCACTTTTCTTATCACCTTTTTATTACAAATTAAAACTTGAATTACCTAACACTAACGGTTAAATGATAATAATTTTAATTGTTTCCATTAAAAAAAAAAAAAAAATTTTAAGAATTTATTTAAAAAAAAAAAAAATCTTGAGAATTAATATCTGCTAATATTATATAGGAATATTTTTTATATAAATATTAGTAAAAATTTAAATTAACTTTAATTAACCCTTAAGTTCTACTCAAATAAAAAGTTATAAAATCTTTTCCATTGGTCAATTTTTATACATCAGGATGGAAATTGCACCACTAATGAAATTTTTTCTCTTCTTCTTCTTTAAGTATTGAACCATGTTCTAAGATTCTTCAGTTAAAGTATTCTTTTTCCTCCTGATCCATTTCTTCCTAGTATTAGTAAAAGTAAAACATTATGGCCCTGATGTCGATAGTCATATCACTTTTATTTTTTATGAAAAACAAAATTTAGGAATTAGGAAAAAATTATGAAGTATTTTATTTATATTTATGTGAATATAGGCATTTTTATAAGTAACCTATGACTATGCGATAGCATAGGTTGCAAGAAAGCCCATTAATTTGTTAATTAGAAGTCGTTTCGACATGATTAAAAAAAAGGTACTCAGTACTCACCGATTTTGTAGTAAAATTTAAATATCATAAAAAAAAAATAAAAAAGTTCAACTTTTAAACCCGCCTCAAAAAATAGAACCCAAAAACTAAGGAACCACTTTTCGGCACTTTTTTTAATTTTTTGCTTTTTTTCTGTTACAGAAAACAACTAAAACTATTGGGAACTACGTGTTTTAAATCTTAATTTTTTACTTATAGCTTTTCTTTGTATAGTCAAAACCTCAAAATAAGAAAGTACTGCCGGTTTATAAGTATTGCCGACTATCGAAATCGCAAAAAATTATTAAAATGAAATGAAATTTTTCATTTTCATTTTTATGAAATGACTATCGAAATCAGGGCCTATATTATTCTGGATGTCTTATTACATGGTCAAAGTGTTTAGGTTGTTTTCTCATTCTTACAAATTCTGTTGACTTCCCGATTTTTCTCAATACTTTTGCATTCGCAATTCTATCGAAAATTTGTATATTTGCACTCATGGAAATAACCATATTTTTTCAAAATTTTATGAAATAACACATTTCTGACACATATAGACATAATAAAAAAATTTGAACAACAAAAAAAAATTATAGATGCTTAGAAAAGTTAATATTAGGTAAAATTCATCCAAGTATAATTTGAAGGTTAATATATTTATCTAGTAATTAGTATATGTGTATATGTATAAAATTTTCCGCCCAAATAAAAAAAAAATATAAATAAGAATTTTCTTTTTTATGTAAAGAATGTGAAATTGCAAAAACTATTGTCTAGCTACATTATATACATATGTACATATATTTTAGCAAATAACCATATGTATTTATGAGGTGTTTTTAAGTTTATTTTTTTTTTTTTTTTTTTGATTTTTATTAATAGGTACATTTTTATATTCGGAGATTTTATAAAAGTATTAATATACAGTATAGTATAGATTTAAAACTATATAATGTATATAGGCAACTGAAATTCGTTTTCAGAACAATTTTTGTTTCTTTTTCAAAAAACATTACAAAATTAGCTTAGCAAAATTACAGGGAAAATTTTCTTAATTGAAATTTATATGCAATTAATACAGCACAAGAAATATTTTATTTTCTGTTTTTCGAATGTCGCATTAATTCAGTTAATCTACTTTTAATTTATATTATACTTAAATCTCTACAGACTTAAAAAAAAAAAAAAACAAAAAAGCTATGTAAATCTATGCTGCCCATACACGGTGTAAACCTAGTCCACCGTGTTGGTACGCGGAAAGATTTTAGAACCATACCACACACTTATCCAACCTATAATCCAATCATTATGTAAATTATATACTTTATATTTTTATTATTTTCTCAAATCAAAAAATCTCAATGTTAAAATGACATTTAAGCTGTAGAACTTGCCCATACACGATACAACTCAACCACAAACCAAAGACTCCGCCCACAAAAATCAAATTTTGATATTCATCACAAACTTTCCAACCATCAAAATGGTTTTACAACTTGCCCCATGTCCCATACACGATACAACTTATCAAGTTCGCGGATCTATTCTAAAACCTGGTCCGCCGTATATGGACAGCATAAAATGTTGAAAAGAACTTAGCATAGACATACAACAAATTAGTACTAAAAAATATTTATTTCAAGAACATTTAATCGGTTTATGAAATTGTTTCGTTTCTACATTGTCTTTGGAATCAATTTACATAAAAATTCAAAATGAATATAGATTTTTTTTCGATTTACGTCGTTTAAAAAAAAAAAAAAAAACACAAATGTTTTTCTCAGATACCAATGTCTCAACTTTTTTCGTCCCAACATAATTTTTTGAATAATCTAGTATGTATAGTATATATAGTATTAGTGGTTAAGTCACTGACGTTTCAATTTAAAGCTTTTGTATTCAAATCCGGTCAAATCATATTTAATAGTAAGTACTTTGTATCGTTAAATAAAAAAAAAATAAATGAATAAATAAATATGTAAATAAACTCTTGTAGAATAAATTAATCAAAAATTTTTCTTTCATAATCTTATGCCGCAGCTATAGCTGACTTGACTTACTAATGACTTATAAAAAAAATAATGATACAAGAAATTACAGCTTAGTCACCTAAACTTCTGCTTATATCTTAACATCAGTTGAATAACTGACCTACATACTTATAAATTCATTTAAAAAAAAAAAAGTTCGACTGTACATTTAAATAAAATTGTTTTTTTTTTACTGTATATTAAATTTTGTTTTCTTTTTTTATATTTCAAGGCGACAATTTTAATATAGACAAGATTTTTTTTTTTTTTTTTTTTTTGTAAATGTAGATTTTTATTCACTATTGTTGTTTTAATATAGAATTTGGATAGATTTATACACTATACAGAAAATTGTTTGTTTTTTTTTTTTTGAAGAAAAACTAGTTGATTTTAAGTGTCATGTTTCAAGACTTTCCAAAAAATATATACAATGTACATATTAATATATTTTGAGGTTTTTTTTTTTTGAGGTTGTTTTTGTATTATTTTAAAAATTTCTTTTCAAAATAGATTTTTGAGGCTTGTTTTTTTATTACTTAAAATAAAATGAAAAAAAAAAATTATTTCATTTTTTCTGAAAATAAAAATTAATTTTAAATAATTTTGCCAAAATTGAATCATAAAAATAGTAAAATTTCATTTTTAATCATTTTTATATGTAGATAAAAAGAAAAAAATATTTAATTATATCATAATTAAAGTTAGAATGATATTATATACATATATATATATATATATATGTACATTGAAATTATATTTATTTAGTATTTGAAAATACTTCATTATTTCTAAGCTAATTAAATAACTATGTAGACATAAAATAATTACATAGATAAATATTTGTAACGCGACACTAATAACAAAATTCTAAAATGCCATTCCAAAATGATTAATATAAAAATTATGAAGAAAAGATAAGATTAAAAATAATTAAAGTAAATAAATTATTAATAATAATGAAAAAAAAAAATTATTCTACGTTGTACATACAATTTATTAAAGTTGACATTTTTTCCGTTAATTGACTTTAACATCCATAAGTAAATTACAAAATACATAATTATTAATTAATTATTTTGTAATTTTCTTTGACTCTTTAATTATTTTATTTATTTTAATTATTTTATTTTAATTATTTTATTGATTAATGCCTTAAATTGAATTTCTTTTTAAAATTAGATTGCAGCATCCCAAAAAAAAAAAAAATAAATAAATAAATAAAACAATTTATTACATATTATATAATGAACACCTGATGACACCAATTAATAAAAAAAAAATCCTGAATATTTATTTTTAAAAGTAAAACTAACAAAAATAAAACAAAAAAAAGTTAATGCTGATTCTGTTTTCTTTTCATCTTTCTCTTTATTTAATTATTTTTACTTTGAATTATCAAAATAATGCCTATTTTTTTGTAATTTGTACATATGTATGTATGTTACTTCAAACAAACAGCATCAACAAATTCTATTTTATTTTTTTTATTTATTTTTTTTTTGTTTTTCACCTTTGAATGCTAATCAAGTTGTTCTTTATTTAACCCATTGCAATTCCAAAATAAGTATGTACATATGAATGTAATTTCAAAAGTTGATATGCATTTTTATTTTCTTTCCGATTTAGTCCAGATGATATCCTCAATCAAAAAAATATATATTTTCGTTCTAAATACTTTGAAATTTTTTCAAAAAAATGTGTAATTTAATTGGTTCCAAAAATCGATGCGCCTTAAATCAAAATATGTAATATTGATTGATGCTGATGCTGATTCTAAAATGAAAAATCTAATCATCTAATAATATGATCCGATAAATTTATTTCAGTTTATATATTGCACTGCATTCGTTTCATCATTATGATATGGTAATCCTGAGCTAAAACTTAAATTTTGTAATATCAAAATTATACCACATTTTTAATTAACCCAACCAAACCAACACCAATTTTAAATCATTATTCTTATTTTAATTAACCAAACATGTCATATTGTTTGGTGGCATGAAGCGGTTAATTATATTTTTATAAGTATGTATTAAAAAAAAAAATTTAACTGAAAAATTTTGTCAACATATAAATACATATAAATTAAAAAGAAAAAAAACAAAACAACAAAAAAAAAAGAAGAAAATCCCATTTAGAATTGATGAAAATGTTTTAAGTTTATTTTTAAGTCCAAAAATAAATACTTTGGATGTAAAAGCTACAATTAGACAAAAAAACAAAACAAAAATCATAATATAATAATAAAAAATAATTAAAAATTTATGTGTTTTTCTTTTTTGTATATGTATATATATAATGTATATATATAAATAAATTATTTTTTCCAATTAATAAATAAATATTGTAATATATTGTATGTATAATTAATAAAAAAAAAAAAAAAAAAAACTATGTAATAAAAAAAAAAAAAAATTAATTTTCCAATTAATAAATAACTACTGATCATTTTGGCAATAAAATTAGTTAATAATCCGATTAATAATGTCTTTAATTAAATATAATTACAATTTTTTTTTTTTTTTTGTTTTTGTTCGATTTTATTACAACGATTTTATAAAATCTAAAATAAAATCTAAAATAAAAAAAAAAAAAAAAAAATACTACTACATGTAATCATTAAACGATTTAACTAAAATAAAAAATAAATAAATAAATCTTTATCAATTTCTTTTAAACAAATTTTTTTCCTAAATTCGAATATTTTCAATTCAAAGAAAAAAAAAAAATACACTTTTTTTAAGTACATAATAAAATATAAATAACTATTTTTTTTTTTTTTTGTAAAAATTTTTCACTTTCAACCTATTTTTAGTTATGTTTTCTTTTTTAAATTTTTAGTGTTCAGAGTGTAAGAAATTTTTAAAGATTCGTTATTAAAAATAAGTATGTTGAATCGTCTTTTTTGTTTTTTTTTTTTTTTTCAATAAACAAAAAAAAAAAAAAGAAAAAGCCATTTAAAAATTTTTTTTTTTTTCTAAAATTCCAAAAAAAAAATTTCTAATTTCTTTTTTTTTTTTTTTCTTTTTTTTTCGATAAGAGAACATAGAGTCGATGCAAGTTTAGAGGATAACGGAGAGCAAGATGGGAGAATTATTATAAAATATCATATTTCCTTATATGTTTCATTTTATAAAAAAAAAACACGCCTTATAATCCTCCACCAGATCTATCAACCGTAATTTTCTTCTTTAATTTATCAGCTTCATGTTTTGTTTCTTCAATTTCAGCCATAACGGCAAATCTTGAATATGCAACAGATCCTGTTTTAATAGCAGCCATCATTTGCAAATATTCATCTAATTCAACTTGTCCATTCATATTTGTATCAATTTCACGTAAAATTTCATGAAGCTGTTCACCTGATACATCTTCCTCTCCGTAACTTTTCATCGCTCTACGTATATCATTAATAGATACATATCCTTTATTATCTTTATCGATAATTTCGAATCTCTTAATATATTTTTGTATTTCGTCTTTAGATAAATTAATTGCTACTTTTCCTTTAGATTGACTATTTAAATGTTGTCCCATTTGAGTTGTTAAAAATTCTGTTGCTTCTTTCATTTGTTTTTCTTTTTCTGCTTTACTCCATTTTAATTCTTCACCCATAATATCAATAATA
This sequence comes from Poecilobothrus nobilitatus, assembly GCA_947095535.1. Classification (NCBI taxonomy): domain Eukaryota; kingdom Metazoa; phylum Arthropoda; class Insecta; order Diptera; family Dolichopodidae; genus Poecilobothrus; species Poecilobothrus nobilitatus. The sequence continues at coordinate 32,708,477 of OX352774.1, forward strand.
GCTGGTAAAGCTTCTTGTGCTGCTTGTACATTTAAAAATGCTAATCTTAAACGTCTTGCAATCATATCAACAGCATTGCAAGCATATTCACGTACACCATAACGAATTTCAGCATCAATATATGGGAAATTTGGATGTATTTTATTACCAATAATTGGCCATCTTTTACCAGTTAATGATGCCATTTTAGCAACAGCAAATGCACGATCACCATATGATTTAGCTAAATGTTGTGCTACTTCACATTCTAAACCAAAATCTTGTACTAAACGAATATACATTGTTGGTGTCCAACCTTGACCACCTTCAATTTTTAATAAAGATGTTACAGCATCTTGTCTTTCAGGTTTTAAATTACAAGCTTTAATTGCAGCATCAATTGTATGTTCAGCCATAGCGCGATACGTTGTCCATTTACCACCAGCTATAGTTACTAAATTAGATGGACTTACATGTACGATATGATTTCTAGCCAATGATTGTGTATCATCTTTATTGGGATCAGAAACAAGTGGACGAATACCACTCCAAGCAGATAATACATCACCACGACGTACCTCAACATCGGCATTTAAATAATTTTTAATTTCAGTTAAAATGAATTGAATTTCATCTTCGGTTGGTCGTGGACTATGTGTTATCTCACAAGGTTCATCGGTGGTACCAGCAATAGTATGTCTTTGCCATGGTAAGAAGAAAATAACTCTGCCATCAGAAGTAGATGGATCAAGTAAACCCATTTGATCGGGGCTATAATAACCAGGCAATACGATATGTACTCCAGAACTTGGACAACAAATCGTTTTAATTGATGGCTCATCCATTTTACGAATATGATCAGTAAATGGACCAGTTGCATTTATAATGCATTTAGCCTTAACTGTCCATTCTTTGTTAGTTATATGATCTTTAACTTTAGCACCGCATAATACCAGTTTACCACTAGCATCTTTCTTCTTTAGTAATTCAGTTACTTGAACATGATTGCATACGGTAGCGCCATGACGTGCTGCAGTTAAAGAAACTGCCAATGCCATTCTCGCATCATCTTGTTGACCATCATAATAAACAATGGCGCCACAAAGTTTATCTTTTTTTAACATTGGATATAATTCCAAGGCATCTTGCTTTGATAAATAATAAGAGCTCTTAACGTTTGCATCACCAGCTACTAAATCATATGCTTTAATACCAACCCAATAATATGGAACTTGCCACCATTGATATACTGGTAACATAATTGGTAATGGATGAGTTAAATGTGGAGCTGATCTTAGCATAGATGCACGTTCAGCTAAAGCTTCTTTTACCATACGATATTGTTCAATATCCAATCCTAAGATAGCCTTTTGTAAATATCTTACACCACCGTGAATCAATTTTGTGGATCTTGAAGATGTTCCGCTAGCAAAATCATCACCTTCTACTAAAGCAGTTTTTAAGCCTCGAGTAATAGAATCAAGTGCACATCCAGCTCCAGTTGCTCCACCACCAATAATAAGTACATCATATTCTTCTCCACTTTGAAGGGCTTTTATTTGTTCATCTCTGGGTGGGAGAGTACGTTTCCTTTTTGGAGGAGTACTTGTTGCATTATATACTTTATATGGTGAGTCTTTTGTATGTAAATACCAAGCTGAAAGTGCTGCACCTACACATGCACTAACAGTGGTAATACCAATTTTGCGAAATCTCGATGCCATTATTATATAATAATAATAATGAATTCCCTGAAATTAAAAAAAATAAAAATTTTTATCTTTTTTATTAACTTTTTGAAATTATTTATCTTTTCTTACAATTTTTTTATGGAATTCTGCGTTTTAATTTTTTTGCAAGTCCTGACGTAAGAGGTCGAGAATTTAATAATAATAATAAAAAAAAATACAAAATACACTACGATGTTCTAGTGTGGGATTCTAACTTAACTTTACAACTGAAAAAAAAATACCATCTGATTGGTATAATGGTATTACAAGAACAAATAATGTCAAAATCTGCAAAAACAAAACTTTTCCTACAGTTTTAAAGTTCTAAATCTAATCATACATAAAAACCTAGTGGTGATTTATAGAAGCTTCTGTTACTACAAATGCATTTTGTTTTAAATACAATAAACTGCAAGCGATAATTCACTAAGTGAACGTGGACCATATAAAATTGATATATGACTTTTGACTAAAATGGAAAATAAGCTAACAATTATTGTGTTTTTAACGAATTTTCAATTTAGTTAAAGGAATTTTGTAATATTAATCAAAAACCTTCCTACAATGGATATTTTTCTTTTTGAATTAGATTGGATGGAAGTTGAATTTATACGCTTAGCGTTCTTTAAGACCTTACTGTTATTTAAAAATCTTTTAAAGAGTTTATAATTGTTACCGCCAGAATCGCTACCTTAAACAGAATCGATTCTTATTTCTTTTAACAGAAACGCAAAAAAGAGATGCGAACTGTCAAAATCCAAAAGTTAAAAATAAAACCAAAATAAAACAATAACAAAAGATTGCAGAAAAAGACCTACATACAAATTTGCAAAACAAGTTTTATTTTGAAGAATTTTTTATTAAAAGCCAAAATCAAAATAGACATATTTTTGTTTAAATGTTTACTTTACTATCTCATAAAATTAAATATGAAATATTTAAAAGTAAATTTTGAAAACTGTTTATTTGTGCGCATTTTTATTTAAAATAATTAGCTTTGAGGAAACGATTATATTTCTTATAATACATATGTATAAGAAAAAAAATGAGGTTGGTATTAGAAAAATTAAATGGCTTTATTTAAACAGCTTTTTTTTTTATAAATTATTTCTTTTGTAGATAATATAAAATCTGAATAAATTGAATTAACAAGTACATAAAAATATTGCATTTACTGAAAATAAAAATTAGTCGAAATTCCAGTGTCAAATTTGTTTTGTTTTTTTTTTTATTTTTTTACATACCAGAATATTGTGTGGAATATAATTTAGTAAAATGTTGGATCCTTTAAATATAAGATATATACTTTTAGCAATAAAACAAAATAAAACAATGACTGTAGCTCAATCTCGTAAATGGTTAGTCAATGAAGCTTTTTATGAATTAGATGATGCTAATAATATTTTATTACAAGCAATTCTTGATGGAATATTAGTGCCAATTGGAGGAAACCAAGTTTTAGAAAAAATTGAAAGCACTAATACTCTTAAAGATAATATTATATTAAATATTAAAGATATAAATCTTTCCCCATATAATATAGCTGATAAAGATCCATATTGTTATGAGTGTCATAAACCAAATTCATTACATAGTTGTTCAAATTGTTCAAGAACTTATCATTTAGATTGTCAAAGGAAAGATATTTTTATACCTAATGGGACAAATAATATAAAAATAAAAGATCATGTACCAATAGAAACATTTCTAAATGATGATATTGGTGATATGAATAGTAGTAGTAATAAAGATCATGATGAAAATAATAGATCAATAACAAGTACTGATCCAATTATTGATGAAATTTTTTTAACAATTAATGCATCACCAAATAAATTAAAAGAAGAAGAATCATTTGAAAGTGATAAAGTTGATGAAAAAACTGATGTTTTATATGTTGGACAAATTAGAGAACCGAATCGTAAACGTACTGCAAATATTGTAAATGAAAATTATAAAAATGAAGTTACAAATACTGAAGATGAACATGATGATATTAATATAGAAGATGAAATATTATGTACACATTGTAAATTTTTAAAAAAATCTATAACATTAGATCCTGCCAATATAACAAATGAAGAAACATGTTATTTATTACAATTTGTTTTTACAAGAATAGCTAGTTGGATACCATTAGATACATTTGCAACAATACCAAAAGCTAAAAGTTTTCATACACCAGGCAAAGATGAAATAAATTTTTACAAAAAATTTTGTTTTAAATATCCAAAAACATTAGATGAAATTGATCAAAAAATTAAAAATAAAGAATATAAATCATTTACAGAATTTTATGTTGATTTTTTAGATATTCAACATTGTATTGGTATTGTATATGGTATTATATCTGAAGAATATTTAGCAACTGAATATCAAATGAAAGATTGTAATTATGAATTATCAGAAATACGACAATGTCGTGATTGTTATCGTCGTTCAAATGATAAAAATTATATTAAAGATTGGTTTTGTATACCATGTGTACCTAGACATGAATTAGTGTATGCTAAAAAAACACCATGGCCATATTGGCCAGCTAAAGTTATTAAATTTAAAGATAATAAATATGATGTTCGTTTTTTTAGTGAAAGACATGAACGTGCTATAATTGATGCTAAATATATAAAACCAATTGAAGTATATAATCCAGCAAAAGCATCATCTGCATTAAGGAAAGCAATATTAGAATTAGAAAAATATCAATATTATGATCAACAACCGGTTGGTACATTTTCATTTGATAAAGAACGTGTTCTTAATCGTACAATAACACCATTGAATTTACAAAATAAAAATAATGAAATGAAAATAAAATTAAGATCAAGAAAAACTACACCAAAGCTAGTTCCTACATTAACTTCTACACCAACTGCAACAATTACAAGTAATAGTAATGTTTATGATAATAAAAATAATGGTAATAATTCTTTAAATGAATATCAAACACCATCCGGAAGCGCAAATGATTCTCAAAATAATGAAAAAATTAATCAAACCAATAACTCAAACAATAAACAACAGACAAGAAATGGTAAATATTATGAAGTTGTAAAAAATTTAGGAAAACAAATTGATAAAATATCAAATAAAAATGAATTAAAAAAAATTGTTATGGAAACAATGCAGGCTGAATTAAAAACATTAAAAGATAAAATTAAAGAACTTTCAACAGAAATTGTTGAAACTAAAAAAAAAGCTTGGTGTAAATGGTGCCTTCAACCAGCAACATTATATTGTTGTCATAATACATCATATTGTTCATTAGAATGTCAAAAAATTGATTGGCATAATGGTCATAGACATAAATGTACTCATGAAAATAAATAAAAAAGAATAAAAAATATTTAACCTTTGTAAAAAAAGAAAATTTAATTTCCATTTTCTTTCATACTTTTTTTTCTTTTTTTGTAGATGTAAAACTTAATACTTAAAGTGATATAATTTAAGATAAAAAAAAAAAGAAACGATTAAAAAAAAAATGTATGTACCTAATACTTTTTCTTTTCTATTAAATTTAAGAAAAAAACAAATTGTTATTATTAGAAATTACTTATTGAGAAGTTCTTTTTATTTTGATTGAATTTAATATTTGTTTAATTTTTTTCATATGTATTTCAAAAAAGAAATACTTACATATGTTGGTAAACAATTATTCAAAAAAAAAAAAATTATAAATATCCAATGTAAAATATTTAATTTTTATTTAATAATACAAAAAGCATGAATGAATGTTTTAATATTTTTTTCTTTTATATAATAATATTAAGTTGTAAAATTTATACATAGATAAATACCAAAATTATGTATTGCATCAAACGTTATGTATCGTTTGATATAATGAAAAATCTCATAAATGTACATACATTATTTACATACACAAATATGTACATATTGATTAAATAAAGAATTTTCAAATAGTAAAACACTTGTTTTTTCTTTATACCGTTTATCAATTAGGGCATTCAAAACGAAATTTGTTATTAAAAAGTAATTTCAATTTTGTATAATAAAATAAAAGTACATATTATGTATGGACAGGTACATAAGTATGTATATAAATATTTGTAAAAAGTTTGTCACGTTTGTCAGTATGAACTTGTTGGAGACGTGAAGTTCCCGTTCTGGCACTCTGGATATTTACGAAATAGAACAGCCAGTAGAAATATCAATGCTGCTAAGACCAATTAAATGGTATTTTATTTTTATAATAACAAACATAAGTTTCCCGCCAAAAAAAATAAAGACTTCACCATAAACTATAAAGTAACTATGTAAGTACATTACATAGTTACTTTATGATTTCACAGTTTCACATCACCATTCACCATACCGCCAAATTTTACAGAAGCTGCAAAACAGATTTTTATTTTTTTTTATAGCTTTCTGCTTTATATTATTTAGACCATATAGACATTATACCGATTACCGATAGACAGAAGACAGAACTGATATGCATATGATATTCAAATACAAATTTCTTGTAGTTGTGTTGCGTTGTGTAGATAGAATTATGTATAATTTTATACCATATAATTTCTGCACCAATGGTCTAATGAATTAAAAATAAATGAAAGTGAAAATTGGAAAATTACTATAGTTACATCAGGTTACATACAATACAAATTTAAAAGAGTTTCAAAAAATGTTCTTAAGTCGTAGGTAGTTTTTAATTTGAATTCTTTGTAGGTCTGTAACTTGTAAATTTATTTGTATAAGTAGGTTAAGGTTTGTTTGATTTGGTAGAATTTATAAAACTGATTGATTGGCTGAAAATAAAAATTACCCATAGCGAATCGCTATAGTTAATTAAGTTAATCGCTATTAGCGATAGGCCAAATACAAAATAGTCTTTCGCCATAGATAAATATTTCAAAATTCATTTATATACTCGTATGTATTTCATGTGGGTACTGGGTAGGGTACGGAAAACAAAATATTTATTTTGTGTAGATGTTGAAAATTTAGAAAGATACTTATAGGTACATATCTTATGTATTTACTTAATTTTTATTTTTTGAATATCTATTACATTTTGAGTAATTCTGCATATAAATGGAGAATTGATTTTTTAAATTAATAATGAAATTTTCAAATAACAAATTTAAGTCTGCTTAAGGCCTGACCAGCTGTACTCAAACCAACTTAATACTTTTCGTTCTAGACCTTTTAATTTACGTTCAAACTTAAAGAAACTTAATGTAAACTATCTGGCGACCAGCTTGTGTCATTTAACAGCAAAAATATTAATTTAAATATAAAAAATAAACAAAGGCGTTTTAAAAAAGATTTTTAAAAAATTTGTTTTTATGTTATTGTTTATAACTCATCTCATCAAAAATTAAATGTAATTTTTTACTACTTAAGTTTTGTACAAACTAGGTCGTAATTCGTACATGCTAAGGCCTTTTCAGAGTTCAGACTTAGAGTCAGACTATATGTATTTTACATATGACACGCTGAATTCAGCAAGTCAAATGTTAAAACAGATAGTGTAAACGTTAAAAAAAAAACTAACATTTAATACGTCAGATGACATTGCATACATCATAGATAATATTAATATACAGTAATAATAGATAGCTTACTTAAAATTTTTAGATACTAGCGCCGCCATCGCTGGAAGTTCTCCTAATAAACTACTACATCTAAAAGGCCAATAGATGTCGCTAAACAGTTTCATTTTAAAATGACTAGATGTCGCCCACATATCTACACCCATATTTTTTTCCTATTTTATTTTTCGAATTTATAAATAAAAAAAAGAAATTATATTGTAATAACAAATTTTATTTCAATCATAAAAATTGACAGACATGATTTTCACCTTCACGAAATACTAACGTACAAACAGCTTCAGCTGATTTATCTTCCCAGCCTTGGAGCATTTTGTATAGTCCTTCTGTAAACATGTATCTTCAACCAAAACAGTTCCCTTTACTTGTTTTGCTGCTTCTATACATTTTTTTTTTTGACAAATTCCATCTATCCCACCTTAAATTAAAAAAAAAGTTTATTTTTAAATTAAATAGAATGAATTTTTAAAGTTAAGAGAATTAATTATAGAGATAATTACCACAGTCCAACCTTGGAATTCCGATAATTCTATCTTCTTTAATTGTAAGGTACGGGAAAGCTTAGGCCCTAAAAGGGCAATGAATTCCTCTAATTTTTCCCCATTTCCAGTAACTAATGTAAGCGGTCTTGCTATGATTTAAAATAAAATAAAATATAAAATTTTATCTCTTCAACTAAACCAAAACTTACCTTTTAATTTTTAAACCATTTCATTTAATTAAATATTAAACCAAAACAATACACTAAACTGCTGCAGTTAAACCAATATTTATTTTGATTCAAAACTGGCTAAAATATGGCTTTTGACAATTTAAAAAATTTCATATGGCGGTAATAAAAAAAAATGGCACTATTTTTGACATTAGGTGGAAGTACTTTGACTTTTCTAAAATTTTTGGCAAAAAAAAATTTGTTCTAAGTCAACCACCTGGCATACATATGTAAATTTTCTTTTAGAACCGGTTCTAATTCTATCTGACTTTTTATATGTATTTTTGATATTTTTCTTATATTTATATACAGTTTTAGTGTTTGGTCGCAAAAAAATAAACAGATTTAATTAAAGAAATTATAAAATAAATAAATTTGTCCAAATTATTCATGTTTAATTTTAATTTTTTCATTAAATAGATTTTACAAAACCAACAATTTTTTTGTTTATAAAATTTATTCAAAAAACTGTAAAAATTGTCAGATATAGTGAACACAGAAAATAAAAACGATATGGAAACATTTACATTTGTCTAATGAGCTGTTTTTCTTCTGTTTTTTATTCAGCAATGTCAAATGTAAAATATATATAGCTTGAAGCGACCTTAAAGTTGAACGAAAAGTAAATTGTTTAACGAAAATTAAAATTAAACTGACTTAATAAGTATGCTTGGGACATTTGTATATGCAATCGCGTAAAAGCGTACAAAATTTTGACATTTAATTAAGTTGCTTTAAGTATGGCTACATAGTCAGGTTTAGTTCTTAAGCAGAGTAAAAATTCAACATGCAATTAGTATTACTTTTAAGTATATTATGACTTTTTAACAAATATTTAAAATAAAAAATTAATTTAATTTATGTTTTTATTATTTATTTATTTATTAATTCTTCTGAGAGTTCTAATTTTCTTTTGCGATTAACTCTTTTTTCATTTTCTTTTTTTTGCAATTTTTCATTTTCTTTTTTTTGCAATTTTTCATTTGCCATTTTTCATTTTTGTATTGTTCTTTTTTTGCCTCATAAATTTTTCCCTTCCATTTTTGCGATTCCTTTCTTTTTTTTTAATTTCAGAAGTTCCACTACAAAAGAAAAGAAAGAAAAATTTATTAAAAGGTCAGATGGAATTAAAAAAAAAAAAACATTTGAATTCCAAATGAAATTAATTAAATTTTTAAGAAACTATTTCTGAGGAAACTAAAGCAATTCATACGCACGGTTCATTCAACTGTTTCTCAAAATTGGCTGAAAATATATTCTTCACTGCCTATCTATTAGCACAGACTAAATAAACTATACAGACGATCAGTTTCATATAAAAATTTTTAGTTTTTTTTTGGAGCCAGACTAAGCAGTTTATGGAGCTAGACTAAGTATTTTAGAATATTTAAATTACAAAAATAGAATTTATTCTATTCTTCTAGTATAGATATATAAAATATCTTCTAAAAATATACATATATACAATATCACTTTTTCGCTTAAATTGTTTGTGTTAGATAAAAAATTAAAGGAAATTTTTTCTAATTATGACTGTATTTTTTAAATTTTATATAATTAACAATAAAAATTACCATTAAAACTCATATATTTATCCCTTATGTAATTTGACTTTATCTATTAATTTTTCTTGCCACAAAATTTTGGAAACTTCTGAAAAAAAAAAATTATCGCCACAAAATGTTTCTTAAAAAATAAATAAATTTAATTCACCATTGCAGGATAACAATGATTTAAATTTAATTTAAAATAAATGAAATTTGAATTTTTGGCATTTGACATAACAAACTTCAAATATATATATCAGAACGATCCCACAAAATTTCAAAATAAAAAAAAGCCATTTTTATCGTTCAGCTGTTTTTGACAATTGACACTAAAATGATGAGAAATGATGGGAAAATAGGATCGGTTTCTATTTTTTTCTCATTATTTTACCATCATTTTAATGATGGTAAATGACAGGAAATGATGAAAAAATGATGAAAATACTGATGTGTAATAATAGGCTTGCATAATTTTGTAATTTTCTAAAACTTAAAACTTTTTTTCTTCGTTTTCTTTGGAGAAAGGAAAAGAATTTGGTTGACTCAACTCTTATAATTTTTAATAAATATTAAAAATGAGATAAAACCTAAAAACCTAAAAGAAATTATTAAAGAATAGGTAAAATAAAAAAATAATAAAAATAACAAACACAATATTTGTTTTATCCTGTTTACCAAGTCTTTTTTTTTTTTATTTCAATTTAATTTTGTTTTTTTTTTTGTTTTTACTGATTTTTTCACAATACTTTCTCTTCATTACTAATTTTGTTTTTTCATTTTTTTTTTTTTTTTTGGATTTTTATTTACGTAAATTTTTTCTTTTTTTTATTTTATTTTATGTTTTTTTTTTTTTTAATTTTATAGATTTTTTTTTTATAACTCTTCAGAATTTTATTTTATTTTTTTTTTTTTGTTAATTTAAATTTTTAAATTTTATAATTAATAGTGTTCAAAAGGGATTTTCCATTTATTACGTTACGTTTTATATTAATTTTTATCTTATTTATTTATTTATTAATTTTTTTTTCATTCAATTTCCATTCATTTCTTTTTTATTTCACTTTTCTGGGTTTTGTTTTTTTTTTTTTTTTTTTTTTTTTGTAGAAAGTTTTAACAAGCTAACAATAATTTATTTATTTTTTATTTTATTTTTTTTTTTTAAATTTTTTTCAATTTTTAAAGTGCAAATTTTTAAACAAAAATAGAATTGTAAAATTTCATTATTTTATTTATTATTTATTATTTTTAATAATAAGATTTATTTTTCTTGTTTTTTTTTTTTTTAGATTTTATAGAAAATATTTTTTTTTTTTAATTAATGTTTTTTTTTTTACGTTTTTCAATTCTTAAATTTAAAAATGTTTAATAAAAAAAAAAAAAAAACAAAAATTTGGAAACTAAAGCGAAAATTATAATTTTTAATAAAAAAAAGAAAAATTTAAAAAGAAAAACAAAAAAAAAAAATTCAAAGAAAAACTTATTTAAGGATTTAATTTCATATTACAAGGCGCAAAATCAATATGTACCTCAACATTGACGTAGAGAGAGCGACCTGAATTCAAATTTCAATTATTAGTTTTAAAATAAAAAAATTTTATTAACTGTCAAAATAAATGATTTTCAGATAAATTATTAAAAATTAAAAGCGATAGCCAAGATGAAATGTGTATCTATGTGACTATATGCATACCTATGGAATTTTATATCCAGATTTATAAAAATCTAGGAAGCGGCAGTTAAAAAATTTAAAAATTTTGTGCGTTTATATTAAAAGGAATAGCAATCTCTGATCGATGATGCAGTGTATATATATGTATCATCAACTTTTCAGCAGTCGAAAGGATTTAGGTATGTCCCTGTAACTATAAATAAATAGAATAATATGATATTATTAAAGGTTTTTTTATCCTATAGTAGAACATGCTTCGAAATTTTTTCCAATTATTTATAAACATCTGCACTATATTAATATAATATGGATATCATTATGCTTAGCGCAACAAATAAATATATGATAAATACATTATGTAGTATTTAGTAGTTGCATAAAAAATATAAAAGCACATAAATACATAGTGATTCTGGACGACGCAAACGTTTTTATCTAGGAAATATTATTGAAAAATTGTAATATAATATAAATATATAATATAAACCAAATAAATAATATTACAATATTTATATTTATTAGTATTTAATGGTATATGGAAACGGCATCTTGTTTATACCATTTTATTGTGCTCTGGTAGCATAGCACCAATTTAAATCAAACAATCAAGTATATTATAATTTTTGTTTTTTTTTTCAATTACAATAAAATATTTAAAAAGAAGAAGTTTTTATTTTTGAAATTCACAGATTTATAGTTTTATATTTTTCGAATAAAATAAATATATTAATAAGTATGTATATATTAAAAAAGTACAATTTAAAACATTTAAATAATTTTAAATGAAATTGAAATTTATAATTTTAAAATAGAAAATTTTTTTAAAGTATTTTTTATCAAAGTTAGATTTTACAATCGATTTATTGTAAATTAATAATCGATTAAAATTTTTGCGCCCTGCATTTTTAATATTTATGTATATTAATAACCTTAAATTTTTTTTTCTTTTTTTGTTTTGTAAATATTTTATTATTTTATTTCAAAAAAATTTTTTTTTTTTTTTTTTTTTACATTTTATGTAGTATTATATTTAGTGTATATAAATAAATATATATATATATATATATATATATATTTATATAAATATTAAATATATTTTAATAAATTAAATAGAGAATTTTCTTTTTCTTTTTGCATTAAATAGTTTAGAAAAAATAATAAATTTCATCAGAAAATATAGCTGAGCAAATTAAAAAGACGTATACTGAATGTATGTATTTATTTATTTTTTTTTTTTTGGTTTTTTCTTTTTGTAATATATAGTTTTTTTTTTTTTTTTTTATCCTTTAATAATATATAAAAAATTTAAAATATTATAATATAGCATCATTTTCGTTTCATAAACATTTTTGTTTTTTTTTTTTTTTTAAATTTTTTTTAATTTTCTTTTTTGTTTATTTGAATTTTAAATTTTATTTTTTTATTCCATATTTTTTTAGTTTATTTTTATTGCGAAAAAAAATAAATTATTTCATTTTATTTTTGTTTAAATAGCACAAATTAAATATAAAATTAAATAAATAGATTATAATATAGGTTAAAACAAAAAAAAAAAAAAGAAAAAAAACGCGTTAGAAAATATTTGTTTTGTAGAATTTTTATAAAATTCCACCATTTGAAATAAGTTTTCTTTTTTTTTTATTTTAATTTTTTTTTTGTGTTTTTTTTTTTTTTGTATTTTTAAATTTAATTTAAATCATTTGCAATGATTCCAAAAATATTATAACTATATTACATATATTTTGTTTTTTTTTTTTTTGTTAATTTATTTTATTTATTAGTATTAAATAAATAAATATTAATTTAAATTAATAAAAAATATTAATTCATATTAATTCGTATATTAATTTATAAATTTAAGTGGGTCATATGGGGTACACGTATAAGAAAAATTATATAAATCACTATAAAACAAAAAAAAAATAATTTAATATTAATTAAATATAAAATTAAATTGAATAAAATTTAATTTTAAATATTTATTATTTTTACATTTTGTATATTTTATTGAAATTTTAAAATTAGAAAAAAAAAAACAATTTCCATTTTTTTTATATTTCAATTAATTTTTTTTATCATATAATTTTCCTATACCATACATTAAATGTGAATATATACCCTTATAATTAATTTGAAAACTAATCAAGTTTTATAATTTTTTTTTTTTTTAATTTAAATTTTTCATAATTTTCAAATAATTTTTTTCAATTACATTTAAATACAATATTTTTTTCCATTGAAAAAAAAAAAAAGTTTAATATTAATATTTTTATTAATTCGTTTTTTATTTTTTTTTTTTCGAATTTAAAAAACAAAAAAAAAAAATTATCATCTATACTAAATTGAAGGCTAAATAAAAATTAATATTAATTAATACTAATTAATAATTTTTAATCTAAGAAATGAATTTAAATTGAATTTAATTGAATTGAATTCACTCCATTTTTATTTATTTTTTTTTTTTTTTAATCTTTCACTAAATTTATTATCCATTCTCAATTTATTGTAATTAAATATTTAGAATTAAAATTAAATGAAAATTTACTTTTCTTTAAATTATTTTATCCTTAACTTTCACAATAAAAACAATCAGAATATACGCACCAATCAGCTTTTTTATAATTTATTTAAAATTACTTTCTTTAAATAATATTTTTTTTTTTTTTTTTTTTTAAATCAAATTTAAAATTTATACTTAAGGAAAAAAAGAAAATTTATAATTTTTTTTTAACAATTTAATTTAAAGTTTAAAAAATTTAAATACATATGTATATATATGTATGTATGTATGTATGTATATATGTATTATAAATTGTTAATTATATGTTTTTAAAGATTCTATTTTTTTATTTTCTTTAATTTTTGTTTTTTATTAGATTAAAATTGTATGTAAAAGAATTTAATTGCGTATTTATTTATATTTATTTATTATATTATTAAAAAATATATATTAATATATGTAGAAAATGGCGGAGTGATTTAGAAAATGGCGTATTAGGCGAGAAAATGAAGATTTAAATCCTATGTAATTTTTTTCTTAACAAATTTGTTTATGATCGCGATATTGAATATATAATATAAATAATATATTTAAAAAAAAACAATTAATATAACTATATAAAATAATAATAAGTATAATAAATAGTATAATGATGTATAATATTTAACATAGAATGAATGAATTAGGTTTCTTGTACGCCCATATGTGATATGTAATATTAACATAAAAAATAAATAAAAAAAAATCGTATTAAAAAAAGACTCATCATAGAGACGACGAAATTTTCAATAATGCTGATAGTACCTGCTCCTGTTAAAAATGTTTTTTTTTTTGTATTGAAAACTAAATATGAATTTTTTTTTGTTTGTTTTGAAGAGAGTAAACCAAAGAAAAGTATAGGTTTTTTTTTTTAAAAAATAATAAGATTTATTTATTTACTTATTTATTAAGAGGTACTTGCCACATAAATGTACCCCAAGTAGCTAGAGCCCTTTTTTCTATGAGGAATGTTAGCTTGGAAGTAACAAGATGACAAATAAATTGTGTTAAATATTTTATTTTAAATTTAGAAAGTTATTATTAATAAATATTATAAATATTTAAAAGCTATGACTCTTTTCCTTCGTATGTAGACCATATTAGTAAAAGAGATTCTAAGAAGAAAAGAAAGATATCATTTATCATGTCCTTTGTAAAATATAGCACACAAAAAAATTTTTAAACCACCATGAAAAAATAAAGTTATATACATAATACATTGTTGTATAATACATGATTGATGGACATCCATAATAATTCAATCGAAAAATCAAAATATATATGAAAACAAAATTATAGTACTGGAAGACAATTACATACAATAATTAAGATCTTTAAAAAATCGTTCTGAGTCTAGAAAATTATTTCTTCAAGAACATATATTTAACAATTTTTAATACATATAATTTCATTTTAAAAATAATGTTTATAAAGTATTAATTAGGTATATTAATATATATAATAATTAAAATTATTTTTTTTTTTTTAATTACTTTCCACTTTACACTCCAAAATTTTTCCTTTCCTTTTTCTTTAATTTAAATTTTTTTTGTAATTTCTATGAAATTATAAAATTTGATTAATTTATCATATTAATAATTAATATTAATGTATTGTTTTTTTTTTTTTGAATTAATAATTATTCATATTTATATGTATTTTATTTTAACTTAAATTTTAAAAATTTAATTTTTTTTTTTTTTTAAATTTAAATTGCAAAATAATTTTTAATATTTTTTTTCTTCTTTTGATTTTTTAAATTTAAAATAATTAAATGTTTTTTTTTTTTTGTTTTTTCTTTGTTTCTGTATATTTAATTTAAAATACAAATCTATATATATATACATATATGTATATTTATGTATGTATGGCATGAAAGTAATTAATTATTTAATTATACAATATACATAAAATGGAATGTACATATTATATATGTATATTTAAGTACATTTTATAATATATATAATAAAATATTACAAATTATTAATAATATAATAACTAAAATATATTATATATTAATATAGAAAATATAAATATTTAAAATATTTATTATTAATTAATTTAATTGTAATATTAATAATGATGATAAATTATTAAATTAATAAATTAATTTTGTTTTTTTTTTTTTTTGTAATTTTTTTTTTTTTTTATTATATTTAATATTATTTTAATAAAAAATATCAAAACTTTCAGCCATTTTTTTTTTTTTTTATTATTATTATTATTATTTATTTATTATTTATTTTTATTTTTAATTAATAATTAATAATTATAATATAATTTATTCTTAAATTATTAAATAATTCGATATATTTTTTATTTTAATTTTTTTTTTTTTTTTTGTTTTGCAATTATTATACATTCCACTTGGTTTTTTTTTTTTTTTTTCATTTTTATTAATTTTAAGTATATATATATATATATATAATAAAAATTTTTTTTTTTTTTTTTAATAATAAATTTTTATTATATATGTTTTTTTTTTTAAATATTTTATTTAAATATGAACACAATATGGCAAATGTAAACTGCCAGTACTATAATCTTTAAAATTTAAAAAGATTTAGTTTTTTTTTGTTTTTAATTTATTAACAAAAAGAAAGACAAAAAAAAAAGTGAAAAAAAATTTAAAATAAAATTAGAGATGAAATAGGGTTATTCACATTATTTGAAAATCATTATTTTATATTCATCTTGGGTACACGTACATATATATATATATGTAATTAATAATTATATTAATATTATTATTAATTGAATATGATTTAATTTATAAGTAAATTTTATTTATTAAGAATTCAATTATATAAATTAAATCAAAAAATTAATATAAATTAATAAAAGAAAAAATAAATAGATGAAAAATTTTTATTTAAATTTGTGAATATCCCTAAAAATTTAAAATATTTAATTAATTTAATTTCGTTTTTTTTTTTTTCTTGAATTTTTCAATTTTTAGAAAATTTCAAATAAATTTTAATTAATTTTTATTTTTATATATATTTATATATATATATATATATTTACGTAATTCATAATTTTTTTGTTTTTTGTTTTTGAAATATTTCTCTCTGTTTCGACGAATATGGAGGGTTTTTTTTTTTTTTTTTTATAATTTCACACCTCATTCTTATAAAAAGAATTTTTAAACTTTTGTTTTTTTTTTTGTTCTAAATCATTTTGATTTTTTTTTTTTTTTTTTTTTTAATTTTAAATTAATATCGATTTATTTACAATTTTTATTTAAATTTCCATATTATTATTAATTAAATTTATTAATAATATATTTTAAATATATATAATTTACATTACTTACAAAACTAAAAATTAAATTTAAAAAAAAAAAACAATTAATATAAAATTAAAAAAAAAAATGTAATATTTTGCTATAATTTTGGTTGGTTTCATATATATATATATATATATTTATATATATATACATATATGTATGTATATATTTTTTTTTAAATTATTAATTTAATAATATTAATAATCATTTTTTATTTTCTTTTTAATATATATGTATATATATATATATATATTGTAAAAGTTTTATTAATTTTTGTTTTTTTTTTTTTTTATTATTTATGTATGTTTATTTTTTTTTTTTTTTTTGTTTGAAGAACACATCCTTTGCAATTATTTTCTTTAATATTTTTTTTGTATTCTTGAAATACATATGTACATGTATATATATATAAATTATTTTATTTATAATAATATTATATATATTTTTTTATAAATTATTTATATTATAAATATTATATTTATTTAATATAAGATATTTATTTATATATATATATATGTATGTATATTTAATTGAGTAAAATTGAGTTTTTTTTTTTATTTTTTTTTTTTCTTTTAATATCTAATATAAACTTAATTTTAAAAAATTATTTTAGTTTAAGCATTGTTGTTGTTTTTTTCCGTTTTTTTTGTTTTTAAGTTTTGTCTTTTTTTTTTTTTTTTTTTTAATATTAATTAATAAAAATAAATAATTTTTTTTTCTTTTTTAAATAATACAATTTGCAACGAAAAATGGAATTAAAAAAAAAAAAAAAGAAAATTTTATTAAAGTGTTATAAAATAAATCAAAAAATAAAAAAAAAATGTGATGTGATTACTAAATAATGGGAATTTATATTTTCTTTGTTCTAATTTATTATTTTTATAATTGTTACATTTATTTTTTTAAACTATTTTTCTGGAAGCTAATTTTTTAGTTTCTGAGTTAATTTTTTTTTTTCTTTTTTAAATTAAAAATTTTTTTAATATTGCAAATGAAGTTTTTTTTGTATTTTTTTTTTCCTATTTCTTTTTATAATCCTTTTCCTTTCATTTCTAATTTTATTATTTTAATATTTTAATATTTTGAAGAGTTAACTATTTGTTTATTTTTAATTAATTTTCTTACGTTAATTATATATATATATTTTTTTTATTATAATTTCAAATATTTAATATAATATATATATTTTTTTTTATAGATTTGATTAAAAAAAAAAAAAAAAGAAAGATAAACAAAATCCATCTTGTATGCCATTTTTATTGCGAGGTTTAACTTATATTTTGTTTGTTTGTTTCTTTTTTAAAAAAAAAAAATATTTTGTTTATTTATTTCATTTTTTAATTATATATATGTATGTACTTAAAAATAAAATATTCCAAAAAAAAAAAAAAATAATGTGTGTAAAAATGTAAAAATTTTAAATGGTAATTTTTTTTTGATTAAACTAAAAGTTTAATTTTTAAAATTAGAATAGAGATTTGATTGAGTTGACAGAGAGTACAAAAAAATGTATATAACGGTATATAAACTGTTCAATTAACCGTTTCAGATTCACAATAAATGTCAGTTATATTAGATTTTATTATAAGTTTTAAAAAATTTTAAATTATTTATTTACGAATGTCAAAACTATTCAAATTTTCAATTTATTATGAATTTTAATAATATGGCTATCGATTAATGTCAAAATTTTAATCAGAGATTCCGAAAATGTCTGTTAAATTAACAGAAAAGAGACTTGATCAAATTTACAATTAAAAAAATTATATATATTTATATTAAACGAATTTATGTTTAAATAAAAAACTTCTTTAATTTTTTTCAATAATAATTTTATTACAAGCACTTCTTATTTTAAGCAGAACTAAAATAAGTCTGCGTGGCTTTCTAAAATATTCCCTTTTATATATAGAAAATTAACGGTATTTAAATTATATTTTCATAAACCATTACCTTATATGGTAATGGTACAAAATAATAATGTAGGAACAAATGGGAATATCATATAACTAAATAGGGATAGGACATGAGTTAAAAGTATGTAGCAATAGGACATAAGTTAACTTTATATATATTCAAAACTATTAATTAAAATATGTAATACAGGTTTAATTAAATTACAATTAATTTTATATTTGTGACTTATAAAAACTTTTGATGAAGACCTAGAACATATATATCTATAAGATGTCTACTATTTATTGTATATGAATGTAGGTACTGAATAGTGAATCAAGTACATTATGGTATTATCAGTTTATAAGTATGTATTATCCATTTTATACTTTCGATTATAGATTTTGGCTTTTTTCAGCTTTTCGTTTTAAGTAAATATGTTTTGAAGGGAAAGCGTATGACTACCCTTACATTTAAGTCATACGACCCATTCCACTTAACATTTAGTTTATTATTTTATGAAGTAGAATTTTAATAATTAATCAAAAGTTTATTTTGTTTTTCTTAAATTCTATAAATATACTTATTAAAATCTTATAGAAATAATCCAGAAAGTTTAAAAGTAATATTGGTCACATTTCTTTATTTATATTTTAAATCTCTATTTTATTAATTATTTTTACATTTAATACTACACATTATCGCAACCGTGTCAGTTTTTATTTTTCTTTATAATGAAAAAATATTAATTAATTTTTTTTTGTTTTATTAAAATAATTTATTTTTTGTATTGAATGCGCATTAATAAATTAATTAATAAATGTCATCTATTTAATAAAATTCTGTAATTAAATTGGTGTGTAGTTTTATGATTCCATATTTTATTTTTTTGTTTTTTTATTTTTAAATATGTGGTATTTTTTATTTTTTTATTTTTTTTGTTGGTTTTATAATTTATAACAGGTTGAATTTATTGATTAATTATAATAATATATAATATTATATGTGTATGTATATATATTTTAAATATTATCTTTTTAATTAATATTTATTTTTTTCTCTTTTTTTAATTTTGTTGTAAATAAATGTACCAAAAAATAAATTTTTTTTTCTTGACTATATTAATTTTAATTTTAAATTTAATTTTTTTTTTTTTTTTGGGTTGTCTAGACATAATTTTTTAACTTTAATTTTTTTTTATGTTATATTAATTTTAATTTTTTTTTTTGCAATATTATTTTGTGTCTTGTGTCAATATATTTATTTTGTTTTTTTTTTTTTTTCTATTTAATTTTTCATTTTATTTTAATCAGGTTATTTTTCTTCATACTATTGTTTATTTGTTTTAAGTAGTTTGCTTGTATTTTGTTTTTTTTTTTGGTTTTGAATTTTTTGGATTCCATTTTAAAAATTAAATAAATTAATTAATAAAAAAAAAAAAAAGTAGTAAGTATGTATGTAACTATTAATAATAAGAGAATTTAGAAAATTAATTATTCTTAAAAACAAAAGTGGAAAAAAATTGGAAAAAAGCCTGTAATGCACTTGAATTATTTTCTTAATTTAAATTTTAGGCGAACTTTGATCACAAAAATCTAATTCTGAAACAAAATATTTTTCATTTTTAAAAATTCATTTTTACTTTTTTTTTTATTTAATTTTTAAATCAGTCAATCAATCAATTAATATTTAGAAGAAGATTTGTCGCTAATCATTATGTGACCAATCAATTTTAATATATGTACATATATAAAATTTACTTCTGAAAATGTATTGATGTTAAAAGGCTATTGGCCCCTGTCATCATTCTTTTTTACATTTATATTTTTAAGAATGTATCACTCACTTTTGGTGTCACCCACCATTAAAAAATGAACTGTCAAAAATTGTTGTCAATTGTGTATTTTAAATGGAAGAAATGTCGGTGTCATCAATCAAAAAAAAAAATGAATGATACAATTTGGCTTATCATTCACTTTTTTTTTATTTGGTGAAAGGTACAATTGGTTTAAGTTGGTTTTGAAAAAAATATCAAAGAATTTTTAAATATTTTAGATAAAAATGATAAAAATAAGTTTAATATGGTTATGATGCTGAAAAGTTTGGTGAAAAAATCGTTCAAATGAAAAAAGTCCATTCCGCATTCGAAAAAATCAGTGTACTGAAGTCCATTCGGCTGCAAACGTTTTTTGCAGATTTCAAAGTTATATGTTTCATAAAATATTTTTTATATCTAGTATTTTTTGATAGATATTTTGTTTTATGTTTGTCAGTATAAAAAAGGAAAATACGTCAATCAGTACGTACACGTTTGTCAGTATAAAAATTCAAAAGTAAAATACGTTAAAATTTATAAAAATAATAATGAATTTTGTGGAGACTTTAGAATAATTAGAAAATGAAGTTCCATTTAAAAGGCTTTGCGTTTGGAAAGAACATCACTCAAAATATTATTTTTACGCTGAACAATGCACCGATTTTTAAAAAAAATATTTTTAAATTTTAACTTTAAAAAGAAAAAACTTATCAAAACAAAAATTATCTTTACTTTTTTTCTTTTAAAAAATAAAAATTATTTTGCACTAAATAACACTTCCTTCTGCTTGCTTTCGAATAATTAATTGTATCGAAAGGAATTTCATTCATTTTCCATTTCGACGGACTGCAGCATAATCATATAAATATAAAAATTCTGAAAATATTAGTTTTTGTAAAATTTTTTTTTTTTCCATAATCACATTTGTTAATTAATTTTAAAACTAACATTTTTAAACAACTTAAAAACAAAAACACTACTTGACAACTGAAATGACAGGTTCATTAATTCATTTTTTTTTTTTTAAATGAAAGGTTCGTTCATTTAATGATATTTCATGACACCGAATAGTCTTTTTCATTCATTTTTCCTTTCATTAACTTTTTCTAGTGATAATAATGACAGGAGTCTACATTTTTAATGAATTTCTAAGTAAAAATTAATTCTTTTGAATTTATAAATACTTTTACTTCACACATGGTCATGATGAAATGTAACTTTGAAACCTTTTAAAATAATTAATAATTATTTAAGAAAATTTTCAAAAAAAAAATTTTTTTGTTTTTTTTTTTTAATTAAATTTAAATGTCACAACCATCTTCTTTCCTTTTTTTTTTTTTAAGTTTTATTTTTTTTTATAATACTGAAGTTTTTTTTTTTTTAAATAAATAAATATACAATGCATAAAAAAACGAAATTCGTTTTATAATTAACCGTTAATGATCCGTTAATATTCTGTTAATGATTAACTGTAAGTGATCGATTTATTTTCAACAGCATATAAATATTATATTAAAGAATTTTATTTCCAAAGGCCTTGGTTTTTTTTTTTTTTTTTTTTTTTAACTCAAGTGCATTTTTAAAGGCTCTTTCTGATTTTGTTCTAAAATAAAAAAAAAAAAAACAAAAAAAAAAAAGATTGATTCAATGAAAATTATTTCTTTTTAAGTTTTTTTTTTTTTCTTTTTAATTATAAACCGTTATATAAGTCACAGCCTACATCTATTCCCGGAAAACGAAAAGAAATGTTTTTTTTTTTTTTTATTTTATTTAATTTTATTGCATTTTTATTATGTATGTAAGATTGTTTTGTAACTTAACTATGGAGTTTTTTATGTTTTTCTATATAATTTCTATTTAAAGTTTTGTATCTTTTATTGTTTAAGTTTTCAGAAAAAAAAAAAACCACCAAATCAATTATTTAAAAAAAAATAAATAACAGACAAAAAATATAAATTAATATATATTAAAAAAATTTTTAAATTAAATTTAAATATAAATGTTTAGAGAGAATTAAACTTTCTTGTCATTTAATGCAAAATATTTATTATTGTTCTCTAATGAATGAAAGTAATAAAAAAACAAAAAAAAAACAAATTTCAAATGAACATTTATTATAGAACAAATCTATTTCGCAATATTAATTGATGTAATCAATTAAAGACGTTAAATAATGATTAAAATAAAGTTTGCAATATGATTGGATTTTAACCAAAAAAAAAAAAAAAAATTGTTTACATAAAAGTAGTAAAATATTTTGAATCTGTTCACACCACTAACTTTTTCTCTAGGTGCTAAGAATCTTAAATCATTCGAAAAATTTTTTATTGTCATAAACTGACCATTTCTCAAATTTTCGCTGGCGTCGTTAATTTTTTTATTGCTAATGTCTGCGATATTTGTTGCTATGGTCTGCATTAAAATTTTAAGACGAAAATGTCAAATTTCTTCTTAATTCTTTCAAACGAAAAGGATTATTAATAAGCAAAACTCTCACAAGACTGCTCATTTTTTCAAAATTTTAAATATTTTAATAAATTTTAATATATCAAATATAAAATTATCGTCATTTTAATAAAACTTTTTAAAATAAAAAGCTTTAAAATAAATTCCTAATTTTTGATGACAGAAAAGTAACTGAGCTGATCAAACTCAATGACAATTTTATCAATAATTTTTGTTTCAGCAACATTTTGCGCAATGTAATATTGTCATCATATTATGACAATAAAGAATTTTTCCCTTATTTTCGATTTTCTACTCGAATATATACTTAAAATTTCAAAAAATTTATCACTTTTTATTCAAATGTGTTTTAAAAATAAATAGAAAAAAATTATTTCCCCTTTCCTCTCCAAAAGGACCCCCCCCCTCCATCCCATATATGCTTTTCATTTTCTTATTACGAAAATTTTATATTAATTATACATATGTATGTACATATTTCATAAATTTTATCCTCAATAAAAAAAAAATCAAAAATTAATGTAAAACTCGTAAAAATTATACAAAAGAAACCTAAAAAAAAAAAAAAAAATTATAATCTGAAATAAAAAGATTAAAAAATAATAAATCAAAATAAATATATTAAAAGAAAAGATAATGGTTTTTTGTTTTTTTTTTTAATTTCAAATATCATTCATTTTTATTTAAATTATTTTTTATCCATTTTTATTTTGTTGGTTTTTTTTGTAAATTTTTTGTTTTTAGTTTTTCATTTTTTTTGTTTTGTTTTTTTTTTTTTCGTTTTTTTATAAATTCAATTATGTTATATTTAAATTTTGCAAACATTTGAATTTTTTTATCTGAAGACAATTTTTCTTTTCTCATTTTTTTGATATTTTTTTTTTTTTTTTAATATTATTTATTTCTTGTTAAATAATACATCAAACAAGAAAAAATTTTATTACATGAAAATAAGGAGAAAAAAAAAAAAAAAATAAATAAATTATAATAAAAACAAAATGTTGATTGCCGAAAAAATAAACATAAATATTTTTTTTTTTTTGTTTTTTTTTTTTTGATGTACTTTATTTTGATTTTTAATAGTTAATATTTTATATATACTTTTATTTTTTTATTTTCTTTTTTAAATATAATAAAATATGTTTTTATTTCCTTTTTTTTTTTTTTTTTGTTTAAATTTAATTTAAATTGTATACTATATTTCATTAAAAATAATTCTATTTTAAATAGGCTTTTCTCCATTTTTTTTTATTTTTTGTATTTATTTTTTAATATATATATATATTTTTTTTTTTTTTTAATTTAACTAAATTATATTTATAAATGTGTATTTCTTTTAAAAAAAACAAAAAAAAAAAATTAAATAAAAAAAGAAAATTTAATTGTTTTACTATTCAATATTATAAAATCAAAATACACAAAACAGAAAAAAAAAAATAAAAAAATAAAATTAATATTTAAAAAATAAAAATTAATAATTTAATTATTTTTTATAAAAATGTGATTAATATTATATTTAATAGTAATAGTAATTTAACTATATTAAAATCTAATAGTTTGGGCAGAAATTGGTAGTTAAAATAGTAAATTAATTAATTCATTAATAGAAATATATATATAATAAAAAAAAAAAAAAAAAAAAACAAACAAAAAAGTAATTCAATTTAAATTATATTATTTTTATATTTTATATATTAATATTTTATAAATATGTGTATATGTATATGTATAAATTATTATGATAGTTATTAATATAAAAAAAAAAAATTATTTGGATAGTTTTTTTTTTTTTTTTCCTATTACTATTAGAACAAAATAGCTATTTATATTAAATTTTTAGTTTACAATTTACATTTTTATACTAAAATTAATTTATAAATATATTAATTAATATATTATAAATATGTATTATTTTATTTTATTATAATAAACATTATATAACATTATATTTTAACTATTTTATTATAAGAAAAATTAATGTTAAAGAAGAAAATGAAAAAAAAAAAAAGAAAATTAATTAATATTAATTTTTAAATATTAAAATAAAATGTTATTGATTAAATTAATAGTATAGATTAATATAGAAAAGTTTTCTTTCTTATTTCAATTCATTTAAATTTTTTTAATAATATAAAATAATTAATTCAATTTTATTTTTAAATTTATTGTTACCCTTTTATTATGAATATTATTCTCTCGTTCCCCGGTTTAAAACTCTTTTCCATTCGGAATTCATATTACAAATTTTTTTTTTTCATCGTGAATTTGTAATAGTAAAAAAGAGTGTACATAAAAAATTTTATTTAAATTTAATTTAAAATTAAAAATATATACTTTTTTTTTTATTTATTTATTTATTTATTTTACTATTTAATTTGCAATTAAATAAACTAAATTACAAGAAAAAAAAAAATTTTTTTAACCCTGTTTCTTATTTTTTTCCAATATTATTATTATTTATTTAAAATTATACTATTATACCGTACAAAAAAGAATTTTATATTAAATATTTTAATGTAAAATTAATGTTCATTATAAATCTAATTAAAAAAAAAAAAAATTATATATTAATATAAATAATGTAATGTTTATTTATATTTTATATTAAACTAATTCTTAATAAAGACAAAAAAAAGAAAGTTTTTAATTTAATTGTATTTTTTTTTTTTTTTTATTTAAAAAATTGTAATTTAAATTTTTAGTCCAGATTTTTTTTTTTTTATTGTATATTAATATTGTATATATTATTAATAATTAATTTTAAATTAACTAAATTTTTTAATTTTATTTTATAAATAATATATTATTTTTTGTATTTATATTATATGTATATATAAGTGTAATTATATATATAAAAAAAAAAAAAAAATTAATATGTATAATAATTGTATATATTAAAATTAAAAATGTTTATATTTTATTACTAAAAAAAATTATTTTCAAATTAAAATTAATAGGACAAAAAAGTAACAACAATAAGCGTTTTAATCTTTTATTTATTTTATTTAATTTAATTTAAATTTTTTTTTTTGTATTTAAAATTAAAAATAATATAATTTTATTTTCAGTTTTTCTTTAATTGTTTTTTTTTTTTTTGTTATAATTTTAATAGTTTCAAAAAAAAAAAAAAAAAAAAATGTCGATTTCAAGTTTCAAAAATTATTTTTTTTTTTTTGGTTTTTTTGTTTTTTTTTGATAATTTATATATATGTATATTATTTTTTTTTTTAATTATTATTATTGTAATTAAATAATTTATTTATTAATATTTATAATTATATATATATATATATATGTTAGATATTAGATTATTTAATGTTAAATTATTTAATTATTTTTATTAATAATCGAGCGTATAATATTTATATGAAATATTAATATATTTATTTTATATTATTTAATTATAATAGAACGTAGTATGTATAATTGTATATATATTTATGTATGTATGAAATATTTTTATTAGAAAAAAAAAAATAAAATAAAAAATTCATATTAATAATATTTGAATGATATAATGAATTAAATTATTAATTTTTTTTTTATATTAATTATATTTAGAATATTTATATAACGTTATATAAATTATTTTTGTTTTTTTTTTTTCTTTTCTATTAATTTTTTGTATGTTGTAATCTAAACTTTATTTTAATACTCTTATTAAATTTTTTATTCAAGAAATTCTTTTTTTTTTTATTTTTTTTTAACTATAATATATATATATATATATAAATATATTTTAATATTTAATTAAATTTTAATAAAATAATAAAGGAAATTGAATATAGTAAAAAGAAAAGAAAGATATTGACCACAAAAATCGATAATTAAAAAATTATTGGGTAAAAAATGAAATTTTGTTCGAATTAATTTTGAATGTATATTTAGCAAAAAAATATACATTAAATTAATCATATATATAAAAAGGTGTGTATTCCTACATACGAAATAAATATATATGTAATAGTATCTTTAAAAAAAAAATTATATTTTAATATTAATAAAAATAAATATTAAAGATAAAATATTTATTAAAAGGTAATTAAAGGTAAAATAAGGCAAAAAAAAAAAATAATTATATTAATTGGAAAGAAAAGATCACAAATGAAATAAAGTAATATTGAAAATATACGTATGTATATATTAATTTTTAATATATTATTTATATTTATTTGAAAAAAAAAAAAAAAAAAATCTAGTACCTTATATATTATTAGAAGTAAATTTTTTTTTCTTCTTTTTTTAATTAAAATACATATATACATAGAAAATATTTTTAGTTTTTAGAAGAAAAAAATTAAATTGTTAATTTAAATATGTATATATATTGTTTTTTTCTTTTCTTTTATTATTTATTTCATTTAAAATTTCTAGTACGTATATTTATATATATATATATAATATAATTTTTCTTCATATTTATTTCAATATATAATATATATTCTGTTAGGTAATTAAATTTTGTTTTGTATTTTCTTTAGAAAGAAAAAAAAAAAATAAAATAATTATTAATAATCATTTTATTCAACTAATTTAATATTTCTCTTCTATTTTTATTTTTTTTTTTTCATCTTTATATAGATTTTGTTAATTTTATTTATTTTTCTTTTTGTATTTTTTGATACGTTACTATTTTTTTTTTTTTTTTGTTTTTTAATAAATTAAGCTTGTCTTTTTGCTGTGGTTTTTTTTTTTTTTTATTCGGAAATAATTTAAATGGAAAATAACAGTGAGTGCATATAATTTTTCAAATAAACTTATGTTTAAATATAATTTATATTATTGTTTTTGAAAAATTTTAAACCATTATATACATTTTTTTATTTTTAATATTTCTTTATTTTTTTTTTTTTTTGTTTGTGGTTCATTTTAAATTTTATTTTCGAAAATTTTCCATTTTATTTAATTTACATATAATTTTCAAAATGTTGTTTGTATATAATCTATTTTTTTCAAATGATTGATTTTGATTTTGAATGATGAGAAGAAAATGTGTCCCAGTGTATGTTTTATAAATTTTTTCTATATTGTAAAAAAAAAAATAATTCAATACTCTTTACATATCTTATTGAAGGTTTATTATATATTATTTATATGTATATTACATATTTAGGGTTTTATTTAAAATTTCAAAAAAAAAAAAAAATTTGTAAAACATAAATTTTTTTTTTTTCTTTTTTTTTTTGTTAGAACAAAGAAAGATTTTTTTTTATTTTTCGTTTCTGTTTCTTTTAAATGGTTGATTATGTGAAAAATCAAAATTTAAATTAAAATTTCAAAAAAAAAAAAAAAAAAAAAAAAATTAACAAGAATCTAAAAAAAAAATAAAAGAAATTATAAAAAGGATATAAATTCTCAAAAATAATAAAAATTTTTTGTTTTTTTTTGTTTTTTTATTTTCTTATGAATTTTATTATAGTTAAATTTATATTATTTTTATTTTTTTTTTATTTTATTTAAATAGTCTTATACATTTCTATAGGGCATTGGTTGTTATTTTTAACTTTTATATTTTGGTTTCCTTTTTTTTTTTTGTTTTGTGAAATATTCAAATATTCATTATATAATTTTTATATTACATGATTAATTAAAATGCGTGTATTTAATAAAATAAAATTTAAATTAAAATGTTTAAACTTTGTATTTTTCGTTTTTAATAAAGAAAAAGAATTCTAAAAAACGAAAAAAAAAATTAAAGCAAATTTGAATTAAAAAAAAAAAAAAGAAAACAAAAATGTGTAAATAACAATTTTTTTTTTACCAATCATTTGTTTTTTTCGTTTTTTGTAATATTAAAAATTTGAATTTTGGGATAATAACAATTTTTATTTATAATACCAGCCAAATAAACTTAATTTTGAATTTTTGAATTTTTTTTGTTTTATAAATCGATTTTTTTTTTTGTTTTTTTTTTTTTTTTTTTTAAGATTTTATATATAAATAATATGAATTTTTTTGTTTTTGAAAAATAATTATGAATTGGATTCGATCAATATAGCATTAGTAATAATTAATTATTTTGTGAGTAGTATTTTATTAACTCTAATTTCTTAAAAGAATAGAAAATGAAAAAAAAAAAAATAGTAATTATAGAATAAATTTATTTAATTATGGGTATTTAGGAATTTTTTTTGTTTTTTTTTTTAATTTCTTTGAATATTCAATATATTAATGTTTATACTATGTGTTAATAGAAAAAAAAAAAATTTTAAAAACAAATCAATTGAATTTTTTTTTAAATTGACACCAAAAAAAACAAAAAAAAAAAAAAACCTATTAATATTATTTTTTAATAAACCCCACCAATTCTTGAATAATGGTTTTGTTTTTGATTGAATAATGGTTGTTGTTTGAAATAATGCTTTGTTTTTTTTTCTTTTCTTAGTCATTTCGGAAAAAAAAATCAAAAGAATATAAAAACTTTTTCTCAACCCCACCCCCTCCCCTAGAAACACTTTTAAGCTTAATAGCTTAAAAAAAAAAATATGACACTTTTTTGTAACACTGTAACTATATGATTAATCATTACCATTTTATGAAATTATAAAATTGCTAAAAAAAAAAAAAAAGTGACATTTTCCAAATTTAAAATGAAAGGTTTCTAGACCCTTTCCCCACCCCTGGAAAAACTTTTAATTGTTTTTTTTTTTATCAAATATGTAAATATAAATAAAGAAGTAAATTTAAATTACCATATTTGATTTTCTTTCTCTATTAATAGGTTTTTTTTTTTTTTTTTTTTTTTTTTGTTTGTTTTAAAATAAAAACTAAAAGGACAAAAAGAAAAAAAAAAAAAATATATAATATGTAATTCATTATTGTTTTAAAATTAGAAAAAAAAAAAAGTATTTTTTTCTTATTTTTCATTAGATATTTTTTAATTCAATTAATAATAATTTATTTATTTATTCATTTTTTTTTTGTTTTTTTTTTTTTTTTTTTGTTTTTTCATACTTTTGTAATTTATACTAAGTATATACATATAATAATATTATTTTAATATTTATTTATTTATATATATATATATATTGATTTATATGTATAGTTATAGATATATATATTATATATATTTTTTGTTTAATTTCAATTTCAACTAACTATAATTTTAATAATAATAATAATAATTTTTTTTTTTTTTAATTTTTTACAATAAAATTTTGTTTTTTAATACAATTTTTTTTTTAAATATATATATATATATGTATATCTTTTATAATTAATAATAATTTGTTTTTGTTTTCCTTATTTGCTGTTTTTTTTTTTTTTTTTTTTTTTTTAATTTGTTAAATTTAAATTAAATTTATTCCTTGTTTTTTTTTATATTAAATTGTTTTTTTTTTTTTTTTTAAATAATTAATTTACATAATATATAATTTATAGAATAAATTTTCCTTATTTTTTTTTGTTTTATTTTACATATTTTTAATATTAATTTTATTTCATTTTTAGTTACATATACATATATATTATATATATTATATACATATATATTGTTTTTTTTTATTTAATAATATTCAGGATTTAGGTTTTGTTTAAAAGATTTCTTCATTGTGTTTATTTTTCCATTATTTTGTTTTTTTTTGTTTTTATATTAATAATGGGTTATTTAAAAATATAATATTTATATAATTAGTATATCAAATATAATAATTTGATTTTATTATTAATTTTTTTATTTTTGTTTTGTAATTTATGAATTGTTTGATTTTTGTTTTGTTTTTTTTTTTATTTTTTTTTTTTTATATATTTTTGGTTATTGCCTTTTTGGTTGCTGGTTTGAGTTGCTGCTCTCTGTTTGCTCTTTTGCTAGCATATATAGTTGCGCAATTGTTGTTGGTTAAAAAAGGATCGTTAAATATTTTAATATATATATAGATATATATATATATATTATATAGCACAACAAATTTTTTTTTTTTTATTAATTTATTTATAATGATTTTTCTTTGTTTGGTTTTTTTTTTTTTTTTTGTTTAATTTGTTGTAGTTTATTGTTTTTTTTTTTTTAAAAAAACTTTATGTCAGTGCTTGCTACTTGTTGCTGCTGCTGCTGATGCTGTTATATATTTTATGAATAAAGTATTTGGTAAATATATTAATTATAGTATGTCGTCTTATTTATTTTTTTTTTTTTTTTGCATTTTATTGTGATAATAATGCTGCAAGATTACTACTACTACAATTGGAATATGTTTGTTGTCGAACATTTTCAATAGCATTCACCCATTTTAATGCATAACCATCTGGATCTTCAAGATAGTATGTACGATTTGGCTAAAAATATACAAAAAAAAAAAAAAAAAATAAATAAATAATTTTGTTTAATATGTATATTTACAAGATATATATATATATCTATTAATAATGAATTAATTAAAATTTGTTTTTTTTTTTTTTTTGTATTTTTAATTTAATGCATTTCACGAATAATAAAAAAGAAAAAAACTGAATTTAATTTTAGAAATTTATTGTGGGAAAATTTTAATTTTATTTCGAAGCACTCCTCTCTTTTATTATTTACTTATTTAAAAAAAAAATCAAAACTGATTACTAATAAATATTTTTGTATTAATTTCAGAATCGTAAAATTTTTTTTTGTTTTTTTTTTTTTTTTTTTTGAAGATCGATTTTAAGACCGACTTGTTTTATTCATTTTTGTTAAAAACCACTTAATTATTTAATTTTTATTTAAAAAAGAAAAAAAAAAAATCAAAAACGTGCTGTTTTATTAAAATATATCGGATATTAATAAAATATTTTTGATATAAATATTTGTTTTTTTTTTTTTATATAAATATTCAAAAATGAAATAAGAATAAAAATAAATCAAGATGGAATTAATAATAATAAAAATTAAACAATAAAATTCTTATTATTATTT
This sequence comes from Poecilobothrus nobilitatus, assembly GCA_947095535.1. Taxonomy (NCBI): domain Eukaryota; kingdom Metazoa; phylum Arthropoda; class Insecta; order Diptera; family Dolichopodidae; genus Poecilobothrus; species Poecilobothrus nobilitatus. The sequence continues at coordinate 32,740,577 of OX352774.1, forward strand.
AATTTTTTAATAGTCAAACGAAACCGGAACAAAAAAAGGAATATATATTTGAATTTTTTTTTTGTATCTTTTTTCAGTGATTAGTGTTACCATAAATTATTTCTAATTCTACCGATAAATATTTTTATCCTTATGGTTAAAATGAAGTCTCAAACACTTTTTAAACTAAAATATACTAAAAAATTTACTTGAAAGCTTTGAAATATATAAAGAATTTGATTCAGAACTTCCCTTTGTCTTTTTAATTTAAATTCTGAACGTTTTTAGATGTCAAATTTTATTAAAAGACCAGAAAGAAAAGGATTTGGGAGTAAAAATTTTTATTAATGGATTTTAAAAACATCCATATTTCTTACTATTTTTTTTTGTTTTGGATTCAATGAATTTAATTATATACATAAATATTTAACTATTATCCAAATTATCATACACAATACACAATTATGATTTAAATGAATTTATCCAACCTGTACAACAACTGTATTTAGAGGATCACGTATTACAAATTATCGCGATAATAAAATTTTATGTTTTAAATGGTTTCCTATTGTAAATAATCGAAAAAAAAAACTCATAGAAACAAAAAAAAAAAAAAAAGCTTTAAAAATGAAGGGAAGGAATGGATTGAGTGAGGGTTGAGGGATCGGAAAGTAATTATTGAAAATTTGCATAAATTTAATACCGTTAATAATAACACAAAAAAAAAAATTACGGCACGTGTTATGTTTTATTAATATTTTATTTCAAAAAAAAAGAATATAAAAAATAAATAAAAAGCTTTTAATGAGGTGTAAAGTTCACGATAAATACAAAAAAAAAAAAAAATATCAAATCTTATTTTCAAAACAAGTTATTTTTTTTTATCTATAGAATAAAAAAAAAAAAAAATTCTTACCGTATGAACAAAAAATATTTTGAAATTTTTTGGTTCAACTCTTAATTCTGGACTCCATGGTATTTCACCTTTTTTAACCATTGCAACTGGATCAACATATACTAATTTTGGACCAGTTAATAATAATAACATACGTTTTCTAGCAAATAATCCTTTACGTTTATTAACAAAACCTTTTTTTAATATTAATTCACCATCAGTAAATGCATTCCATTTATCTGCTTTTTGAGCCTCAAGACGATTTTTCATATCAGTTTCAGTTAAATTAAAATTATCTAAAGAAAAGAAGAAAAATTATTATTAATTTTATTTGATTTGATGATTTTTTTTTTTTTTTTTGTGTAATTTTTTTTTTTTTTTATAAATTAATAATTTTTTCTTTTTTTTTAGATTTTTAAATTTAACATACTTTTTGGTTCAGTCTTATCTCCTGTTTCACTTCTTATTAAATCCCAACCAATTAATTCTGTATAACGTTTATCACCAAAACCAGGTTCTAAATTATCTGGTACTCTATAATCACTATGTAAATCATCTTCTTTATTTGTACCAGGTAAATATGGATATATTGTTGGTGGTGTTTGTGAACGTAATGAATCCCAATTAATACCATCAAAAAATGGATGTGTTCGTATACTTTCATAACAACCAATTTTATCTTGGGAACCTAAACGTTCTTCTGGTTTTAATTTTAATAAATTTTTGACTAGATCTTTAGCATTTTCATCAAAACCTTCAGGAAATTCTAAATTTAAATTTAAAATTTGTTTAAATATTAAAAATTCTGCATTGCCACGAAATGGTGGAAGACCAGATATCATTTGATATATAATACAACCTAATGCCCATAAATCACATGATGGTGTTATTTCACCATCTTGTAATATTTCTGGTGATACATATTGTGCTGTACCAACAAAACTACATCTACGATGTCTTGTTCTTGTTTGAGCTTCTTCATTTTCAGTATCATTATGTAAACGATGATTATTATATTTATTACTACGATAATTATTTGTTGATGATGATGTTGTTGTTGTTGTTGTTGTTGCTGCTGCTGATGATGATGTTGATGTTGATTGTTTATTATTACTATTATTACTAGAATTACTACTACTATTACTACAACTACTATTATTATTATTTATTGGTGATGATTTTGTTGATAATGATGATGATGATGATGATGTTATTGTTATTGTTGTTCCTGTTGATACTGTTGATAATAATGATGTTGACGATGATGATGATGATGGTTGCATTGTTGATAATGTTCCTGTTGTTGATGTTATATACATATCACGATTATTATCAAGAATTTTTGCTGAACCAAAATCAGCTATTAATGTATGCATATTTTCATCTAATAAAATATTTTCTGGTTTTAAATCACGATGTACAATACCACGTTTATGCATATTTTCACATGCTAATACCAATTCAGCAGCATAATGTTGTGTTACTTCCAAATCAAATGAACCAACTTTAATTATATGTGGTAATAGATCACCATTTTTGGCATATGTCATTACAAAATATAAACGAGTTTCATCCTGGAATGTACAATATAAATTTACAAAACCGGGACAATTACTCATACGATGCATAACTTCACGTTCTCTTCTAACATATTCTTGTTTCTTTTCACGTAAAATAAGATTTTTTTCACAAACTTTAACTGGAAATAAAAATAAAAAAATAAAAATTAAATAAAAACTTAGTTATTTAGTTGAATTTTTTTTTTTGTAAGTACATATAATATCTATTAATTAAAAAAGTAAAATTAAAATACAATAAATTGATTTGCCATTTACCCTCCTCTCCACCCCTCTTTTCTATCTTTGAGTTCATCACTGATAAGATATTATAAGACCTTTTTTTTTACGAATTTTTACGAAAAAAAAAGTGAAATCTATGGAAGTACATATCAAAAAAAAAAAAAAAAAAAAAAAAAAAACATTGGGTTTTTCTTTTGATTGAATTGAAACATAAAAATTTAATAATAATATTCCTGGAAATTTGATTACAAAGTCACGAAAAAAACATATATACACACATACACTTGTATTATAAACACATAAAAGGAATTTATTCAATTAAAAAAAAAAAAAAAAAAAAAAAAAAAGAATTTGTAAAACAACTTGTCATATCCGCTTTTTTAATTGATAAGGAAATCATTTATTATGGTTTTGACAATTTTATGAATGAAGAATTGATAATAAAAAAAATACAAAAAAAATGTAAATATATATATACATATTACATATATTTTAATAAAAAAATTTTCTTTTTTTTTTTTTAATTTTAAAAATATTTGCTACATATTGTATACATACAATAAATACACATATATATTTCTTTCTTTTTATTTTTTCCCTTTCGAACATTCAATTTTGACGCCATATACAAAAAAAAAAAAAAAACTTTTTTTTTTAAACTTAAGATATGTGCCAATTATTTATTTAAGTTAAAAAAAAAAAAAAAAAAAAAATTATCTCATATTTACAATATGACAAACATATTTATGAAAAAAAATTTTATTGCATAATGACATCATAAGATAATAATCATACAAAATTTTTTATCATATTTAACAATTTTTATACAAATATACGTATGTATATAATGTATACATTATGTATGATTAAATGTTTGATATCATTTAAGTTATTCTGAACTATAATACCCCTTCTAAAACTTTTGAATATAAATCCAGACCCCAGGGTAAAATTCATAGGTAAATTATATTTTTGAATAAGAATTTTTTTTTTTTTTAATATTTAAATTTAATATTCGAAAATCAATTTCGAATCATCAGAATTTAAATTAGTTAAGTTTAACCATAGCTTTTCATTTAATGTACGAAAGTCAAAGTCAAATTTTTATTAATAAAATGACAGATCTAATTAGATCTAAGATTCATTATTATATGACGTTAAAGAACATAACTGAACTGATAAGATGATAAAGTTTCATTCATAATATACAAAAAAAAAAAAAAACTTTCGAATTTCCTTCGCGTTTTTCCTTCTTTTTTTTTTTTTTTACCAAAATTATAAAATTAAATTAATAAAACTTCGAATTTTTGTAATTAATAAAATATTTATCAATATAAAAAAAAAATATACATAGGTATGGATGTACATACATACATATATATATATATACATATATGTTTGTATATTGTATACTTTTTTTTTATAAAATTTATTTGATAAGAAATATGTTCGCTTACTGTTTTTTCTTTCTTTTCTCTTTTGTTTCCTTTTTTTTTTTATTTTTTTGACTTTTCATTCATAATTTTTTTTTTTTATAACTTTTGTTTATTTTTGTATTGACAAGTACGTTTTTTTTTTTATTTTTTTTTTTTTTTGTAAATTTTTAGCTTATTTTATTATTTTTTTTTTTTTATATTTCTGCCTATTATTATTCTTTTAACCTAAATATTTTCTTTGATTTCAGTACAAAAAAAAAATCTAAAGCCAAGAAAAAGCCAAAAAAAAAAAAATTATTAAACAAGTCCAAATATTGGTACGTTAACAAAAAAATGTATATGAATATAAACTTTAGATATACCCAATATATATATATATATATATATAAATATATTAAGAATATATATTTTCCAATCAACTTGTGGTATACTATCTATACACAACAGGTAAAGAATTCATTGAAGTATTCGATCGTATCGAAATACCGTTAAAAAACAAAGGTATTTAATAAAATAAAAAAAAATAAAAATTAATAAAAAGAAAAAAGAAATATTTTTAAACCATTCACTTTTTTTTTTTTTTTTCTTTTTTGATTATTATTATTGCTTTTTCTCTTTTAAAGCAACATATTAAATATGTTAATAATAATTTTTCATAAAAAACATAAATCAAAACTCATTATTAACTTTGTTTCAAATATTTTCATTTCGTTTAACGTTTTTTTTTGTTTGTTTGTTTATCGATTAAAGTTTGGAAAGCTTTATAGGGAATGTATCAAAATAAAAAAAAAAGGTGACCATACGTTATTAAAAGTTTAGTTATGAATGTTGAAAGAAACAACGAGTATTTATTAGAAACGTTGTACTTTTCGTTTCATATCCTCTTTTCGATAGTATGAGTACTCTCATAAATATTCGTGTGGCTTGGGCGTTATAATATTGTTTTAAGGATAAAAATAGATCTTCTGTACCAACATTTCTTTTTTTTTTTTTTTATTTTATTATTAAAAAAAATGTTATTTCCTTAAATTTCAACATTTTTTTTTAGAATTTGATCATATTAGTAATTCGAGTTTATTACCTTCCCTCACCCTATATATTTTCAATAGACACTTAATCTTTCATTAGTTGAGGTTTTTTCTCCTGTTGTTATTATTTTACTTTCTTTTTATTGTAATTTCGAAAATATTCGTAAATGAGAAAACTAAATCATTATTTATCATTTCATTTTCGCATTTAAAATTTCAAGATTTGAATTAATTTTTTAAATAATACGAATAATAACTATCTATATTATTTTTTATTTTTTTTTTTTATCAATCGAAAAACAAAATTCTACACCATTCAAAAAATATTTAAATTACAAAAACCATATTTTTGTTTTTGATTTTCCCGCCAATTACAAAATGTTTTAATTTTCTTCTTTTTTTTTTTTGTATTTTTCTTTTTTATTTATTATTAAAACCAATAATATTTGTTTTAAAATTGCCGTTTAGTTCAAACAAAATAAGAATTAAAAAAAAAAAAAAAAGAAAAAAAAAACTACACACTAACAAAAAAACAAAAAATACGTACATAGATATATATTTTTTTTTTAAATAAAAATTTATTCAAAGTGCATATGAAAACAACTTAACTATGTAACACGTGATTCAAATTCAATCTGGTTTATAAGACATTCTTTAAGTTAAAATTTAATAATAATCAAAATAACAGCATCTACATAACTGCGACTAAAAATATAAATAACAGCAATAAAAGAAAAGAAAAGAAAAAAAAAAACGTTTGGAATGCGCTGATCTCAAAATTCAAAATATCAAACAAAATATAAACAAACACTTAAAAAAAATTAAGGCTACGTATTACGTATTTCACTTCTTAAAAAAAAAAAAAAAAAACAAAAAAAAAAAATATTTCAAGTGTCATTGATCCTTCTTTTTTTTTTTTTGTTATTCTTATTTAAAAGATAAATTATGTATCTTTTAAACTTACTATTTTATTTTTTTTTAATTTTCCTTTCTTTTCTTCTGTGCTATGGCAGAGAAATAAGAAATGAAAACGACTTTATTTTTTATTTAAGACCCCCCGATAATCAATCCCGTCCCTTTAACGTTTTTCTCGATATTTTAAACCTCTTCTCTTTTTCTCAATTTCTATCACTCATTTCTTCTCTCTTGCACTCTCTCTCCCTTCTATTATTAAAAATGTTTTTTTTTATTAAATTGAAATAATTTTTTAAACTCGAATTTCTCAACAAGTCAAACAAAAAACAATAATTTCAATTCCAATTTAATGAGGTTTTTGTTTTTTCTTCAATTTTTTTCCTCCTCATGATTATCATAATCATCATCATTATGATCATTGTATTCAATATTGTTGTAAATAATACCGCACACAGAAAAATTGAATTTGAAATATAAGTCTAACTAAACTAATATCAATTTAAAAATAAAAACCTTGTTATGCCACGCTTTATTTTGCGCAGCATACCACCAATAATATTATTATGATGATGATGATGATGATGCACAAGATACATTCTTAGTTACGAGTATAAAACATAATATAAATACAAAAATAAAATTGATCATCATTATTATTGCATTATTTATTGGATACACATATAAATAACATTTTAATGTTGCACCATCTTTTTTTTTTTTTTATTTTATTTTTTTTTTTATAATAACAAAAACAACAATTAATACGAATATATAAAACAATATTCAACAAAACAAACAACTGTACAAGATCAGCTCAACAACAACAACAGTAAGAATAATAACAAAAGAAAAGATAAGCGCAACATAAATTTTCTTTTTCTTTTTTTTTTTTTTTTTGTTCAAGAAAAGATTTAAATCTAAACTTTAAAGAGTTGATGAAGTAAAAGAATGAAAAATCAAAGACAAGAACCAGAGGAGGCAGGAAATTTCCAAAATCCAAAAAAAAATTAAATAAGAACTATTTAAGTAATATAAGCATACAGAATAAAACGAAGACTGAGAACAAGAAAATTTAATATATGAGAAGGAGAAAAAGAGAAAGAGACGGAAAATAAAACTCAAGAAAAACAAAAAAAAAAAAAAAAAACTGAGGTTAAGAATTTAAAAAACAAAACAAAAATAAAAAATGCCCAAAAGATATTGAACTCTTGTAACACGTACAGTTGTTCCCATTAGATCATAATTCCTTCCGGCGTCTTATTTTGGTTTATTTTTTTACTTTTTTTTTTGTTTGAATCTTGGTTTAGGCTTCATTTAATTTTTTTTTTTCTCGGTTCTTTATTTATTTAATTTTAATTTTAACTCTTCATCTTCGTCTTCTTCTATTGGATATTATAAACAGAGTATACACTAAACTAGAATATACTATTGGTTACTGTTTCATATATTTTATTAGTAGTCTGTTTGTGTAAAGTATATGTCTAGTGGCGAGTAAGAGCATACTCAAATAAAATTATATAAAAAATGGCCCGCTATTTTAGAATTCATTTTTTTTTTCTTTTTTAATATCAGGACAGGATTCTATCAGGAGAGTGGAAAAGAAAAAGAAAAGAAAAAAAATAAAATAAAATAAAATTCTTTAATGTTTTAAATTCTCTTAAATTCTTTTTGATTGTTTCTTTTTTACACGATGTTTTTCATTTCTCTCAGAACAGAAACTTTTGGTTGGGCTAGTAGAAAATTCCAATGATCATCATCATTTTATATAAACTTATAAAAGAATGTTTTATTTATGTGATTTCGTTTATTTTATTTATTTTGTTTATTTGAATATCTTGGCACACATAATTCATCTTCGAGCATTGGTTTAAAATTTAAGTTACAACATTAAAAGAAAAAGAATTTTTATACTCATTATGAGTTTTTTTTTTTTTTTTTTTTTTGTTTTTTTGTTTGAGTAGAAAAGAAAAATCTGGGAAGAATAAGATAATACCAGTCAAAAAAATTAATAAAGTAGTGCTGGGTCAATTGCCACATTAATACATGAATATATTGGATATACAGGTTTTTTTTTTTTTTTTTTTTTATGTTGATTCTGATGTCATCTAAATAATACATTGTAAAATGTATGTTGATTATGTTTAAATTTTGAGTTTAATGAACAAACATGGAAACAAAGGAACAGTTTAAAGTTTGAAGTCCCTTTTTCTAAGAAGAAGAGCAAAAAAAAAAAAAAAAACCAGCCAATTACAGTAGTATATGTAAATTTTGAATATTAAAAAGACCTACCAAAATCAATGAGAAATATTTTCAAATAATGGATGCTGTTAGATTTACGGTTAGGCATATATGTAGATGATAAACATAACATAGAGTTTCATACAGTTTTATTTTTAGGATTCTACTATCTCTACTATAAATTTGCATCTCTAAAATTTTTCTTAATTAAAATGAAAGAAAAAAAAAATAAATACGTTAATATAAATAAAACAATTTAATAATATAAAAACTCAATTTATCTATAAGTACTTATTATGTACCTATACAAGTTTTAAAAGTACCCTATAATTGATTTTAATTTCAATATTAAAATTTTATTTACGATAAGCGATTAAAAACATAAACAATTAAACTTCTAATACAGGTTAAAAAAAAAAAAAAAAAAAAACCAAAAGATTTCTTTCGTTATATATACAGATGAATATGCAGTAATATATTACCATAACTTCACATTCTTTTCTCACCGTTTAAAAGAAAAATAAAAACAAAAAAAAAAAAAAAACAAAAACAAAAGTTTAAAACACGAAACAAAATAAAACCAAAAAAAAAATATGAAAATTTCTTAATTTTCATGAGAAATTTTATTTTACTTTTTTTTTTTTTGGTTTTCTTGTGTTGCAATGCATAATGTATATACATATAAAAACATTTATGAAAATGTTTATATACATTTTTTTGTTTTTAGTTTTCTTTCGTATTCAATGCAATTTTAAAATACTGTTTTGTATAATTGGCGGGAAAAATTGGATTTTTTTCGTTTTTATTTCTTTATACCTTTTTCTCGTTATAATTTATTTGGGAAATTTTTTTTTTTTTTTATATTTTTCAGGTATTATTATTCCAGTTAGTTCCTAAACTGAAATATTTTATAAAAAGAAAAAAAAAAAGAAACTGAAGATTTGCAACAATATAAACAAAAAAAAATAATTCAGTAAATTGTGATTTTTTTTTTTTTAAATATTTTTTATGGGAAAATTTTACAAATGAGAATTTTTCAGATTTATGCAAAAATTTTGAAATTATTGAATTTTTTTTTTATTTATTTATTTAAAAACTAAGTGTATTAATTGTTCATTAGTGAAAAATTTTTTTTTTTATTTTAATTGATTCAACCCCTTTTTAATCCCCCGGATAAACAGGATAACAAAATTCATATACCAACCTCTTTTTTTAGATTTTCGATATTACCTAATATTATTTTAATAATTTAATAATAGTTATTTTAAGAATTTAAAAAATTAAATTCTTTCAACATAAAAAAATTAAAGCTAATTTGGATTATTTGGTCAAAATTTGATCTTTCGGAACATAACGGATTTAATATTTGTATGTATTTATGTTTTCTAAAACAAAATTATAAAATGTAATACCAGATTTTATTACAATATCAAAAATATGTCGGAAATAAATAAAAAAAAAAAATAAAAATAACGAAACAAAGACTATATAAGTACTTTTAAAAATGCAATGTACCTACAAAAAGAATTTGATTTAATGTTTTGCCCAGTGATCCAAATATTTTTATTTATTTATTTTATATATAAATGATTTTCTTATAATTTTTTTATTTTATTTTTTATTTTTTTTTATTTTAGTTGTATTTTACCGAAATTATGATTTATTATATCAAGTTAATAAAAGAAACGAAAAGTTATATACACATTATATTAATAATATGTATACGTATATATTATATATATATATATATATATTTAAGATAACTTAAAAGAAAAAAAAAGGAAAGAAAAAACTAAGAAAAATCAAAGGAAAACAAAATAAAAATACATATACATATATATATATATATGTACATACACAGTTCAAAGAACTTTTTTTTTTCTTTAATTTTTCTGTTGTTATTATTTTATACACTCCCAGGTGGTAAAAATTTTACTTGTATGTGTATGTTTTGTTTTTTTTCGTCTTTTTCTGGAGGTTTTTTTTTACTTTTTTTTTTATATAGTTTTTTACTTTTTTATACATGTACCAAATATTTATAAATAAAAACAAAAAAAAAAAAAAAAATTTCATTTCTCTCATTATTTTATTTTTATTTAAGTCTATTTTATTGTATATCATATTTCCCTTAGAAATTTTGTTTTAAATTTTTTTTTTTTTTTTTCTTGTTGTTGCCTGATATTTTCAACTAAAATTTAAATTTTTTATTGAAATTGAATGGTCATATAAAAAAAAAACAAAAAAAATTCCGATTTATTATAATTCTGTTCGTAGGACATATTTATAGTAAAGAAAAATGCATTTTTCTTTTGTTTTTAAGATCTAATTAAATTAGAAAACAAAAAACTGATATACAACGGGAAAAAAAAAATTATATAAACTGTTATACCAGTTGTCTAATTAAATCTTTAATTAAACTGAACACGAAAAAAAAAAAAAGTAACAATAATTAACTATTTTTTTTTTTTTTTTTTTTTATGTCATAAATACATAAGTCATAAATCATAACTTCATAAGTACAACTCATAACAGGTATTAAAAAACTTAAAAAAAAAAAAAAAAAAAAAAAATTCTTAATTGTAAACATTTGTTTTTTTTTTTCCATATATTTTTAATTTACTGCTGTTTTGTTTTTCCGCCTTGAATTAAAAATAAAAACAAATAAAAGAAAAGAAACTTGGCACGTGTAACATTAAAAAAAAAAAAAAAACACAAACAAATAAACCAAGAAAATCTGATAGTTTTTATTACCTTATCGTCAGTTTATTACAAAAAAAAAAAAAAAAAAAAAAAAAAACATAAATAAAATAAAAAACAAAACAAAAACAGATAAAATTAAAAATTTTCTATTTTTATTACATATAATATTACATACATACATAATATGTACATACCCAGTAGGTTTAATGTAATATTTTACTTGCTTAATTCATTATTTATTAATGTTTTTTTTTTTTTTTCTTATTTTTTAGAACATTAAATTTTAATTATTATTATTATTAAATAATATATTATTAAAGAGATTAACTCAAAACATTTTTTTTTTTTTTTATTTACGTCAAGTGTAAATTTTGTTGTTTTTTTTTAATCATTGGAAAAACATTGAAAAAAAAAAAAATTTAAAATCTTTAGAAAAAAATGAAACTTTTTAATTCTACTATGAAGAGGGAAAAAGGCATAAAACAACAAAAATTAAATAACAATTTTCAATAAATTACAGATTTTTTTTTTTTTTGTTTTAACAATTTTTGCTGCCACATATCAAACTGACTTAAAAAACAATCAAAAGACTTAGAAAATTTATAACAAGGTATAAAAGCATTCATGTTTTAGAAAGAGCGCTCCCTATACAATCTTCAAAATGTCAATTTATCTATTAGGTTAAAAAAAAACAATGCTTTAACTTTTTTCTTGATTTTTTTTTTTTTTTTATATTTTTTATTTTTATAAAGTACATACATATATTTCATATCTACATTGAATTATTTATTTATTATTTTTCTTTGAAAATTTGTTTTTTTTTTTTTATTTTAAATTGAAAATATTTATATAAAAAAAAAAAAAGAAAAAAAAAAAAAAGTTGAACGTAAGCAACAATTTTTTTTTTCTTTTGTTTTCCTATTTATTGTTTTTTTTTTTTGTTTTTATTGTGATGGAATTTATGGAATGTTTGCAATTTTTTTTTTTTTTTTATTCTTAAGTAAAAAATTTAATACACATTCAATATAAAAAAAAAAAAAAAAAAAAGAGTGTATGTACTAGACATTACCAGTTCTATCGACTTTAAAGTAGAAAAATAAATTATTATTAATTGTATCTATGTATATAAAAGAATATAACGTATAATAAATATAATATATATACATTGCTTTATATTAAAAAAACAAAAACACAAACAAAAACAAAAAAAAAAAAAAAAATAGTTGTTAGAAGATATGCACATTGTACATTCCATTCTTTAAGTTAAGACAATATTGAAAGTTATTTTATATAAAATTTACTATAATAAATATTGTTTTGTTTGTAATAAAAAAAAAAAAAAAAAGTGATTGTTAATTTTTTTTTTTTTTTTTTTTATACATAAAAAACAACATGTAAAAACTATATAAAATATAAAAAAAACTTGATATGAAATTATTGTACATCTTTTAAAAATTCAAAATAATACACATACAGTTGAATTCAACTAAACAAAATTTCTTCATTTTACGTTTTGAGTAAAAGGTTAACTGCCTACAGTATATATTTATAATAATATGCATGTAAATACCAAAGGTCCTTTACATCATTCATTATCCTTTTGGTCAAAAAACAAAAAACAACAAAAAAAAAGTAAAATAATGTTTATGCATGAAATTCCCTATAAACACACTTTATCGAGAAATTATGCCTTTACAAGGCGCGCGCGTTTTATAATTTTTTTCATTTATATCCTTGGAAAAAAATAAAAATTAAATCAATAAAATTTCCTTTACTTATGTTAATTACGAAAAGGATATTTCTTATAATTTAATTTTATGGCAATTTCTATTGAATAAAAAAATATTTTCCAATTACATAATTAATGGAAATTACATAAGAAATGAAATGTTTATAAAAGAAAAGATTCTACTGTATTTTACATAAAATAGAATGTTATACTTTGAATAATTTTACCCTTTTATCTTTTTGTTTATTGAATAAAAATTGTTTTTTTTTTTTTTTCTGCATTGTATAATAATTTTTGCGTAATTTAAAAATTTTAACTTTTTTTTTTTTCTTTTCTTCTCTTTTAATTCCCTTTAAAATGAGTTTTATTGATTTATTTGATGGAAAAAAATATATATTTACGTATATAAGTATATATATATATATATATATATTATTATGTAATGTACTTACAATATATAAAATGAATTCATGGAATGTTAAGCAACAAGAGAACAACAGAATAAATGCATTAAATAAAAATGTGTAAACACAAAAGTGCTGTTTTGTTCCACTTTTTATTTTGCATTTTTTTTTTTTTACATACACTTTTAATTATTTACATTTTATACAATTTACAAACATAATAATATTATGTATATTGTATGTATGTATAGATATAATATGTACTTATATGCAAAAAAAAAATAATTATCATAGTACATTGATATGAATATTAAATTATCTAAAAGTATTAGAAAAACAAAAAACCAACAACAAACATAAAAAATAAAAATATTTGAGGCCCTATTTAAAAGGATGAAAACACTTACAATTAACGTAGAGAAAGGAAATAAAAAAGAGGTGAATATTTTATTAATTGTGGTTGGGGATTTTTATTTGTTTTTTATTTATTTTTTTTTAAATTGGTGTAATTTTTGTGGTTAATTAAATTTGTTTTTAATATATGAATTAATAATTAATAGATGTACATATATGTTACGAGTATATTATTAATAACGTTGCACTTTAAATTTTATTATATCGGTAAAATCTAAAAAAATGTATTATTTAAAATATCATTGAGGTTATGGATATTTTTATATATTTTATTTTGATAATTAAATATTAGTGGAACACGTTTTTTCACGCTATTTATACGTTATATTATTTATTTTCTCTTCAAAACATATTTAATTTTTTATTTACTACACAAACGTATATATATATATATATATATATATACATTGTATATATATATATTATACAAATATATATTTAATATATAGAAGAATATATACATATAAGTAAAGAAAATTCTTGTTTTATCATACATAATAATAAAAAATAAATAGAAAATAAATGTTAATATAAAAATAAATGTTATTAATAATAGTCATATATTTAATAATAGTTATTTATTTTTAATATAAAAATTTATTTAATACATAATTATACAATATATTATATGTATTTGTAAATAACAAGTCTTAATTTTTTTATTTTTGTTTACAAAAAATAAACAAAAACATTTTCATTAATTTTTCACAATAGTTAGAGAGGTACGAAAAAAAAAAAAGCAAGAATGAAATAAAAAAAAAGTATGTTAAAAATTTATTAATTTCTGATTGAGTGAATAATAAAATTTAAAAAAACAAGAAAAATACATAATAATAAATAATTATAATTAATAAAAAAAAACATCTAATATTAATGTAATCGACAAGTTGTTGAGGAAGGAAATTTTTTTTTTTATTAATATAGATCTAAATAACATAAGATATATACATACATACGTATAGTTTTTATTAATGAAAATTATTAAAATATATTGATTTTATAATATACATAGTTAATAAATTATTATTTCTATAACTTATCCATTCATATATTTATAATGCAATATTTATATATATTTATTTGTTATACACAACAGCTAATGGGGCAAAATTTTTTTTTTTTAAAGATTCTGATTATTTCTTTCATTCTTTCATTTAATTAAAAATATCAAAAAATAAACATAAATAATTTCCAAAACAAAAAAAAAAAAAGAAGTAAAAATCTAAATGACCATTTTTTAATTTAAACATAGTAATAATTTTTAAAGTGATAAAAAAAAAAAAAAAATTTATAGTATACTGGTATACTGGTATAACAAAGTGTACATACATATAACATTAATATTTATTGTTAAGTAAGGAGTAAAATACATACATGTCAATTTTGTGTCATCTTGAGTCAAAAAAAAAAAAAAGAGGAACAAAAATACATAATATTACTTAATAACTTATCATCACGGCACAAACAAAATAAGAATCAAATCATAATAGTGAGTATAGTTTTTTTTTTAGGTACATGATGATTGATGACACTTATTTTTAACACTCTTTTCTTTTTTTTATATATATATTTTTATTTATATTGTACATTTTTTTTCATATTTATTATAATATACTATATACTCTACTAAATAATAGAATTATGTAGTATTATTATACATATATATGAATGTATGTATATAAAATAATGTAACAAAACTAAAAATATGACAGAGTTCTAAAAATTATTAATATATGTACATATATACTCTTAATAATACAAAAATATTATTTCCGTGCGTATTTAAATAGTCGCGTGCTATAAACACCTTTAATTTTTTATTTTTTTTTTTCATAAGTTACCTTTTTTTTTTTGTCTTTGATTGTTTATCCTTTAAAGAGTGTACAGGTACACAAGCAAAAAAAAATCAGTCATATATGAATAAAAAAAAGTACAACCACCATATTTTTGAAGATACTTATATAAAAGTTAATAATATATTCATATAACTGTAATTATATGTAAATTTGATCAGTTGATTTTATACTTAACAGAAGTAGTTGGGGGAATCTTTATAATAACAATGAATCTATTTTACCAGTTTAAAGGGTAATTATGCATATAATAAAAACAAAAAAAAAAAAACATTTTTGCAGACATTATGCAAAGATTGTAATTTTTTGTTTTACGAATAAATAACGGGGTTTACGCCTAACCGCAATAAATAATCTTTAACGATTCGTCAAAAATGTATTAGAGGACTATATGAAGGCTAATAATATTTCTAATACTACTTATTTATATTGGACTCCTTCTTTTTTGCCAAATTGAAACGTTTAAATAAATTTTTCAGACAAGTTTTACAACAGAGGAATATAACGGTATATTTTTGGCTATGTAGGCACATTCTATTTTTTTTTTTTATTGTTATATAATACATACTGTTATTGTACATTTACTAAATAAAAGGCTTTTCTTCTTTTCGATGTTTTTTTTTTCTAAAATTTTTTGTTTTATTGTCATGTTATTGGCACATGCAGGAAATAAAAATACAAGACATTAGCGTGCATCCAGTGAAAGTTGTTAAAACAGAAAGGAAAATATTAAAAAAAAAAAAACCGTGTTCCCAGAGGCATTTGACAGTTCATTTTATTTTTTCTTTTTAAATAAGTAAAAACTTTTACAGACATATTTTATAATATATATCTTACATATGTATATATACATATAATATATGTATATATTTTCGTTTGTATATTTCTGTATAAAATTGCTTTTAATTAAATAATTTTGAATTCTTATCCTTATTGTTCTTTTTTAAGTAAACTACAGTTATAATTAAAAAATTGAATGAAAAAAAAAATGTTTAACTGTTATATAGGAACTTTTATACACATAAGATAATAAAGTAAAAAAAAAATATATATATATAATTAAGAAATCTTAGACTATTGAGAATCACTTTTTAATCAACACCTTCCCTAGTGTGTTTTTAAAATATGTGTATGTACATATATATGATGTGTACCATTTCTTTCTTTAATTTTTTTTTTCTTTTAATATTTTGAAAACTTAAGCTGACAGATGTTCTAATTTTAAGTACACAAAAAAAAAAAAAATTGAAAGAAGGTTAATCAACCTTCAAGGAAGAAATTGAACATATAAGAGTATTAAATATTTGGTTTATATATACATATATATTTATGTATAATACAATATGTATAAACAAAGGAAGATGATTTTTATATGCATAAATAGTTGGTGCATTACTTTAACAAAACAAATATATATACATATATATCTTTAAAAACCCAAAAAAAAACTAGAATCAAAAATTAAGGAAAGACTTCTCCAAAAAAGATCTTTACCATATTTTATACATACTCGTACGTATATATATTATATATGTAATAGAAGGAAAAAAAATCATGTCTTATATAAAATTTTATGATTTTTTTTGTTTTTTTTTCTTTGTTTGGCTTCTGATGATATATATGGATATATACTAAACTCCTCTCGTACGTATAAAATGTTCTTTTTATTATTTTTTCGTTCATATTACCTGAAAAGGTAAACGAACGATCTTTAAATTGCATCTGCTCTATTTTACAGGTAGACGACACATATCAAGGAAACAATGAATATTAAAAAAAAAAAAAAATAGAAAGAACCAAACGAAACAAAAAAGTTAATGTCTCATAAGACGATATTATAAGTCGGCGTGTAACAATGATATATACAGAATAATAAGGACATTAACTTAAAAAACAAATCCCCAGAAATATAAAATGTCCTTAAATTGAATTTTTTTTCTTTTCACAAATTTTCCTTTTTCAATTTTGTTTTTATATTTTTGATTGATAAATGCTCGAAACATTAAAAAATTGTTTAATTTAAAAAATAAAATAAGAATTAAAAAGAATAAAATAAGAATTAATAGTTTTTTTTTTTTTTGAGAGATGAAATGAAAAATTGAGAAAAATTTACATCTGCCTATATTAAGATGAATTAAAAAATTAAATCTCAGGTAAAAGAAAAATCTGTTTTTGACTTAAAAGAATGAATTAAATTAAATATTGTATCATAGGTAAAATAATAGTAAAAAGAAAAAAAAAAGAAAAAGGTTTAAATTTATTTTCTTCTGTTTTTTGGTACAGTCACTTCAAAAACATTGAAAGGAGGGAAAAAAGAAAATAAGATTTAGGTCCTACAAAAATCAAAAAAAAAAAAACAAAAAAGGACCACCAGCAATGAATTTATTTTATTTATAAGTTTATAATTATTTATTAAAAAAAAAAAAAAAAAAAAAAACAAATAAAGAGTTCAATCAATATCTATATATATATGTAATATTACATATTTCTCAATATTCATCGTAAACAACAACTAAAAACCCTCTTAATTTTAAAATAACATACCCTATTTATTAAATGCTTTAATTAAAATTCTAAGAACTTGAACAAAAATAAATAATTTAACATTTTTATTCAAAATGTATTATTTATTAGAAAAATAGCCAAAAAAAAAAAGAAAATTAATTTAAATTAATTATGTAAAAAAAAAAAAAAAAGAAATTTATTTAATCACAGTATTGCTATTCCACAAAAACTAAATAACAAAATACTAAGTGAAAAAAAAAAAATACATAAATTTATTTTTTATTTTAATATTTCAGGTCATTGTACTTAAATAATTAGGAATCCTTGAAAATTTATACAATAAAAATCTAAAAAAAAATACTATTTATACCAAATATATACCTATACATACTTATATATATACATAACATAAGGTAAAGTATTTATTAGGTATTAATAATTGAAATTTTCTACTATAAATTATTTATTTTATTAACACTTTAAATAAATATACACTTAATTACAAAAATATAAAGACATTATTAAATATATTATTTATATATATATATGTATTTTCATTAATTTTTTAATTTAAAAATTATGCCATTTCAAAAAAGATTTAATTAATTAATTTTTTTAAATAAAATTCCTTTTAAATTAAAAAAAAAAAATAAAAAATACCTAACTATTTTTTAAATTATATTTTTGTTTTTAATCATTTGTCAGAAAGTGTACTTTGAATATAAGTAATAAATATGTACACATATACATATTATAACAAAATAAACGTAAGAGATAAAATTAACCTTGAATATTATACAAAATAACACTTTATTTATTAGTAGTTAAATAGTTTTGTGTTATATTTTATTATTGTTATTTTCATTAAAAATGTTAAGTTAACAAAAAAACAATATTACATATATATATAAGTACATAATAATATAATATATATACAGATAATAATGATAATTAATATATAAAAAACGACAAAAAATGCTCTTATCAAATTATCTATTATTATTATTATTATATATATGTATGTACATAGAACCATTTTTATCAGTAAAAATAATTTTTGTTTTATACTATACAAAAAAAAACTGATAGGATAACACCATGATATATAGTTACATTTGTTTTGATAATTTTATTACAATCTGGTTCGTTAATTATAAAATGTATGTTATATATATATATATATATATAAATATATAAATTATTGAAAGGACTTAAAAATCACTTCATAAAAATCATATACATATATGTATATAAGCCTATATATATATAGTTTACCAATTATCCATAAAAAATCTTTAAAATAATTTAATATGAAAAGATAATTTTTGGAATACATATTATTAAAAGTATGTATATGTATATAATATTATGTACTTTTAATTATGTAACTGACTTGTTATTAAATAAGTATGTACTCAAAAAAAAAAGAAAAAATCAAAAATTTTTCGATTTAACGAAAATAATAAGTACAGTAATTAAAATTCCATGAAAATAAATAACATAATGATTAGATAATATTACCTTAAAATTTTTTAAAATTTACGTAAATACAAAAAAAAAAAAATTTTTGATCTACCATGTTTTTAATACACATGGACTATAAATAGGTGATATATGTCACCAGAATTCTACACTAAATTGAAATTCCAACTATAAAATTTTTTATTTAATTTCTATTTCACAGTAAAACCATTCAGGATCCAAACAAAATGAAATGATTACATGGTTTGAACCCTATTTCAAATCACAAAAATAACATGATATGTGTGTGTTTACATTTTTATTCAACTTTTAAACGCCGAACTTAATTTTTTAATTTTAAAATCAATATCACAAAATTAAAATCAAAAAATATTTAATTTCAATTTAAGCAACACATTTGTGTGTGTGTGTGTGTGCAGATTAATAAAAATTATATAATCATATGTATGCAACAAATGAATTTTAAATATATGTATGTAATATGTATGTATGGATATATATTAAAAATGTCAATGCACTTCTAACAAACAATATATGTACACATAAATATGTGAAAAGAAGCGTGGATACTTTAAAAAAAAAACTTGACGCGCTCAATTAATTCAATGACTATTTTTTTTTCCATTTTTTTCGTTTTTTTGTTTTTTTTTTTTATTATTACTTCCTTAAGTCAAAAACCACATTTTATATTTTTATTTTCTTGTCCTTTTCAAAAATTACTGTTTTATAATTATTATGATCCTTTTTTTCTCAAACAATCAAAAAAAAAAAAAATGAAAAAAATATTTATTTTTTGTTTTTATTCCCTAAAAATCAAAGATTTTTCCTTATAACAAAAATTTTTACAAGTTTTTATTTATTGTATTTTAATTTTAACTCTTCTCTCTCTCTCTCTCTTTAAGTAAATCATCTTCTTTAAATAAAAATTGAAAATTAAGGAAGAAACAAAAAATAATTTCTTAATGAGGAAAAAGAATATTATAAAATTCTTTTAACTATACCAGTGTATATTATATTATATATATATACATAATATATATGTTAGTATATTATAGAAATAATTATAAACACAATTTTCCCTCTTAAATTTTTTTTTTTATTATCTATCTCTTTCTTTCTTTAAAAGAAAAACCCCATTTTTTTTTTGTAGTTAAAAAAAAAAAAAACAAAAACAATTTATAAAATAAAAATTTGTCCTTCTTTGAGAGGGTTTTCGGTTTTATATATGGATATCCATATATATATATATATATATAATCCATATATATAATATATATACATTTTGGATATTGTAGGTAGTTAAAATGTTATAATATATAGGTATTAGGGATCACACGGATCAAATAGAGAGGAGTAAAAAAAAAAGAAGGAAGAAGCAACAAATATATATATATAAATACTGACAATACATATATTATGTGGTATATATAGAAATAAATTATCGTCTATTCTAAGTGCGTTAAGGGAATATAATATAATGCGCCGTCTGCTCAATCCTAAAATTCATTAAATATATATTTTTATTTTTTCTTTGTGATTATTTTCGAGAGGTCAATGAATTTTTAAAAAAGACTTTTAAGGTACAGCCAATATTTTCATATACAATTATATATGTATATATATATATATATATAAAATATAGACGCATACAAGAACAACAATAACAAAAAAAAAAAAAATGATGAATATGAAAAATTTATACCTTTAGTATAAAGAGATGAGAGTTAATGTACTTTTTGTAAGGACAACGACGCTCTAGTTTTGTGTTTCTTTTTTTTTGGGCCAAAGAACCCAAAACAAAATATATATGACAGATGTTTAAATTTTTTTTGTAATTTCTGGATTTTATTAAATTAAAATTTAGTAAAAGATAAAAACAAATATATTAAATAGATACTTAAAACATATTTTATTTATTTTTAGTTTTTATTCACGCCTGGACAAATTAAAAAAAAAAGAAAAACTTTAATTGTCTAAACTAAAAAGAAAACAACACAATCCTGAATCCTGATTATAAAAAATAAATTAGCATAATAATATGATTCTATTATTTCCGTATAAATTTTTTAAAATTATTTTTATTTATTTTGGTTATGTATTTATTTTATTCAATATATATTATTATTAGTATACATATATGTATATAGCAATATGTTATAATTTGGATGCATTCCAATACACATAATATTTTTTAGCACGTGCATAAAATTTAAGGATTAAAAGAAAATGTACGAGATTTTCGTGAGAAAAGAAAAAAATTTAAATGAATAGATAAATATATAATAATTATATATTATGTATGGATATGTATGTAAGATTTCACATTTTTATATTGTATTTAAATACCTATACACATATACGGATAATTTTATCAATTCTTTTTATTAATTTTTTTTAATGTTTTTATTTTAAAACACAAAAAAAAAAAATTTGCGCAAAACTTTTAAGAACTGAACTTAGTATAAAAATTTGATTATATTATCAATTTAATTAAAAATCAATATTGATTTTATTATAAATGAATAATGTGCTTTTTACATACTTAAAAATTATATGAAAGTGCACGTTTTAAAAATTAAAAAAAAAAGATAAACAAAAAAAAAAAAAAAAAGGAGATATTCATATTGATTATCCATAAAAATTATCATTTATTACATTTTTAATATTTATAGTTATTAATTAAAAATGACTATTATATCTCATAATAAAATTTTCTAAAAGATTAATCATAGCAACAAATTTAATTTTATTCAAAAATGAACATCAATATATGTATACAATATATGTATACAAGTAAGTATATAAGGGATCATTATTGCAAACAAAACAAAAATATAAAAATAACAAACAAACAAAAAAAAAAAAAAGTTATTTATAATGCAATAAAAATTATTTAAATTATTATACAATGCAACTAAAGTTTGATGAACTTTCCTTTTTTTTTTTTTTTTTGTTCTAGCACATTAAGTACTTTTTTTCTTTTTTTTTTTTTTTGTGTTAACCTTTACACACTCTCTCTTGTTTAAAAATAAGTAATTAAAGTATATAACTATTATAGTTAATTATTATTATTATTTGTTAGTTAGTTAAACATAAATTGTTATAAAAAAAAAAAAAAAAAAAAAAAAAAAAAAAAAAAAAAAAAATATTATTTGACGTGTACATTAACGTAAATCAAAAAATTATTTGCAACAATTGCAATAAAGAAAAAAAAAAAAAAAATGCATAATTTATAAATAATTGTATATATATATATACATAGCCCATAGATACACACATGTAATTAAATCGAATTTATAAGTAGGATACTACAAAATATTTTTTTTATTTATATTTTTAAAACTAATAAATATTTGTATTTTATTTGCATTCCTTGCATTCTAAACAAAAAAAAAAAAAAAAAAAATGTTACACGCGCCTGCTATTAAAATACTTTTTTTGTTTTTTTTTTTTTTTTGTTTGTTTGTCATTTAAAACAAAACAATTAGCTATAAATTGCAACAAATTATTTACGTTATATGAGAGAAATTCACTATTTGTTGTTTACTTGTCTAATTCATATTTTATTTATATATATATATATATATATATATATATATATATATATATATATATATATATATATATGAATATGTAAATATAGAATCGATTTAGAATTAAGTGGAAAATCTTAAGGGTCATATTTATAACAAAATTGTAATCTCATTTTAACAGCTCTCCTTATAACAGCTTATAACAGCCATATATATATTTAATTATCAGATATTTATTTTTTTCAAATGTAAACTTTTGACTTTTTTATTAGAACATATGTTGTTATTTATTTAATTTAAACTTTTTGAACCCTAATTCATTCGCATTTTGTGTTTTTTTTTTTGTTGAATTTTAAAAAATCCGATTTTTGTTTAAAAAAGACGATTAATTGATTGATCCGAAACTTACTATTTCGTTTCTCTATATAAAGGACAGGTTATTTAAAAAATTAAAACTATGCAAAGCGCATTATACCTAATTAATAACAGAACAAACAGACAGTTAAAAGAAAGAAAAAAGCAAATATTAACTAAATATTAAGTATTATTAAAAAATAAGGCTTAAAAAAAAACAAATTAAGCTAGACAGTTTTTTTTTTTTTCTTTTTTTTTTTTTGTATGTAATTTAATATGTTTGGCACATGTTCTTATTATTGTGTCTCTTACATTTTATTTTTATTCAAATAATTAAATGTGTGTGGCAGTGTGTTTGCGTTGCAAAAAAAATAAAAAATCATAAAAAGTAAAAGAAAAAATAAAAAAAAAAAACAGACTGACTGAAAAAGGAAAGAGAATTTAATTTTTTTTTTTTTGTTAAATGAAAAATTAATTAATTAATTAATTACTTAATAGAAACAAGAAACAATTAAACTGAATTTAAAGTGTGTGTGCACACACACACACACAACATTTACTTGTATAAATTTAATTTGAATTCATACTTAATAAAACAAAGGAAAATTTAATGAAGTATTTTAGACAGGTGTTTTAATTAATTTAAATTTTAATTGAAATTTTAATTGCTAATATAATTAATATTATAACACCTATATTTAATTTAATTTTCAAATTTTAATTTTAAAAATTCTTTTTGTTTTTTTTTTATTTGAAATATTAACTTCATAATTCCCCCTTACGATATTTAAAGTCACCCCTCAAAAGAAAAGGCTGTATCCCTTGTGCCACATTTATGCGGCAGTTGAATTTTTTTTTATAAAATAATTAAACAATTTGAATTTTTATAACATCAATGTATTGATGGAAAATATCGACACAGCTCAAATACATTAAGAAACTTATTAAATTCAGAAATAATAATATAACATTACTATGTTGGATTTCATGTTTTAGATGTATATCATGCGTTAGACTTCTAATACGTATCATCAAAATTTTAATTTTTATCAAATTAAATCCCAAGCTATAGAACTGTAAATTCGATTTTGGCCTAATAAACCATGATTCGAATTACAATTAAATGACAAATTATGATAATACATGTCACATGTCTTAACATGATATTATGTGGTGTTAAAATTGTTCAATACAATAAGAAATTGTAAAACATTCAAGAAAATCAAAAACTAATAAATTATGAAAATAAAAAAAAAAAAAAAAAACGACAACACTTATTATTAAATTGTTATTATTCTTATTATTAAATTGTTTTAAAATGATTCAACATTTTGTATTAAAAATAATAAACTTCTTCAGCTTTAAACTTTAATAACATTTTAAAATGCTTAATTAGTTTCATTTATTAGAAGAAGTAATTAAAAAAAAAAAACAAAAACTTTGTTAGTTTCATCATTTTAATAACAAACAGAAAAAAAAAATCAATTTAATCAATTTAACAGGATGCAAAACAAAAAAAAAAAAAAAAAAACTGTACATTAATGTTCTGTCTAAATATTCAACAATTAAATTTTAATGGTTAACACTATTAATTAGTATCATTTATTTTATTATGTATTAAAAGTTAAAAGAGGAGAAAAAAAAAAAAACATTCCGGATTTAAAAAATAAAAGAAAAAAAAACGCAGTAGTTTGTACTTCAACAAATTATTAATATAATCTTACAAATGAACTTTAAAGGACTTGTATTATATAAAACTTTTATTAACATGCTTATAGAAAAAAAAAAAGTAACCCGGAAAAAAAAATTCAATTAAATTAATTAATCAGATAATTTATTATATTACCTATGTATTTAATAGATGTAAGTTTTAAAAAAATCTTCTAAGTTTATTTAAAAAACAAAAAAAAAAAAATCTTCTTAAAGATCTTCTTCTTAAAAAAAAGTCTTCAATGAAAATGAATATGGGGGGTTGACGGACGATTAACGATAGAAGGTATAGAACGATATATTACTATACCTTCTATATGCGATCAGTTTTAAATTTTTTATGATATCTATTTTATATTTTATTTTGAATAATTTAATTAACTTTTTTTTTCTTCCTGAATTAACTTTTTTTTTCTTCCTGAATTTTTTTTTTTTATTAAGGAACTAAATTTTTTTTTCCCCCCCGTCTATCGACTTCCCCGTCACAGTCTTTTTTTTTTTATCATTTTGTTCTATAATATTGTTGTATGTATTTAAATTAAATATAAAAAATATGTAAAACATTTAATATGTACATATTTTGTTCAATGTGTATATATGTACATACATATATTATTGTCAATATAATATGTAAATAATTTAAAATACATACATTTTCAATGTACATGTCAAAATAATTTTTAATATTTTATTACACCACCCCCTACACATAATTTGCATTAAAATGAAAAAAAAAAAAAATTTTTTTTAAAAGAAAAAAAAAAACAAAATGAAAAAAAAAAAAAACCGTGATTGAAATTTTAAATAGGTGCCGATGACGCCAATATACCGCAATAAAACTATAATATTGTATGTACATACATATGTATGGATATGTATTTATATTTTATTTATTAACATATACATATATGTACATATGTTATATATGTATATGTATGTATGTTTGTATGAAATTTTTGTAAAATATATAATTTATTTTGCAAGAATTCTTCTTTTCATATAGATAAATTTTCAAAATTATTATATTTTGTTCTGTTCTACAATAATATGACATTATTATTTTATATTATTTATAAGAAAATGTCATATATACATACATACTTATGTACATATTATTATGTACATACTTTAGCATAACAATAATCAATTTTTATAAATAAAAACAACAACAAATTAAATTTATCAAAAAAATTAAGACAAAAAAAAAAAAAAAAGTAAATTAAATTAATAAAAAAATAGATTATCATTTATAGGACATTTTATATATGTCAGTTATGTGTGCTATTAATAAAAGGTGGGCGGGCGTTAAGGAATTAAGATGTTTTTTTTTCTTCTTTTTTTTTCAAAAACAATAATTACTTGAAATTCATATTTTCTATATTTTTAAATAGTTATTTTTGAATATTGTTTTTTTTTGTAATTCATATTCAGCACATCTTTTATAATTTAGCATAAATTGTAAATAAGTCAATTTGAAATGTATTTTTTGACAAGCGTGATGATGGTTTTCCTGTTTTTTTTTTTTGTTTTTTCCTTATCAAGGAATAAAAATTTATTTCTTACCCTTGATTCTTGGATCTAAACTAAGACGAAAGAAAAAGGTTCTCAAACTTTCAACGAATTAATATTGAGTATTTAGAAAAATATGATTTACAATTTTGATTCAGCATTAGATTTATATTCAGCAAAATTTTTTTTCATTTTATTTGAAATAGATTTGGTCATATTTTCATTATCACCATTTAATATTACATGGTATTACAACCGTATAAACATTTAGATACTTTTTTGTTTTAACGTTTTTATATAAAATATACATATATGTACATTGTTTTTTTTATAAACGTTTATTTTTTCTTCACCGTTACAGATTTTTTTTGGTGTATTATTCGAGAATCGTACTAAGGTTAATTTGTTATACATTCAAAATAATACATACTGAAATTTCATTAATTTCATTTTGTTGTTTTTTTTTTATATATTCTGAAAATTAAAATATCTGTAGGTTGATTAACTGACTTTCATTTTCTTCTTTTTTTTTGTTTTGTTTTTTTTAAAGAAAAAGTAAGAGATGTGGAAAACATTTAAAATGCAGTCAAACCTGGTTAAGTGAAACTTGAGTAAGTGGAAAATCTCTATAAAAAGAACTATCATCTTGGTCCCTACATTTTAGTGTTAAAAAACCTCTATAACTGGGATTTTTTGACCTCTACAATTGAATCTTTCAAAATGTTTACCTTTCTAACTGAAACTTTATAATTCGTACCTCTTTTAATGGCACAATTTTTTTCACTTCTTTACATTACAAAAATTATTATTTTTTTTATTTTGCTGAATTTAAAATATTTACGTTAAAGAACCGCTATGTTTGTGTTTTTTTTTGTATGAACATTTTGGATTAATATAGGTATTTATTCAGATTTTGTTAGTTCTAGTTAGTTTGTTAATTGGCTAGTTATAAGCTAAAATGTAAAAAATGTTTTTTTTTCCAGTAAGTGATTAAAAATTAAAAATTTTTTTAAACTTTCAAAACGGTTTAACTTTCAAATTTCCTCTTTTTCAAATTTCAAATTCAAGAAAGTTTCAAATTTAACTTTCAAGAAACCTCTTTAATTGGAACAATTTACATAAAAAAACCTGGCTGAGTGGAAAACTGCATAAGTGAACTACCTCTATAAGTGGAATAAAAATACTTGCCCCTAGAAGTTCCACTTATCCAGGTTTGACTGTACATATATATTTTTTCATAGGTACCTATTTCTTAATGTTTTTTTTTTTGCTTCTATTTGATAACAATAAAAACATAGCATAAATATGTGCGCAAATAGAAATATCATTAAAACGGCAAGACCACAACAATTAAATTTCTAATATATTAGTTATGTACCTACTGGGTATAATAAGAGAACGATCTGTGTTGCCGTTGTTAAATAAATATAATATAATAAAATGACAATAATATATTATTTTGCTAGTTTTATTTGAATATAAAAAACAAGAAAATAACAAAAACGAAAAAAAGCTTAATATTGTTTTGTTTTTTATATAAAAAAAAAAAAAAACAAGACAAAAAGAAAGATATAATAAAAAATTATACAAGAAAAGAATAACAATAAAATAAAACAAAAGTTTTTCTTTTTCTATTAATAACTTGTTGCATGACTTGTTATTTTATTTCTTCTATTAAATTGATGTTATTTTTTTTTTGTTTTTGTTATTGTTTTTTTTTTAATTTTCTTCTATTTAGATATTATTATTATTATTATTGTTAGTCGCTGTTGTTTTTCTTTTACTTTAAATTTTATAAATATTTATTCCATACATATATGTATATATATAAATTAAAGTAAAATATATTTTATTATATATATATATATAATAAATATATATGTATGTATGTATTTAAATTGTGTCTTTTTAATAGATAAATATCAATAAATAAATAAATAATTAAATAGATAGATATACATATATATGTATATGTATGTATATATGTATAACAATTTTTAATCGTACAAATATTAAAAGAAAGCTATAAAACAGGTTTTGATTACACAAAATTTATGTTTACATAAAATGTCAACAATTAAAAAAAAAAAAGACATTTTTAAATACAATATTTAAAAATAGTTTCAAGATTTTATTTTAAAATCAATCAATTCTAAGATTTTTATGTTATAGAATTATGAATTTATTACGAAAAAATCCAACAGTTTTTATCTTTATAATATCTAATATCTGTCGTAAATTTTAACAAAACTAAGTAAAATGTTTAGATAATGTTAATAATTGACCCCCCTCTTACCGGACACCCTTAAATTACGAATAAAAATTTCATTTTTCCAATCAACAATAATATTGTATTTTAATTTGAAAAAATATTTTATATAAGGTAATAAAAATTTTTCAATTGAAACTTACTTGCAACTTCTTTTTTCGTTCGAACTTCTTTGGCGCGATAAACTGTGCTAAAGCTACCTTCTCCAATATATTTTTTAAATATGAAATCATTTGGTGTTTTCTTAGGTATTTGCTGTTGTTGTTGTTGTTGCTGTTGTGGATTAACACCATTTGATGTTATACCACAAGCAGATGATGTTGATGGAACACAATTTGTCGCTAATGTTGATGATGTTGTAGGTGGTGTTATTGTTAATGCCGCCGTTACAACATTTGATGATTGAGCTGTTGTATTTGAACTACAACTACTACTATAATTACTATTACTGTTATTACAACATATATTATTTGCTAATAATGTTTTATTTTGATTTTTATTATTTGAATCACCATTACAATATTGATATTGCATTCTATTTTGTTCAATTGAATTTTTTCTACTGTTATTACTACAATTACAATTATTTTCATCAATATTTTTAATTCTATTTGTTGTTGTTGTTGTTTGTGTTAATGTTGTAGATGATGATGATGATGATGATGGTAATGATGTTGAAAATGAGGATGATGTTCCTCCTGATGATGTTATATAACTAGAAGCAGTTGATGATGATGATGTTGATGATATTGTTGTAGAAGTTGTTGGTTGAATATGTGATGTAGAATTGGAAACTGTTGAACCACAAGAATTCATAAAATCTCTTATTGAACTTTTATAATCTAGAATATTTGTTTTACCTAAATTTTTATTTTTATTACTATTATTTGTTGTTGTTGTTGCTGCTGCTGTATTTAATGTTGTTGTTGTTGCTGTTGGTAATGAATTACTACAATTTATACTATTACATATACAATTTATTTGTGATTGTTGTTGATTTTGTTGTTTATTTAATCTATTAGAAGAGTTTTGTTGTTGTTGTTGTATATTGCTATTATTTATAATTGAATTTGTTGTATCTTGTATTGAACCAGTTGCCGTTGATGTTGCCAATATTGGACAACAATCATCAATTTGACAACAACATTGTTGTTGTATATTATTACTATTACAACGTCTTAATAAACGTGATACTGATGATGATGTTGTTGAAACGGTTGATCCAATTGATGTATTTGATATATTTAATTGTTCTTTCATTTTGATTTCATCAAAATTATTTTCATCTAATGATATTGGGGTAGTTTGCTTCTCTTTTGGCATAGCTGGCATTGTACTAGATAGCACCTGTTGTTGACCGTTAATCTATAATAAATTTAATATAAAAATTTTGAGAAATTAGTTAAAATTTAATTTAATATGTATGTATATATATATATAGGATATATTTTTTTTTTTTATTATTATTAATTTATTTATTTTTTTTAGACTGATGTTTATTTGAATGAAAAATAAAAAAAAAAAAAAAAAAAATAAAAAAAAAATGCCAATTCTGACAATTTCTATTTATTTTAATTTATTTTTATGTTTCGTTTTTTTAATTTTTTTGTTTTTTTTTAAATTCGACAATTTTTTAAACCAATTTTTTTTTTTTTTTTTTAAACAAAAATATTGATAGGGTATTAAATCAGAATATCACAGTTATGAGTTAACATTGAGACAATTTTTGGATAACATATTTGGAAATCAAATTAAAATTTAAATATAGAACAGTATAATTTGTATATATATATATATACATATATCAATAGGTTAGTATAGTATAGTAAATAGTGTAGGTAGGATAAATATATATAAAAAAAAGAACTTCAAATTTCAACAACAATCTACTAAAAAACAATTTCTACAAATTCAAATAATTGTAGAAATATTGAATTTAAAATTAAATTCTATTAGTAAATATGTAGTTAAAAAAAAAAAAAAAAAACATTCAAATATTTATAATATAAATCGCATTAAAACCTGAATTTCAAAATTTAATTAATACAAAAAAAAAAAGTGATAGGTATTATATACTCGTAGAATAATAGTAAAAATAATACATAATTATTATTACTTTTAGTGATGTCAATAAACTATGAGTGTTAATGAAATTTTGAGGACAAAACCTAATAACAAGAAAAAAAAAAATATTTAAAGAAGAAAAACCAAAAACAAAACGAAACCAAAGGCAAAAAAAAAATAAAAACAATATGAGGTTTATAAAAAAAAAAAAAAAAAACTTAAAACTTATAGTAAAAATAGATCATTGCGTAATATACGTAAAGCTTCACAAAAAAAAAAAAAAAAAAAAAACAACAAATATAAAACACCAAAATAGTTAAAATTTTTGATTACGCAATCTAAAAATCAAATATTTTAAAACTTGTTTTTGTTTCTTTTTTTTTTAAATAATTTTATTATAGTTATAATTATAACGGACAGTTATAATATAATAAAACAGTTACTTATT
This sequence comes from Poecilobothrus nobilitatus, assembly GCA_947095535.1. Lineage (NCBI taxonomy): Eukaryota > Metazoa > Arthropoda > Insecta > Diptera > Dolichopodidae > Poecilobothrus > Poecilobothrus nobilitatus. Next base: position 32,771,841 of record OX352774.1, read on the forward strand.
TAAAAAAAACGAAAAATTTACTGTTATTTCTTAGCAATAAAGATATCAAATTATTTTAAATTTTATTCAGCAAATTTAATTCTTAATTAAATGTATAGCTGAATTTATATTCAGCACAATTCAAATAAATATGTATACAATAAATATTATTCAGCACATTTAAAAATTATATTTATTTAGCGTTAAACAATTAAATTAATAAAAATGGATGTTGACAAAATTTTAGTAGTATATACATATATGTATGCCATTATGATTAATAATATAGGTATGTACCTAAGTAGGAAAAGTAGAAAAAAATGTTTGCACATATAAAAGAAAGAAATGCGAGTCCTTAATCAATTTTGGTTAAGTATTTGTTGTTTTTTTTTTTCCTATTTTAAAACTATGTAAAATAATACCTATATTTAATTTTTATTTATTTGTTTTTTTAAATAATTTTAAATTAATTAAAAATTAATTAATTTTTTAAATAATTTAAAATAAAGTGTTACCGTTTTTGAAAAAAAAAAAAAACCAACGGAATCAACGGAACCAACAATAGTATCTATATTCTTGCATTTTATTTAAATTAACATATCAAAAGTAGTTTTTTTTTTTTTTTGAATATGGGTTTCATATACATATAATATGATACAAAAAAAAAAAAAAAAAATTTCAAGTGGTTATTCGAGAAATTTAAAGTTTTTAAATTTTTTTTCTTTGTTGTTGTTCTAAAAAAGTTAATAATATTATAAATAAATAAATAACATTTTTTTTTTTATTTTTCAGAGAATTTTATTTTTACTTTTTAAAAAAAAAAAAACAAGAATTCTTATTTTACATATTATTATACATACTTGAGTAAATCAGTTAAAATTTAAGAAAAACTGATTTTTTCCGGTGATACAATAAGTTTGTATCGTACTTTTATTAAAAGTAAACTTTCGTTAATATACATATATGTATATAGATTTATAGACCAATGGATGAGGTAAGTTGATGCCATATAAACCCCGGAAGGAGAAATAAAAGAAATATTTATCCCTCATAGTCTTATACAATACCTACACAGCCAAATAATTAACGGCTTACTGAAATTAATGATTCCCGAAACTGAAGCTCAAATATTAATAATAAATTACTTAGTGACCTTGTGTGTTAATGCCCTGTGCTCCTTATAGAAGTGGGAAAAGGGGAAACAAAAAAATAGAATTCGTATAGAATTATTTATTTTATTTTAATTTTTTTTTTTATTTTATTTCATATAAATACTTAATAGGTGCAAAATAACTTAAATGTAAAGAAATTAACTATAAATAAAATACATATTAATATTATATAGATATATGTATGTAATAAATAAATTATATATTATTTACATACTTGTTTTATATTATATATAACTATATATATATATATATATATACATATATGTATATGAAAATAGAATTATCACTAACCAATGTCAAGTGTTATTTTTCTAATAAAAAAAACCCCTTAACAAAAAACAAATATATAAATTAATTGTAAGTGTAAAAATATTTATTTACTTATTTCAGTTTTTAAAAATGTGTAATCAACTTTTATTATAGATGCAAAATTCTAAGAAAAATAATATTATATTGAATTTATTTTTAAATTACATATACTTTTGTCTTTATACCTAAATAAACAAATATAACAAGATGATAATAAAAAAAAAAAAAACTAGAAAAAATGGAGCTTAAAAACTGCAATTAACTTAATATAAAATAATTATTAAATATTTGATATGTAATTGAATCTTATAACGAAAGTTCCTTTTACAAAGTAAACTAGTCTTTTCTATTCCCAACTACACCAACCTTCAATAAAGAGTAGATAGAAGTAAATATGATTATGTTAAGTTAGCGTTCTATTTATCAACATTTATCAACTACTCCCAAGTCCCAATTACTCTCAACTACTCAAAAGGAACCCAAACATTATTTTATATATTTATCTGAAATTTTTGATAAATTGGAAGGTTTCAAATCAGAGTTTTTTTTTTTTTGTACAAAAACCGAAAAAAAACGAGAGGTTTCTTAAAAATTTCGATTAAGATGTAATTACAGGTTTTATAAAATAGTACTTCATATTTGAACAAAAAAAAAAAAAAAAAAACTAAACGAACGAAAAAATAAGTCAATAATCAGATGCAGATTAAGACAAAAAAAAAAAAAAAATAAGTCAATATCAGATGCAATCACGTTATTTTATAAATTAAATCAATAAAATATTAAAACAAATTTAATTAATTGACTTTTTTTTTTTTTTTTTTTTTAATAAAAATAAATATATTGTATTATGTTTTTTTGTTTTTACTTATTGTTATTTTTCATCCAGTTGTATGTTTACAGCTGATAACATTTTGACATACAAAAAAAATATATGTTCATAAATAAAACAAACAATTTTTGGGATTTAAAAATATAAAAAAAAAAAATTGTATGTGAAAATAAACAAAAAAAAAGTTGTTTTTTTTTTTTTTTAATAAAAAAAATAAAATGAAATGAAAAAAATAAATAAATAAAATTTCACCTTTAATCAAATTCATAATGAAGAAATAAATTTTTGATTTTGCAAAAAAAAAAACAAAAATAAAAAAAAAACAAAAAAAAAAACGAAATAAAAAATATTTTAGTTACCGTGTGAAAATACCAAAAACAATAAATACATATATTTTATATTTAAAAAAAAAAAAAAACAACAAATTGTGCAAAATTAGAGCATCTTTCGTAAAAAAAAAAATAATAATAAATTAAAAAAAGAAAACATAAAATATACACATATGCATATATATTTTATATAATATATACATTGCCATTATGGAAGTAAAAAAATAAAAAAAAAAAATAAAATTATTAAATATAAATTTAGATTTTTTAATAAGATACATTTATTAAAATTGATAAACGATAACTAATAATAATTGAAATTCAATAGCAAAACATTTAAAGATACATACATACTTACACATATATACAAATAAATAATAAATATACATTTATTTACTATTATTTTATAATATGTGTTTGTACAATTTTTGAACAGTATTTTTTTTTTTTTTGTATTTTTTTAATCAAAGTTTAATTTTAATCTAACTTTTTATGTTACGCTTCTTTATCCACCCGAAACCAACCCCCCCCCCCCCCCCTCTCTTTTCTTATGAATTTTACTTCTTATTTTTTTTTTTTATACTATAACTTGTTCTAATATAATCAATCTAATGTTTATAGAATTGATTATATGTATGTCATGCGAAAAAATACTATTTCATATATACACTATACATACATACATACATTATGTGTATTTTGAGAAAATTTAAGAATATGTGAAATATACCTATGAATGTAAATAATGTGTGGTTATAATTATTATTATTTATAATATAAATACAAAATTTAAACATACCTATATGTTATGTTATGTACCTATATATATATATATATGTATATATATTATGAGAAAAAAAAAAACAACAAAATTCTCTTCTCAAATAAAAACTGAAATCAAGGTCAAAAATTTTGTAGATTATTGAACTGGACCATTTTGAACTAAGATGATAGACTACACGACTGACAAAATAATAGAAAAATTTTTTTTTTTTACGTTTTTTTTTTTTTTTTTTACGAAAATAGAATCTTTATCGGTAGAAAAAAAAAAAAAAAGTAATATCAAATAGCAAAAAAAAAAATAAAATAATAAAAAAGCATAAAATAAACAAGATTAGCAAATAATATACAAGAAAAAAAAAATAAACTTTAGATTATTAAATTAGCTTCAAAAAAAAAAAAAAAAAAAAATTTAATTTTGTTTTTTTTTTTTTCTTAATTTTTGAAAGAAAATTAATTACGATAAAATTGATGAAACATTATGAATAGAAAATAATGTTGGCGAAAATGTTTTTTTTTAGTTTTTTTTTTTTTCTTTACTTTGAAAAAGTTTAATAACCCAATAATTTATAAAAATTTTTAATTTTAAAAAACAAAAAATACATACATACATACATATAGTATATAATATATATGTATTATGTACTATATTTAATATTTTAATTAAAATAAATAAATTATAAAATGACATCTTAAAAAAAAAAAATAAATAAATTTATCTATAGTTATTTATATACATACATGTATATATATGTATAATATGTATGTAATAAATTATTAGATACTTAATGACCTGAATTTTTTATATAAGTAGGTACATATATATATATATATTTAAAATATTTAATAAATACGTATATATTTATTTATGTACAAGGATAATTAAAAAATTAATATACATATGTATGTAAGTAGTTAAAAAAATTAATTTCACAGTTAATTATATTTAATTAATATCAGATAATATATAAACTACTTATGTAAAGATAGAAGTATCAATTCCGATGATCATTAACGAAAAATTCACGATAAAAAAATTAAAACATTAAATTTATATAGCTGTATATTTTTATGTATTTACTGACAAGTCCATACTGGACACATATCTTCATCCCATCAAAAATTTTGTCGTCCCCAAAATTTAAATATTTTCTATTTTAATTTAACTGATATGATCAAGATTTGACATTTATTTCTAAGCAACACAAAATTAATTAAACGTCATTTATTTTGAATAGTCCGTACCTACTTATATAGGTACAATTTAAGAAAAATCAATTACTTATTTAAATATTTTTTTAATTGTTTAGATTTATATTTTTTTTAATTGTATATTCACTATAATTATGTTTCATTTGACCGAAAAATGGTTTAGTGAAGTGAAAAGACGCCGCTAATTGAAAATCGGAATTATAGTATAAATAATATAGTATAAATTATTTTGTAAAGATTTAAATGTTTCTTTTTCCTTTCCACATTCTTGGCTAATAAATATGGGAATTTATATCAAATCATACGAAAATTAGAATATATTTATATGCCAGGCCATCAGGGTGACCAGATTTATTACATGGGTAACTAGAAAAAAATCAAAATAAATATTGTACATATATAAAAATAAGATATTTTAGACTGATGCTGGCTGGATTCACTGTTTCAGTACATTTGTTCCGAACTAGTTAAAAAAAAAATATTAACCCTATTGGGCATTATAAGTAATCAAATATAAATTATTATAAATTAATAAATAAAAAAAATACTTAATGATTTTTCTCTTTTTGATTTTCCATTAAATTTTAAAAGTGTTTTTAAAAGTCTTAAGCTGAAATTCAATTAATATGTATATGTATATGTATAACTAATAAATTAATATATGTACGTTTATACATATATAAAAGTGTCGTTTTAATTAAGGTAAATTTACAACTTAAAATTTAAACTGTAAAGAAATTTCTTTTTACAAACATATATACATAAATACATATATATGTATAATCATATACAAAATTTTTTATATATGGTATCCTAAGCCTGTTTATACAATTTTTAATTATTTTTTCTTGTATTTTAAATGACAAATCAAATACTTTATTTTATATTTTATTTATTTAAATACAAAATATATATACATATGTTGATATGTATATATATAAGTATAAAAATTATTTTAAATTATATTTAAAAAAAAAAAAAAATAAAAAAAAAAATTAATGAAGTGTTGTTTGTTGGCAATTTTATAAGACCTAATTTTTTTATTTTGTTTTGTATATTTTTAATTCATCCAAAGGTCGCGAAAACCTACATTTTATTTATTTTTTTTTTTTTTTTTATCTTTTTATGTATTACATATGTAATATGTCACATTATAATATGTATAGTTAGATATATATTTTATATATAAGAAGTTTATTTTATATATATATATATAAATAAATATGTATATATTATTTATATTTTTTATAAGACTTCAATGACAACAAGAAAAAAAAAAAAAAAATAAACATAGTTTATAAATAAATATACATACTGATATTTTTATAAGGTGCATAAAATTGTTTTTTTTTTGTTTTTTTTTGTAGTGTTTATGTAAACATAGTATGTATGTTGTATTTTTGTATATTATAAGAAAATTGTTTACTTTATAAAATTTTATTTAAAATAAGTATATATTTTATTTTATTTATTTTTTTTTTTGTATTTTATATAAGTATCAATTTTTGTTTTCTTGCCATTTTATTGTTGTTTTTTTTTTACTTGTTTTTTTTTTTTTTTTGTTTTTGTATTATGTTGTGTTGTTGTTTTAAAGACACCGCGGAAAAATCACGACTTATCTGAATGATATTTATATATATTTTTTTTTTATTTTTTATTTGTGGTTCTCTCATTTTTACACAATTTCTTGTTTTGGTTTTAATTTTGTATATACATATACATATGTATATATATATAAATAAATGGTATATTTCTTATAATTTATTTTGATAGCGAATGGATAAGCGATACGCTAATGTATTTTATATATAATATATTAAAACATATATAAATGTACATATTATGTATATATACAGTTAACTTAATATATACACCACCAATACTAGATTATTTGAGTTGTTTGCCTTATGCTATATAAGAATATTCATAATTAAGACTATTTATGACTGCATAATTAACAAGTATATACAATATATAATAATATCTTCTTTTAATTAAAAATACAAAAAAAAACAAAAACAAAAAATTTAAAAATAATTAAAAAAAAATGACCAAAATTTATAAATGATAAAAAAGAAACAAAAATTTTAATAATTTTTGATATAAAGATATCTAAGTATATTATGTATTGTCAAAAAAAAAAAAAAAAAAGAATTTTATTGCAATATATTTTCATTTTAAAAATATATATTTGTTTTTTTTTTTTTAATGCATTTTCCTGCTGCATAAATGTAACAAGAAAATGATACAAACTTTCCTTTTCAGACGTGGCTATACCATGTCGTAATGGGGAATTACTCTTACGACGTGTGTGATATTCGAACTCACACTCCATCGATGTTTACAGCGTATGTTATACGCTCTTATCCACTAGCTCAGTGAGGCCCATTTTAAAAATATTTCAAATATTAAAATAAGGATTTTGTTAATCATATTAAAAAATGTTTAATCAATTCATAATCATCATCATCATCATTATCAAATGATAATAATAATAAAATTATTAATATTTATTTTAAATGGAAAAATACTGATACAAAAACAAAAAGAAAAAAAAAAAAAGAAAAAATCAAAGTCAAAAAATCAATTCAACAATATTTTTAAGATTTCGGCAAATTTTTTTTTGATCTTTTTTATTCTTATAAAATATATAAAAAGAATGTCGCCCATAAGTCTGCCATTACTTTTAATAATTTTTTTCTTTTTTTTTTTTCTTGTATTTTGCATATTCCTGACTTAATTATTAATCAAATAATAAATAAAGGAGACAAACAAGTTGTTGGTTAATTCATTAAAAAATACACACGTATTTAATAATGATGAATTTTTAGTTTTTTTTTTTTTTTTTAAATATTTTTAACATAAAAAGAAATCCAGTTTTTTTATTTTTAATTTATTCAAAAAATATATAAAATAAAAAATTCAAATATTTGTTAAAAAATAAAAAAAAAAATAAAAATAAAAGAAAAAACATTTTTTTTTGTCCAATTTTTTAAATTTTAAAATTATAAAACTATCAAAGTTAACCCCGTACAAAGAATAAATTATATTGAAATTAGTTAATATGTATCCACTAAGTATATATATATATATATATAGATATATGTATGTGAATTTCAATTATAATAGAAAAGATTTCATAGACTTTAAGACTCTTATTTTTTTTTTTTTTTTTTTTTTTTTGTTTGCTAAAAACAATGTCCGGAAAATATTTTATTTAAATATCTTAAGTAACTCTCTAACTATTGTATATTATAATAACTTTTAATTTATTTTTTCTTTTTTTATTATTTAAATATTTGACAAATAAAACAAAAAAGAAAAAAAAAATTCTATTACTAAAAGTATTTAAAACAAAAAAAAAACTATTTTCCAAGAAGTGTACCTACTTAGTATTTATTATACTATTATATACTATATATATTTTTTGTGTATTTAAAAATGTAAATTTAAAATTCTGAAAAAAAAAAAACAATTATTGTATTTAAGAAAACAAAAATTCTTTCTTAGAAAATAAACAGGATAAAAATTAATTCAGCTAATATTGAATTGTAATTAAGTACCTATATGTATTTATTTAATTTTATTCTCATCACAATGTTTTTCTTAACGGATACAAAAAATTATTAATACCTATTTATGTCAACAAAAAAAATTCCGTATATAACACATCCTTTAAATAGTATAACATACTAAAGGTGAAGATCTAAAGATACTAAAAATATACTAATGGTGAAGACTTAAAAGATATACTGAAGATATACATACTAATGGTGAAGATCTAAAGATACTAAAGATATACGAAAAATTAATATCTCGCTTTTTCTCGCATGTCGTCTTTTATAAAAACAAACGATAACCAAATGTTAGCGTTGCTTTTATCGATCAAATTAAAATTCTCGTTAATGAAAATTAAATTATCAAAAGGCAAACAACCAACAACTAGATATAAAATAACACAAAACAAAAACAAAAAAAAAAAACAAATTGATTGCGTTAACGCGACGACGAAAAGTAGAAAGATGCAATACTTTAAGCGTACCTTTTGTTGCGACAATTTTCGCGAACCCTTATACATTTTGTCAACATTTGATAAATATTTTTAAAATATTAGAGATTATTTTTATACAGGTAAATAATAATTTCAAAAAAAATTTTTAAAAAGAAAATGAACAATGTTAACGAAATTGAAACCAAAAAAAATATAATCAATCAATAACAACAGAAAAGAAAAACAACAACAAACCCAAAATGAAAGTATTTTTAAATTGTTTTTGTTTTCTTATTTTTTTATTTGTATTTTTATTTATTATTTTCCCTAATTTTCATTTGTTTTTCTTTTCTGTTACTTTTTTTTTTTTCTTGTTTTTTAAGTTATCCTTGCTAATTCTAAATTTACACCTTGTCATTGTTTCTTATTTTTTAGATTGAAATCTTGATATATGTATACATATTTACATAATTATAACTAACTATATAATCAAAATGTAAATATATAAGTAAATACATATTTTGTAGTTTATTTTTTTTTTTTTTTTTATAGTAAATATGTTTTTAAGTAATTCATATATCTATTATATATATATACATAAATACATAATATATATACATATACATTTAGATAAACTACTTTTTATATTTTGTTTTCCTATTTATTTTCATGACACAAAAATACAAATTTTATTTAATTAATGTTTACAGGATGAATTTTTCTATTCGGTTTTATTTCTTCAATTCTATTTTTTTTTTTTTTTTTTTTTTTTTAATTTTGTTGAATTTGTTATTATTCTATTATTCAAAAAAAATATACTAAAACCCAAAGGAAAATGAACCAAATTATAGTAAAAGTTAAGTAAGAAAAAAAAAAAAAATATGAGATATGAGAAATGAATGACGGTGATGACGAAAAATATATTTTTTTTAGTATCCATACAGATAAAATTAGATAGACAGGTAAAATACAATACATATACACGTAACCAGACTAAAATATAAAATCGAAAAATTTCCAAATAAGAGAAAACGAAAAGAAAAAAAAAAACATTTATTTATAGGATGAGGAAAAGAAATTGTATGACACATTGGTATAGATTAGAACTATATACGAGTAACCAAACAAAAAATAAAAAAAATAAAAGACAACTATATAATGTAAGTACAAATATTTTTTTTTTTTTTTTTATATATATATATTTTATAAACAAAAAAAAAAAAAAAAATTGAGTCAGTCACTCATTGGAATTAAGATATTATAGAAAGTAATTTTTCAAGACGAAAAACAAAATCTAATTCAATATCATATGCTTAATTTAACAATGACCTGTTAGTTTTTTTTTTCCTCATATTTCAATTTTATTTTTACCTATTTGATTTTATTTTGTTTTTATTTTTTTTCAATTTTTCCCCTTCTCTTAAGTTTGAAATGGAAATGAAAAATAAAATGATTTTTTTTTTTTTTTTTTTTTTTGTGTTGAATCATGTTGAATTTCCATTTATGGGATATAAATATTCACAAAATAAGGCTTATTTTCCCACACTATACAATACACCACCAACTACTAACTATTATTATAATACTAAAAAAAAAAAAAAAAAAAATCAAAAAAAAACCATTATTTTATTTATATTAAACCCGAAAAACCATTGATTAATATATATATTTATGAATATGTATATATATGTACGTAATAATGTATGTATGTATACATGGATATCTTCAAAAATATAAAATAAAAATCGTATATGTCAAAAATGACTGCCCAAAATATATCTATAGATTACTGTCAACAAAAAAACTAAAATAACTCCATTTCAATTATTTAATTTTTTTTTTTTTTGTTTCGTGTTCACTTTTTTTTTTCCTTGCGGAATAGGAAATGTTATAATTTGTTTTATTTTTTGTTTTGAGGTTTGTATGTACATATGTAGAAACGGACGGATTTGTTATTTTTACGGTTAATACATGAATTAAAAAAAATTAGATTGATTACTTACTTTAAATTTGATTATTACTTAAAAAGAAAAGATATAAAGTTAATATAAAGTATTAACTAAAGATAAATTTTATAATAATTTAAATAAATAATTGAATTCAGCTTCAATTTTTAAAAATACATAAAAAAAACGAAATTTCTTAATTGTAATTATTAAAAATATGAATATTTTAAACAAATTCAGCTTATGCTGAATTTGAAAAGTTTTATGAATACATTGAAGCTGAATTAAAAAAATATCAAAATAATTAAAAATTAAAAAAGACCATATATAAAGATAATATAATTTACTATACATATGTTATAATAATTTAAATAAATAATTGAACTCAGCTTCAATTTAAATATACACAAAAATAGTGATTTTTAATTGTAATTTATAAAAATGAAATTTTAAAACTAATTCAGCTTATGCTGAATTGAAAATTTTTATGAATACATTGAAGCTGAATTAAAAAAAATTTAACCTGTGTCCTGATTTATTACACAATTTTTTAATTTAAGTTTATTGAACTTTTAAAAAAAATGTTATACAAAAATGATTATAGCATAGAGATACGAAATACAAAATGATTAATAAATAAATATGATATATGTATGTACAAAATTAATAAAAGGATATAAGCTTAATGTAGAAAAAAAAAAAAATTATATTTGTAACAATGTTTAAATAAATGTTAAAATACATAATTTAAAATAGTCAAAAAAGCTTTTATCAATGAAAAATTTGATTCTTTTTTTTTCTACTTAATTCATTTTTATTTTTAATTCATCGAATTTTTAAATTTTATATACATATACATATATATGTATATATAAAATATAGATAATATTTAATCAAATTTCTTGATCTTTAATAAAGACAGTGTTGTGTATCACGCTTCAAAGCTATGGAAAAAAAAAAATTGTTCTATTATGTTATTCGTGATTTTGTTTTTTTTTTTTTCGCTTTCATTTAATATTCATTTTTTTGTTTTTGTTTCTATTTTTTTTTTTTTTTTTTGATAAAGTTCTTTCTACAAATTTATGACCACATGTTTTATTTTTTTTTATTTTATTTTTTGTCTCGTTATTAAATATATTTATTTATATATGCTTTATCGTCTGGGTTAAGTTTACTATATAGCTTTATCATTTCTGTATACATATATATATACATTATATATATATAGGAGACATTAGATGTCATATAATATACTTATTTGTATATTTAGTATATATAATTATATACAATAGTACAAGTTAACATATTCAAAAGTAATAAATATGGGAAAAAAAAAATTTTTTTTTTTTTGTTTTCAAAGAATTTCACATGGATATATATATTATATACATATATATAATTTCTTAACTTTAAAAATTTGAATCGCTCTAAAATAAAAAAAATAAAAAAATACAAAGTGGCATAGATTTGTGTGATTTTGTCATCATCACAATCAAAAAATTTAAACTTTTTTATTTTTTTTTTTGTCATTATCATCAAAATCATCATCTTTTATTTCTATAAAATTATTTGGATAGATTAATCTAACTAAAACTAGACAAAATCTCCTACATTTTATTATTATTATAATATATATATACATATATACTTATACTTATATACATTTTTACATACATAAATAATAATATGCATATTCTTATAAGGACAGACAACTTATTATTTAATTATGTTATATGTACCAATAATAATAAAGTTAAAAAATTCATTTATATATGTATATATATATATATACATATATACTTATTAATAATCAACAAAAAGAAAAATTTAAAAGTTAACTCATACATTCAATTATGTATATTTATGCAATATCTATGAATGTATTCATTTTATTTGATATATATATTATGCAATTCAGGCAACATAATTCTGCATTAAGTAATAAAAGCGATGCCAAAATTTGAGATGTTATAAAAAAAAAAAAACCATAATTTAAATAATTAGTACATTTTGACCCCAATTAAAATCTATACTAAATATACGTTTTTGAAGAAATAAGGTACTAAAAGGATTTAATAAATCGTTATCTTAAATCTACCCCCAAAATTCCAAGCCTTATCTTAAAATCTCTTTAGCCCAAATTGAAATACACATAAATAAAGTGTAACAAAAAAAAAAAAAACAAACAAAAAAGCAAAAATATAAATGGAATAGTTAAAGCTCACTTTATAATTTAATATAATAATTAGTAAGGACCTTCACGTAAAAATTGCATCGAAGAAAAATAAAATTCCAAAAATGCTACAATACGTGAACGACGACCCCCAAATTTAAAATATACCTAAAAAAATCTAAGAAAGAAAAAAAAAAAATTACAGATGACAAGAAATATTAATTGATTTAAAGAAATATTTATTTGGTCCATCTTTTCAGAAATCTTTAATTGGTTTTAAATAATACCAAATGGTCTAATTTAATTAAAAAACCAACTTCAAAAATATGCCATTTTTTTTTTTTGCATATATTAAAAAAAATATACAGTGGAGATTGGTGGTCTAGAATAAAATATGTTTGCATGTTCTTTTTGAATACATGAAACAACAAACATTTTTTCATCAAACCTTGGATCCTATAATGCAAGATTAGTTTAAAGTTTTACGTCATCACGTACCTTAATATATATATATATATATATATATATTTTATATTAACTTAATAGATACATAAATTGAAATACAAAAAAAAAAATTTCCTCAAAAATGAAAAAATTAAAATTAAATGAAGATCAAATTTTCTTTTCTTTTTTTTTTATTTGTTTTTTTTTTTTTTTTTTTTTTATAGCTTTATAGAAAAATTGTTATTAATTAAATGTCCATAACTGTATATATATTATGTATATATAAACAAATAAACTTAAATAGTATTTTAGGTATACATTTTGTACCATAATATTCATCAAGGTCATAGTCTTATTATTTTTTTCTTTCTAAAACAAAAAAAGAAAATAAAAATAAAGAAACTTATTTTTATGTTGAAGAAAACATATATGTATGTATATATAAAAAAAAAAAGTATAAAAAAAAAAAATATATTTTAAATTAAAATTAAAAATTCTAAAAAAAATTTTTTTTTTTTTTTTTTATTTTAAATTAAAACCAAAAATTTCAAAAAAAAAAAAAAGAAACGAAAGAAAAAAAAAGTCTATTAAATGAAATTTTACGACATGTCATAAAAAATAAGACAAATAAAAAAAAATAAAATAAAAATAATAAACAAATAAATTAATACATATGATTATATACATTTATAACAAAATATATACATATTTCATTTCATTTAATTTTTTCTTTTTTTAATATATTTTTAATTGAATAATATTACCAAATATATTATATTTATAATATTAAAGCTTATAATTATGTTTAGTTTGTTTTTTTTTTTTTTTTCTTTTAATTTTTATTAAACTGGTAGCAAATTTTATTAATATATAATTAATAATTATCAAAAAAAAAAAAAAAAAACAAACAAACAAAAGAAAAAAACCATTATTATATTATTTGGGTATGATTGTTATACATATATAAATATATATATATATATATATAGTACATATATGCTGAAAGGTGAAGGAGAATATAAAAATCAATTAAAATATAATAAAAAAAAAAAAAATTAATATTAAGAAATGTAGAAAGTATGTATTACTTATCTATCTATAAAAAAAAAATATATATATATATATACATGTATATATATTTTATTTTAATCTAGTTTTTTCATTATTAAATTTGATTTTTTTTTTTTCTGTTTCTGTTTTTTTTTTTTTTTTGTGTCTAATCAAACAACTTTTATATTTTTGTTAACCCTCGAGTGGTTATTAATATAAAAACAAAACATACTTGTACAATAAGGTAATTAATATTTAATTATCTTTTCGTCAATTTCATTGTTTTTTTTTTTTTTTTGGAAAACGTTTGAATGTCATCAAAAGTGTGGTGCTATTGTTTGTTATATTTATAATGGGGAAACAACAAAAAAAAAAAAAACAAAAAACAAAAAGAACACAAAACACAAGAACAAAAAAAAAAAAGTTGGGGTTTAAAATTTGATAACACCACAATTTGCTAACAAACACACAAAATTGTGATAAGTTTAAATAAGTAATGTTATTATTTTGAAATAACAAACTTATGATAAGTAGTTAAGTAATTTTGTTTTTACTTTAATGTTTATCTGTGGTTTTTTTTTTTTTTTTTTTTGTTTTTTGAGTGAGATATACTTTAAAAATTAATTTTTAAACGAGAATTTAAATTTTAACAATAGTTTATAGTTATTTTGGATATTATTTATAAATAATTACTAAAAAAAAAAAAATATATTTATATGAATACTTTGTAAAATTAATAAAAAATATTTACATTCTCAATATTATTAAGATTGAAAAAACATATTTAAAAATATAACTATACGTACTTAAAAACTTATTTATTATTTAAAAAAAAAAAGATTAAATTTTTTTAATAGATAATAAAAATTCATTTACCGTTAACAAAAGATAAATTTAAAAACAAAAAAAAAAAAAAATTAATATTTTTTTACCGTATATTATATATTCCAATATAAATAATTATATTATTAATATAAATTATTGTGTTCCAATTATTAATTTATTAATTAATTAATTAATTAATTAATTAATATATACATATATTTAATTTTATTTCGTTTAATTTTTTGATGATTTCTTTTTAATTTGTGTGTCATTTCTATTTTTAAATTTTTTATAATAATTTTTCAACGTCATACGTACGTATATATAATATTATTTTCATTTTATATATACATACAAAAACATATATATATATTTTATTAATTAAATATGATAAAATTCATTCATAAAAAAAAAAAAAAAAAAAAATCAAATTCAAATTAAAATTCAAATTTTTCAATTCATAATTTAAATCAAAACCAGTAATTGATTGGGGGTTTTTTTTTTTTTTTAAAGAATAAAATATCTATAAGTAGGCAGGTAAGTATATAATGTATAGTTTAAAAATTTAAATGTTTTTTATTAAAGATTTAATTTTCAATTTAAGTATGGTTTTGGAGATAACTAATCTCGTTTGATCTGGGGCTCGTTCGGAAGATTCCAAAATCCGAACCCATAGACCAAAACCTCTTTTAAATTTTATATGTATTTTTAATAAAGTCAATAGAAAATAAATTCCACGAGAAGTTGCTGAACGTCAACAAAAAAAAATTGTACTACTTAAAACAAGTCCCGGAAAAAGAATAAATTTTATTTCTTTTTTAGGTATTTTTTCAAATTTTTTTGACAACTTTTTAACTAACTATAAATAAAAAAAAAAAAAATAATTTGTCAGTTTTGCCAGGAATTTTAGACAATCGATAATAATTACTACTTAATAGTAATATCAAATCTCAATATTATAAAAGCCAACCCCTACTCGAAAAAAAAAAAAAAATCAATATAATAAATAAATAAAATTCACTGATTGCAAGTCATCAACTTCTTCTATTTTATTAAATTGTTTTTCTGGTTTAAATTTATTTTCTATTTCAAAAACAAAAACAAACAAAATAAAAACAAACAAACAAACAAAATAAACACAAACAAATAATTTAATGATGAGAAAAGAGAAAGAAAATAGGTAATTTTTTTTTTCTTTCTTTCTTAATTTTTCTTAACTTTAAAAACAATAAAAATTCTTTAAAAAAATAAAAAAATTTTTTTTTTTTTTTTACTTATAGGCGAGAAGAAAGACATGGAACATGATTTTGTGGACAAAATAAAATTAAAGCCTTTTTTTTTCATATACATTTTCCATTCAATCAAACAATGAAAATTAACATGAAACCATCGAAAGAAATATTGAAGACCTCTTAATTTCCGTTTTTTTTTTTTCAAATTTCTAAATTTAAAATTCCGAAAAAAAAAAAACAAAATCGAAAAAAATAAATAAAATAAAATTAATTTATAGGTGTCTAGCACAACCCAAAAAACAAAACATAATTCTATTAATATATTTATTATATTCCCAAAAAAAATTTGATGAGTTTAATTATAAAAAAAAAAAAAATAAATAAAAATTATATTTGTACATATATTTATACATACATATATATGTATACATACTTGTTTTATTTTAATTTTAATAATAATAAAAAATAACACAAATAAATAAAAATGAAATTTAAAAAAAAAAAAAAAAAAAACATTTAGTAACAAGATTTGAAATTATGTTTTTGTTTTCTCGTCTGCAAAAATCAATTTAAGTATTTTTTTTTTTTTTTGTTTTTTAAATAAAATTTTTTAAAAAAAAAATTAAAAATTAAATAAAAAAAAAACATTAGTTATGCAATTTTATTTATAATAGTTATACTTAAAAAAAAAACAAAAAACCAATTTAATTTAATTTAATGAAGATAAATATGAGATTTTAAATGTCAAATGAAATTAAATAATACTAAATAAAAATAAAATATATAGGTACGTATATTAAAAACAAAAAAAAAACAAAAAACATACATATAAATAAAACTAAACGTCAAAATTAAAAACAAAAAAAAAAAAAAATTTGAATAAGAAAAAAAAATAAAATAAAATTTATAAGTTCACATATCTATTTTGTATCTTATAACTGTTATGTTAGCTCTTACATTATTTATACGTTACATTATTAATCTTTTCGTCATCAAAAAAAAAAAAAAAACTTTCTAATGAAATATAGTGATGGTAAAAATTATGTATTTCGAGAGAAAATAAACTCACAGATAACTTTGAGTTTTATGATTTTAAACACCCATATTCATGTTACGACTAGTGTTATGATAAATATCACACAAAATTTGTCATTGAATTTTGGGTTCGAGCCATAGATGTTTTAGTTTTTTTTTTTTTTTATAGCACTTCACACATTGAATTCGATTGATTCGAGCCATTAAATCTTTAATTTTTTTTTTAGCACGAAAAGCTAAATAACTAATGCTAAATGACTTATTATGCCAAAATTGAATTTAAAGTTCTAGAGCTTTAATTTTGATAAATTCTGGTGATATTATGTACGTATCACTAAGTCTTAAAGTTATATTTATAAGTGTATAAAGCTACTGTTAACTAAATCAGAATTTAATTCAGACAGAAGTAGGCAATTAACAGTGTAACAACTCATCATATATTTACCCATTCGTTCATAAGAAAAATTAAGTTAAAAAATTCCTCACTATTTTTCTCAATATTGCACCTTACAAAACACAAAACAAAAAAAAAATAAAAAAAATTAACAAAGAACAGATAATCGAATCCTCTGATAAAATCAAAATAAACAAAATAATAACTACTTACTTAATACCTACTTAAAAGGAAACAGATAAAATTATGTGAACAAGTGTTTTCTATCTAAACATTTTAAAAAAATATATATATAAATTATTTATTATGTATGTATGAATATAAGTCAGCATAATTTTCTTTTTGTAATACAAAAACACAATTTACAATTTTTAAATAAAAAAAAAAAAAAAAAACCTTTCATAAAACTTTTATACTAATCTTGAAAATTCTAATCTTCCTGTCTTTCTTTTTTGGTTTTTTTTTTTCTTTCGTTTCTATTATGTTAAAGGATTATGCAATTTTTTTTTTCTTTCTTTTTTTTTTTTATATATTACTCTAAATTCTTAAATAGGCGCTCTTTTATATCCCTCCCTTCTTCTGGGATAAAAGAACAGACGTACTTACTTCCTGACATTAAGTAACACAAAAAAAAAAAAAAACTGATGTACATATACATATATATATATATATGTTATGTACTTATCTATATAGAATGTACTATATATGTAATACTAAATGCTTATGTATCCATATCTATAGAATATACAGAGAAAAAAGCAAATAAAAAATGTATAAAATTGAGTAAAAAGAAAATTTTGCGTGTATCAATTTTAATATCTTTATCGTCATATGCCTAACAAAAAATAAATTCTAGTGTTGTGTTTTAATTTTTTTTTTTTTTTGATTTAATTCCATTTCAGTTTTTTTTTTTTTTTTTATATAAAATAATTTCTATTTTTTTTCTTTATTTTTTTTTTTTTTTTTTTTGTATGTGATATGATAAGATATTCCATGACATTGTCAAAAATTAAAGGTGGTTGGTTGAGTATGGCGCCCAAAAAATAACAAAAAAAAAAAAAAAAAAAAAAAAAAATATCAGAAACAAAATAAAAAAAAAATATATATAAAAATTCGCAGCAGAGTAAAATAAATATTATTTTAAATGACATTTCAAAAAAAAAAAAAAAAAACTTAAGGAAACTTTAATGATATACAAAATATATATATGTATATATATATATATTATAGATTATGATAACTATATATGTAGTTATATATTTTTTTACTATATTATGTACATGCGATAAAATGAACATATGAAAAATTAAACTACATGTTTTGTACATAAATATATATAGAAATATATTAAATATATAAGTATACATATGTATATAAAGTTTTATATGGAAAAATATATTGAAAGTAATTTAAGTATAACAAAAAAAAAAAAAAAAAAACAAATGAAGAAACAATTATGAAATTTTGTATTTATTTTCAATTCTCAATTGAGAAAAAATGATTTTTTTTTTTTATTTTTTCTTCACTTCTTTTCTATTAAATCGCAAGTGTTTGATTACAATTAATTCATTTTGTTTTTTTCTTCATTAATTTATTGATTTTTTTTTTTTTTCTGGTTTGGTTGTTCTTTATTTATTTTTTTTTTTTTTAATTTCAGTTGAAGATTGAAAGCTCGTTTCGGGATTAGAAGTTCATATATATTATATACTTGTATGTACATATATTTAACAAATTTATATAATTTTTTAAATATATAAATTTTATTTAAATAAACTTTTATTACTGCTATATACAATTTTTCATTTAAATCTGAAACAATTATTTTCTTTAACATTAAATTTACGATATATATTCGATACTTATTGTATCAATCAAAATATCACGGCTTTAAATTGTGTTAATAAATCCAAAAATTGATTAAAAATTTCAGAAAGAAATATTTTGCAAAGAAATATAAAAGTAAGTCTTGTACCAGATAAAAGATGGCGCAAAAGTACTTTTTTTCTTTGTGATTTTGCATTTATTTTTATACATTATTATTTAAATCAAATAAATCAAGAGTTTAGTTGAAATAATGATTTTAAGATATTCAAGCTAGTTATTTGTCTAATATGATTAATTAATTCCAATTAATGACTGTATACTACTATCTTTTCTAAAAGGGGGGGGTGAAAATTTTAGAAATTTGTTAATTAATTATAGTATTAGTTAAAATATAAAATTGATTTCTAATAAAATAAAAAATATAACCCCCGTTTACATGAATGTAAAATAATGATCTTATTATTTATACGTATATTAAAAATGTATTAATTTCATCCCTCTATTAATAAAAATAAAAAAATAAAACAAAAATAAAATAATTAAAAATTGAAGATTATTACAAAAATGTGTGTTGATTTTTCAAAATAAAATAATAAGTATGTACTTAAGTGTATCAACCGAAATATACAAATAAATTTTTATTTTGTATCTTGTTCTTAAAATAAAATAATAATTTTAATTTTTTTTTTTTTTTTTTTTTTGAATTTATGTACTTATTTATTTTTAAATTTGCTAATTATATTTAGTTACAATTTTTTATTTTGCTTTTTTTTTTTTTAATATTGTTTGTCTACAAAATTTATTTTATTGTTATTTTTCCTAAATGACATGTTTTAAATATTATAAAAAAAAAAACAAATGTATTAAATAAGATTATAAAGAAAAAAAAAAATAAATAGATTACAGAGGTCAGTATTATTTTTTGAGGTAAAAAATAAATAAAATAAAATAAAAAAGAAAAAAAAAAAAAACTAAATTTAATATAAGATACTTTTTTTTTATTTTTAGTCTGTCTCAAAAAAAAAAAAAAAATAAATTAAAGTAGGCAAGATAATTTCTATATAATTTCAATTATTACTTATAATTTAAAGTACTTGTATATACATATGTATGTATATTCTGTTGTTTTTCTCTTTGAAATCTGCAAATCTTATTATTACAAAAACTACTTATGTATATATATATTCACTTAAAGTATTAAAAATATCAAAAATCCTCTGAAAAGACTAAAAAAGAAATGTAAGTATTTATAATAATGATCAGATTTTCCGCTTTCATAATTTAATAATTTTTTCTTTTTTATTTTTCTTATTTACGTATTAAAATTCAAATATTCATATATACATACTAATTTTATTTATTATTATTACGTATAAACGTAAATTTTCAACTTTTGTACAAACATATGTATATTATGTATACATAAATTTTATTCTAGCACGTAATAAAATTTAAATGAATATATATATATATATATATATATATATATATATATTCACTTAGGTACATAATACATATGCATACATATATCTAATAAATTACAAATAATACTTAAAAAAAGAAAACAAAAAATATCTAAAACCGTCATTATCTATTTATGTTTTTTTTTTTTCTAGTGCGTATATGCTATATGTATAGGGTACATATGTATATGCACGTTCTTGTAGATACGATAATATATTGACCAAAAATTTGTTATTATTATGACTATTATGGATATTTTATCGTTTCACGGTACTTTTCTTGTACATATTATATTATATATATATATATATATATATACATACGTAATGTTTATTAATTTAATATAAGTAGATACATATATACATAAAAACAATCTAATTGATTACATATTAAAAAAAAATCAATATCGATATATTGACAAGTGTAAGATTTTAAAACGTCAGTCCAGTCCAGTCAAATATGATTGCCAAAAAAGATGAAAAAAAAAAACAAAAAAAAACAAATATATTTATCTAACATACATACATATGTATGTAAAGTTAAAATTAACCGTTAAATTTTTATCATATAATATATAATATGTATAAGTATATATCGATATAATATATATATATATATATATCGAAACGTAGTTATATATCGATAAACAAAAACAACAAAATTATTGCGTAGGAATGTATTCATTATAACGTATTAAGTAATTGAACTTTTATTATAGTTATATATCTATAGATATACATTTTAATACCGTTGTTATTAAGTATATTAATATCAAGAATATCCTAATTTTTCATATAGAAATAATAAAGAGTTAATATTAACTACTAACTACGAACTAAGGCGTATGTACATACAATTACGTAGTATAATTAAAATTAATAACTTTAAAATAACATAAAAATTAAATCTATAACGTAAATTATTTTGATTAAAAAAAAAAAAAACAATAATTCTTTGTAGGTATTCTTTTGTACTGCATTACAAATGAAAAAAGTTAATATTAAGTCAATATAACTGTAAATAAGGATAAAGGAAAAAAAAGAGTGAGAAAAACAAAACAATAAAATAATTTCCTGATGGTGTATACACAAGTTATACATATTTCATTATTGACGTCATTGATGAAAATTCGAGAAAAAAAAAATTTCCACAACGACGTCATCAAAAATTGGAGAAAATTGAATATTGGAAAAATTCTATGGTTTTTTTTTTTTTCATTTTATTTATTAAGTAAATATTGTAAAAGGAAAAAAAAAGAACAAATAAAGTTACTGATTGGTGTATAATGGTGAAAAGAGATAGAAAAAAAAAAAAAAAACAAAAAATGTATTTATTTCCTTTTTCTCTCAAAAAAAAAAAAAATTTTTTTTGGTCTTTTTTATTAAAGAAAATAAGGTAAAAACAAAAAAAACAAAAAAATTGAAAAATTGAGAAAAAAATTATTTATAATTTATGACAAAAAAGAAAAAAACGAAACCTATGTACAAAATAGAAATCCTAGTACCTACACATATGATAACATAAGTATAACAGAAAATTTTATCATATAAAAGCAGATATGTAATGTTAAAAATAATGACAAATATACTTATTATATTTTACATACAATTCACTGTTACTATTTACTTTACATAAGTAGTATTTTTACTGTATATTATCATTTTTTTTTTTTTTGGATAACTGTAAATTTTAGTATGTATTTACAAAATTTTATTTAACTAAATTAGAGATAATATTCCCAATTTTTATATGGAATATAATGAAATGGAGTAACACAATTTATAATTTCAACATTTTTAAATAATATAGGGAGTAAAAATTTAGAAAATTGAAAGGAAAAGGATAAAAATATGTATATATTTACTTAATTCTTTTTTACAACACTAAGGCAATATTTTTTTGGCGCGTTCTAGAATTTTTATCTCTTAAAAGTATGTATGAATGTATTTATGTATATTTTATATATGTAACTACTTACAGAAAAAAAAAAAAATTTTTTTTTCGCGGTTCTTTTTTTTTTTTTTGTTTTACAGTTACACAATTTTTGGGTATACTTAAAACTGTTAACTTACTATACATATTATATATTTTTAGAATAATGTCCTTGTTCATATTGTATTAAAATATACTTATATATGTTTGGGTGTGTGTACTAAATCCAAATGAATCCATCATGAAAATCATAAATAATTCGGTTCTTTTTTTTTTTTTGGTTTTTTTTTTATTTTTTTACTGTTTTAGGATGATGAGAAAATGAAAAAAATTTATATGAAAGCTTTTTCTTTTTGGTCCTTTTAAGAAAATGGAAGAAGAAAATTTATATATAATATACATTTTTTTTTTTTTTTGTAGTTGTTTTATTTTCTATAAATAAAACATTATAAGGAAAGCTTTGTAAAAATTTAATAATTAATATATATATACATATATATATACATATATATATACATATATATATAATTATAACATATAATAATATAAAATATTGTAAATGTACTTACAAGATACATATAAACGTACTTATAAATATTGTTTGAAAAGGATGATGTACATATATACATATATAATATATTATATACATAATAATTGTATTATGCCTTTTGCTTTTTTATTAATGTTATGACGCCTAACGTATACTTAAAGTATTGTCTATATCTAATGTTTTTTTTTTTTTTTTCAAATGATTTAAATATTGAATGATTTTTAATAACTATTTTTCTATATATACGTACATATTTATATATAATATACATAAATTTATATTAAGTATAAACGTTTTTTATACATATAAAAAAAAAATATATATATGTATATAACGATTGTTTGTTACTAAGCAAGGATTTTTATTAAATTTTTTTTTATATAAGTAATATATATATATATATATTCTTTGAACCAGATTTAAAAGTTGGGGTAGGATATAAAAAGTTAAAAGATATGTTGAAAAATTTGAATTTAATATTTTATATATATTATATATATATACATATATATATATATATTTAGCAGAATGAAAACTTAACTTTAAAATTATACTTAATATTAGATGTATACTTATAATAAGAAATTGATTTAATTTAAGATGAATAATAAGAATAGAGAATTTTTTTTTCATAATCGAATTAAACAACAATAAGATATTATAAATAAATAAATAAATAAATTAAAAAAAAAGTGTTGAATTTTATTTAGAAAAAAAAAAAACAATAACTATATAGTACTTATATGTACTTATTAAAGAGGACATTCATAAGAAGTTTGTTTAAAAAGAAAAGTCGTTTCGTTTTAAAGAATATTTAATTTTTAATTTAGACTTAAATCATTTAAAATTTATATTTTAAAATATAATATTTATAAATAAAGAATCTTATTATTGACCCGTATTTTATTTCAATTATTTTTTTTTGTTAAACTTAATATTTACAAATGACAAAAATATCATATAAAAAAGATTATATTAATATAAAATTGACTAGGAGAAAAATCTATTTATAAAAAATTTGATATAATTAATAAATATATATATATATATAGTTACATACTTAAGTTATTAATAAAAAAAAAAAATATTTATATATAAATAAAATTTTCAATAACTATAATAATGGAAATTAAAAATTATTAGTTTATTATTTATGTATTTCTATTATTATTTGTTGATGGGAAAGATAAAATATAGGTTGTATTCAGTTTTTTTTTCCTATATTGTCATAGGTAGGTATATATTTAAATTTTATTTATATTTATATAATTTTTCGTAATAAAAATCAAATTTCAAGAATTTTCTATTAAAATTAACAAAAAAAAAAAAAATAAATAAATAAATATCAATTTACATTTATAAATAGATTTATTTATTTATTTATTTTTTTTTTTTTTTAAATATAACGACATATAAGAAAAAAAAAAAAAAAACAAGGTAATTTTATATGTCAAAACTAGATATATATATATTTTCATTTAAAGGTAATAAAAACAAAAAACCTCTTCCCTCTTTATTCACAATAAATTAACAAAATCAATTTTTGTAGATTTTTACAAATAAAGTCATGTATGTAAGTAAGTATAAATGTTAAGAAAAAAAAAAAAAAACACGATTTTAAAAAAGAAAAAAAAAGCAAATCATTTTTAAATAAATAATTTTATAAATTTCTATGAATGAATTATTCATAATTGAAATTTTAATAAAAGTTATTACCTACCTATAGATACAATATTAGTATCTATAGAATAAGAATCACTTATATACATATTATACATACCTAAGTTAGATAAATAATTTTTTAAAATTAAGAAAAATTGTATATTGATACACAGGTACATGTCTATAATAATATTGAAAATTTTTTTTTTCAGAGTATATTTTTATTCATTCACATTCTAGCCATCCCTTACTAATATTTAAAAATTTTAATCTTACTTATGCTTCAATAAAATCTGAATTCTGAAATATTTAATTATGCACTAAAAGTTTACAATTGCACAATTTTTGAAAAATTATTAAGTACTTATTTCTGATTTAACAGTTTATTTCTTTTAGGTTCTACATTGTTCGCGTTCCTTTTATACACGAAAAGGGTAGTTGAAAGTAGTTGATAAATGGAACGCTAACTTAACATATAATCATATTTACTTCTATCTACATTTTTTCAAAGATTGATGCAGTTGGGAGTAGTTGGGAATAGAAAAGAATAGTTTACTATGTAAAAGGAACGCAAACATTATAATTTACCAAAAATTCAAGCAATTGGAATGTTTTATATAACAAAAAAAAAAATAAGAAAAAAAAAATTCCCCGATCTTTAAGGACAATATTAATAAATGAATAAAAAAAAAATAATAATATATTATAAATTAAGTAAAACATATCACATAGGTATTTTATTCTTTTTTTTTCTGCAATTAACTGCAAATGATGAAAATTTTTCTTTCAAATCCGAAAAAGAAATTAACCGTAAGATATCAGATAGTGAACCTACCCTTAGATAAATTTCAATTAAATCAAAACAAACAAATAGAGTAAATTACCTAACTTTTCAAACAATTTAAAATAGAAATGTACTAAAAGAGAAGAAAATAAAAGAAATTTCTAAGGACATTTGATTTTTTTTTTATATTTATATTATATATATATATATATATGTACTTATATATATTATTTTTATTTTAATTTTAAATCTAATGAAACAAAACAGAAAAATAAAAAAAAAACAGTGTTATGTATAGTATTATGTCTATGTCCTTCAAGTACAAGTTTGTGCATAAATAAAATTCCAATTAAAAATAATAATAATAAAATAAATACATATAGGTATATATAAGTACATACATATATTTATTATTATACCTATATACTTAATTATTATATTAGAAAAATTCAAAACAAATAATATCTGCGCCAAATATTTTAACTATTTTTTTTTTCTTTTTATATAGGTATACATATGCATACAATGTATACAATATATATATATATATATATGCATTAAAAGTATGTGTTTTTTTTGTATAAAGAATGTTTTATTTTACTTTTCTTTTTTTTTTTCATTTATTTTTCTGTTTTTTTTAATTTTTCAAAATAAATTATGATAAACTTGAATAGTTTTAAAACACATATAGTTACATACATATATAATACTTGTATACACGATACATTTAACATATCATTTCTAAAAAAAAAAAAAAAAAAAAAAAAACATACAACTTAAATAAATTTTATAATATATACAATTTCGATAAATGAATAAATACCTATCTAAGTATCTAATAACATACCTATATATATATAGAGATTATTTATTAATTTTAACTTTATATAATATACGTAAGTTATATATACGATATATATAATATGTACTCATCTACTTACATATTATATGAATATGATTATTTTATAAATATTATTTTTCAGTTTGCATATACATACATATATGTATACCTACATAGATACATTGTATGTATATGCAATTGGTGCATTTATGATTTATTCTAAATTTTTAGTATCTCCCTGCTATCAAAAAAAAAAAAAAACAACAAAAAAAAAAAATAAACAAGAAAATAAACATAAAATGAAAATCCATGAGAAAATTGAGGTAAAGGTTAAATGACACAAAAATTTTTTTTATTTGAAAAAATTTTCATATAGAAAAATAATTAAAAAAAAAAAAAAAAAAAAAAAATACCTAGGTACTTATTATTTATTTAATCTAATAAAAAAAAAAAATTCCTACATTTTTTTTTTTTTATTAGATTAAATAAATAATGTAATTATTATAAAATAAAATTGATGGGTAATGATTGATTATTGTATCTTATAGTTATATTTATCCTAAAATAATTAAATAAACCTGTTCAGTCTCATTAAATTATAGGTACCTATTTCGAAATATTAAAAACTTGAAACATATTTTTGTTTTTCCATTTTTTTTTTTTTTTTTTACTTTAACAGTTACTTAACAATTAATAAAAAAAAAAAATCCAGAAACATTTTTCTTGAGGCCAAATAACAAAACAAAAAAATCTTAAGATTTTTTAATTAAATTTTCCATTATTTTTTTTTTTGTTTTTATGTAAGCATCTCCTAGGTGGTATGTAAAGGTAGGAGTTAAAAAAGCATTTTCAAAAAATAAAGGACAATATTACAAAGTTTTAGTTGCATTTCAATTCAATTCCAAACAAAATCTTTCAATACAAATAATTAAAAGCGCTCTTTTTAATTAATGATAATTAGCAAAAAAAAAAAAAAAAAAATTACATATAGGTTTTAGGCACTTTAGATACTTTTTTTTATTAAAAAATTAAATATAGAAAAATCATTTTAAACAAAACAAATATAATTTTCAATATAAGTAAAGAAAATAAAAGTGTTTTTTTTTTGTTTACCTTGGAAAAAATACTAAGTAGTGCCATTTCAACAGAAATCATTTGAATTTAGATTTTTTGATATTTTTTGTTTTTTTCACTTAAATTCGCTCGGGTTTGTTTCTATTTTTTTTTTTTTTTATTTTTTGAAATTTTATTGAAATTTTTCTTACTTTCTTTGTTTTTGTTTGTATTTTTTTTTTTTTTTACAATTGAATTTCCTATGAAAATAAAAATAGGATATCAATGATAAAATAAAGAAAAAAAAAATATTTTTTTTTTTTTTAGATAAATATATTATAAAAAGAAAAAAAAATGATTAATTGTAAGGACATTAACAAAAAAAAAAGCAAAGCACCTACAAAACTTTAAATAAACAAAAAAAAAAAAAGGAATTCAAGTACCTATCTACCCTGAAGTAAATTTTATTAAAGGATTTATTTTGAATTACTTATTCAATATTTTAGATATTCATTTAAGTAAAATTTAATTCCGTCATTTTAGTACCCACCTATAATAAAGATATTCTTTACTTTTTTTTTTTTTTAAATTAAAACACTAACTATTAAGTATCCGCCGAATTCAAATTAATAACCTTGTGATTTAAATAAAAAAAAAAAAAATACCTTGTCTTGCCAGTTTCCAAAATAATCAAATAGAAATAATCATTTTTAGATCAAATTATTGAAATTTTTATGTACCTATTTGGAGAGTTGGTTAATTTTAAAAATTTCTATTAAATCTCAGATTAAAAACTAAAATATTAACATCCTTTTTCAAAAATTCTATATAAGTATAAGTATACCTATGTATATACATATGAAAATATCCCAAACTAATTCCTTCATTCGAATTTAGTTAAAATATTTTTCATATTAATTTTATCTTTAGATTTTTATAAAATTTTTAGAATAAAAGAAAACAAAAATTTCGCTTTTCTTAGAAACTATAAAAATTAATCTAAAAAAAAAATTAAAACAAAAAGAATTTTTTTTTTAAAAGAGAAAAAATTTTTTTTTTTTTTATTATGTAGGTAATGTACCTATTCTTACCTTAAGTAGTAATGACTAATGTATGACATAGGTTGTTTTTTTTTTTTTTTTATCACACTTAAATAGTAAATATGTACTTATGTACATACATATATAAATAAGTAACTATATTGTACCTAGTTATATTTTGTCTAGACAAAATTTAAAATTAGTTATTAAAATTCATTTATTAAGCGAAATATTATTTTAGATGAACAGATCAGAATAAATATGTACATAAATAAGGTATAAATTAATCTTTCCAAGAAATTTGCCCCAAAAAATTTACTTTTATTAGGTCAAATATTTTTTTTTATTAATTTCAATAACTCAAAAATAGAAATTTTAAATAATTATAGGGTACCTAGGATAATTATTAATTTTTATAAATTAGCTGGCCTATGTGGTACATTTTTTTTAAATCTTCACATATGCCATATAATTTTTTTCGCCTTTTTATATACCTATACATTTTTTATATCGTCGCTATACAGCAAAAAGTGACCATCCACAAAAATGGCATTGCCAAATTAAAGAGGAAAATTCAAACTTCCCCCCCGATGATATATTTTTTTCAGATGGTCAGTTTTTGTTGTAAAGCGAGACGATATATACGTATTATTTATATACAAAAACGAAAAAGAGTGCAGTAGAGTAAGACTCTTAAAAAAAAAAAAAAGATGATTCTTGATTTTCAAATTTGTTACCTATATGGTCATGAATTATGGACTTACACTTTTAAAATATTAAATTCAGAGAAAAAAATCACAAAAAGATCACAAAGACTTTTTTAAATCTTGAGTACAAAAAAAAAAAACAAAAATTATTCGTATGTAGGGTAAGGTAGTAAATAGGTAGTAATTTAAGGTACATTATAAGTTAATATTTAAATTACAATTAAAAAAAAAAAAAAAATCTTTAAATGATAGAAAATTTAAACTATTAACTAGATAGGATCATAGATTTTGCCTTAAAATTAATAAAACCATAAACAACATATTTATTACTTAAACTGAATAAAAATTAAATTTACCTTAAATGATTTTAATTTCCGGACAACAAAGTTGTTGAGTTTATTAGACCAATTTTTACATTTCATTAGGAGGCCTTTTTAAATATTTAGGTATTATTTAAAATAAGAATTTTTTTTTTAAATAAAAAAACAAAAACAAAATAAAAACCGTGAAAATTATTTTAAAAAACAATAAAAAGGATTTCTATCTTTTTTTTTTGTTATTTTGTTTTTTATATTTAATTTATTTAGCACCGGATCTTTATTTTATTTTATTAATTTTTATTATTTATTTTATTTATTTTTTTTTTTGTTTTAATTTAAGAGAAGATTTTTAATCTTTTAAATAATTTTGATTTAAGTTTTTAATTTTTCAATAAAAAATTTTTTTTTTTTTTTTTATTTTACTATTATTTAAATACTTTGTATTTTTCGATTTAATTTTATTTTTTATTTATTTAAATAATAATTTTTTCATTATATGAAAGTTTTTTTTTTTTTTATTATTATATTTCATATAATTCCCGTTATTTTTCATTTAAATATGTATATAACAAAAATTATTATGGTATGGTATTATAAATTTTAAAAAATTGTGTTCTTTCACTGTTTTTATACATCACACACACACCCCGTCTTACTGTTTTTTTTTGTTTAAGAAAAGTTTAGTTTTTATTTAGAAAAAATAAACAATTAAATAGTAAATAAAAATAGTTATTATTTATATTTTTTGTTTTTGTTTGTTTTTTGTTTAAGAAATAAAAGTTGTTATAAAAATGAGAAAAATAATATTAATTACATTATTAGTTATTAATATTTTATTATGAAATGAAAAATTTAACCGTCTTTTTTTGAAGATTTTTTTTTTTTTTTTTTTTTGTAAAAATTTCAGATTTTTTTTTCTCTCTTTATATGGCGCTGTTTATTTTAATTAATTTATTTTTTATTTTTATATACATATTATGTATATTTTATATTATTTGTTTTTTACTTATTTAAAATTAAAATTTTTTTTTGTTAAAAAGTTATGAGGATTCAGTTTTCTTATATATTTTATTTATTTTTTTTTTTTTTTTTTTGTTGTTTCCAAAGGAATATGTTTATATTGTTATGGCAGCAAAAAATTTTATTTTTCTTTTTAAAATACTGTTATGATTATTATTAGCATGGAAATTTTTATTTAATATTAATTTTAAAGGCATTGTCTTTTTTTTAATTAATTAAAAATTATTTTAAATCAAAATATAGACGTATATATATATATATATATTTATTTTTGATAAAAGCAAATTTCTGTTTTTTTTTTCTTTGAACACAACTTAAGTTTTTAGTTATTATTTAAAATTGAAAATCAAAAATTGAAAAAAAAAAAAAAAAAACAACGAAAAGAAAAATTTTTAATTTTTGTTTTTTTATTTTTTGTTGAAAATGTATTTTTATTAAATTATTTTAATTATAGTGTGTTTTTGTTCTTATTTTAATTTATTTTTGATATAAGAAAAAAATAAAAAAAGTAAAGGAAAAATTTAATTCTGATTTCCGAATACAAAAATTTATTATTTTCAAAAAATGAAAAAAGAAGAAAATTCAGACTTATATATTTTTTTTTTTTTTTTTATTTTAATAAAATAAATTTATTTTTTGTTCTTTTTTAATTTATATTTTTCTATTCAACTCTTTTATATTTATTTATTTTTTCTTTTTTATATTGAGTTTTTCATTTGGGCGCCAATTCATTGACCCCTTTTATAAACAGTTATAAACACAAAATGTTACTGTTTTCTGTTCTGAGTATATATATATATATATTTTTTTTTTTGCTGTATTATTTTCTTTTTCATATAATTTGTAATTTTTATTTTTTTTTTATTTGTTTGCCGTTTGTTTTCAAAAAAAAAATTAATAAAAATTTTTGAAAAATAAAAATATTAAATTTAAAAGCAAAAAAAATTAAAATATCTCGGCACTTGTTAGAATTTCACTTTAGTATTTTATTTTTAAGTACCTACTAATTGATTTTTCTTTTTTTTTTTTTTTTTTGGTTCTTAGGTATCTCACAATTAAATAATTTTTATTTTTTTTCAATTATTATATATACATATGTATATATGTATATATATTTTTTTTAATCCAATATGAAAAAAATTAAATAAAATTTAAGAAATTATTTTACGCGACGTTATTTTGTTTTTTTTTTTTATATTTTATTAAAAAGTTTCAATTTTTTTATTTTTTTTTTTTAATTGGAAAAAATCAAATGAAAAAATTTTTTAATTTTAACTTTTTCAATTTAAATTTTATTTTTTTAAATAAAATAAAAATAAATTCCTTATGTATAAAAAATATTATAAGATAATTTTTTTTTTATGTTGTTTGTCTTGTTTATTATTATTTTTTTTTTTCTTTCTTTTTTTGTATGAAATTTGAAAAAAATTAAAAAAATAAAATTAAAACACAAGAGCAATCAATTATTGCTTCTAAACAGTACGAATTGTCACAAGAGACTGAATTTAAAATTATGAATATTTTTGTTGATTTGGTTTTTTAGTTGGACTTTGCTTTTGCTTACATTTTGCTTCTTTGCTTCCTTCCACTCCACCACACAAATCGACAAACTTAAATTTTTAATTCAAAACTCTTGATTTAAAATTCATATATATTTTCATACACACACAAGTAACAAATCCATAATACATATTTGATTTTTTATATATAATATAAAAAATAAATATAAAAATATGTACAATTTTATTTTTATAAGAAATAAATAAATGTATGTATAAATGAGTTTTGTTCGGTTTGTTTTATAACATTTATAACATGAAATTTTATACAGAAAAATCAAAAATGGTTTAAATTGAGAGAATTAATTCAAAAAAGAGAAAAATTCATATAGGTTTCATTTCAGTTTATATGGTTTCTGCTGTTCAGTGTAAATTCAGTTGGTGTTGTGTTTGTGTATTTTGTTATTATATTTATATATTTATTTATATTAAGAAATACAGTATAACGAATAATGATACACAAACATTATATGAAACTATATTTGATGTTATATCATATATGTATGTACATATGTATATAACATGTTAATATATTATATACTATGTAAAATAAAATGTAGTATTCAAATCGAATATCAATCCATATAGACTATAGAGTAAAAGTGTATAGATAGACTATAGAGAAAGAATAAGAGATTTATAGAATATAGAATACCATAAACATAACATGCTCTGCTCAGTGCTCAGCTCAGATCATAGAAGAAACTCTACTACGATTATCACCTCTTTCTCACCTCTTTTCATAAATGCTTTTAAAAAAAACAATGAAAATTCAGTATATTATAAATACCAAAAAAAAAAACAAACTCTCTAAAAAGCCTATGATTTTGATTATGAATATGTATGGAAATATGGAATGGAATGAATATGATTTAAGCTGAGCAAAAAAAATTTTAGTTATGTAGTATCAGTTTGCTGTACTGTCCTGTATGTATAGTGTATTAGTGTTTGTATGCTATCTATACTGTGTACAGTGTACGCAAATAAAAATAAAAACATATACCTACCTACCTATAATAAAATAGAATGAATCTATCTATACATTCTTTCAACCAACAACAATTTTAAATTTGTAGAGTAGTAACACTGTTTACAATAACAGAATAATGAGAGAGACAAAAATTAAACTTTTCATTTCTCAAATCTCAACCAGAATTTATTCAAATTGAAATTACACACATTTACAAACCCATATTAATTAATTATTATATTTCATAAATAAAAATTTTATTTTTGATGTAAATAAAAAAAAACAAATATAAAATTCTCTCACACAATACAATTGCAAATTTTAAAATCAAATCAAATTTTATTTATAAAAAGATGTTATATACAAAAACAAATTTTATGTATTTTGTGTATATAAAAATTGAATGGAATACATATATGTATAGTGTTAGAGACTGGTAGAGAAAAAATGTGGAATGTAACAACGCACACAAACAAACATATATGTTTGATATATTAAAATTTAAAATATGATGAATATACTTGTTCAAATCTAAATTCTTATAATTTATTTTTTTTTTTTTTTTAATTTTACAGAAAGAGAAACTATATACATATACGTAAATTCTTCAACCGCATACAAACTCTTATATTATTTATTTATTATTATTATCGTATTGTAAAAAGTTTCTCTTGTTTTTCTTTTTTTTTTTGTTATAACTTATTATAATATAATTTACAGAATGGACTGGTATGGTATAGTGGTATGGTATTTCGAAATTTTATTAAAATATAAAAATATTTATCCCTACCACTTTATTAAGTACTTTGTGGTAGGTATTTATATAAAAAAATTTTTTCGCGCATACGCATACAATAATAAATAAAAATAAATAAATAAATATAAAATATGTAAGTATGTAACTAACACTATATTTTTTTTTTTGTGGAAAAATGAAAAATTTGAAGTAAAAAACAAATTAAGAAAAACAATACAATATATGTATGTAAAATAAAATTATGTATTTAAGTTAAGAATAAAATGTATAATAATATAAAGCACTTTGGAAAATGTAAAGAAATATGTAACAGAGAGGAAAACAGAAAAAAAAAAAAAACAAGTAACATTAAAATGAACAACTGAAACAAAATATAAATGAAAATATAAAATGTATAAATATTGAGTTAAAAAAAATAGTAAATAATATACTCTGTGGTATATGTTTGTACATAAAATTTAAATAGAGTAGAGTTATCAATATTACGATTTACGAATTTATAAAAAACAAAAGAATTATTACACAATTGAATTGAAACTTACGAAGTACATAATATTATTTCATAGTACCTACCCTAGTTGGATTTACTCAAATTATCTTTAACCATCTTTTTTCAAATACAGTCAATATCGGTTATAACGACATTGAGCGGACCGACAAATTTGGTCGTTATATCCGATATATCGTTATAAACAATATCAAAATTTTTTTATTATAAATTAAAAGAAGTATTATTTATTTATTTATTCAAGTCTTTATTTCACCGTTTTTAACAAAAAATAAAAAAATTATAATAATATGTACTTTACATACATTTAACTGACCTAATGTAACATGCACATCTAAATAAAAATGTTAGAAATATCAAACTAGCACCACAACCAGGCGACAAGTAGGCGGCAAAAAGTAACGGGTCAATCGTTTGATGCTTTTTTTCGTAACTAATAATAATGTATGTATTTTTCTTTATTTTGTTTTTTCGTCGTTATAACCGATAATTTTTTCTTTTTTGAAGTAAAAATAAGTCGTTATAAGCAATTTGTCGTTATAAGTGATATCGTTATTTCCGATATAAATTTGTTTGAAATTATATGAACTTAAAATCGGGACTTTTAAAAGTGGTCGTAATAAACGATATGTCGTTATAACCAATGTCGTTATAAACAATGTCGTTATAACCGATTTTGACTGTATGTATGTATATTTTAAAAATATATTATTTTCATACATATTATTATATACCTATATAAAAAAGAAATCAAACATTTATATATATACATATGTATATCTTTACCTATACGTTTAACATTATACATCAGATATACCCTTCTTTAAATGTTCTACATTTTTAATTTTGAACTTTAACCCGACTTCTCAATGTTCTTCATTTACTTAAAACACATATGGTCACATTATATTTGATGTAATAAAGGTAAATAAATATATAAAATAACACAATTTTTATTTTATTTTTATTTGTTTGCCTTCGTTTATTTTGATTTCGTTTTATTTTGATTCTCATTTTCTGTCCCTTCTTCAACTCTCCCCCCGTACAAAAAATTTTCTTTTTTGTTTTTTTTTTTTTTTGTTATTAAAAATAAAATTTAAGAAAAACGAAAAAGAAAAAAAAAAAAAATAACAGCAAAAACGTCATTAATAATAAAACAGCATCAAGCAATCAAGCATACATTTTATTGGTATATATGTAATATACATATGTAGGTATATAATGTTACAATACAACGTACGTAAATTTATGTTTTTTTTTTTTTTTTTTTTTTTATTATGTTACATATTATGTATATTTTTATTACAAACTACCACATTCATATATGCATTTTCTGTACTCATTTAAGTTGATTATTATACGAAATACAAATATAGAATATATGTTAACATGAAATATAAATTGATACTTTTATTGTGAAAATTTTTTAAAGAGAAACCTACACAAAGATAAATCTGTAAATAAAAACCTACGCGAAAAATGTTCTTTTAATATATTAAAAAATAAAATCAAAACAAAAATTTTATTGTAGGTCCGTATGAATGAAAAAAAAAAAAATAAACAAATCTATCTCGTACATAATATAAACATAAAGAAATTTTCGCGCCTGGATTTTTTTTTATACAAATTACATACATACATATGTACGTATGTAAATAGAACCATACCTAATTTTCTAAATAAAAAGTTAATTTTACCATTGACTTAATTTGATATAATATTTTCTTCTCATATAAATGATAGGTTAGGTTACCTATTTATAATAAAAATTTAATTTAAAAATTTCATATACATATGTTTGTATGTATTTATTAAATGTTTAATTTAATTAAATTAAGAAAAAAAAAGTGATTAAAATTATATTTACACCTGAAAATAAAATAAAAATTTTATCGACGGAATTTTTTTACTACAATATTTGTGTGGAATGTATTTAATTTGAAAAATAAACAAAAACAACACAACACAATTACTCTGTGTATAGTGTACAGATAATGCATTTCCCCTCTCATATTGTATACATATTTTGATGGTTTAGAGCACGAATTTTCTTTTGAATTTTTCGTGTACTTTTGTGTATTTATGTTTACATTTTGTATACAAATGTATTAGTTAGAAGAGCACGATTTTTTTTTTTTTTTGGTATTGTTTATATTTTGATTTTTTATTTGTTTTGGTTTGGTGTAAATTTAGTTTCCTAAATTTTTCTTTTTCAATGTTTTGAAACACTAGAAATTCTTATTTCTATAAAAATTTCATGTTTATTTTATTTATTTTGATTTATGTAAGTTTAAAAATTAAAAAATGTAAATGAAATTAAAAAAAAAAAAAAAATTAATTTAATTTGTACAGTTATGAAAATAAAAGGTAAATAATATTATAATTAAAATTAAAAATTTTGATTTCATAATATTTAAATGAAAATTTAAAAAAAAATATTTTGTTTTTAACTAGAAAAAAAATACAAAATATTATGGTCATAGTATATATGTGTAGGCACATTATAAAATATGAATATGTACATATGCACTTACATATGTATGTATGTTTTAATTTTCGAATGAATTTAATATTGTTAAAATTATTCGTTATAATTTCGGGAAAAATTTTTTTAATTAAAATACATACACATATACATATGTACAATATAAAATAGTGTTTATAATATAATTAATTATTAATTAATATGTAATTTTAAATTATAATTAGATCTAAAATTTATTTTTAATTCCTTAAATCTACAATTTCCTTATGTAACTTGGTTAGGTAATAGGTATGCACGTATATGCATACATACATATGTACATAGTTTGTATGAAAGTTAAATTTTCTGGTTATGAAATATATAAAGGTATCATTTTTTAATACTTATTTAATATGGTTTTACTAAAATTCATATGTGCATACATATGTATGTATGTACATACAATCATATATACTTATATAGTAAATTCATAATATTATGTTGGAAGAACTATTAAATCTATTTTTAGAAAAGAATTTTTTAATTTCAAAAGTTTACTTTTTATCATAATATTTAATATTTTGATATGTACAACATAGATCAAAAACAAAAGTTTGAAAAAGAAAGCGCGGGAATCGGTTATTGGTATATAAAATATCTCATTTAGAAAAGAATTATGTACCTATGTAAGTATATAAGTGTGTATGTTTGTAAGTATTAACGTGATTTTAAATATGAATTGTCAAATTGAATAGTTTAGTACAATATGTTATGTATTGTAGTATTTTTTTTATAATATCAGGATTCAGGATATATATGTACATATCTACTTATAATGCGCCTTATGGAGATTAAGATTACCTACATATTATGTACATACATCGCTTGTTACTCGCTCTAGCCAGGTAATAATCCCATCAAGATTTATTTCGTATTATGTACCTATCATGGAGATTTATGGAGAAATCCGTTTTATCCTTTATAATTTTTATTAGGCTTCCAAATTGTATCGTTAATGATTTTTAACAGACAAAGCTTTAGATTTTCAAATTAATTTTTTACGCTAAGCCATTGATTAATCAGTTGTGTTGTAGAAGATCGTGAAAAAGAAATATATTTTAAGCTATTTATGCTCAATCTATTATCTGTTCCAAATCTATGTTATTATAACCTACACCTAAAGTATAGTGTATAATTATTTTCGTATGGAGTTTGTAACCACCAAAAGGAAGCGAGTTAGATATGGACATGTATATATATTCTGAATCACGATGACCTCTTGAGTCGATTTAACGATGTCCGACCGACCGTTCGCACGATAACTCAAAAACTAGTAAGGCTATCTCGATGCAATTTATATAGTAGGTTACTAATTTCGAAAAGTAGGCTAAGTTATAATCTGGAAAAAATCGGTCATGGAAGTCATGGAATCGGTCGGTCATCGGATTCTGGAAGCTTCCGAATGATTTCGAAGCAAAAGAGATTATCTCCGAAACCAACAAAGATAAAACTTTTAAATTTGGTACAATGGTGTTCCTTCATGTTTAATTTACGTCTCTGAAATTTGAGAAGATATGGTCCATAAGTTCGGATTTTGGAAGTTTCTGAATCGAGCCCCAGAGAAAACGAGATTATCTCCAAAACCAACAAAAATAGAACCTCTAAATTTCGTACAATGATGTTCTTTCATGTTTGATTTAAGTCTCTGAAATTTGAGAGGATTTGGTCACTGGTTTCGGTTTTTGGAAGCTTCCGAACAAGCCCCAGATCAGACGAGTATATCTCCATAACCAACAAATATAGAACCTTTATTTTTAGTACAATGGTGTTCTGGCATGTTTTCTTTATTTGATAAATTGGAGTGGTAATTCGGGTACCTGACACGCGCCTCCCAAGGGCTAACAAGCATATCTTCGAAATTAATAAAGATAGAAACTTAAAATTTTGTACAAGGTATGTTAAAGGATGCCTCTTTTACGTTCCTGAAATTCGAATTGAATAAGGAAAAAAAGCGAAGAAAATCAAGAAACTGCTAAAAAAACTTATGGATTTTTAATTCAATTGGAATTATTCAGGTGTAGGGTATTAAGAAGTCGGTTGCATTGACTTACTGTTACATTTACTTGTTTTTTTTTAAATGTGTTTAAAATGTGAAATATGTAATACATACACATATGTGTTTATATGTTCCTCTGAATATATTATAAAACCTACATGATATTATAAAACCGACTATAAAACCAAATCCATGCTAAATAAATCACTAAGAGTTATTAGAATTTATTATTAACGACAAGAATCTCTTAAAAAAGATTTGAAAGAAATATGTATTTTTGTATGTATGTCTGAAGCAGTGTGTAGCTGTTATATGTCTGGAGCATTTTGAATTTTCTCCAATAAAAGTTCAATTAAGTGAAATTTTTTAAACTTATTTAAACGATTACGAGGTACATTATGCATTTCTTAAAACTAAAGTAAGTTGAAATCAGGGCTGCCTCCTTTTGACATCTAATGAGCGAAATAAATTTTTAACACTTATGTACATTCATATGTACAGTAGTTATTAAGAATAAAACATATACATAATGTATATTATGTTAATTATTTGATCTTTAACATCATTTCATGTATGAAAGAAATTTAGAATAAACTACCTAAAATGTACGTACATATGTATAGGTACCTATAACTTACGTTTATAATTCAATTAACAACAGCATAATTTAAACGGCCTACGGCTATGAATTTTTCTTCAAAAGTTCATTTTTAAGCATTTTAGAAAGCGTATTTTGTATATGCAATTTGTCGGTTTATGAAATGCACATATTTGTGAAAGATCTAGAAAATGAATTTATGTTCATTTACCTTGTGTGAAACGATTTTTGGAATGTGTCCTCCTCCCAAAAAAATAAAATATATGTATAGGTGTTAACAAGAGAAAGAAGTGATTAAATAAATAAGTCAATGAAAGGTTTTAACACTACAAAATTATCAAAATAAAAAATTACTTTAGAATTAAAACTAAACTAATAGAATTTATACCTATTATAAGCTTTAAGAAATTCTATAGAATTGCATAACTAGAACAAAGTTTTATTTATATTTTATTTAATATTTCTACCTATACAATAGAACTTATAAGTTATTTTATTTAATTCAATTTCAATATTTCTGTTATAAGTACATAATATGTACGTACTTAAAGTATGTATATAAACTTTTTCAGGACCTTGGCAAATTTTTTATTAAGGTGCATAGATAAGGTACCTATTATAAGTATATGTACATAGATAGGTTTACTTTATACACAAGGTAGATAATTAGGTTCTTATATATGTATGTATGCATTAGATTCTGGCATAATCTTATAAATGTTTGTAAAAATTTAAAATAGGTAGGTAGGTACCTACATTATAATATGTACTTACATACATATTAAAGGTATTAGAATGAAGTATGAAATATTTACACTCTAGTATTACATTGTAATATACTCGTATTTCATCTCTTTAAGAAGTTGTATGTACTTTCGTAGGTACTTACATACATAAGTATAAACATACATACTTATTATAATATTCATAATATGTTTCAGGACAAGTACTGCATGCATACATACCTACATAATTATTATTTTTGTTTTTGAAAATTTTTTAAGCAAAGCAAAAGCACCTTCAAAATTTTTCCTTGATCTCTATTAACATTTTTTTTTTTTTATACTAAAAATTCGTGTCTGCTGAATTTATTTCTTTTTTCTCACTTTTCTGCATTTTTGTCAAAGAAAATGAAATACAAACAAAAAAAAAAAACAAAAAGAAAATTGAATAAAATAAGAAATCAAAAGTAAAAATACCTTAAAACCTAAAACTAAAAAAAAAAATAATAAAAATATTATTTTGAAAAAGCATAAAAATTATAAATATGTGTACATATCCATACATACATATGTTTGTCTATATGTTATGTACGTAAGTACCTATTTATAAGAATGAAAACAAAACGAAATCTACTAATATATATCATCGTTTTTCGTTCGTTACATAAAATATCAAAAAGATACAAATATGTACATACCTATGTAAGTACTAAGTATATATGTACATATTTTGGAATTTGGATGCATGAATATGCATATTATGTGTGGATATGCGATGCGTACACATAATTCATCAATCGCATAAACATGCATATATACATCCATATGTACATACATATGTATGCATGAAATTATATAATGTGTAATATTTAAGCATTTTTTTAAGTGCACTTTTAATGCAAAGCACATACATATTATGTAAATGTATCAGTGCATATATTATTTTATTTTATATACATACCTATAAGTACATAAATGAATGTACATACATATGTACATATCTAACTATAATCTATAGATTCATTTTTTGTAAACATACCCAATATCTATAACTATAATAAGTTATAACCTAGAAAAAAAAAACAATAACAACAGTAGAAAAGAGAAAAAGTAAAACCAAAATAAAAATGTTTGTTTCAAAAACAAAACAAAACCATACCCTTTACCGTACCCTCCGTTGTACTGATTTCTTTTCTATCTATTTTCTATTTTTGTTTTTAAATTTTGTTTTGTTGTAAATTGTAATTAATTCACTGTACTTTGCTTACTACTGCTGTGCTGCTACGGCTGGCTCAGTCTCTTTAAATCTTTTTCTCTTTCTTTCATTTTGTCTTGTCTCTCTGTCATCCCTCCTGTCCTGGTCATTCTTTTTTTATATATTTTTTTTTTACTATTTTTGGTTTTATCAACGGCCAACGTACAAAAATTATAAAGTTTTTTTTTTTTTCTTTAGAGTCAAGTCAAACTGCACGAAAAATCAAAATAAAGAAAACGATGAAAAATAGTTGTAGTTTCTTAATAAGTAATTTGTTTTTTTTACATAAATACATAAGTATGTACATAATATATATATTTTTTTTTACCGTAGTACTATATTTTAATGAATATCTATTATTTTTGTTTATTATTTTACTTAATCTAAAATAAAAAATTGCAAAGAAAATACCAAAAAAAAAAAAACCATAACAAATTTATATTACGTTTTAAGTTCCACAGTAGGTAGGTACGCATTCTTGTAATCGTGTAAAATATTAAACTACACATGCAAACAAATGTATGTTTACAGTATGTATGAATGTATGTAGGTGATAGCAAAAGGTATTAGGATTTAGGCATAGCATACGCAACGCATAGGCATAGAATATAAAAGAAAAATTCAAATGACAAAAAAATAAAAAGAAAAACAACAAAAAAATTTTAAATCAAAACATATTGAACGCATACATTGAAAAATTTACAAATTTTTGTTTGGAAAATTAGAGTAGAAAAATAACAATTTTTTTTTTCGTTTATACGAATTACGATAATATTGTGTTATCATTATCGTTTCGTAATGTTTTTGTTTTGATTTCAATATATAGAAGAGGGAAGTTCATGAAAAGTTGCGAAAGAGAGGAAAGAGGTGATTAACTAAACGTTGAGATTTAAAAAAAAAATTTTGTTATTGTTGGTTGTTTGGGTGATACATAGTAGGTATTTGATTTGATAGTATGTATGTATGTATGTTATATGTATCAACAAATTTTTTTTGTTTGAAAGAGGGCTGAGGAGTGAGGGGTACATATTACATATAATCATACATAATATATCGTATTTAAAAGTTAATAGAAAAATATATACTTTATTAACGCATACCTTTCCTATTATATGCATGGATCTACATACATACACATATGTACATATGTATGTATTATATTGTAAATATACATTTGTCTGTTTACATACTTATGTATGGGATATTCCCACTTTTTAAAAAAGCGGGTTTTTCCTGCTTTTTAAAAATGAGGTTTTTCCCGCTACCTAAAAATGATTGATTACCGCTAATCGATACTTAAAAATGAGGGATATTCCCGAAATTTCTGATATTTCTGATATCATAAATATGCACATACATAATTGGAGTAAATATGTACGTATGTATGTATGCACATATTATATACATAATTTTGAAGTACAAATAAAGTGTCAATTTGGTACAAACCAATTTGTTTTTATTATTTTTAATTTGAAAGCAATCACTGATAATTGTGATAAAAATGAATTATGTAGTAGCTACAGATAATTTTTATTAGGTTTCGCCTTTTGATCAATGAGTATTATGTATTTAATAATGAATGACTAATGACACATGCATACATACACAATATTAGGTACTTGAAAACCTACATACATATTAGCTACTTGCATACATACATACCATATAGTACCTATATATCGTTGAAAATGTAAAACATTTTATTTTTAAAATTTGGTGCAAAAATTTTTCCAATGTTAAACAATGAGTGTCGTTTTCGTCGTGCGTGGGTGATATTTTTTGTAAATTAAAATCGTATGTCGGTTTTTTGTTTTAATTTCGGAGTAACAGAGGTTTGTGTAACCTGTATACAATCTATAAAATATTAAACTAATCTTTAATTTCTTAAATTATTTTTTTCGCTAAGCTGTAGCGATAAATGATGTTAATGAGTTTTAAAATTGTGCATAAATAAGTAGGTATAGGTACCTATTTTATTTAAAATTTTGTCCGTAAACATGGGCAGTACCTAATAATAATACTTAATAATAATACATACTTAGTCTTATAATACGTCTAATTTTGGTAGG
The DNA here is from genome assembly GCA_947095535.1 of Poecilobothrus nobilitatus. Classification (NCBI taxonomy): domain Eukaryota; kingdom Metazoa; phylum Arthropoda; class Insecta; order Diptera; family Dolichopodidae; genus Poecilobothrus; species Poecilobothrus nobilitatus. The sequence continues at coordinate 32,815,696 of OX352774.1, forward strand.
AAAAATGCATAGGCATAATTACACATTTCTAGTGTATTATTGAATCCAAATTTTTAAAATTATTAATTACAAGTAAGTAATAGATACTTAATACCTAGTAGATAAATATGTACCTATCTATCTAGATTCTAGAATCTCGACTATTTACAGATTTTTATTGCTTTTCAAAATTTAAAATCTGTTATCCTTAAATGTTAATATTTTCTTCTTAATATGTAATTAACATACATATTATATATGTATACATATAATACGTAATTTATGTACATAGATTTACATATGTATATACATAGGTATTCAAAACTCTGATTTAATAATAGTTAAGAATACAACAAAAAAATAATAAAAATATTCATTTTTTTTTATTCATCAATTTTACACAAGTAAACATCAATCGTAATTTGCAATTCGCATGAATATCTACAAGTATTTACATCATACATACGTCGTCCCTGAGTTGTTTCACGTTCACTTTTGTGTTACGTTATTTTCTTTCTCTTTCTTGTGAAAAATTAATGTTTTGTTTACCTTTTTTTTTTTTTCAAAATTTTTTTCTTTTCTCTTCTCAGAATTGCAGTTGTTGCAAATTGTAATAAGTTTTACTTTATTTCGTTGAAGAACAAACAATAACAAAATATTGTATGTACCTACATATGTATTTATGTATACACATTGCATCAAATGCATAATAGCAGAATGTGCAATCTGATGCATAAATAACTTAGATATGTTTGATACGTATGGATACATATTTTATATGTGGATAAAAAAAAAAAAAAATTAAAATGAAAAAACAAAAAAAAAGCAGAAGAAAGTAATAAAAAATATGTATGTACATAAATATGTGTACAATTATTGTGCATTTTTTTTTTTTGTATAATGTTTTTATTGATGACAATAAAAGGGTAAATTGATGTAAACATCTATGTATGCCATTTGTTTTGACTGGTGTAAAAATTTACTTCTAACTAATAATTAATGAAAGACTATTACTACTACTACGAGAATATGCATATTGCATACAAACATACATACTATATAATTACTACTGACACAATACGACAGGTCAACGTCAAGAGTTTTTTTTTTTTTTGTTTTGACTTATAATATTGAGGACAGGTACAGCCGTACAGGTGAACATTTATTTTGTATTTGTTTAGTTTATTTACAACAAATTATTGTTAATATCCTTAAGCTGAAAGGATTACATATGTACAACTATTTTTTGTTTTGTTTACTTTTATATATAAAAATAGATAGAGAGAGAGAGAGAAGAAAGAGATAAAAAATGCGGAAACTATTAAACTAAAGAACTTCGTACTTATGTATGTACCTATGAATTTTAATAGGTAAATTAAATATGTGTAGTAAATAAAAAAATTGTTAATAGATTATAATGTTCAAATTAAATTTTTAAGATTTAATGTATTCAGTAAATATTTCAGTAATTATTTAAAAAGTTAAACTAAAAACAGTATTAAAGAGAAATATTATAAAATTTTCTATGTAAAACTAAATAGTCCGGCTATTGGCTAAAATAATACTGATAAGAAGGCAAATTTCATGGAATTAAAAAATACCTGATGAGATACATAAGATTCACAGAATTAACATAACGGCTGGATGACACAGTGGGTAGAGTGCTCATTGACAAGGAGATCATGTTCGTGTTCCACGAAAAGTGAATTTTTTTTTTATGCGGTTTTCAGTTAAGCTATTATTTATCAATATCAGGTTAACAAACTGTTTTAACTTATACCTTATAACTCACAGGATAACCAATAATAACCCTAATATAAACAAACACTTTTCAATAAATCTATATAACTGAAATATAACAAAATATAAACAAATAGAATTATATCGATTGTAATTTAAAACAAGCAATTCTACATATAATAATTAATAGGGCTAGTAGATCATCAAACTCTAGTACTGTTGTCTCATGTATTAATCGAGTGCGAATTAATTGAGATTAATTCTAATAATGAGAATAATTATATTTTTATTATAATATTCTCATTTGCTTACAATTATCATGACCCCCCTTATTCTACTACCATATTTTCCCTCTTCTTGTAACAAATTCCTATGTCAGGTAGACAGGCTTATCAGTCTAACGGTTGAACAATTAGTTTTCAAAAAATGCAAAAAACAAAAAAAATTTAGAACCTTTAAAAAAAAAAAAAAAAAAGAAATCAATTCTAACAGAGAGTTGATGGAGTTAGTTCTTTCTGTACTGAAGTGAAGTCAATCTAACTATTGGTTTCATAGGATATTTAAATAAAATAGTTCCGTTCTAATTTTCAGAAATGTTTTTAGATTAAATGATAAGATTGTCTATTTATTAACTGTTAACAATTATGCAATTGTTTATGTCGAGAACTGATACCTTTCTAGTATAGTAATATTATTCGCTAAGTATAGATATTTGATTATACATACCAAATTAATAAAAAAAAATATAATTTTTCAATTGAACCATAAATAGAAAGAGATGGATAGAGATTTACATAATATACAAGTATATAAAAAATATTTAAAATAAAAATATAATAGTGCGGTAAAATGTAAATTCATGGCACGAGCAGTACCATACCTTTGTCATACTTTTATTTATAAGTACCTTTAAATACAAAAAAAAAAAAAAAATTTTTTTTTTTATTCAAATTAGATACATATCACCATATTTTATTTAAAATCGGTATGTTATTATTAAAAATTAAAAAAAAAAGAAAAAAAAACCAGTAAAATTAAATGCGCACGCACTTTTACATTTTAAATATGAAAACTTGTAATGTTTGATTTAAGTCACACTTATGGGTTTTTCTTTTTTTTTTTTACATATTGTACATACTACATAACATACTTATATAGATAGATGAATAATAAGTACGTCACGCGTTTTAAATCACGTATACACGCAATATGTGTGATATGCAAATAAAAAATAAATTCTAAGGTTTTGATGGAATTTCTGTATTTTTCTAGAAATAATTTGAAAGAATTTGATTTGAGCTGTTTTTAGTTAAAATTAAAAACCTATTGCTTTTTTTTTATATCCGTACGAACATATACGATATTCATAGAATAATAAATTTACCATTAGGTTTCTGACACCTTAAAGAAGACAAACTAGATATGATAAAATATACACATATATTCTTGTTTAGTATCGAATTCAGAGTTGATTTAGTCAAGTAAGTTCCCATTCGTCCATATGTCTGCACGATAACTCATAAAATAAAGGAACTGTGATTCTCATATTTTTACCATTCCACTTTCTTAAAATATATTGAAGCCAGGCATTTGAAAGTTTTTAAGAAGAAGTCAAGGTTTAATGTACGAATTTCTGTAAAATTTGATTGGTCTAAAACAGGAAGCTCTGGTACACTCCAAACAACTTCTTTTTTTTACATAAACATAATTTATATATTCTCATGTCTTTCATACTTAATGAAGTTAGACATCTGAAATTTTCTAAAAATATTATCAAATTTTATCGCAATAACCTTTTTATAAAGTTTAGTTGATTCAGCACTTTGGGTAACTTACATATCTTAACTCATGGCGTCGATAGCCTTTCAATTGGAGGGTCTTGGGTTCAAACCCCAGTCAGGTCATATAAATAAAAAAATATGTAGTAATAACATATCTTTGGTTATATCATGCGGGAAGGTGCTATATACTACTGCACGTTGTAATCCGCTGATGGCCCTGACTTTGTAGTAAAATAATAATAATATTAATAATTAATATTAATACTAATACAGTTACAGTGGGGGTTGTCTTCAATAATTACCTCATGCAGTAAGATGTTATATACTACTGCATGTTGTAACTGTTGTAACGGTTAGCAAAATAGTAATAATAATAGACGGATTCATTGTTTCCTTACAGTCCGAATCCCAATTCAATGTTTCCGCATCCTATTTCCTATTCTTTCATATCCCTACTCCCTAGCTAACATACTGCGTTAGCAGGTGAGTGTTTCATCCCATTATGTTGCCTAAAGGGGGAGGTGGGTTTAATCAGTAAGAATCTGACACTACCAAGGGGAAATTTTTAATGTCTTTGGAAGATTCCCACCTCTCTTCGAAAAAAAAAAGGATTTTTGAAATCTTGTAAAAGATGATTAAGTTTTATCGCAAAAACTGAAAATTTTTGTAAAGTTTAATTGGTTGTTCTATGTATTATGTTTATATGTATTATGGTCATATGTATATCCTAGAGTTGACACAGTCTACTCTACACTTTTTCTCGTTTTTATTTATATTAAATATATATATTATATATACATTATACATATATGTATTTTTTTGTGTTAATTAGTCTGAATATAATTATAAATTAATGGGAAATATAAACAATAATATTTAAAAGTAAACTGATCTAAAGAAATAAACTAAATAAATAAACTAAAATATATAATATTATATATAGACTAAACAAATACTATATGTGATACAGTGACAGGTAGGTGTAGGATTACTAAAAATAAAGTCAATATGATAAAATGATATGTTGTGGAAATTCTTTTTTTTTTTTTTGAAGAGATTGCAGATTTTTCAGAAATATTATAAGTGATAAATTTTTATAATATGATGAGTTGAAAAAATTAATAGTATACTATAATTGGTATATAGGTATGTTATGTTTGGAAGCTGTTAATAAAAAATGCCAAATATTGAATAAATCTTAAAATAAAATACTTTGATAATTTATACAAGGCCATTTAACGAAATTAAATTGCATAACAGTTAATTGTTGCAACCATAGTTTTTTTTTTTGAAAGAAATAATAATTGAATTGAGTCGGCTTCCTAAGGGCTGTCGAAATGTTCCTAAGACACCAAGAATTTCCCCTTGGTAGTATTAGATTCTTACTGACTAAACCCACCTCCACCTTTAGTCAATATATGATTAAGTCGACAGCTTTTTAATCTTAGTTTATAGTCCTGGTTTGAATCCAGGAAACTGCGATTAAAAAGCTTGCGACTTAATCACTACGCCATGAGTCAGATATGCCATTTATCAATTATGATATTATTGTAAACTAACTTTTTGATTCCGATAGTTATAATATTTTCATTGTATTACGAGTATTAAAAATGCTATACATACAGAATGTGCTGATTGATAAATAATCAGTAACGAAAAATTCTATAGACACTGACTAACGGAAGAATTTAAATTGAAAAATAATAGAAGGAGAAAAAAGAAATGACATTATTTTAGTTATTATGTCTGTGTGAGGGCTAATAAAAACAGAAAAAATTATTTCAAAGATGGAAAATTTCATGAAGGTATCAAAAACCGAGATAGTCTAAGTACTGATTCTTAAATTGAGGAAAAATAATAGATACTATCCGATAAAAACTATACGAACATTTGGATTAGGTTAGATTATGCTGGTTTTGACTCAGATTAGTCAGGTAATCACAGCAAAGATAACTTGAATTATATTGTTCGGTCTCTAAGTGATCTGAGTTATGTATATGTTGGTTTATGTAATTTCAAAGCATTAAAAATTGAATATTTTTGTTTGCATTCCGTTAATACTTTAATTTTTTAATTGTATATTATTTTCATGATCATAATATATGATATCAATTGTAGCGCATTATCTCATTATTAAATCTAATTAATATCATGGATCTTACATACAATATGTTAATTGTCACGTAATTACTATAACATTACTAACATTGACGACTGATCCGATTAAGATATAAAAATAATTCTCGAACAGATCTGTTTTTTTTTCTTATGAATCGAATATGTTATATATTATGTAAAATAAGTGACAGAACATAATTACTGTCTGATCATTTTATTACCATTTTATTTTATTTTATTTTATTACTTTTGTTTTTCGTCTTTAAAGGTAATAAAATATTTTTTTTTTTTACAATAATGATAATAAATAAAGTCAGAGGAAGGGGATATTAAGAAAATATTAACATTTACATAGATGTTCATATAATAATATGTATCTATATTTTGAATGAAGAAGTTTTTAAATGATCGTTAAATGTAAACAAAATTTTTTAAAATTGTTGTTTTGATTTTTATTATTGTTAAAACCTTCACCTTTTATGTTGAACCGGATTGAATTTCAACAATTGATTGCTAATTTTAAAAATATTTTATTTTGTATGTATATAATACAGGATGTCCAACTATTATGAAACTATCGAACTGCAGAAGGAATAATATTATTCTTATTACACCAGAGCCCCGCATTGTGTCTATTCGTTATGCGTCTATTTGTTCTTGCGTCGGTTATAAAAAAAACCAAACCCCCGATTTGTGCCGGCTCTTCGTTATGCGTCTTTATTTTTTTTTTGTAATTTTCTTTTAATACATACCATATGTACAGTTAAAATTAATGAGAATTCTCGTTGCGATGACAACTTAACCTGCATATGGTATATAATAGGTCTGTTCGCTCATTGTTCTTGATTTTAAAAAGTGAATTATGATTTATTGATACATATTTATATTTTTTGTTTAATGTATAATGAATTTTTTGTGTTTTTATATTATTAATTAATTTTAATGGATTAATAAACTTATTTTACTTATTTTACCTTAATACATATTTCTTATATTTTCAATTTTGTTTAGATAAATGTTTCGTAATACTTTATCTGACCAATATATTATAATTTGTTCGTTATGCGTCGAAATTCAGTTTGCGTCTCTACTTGTGGAACCGAATAGCGACAAGCGGGGCTCTGGTGTATTTAGTTATACCAGACCACCTATATATATATAATACCTGACTATCTTAATACTCCTAATTACTGAGCTATAATATTAGGTAGACTACAGTCAACAATCTACATTATTTAGACTACAGTCAAGGTAGGTTATAGTTGATTCGTAACAGTTATATATTACTATCCAACGCAATACCTTAATCTGCTGATTTTTGTCAAGCTAAATTTTTTTTTTCTTGCCACTTCTATGAGGAGTATTAATAGAGCATCCACTAAGTAATTTATTATTTATATTTGATTCTAAGCTTTAGTTTCGTGAATCATTAATTTCACTAAGTTTAAATACTCGGTTGTATAGCTATTGTACATACAAGACTAAGACGTTTCTCTCTTTTATTTCTACCCCATCTATTATTTTATACAATAATTACGGTTTACTATTATTTTATTATGTAGCTATTACAATTATTATTATTGATATTAATTATAATTTATAGGACATATATAGGTACTTATTTTTTTAATTTTAATGCCATTCTACTAATTATATACTATAATAAAAATCTATATTATTTTTTATTAATCTATACGTGGTTTAAACCCGAGAAATTTCGTATGAAAGGCCGGTGTCTTAACCATACTACACCATTGACTGAATTTGCAAAATGAAATTTAGGAGCGTCTGATCAATAATATGGTTGGTTTGCATTGAATCCCAGAGAGGCGGAAGTTAACTAATCTAATAGTAGATATTAAATGGGGTTATTTGATTGATGATCCTACTCCCATCATAATAAATTGTCATAAAACTGCAACAAATACCTCGGCTATCAAATAGTTCTTTGATATCAAATGGGAAAAATTAAGGAAAATGAATTGATACTGGAATGTTAGAATGTTTAGATGTTCCTAAAATCAATTTAATGATAAAAATAGGTCATGAATTAAAACGATATAGAATGAATTAAGAAACGATTTTTGGCAATTACATATAAAGAGCGGAACATAATTAAGAAGAAAGACTGTGGTATATATTATTATTGTGGGAATGAAAACCCCAAAAAAACGTTTTTCGTTTTTGAATCTGTTAATGATACAATTTGCCTATGAGAGTGTAAGAAAAATGCGCAACGATAGTATTAATATATTCGCTGACAGAAATCAGTCTTGAAGAAGACAAAGACAATTTATATCATATACTATAGCAAAAATATAAAGCAGTATACGTAATCATGATATGGTAAAATTATAATAAAAGATTTTAAAACTCAAATTAAGGTAAAAAGATTATTACTAAACAAGTAAGCAGACCATTACCCCATGCATAATCAAATAAATGAGAATGGATCAAGAATTATTATAGTTTTGAAGCAAGCTTAAATATTTGGATACCCGGTATTTTCAAGTTTAACTGTTAAATATGTTTATTAATTTTTTTTATATTCAGTTGAAAAATAATATTGAATTATGACAAAACAAACTTTTTTATTTTGCGAGCATAATAATAATAAACTATAAAACTCCTTTAAAAATTCATATGAACCTTAAATTCCGGTGTTTACTTGTTGTTAAATTTAATTTTTTTAGTTAAAGTAAATTTAATTTAGATTAATCTAAATATTTGTTTATATGTATAAAGTAAAACATATGTGCCATACATATATGTACATGAATATTCATTTTAAAATTAAAAAAAAAAAAAAAAAAAAAAAAAACGTATGTATAAGGTTAGATTTATTAATTCACAATAAAAATAGGAAGTAGTTTTTATTGTGAATTAAATTATTGTATTTATATTAGAAATTTTTGTATTCCCCTTTAATAGGGGGTTTCTAGTTAAAACTAATAATATTATTAAAAATATAATATGATTATTTAAAAATATCAGACAAATGTTTATTTATATTATTTTAATATAAATATGATATGATACTTTAAAAGTTTAAGGATTTCGTAACTAAATTGATACATTTGTATTATATATTACTTAATATGACTGTTTTTTTTTTTTTGCTAACTAAAATACAGTTTTGAATTTCAAGTGACATTTACTGTCAAATCGTAAAGTATATTGTTTCATTATTTTAATATGGTGTAGTTTTAAAGAGAATTGTTTTAAATGAAAAAAAAATTATTTATATATATAGGGAAAAACTAATTAGGTACGATAAAATCCAAATTATAGAAATTTAAAAACAGTTTTTAAAAAGGGCTCAACCTTTATGGGTATATTTATATACCCATTTAAAGAAATAAAAAAAAAAAAAACAGTTTTTAAAGTTTTTAATGTACAGATGTTAGTTATATTTTAATGTACCGTTATACAAAATTTGCGGGAAAATTAGTTAGTTTACTCATGGAACAATATTAAAATTTCGGAAAATGGAATTTTCATCAAATCATTATCATTTCATCTGAATAAATATTGAAAAACTTCTATACAAAAGTGCAACCGAAAATTTATTATGTAAAAAGAAAGCACAGTAAAAAATAAAACAAAAAAAAATTAATAAAAATTTTAATTTACTGTGGATAGAAATAATTTAATATATCATCTTAATGTATAAGCTTTCTTTTTTTTTATTGATTCAATCACGAAGCTTTTATTAATTTTCATATAAATCGTTGATCCTGCTTTTTATCAAGAACTCTACTACAGATCTTGGGAAATTTTTAAATTTCTCTTTTTTGAGAGGTTGACAGTTGACAAAGTGACATTTGACAGTTAATAACCATAAACAAATCAAAATAAATTTTGAAAATTTTTAATTTTTGTAGATTTAAAATACATACTTAGTTTTAAAAAAAATTTATATACCTATTGTTTTTTAGTTTTTAAAAAATTAACAAATTATAATGGTTAAAATGCAACAAATACATAATTCTGAAAAATTATACATTTTAATATTGTTTTTTTCTTAAAAACAAATATAAAATTACTTTCATTCAAATCAATTTTTTATATTCTTATTCATGTTTATAAATGTCAAAATAAACTTTCCAAAAACCAGTTAATTTGCATATTATGTCAGAAAAACTACTTAGTCTAGTTCACTACTTAAGTTGTAGCTTTAGTAAATTGCAATAAATATGTATATGGAACATTAGTTATACATATTCTGAAAAAAACATATAGCCTTGATTTTGTAACCAACTATAAAATCACTTCTAATTATTTCTGAACAATAAAATTCTTAAATTAAACTTAAAAAACTTTTAATAAGCTCCACTATTTTTGGATATTTAAGAATTGAAATTTTTGTAAGTGAGAAATTATCTAAAAGGTTTTTTGCATTTTAAATTTTTTGATAAATGGACTTAGGCGAATTTTGTCAATTTTATATTTATTTTTATTTCTTATGATTTCAATAATAAATATAAATTCCGTTGGCCCACATCCGCAAGAAAAAGGGTCCGTCAATATGCAGGGGCATTGTATGCCCTTGTAAATATCAAATAATATAAAATAAAAATAAATATAAATTCTAAGATGTTAATTTATCTAATAATAATAATTCCGGTTGCGATTTAAATCTATGTTAATATTATATTATGGAGCGATTCAAAAGAATACTCCTTTTTAGCACATTTCCGAAAAAATGTTGAAAAAATGTGCTTATTAGTTTCACTCTGTCCGTCCGTCTGTTCGTCCGTCTGTTTACGAAACTTCTCCACCGTTAAAGATAGAGAAAACAAATTTTAACCATGGGTAGGTCTCATAAAAAAATGAATTTTGTGGAATAACTTTTTCATGTAGCCCCATCCATTACGGAGCTACAGCCCCTCAAACTTTGAAAACGCCCTATTTTTAAATGCACATATCTCATGTTCTGCTTAAGATTTTTTCAATCTGAAAACGTCATTCGACAGGTATTCTTTTTAGATTTGTAAACTAATATCAAAATTATACAATTTTTTTTTCAATTTAATATTTAAATTTACCGTTATGTAAAAACTAAATATTGCATGATTTTTCTATCCTTATAACTCCGGAACGCTTTTAAATAGGGACTTGCAATTTTGAACGCAGAAAGAACTTTTAGAATTAGTGTAAGTTTGCTCAGGAAATTTTTTTGGACCACCCCCTGTTTATGAGCTATTAAAAATTGCCAAAAAAGTCCCATTTTAAGATGTATATAGGCTGTACGTAATAGTCTCAGGCTGTATGTAAAAGTTTTACAATCTAAAACCGCCAGAAGACCGAAAATTTTATTATCTCCATAAAACAATATCAAAATTATGCAATATTTTGTAATTTATTATTTAAATTTACCGTTATGTGAAAGCCACATTTTGCATGAAATTTTTTTTTCATAACTCCGGCACGCCTCTAGATAGGAACCTGAAATTGAGACAAGAAATAACTTTTAGAATTAGTATAAGTTTCTTCAGAAAATATTTTTGTACCACCCCCTGTTTAAGAGCTATTAGGGCTGAAAAATTGGCTATTTTTAGGCACCTGTACAAATTTTTCTTCGGCAAGACATTAAAATTAAAGCTCCAGTAATGTATTTTTACGTGTGCTAACGGTTTTTCTTAGTTTTATAGGGTTTCGGACTTACAGCCCCTCAAAATTCCAGAAAACTTTTATTTTCACATTTTTTCTTATTACAAAAAAATTCTTAAATTTTCAAATTTTTGTGCAAGTCACAATTCTAAACAGTTTGTATTGTGTTTTGGAAAAGTGCGCTTTTAAAAACCGTTGGTTTACATTCTACCTTTTTTTTTTTACTTTTTTATTAGTAAATAAAAGTTTTAGATTTCTACATACATATGTGTATGCTTTTGTTAATTTTAACATCTTCAAAACTCAAGACATTTTCTTAGTTATCAACTAAAAACGCACCACCCACTCACTTAAAACAAAACCAAAACCAATAAATACCAAACGGATCTACAATAGATCACGTATCACTTTATCAATCAGAATCTAGATAACTGTTATAAACCAACCAGGATGTGCACTTATTTTTTTAGCACATTTCCAAAAAAATTTTGAAAAAATGTGCTTATTAGTTTCACTCTGTCCGTCCAATCGTCCGTCCGTCCGTCCGTCCGTCTGTTTACAAAACTTCTACACCGTTAAAGATAGAGAAAAAAAATTTTAACCATAGGTAGGTCTCATAAAAAAAATAATTTTGTGGAACAACTTTTTCATGTAGCCCCCCCCATTACGGAGCTACAGCCCCTCAAACTTTGAAAAAGCCCTATTTTTAAATGCATATATCTTATGTTCTGCTTAAGATTTTTTCAATCTGAAAACATCATTCGACAGGTATTTCTTTTATCTTTGTAAATTAATATCAAAATTATACAATTTTTTTAAATTTAGTATTTAAATTTACCGTTATGTGAAAACCAAATTTTGCATGATTTTTCTACTTTCATAACTCCGGCACGCTTCTAGATAGAAGCTTGAAATTTTGAGGCAAGAAAGAACTTTTAGAATTAGTATAAGTTTGCTCAGAAAATTTTTTCGGACCACCCCCTGTTTATGAGTTATTAGGGCTTAAAAATTGAAAATTTGCTATTTTTAAACACCTGTAACTTAGGAACCTGTACACATTTTACTTCTGCAAGATATAAAAATCAAAGCTAAAGTACTATATTTTTACGTGTGTTAAAGGTTTATTTTAATTGTAAAGGGTTCCAAAGTTCAGCTCTTCAAAATTGCGAAAAAGCCCCATTTTCAGATGTATATATCTAGGGTTCTGCGTAATAATTTTGCAATCTAAAACCGCCAGAAGATCGAAAATTTTATTATCTATATAAAACAGTATCAAAATTATGTAATATTTTGTAATTTACTATTTAACTTTACCGTTATGTGAAAACCACATTTTGCATGAAATTTCTTTTTTCATAATTGCGGCACCCCTTTAGATAGGAACCTAAAATTTTGAGACAAGAAAGAACTTTTAGAATTAGTATAAGTTTCCTCAGAAAATTTTTTGGTAACACCCCCTCTTTAAGAGTTATTACGCCTCAAAAATTGAAAATTTGCTATTTTTAGACACCTGTAACTTAGGCACCTGTACAAATTTTTCTTCGGCAAGACATGAAAATTAAAGGTTCAATAATATATTTTTACGTGTGTTAACGGCTTTTCTTAGTTATATAGGATTCCGGACTTACGGCCCCTAAAAATTTCAAAAATGTCCTATTTTCACGTTTTTTCTTATTACATGAAATTTTCAAATTTTTGTGTAAGTCACACTTCTAAACAGTTTGTATTGAGTTTTGGAAATGTGCGCTTTTAAAAACCGTTGGTTTACATTCTACCTTGTTTTGGATTTAATTCAAGAATTCGATAGTAATACCCGAACCTCAGATTTCAGATCTCAGAAGTTTTTAGCAATCTCACCATACCAAAATGAACTTATCAGACTTACAAGAATGACGCTAAAGAAAATTAAGAATAAAGTATTACAACAAAATTTTTGGAAACCTTTTGATATTGAATAGGGAGTGAAACTTTGATTGAAAAATTTTGAAGAAAATGTATGGTCTAAATAGAATCGAAAATGGGATATACATACTTGTAGCGATATTGTAATTGAAGATATACAACAGTTAATCCATCAGGGGGCCTCGGTGGTCTAGTGCGTCAGAGCGTATAATACGCCGTAAACACCGAGGGAGTGTGGGTTCGAATCCCACACACGTCGTAAGAGTTATTCCCCCTTACGACATTTACAGCCACGCCTGAACAGGAAAGTCTGTGTAATATCCTGTCCACATTTATGTGGCAGAGAAATGCATAAAAAAAAAAAAAAGTTAATCCATCATAAAGATGTAGTAAGTTTTAAAAAAATACAACATATTTGATGGCCAGATGGTAAGAATGCAAGAAATCTGCGTACAGAAATAAATTTTGCATCAGTATCGTCCCTTCATCGACCACTACGATTGTTAGATAGTTGTAAACAGATCGAAATATGTTGAGAAGATTGACATGAGAAACTCCAAATTCATCTCGAGTTATAACGCCATCTGATGATGAAAAATTAGGTAATGATGAAAGGTGTAAAATAAAGTGTTAATTTATTTTTTTTTAAGAGTTTTATTGAAATCAGTGTAGTAAAGTTTAAAGTTCTGATACAATAAACAATTGTATTAGAAAAAAGTAGAAGCGTTCGACACAATTAAAAGTAGGTAAAACACATGTTCAATATAACATTAACTTAATTTATATTTTGTTTATTTTGATTATATCTACAGTTTCATTTAAACTTATTTAAACATTAATTAACAAAGATTTTTTTAATTAATGTTTAAATTAAAAAAACAAAAAAAAAAAAAAAAAAAAATAAAAATAAGAAAATAAATAAATATTATAAGGAAAAAGTATTATATGAATTTTTTTTTTCTTTCTTTTATTTACCTTTTAACAGGTGTCTACTAATAGTATTTTTTCTTTGGTATTTAATTTAGATCTGTTTAGATAACAACAAACCTGACGTCAGAAAATACAATTTTAATATCAACAGTGTTAAAAAAAAATTATTGTTTTTTTTTTTTTTTTTTAATAGATCCATATTTCATCTATTATTAAAAATTATTATTTAATATTATTTGTGGGAAAAAGTGTATATTTAATAAAGATAAATAAAAATAAAAGAGAAAATAGAAAAAAATAGAAGAAATGGAAGAAAAAAAGAAAAACAAAATATGTATATTTAAGAAAAGTTAATGTTTTTTTTTTTTAAGCTAATTTTTTAAAAAATAAGCAAATAAAAAGCTTTTTTTTTTTTATCTGGTCTAAAGGAGTTTTGAAACGTGTTTAAAAAAACTTTAGCATATAATATTATTTTGGTGAATTTATTGGGTTGCGTGTGGAAATTTAAAAATAAACCAATGAAAATGATTATCAGTTATTTAGGAATGAACTAAAAATAAATAAATAACTGATCATTTTGGGATTTTTCAGAAAACTTTTACTATATTACCTAATAAAATTTTTAATTTTGATTTACTGTTGTTGTTGATTAGACAACTATCCTCACACCTAGATGCATCCTGCGAAGGATTATGCATCCCTAATTCATGAGACGTTCGTTTCATACAGCGATGTCACAGCAACTCATCGATCGATCGATAATTTTGATTTAATAATGAAATCAAATGTATACAATGATGTGTTCGTTTAAATCACACAAATCGTGCGAACCGCTATGCATCCCAATTTTATGAGATGTTTTATTCATTTAAATCGTGATTCAATCTTGATATGTTGGGAGTTAAACCAAAATATGGGTGAAGATTCGTTTAAAGCGATAAAATCATACAAATATTTTATTTTTCTCCTCTACTTTTGACATGCTGAAAGATAGAGTATAATTGAGGGGTTAAATATTTTGAATTATGTAAGGTTCGGAAAGGCTTTTTCGGTTAAATAAATATTTATATAGTATATAAGATTGTAGCTTTTGTATAGTAGTAGTTGTTGTAGTAGAAGTGGAGGTAGGCGAAAAAAATATAAAATAATATAATTACTTTAAATATTTAATCTTTCTTTTTGTTAGTAAATTTTGAAAAGGAGAATTAATTGTAATAAGAAGAAAACTTTTTTATTTTTATGTATTTTATTTGTATTATTTTTTTTGTGTAATGTTTTATGAAAAAATGTACGAAACGAAATAAGTGCCACAGATTGCAACTCTCATACCCTGTAAAACTTTTAAGATGGCTTAACAAGTTTTTTATGGAAATTCGTTTGTCATTTGATTTCATTAGCAAATCAAAATAATCGAACGATCGAAGAGCTTCTGTAAAAGCCGCTCGAACATCTCATGAAATTGGGTTGTACAATTGCTTTTGTGAAATCAAATGCTATCGCATATCTTCCCCAAAATTGGTAACTCATATATGGGTACAATTTAGTAAAGTTAAAAAGAACAATAGCAGGTTTCTTAAAAATATTCCTCCAAATTTTCTTACCCATTCTATATAATTTTACATTTTTTTTACATTTCTTTTTCTACATCCTTATCGCATAAACTAAACTGTACATTTGCATTAAAGGCATCAACTTAAAGTGTGGTTTAAAAGGGGATGGTTTTTGTTGATTTTTGTGGTTTTTGTTAGGTTAAAGTCCAACACTATCCTGAAAGAATCAAATGCAATTCGTCTGGATAACTTTTGAAGTTTTCAATCTAGCCTCGTAAAAATAACAAAAAATATCTATTCATTTTTCATTTTATATTTCCTTTTATTCTATTCAATTATAGTAAATTATTTTGAAAATAATACAATAAAGTAAATTAAATGAAATTTTAATAAGTACTATGGAAAGAACTCAAATTTCTGGTTTTATTTTAAATTATAAAATTTCTATGTAAGTGTGTTACAAGAGCATAACATCCTTATATATGTTAAATATTGATGAAGTATTTAATATACCGGATTGCATAATGTATATGGGGGTTTATGTTTTGATTTCCACTTCAACTAAAATTTTAAAAACAAAATATAATTTTATCATGTAAATGTAATTAATATTCTGAATATTTTGGATTGATAATATGAAGTGTGGATATTTGAAGTTTTTGATAATATGAAAATATATGACATTTGACATAAAGCAATAACTCATAATAACATTTAGTCACTAAATGTAATGTCATCTTATCTTTTTAAAAACATAAATTCCTCCAAACATTTAGATATCAAGTTAAATAATTTGAAAAAAAAAAAAAATCACCATGTATCCACCAGTATCCACCATGTATCCAAAAAGGATTAAAAATGGAAAGTAGACATAATCTTTTCATAATTGAATGAAAATTTTTTGTTATAGAGAAGTAGGTATATAAGGTGGGAAAAAAAGTCATCAAAACAGCAAAATTCTAAAATATTTTTAGAAAAAAGGGAAACTTTTTAAGAGAAAAAAAATATCTCATTCATAAAATTTTAATAATACGATCACTTTGTTAATAAGATTATTAAAGTCAAGTCAGTGATCGTTAAAGTAATTTTACAAGATTAAAATTAAAAGTATATTATATATTATGGTATAATTATAATATCTGATATATAAAAGTTACTATAATTGAATACATATATATATATATTTAATCATAATATTATTTATACATTCATATGTATATATGTACATATATATATAAAATAATTTTGATTCCATTTTTATGATTACAATATTTAAAAAAAAATTTCTTTTAGAATCCTTTATGAAATTAAAAAATGAAAGCGTTAAGATTTTTAAATCGGATTAAAAAAAAAAAAAAAAAAAAAAAAAAACAAACTATAATTGTATATATATTTAAGTTTTTTTTATTTATTTTTTTTTTGTTGTTTTTAAAGAAGATTTAAGAAATTAGATTTACAATTTTTAAATATTAATCAGTCGTTACATATATGTATGTACATACATGTATCTTGAATTAAATTTTTTTTTTATAATATGTTTATTACTTTATCTCATTGTGCTCCTTCTTATAACAAATGTTTTTTTTTTTTTTTTTTAAATAATATTATATACGTGTACATTATTAGATATATATATATATTTATGTACATATACTACTTCCCATATTAAATGTTTATTCATATTTTAATTAAAATAATTGTACAGCTAATTAAGATAGAATTCATTTTTGTCTTAAAATAACAAAGTAGAAATTATATTTATACAGTTGTCTTAAATATTAATTCATATATGTATGTATATATGTATGTACATATGTATGATTCTGTTTATTTAATATAATATATATATATATATATACATTTTATAGTTTTAGTTGAAAAGTTTCTGTACAATTCTATACTTTAATTCTTTTTTATTATTTTTTTATTCTTTAATTCAGATGGTTTAAAATACTGCACTTATACGATTACATATTAATATACACGTATCTACCATATATACATACATATATAAATACATATGTCGATGGCGTCTTAGGATCAAATAACGTCATTCGTGCATCAAGAAACATAATTTTGTATTTTTTTTTGTTTTTTTTTTTTTTTTATATTTAAAATAAATAAAATAAAAATTAATGTTATAAATTCAATTGTGTACATAAATTTTCAACACATTCAAACATACTTATGTATTTAATACCTATATTATTTATGTACGTTTTAAGGTACGTTTAATATAAGCTGAGTGAAAATAAAAAAACTTTAATTAAAATAAAAAATAATTTTTATAAATAAGGGGAATTGTCTAAAAATTTATGAAATTTTAATGTATTCATTTTTTTTTTTTATTATTTTGTACTGACAGTTTTACTTATAGTTTACAAAAAAAAAAAAAAAACAGAAAAATTGAAAGATTTAACACTATATATGTAGGTACTGAAGGATTGTTGATGTATAATCCTGCGATTGTATACTAAGAACTTATACAAGCATTTTAAATTGTCAAAAAATTATTTTTTTTGTAATAATTATTTTGTGACGTAGAAAATGTGTTATTTTCATGGAAGTGAAGTGTCAAAATAAAATTAAATTAAAAATTTAATATAGTGACATGTACAGTGGCCTTGAAGAAATTAATTTTATTAATTTTATTAATAATGTTTTAATTTTTTTGTAATCTATGATCTTTTTTTTTATTATTTAAACAAATAATTTAATTACTTTAGTAAAAACGAACTTCTTTCTTCCTCAAAATGATTACTTCTTTTTTGAGTATTTTTGACAGCTTTTTGACATCTTTGCATTTTTCATTTTTATTTTTATTTTGTACGAAATGTCAAATTACTTGGAAATTAACTGACAGTATAAAAAAGCATGAAAGTTGGTTAATAGTTAAATAAAGAAACAGATACATAAAACATCAAATACATTATACTGATATACTTGTATATATATATTTTTTTTTTTATAAATAAATGATTAAATTGAATAGATTTAATTTAGAATTAATATAATATTTTGAAAATTATTATTTTGTCGAACTGTCATAAATTTGACATTTGTCTAATATAAAGTTAGATTTTGTTTGTTATATCATTTGATTTTATTTCATAAATCCTATAATGTATAATGTATAATGTAGAATGTTACAAAAAAAAAAAAAATGTTAATAATAATGTTTTGTGAGTTTATTAAATATAACATGTAAATGTAATAATCACAAAATATTACAACGTAATTTCTATGGATGCTTTAATTAAGAAGTTGAAAACAAAATAAACTTAAAAAAAAACAAGAAAAAAAAAACTTAAAGAAATAAATGCATTTAATATTAAAAAAAAATGCATCACGACTTAATGCATTTATATATGCATACATATATATATCTATAGAGTAAATAATGCACAGCATCAATACCCATAACGTTTTTGTTTGGTTTTTTCTCTTTTTTTTTTATTATTTTAAACGTAACTAAACTGAAATAAAAGTTTACACTATTAAATATCAGGGGGCCCATCACAATATTATATTGTGTATAATATGGACATATATGTTTGTATGTATGTACTTATATGTAATATCTAGCGATGATGATTGAATCTTCTTATTCTTTTTTTTTTTTTATTATTCTTTTACACATAATCATTATAATCATAAACATATAAATAACTTAAGGGGTTTCCAATTTTATGGGCTCCTCTTATAAAGTTGTCCAGAGAAAACATATTTGGGAAAAAACAAATGTTAAAATGTGTATATTTTTTCGCAGTGAAAATAAAATAAGAATAGCAAAATATTTGGTTTATAGTTTTATAGATTTGATTTTCGAACCGAACTAAAATTAACGCCACCAAGTATGCAATTATTTAAAAAAAATACTATTTTTAAAATTGCTACCAAATACATAATGTAAATATATATAATATTATCAAAATAATAAATACATTTACTACAAGATGGTAACACTATTTTTTAATGTTTGATATATTGACAAAAAAAAAACTTGGCTCATAACCAACGGACTAATTATCGCAAGAGCAAATTCTACATTAAAAAATATCTTAGAATAATATATGCCGCATATTCTGACTAAGCACAAATGTAGAGCTATAAATACTAATCAGTTAAGAACCCACAACGAAACAATTCAGACGAACAAAAACAAAATGAATAGACCATACGCTTAAAAAGCCATTTTTAAGTTTCAAGCGAACAGTTTAGAGTAGAAGACATGGCTTCCCAAACAACGAATGATGTAGGACAAAACTTCAAAAGAGAAGTAAAGAGGGAAAAAAATAATGAAAAAAAATGAAATTTTGGGAACACTACCTAATCAAAAAACATATATTGGGGAAAAATTATTGTTAAACGCTTTCCTTCAAGATTAAAAATTGGATTAAATATTGGACTGACATGTCAAATAAGATGATTATTATTTTAAAATACATACTTTTAAAATTTCTTAATGTATAAACAGGAAAATACCGTAAACCAAAAATATAAAAAGATTTAGCAATCAAATTACCTTTCAATATTACAACTTATGAGGAAAATATACTTAAGCATAGAATAGATGTGAATTTGTAGATAACATACGCATGATTCTTAGATTATTCCAAGTTATCTTGGTTCAAAATGTTAATTTGGTTCAAAAACTTCTTTAAACACCGTTAAATATGCAATTTTTTTAAACATATAAATAAATTTTCTTCTAGTTTTTGCAATTGAATTACAATGTATTATGTAATTTAAAAAATAAATAAATAAATAAAATAATAAATGAATAACACCAATGAAATAACTCCAGAAAATTGAAATGAAGTATAGGAAAAACAAAAATAGGAAAATTTCTTTAATTTCTGAGCAAGAAGCTGTTTTTTTTTTTTTTTTGTTTTTCTAGTTTTTACATTTGTTTTTAAACTGAGGTATGGTATGTGTATAGTTTCTTTGCAGTATAAAAATATGTCATACTATAAATTATAAAATGAGATGTCATACTGATATTGAGACAATAAATGGTAAAAAAAAAAAAAAATATACGATGGTTAAATTTTTCTTTTAAATTGATTATACAACTAAAAAGGGCGCGCAGATCAAGTTTAGAAATCTCTATTTTTTTTTTTTTGATTTCTTTATCAATTGAAAAAAAAAACATTAAAAAAAAAACAAACTAACAAAAAAAAAAATTTAAAGCGCTTCGCCATTCATAAAATCAAAAATAAACAACATAAAATGAGTGAGTTATCTAACAATATAGTTAATGAGTGAGTGAATGAGTGCGACTTAGTGAGAATGCATAACATGACACCTTTTACAAAGCATATACATACATACATTATACATACAAGTCATAATACGTCAAACAAAAAACAGAACAATATTAAAAGAAGAAAAGAAGTAAAGAAAGAGATAGAAGAAAAAAAAAAACAGATAGAGAAAGGATGATATTAAGATAAAAAAAAAAAAAATTAAATTAAAAATAGATATGCGGTCTACGTGAAAATTTTTAGTATTAGGGTTCAGATTGCGCTCCACCAGACGTATCAAATATCAAATATATGCATATACGTATATATATATATATATATATATATATATATATATATATGTATATAACATGTACATAAGCCCCCTTTTGTCCCTTTATATATTAAAAAAAGAAAAAACAAAAAATAGACAGATATTATTATTAATTTTATATTAAGTCAAAGTACATATTTTTTTTTATGTGGTTTTACTTTTGTTTTTGTATTTCATAATATGTCTTATATATTTACATACATATATATATACTATAAGATACACTTTTTTTGTTTTATCTCTAGAAATTTTTTTTGTTTTTTTTTTTTTAAATTTCATTTAAATGTAAACAGAAGGCAAAATACCGTGATATTAAAAAAAAAAAAAAATAATTATTTTGTTTGGATTTTTTTTGTTTTTGTTTTGTGTTGTATTTGACTTGTGATGAATTTAGAACAGAGGGTTAATGATGTTGTAATAATAATGATTTAAGGTGATACTTTTGTTTATATTTATTTTAATTTTATTTTTTTTTGTTATCATTTGACAAAAGAAATTATTAAATTAAGTTTAATTTTTAAATTTAATAGAAAGGTGAGAGATATTTAAGTTGTTATTATTATTATGATAGAGTTTCGGGAAAATCTTAAATTTTCGTAACATATAAATAAAAAAATGAAACATATGATTATAATTTTACGCTCATATTTTTTATAATTTCATTTAATTTTTTTATGTTATGCTAAAACTTATATTTTTCGTTCAAGATTTTAAGATATTCTAAGAACACTACAAATAATGCATCGCCTGTATAGTAGAATTCTAGAGATTGACGTTTTTGATTATTTCTTTTTAAAATGAACTTAAATTCTTTTTCTATAAGTGATAAATGTAATTTTGTAAATTGAAAGCCACTTTAACAAAAATCATGGTACTATGGTACTATCATAGTACTATCCTACTATTGTACTATCATAGTACTATCCTACTATGGTACTATCACTATAATAAATTATAATATCTTGGATACAAAGTGCAGTATCATAATATGTATACTAAATTTACTTTCTATATCTTATACACATAAAATTGCATCTATCTCTTTTTCTATAAAAAAGAAAAATCTATTTATTGTGACTGCATGGTATAGCGCCTGTTCATCGATCTTAAACGTTTGTTTTGTTTTTTTTTTCTTTTTATTTAATTTTTTTCTCTTTTTTTTTGTTTTTTCTTTTTGTCTTAGATGCATAAAAAAGATACTAAAAACGCAAATCTAAGTTATAAAAGAAAAAAAAAATTATATAAAAACTAAAATTAAAAAAAAAAAAAAAAACTTAGGAAAAATTTCATCCAGCCAGCCAATGAACGCTTAACTATTTTGGTTAGCAGAAAAAAAAAAAAACATAAATAAAATTAAATTAAAACCTAAACAAAAACATTGAGAAGAACGCTAAAATAGCGAAAAATACAAAACAAAATAAAGCGACTAGTCAAAACATTAGAAAATCTTATATGTTTTATTTTGTTTTTTTTTTTTTGTTTTTTGGTTTTCTTCCATATATTTTATAAGCATGGGATTCACTTCTTTGGGGCATGACTTTTGTTGGCGCGCAAAGTAAAAGTACAGTCTCCATGGACAATAACGATAATAATGATAATAGTAATACAACATAACAAAACAAAAACAAAAAATAATATATATATATATATATATAATATACATATATAAAAGAAAATTGAATAAAGAAAATATAACAATAATAACAACTAAAATAACAATGAAAATAGAAAAATAAAGAGAAAAAAAAAAAAAATAATAATAAAAGTAAATATAATTATTTTTTTCCCCTGAATCTAAATCTATATCTTGATTTATCACACAACAAAAAATATACCATCATCATCTGATATGTATACGTATTTTATTTATTATTTCATAAAAGAGTTACCAACTTTTTATTGATAAGATATTAAGACAATTTGAATGATTCGTGTAAGTCACGGTAAGTCAGTTAAAGTTTCATAATATATAAGTTCACAATATTGTTAAGTATAGTTGAAGGTTCTGATGTTCTAATTTTAACACTTCATCAATTCAACTTTTTATTTATGATATTTTAAGAACTGAATAAAGAGCTCGTATACGCCTAGATCGAAAACCATCAAAAAATAGAAGTATGATTGTTTGTATTAATTAATTTCCAACTTGTTTCAGGATCAGACCATTAACGAAGTTTTTTTTTCTTTGGTTTAATTCTTACTTATTTAAAATGCATTAATAGAGAACTCATAACTGAAATAGTATTTTTCTGGTATGTGTCTATTCGTAATTTCCTTCTAATCTCTCGCAAATAAAAAAAAAATTTAAAATTAATTTTTATGTAATCTATATTTTACAATTTTTACTTCCTATATTTGATTATCATCTTAGTGTTATGGTATTTTTGTATCATTTTAACATATTTCTCTAAGGCTTTAATTCATGTCGTCATTAATTCTCATTATTTTAGAGTAAATTTTCCGAAGTTTAATCTTAGGTATGTATTAAGGTTTCAGGAAGGAGCAAGGCTTACTCTGTGTTATGTGTTTATTTTATAATTTATTATTTAGAACCTATAGGTTAAACATGCTCACTCATTTTAAAATGTTTATTTTGACAGTTGGTTGCATTTCATGAAATGACATCGTGAATTCGTAATAAAAATTTGGTTTGTTCAGCCAAATTTATTTTAAATCGAAAGTTTTATGCACATATTCATGATTTTTATGTACAGTAATATTTAAGAGCAAAAAAAGAAAACAAAATAGAAAATCAGAAGAAAAATTTAAACTGTCGGGTACATTTTTTTATAACTGCAATGCACTGTAAATTTAATGCAAATTATGATTTACTAAATTTTGACAGAAGTAAAATAACGATTTAAAATCTGATAATTTTTTTTTCTTTTGCTCATAATGTGATATAAATGTGACGAGGGAATTACACAGCCTTTTATTTTTCAGGCGTGGCTGTAAATGTTGTAAGGAGGAATTATTTTTACGACGTATGTGGAATTCGAACCCATATTCTCTCGGCGGTGGTTACATCATATTTTATACCCTCTTACCCATTTGGCTACCGAGACCCCTATCTGACAATTAAAAAACATTTATTTAATGAAACAACAATTAATGAAATGTTTACAAAAAAAGAAAAATTTTACAGATCTTGTAAATAATGACATCTTCTCTATCTCTTCCTCATTGTGAATGTTATTTTTAGAATACATACATTTTTTGTTTTTTTTTACCAATATTTAATGTATGTATAATAAAATACAGTATGAAATGGTAACCCTAAATCTTGTTTTTTTCTTTAAAGATACAGAAATGTCGTAAAAGTGAGCTTCACTTGTTTTTTTTTTTTTGTTTCTTCTTTTTTTCTGTTTTTGTTTTTATTTTTGTTACGTGTAACACTTTTTTTTTTTTTTTTAACAAATATACAACATATGTATGTACATAGGTATGTACATTACATGAATATTGGAAACAACAACATGCAATAAAATTTCACATATTTTCATCTAGACATCATAACATATATACATATGTTTATATATATATATATGTAGTTTATATATATATATATAAACTACATAGTTATTTATATCAATAACTATTTATAAAAATAAAAAAGAAGAAAAAGAAGTGCATTTTTATATAGAAAAAGAAAAAAAAAAGAGACAAAAAAAAAATGCATTGGTCTGTGGTTGCAGTGATAGGTGCATTCACCGTCATGGAAAATTCTTTTCAATTCAATATACATGAATTTTTATTACGACGTATTTATTTTATAACAATGAATTAAAAAACAAAAAAAGAAAAAACAAAAAAAAAAAAGAAAATAAACGAAAACAAAATACATATAAATAAAAAAGAAAAGAAAAATTAAGAAAATTGAAGAAATGTTTTTCTTTTATTATTTAAAGTTAAAACAAAAAAAAATAAAACAAAATACTTAATAATAATATTAGTACTACAAAAATTACATTGGTAAATCGATGTAAACGGACCTGATATAACGCAAATGAAGAAAACTTTTTATTTATTACTTTTTTTTTTTTTTTTTTATTTACTAATGAGTGATTTTTCGATTAAATGTTATCAATTTTTAAATGGCTCTTCTTCACTAATAGGATTATATAAAAATTTTATTTAATTATTTTAATATTTAGTGGATTTTGATTTTGATTAAAATTTAGTTTGGTATTTAATTAATTTATTCCAATTTTAATTTGAATGAGATGATACTGAAAGTTATAATGGCAGAGTACGAATTACGAACTATTATTAGACTTTTGACTCATAGTATAACAAGTCATAAATTCTAATAATAGTTATGGTGTTGGGTGTTATTTCTCGGCTGAAATGGTTATTAGTACTATTTAAATAAAAATTATTTTTAATATATTTTTATTTTCAAAAAAACCCAGTTTTATTTCATATTTGTTTTAAATTTCATTTGAACTAGTGATGATTCTTCTATAAAATGGACATGTAATTTGTGAGCCACGCGCTATTGCAAATAATGTTTGATACCAAAAAATTTTTAAATCGTTACACAGTTTTAATAATAGTTTTTGGAGTTTTTCAAATCACAAAATATAATTAACTATATTTGAGCTTTTAAAGGGTTACCTTTTCACAGAATTTAAATAAAACAAATTATAGTAAAACCGAAATGCTTTAATCTCAACATTTATGAAAACGAACAGGTATTCATCTTTAATCAGCTGTGTGAATACCCCGGTTCTTGCTCTAAAAAGAAGAAAGTTTCTGGGGAAATTTTTCTTAAACAACCTTTCAGATCTGTCGGAGGTGGACTTAACAAATTTACAGTGCTTCAACTGGTTTGATTAAGATAAGTAATGATTCAGGGTATCAGACTAATTGTGCATGTGCAGGTAAACTGGCCTAATGGTGCATGTGCAGCCCAAAGCTACCTACCAAGATCAATTTTTTGGAAAAAGCTTTATATCCTCTTTTCACAGAAGGTTTAAATAAAACAAATTGTAGTAAAACCGAAATGCTTTAATGTCAACATTTATGAAGACGAACAGGAATCCATCTTTCATCAGCTGTGTGAATGTCCGGTTCTTACTCTAAAAAGAAGATAGTTTCTGGGAAAATTTTTTTTAAACAACCTTTCAGATCCTTCGGAGGTCAACTTAACAAATTTAAAGTGCTTCAACTTGTTTAATTAGGATAAGTAATGATTCGGGGTATCAGAATGGACCTAAACTGGCCTAATTGTGCATATGCAGCCCAAACCAAGCTCAACTTTTTTGGAAAAAGCTGTATATCTTTTTGTGCAGAAGGTTTAAATGAAACAAATTGTAGTAAAGTAAAAATGTTTCATTTAAGTGTACTTTCTGGAAAAAGGCATATAATGGTAGTTATGACTTTTTTTTATGAGATTTTTGTGTCTTCACTCAATCTTTATATAAGAGGTTATTGTTTTGTAAAAATTGTAAATTTTTTTTTTCAGTTATTTTAAAATTAAAATTGTATCAATCAAATTTTAATGCTTTAATTTGTAATGAGAAGTTATGATTCTCTTTATGTGGATCATAACTCATAACTTATAATGAGAGTCATTAAGTTTTTTTCATGCGATTTATATCTTACTTCTATTGTTTGGGTCAAAGAGAGTAGTTTTAGAATTTTTATGTGATCAATATATGATCATATTTCATCCTGATTTATCTGAAAGCAGTTAAAAATTTTCATCTGATTGATCTGTCATTATTCATAAAAGGGAGCAAACATTTTATATTTGTAAAATAAGTATTGTAGATATATAATTCATCATTATCATTTTCAAACAGTTAAGAAGTAATTAAATGTTTTAGTCTGTAAAGAAAACCGATAGTTATATAAGGTCCATGCCACATTCACTAATTGTATTCACTAATCTAAATGAACCCTAACATTTTTTGTCACTGTTATAGAATTTTATATTTGATAAAATATTCAAGACTAACATTTTTATACCAACAAATTCTATAAGGGTTCTTTTACTTTGATTATTTAAATATGTAAAAAATTTAGAGGATTTCTAAGTTTACAGTAGACACAATTTTACATTAAATTAAATTATTAATTAATTAGATTATTAATTAACGGGTGTAAATAACATTGTGATCTTTTGATGTTGATTTATTCTGCTCCGTGGATTGTGGACGTTGTATTATGGATTTTACCTCAACTTTAATAATATTTCTGTTAGCCCTACTGCCTCTAAGAAAGTAAAAATCTGTTGAGGATTTATTGCAAGATGTCCCTTATTGATCCTTTTTCTATTTGATGATATTTTAAAAGTTCATTCATCACTTGTTTTATTGACAGAGTATCTAGTTTTGATTAATATTTTTTTTTTTTGATATTTATAAGATATTTCCGATCAACCGGATAAAAAAAAAAAAAAATAAGATGAGATTAAATTAAAGAAGGAAAACATGAATCAGTAGAGAAGCCGTGGCATTAAAAACAATTTTATTGAAGATATATTGAGATACTTGATACAAAATAGGAAATAAAAATAAAGATGAATGAAATGAAATAATTTAAAATAACAATAATATAAGCCGGATTCCGGATGTTTTTATTTTTTATTTTTCCACCGTTTTATAATCGTTGATTGTTTTTATGAAGTACAAAAAAAAAAAAATTTGTTTTTTATGAATGAAAGTTTAATCTATGGACTTGTATAATAATTGTAATGTAATTTTTAATAATAAACGATCAATCTAATAATAGATATTTCCTTTAATGGTGTATAGTAATAAATTCTATCATAAGTAAAAATACTGGAACAAATATATAAAAATGGTATGATTTAAGCAGATTTGCCGATATGACACAATTTGCCTTCTTTTAAGTAATTTTTAAATTGTTTTTTCAAAAGTTTTTTATTCCGTTTTTGTTCTAAAAACTAGTTTTTCTTTTTCTAATATTCATCTTGAATCGTTTTGAAACATTGTTTCAATATTTTAATTAATGGTAATGATGATGAATAAAATCCATTAACAAACCAAACTAAAGATAAAAAAATTTTCACGAGAAAAAGATTGTGGGGAGGAAGGTGAATGGTGAGTTCTTTTTTTAACAATTAAAGAAGCCAAAGGTATTAAGACATTTTTTCATAAAATGATTCATAATATTTTCTTAATTGTTAGGATTATAGATGCCCCAAGTAACAATTTTGTTTTACTTATTTCAGTCTCCACCATTCAAGTCCTATTTTATTTCTTTTAACAATGCAGTTTAAAAGAATTCAGTTGAAAAGAAAGGGGAAATGTTCTAGAAATTAAAATATATAAAATTATTATCCATTTCATAAAGAGTGTCATCATACATTTCTATACTGTACAATTTAAAAAAATTTGCATATTAATGTAACCCCAAATAAAAATTGGTTTACTTATAGATTACTGAAATTTAATCCAAGAAATTTATTCCTAGTATAATCATTATCATCATTATTTAATTTCAATCCCGTAATTAATCTAATAAAAATAAATAAAACCAAGCATTCTTTTAAGGAAATTCTTTTAAAAATCATCTCCATTATCTTCAAGATTTTGATAAATACAGATTAAAGCGAAAAATTGTGAGGTCAATGCCCAGATAAAAAAAAATGATTGTAGTTTTACTCGTATAATTGATATTAGAATATACAGGGTGGCATATCTTTCATAAGTATATATATGTCCTGAAGACTCCTCTTCTTTTTGACAGAATCTGCATAAATCATCATTCTAAATTTCAATTTTCTTTACTGTTTCTCTTTTTTTATGTTTAACTATTCCACAAAAAGATTTGGGACCTGTAAAGGGAGTTGCATTCCTTCAGTCATAAGGTGAGACAAAATCTAGCAAAAACTTGTATGGTAAAAGAAAGACTATTTGTGAATTCTGTATCATTTTCGAGATATTGGACTTTCAAAATTTTTCCAAATATACTACATATAAAATATACTCCAAATACAGACACTGTTTAAAAAATTGTACACTCTAAAGGAAAATTTAGTTTAAAACAAAAAACTTTGTTTTGTTTTTTAAATTACTTCAAACATTCATAACTTTGTAATTGTTGGGCATATGAAGATCATGAATCAAAAAGCAAAAAGAAGAGCTTTCAACAGTTGTAGATTTTTCTCAAGCAAGCTATTTCAAAAGTTGTAGATCTTTTTAAAGCTATGCCATTTCAAAACATTAATAGATCTTTCTAAAGCAAGCCAATTCAAAAGTTGTAAATCTTTTTAAAGCAAGCCAATTCAAATATTTTAAAATTTAATTTATTAATAATAACTAATAATTATGTTATTAAATTTTCTTATTTAAAAAAAATATTTAAAAACAACAAGAAAAAATGTATATATATATATATATGTATACAGGAGGGTATTTCCAACTCGATGATCTTCCTTGAAATGGGTGATCTCGAATGTGGAGACGAACGAAAAATTATTTTGGAAGGGGGGAGGGGGAGGTCTATTCTATTTCCTTTTCGAGATATGAGGAGTTAAAGATGTTTTAGCGACTTTTCATAACAAAATCTATAACTTTTGAACGGCTGGCTATATATATCTCTATAGAGAGATAAAGAAAAATGCATTTTCTAGAGTAAGTGGTCAGCTTTAATTTTTGTGTATTAATAATCTTCATATACTCAACAGTTACAAAGTTATGACGTTTTAAAATTATTTAAAATGAAAAAATTATGTTTAGTAGGTATGAAGGAACTTTGGCCAGACGGCTTGATGTCATCAACTGGCGCCAGTTTTATATTGATCTAAACATGTGTTGTACGAAGGTCAACTAGATAATTTAGATGAAGTAAGTGCAATGATCTAAACAGGTGTTGTAATATGT
This sequence comes from Poecilobothrus nobilitatus, assembly GCA_947095535.1. Lineage (NCBI taxonomy): Eukaryota > Metazoa > Arthropoda > Insecta > Diptera > Dolichopodidae > Poecilobothrus > Poecilobothrus nobilitatus. Next base: position 32,845,744 of record OX352774.1, read on the forward strand.
AGTATGTTTTAACGCAAGCATAATTAGTTTCCGTAAAAATTCAATTTTCAATTTTGATGATAACTTACTCTACAAAATGCATTTTTCTTTATCTCTCTATAGTCAGGCTTTTAAAAGTTATTGATTTTGTTATGAAAAGTTGCTCAAACATCTTTAACACCTCAGATCTTGAAAAGGGTCGAGAATAGACCCCCTCCCCTCTGCAATACAATTTTTGTTTGTCTCCACATGCCCGATCACCCATTTCAAGGAAGACATTCGAGTTGGAAACACTCTGTATATATATAGGTATGTATAGTAATGATATTATAAATTATAATTACTTACTTTGTTGTTGAAATTATTAAACATTATTATAATTTTTAATTTTTTTTTTATAATAATAGTAATATTATTAGTTATTATTATTATTATTTTTCCTTCAATTTCACTTTTTCTTTCCACTTTGTTTTTCTTATTTTTATTTTTTTTAATTTGCTGTTGTTATTATTGTTGATTAATAGATGTCTGCAACAACAGCAATCTTCAGTCAGTGATAGTTAAACTTAATTGAGTGCATTTTTTTGTTTTGTGTTAGTTTTTTTTTTTTTTTTAAAGAAAACGTGATTTATTAATAAAAAAAAAAAAAAAAAAAGAAAACAAAACAAAAAATAGAAAAAAATGAATTATTTTTTTTTTTTTTTGTTCGTTTTTTTCTTCAATAAAAAAAAATTTCTTTAATGATTCCGATATTTGTTTAAATTGTCTTGCACGCTATTTTATTTATTTATTTATTTATTATTGATTTAATCATTTTTTATTCATTCATTTATTCATTCAGTCAGTCAGTCATTCATTCATTCATTATTTTTATTTTAATATTTATTATTTTTACGTTTTATTATATTAAAATTATAATTAAATAATATTTTTACATTTTTTATAATTAATTTAATTATTTTTTGCTTTTTTTTTTTGTTTGTTATTATTTTGTGTTTGTAAATAATTTATTGTATTTTAAACATGAGTTAAAATATTTTTTTTTGTGTTTTGTTTTGTTTTGTTTTTTTAAAAATTATAAATATTTAAAGGGATTGGGATAATTACCTATATATATATATATATATGTAGTTACTATACATAATAATATAATTTTAGTTTAATTGAGTTGTTGCTACTTTTTTTTTTATTTTAATTGGGTTTTCTAGTTCTTTGTAGTTTTAATAGTTTTAATAGCGTGTTATTAATAATACATATATATATATATATATATATATATATGTATATATTTATTAAATATTAGGTATTTTCTTTGCAATTTTATTTTATTTTCTTTACACACAGGATAGAATTTTTTAACTAATTTAAAAAAGAGTATAAAAGAATTTTTTCTTTTTATTATTTCAGTTGAAAGGGTAGATATATAGTATAAGTTGATTTAAATTTAAATAAATTATTTATAATTATTTTAAAATTATTAATTCAATTTAAAAATAAAAATAAAACTGATTAAAAATAAATTTTATTTATTTGGCAAAAATTTATCTTATTAAATTTTACTATGGTAATATTGTATTATATATTATAATATTTTTATTTCATTATTGCTAATAATTAATTAATATATTAAAAATGAAATTTTAATGAAAATTACTTGTATAAAATAATCTTAATATAAAAGAAAATTTAACCTATCCTAAATTGCTATTAATATTAAAATTTACACCTATAAGTATGCAATTAATTTGAAAAGTATTGTTAGAGTTAAAATATGGTCTAAGCGGAAGTCTTTTGTAGAAAATAAGAAAATTTGAATGGAAATGCATAACAGCCTACGTAAACTTACATAGAAAATTTGAAACGGATTATAAAAATTTTTATTTCAATAAATTCTTGTACTGTAAAGAAAATATTGTCAGATTCGATATTTTATTAATAAAACTAATACGAAATTATTTTGATAGATTTCTGAAAACTTTCGAAAACAGTTTAATATACCATATATATTACCATAATGAAGAGTATATTAAAAAAAAACTCTTTAAAAGTGAGACTTATACCACCGGAACATTTCGTTTATCTTGATTTCAAGAGTTATATTCAAAACCACAAGGTATGTCTCTCTATTATGCCACTATAATAGACGGGCCACATGTAAGTCAATAGTATATAATCTTTATTATAGAGTTATTTTTTTTTGAATAGCAAAAAGTTTTTTAAAGTACATATTTGAAATTTCTAATAAAAAATGATATAGTCAAGTGTCAACGACTATAGTTTCTAATTAGTAGTAGTAGTAGCAGTAGTAGTAGTAGTAGTAGTAGTAGTAGTAATAGTATTTATTTATTTTCTAGTAGGTGCTAATTCATATTTTACTTTTACTTTTAAGCTTTTCAAACTTAAACAAAGTAAAACAGTTACTTCGTTTTAATATAAAAAAAGGGGCAGTAAAACCAAGAGGTTCTTAAGGTGTACTTTTCCAAATGATAATAAAAATAACTTTAATATTAATTTTCCTTAAAAAGTTTTTTGTTTATCAAATCTTTTTTTTAAAAATTTAATTTTTTTAAGTTGAATACGATGACTGTTATTTTATAGAGAGAAAAAAAGAGATATTTATAAATACAGGGGTAGTTCAGTATAATTAATTTACAATGTTTGCAAATCCTTAAGTATAGTTATAAAATAAACTGACGATGATGTATTTTTGAAATTAAATAAACAAAAAATGTTTAATAAGCAGTACATTTTGCAACTTATTTATAAGTAAATTTATTTAATAAATATTTAAAACATTGGATTACAAATTTTTTCGGAAGAAAAGTAAAAATAGTTTTTGTTTTTCATATACTTTTAATAATGTATGTATGGAATTTATGCATACGTTGATATTTGATACATATAATGAAAGTTATGTACATTACATACTATTTTAAAATAAATACAAGTAAATTTTGAAAAATTTCGCTCAACAAAAAAAAAAATCTTGAAAAGTAAATTGTACTTTCATATACAGAAGAGTTTTGTTTTTGTAAAGCTTTGATGCCTTCCTTTTAAATAATTCTAATACAAGATATAAAAAGTCATAAGAAAGAGCAGGATCACGTTGAAAATAATACAAAATCATATACTTTATTATTGAAATATGTTTGTAAAAGGAAATATTATGAAGGATTTTGGAGTTAGTTAGTGGAGTGCGCTTTTTCCAAAACAAATATATGTATATCCTAGATTCCGAATATTGTAGGGATTTTACAGTTAGTTTCAAAATCAAGAGATTCAATAATTTGATTTGAGGGATTTTGGGGGATACAATAATCTCAACTATTAAAAAAAATGTTTTGTTATACCCTACACGTTAAGTATAGGGTATATTAACTTTGGTATGGTGTTTGTAACCACCAAAAGGAAGCGAGTTAGGTATAAACATGTATATATATTCTGAATCAGGATCACCTCCTGAGTCGATTTAGCGATGTCCGTCCGCCCGTCCGTCCGTACGCACGATAGCTCAAAAAATAGTGATGCTATCTTGATGAAATTTATACTGTAGGTTAACAATGACTAAGGTAAGGCAGGGATTGTAAATGGGCGAAATCGGACCATGCGTTCGAGTACCTCCCATACAACTTCCAAAACTGAATACGCATATCTTCGAAATTAATAAAGATAGAAAATTAAAATTTTGTACGAGGGTGTGTTTTCTTGAATCCCTGATATCCCTAAAATTTGAGATGAATTGGAGTGGTTATTCGGGTACCTCCCATACAAATCCCAAAACCGAATACGCATATATTCGAAATTAATAAAGATAGAAACTTCAAATTTGGTACTAGCGTGTTGTTTCCTGAATCCCTGATTTGTCCAAAAATTTAAGATGAATTAGAATGGTTGTTAGGGTATCTGCCACACAACTCCCAAGACCAAACAAGCATATCTTCGAAATTAATAAATATATAAACTTGAAATTTGATATAAGAATGTTCTATCCTGTTGATGTCTCTAAAATTTGAGATGAATTGGGGTGGTGTTCCGCGTGCCTTCACACACTTCCCAAGACCTAACAAGCATATTTTGGAATTTAATAAAGATAGAAATCTGAAATTTTGTACAAAGGTTGTAAAAGCATTTATTTTTTTAGCTTAGTTATATTAAATACCTAACTAAAATAACTTATGGATTTTTAATTTAATTTGAATTTTTTAGATGTAGGGTATAAATAAGTCGGTTGCATCGACTTACGGTTACTTTTACTTGTTTTTGAAATAGTTATATAAAAAGAGAAGTTAGAAGGGAGCTCAAATAAATAAAAAAAAAATTAAATAAAGTCAAAAAAACAAGATTGCGTTGCCAATCCAAATTCTTTTATATGATCATGTCATAATGTCAATAGTTGTAAAAACAAAAAAAAAATTATTTTTTTTAATGTTGAAATAAAAAAACAATTAATGTTGAAAAACAATAAAAAAATAAAAAAAAATATCTAATCATAGTTGAAAATCAGATCTGTATGAAAAGCCAAATTTTAAAATACCAACTTTCAAAATCCAAATATTAAAATCCAAAAGTATCAGAATCTAAACTTTTGAAATACAAATGGGTCAAAATCTAAACATTTAAAATGAAAATAATAAACAATATTATATAGTGCCCAAGGCTTAAATCATTTATTATAAATGAAATAAAATAATTTTCATAATTTAATATAATTAAAACGAGAAAGAATACAGTTGCCTTTGTCAACTCTTAGATACTCGTACCAACCGTTAGTATTTTCATAGCCTATCACTCTGCATACAATATTATTTTTTTAATATTTTAGTATTTTAAAATAATTTGAAATCTGCGATCTACCTAAAGTTTTAGTCGGATGTCAACCAAAAAAAAATTGAGAACCTAAAAATTGTTGTAAGAATATTTTGTGTTGATTTCAATACTAGCTTTCTTAGTTTTTAAGTTATCTTGCTGACGGACCGACGGATAAAGCTTAATCGACTAAGAATTTGATTCTGATCCGATCCATACCTTTGAAGGTATATCAAGCTAGCTTATTTCGATGTGTTACAAACGGAGGAGCAATTTTAATATACCCTTATCGTACGGGTATAAAAAAGTAAATAAACCTAAAAATTCTTATGCAAGGGTAATAATATTAGTTTATCAGTTCCAGCTCTCTTTTCTAAAATACGCATAAGCTTTGTCTAAAATCTCTTTTTTTTTTTGTGTGTTTTTTTTTTAAACAAAATTTATATAAATATAAATTAAATTAAATTAAATATGGCATATATTTTTAGTTTGAGCATTTAGCACCCGCAAAATAAACTATGAAATTCTGATTTTGTAACCAATATTGTATTAATATTGTATTGGAACCAATATTGTGTACCAATACCCTACAACAACCTCACATTGTTCCAACCCAACCTTGTTCCAAATAATTTATATCTAAACGAAAAAGTCCCCCATTTTGAAGCATTTGGATTTGAGAAATTTGACTTTTGAAAAAGTTCGAATTAAAAGTTTTTCTTGGATTAAAATCCAATTTTTTTTTTTTTGGACTTTAAGCGTGATCCTTAAAAATTAATTAATTTCACTTGTTCTTAAATATTCTTTCTAATTATTAAAAAGTATTTTTTTCATTTTCCATTTTTTTTTGTCCTTATGATTTTCTTTTTTTTTGTAAATATCAAAATTTTTTACTATTATAAGACTGACTATTCAGACTATTCCAAGAAAGGAACAACCGTTACGATTAATAACGGTAGAATGTCTAAGTTTAAGTAAAAAAAAAATTCGGAAAAGTTATTAAAAAATTTAAAGGATTTCCAAGATGAAAATTTCATTACAATATTTCCTACTATTTCCTATTACAATATATACCTATCAAATAATTATTTTACTATTTATATTATATGGTATTAATATTTTCCTTTTCTATTTTTTATAAGGAAATTGTTATTTTTAAGGTACCTACTACTTTTTTACTGAGTTGTTATGAAAAATTTTTTTTTTGTGTTTGTACGGCTGTTTAAAGAATTTTTTTTTTTAAATATAAATATATAATATTATAACTATTGTATTTCTTTATATTTTTGTTTTTTTTTTTTATTTTAAACAATTTCAATTATTTATTATTACTTCACTTTATTTTTTTATTTATTTTTCCGTTAAACTTAAATGATTTATGAAATTTTTGAGGCATAACATATTAAAAAAAAAAAAAAAAAATTAAGAAAAACAAAACAAAAAAAAAAAAAGACAAGCGAAACAATAAACACGGACACACTTTTTTTTTTTCCTTCTTTAATATTACTATTATTGTTTTGTTTGTACACACACTTTTTTATTGTTGTTTTTTTATTTTTTTTTCTTAAACTTCCACTTAATGTTACACACTTCTCGTAAGTGTATAGTCCAGATTTAAAAATCGAAAACAAAAACAAATTGAACTGTCTTAAATGTGCAAAAAAAAAAAACAAAAAATTTTAATTTTTGTTATTTAAGATGAAGAATATAAGAATAAGCCAAAAAAAAAAAAAACAACCATTTACACAATTGAATTTTGGTTTTTTTTAATTCGTTTATTTTTTGTTTTTTTTTTAGTACCGTACGGTACCTACTACCAACTATTTTATTATGTATCTACAATGAAACTCAATTTATTATTAAAAGAAAATCTGAATGAATGAAGCTTTTTTTTTTCCGTTTTTTTATTAAATTAAAAGTAAAAAAAAAAAAAATTAAAGAAAAAGAATAAAATATGAACTAAAAAAAAAAAAACGAACGAAGAAAAGAAACAAAATTTCTTTTAACGTAAATTTTATTTAAATAAGTTAAACGCTAGAAAATTTATTCTTACGTTTGTTGTTTTGTTTTGTTTTTTTTTTATTTTTGATTTTTACCTACAAATGATAAGCATATTTGTGAGCTCATTTATATACATATATGTATATATATAAGTACTTATATTATATGGATACTATGTATATGAATATTAAAATTGTATAGGACATGGTCATACGACATATTATTGTTATCGTATTGTTATACGGTACGGTAACAAAAATTAATTTGTATATAGCTATGTTTGATTTAAGTTAAAAATTAAAAAAAAAAAAAAAACAAAAAACAAAAAGAAAAAGAAAAGAAAAACAAATTATTAATATAATAATAAGTATAGTTTTTAAAATTTTAAATATTTATAACGTAAATTGAATTACGATATTTATATAATTACTAATTCAAAAATTTTTACATTTTGGTTTTTAACAAAATTTTTAATATCTGATCTGATTTAATTTTTTTTTTGGTTTTTTGTTTTCCCAATGACTAATAACTGGTATTATAGTAAAAAAAAATTAAGGCGCCTAGGCGTTATACTAATAACGGTATTATAGTAAAAAAAAAAATTAAGGCGCCTAGTTTTTTTTTTTTAGTTAATTATAAGGAGGGAGAATTGTCATAATTATATACATATCCATATACAGTAAAATCAGCTTAAGTACTTTTCGGGTAAGTACCTTTTTCGTTTTTAAAACCAGAAATATTGACATTTTAAAATTGACAATTGACAACAAAAAAAAATTTATTAAATTTTTGATTAAAATTTTACTTTAAGTGCGCGTCAAGAAACATCAACTTTTAATATCGAAAAAATATTAAATTTTTGATTAAAATTTTTATTTTAAATGCCTCAAGAGACATCGACTTTCTGTAAGAAAATGTCATTGGTTATGGATAAGTACCTATACCATAAGGCAATTAAACGGATTTTAAATAAGTAGCTTACTTGAAGCACTTATCCGAATTGGTTTAAGTGCATTATTCCGATAAGTACTAAAAAATTGCTAACATTTTTCTAAGAGTATTTAAGCGGGATTTACTGTATATATATATTGTATATGTCATCTTATATGTTATTTTAAATATCCTTAAAAAAATCCTTTATAGTTGCAATTTTTTTTTCCAATTTTTTATTAAAGGTAAACTTAGGTGTATTTTTATTATTGGGGCGGCATAGAAATATAAGTATTAATCATAGAAATATTTTTAAAAAATTCATATAGATTATGTCCTATTTTGTATTATATTCTTTGTAAATTATTTGCCCTTTTCGGGATTCAATATAGTCTAGTGATTAAGCGTGGTTTATTAACTGATAGGGAGTCCGGGTTCATATCCTTCACGTAGGTAGTAAGTTTTATTACTTGAAAACAGATCCCTCATGCGAACAAATATAGTGTAAATATAATATAATATATAATATAAAACAAAATAAATAATCTATAATATAATACACAAGATGTTGGCGAGTTGTTAATTATCTATAATAAAACACTCACACTGAATGTAAACTAAACTGGCAATGATAATATTTCTGTATATTTATTTAATAATTTAAAATTTTATTACCAGAGACACAAATCTTTGACAAAGTATTATCAAGAGACACACACCGTTCATTAAAAATATAAATAAATTTAGTAAATATTATTACGAGTGACCAAATTTTCCACGTTTCCACTAGAAGTATTACCAGAGACACAAACCGTTCATTAAAAGTGAGTACAGTCAAAAAAGGAAAAGTACATATGTACTTAAAAAACACATTTTCAATAAAAATAAATTCAGCAAATTTTTAATTTTTAAATTTGACCGCCACGTCCATTATGAACTGGTCGCAGCGGTAAATTAAAAATAAATTATTAATCTTCTGTTGGCGTTTTCAATCTTTGTTTTGAAAAAAAAAAATAAAAATAGGTACTCTTAATAAAATTAAAAAGCCTGAAAGTGAAAAAGTGAGAGTGAGCAAAGTTTATAGTAAACCTGATATTTATAAGAAAAAAATAATAGGCCGATTTTATTCTTGATTTTGTTTTCATTAGTATAAAAGCTGGTAAAAAGCTTCGTAACAGACTTTAAAGTAGTTTTGTTTATTTAGGTTGAAATTTAGATTTTTAAGCTAAATTTTCGGTAGAACTGGTATAACATAAAATATTCGAAATTTTTTTATTAATATAAAATTCGGCGGACTTAAATAATTATATTTCATAACAGACGTCAGAAACTTACTAAATATTATAGAAACGGATATTTTTCTGAAAAAAAAAAGAAAACAATAACATAGAAAATATCATTTTAAAAGCCTTCTCTCACAAAAGATTCATAATTTTGTACTAATTTATTATTAGACTATTAATAATATTGTTAGCAATGGAAAAAAATAATATTTATTAATCAGATCAGATAATATAATACCAGGAATTAATGATTGAATTTCTGATAATATACACAATATTATACACACAAGATGTTGGCCAGATCTATAATAAACCACTCACACTGAATGTAAACTAAACTGGCAATGATGATATTTCTGTATATTTATTTAATAATTTAAAATTTTATTATCAGAGATACAAATCTTCGACTAAAAGTCTTATCAGAGACACAAACTTTTACTTTTTAAAAAGTACTTTTGACACCAAATTTAAAGCAAATTTTAATTTTTAAATTTGACCGCCACATCCATTATGAACTGGTCGCAGCGGTAAATTAAAAATAAATTATTAATCTTCTGCTGGCAGTTTTCAAATGACTCTTTGTTTTGAAAAAAATAAAAATACTCTTAATAAAATTAAAAGACCTGAAAGTGAAAAGAGCAAAGTTTATAGTAAGCCTTATATTTATAAGAAAAAAAATAATAGGCCGATTTTATTTTTGATTTTGTTTTCACTATTATAAAAGCTGGTAAAAGTTTCGCAACAGACTTTAAAGTAGTTTTGTTTATTTAGGTTGGAATTTTGATTTTTGAAGCTGAATTTTTGATATAACATAAAATATTCAAATTTTTTTTATTAATATAAAATTCGGCAGACTTAACTAATTATATTTCATAACAGAAATCAGAAACTTACTAAATATTATAGAAATGGTTATTTTTCTTAAAAAAAAAAAGAAAAAATAACATAGGAAATATCATTTTAGAAGCCTTCTCTCACAATAGATTCATAATTTTGTACTAATTTATTATTAGACTATTAAATTAAAAAGCTGTCGAAAACGACCCACACAAACAAAAAGGCCCCGAAAATTTATGAAATTACATTATCAGAGACATGAATCTTTTATTAAATATACTAAAGACCTCTTCCAAAGTACATTTAAATAAAATAAATTCAGCAAATTTTTTTCGAGCAAAAAAAAAATAAACGCAAAAGACTTGAAAGTACTTTTGGTAATTAAAGTAATTTCGCGGCGAAAACAACTTTTTTATCGTTTTTTTTTAAACTAAAGAAAAATAGAGAGTCTGGTAAAATTTTAACAAATATTAAAATTATTTCGATTATTGGGATTGTTTTAAATGTAACAAAAAAAAAAAAAATGTCGTAGCGGTTGGTGTTTGTTTCAAACAATTTTTGAGATATCGGCACGAACTTTTGCCCTGAATGTGTTTTTAGCTTGGACAATTTTTTCTCAATGATTAAAAAACTGTCAAAAATTACCGCCACGAAAAAACGGCGAGAAAAAATTAATAAACTGTACCTAACATTTTTAATTTTATGTGTTTAGATTTGTTTTATGCTTTTTTCTATTACAAGTAAGTAAGTGATTTCTACATTTTTTTAATGGTGCTGATGTTAAAATGAAATTTTTAGGTAGTTTATTAAGGGAGTCAGTATGATAACGTAAATGTTTTTGAATTTATAGAAATTGTGCAATTGCACAGGGGATTTTCTAGTATTACTATATAAATTAATAATTGTATAATAGCCTAAGGTCTCAAATTAAGCGCTACCTTCATAAATTTTACTTAGAAATTGTGTTGTTTGATTAAATAAAATAATAATAATAAGAATCCTCTGCAAAATTCCAACTCAAAAAATCCAAAAACTCAAAATTCAAAAAACAAAATCCATACCCCACAAAATCCAAACCATACAAAATCGAAACACGGGAAAATCCTAATATCTAAAAATCAAAATCACAATCTCCGCCTGTACGTTTTTATAGCTACGTTTTTTCAGTCTCACTTACCCTTATTTGGATTATTTAGTATTTGGCTTATATTTTGTTTGGATTATATGCTTTTTGGATTTTACGAATTTCTGAAAATAAAAAATGTTTGGATTTTGTGGCTTCTAGATTTTGAGAATTGGGATTTTGTAGGATTACCTATGATAATAATATTCGGTCTGTACAGGATTCGATTTTTATTATATAATGGATCAAATAGATATGAATCAAATCTAGTATAAATTGATGAAACTTTTAGAGTATAGAGATAGATAATATATATATATATATATATAATATATAGCATAGATATAATGAGTATTTAAAATATATAAGAACAGGAAATTAACACTATTACAATTCAGTATTAACAAATTTTCTAATTATTTTAAGATATCAATAGATAAAGAGCTTAGATGAGATGAAGATTATTGCAAGGAGTAAAAGTATTTTTGTTTTTAGACATTTTTTTGAACATTTATATATCTCCAAAAAAAAACAAATACATTTTTAAGGGAGCCTCAGTGGTCTTGGGTGCAAGAGCAAATAAGATATACTGCAAGCACCGAGAAAGTGTGGGTTCGAATCTTATACACTTCATAAGAATAATTTTCCTTTACTATACATTTATCGCCACATCAGGAAAAGAAAGGGTATGTAATTTCCTTGTCACATTTATGTGGCAGGGGAATAACCTAAAAAAAAGAAAAAAATTTTTAAGTCATACACCAAACTTTTTTCTTCACCATATTTTCACAATAAAAAATTGTTTTTTTTTTTAAGGAAGGTTAGAATTTTCAAAAGATACCAAGTAAATCTATAAACCCTTAACAGTTTCAGATTTTTATTTATTAAATCCACAATTCTTAGAATTACTTTCGCAGTTTAGTGGCTAAGAGTTAAAGACATAATAGAATAACATCGTAAGGGGGCGAGTAGATTCAAGTTCTCAAAGTTTCATTTTAAAAAATTATTTATTATTTTTTTTTTTTAGAAATCTGACAAACAGACAGAATAGATTGTTAAAAAAAGTAAAAGATTTTTTCTGATTATTTATTAAATAAACATTAGCAAACATTAAAAAATAATTAAAACTCTATACAGGTGTTAACATTTAATTAAAAAAAAAAATATATATATATATTATAATTATAATACAAATATTTAATATTTTTTTTGTATATTTGTTTGTTTTTTTAAAAATTCGTCATTAAATTTTGTTTTTAGTTTTTATTAACCACATTTCGTTCGTCAATAATTATTTATGTATGTCATTTATTTTATATGGTTATTTTTTTATTTTTATGATTTGTTTACAATGTTTTTTTGTTGTTAACTAAATTAGGAATATTTATTTTAATTTATTTTTAGTTTTAATTTCTAACATATGACGTATTTTTTTTTTTTAATATATTTTAATGTTATAAACAAAGAATAAAAACAAAAAAACAAATTTATGACGTTAACATAATGTATGTATGTATGTAAGGGCTTTTAAAATATTATGATAAAATTTACGTATTTAAATGAAATTTAGAAATGATTGGAATTTGAAAAATAAATGTGATAATTTGATAATTATATTATTTTAAAAAATAATAAAAAATTAAATTAACATTACAAACCAGCAACGGATAAATATGTGCAGAACGCAGAACGCAATCAGAAAATTTCAACCAATTCAAATACCTGGGTAGCATAATAACCATAGATGGAGACACGGAGGCACATCTCAACAACTAAACTTTAAAAAACCAAAGAAACATTGGATGTTAGAAGCGGAAATTGTAGAAGAGGCAATTGTAGAAGCACCTAAATCTCAAGGGAAATAAAATTAAAAATTTTCATTTTATCAGTAAGAACAATATACTTATACATGGTAGTTAAATCTGGATAATATCTAACTCCATCACATAAAAACTTCAGGTTTTCATAAATAGACTTCCAGGCATCATATGAATAACAAATATTTGTGGAAATTTACAGGAGAGATACTTATTACTAATAAAGCTAAGAGAGAAAAAATGGATAAGCGACATGTTAGGAACAAATCAAAACAACATAAGCCGCATGTCCATAGAATGGAAGCCCAGGGAAATAGAAGACGTGGGTATCGAAATAACATGTGAAGACTTTCCATAATAACGGAACTTAATACCGTTAGGAAAATTCAATAACAGCAGCTTGAAGTTATATCGGATGTAGATGTCATGAGACTGAGAGATAAATAAACCAGGTGGAAGTGCAATGCTCTCTTGCGGAGTTTTTTTTTTTTTAATGCATTTCTCTGCCATGTAAATGTGGACATGAAATTACACAGCCTTTCCTGTTCAGACGTAACTGTAAATGTCGTAAGGGCGAATAACTCTTACGACGTGTGTGGGATTCGAACCCACACTCCCTCGGTGTTTACAGCGTTTTTATATGCTGTTACCCACCAGGCCACTGAGGCCCCCTTCTTGCGGAATGAACAAAAAAATGAGAGTACCAATTAATTAAAATAATTAAAAATATTTTTTTTTAAAACACAATATAATCAAACGTTCGTACAATATAAAATTTTTATTTTGATTAAACATTAGAAAAAGTATTCAAATGTATAATAAATGTTTATCCAACACATGAATTATTGTTATAGGAAAAGTTATAATTGATAAATTACAATCAAATTACAAATAATGTAAAATGTTATGAGGAACTATAATACCAACAATTAAAAAATAAACTCACTGTTGACTGAATATAATCATATCATATCATATAGATAGTCACAAAATTTTCTACCTTTCTTTCATTTTCAGATTTATTCCTACTGAATAGAAGTTTGTATATGTTTTATCAATTTCTACAAAAAAATGCCTTTACAATAACTGTGCTGTATTTAAATTCAGACTATCTCAGTTATAATACGTTATATGATTAACGACTCGATTTATGTATATATAAAATAATTTTCTTTTACCATCAATCGAAAATCATCAAAATCTTAGTATACTTTTAGGAGCTATATCTTCTTTTTGCTGTTAATGCATAACGTTAATGGGTATATTAACATTTTCGAAATTATTATATGGTTTTCTTATTTTTGAAAGAATTGCATTTTTTAATGCCATATATTATTGTTTACTAATTTGAAAAATATTTAAATTCAAACTAATTCAGATTGGTATGATTTATGAAATAATAAATAGAAAATTGAAAAGAAAAAAAAAATTTGTTTAAGTATGTATGTATTCTTGTTTTTTTTTTCTGTTTCCTGTTGTCGAAAAAAATTTGAATCCATTTGAATTTCTTTTTCTTGTAATCCCTCCGACTCCAACAAAAAATTAATATAATATATAAACTTAAAAACAAGTATTACTTCAAGCACTCTTAAAACAGAAAACATTTATTCATCATTTTCTATTTGCTTTACGATTTCCATTTTTGCTTCTAAAGTTAAAATTTTCTTTTTCCGGTTTTTTCTATTTTTAATATTTGGCTGTTGAAATAATTAAAATTTCTTTGTAATTTATGAAATAACAAAAATCATAAATTCAACTTATACTTTATGAAACACGTTATCTTAATTGTTAGAATGTTCTTATTTCTAACGCGACCATGAGAAAAGTGAACAGTATAAAAAAAACTTAAAGAATATTTAAAATGGGGTAATTTTTTAAATATCGAATATTATTGTCTGAATTAGGTAATTTCCCTATTTTCCTCTTGTGTTTTTTTTTCTGATCAAATATCCATATATCAAATTGAGGTAAGTTCCTTATTTTTAAACATTGCATATGGATATATGTATACTATATACTAAAAAAAAATTTAAAAAAAACGCGCAGTGCAAAATTTTAATCGCGCATTGCGAAAATTGGTATTAAAAATTCAACTCCCGCAGTGAAAAACAGCGCAATGAAAAACCGCGCAGTCGGAGGGATTACTGTATCTTTTCATTTTAATTTATTTAATTTAAATCTAAAATCTTTTAAATTACAAAAAATAAAACATTAAAAATTAATCTATTAAAGTTTTTTTTCTTCAAATATAATTCTTTTAAATATAATAAATTTTTTTTAAATTAGATATTTATAAGAATAATATTATGACCCCTTATGAAAATTAAAGATTTTCCCATGAGAAAAAATTTAAAATCAATTTATATTATCTTGTATTTTATATTTTCTGTCTTAGAAAAGTACTAAAACTAAAACAAAAAAAAAAAAAAAACAAAAAACGAAAGAAATCTAAAAAAAAAAATCTTAAAAATGTTCAAATATTAGAATTAGGCGCTCCATTCAAATAGATCATAGTCACTAAATAGAAAATAAAAACAAAACAGAACAAACATTTATAATTTAAATATATGTACATATATATATTTTTTTATTTAATTTAAATCTGAAAATAATAATATTGTCCCATTTTAAAATATATACATATATACTACTATTACAAACGTGTGTTTGTGTATATCTATAAATTATGAAAATCACGGAAAATCATTACAATTACAAATATTATAAGTGGCCGCATATTACACACAACATTAATCTAAATCATCATAATTCTACCTATTAATAATGATATTGATAATGATATTATCAGATATAGAATAAATCATGATGATAATGATGATATTGTCATTGTGATGAAGATAAAATTATGATTATATTTGACGACGAAGACGACAACGACAACGACAACGACGACGACGACGACGACGACGGTGACAATGATGACCATGATGATGATAAACATAAAAAGATGAGAATTACTTTTAAAACGCATATTTTTTTATTTTAAAGCTTTTTGTTTATATTTAAAATAATCTACCGGATATCATGTATCATCTGAAGCTTTTCAATAATAACAACAACAACAACAACAACAACAACAACGTCCTAAACAATGACAAAAAAAAAAAAACATTATGTATTTTTGTTTTTACGTTTTATCTACCAAATAGTAATCTAATATGTATTTTATATTATCTGATATCTGTACTATTTATATATGTAGACAGTATCCTCGAACTATTTAACTATAAATGTACATATAAATTAGTTATGTACACAATATATATATATATATAGAAGTGCTTAAACATGTAACTTTTTATATAGGTAATCATCCGCTCCCTGCAATCACTGTATTATACATATGTTGTAAATACTGATGAGATTTTATTTGATGTTACTGCAACTGTTCATCATCATTTTACTTTACTTATCATATCACTCTATAATAGGTAGGTACTTATTGTTTTTTTTTTTTTTTTTTAAATTTACTGTATAGTTGTTTGACTTTTCAGATCACAATTTGCGTACTAAAAAATAAATAATATAACAAAATAAATGTTGATTTTAATTTTTTTGTTGTTATTATTATTGTAAACTAAATATAAACAATCAAAACTAGACGTAGTTATTTATAATACATACATACATATGTAGATATCTAAGTGATAAAAGGTCATAAGTGCAATTATAAAAAAAAATTTTTGTAATATTATAGTAGTAGATTATTGATTATGTAGATGATGAAATTTACATTTAATCAGCAAATTTTGCCATTGCTTCATTACATTCAAAGAAAAAATTACTTTTAACTAAAAATTTTCTAATAGTATCTGTTACAGTTTTTGGTGTACTTTAGTTAATATGATTGCAAAAATGTGTTGGTGTCTTCAATGTGGCACCTACAGTCATCAAAATTACTAAATAGGATCAAAAAAAAAAAAACTGTAAAGTATGATACTTTTAAAACTTAATTTACTGTCAAAAAAAAAAGTACATTTAATCATTATTCTGAGGTTTTAAAAATTTTTACTTTTATAATTAATTGTGGATTGAAATAGTTGATTTATAAATTCTGATATATATGTATGTATGGGAAGTATGTATGTATGTAATAGAAGAAAAATATTAGAATCAAAAAAAAAAAAAAAATCTTAGCTGAATTTTGACATTTTGAATCTTTTCATAGTTTGAAAACATAATTTTTGTAGCATATCTAGTACATCTCCAAATGTTTATTTTTAAATATGTATATGTGTGGGCGAGATGCTAAAAAATAAGCCAAAAGTCTCCGGGAAATTATAACTTCGATAACTGATCCAAAAGTCCCCTAAAATTATGTATTTATATATTGGTCCATGCGATATTCTATATTAGAACTTAAAAGGAGTTTTAAAGTTGGTTACAAAATCAAGATTGCCCCTTTTGTCAGAGTATTTAACTTTGATCTGGAAAAAGGAAATATACTCTGATTTCGCATTTAATTCTAAAATCCCTCCTAGTTTTGTCTATGTGAGATTCTATATTAGAATGGATTTTAAAGTTGATTAGAAAATCAAGGTTATCCCTTTTTCCAGTATATTTATTTATTTATTTTGGGTAAAGGGAATATCCTGATTTCGAATCAAACTGTAAAATCTTATCATTCTCGAAAAAGGGAATATCTTGATTTCGTATCCAACTGTAAAATCTTATCAAAAAAATATTTAAATCAATAATTATACTTTTAAAAATTTTTTAAAATAATTGATTGTTTTAATACTAAATTATAAATATTTCAGTTTATGAAGTCATAAGTCCCGGGGAACTTTTGTCTCACTCTATATATTTTGAATCATAACTTCCCGGAGGACTTTTGGTTCCGGAAAATTTTTGCACCTCGCCCCATGTGTGCTTATTACAACTTTAATTTTTTCTGTCACACAAGTCTGCGTTTAGATAACTGCAAATGACTTAAGGGTTCAATAACTTAATGCTTCAACCTAGGTTGATTAAATACTACATGCAAATATTTTTGTTAAACGCTTAATTGTTTCTGTTAAATTCTTTTTTTTTGTCAATCAGTGACTGAAAACATTTACAGTAAAAAGTTAATAACTCTCGTATTATGTATAAAAAACTTAAGAATGTTTCAATTAAAATGAAGATGGATGAAATACTGCATGTATTTATATTAAAAACTGATTATTTTGTTAAATTTTTTGTCAAATTTTTTTATAGATCCAAAAACTGGACGTTGAACTATGAATGCGTGTAAAATAGAGATAAAAACTTTTACTGTTTTTGCAATTAATTCATATTTCAAAATTTTTCAAATTGATTTTCATATTAGCAAAAATACGATTAAATATAAACATTAAAATAGCTCAGTTCTAGAATTTTTAACATAATTATTCTATTTTTTAGATATGTATATAAATGTTTACAATGAACTTTGTATTTAACTTACTTTAGGGGCCTCGGTGGCCTAATGGGTAAGAGCGTATAAAATACGCTGTAAACACCGAGGAAGTGTGGGTTCGAATCCCACACACTTTGTAAGAATTAATCCCTCTTATGACATTTACAGCCAACCCTGAACAGGAAAGGCTGCGTAATTTCCTGTACACACATTTATGTGGCAGAAAAATGCAATAAAAACAAAAAAAAAACTTACTCTAAAAAATATAATTAATAATGACTTTTTTGCATTTGGAGTTAGACGTTTTTGTAATTACATGTTATCATATTTTCATATGACGATATATAGAAAACTCTCTTATAATACTATACGAAAAGATTTTGTCTCGTCATTGTGTACATTTAAAAAAAAAAAAAAACAAATAACGAAAAAAACAGACAAGGAAGAAAAATAAAAAAAAAGAAAGAAAAAATAGTGTAAAAAAAAAAAACAAAATAAATTTTATAGATTTCACAATATGATGATATTTTATTTTCTCTATGAATGAAAAAAAAATGCTTATTTTTTTTTTTGGAATGCAATTTTTAAACTTACATACGTATGTTATATACATATATATATATTATGTTTATACATTGTAGTTTCGGTATAGTTTTAATTTTTAAAATTAACAAATAAAAATAAAAGGTAAATGTTTATTATGTTTTTGTTGATCCTTTTTTTTTCATATACTGTTAGTTTTTGGTGATAGAGTTACTTCCAAAAAAAAATATCGATATTTTTTTTACATAATATGTATATATACAATTTATTGTATGTGGTATATTTACATTAAATACCTATTTTTAAAACTATAATGAAAATATATTAAAAACGACGCAATTTCCTTTTTATTTTTATTCTGAAAAACATTTCTCTTGCTTTCGTTTTTTTTTCGTTTTTAACCCTATTTCATTAAATAGGTCATATTATATAAAAAATGGGTGTAAAAAAAAAAAAGAAATTAGAAAAAAAAAAAGATGTTGGGTAAAAGTGAACAAATAAATAAATATATAATTGTTTCTGGATTTTTCAATTTTATTAATATGCACATGTACATATTTTTTTCCTTTGTGAACCTTTTTATTATTGAAAATCAGCTATTTTTTTAAGTAGATAGAATATACTATTGTAAAAGAATAAGAGTTTATAAGTTTATAAAATATGCGTATTCTTTGGAAAAAATTAAATTTTTTATGAAATTTTAGAAATGTTTCGTTCTGCAACATTACTTGAACTCTTCAATAAGCAACTTTGTATGGTTGTATTACCTAGACAACTCGTGGTTTAAAATTCTGGTTTCAATTAGTCTTATACTTATATGAAATTTTATAAATATAGTCTGCGAAGTATAAAACCAATCGAAAATTTTTATTTCATTGTAAATTTTTATTTGTATAATGAAAAACTGCTTTATAAAAAGTGAGATTGATGAAATTTCATATAATTTTAAGACTAATCAAACATTTTAAACTAGGAGTTGTCTAGGCAATACAACATTATTACAAAGCCCACTGAATAGTCCAAAGAATGTTGTAGGATGATACACTCCTAAAATTTAATAAAATTACTTTTTTTAAAAGGTACAAAAAATTAATATATCTTTTAGATATGATCCCTTAAATAATAAATGGTACTCTAAAGTTATTTTATAAAGACAAGAAATATGATTTTGTTTTTTAATTATTTTCAATTAATTCAAGATTATAAATTTTAACTTTTTGCTTATGTTCTAATAAAAAAAATTTTTTTAGGAGTTTATTCAAATAATTTTTAATATCTAATAAAAAGGATTCAAAACTCAAGCTTAATATGCTTAAAAATATCTTAATCATAGTATACGTATAACAATTTATAATTTTACTTGATTTAATGTTTCTTAACTTAATTATTATAAATTGAATATTTACAAAAAAATACATATTATATTTTTCATATTATAATTAAAAAAAGAAATAATTAAATAAAGATTAAATTAACAAAACGAAGTTCTAACAATTATTCTCTAGTTCTAATTAATATTCAAAAATATTTTGATCAAAATCTCCTAAAAGTATGCAATTTTCCATTCTGGCCACTATTTCATCAAATTGAATATTAATAAAAATCGTAAGCCTGAATCCGAGTACAAGCATTTTTATTTCAATAAATAATTGTAGAATGAAGCAAACATCATAAGAATTTAAATGGAAAAGTTCAGAAAATGGAAAATATACTCATAACGAAGAAAGACTGTGCTGACGAGTTTTACAGAGCCGCTGAGAATTTGATCCTATTTCTATTTAAAATCATCTCCCTATATTATATCACTATATTAGACTGACCACATTATGCGTATAAAAGAAAATAAAGTATAGCCCAAGACACATTAACGGAGGAGTTAATATAAAATACGACATATCTGTAACTGGTATAGAAAAATTTAAAAAGAAAAAGTATTTATGGTTAGGGTACATCTTAAATTGTTTAGCATTTAAATAATTTTTAAAGTAGAATATAGCTAGAATAGCTTAAGCTAAAATAGATTAAGTTAGCCTGGGTTAAGTTACTTAATAACGTTACGCTTAATAAAGATATATAAGTAATAAGTTGTACAAATTACAATTTCAAATCAAAACCAACAAATCTAAAATAATTTTGATGAAACAATGATTGAGTTTACAAATTTGTAAAAATAAAATTACATTATAAATTAAATAAAGTTAATCTCAAAATGATTCTATTATGATTTTTACTTCGATTTTATATTTCACATATGGGATTTTTCATTGTTAAATGTCAAACTTTGAAAAATTTGTGTAATAAAAATCTATATTATATATTATATAAAAAAAAAAATTAAAAGCGAAATTTCAATTATTTTTATTAAAATATATAATGTATAATATTTTGATTTCTCGTTCTATATTGTTATAACAATTGTATTTAACTTATAGGAAAAACATTTTCTCTTTTTTTCTATCTTTTATTAATTTTTATTTTTTTTTAAATTTAATTCGCGTGCTAAACTTTTTATGTATGTATCCAATTTAATATCAATAAAAAAATTAAAAAAAAAAAAAAAAAACTCTGTTTAAATACTTTTTATTTAAATTCACTGTCCTGGCCAATTATATGCACAGTACACACTAATATACAAATAGGGAATTTCTTATTTTATACATAATATATTTTTTTTTTTATCAAATTCAAATTATCTGAAATATCCAAGACTAATACAAGTTTTTGTTTTATAAACTTTTTATTCCTGAACTTTTAATCTTTTCGGTCATTTTAGTATCATACAACTGGATGTAATACACAAGTATTATATACTTTTCTAATATGTATTACTCTTATAATATACAAAAAAAAAAAAAAAATTAAAATACAATGCAATCTACAACTACATATAGTATATATACATATAAATTTATTATATTTTATAATGCACCTACACACAATCACAATATTTTGTAATAAAATTTTTTTCTAATCGTTGCAAAAAAAAAAAAAAAAAAAAGGAATTGAAAATGCATCTCATATTAAGTATACAAGGATAAGAATAAACGATACTAATACATATACTATTATAAAATATAAATATGTATGTAGAAAGGAGGCTAATAGGCCAATAGGCTAATAATAATAATTTATTTATTTTATTAATATACATACATATATACATACATATATAAATACATAAATAAATATTATATTAAGTTAGAACAGAATTTTTGGTTTTTTTTTTTTGTTGTTTTTTTGGTCTTTATGTCTCTGATGTACATGACATATTCATTTAAAAAATATCCATAGACATCTATGAAATGTACATATTATATATATATATATATATATTTTCTTATTTTAAATAAAAAAATAAAAAAACAAAAATACATTAAGTTGGACATTTTTTTATGCAAATGCATATATATACAATACATATATATATTTGTAAACTTAGTGAATTTTTCTTTTGAAATATATGCATAAATACAGATAGGATGGATGCATAGGCATGTGCATTTTCATGCATTCAAAAATATTGTATAATAGAAAAACTAATTCGTAAAATCAATTTTAATATTTTATTTTATTTTTGTTTTTTTTTTTTTTTTTTCATTTTCATAGACCAGTTGATAAAAAAATAGATCAGATTTCATTTTAACTATATTTAATTTGTTACATTATAACAGTGTATGTACATACATAAAATTGTGTTTCTTTATTCGGTTTTTTTTTGAGAATGTTTGTATATATTGAGGTTTTATGTAATGTCAAGCACATCTTAGTTATAATAAATAATGATTCCTTTTTTTTTTTTTTTCTCTTTTGATTATTTTGCTGCATGGATACATATATGCATTAGTGTAGGTGTTAATTTATAACAAATATTTCTGATACATAAGTGTGTGGGTTATGCATGTGTGTTTTTTTTTTTTTTAACATTTATTTAATCCTTTGAACTTTTATATTATTATGTATAAAGTGTTATTTTTTTTCTTGTTAAAAAAAAAACTTGCTTGTAGTTTTTCCTTATATGGTTTGAAAAATTTTTATGTCAGACTCGTGTCGATTTTTATATTTTTTTTGTGTGTGTTTTTTTTTTATCATTGTTATTTTAATTTTTTCATTTTTATGTAGGATTTTTTAAATACTTCTGAAAATTTCTTATAGGAAAAAACCAAAAAAAAAAAAAAAAAAAGCCCGAGCAAAAAATGAAATAAAAAATTGCATGTACAGAAAAATTTTTGCTCGGGATTTAATCTAGGAGATGCAAATAAAAAGAGAAAAAAAGAAAAAACAAAAACGTAGGAAAAAAGGAAAAAAATGAATAAAAAATTCAAAAAATAAAATAAATTTTTTTTTTTTTTTATATGAATGACCTGATTTTAATTGGAAAAAGTTCAAGTGTGCATACAAGAAGATGAAATCGGAAAATCCTGTATACCTAGAAATAAATTTATGAAAATAAAAAAATAAAAAATATTAAATACAAAAAATTAATTTTTAAAGAGTAAATAAATGAATTTTTTTTTTTAAATGTATCCTTTTTTTTTTTTTTTTTGTAAATGTGTAGGAAATGAGCGGTGTTATTTTACGATTTTACTATTGAGTGCAGTTTTTCCTTGTTAAAAAAAAAAAAAAAATAAAAATATAGTAAAATAATTGAGTAGAGTAAAATATCTATTAAATTTTGGATGTATACATTTATTTTTTTTTTTTTTATAGGATGGAGTAAAAAATTTACGAGCACGAATAATTATAATAGTATCCTTAGAAATTTATTTTTTTTTTTTTGTTTTTTTGCTTTATTGGTTCTTCTTTTTTTTTTTTTTGTTGTTTTCAGTATATCTTTTAAAAATATTTATGTATCTATCAGGAAATAAATTAAATAGGTTTTTAGGACTTGATGTATGTATGAGTACACGTGCAGTATATATGTATATTATATTTTCATTACATAAGAATATGCATTTATGTGAAAATTGCATTTAATTGTGACACGTGTACAAACAAAACCAGAAAAAATAAGAAAAATTAAATAATAAGAAAATTATATCGAATGACAGGTGTTGAAGTGAAGTTATAAAAATCACAGAGAGAGAGAGAGAGAGAAAGAGTGTGGAAGAAAGAAAAGAAAGAGGATGAGAATTTTTCTTTTATTAGAATTGAGTCAAATAAATTCTTTTAGTGTATAAAAAGTGACTATATGTAAATTGACTATTAAAAATGAAGAAGAAAAAAAAAAAAAAAATTTTGCACCTACTTAAAATTTTACTACTTAAATACCAAATGGCAAACTTTTTTTTTTTTTTTTTTTTACATTGTATACAAAATTATTGTAAATGTGGTTTTCATATTATATATATATATTTTTTTTTTTGATTTTAAAATCAATATTGCAACTTTTTTTTTCATTGTATATAATATAATAATGTTATGTATAGGTTATTTGTATATGAATGCAGATATTTTCATCTTTTTGATTTCTATATATACATATACTGATATACATATGTATATATTGAATTCATGTTGTTTTGATATTTATTCCTTGCAGGATGTAATTAAATAAGGATTATCTAGGATAATGAAAAAATAATTTATCAAAAATGATTTAGATATAATTATTAAGTACTTAAAATTGATTTAAAAAAAAAACAAAAAGAACAAAAAAAAAAAAATATTTTTAAGATATTTTTATTGTTGATCCGGTTGTTTGTTTGTCTATTTGATTTAAATTATTTTATGAATTGATTTTTGATAATTAAAAAACAATGAAAGAATTTTATAATTTTAAAGTATTTATATATTTTTTTGTTTGAAATTGAAAAAATACGATAATAAAAGAATTTTAATTGTATAATAACAAAAAATTTGTTTTTAATTTTTTTTTTTTTAGATTTTGTAATTAAATTATTTATAAAATAAATTTTAAAGAAATGAATATTCAATTACCATATATTTTATATTGGTCGTTAAGATAAGGATAAAATTTTTATTTTTAAATATTTATTTTTTTTCTAAAGAAATATTTTGCATTTAGGTACATATAAAGATATGAAAAAAGATTTAATTAACAAAAAAATAATTACCAAGTTACCAAAATTATAAAATTGAATTGAGAAGCAACTACTTATACCATCTATATTTAATGTTTCTTTTTTAAGAAAATTAGTTAAAAATTTAATATATTTCGAAAATGTGTATTAAATGGTACAATTTTTGTAACTTAAAAATATAATATAGGAACTTTATAGAGTAAAACATAGTTTAAATTTGGACAGGTAAAACATAGTTTAAATTTGGACAGGCACAAAATTTACTATTAGATTGCATCGTTGCATCCAAAAAAAAAAGTTCTTTAGAATTTTTATTGAGATTATATTTATTAGCCTACATTATATATTGAGTCTACAACAGAAGACAATTTAATGATCCTCCTTAAAGAAATTTTAGGTTAGGTATTTTATCTTATATTACGACTGCAACTAATTCCATAGATAATTAAAATTTTATATTTAAAGATTTTCATACTATATCTTATATTATTATATTGAGATTGTTATAACTTTATTAAGCTTTTAATTGATCTTCACTATTTTATAAGGCGACACAAAAATATTTTCTGAAGTTACTCATACTTATTGTCAAAGATTTAACTCTTCTCAAAATTTCATGTTTTTAATTTAAATCGTTTGGAATATAGAAGAGGTAAAGAATTTTGCAAAAATAAAGTTTCGCATAATGGTAAATTAAAATACCGTATGGTAACACTATCAATTTAGAAAGCTTATTGAACTTCTGTTATAGCCATTTAAATGTAAGGCCTTTTTGAACTTTGAGGACTGTATCTTCGTAACGCTTGGTTTTGGTTCTTGGTCCAGAAAATTCAATTTTTTACAATACGGTTAAAATTTCAATGTTTTATTTTAAATTGCGTAGAACTTTTGTAAACACTCGGACGGAGAGAGTGACGAAGAGTGTGAAACTAATAATCACATTTTTTCAAATGTTTTTTGAAAATGTCCGAAAAACTCAAAATACATAATTTAAAAGATAAAAACAAAATCATAGTTTTAGTTTTGAAGAAACTGCAACCGTTATCAATCAACAAAAAAGGATCATTCCAAATTAAATTTAATCATTTAAATAATATCTTTTAAAAGGTGATACATATTTATTCGATTTGGGATCTGTTTTATATCATTTAAAATTAAAATACTACAAAATGTAAATCTATATGAATAA
Source organism: Poecilobothrus nobilitatus (assembly GCA_947095535.1). Classification (NCBI taxonomy): domain Eukaryota; kingdom Metazoa; phylum Arthropoda; class Insecta; order Diptera; family Dolichopodidae; genus Poecilobothrus; species Poecilobothrus nobilitatus. The sequence continues at coordinate 32,871,697 of OX352774.1, forward strand.
AAGATAAACATATTAAAAAAAAATTTCTATGAATTTTATTGTGTTATCCTTTATATCCATTCATATAATAAATATCATTTAAAAATAATCATTTTATTAAGATAATCGAAAAAAAAAAAAAAAAACGTAACGTAACGTTTAACGTAATTCATAATTTCATAGACCATTGATCTTATATCCATTCATCTTTTTTTGTTTTTGGTTTTTTTTGTAATATTACTATATAATATGAATAAAATCCATAAACTAAATTTACAAATACAAAAAAAAAAAAAAAACGTAGTAATAACAAAAACAATTATATTGTTAAATATACATATACATATACATATACATATATTTTATTTTTATTTTGTATAAAAATAAAAAAAAATTGTATAACAACTTGTATACTCACATATTAGAGTTTTTAAAATAAAATATCCTTTTTATTATCCTTTTTTTTATTTTTTATAACATAACTCGTAAATAAATGTGAACTTAAATGACAATAACAATAATAATAATAATAGGACAAACCAGATTAAATTTAAATAATTGTTAAATTATAAAAAAAAAAATTTTTTTTCTGTTTTTTTTCGATATTTATGTTCTATTTCTAATAGGAAGCACATTTTGTTAGAAAAATAATGGTTCCATTTATAGCCTTAAACAAACAAAACAAAAAAAAAAAAAAAATAATTTTTTTTTTTCTAAAAAAATTTAGAAAAGGTATTGAATACTGATAGGAACGAACTATTTCGTTCTAGAATTTCATTAGAGAAGGAAAATTCTAGAACTTACTTTCAAATTCAGTGAAAAAGGACAAAAAAAGGTTTATAGGTAAAAAAAATATCAAAAAAAAAAAAAAAACACCATTTTTCGAATTTTTTCCATTTATTTCCTTATTATTTTCTGTTTTTTTTACATATGTATGTATATTTAACAAGAAATTTTTAAAAACTTTTTTACGTAATACATCATCAAACATATTTTTAAACAAAAAATACATTTTCATAACATATTTTTTTTATATTTATACAATATTATAACACGCGCTAAAAATGTATCTTATTTTGAATTATATCTTTAAGTGTACGTATATATGTATGTATTTTTTTAAATTTTGTTGTATTTTCCTAGCTTCGTTACAAATAATTTTCATTTCCATTGAAAAAAAAAAAAAAGAAAAAAAAAAAAACCAAAATAAAATTACGTCGTACAACTTAAAAAAAAAATTTCCTTTTAAATTTTATAAGAGCACGAGTTTTTCCACACTTTTACCACCGTATTATCGTAAATAAATCGAATAAAAACAAAAAAAAAAACAACAAATTATTTTTAAACAATAAAATTAATAACCATTACCATTTTATTGTACTAATAAATCATAAAAAAAAAAAAAAAAACCAATAATAACAATAAAAAATAGGAAAAATTGCATTATTAATATCGTGAATTTTTACGCCCCAGAAGATGGCGCATGTGATATCAAAATTAAAAAAAAAAAACAAAAATACAATATTACGCTTTTATATGATGATTTTTTGATAATTACGTATATGAAAAAAAAAAAAAAAAATGTATGCAAGTGGAAATTAAAAATATAAAAATGCAATTTTCATTATCGTAAAAAAAAAAAAAAAACAACAACAACAATACAATCATAAAAATGGAATGATTGTGTACGTACGAGTGTTCTCTGTTCTATTTCATTTATTGTTTGTTTGTTGTTTTTGTTTTAAAAATTTTTTTTAATTATATTATTTTTTGTTTTTTAACTAGTGCCACTCTATTTACGCGAATATTACGATAATGATTACAATTTTTACGATTATACTGATTAAATGGCGCTAAAAAAAAAAAACATCAAATAAAAAAATTTTTTTTAATATGATTTTTAAGATAACAAAAATAAAACAAAAATTTAATTGAAAAAATAAAATATGTTTCTTAAAAATTGAAAAAAAATTTTGTCCTACATATTTTAATTTTGATTTATGATTTTTCTTGTTTGTTGTTGTTTTTTAGGCTGCCCTACACTTACAATATTATTATATTCATATGCATAAGTACTTACCTATCTACTAACATTTTGTTATATTATAACATGATATGAATATGATTGTATTTGTATTTTTGTTCATACATATGTATAGTTCAAAAATATATAAAATATGCCTATGTATTGGTACACGTGCCTTGTAAATAAGGAAAATAGTTTTATGACGTTTTATGATTTTTGTTATTGTTTTTTTTTTTTTTGTTTTTTAATGTGATTGCACGTGGATGTATACATATATGTATATATGTATGTAGATAGATAAGTATATAATATTATATTGTTGTTTATTTTTCATATAATATGTACGTATAAAAAATATTTTTTACGTTGTAGATATTTACGATAAACGTAAAAAAAATTAACAGTTTCTATTAAATGAAAACAAAAACAAAAAAAAAAAAAAAATTATACTTAATATTGTGCTTGTTTTATATATATTTGGCTGTTTTTTTTTTTAATTATGTTTTTATTATTTTGTAATGACGTCATAGGAGCGCATGCGTTTTTTACTCGATTTGTATTTAAAATGAGTGTAGGTTTTAAATCTGATTTTTCTAGTACACCTGTAAAAGAAAAAATTCAATTTTTTCGAGATTTTTCTTTTTGGTAATAACAGTAAATTTTTTATTTGTTTGTATTGTATTGTATACAAGAAGAAAAATTCAGTTTTTTTTTTTTTTTTGTTTTGCTTTTAATTAATAAAAGGAATAAAAGGAAAATTGTTTCTTTTTTTTTTATTTTTTCAATACTTAAGTATCAGTTTTTGTTCATGTGCACAGAAATTTTTATTTTTTATTATTTTTGTTTTTCTAACCGTTATTATATAGGAAGTTTTTCCGTTAAGGAAAAAGCAACAAAAAAAAAAAAGATTATAGTGTTGCATAAAAAAATTAAAAACTGTTACAGAAAAGATAAACAGGCAAAAAAAAAAATAATTTATTTAATAATATAAAAGAAAATATAATAATACTTGTGCATTTACAACCATACATAATAACAATATACTTATATTAAATGAATATACTTGTGCACATGTCTATGACAATGAAACAAAAAATAGAAAAATGAAATAAAAAGAAGAAATAAAAAATGGAAAAAAGGAAAAAGAAAATTAAGAAGGAAAGAAAAGTTTTTCCTTGTAAAAAAAAAAAAAAAAATCGAATGAATATTTTATTGGGAAAATAGAGAACATGATGAGTATACCTATAAAACGTTTGATATTGCTTACTCAACGAGCAGCTAAAGATTAAATTGATTGGTTTGAATTAGTATAATTTGTATCACAAATCACTTTATCAGATGAACTTTGACTGTGCGATTTATTTCTTTTTCTACTTTTTATTTTTTGTTTTACAGTTAAAATATATTTTTCAAATTATGCATAAAAAATTCTTGTTTCTGATATATTTTCATTCCATACTATTTTTGAGTACTTAATTTAAAACAAGGTGAGAAAAGCAGAGTTCTAGAAGTTTGGATGTTGAATAAATCTAATTGCAAGCAAAATTTTTCTTGTAAATAAAATGCGAAATATATGAAAAGAAAAGTTATTTAGTAAGTTACTCGTGGTCCTTTTAAAACTAACAGACCAGAATATTTCTGTCATTTGAACACATTTTTAATTTTATTTAAGAAATGATTCGTCAATTGGAATCAAAAGTAAAACATTTCGTTTTTGGTTTAGTATCTTAATCTGTCAACACATATCAAGTCCTATCTTCTGATCGTAAATGAAGTACAACTTCCACCTATGGGCAGGGACCTCTAAATCTTTCATAGATTTCCTGGATAAAATCTAAAAGCACATCTTACACCTAATTGGCAATCCTATTATTCAGGTAACGTTTACTTCTCTAATTATACATCGAAATATTGGATTGGAGCATTATCACTCTCTTTTTTGTTTTTTTTTTTTACGAGGGTTGTTGGAAAACACGAAAGTCACCAAGAGGAACTGCACGTGCTTCCTCAGCGTTGTGTTCGACTTTAACCAACCAAAACCACACCGCTTTTAAAACCAAATTTTAGGATGACGAACATGAGAAACGAATTTCCGTATTCTGTATTTCGCCATCTTAATAAATCTACATATATAGATATATTCTAGATAATGACAATTGTTCTATTGAACTAAAATTAATAATGCCTCTCTTTAAACAATTCCAATAACGCTTTCCGGTAACGGAACGGTATGAATTGCTCATTTCTATACTGTGCAAATTCCTGCGTGGTTTAAAACCAGATATGAAAACTTGTTTGTTATAAGAATCGCTTTTATGTGTAACATGCTTAAATAAAATGTGTTCCCATCTGTTATTATATGGTCCATTAAGTGATTCCAAATTATCAAAATAACCTATAGAGGTTTCTTTCCCAATATACTTTCAAAGTCTAGCTTATTAACCTATTTCCCTTCAAGGAAGGAAGAATTATCATTATTACAATTATATGAAATTACATATTTTCCAATTTAAAGCGAAAATTCACATCATATCTCTGCTTAAAAGAAAATATAAACTTTATTTTAAATGAAAAAAAAAATTATTGTAATACAACTTTTTCTCGGAAAATGTTTTTTTTTTTTGTAGATACATTTTCGATATAAAAATAAAAATTTATTTGTTTTGAACTGTGATATAATCTACAAAAATTCGCCTTTTACGAAAAATAAAAAGGTCTAACCTTATTTTCTATTGAATATTTGTTATTTATAATTTACATTTGTTGTATACATTACGCATTATTAATTTATACATATATATATATAATGCTATAGTAAAAATATTTTCGTAAATTTCATAAAGGATCAAAATAATTTTCTATTATTGCACACACACACAGTAAAGCGCGTTTAATCAATTTTATAATATCAACAAAATAAAATTTCTTGCATTATAGGTGAAAAGTTGAAAAATAAACGTTAAGACGTAGTTTCTAAATTTTATTTGCAAAATATAAATTTTCTTTTTACCCCGTTTTTTGTTTTTTTTTCTTTTTTTTATGTTTTTGCGTTGTACAAAAACTAAATCAATGAAAAATAGGTTGCATAAAGTTATTTTCTTTAAAAACGAAAAAAAAAAAAAAAAAAAATAGATTGCAATGTAACATTGAAAATAAATTTTAGTTTTCCTTTCTATTTTTTCCTCTTTTTTTTTTTTTTGTTGTTTTTGTTATACACAAATAGAAAAGAATGGAAAATTTTATTTGATATTTTATATTATTTGATGCGCATTTTCATTTTTCATTGTCAGTTGTTACATGGGCAAACCTACACACATGCATAAAAATATGTTAAAAATAAAGATAAGAAAAAAAAAAACAAAAACAAAGAAAAAAATATTATTATTATAATAATTACAAAATTTAAAAAAAAAAAAATTTTAATGATTTTTAATTTCTGTCGTAATGGAAAATTTTTATCAGAAAAATAAACAAAAAACGAAAAAGTTAAATAATATTGAATTTTCTTAAGTTTTCTTTATATTTTTGTTTTTTTTTTTTCTTTTTCAATATATTTAAATTAGCACTAAAGTATAACTAACCGTTATTTATTATACACGAGGAAATCCTAAAAACGAAATTATGAATTTGGTGTTTAATTTATTTACCTACCATAAGAATATTTTTTTTTTGTTTGGTTTTTTCTAGAAAATCGGGGTTTTCTTTTTTTGTAAAATGAATTACGATGTAAGAAAAAAAAAAAATCAAATTACTGAAATTTCTGGTAGGTTCTTTTTTTTTTTAATGTAAGTGCGTTTTATTTTAATTTTTTGTTTGTTTTATAAAATCGTAGTTAATTTTGTTAGGAAATTGATATTATGAATATTAATAAGATACTATGGGCAAAAAAAATTGTTTTGAAGGGTTTTGTGTTCTTTAAAAGTATAAAAAAGTATGATTGAAGAATAGCTAATACCTACTTTTTTTTTTAAATTATGGTAAAGTTAAGAATATTGAGTGCTAGAAGGAAATTGAAGGAAATTTTACGGCAAGATAAATGGTAAAAAATTTTTACTGAATTTACTAATGAAATATAAGTGTCTTTATATGTTTTCCATTTATCTAAGTATAGGTAGATGGATAGCCAGGTAAATAGATAGATAGATAAAGAAATTAGTTTAGGTCCGTTTTAATACCATGAATTTATTTTCTCCTAAATAAACCATTGGAACCATTGGGACCATAAAACAAAGTGCTTCACATCGATTATATGACCACGTTTAACTGATTGAAAATGTTATTTAAAGAAGAATTTTCATAAAGTCCTTTCCTTTTCGAAGGTATAAGACGAGGATATCCAAGCAAAAAATGAAGGATTGATTCCTCTTTGTCTTCGTTTTTTCATCTTCTACAAAAATCAGGAAGTTCCTAATCTTTTGCCGATAGCGTAGTGCTCTGTTAAAACTCTTGTTACATTACCGATATTACGGCAATTTAGAGATAAATGGTTTTGATTTTTTTAGATTGGGTTTAGAACAGTTTTGTTTAGCCACAACGCAAGTATTAAGTGAGAGTCACTTATGATTTGTGAGGATATTGGTTTATTTATCTATCATGACGAATAAATAGTAGAGGCATTTTTAAAAAGGATATTTCTCGGTAAACATTTAAACAAAATTTTTGGATTGCATTGAGTATCTAGAACTGAGTACATAGTTTATACTTAAAGTTAAATTTTTATTATTGAAAGAAGTCCGGGATTTTAATTTTTAATCGGAATTATTAATAAATATTTTTATTTCCTATTGCCGTATATAGACAGAATTACGAAATTCTTTAGCTTTCAATCTGTATATGAAATTGAAATTGGAAAAATGATTATTTTATTTACAAATGAGATATGGTTTTTGTTTTATTAAATTTTGATTTGATACGTTGGTCAGTTACTATTTTTTTTAAGCAAATTGAAGATATAAAGTTACATATATGAAATACTATCAATTGTTTAATGTTATCATATTTTTCAAAAGAAATTTTAAAAAAATATGCTTATTAGCGTTACTCTGTCCGTTCGTCTGTTTGTAAGTATATAAAATTTCTACTCGGTTTAAAATAAGAAAATGCAATATAAGTCGCATATATAGAAAAATTCTTTTTTGACAGAAATTTTTGATTTAAGAGCCTCGGTGGCCTAGTGGGTAAGAGCGTGTAAAATACGCTGTAAACACAGAGGGAGTGTGAGTTCGAATCCCACACACGTTGTAAGAATTATTCCCCTTTACGACATTTACAGCCACGCCTGAACAGGAAAGGCTGTGTAATTTTCTGTTCACATTTATGTGCCAGAGAAATACATTAAAAAAAAAAAATTTTTTTTTGATTAGTTCAGTAGCAATTTGGAATTTAAACTTATGTGAATCCAAAATGATGATTCGAGTATTTTTTAAACCATTACATAGTTAGAAAATGTGCAATATTTAGAGGATTTAATTTTTTGGGAATTAAATCTGATTGATAACGTCTTAAATTTTAAATTTGCTATAAGCCCAGACACAAACCTTTAGAAATTTTTTAAATAATTCGATGCAAAAATTAATGTGTAATAATTTTTAAAATTTTTTTAACTGTATTCTTTTTTTTCTAGATGCATATTGACCAGGATTTCCTCATTATAAAAGAAGCGTTTCTTGTTTTTTTTTTATAATTTTCGTAACAAATGCCTCGTTGCTGTTTATTTTGTATACAAAAAACAAGGTTTTTTTTTTTTTTGTATAATAGATAAAATATATTGGTGTTAGCCTAATGAAGTAAATTATTGGTTATATAACGTACTTATTGAAGTTATCATTAAGTATTATTTGGTTTGTATGTTGTTAAAAGTAATACGTTTATAAGGTATTCAATTTTTATTTTCAGCGTTTAATATTGTTTTGTTTTTGTAGGAGGGATAGACAATTATCCTTAAACAATGGACTTGCGACCTATTGTGCCAATCCGTTATTTAATATTACTTTGTTATTAATTTTAAATGATTTATTTTCATATTATATAAAATGTCTCACTAGATTTAATATTAAGTGAATTAAGTTAAGTTAAATATGATGTTATTTATGGTTTAAACAATTATTTATAGAATTTAAAAAATAATATTAATTAAAAAGAAATGATTGATCACCAGACAGTACGTTTTTATAGAAAATTATGCTGATTTTTTATATTAATTATTGTTATATTATAGTTAAAAATTCCACGAGCCACTTTAAAAGTTCATTATTATTGAAAAAAAAAAATAAAAAATTATTTATATTTATATTTTTGTATTGTATTATAATTATTTGTTTAAAATTTAATTAATAATTAATGTAACTAATCAAATGTAATTATGTATTATAATATTGCTATTAAAAAAAATTTTCTAATATAATTGTAAATTCGCTATAAATTGCTAATAAACTATAAATTGTTATAAATTTATATTTTTTAAAATACCACGAGCTTTATTTTTTTTAATTAAAAATTAATAGAAATAAATTTTTAATTAAATTAATAATAATTTTTTTTTTAATGTCTTAATTATTATAAAATTATAATATTGATTGTTTAATTCCATTTTTATTGTCATGAAAATCATAAAAAAATGTTTTTTTCTTTTTCAATTTCAAAATTTTTAATTAAAAAATTACAAAAACCTTTTTTTTTGTTTTTATAAAATATATATGTATATGGAATTTTTAATTAACATTAACTTGTACACATGTATATAATTAATTTATTTTAATTAAAACATAAATAAAAAAAAAAATTAATAATTGAAAAATATAAAAATATAAAAATAAAATAAATAAAAATATTAATAGTTAAAAGATAAAAGAAAAAAAAAACAAAACAAAATTAAAAAAATTAATGGTTAATTAATAAATTATAAAATTGTCTATAAGTAAAATTAAAGCTATTTTATAATTTATATATATTAATATTACAAATCACAAGGGATAATGCAATATGTTATACTAAACGATCGGATACTAACGACGAATATATGTGGGAATACTATTATTAATTTATACATTAATTTTATTATTTTTTTTTTTTATTATATATGTATGTATATATTTATATTATATTTAGTAGTAGCAAGGGAAATTTCTTTTAAATTAATAAAATTCATTATCTGCGATGGTTTCGAATTTGCACTTCCTCGGTTAATAAACCAAGCGCTTGACCACTCCATCATTCATTTCCTATTTCATTGTTTTTAGACTTTTAAATTTTTTAGATAATTTCTTTATAAATATAAAGTTGGCGCACAAAAAATATGAAAATTGTGAAAAAAATAATGTGATTGAAGTATTAAGAAGCTATCTAAAAACAGAAAGGAACATGAAAACAAATCCATAAGAAATATTCAATATTGCATAATTTTAGGCGTGCATAGCTTTATTGTGTAACATTACAACGATGAAATGAAATTTTATTAAAAGAAATTTGAATTATAAATTAAAATTTATATAAAAATATGACAAATAATAATCTTAATAAATAAACTGTTCACAAAGAAGTAATCAAGGATAATCAAGAAATTTTTTTAAATAATTTATTCTATAAAATTTAAGTTGTGTTAAAAATATAATTTTTTTTTTTTTTTTTAAATTATTTAAATTAATTTTATTACTTTAATCGAAATAAATTTAGTTGGTGTTAGATGATGTTGTATTAGCTTTAATATAACTAAACTAATGCAATGGTTTAACCTGCAGTAAAAAAAGCTAATACAATATTAAAACAACGTTAGTACGGCTTTTAACAAAACAAAAAATAATATAAAAAACACATTGCTTTTACTTATATATTAAAATTAAAGATTAATTAAAATTTTTTTTTTTTTAATGCATTTCTCTGCCACATAAATTTGGACAGGAAATTACACAACCTTTCCTATTCAGGCGTGGCTGTGAATGTCGTAAGGGGGAATAACTCTTACGACGTGTGTGGGATTTAAACCCACATTCCCTTGGTGTTTACAGCGTATTTTATACGCTCTAACCCACTAGATCACCGAGGCCCCAAATTAATTAAATACTAATAATTAGTAAATTAGAAATACGATTCATAAATGAAAAATAAGATTTTAATTTAACAAAAAAAAAAAAAATGTATATATTTTTAAATGTTAAAAAATTAGCTGTTGGAATAATATGTTAACCCCTTTTCTTTTTTTTTAAACATTTTCTAGGTTAAGCTAGTTTAAAGATGATTGATTTCATTAACAGTTAAATAAAAACAAAAAAAAAAGTGTATAAAAGAAATTTTTTTAAAAACATATGGGTAAGAAAGATCAAGGAATCCTCAAAAGGATCTGTACGCAACAAAGTTATGTGATACTTTAATCCGCTTAAAACACTCGCTATCCTTAAAAGATTAAAACTAATCTTAAAAACTAACAATTTATTTGAAAATTTCCGTATAGAGATGATATGTCCTTATCACTAAATCTATAGTATCCTAGTTCTTCTTTTAAGCCTTCTATTGTCATTTTCGGAATGTAAAAGGATTAAAAGAATGTACAAGGCTATTTTATATAGAAGGATCAAAGAAATTGTATGAATCTATTTTGATTATAAGTCTTAAAAATTATATATTGTAACGTAATTTCTTACAAGGAAAAGGATTCAAATATAAATATTATTTATCAGTAAAAAATTTTTTTTTGTACATTAATAAGTAAATAACTAAATTTTAAAATAATAAATATTTCATTGTTTCAAATAATATATAATATTATACAGAAGTAAGTAGTATTTCTTAGTATTTCTTTTTTTCTACAAAAATTAGAAAAAATCTTCAAAGTAAACTTAAAATACAAAAAAAAATCTTTAAAACTTGAAAGTTCTAGAAAAGTAAAATAATACCTGTATATTTTGTTTTATTTTACAGACTATTGAAAGAAAATGAAAAACAAAAAAGAAAATTAATGATATAAATATTTTTGCGTCACACATTATCTAAGCAATATTTAAGTTTCTATAGTAATTTAATTATTTAATCTTAAAATTGAAAAATTCAAAGCATAGTACAGAGTGTTTAAAAAAAAAAATACGAAATAATTAATATAAAAAAAAATTATTAATATTATTAAGGAAGAAATAACTAATCTAAAGTAATTATGTATATAAAATATAGAGCCCGCGATTTTAATCTGCAAGATTTGAAGTTATACATGACTTAAATTTTTTATAACATTAATTCGAACTTTCGAAATTATAATTTCTGTGGTTTTTTATGTTCTCGTCTCTAAAAAAAAAATTTTTTTCGTTCAGTTGTTCTTGTTGGTAATTAAAAATATGAAGCCAGTTTTAAAAAAACAAAGTTTCGATTTGTGCGACGTTTCTTGGGACCCATTAATCGTGTAACTCGAGGTTTTAGATTTATATGGTGTGTAAGGTGTATAAACATCAGATCTAAAAAAAAGTTTATAATTTTTAAACTGTTTATGCCTAAAAAATTTTTAAAAATATTTTGATTAATTTGGAAAATTTATTAGAGTTCAGTAAAATGTATAGGTATATCTGTAAAATGATTACAGTTGGAAAATATTGTTTTGTTTTGTAAATTTAAGATATCCTTAACAGTGAAGCACACAACTAAACTTTACTATACTACAAATTTATTTAATTTTAATACATTCTGTGTATATTTATACCCGTATGAACTATGTTCAAGGGTATAATAAATTTGCCATTACGTTTGTGACACCTTAAAGGAGTCGAGCTAGATATAGTGTCAAAGGTATGGATCGGCTCAGAATCGAATTCTGAGTCGATTAAGCCATGTACGTCCGTCCGTCCGCACAATAACTCAAAAAATAAAGGAGCTAGGGGGCTGAAATTTTTTTTACGTCACTTTTGCAAAATTGTTAGTTTTGCTATTTAAATCCAACATTTTCGGTCGGCGGGTTCGAGTAGCTGCCATACAACTTCTATCTTTATATAGAAATAACTCAGTATCTATTCAAGCTAGGTTTCTGAAATTTTGCAAATGATGATCAAGTTTTATGGCAACAACTTCTGCAAAATTTGGTTGTGCTAGTGCAGCGGGTTCGGGTAGCTGCCATACAACTTCTCCGTTTAAATGAGAATAACTCAGTGTTTATTGAAGCTAGGAATCTGCAATTTAGTAAAGAGGTGTCGAGTTACATGCCAACAACTTTTGTAAAATTTGGTTGGTCTAGAGCAGCCGGTTCAGGCTTCTTGCACCTCTTGGAACCTAATGAAGCTAGGCGTCTGAAATTTTGCAAATGATGATCAAGTTTTATGGCAACAACTTTTGTAAAATTTGGTTGTGGTGGTGCGGCGGGTTCGGGTAGCTGCCATACAACTTCTCCGTTTAAATGAGAATAACTCGGTGTTTATTGAAGCTAGCAATCTGAAATTTAGTAAAGAGGTGTCGAGTTACATGCCAACAACTTTTGTAAAATTTGGTTGGTCTAAAGCAGCCGGTTCAGGCTTCTTGCACCTCTTGGAACCTAATGAAACTAGGCGTCTGAAATCTTGCAAATGATGATCAAGTTTTATGGCAACAATTTCTGCAAAATTTGGTTGTGGTGGTGCGACGGGTTCGGATAGCTGCCATACAACTTCTCTTTTTAAATGAAAATAACTCAGTGTCCGTCCGCACGATAACTCAAAAAATAAAGGAGTTAGGTGGCTGAAATTTTTTTTACGTCACTTTTACAAAATTGTTAGTTTTACTATTTAACTCCAGCATTTTCGGCCGCCGGGTTCGAGTAGCTGCCATACAACTTCTTTCTTTAAATGGAAATAACCCAGTGTCTATTGAATCTAGGTATCTGAAATTTTGCAAATGATGATCGAGTTTTATGGCAACAACTTCTGTAAAATTTGGTTGTGATGATATGACAGGTTCGGATAGTTGCCATACAACTTCTCTTTTTAAATGAAAATAACTCAGTGTCTATTGAAGCTAGCTATCTGAAATTTAGTGAAAAAGTGTCGAGTTGCATGCCAAAAACTTTTGTAAAATTTGAATGGTCTAAAGCAGCCGGTTCAGGCGTTTTGCATTTCTTGGAACTTAATGAAGCTAGGCGCAATAGATTCGGGTAGCTATCATACAACTCCACAATTTACATAAATATATCTCTGTAGTTCGCTACTAAAACATCTGAATGTTTTTAAAAGATGATCAAGTTTTATAGAAACAGGATATATTACGTTCATACGGGTATCCCAGAGTTGACACAGTCTACTCTACTGCACTCTTCCTCGTTTTTGTCTATTTTCTTTTTGAATTTTATTTAACATATTTTTAAATAAAGACATATTTAAAATTTCGTTAATTAATTAATATTAAAAAAGAATATTCAATTAAAATATTGAATGTAAACTTGTTTTTTTTTTAATTTCTAATTTTATCCTTATTTCATTCGAATTTATTTATATTTATTTTAATACACCTAAATTTTTTTCTTATTACAAATATGGAACAGTTTCTTGTATATAAAAAAAAAAAAATTAATTTTAAAGCTCTTTGGTAAATTTTTTGATTTCGCCTTAATATAACTTACAGATGATTTCTTTAGAATTTCATTTAAGTAATTAGAGTAAATCAGAAGTTAAAATAAAAGTTGTCTAGGCAATTTCAATATGACTATACTGATGAGTCTAATAATGTTGACAAGACGAAACACTCATAACATATTAAAAAATATAAAGTTTAACTAAAAAAATAAATGAAATAAATGTTATTTAATAATTGCTACAATTCTGATTCCCTTGAGATTGTTTTAGGGTATCAATTAAACCTGAATTAAAAAAAAAAAAAGTGAAAATGTTAATAAAATAAAATAAAACTTTGGTTAAATTCATTGGCATATTTAATCCCTTTCCTATCTTATACAATAATGTCTGAAAAGTTGACAATTTTAAATTATAACATTCTTTAATTTTCTTATTTTTATAATTTTCACTTTGGTAATTTTTTGATTTATTCTCCTGCCACATAAATGTGACAAGGAAATTACATGAACGCCTTTGCTTTTCAGGCTTGGAAGAATTATTCTTACGATGTGTATAGGATTTGAATCCACAGTTCTTCGGTGTTTACAGAGCATATTTTATATACTCTTATCCATTAGGCGACCGAGACCACCTTTTGGTTTCGACCATCACATTTCCCAAAAATTTGCTTATTAGTTTCACATGGTTCGTCCCTATGTCTATTTATTAAACATTCTACACCATTTAAGATAAAACAATTAAATTTTAACAATGTGTAGGTTTCTTTAAAAAAATAATGTTATAGAACAATTTTTTTATTTAGCCCGGCTTATTACGGACTTTTCTGACCTTTATAAATCAGCTTCAAAATTATATAGATTTTTTAATTACAGAGATTTTTCAAATTTACCATTATGTAGAATCATACTTGAAAAGAGAGAAGAAAGATATTGATAGATCTCTCAAGAGAAAGACAGAAACAAGATCTTTATCTAATATAATATAATGATCTAAGAGCTATTACGACTCTAAAATTGAAATTTTTATATTTTTGGACAAATGTAACTGGGACGCTTCCTGTACATATACATATTTCCATAGTAAAACTCAAAAATTAAAGCTTTAAAACATTATCCTTTTTACATGTATTAACAGATTTTCTTAATTATATGAGATTTCCTTAAAATTGACGATTTCATTTTTAACAGTTTTTCCTTTTATAACCAGAGGAACCTCGTTCAGATCCTTTGAGTGGTTTTCGATGTTTTTCATCGTCTCTCGTAAAAAAAAATATAAAACACATAAAAAATTCTAAGAAAAATTCGTAAATTTTAGCACATGTTCCAATTTTTGACACTATTTTATTTTCTTTTGGAAATCTGCGACTTTAAAAACCTTTGGTTTTGGAGTCTGCCTTGTTTTAAGTCCTACCTCAGTCCTACAGTAATTAATTATATATATGGTTTGGGTTGGATTCATTTAAATCACACATTTATATCCACTATTCAATAGTTGTTCATTTCAATGATAAGTGTTACACGATACAGAATACAAGATAACTATGGATCATATTTCAAAGTAAACTTTTTGGATCTTAAAATACATCCAAAAGATCGGAATGGTGAAATATTTCTAAAAGAAAGATATCGAATTATGTTGAAGATTGTTAATTTGTTTGTACAACAGCTATAATGGGAGAACGCCAGATGGTTCTTTTTTAAAGAAAACTAATTTAATATATCTTTATTAAAAAGAGTGGTTTTGAATCATTTTGAATAAAAGTCACAAACTACAATTGTTTTTTTAAGACATACAAAAGAAAATAGAAAGAGAAAAGGCGCTCTTTTCATTCTTTTTTATTTTTTTTTTCGTTTTGTTTTTTGAAGTTTTTGAATGGTGAATTGGGTTTAATAAACTCATTTAAAATTACGCAGTCAGACTGCGTAAATTTTTTCTTATTATTTTGAAGGTTCAACAAAAGATTTCAAAGAAAAAAAGAAAAAAAATTTCTATATCAACAAAAAATATATAAAACCAAAAAAAAAAAAATTAAAAATACAATGATGAGATGAAATAAAAATACGATAAGGATGAAATAAATGATATAATATAGGATATAAAGAAAATAACAAAATGAAAAGTCCCTAGCAACAATACTTGATTTTTCACCAAAAATAAAAATAAAACCACACTATAACAAATTTTTATTATTGACAGAGTCATAAAGTAATTTACGATTCATTTTTATATATACAGTGAGAATAATAATATGTATATATATTTATAATTTTGTATATAAGTATGTAGATATAAATATATCTAAACTTTTTAATGTTTAATGGAGCTAGATATTAGTACGATATTGAGAACAACTGTTTGAGAGTCGCTGGTATGAAAATTTGCTTTCCTTTAATTTTCTTAATAGTTTTCTTTTTATAGTACCTCCAGTTATTTTGATCCTGAAAATATTTCCTCAACATTACAAAACATTATATAGACCACTTAAAGGATAAAAGCTTTTTTTTCGGCCCTCATAATTGACAAACGTAATAGAGAGATATTGTTTGATTTTGTCGAGAGAAATCTAACAGAGAATAACTATAAAAGTCTTCTAACAGCTAGAGTTTTGGAACTTAAAAAAAAATTTAAATATTAATAATATTACTAAGAATACTAATACCAATAATAATAGCTGCTACAGTGACAGTTGGGATTGCCTTCAATAATTATACCTCATGCAGTAAGGTGTTATATACTACTACGTCAGCAAAATAGTAATAATAATAGATGGATTCATTGTTTCCTTACAGTCCCACTCCCAATTCAATATTTTTGCATCCATTTCCTATCATTTCCTATCCCTACTCTCTAGCCAATATACTGCGTTAGCAGGTAAAGGTTTCATCTCATTATATTGGCTAAAGGTTGATGGTTTTAGTCAGTAAGAATCTGACAGTACCAAGGAAAAATTCTTGGTGTCTTTAGAAAATTCCCCCCTCCCTTAGGAATAAAAAAAAAGGAAAGTATAATAATATTTTAAAATTTTCTTGGTGGATAGTTAAATGAGTTGTCCCTTTATTTTTGTTTTTTTTTTTTTTTAATTTAGTTTTTCATAATTTCTTCTTAATATTTTAACTGCTGACCCCATTTTTATGTCCAATACTGTATACATAATATACGAAAATTTAAATCTATATAGTATGTCAACATTTGTGAATAACATAAAATCCAGGACAACATAAAATTCATGAGCAAAAAATAAGAAAAAAACAAAAAAAATCTATAAATATATGTTTCAAGGCCATCAGACAACTAAGAGAATTTATTACACACATATAATATACAGTGTTTTGACTTATATATGTATATATGTATGTTAAGCCTACATAAAAAAAAGGAGAATACATTTTTTTTTGGGTTGTTGCTCCTTATAAATTATATTTAAATATAATTATCTCTTCTATGGATACGTATTATATTTTGTGTTGGGTTATTGTACCCGGTTTTTATTCAATTTTCAATTTTTTCGTTAAGCTTTAGTTGTTAAAAAATTTTCAGTCCAAAAGGAATGAGGAAATCTAAGTGAGGATGAAATGGTTCATTGAGATACAAAAGAAAAAAAGAAATAATGAAAAAAAGAAACAAAAAGACGCAAAAATTCAAAAATAACAAAAAAAAGCAAAAGAAAAAAGGTTATTGTATCCAGGTTCGTTGGTTCGTTGGTTCGTTGACTGACTGAGATTTTAAGATTATATACTGTAGTATTATTTATATAAACATTAAAATATAGGTGCTCATGCAAATGAACCTATTTTTTTTGAAAAAGTTCGATGAAAAAATTTGGGACGAAAAAAAAAACAATAAAAAAAAAAAAAACAGTAAAAAAAGGAGGAGAATAATAAAAAAAAATTAATTGAAAGGAGTGTTATTGTCCATCTCTTTCTGTTTTTTTTTTTTTTTTGCATATTGAATGAAAAATCATTATGCGAATAAGATATTATTAATTTTAGTAAATTGTATCATAACGAGCCTAAATTAGTCTAAAAATGCTAGTTACTAGTGAGAATAGATTAAAATTAAAAAACATTAAAACTATAAAAGCATTTTCATTAAAAATAAGTTAAAATACACGAAGATAATAACAAGCATAAATCTTGAAGTATATATCTTAAAAATTCAAACATATCATAAAGTTATATCGGAATAAAGTAAAAACTTTCTATAGGTTCAATAAAGTTGGAAAAGTTAATTAGATTCACCTAAAGTTTTTAAAGAAATAGTCGAAGAGGTCGTAATCTGTACGAATGAAATTAAATAAGTTAGAATACTGATTACTGAGTTATTGACTGAGTATTATTGAATACTCATTAAGTTGTATAGTTTTAATCTTATTTGAGAATTTCATATCTGAATCTGTATATTATATTATGGGTGTTTTTAAGACATAAAATGATAAAAAATTACATTACCGTTAAAATATAATGTTTAACAAAAAAAAAAAATGGAATGAAAAAGTTTTTATTATTATGAATAATTTTTTTATAGCTTAAAGTTCTTCATTTTTTGAACATTCTTATCTCATTTTCAAATTATTTTCTAATCCCATTTTCAAATATATTCATTAAGTTATACAGCTTCGCTTTAAATAAATTCTTAATTCTTGGATATTAAAATTTCTTTTATTCGTTGTTGTTTGAAATCGATACCATATTTTAAAATTATTTCCAAAATTTTAAACTTTTAAAAAATATCGAAATAATTTCTATAAATTATTCATATAGATAATAAATAATGAATTTTTTCCATACAATTTCTATACTATTTTGAAAAATTAAAATTAATTGCATACTTCTGGGATTTAATATAAGTATTTAATATAATGAGATATAAATAAGTTTTCAAATGTAAGATTTTAAAATAAGGTTAAACGTACAACCTAATGACTTTAAAAAAAAAAGCAATATTTCACTTTTATTTAAGTTCTTTTGTGCAAACTTAATATGAAGATCTTATCAGTGATTTAAAATATGTCTAAGTAGAAAATGACCTTGAAATACTTATATACATATTATTATTTTTTTGGATAAATGAACTATAATAAATTTTTATGACCTCTAATAAAAAAATATTAACCATCATCAAGGTTATGTACAATCATGATTATTAATCAATGTATAGAATACGTCTACATTCTCGTATATTGAACTCACAGTAAGTTTTTGTATTCCATTTCAGATTTCAAATGATTTTAACTGTAACTGATGTATACTTAAGTCCTTTCAATTAAGTTATCTGTACACGTATAAGCAGACATCATTATAATTTTTTTTTTCTTTTTTTGTGTAAATAAAAAAATTACAAAAAAAAAAGTATATACTTAAACTCAACTCATGCTAAAAATTAATAATTCCCATAGTAAACACATTTTTAAACCAATAATCAGGTGTACAAGTTATATTAAATGATTTGTCTGGGTTTCTGTTTTTTTTTTTTTTTGTTGTTCTATTTTTTTCTTATTTTTCAGTTTTTCTAGATTACCTTTAGGGCATAAACCATTTAACGATATTCCTAACCTTTAGAATTGTAACTCAAACTTATTTTCTAAAATTTTCAGATTTAGAAAAAAATTTTTGATCTAAATTTAAAATGATACCTACATTTTTTTTTTTTTTAATTTTTCTTTTGATTTTTCTTTTGCTATTTGTGATATTGAAGTACAAGTAGATGCTTTAAAAAAAAATGATATTTTTTATTGTCATAGTAATAACGGTAGATTGTTCTATAAATATACACTTTAGTTAAAATATTTTAAAAATTTGTATTTACCCCTATAATTATGCAATTTAGTTTTCAGACATATCTTTAAGAAAATTTTTAAGAATATCATTTCCCTCCAATTTTGTTCCACTTTTTTTTTGAAATTTCTTTTATACATGTTTTTTGACATTTGTAGCTGTTATTAAATACGGTGAAACTTGAAAATTTTTCTGAAGTTCTGAACTATTCGTTCTAAAAGTACAAATTAATATAAATTTTCTTGGCTTAGAAATTTCGGTTTTGATTGACAGGTGATTAGAATTTTATCTATGTATTATATAATATAAAAAAAGAAAACTAAAAAAATATCTGTACCTAATTTTGTTGTTTTTTTTATTTCCTTTTTTTTTTTTTTTATATTTATGTTTTTAATTTAAAGGTTTGAGTCTTAAATTGTTTATAGTGAACCTGACATAGAAAAATTACATGTATTACAAAATTGGGACGAAAACCTCCTACAATATAAACAAAAAACAAAAAGAACAACAAAATGGTAAAACAAAAAAAAAAAAAAACAGAATCCATTTTGTAAATCCCTAAGGAATAAACGACGTATATAATTCACTGTCTGTGTTTTATTTTTTTTTTTTATTTGAATAAGAAGGACAATAATTTCAAGGATATTTTTATGTGTTGAAGAAGTGAAAAAAAAAATATGATGAGGCGTTTAATTTGTTACGTATTCATTTTAGTACATACTTATACATATATAAATATATATAGTGTCTATAATCTATATATGTACAAATACAGTTACAAAAAAGTTTAGGCGAGAAATTTCTCTGAAATTTTTTTGAATCCTTGTTTGTAGGTTTTATCAAATGAAAATGTATTTCATGAAGAAATATTTAATAAGTAAATCAGTTACAGAGGATGCCAACTCGAAGAGGTGTCATATAGTAATTCATGTCATGATTTTTTAGGATTTTGCTGCTAGACTTCATCTGAAAGTGCCCACAATGCTCTTAGGAAAATTTCTCCTAAATTTTTTTAATGCTTGATTGTAGATTAGAACCAAATTAGAAAGTATTTTATGAAGGAATAAATCAGTTACAGGGGCGACTTAAAGAAATGTAGTACACAGTTAGTTCCCATAGCTGCTTTTAAAGTTTTAAAAATTTCCTTCAGGAATTTATCTGAAAATATTCACATTGTATATGAAAATGAAAGCAAAATTTTTAGGTTTGAACGAAATGAAAAAGTATTTTAAAAAGAAATAAGTCATTTTCAAAGGATTTCTAGTCAAAATGATGTGGTAGTTATTTCCTATCACTATTTTTAAATTTTAAAAGAATTTACTTCTAGTCGGCTATATTCGGCTATAGTCGGCTATCGAATAATTGACTATATTTTTGATATTTATAGAAATGGCATAAAAATGTTACTATTTTTTTTATTGCCGCAACTGTATTTATTTATGTAATAACCTAATCTAAAAACAAAATACAGTTAGAAAATCAAAAAGTATAATAAAAATATCGGTGAAATTATGTAACAATTTTATCCTTGATTCGAACTTGATCTTAATCAAAATTATATAAATTTTTTTTTTCGTTTTTCGGTTGGGTGTTGGTGTAAACGATACAGAAAAAAAAAAAAAAAAGATTGTGGCATTGAACCTGATTTTTTTATATTTTTGTTTTATTATTTTGTGTTTTTTTCTCTTTTTTTTTAATTTAATTATTTGTTTGAAAATTAGTTTGAAAAAAAAATTAAAGAAAAGAAAACTGAGCCCACAAAATAAATACAGATGGCGCAATTTTATTTATTTTTTTTTCGATTTTTTGACTTTGTAAAGTTTAAAAGCAATAAGTAAGTTGGGGTTGTATAAAAAAAAGAGTCTTTTTAAAGGTTTTCAAGGTTTTTTTTTTTTTAATTTTTTTATTTATCAATTTTTCAAGCAATAAAACATTACATTCATTCTGACTAGAAACACACACAGAATAAAAAAAAAAACCACTTTGACAGATATCTGTCATTTTTTCCTCATTAATTTTATTTTAGTTTACTTGTATTATGACAGAGTAAGTAGTATGTATAATATGTATACTGTCTCAAGTTTGATTGACATATTTACATTTTGTTGTTTCAATATTTAAAAAAAAAAAAAAACAAATTAACTTTACAGTAATTAGAATAACTTGGCACTTTGAACTTCTATGGTTTGATAATGTATAAAAAATCTATACATCCTTGCGCAGATCATGATGCAGCATAATGTATGCAGTCTAGAACTGAAAAATTGTACATACGAGATCAATATATTTTTAACCGTAAAACCCTATTATTGCCTCTCTCGACTCTCGCAAAGTTCATATTTATATTATTCTAAAGTAACTATTTATATTTGATAAAAGATGGTAACACTTGTTTCAAATTTTGTATTTTTTTATAATACATAATATGAAATCTATTTTGAAACCATTAACAGAAACTGTTACATAGTTAAAATAAAATTCCTTTTAAAGAAGAAAAAAAAAATTAGGTCCCAAAGTATGATCCAAAAAATTATATTCTGTAGGTTTTCGACCTCAAAAAAAAAAAAACAACAAAAACAAAAAGTATGAGAAGCAAAAAGAAAATCTAAATTTTTCAGGGCCATAGACCTTTTTTTTTATTTTATTTTTTTGTTTCTTCTTCTTTAGGCGAAATTGAATGATATTAGGGGATGATAATAGACAGAAAATTTTCACAATACAAAAATTAAATTCATCTTTTTTTAGGTGTTAAATTTAAAAGAGTATTGGTATATGAACCTTTGAAAAACAAAATGAGTGGTTTGAGTCTTTACTTTTTATTTTGTTAATTTATTTTATTTAGAATTGAAATGTGATATTTTATTTGATTTTATGCTCAAATTGTTTTATTTATTATATTTTTATTTATTTCTTTTTAAATTTGGGATATTTTTTTTTTTCTGAGAAAATTCTTTCATTGTATTTGTATATATATTATCTTGTAGGAATGTATTTTTATTCATTCTGAATAACGTGATTTATTATCGTAAAAATTTTGTTTTTTTTTTGGAATAAAATTTAATAGGATTGGGTAAAAAATTTTTCGAGTAATTTTTTTTGTGTAAATTGATGGAAAATTGCTATTGTTATGGTAAATGTAAATTTTTTTTTTTTTTTTTATATTATACAAATTTAAATATGTACAATAAACATTCAACAATTTAATATTAGATATTTTTTATTTGTGTTTTTGAGACGGTTTTAATAAAATTTAAATTTAAAAATGAGTTAAAATCCAATACTAACATAGAAAAGTCTGCTCAAAGAAAATTTTTTTTTATCCGTATCAACAAAGGTATACTAAATTTGCCATTATGTTTATGACACAATAAAGTAGTCGAGTTAGATATAGACTCAAGTGTATGGATCGGCTCAGATTCAAATTCTGAGTCGATTAAGTCATGTACGCCTGTAAGTCCGTTGGCACGATAATTAAAAAAATAAAGGAGCTAGGAGCTTGAAATTTTTTTCAAGCAAATCCGAGTAGCTGTCATATAAATTCTTTCTTTATTTGGAAATAACTCAGGGCCTATTAAAACTATTAAGTATCTGAAATTTTGTAAAAAGATGCTAACCACATCTGTAAAATTTAGTTGTTCTGACACATGCACCGTTCTAGTAGCTTGCATGCCGTGAAACTTAATAAAGATAAGAATCTGAAATCTTACAAAAAAAAATGAAGTTTTATGGCAATAACTTCTGTAAAATTTGATTGTGGTGATGAAACAGGTCCGGGAGAGGAAACAGGTCATACAACTCTAAAATTTATATAAATAAATTTCGGTACTTAACTGCGGCATTAAAACATCTAAAATTTTGTGAAAGATGATCAAGTTTTATGGAAACAGCATATATTACGTTGATACGGGTATCCCACAGTTGATACCCGTATCTACTCTACTGCACTCTTTTTCAATTTTTTTTAACTGAAACTATATTAGATCGTTAATTATAAATCTTAATAAATATAGAAAATATAGAAATATAACTTAGACTCTTAGAGAATAAATATCTATCTTTGTATTTTTCTAAAAATAGGGTTAACTGTTGAAGTAAAAGTTACATTAGAATAAGCAAAAATAAAATACAAAACAAATTCAAAATTTTAAATTGAAGAGTAAAAGACACTTTAAAAGTAAAAGTTATAGTAGAAAATTTATATTCTTTTTGGGAAAATAGAACTGAGAAAAAGAGAAAGAAGAACAGAAAGAAAAGTTAAAAGAGTAAATAACAAACAAAATCTAATGAAGATGAAAAGAAAAGAAAACTAAAATATTTTTTCATCCCATTCACATTAAACATCCCATGAGAGTTTTGACTTGTTTCATTAATTGGGTTCTTGTATGTTTTTGTTTTTTTCTTTGATATTTAAAATAAAATTTTGTCTAAATGATTTTTACATTTATTTAAAAATTTAGAATTACAATTACCATGAGTGAACAGATATTATAGACAAAAAAAAAAAATAATAATATTAAATTAATAAAAAAACAAAATTTTAATAAAATATAAATAGGTAACAGATAAATATTTACTAAAGTTTAAAGAATCCAGTCATAATTTGTAGCACCACAATTGGCTATAGAAAATTATTATTTGAATTTAGAATAAAAACAAAATACTGAAATATTTGGGTTCATCCCCTTAAATTTAAAAATAATTTTTTAGAAAATGTAAAATTTTTTAAGTGAAATGGGAATATATGAAAGGTAAAAGAACTGAGGTGTAACTAGTACCCAGACAATATTATATAGATGAAATATTCATTAAGTGAGTTTTTTTTTAAAAAAAAAGAAGTTTTGTTGTTGATTTTAAAGATGTTTGTGTCTAGAATCTTTAATAAAGGTGAACAATATTTTGTTTTCTATCTTAATTATATATGAATTGTAGAAAAACCTAAAACAGTTTTAAATTTTTTAAATATAATATTCTATTCTTATAATTAGATATTAATTAGAAGTTAGAATGAGTAAAATTAAGAAGCAGAACAGATAATTATTTATAAAACAAATTTTTTTTTAAATCTAAGTATTTCGAAATTATATAATTTGAGATATTCGGTTTTTATTGACAATTTTTTTTTTTAAGCTAATGTCATTTAATAACTAAACAATTAAAACAAATATTGCTTACATACTCTTATTATAATCGTACAGACTTTTCGAACCTGTCATAATTCACTCTTCTCTCTCCTAAATATTACCTAATCGCACTTAAATTTATTCTGAAAAATTTCCAACTGTATCCGAAATTCGAAGCGAATTATTTCCGAAATCCAAATCGAATTATTTGTTTCTTACTAACTGTCAAATAGCTGTCAATTAATTTACTAATTGATATTCGGATTAGAACAGTAAGAATATCTTGAAAATTAAAATAAAAAAAGTAAATTATCATTTAAAGAGCACAAAAACAAGGCAATATTCTATATAGAAAATATTTGGAAAAACATTTCATACCTACAAATTCCATCTAAAAAAAAATTCCAAAAATCAAAATTTAATGGGGGACTCGGAGGCCTAGTGAGTAAGAACGTATGAGATACGCTATAAACACCGAGAGAGTGCGGGTTCGAATCACACACACGTCGTAAGAATAATTTCTCCTTACGACATTTACAGCCACGACAGAAAAAAAAAAACTGTGTAATCTCCCTGTCACATTTATGTGGTATGGGAATAAACTAAAAAAAAAAAAAAAAATTTAATGGCAAGCAGTTTAAATAGTGGGGGCTGCCGTTACCAAACTCCTACTTAACAGATTATTAAAAAACTGATTTTGTAAATGAATTTTTTTTTTTTTTAACTATAAAATCCCTCCTAATTCAGAATCTCGTATACACATATCTATAAATATTCTGAAAAGAGGGATACCCCCGGTTTTGTGACACCACACCACATATAAAATCATTTCTAATTATTTTGCTACATGCATATTACGTAATTATATATAGTCTATATAGAATAGAACATTTCCTTATGGAATTTGTTTGGAATTTTTTTTTGGAATTATGACATCCATCCGATTGAAGTTATATTTGATGTCGTATTAGAATAACAAAAAATTCATGATTGTCGGAATGTTTACAAAAAATAAAAATAACCCTAATTTGTATAGTGATTGGCTATCATATGAAAATTCGATGAATTTTCGATATAATTATTTAATACATACGATCAGTATAATATACAAAACCATAACCCTAACTATTAATATAACAAATCATTTTAAAAATGTCAAATAACTATACATTATATGATTTGTACGCAATACTAATGACTTGCCTTGACTATAATATGAAAACTAATATTTAAATATATGACATATGATGCAAGGGTACAAAATCATATAATATCCTAATTATAGCTAATTGCTATGTAGTTATAGTTGAAGGATATTATCTCAAATCGAAATTTAATGTCAAATCAAGCGTTATTTTCAAATGTTTTCAGAAAGTATGGTGCCAATCATAAGTATCAACCATCCTTAATTAATACGTATTAACATTATTGTTATGCGTATTAATGGCATCGATTGATAAAATCGATTATATTAGTTTTAGGATTTCAGTTGATTAATAAAATTGAAACCTTAAAAGAAAAGATTAGATTGTTTGTTTAGGAAAATAAATATTGTATGTTTTTAAGAAATGCAGTACACAGTTGAGCTGAGGCAAATAAATATTTCTTATATAATTTGACTTTAATCGATAGTCAATTTTTCGGCATAACTCCTATACATTGCAAAACGAAGCACAAATAAAATATTAAAAATAGATTGCAAAAAAAAAAGATCAAAATATAATGTTAAATTTTGTTAAAATTTTGGATCTTTGGATGAACTTTTATTTAACTACTTGCGTTGGGGGATGTTAAAGAAGTAATATCATAATATTTACGTTCCCTTAGATACGCAATTAAAAAACAAAAAAACAAAATAAATAATACTTTTAAACTTTAGGGTGGCAAATTTTATGCTCTTTGAATTTTAAAAATGGTTCAATGGTTTCAAAAAAAAAAAAAAGTTAAAAATAAAGTTTAGAAATCAAAGATTTATTATTAACCTTTTTTGTTTGTTTACACCAATCTGACAACAAAATCAACCGAACAAAAGACATTTAAATAAGTATTAAAATTTATATCTTTTCTAATTTTATTTTTGTTTTTATTTATTATAAAAAGTAAAAATTTTATAGCAAAATATGTCTATTATTGGGTATATTTGGGGATAATATTCTGACAACTTTCCTTTACCAAGAGAAAAAAAAAAAAAAAATTTAATTTAACGCTTACCGTTATTTAAAGAACAGTAACATAATTACTACGATCTTTAATTCATTAGATACAATTTGCAACACTTAAGATATAATTTGCAACACTAGATGGTATATGGGGATATAATCTTATTATTTGGAATCCTAACGTCAAAAGTATTGTTATGTGATTTCGGGCTCTTAAAAATGAATTTTTATATAAGTTGCTTTTAAAAATGATTCATTTTAATTTTTAAAGAAATTTATGGTTGCAGTAAATTTGTTTAGTTTTAGGTATAAGTTTAGGTTACAGTAGTCATAAATTTGAATTAAATCTTTAAAATCTGATTCAAACTATTATTTGTATAGGTGAAATATTGGATGGAACTTTAAAATTTTGAAGAAAATTTTACTGATCACTAAAATGAAAAATAATTAATCATAATGAATATAGATTAAACAATAATGCTAAGCAGTAAAAATCTTTCAAATATATCTAAATAGTATAGGTAATGCACCTAGAAATAGAAGAGTAAACCGTTTGACATAAAAAGTGTTAAAATATTACTATAATATTAAAATATTATAGTTATGAAAAAATGATTTAACATTTCTGTCCATTTCCTTTCTGATATTGAACTATGAAATAAAGGAAAGAAACGATCAAAATTAAATTTTAGTTGTCTAAGAAGGGGAAAAAAGCTTCGAATTATCAGGAAAAGTGAAAATTTTTTTTATGTCATTTGCGACCAGTTTCTTTTAACATTCTTTATTGAATTCAAATTAATTGTAGAATATTTTTACATATATAAAATGTAAACAAACAATTCACATTTCTTATAATTCAAATATTAAACAAAAAAAATTATATCGATTAAAGAAAGCAATTAAAGAAATTTTATATGTAATAAGATCTACTACGTACTGTGTCAGGAAGTAATTGCCACGCATTAATTAAGAATCCAAATCAATTACTACATTATACAAACCATAATATCCCCTTTTCTACATTACCCATAAATTCCCCTAGTTTACGGTTCTTCTAGTTTTAACATGTTCCTGTGCACACAAGTTTATCAGTCTCAAGACTTTATTTAAGTATATTGAACAATTTGAGCAAAAAAAAAATAATAAAACCTTTTCCTTTCAATGATTTCGATTAACTAAGTCAATTTTTTTTTTATATTTTTTCCAAGGGTCTGTGGAAAATTTTAAAAGTTAAATTTTAAAAGTTACCCAGAGTAAATATACATGGTTCCTTCGAAAATAGTCTTGAATTTGAACCAACCAAAACCATTCCCTTTAAAATAATACTTTAGAATGGAATCTTTAATACTAATGTGTTTAATACTAATTTGAGGGATAAAGGTTTTTGGAAGGATTATTTTGGAAATGGAGTTGAGGAAATCTAGGATTATGGAGAAAGGATAAGAAAATTTGGAAGAAATTAATTGTTTTATGTGATTTAAGAAAAGGTTGGTGAACGTGAAATTGAAAATTAGTTTTATCTTACTACTTTCTTTTTCTTCACCATCGCCCTTTTCCTTTACCAGAAATATAAATACAAATCTATCGTGGCTCTAGAAAATCAATTAAATTGTTTTTATTTAATGAAAACCATTTATGAAAACATAAACTATTAGAGCAATATGTCAAATATAACTAATAAAAATAGGTATGATGGGTTGATTTAGACATTTAAAATAAATGTTATAAAAAGTTTGATCATCAAGTTTTTGTTGGGTTTTTGTTTTTTTTTTTTTTTGGTTTTTTTTTGATTCCTTATGTCGATTCTCTATTAATAAAAAAAAAAGAAGAAAACTACAAACTTTCTATAAGTTATTATACAAAAAACTGTCATCAACTGTACGTATAAAAGTGAATAATTTGCCGCCTTCCTGCTGTTTATTTAATTTACAATAACGCAAAGATTACAAAAACAAAACAATCAGAAAAACAAAAAAAAAATACTTTAGTGGTGAAAATAAAACAGAAGATTTAAAATCATCATATTACACAGCTGATTCCATACATAGATTTATTGCAGATCTTAATATAGAAAATTTTTAGATTTATTATTTGTCAAAAAAAAAAAAAACAAAAAAAAAACAAATAATGACAGTTTTACATATACTCGTTTGCAGTTGTATTAAAGTTTTTCTATTTTCTTGAAATTTAAATTAATTTTATTGTTTTTTTTTTTAAATTTATAATTTCTATTTTTAAAATCTTTTGTTTATTTTTATTTCTTTATAATAAATTATTGTTAAATTTAAAACAATTAATGGACAAACATAAAGACAATTAATTGAACAGTTTGTTTTGTATACAAGGAAGGTTATCAGTTCAGAGTTTATTCTCAAAAATGTTTTAATTTTTATAGAGAGCTGTAAAAAATCACGTGAGTTACATAATATTATGTTGACATAATGTAGCATGAGATATGTGTTGCCATAATGTAACATGATACATCATGTTGACACAACTTAATATAATGTTGCATGGTATTCTGTTGGCATAATATTATAGTAGCTCATTAGCCTTTTTTTGTTTTAAGCATTTTTATATTTTAACAATAACAGGAAATGCATTTAGCATTCCTGATTAGTTGATTTTATAAATTTTAAAAAACAACATTATTTTTTTGATGATCTTAGCACTAAGTTAATTTAAGCATATTAATATATAAGTATAACTTTGTCAAATAAAATTCAGTCTTAAGATCAAACTCAAACTTTAAAGTTGAGGAATAAAAAAATAAAATAATTTAAATATAAATTTAAATTGTTGTGTTTTAAAAACCCATAATTCGTGTTTCAAAATCTTGGGTTTTTTGACCATTTAATGTTTTTCGCATTTTAAGTTCTCGTCTATTTATAAAAGTTTGAAACAAAAAACAAATAGTAATAAAGAAATAATAATTGTTGTCAGTAAATGAAAATAAACTTTACTGTGAGTATAAAAATTAGACGAAAAAATCAAAGTTTCAATAATTAAGATGGCAGCCCGAATTATTTTAAGTACTTCTTGTAGAAATATGCATTTAAGAAAAATAATTAAGAGGGATTTTACAGTTATTTACAGATCAAATCAGGATTATTAAGACTTTTTCAGAACATGAGATGGTTTATTTGAATGTGTATGTGACACTTTGAATTATGAGAGATTTTATAAAATTCGAAAATGCATTTTATTCAAACATAATATTTTAAAACGCTAGAGCTTTAAAAGGAGATTTTGTCTAGGCCAACTTGATTTTTTAATAATTTCAGTCTTCCTTTTTCTTTTTTTCTTAAATTAATCTCTGACTTTATTTTTACTCACGTAACTGTAGCAGCTAATAAAAATTTGACAACACCAAATAAGAATTTGAATTATTTATTATGTTGTATTTCTAGAAATAATATACAGACACTACAAGTCTTTGTAAATATTCTGGCCAAGGCGAATAATGAACGAAGAGCTTTGCAACCTGGAGAAGAACTATGCAAAGAGAAAGTCACCTATCTGGAAAAACATGGTCGGAAATAAAAAGATTAGTGCAAAACAGAGATAATTGTAGAGGCTATGTAGAGGTTACAAAAATATGTTGTATTTATTGCTAATAAAAGTTTAAAATCTACAACACAATATAACAGAAAGAATTATTCTTTTTAGATTTAACATGGCCACTGATAGTTTAGTACAAGGTTAAGCAACACAATTTTATTTATCTCTTAGATGGAATGTTAATTTCCCATCTTTCTGCCAGAGAAAAATTGCTTCATTCTTTTAAATTCGTAAAGGTCACTTCAGACTATTTAAGCATATTAATTTTCATATGGTTTTTTTGAAATCTATTGTTTATGTAAAACAGCTGATTTGTCAAAAGTGAATTGATTGTTGTGTTCATTATTTTGTACTGTCATTGTATATTTTATTATTATTGTATTGTTATGTGCGTTTTTTTGTTTTACTGGAGTTAAAGTTGTAAAACGAATATATTTTAAATATTTTGGTTAAAAAAAGATTTTCAATATTTTATAAGATAAATTAAATATGTAATAAAATTTAATATTTACATTTTTGTCTTTTCACTTTGACAATATGAATGCGATTTTCAAAATAATCGGTAAAATGTCAAAATCAAAATTTGTCATTTTGTTATTATGTTACATAACATAAGGATTGACAAATGACAATTTTTTTATGTTCATACTATATGAATTCTTTTGTATTGTAGAATTTTGTACTTTTTTTTTTTAATGCATTTCTCTGTCACATAAATGTGAACAGGAAAATACACAATGTTCAGCCTTTAATGTTCAGGCGTGGCTGTAAATGTCGTAAGGAGGAAAAACTCTTACGACGTGTTGGAGTTTCTAACCCACACTTCCTTCGATGCTTACAACGTATTTTATAAGCTCTTACCCACTAGGCCACCGAGACCCCCACAATACATATTTAAAATCATATGATAATACACATAGTGTGAAGTAACCTTAATATGTTATCTATAAAATCAATTTTTTTCACTTAAAATAAGATTAAGCTGCTCTTGCATTCAGTATTTAACAATATTCTTCAGTATTGAATAGTAAATACATCGCAAAATATTGTATATATTAAAAGAAATTTGTAATTCAAAAACTGAAACTTTATTGTAAAAAATATTTAACAAAAAATCATCAATGAAAATTAAAATTTTAAAATTCATATATTGAATTGTATCTAAAAATACTATCTATGTATATCTTTAGATAATATAAAATTCTCTATTATAAATATTAGAAAAAAACAAAAATTTTAAAACATATTTTTATAAAGTTAATTTATAGATATTTGCAATATAAGTAATTCATTTTCTAAATATGATTCAATAATTTAAAAAGTTCTTATTATACAATTTTAAATGTAACCTGTTTTTTTTTTTATGTATTAACATATTATAATCATGAATTGATGTCAAGATTTGACATCGACATCAATTTAAAAAACTAAAAAAACTTAAAAAAAAAAAATATTGGATATCTCTTCAAGTTTAACACTTTCAATGTCAATTTTCAAATTTTTAAATGAATCAGCAAAAGATTAAAATCAACTTTAAAGTTTTTTTTTATTTTTTATTAGATTAATTTTGTTTTTTTTTTTGATATTATTTTAGTGACTTATAATGGTTCTGTCTAGTCAATAATTTAAATCTCATATATACAGTTATAATATCTTAAAATAATTATAAAATAGTTATAACAATTTTTTAATATAATACGAAAAATGATTTTAAAATATTTTCAGATTAATTTTTGTTTTTAAAAGTATGAGAAATCGCGGTGTAAATTTGGATGTTATTTTTGTCATTTAGAAACTTTTTGTTTTCCTTATAAGTTTTTTTGTAATTTTGATTTTCAATCCGAAATTAGATCGATATTTGATATAAACTTAAATATTTGGAATGTGATTTGTTTTCTCTTCATGAAAAAAAAAAAAAACAAAAAATTAAAAACATACGGATCTTCTCATAATTTTTCTTATTGTCTTGTCTGTTTTTATAGAATGTCCGAAAATATCTGTGGTATTTAAACTATAAGTCAATTGTACAATAGTATCGAAAATTATTTTAAGAATATAACTAGGCACTAATAAATTATAGTTAATTTGATAATGGAAAAGAAAATACTTAACTGAATATAGTAAATTTAATGATATAGCATCAGACCCCAGATCCCTTATATATGAAGCTCTTTTTGGCGGGTTCGGGCAGGTAAAAAACGAAGAAGTTTTCAAACAAAAGAATACTTTTGATGCCATTCTGTAAGAATAGGCGCAGTCGAGACAGGAATATTTAGAGGTTGTGGTTATCATGAAACGTACTTTACCAATGCTTGATGCTGGATTCTCAAACAAAAAGAACCTTGAGAGAGAGCTATTGGAAACATCTCTCCGACGTAAGGACGCTTAACCAGGAGACCATCATTCAATTCGTTGGGAGCATTGACTGACTCAATGAACAGCAAATGGACAAAATAGTTAGAATTTAGGATAGTTGTCCCCGCCGTAGCAAATAACAGGAACAACAATTTTTGCTGTTCTTCGTTACGGGGATGACTTTTTTAAGAGATGATACCATCTAAGAGGCATGAGGATTTTAGTAGTAGACCATAAAATAAATTTTTACATTTTTCAATAAATAAATTGAATCATATAAAAAATTAAAATAATTTTTGTCAATTTAAATTACGATTTTGATTTAAAAAAAAAACAAACAAATATTTTTGTTTTTTTTTTTTCTGTTATATTTACACTATTGAGAGATTTATAAACGGTTTTTACCAAATGGTATCAATAAACACCATAATACAAAAATGTTAACGATATATTTATTTTATTATTGTTTTTTTTATTTTATATATTCGTTTTTTAATATCCTGTTTTATTATGCAAAAAATTATAAAAACAAAAACAAAAAAAAATTGAATAAATAAAAAAAATCAAAGTGGAATTTTTGTTTTTTTAATATATTGGAGAAATGTTAGCTTGTTTTTTAATTTTTTAACGGAATTTGTAGGTAAAAAAAAGAAAAAATGATAATAAAAAATTATAATCAAATTAATCACCTTGATTTATTAAATTTTAATTGATTTTTATTATTTTAAAGTCATCGATACAGGGACGATTTAAAAATAAAAAAAAAAATTTCAATTAGTGAAAGGTAGAGAAATGGAGATTAGTGCTATCAATGATCCAGTATAATAAAATATTTTAATTTTTTTTGGTTTATAAAACAAAACAAAAGAAAATAATAAAATAAAATATAGGTAAATATTAGAACAAAAAATTAAAATTTATTGCTTCCGAAAGGTGGATTATATTAATATTAATGAAATCTCTTAATAACGGTATTTCGTCACATTATTAAAACAAAATAATAGTGTATAGGTATACTTAAAATTGAACTTGTGGTATAGTTTTTTGATAGCTTATTTGATGTTAGGTATTATTGAAAAGATGGGCTAAACAGTTTTATTATTCATACATTCTAAAATCATTACTAATATTTTAAGTTGTTTCGAATCTCCCTTCAGACTTGAATATGTTGAGCACTTGCAATTGCAACCTAGCTACTGTTGCGATGGAATTGTTTAAAGGAAGGGAGCACTGCTATTAGGAACAACTGTTATTACCTACAAAATATCTATAAAAGAGAGATGATATTTCAATATTTTGACGTCAGTAAAGGAGAGTAAAATTTACTACATGAATAATAGGATGAAGATTAAGGGGTGCCTGCCAATATATGGCAGTTGTACTCCATCTTAAGTCGAATATATGCTTTAAAATAATCGCTATAACAAAAATAATCTTACAGCTGGAACGAAAATCCAAACATTTAGCAGCTTTCTTTTTCACCTCAAAAATATGCTCATTTCAAGACATTTTTTGATTTAGATGCATGCTTAAAATATTTAAATTGTCCGACAGTCGAATAGTTTTCCTTTGAAATCACAAGATTGGTACGAATTGATCTCTTTTATCATGGCAGCTTAGATTTTTAAAAGTATTGAACTCGACTCGGTTTGTGTTCTCCAAATCAGTTATTTTCGCTAGGTCATAGTTATAACTGAGCTAGCCAAAATTTCATTTTTAAAACAAATTGCTTTAAAACTAGAGTGCTGTTGTCAGCAAAACTATATGATTGAGAGCAGAAGAAACTAGGTTTTTAATGAAAATCAAGAAAAGAATGAGTCCTACGGCTGAGTCTTGTTGTATGCAATTATTTGTTTAATAATTTGTGGCCTTGTCGGACATAAAACTGTCGACAAGGATATGAATTTGTCGATTTGAAAGAAAATTCTTTATTTACGTACGAAAGGCGTTTTTAAATTTGGTACATTAATTAGCTTAAAAAAAATTGATTTTTAACACTTTTAAGCATTTTCTCATTTCGATTTTGTAATATATTGTGATTTTATTAGATTTTATGATAATTTAAACAAAAAATAATTCTATGACTTACCATTTTTAATTCGTTGTATTTAAGTTTCTTTTATCTGAAAATAGAAAAAAAAAAACACAAATTTATTTAAAATCATCTTTACAAATTTGTTTAATCTTAAAAATATTTTTAAACAATTGTTTGAATATTTAAACATAACTTTTTGTGAATCTGAAGTTCTTATGTCGATATTTTTTCGGAAGAGTAAATTTTTAATTCTTTTTATTTTCTATTTTTTAAAGTTTCCTGCTCAGGATATCTCATTAGTCATTTTTAATAATTATGGGAACATTTTTTTGGATGATAAACGACAAGTTTAAATCACTCTCAATTTCCTTTTTATTATTTATTAATTTTTGACAAAATAATATGTACATATATTTTGGTACTTGAGATTTAGTATTATTAGAGATATTACTAATGATAACTTAGGTTTACCCCAGTGATGTAAAAATTCAGATAAATCTAACAAGGATATTCTAACAATTACTTTTCAAGTAAACTCACACAAAAATCTTTCAATATAATTTCCAGTTTAATTTAATAACATTTTATTTTTGTACCAAAAGCAATGCAGTGAATTTAAAATTATTTAAACTTAATCCCGAAAATTTTTTTTCGGGATTATTTATCTATTTATCTACTATTAAGTTAATTTTTTCAGGAAATTTATATTCTAAAAAAAAACTGTCGGTTTTCAACCTATTTTGGGTGGTTCGAGTCCTGAAATCATTTGTATGATTTAAAATTTCCGACTTGCAAAATTTTGCATTTTGCAAGTCGGAAATTTTAAACTTCAAAAGCGGCAAATATAAAGTAAAAAAAATTAAAAAAAAAGAACACCCATCGAACAAGAAAAGGCCAAAG
Source organism: Poecilobothrus nobilitatus (assembly GCA_947095535.1). Classification (NCBI taxonomy): domain Eukaryota; kingdom Metazoa; phylum Arthropoda; class Insecta; order Diptera; family Dolichopodidae; genus Poecilobothrus; species Poecilobothrus nobilitatus. The sequence goes on from OX352774.1 coordinate 32,907,119, forward strand.
AATTATTTAAAAAAAAATATTAACGATCACACCATTACAAAGCATTTTAGGGGCATTAGAAGTTGACCCACCTATAACTGACATTACCCGAAAATTTTTATATTGAATATTAATAATTAATTTGATAGGTATAATTATATAGATATAGATATAATTATTAACAAGGTATAAATATAACACAAAGATGTGAAGTACATATTCCTATTTAGTCTAGGTACTTCACATCTTTGTACTAAAGCTAGTCCTAAACATGACTATTAATAAGTACTAGTTAGTAAAGACTCCTAGCTCCTTGTTAGTAAATACAAAAGATGTGAATCAAAACTCCGGTTTTCATTGGAAGTATCCAAATTGTAGCAGAATACGAATACCTTGGAAGCATGATATCAATAGATGGAGGGGCCTCGGTGGCCTAGTGAGTAAGAGCTTATAGAATACGCTGTAAACTCCGAGGGAGTATGGGTTCGAATCCGATACACGTCGTAAGTCTTATTCCCCCTTACGACATTTACAGCCACCCCTGAAAAGAAAAGGCTGTGTAATTTCCTGTTCATATTTATGTGGCAGAGGAATGCACTAAAAAAAAAAAAAAAATAGATGGAGGAACTGCCAGGGATATCAAAATATCGAAGGTAAGAAGAGTCTTTGCAAGATTATGGCAACCTAGTATAGCCCGGCTAGGATCATAATATTCAACTTTTGTGTGAAATTTCTACTATACTATATATGGAAGTGAAACCTGGTTGGTAACCCGTGCCAATATTGAAAATTATAGGTCTTCACCAATAAGTGTTTAAAAATAGAAGAATACACAACGAAGAGTTATGGGTATAATCTAGTCAAGACCCGATTGAAATTCAAACACGAAGAAAGAAATGAAAATGGATCGGCCACATCCTCAGCCGATCGCGGTTAAAAAAACCTACTCCTATTCATAATATCTTTAATATTAGCCATTTTTTAATATGTACTAGTATATTAATTTAAAATACAAAAGAGAAGAAGGAAAATGTTTCGGTTTGGTATAATTAGGTATTTACTATATTAAAATCGTATTTTTATATTCAAAATATTGAAATTTAATTTTTTGAAAATACATAATTGCATTTTAAATAAAAAAAAAGAAAAATCATTAAAATGTCTACATACTTAGTTATATCATAATAAACTTTCAAATATAAAACTGTGTATGCATATGCATATGCAAAAGTACAACCATAACAAACATCTGCAATTATCACTATGTAAAAAATTTAATTAAATAAATCTTAAGATTTTTTTTCTATTATTCTGATTATTTCTTTTCAATTTTGCAATTTTGCATAATATTTATATTTTAATTTTATTTTATTTTATCTTGTATTGTTTTATAAAATTCCTTATTTAGAAATTAATAAAATATTCACATATCCACATATGCATACATACATACATTTCTTCATATATATGGTAAATTTTTATAGCGACTAACAGTCTAGGTTTTATAGATTAGCTCATAATTTAGCATCTATTAAAAAAAAAAAACTGAAAAAAAACCGAGTGTTAGTTAGCAGTTATAATTTTTACATTAATCATTATTTAAAAAAACAAAAAATAAACAAAAAAAAACAAAAAAGAAACAAAATGTTTATTGAACTACTTTCAACTTGTTTGAAAAAATATTTGTAAATAAATATGCATATAACCGCTAATATAGATGGGGTGTCATAAAGCCATATGTCGTAGAGCCATATTTTAAAATGATAGCTTTATGACCCATTCAAATAAGTCATAAGGGTTTATTCATTGGCCATATTTCCAATATGGGTTATAAAACCATGTGGTGGTTATGTCTAATTCGATTAAAAATACTTTAAAAGAAAAACTTTTAAACTCTAGAATCCAACTATAAAATCCTTCCTGATTCAGAATCTAGGATATACATATGTATATGTAAATACTATGAAAAAGGGGAAATATTCTGATTTTGTAACCAACTCTAAAATCTGTCCTAATTCGTAATCTCTTTTATAAATAATATATGTAAATATTCAGAAAAAAGGAAAATACCCCGATTCTTTAACCAACTCTAAAATCCCTTTAAGTTAAAACCTCGCATATACATATATATATAAATATTTTGGAAAAGGGGAAATACCCTGATTTTGTAACCAACTATAAAAACCCTCTTCAATATCATATAACTTATTCAATATTTTCAAAAGGTTTCAAACAATTTTCTATCAGCCTCGTGGCGACCGACGCGATTTTTTCTTCGAGCCACTCTTCACCCCTCCCTCAGTCCTTCCCTTCACAACTCCCTTAGTGCTTTTCTTGAAGGATTGGGACCTGCTGCCTCTGAACGAGGTGTGCGAGGCAGCAGCCTTCATTCCTTCTTTTTTTTTTGTTATTCATAAAAATGTCTAAATTTGCACAAAATTTATTATAATTTTTCATAGTCAGAATTTAATATTCTTCATATGAAAATCTGAAACCTTTTTTTTTTTATTCCCATGATTTCAAATTTTTTGTTCTGTAAAAATGAGATACAAAAATTATTACAAAATAAAGGTTGCCCTTTTCTGGGTTCTACCTATATATATATCTATTTGGAAGAATTTTAGAATCGATTACGAAATCAGGGTTGTCCCTTTTTCCAGAATATTTACATATAATATATATTCTGGAAAAAGCGAATATCCTGATTTTGTAACCAACTCTAAAATCTTTCCTAAGTATTTTCTTTCATACGTATTACAACACCAAAGCTTTTGCAAACATTTTTCAACATCAATCAAACAACAATTATACAAATAAATTATATTTGAATCAAAGAATAATTTAATTATGGCTTTATGACACAAAATGTTTTATAAAAATATGGCTTTATGACCCATTCAAATGAGTCATAAAGCCTTATTCCCAATATGACTTTATGACTCATTTGAATGGGTCATAAAGTCATATCATTATTTTATGAATATGACTTTATAACTTATGGCTTTATGACATCCCACCGCAAATATAAATATATAATATATATGTACCTATATATACATATATATTTTATTTTTTAATTATAATATTCAAAAAAAAAATAAAAACAAAAATTAAAAAAAATTTTTTTTTGCAGTCCATTTTAAATCACGCTTAAAGCGTTAATTGCAATAAACAAAAACCACAAACAAAAATATTTAACTGTGAGATAACATACATATGTATGTACATAGATATGTATGTGCAAATTGTATTATCAGGTTCAGGTATTATGTATGTTATGTAGATAGATATTTATACATAATGTATCTATAAGATGCTTGAATTTGTGTTGTTGTTTACTAAATTTGTAGAAAAATATTTTAAACATTTTTGTTTTACAAAAAAACAAAAAAAATAGTTAAAATTTAAAACGCAAAAAAAAAAAACAAGAAAAAAAAATTAAAACAAAAATAAATACCAAGAAACTAGATATTATGAAAAGTAGACTACCTTGCCATATTTGGTCTACATTGGAATTGGAACTACAATATTTCGTCATTTTTATTTAGTTTTTGTTTTTTTTTTTAAATTTTTTTCATATGTATTTTTGCATTTTTTTTTTTTTTATGTCTATTTTTATTTTTATTTATTTTATTTTTTCTTTTTTGTATTTTTAATTTTAACATTTCATTTTGAATAATATGCTTTGTTTGGGTATCCGGTACAATCACTTGACATGTATAAAAATTTTGTATCTATAGATAAAAGAAAAAAAAAAAATAATATAAAAAGAAAAAAACTATAATATGTAGTTAAGTATTAAATGCATGCATATGTAATATACATATGTAAATATACTAAATTGTATACATATATAATATATTGTACACTCGTACTCGTAATAGTCGTATATAGATGAGTATCTATCTGTTAAAATTAAAAGTTAAAAGCATGTTATGCGCCACCACAAAAATATTTTTTTTTTTTTTTTTACTACCTAGTAATTGCAATTGAACAATAAAAAAAAAAAAAAACAAAAATAAAAAAAAAAATAGATACAAAATAAAAGAAAATTTATACTGGAGGATTGGTGGACTTTAAAAATATTAACAATAATAATATTAAATATCTAATAAAATATGTATATATGCATGTAAAATAATATTGTATTTATTTATTTTTTTATTGGATTTAGATAATATTTTAAAATATGATCCGTTTGATTAAATTGATTTGAAATTATTTTTTTATTTAAAGTTTTATATTTTAATCATTTTTCCGTTCCTGTTACAAATTAAACTATATATACTTCAAACTATACTAGCCTTTGAGTAATAGTTAGATAGAAGTAAATACTTTAGATACCTACATATATTATTAGATCTTTTTCAAATTTTACTGAGAGAAAACTTAAATTACGTGATGAAAAGCTATTTTTTTTTTTTAGAAATGTACTCGTGCTACGGCTCTTTAAATAAGTTGTCCCCATAAATTTTCAAAGATCTTTTTGAAGCACTTAGTATCTTCATGGCTTAGTTGCACCCATATAAAGTTAATATTTATTTTGTCATATAGGTATAGGCTAATTTTTATATTCTATTGTGTTTTTTTTCTCACCCATTAGTTTTAATAACTCAAAAACTATATTAGGTAGAGAGGGAATTGTTGGAATCATTTTGAAAAGAGAAGAAAATAGGCAAATTAATAACGCAATAAAAAATGTACTCCGTTATATTGGAATTTTTCTTTTAATTTAATAAAAATCACAATTTTTTTTTTATTTATACTTTGGATGTCTTTGAATGTCTTTTTAGAGTTTTCGTTTGCCTTGGTAGGGGGGTCAGTGAATCTACAAATGTAGGTGCTACAGCTCTTTAAGTAAGCTATCCCCATACATTTTCAAAGATCTTTTTAAAGTCTTTCACTTCATCGCATCTCATATTAGGACCCATATACCGTTTCATCACATGATCTAAGTTATCTCTCATAGTATACTTTGAAAATTGGACAATATGTACCTAAATTAATATATACCCTAAATACGGTTCTGTTAAATTAATGTTACATTTCATTTACTAACTACTCCAAACTACTTTTAACTACTTTTTTCGAGTAAATGGAACGCAAACAATATTAAAATAAATAATTTTCCATAAAATATAAATTTTAATTTTAGTAATTATAAAAAGAATATGTTTAGTTTGTGCAGCAATAATTATAAGTATATCTGTACTTGTAAATTGGATTAAATTTATTGGTAATTCCAATATATTTTTTTAATAGTTAATAAATATAAGAATATGAAATTGCAAATAATATGTAATATTAGTCACAAATTCAAATTAAAATGGATAATGTGAACATATTAAAGTAGGTGGTTTTTGTCTTTTATATCTAATATAGATATTGGATTCCAACTGTTTATTTATTTATTTAATTTTGTATATAATTTTATTACCGCATATATAAAGACTGTCTCAACCCTATTTTTGAGTCTTATATTGTGGTGTTCTCTTAAGTTTAACACGGGTCCTATATTATAATGTTCCCTTAAGTCTAAAATTTTTTTTACTTTTATTATATCACACATAGAATAGTTTTAATTACTATAAGTATTATTGTGAGTTATAAGGTGTAGATTAAAATTATTTATTTATATTGGATGTTATTGTTAATTATTATTGATACTATTATTGTTATTGATTGCAATACAGTAATGAATTGTTGATAAGTTAGGATAAAATCAAATAACGGGAATTCCATGTTTGTCTTTGGGACATTTTAAATTTTCTTTTATGAATTTACCTTAGGTATCATTCTAATTCTAAAAATATATTCTAAAAATATTTGGAAATTCAAAACACCTTTATAGAGCAATATTTCGATGTTTCAATTAAAATATATCGTGATCGTACACTTTTGTTAGTTTTATAGTTTTCAATATTATACCATTTTCTGCGAATTCCTTTACAGTAGCAAAAAAACCAAATTTTACATTTACATTGTATATACGCCAATTAATATAACATGGACTAAAATCTAATTATACGCTTTTTATTATAACTTCTGAAAATTGCAAGAAAGTAGAATGCATTAGTCATCATGACAATCGAGCATTTCAATATAAATTTTGATGTCTCAAGAATGAATTTGAATCGAGTTTAAAAACATAATTTAAAAAGGAAAACAGATAAAGAACTAATATTAACTTTATCTAATATTAGAACCTAAGAAAACCGTATTAAATATTATACAGATCATTTTCAAATTTTCGGTTTTTGGCTAATTTTTCATGGAATTCTCCATATATAGATGAAAATTACACTATTTCCGGATAATTCTCGAGATAAAAAAAAACAAACAACAAGAGCATAAGAAGTAGAATATACCGGTCATTATGGCGGAACAAAAATGTTATAACGATTACTAACAAGGAAAAAATGCTTTAGTAACCAAAATATTATATTTTAATCAAATAATGTTTTGTTTGTTTTATTTTAAAAACAATAAAATCTTAATTACTAAATTGAATTATAAATTCATGAACAAATAGCAGATTTACAGGAAATTAAAAATTAAACCTTTTTTTTTTTATTGACAATTGGTATTACGGTTGCATTTTATATATTAATTTGTAATTTAATGTTATTTTATTTAATTCTTTTTAATACGTGGTGTGTTGAATTGAGATCGGAAAGCATTAAATTACCACGCATAAAATATTTTTGTTTCAGATTCAGATTATTGTCGTTTATTTTTTTTTTAAATTTTTTTCTGAGGGCGATGGATTGGAAATTTTAGAGTGTTAAATTAAAATTACTACAATAATGAAAATAAAAAACAAAACAAAAGAACAAAACAGAAAGAAAAACATGAACCATCAACCCAAGCAAATCATCTTAACTATAAATTTAGAAATAAAAATTAAATCTTGAAAATATACCAATTATTTGGTAAATATATTTGTTTATGTGTTTTTTTTTTGTTTTTTTTTTTAACAGAACCCCTTCGAAAAAACAAAAAAAAAAAAAAATGAACTTTAGTTTTGGACATTGTATTTAACATTATATTTTTAATATCTAGTATCAACGTTTGGATGAAGGAAAAAATAGTCAAGTTGTTGTAATTTAGATTAAATTATTGTATTGTTTTATTGGTTTAATCTTTTTAAATAATTGTAAAATAAAAAGATATGTTTTAGACAATTTTTTATTGTCAGAGTTTGGTTTAGGTTTTTCTTTTTTGACTTTAAGTTGGGTAAGATTTAAATCATGCAAGATTTAACACGTTGAGTCCTATGCTTATCAGTGAACATAAAAAAAAAATAACGTTAAGTCCGATGTGTATCAGCGGTGTGCATCACTTATATGTTTCAAAATTCTACGATCAACGGTGAACATAAAAATAAACTTGCGTTAAGTCTTATAATGTATCGCCGGTGAACATTTTCAAAGGTAAAAAACAGTACGTTAAATTGATTCAGGCTTTTGAGAACATTCAAGAATGTTTACCGATGATATACTGGGGACTTATCGCAAGTTTATTTTTATATTTACCGCTGAGCGTGCAATTGAAATTGAAACATTCATTGAGTGGTGTGGTGCACCATTTGAGTGGTGCTCACCAGTGATACATGTGGGACTTAAAGTAAGTTTATTTTTATATTTACTATGGTGAGCACAGAATTTTGAAACTATTAGGCGATGTTTACCGGTGATATCCTTAGGACTCAAAGTGTTAAGGTAATAATCTTTAGCTTGCTATACATTTTTTTCCTTCTCACTCCTATAAGAAGCATATGGCATTCACTATGTCAATTATTATTCATATTTGATTAAGCTTCACTTTTGAGAATCATTAATTTCACTAAGTCGTTTATTACTCGACTGTAAGGTAGCTGAATATAGAACAGATATAACAAAGAAATGTATGGATTTAAATATTTGATATTTTATAAAAATAAAATAGGCTCCGATCATCCCCTTCTAAGAGAAATTATTTTATTTATTTAAAACTTTTAGGTTCAAAGTAATTTTATTCAACAATGGTGTAAATAATCCTATAAGAAGTTAAAGATTATATTCCAACTCAGGCAGTCGAAAAAAAGGTATTCGTTTTCTAAAGAAAAATTCTCTGTATAAAATTTATCATTTAATTTTAATTTTAAATGAAACTGTAGATTAGAGAATACAATAAGCGCTGAAAACCGCCTCAATGACATTAAAGAAAATCATTTGAATTACTAATGCTACAAATACTTAGTTCCTCATATAACAAAGATATCTCGAGCAAACAAAGATATCTCGAGCAAAATGTGAAATGTGTAGGGGGCATAACTTTTTTTTTTTTGTAGTGTATTCGTATTTTTTATGTGTATTTTTTAGTGTAAATGTGACAAGTAAATTATATATAGCCTTTGAATTTCAGGCGTGGCTGTAAATGTCGTAAGGGGACGTGTGTGGGATTCGAATCGGTATTTACAATCTATTTCATATCCTCTTACCTAAATAGGCCACCGAGATCCCATTACTGGAATTGTATATATTTTTTTTTTTTTTTAAATTAAGATTTTAATTATTAATTAAAATTAATTTAATCAATTTAATTAATATTAAATAATTAATATAAAAAGTAATATTTGGTGATTATTTTATTTGGTATTTATTTCATACAGCTTTCATAAAACGTGGGTTGAAATGTATGTATTGAAAAAACTATACTGTATATTGTGCATTATTTATATATGTATGTATTGTGCATTATGTACCTATATATGTATATACATATATATAGAATATTAAATATAAAAAAAAAAAAAATTGCCATGAAGTTAATATTTATTTTAATGCCATTATAATTGAAATAAATTTAAGGAGAGAACAACATTTATGTGAATACGGACCGCCATACAGTATAGTTGTGATTTAATTATTGTAAGTACAAAAAAAAAAAAAAAAAAAAACATATTATTTAAAATTAAAATTTTAAATGGATATAAAAAAAAAATAGTAATTATTTTTTGATTTTTTTCCAAATTAAATTCTGTTACCTATTAAATTCTTTGGGAAGGTAAAAGTATATGTTTGTATTTAAAAAGAAACAAAAAAAAAATAATTAAAGGTAAATTATGTGACAGTTAGTGTACAACTTTAAAATGTTTTTTTTTTTTTGTTTTTTGTTTTCTGTTTATTTGACCAAAGTTGGAATTTTTTTTATTTTTTGTTTTGTTTTTGATTTTTTTATAATTTATGCGAATCTATGATGTACATATACATACTATACCTACTCTCTCATATAAAATTACTTACCAATAAATGTACCTTAAAATGTTTAATGTAACCACGCGTTTAAAAATTGCTTTGGGCAGAGGACGAAAAATGCTGCCTTAAATGAAACTCAATTAAAAAAAAAGAAATGTTTTTTTTCTTTTTTTTTTTTTCTTTACATAGTTATTATTGCTGTTACTATTTTTTTTTTTTATTAAATTAATTGTTAGTGTTTTTGTTGCAATACAACACAACATTAGCAACATACCATTAAAAAATAAAAGAAAAACCTTAAGAGGCGTTCGTATTCTATTTGCGATTAAGTAAAAATAATTATTATTTGTTTGTTTTAAATATACCTATAGTAATAATTATTTAATTGAATTTATTATTTTGCAAAAAAAAAACATACAAAAATAAATTATATCTAATGTATTGAATTATTTTTTTTTTTTTAGAGTTGTTTATCGAATTAGTAAAATTTATAATCTTTAGATTTATTAATTTAAATTAATAGTTGTTTTTTTTTTTGCTAACTTAAGAAATGGGGGTTGTTTGTTTATTTATTTGATTGTTAGTTTTTTAGTAAATGGTAAATAACTTGTATTTTTAGTTTTTATCTTAAAATTGATTTTTAAGGGGTTATCTGTAGATAAATTATATTTTTTATTTACAGTAAAATTTAAATTATACATATGAAAAGAGTTATGATTAAAAGTAGGAAATAGGATAAAAATAGGAAAAAAAATAAAAATTAACACTTGCATAGTAAATTATATCAAATTAAAATATAATGAAATTTATACAGGGTGACTTTAATGAGTATAGGTATAAAATTTTCATATGGAAAATACCACATCCGATAAAATTAGAAAAAGTTGCAATGTTATGTAATTTAAAAAACTAATGTTTTCAAAAACGAAAATGTAAAAATTTAAAACTTTTTAAATTTGTAGTCATGTATTTTCGAAAACCCAGAAAGATAAAACCAAACTAAATATTTATCCAACCAAAAGCTAAAGCGTTGGGTTTTTGTAACTGTTTTTAAACCATTTGTTAAACCAAAAAATTTATTGAGGTAACGACAAAAAAAAAAAAAATTTACTGTGCCAATTAAAAACTAATTTTGACATTCAGAATTTTGACATTTAAAATTTTGACAGAGTCAAAATTTAAGTTTGTTAACAAATTTAGATTAATTGTTTTTGGAATAAACAAAATATTATTATAGAAAGTATTTTCCATTGCTGTTGGCAACTCTAATGAATATTGAAGGAACACATTCGTTAAAAAGATTTATTTTTAGTTTTATATAAGATTAAAAAAAAAAAAAGTTTAAAGGTAGAATTTCCTTTCAACTTTTGGTTTTTTGAAATATACTGGACTTTTTTTCATAACTTTTATATTTACTCTTAACTCAACCGATACTCAATAGTAAATGAAAAGAATCATAGTAATGTCTTATGTCATTATTTTAAGGTAAAATTTTGACTTAAGTATTCACCGCAAATTTTTCAAACTCCTAGATGAAATAATTTAGCCTATTGAATTCGTTTGTGGTATGAACTTCGCAAATGTGTAACCATCTTTCACAAAACATGTTCTCTAATAATAGGGGATGATTATTGTTTCAACTTATTGTTCAAGGAGAACGTTAACATCTTCGTATACCATATTTTTATAAATCTTTAACCAATTCCTTAATATAATCTATACCATGACCCGAACTATATACAATAATACTGAAGCCGGTAACCATAAATCAAAAATGGAACAAAATTGTTTGATCAAAATGGAAATTGTGTTTAGTTGATTAGACTTCACATTTTTTTTTTTCTTTTAGATTTATTTGTTATTTTATGAAGATTTTTTTTAACCTTGAAAAATTTTGAATATTAAAAATATCGATAGTAAATCTAAAATTTATTATTAGTTTCGGTTTGGAATAGAAATTCAATATCCTCAAAAATATCATTCAATATCTGAAAAAAAAATGTCCTCAAGAATTCTAATTATGATGTATTTGTATCGATATTTTCTGGTCATTTTACATAATTTATTTTTGAATTTATGAAAGCTTATAGAGAGCTTAACAAAACAATTAATTTTTTTTTTGAAAGACCTTAATTAAATAACAAAAAAAAAAAAATTAAAATACAGCTGTCTAAAAACTGTCGAAGGTTAATAGTTTGAATCACAGAACTCCTATGAAAATTATGTTATTTAAAAGTAATAACAACTGTAACACGTCTAATAATAAAAACAATAACAATAACAACCCATTTACAATCTAAAAGGCTGTTGTTAAATGTTAATGTTTTCTATCTCTTTTTTTAATCCCCTTTCTTTCCATTTTTTTAAACTTGACAGAATTTTAATTTTTTTGAAGCGTTTGGGGAATAGAAGTGGAAAATTAGAAAAATTCGATTTTTTGAAGCTTTCAAAAATAGAATGTAGAGAAATTTACTTTTTTGATGCGTTTATTATTTACATTTATTTGAAAATTATTTTTTATTTTTTAAAATTTTAACTACCTCTTACATTTTGTGCCTAACCATAATAAAAAAATTTTACTTTTAAAATGAATAGTTCAGAACTTCAGAAAAGTTTCCAATAAGTTTCACCGTATTTAATTTAACAGTTAAAAATGTCAAAAAATTTGTATAAAAGAAATGTCAAAAAAATGTGAAAAAAGATGAAAAAGTGACGGCTTGAGTATAAAAAAGGAATAAAAAGATGATGTCTAACAGTTATGTAAAGAATGCAATAAATTGTGGAAACTTTGATTTTAATTGATCCCCTATTATAAAATTTTTTTTTTTAAGTTTTCTTTAAAACAATTTATTGCACATAATTTTGCAAATTTAATTAAAATAAAATAAAATTTTCTATAATATGAGATTTACTTTGTGAACCAACTAAAATATTCTACAAATCAATGAACCATTTTATTCAACTGTACAATATCTTTAATTTCAGAAATTTTATAATTGCATAAAAAAATTTTTTTCGCTAATATTAAATTTATGAACGTTTTTTTTTGCATTATTGATTGATGTACAATCTATATATCTATGTACATACGTCATATACCATATAAATATATTATGATATTATGATAAATTATAATTACTATTATTATTAATTCTATACTTGTATATAAAATACTATTGTTACCACATAAAATATTTATAGATAAATTTTCCTTTAGTGAGATAACAGTAACAGGATATTCTTTTTAAATTATGCTTTGCAATTAAATTATTAAAAAAAAAAAAAACAAATTAACGATATTTTATATATGAAATTTGAATTTGTTTTTTAACCATTATTTTTTTTTGTGTTTTTTTTTTTTTTTGCCATCATTTATTATCGTTCATGTTATTGCATCGTTGATTGTTATCCTTGTAAATTTAAAAAAAATGGTTATTTGAAATTTTTCTGGGTTGTTACTCTTATTATTTTTAATTTTTTGTTCTTATTTTATTATTGTTTTAAATTATTAAAAATGCAAAAGAATCACGTGATTAATTCATATGGAATACAAATTTGTATATTAAAATAAGGAAGAAGAATAATGAAAATGAACATAAAAATAATGGTAGTATAAAAGAATAAAATAAAGAATAAAAACAGAAATAAATAACAGTAAAAAAAAAAAAAAATAGTAAAGAGAAAAAAAAATAGGCACAAATTAATTTTAATTGCCATAATTTGATGCAATATGCGAAATGCCTGAAAATGCCGTTACAATCGTTTTTTGTCATTTTTTTTCGTTTTGTTTTTAATTTTTATTGTATTTCTTTTTTCTTTTTTTTTGCTTTTTTGTATTTTTCGTTTACCGTTGTTTTTGTGGAATTTTTTAGTGTATGTATTATGTATATATTGTTTGTATGTATGCATATATACCATTATTTTGTTATTCTCTTTTCATTTTCATAATTTTTTTTTTCTTTTTTTCGTTTTTTTTATTTAGCAGCACATTAAACGGCAAAATAATTTTCCATATATATTTTAAAAACCATAATTTTTCATGAAAATAAAAAACAAAAAAAATAAAAAATAAATATTCAGAAAATTGCACCCTTAACACTTAAAGCACGTTCTTTTCCATGTTCCTATTGAAATTTATTATATGAGTATTAATGATTATACTATATATGACTGGGTGTATGTGTGTGTATTCGAGTATTTTTAGTAGATTATGATGTGACTTATGTTGCTGTTATTGATGGTGTTGATGTTGCTGTTGATTGTGTTATCAATTGTTTCTTACATTTTTCCTTTTTTTTTTTTTTGGGGTTTTTTAAAACATACAATGATGATGAAGTTGATGATAAAAATATTAAAATGAAAACTATATATACATATATTATGGGAATGAAAAAAAAAAAGACTAAGTTTTTCGTTAATGGGTGGTATGAATAGATGAAAGAGAAAAATATGAACACATTTTATAATATGTACTCTCGTACATTTAAATATTTTTATTGAATTGATATAAAAGTTAAAAAAGAAAACAAACCAAAAAAAAAGAGGGAAAATTGATAAAGAATAATTCATTGTTACATTTATAATTTGATGATAATATTCTAAATTTATTATGTATATGACACATATCCATATTATTTAATCAAACACTTAAGTGACGTTTTGATAAAAAAATTTAAAGAAAAAATTAAAAATGTTTAGATACAAGAAACGAGGAGCAGATCAATAGATGCTAATTAATTAAGGTTACACTTTAATGATAAAAAAAAATAATAAACAAAAAATAAATACAAATTAAAAGTGTAAACCAATTGTATTACATCTACCCCATTTTGTGTAGAAAATGAATATTTTTCAAAACATTATCTACTCGTCTGGTAAGAACCAATTGAATTGTAAGGGTAAGAAATGCATTTTCTAAAATAAAAGGCATATTTTAACAAAACTTAAAACGTAATTTAAAAATCCAAATCATCATATGTTTTATCACGCCAAATCGCGAAGAAGCTGAAACGATGTCAAAAGCCCCAGAGTTCAAAATAAAAATTTTTAAAATATAATTTTTCAGATTAATAAATAAGTTGGGTCTATTTACATTCAACAACTTTACTGTAACAATAATAGTAATAGTAACAATAACAAAAGAATAGTAACAATAGTTCACTTTATCGTACAATAAAAATTAGATGAAAAGGCTCAAGTACAATATATATATATCTACATTTTTTTACTACCTTGGACACATAAACATTTGTTTCAATTTTTTTTTATATTTAGCATTTTATATTTATATATCTTATATCTATTTAGCAAACCTTATTTTCCCTAAAGAAAATAAAGCAATATGGATTGTTCTTTATCAATTTACTATATTTCTTTCATTATAGTGATACAAAACCATGCAGCAGTACACAGCACATAGAATAAAAATCAAAGAGTTTATTTTTCTTTTATTGTATTTGTTGCTGTTATTTTTTTTTTGTTTTCTGGTTGCCTACATTTGGCGCTAAACACGAACCACTTGCTGACAGGGTAAAATTTAACTGTTCATTTCATAAAAAAAAAAAAAAAACAAAACAATAACTTTAAAAAAAAGTTTCCGTTTTTCTTTAAAACACTAGAAAAAAAAATTAATGAAATCCGTTTATTATCCAGTTTTTTGTTAAGTTTTCATTTTGCATGAAAGTTCAAGGATTAAAGAAAATTTTTGTTTATGATTAGGGAGAAGGGACGGTGGAATTGATTCTCTTAAAATTAGAGATATAAAATACAATAAATGATATAATATAAAATTAATTTTCTTAAATATAAAAAATGGACGCAATTAGAACATAAAAAAAAAAAATAAATGCAGATTAATTAAATGAAATTTACGAAAACTGAAAATATCATAATAAAATGCAAAATCAGAAATATCAGGATATCAAAAGGATAAAATTACTGTCAAAAATTTGGAAGTTTAAAATAGTTTTTGAACATGTAATTTATTTATATATTTAAAGAAATAACCTTATTAGTAATGTCTTTATTTAAATGTTAACTGTTCTAGAAAAACGTTAATGACGTTCAAATGAGGAAATACCGTTATTATGCGGTATAGTTTGAAATATTAAAATAATATTAAAGAATTTGCACGTGATGAGTTGTTTTCGGTATATGGCATATATATGTAATTAAATTTTCAAAAAAAAATTATTTGCTAAAAATTATTTTTAGTCATATCATATTTTTTTAAATCTAGACACCTTACATTATTTAAATAATTTACCAAATAATTTTAAAAGAATTTAAAAAAAAATACACTCTTTGCAATTGTAGTCAATTACAATCTTTAAAAGGGTTGTAATGTTAATATTCAATGTAAACAAACTTGACATACATTTTTTGAAAATTGTTTAAAATTATTGGCGTATTCGGATTAATGGCGTTATAATTGTAAATTCGAATGGTTCAGGTCGTATCGAAATCCATTATGCTGTTTTACAGAGATCAGATATTTCTTTGAATTCAAAACTAAGTAACAATATAAATAACATATGAATAAAAAGGTTT
Organism: Poecilobothrus nobilitatus; assembly: GCA_947095535.1. Taxonomy (NCBI): domain Eukaryota; kingdom Metazoa; phylum Arthropoda; class Insecta; order Diptera; family Dolichopodidae; genus Poecilobothrus; species Poecilobothrus nobilitatus. The sequence goes on from OX352774.1 coordinate 32,922,886, forward strand.
CCGTGTTACACTTAACCACTGCAATTATAATTTACGTTCGAACAACTGAAAGGTTCGAAAGTTTTTTAAAAAAAATACTAGTGTGTTACTAGCTTTTCTCGGCGGGCTTTTTTTAACTCCCATGTTATTTTGGTTTAAAAATATTAAATTTAAAAAAAATACTAAGTTTATAAAAATATTAAACATAAAAATAACAATTTAAAAAAAAAAATTATTTTATCTGCGAATTATAAATATGAATTGAAATCCATTTTTTTTTAAATATTTATTTGGTTTTTGTTTCGTTTTTGTTTAAAATAAATAATTTAGAAAATTATAATTTTTTCAGTAGGCCAGTCACCTCCAAACAAGTTTTGTTTAGCTAATTATTATTTTAAACAAATATTGGAATTTTATTACGGATATTATTATTCACCCCTATGGACATTTTAATGGTACTCATGTTTTTAATATGAAAATTTGAATTCTCTCATTTTTCAAATTGAGTTCAGAAGTTATTTTTATCTCTGGAAAAAAAAAACGTTTTCTGCGGAACTCTTTTTCATCTGTCATTTTTTGAAAAATTTTTTATTCGATTCATCAAATAAACAAAAAAATTAAATGTCATTTACAAAATTTTAGCTGTCTAAATTTTTTTCTTCTGCAGTAAAATTGTTCTGAAGTGATGAATCGTTGTTGAGAGAATTCTCTTTTGAGAAGAAATATGCCGAATCTCGATGAATTAAGCATTAAGATTTTGCAGTTTGTATTAAACTTTTTATATTTGACTTTTGGAAATTAGTGAATACACTTTCGTTTCAAATTGAACTTCAAAATAGAATCTGTGATACTAATTGATTTTAGGTTTAGGCGCAGAAGTGGGTTGAAAAAATGCATTTCTAAGAGACAAGTGATCAGCATTTTTGGCTCTCCCTACTGTCTCTTTTTTTTTTTTCTTTGGATTTTTTTTAAATGGAGACGTTATAATTTTTTCATTGTCTCACTCTAACATATCTGGAGTATTAAAATACAAATACATTTTTTTCTGTTTAAATTTAAACATAATTAACCGCATCTCTAATTAAATATATTAAAAAATATTTTAATTTTATAAAAGTGAAGAGTTTTTGTTTTACAATGAAACATTTTAATTATTATACAATATTAAATAAATCACACCTTTCTAAGTAACGATATTTTTATTACACTTTTTAGAAATCTTTTAAAATTATTCAAAAGAGTTTCTCAACTTCAATAATTCAAAAATAATTTTTTGTTTTTTTTTTTAAGAATTTTATAAAGATATAATTTTTTTTTTTTTTTTAATTTTTAAATGAATCCTGTATAATATGTAGGGTACTTAAAAGTTTTCTTATTAAAAAAATAAAAAATTCCTTTTAAAGAAGGTATTTTAATTTCTTTCTTTACAATATACTTGACTTACTAGACTTACTAGTAAAAGTATCTTTGATATATTTTATTACACAAAAAAAAACAAAAAAAAAAAACAAAAGAAAAAGAAAAAGAAAAAAAATGTATTAAAAATAAAATAATAATCTTGTTTTATAACCGCACATGTATAATATTATTTAATTTACATTATAATTTATCATGTAACCATAATTTTATTTTAAATCTTATAAAAATACTTTTTTTTTTTTTTTTAAAAGCCATTAATAATATTTTTAATTTTTTTTTTTATTTCAACGCCATCTATATGAATTTAAAAAGAATATATGTAATATATTATATTTTAATAGATAAAGTTTGGTTACTTATAAAGAATCCTTCAAAATATTTATTTTAGTCCTTCGTTAATCCTACTGCTTGTTATAAAATTAAAATTATCTGGAGGTTTTTGTGATATGGTTGTTGTTTTTTTTTTTTTTTTTTTACCATAAGGTAAAAAAGTGTAAGAAAATTCTGCAGTAAATATTAATAAAATAAAAAGAAAAAAGTGAATTCTTGGTAAAATGTCAGTTTAAGTGAATGAAAAAAAAAAAAAAAAAAATAAAAGAAAAAAATAAAATAAGTGAACCTACACTGAACTTTCAAAATATAAAAGTACTTGAAACAGTAATTGGTTACTTATACTTATATTTTACAAACAAGTAAATTTACTGCATATTATATTTTGTTACATTCAACATATGCACTATGCGGCATTAATATACCAAAAAAAAAAAAAAAAAAACAAAAAGCAAATAGAAATTACAATTATATAAATTAATACCGTTATTATAATAACAGTACCACATTGGATTAAAATACGTGGCAAAGTAATAGAAAAAACTTTAGTCAAAAGATTCGATCCTCGAGAGAATATTTAGGTTTGTATACTTTTAGGCATTTTTAAGACTCTTATTTTCATATTTCAATCTGTTTGCGTATGCCAACATTTATTTGCTCTTTTTTAGCACTAGATAATCATATTCGAGTTTTGGGCATCTATATGTTTTGTGACGTTGGAGAAAAGTGTATTTTATTCGATTCGTTCTAGTAAATATTTGTAGGATTTATAGTTATATATATGTATATAGGCTATGATTGAAATTCGTTTCATTGTAAAATTTACATTTCTTTATGTAAGGCGGTTAACCTGGAAAATTTTTCGGTAAAATAAGGTGTCAAATCAAAATAAATAAGTAATTTTATAGTTAAATTCCATAATAATTTTATTGAATGACAGACATAAATAGAGGGGAATGAAACATATATATCATGGAAACAATTTTATTTTCATATGGAAAATTACTGATCAGCTGTTCAGGAAAATAATTAGTAATGCACAGAAAATGATTAAATTCATTTTTAAAGAAATATTAAAATTTTAATTTGAAAATTAATAGCTGAGTTCATTATTTATTTATTATTAAAGATTATTTAACCATTAAATTAAACTTTCTGTTAAATTTTATATGTGTATAGATAATGCGAAAACTTTGTAAATAAAAATTTCAATGAAGCATTTCAATGATAGCTTACAAAATATAACTGAAGCATTACAAAGTAATAATAAATAAATATGTTCGAAACTTTCGTAGAAAGAGATTCGTTTGCATAAAATCGACCTTAAAAATAAAGGCTCCTTTAAATATAACGTAAAAAACAGATTTTATAACAAAACTTTTAAAATATTTTGTGTCAAGTAATAAAATATGCTAACAGAATTAATGTAGACCAAAAAAACAAAAAGTCTAACGATCTTAAATAAAAAAAATTCAAAAACTGTTAGACTATATATAGTTTCTTTTCATAAAAGGTGAATTAAAAATTAAAAAAAAAAAAAAAAAAACAAGTGAAACGATAAAAAATGGCGGTTTACATAAAAAAAATTCAACTTGAAAAATAAGTAAAATATCCTTCTGAAAATGTTCGTTTACATAATTTTTTTTTACATCAGTTTTATAAGAATACATATACATATATATATAAGTAGTCAAGTATAGTTGTAGTAAATGATTATTGAAACTTTTGTACAACAAGTTAAAAAAAAAAAAATATTAAAAAACTTTCAACATTTTTCATTATTCACAATTGGTGGTGGGTTTTTTTTTTTTGTTTTTTTTATGGTAAATTGTTGTGATAGGTTGGAAAATTCTTTTTTTTTTTTTTCTTTTCTGACATTTAAATTTTATGCAAAAAGGAATTGCATTTTACACCTATATTTCATATTGTAATACTATATACATACATATACTATGTATAGATATATACATTGAATTATTTTGCGTACATATATGTAAGAGATTACGCTTGTAATTCGTTGTTATTTATGATAAGTTCGTTTAATACTTGTAAGTTACAATTTTGTTTTTGATTTTTTTTTTTTTCTTTCGGGTTTTAAGTTTTAACGCCACTTTAAAAAGTGTAAGATGAAAAAATTGGAGAATTTTTGTTTTTTTATTATTTTTTTATTTTTATAACAGACAATGGATATTATATTTCAATATATGAAAGGTATAATAACGATGGTAAACCTTAGTATTTTTTTGAAAACTGAAAGAAAAGTAAAAAAGTGCTATAGTTTTGATTTGAATTAATTGCAGTAAATACAATCTTTACTTTGGATTTATTAAAATGTTTAAATATTAAAAATAGCATTAAGGTGGAAAAATTTTCTATAATTAGTATTATTAAAATATTGTGCAGTAAAATTGGATTTATATTTTTATATTAAGAAATCTGGATTCTAAATTTCAGTATTTCACTTCTGAACCTTGGCCTCTAATAGAGTGAAAACATTTAAAAACTTAAATGTGTGTTTAATTTGACAAATTTCATGAAAACATTTTTTTTGGAATGTGAGTTATAATGCATGAATTGAAATAATTTTTAATTATGAATAATTTGATCTGAATAGTTAATGACATAAAAAGTCTAATACATTTTGTTTTAAATTTTATCAGGAATCTAAGCGTCCTTAAATGGAAAGTTCAGTATTACCGTTTACTAATGTAAAGTAGCTGCGCTCTTAGTTAATCATCAATAATATAAAATTTTTAATATTTTCGTAGCAAAATTTACTACATACATATTTACACGTAAAGTCCCATTATTAATTAATTTGGCAAGTTTTATATAAAAAGTCAAAAATATACAATATATATTATCCATGTACATATATATTATTATGTATGTGATTATGTAAATAATTAAAAAAACGACAGCACTTAAAAATAAAATTAAAGAAAATAAAAAAAAGTTTAGAAGAAATGAGAAAAATAAGAAAGAGAAAAAATCAACCCTTTTTTTCCATTTTTTTACTCTTCCCTAAAAAATATACTTACCGATTTTTTTTTTTTTTTCTTTGCCGCATTTAATACTTTCTTGACTTGTTGTACGCTGTTTATTTTCACGTCGTTAATTTAATAGTATTTTACATTTTTTTTTTTTTTCGTGTTTTTGTGTTACCGTTTTTCTGGAGCTGTAAACTCATTAAAAAGCTACTTTACTTGTTGTTTCTTACAATAAGATGCCAAGACTATATGACTTTTGGTTGACACTTTATTTTCCAACAAACAACAACAACAAAAACAACAAAAAGAACAAAAAAAAATTGACTTTTTACGATGTTTTATGTTGTTGTCGTGTTGATTTCTAACTTCTTGTTCTCAGTTTTATTTTTTCTTTATAAAAAACGAAGGATAATTAAATTATACATAGTATCTTTTCACTCTTTCTTATCCTCGTTCTGTTTTTATTTTGTTTGTTTTTTTTTTTTTTTTTTTTTTAATATAATACAATAACTAATAAGTCTGTAAGTCATCGTTTAATTGTTGTAATTCATGTTTTAAAGTTTTGCTTACAACACAAAAAAAATAAAAAAAAAATTAATGAAAAAACAAAAAAAAAAAATAAGAAAAAAAGTGTGAAATTCACTTAACTGCAGTCATTTGCAGTTCCTTTTTGCATTTTTTTTTTTTTGTTTTTTTTTATTGTTTGTGTTTGTTGTGTGTAGATTATGTGATTGTTTTTTTTTTGTGCGAAACAAGGTAAAATACTTCACGTTGTGTTGATATTTTTATTAGCTTCTATCCTACCTTAATATTATGTACATATATAGGTATATATTTTAAATTTTATTTTCTAGTGAAAAATGATTGGAACTGCAACACTTTGAGAGAGAGGATTATAGGAAGTAAAAGGTGTGATTCAAGTATTTAAGAAGAAAGTTTAAAATTTTTTTGTTTTTTTAACTAAAATCCTTCCATTATGTCAAGTATTTTGCCACTTTTGCTAATGTACTCCTTTTTTTAGGAGTGCTTTTTTGTGTATTTTTTTTTTCTGAATTCTAATCTTGTTGCAACCCAAAAATGCAGATGAAAATTAGGAATTAGGTATATTTATTTGGGTAAGGTACGAAATGGAAAATTCATACAAATTTGAGACAGAATTGTTGAACTGTTATAGTTAGTCTTTTAGCTTATTATTATTATTGTTTTTTTTGTGTTTAAGTGTATTGTAGTTCTAAAGTATTTTTACTTAATTGTCGGCTAAATGACACATTTTGTTTGTTGTGTTGCTTTTGTTAATAGTTTAAAGTAGAACATTTGCAATGTTTTTTTTTTTAATTAAGACAACTTATTAAAGTTTTATTAAATTTTTGTTTTGTTGATATTTTGTAAACTTTTTTTTTTTTAAATTTAATGGGTGGCTTAAAATTAGATTAGCTGTTGTATTAATATTGTTCGTACATAAGTAAAATTTTTTAGAATGATTAGTAAAAAGTTTTAAAATTAAGTGATGGTTTTTGTTGAGGAAAAACAGTTATACATCAGTAAATAAATAATTATGATATGGTAGGGATCTACATGGTTTTCCAATTTGAGTGATATGATTTCTTTAAAAAAAAAACACACTAATTGTTAAGGAAATTCAAATGTTTTTTATTTAATGTGAAGTACAATCGATACAATTAAGTTCTGAATAAAACGTCATTCAAATGGCCTCCTTGCAAGAACTTCTTTTGCAAGAACGAATTCAATGAACCCAATTTTCGAGCACTTTTTGCACTAAATCACTGACTTCAAATAACCCAATGACTTCAAATAACCCAATGACTTCAAATAACCCCACAAGAAATAGTCTAATGGTGTTAAATCACAACTTCCTGGAGGACTATAAATGTCACTATTTCTTGAAATAATCGAATCTCCAAACTTTTCTTGCAATAATTCGATTGTTGCACGTGCTGTGTGGCACGTAGTCCCGTCTAGTTGGAACCAGATGTTGTCAAGATCAATTTCTTCCAATTTCGGCCATAAAAAGTTGGTTATCATTGATCTATACCGCTCTCCATTAACAGTAACGGTGTTACCAACTTCATTTTAAAAGAAGTACGGACCGATGATTCCACCAGACCAAAAATCACACCAAACTGTCAATTTAGGTGAATGTAATGGTTGTTCATGAATAATTTGTGGATTTTCTTCGTACCAGAATCGACCGTTTTGTTTATTTATTTATCATCGGAGAAGATGATTTTCTTAAAAAAATTGAATAATTTGTAAACGTTGTTCTTGCGTATATCTCTCCATGATGAAATTTTAAACATTACTATTTGATGTATTACAATTTACAATACAATGAAAAAAAAGAAGATAGATCATGACATACTACAAATGGCCGAAACGTCACTTAGAAATTATATCACTCAAATTGGAAAACCCGTTATATGAAGCACCAAATATATTAAAATATTTTCTCAGAAAATTAAATTCTCGTTTTTTTAAATCCATGAATTTTTAGTAATCACAGAAACTGAACCTACAATATACAGGAAGAGCTGTGAAGAATAAATTTTAAAAGTTTTATACTTATAAATCGCAATTTTAATTTAAAACATTAGTTTGAAAAGTATTTTGTTTTAATGAGGGTCGGTGGCTAAAGTACCAGAAAAATTGCACGTAGTTATGCTAGATAGTGTTCGACATTAACCAACCAAAATAAACTTGCATTTAAACTAAACTTTAAGATGGGATCTTTAATATATGTAAATCTACAGTTTTCTTGAGAAAACGGTATTCCAGAAAATTTAGGATTATGCGGATGGGTAAGAAAGTTTAAAGGAGAATTTTAAAGGAAAATATTAATGTTCTTCTAAAACGAAAGGTTAAAATAACATTATCGAAAATCTGAATTAAGTAATAAAGAAAAAAAAATTATATATTTTTTTTTTTATTATAATTAAAAAATTAATTTCTAACTTTAATTAATTTTAAAGTGTGCTATTAAAATAAACCTCATATAAACCCAATTCAAAATCCTGTTTTTACAGTTTTATCAAAATACATATCATTTATTCAAATCTCATCTTAGCTAAATATCTTAGCTTATTTTTTAATTTTAAAAAACAAAGAAACGTTCTCTGCTTCTTACAAGAAGCTTTGAAGGGAAGAGACGATACAAAATTCCCAGAATTAATTTTTATTTCTAGAATTAATTTTATTAAGAAAAAATGAATTGAGACGATAAAGGAAAAACGAGATAAACAACGAGATTTTGTGGAAATGATTTAATATGAGACGGGCTTTCGTAAACTTAACTTATTTTAGGAGATTTTTCAGTTAAACAGTTATCTTCAACTGAAAAATGATTTTTTAATAAAAATTTTTATAAAGTTCATTGCTTTTAAGTACAATAACATTAAAATACGTGTAACTATTTTATCAAAACAAAAAACTGTTCCAAGAAATTTCTATTCATCATTTTTTTTTTTTTTTTTTTGAATTTAATCGAAAATTTCTAAAAAAAGAACACAGTGTTTATTATATGAACTCCTTTTAATTCGTTTTAAGGTGAAAAAATAATTTTTATTTTTTTTTTTTATTTTTTTTTTTTAAATTTTACAAAACATAAAAACAGAATAATTTCACAATAAGAATATACCTAATCTGTTAATAAACTTTTAATATGTATATGTTTTTTTTTTTTTTTTATTTACATTTACAACAAAATTTCATTGACCTGAAAAATTCTCAGAATTCATTGATTCAATAATTTTACGTTCCTCTGTTAAATGTTCAAAATATTTGATCTGTTTTTTTTTTTTTGTTTTGATTTTTTTTATATATATATATATTTGTTTTTTAAATGAAATTTACCAGCAATCATCAAATGTCAACAAAATCTGACTAATCATGAAATACGCCGTAATTATGGAATATCCCATATTTTTAACCACACAAAAAATAATAATAAATAATCACTGAACCTACAATGAATGAATCATTCAATTCTTTCAAGTGTGATTGTTTTTGTTTTTTTTTTTTTTTTTTAGTCTCATATACTTTTGTATTATTATTTATGGTAAATTTGAAATTGATAATGTGTATTATTTTCTTATCTTTAAAGTAAAATTATTTGCATTAATTAGAAACGTTAAATATTTTAATAACGCATATACACACATACATACATATATGTAATACAATAAATAGAAACTTTATAATAAATTTTCTTTTGATAAAATTGAACATAGGTAATTTTTGCTTTAAATATTAATCTGTGCAGTAAATGGAAATTTTGGGTTTATGCAGTAAAACCAAATGAAATAAAGTTGAATTGGAGTTTTCTTTGGCTTTATTTCATTTGGGTTTATTATCAACACCATATTTGAAATAAAGTCAAAATCATAATTTTTTAATTTTCGGCTTTAATATACATTTTTAAAAATTTTTAAAAAAGAAATGGTTAAAAAAAACCCGAATAGCTCCTTTTTGCATCATAATTTTGGCAAACTGACAGATGATTTTCATGGAATTTTGACTCACCTATAGGAAAACCTATTAATAAATGAAAAACATTTCTTTGTACTTTCATTTTAATAAGTTCACGTTACACGGAAGAGCTTTCGACATCATGCCCTAGTCATAACGCTATAACGCTAACGCTTCCGGGCTTATGGCTAACGCCGAGAGCTTTGACCGCAGGGCAAGCTTTTTCGACGTTAAAGTGGGACTGATCAGAATATGAAAAATATAGTATTGCCTTTTCCAGAATATATTATTATATGTGAGATTGTGAATTAGAAGAAATGTAAGAGTTGGATTCAAAATTAGGGTATTCCTCTTTTCCGAAATATTTATATACGCGAGATTATAAATTAGGGGAGATTTAAAGTTGAATTCAATCATGTATGTACATATAAATATTCTGAAAATACCCTGATTTTGAATTTAACTATAAAATACCTTCTAATTCAGAATATCGCATAACACTTGACCTTTGAATCACCCGTAGACAAATAAAAAAAATAAGTCGTATTCGATTTCCTTCTTATAACATAGCTTCTAATTAGAAAAATTGGAAGAAGCCAATTGTGCTTACTTCATTTGGCTTTATTGTATGCACTCTGAAAAATTTCTCTTCTTATCTTAAAAATGAAAAATGCTAAAAAAGAGAGGGTGTTGTGATTTGATCAATTAAGCAACCCACTTTTATTATAATCGATAAAATTTAGATTGTAATTAAAAGTTTATTTTTGATAAAATGCTAATTTTAAATTGGTTTTGTAAAAAAACACTACAATACAACATATATATGTAATGAATGTATGCAAGAAATCTGGTCCAATAATTGTCCTTTATTTGACTAATTAATTTTATCGTAAAGCAAAATAGAACATTTCCGAAAAAGTGTGAATAAATGGGTATGGTAACTGAACTGTATGATTTTATATATAAACTGTCGAAAACATACCCAGCGTCCGGAATATAAAGTGGAGTAAGTCTAAAACGACTTAGACATTTCCGGTCAAAACAAAATTTCCCACTTTAAAATAAGAAATTTCTTACATTTGACCGATCTTTTCGTATTTTTCTGGAAGTGATAACAGGGCATTGCATTCGTCGCGTCCTTTAGTAATTAAGATAGCTGTTGCGTTTTCTGCAAATACTGTAAAGGAAATTCTGAAGCAATAAGAAAATATACGATTTTGCTATAACTAAACGATTAAGTTGATAGAGACAATTAAAGCACAAGGACTTTTGAATGAAAATATAAGCACTATTTCAAATTTTCGTAAATTAATTTTATAAATTTTTCAATGAATTTAAATAAAAAAAACTAAAATTTCAAAAAACGGGAATATGAACAAATAGCATGATTTTATCATGACGGGATTTTAAAAAAGCGGAACTTTTAACAATAGCGGGATTGCGCTCCCAAACAAAAAAAGCATAAGAATTTTTAAATGAAAACCCGAACACTAACTCAAATTATGAATTTAAATTAAAAAAAAAAAGAATTTCTTTAAAAAATAAAATTCAAAATATTTAAAAGTCAATAAAAGCATTAAAGTAAAATAAATTAAAGAGTTTATTTTTAAGTTTTGTTTTTTTTTGTTGCATTTTTTTTCATTAAACCTCACACAATTATGGTAACAAATTCCTTTTTGTTTGTTTTAAATTAATTTTTTTTTTTTTTTATGTGAACAACTTCACTTTTATTATAAATAAATAATTATTATTATTATTAATTTTTTTTTTTTGTGCAAAAAATTTCAATTACAAAAAAAAAAAAAAAAATCCCACACTTAAAAACTACCTGCTACAAATTATTTGTAACCTACAAACAAACAAATACATAATAAACTAAAATGAAATTGATTTCTTCCCATACTATTTGTGGATTGTGGAAAATTTTATTTTTTTTTTTGTGTAAATCTGAATTCTGAAATGCAAATGCTTAACACATTTTTGTCATACCTTATAATTTGTTTGTAAATTGTTGTTATTATAAAGCATATTTTAAATATGCATAAATATGTACAAGTATATGTAATATGAATATCTATAGAACTGGAGAAAGGTGCGAAATTTTCTTAGATTATTATTATATACATACATAATGTCAAACTCAGAGCACAAATAAAACCTCCGCTAATAACTCAGAATTTATGGAGATAGAACAGTAATATTTTAATCTATTTCAGTGTGGTTATAACTTATTAACATTTCTATAAAAGAAAAAAAAAATCGTTCGACGTTATGCAGGATTGTCTACTGTATTTAACTGTAATCTATAACTGTAAATTATTATATGTATAAATTTTTTTTAATGTCACTACCTTCTGAATAGGATTTTGGAGGGAGAAGATGATAATCTATTTTTAGCAATACAATTTATTGTAAAAAGTTAGATTTGCAATTGGCAGGAACTGATTTTTTCTTCTTCAAGATTGACAATAAATTACGGTATATACATATTACATACGGGTATGGTACACTTGGCAAATTACACTTGGCCATTGGACATTTGATCATTGGACATTTCGTAAAAGAGACACTTAACAAAAAGACACTTAGCAAAATGAACAGTTAGCAAAAGGACATTTAGCAACTGGACATTTGGCAACTTTTAATTTCTCAACTCAATTTGGCTTACAGAAATAACAATTGCTAAATGTCCAAATGTTAAGGGAATTAAAAATAATAAAAATTTTTTCTAAAATTTTTTTTATTATTTTCACACATTGATTTTAAACTTCAAAAATGAAAATATTTTAAACTAAATAAGTCCTTGACATATGGATATATAACATGTAACATATATATATGTATATATATATATAATTACTCTGAAAAAGGTCAATACCCTGGTTTTGAATCAAACTGTAAAATTCATTCTAATTCAGAATCCGTCAATTTAATAAAATCAAAAATGAAAAAATTTTATAGGTAGATTATGTTCAACCCATATATAATATAACTTAAGAGTGCGTTATAGTTGAAATCCACTGTTGAAAATTATATTGTTGATTGCTAAAAACTGCAAAATGTCCTCTTGTAAAAGTTATTAACTGTCCAAGTTGAGAAGTGTCCAGTTGTAAAAGTTGTTCAATGTCCAAGTTGTAAAGTACCCAGTTGTTAAATATCCTTTTGCTAACTGTCCTTTTTGCTAAATGTCTTTTTGTCAAGTGTCTCTTTTGCGAAATGTCGTTTGCTAACTGTTCAGTTGCCAAATGAAAGTTGCCAACTGGCCGGTCTCCATTACATACACCTGCAAACTTTTCTAGTTCGACGTATTTTTCTCTACGCATTTTTTCCGTTTATGCCACTTTATATAAAATTATTTTTACATCTTTTTTTACCATTATGCTCTTATTTTACATTTTATTTTAAAAAATTTCCTTATTGCCTACCTGTTTAATATTTATTTTTTTTTTTTTCATATAAACTGATCTGATGCAATACCCATACAATTAATAATATTGTTTTAAAATTTAACAAAAATTTATTTTCCTGCATAATTATATACACACTAATACAATTACAACAAAATTATAATAAAATTAAAAAACAGTAACAATAACAGTAATAATAAAAAACACAAACAAGGAGAAAAAAGAAACAAAAAAATTAAAAAAGAATGCAAATATTTATACAAAAAAGTAATAAAATAAATTAAAAAAATTTCAATCAAAAAGAAGAGTTAGTGAATATAAAATAATGAAAATGACAACAAAAAAAAAATTGGTAAAAAGAAGAGATAGATATGATAAAAACAAGAACAGAAGATGAATAAAAATGAAATAAAAAAGAAAAAAAAACAAAACAAAATAAAGAAGTGTGGTAATAAAAATTATTATTATCATTTGTTGGAAGAACTATTAAAAAAAGCCTACATTATTTTTCTGGGTTCCTATCGGTTTTATTCCTGTATTTTATGTACATATTTATATATTATATGTAATTTTTTGTATATGACATTTTATTTAAATTATTATTATTTTTTTTTGTTAATGTTATCACAATATTTTGACATTTAACAAGATGTCATTTAAATTGATGTCATTTATTGTTTAATGTTTAGTGTAGGTTTTATATAATATAATAATATGTCCATATGTACTCGTATATGTACATACATACATAATTATATTTATACAAATATATATAAATGAATTCCAAGTATTGTTAAAATGCTTGTTTCAATCATATTGAAATCAAAACTTAATTTTATATAGTACTGTTTGCCTGGTTGGTATAATTTATATATTTTTGTTATTTTTTTTAAATTTTGAAAATAATTTATAACATTATTTTTATAAAGTTCAAGATCACAACTATTCCACAAAAAAATACTTTTGAATACTTTTTGTAATGAGGTGACCATTGTGTAGTTTAAATCTAATATTATGTAGTTAATGCAAACTGCGCTAAAGTATAAAAAAAAAAGAAAATGTTATTAAACTTTTCATTACGATTTAAGGTAGTAGTGCCTAATATGCAATTCCACAGGAAGTATTTGTGATACATGCTGATTAAATTGATTTCTGTCAGAAAAACAACCACAATAAGTAACAATTATAAAATTATTAGAATTAATGATTAAATGAAACTATTTATCTATTTTCTATTTGATTTTACTGTATAGTTTTTTCTGTGGTATATTATTTGGCTATTCTTTAGATTAGCTGTCTCCGATTCTTTTGCAATAATTTTGCATAATAATAAATTTCTGTAATGGTTTTGATTAGAGCCTCTTCTTTTGATCATATTGATACTAAATTTATGTTACTGTAAATATGTCTTAAAAGTATCAGATAATAGCTTAAATGAAAGGTTTTAAAATACAACTTCAAATGATGTAATTCCGTTATGTGATTATGAGTTTAAAGACAATGGAATTTAATACATAATTTAAAGGAGAATCTCAAGATAAAGTTTTTTCAAGGTATCAACCAATATTACGCTCTTAACTATTCCAAATATTTAGAGTAACATGAATTGAAAGTTTTTGAAACTATTACCGTTTCAATTTGTACCCTTTGAATTTTTTGATTTTATTTCTTCTAAAGTTTTATTATGAATTGAATTTCGTCTGTTTTCAGAATGTTAATTTTATTCTCTATTTAACTCTCCTAAGTTAGTTTTTAGAGTTATTAAACATTTTGGAAGTTTGCGACCTATATAGGATGGCAAAAACTTTGTTAATAGGCACTTATGCTTATTAATATTTGTTGACATATCTTAGTCTCGCTTCCCTTCTCAATTATACACATACTTAAAATTACAAGTTTTGAAGCACAGCAATATTGTCGGTTAAAATTTTTCAAAAATTTCGATTTTAAATAACGCGAAATTTAAATACAAAATTGTAAAAGACATATTTTATATTTTATTTAAATTATAAGAAATATTTTGTTCATTGACTTTTTAAAATTCAAAAAAAGAGTTATAGTTATTGAGAACTGAAGGTAGAACCGATTTTATTCAGTTTTTTTACTGATTTTGAAAGAAGTCCTTGTCCTTCTTAAACTTAAAAAGTCCTTCCACAAAATTAATTTTTCTGTTTATATTTGTTCGCCGTTAAAATTTTTTTACTTTAACTAAAAAAGTGTAGAATTTTTTTATTATATGGAGGGATAAACCAACCCGACACCGATACTGATCAAAAAAATTAAACTATATTATATTTATAAAATGTACTAAAACTTTTATTGGCACAAATTAAAATTTTTAAAGAATACGACTTTTTGTTTTAGGTATATTGAATTATGAATTTTGGTTTTGGTGGGTAATTATAAATTAATAAATATAAATTTCGGGGGAGGGGGGGGGGGGGGCTAATATAAATATTTGAATAAAAATAAAAGATACAAATAAAATTTTTTTTTTTTCATTCTCATTTGATTTTTCTGGTTTATATATAATTGAAATAATATTTACAAATTAAAAAGAGGGCAGAGGAAATCCGTGGGACGTCTTAAAATTTTTTTTTCTACATATACATATTGTTTTCTTGTTGGTATTTTTTTTGGAAGAATTCTTTAAATGAGCACTTTTGAAAAGGTGTAAATAAAATTTTATTAATTTATAATGTTTATTCACACTTTTTTTTTTTGTTTTTGGTAATTATATTAAATAACGGTTAATGATAAGGAGAATCAAGTTAAAAGAATGAATAAAGTTTCCTTTTCAAAATTTTCATTTTTAGCTTTTCACCTTTACTAACTTAAGCTTAATTTTCAAAATTAAAATTTTTTAAAAGACATTAAGAAAACTTGAAACTTTTAATCCCCAAATATCTCAAATATATTTTTTAACTGATTAAACTTAACCTATGTCAGATTAATCAAATTAATTCCGTAACTGTTTACGAAATGCAACAGTATTGTGGCTTCTGGGAAACTGTAAAAGATATCAAAAAAAAAACATAAAATACAGTAGAACTAAACTGAAAATTCTATCAGACTTCCTGCCGGGACATAAAGAGATTCTTAAATAAAATTGAAATAGAGAATGACGGTACATGCAGATTCTGGCAAAACGAAGAAGAATCTTAAGGATACACACTATCAAAAACTGACTTCAAACAAAATTTGTTCACTTAAGCGCATATTACTTTAATGAAGACAAAATGCCATCAATAAATTATCTACAGATCATCCGTTTCTTAGAAACAGTAGGGCTGACAGAAGTATTATAAGTGGAGGCAAAATCCACAATACGTAGTAGTAGGAAGAGTACAATAGATTTACATCAAAAAGTTGCAGTTTTACTGATACCCTTTAAATAATAAAAATCTAATAATCTAATCTAATCAAATGGTACAGGGCTGAGTAAAGAAATCATTTTGAACTAAAAGGAAGTGTAATTAATATATCATAAAGAAATATTGTAGATATTAATAAAAGAAAATAAGGAATAAAGAAGATTTCTAAAAAAAAATTTGGTCGTACTTATTAATATTGATACTTTGAATGATTATGAGGTAGTTTTGTTTAGTTTGTGCGTTCATTATATTATTGAATTGCATAATTAATATCATATCGTAATATATTATAATAAAATAAAAATATAAATAATTCTTGTATTAGATATAAATGATCAATATATAGCTGAGGGGATAGAAGAAAAAATATTTTTGTTTAATAGTCTTGTATGCAATATAGCTCCAGTCGAGTAATCAACGGCATAATGAAACTAATAATTCCAAAAACTGAAGTTTAATAATATAAATAATAAATGAATTAGTGGATGTCCTATGATTATTATAGGAGTGGAAAGGAGAAGAAAAAAATTGCATTCATGTGATAGACTAAGTATGTATATTTTTGTACTCTTACTGTCCACTACTTAATTGTATTACACATTATTAACGTTTTATATGGAGTACGACTATTATCAAATCGCACTTATGAATTAAGAAAATCCGTTCCGGAAAAAAAATAAACAAAAAAGATTTTTACATATTATTGTACATGAAATATTCTTCTTTTTGTCAGTCAGTTAATTTTTTTTTAAGATTCAATTTAAGATAAGATTAAGAAATGAATTAAATGTATCTAAAGATAGCCCACACATTGATTTTTTATGTCATTTTCTTTTTTGTTTTTTTTTAATAAATAAGGTTTGATGTTTTCAATGTTGAAAATATATAAAGTATATAAAAGAAACAATAGACTTAATTACTTTTGTTTTTGTTGAAAATGTTGTAAAAAAAAAATATGTAATAAAAATTGAGTTCTTAAAGATTTTTAATGGTCATTTATGTTTTCAAAATATTTGATGGAATTTTTATTGTGTTAAAATTTTATATTTTTTTTTTAAAATAATAATCTAGTCATAAAACCACGGTTCTTTATTTAGCAGTTATAAAATTGAATAAAATAAAATAAAAAATAACATTATTGGATTGGGAAGCAGTTGTACAGACATTTATTACTCTATTTATGATCTAATTTTTTATTATTTATTTTTTTTTTAATTTTTAATATTTGGACCAGTTTTTGTTGGTTTTGATGGTGCTTTTATTTAATTTTATGTTTTTTGTTTGTTTTTTGTTTGAGAATTGAATAAAATATAATTCAAAATAGATGGGGTAGTAATAATAAAACAATAAGAATTAAATAAAAAATTTATGATTTTTAGAATATTGAGATGATATATTTTGAAATTTCAGTATAATTTTCGTATTCTTTAGATATAGAAATAAATTGAAATATTAAAGAACAAAATAGTAATAAAATAACAGTTAGAATAGAAATAGAAACAGAAAATAAAATTTTACTTAATACCAGATTGAACTGTAATGGTAAAATGATGTATAAATGCAAGAAAGGTTTGAATCTTATACTTATTAAATCCATTCTCGAAGACTTAAGTGAAAACCAAAATAAAGGAAACGAAACGATTTTCTATGCGGTGAAAGCTAAAAAATTTAAGAAACAAAAGTTAAACAAAAAAAAAATAGAAATTTAAACAAAAAAAAAAAAAACACCAGTGACTATTCTCGTGTTATTTCTTTGGAAGTTAAAAATAAAGATTTTCCTCAATTTTTCATACACACAAGAATAATCAAAAACGTTTTTAAATTTTTGCTAAATATACGCAGCAGTTTAAAAAAAAAATCGTTTTGAGAAGCCATTTTACCATCTTTGCTTTTGTCGATTTAATTCATTAATTTTGGATGCCTTTTTTCATCTAATAAATAAGGAAGAAATTCTGTTTGTTTGTTTGTGCCCTTTTCATTTTGCAGGAACGTTCCTACGACCCCGGAAAGTGTTATAGGCTATATGGTGTTTTGGTTCATTAACCCATTGCGGCCCGAGAGCCATTTAAAGCGTTTTCGTTTTTTCGTTGTCCTGCCTAAACGGTTTGATCGATTGAGTTGAAAATTTGTATAAATGTTCTTCTTAGCTTTGGACGGGCGCCGACGAAATTTGGATACCATATGTTACACGAATTCGGCCCGGCGGGCTTCCAAAAAAATTTTTGTTTCCGATTTATGTCCAATTTTGTCAATTCAGGGCTCAATTAAATTTTTAATTTCTTTGTTGTCGCACTTGAACGGTTTTACCAATTGAGTTGAAAATTTACAAAAGTGTAGGTCTTTATAACAAAAGCTTTCTGAGTTGATTTGGTTACGATACATTAACCCATCAGGCTTCAGGCCATGAAATTCTCATTTTTTATTGTTGTGCTTAAACGATTTGACCAATTGAAAATTTGCACAAGTATTGCACTTTGGCAGACAAACTCATTCAATAAATTTTGTTGTGGTACATTAACACACTTCGACACGATAGACTGTCAAAAAATAAATTTTATTTCTAATTTCTATCTAATTTGGCAGGATGAATTTATGGTTCTAAATTAAGCCTGTGACAAAATGTTTGTTAACGTTTGTTAACCCATTTCCGCACGAGCACTTAATAATAATATTTTGCCTAATTTTGTGTATTGTTATTATTATTAAAAGGATATTTCCAACACTCTTTACTTTTATCTATACTGTTTCTAATATGCCATAAAAACCTTTCAATGCAAATTTCTAATATAGAATAGTAATTAAAGTAACCTTATTAAGTACCTTAAGAATACTGTGTCTAAGTCTTAACAACATAACATTTTCGGCCGTTCTTAAAAAACAGAAACAATCTCCTCCATTAGACAATCATCATTCAGAAATGCATTACTTACATGTGGTCTTTACATGGGGTCTACCTATATGAGATGCATGTGTATAACATGTTTCCCATAAAATATCATTGAAATATGTACATATAGTATGTATAATTGCGTATATTTAAAAATACTGTAGACATAATCAATTCAATTAGAAAACATATTCACATTTCTGTATAGTATTTAATCAAAAATGAGTACACACATATTTAAAGAACTGAAAACCTTACATTCTTATCCATACACAATTTTAAAGAATATATTGTGGAAATTCACTTCGCCGTAATTGTGTACTCAATAGATTATTGATTCCTTTAAAAATTTTTTATAGAAGAATTGTCTCTAATTCTTGGCTTTTATTCAATTTAACTAAATCTAATAAAAAATAGAATATAAACTACCAGCTTCTGTAAATGCATAGTAATAAGTTAACTATATAAATTAAATTATATTAACACAGAAACAAAAGTTAATAAATTTTATTTCATAAAGCCAATAAAATACTCCGGGCAACGCCGGGTACTCTGCTAGTATAAAATATGAACAAAGGGCATGATGCCTTTTTTCATATTTCCCGTTCCGTTTCCGTCCTATCAAATTGATAAAGAATTTTTTCCTTTTCTTCCATATATTAAAAATTGGTAAAAATATTTATATTAAAATATATGTTGTATATGTACATATTAAAAAATTTTTAAATTTTTACTAAGAAAATTCATTTGTTTTTTATTTAAAGTTTAAAAGTACGTAAAGTTCTATTCTTACTGAACTTCGCGTCACGTAAAAATGACATTTAAAATTAAATTTGAACTTCACGAATGAAACAAGCGTTTAAAGTGGTTAATTCGAAATTTAACTACCAAAATTTTGCCAAGATGTTGCGTCTCAATTGGTTTATTTTCCACTTATCTCTTCTTATACGAAACAAAACTTTGTTATACTTGTATAGTAAAGCTGAAAATCACCAATATAAAAATATGGCCTTATTCAATTAGTTTTACGATTTTTGTGTCATATATATATATAGCAATTATAGTTTATGCGCTAAAAGATGCAAATTTAAACAAAGAAGTGTCTTGAAAGCAGGATGTTCCAACTTGAAGTGAAAAACAACAGAATTATTATATTATTATGCGTATGTCAATAAAAGCTAAAAAAAATTTCAGAGCTTAAGGGCGTGATTTAACTTGTTATTGCCATAAAAAATTCCAAATATTTTTTTTTGGCATTACTTTAAGTTTCTTTAAAACGCAATTAAACTAAATACTTAAAATTATATATGTACGCTAATAAGTTTACTGATCAAAACTTTCTTAGAGCATCTTTCTCAAATGTTTGGCAGCTGTTAGCAATTGAACAGACAATCTTATTTCCATAGTCACCTCCTATTTCATTCATTTAAAAATAAATATACACAAAACTTAAAAAATATTATATTTGCTGGCATAATTAAATTAAAATTTATAAGGTAAAAATTTATAAGATCATTTAAAATGACAATAATATGAGAGTTTCAATCAATTTTGGGAAGCAAGATTAAAAGTCCCAAAGCGAAAAGATTTATTGGGAATTTTGACTGTCGTCAGTAAAAGTTTCTTCAATAAGTCACTTCAATATTAAGTAAGTCTAACTTACCCTCAACAGTAAGTCAAAAGTCATTTTGAGCTTCTGATTTACCTCTGATGCAACAAAAGTAAAAATATAGCATCGGTCTTTTGATTCCTTGATATGAATCAGAAGTCCTAATGATAATATTTGTTTTTTTTACAAATATCAAAATACAATATATATTTCTCTGTCATATGCAGAACGTATCATAAGCCTCCATTATGACAAATGACTCATTATTATGACAAAACTTCCATGGTATAGTTTTGTATCATACAGATAACTTCCAATGAGATCTCTAAAGTATCTACAAAATTTTTATTATTAAGAGAGTATGGAAGATGATAGAAAATCCTTCAATGCATAAATATGTATCTAGAATTCAACAAGGACAATAAATTGTGAATCATAACTAAAATAAACAATATTAATGTTTTATATCTAAAATATGAAAAGTACTATATATACCATTTCTATAGTATCTAATAAAATTAAACCTAAAAACACAATTTAATAACAAGGTTATATTTTCTTTAATATAAAAAGTTTTAATTTTATTTTTTTTTTGAAATTATAACCAAATTTAAATGCATTTAAATAATAAAATAAATACCAAAATAAAAAAAAAAATATATATCTAAATATAATAAAAGACAAGTTGCTGCTGCTGAGTAGCGTGCCCTACTGTTATGT
This sequence comes from Poecilobothrus nobilitatus, assembly GCA_947095535.1. Taxonomy (NCBI): domain Eukaryota; kingdom Metazoa; phylum Arthropoda; class Insecta; order Diptera; family Dolichopodidae; genus Poecilobothrus; species Poecilobothrus nobilitatus. The sequence continues at coordinate 32,944,083 of OX352774.1, forward strand.
TAAATGTTAATTTAACAAATGTTATACTATGAAAAGAAAGAAACGTACATCTGATATTTACCCATATAACAGATAGAAAACAATAAATATTATAATGTTATGCTATGAAATGAAAGAAAAAACAAGGCAGTGTATAAATCAAAGTTTTTAGAGGGTCGTATTTTTAAGTAGAACATTATAAAATTGCAATAATATTTTTATTTAAATTTTGCTAAGTAACATTTTCTTAATATTTTAAAAATTTTGCCATAATATAGTACAATTTTAGAATCAGAAGTTTAGCCCATAATATAGATATATGAATAAAAATATGGGTATACATATATTAGATTTATTATAGATTTATTATTTTTTATATAGGCAACAGTTATTTATATGAATGAATGGACGGTAAACATAAACGAACAAAAAAAAAAATTCAGAATGTTCTATAGGTTATAATTTATATTTTTTAAATAGACTGATGTATAAATTTAATATTTAAAAAAAATAACAGAAAACAAAAAAAAAAAAGTAAAATGTAATACTGCGAAGAAAAATAAAAACGAATAGAAAAAAAAGGGAACAAAAATGTTACTTTGATTGTTTTTAAATATTTTTAAAGAAAAAAAGAACTATTAAAATGTTATGATTTTAAAAGAAAAAAACATACGTCTGATATTTACGTACCTACATAACAGATAGAAAAAGGAAAAAAAAAAATGTTATGCTATGAAAAGAACGAAAAGTCCATCTGATATTGAGGTACATAACAGATAGAAAAAAAGAAATATCAAAATGTTATGCTATGAAAAGAAAGAAAAAGCAAGGCAGTGTATAAATCAAAGTTTTTAAAGGTTTGGATTTTTAAGTAGAACATTATAAAATTGCAATAATATTTTTATTTAAATTTTGCTAAGTAACATTTTCTTAATTTTTTAAAAATTTTGGCATAATATAGTACAATTTTAGAATCAGAAGTTTAGCCCGTAATATAGAGATATATGAATAAAAATATGGGTATACATATATTAGATTTATTATAGATTTATTAATTTTTATATAGGCAACAGTTGGACGGAATGGACGGTAAACATAAACGAACAAAAAAAAAATTCAGAATGTTCTATAGGTTATAATTTATATTTTTTAAATAGACTGATGTATAAATTTAATACTTAATAAAAATAACAGAAAACAAAAAAAAAAAAGTAAAATGTAATACTGCGAAGAAAAATAAAAACGAATAGAAAAAAAAGAGAACAAAAATGTTACTTTGATTGTTTTTAAATATTTTTAAAGAAAAAAAGAACTATTAAAATGTTATGATTTTTAAAGAAAAAAACATACGTCTGATATTTACGTACCTACATAACAGATAGAAAAAGGAAACAAAAAAATGTTATGCTATGAAAAGAATAAAAAGTCCATCTGATATTGAGGTACATAACAGATAGAAAAAAAGAAATATCAAAATGTTATGCTATTAAAAGAAAGAAAAAACAAGGCAGTGTATAAATCAAAGTTTTTAAAGGTTCGCATTTTTAAGTAGAACATTATAAAATTGCAATAATATTTTTATTTAAATTTTGCTAAGTAACATTTTCTTAATTTTTTAAAAATTTTGCCATAATATAGTACAATTTTAGAATCAGAAGTTTAGCCCATAATATAGATATATGAATAAAAATAGGGGTATACATATATTAGATTTATTATAGATTTATTATTTTTTATATAGGCAACAGTTATTAATATGAATGGACGGTAAACATAAACGAACAAAAAAAAATTCAAAATGTTCTATAGGTTATAATTTATATTTTTTAAATAGACTGTATGTATAAATTTAATATTTAAAAAAAATAAAAGAAATACTTAGCGTACGTAAATAACAGAAAACAAAAAAAAAATAAATGTAATACTGCGAAGAAAAATAAAAAGGAATAGAAAAAAAAGAGAACAAAAAATGTTACTTTGACTGTTTTTAAATATTTTTAAAGAAAAAAAGAACTATTAAAATGTTATGATTTTAATTGAAAAAAACATACCTCTGATATTTACGTACATAACAGATAGAAAAAAGAAATATTAAATGTTATGCTATGAAAAGAAAGAAACGTACATCTGATATTTAGGTACATAACAGATAGAAAAAAAGAATTAAAATGTTATGCTATAAAAAGAATGAAAAACAAGGCAGTGCATAAATCAAAGTTTTTAAAGAGTTGCATTTTTAAGTAGAAATTATAAAAAAATAAAGCGGTGCGTAAAACCAAAGCTTTTAAAGGAGCGCAATTTAAATTATAGAATCACAATTTTCAATTAAATTTTGAATGTATAACATTTTCTTAATTTTATGCTTCTTTTATGATTTTTATTTTCTAAAACTTCAACATTATATGCACAGCCAATTTTTATTGTTTTACATAAAAGGTGCGTAAAACTTACAGTGTGAAAATTTTGTAGAGAAAGCGATAGATAAAGAGACAGAATATTATTACGGATAGAGTAAAAATTTGTTTGAAAAATATAACAAAGAAAGTTTTGAAGCATTTGCTATGGCAACCATAGAAAAATATAACAAGTGTACTATATATTATAATTAGGTAAATGCATCAGATCAGTGTAGTTTAGTTTCAAAATTATAAAGTTTGATACTGTATTTTTTTCGAAGCGAAAATTTTTGTTACTATTGGCAAAAATTTATTTACCATTGGTTTTTAATCCAACCTTTGGTTTTTTAATCCAAAGCTTGACAAAGAAATTTACAAGAGATGAGATTTATTAAATAATCATTTTTATTACATTTTTGAAAGAAACTACTTCACAGCATCATAGAGGTTTTTCATTATTTAAAACACTTTAGCAATAAATTTTACATTTATCAATATCTAAATATAATACATATAAGTATTTGAATAAATTTACTAAAATTAAATTGTTCATAAAACTGAGGAAACTTTCACAAAAGCTATATTTTTCTACTTATACCCGTCGTATGACGGGCTTTTTTACTAGTATTACATAAAAGGTATATAGTTATGTATAAATGTGAATGCATTATAGTTATAAATTTTTTTTTTTTATATAAATTTAATTAAACTACTAACCTACTTTTATATTAAAACAACAAAACAACAAAACCACAAAACAAAAACAAAAAACAAACTTGCATATTTTTTTTAAAATTAATTAAATATTTTTTTTATTTTGATAACATTAAAAAAAAAAAAAGTACAAAAAGTATTTTTTTAATTACCGTGTTAATGCCATTATATTATAATTTATAAGTAATACATTTACTGAAACATTTTTATTAGTATTTTTAATAAAACTTAAAAAAGGCTCTAATGAAAAATTGCATAATTTGTTAGTAAATTCGTTTAAAAGACATTTATATAGACCATATGAGGTTGATTTAGTAGTGACTCTGGCAGGAAGTCCGTAAACACCTAAAAACCTTAAACTATTTATTTTTTGATATATTAAATATATTACTTTTCTTTGATCCTGAAATACTTAAATTTTCTTTTATATACAAAAGAAGTTACTGTCTAATAATCTGACATAACGCGCTTGAAACTGTATAAATCATTTAAATCATGTGACGCGCTCGAACTGTAAATCATGTCAAACTAGAACTGAGACACACCTCAGTTAGTAATTATATGTTGATTGATATAAATGACTGGATCTTGTTGATCGTGATAAAAAACCCCCAAGTAGAGCGTTAGCACTGTTTTACTACCATTTTCGTGGGCCATGACCACAAGGCTGATTGGAGTCTATATTGGATAATATTTTTAGATTAATTTCGCTTTCCTTTCAGGAACCTTACCATTTCTGTAGATTGCTCAACCACAATATCGCTGAGAACATTGAATTGATGGCTAACTACAGCTACCTAGGTGACCCTAGGTAGCGCTTCACATTTACAGATGAAGTCTATAATAGTTTCTTTCTCATTCACCATAACTACGACCTCATAAATTGAATTGGTTACCTTATTTTGCCGCATGTTAGGCAAGTGACCAGGGTTCCGTGAATACACCTACTTAACACCTACTTATATTACATAAAAATGAAAGTTTTTTAACTTGTAATTCGTCATAATTAAAATTAAAATCGTTATAAAAAAAAGAAAATCTTAACGTATAGTTTATACATATCTATTAATACGCTTCTGAATTGATTTTTCCTAAAATCTTGCATTGGGTATTTCTGATGTTGTCTATATATAAAAAATAAACAGGATATCTCACATGTGTAAAATTTATTTAATATGGTATTTATAAAAAGAATTATGTTCCCACCTTATTGACCAACTTACTAACACTGTTTACTACATTACAAGCAGTAAAACTATTTTTTAAAAAAATGTACATATATAATTATGTTATTATATTTTATGGTAAAATTTGTTCCCACAGATGAGAATACTATTTCTTTTTTTCTATATGTTATGTATTTTTATTCCACCTACAGTTGTTGTAATTTTTTTTTTTTTTTACATCATTTTACCACTAATCATAATAACACTATTTAATTGAGCGCCTTTAGCGTTTAATTATTATATTTAAGTATTTTTTTTTTTGTTTTTATTGTTGTTGTTGTAGCGCCTTTAGTTTTAGTTTTTTTTTTTTTATCTTTTGTCCCGTAAGAGTTTTGTTAAAAAAATGCACCTTTTTGTGTATGCTAAAATTAAAAATGACAAATTCCGTTCTCTTTTTTGTAGTATTTGCCGTTATGTTTTTTTTTGTTAATGCATTGAAAAAAGCAAAAAAAAAAAAAAAACATAATAGATAATTTAAATACTTAAAAAATACTTTAAAAATTAAAATAAAAAATCAAATGAGTGCAAATTAAAAAAAAAAAAAAAAATCGATGTAAAACAAGGAAAGAAAGAAATCTACTTAAGGATTTTTATGCCCCCCTGTAATAAAATAAAATGCGGAGTATAAAGAAAAATAATAATATGAAAGTGCTTTATATTTAAAATAATTAATATTAATGTTGGTGTTATGTTATGTTTATGTTAAGTGTAATGTTTTTTTTTAAAAAAAAAACACATATTTAATTTTACGATTACATGTAGTAGAAAGAAAAAATTGAAATTTTAATTAGATAAAAATATTTTTGCAATTATTTTTCTAATAGTTAATGTTTTTATTTTAAGTAACTTTTTAAAAGAAATTTTTCTATTATTATGCCTTTTATTTGATTCTAATTGAAAAGTTTTCAGTGTTTTTAAATTTTCAATGCAAAATTAACTTTACGATTGATTTTTTCATTTTTTTTTTATAATCGGAAAGATGTTATAAAAATTTAAAAATTATAAATTGCCTTTACTTGAATACCTGAACACGCGAATATCCCCGGTAATGAAGAAAAACCGGGAAAACAAATTAGCAAAAGAAACTTTCTCGGAATCTGTTGACAAGGAACCGAAACTGTAATTCAGGGATTATAAATGAAATGGGTAAAAGAGTTTTATGGCATACATACACTTTGCTGTGGGAAAACGAGTCGACTACGAATAAATTCAAAGCTATTAAAATAAATGTGAGGAAATGAAAGAGTATAGATCAGGTCAGTCGTAAAACTTCTATTATCCTGACAAGGCTGCAAATAGGGCACATGAGGTATTCTCACAGTTACCTATTCGATCGCATTCAACATACACACAACCCGTTTGCAAAATTTGAACCCCTTTCTCTATTCAACATATATACATATTTGAGATTTTCCCTCTATTCAGCGAAATAAAGGCCGGAGTTGATGTCATGCGTCTTGAAATCGTGAAGAAAGTTCCGTAGCAGCAGCAAAAATCATCACAACATTCCTAAAGAAGATCCTTATATATAATAAAATTAAATAATATACATATGTATAACAAAATTTATTATAAAACAAAAATAGTTTCAAATATTAGCATCTACTAAGCCAATAACAATTATAAGGTTTAAATATAATGAATGTAGAACATAGTATGAGGGCTTGATAAAAGCTCAAAGGTTTAATTAGCTGATTATAAAAAAAAATTTTAATTAATTAATTATATTTTAGTACATTTTTCTACCACATAAATCTGAACAGGAAATTACACAACCTTTCCTTTTCAAGCGTGGCTGTAAATGTCGTGAGGGGGAATAACTCTTACGACGTGTGTGGGATTCGAACCCACACTCTTTCGTTGTTTACAGAGTATTTTATACGCTCTTACCCACTAGGTCACCGAGGCCCCCTCTAAAATATTAGATATAAATTCCATTGCAAAAAAAGAAATCAAGGCACTATATATATAAAGCAAAAGGTTTTTAAAAGAACACATTTTCAGAAAGACAATAGATATTAACATTATACATTTTTTTTCTTTTGGAATTTGGAATTTTTATTTAGAATCTTTTATATAAGAAAAAATTGTGGTAAATCAAGAAACCTTTTCTTCAGTTATAAGAAAACCCTATATATAATTAAAAAAATACAATATAATTAATATTGAATTATCCATTTTTATGTCCTAATCACTAATTTTTCTGTAGGTGTTTAAACATAGCGAATTTTCTATTTCTTTAGCTTTGATCTAGTTACTATAGCTCTTAAACAGGAGGCAGGAAAACAAGTTATTTCCGAAGTAACTTATTCTAATTCTCGAAGATCTTCCTTCTTTTAAAATTTCAAGATTCTGGCTAAAAGAGTTCTGAAGATAAGAAGAAACTCAAAGTTTAGAAATTTATGGGTTTATATTATGGTAAATTTAAATAGTAAATTGCAAAAAAATTTAATTTATAAAACTAATATTAAGCAAATCTTGCATTTAAAAATATTCGAGGACTTCTTCAAACTTTGAGGGGTTTAAACCGTACAATGTGTTGTACTACATAAAAAAGTATTTTCACAAAATTATGACACCCATTTATATTGTTAAAATTTCTCTGCTTCACCTTAAACTATGTAAATGTTTCTTAAATAGACGCAGGAATGGACGAACTCCCAGAGTGGAGCACAATTTTCAATTCAGAGTAATAAGCACAATTTTACCAAAAATGTCCAAAAAAATGTGGGCTTCTATTGAATAGGTATTAGGTATAGGTAGGTATAGATATAGGTAATTTAAATTTTTTCTACAATTTTGAAAGTACATATAATAAACAATTGCAACTAAGACAAGTTGTAATTTATAGCTATTTTCTAAAAGAAATATATTCTTCAGCATTTATTTTGTATACGTATATGTTTTTTAATCAATAGATTCTTTAATTATTTAGGAAATTCTAGATGTATAATCCTGTAAATAACTTAACTTTAAAAAAAGTTAAAATATAAATAAGTTTTTTTATGTATAGTTTAGAAATGAAAAATTTTCTAAATTTAACACATAAAAAAGAGAATTTATTTAGGTACAAAAAAAAACACAAACCATATTACCTCACTTCAAGGTCATTTCCTATTCGAAATGCCAATAAAATTATTTAAGGTAACGTTAAATTTTAAGGTGATAAAGTTATTTAGGTGAAAAAAAAGGATAATTGTATCAAAAAAATTTTACAAAAACCTTTGAAAAAAATTTATTGTCTAAAATCAAATTTGTAAAAAACGTGATATACTTATATATCTATAATTTTCCTATCTATCTAAAACAGATGGGAGCGTTCCGTGATATCGGCAAACGAGTTCCATAAAAACGAGATTTTCTAAAAGAGATTTTCTAAAAACAAGCATTTCTAAACGAGATTTTCTAAAACGAGATTTTCTGAAAACGGGATTTACTAAACCGAGATTTCAGACTCAACTTTTCAGAAATTGTTGGACCCAAAATTTCAGATATGTATGGAACGATGTAAGAACTTAACACAACACAGCAAAATTTATTAAAATAATTATAAAATATATTTCCTAAGTTTTTTTTATCGTTAGATTCAAAATCGAAAAGGACTATGGTACAATAACATATTTTTTACTAATCCTGCTAATTCTTTGCTTCTAATATAAGTAAAACATAATATTGATTTTTTTTATGAAAGGTAAATTTAAAAAAAAAAACGTGGAAATTTTTAAAGTAAATACCAAAAAAAAAAAAACGGTAACCTTCAATATTCACCCAACCATTATTTCATATTTTCGTCCTGTTTTTATTAACACATTTTCATTTTCATTTAAAATTTTTTTTTTTTTTTAAATTCCTTGAACTTTTGTGTTTTAATATTTGTTTTTTTTTTTTTTCTTTCTATTTTTTACGTTATTTGATGATCCATAAAGTGAGCAACTCGGACGGAATCATTAATTTATAGCCATTTGATATATTTTAATAAATGTTAAGGTTACCGTTATGTATTATTTATACCGTTATTTTCTATATAATATTTTATGTCATTTATATGTAGAAATTACTAATTTCTGTTGGTAGCGGATGATGATAGCAAAAAAAAAAATATGATGAACAGCAGACATTTTGATTGAAATGTGACCACTGGAATGTATAGAATATTTAAGAGACAAGAGACATTTGCACATGTATGCAACCATATAATACATTCATTGTAAGAAAAAAAAATATTTAAAATTTAAAAATAAACAAGAGGTAGTATTGTAAAATTAAAGGTTTTTAAAGGTATAAATTTTCAAAAAGACAATAAGAACAGTGTTGAGTATTGAACTACTTTTGTTTCATAATATATATATATATATATATATTTATATAAGGAAAACCTGTTAACACATATAAACATTTAATGTTGGAGCTTTAATTTAGGAGAAGTGGAATGATTTTTTTTTCTTATTCTCAAAGATCTTTGTCACAAATTAAGTTCCTTCTATTTTTTTTTTTCTCAGAATTTCAAAGTTCCAAATAACAGTGTTGTAAAAATACGAAGAAATTTCCTGTTATTTCTCATTTCATATAACTGTAAATTTAAGTACTAAATTTTAAAAATGATATAATATTTATATCGAAGCTTAAAAAAATTCCTATTATATGACGTTTTTAGATTGGAAAAATATTAAGTAGAACTAGAGAAATAAACTTTTGAAAATAGGGCTTTTGCAAACTTTGTATGAGACTCTAAATGTGTAACTGGCTGTAGTTCATCTACATTGAAATCTTCTTTTTAATAAAATTATTTTAATAATACCTAACCATCGTTAAAATTACATAGCTCCATCTTAAACGGTGTAGATGTTTTGTAAACGGACAGATTAACGGACTAAAAGATGGATAGACAAAGGGAAACTAATTAGAAAATTTTTCACTAATTAAAAAATTTTTAAAAAATGTTCTGAAAAAAATTTGAAAAGAACAAAAGAGAAAGAAATTAATTGGTAGTTTATTTTCTATGCAAAAGGTTGCAAATTGCAATACTGATAATCTAAGATATACTTGATTTTACTTATCGAATTTTTACTTGCATTAGATACTTGATTTTTCTCATTCATTTAGCCATTCTTATAGATTGAATTAACATTTTTTGAGAAATTTTTTGAATTGATTTAAATTAAACTGTTTTGTTTTTACTAAGAAAATTCATAAACTTTAAAAGACATCACGAATCTCTTTTTGATTCCTTTCTTGATGTGTAACTAATCTATTTTTCTTACTAAGGCCAACAATTTTTTGTAAGCAGAATAATTTGAAAAGAATTTATTAAATACAAATTGTTCAGAATTTATGATGGAAAAAGAAATAATATTAGATTAAAATAGTTTGACAAATTACCAGCAACAAGAATCCTTTTAAAAAACCATTCAATTCAAAGATAGGAAGAATTGACAATAGTTTTTAACAAAAGTTAAAAATATTTTCTTTATGACTACTTATATATTGAAAATCTTTATTCTGCATTGTCTTATATTATAAATTTAGTCCAAATAATCATTGATTCATTATTATTCAAGATTCATTTTTCTTTCTAATTGTATATTATAAACGTTTCATTCATTATTGTGTTTCATGTTAATTCCATCAGATGATTTGAATTTCGTCATAAAAAAATTAATACTTTTATTTTTTCTCTTTCTAACATTAACATTCGTTTTGATTTTGTTTTTTTTTTTTGTTTGTTTTTTTCTATAACTTTACTGTCGTATGATAAATAATAAAACTCCAAAAAGTATGCAATCACATTATATGTTATAGGATAAAATAAAGGATACGGATACAAGAAAAAATATATAGATATATTAAAAATATGTATATATATTATTGTTTTCTCTTTCTTTTAATTTTTATTATTATATTATTCACATAGTAACTCGAAACTGCACAATGCAAATAAAGACCCAATAAAATAAAACAAAAACTGAAAGAAAACAACAAATTCAACAAAAAAAAAAAAATATATAAAATAAAATCTAAATACAGACTAGAAAGAGACAAAATTATTTAATAATATAACAAAAACAAAAAATAAAAAAGAAACATAAATAAAGCAAAAGAAAAATATAAAACAAATAATTTTGATCTCAATAAAAATAAAAACGAGTACAACTAGAAAATATTTATATAAAGAAAGATAAATATTAAATACAAATATGTATAATATCAAATAGAAAGAGACAGAAAAAGTATAGGAAATAACCTTCTAAAAAGAAAAACAAAGAGGAAGAAAAAAAAAAAAAAATAAGAAAATAAAAATACAAAAAAAATGTAAAGCACGTGCACGATTAATTTTTTATGGTATACCCTACGTCCTGATGTCGCGTCATGCTATGTGACAGAAAATAAAGCTTTAAAGGAGTACTGGATTATGTCCACTCATTCCTTTTTTCACTTCTAAAGTATGTCATAAAAAATTTTTCTATTTTTGTTTTTTTTTTTTGTTTCTTTAAAACATTTTATACGGACGAATAATAAAAAATAAAATTTTTCAAAAATAAATTTGTCAGTCTCTTGTGTAAAAAATTTTCGATTTCAGACAGAAGTTTAATATGAAGTTTGGTGTTAAGAATTATATATTGTATATGTATTTGTTTATGTTGTTGTATTATTTGTGAATTTTTATTTATTTATACTATGTAATTTTGATTTACTATAGCAACAAAGATGTAAGAAAAAGATGAGTATATGTGTTATTCTAGATTCTTAAATATTAATGCTGCCTAAATTATAACCTTTCGTAATAAATCCGGGTCACCCCGAAAGATTATAAGTATATATAGTTTATTAACGGAGGGAGGGAGTTTTAACTGCTGCTTATGTTTAAAGACTTTGTTTAAAGACCTTTTTAAAGACTTGTTCTACATTTTAAGATGTAATTCGAATCTAGACTCTAGTAATATTACTGATACGTTAGTTCAGACTTCATCAATAATACAAAAAAAAAAAAATTTTTTTTTGGTAAAAGGTTATATAAAAAAAATGTAAAAAAAAATTAGATCTTCCTCAATTTTATATGTAATGAAACTTTTAATACCTGTCTAACTATAAATTTCAAGAGGTTTAATTTCAAATTCATTCCATTAAATTTCATAATGTTGGCAAATTTGTTTAAAGATTATAAGAAAGAATCAGAATGAAGAATAGCTTATTTCTTGTTACTTTAAATAAAATGGTATAAAAATGAAGATGGGTAAAAGAAATAAAATTGGTTTAGTTTTTATTGTTTTTTTTTTTTTTGTTGTGGATGTAGAAATGAGAAAACAACATTCATATCAGAAAAACATTTTGTATTTTATTATAGTATCCTATTATAGAAATTAAAATTTAGTTTAAAGTAAAACTGTGTTTATAAGTTTGCCGAAGTGGCGGATAATTGTATTTAATGTTGTTGAATTTTTGTTTTGTTTCTGGGTATTGGTTACTAAGTAGTAATCTACACAATGTTCCGGATTAGGTATTTTGTTCCTTATCGTTTGATATCGCTTTGTTGTCAAATTTTTAATAATGTTGTCTTAATCGTAACTTAAGCCGTTAGAATCAATTTTTTTAATATTTGACATAGGTGAACGTTTTGATGTCACTTAGCTATATAAATTAGTTATTTATGAGTTATTCATTATTTAGGCATCTATACCCGATATCTATACTGATCAGGTCATCAGGTATGAGTCTATTTATTTATATACTTATCAATAATTTAAAAAAAAATAGGAGTGCTTAAATCTAAAGATGATGATACGTATAGTATTTAAATTTGATGCAACTATGATAATTCACTAACGAAGAGCTTTGATTTTCGACGAATTTTTCAATTTATTACCGTCCCCTAATTTTGTTAGCATTAAATTACTATTAGTATTTTGTTTTTTTTTTTTTTTTCCATTAATAAAGTATAACTACTACTATTACAGTTAAGTTGGCAATACGGAAAAATAATAAAAAAAAATATTTTTTCGAAGAATTTATTATATAATTTATTGCATGTGTGGAAATGAGGTATTGCTGTTGGAGGGATAGTACAGGATGATATCAATGTATTTATTTATTTTTTTTTCGAGAAAATTTTGTGACCACAAAGTTTTCTTTTAAAATATTTGTTATTTGTTTATTTTTTTTTTTTTTTGTTTTTGTTTAAATAGTTTTTCTTCGTTTAAACATCTATGATGTAACAGTAAATTCGCGTTAAATTTTTTTTCTTTTTTACGATGTAATATGCAGTAATGAAAATTGCGTTACTAAAGCAAAAATAGATAAATTGTTGTGTAACAAGAAGGTGGCGGCAACAAGGGACCAAAAGGATAATAAATACAAAAGAAAAAACAAAAAAAAAATAAAAATAAAACAGGGAAACGAGTAAAAGGAAAATTTTTATTTGCGTTTGATTGCCTTGTGATTACAAATCCTTGAACTTTATGATTTTAATAAATAAGAGAACGTGTGTTACATGTACATATATATATTAATTGTATATATATATATATATATATTTATTATTGAATACAGACAGCCAATCTAATGTTATATAAAAGAGAAATAAGCGTTGGTTGTTATCGTTTTGAAAAATATTATTTTTAGTGTGAAACTTTAGAAAAATTGTGTGGGTTTTTTTAAATACATATATATTATAAATACTCATATAAAATAATACATACATATGTAATAAGTTTTTGTTTTTCATGTTTTTTCCTGTAAAATTTTTCAGCATTTTCCAGTAATTTCCTGGAATTCATGAAAGAATTTATACGAAAATAATAAAAATAAAAAAAAGAAATAATTTAATAAAATATTATAAAGATACATGTATAAAATGCATATGAGTGAAGGAACATGTGATAGAAATTATATAGAAAAATTATGTCAATAATAAGTAAATATTTAATAATAAGTAAAAAAAAAATTTTTTTTTTCTGACTTTAAATCCTTTTTTTTTTTTACTTTTTATGTTAAATACAATTGACTTCGAGTAAAGTTAATCTTATTATACAGCTTGTATATAAACTGGGCAAAAAAGGAATGCTCATTGAATTGTATAGAAGATGATGTTATAAATGTTCTAAGTTTTTTGATAGAATATCTCGTGTAATGTGAATTTCTAACTCATTTGAAAATTTTCAGTTTATACACTTAACAAGCTTTTATTAAAGAAATTTCAGTTTCTATAGTTTATTCGTCCACTCATGATCCCTATGCAATTCAAATTCTCAAATGACATATTTCTGGAGTAAAGTGTGCAATTTAATATAAAGTTGACACTGTAGAAAAATTTATTTATTTCAATTTTAAAGTAAGTTTAGATAAGAACCTACCAATGAAGAAAATATTCAGTCAAGAGGAATAAACGTTAAGGGAATAAAACTTAAGGAAATAAAACTTTAGGGAATAAAAGTTAAGGGAAGACAGTTCAAGTGCGAAGAGTTGTTTCTAATTTTAGATAAATAAAAGCATTTTTTCATTATTATTTATGTCTTAAGTAAGCAAACTTTTTGCAGAAAAATTATGCACAGGATCATTGTATTTATTATTTATTATTGTGTATATTTAAAAAGTATCTATTTTTGGACCGAATGCATTAGGAAAGTAAATTGTTGTCATTAAACAAACAAATAACAAAACTATGTGACGTATTTAGAAAAATCCTATATTAAGAAATTTAATAGAATACATATGAAAACAACAAATAACAATTATTTGATTAAGGAATACAAAAAGAAAACAGGGATTACTTTATTTAAACTAAAATTAAGGAGGGGACGCAATCTAAAATAATATTATTGGGTTGTTTATTGTAATTAGATGTTATTAGAGTGCATTGTAATTTGTGTTGGTTGATCAAATTTATTATCATAATAATACAGAATAAAGAAAAAACAACGAATATTTTTTTTCTTAAGATTATAGGAGAGTATATATAGTTACCATATTTTATTTTAAATAATAAATGTAGGTGTGTAATTGTTTAGATTTTTTTTTATTTTTAATTCAATATTTTACATTTTCAATTAAAAAAAGTGTAGGCATTAAATTTAGGATGTGGGGTTAAAGTGTGAAGGATTTCCTTTTATTTTTTAATTTTAAAATTTAATAAATTAAGTAATGGAAAAGATTTTAATTTTAAGGAGTGCAGTTATAAATTTTTATTTAAATTTGTTTCTAATTTTTTTTTTGTCATTTTCTTTTTGAAATTTGGCTTTCAATTTGTTATATTTTGAAGACGATGCAATTAGGTATATGGGTTTCTTGTATCGATGCTAAGCCTTTTTTTCAAATTCAGATCTTCTAGATATCTATAAAAAAAAAAAAATAAGCCGGAAGAAGAAGTACAATGTACATATTATTTCGGTGGAGAACGCCAAAAAAGCATTATGGTTTCTTAATAAAGTGCAAAACAGAGTAATTTGTCTAATAAAAAAGATCGTAATGGCACGCTTCAACGCTATTTCCACTTGGTCTTCCTCATCTAACAACAACATTTACCCTGTTTTATAAATACCTTATAGTAATGGGTCAGAACAAGTGACAAAATTAAAAGTTCGATACTTTCATCTAAAATATTCCAAAGAGAAACAAGGAGTGCTTCTAATTGCTAATCCCTATGTAATTCAAATTCTCAAATGGTATATTTCGTCTTATACTTATGGAATTCATGATACGCAAATGTGGAACCATTACCCACCTCATGTATATTGTTAGAATTTTGAATGATTACATATAATAATGATGTTGTATAATAATACAACATCAAGATTGAATTCAAAGATTTAAGATGAAAATTAACACAATTTCCCTGTCAATTTGAACTTCAATTTCATTTTCTAAATATTCACTTCTCTTGTTAAAGCATTACATTATTACTAAAGGACATATATATAACCAATTGTTTATACATAAACATCTTCACTTTTTTCATTGATTAAAGTCTCATAGAGAACTCGTTGTTGTTCAACTCCTCTATAGTGTATTTTGATGATTCCTACCTACCTTCGCTAAAAAATAAGCATTGTGTTCTTTAAAAATTTATATATGTATATACGTTTGCCTTTGAAATGACTGCTGATTGCACATATCATATAGCATACTAAAATATATGTAGATATATATGATATGTGTGCTTACTGTTTACAGACTATATATATATACTGATTAATTTTCTATAATATTAAATGGCTTATATTCATTTTCATTTCAAATTTTTAATCTTAAATAATGATTTCTAAAAATGATTTTATTTTTATGTGCAAAATATTTTAAAATGTTGATTGTATTTGAATATCAACCTAATTAGTACAAATTATTATCTGCGTTTAGATTTTTTTTTTATTTTTTAGTTATATTTTAACTATAAAAAAAAAAAGAAAAATACTAATAAAAATCAAATCATATGAAAAAGTGTATATATAGGTATTTTAAATTTATTCAAAGTTTTATAATATGTAGAATTGTGTAGAATGGTTTTAATTTTAAATATATCAGTTGCCTTCTCTGCTCTGCCTTTTTTTTTTGAAGTACTTTTTTGTTCACTTTTCTATAAATATACAGCAGGTACTTTTTTAATTTTGTTTATTTGCGATTTAAACACAAAAAAAACAAAACAAAAAAACATAAAACGAAAAAAAAAATTTTTTTTTTTTGGTTTTTTATTTTTGCAAAATTATAACAAAATTTAATTCCAACCATTTTAAGAGGTGCAAAAACTAAAAAAATTAATTAAGATGTGAAGTTTTTTTAGTTTTTGTTTTTTTTTTTTGCAAAAATATACGATTTTAGTTTAAATTGAAAATTACATATACATATAGATATGCTTAATTCAAAGTTCGCAAAAACAGAAGTCCAGATAGAAAAATAAAAAAAAAAACCAAAAAAAAAACAAAACAGTGGTGTTAATAATTAAATAAGTGTAAACAATAAATAAATACATAGCATACATATTTTTATAGACGGTAGGTAAATAAAATTTTTCTGATTTAGAGAAAAAATTTTTATAATAGGCACTTTTCTATAATTATTATCTGTTTGTCGGTCATTATTTTAAGATTTTTTATAGATTTCTGTTTGTCGGTCATTATTTTAAGATTTTTTATAGATTTCGAATTTCAGAACAACTTAAATATCTGTCCTTCAAAGGAGAAAAAAAAAAAAAAAAAATAATAAAATAATAAAATTGTTCTCAATAGACCTATCGTTTTTTTAACAGGAGACTTTAGGACCAGATCCTTTAACTGTTCTATCAAATAATAAACTGAGCTTCTATTAAATAAAATTGTATATTTAGAAGACAACATTTTAAATGAAGATTATAATTTAAAGATGCATTTATGGATCGGGAGGACAAAATATTAAAATAATAAGAATTGTAATTTTGATAAGTTAGTTCTCAAATGCATATATTATAATAGCTGTATTTTTTTCATTCAGTTCAGGATCAAGATTTGATTTATAACATGTAAAAACAACAACAACATAACCCATATATTTATGTGGATCAGTGTCTGTGATCTGTGTAAAAAAATGTACATAAAATTACAAAAGATGGCGCATACATAGTTTTGAATATACATTTTTTGAAATAAAAACATTAATTATTTTTTAGTTTTTGATATAAATTTTTAAAACAAAAATATTATTTTTATACATAATAATAATTTACAAGTATATTTAATTTAAAATTGACGAAAAAAGGTATGTAAAATCAATTTTTTATGATAAAAAAAAAAAAATTTGTTTTATTTGAAATGTTTTTTATTTGAGTGACCCATATCGTTTTTTTCAAACCTTGATACTGACCCGGATGAAAAAAAAACACAACTAATATAATATTTAGAAGGAAAAAGATATTTGATTTTATATAGTGAAAGGTTAATATATAAAAGCATTGCCAAACATTTATTTAAACAGGTTATATTATATATTTACAGTGTTGTTTTCTTAAATTGTCACTTATTTATTTATTTATTTATATTAATATTACATACATAAATCGGTAGCCTAGTGGGTAGGCGTGTGGCGTATTAACCGAAGGAGTGCGGGTTCGATCCCTGCACAGGTCGTAAGTGTTTTTTTCTTTACCCCCTTACGACCAAATATAATGTAAATATATAGTATATAATATAAACAAAATAAATAATATTAGTATATAATTTAATAATAGTATAAAAACCTATAATGGCCTTAGTAGCCGATGGTTCAATTGTCACTTACTGTACTGTCACAAAACAAATATATATATATTGCATACTTTAAGGATTATTTAAATTAATTTTTGTTAACTATTATATATTACAAAACAAAATAGGGATAATAATTCATTTTTTATATAAAAATATGTATATAATATTTTATATATAAAATATATAATATATTTAATTAGTATTCAATTAGATTTTTAATAATATATTTATGAAAATTTAACGATCTGTTATCATTAAAACCATTTTAAAATTTTTTTTTTTTTTTTTTTGCTCCAATTTTAATTTTAATACCTGTTTATTTTTATGTTTGGGAGGATTTTACGTAAATGACAAGTTAATTATATTATATTATTTAATTGTTTACATATATTTATGCACGCTTATATACACTTAGGTATATGTAAACAAATAAATTAATATAAATAATTTATAAAAAAATAGCCAATTGAATCTGTAAAACTAAGCGTTACTACAGTACCAAAAAAAAAAAAATAAAAAATAAAAACAGTATTTTTTTGCGCAATATTATGATTCGATATATTTGACTCGTATATATAGATATATATATATATATATATATATATATACATATACATACATATGTATACATAATTTTTATGTTTTTTTTTATCTGTTTTACCTAATTAGCAAATTTATTTAGTATAATACATATATATATATATATATATTTTATATGTACATATGTATATATATATATTTTTGTATTTATTTAAATTAAAGGAATGGAGAAGTAATGAAAATATTAAAACGAAGAAAAATTTTTCAGATTTAAATAATAATAAATCAATTAAATTTAATCAGTAACATTTGGTTTTAGTTAATTGTGTTAATTTTAGAGTCATATGCGCTAAGAATTTTAAATTAATTATTTAATATGTTTTATGAGCGATTAATATGATGTATAGCTATACGAACGATATATTAAACGTTTCGTTTTATAATAATTAGATATTTGATTCTTGTTGATGACACAAAAATTCATTATTCATGGAATCGATATAAAAAAAAAAATCAATGTTGTAGAAAAAGAGGAAGGCACTGCTTAAAAATTATGAAGGCAATGCCTACACCTTTCACTACATTCTGAATAACCTGCAATATAAAGTTGCATTTATCACGTGATTGACGGTAATTGTACACAAATCTACAGAACATATATTAAAGTTGGAAATAGCTCTATTTTAAATTATTTATAACTCAGGTTCCTACTTATTATTTTTTCAATCTAAAAACATCAAACAACAGAACATTTTATTAACTTTTTAAGTCAATATCATAAATAATATAATTTGTGGCAATTTAGTATTTAAATTTACAGCTTTGTGAAAACAAAATTTTGTGAGATTTTGTGCTTCCTTTATGTTTGCGGAAAACTTTTATATAGAACCTTGAAATTTTGTGAGAGCTTCCATAGAATAAACAAAAGTTATTTCAGGAAATTTAAGGCATTGACATGAAAGCTCGAAAGCTTTTTTTACATGTGTTAGTGATTTTACATGTGATTTGCTTATCTATATAGAGTTGCATTAAAATTGAAGAAAGTGCCTCTCGATTTTTCATAATTTTTCTTACATATAAAATTCAAAAAAAAATTATCAACTTTGATGAAAGTCACAATAAATATTAGAAAAGTTCGTTTTATATATTAGAAAAGTGGCTATATGTTAACATTTTTTTTTCTTCTTCCTTTTCAGCTTATCCAGTATTGGATCTTAATGATCTTATGAACTTCGACTTCACAATTTGGAAAGCTTATGTATATTAGTATTTATGTGATTCTGGATGTTAAATATTTGTAATAAGCTGCTCTCTATCAATTTATTTATTTTTTTTTTTTAATGCATTTTTCTGCCACATAAATGTGGACAGCAAATTACACAACCTTTCCTGTTCAGGAGCGGCTGTAAATATCGTAAGGGGGAATCATTTTTACGACGTGTGTGGGATTCGAACCCACATTCCCTCGGTGTTTACAGCGTACTTTTATACGCTTTTACCCACTAGGCCATCGAGGCCCCTCTCTCTCAATTTTTTTTGTAATAAAGTCATGATATTCATTCTTTCTATATTTTTTTGCTTTGGCAATTTGCTCCGTTCATTAACCGTTATTTATTTACTTTTGAAAATTTTTACAAATTTAGAGTTAAAGTTAATTGTTGCAGTTGTAGTTTTTTAAATAACAAAAGTTTAATAAAAAAAAAAGTTGTATGTAGTTTTCTTGTATTCAATCTAATGTTAATTTTTCTTGCAATTTCTGGACTTTTGATACTGTATTTGTTCGTGTATCTATTTGAAGAACGTTTGTTTAAAGATTAAAATTTAAATACAACTTAGAATTATTTCCTATTCTTTTAAACAGTTGTGATGCAATCGCTGATGTAAATGATGCTCTCGCTGTCAATAAAAATGCAAAACATGAACAGGCTTAAATGCTAAATTAACTTCTAAAAGCCTCCTTATTTTGTAACCAAATATTTTGTATACTTAAATAATAAAGAATTCTATTGATCCAAATGACAGCCCCTGCATTTTCTAGAGGCTATTTCATGTCTATATTACATATAGAAACAAGTATTCTTTAAATTATGTATGTAGGGACCTCAATAGCCTAGTGGGTAAGAGCGTATAAAATACGCTGTAAACACCGAGAGGGTGTGGGTTCGAATCCCACACACGTCTTAAGAGTTATTCCACCTTACGACATTTACAGCCACGTCTTAAAAGAAAAGGCTGTGTAATTCCTGTTCAGATTTATGTGACAGAGAAATGCACTAAAAAAAGAAAAAAAAAATTAATTTTCATTAGAAGGTTAAAATATTTGATTTTATTCAATTTGAACCTCCTTAAATTCCTAATCAAATTTAGTCTTTGAGTTGTTTGATTACATAAATAATATTGTATCTATATGTAGTCATATAAAAAAATATCTTATATCAGTTTTTTTTCTTATTAAATTTCAACATATAAATTTATGAAATAGTTTTTTCAAGGTTTTTTTTTTTTTTTCTTATATTTGAATTAAAATAAATTTTGGACTCTTTATCTTATTTTTTTTTTTTTTTGTATATAATAATCAATTTTAATTCTTTACTATTTATTTATTTACTATTTGATATTATTTTTTAATTTTTTATTTTTAAATGACCGTAACAAATCTTCTATGAATCCTGTCAATCATAATTAAAATATCATGTCACAACATAATAGACAGTTTTCGTTGCATAACAAAGAAACAATATAATAGTCGTGTTTTTTTTTTTTTTTTTTTTTTTATCTTGAAGATAAATACTTAAGTTTAATATAATGATGCAATAATAGTTTTCTATGAATAAATTTAATTTAATAATGTAATTTTTTATTTTTATGTTTTAATAATTTAAAAATATTACAAAAAACAAAAAAGAAAAATATTCATATTGATAATTTAATAATGACATAAAACATTTTGTTATATTATTATAGTCTTTTTCTAAGGCAATGTTTTGTTTTATATGTGTATTGTGTACATACATATAGAAAAAAAAAACAGTTTAAAAGTCAAATACTGACGCCAGCTGTTAAAAAAACGCGCATAATTTTTTAGTCGCCGCCGTTATTGTTTAGTTGAACATGACTTTGAATTTTTTTCTTTTTTAGTTTTCTATTGTTTATTTTGTAATTATTATCTAACAATTGTTCACCTTATTATTTGCACAAAAAAAAAAAAACAAAGTAATAATAATAACAAATAAACCACAGACGCATGAATTTTAATATACATTTAATATTCGGAAATATAAATAAGTACGTACATACATACATACATATGTAGAAAAAGAAGTTATTAATAAATGTTTTGTATTTAATATACAAAAAAAAAAAACAAAATTAAATATGTAAAACATTTTACCGTTATAATAATAATGGCATATTATTTTCTCAAGTCGGATAAGTGTATTTGTATTGTTTGAATTGTACTGAATTTCACTGTGACAGACGTGTTGAGTGTAAAGTTGACTGTTTCGCGAACATAATATTAGATAGTGTTTCCTTAAAATTTAATCATATTTTAGAAATTTTATAAATTAATGATAAATTTTTAAAAATTAAAATATATGTATATACATATATTAGTTATTGGAATAAAATTTAACTACTTTTAATAAAATTTTAAATATCCATCAGTTGGTATATAGACGCGGAATTATACTCATATAAAGAAAAAAGTTTTATGAGTTTTTTTTTTTTTTTTACCTGTCACTCAAACTTTTATATCGAAACTGGCATATATATACATACTTTATATACACATACATACGTATTTTATATATACATGCATATAAAAATTGGAAAAGTAAAAATTTTCAAATCTCATCTTTCTAATTATTTTTTGAGTTATTATGTGGACAAAATATTAACAACAAACGTACGAACGCACAAAGTTAAAATTGTTTAAAATTCAATCCTGATCGATAATATAATATACTATTGGACTATTATATCTTTACTTTCACGGCTTTTAATAATATTTTACTATGAATATATAAAGTTTTGTTTTTTTTTAATGTCTCTGCCTAATAAATGTGAACAGGAAATTACACAACCTTTCCTTTTCAGGCGTGGTTGTAAATGTCGTAAGGGAGAAATATTCTTACGACGTGTGTGGGTTTCGAACCCACACTTCCTCGATGTATTCATACTTACCCACTAGGCCACCGAGGCCCCTATATGTAAAGTGTTTTAAGATAATTTAATAACCAAACCAATAACCAAATTTTTTTCGTAATATATCTACTCTACTGCGTCTAAGCGTCGTCTACTGAGTAATCTGTCTGAGCGTACTGAGTCTACTTCAGTATTGCCATATTGATCTTTTTATTAACTTCAATCAACTCCAAAATTCTGGTTTATTGAGAGTTTGATAAATAAAATAAGAGAAAAATAAAATTAGTTTAATACCAAATTTAAATGAAATTACTATAGACAATTATTTTTCATGCATTCCTACTGCATGCATCATACTCTATCAATTAAAAATATCCTCTTCTAATATTTTAAGTGTTATATAGTTAGTATGGATTACAGAAAATGGAAATTTATAAAACAAGCGAGTTTTACGGCCATTTAAGACCTAATGTGTTACTCATTTAAAAAAAAGCTATTCATATAAAATTGTCAGCTATTTGAATGCGTTTACATAAGTTTTCCTACATCGAATCAACTTAGAATTAAATTATAAATTTAAATTATTATAACTATAACATATTATAATTTTTAATTTTAAACTTATTCTCTTGTTGTAAAAATCTTAAAAAATAATTCAAGTTATAAAAGAATAATGCGATTCTAATTATTGTTTTGAAGGACACTCTATGAAAAGAATGTGATTGAAAAATATAAAAATTATAAGTTGTAATATTTGAAATTAAAATTATTCAAAAATACCGTTGATAACCGCCTGTTAACTGAGGATAAATATTATTTCTGCTAAAGGTATCATCATTCGATTTTCCGCAAGTGCACTCCTTTTGTGAATCCTATAATTTAAGGAGGTTTCGTTATATCTTTAAAAAGATCTACGTATAGTGTATTCAATTTTTAATTCAATTTTCTTCGTTTGATCATGAAAGCTATTTTGAAAGAAGTTTTGCTTGTACTCTCAGTTTTCCATTTAACGATGTGTTCAGTGAGAATATGCACAAAAGACGAAGGAAATATTTGTTCACTAAGGTTTGTAATCGAATACTTTAGCTATTCATGTTTCACATCCATAAGTCTTGACAATAAGTGTAATTTAAAAAGTTTTAGGTTTGTGTCCTGCAGATTTTCGGTGATAGCAAAAAATTCTGCAAGATTAGAGTAAGTTGAATACAAAGGATATAGAAAACAATAGGAAAAAGTTTTTTTTTTTTTTTTTGGTTTTTTGTTTTGTTTTACTTTTAAATTTCAAAATAAATCTTAAGATTTAGTTGTAAAACTATAAAAGGTTCGGTTTATACTTCACGTTTTATTTGAAAATGTCGATAGATGTCGATTCATTAGCAAATTTAAATAAGATGTAATATAATATAAATGTCTGAAATTTCAAGGTTTTTTAATTTAATAAATAAAATCTGATCATATTAACAAAATAAATTCTGTTTAGGTACATAAGTTGAATTTTTTTTATTTTAAAAGCTAACATTTGATATCTTATTGCTATGTATATCGAAGTTATTTTACTATAGTTTGTTAATTGAATTTTAATTATCAGATCATCTCATTATTTTTTGTATAATTTTTTTTTTATTTAATTGTTAATTAAATAAGAATACTTCTTTTTTTATACGTTGTATTAAATTTACACTTTGCGTTGTGCTATGATGTCATCTTCAACAGTTTTTTTTTTATATAATTTTTATTTATTTTCTTAATTTGAAAAAATTTGGTACACTTTTTCGTAATGATTAAATTAATTAGTATAAGTAAAATATCGAAATTTTGAAAAAATCGGAATCTCAGTTTGTTTACTGAGTTTCAGGGTAGATCCTGACAACATAAACATATCATGTTGTTTAAACTTGTGGCGGTGATTGTGAAGGCGGCCAAAATAATCAGTCAAGCTGTTTACTACTTTTTAACAATTTAAATGAAATTTTAAAGAGCTTAAAAATTCTATTTTTCACTTATGATTAAAAAATTCTTCAGTCAGTCAATTTCTAATGAAGATTGTTTTTATCTTTAAATTAAAGTTCACCAATTTTCGGCTGATTCTTGACGGCTGCTATTGAGGCGATTTATGTAGTTCATCCTTGAACGTTAAAAGTACAAAATAATGCCAAGTAACTGTATACTTTTATATACAATTCTGAAACTGAAAAATTGTAAAAAAATACAATTTAATTTATGAATACCAATCTGGTTTTAGGAAAAATCATAGTTGCTAATTAGCAATTGGAAAAAGGATGTTTACAATGGAAAAGTTATACTAGCAGTCTTCATAGATTTGCAGAGAGCATTTGAAACTGTTGAACGATTTATTTTATTGAAGAAAATACATCAATATGGTGTAAAGGATAAATAACTTGAATGGTTCCAATCATATGTAGAAAGTAGATCATAAAGAACAAAAATTAAACATGTTGTTTGGGACTCAATCGAAATTACCTTAGGAGTACGTCAGGGTAGTATCCTTGCTGTCTTGTTGTTTATTAATGGTATGTGTAAAATAGTTTCAAAATCTAAGCTAATGCTGTTCGCAGACGATGCGCTATGATATATATCTTGTGATACCGTAGAGCATCAGCTATGTGTAGAAGCAATGCCGATATGAAGCAACTTAGCAATTGGCTCAGTATAGTAATAAATTAAAATTAAATTTAAAAAAAAAAAACAAAATTTATGAAAATCAATCATAAACACGATGCTGGATTAAAAATTGCTAATGAAAGAATTGAAGAGGTTCAGGAAAAAAATTTTTTGGGTGTAATATTGGATAATTCAAGTTGGATGGCCCTTGGCCCTTGTTGGATTATCAGTACGCCAGAAAATCATTATGAACGTGTTGATTATTATTTTTAAAATGATGTACAACATGTATCCGGAGTACCTTGCAGTAGACTTATCTTTGCTGGGGATGTGCACAACTATAATCTAAAAAATAATTTTAATTTTAGACTGAGTTTTTTTAGAAATGAGAAAACGAAAAACATGTTGTTATATAGAGGCTTAAATTTGTTTAATAATTTACATTTTGAATTAAAAAATGAAAATAATTTAAGAAGTTTTAAAAAGAATTTAGTTCCTTATGTAAAAAACTATTTTTGGTAAAACTAATATAGAAATGTTAAATTGTATTTAAAAATAGTAAAGTTGTTTAAAATTAAAATAATTAAATTAAATTATCTTATTATACCCTACACCTAAAGTATAGGGTATGGGGTATTAACTTTGGTATGATGTTTGTAACCACCAAAAGGAAGTGAGTTAGATATGGGCATGTATATATATTTTGAATCAGAGTCACCTCCTGAGTTGATTTAGCGATATCCGTCCGTCTGTACGCACGATAACTCAAAAAATAATGATGGGTACCTCCATTACTCGGGTACCTCCCATACTCCCAAAACTGAACACGCACATCTTCGAAATTAATAAAGATAGAAACTACAAATTTGGTTCTAGGGTGTTGTTTCCTGAATCCCTAATTTGTCCAAAATTTTAAATTAATTGGAGCAGTTGTGCACATCCCACACAACTCCCAAAACCGAACAAGCATATCTTCGAAATTAATAAAGATAGAAACTTCAAATTTGATACGAGGGTGCTGTTTCTTGAATCCCTGATTTGCCTAAAATTTGCGATGAATTGAAGTGGTTGTTCGGGTACCTCCACCACAACTCCAAAAATAGAACAAGCATATCTTCGAAATTAATAATGATAGAAACTGCAAATTTGATACGAGGGTGTTGTTTCCTGAATCCCTGATTTGCCTAAAATTTGAGATCAATTGGAGTGGTTGTTCGGGTAGCTCCCATACAACTTTCAAAACCGAACAAGCATATCTTCGAAATTAATAAAGATAAAAACTTCAAATTTAGTACTAGGGTGTTGTTTCCTGAATCCCTTATTTGTCCAAAATTTGAGATGAATTGGAGGAGCTGTTCGGGTACCACCCATACAACTCCCAAAACAGAACAAGCATATCTTCGAAATTAATAATGATAGAAACTGCAAATTTGATACGAGGGTGTTGTTTCCTGAATCCCTGATTTGCCTAAAATTTCAGATGAATTGGAATGGTTGTTCAGGTATCTATGGTATCTACGGTATGGTCGGGAATGGTTGTTCGGTGTTCTAAAATTTGAGATGAATTGGGGTGGTGTTCCGGGTACCTTCACACACCTCCCAAGACCTAACAAGCATATCTTCGAATTTAATAAAGATAGAAACCTGAAATTTTGTACAAAGGTTTATTTTTTTTAGCTTATATTAAATACCTAACTAAAATAACTTATGGTTTATTAATTTAATTTGAATTTTTTAGGTGTAGGGTATAAATAAGTCGGTTGCACCCGTTTACTTGTTTTTTTTTTGTTTTTAAGCTAAAATAAAAAAAGAAAAAAATAAGAAGCTAAGCTAAAATAAGAGAGAAAAGTGGAAGTACAGGATAGTGAACGTTTCATTCCTGGGAAAAGCGTGATATGTCAACTGGCGTTCAGTTTTGGATTTTTTTGAATTGTTAAATTTGTTGAATTTAATATTGTAAAAATGAATTATAAAACTTTTTTATGAAAAGTAGAAGAATTTTTTATGCCGAATGCAATACCTTAGTGATACAATGCAGAAAAATAAAAGAATCCCCTTCACACATATATCTTGAAATGTTGGAAGATGTATATGAAGGAGTGAATATAAAAATAAATTTGTAACGAAAAATCTGGACATTTTTTACTCATCTTGAGATGTTGGAAAGTGAGTCAAAAATAAGCGATGAATGATATGATATTGATATGGTGTATTCCACTTGGCTTTTTCCCTTTACAAGAAGAAGTAAACATAATATAAAATGATGTTATAAAAAGTATGAATTAATACTAATAAAGAAATTAAACGAATATAATAAATCAAATAAAATTAATTTTCGATTTGCTTTTTATTGTTTGTTTTTGTTTTTATTTTTTATTTTTTTTGAGTTCTGTATCTGTTCAGTAAACAAATAAAGAATAAATTCATGAAAAAGAAAATTTCGACATTTAAGTGTTCCACTGTTCTAATTACACATATTTTTTAATATCGTCTGTAGACGACGTGATTTGTTGTTGAAAAAAACAAAAACAAACAAAAATAAAAGTGTGCCAATTTTGGTGTTTTCATCAATTTTTATTTTTGTTTTTTTTTTGTTTTTGATATTTTCTTACATTTGTTTTTAATAAGCCCTGTTTTGTTTTGTTTTGTTTTTGTTTCTTGTCTGTCTACTAAAAAAAATTTTTTTTTTCTCACATTCATTTTAACTTTTTGCACTTTTTTTTGTTTTGACTTTTATTTATTATCCACCATAATAAATGGCTATGTGTAGTTGTCGTCACTGTAATTTGTAATGTTATGTAAATAATTATTATGTTTGTAAATAATGAAAAAAACGAAAAAAAAAAAAAATAAATATTATGTATTGCGACGCCAACATCTTTTTGCTTTTGTTTAAATGTGACATTGAAGATTTTATTTTTCAACAGGTACAACAAAATATTATGTCACATACATACATACATACATACATATGTATGTTTGTATGGAATGTTTGATAACATATTTTCTAACAATATCAAGACCATACAAAACAAAACAAAAAGCAAAAAAAGGTAAATAAATAATTGCGTTATCAATTAATTTAACAATGTTTTTTTTTTTTTTTTTTTTATTTTTTTTTTATTGTAATCTTTAATTTATTAATAAAATATTTCTTGTAATTAATAATTGTTTAATGATTTTGTTTTCATGTCCGTCTTTGTAAACATGAATGTCAAAAGAATCATTATTTTTGGTAAACTTTTATTTTATTCAGTTAGTGTTTTAATTTTTTTTTTCATTTTTTAAATTTTGTATTTTGTTTAATTCTACACTATTTTACATTTAAAATGTTTACTTTTCTTCTACATTAAAGCTCCCAAAAATAAAATGATTTAATTGACTTTACTGATCTTTTTCAATTTCCGGTTTCCCAATTGATTGTTTTAAAGAATGGTAATAGATTTTTCCCGAGAGGAAAAAGTAATAAAATTATAAATGACATTAGTATGTTGACGTCAACTTATGACGTTAGCTTTAGAATTGGGTTGACGTTAACTTTAGTAACGAATTTTTATTTGTTAGGGCCTTTCCGAACCATCACACTAAACATCGCACTTCGCACTAAATACTATTTTAACGCACTATTTTTTTGTCCGAAAACTCCGAATAGTATCAAGTGTTGTCCGGAATTCATCGCACTTAACACTTGATTATCTGTCAAAAATTAGTGTTTTGAAAACCACACTAGATGATCGCACTTGCACTAAAAATATTCTTTTTTGTTTTAGTTAAAAGTGAATAAGTAAAAACTAATAATAAACACCTTTTATTAGACACAATATTATTAAATTAAATCATATTTCTCTTTTTTCACAATTTTAAAATTTGAAAACTAAAATAATAACTTACTTTTTTGACAATTAATGATATGTGCATTTAAAATTTACTCAATATTGCCATAGTGATCATAAATAATTCCAAATATAGTTAAATAATGCTAGAATAAAATGATTTTTAGCACTTGTCAAAATAAATTTGACATAAAAATGCTATAAAAATATGCATTAAGGTAAGGCTCTCTACTCCTAAACATTTTTTAACTGTCATAAATTTGTAATCCGGACAGAAATTTAGTGCGATATTCAAATATTTTTGGGAAGTGCAAGTGCGAAGTGCTAGTGTCAAGTGCTAGTGCGATGGTTCGGAAAGGTCCTTAATTCAGGCAAGAAATTGGTGGAGTAAAAATCTTCAAAAAAGACTGGTTCAAGCCTTGGTTAAAATTCAGTTATTGTTATGATACATATTTATAGTACCGAGTACCGACACATATGTATGTACGTTCCTATGGTAAGAATTTTATCCTGTAGACAGACATGAAAATAAGATACATTTTTTATAAAATATTAACGATTAACTATGTATCTTAAGATTGATTTTGCTTGGTAATAAATCTGTTGCATTATATTAACAAACAAAAAATATGACTTTAAATTTTACAAATTAATTTAAAATATTTCAAATAAGTTTTTAAAGGAAATCATTTTATTTATTTTATTATTTTTTTGAAAAGCTAGTTTATGTTTTAGATTTATTTACATACATGCATATCTATGTTTAGATTATTTTCGGAAATACAGTATTTTAATTTATCTACAATCTACCTAAAGTGTCATTCTAAATGATTGAGGTCATATTATTTAATTAACAAAATATTATTTTATTAGTGCGACTTATTTTAATTCGAAATAAAAAAAAAAAAAAAATATCATGATTCTTTAATTCTTATTACGACATTATTTATTTATTTATTTATTTTTTATAAAAGATATGTTTTAATGCGAACTTTAGTACATTTTATCTATTAATATACGTATTATGTATATCACAAAAATAATATTTAATATTAGTAAATTTCATAAATTTTATTTTATTATTTGTTTTTTTTTTTTTTTTTTTGTTCTGAAACAGTTGTATGACAGTTTTATTGTTGCCGTTTAAATAAATTTTAAGATAACGGTTTTTTTTTTTTTGATTTGATTATATTTTTATTAAAATTTGAATGAACGTAATTAAAAAGTAGTGTAAATCGTAGGCACGTTTTTATTTTATCGTAAAGATATTGTAAAAATTTTTTATTTTTTTTATTTTTCTTTATAGCTTGTATTCGGTACTTTTATTGTATAAAATTCTTAGAATTCGAGGTTAAATAATTGCAAAATAGGAAAATTCAATTAAAAACAATGTCTTTTTTTTGCTTTTATTAGTTTTATGACGTAATTTTTGAATAAAGAAGAAGTTGAGATACGTAACTTTCACATAATAAAGTACAGTTTTAAGGGTTTTCTTTTCAATCAAGTGGTATATGTATTCAATAAATTTCGGACTAAACCGCGGTTCTGGACAAGTGACTTTTCTTTTCAATCAAGTGGTGTGTATTCAATAAATTTCGGACTAAAACAATTCTAGAAAAGTGACTTTTTTTAATAGTCTTTTCCTGAAGTGACATTTTGAACATTAGGTGAAATGTGTTTTAGTTAGAAATGAATTTAGGCAAATTGGCATACCTACTTCGGAATTCAAAAAATGTTGAGTTTCACAAGAAAAACTAAATAATGAAGAGAATTTACGGTTACAGTTTCCGAAGAAGTTTTAGGAAATTGTTATCGTCAAGAAACAAGTTGGTATTTGTAAAAATTTTAATATAAACTGAAAATCTAACAATAAGCTACATTCATAGTCGATTGCTTCATTCTTTAATTAAATATAATGACATTCTTTAATTAAAACCAATGACTTTTTAAGAAACGGTACCGTACCATTACAATACTGAATGAGCTTTATACACTAATAATATAGCACATTTTTATCCCTTTAACTTTCGTGCCAGATTCAAATAGTATCATTTTATCGCTATTCGAGTACTCGAATTAGACCGTTAAATAAAAAAAAAATCAAATGCTATTGTTAAGCGCTCTAAGTTTAATATCCGTTCAAAATTGGTCATTAGAATAGAAAATCTTTCATTTGGAAAATGACATACATATGGGTCTTTCTAAGGAAGCAGTATATGTTAAAGTTTTATATTATTATATTTTTTTTTTCTTAAGGGAATTGGGCATCTTCCAAAGACACCAAGATTCTTACTGACAAAACTCACCTTTCGCTGTAGCCAATATAATAGGATGAAACCCCTACCAGCTAACGCAGTATATTGGCTAGGAAATAGGGATAGGAAAGAATAGGACAAAAGGATGTGGAAACATTGAATTGAGAGTGTACGGAAACAATACGAAAACAATGAATTCGCCTATTATTATTACTTTTTTGCTAAAAGGGACAATAGCGGTTGCAACATGCAGTATTGTATAACACCTTCTTGCATAAGATAATTATTGCAATAATTATAGTAATTCTTTATGATTGAGTACTAGTAGGGAGAATTTCTTCTTCTAATGTAAATAAAGCTAAAATTAATTTTTTGAACTTTTCAAATTAATTTAAAATATTTCAAATAAGTTTTTAAAGGAAATCATTTTATTTATTTTATTAAAACTTTCAAACAAAACATATTTAGTAGACGATTTTCGTTAGAAAAATAAATAAAAATTCAAAATTACATTTAATTGACTTACAATTAAAATAAAGATATTATGCTCGAAAAATTTTTAATACCATTCAATTAACCCAAGCTGGTTAATATACATAAGTATGTACAGCCACAACATTAAAAACCATGATGCATGTTTTGAGCTCTTTTTTTGCCTTAGTTTTCCTTCAGTTTCAATTTGTTATAGTTTTGTTTTACGAAATGAAATTTTTGCAATTTCACATAATATCAAATTACTTTTGACACGCAAACTATTTGTTTTGTTATTTTTATATTTTTTTTTTTTGTACACTGTTTAAAATTAAATTTATTTTAAAGACTCTACAATTATAATATATAATAAATATAAATTAGAGGTGTCCCCATTAGTAAAAATATTTGTAAGATGAAATTTGATTCGACTAGAAGAGAATAAAAAAATTAAAATTTTATTTTTACTTTTTTCGAATTGGGAACTTTTTTAAAGTCCAGATTAAGGCATGCAAGTAATACCTATCATCATGTCAGAAAAAATGTTTTTATGTAATATCATAATTCTTAGTGAACATTTTTCTTATTCTTAATCGTCATAATTTTTGTTTAAACAATACATTAATTATATTGATTTATTGAAGCTATTGTTTATGAAGAGAAGTACGAAGGGACGTCTTTGAATGCCTTTTTAATTAGTGACCGAATATTGTAGCAACCGTGAATACCTTTTTAATTAATGACCAAATAAAAGCTCCCCTTTGCTCTGTGAGCAAAGAATTGCCGTTAAAGATTTTGCCTTTAAAGAATTTGCCGTTATTCTCCCTGATAAACGATCGAACGATCAAAGCCAAATCTAATAACTTTACTTTGACATTATTTTAAATCTAAGGAGGTTAATATTCAATTTATATTGCAGAAAATATGTATTTAAATGGGTACGGTACACTTGGCAACTTCATTTAACAACTGAACATTTTATCAGTGGACATAACGCAAAAAAGATATTTGACATATCGCAAAACAGACATTAAATAAAAATATTTTTGACAAAATTGACATTTAACAATAAGACATTTGACAAAATGGACGCTTGACATTTGCAGCTTTTATTTATGTAGGCGTATCAGCGCTGACTCCCTACAAATATTAAAGGAATTAAAAATAATACAATTTTTTTTTGCATTATTTTCACAAATTTTTTTTTTTAAACTAAATTTTATTTAAATGAACTTTACGTTTTTGATAATAATTATTTTGACACAGATACATTCAGCTAATGAAAGGAATAATGAAATTATGGAGTTTTTTAAAACCGGCGAAAGATTCACTTGTAAAAGTGTTAACGTCAAATGTTCAAGATGCCAAGTGTCCAGTTATTAAAGTTGTTAAATTATTCTTTTCCTAATTGTCGATTTTGCTCAATGTCTTTGTGTTAAATGTCTTTTTTTGCAAAATTTCCAATGATTAAATATTCAATTGTCAAGTGAAAGTTTCCAAATGGCCGGTCCCCATTTAAATAAATTTAAAATTTTATATTAATAATTATAATATAGATCGTTTACTTATGAAATACTCTGTATTCATATTTAACATATAATATGTACCTATAACGGTTTAAATAACCATTTGTAATAATGTCAAAAAATTACCAACTTCGATGACAGGACAGGATAATATGCTTTCAATATTAATCTTTTCAACTAGATCAAAAATAACAGGAAAAATATTTTACATACATACATACATGTATTAACATTAATTTAATATACAAAAATGTATATACATATGTATATGCAAATGATAAAATTATACATACTCGTAGATACATATGTATACTGTTTTTATACTTTAATTTGATATACCGTTATTTTAATCTTTTAAAATAAAATAAAATTTTATTTATTTGTGAAATTTAACGGTAAAACTATATAAACTACCCATTCCTAAGATTAAAAATATTCAATGTAAATTTTAACGTGTGGGTGGATTAATGGATAAAATGTATGTAAGTATGTATGCATGTGTGTACAGTTGTAAAATTAAAAAAAAGTTAAAAAAAAAATAAAAATAAAATTAACCCCAAAAAAACAACACCGATATCAATTATTATTCCCTTTTGTTCTTTGAGTGAGAAAAAATATTCTTGGAAATTTGATTCGTGCAGTGCTTTAAATATGCGAAAAATTTACCAAATTGTCCATATGTTGTTTTTTAACTGTTTAAAAATTATTCTTAAAAAGGTTTTTTCTGCACCCCAATTTAAAAAAAAAAGAAAAACAAAACATTAAAAAATTTGCAACACACATATGCTAGTAAAAATTTTGCATTGCAGTGTTTTTATTTTTATGGAAAGGGTTTTTTTTTTTATGTTCAATGTTTTGATCATCTACCGTTAAAATGTTACAATACGTGTGTTAATACATTGGTTTACATTTATACGTATGGATGTATGATTATATGTTACACTAATAATATATTTATGTTCTATATAGGTAGATATTGATACTAATTTTTTTATCTACAGGTAAACAGTTTTTTTTTTTTTTTTAGAATATTTCATAATATGGGTGCAAAAAATTTAAATTGTGATAAAGGATGGTATTGAAAAATTGTCAAATGGATGATATATTAGAATTTAAAAATGATCAAAATTTTATGCTTTAAAGGATTTACGATGGAGTTGCTTTTAAAGGACCTTTAAAGATTTATAAAAACTATAATTCTGTTAATAAATTAATAAATTTTTAATATTTCAGAAGATGAATCTTATTAAAAAGTTATGGATACTTGGAAGAGGGAAAGGAGAAGGAAGAAAATACGAAATACGAATTGAGGTCTTAACGACAGGAGATAAATTATTAGAATTTAGTTTTTGAATTCTATATACATATATGTAGATTGAAGTTGTTAATTTTCAGAAACTATTAAAGTGCTAGTAAAGCTTCAAATTCGCAAAGTTCTTATAAATAAATAAATTTCCATATTCAGTTTTAACACATCCAATTGAAGGGATGAAGGGATGATGTTTTGAAAATCCTTTTACAGTTGACGGAATAATTTATAAAAATACTACGCTGAAGGATTTAATTGCTACTAAACATTTGGATCTATAAAAAAGTGCAAATGTTCCAATATTACGGTAATAGGTAATATGCTTCCTATCCTATTACCGTAAGTCTTCTGAACTACATGTATATTGGGTCGAATGCATAAAATTAAGCTTAAACTCAAATCGCACTTTTCCAAAGAAAAATACAAGTTAGGGCACAATTTTGTTTGAAACGAGGAAGAGTGCAGTAGAGTAGACTGTGTCAACTCTGGGATACCCGTATGAACGTAATATATCCTGTTTCTATAAAACTTGATCATCTTTTAAAAACATTCAGATGTTTTGTACCGAACTACAGAGATATATTTATGTAAATTGTGGAGTTGTATGTTAGCTACCCGAATCTATTGCACCTAGCTTCATTAAGTTCCAAGAAATGGAAAAAGCCTGAACCGGCTGCTTTAGACCAATCAAATTTTACAAAAGTTTTTGGCATGCAACTCGACACTTTTTCACTAAATTTCAGATAGCTAGCTTCAATAGACACTGAGTTATTTTCATTTAAAAAGAGAAGTTGTATGGCAACTATCCGAACCTGTGATATCATCACAACCAAATTTTACAGAAGTTGTTGCCATAAAACTCGATCATCATTTGCAAAATTTCAGATACCTAGATTGAATAGATACTGAGTTATTTCTATATAAAGATAAAAGTTGTATGGCAGCTACTCGAACCCGCCGACCGAAAATGTTGAATTTAAATAGCAAAACTAACAATTTTGCAAAAGTGACGTAAAAAAAATTTCAGCCTCCTAGCTCCTCTATTTTTTGAGTTATCGTGCGGACGGACACTGAGTTATTTTCATTTAAAAAAAGAAGTTGTATGGCAGCTATCCGAACCCGTCGCACCACCACAACCAAATTTTGCAGAAGTTGTTGCCATAAAACTTGATCATCATTTGCAAGATTTCAGACGCCTAGCTTCATTAGGTTCCAAGAGGTGCAAGAAGCCTGAACTGGCAGCTCTAGACCAACCAAATTTTACAAAAGTTGTTGGCATGTAACTCGAAACCTCTTTACTAAATTTCAGATTCCTAGCTTCAATAAACACCGAGTTATTCTCATTTAAACGGAGAAGTTGTATGGCAGCTACCCGAACCCGCCGCACCACCACAACCAAATTTTACAAAAGTTGTTGCCATCATCATTTGCAAAATTTCAGACGCCTAGCTTCATTAGGTTCCAAGAGGTGCAAGAAGCCTGAACCGGCTGCTCTAGACCAACCAAATTTTACAAAAGTTGTTGGCATGTAACTCGACACCTCTTTACTAAATTTCAGATTCCTAGCTTCAATAAACACTGAGTTATTCTCATTTAAACGGAGAAGTTGTATGGCAGCTACTCGAACCCGCCGTACCAGCACAACCAAATTTTACAGAAGTTGTTGCCATAAAACTTGATCATCATTTGCAAAATTTCAGAAACCTAGCTTGAATAGATACTGAGTTATTTCTATATAAAGATAGAAGTTGTATGGCAACTACTCGAACCCGCCGACCGAAAATGTTGGATTTAAATAGCAAAACTAACAATTTTGCAAAAGTGACGTAAAAAAAATTTCAGCCCCCTAGCTCCTTTATTTTTTGAGTTATCGTGCGGACGGACGGACGGACGGACGGACGGACGTACATGGCTTAATCGACTCAGAATTCGATTCTGAGCCGATCCATACCTTTGACACTATATCTAGCTCGACTCCTTTAAGGTGTCACAAACGTAATGGCAAATTTATTATACCCTTGAACATAGTTCATACGGGTATAAAAATATAATTTGAGTTTAAGTTCAGTTTTATGCATTCAACCCATTGTTAGCATAAAGAATTTTAGCACAAAGCAACATATTGTTGGCACAAAGCATAACTATATCGTTTACTAAACTATCACGAAACTATGACAGGCAGAAATGTATGTAAGAATTGTTAAAAAGGATAAACAGGACATTAATATTTTTTATTAAAGAATTATTGGACCTGAATATATAGTTAATATTAAAGAATGGATGAGCAACCATAAGACTTTCCCATAACTATATATACTGTTATTTTAGTTCGACATCACTTTAACTTAAGTCTATTATATTAAGAAATTAATTTGTTGTGTTTTATTTCATTGGGACTTCTAACAAAGTATCTTATTTGTAGATTGTAACTTTATTTCTATAGATTGTAATTTAAAAATGTGGAAAAATTTAATTTTTTAAAGTAAGTTTTTTTTTTTTTGCATTTTTTTGGATGACTGACTATTTTAACCTCTTTGTGAATGGGGTCACTGATAAATGGCAAATAAATCCCCATATATTCATATAATATATACATACATATATATATGTATATGTAAATTAATATGGTTACATTTTTACTTATAATAAAAATAAAAGAAATATAGAAGTAAAGAAAAAAAAAAGTATAAATATAAAAGACAAATAAAACGGAACGAAACAAAACGAATTTAAAATAACAATAATAATAATAAAACAGTAATACAGTAATAAAGGATTACAATTCAGCGGCAGTGAAATATGTTTGCTGTCACATTTTTTAGTTACACTGATTAGATTTACTATGTAACGGTTTAAAGTAATTTTTTATTGGTTTTTGTGTTTTTCTTTCTTTTCTTTTGTACTAAAAGCGGTATCATAATTTGTACTTTATTGCAAAAGAAAAAAAAAAAATAAAGAAAAAAAAAAACAAAACAAATAAAAAAATAAAACAAAGGATTGATTAGGGTTAAAAATAATGAAAAGTCAATAGTTTTGTATTATGTATTTGCATCATACATAAAATCATACACGAAAATTTTACAAAAAATGTATATGTATATGTGTTTGTTTTGAAATTAAAAAAAAAATAGTGAAGTGGGTGATGGTTAAGGTTAATGACTCAGTATGATTGTTTATAGTTGAAATGAGTGAAAGAGACAAACAAAAAAAAAAACAGAAAAATAACATTAAGTTTTTTGTTTTTTTTTTTTTGCTTTCAAATTTTGATAAGAAAATGGAAAGTTGATCAAATTTTTGCAATGTTTTTTTTTTTTTTGTTGTTTCTTTCAAATTAAAATTTATGCAAAAAAAGTTAATTAAATGTTGTAATTATGCAAATTATTTTAGTAGAAATATGTAATTATTTTTTTTTTTTTTGTTTAAATTTATTTTTGTTGTTTCCGAATTAGAATGAGTAATTTTTTTTTTTGAGACATTGTACAGTTAAACTAATTTTTCTTTTTCGTTAAAGTTTAAAGGGAAAAATGAGTTTGATTTAAATGGAGATAATTTTTCATAAACATCTGAAGTTACTAGTTCATTCTATCGTTGTATAGAGTGTTTTCAAATTAACTATACAGTGTTATGTATCGCTGCATAGACTCTTATGAATAGGTAGTTGTTTTGTGTAGAGGTTAAGCTGAGGCTTTTCTAGTTTTCAAGGTACCGGTACTTGATTGAAATTTTAATTTTTTTTTTGTTCTTGAAAATTAATGAGATTCGTCTTTAATTATTTTCTGTAGTGTATCAATTAACCAATTGTATCAACTAATATCCTAATTGTGTGCTATTAAGTGTCTTTCCTAATATTTATCAGTCCCTTTTTTTACATGTATTCTATCTGTGACAATAATTTGTGGTAATTCATATTATTCTACTTGAATCATATATGGTCAAAACATGCTATTTTTCGCTTTTGTTTTGTTTATTACGAATAGTTTTTTTCCTTTTTTGTAACCTCCCCATATTTTATATTTTTTCAATTAGTTCATAATAGATATTTTGAGTGACCAGCCTTCTGCAGCATATAATAGAACTGACCAATTGCTATACAAATTACAAACTTTGAATGTTTTAAATATTTTGGTATTTTTACGGAGTAGGTGGGAAACATCGAAAGACGCTAGACGATTCCGATTTCAACGTGTGGTACTAAATACCATCTCCTTTTTTGATCAAACATTACGGTTAGGGACTCTTTAGCACTATTAATCTCTTTCGATAAGGAAAGATATATGTTATAATTATAAATATGTATATTGTTGTAATGTTGTAAGTATAAATAGGTAGGTAGGATTATGACCTTCACGATATTGCGTGAAGGCCTCAATTAGCACTATATTTCGTCATTTTGATACCACCACACTCACGCGACCTATGCTTTAAGATTGTTTACGGTTATATATCCAACCCGAGAAGTTCAGATACAAAATCAATTTTTTGATGATTGCCACTAGCCAGGCG
Source organism: Poecilobothrus nobilitatus (assembly GCA_947095535.1). Lineage (NCBI taxonomy): Eukaryota > Metazoa > Arthropoda > Insecta > Diptera > Dolichopodidae > Poecilobothrus > Poecilobothrus nobilitatus. The sequence goes on from OX352774.1 coordinate 32,982,808, forward strand.
ATGTCAATACGTCATTTGGATATCAAATCAGTTGTAAGAATACTGTGTATATGTTATAAATTTATTATTATTTTTAGGCATGTACCAGAAAATATCAACGGAGAAGGTTTCACGTCACAATTTTTATGACGGTTTTTTTGTAAAACAAAATTTGAGAATGTAAAATAGAGAGTATTCCCCCTACTTAGTTTTCTTTTACAGCTAGATGATAAAATATCAAATTTATTTTTGGTGTTGAGTTTGCTTTCTTGCTTGTAAAATATTCATGAGTGGTTTTGGGTTTTGTGTTTGCGAAAAAGAATATTTTGTTTAAAAATATTAAACAGTGGAAGATTGTAATCAAAAGATTTAAGATGAGGTGACTGGGGAATGAAAACATGTTTCTAAATTATTATAAAAATACAGGAATTTATACTTAAGTAAATGATAGTAATTCCGATTAACTTGATCATGCAGAGAAATAACCATATATGTACATAAATATATTGTTTTATTTGTCTAAAATGAATTGATTTTGATGACTAAACTATGTAATAAATATCATAATAACTTTTAATTTAAAGTTAAATAATATATACGTAAATACTATATTTAATTAGTTATTTATTTATGATTAGCAATGGGCTTATAATTAAAATAGTAAATTTTAAGTTGCAATAAGTTGTCTATTTTTTTTTTTTTTGCGTAATCGTAGACACGTGTAGATACAAAATTAATAAATACAAAACAATTAATAGAAGTAATGAAAGTAATGAAAATAATATTTCCGAGAATTATTGTAGATTTAAAATGGTTTTCATAAAATATTAACTTTATGTATATTTGTTTATGTAAATATTATAGATTATAATATTTAAAGTGACTTTTAAAATAACACATTATATTTTTAATCTTTTATTTCGTTATTATGTTCACATTTCGAATATTGAATTCTGTTGAAGTGAACGAAAGTCAATTATTTTATCGTTGTATTAAGAGGATGACATAATAATTTTCAAGTGTATTTTTTGCAAGTGATTGAACTATTTTTAAAATAGCTTGAATCTATTTCTAATATTTTATTTATTTTAATTAATGGGGTTTTTTTTCAATGTATAATATAAGTACGTTCAATACTTAAACATTAACTTATACCACCCAAGTTAGTTCAATTTCAGTTCGTTCAATCAAGCTTAAGAAAAGTATATAGAAGGTGGTAAATTATTGCAAAAGGAACAAAACGATTAAATAATTTAATAAACTGAAGGTATTGTAAAACTGAGTAAAATTGTAATTGAAATTTTTAAGAGAAGAATTACAAAAACTGGTAGGAGAAGAAAATTTTATAAGCTAAACTTTTGTTTCTTATAGGTTTAAATTGATGAAAAAAAAAAAGGATTTTAGTTCCATATATTTTCCAGGGCTGATCTTTAAGAAATTTTCCAAAAAGGAAATTTGGCTGAAATTATATGAGGATTCCGTTTGGCAATGAAGCCATTAAGAGATTAACATCGGCTTTTGAAAATATTAATATAAAATTCAGATTATTGTAAATATCTTTCTAAAAAATTAAAGCATAATTTTAATTGTCGGCCTAAAAGTTGTCAATATTGACATATTTAATTTTTTTAAACCATAAAAGATCCAAGTTGGGGGGATTTTTTTATTTATTGAATAGATGCTTGTAGATCTGTTGACTTGAAAGGATGATGTTGCTTTCTTAGAGTTAACAGATTTATAAAAGTATTTGAAGTTGTCCCAAGTGAATACAAAATCTTCTTCAGTCACATTTTTCATTTCTTTGATTAGATCTGATTTTTTAGTAAATTCGATTGTGACAAGAAAAGAATTTGCAGCCTTTTTTTGTTACTTTATATCAGCAAAGTAATTTCCTGCGATACCTACATGACGAAGAACCTACATCAGAAATATTAAAGAAAATTAAATTAAAATGATTAAATACTGAATTGTATAAGTAGAATTTAATAAATTTTGAATTTTGAATTTTTTTTTTTTTAATTTTTCTTCAAATTTAAATTGTGATCAGAGTCAAATTAAAATAACTTTTTTTAATTTTTTTTTTTTGATCAAAATTAAAAGATTAAATTGTACCCATATGTGTATCTTAAGATTTTTCCATATTTTCTTTTATTTTAATTGAAAACTTTTTATTTACTTTACAAAAACAAAAAAAAAAAAGGAAAAAAAATATATAGAAAAAAGCAAAATAAAAGGAATAATGAAAAAAAAAATAATATTTTCTTAATGATAATTTTCAATTTTCAAATGAAAAAGAAAATAAAAATTCTTAGATTTTATAGTGATTTTTATTTTCAATATTTCTTAAACTAAATCAAGAAAAAAAAAAAACAAAACAAAAGCAAAAGTTATTGCCAACTTCAAGATGACTATCACAGATGTCTAGAACTAGATATAATTTTTTCCATATCCGGAAGCTTTCTTCAAAACAAAAACCAACAAAATCCTATAAAAAAAAATAAAAAAAAAACAAAAATTAAAAAAAAAAAAATTTGAAACAAAATGAAAAAGAAACGAAAATATTTGCCTGAAGCATTTTGAAAAAGGAAGAATTTATTTCGTTTTGGTTTTCACTTTTTTTTTGTTTGTTATTTTTTTTTTTTCACTTTTCACTTTGAAAAGTAAAAAAGAAAAAAATTAAAGAGCAAAACAAAAAAAAAAAAATTGTAAAACTTTTTTAATTCTTTTGTGGAAAAACTTTTTCCTTCTTTTAATATATACACGTATGGAGTATACGTATGTATTTAATATACCTACAAACAAACATATGTAATTTCTAATGTACTTGCGTATGTATAATAAAAAAAAAAAAAAAAACACCTATGGTTATTTGATTCGAAATATATCAGCGAGTCTTTAAATATACTTTCGATCAATTGAGTTGAATTGCAATTTTCTAACGGTTTTTCCTAAGAAATAATGAAAAACTACTCTTAGTTTATTCCATGGTTTTTAGTGGTCGCGATTATTATATTATAGAAGAATAATGTTGATAATTTAATAACAATCAGTTATTTAAGGATATACATAACAATTGCATCAGATCTCTTAAATCTGAGCCTTATAAATTGTAAAATAAAGATCATCACAATAAAAACATAATAATATTTAACTTTTTGATACTATAGTATTTAGTTTAGTATAATAGTTCGGTTTAATTGTTCATGATTATTTTCTATGATGGGCTTTCCTTTTTGTCTAATCAAATTACATCACTCTATTTGGCAAAATATATTGGGAATTAAAAATGCCAAAAAGAACAATTGGGGAATTTTTCATGGTATATCTTGAACTTTAATCTTTATCGCCTTCTGCTTTTAAATCAAACTTAAATTATTTTTTAGTAGGAGGTATTTTTTATTTTTTATACCCTACACATTAAGTATAGGGTATATTAACTCTGGTATGGTGTTTGTAACCACCAAAAGGAAGCGAGTTAGGTATAGACATGTATATATATTCTGAATCAGGATCACCGTCGGAGTCGATTTAGCGATGTCCGTTCGTCCGTCCGTACGCACGATAACTCAAAAAATAATGATGCTTTCTTGATGAAATTTATACTGTAGGTTAACAATGACTAAGGTAAGGCGGGGATTGTAAATGGGCGAAATCGGACCATGCGTTCGAGTACCTCCCATACAACTTCCAAAACCTAATACGCATATTTTCGAAATTAATAAAGATAGAAACTTAAAATTTTGTACGAGGGTGTGTTTTTTTGAATCCCTGATATCCCCAAAATTTGAGATGAAGTGGAGTGGTTGTTCGGGTACCTCCCATAGAACTCCCAAAACCGAACATGCATATCTTCGAAATTAATAAAGATAGGAACTTCAAATTTAATACGAGGGTGCTGTTTCCAAAATCCCTGATTTGCCTAAAATTTGAGATAAATTGGAGTGGTCGTTCGGGTACCTCCCATACAACTCCCAAAACCGAACAAGCATATCTTCGAAATTAATAAAAACAGAAACTTCAAATTTGGTACAAGGGTGTTGTTTCCTGAATCCCTGATTTGTCCAAAATTTAAGATGCATTAGAATGGTTGTTCAGGTATCTGCCACACAACTCCTAAGACCAAACAAGCATATCTTCGAAATTAATAAATATATAAACTTGAAATTTGATATAAGAATGTTCTACCCTGTTGATGTCTCTAAAATTTGAGATGAATTGGGGTGGTGGTCCACGTGCCTTCACACACTTCCCAAGACCTAACAATCATATTTTCGAATTGAATAAAGATAGAAACCTGAAATTTTGTACAAAGGTTGTAACAGCATTTATTTTTTTTAGCTTGTATTAAATACCTAACTAAAATAACTTATGGAGTTTTAATTTAATTTGAATGTTTTAGGTGTAGGGTATAAATAAGTCGGTTGCATCGACTTACCGTTATTTTTACTTGTTTTTTGTAAAAGTAGGTGGGAATCTCGAAAGATACCATTGAGATCAACCATTTCCTTTTAATAGTGTTGTACTTAAACCAACAAAATGCCTTTTTTTTTTTTAATTCAAACATTAGATTAGAAGCCATGGTATCATCTACTGTTTAGTTTGAGGATTAGGGAAATTGCTGGAAAAAGGTGAATTAGGTTGAGATCTGTGTGTTAGGGTTACGAGCAGAGTAAATACTTTTTGGTTTGTCTTCAAAATAATATATGTTTATGTATTTAATTTGATGACCATAACTGTATGTAAAGGTTTGTAAATATTAGTATCATAGTTAAAATTATAGAAAAATAAAAAAAATAAAAATTACAAAAAAAAACAAAAAAAAAACTTTAATTTTACTTTTTTCTCTTAAGTAGTTTTCTAAACTGTTATTATTTGTTGACACATTTTTATCGATATTATAAGCGATTTTATAGTTTTCTGATGGAGTTTTGTTTAGTTTTTGTTTTGAAAATATTTATTTTATTTTTTGATTTGAACTTAACTTTTAATATTTTAGTTTCCGTTCTTAAGAGTTTTCTTTTTTAAGGAAATTAGAAAATAATATGGTATAGTATACTATAAATATTAGAATATAGTTATGAAATTTGATTAAAATTCTCAAGTTTATCTAATTATTTAATAAAATATGTAAAGGATATTTAGAATGGTTTAAGAGGAAGTTAAAAAAAAAGAGCGTTCAATAAAATATATAGGTTTAAATACATTAATAGAATTTTGAATGAGGTTAAATTGCTGGAATATTATTAATTATCATTTATTAATAATTATGTAATTATAAAATGTAAACAGAGTTTTTTTTTTTGTTAAGTAAAATTTAAGATAAATTTATAATACTGATGTATATTAAAAATTTTCATAGAATATGCCATCCTACATTATAATTTTATATAAGATTTATATTAGGATTTTACATATCCTATATATTATAATTTTACTACAGAATTTTTATTCATCCTACATAATAATAAATTTTCCTAAATCCCTTTTTCTGAAGAATCCTTCCAAATTCCTTATCATGATCCCAATTTAAGGTTTTGTAATAACGTTATTTTTATATGATGAATCCCACCTTTGTGTTTTTAGTGGTTTGTATAGATTAGATACTACGCAACTCTTTATTTGCTCACCATCTCAAGTAGTATACCTGAATTAATTTTTTTATGTTTGGAGCCAGATTATAATTATATTGAAAGGTTTACGTACGTCGTTGGGATTTACTTCAAAAATAATTAAGATAAATTAAGAATGCTTAAATCTAAGTTGAATATATTGTTGAGATATTTATTTTGTTTCAAAAACTTAGTTTTCCGATAAAATTTTGTCGAAGATCTGACAAGTTCAATTAGAAAATTAGTGAAGGTATAAAATGAAATTAAAAGCATGATAACAATTTAAAAACGATTTAATAATAGTAATTATTAAAGTAAGTATAAGATTAATGTTAACATTTTTATTTTTCTTTAAAAATAATAAGGAATAAAATGTACAAATTCAAAGTGAAATTAATGTGATTCATTGCATATTTGTAGGAGTCATATTTCTTTTTTTGTTTTATACTTGTATACATTGCACTACTTGTATACATTGGATATAAGGAAAATATTGCAACGGAAGAATAACTTAAGAACCTTTTTGATCTAAATAAATAATTAGTTTTTTTAAGGAAATGAGAAATTCATGTGAAGGTATTTCTCCAGTACACTTCCGATTTATTTTTAATTTCCATTGAATTGGTCAAAATATATAATTTTTATAAATAATTTCCAGTTAAATTTTATTTTAATAATTTAACTAACTAATTTAATATTAAATTCAAGACTAATCTATCAGAAGAACTTGAAATTAAAGCTGGTGTACTTCAAGGCACTAATCTAGATCCTTTACTCTATTTAATTATACTTTAAATTTGACTGTGTGTTCTAAAGTATTTAAATCCATTCACAGGTGACATGACAATATTCTAAGCATTCACTCACTTATCTTTATTGAGTAATCTTCAAAATCATTTACTCGAATTTGAAAGCTAGCTTAACAAGTGGAAAATTAAAAATACTTCTTACGAAAGCAAAATTATACTTATTACTTTTCCTAAAAATATATATGTCCTACAGTATGCTTTCATTTATAAGAGGAGTGATACGTGAGTGAGAGTCGTTTCCTCCTTTTTTCATTTTTGCAGGCTCTAACCATAGTCGTTTGCGGATAAGCCAAGTCTTTTGGCTTGCTTCCCTATTAGACAGTGACCCGTGATTATACCCATTGCCATTCCAATATCTGCCCTTTTAAGAAAAAACAACTCATTGGACCGTCTTAAATCGGTTTTAGGCCATATCAATCTTGTGATATTGCACGAGGTCAAGTTTAACCATTTGTTATTTACATATCCGTTATTTCCTTTCGAATAAACGTTTTGCTTGTGGATAGAGGACTACAAAGCCCCACCTGCTTTTTTGATCAAACAATATGTTAGAGGATCTTTAGTATAACTTTAGTGTAGGGTATAATAGAAAATTCTGCTTTAAAGTGAAAATAGGTTAATCCTATGTAAGATTTGTTGAATGTTATGATAGAAGGTGTTCATATTCTTCTTTCCTAAATTTTCGGAAACACATGAGGTGGAAGATGGTTGCACATTTGTTATATTCGAATAACAAACGAATTGTCATTACTATTCTAAGAGCTAATTAAGTTAAATATTTAAGCGTGTCTTCACAAAGGACTTACTTAGAAAAGACACATTGAAATGAAAAGATATCAGCTCAAAATTGAAGTTAAATAGTATGCATAAGTATCTTGAAAAAAAATCTAAGCTAAATCTCGTGTTCAAAATATTATTGTACAATTTTCTCCTAAAACCAATATGCATACCAATTATGAAAGTCTTCTTCAAATAGTAATATTGAACAAATTTGAAGAATTCATTAAAAAATTTTAAGAATCATCACTAAAACTCCATGGTACATTTAAAATAGCAACATTCAAAAAGATCTGGATTTTATAAAGACCTGAAAATACCTATGGTTAAAGATATGTTGGAAAAGTACACAGGTAACTATGTAACAGATTAGTACCTCATCCATCAGTAGTAGCACAGTATAATAGTGTGAATCGAACCAACCGATTCAGAATTACACACCTTTCGCTTCAGTTTTAATATTTGAAAATGCATTTTTGTAATTAAAACATTATTAAATATTATAAATAAAATTAAATGAATTCAATGAGTATAAAATGTAAAATATAAAAAACATGTAATGTGTAATGTAAAACAATCTTAAATATTTTTTATTTTTTTGTTGTTTGCAATGGTAGGTGGGAAACTCGAAACTAATGAGATCAACGCCCTTTCTTTTAGTGTTAGTCTTAAACCAATCATATGCCACTTTCCTTTAAAATTAAATATTATGTTAGAAACTGTGGTACTATGGTGTATTGTTTGGTTTGAGGATTTGGCTAAAATAGGAATAAAGGAAATTGGAAAAATGTTCGGAGGAGTTTTAATTTTAAGTTTAAATCAGTATACAATTTTACCGATTTTGCTTATTAATATTAAAAATGTGCATTTTTGTTTGTTCCACTTTAAAGGATAAAATTAAATAAATTTATTAATTTAAAAAGTTCATAGTTTATGTTTTTAATTAATAATTAAATAAAATAACATTGAAACAATTTATTATTTTTTTTAAAAACAATATAAAAAAAAAGAAAAAAGACTGTAAAATTTGTAACACGTGAATAAAAAAAATTCTATTTTTCTCTAATTGTAATTACAATTTCTCGTGTTAAAAATTATACTGTTATTTCACTTATTAGTATGACACGACATCTTTTATTTGTTCTTATTTTTTAAATTTATTTTATGTTGGTCTTCATTTCATATATTGTTTAATTTCCGGATTCATTAGAAAATATTATAACCATAAATAATACAAGTACTATAATTTTTGATTGTTAAATATTTATTTAGAAATTAAAATTCAATTAATTTTGTATTCTATATATAATACGAGTATAACATAAGTCATATAACGGATTTTTGTTTTAAATTAAGCGTGATAATAATGTTTTTTTTTGTAGTATTTCAATGTCGGTATGTTTTTAATAATAGTGTTAAATACTATAATAGTACTTGTAAATCCTTTAAGACGTGTTTTTCACAATACTTTGTGAAAATAATTATTTTTTTTGTTTTATTTCAACTTAATGATATCATCAAAAATAATTAAAATTTTTTTTAAGGGTTTTAACTACATAGGAGCACAGTAGATCTATATCAAAAGTTTGTAATATTACTTATATACCTCTTAAATTATAATAATCTAACTATAGATTTTCTACTATCTTTAACAGTTATTAACTGTTAAAAATCGTAAAAGTTGTCTGTTTACTGTTTTGCTTCTCTATAGTTCAGAAATTCATTAGTTTTATTAATTTTATAACTAGTTTTAATTGGCTGCATGAAAAAAGTCCCTAAAATTTGTATGAAATTATATGTAAAAAGTCCCTAAAATTGGAAAAAATTCGGAATTTTTTTCCTTTATTTTGGGGACTTTTATAAAAATTGTATTTTGGGGACAAACAATTGTACAAACTTTTTGCATCCCACCTAAAATTAAGGACTTTTTACATTTTTGTTTGGACTTTTTTCGTGCTGCCGTTTTAATTATATACTGATAGAAAACAAGTAAAGAACCTTTTATCTTCTTGCTCTCAGACTGTTAAAGAGAGCATTTCTTTACAGTTGAGGCCATTTTTTGCTTTATTAAACTGTTGAGAAAAGGTAACAGAAAGTTGGAAAACTAAATTTAATAAAAGAAGTGTACTGTGAAGGCAACGATTAAAACACAAAAATAATTGAAAGTGAAGTGAAATGTCATTAGATTTCTTGGCTCCTCAAAGATATAAAAATGGTGAGATATTAGATGAAATATTGTGAAGAATGAGTAAGTATCAAAACTTTTGTGATTTGATTCATTTTAATTTTGTAAAATATTAGAATCTGTATAATAGGTACTGGTTAAAAATATAGAAAAAGCAATAGGTTAGGCTTATCTCAATTTAATGACATTTATGATTTTATGATGTAGTTAAATGTTACTACATTTGATGACATTTATGTTAAATGAAATATCTTAAAGTTAATGTGTGGAGAAGGGAATGTTAAAGAAGAAACAAAAAGAACTCTATTTTCTTGGTAAAATACTATAAACGGGTTATGGACGATCATTCGGTATGAGAACTGATAAGAACTGGTAAGATATTATTTCATCAAATTTCCATAAAATACGTTACCCTCTGTCAGTAATTTTACAATTTGCTACAACCGTTATAGAATTTGTAACATTTTAAAACAGACATTTTTTAGTACGTTCTTAATTTACCCTCCAACTATCTCTAATATCTTTTTTCCTTTACGTTTTTACTCTTCGCATTTAGATAAATCTACTTTATTGTTTCTATGGAATCTTTTTCTGGAAGAAAAAAATTACTCGTAGTTCATAAAAATTTTATTTTGATTTTCAAATTTGAACAATTTTAAAAGATATTTTGCTTGCGGCTTATCCCTTTTTGATTTTTCGCTTGTTTTATTTGGTTTATTTACCTGCCACTTAGTAACAGTAAATGTCGTAATAGGTAATTATTTTAAAGATTTATGTGAGATTTGAATACACATTTTCTCGGTGTTTACAGAGTATTTTATAAGATCTATATATACTTTTACCCACTAGGCCACCAAACCACCTTCTTAATCTTAGTAAAATGAATTTTGAATAGTAAAATATAGCAAAATATATAAAAATATATATATATATATGATTAATACAATAAGTATAAAAAGAATGTATTCTGGAATTTACTACAAATAAAAATTTATGTATATTTAAAATAAGTGTACAGTTAGACGAATGTGTACAGTTCTAAATTTTAAAACTCCATTTTGCCGAATATCTTTTAGTATACCTAACGAGATTTATATCAAATTTCCTTTTGTCATAATGAAATATTTCGCAAAAAAATATTTGACAAACATGTGGTTTACAATTATATTATATAGAGCATCGACTGATATTTTCAGATCTTTTATAATTCATAAATAGAAGTGATTTATAGATCACTAGATTCTGGAAAAGAAGTGTAACCCTGATTTTATAACAAACTTTAAAATAATTATTTTTTAGAATTGAAATATGTATCAATAATAAAATCATGTTTTATTTTTTAAAAAAATATTTTTCATTTTTTGTTTTTTTAATTAAATTCCAAACATTATCAAAAATAATTTTTTGGATATCTAACATTTCCAAATAAAAATACTAAATACTTACGCTAAACACATCATTGATTTTTGTCTAATAGCATTAGGCAAAATGTCTTTTTTAAGAATGGATTTAGTTAAACTGCCTGGCATGATCCCCTTAAAATATATCTATTTTTTTTATTCTGGTCAAGTGATATATCTGTACATATATGAACCGTGAATGCTGCTGTTACATCACTTTAATATTTCTAAACTTTTCTTTTTTAAAATTATTGTATAGTAATTTTCTATTTCTACCCATTGCCATTCATATACACCTAAAATAAAGGCTAAGAAACAAATTTAATAGGTCATATAACAACATAACAGTGAGTTTCTCTCATATATGTTGAATCGCATTACATTATGCCGTTACTATATATAGTAATATAAGTGACAGGTTATGGTTAAGGAGATGGTATTTTTAAGGAAACTGGTATTGATGAAAAGTAAAGTAAGAATATTGTAGTAAAGTCTCATGTCACCCATAGTAAATAAATGACAATAATTTATTTTTTTATGTATGTACATAGTAATAATATTTTTTGTTTAGTTCTTAAGGTTTTTCTTTTTTCTATATTTACTTTTTTCATTTCATTTATTGTTGTTTAGTTTTAAAATAATAGAAAAAAAAAATGGCACAGTAATTCAATATTTTTCTGAAAAATTAATAGGAGGTTCTATTCTACAAAATCCATATGACATTATTATTTATTTTTATCCTTTTAAAATAATAAGGATTTATTTATATATAAATCTGTGTATATAATATATATTACATTTACTGTTACTAAAACTATTAAAATTATTACAATTTAACAATGAAAGATTTAATTCTGTTTTTGTTTTTACGAAATTTTTATTTATTTTTTTTGGCTTGTCAAATGGTGGATTGGCTGTCACTTGTCAGCTGATACTATAGTCAGTTTGTCTACAATATTTGAATTTAAATACTGTATTAAATTTAATACAGAGTGCTTTGCATAGAGGTGAAAATGTATTAGGGGAAGATTTCTGAGGCTAGAACTAGAAAACAATCGCACAGGAGGGACGATTTTATGCTCAGTCGTTTTCGAGATATTGAAACTTATATGTTTTTTTTTTTGTTTTTATTATTAACTAGCTAATAACCGGTGCACGTTGCTGCGCTCCTCAATAAAAAAAAACATATCGGTTTTTAATTGAATATATGGGTTTAAAAATTCCAAGTCTGTTAATAAAGTCAACTACACTGTCAAAGAGCAACACGTATACAAAATTTGAAATCAATGTGTCAAACAGTTTTTATTTTAAAGCGAAAAAGTTTAAATATTTGCACTACAGCCCCAACTTGACGGCTCGTTAGAATAAAATGGTTAACCCAGAAATACTCAACGTATCCAAAAACCTTTGTATACAAATTTTCATTATGATCAGGTGAGCAGTTAAGTAGTCCATAAATCAAAAACAAACGCAAGCATTACATATATAGACCGACATTTGCTGTTATATATATAGACCGCTGCATAACTTATGACTCACATTTGACTTCTCAGAAGCAAAATGAAGAAGAGAAAAGAAGGGAAATATGTAGATTCATAGAAACTTTATTAAATTTGTGACAGCTATATATTCATTAAAACTCAAATTTTATTTGACGCTTAAGCCTAAACACGGGTTATGACTTCCTTGATATTTTTGGTTGGTCTACCATGGAAGTGATTTTTGAAAACGTTTTAAATTTAGATTTTATATTATTGAAAATTAAGGTTCAGTTTCTAAATTAATTGAATAAATTTATAGAACTTTTATATAGAATCTTGATATATATGTACTTATATGAAGAATCCGTATTTTTACACAAAGTATTCTTTGTCCCTATAGGTAATAAGGACAGTCGGCTATCCTTCTATCAAACATTATTCTCCGTTATAATATTATAAAGAAGAGTGATTTTAAATTTAGATAGGTATGTTCTCTTTTTTAATTTCATGGTTTTTTATTTTTTTGTATACATATGTACAAACCAGCTGTCAAACTTTCAACAATCGGTGAAATAGTGTAAATTGAAAATTCTACATAGAATATTCCTAATTTTTTTCGGCATTTTACAATAAATTCAAGATAATAATATTTTCTTTTGAAATTTATTAAATATTTTAAAATTAAACTAAAAAATAAAATTATATTAATTATTTAAAAGGTCCAATGGTTTTACAATAATCAGATATTCAAATTTCAGTTATATTAAATGGCTTTAACATTTAACTTTAAGATTGAATCTATAATAATATAATGTAAAAAACAAAAAATATTAATATAAGTTGAAATATTAAAGACTCCTCGAGTGCCTTTTTTGATATCCTGAAATTTTTTTTTTTTTTTTGTAAGGAAAAGTGATAGAGGAATTTAAAAAAAAAAAAAAGAAACTAGTAAAACTTTTCAATACTCAAATTACATAAAACTTTTTTTTTTTTTTTCAATTTCAACTTTATTAAATGTCCATACTTTTTATAATTCGTTACGTAATACAAGCAGTTTCTATTTTTTATTTTTATTTTTTTTTTCGAGTTTACATCCATCTTTATTGTTGAAAGTTTAAACTTTGATTTACTTTAGAAAAGTAGCAGCAAAAAAAAAAAAAAAAAAATTGAAGTATCCTTTCGATTCGTTGTCACTGCTGTAATTGTTGTTATTATAAAATAAGTTTTTCTTTCTTCCTGTAAAAAGTTTAAGGTTCATCAAGTGGAATAACAAAAAGAAAATGAAAAATAAAAACAAAAATATTAAAAAATAAAAAGGAAAATGCGTGACAATACAAACTGAATACTTTACAAACAGTATTGAAAAAAAAAAAACAAAGTTAAGTGAATTAATGCAAAGCATATCAAGGGCGGTTCAAGTCCCAATACTTAGAGAGAAGATTAAAAAATCAGATTTAGAAATAAGATGAAATGAGCTGTAAAAATATAAAGACTAGTTATCACCAGAAGGATAGAAACTACGTAAAAAAAATTGTCCCAAAAGGAAAGCAGCTTTTTATTATATGCCTTTATTTTAACTCGTCGGTGTCAGTTTTTCTGACTGTTAAGCACCGTTGCTATTTCGTATACAGTACAAAAAAGTGAGCAAGAAATTATAATAAGAAATTATTTGAAAATTTTTGTTAAAATTAAGCTAATAAAATATCAAGAGTGTAAAGAAGGTAGATAGTAGAAAACTAGAATATTATATTATTGAAAATTTTCATATATTTGTGTACTATTTTACTAATAATAATTACTTTAACGGCGCAGAGTGGGAATGCACTTCAGTTTAGTAAATAAATAAAAAAAAAAAAATAATTGGTTTAATATATTTTGCTCAATACTGTACATTTAATGTAAAAATGTATAAAATTAATAAAATGGCAAAAAGAAAGAAATCAAAAAATAAAAAAAAAAAATAAAAATTAAATAAAAAAGAACTCTTTGTTGGTTACAGTAAATTGGCAGTAAAAGTAATCTTATCATAATCATCAACATCATTATTATCATCATGGTTGTCATCTTCATCATCTCTTGCTTGAAAATTTTTTTTTATATTTTTTTTTTTTTTTTTTTGTGTATCTTTTAAATCATCATTATCATTATCATCATCATCATCATACTATGGTTCAACTATCAAACAACCAATCATGATATTTACTTACATTACTTTACATTACTTTACTTGATAAATTACTTACAATTTTTGCAAATTTGAAGAGAAAAAAAAAGAAAAAGAAAAAAAAATAATGAAATAGAAAAAGGAAAAAAAAACCAAATAAACAAACTAAAAAAGAATAGGAATTAAAGTAACAACAGTAACAAAAATGAAAAAAAAAAAACAAACAAAAAAAAAAAAAAGAAAAAAAATAACGAATGAAAAGCAAAAAAAAGAAAGAAAAGATAAATTATAACAATTATTGGTGCCATACCATATACAGCAAGTATATCACTATGGGACCTTTAGATTTTATCCAGGACCCTGTCATTGTTATAAAGAAAAAATTATAAATTATTTTCATTTTATTTATTATAAATATATATATATATATATATATATATATATATATTTCTATTTTCTATGTATATTAATTTTTTTTTATAACATTACAAATAGTAACTGTTTTAGAAGCACTATGACTCCAGTAACTCTGCATTTAAGTAAATTGCATTTATTTACTTAAAAATATAAACAGTATATACGTTAATATTTCAAATTCAATCGCATGTATTTCCTTGTTTCTTTTCTATATATTCTTGTCATTATTTTTTTTTTTTATTTTTTTGTTTTTTTTTTTTGTTTTTTTTTTTTTTTTTTTTTTTCTGGTAGATGAAATGAGAATTAAATGAAAAATAGATATGTATTATGAAAAATAAAAAGCTTTTTTAAAAACTTGAGTTGTTATAGACAGTTACTTATAGTAACAGTAACAACAAGTAAATAGTGCATATCCTTTATTACTTTAACAATATGTATATAGATATGTATATTTGTACATATATACGATATATGTATAAAAAATACAATAACAAATTAAAATTGGGCGATAGATATAAGTATGTATATATAATTTTCTTCTATGATGTGAATATTAATTTTATTATCATGCACAGTTAATTCACAATATGAAATCATCATCATTGGTAAAATATTATTACTTTACTTAGGAACAAGGAAATATGTAAAAATTTTAAAATTATAAAAAAAAAAAAACAAAAAAATTAAATTTGTTTAATCATTTAAGGGGTTAGCCATTTTTATGTTCAGTTATTTAAAACTATATGTGTTTAATAAATAATAAGAAATTCAGTAATAATTAAATAATTTTGTCTTTCTATTTGTCTATCGTTTCTATCCCTTACAATAAATCCTTAAATTTATAATGAACTATGGGTATAAGTATTAAAAATTTTTTTAGAAAATTAATTTCGACTCCTAGGCGGCACCTTTTAAAGTTATATTAGTGCTTTATTTTCCCAATATCTTTCTTACATTCTTAGCCCTAAAACAAAACTATACATTTTGTATAATGATGGTGGTGGTGTTTAGTTGGTTAAACTCCAAAACTACCTTAAAGGAACTTCGTGCAGTTCCCTAGGTGACTTTTTATGCTTCCCACCTCCCCTAGTAAAAAAAACAAAAATAGGTATTATAAAAAAAATAAACTTAGAAATAAAAAGAAATTTGGCTTATTGAGAAATAAAATTTCAATAGAACATTTGACTTGTTGTTAAGAGAGACGAGAATTTTAAAAGTTTTTAATTTTTAAAGTGGAGAGTCATATAGGGCGAAATTTCGTGGTGATATGCCAAAAACTGTTAAAGCATTTAAATTTAAATTTTTGTGCCCACAACAAAAATAAGAAACCTTCGGCGGTTTTTCGCCCGGTTGTAAAATTTACGACTATATATATTCTAATTTTACCGCTGGAAATTTTAATGTAATCATTGAACGACATTTACATTAAAGAAAATAATTATTTTCACCACCATTTTACATTAATTTTTGGTTTACACATGAAACAGTCCAAATTATTTTAATAATTTTCACAATTATACTCTCCATTTTTTTTTTTTAGTTTTAAAAAAAATTGTTCTTGTCAATTATAAATTTTGACTTTCACAGCTGTTTTCGTCGACGGTGTTGTATCTCACCAGCACCGTCGTCTACCGCTCTGCATTTATTTACACCTTTAACAATTAAATTTTAATCATCTAGATTAATCAAAATAATGAGTAGAAAAGAGTACATACATATACGTTTATAACAAAAAAAAACTAGTTGTTAGAAATAAGGGTACGTTCACATGGGATGCATGTCTCTAGATGCAAGATTTTGATTGGTTGAAAATATATATCGTATTCATGACATGCTCTTTTTTCGCACATTTAAGAAGCAAAATTTTTTGCATCCGCTGTAAGATGCAAAACAAGAAGCATATTATTTAAGCGTCAAAACGTCAAATAATATATGTAGTTGTTAACAGTTGCTTTAGGAAAATGTAGGAAATATCAAAAATTTATTGAATTGAAATACATACAAGAAAATTTGCTTATGTCAAATTAATTATTATTTTTCATATTCGTTATATTACTTTAAAAGTAACTGATTGTATATAATTTTTTGATTCTAGTACATGGTGTCGTCTGCTATTGCAAAATTTTTTGGTTTTTTTTTTTTTTTTTAGTTCTTATCTTTTTTAAATTCACTATGGGAAATGAGTTGTTGTGCGACAGACATATTTTGACACTGGAGACAAATTTTAAAAATTATATGCTTTTTTTTTTTTTTTTGTTTTTTTTTTGTCAAAAATTATTTGAAGCAATAAAATTTATTTTTTTTAAAAATTATTTTAATTAAAGAAAAGTTATAAAAATATAAAATAAAAAATAAAAAAAAATAAAATAAATTCTTTCTAGATTTTTTAACTTATGTTAATGGAATTTTGTAATTAAAAATTAAGTCGGTATTATACATTTTATGTATTATAGGATATGCCATTTACTATACATGCATATCCATAATTTGTCTGGTAAGACAGGAGAGTTTATGTGTTTATTAATTAAATGGAATGAGATTACAAGGATTTTATTTTTAATTTTTTCTTGTAATAAAACTTTTAGAAGCTTATATTTTATCTTAACGCATCTTTAAATGTAATTTTCTAATATGTATTTAAAATTAAGAGATGTGGTCATCGGATGCGTTATATATTGGTCTAACCTGTCAGCTTAGCATGAAATTTAATAACTTAGAACTAAAATTTGGTCACTTAAAATTATTTTAATATTAGGGTGTTGTAAAAAATTCAAGGAAACAAAGTTTTTTTCGAATAATTTCCTTATTTGATCAATTTTATTTACTATTTGAAAAATGTTTCATATATTTATATTTCTATAAGGGTGAAAAGATGAAGGCAAGGGTAAAAATGATAAAATTTTTTAACTTTTAATAATATATAATATATTTTATAATGTATAGAACACTTATATAATTCATATTAGTTTATTTATTTACTATTTATATGTTTATTACAAGAATGCATTGAACAAAAATAATTGTCACCACGAATTTTATCTACTTTTTTTTATGAGGGTCGGTTTAAAAGTCATCCAGTGATGTGATTATATGTGATTTTTCCGGACAGTTTTGGGCTTTAACCAACAAAAAAACTACCATGTTTTAAACAAAACTTTAGGTTTGAACTTTAGTAGTACTCAAAAAGTACTACTCTACAAGTACTCCAAATGTACAGTTTGGTTTATGCTATAAGAATGTGGGAAGAATTCTTGGGTAAAATAGATTTATAAAAATTAGAATTATGTAGGGTGAGGAAGAAATTTTGAAGAGATATCTTCGGTTCTAAATTGCCACGATTTTTCTTTTTGGCGGGTTATGTATGAATTTAAAAAAAAAATCTAGTTTCAATATACCATTTACATAATTAAAAAAAAAAAAAATTAAAAACAACAAAAAAAATTCTAAAAATCAAAATTGAAAGACAAGTACTCTAAATACATAGTGGAAACTCAATAAATAGTGGTGGCCGTCAATCATCTGCTTAACAAATTAGTGAAACCTTGAATTTGTAAACAACTTTAAAATCCCTCCTAATACAGAATCTCGTATACACATATGTATATGTAGACATATATTATAAATATTCTGAAAAAGGGGAATACCCTGATTTTGTAACTAGCAACAAAACCCCTTTTAATTATTTTTTTTGGCATGCATATTATGTAATTATATATAGCATATATGAGTATAATAGAATTTTCCTTATAGAATTTTTTTTCTTTTTGATATTTTTAGTTTTGAAATTATTTTTTTTAATTGGTAGAAATTTTATAACTTTGGATATTTTTTTTTTAAATTATGATATCATTGCCTAAACAAAATAACTTAAAAGTTTTTAACATCTCTTTCAAGACTCAGGAAGTCTTTTAATACAATACTATACTGAACATATTCATTTTAATCCAATTTCCGCTCTCAACATATTCATTTCAATCCACTCAATCTGTTTTCATCTAGGACCGAACCGTATGTCAATTCGTTTCGAAACGTCATTTTTATCATTTGATTATGTTTTTTTAAACTCAAATAGTTAGGCTGATAGTTTACTGGGCAGAATTATGGCAGCATTTCAATTAATTTTTTCTGTCCAATTCTGTTCAACCAGTCTATTTACATTATAATATTATATAGTGGTGAGCACGCTTTGAGGAAGAAAAGCTTTTTTGCGAGCGAAAGAATTTCAGATTTTCTGATTCCGCCATCATTTAATTTACCTTGTTTCAAAAATGCATACAAGGCAGATTAAACATTTTCATCCGCTCATTACACATTTTAAGAGTAAGTAAAATTATGCGTTTATCTTAAATATTAAAAAATATTCTATGAAAAGAAAAAAAATTAAAAATTATTTAAATTATTTATTCTAACGTTGTCAAATAATTTAGTGGGCAGAAATCACTAATAAATTCTGCTAAGTGTAAAGACAGAAAATACGTTTAAATTATTTATGCTGTCTGAAATTTTGGTAAGTATACCCCCAGTCTTAAAGCGAAAAGTACAACCTTTTTGATATCGACACAAGCAAATTTATTTTTCGTTATAGGAAATAATAAATAATAATTTTACATATAGGAAATGAATCTAATTGATCTGTAGTAATATTAAAGTCTAGTAATTTTAAAGTTTTAACAAATTCTTTTTATTTATTGGAAGTCTAGACAAAAAAAAAAAACATAACATTTATCTTATAAAATTTTGTGATATTACGATCAAAATTTAACGATAAAAAACCTGTTTTCCAAATCCTAAAATAACGTATTTTTTCTTCTATTATATAGGTATTAAAATAAGCAGAAATAATTAATATATTTAATATATTTTGTATTGTGTAATCTTTGTTATTAATTATTTTTAATATTTCACAAATTATTTTTAAATTATGAATTAGCCATTACTGGGCAAAAATTCTATAAAGATTCAAAAGAAAAATGTAATAAAAAATATCTTTTAAAAAACAACATTTTAAGAATCATTTAAAAAAAAAAAAACAAAAAAAAAAAAAAACCAGGTATTAAATAACAATCAAGTTTTTCTCTTTTAGCATATAAGCGCCATCTTAAATAAGTAGATGTCTGTCTTTAAATCAAATTTATCAAATTAATCGTTAATCGCGACATTGTATGCAAATTTTTTTTCTTTCATTTTTTTATAAATGTTCCGAAAAGCTTTAAATTGTCGCAATTAGTTTTTTTTAATTCAAATTCTTTTTAAATTTCCAATAAACGAGAATTGACTGAATTTTTCTAAAAATAATAAATTAATAATGATTAAAAAAAAAACAAATTAATTATTTTCATACAATAAAAGTTATATATATATGTATGTACATATTGTATATATATTAGCGAATAGGTATTCCCCAATAACAAAAAACGAAATTAACAAAACAAAAAATTAAAAAAAATTCATTACTTTATACATAGTATCTAGTGAATTTGAATTTAATTATTAACATTTTAAAATAAGAGGAGAGTTGTTCAATCTAACAATAAGATGCAAGCAAGACCGACATTTTAAATATTTTTTTGTTTTTTTTAAATATTTTAGAAGGAAATGCATACCATGATAGACTTCACGGTTGTTATTAATACAAGTTGATAAAAAGAAGTGATTACTTTTTTAGACAGCCTGTAGTGACTTTAAAAGAAATATTATATTACAAGTATTATATTAATACTTGTATATATTAATTATTATATTATTATATATTTTTTTTTTTTCTGAAGACTGGTGGCAGTCATAGAAAATATTTATTAAGGAACGCACACAAAACCTTTATGAATGTTTTTAACTTTAAACTATTAAACACTATTTCTTATTTTCTGACTCAACAATAGGTCAAAACTATTTGGCATTAATATACTTATGTGGGATATTCCCTAGGCAATAGAGAATCATTTCTATGTGATAGATACGAAAATTTGAAATTAATTTAAAAAAAAACTGATTAAAGAACAAGTTTTAAGTTTTAAAGAACTTTTTTTCTAAGGTTACTTTCATCAACTGAACGCTACTTGTTTTTTATGCAAAGCATAACATTAGTGTGAAGATATTTGTTCGGGAACTTTTGGTATGAGTGCAAGTTGTGTTTAGTTTGAGATGTGAAATGTAGGGGAAGATATCGAGATCAAATGAAAAACTTGGAAAGAGGGTTTGAATATAGAGGATCAAAGAAAAATGTTTGGAGGTGGATGCTACAAAAGATGATTTTAATAACGTTTAAAAAGAGCCATATATAAAAAAAATATTAAATCTACAGAGGTTTAAGAGGCAAATGCTTTTACCAAAATTTTATTTAACTTTCATTATTAACGTTGAAAATTTTTTTCCATTATCTATTTAATGACACACCGAAATAATCAACAAAAATTTTTAATCCGTTTCGTTTCTAGTTTCTTTCTGACTATAATATTTATTTATTTATTTATTAAGCCTTAAAAAAAAATAATATAATTATAATATTATTCATATAGATTTTTGATAAATAAGTTTAAGTTTTAATTAAACGTGAACTTAGTTTGTTAATCTCCAAAAGATATCAAGATAGCTTATACTTTCTTCAACACAAGCTATGTTGAATTTTTGTAAATGTTACGCTTTAATCTCATCTACTGTTTATTTATAGGTTATTGACTTGGGATTTAATAATAGTATTTTAGTATTCAGGATTAAATGTTTAACTTTGGCAACTTACTTTTTTCCCCTGAACAATTATACTAAATTTGTATAAATTATCTATAGGATGACATTAAACTTCAATGAAGGATACAATTTACTTTGATATAAGCTTTTTAAAAAAATTCCTTTAAATATTATTATTTAAAGAAAAAGATTTTTTTTTTTGTTTGCAGTTTTTATGTCCCTGTCACATAAATGTGATAAGAAAATTACACAGCCTTTCTTTTCCAGGTGTGACGAAAAATGTCATAAGGGGAAATTATTCTTACGACGAGACGAGTGTTTATTCCAACACAAATACAGCGTATACAGTATCTTCGGTATACAGCGTATTATAAAGGCCCTTACCTACTAGGCCACCGATGCCTCAAAAAAAATATTTTTATATTAAGTACCTTTATAAACTTTTTTGCGATATTCAATTTTATAAGTTATGGAATTATTTATTATTACATTTTTGAGAAGTTTGAATTAAACAAAATTATTGATATTAAATAACATTAGTTGTATTTTTATTAAATTTTTTTATGATCTGCTTTGATGTCAATTTTTACGATTCTTTTAATAATAAAATATTTATTAAAAAAAAAAAAAGCACTTTTCATCGTGATTTTAGCAAAAGTTGCCAAAAATTGTAGATTTGCAAAAAATAGGAAGACAAATCTACATATTATTATCATACATATTACATGTATGAAGGCACTTATATACATATGTATATCGTCTGCTGTTATTATATATTTAATTTATATAAAACCTGATTAAAATTTAAAAAAAAAAATAGTAAAAAAATTGTTAATCCGTTTTGTATTTAAAGATTAATTAGTTTTTTGATTTGATTTTATTAAATGACAATCAGAAATCATTTAAAATCAAAATAGAACTGACCTATCTAATAAAATTGTTTGTTTGTTTCTTTTTTTTTTTTTTTTAAGACGTTATCAATGAATAAAATATAAACTTTAAATCACTTTTCTGGAAATAGATTTTTTTATTTTTTTTTTTTTTTAGCTTTTTCTTTGTGTACAATTATTTAATATATTGCGACTTAATAGTTTCTAAAGAATTCAATTTTATTTTTTATTTAAAAAAAAAATCTGTTTAAAAATCCAAAAGAATAAAACAAAATATATACAATACATACCATATGGGTATCCAAAATATAAAAAGGTGATACAAAATTATAATTAATTATTAAAAAAAATTAACCTATTAATAAAACATAATAGAAAATTAAAATAAAACAAAAAATCAAAAAAAAAAACCGTCCTAAAAACTAAAAAAAAAAAAAAAAATTATTTTATAAAATTAATTTGAATTGTTCATGACATATTCAGTTGAATAATATAATGAGGCAATAATTTGATAATGCGGTTTTTCATTAAAAACAAAGTATTAAAAATTTTTTTTTACCGTTATTATTGTCACAGTAGTTTTTTTGTACTTTAAAACTGGTTTTTGTTTCAATTTTGTTACTGACTCTTTTATATACTTTTATTTTTGTGATGATCTTAAAATTGATAATATTTTAAAATAACGAACAATTATTACGCAGTTAATACAGAAAAGCTTTCAAACCCTAATGTTACGAATCGTACCCAACCAAATGAATGTGTTTTCGTTATCAATATATTAATTCGTTCCTGTTTAATGATTTCAAAAATCAATGCCTTCTGAATTTTTATTAAATAAAAAAAAAATTTTTTTTTTTTTGTTTATTCCTCTACTACATAAATATGACAAGGAAATTACGAAGCCTTTCCTTTTCAGGCGGGGCAGCAAATGTCGTAAGGAGTAATTATTCTTACGACGTGTGTGGGTATCGAACCCACCCTTCCTCGGTATTTATTAGGTATTTTATCCGCTTTTACCCACTAGCTCACAAATGCCCCATAATTGAATAAATATGAGTATATAATTTAATATTAATTTGATCGTACATTGAATTTGATCGTCCCAACTTTTAGTCGTGTGCTTCGCCCCGTTAAAATTCACCTATCAAAAAACTTTTATATGTTTTAAATTTGTGACATTTTTATCATTAAATCCTCCGTTTAAAACTTTTGAAAATGTTAATATTTATGTAGTTTTTATCTGGGGGACGATATTATTAATCTCAAAAGAGTATAGGCGACTAATGTGGAATGATCGAACAGTAAAAAAATAAATTTTCAGAAAAAAAAAAAAATTTTTAAATTCAATTAAAAAAAAAAAAAAAATAAAAAGATAAAGAAAGAAATCTTATTTTCAAATGTTATATTATTATTATTATTGTTATTATAATTCAAAAAAAAAAAAATTAATTTATTTAATATGAAATGGTGTATCATGGTATTAATAAACGATGCTAATAGTGTCAAAATGCTAATTATATCATGTATGAATATTAAGTCGCAAGTCGTTAATCTTTGAATATTAATCACTAAATGGCGATCATTATAATTTTACATTTTATATTAATACATAATATTATTACTGTTATATAAATAAATGGTTGGTTTATTTAAAATCGTATAACTACATAGAATAATTTAAAGCGGTATACAAAAAACAAAATTTAATATTAAAGTCAGATTAATTTTTGTTTTGGTAATTACATATTTGTTTTTGTCATTTTTATTTAATTTTTTTGTATTTTTGTTTTTTTTTTTTTTTGGAGTTTTTTGATTTTAGTTATTTTTAATTGTAAACGATCATTGATAATCCGGATTTTATATTTTTAGTTTTTTTTTTGCTTTAACTGGAAAAATGTTTTTTTTTTTTTTTTTTTGAAAAATAATTCACGCGACAAAAAATTTTGTTGCGTCGTTGCGTTATTAAACATTTTGTTTTGTTTTCTTTTGTTTTTTTATTAATATAATTATTATTAATGAGTTTTTGAATTTTATGATTGTTTTTTTTTTTTTTGTTTTGCGAAACAAATAATAAATGAAGTTGTTTTAATATTAGATTTTTATTTTTTGTATTCATTAAAACTAAAAAGAACGTAGTTTTTATTATTTTTTTTTATTGTTTATATTCTTATGTATGTATGTATATGTAAATGAGATTGCGAATAATAATTCGCAATATTTGGCTTCTACAAACATACATACATATGTATATTATTATTGTTTTTATCGCGATTGTAATGATTATTTAATTATTTTAAAGGTTGTCTATTTTTAGAAATACATAATGTATGTATACGTATCTATAGATACTTGAAAAATATTTATTTTTATATGATGATTAAAAATGAAGGCACTTTATTTAGATACTTAAATAGGTACCTATTATTGTTTTATAAAGTGAACTTTTAGATATTATATAAAATTGCAGTATTGGATGAGCTCATCTTAAAAGTAAGAATATTGTTAGATTTAAAATTTTAATATTTGTTATTTCCGGGTTGATATAATCATTGTTAAATTTAAATTAATTGTTTTAAGTTATAGCTTTCAAGAAAATAAATTCGTTTTTTTGTGTAATCTTTATAATATGTATGAATGTTTAAGATAGAAAATATACATAGGTACATACATACATATTTTAAGATTTGAAAGTGACTTAAGATATTTTTTTTTATCTTGTTTTGATTTACATAATATGAATAAAAAAACTTTAAGTATAAGATTTTTAAAGGTTAATTATTTTTTTCATGAAATGAATGAAAAGAAGAAAACTATTTGGATTATATGTATGTAGGTATATATTTCAAAATGAAAGAAAAAAATTAATAATTTCCAAATAAAATTACAAAATTTATTAATTATGATTTTTATCACATTATATATGATTATGAACCTCAATATGATTATGAATCTTATAGGGAAATTGACGCAACAGAGAGCGTGGAAAACTTTCTCTGCACCTGTCGTTCTTAGTCTGTCCCAGAAAAAGACAGAAATATCTCGATAGTTCTTTTTCAAAGATTTAGGTAAACTCTCTGACATGGTTCTGAGAAGCTTCAAAGCTTCTTCTGTTAGAGTGGTATTATCGTGGCAGAATCTACGAAAACCTAACATCGACTCTGACCGTATAGGTTCTCTTGGCCGTTTTAGGTTTGAAGGTACACTGCGGACCTACAGTTTAGTTATTACTAACTCGTTAATTCAGTCTTCATCAATAAAAATTAAATAATTATAGTATGATTAATATGGATTGAAATTCCATTCAAGAAGACATCTGCGAATAAACTTTTTAGATCATCAGAGATACAAAAGACATCAAAATAAGATTTTCCATAAATAATAGAAGAATATCAGATTAGTCAGTACCTGTTACATGTCAATTAATTATGAATAAAAGTTCAATTATCTACTAACATTTCAATATATGTATGTATATAATTTTGATTATCTACTATACTGCCATATTAGTATTAATTTTTCCATCGAGTTCCGTTATATTTTAATGTTGTTAATGATATTTTTCTTAATGTACAAAAAAAAAAAAAAAACACCTATACTGCAAGTAATTGAACCAACTTCAGTTTTGTTTACTAACTTACTTGTTTATATTACATAAAATATTTATAAAATTGCGTAAGAAATAAAAATTAAGTGTTATCTTTAAAAAATAAATTTAAATAAATTTTTCTTATCCTTCAACAGCTTTAAAAAAAAAAAAAAGCAAAACAAGACAATAACAATAACAACATTAATAAAACGAAAATTTTATCTTTAAACGTGAAAATCTTAAACAAATCATTATAACGGTATCTTATCATAATACTTTTTTTTTTTGGTTTTTTGGCTTTTAATAAAACGAAGACGCCGTCAAAATCTTAATAATTCAGTATAAATTTTAACGTTCTTTTTTTTTGTTTTTGATTTTTTTTTTTTTGTTAATTTTTTCTATTTATTTTCCTCTTTTTGTTTT
Organism: Poecilobothrus nobilitatus; assembly: GCA_947095535.1. NCBI lineage: Eukaryota > Metazoa > Arthropoda > Insecta > Diptera > Dolichopodidae > Poecilobothrus > Poecilobothrus nobilitatus. The sequence goes on from OX352774.1 coordinate 33,009,212, forward strand.
AACTTAAATTTTACTGTTATCTTAAGATAAGATTTTTTAGCGCGAAAATAAAAACAAATACAAAATAAAAAAAATGGTAAAAAAAGCACAGTTACAAGAAATGTAAATAAAGTAATAGTAGTAGTATTTATAGTCTAGGTAGTACAAGATATGTTACCTGTTACATGTCAACCACCAAATTTAAAAAAAAATTTTTTTACTATTATTTTTTATGTTTTGGTGTGGTTTGTTTTGTTTTTATTAATAAATTATACAAGTGCTTATAATAAATATAACAGTAAATTAATGGCGCCCATAATCTTCATCTTTATCGCACACACAGTTTTTAAAACTGATTGATGGAATGTAATAAAACAAAAACAAAAACTAAAAAAAAAAATTCTAGCCAAGTAATACAGTTTATATAAGGTAAAAAAAAAAAAAAAACTCAGGGATAGTAAGGTATCTTATAGATACAAGATGAAATAAAAAAAAAAAATTGAAATAAATTTGCGATTCACAAATTGTGATTCGCGAGAGTAATTACTGTTACTTTTTTTTTAAGCATTTTCATGATGAAAAAAATTATTGCAGGAAATGATTTATAATGTTAACTTTAATTAGTGGTTATAAAATACTTACTGTTATTACTTTTTTGTCTGTTAACTTTAATTCTTTTTTGTTTTTAATATTTAGTTTTTTTTTTTTTTTTGCACTAAAAAAATTTATTTCAGTTACTTAAAATTTAAATTGATTGTAATTTTTTTTTTTAATTCCTGTTTTTCTTGTGAATTAAAAAAAATGTTTTTTTTTAGACAAATTTCGGCCTTGACAGGGATTAAAAGAAATTAACAAATTGGTTTTCAGAAAATGTTGCAAACTTTAATACTAATTATTAAGCAATTTCAATTTTAATCAATTTGAAGATCCGGGTATCTCGAAAGTTTGAATTAAAATCTACTTTCTAGTTGCTGCACATAACAAAAAATCGAATATATGCCTATGTATATTATATATACATTTATGCACATACATATATTAAAAAATAAGGATGAACATAAGCAACAATAACCAAAAGTATAACGAATACGAGGGGTAGCAGAGAAAAATCAAATTTCCAATGAAGAAAACTATGAAAAAGGGAAACTATTCTGAAGGGAAAATTTTTATAATAGCTAGTAGACAACGAAAAAATTGAAGTAGGGAGGAGGTGCATATTATGAACTGAAGGTGTAAAACTATTGAAAAAATCGTTCGAGATGTAGTACCTATACCTATATGTACTTAAGAAGCAAATTCAGTTTAAGATCAGATAAAAGTTGAAATCGGCCTGAAACGTTAAGAACTAATAAAGAAGACGGTTTACTTTATTGAACTCAATGTTTAAAAGTCACTGATTTAGATTCAGAAAATTGTGATATTTTTATATTAAACGTACGGTCTTACAAAATCTTGAACATAATCTGTTTAATTTAAAAATCACTTACTTGTATTATAAAATAGTAAATGAAAGCAAATTGAAAAGAAAAGTTTTTTTTTAATTTCGTAAAGAATTTGTAAACTCAGAAAAACTTGTTTAGATTTTAGTATGCTGATTTAATTTATTTTTTTATTATTTGTGCAAATATAAGATAAATGTCATAATTAGTCAACCAAAAACATATTTAGGCATAAACCAATGGTTAAGGTAATAACAAATTTTGTTTTTTATTTATCTTTTTTTTTTTCGGAATGAGTAATAAAATTTAATATTTGTAAAAGACTTATAAATATTTTATTATGAAATTATTTTGTATGTATCATAAGTGGTCATCATTTTTGTCATAAACTTAAAATAGCCACTACTAGTCTTTGGTATATACATATATACATATTGTATGTACGATTATATTTTGTTGGATATGTTTTATAATAAAATCATTGTATAGGCATAATTTTTTTTTAGAAACGATAATTTTTAATAGAATTTTTGATAAGAAAATCATAAATTTTAATTTAAAAATATAAATATTGATATTTTTTTACAACAGTGTATACTTAATTATTTCTGTTAGATTGGAAATTTATGCTTATGGACATTCATGCGATGAACGCAACAAACAAAATTCAACAGTAAATTTTAATAATAAAATAAACATAAAAAAAATATTTATTAATGTTTTTTTCATGACTAATTTTTGAACTGCGAAAAAATTCAAATGCAAAAACAAAGATTAAAATGTTACTAAAAATTTCGATGGTAACACTAAATAAATCATTAGTTAATGGTTTATTTAATTAGTTTTTAAACGTATAAATATTTCTTAACAAATCCTTAGCTGAAGAAAACCCCGAACAATTTCTTCTAGAATCCTGTAATCCTTTATACACTCTTCAATTAAATGATTCTGTCAGAAAATGTTATTAGTACAGGTTTAATATACTATATTATTTTATGTAGTCTTCAATTAAATAAATCTGTCACAAAATGTCATCATTACGACTTAATTATACTTTTCCTTCAAAAAGAAAAAAAAAAAAAACTGGAAATTTTTAAAATCAATGATCTTACTTGGTAAAAATAGAAAAACTCTCTTGAAATGAACTCTATTAGAGAAGATATATAATATAAAAGATTATCCTAGATTGCAGTACTTAAATCATTCTGTTAAACTTTTACTATTTTTTGATTGTCATATATTTTCGATGTACATTGTCCCCTTCTAAGTGATTTCATTATACAGAAAAGATAAATCTACACGGAAAGTCGGATTTCCAATGAAAGAAAATGAACGATGACAAAAATACTACAGTAGAGAGATGGGGTATATTAAAAACGATATTATGAAACTAAGGTGTACAAAATTTTAATACAATCGTTTAAAATATAGTAAATAGGAAGAAAAGAAAAGAAAAGATATACAATGTTAAACTGTGATTTGTGTATTTAAAAGTCACTGATGTTCATTGGAAAAAATGTGATATTATTTTTTAAACACGATCTTACAAAAATCTTAAACATAAACTGTGTAATAAATAAAGCACTTATGTTAAGTACTTATAAGATCTTACTTGATGAAAATAACGAAATCATCACAATACGCTATTGAAAAGATAGAACATATAGCAGGCGTATAAAAATGTATGCAAAGTTGTAGTAAATACTTCAATCAACCGATTAATTTTTTTTTTTTTACTTTCGATTGTCATGTATTTTTTTCATATATATATAGATTGCCCCATTTAAATGGTTTCTGTATACTGTAAACTGAACCTGTTGTAAAATTTTAGTTTTATTTTTTATACCCGTATGAACTATGTTCAAGGGTATAATAAATTTGCCATTACGTTTGTGACACCTTAAAGGAGTCGAGCTAGATATAGTGTCAAAGGTATGGATCGGCTCAGAATCGAATTCTGAGTCGATTAAGCCATGTACGTCCGTCCGCACGATAACTCAAAAAATAAAGAAGCTAGGGGGCTGAAATTTTTTTTACGTCACTTTTGCAAAATTGTTAGTTTTGCTATTTAAATCCAACATTTTCGGTCGGCGGGTTCGAGTAGCTGCCATACAACTTCTATCTTTATATAGAAATAACTCAGTATCTATTCAAGCTAGGTTTCTGAAATTTTGCAAATGATGATCAAGTTTTATGGCAACAACTTCTGTAAAATTTGGTTGTGCTGGTGCGGCGGGTTCGGATAGCTGCCATACAACTTCTCCGTTTAAATGAGAATAACTCGGTTTTTATTGAAGCTAGGAATCTGAAATATAGTAAAGAGGTGTCGAGTTACATGCCAAAAACTTTTGTAAAATTTGATTGGTCTAAAGCAGCCGGTTCAGGCTTCTTGCATTTCTTGGAACTTAATGAAGCTAGGCGCAATAGATTCGGGTAGCTATCATACAACTCCACAATTTACATAAATATATCTCTGTAGTTCGGTACAAAACATCTGAATGTTTTTAAAAGATGATCAAGTTTTATAGAAACAGGATATATTACGTTCATACGGGTATCCCAGAGTTGACACAGTCTACTCTACTGCACTCTTCCTCGTTTTTTTTAACTTTTAAATATGACAAAAATTAATTATTTTATATTTATATCTGCAATTGTTTTTTTTAATGTTTTGCATCAGTGATTTGCAGCACTGATTAAGAAAAATGAATTTGTGAATATTTAACAATGTTGCAAATTCATTTTTTGTTTTTTTTTTATTAAAACAGAAAAAAATAAAAATACCGGAATACATCTTAATAATTTTTTTTACAATTTTTTTAATGAATTAATTGAATTTTTATGATATTTGAATAAAATCGACAAAATTAAGGTATAAAAAAAAAAATTGTTCATTTATTATTATGACAGCATATTTGTATGTATGTATGTATTTATACTGTATAAAGTATTTGTAGTATCTAAAAAAGTAGATAAAAAAAAAATTTCTTGGAAAAATTTTTTTTATCAAATATATACATATAATGTATGTATTTATAACTTTTGTAGTATGAAGTATCGTTTACCAATTTGTTTTTTTTTTGTTTTTTTTTTATTTTGTATTTTTTAATTATTCGCGATAATTTAATTAATGTGAATTGTTTTGCAAAATTTTATTACAACTAAATTATTTCAGGTGAAATATAAGATGAAGTACTAAAAAAAATATAAAAAAGAAAAAAAAAAACGCAAAGATAATGATGATAAATGATAATATATGTAATTAATAGAAAGCAAGATTAAGATGGGATTGTCCCTCGCGTTGTTTTGTTCGGTTCTAAGAATAGTGTAAATTTTTTTTTTTTAAAAAATTTATTTATCGCTATTTAGATTTTTTTTTCTTATTTTGAGTATGTGGCCAAGGTATTAAAAATTTTGCAATTTTTCATTTATTTTTAAAAGGGAATCCCAAAAATTATTTTTCAATCATATTAATTAAAATGTTGCGTTTTAATTAAAGAGAATTGACTAAAACAAAATGTATTTTAAAAATTTATATGTATTTCAAAAACGTTTTAAAAACTTATAAAAAAAAGTTGTCGATCCTTATTTAAAGACATGATTGTTTATTGTTTAATTTATTTAAGAGTTTTCTAATTTTATATTTATAATAAACTGAGAATTCCAACAGTCTTCCACTTGAGACACTGCGCAGATAATGGTGCATGCAGATTCTGGCAAGAACAAGAAGAATCTTTAAGGCACATTCTCAAAAACTGCGTCATTTTACTCCTAATAAAATATCTGAACGAAGAGGTATATTGCTTTACCGAAGATGAACTGCCAGCAATAAACCTTCTACAGATTTTTAGTTTCTTAGAGGCAGTCTGTAAGGCTGACAGAAGTATTAAAAGTAAAGGTAAAATTTAGAACACGTAGTCAGAGGGGTGACACAATATATCTACATATACAGGGTGTCGAAAACGGTAAAAGATAAGAGAAAAACGAATGAATATGAATTTGAAGTATGAATTTAAATTGAAGCTGAGCAATAGTTGATTTTGAAAATGAAATAAAATTGAAACATTAGTAACGATTTTTTATGCAAAAATTACAGTTATTTTATAAAAATAGTGTAAAATATCAATAAATTGGAATATTAGTGTTAAACCCCATACCTTCAGCTAGCTAACGACACTTAAACGAATCTTTTATGTTATACAGGGGCAAAGATATTGTTATTTCTTTAAAAAGGTAACGAAATTACTTTGAAGGCCACTATCTCGGAAATCATTAGAAATATACCTCCCCCGTCCCTCGTCCAGAACAATTTTTTGTTTGTTATGAACTTCTCTATCACCTTCGTTCTTCGTGATTTTTCAGTTATGGACACCCTGTATATCAAAAAGTCGCAGTTATATGAAGACACCTAAAAATAAGTCGCACTTAAATTTTGAGATGTTTATTGAAAATTTTTATTCTCATTTTCGGATATGAAAGTTCAGTTTTGAATATTGTGGCTACAGATGTAGTTATGGATTGACCGAAGGAGGTTAATTTTTCAATATTAAGTTATAAAATTGGTATTTTGAATAAGACTAAATTTATATTATAAGCAAAGTAAACTATAAGCAATGTAATTACAATAGAAAAGTATAAAAATGCAGTGAGACAATAATTAAAACTGACTTATAACTTTGAACTAAATAGCCATAGCCATCAACAATCAAAAAAGCTTTAAAAAAATAGAAAAAATTTTCTTGAAGAAAATTTACAAAATCGAAATAATCGAATTAAAAAAAAAAAAACAAATTGAATTTCCATGTTTCTGTTATGTGTTTAATGTATACATTTTATGTACTAATAATAGAATTAAAAAAAATTACAAGTTCAAAGTCATTTTTATTTTTTTTTTTATATTTTGTTTACGTAAATAAATACCGCTTGTATAAATACATCCCATAAATTCATAAACCAATAAAAAAAAAAAGAAAAACCACAATAAAATTAAAGATAAAATTATAAAGAAATAGAAAAAAAAAATTTTTTTTTTTAATTTAAATAAAAAACTAAATTTAACTAAACATAAAAAAAAAAGAGGAAAAATTACAAAAACTGGAATTACTAAGGCAAAAATTTTTTACGTATATAAAAATACATAAACAGGTAACTGCCACTTTCACATTTGGTGCCTTTTTTACTTTTATGAATTACTTTGATACAAATACGGCCATTTGTGATGTCATTGATGACCTCGCCGAAACTACTTATCTAGAAATTTGTAGTAATTAAGCTCTTCCTTGTTTTTTTTATAGATATTTTGTGTAGATCAATTAAAATCACTGATACCATCTCACGAAGAATTTCAAAGTACCACTAGAGGAGCAGCAATTACTCTATCCCACTACATAAAAATACGTACGTGGTGCTAAGTAGGCAATTTTTCAATTTACAAGTTGCCTAATTAAATTCAAGATGAATCTAAACAAAGTCATCATTCACATTAGCTTCCATCTGATTCTGGGGTATAATGTCGCAAGTAAAAAGATTGGAAGCATAATATCGGGTAACCGCCAAAAATGTAACTGACGAAATGTTGTTATAATTAATTTAAATTTAATTGGAAATATTTTGGGAAAAAGACAATACCGTGATTTCGAATCCAACTGTAAAATTCCTCAAATATTCTGTAATAAGCGTATAACTCTGATTTTGAATCCAACTCTAAAATCCCTTTCTTGTGACATTTTGTCGGGCCACTTTTATTCAATATGATATTTTTACCGCGACATTGTTATTCACGACCATTTTGCCGCTACATTTTGGACTGTTACCCTTCCAATTCCTCTTTATCCGCATTTTTTCCATGGTTATCTTATCCTATATAGTCACAAATACTTTTAGTACAACGGAATATAATCTTAGATTGTGATTTATAAAAAATAAAAAACTATTTATATCTACATATTTATTTATAACTGTAAAATGTATAAAATCTATATATATATAAAACATAATACATACAATATTATCTAAAGACAAATAATTATTAGTTCAAGTTCAATAGTACAAACATAATATAAACGTGTATCTTAATACGTAACAGTTAAAAAGAGAAAAAGAAATATAAACAGAATTTAATTTAATAAAATTATTAAAGAAAAATTAAGAACAAATTAAGAGATGATATTTTCAAAAAATCTTAATGTTAAAAGATAAAACATAACAGTATTTATAGGTAAAATATTTTCAATTTTCAGTAAAAAATAATAGATATAAAATTTTTTTAGTAAGTTGATCAATTTCTTGGAAAAGGAAATATAATTCTCAGCCCATAAAAAATTTTGCTTTTTATATTAGCATAATGTGTAATTTTTTGCGTTTTCGTGCCTTTGACCGTCCGTTGTCTGTTTACTTTTACGCAATTAAATATAGAGCAATTGAATTTTAAAAATGAATTATTTTGAAATGATTAAAGTCAAAAACTTTTTTTTATGTATCATCCATATCCATTCCGAAGCTATAGAATGTTATTTAAAATTGGTAAAAGCGCTATTTTGCAATTAAATATTTAAATAACTGTAAAATTTTACAAAATGTTGCTTTCATATGATGTCTGAAACGCTTTTAGCCAAAATATTCAAATTTGCTGAAAAAATGACAAAAGAAAAATCTTTGAGAAAAAATATCTCAGAGAAAATGTTTGTAAACCACCGTTAGTAACCATTTAAAAGTTGTTATGAGTGAAAAATTAAAATCTTTCCCTATTTTGGCACAACTAGAATCTGCATATCTATAAATGCAAAATATTCTTAAAGTATTTTTTCAGGTAAATAACTTTTCTTATATTATACAGAGTTTCCGTAACTTAATTTTTTACAACTATTTCTTATATAAAAAATTAAAAAAGTTCGCCTTTCATCTTTTGAAAAAGTTCGCCTTTAAAAAGCCTTTAAGCTTTGGCTTTACATATTATACTAAGCTAATTTAAAAGCACGCAGAATGTTTTACATTATATCGAAAATCATGCTGGCTGGCAACAAAAAAAGTAATTATTTAGCTATATTTTTTTGTTAAGCGAATTATCTTAAGTACCGAACCTAAATTACGGCGTGTATGACGTACGACGTCCGTCAAAATCCTCTCATGTTTATATATTTTATATGAAGATGACTGAAATACGCTAAGTACGTACATTAAGAATTCGAATTTCCAATTTTGACACAACGTATTTTTTTTTTTTTTTGTTGTTGCCCTTTTGTATTTATTTATATTCTCACAGTCATATTCTAGATTTCAATGGCAGAACGTCGACGTTTTATTTCGGTATACGCCCGCGTATCAATATGTCAACGTATGTATGTCGAACGTCGCAATTTAGGTTCGGCACTTAAGAACTGTTGAAATTTAAAGGTGCACACATTGTTACAGATAAATTATTCTTTTATAATAAATTACTTATTTAATTACAAATTCTTAGGGTTTGACTTTCCAACAATTTTACTTGACTAATTAATTGTTAATCTGCAATATATACATCTGTACTTATGTATATATGTATATTTATTCCATTTTTAATTTTTCTAGTTAAGATTCTGGTAAATTTTTGAATAGTTGGAGCTTCTTAAATTTTTTGCTTTTTATCTTACCTATGAATTTATATTCCTTTAGTTAGCATAATCGCATGTACATTTTCTAATATTTCTAATCATTTTAGACTGTTTTTTTTTTCTTCTTGGTAAAATTATTCCTACTTGCTATATATTTAGTACCATTTTCTCTTATCAATTTAAATGTTATTAGATATTAGTGACAACAAAAAAATAAATGCAAATATCAAAAACATATTGTTGGCGCCTTTTGTAAATGTCCGCCCTTTAAAAAATTAAATTTTTTTTTTTATGAATTAAAGAGATAAGATATGAACCTGTTACAAATAGTAGGTATGTGACTAAAATATTTTCATTCATACTAATTTGGAGCCAGGAAAAAATTAATTGCACATTATTTTTTTGATAAGATGTGATAATGGAATGTTAAACAATTTTGTTTTTCTTACTAGATATTGTTATTTAAAAATAGTCGATTTACAGTACAAAAGTCAAAAATTATGCAATAGCAAAAGTTTTCAAATATAAAATATGTATATAGAAATCCAGTGATGAACCATTAAAGTTTACATGGAGCAAACATTTGCAATATATTTTGTTTTTTGAATTTGAGATCGATTTTATTATTCTAATAAAACCTTATTTTATCTTCAAAGATTATATCATAACCTAATAACTTGTCATAAATGACAAAAGTAAAATAAATTCATATAAAATGTATTACAAGTAAATACTTTTAGGTGTTTTTGAATTTTTATTAAATGCACGTGACTTTTCGTAAAATTTTTAAAATCAACAACTAAGACTTGAAGAATTTCACATTAATATTGTACAAAAAGTAGGATAATGAATATATAGGATAGGATAATGATGGAAAAAAAAGCAGATGAAGAAAAATGAAAGGAAAGGAAACAGCCCAAAATGAAGCGGGAAAAATTTCGTAAACGAAAATGTCTCGACAAAAATATCGTGTTGAATAAATGTCGCCGGTTATGATTTTGTAACATAAGACCGTTTTTAAAATAAAATATCACAATTTTGTCAATGAATATGAGTGACTTTTAAACTCACAAGTCACAGTCTCTTTATTTCTTTACGCAGATTCGAATTCTGCATTCCTCAAAATCTATATGGTTTATATCTTCAATCAATTTAACTACGGTTTCCTAAATAAATAATATTTTTTATTTATACTTCCTCTATTCTTAATGATTCAATGGATATGTGAAACAATAATTCCCTTTTATCTTTGAAAGCTTTATCACTGAAATGAAGGTACATAATATTTTCATTGAGATTTAGATATTTTTCCCGCCGTTAGATATTTTCCCGCCCGCCGTTAGATATTTTTCTGTTAGAAAATACAAAAAAAAAAAATACCCTAAAACAGAAATAAGGGTAACTGTTAGGGGCAATGAATTTTTAATTATTTTAACACTTATTATTACATACTCCATAATCTGTCTGTAAAATTCATTTTTTTAATATTTTGTTTTATTTGGGAATTTTCAATATTCATTACCATTTTATAAAAATATTTTTCCTTCATGTAATAATTATTTTCTCATCACTTTATTATGTTATTAAAATACTTGTGCAAAATGTGCACTTATGTTTCGTTTCATATGAATCCAATAATTAATGATAGTTGAATCAGACTGAAATCCAGTAAAAAAAAATATTTCACTTTTCCTTGAGCTTGAACCTGGAGCCGTCATGTTGAACGGTCGATATTCTAACCCTATTGCTATGTCATTCATCCACATTTTATGAAAAACTTTTGTCAAATAATTTCTATTGAGAAGTATCTTGGTAAATCGTGGTAAAGTGTGTGATTTGTAAAACAAAGAATTTTTTTTTTTTTTAAATATTTAATTATGACTTCAATTAAAATGTTTAAATTGAACTTAAATTTTATTTTTTATCAACAAAACTACAGAAATTCATAAGAAAAATAAAAAAAAAATATTAAAAAAGGTAATCTTGAATACAATTTGTACTTTAAATTAATTCTAAGAATTTTATTATAAAAAAAAAAAAAAAAAAAAAACTGATAAAAATTGCAAAATATGTTTTGGCGTCATATGCGTCATATAATTTTTCTCATTCTTTTTGAAATGTCAATATATTAAATTGTCAATTTAATATATAATAATTAAATATATATATGTTTATGTCAATTTAATATATATATGTTTAAATAGGAAAATATTTTTATAATACAAAAATTATGTTTGCAGTGCCAAATTTCGTAGAATTGAAATTTTATTTTTAGGTTTGTAAGTTTTGTTGATATCAGTTGATTAGCCTTGACAGTGAAAAATAGTTAAGTACCTATGTGAAGTTTTTTTTTTAAATATTTTTATATATATTTTTTTTTATTTATTTGACAGGTGACTGATTTTTTATATGATTGTAAAAATTAAGTACGAAAGAAAAAAAAAAAATATTATGGGTTGAAGGGATTTAGATGAACGAATAATAGCTTGTAGAATATTTTTAAAGTGATTATAATATGTAGGTGATAAATTATGGTATTTCCGTTTTAATTTTTACCTAGGTATAATTTTTTTTTTTTTTAATACAGGATTTGATTGGCGCCTTAATTGATTATTGATAAAACTTAAAACGATGAATTTCTTTTAAAAATGTAAATAATAAAATATAAAAGTTTATAAATAGGTATTATAAAAATGCCTACATAAGATAAAGATTAAAAAAATATACCTATGTACCTACATATTATCTATCTTGCATTTTTTTCCAGTTGATTACCATATTATGTCTTTTACTTTTACGTAAGATAGGATAATGCATTTTCTACGATAAATTAAATCTTGTGACTTCTTTAATTTTTATATGAAATAATTTTTAAATTGTATTTTAAATGTAATTATCTAATTTGTGTTAAATGTAATTTATAATAATTATTTAAAGTTATTTGATATGTAAAGAAATTGTAATTTTTTTTAATTGTAATTTTAAATTGTAATTTTCAGTACACATGCATACTTATATGATTTTATTAGATATTTAAAAATAAGTTTTCTATGCAAATTTTAGGTTGTCGTTTTTATCAAAAATAGCGATGTGACTTCTTCGTATGTTGTAGTAAATCTGCTACTTTTTCGTAAGCAAAATGTACTAATTAATAGATTTTTTTAATTAATAGAGACAGAAGTTTACAGAGGCACTTTATAGTAAAAAGATTATCAAAATAAGTAAAATAAACAAAATAGAATACTATATATGAAACAAAAACATTTAATTATGTTTAAAACTAGGTTTGTATTGTATATAATAATTATAAATGAATGAAAAAAAACAAAACAGTCCTTTGGCTTAAAAACATAGAATAATATAAGGAAGGAAATAAACAGAGGAACAATTTTTTGACTTCTTAATATTGCACATTATATAATTAAATCAATAATTTATGGCAGAAATATAATATCAAATGTGGTTGTATTTGATTTAAATGAAATTCTGAGCAATGTAATAATTTAACAGCGATGTGACTTTACTACAATTGTAGCAGATCTGCTACATTTTATTTGTCGAAAAAATTATGTACGTACTTTATAGAAATTGTTGGAATTTAGTACATTTTTTTTAGAAACTATGTAACTTTTTTATTTCAGTAATCAGCATATCATTTATACTTTTACTCTTTGTAAATTATACTTTAATAAAAAAAAGTTCGAGCAAAATGGATTGTTTTTTTTTTTTAACTTTTATGACAATTGAAAAAAATAATCGAACGTTGTTATTTATGAACCTAATTAAAAACGATAGAATTACATATATGATTTATTTATTTATTTATATACAGGTACCGTGGTACATAAATGTGCCAGGTAGCTATAACCCCTGTTTTCTGGTAGGAATGTGGGGTCTACGAGATATTATGTGATATATTAAGTATTTAGATATTGCGATATATGAATATTTTTTTTTTATATTATAATTATTGTACCCAGCCGGGAATCGAACCCGATACCTCTCATTCCCTTATGAATGAGAAGCGGTGCGTCAACCACTGCGCCAATGGCTGGATACATATATGATGCTTTGTAAAACACTTCTAAGAAAAGTAAAAGAAAATTAAATACATACTCTAGGAGAAGAACTCCTTTAATATTCTGCCAAATATTAGTTTCAGATGGTGAATATCAATTAATTTAAGATATTTAACATGTTCAGATATCATTGCATTTTTTCAAGGAGTATTAAATTGTATTCGCCCTGATGATGGCAGTGATGCCGAAATATATATAGGCTTTATAATAAATAAATATAATATTTTAAGACTTATAAAAAAATAAAATATTAATAAAATTATTTTGTGGACAAAAAGTATAAATAAAAAACAATTTTTTACTCAATAAATCTAATGTTCAGATATTTTAAAATGATGATTTATACCTTTAATAATCATACCAGAACTTTTTTATTTAAGGTCAAACATATTTGTGAAAAGTTTGAAAAACATCTGTCATGTGATCTAAAATAAAGTATGTAAAGCCTCCATGTTATTTCAAAAAATATTTTGACATTTAAATTAAAAAAACAATTAACTTAAATAATTTTCAAATAATTTGTAATAAGAATATAAAATCCATTTTTAGTATTTCAGGTATAACAGGTGTACCTATATATAAATTTGTTTTTAAAAAATATTCCCATTTTTTCAGATTCTTAAATAAAGTATAATAAACAGTTTAATATAATTTTTGTTTTTTATATTATTTTCCACTTTATTTTTTACTTTCTTTTTTGTTACCTATACTGTAAAATTTATTAATTTTTCTTTTAAAAATAACCCAAAACAAAAAAAAAGGGAAAAATACATAATATTAAAATTAAATAATTATAATAACTTGTATTGTAAATTATATAATATTTTATTTCATTAAAACAATCAGAATAAAACAACTTAAAACTTACATAACCTCATATTTTCTTTACTCATATTTCAAATTATAGTAATGTTAGTTGTCCCTTTAATAAAAATTTATTTATTTTTTTAAATTCCTTTTTAGAAATAAAATAATTCTGAAAAATGTTGGGTTTTAGTTAAATTGCAAAAAAAAAAAAAAGAAAATTGTTTTTTTTTTTAGTCGTAAATAACTCTTAAATATTACAATTTATTATTGCATTTATAACTCTAATGACTTTTAAGTGCAATGAGCTCAGATTACAACGTATTATAGGTACCCCAAAAAAAAAAAAAATTGAGTTAAAAAAAAGAAAATTAAAGGTGGTTGTTAAATTAAAAAACAAAAAAATAAATTTTTAAAATAACCGTGGAATTGTAAAATTTTTGAAAAGTTACAGCTGTAGAAATTTAGTATATAACAGTCTTTCGCACTGAGGAATGGTGGTCAGCCTTAACATATTTTTTTTTCTTTTCTTTTTTAATGGAAAAGAAAAGTGTACAAAGTATAAATAACTTTTTTACAACATAAAAACATCACTTACAAGAAAAATATAATTTAACTAAATGCAATAAAAATTTTGTCGTTATTGACGGAACCGTAGTTTATTAAAATTGACTTTATGTTTTCAATTATAGTTAATTTCTATTATTTTAATAAATTTAATAACATAAGAGTTTATGACTTTTTTTTGACATATTTTTTAAAATTTTTTACAAAAATTTTACTTATTAGTTTCATTTTGCCGATAAGTCCGACCTTTTACACCGGACAATGATGCAGCAAAAACTTTAAAAAATAAATAACCTTCCTCCGTTAGAGTATGGTATCATCGTGCCATAAATCTAGAGACATTTAATACCAACTCTGGTCGAATAAGTTCTATTGCTAAGTTTTGAAGGTTATACTACAGAGCTAGAGTCTAGTGATTACTGATGTGTTAGCTCACTCTTCATCAATAAAAAAAAAATTACCTATCTCTGTATATATTTTTATCTAAAATTAATTGATTGCATCTATAGCTGCTACCTATATTGACGACATGTCACTTTTGGTCGTATGCATAAAACTGAGTTTGAACTCAAACGTCACTTTTCCAAACAAAAATACGAGCTCATGTATAGTTTTTGTATGAAAAAGTGAGATTTGAGTTCAAGCTCAGTTTTATGCATTCGACCCTTTGTTTGCAAAAGGGTTAACTTTCTGCTCTGTTTCTGTCATTTAAAGTGGTGGATAGTAATTCACGTTTTTCTTTTAATCTAAGCTTTTTAAAATGTGTTCTTATGTTATATTTCCATAATAAATATATTATGACAGTTGTGAATGACAGTATTGAATATAAAATGACAGTTAAACTAACTAATAGTATACTTTAAGTACAAAAAAAAAGTATATAAGATATCTTTTAATTTAATTTAAATTAATAAAAATAAACTAAAAAAATGTAAAGAAATAATGACGGTAAATGAAAATAATTCTATGCTATGGTAAAATAATAACAATAAAAACAAAAAAAACGAAAAAAACACCAATAAACATTACAAAATTACAAAATAAAGGAAAGAAAAAAATATGTTTTTCTCCAATGGGTTTTATGATTTTTGTAACGGAAAATGAGCTCCTTAAATTTTGCAGCAGTTCATAAAAAATTATTATTTGTCCCTTTTTCTTTAACTTATTGTTTTTATTTTGATTTTTATTTTATTTTTTTTTTATTTCATTTTTGGTGGCCATAAGAAGTGAGTACAGAGTTTTTATTTACTCGTTACAAACATAATGCAAAAACTGAAGTTATTACAGAAAATGCAATTAAGTTGTGTCGCTTTTTTTATGTTTATATTTGTGATTGTTCTTGTTTTCGGTTTTTTTTTTTGTACATTTGTCTTTTTACGAGTTACAACAAAATAAAGGACTACAGGACGAATAAGGATTAAGAAGTAAATTTAAGAAAAAAAAAAAAAAAAAATAGAAAAAAATAATTTTTTTTTTGTAAAGAATTACTTAAAGAATTTTTTAATTTAAATTTTTTCTTTAAATTTTATTTTCTTATAAATAATTTTAAAATGCAGTATAATTACTAAAAAATTGAATTTGAAAAGAAGTAACTTGAATCATAATTAAATCTGCAGTTAGTATCAATATAGGAGGAAACAAGTAATAATACTTATACTATTTTTACTTTAACTGCAGGCTTAAGAAAGTAAAAAATCTTCACTTAAAGTAAAAATGTCTTCTGTTTCATTCTGTCCATATGTTCGGCTATCTGTTTACAAAACTTCTACACCGAATTATGATGAAACAAAAAAAAAAATTTAAAAAATAATTAACCTTCTTTCGTCAGAGTGGTTGTGACATAAGTCTAAAGAAACTTAATACCAACTCTGGCCGAATAGGTTCTACTACAATTTGAAGCTTCACTATAAACCTAAAGTCTAGTGAATATAGATATATTTATAAGATCATAAACTAATGGAAATTTCTTGAGTGTTCCAAGGAAATAAATACATTCGTTGATTTTTCTACTTTGTAAAGTAAAACATGAGCCTCCCTCTTCTTAGTTTTTATAAAGATTTTAAAATTTCTTTTTATCTGACTGAATAATTTTATAATTAATCGAAATAAAAAATTACAAGCAATTAAACATAAAAAATTTAAATATTAAATCAACTATAAGTAAATAAAATTCTACATAACAATAAAATTTATATTAAAAAAATTCAACTTAATGTAAAATTTATAACTAATTTTAAGAAAGTGACTTAACTTTAAACAGTAATCCTTACATAAAATTCAACAAAACAAAAATAAAAAAAAAAATAAGTATAAAAGAAATTTTTTAATCCATTAAACTATTGAATATATGTATGTATGTATATATGATCTGATATAAAATTTAAGTGTAATTGTTCCCCATTATTAGAATTAACCAACTAAATTCAATTGCTATTATTCAGACATGAGACAGTGACAGTGTATTTTTAATAGATTTCTATATAACACTTTTATTGAATTTTTAAAAATCATTTTCTTCCATTTGATTCGTTCAATTCAATTACCCATAACTTATGAATTGTACTCTGTAAAAAAAAAAAAAAACACAAAAAAATAGTGCACCCTGATGTTTTAATGCATTTTGCGTATTCTTATATTCATTTTCACTAATAAAATATTAACAAGGCAATATGTAAAAATTAAAGGTTTTTATACATGTACATATTCAAAAAAGGATTTTTGTGACTATTTTGAGAGATATTAAGAAAAGCTGCGAAAATATGTGCATTGAAAAATATAATGTGATTGTTGTTCTGTTCCTGCAAGAGGTGTAGATTTTCAACAGACACAAAGAAAATCTAAGCGCCCTTGGTAATATGGAATTTTATCTATTAACATTACTTTATCCCGTTGCCAGTATAATGGACTAATCGCTCTGACTGCAAAGAAAGTATAAAGGTTGATGATGATGAAGCTTTAAGTTTTGCGTATTAATTTTAAAATGTGTGTTCTAGTCTCTGAGTTATATGCATTTCTAAATTTTGTTTAAGTTTACATTTTTGACCCCTTGTCGCTTAAAAGATCTCGCATTTTTTTTTCTTTTAGTTATTTATGTCATTATTAAAGTTTTTATCTTTCTGATTTCAAACCAATAATTTAAATAGTTTAGAAGATAAGATGTGGCTAAATTTAACAAAATATTAGTTTCAGATAACGGTAAATTTAAACAAAAATTAAAAATATTTTTAATAAATTTTCTTTTGTTTGATGTTTTCAGATTCTAAAAATGTTTTGTATAACTTTAATTATATAGTCATTTGAATAAAAGATTTCTTCCATTTTTGGGCATCTGTAGTTACGCAAAGAATGAGACTACATAAAAACTGTTCAACAACATTTTAAATCAGTACTACTTGACATTCAAATTTTATTTCTTTATCTCAAACTTTGTAGATATTTTGTAAACAGGAGGTTGTTGACAATCCGGACGGACAGAGTAAAACTAATAAAGAATTTTTTTCAGAATTATTTTGAAAAATGTGCAAAAAAGGATTTAAAAAGGATTAAATTTAAAAGAATGGAAATACAAAAACAAAAAAAAAAGTTTAAAGAGTTGTTCTGGTCAATTTTCACTTATTTAAAAGAAATGTAATGTAATGATATAAAACAATTTGAAGGAAAAAATTTTAAATAATTTTTAACGTTTAGTTTGAATAAAATCGTAGGTACTATTCACATTTTCCAATTCGTTATTTTATATAACTTGAGTGTTTTTGTTACAATTATATTTGAAAACTAGACCCAATCAAATTTTTAATACATATAAATAATAAGAAAAGTAAAACGCTTATACCTAACAATAATTATATGATATTTAAGATTCAATTATTTCAGTTAATATTTTTTGGTTTGTTAAGAAAGCATATTTTGACTCTTATTGATTCCTATTTGATTCCTAAGTATGATTACGACTTTTAAGTATTTTTGTTTAGTAATGATAAAATTGTTTCTAGAAAAAACCGTATTCTATGAAACGTTTAAGTTAGGTTATGTAGCACCTTCGGTATTTTTACTAATACTTTAAGTTTTTCTTTCCATTAAATTATTCCAATGAGTATAATAGTTAGTGCTATTCAGGTGCATTAAGTTAAAAATCCAGATTAGATCTAATGCTACTTTAAATGTTATAAACTAAAATATAATTTTTTAACATTTTGTTTTAAGGTTCTTTTAAATACACATTAAATTATTATAAGATAACAGAAAAATAAAAACATAAATTTTCACTTTATAATAACAATAAACTATATACACACACATACACACACAATCATTAGAAAACTTTTACACAACCCATAAAAATCAGTGACATTACATTAATACAAATGAAAAAAAAAAAAAAAAAACAAAAATTAAAATAAAAATATTTTATAATATTTTCTTAGATTTTTGACCGTAGCGTTAATGAAAACCGCATTCTGCCAGCAATCACCACAAAAGCAAAAAAAAAAACAAAATAACTGTTAAAAAAAAGAATTGCATAAAATTTATTTTTGTTCACATTTAAAATAAAATACACAAAAAAAAAAATAGAAAGAAATAGAAATATAAAATAAAATAGAACAGAATAAAAAAGGAAATATTGAGGCGCCAAAAAATTACTTTACCACTCAGGAGGTGGGCTAGCGGTACATTAATTTTTATGGCTCATTCATTTTTGTAAAAATTTAAAATAAAAATTAAAAAAGGACAAAAAGAACAAGAAGAATGAATGCATTATAAAAATGAAAAAAAGCTTATTTTAAAGCTATAACTCTAGAACACAATACATATCTATTTTACATTAAAATATATATGTAAAAAGAAAGGAAAAATAATAAAAGACAGATACACGATAGTCATAACAATAATTTCTCTTTATACCCGTATGAACTATGTTCAAGGGTATAATAAATTTGCCATTACGTTTGTGACACCTTAAAGGAGTCGAGCTAGATATAGTGTCAAAGGTATGGATCGGCTCAGAATCGAATTCTGAGTCGATTAAGCCATGTACGTCCGTCCGTCCGTCCGTCCGCACGATAACTCAAAAAATAAAGGAGCTAGGGGCCTGAAATTTTTTTTACGTCACTTTTGCAAAATTGTTAGTTTTGCTATTTAAATCCAACATTTTCGGTCGGCGGGTTCGAGTAGCTGCCATACAACTTCTATCTTTATATAGAAATAACTCAGTATCTATTCAAGCTAGGTTTCTGAAATTTTGCAAATGATGATCAAGTTTTATGGCAACAACTTCTGTAAAATTTGGTTGTGCTGGTGCAGCGGGTTCGGGTAGCTGCCATACAACTTCTCCGTTTAAATGAGAATAACTCAGTGTTTATTGAAGCTAGGAATCTGAAATTTAGTAAAGAGGTGTCGAGTTACATGCCAACAACTTTTGTAAAATTTGGTTGGTCTAGAGCAGCCGGTTCAGACTTCTTGCACCTCTTGGAACCTAATGAAGCTAGGCGTCTGAAATTTTGCAAATGATGATCAAGTTTTATGGCAACAACTTTTGTAAAATTTGGTTGTGGTGGTGCGGCGAGTTCGGGTAGCGGCCATACAACTTATCCGGTTAAATGAGAATAACTCAGTGTTTATTGAAGCTAGGAATCTGAAATTTAGTAAAGAAGTGTCGAGTTATATGCCAACAACTTTTGTAAAATTTGTTTGGTCTAGAGCAGCCGGTTCAGACTTCTTGCACCTCTTGGAACCTAATGAAGCTAGGCGTCTGAAATTTTGCAAATGATGATCAAGTTTTATGGCAACAACTTCTACAAAATTTGGTTGTGCTGGTGCGACGGGTTCGGGTAGCTGCCATACAAAATCTCTTTTTAAATGAAAAGAACTCAGTGTCCGTCCGCACGATAACTCAAAAAATAAAGGAGCTAGGAGGCTGAAATTTTTTTTACGTCACTCTTGCAAAATTGTTAGTTTTGCTATTTAACTCCAGCATTTTCGGCCGCCAGGTTCGAGTAGCTGCCATACAACTTCTTTCTTTAAATAGAAATAACCCAGTGTCTGTTCAATCTAGGTATCTGAAATTTTGCGAATGATGATCAAGTTTTATGGCAACAACTTCTGCAAAATTTGGTTGTGGTGGTGTGACGGGTTCGGGTAGCTGCCATACAAAATCTCTTTTTAAATGAAAGAACTCAGTGTCCGTCCGCACGATAACTCAAAAAATGAAGGAGTTAGGAGGCTGCAATTTTTTTTACGTCACTTTTACAAAATTGTTAGTTTTGCTATTTAACTCCAGCATTTTCGGCCGCCGGGTTCGAGTAGCTGCCATACAACTTCTTTCTTTAAATGGAAATAACCCAGTGTCTATTCAATCTAGGTATCTGAAATTTTGCAAATGATGATCGAGTTTTATGGCAACAACTTCTGTAAAATTTTGTTGTGATGATATGACAGGTTCGGATAGTTGCCATACAACTTCTCTTTTTAAATGAAAATAACTCAGTGTCTATTGAAGCTAGCTATCTGAAATTTAGTGAAAAAGTGTCGAGTTGCATGCCAAAAACTTTTGTAAAATTTGAATGGTCTAAAGCAGCCGGTTCAGGCTTTTTGCATTTCTTGGAACTTAATGAAGCTAGGCGCAATAGATTCGGGTAGCTATCATACAACTCCACAATTTACATAAATATATCTCTGTAGTTCGGTACTAAAACTCTGAATGTTTTTAAAAGATGATCAAGTTTTATAGAAACAGGATATATTACGTTCATACGAGTATCCCAGAGTTGACACAGTCTACTCTACTGCACTCTTCCTCGTTTTAAATAATTTTTAAATTTTTTTTTAAATAAAAAGAACTATCTTAAGATAAAACATACTGGTTATATTATATGTGTAAATGTGTATAGGTAGTATGCTGTATGATGCAAAGAACCAATACTAAAATATATTCCTTTCATTATATACATAATTTTTGTTTTTAAAGAAGGACTTTATTTAAATTACATCAATTTCAATGATTCAAATGATTGATTTGTGTTATGCAGATTTCTGCAAATATTAGAAATCATTTTTGGCCATTTAATAATCATTAGTGTACACTTTTATCATATTTTTTTTTTTTTTTTAATAATAAAAATTTATAATAGTAAAAGAAACAACTATAAGGTAAGTCCTAATTATGTGGTTTTCGTAAGCATCTGTTAATATTAGAAAAATTTCAGTGTTATGTAAAATCTTCGTTACACATAATTTTATTTTACACTATAGGAAAATTATATAGGAATGGGATAGTATTCAATTTGTACTATTAAGTAGTTCAGATTTTATAGAGTTTAGAACTATAAAGAGAAACTTTCAAAAAGAGATTTTCAAAGTCAATTTTTTGTTATAGTTATGCATATGAATTTTATAGTATGCGAATTTTACTACGCTTGTATGAGGTTTTTGAAATTTTTCTACTCTTTGCATGAATTCTTGATCTTTCTCTTAAATTATGTCAAGAGAATTAAATTATTTTTCTGTTCAACAAAACAGGTTGTTGTACTTACAAGTTGTATTTATAAAACTCTTACATATATACCATTTTTTCTCTAACTGAAGAAATTTTTAATTTATGTGAATACAATTTTAAATTAAGTGCAAACATTACATTTTGTGATAAAAGTTAAAGTGAAAAAAAATACATATAATGTCATATATATATTATGTATATATTATACAGGGTGTTTCCGACTCAATGATCTTCCTTGAAATGGGTGATCGGGTATGTCGAGACGAAGAAAATTTTCTATTGGAGAGGGGGGTCTATTCTGGACCCGATATTTTCGAGATATGAGGGATTAAAGATGTTTTAGCGCGTTTTCATAAAAAGAATCTTTAAAAATAAAAACTTCATAAAATTTCATAAAATAACTTTTAAACGGCTAGCTATAGAGAGATCAAGAGAAATGTCCCCACTTAAAGTAAAAAAGTCTCCAGTTAAAGTAAAAAAGGAATATTTAAAATATAACAATTATTTAAAAAAAAATTACTAAGAGAAAAAAATTTTACTACGTTTTGGTTCGTATTTGTATTTTGACATCAAGTCATGTGAACAATTTTTTAATTACGGTTTCAAAAGAATAAAAATAAAACTAACTAATTTGAACGAACTTAAGATACATAGGTAAAAAATTTTTTTTTAAATTTTTTTTCAATATTTTAAAATTTAAATTATCTGAATTTCAATTATGTATTTTGATAAATTTTTATTATTTAAACATTTGGTCAATATTTGATTCTTTAGCTGTTTTTTATTTAATAAAATAATAACATGAATAACTTAATTAAATTATAATTATAGGTTAAAATTTGTTTAATTATAGATTATAATATTATATCTATAGTTAAATAATATTTTTTTTATATCCAAAATTCATATACCTAGAGGATTTATAATTTTAATTAACACATTTCTGAAAAGTTGATTAGTGTCACTCTGTCCGTTCGTTTGTCCTACTATTTATAAAACTCCTACAGCTCCTTTATATGGTGAAATGGAATTTTAATCATGGATTATGAATAGTTAGTTCTCATTACAAAATTAATTTTGTAAAAGAATATTTTTATTTAGGCACTCTCTCATTTAGAAACTATGAGGCTATATAAAAATGGTGAATATTTTTTCAATCCAGAAACGTCAAATAACCGGATTTTTTTTTAGCTTTATAAATTAATGTAAAAATTATAAAATTTTACGCAATTTAACAGTTAAATTTATTTAAATTTAACATTATGTGAAACTAAAACTTTTGCAAAATTTTGTCAATGAAACACATATTCGGAATGCTTTCGGAATTTTTCCGAATTTATATTAGGGGACAAAAATTTAAAATTAGGTATTCAGATCCTGCAATCAAATGTTCAGATTATATTTAAAGTAAGATACAAAGATTAAAGTTCCAATAATATATTTTAACTATATGCATAAACGACTTTTTTTTATTATGTAGAGTTTCCTTTAAATTGAAGAAGTGTCTCTTAACTTTTTACAATTTTCATCTTCATAAAAAATTCTGAAAAAAATTACTAATTTTGTTGATTTTCTTTTTTGGAAAATGTGCTCCTTTAGATATCTTTGGTTTTATATATTGCTTTTTTTATTTGTTTTTAAATATTTTTTATTAATTTCTGTGTTGTTTTTGCTATTTTTACAATTAAATTAAAAATTTATGCATATAAAAAAATTTTTTAAATAATTTATTGACATGATTATTAAATTACATTTTCTGTTTAATTATATGTTAAGTTGGTTTTATGTTGACAAGAAAATTATAAACGAGTCGTATATATGTACAAGTATATATTATTATAATTATTTATTTAAGAAAATATCAATTTTGGTTTTTATTTTAGTTTATTTTTTTAATTTTAATATTTATTTAATTTTGATTAACCATGAGTATACGATTAAATAATTAACTTCCATGTTATAATTTATATCTATAGTAAAACAAAATTATTACATTATTATTTAACCCCTTGCACTTTATGAGTATTATAATAATAATTAAAAAAACCATTCCTTATGTCAGATATCTAGAAGAGCAGCTGAGGGAGAGCTTCACAGAAACACAAAAGTCAAATTAAAGTGAACAGATTTATTACTTATTAGTATTCGCTGTGATTAGTCGTCAGTGATTACAATGTCACGGCGAATTTCGTTACATTCGCTTGTGAAGGGCTTTAATATCCTTTATAAGTAAATTTGAATAAATTTTTTCAAATTTAACTACACCTATAAAAATTGAACTTCAAGAAAATACATGCATACAACTGGAGTTTAGCGGCGTTTAATTCTAAATATTGGCATAAAACTGCACCTGAACTCAAATCTTATACTTTTTCAAACAAAATCTCCATCTGAAATTGTAGTTTTTCTAGCTTTTTAACAATTAGTTTCTTAAATATAACCGATAAGCTATTAACAATTTTTTTTTTCTTCTGGATTGGCGGGAATCTTTAAAAGAAATAGTAAAATATATACCAGATTTTTTCCGATTTTCTAACTAATATGTCCCTTATTAAAACTAATCGAATTGACTAACCATTAATTTTTTGTTATCATTTCCTTTAGTGTTTCTTATGTACTTCCCTGAGGAAATCTGTAATTTTTCTCATTCTTTTGAATGTTGCTATAGTAATCTGATTTGTAGTTGCTGTAGCGTTGCTATAGCAATAACTAGAGCAATATTTATATGCCGTTCTATATGAGCTTTTTATTTTATGGCGTATCTAAAACGTTGGGGATACCTAAAACTCTACGAATATCATTTCGGCCACTTACGACATTTCGTAGGACTTTATTTTGAAAAATTTACATTTTTTTAAATATGCGTTTGCTTGGCACAACCTCAAAATTGAATGCCATATAACCATAAGTAACCATATAGTTAGTTGTTAAGTATGTAATAAAACTTTTGATTTTTATACTGTAGCTCGGTTATAAGGAGTTAAAAAAAAAACCAAAACCTACTAAACTAGTAAAAATAAGTATATCTAAACATAGTGGACAGGTAGTTTTACAAATCGTAGGTGGACAACTTTACTTTTTCTATTATAAGAAAATCAATATATATGTAATAATATGTAATTAGTGTTTAAATGTTATAGATTTTTTTTTTATTTAAAATTAAAAAATAGAGTGGCTCTACCTCTTTACATATGATAAAATATTTTATATTAATATTTTTTTTAGCAACATTGTTGCAATTTTTGTGGTTAATTAAATATATTATTTATATAGGTTAAATCTGGTTAAATTATATTTTAATTTTTTTTTGTGTTTTTGCTTCTATTACAAAAATGAATTAATTAATCAGTGATCAGTGATCAGAAATCAGTCTACAGTTTTGAAATAATTGATTTAGACAATTTTTAATAATACAATTCTAATAGTAGTTTTATGTCTGATAAAAACTACTACAATGATTTTTTATGATTTTTAACAATGGATTAACCTAATGAAAATTGATAAAATGTTTATTAAAATATGTATGTATGTATATATGCATGTAAATATATTCATATATCGTTTTAGAATTGGTATCTTAGTTAGATTTTTGCATTGAAAATTATTAAAATTATTTTAATGCTGATATTTATTTTTTCTAATGTCTAAAAAAGTAAAAAATAATTTTTTTTATTTGATAACCATTTCCGGTTGTAAAAGAAATATTTTCGGTACTCGAACGAATGCCAAAAATTGATATTAAAATTAGGTTTGATACAACAAGGTTGTATTAAATTTTATTGTGGGGCCTTGGTGGTCTAGTGGGTAAAAGCGTATAAAATACACTGTAAACATCGAGGGAGTGTGGGTTCGAATCCAACACACGTCGTAAGAGTTATTCCTCCTTACAACATTTACAGCCATGTCTGAAAAGGAAAGGCATACATAATTTTCAGGCATGTATAATTTCCTATTCATATTTATTTGACAGAGAAATGCACTAAAAAAAAAAAAATTTTTTTTGTCCTAAATTATAATATTTTTTTCTCTATTGAATTCATGATTTAGTGGTAAGCATTAAGGTAATCCCTGAATTTTAATGAAAAAACATAGTCT
The DNA here is from genome assembly GCA_947095535.1 of Poecilobothrus nobilitatus. Taxonomy (NCBI): domain Eukaryota; kingdom Metazoa; phylum Arthropoda; class Insecta; order Diptera; family Dolichopodidae; genus Poecilobothrus; species Poecilobothrus nobilitatus. The sequence goes on from OX352774.1 coordinate 33,035,256, forward strand.
GTGAATTAAATAAGTATGGGGAATTTTATTCTTTTAGATCAAAGCGTTCTAGACTTGTTGTTTTTAAATGGAGACAGACTTCAGGCTGTTTAAAAATAAAATATAGTATTTCCAAAAACTAAAGTTAATGTCGGAAAATGTCGATTAAAGTTCATAAAAATCATTGGGAGTAATTTTTTTTGAGATTTCAATTCTTTTCTTATATACTTGAGCCGAAAAATTGATTAAATTTGAGAATCCATTAATTAAGGTATAATTTCAAAGTTTTTTCGATTTTAAACACTTGGGAACGCTTTGGGTGCAAACTTTCGTATATATTTTTATTATAAATCACATTTTATTACTTCTTTCTGACAAAAATGTTTTGTATTGCAAAAAATTAAACCAAATTCACATAAATATTTTGATTTGAATTTAATGATTCAAATATTTAATTTATTTGACTCTTTTTACCATTTTGATGCGCTGTCTCTTTTGGGCGTAAATAATAGTTTTTTTTTTTCTAATATTGAGAAAATAAAATTGACTTTTTTGAAAAATTCCAGTAAGCATTTGATTTTGAGTATTAGTTTCGTTTAGGATCAAGGATATCTCAAACTGAAACGAGATTTTTGGCAAACTATATAGTTTTACTTTAGTTTACCTTAGTTTGTTATTCAATTTGTAACAACAATAGTTTTGGTTTGTTATTAATTGTTCTGTTTAGTTATCGTTAGTAAATACTCATTTTAAAGAGTAAGTACTAACTTTAAAGAGGAAGTACTCACTTTAAAGAAAAAGTACTCACTTTAAAGAGTGAGGGCAATCATTGAACTAGAAAATAAAAGTAACATTTAATAATGTTTTTTATTTACCTCTATATACTACTGCATGTTGTAAAGATTGTAATGGCTATAGTCACTGTTAGCAAAATAGGCGAATTCATTGTTAATAATAATAGGCGAATTCATTGTTTCCTTACAGTCCAACTTCCAATTCAATGTTTAAGCATCCTATTGCCCATTCTTTCCCATCTCTACTCCCTAGCCAATATGTTGCGTCAGCAGATAAGAATTTCATTCCATTGTATTGGCTAAAGGGGAAGGTGGGTTTATTCAGTAAGAATCTGACACTACTAAGGGGAAATTCTTAGTGTCTTTGAAAGATTTCCACCTCTCTTAGAACCAAAAAAAAAAAATCTAAAAGTTTAATATTTATTATTTCTTAGATTCAATTTAGATTCAAATTCAAATTTTCAATTTCCTAAATGGTCACCCCCATTTCTATATTATTATTTAATCTTATAAATTTTCTTTTATAAATTTGATTCGTATTATAATAAAATCTCATAACATTATTTTTGTATTTTGAATTAATCTAACATTTATATAATGTTTTTTTTTTGTTTTTATCTATAATATTATCGTAATTTTTATGAACATACATAGGCAATCAACAACAAAATAATCAGAAGAAGAAAATTAATAATATAAGTCTTCAATACTTCAAATATTTGTCCCTTTCCTTCCTTTTTTGTTTTTCTTTTCTAATTTTTATAACTTAAGGTATTGAATATTTGTCAAAAAAAAAAAAAAAGAAAAAAAAAATCCCTATCAAACAAATCTTATGTTTTTTTTTTTTTTTATGAAAAGTATCAAAATCGAACAAATTAATCGTCAAATTATACTCGCATATCTATTGAATGTGTCTTCTACTGTCATTTTCTATTTTAACCAATTTTTGTTTTGTCGTTAGGTATACGTATTTGTTGTTATTGTTGTTGTTGTTTTTGTCTCTATTGTTGTCATCACCTACTAAACTATTTACCAAATTGTTTATAGGTCTATATAGATGTGAATAAAAGTGTATATACATATATATGTATAAAAAGTAACATAAAAGAATGCCATCAGAGTGTTAATATCCCATCAAAAATAAACAAAACATATATAATAAAAAAAAAAAATAAAATAAATAAATGGGATAAAAAAGAAATAAGGAAAGAAAGAAATTCAGAATATAGGATAAGAATCTAATAAACTAATAAATACCTTTATAAAAAAAAAAATTACGAAGAAAAAAAAAGCACTTTGACACTTGAATTATAGGCATCGAAGTATAGGCATTTTGACACTTGAATAGTTTTATCTATAGACTCATTCTATTTCTATTGTTGATTTTTATTCATTCATCTTTAAATTGCAATCAAAAGACTCAGTGCTCAATATCTTTAGATTCTTTTTTTTTTTTTGTACTAAATTTTGAAAATTGATTTTTTTTAAATTGTGCAAATAACATAAAATACAAGTATATGTACATGTAAATTGATGCAATTAATTTAATACATGGTGTTAATTGCAAAATTTGATACATTTTTATTAATAATTCTTTTTTGTTGTCCCATGAAGTTCTCATTCGATCTTTTCGCCTTTTTTAATCGGAATTTTTTCTCATTAAAATGAATCAAAAATAAAATAAAACTAAAAATAAATTCTGCAACCAAAAAATTAAATTCTTCCGCAATAATATATAATATATATATATGTATATATATGTATATACTTATGTTATACGTATTTTGAACAGATAATTTTAATTTAGTTTACATTTCAAAAATTTTGTGACTAATTGGGTACAAAATTAAGTCTTCAAATATCATTATTTTTAAAAAAATTCCTTAAAAACTACAAATATCGTCCATAAAAGCAAAATTAAATTAATCCCCATTTTTGGGGACTAATTGCGTACGAAATTTATTCGCAATTTTCAAAAAAATAAAATTCAAAATCCTACATTACAAGATGTATGATATAGAATTACAGTTGAGATATGCATGGTGACAAAATAATTAGAAAAGATTTTAAAATTGGTTTCAAAATCAGGGTTTCAATAATTTGTTTAGCGGAGGTTTGAGAGTTCAAAAATTTTGTTCTTTGAAATATGTATATGTACAAAAATAATTCCTGTCAGAAAATGTCTTCTTTTTTTTTAGAATATCAGATATATCGATATAAATATTTTGACAAAATCTCGTAAACCCTCATTTCGTAACTAATTATAAAACCCCTTTTAATTATTTCATCATAAATACATATTCAAAAGCATTTCAAATTGTAGATCAAACCCCCACTTATTCAATTATTGAAACTTGAAAGCCTGATTTTATGGCCTACTTTAGTACCCATATATTTAAGTTATTTTTGCTTTTAAAAACATTTTATGTGCATAACCGATGTTTGTCTACAAAATCAGGGTTTACTGATTTTTTTCAGAATTTTTAAAAAATATTTTCTATACAATTAATTTTTATTTTGATAAAAAGATAATAATAACAATTGGGGGTTTCTGATTCGCATCAAAAACTTCTAATTTCTGATGCATTTTTATTTTTGGACTTTTGTCTTCCATGTGACTTTTCGGCAGGGACTGTTTTTTTTTAAGATCTGACGGAGTCTTTAGAGAATTATAATTTTTTAGTATATGCGTATATTTTTAATTAAATAAAATTATTTTATTATTTTCAAATTATTATTTTATAAATCATTACAATGGAGCAATGGATTTTAAACATAAAGAATTTTAAACATAGTTATAGTATGTACAAAAAAAACCATAACATTAGAATGATTCTCACACATTATTTTACTAATATATTCAATATGCATATAGTACCTACATATATATAATACTTTAGACTTACATGCCACTATAATATATGTATAAAATTTTCATAATATTTTATTATATACATATATGTACATATATATATAAAAATATTTATATATATAGTTATATTTATGTGCATAATATACATTATAGATTGAATTTACATCTAATCGAACTAAAATACTTCCTTAACAACATGTTAAGTATGTGAAGTGAATAATAAGTAGCTTTTCAAAATGTCACTTTTCTATTCGTTTTATTTTTTGGGGTATTAGTACCCCATTATTTTATTTTATTTTTTATTTTTAAAAAAAAATATAGAATAAAATAATATATTTCACATATTCACATTAATCTATTTAATATATGTACATATATATACGCTTATTATATGTCAGATTCATACTATTGAACAAAATATATTGAACAAATTGAATTTTTTATAAAATTATGTTGAATGCCAACCGTCAAGAAAATTGTAGAAATTTATTTGATTTGATATTTTATTTTGCTTATATTAAATGTCCCCCAAAACAAATTTGTTTTAGGATAATTTGTAAAGACTCTTCTGGCAGCATGATAAAAGCCAGTAGAGGGATCCAAGAAAATGGAGAATGGAAATTGATGAATTGGAAATAAGAATTGAAGAAAACTAGATAATTTTAGTTGAAACAATATACTAACATTTGAACCTATTACACTAGCACTTCACATTAGACACTTGACATTTCTTTTCTTACATATAATTACTCTTTTAATGTAATAATTTAATTATTCTTTAAAACATTTAGTGTAGTCGAGACTACACTAAAAATTTGACAGATAATCAAATGTCATCAGCTAATTTATTGCGATATTTTCGAATACACTAAATAATTATCGCAGTTTTTTTAGAATTAATTATGCGTGCAATTAGTTAGTATTTAGTGCGAAGTGTGATAGGTTGGGAAAAGCCATAAGTATTTAAATGTTAGGAAGAAAATAGTAATTTTACAGAAAAAATAATTACATTTCTCCATGTATTGTATAAAAATAATGCTGGATTACAGGTTTTATAAACCAGAAGCTATAGATTAGATAATTATGAACAAACCTAAGAATAATATGAAGATATTGTGATCTAGAATTACCATTAAGAGGGAAATTTACTTTAACCTCAAGTTAACAGTAGCTGTCAGATTAAGATTGAGATGTCTAATGGAAACTCTTAAAATGGCCTTGAGGTAGAATTTTTTTTATTCATTGTTTTGATTAGAGTTTACTAGTTGTTTAGTGTAGTCTGGCTGAAGATAACTGTAAATTTGTTTTACATTTTCTTTTTCAGAGATTTCTTTTACTATCATTTTTGTTATATATTGTATATGTAAGCCCTTATGTATATGTATATATCTAAATTTATTTTTTACTAGGCATTATAAATATTTTAACATTTACTAACTTGTATTATTATAACTCAATATATTATATATCGTTTATTACCTTTATTCTTTTTAAAACGATGATTATATACTTTTATATATACATATACTATACATTATATTTGAATGTAAAATAATTAAAAAAAGAAAAAATAATAGTAAGACCCTTAAAGAATGTCAGTAGAAGAAAAATAAAAATAGTAGCAGAAAAAAAAAAACCGAAAAAATCTAAATAATAGTAATAAAATAAAAGTGTGAAAAAAAAAATAATAATATGTAAAACATAAAAAATAAAATTTTTTTTTATTTAGTTAAAAAAAAGACCGACAATGGAATACGTATACTAAAACAGAAAGAGAAAGTAATGTAACGAGTCAAAACCAATAACAATGAAGAAGAAAAAGCTAGAGACAAAAATAAAGAACAAACACTATAACAAACATTAAAAAAAGGATATCAAGTTATAAGATCTTAAAAATACGTATAGAAAAAAAAATATAGAAGAACCAGTTACAACAATAAACCAATAAAAGACAAAAATATATGACATTATATGGATGATAATAGACGAATATTAATATAAAAAACACAAATGAGTATCTACAAACTCAAAACAATGAAAATCCGTTAAAAAAAAAACGAAAGAAATCAAAAACTAAAACAAAAATGAAAAAAAATTGAAGAAATTGAATAAAGAAAAGAAAATAAAGAATAAAAAAAGAATATTATAAAAAGAATTATATGTAAAAATAATAATATAATAGTAAAAAAAAGCATCTAAGAATAGCAATAGGAAAACAATATTTAAAATGTTTTAAATAGTAAGAAGAGCATGTAAAATAATAAAATAAAAAAAAAAAACAAATACAAAAAAAAAATTAAATTAAGGTTAAAATAGGCTCAAAATTAAAGAAACATAACAGAAAATGAACTCATTCAATGCATAATATTTAGTTTGATTATATTCATATCAATTTTTGTAAGAACAGACATGATCAAATTATTTTAGGCAGAATTTATAAATTATTGTTGTTTTTTATATACTTGTTGATTGATAAATTTAAATTGTTTTCTTAAACAAATATTTGAAGTTTTTAGCATTTAGGTCATAAGATTTTCATGAAAACGCATTTTTTTTAATTTTTGACTGATTATATCAGATCACAAAAAATCTTGTAAAAGCTAAAACCGAAATATTTATTTGCTAAGAGTAAAAAATTGGAAAATTTAGTTTTGTATGAATGAAAAATAACCTACCACAAATTTTGAAATAAAACAAAAAACTAATCTGCTAGTCTTTTAAGTTTTCAAGATATGTAATCTGAACTTAAAAATTTATTAGAGAGCTACTTAATGGGAAACGGTTTAGCAGTGATGATTTAACAAAAAAACCACTTTACTACTTTATATAATATAGATCGCACGAAAAAAGTTCCCAAAACAAAAATGAAAAAAGTCTTCGATTTTCGGCACTTACATATGCAAAAGGTTTCCCAAAATTGTAAACAAATTTCAAACAAATTTTGGAGACTTTTTTATTTTTGGTTTTGGCCAAAATTTTATACAAATTTAAATAGGAGCGTATCGAAGTCTCTCGTTTTTTAGAAAATCGAGGAATTTTGTTTTTCGAGAATGTTTATATATATATGTATAGGTGAGATTCTGAATCAGAAGAAATTTTAAAGTTGGACTCAAAATCAGGGTTGCCCCTTTTTCCGGGGTATTTATATATATGTATGTGTGAGATTTTGAGTCAGAAGAAATTTTAAAGTTGGACTCAAAATCAGGGTTGTCCCTTTTTCTGGAGTATTTATATATACGTATATGTGAAATTTTGAATCAGAAGAGTTTTTCGAGTTGGACTCAAATCCCCAACTCAAAATCCCAAACACAAACAACCAAAATTAGAAATTTTCAACCTAAAAGTTTAAATTGGTAATTCCAACTAGTCCTGAATTCGCCAATATTTAAAGTTTACAAAAAACCAATTGAAACTTAGTGTCATATACCCCAGGAAAATGCTTTTGGGGACTTTTTTCGATAATAATATTTAAAATTTTTTGGGGATTTTTTCAGATGCAAAAAGTTCTCAAAATACAATTTTTATAAAACGTCCCAAAACAAAGGATAAAAAGTCCTCAATTTTTCCCAATTTCAAGTTTCATACACTTTTTGGGAACTTTTTTCATTTTTGGTTTTGGAGACTTATTTCAAACAGCCTGCAGATCACTGATCAGTAATAACATTTTTATAGAGTTTAGATTTTTTTTAATTATATTTAAAATTATTCGAATTTTGTTTGTGAAGTGATAAGTGTAAACATTCAATATGTGAGCATAATGTATACATAGGACGTATACATCTGTACGTTAACATAATGTAAACGCATCAATTGTCTCCATTAACACTGTATTGTAATTGCCACGTGAAGAAATAGAAATTACCAAATATACAAAAATATGCACACAGGTTTTAATAACGGAATAAGTCTAGTTAATTAAATTTTAATTCGGAATTAAATGACAGGGGTCTCGGTGGCCTAGTGGGTAAGAGCGTATAAAATACGCTGTAAACACCGAGGGAGTGTGGGTTCGAATCCCACACACGTCGTAAGAGTTATTCCCCCTTACGACATTTACAATCACGCCTGAAAAGGAAAGGCTGTGTAATTTGCTGTTCACATTTATGTGGCAGAGGAATGCACAAAAAAAAAAAAAATTAAATGACAGTTGTCAAAAACAATTTTTAGTATGTACAATATAAACGTCAAGTAGGTATAAAGTAGGTAAACAAAAATAATCTTTTTATAAAATTTAAAATTTTAGAAACTTACAACTAAAAAAAAATTATTTTTTTTTTGATAAAAAACTTTAATAAAAAATTTATATTTTGTTGATTTTTGTTATTTTTCTCGTAATCCAAAAAGATTAAAAATTAGAAAACTTAAATTAAAAAAAAATTAAATTTTTCATTTTGTTTACTTAAAAGATTTAAAATAAATGAAAAACTTACATAAATATTTTTTTAATTTTGTTAAAACGTGAACATATCCACGCGTTTAACTCACACACAACAAACTAAAGCCGTACGTTTTCAATCATACAAATAAATTAAATTCGAAAAAAACGTTTTCCGTGCGTTTTCAATCATACGATAATAGTTAATTTGACATTTCGGTAGTATTTACGTTTTCCGTACGTTTTCAATCATAAGGCCCATTATCTCATAAGTAATGTTATATATGTACGTATGTATACTACTGCACGTTGTCAAAGTTTCCGCATCCATACCCTATTCCTTTCTATTCCTATTCTCTAGCCAATTTATTGCGTTAGTTGTTTCGCTAAATTATATATTGATTAAAGGGCGAGATAAGTTATTCAATAAAAGAATACCCACATACCATAAGAAAAAACAATTCTTTATAATAAAATGTACATAGGTAATTCTAATTTTTTTTTTTTAAACTACTTTCTAATATTGTAACTTAATTATGTACATGCACTGATATACTGATTGAATTTTAAAATTATTGTGAAAAATATTTTATTTATTATTGTGAATATTTTTAAAATCCAGAAATTGAATTGCGCCACAATTCACATACCTATAGCGTAAAAAATTTTTTTAAATTGAAAACGCAAAGATTTGTAAAATCGGGGAATTCCGATAATTAAAAATAAATGTTTATTTTTACACTTTTATTAAATGACGTAGGTATGTTTTGCGATTTTTTTTTTTTTTTTTATTTTTAGTTTTAATTTTTAAATTCTTATCTAATATTTCGGTAATATTCACAATAACTTGTACATAAAAATATTGATAATAATTTTCTGTCAACAAATTCATTATTGAATGATTCAACTTTTGATATATGTACATATGTATGTACAAAAAAAAAAAAATTTACTTATAATAGAAAAATGAATGAGTAATTGAAAAAATGAGTGAAAATTTTTTATTCATATTGGTATTTGATATGTAATAAATAGTGTATAGGTACTATAGTATCTAATATCTGTAGTTTTTTTTTGTTTTTTGTTTTTTTTTTGTTTAGTTCATACGTACTTATAACAATCGAAACAATCCACACGTTTCAATTCTATTAATACCTTACATATTTTAAAATAAAAAAATGATAAGAGATAATTGGCGCCTTCTATATACATATGCAGATATACAAACATACATACTTATATTAAATTTATATGTATTTATGATGTTTTAGTACAAGGCATTTTTCTAAGAATTTGATAAATTCTTTAAAAAATTTTCAATATCTTGTAGTTTTTTTTAAAGTTCTTATCTTAAAAAAAAAAACAGTGATATTTTGATTTAAAAATTGCAAGATACCTTTGAGAGAATAAAAAAAAAATTTTTAATTTATCTATGAAGTCATTTATAATTATAACAATATTATTATTATGTAGTTAATAATTATCACGTCAGAAATTTTTTTTTGAAATGTTTTAATATCAACATTTCAAGGAAATAACATTGTTTTTATGAGGTCATTGCGTAAAATAATAAAGTAAAATATTTCAAAATACGTACATATAAATTTCGAATTAGTTTTCTCTTGGGAGAATAATGTCACCAAAAATTCACTTAATATTTATTTGAATAATGAAAAAAATTTACCTTCACTTTTATAAATTAATAAATATGCCGTAAAACTGTTCAAAAAACTGCTACTATATTTCTACAAAAATTATTTTTATTTTTTTTTATTTAAGGAGCATTATTTTTGGTCATCCATAAAATAGCATTTTCTATAATGAGCATGGGACATCCATAAAATAGCAAAGATGAAAATTATGTTATTTTTGTTGAATTTTTAGTTACGCTACGGCATGCATACACACAGTTATAGCTATTGTATAGGTACTAGATTATAAGGGTTGGTTGATTGGTATACGTGGCTGGTCTTCTCATCCGTGGCAAGACACAATTAGCGTGGTAGCACCGTTTTGCTACCACTACCGTTACCACAAGGTTTATTATTAGGCTATATCGGATTTAATTTTAGATCCATTTGACGGTATTGAGAAACCTTACTAGATTATGAAACATAAATAATATATATTTGTGCGCCATCTGTTATCTAAAACAAGAATTATTTATTTATTTATTTTATATTACGATTTAAACTATTACTATTTATTGCATTTAGCCTGAACAGAGTTTGAATCAAAGACAGGCAAAAGATAGAAAGGCAACAGACTTAACCACTATGGTCAGATAAAATATAAAAATTAATGACATAAGAAAATATGAAACGCAGTGATAAAACGTACATATGATTTTCTTTAATTAACTTGTTATTGTGTAAGTATTCGTAAATTATATTATTTTCGTTTTTTTTTTTATATGAACTTTACATATACATATTTTTTATATTTATTTGTCCTTCGGATAAAATATTTTAATATAAATATTAAATATTTTACTATTAACTTTGTCTATTGTTTTGTTGTTAAATTTGTGAGTAAATTTAAGGTAGATGCCATAACGTAACCCCAAACTTTAATTCGAACCACAGTAATCAACATTTATTACCTTAATATATCTTTCCTTCTTCAATGCGCATTATACTGTGCAAGTGTATTTATCCTACTATTCACGGTGTAGGGTGGGTTTAAGTACATAGTTTATAATTTTTTGATGTCTTTTGAACATTCTAATTTCCCATATTCCCAAAAAACAAAAAACAAAACTAAATCTAAATCTAAAAGTGAGTAGTGGCTTAATTGAGTTCATCTTCTGTTGGAAAATTTTGTCTCTGTTAAATTTTCCTTTTAAGCTTCTTAAAGGATCACATTGAAATAAGTTTAAAAAGTATATAAAAGAATCTAAAAGTAACGCTAATCTAATGCTAAATAGTTCTAATTTTATTTTTAACTTTTATACATATTGTAATTTTTCCATGTCTATAAGAATCACATCTTCTAAGAAAGAAAAACATTCAAAAATAATGCAAAAAAAAAAAGACAAAATAAAAAAATAAAAAATATATAAAATATTTAAAAAATTCATGATAAGGCCCATCATTATTTTAGACAGCATATTTTCAGATATTATCAGATAGGCAGGCAATTTTTTTTTGGTTAAGGATTTCCTATACAAACCAACCAATCAACCAATACGTTCTTGGGACAAAGATATAACAAAAAAAAAAAGAGGAAATAACAAAAATAAAAAGAAATGAAAAAAAAAGAAAGGAAATAAGGGGTGAAAAGTGATGAAATGGTACAGCAACAACTACACAAAAAGAAAATTTCAAACATGCAAACAAATTCATATGAATAAAAATTAAATTTAGAAAAAAAAAAAAAATATCAAATTTATAATACATATATAAAATACTTATAAAAATATACTAAAGGATGGTAAAACTAAAAAGTAAGAGGGAGAGATGAGAGATATGAGCGCGAAAAAAAATAGGTATTGAAAGAAATATAATCAAACAAATATAATGTACATATGATGCGAATAATATGTGCTCTTGCATTTAATCCTAACAAAAAAAAAGGAAGTAATTTTTTTTTTTAATGGGATGTACTGTAGTATTGTTTGTGTTTTTACATATTTTATTTTAAAGATTTACAATAAGACTTGTTGTAACAAAATGGCAATTTTAAGGTGATAAAATCATATAGTCAATATTTACAGATGTTCATTTTTTTTTTATTTTTTTTTTTAACAAAAGGCGACATTTGTGGAAAAAGGAAAAAAAAAATTTTTATTAAAGATATATAGATGTAGATTTTGTTTCTTGATAATATCATTTTGATCATTTTGTATACACTAATGTGCAAAAAAAATAGGAAATTTGAAGCTCGAAAGAGATTTTATTTCATTTCATTTGAATGTATAAAAAAGAATACATCTCTTATTCAAAGGCAATGGAAAAACGGCTATTATACACTGGTTATCTGTTTACATAATCAATCCTTAAATTATTTGTAGGCAGACGGAAATGATATGCGGAGTTGAAATATATATAATTTATTAATTCAGTCAAAGGTGTTACCAATTGTTGTACATTGAAAAAGTGTTTCATATTTGAAGGAAACTATAGTTGAAGACCATGAATAAAATTGTTGATTAGATTGTAGAACCAAATCAAAAGGCATAATATTAAGTAAAAGATTTATTATTGAAATTTGATTGCGCCTATTAAGAATATTTTTATTTATTCTGGAATCTAATCGAAATTTAATATTAAAAATCTTTAAAATTATCGCCCTACTAAAAATTGTATTTACTATTTCGCGTATTGATGTATTTATTCATATATAGAAATTTATTTGCATTTAATTCATTCAATTCATTTGACAAGGATAATAAAAGAAAAAAACAAAAAAAAAAAAATTTATTAATCGATAAATCCTTAAAATTAATAATAAAAAGAGTGTCAAAGTAAGAGAAAAAAGAAAATAAAGGATAAAAAGATAAAACAGGATGATATTTTTTTTTTATTTTATTTTTTTTTTGTTTTACAAAAGTATTTAAGAAAATAGATTTTCTTTTTATCTATATTATCTTTAGAAGATGTAAGGAATTATTAAAAAAAAAAAGAAGATTTGGAATTATAGAACTGTGTCATCTAAATATAATGTTCATTAAATTGAAACAATTTTTTTAGCGAATCTTTTTGAATAGTATCTGAAAAATATGTTATGATCAAATTCTTTTACCTATACACATATTTTTAATAATATCCTTATTTCTAAAATGAATAAAGAATTTTTCTTTTATTAGATTAATCAATTAGAAAGCTTCCGAAATATCGATATTTTTTACTTTTTATCAAATCATATTTAAAATTAAAAAATTCAAATGATTTTCAAATAAATTTAAGGATACTTGACAATGATGTGTAAATGATTTGAATCTAAATAGAAATTTTTTTAAATTTGTTTTTTATTTTTTTACGGTGGAGAATTTTAAAAGTCATCCAAAGTAATTGCACGTGATTCTTCCGAATAGTCTTTGACTTTAACCAACAAAAAACATCCCCTTTTAAATCAAACTTTAAATTGAGACCTATACAAATGTGCAGTTTTTTTTTTAATGCATTTCTCTGCCACATAAATGTGGACAGGAAATTACACAGCCTTTCCTGTTCAGGCGTGACTGTAAATGTCGTAAGGGGGAATAAATTTTACAACGTTTGTGGGATTCGAAACCACACTCCCTCGATGTTTACAGCGTATTTTATACGCTCTTACCCACTAGGCCACCAAGGCCTCATATGTTTAGTTTGGTTTATTGGATAGAGATATGAAAATGATTTTACAGAAAAAAATAATACATTAGGAAAAATAGGAAAAATTTAGGATTGTATAGGATGGGAAGGACATTTTGAAGAAAGATATTAATGTTTTCCTTAAACTTTACTAAAAACATACACTTATGAGTAAGTAACTTTAGTATAATATACTATATATATATACTATAATATATAATATACAATTAGGCTGCATATTTTTGTGCAAGAAATTACAGCCAAGTAATCACCTTAGTGATTCGACAAATGGAAACTGAATAAAAAATGGCTCAGTGGATGCCATATATACTCCTCATTGGATTGAAAAAAAATGTAGATATAATAGAACAGTCAATTTACGAAAATTGAGAATCCGATTGCTTTACTTTTAGCAAACTTTAAATTAAATTGAAATGAAATTATTGAAGTAAAACTTTAATATTTTTTTTCTTTTTAAAATCCATTAAAAAAATTAATGAATTATCATATATTTCTTTTTATATTGATGTTAAAAGCCTGTAGTTTTAATTGTACTTTAGGATTTAAAGTTAAAAAGAAAAAAAAACCCTAAAAAGGAAAATTACCATAAGAATTTCTTTTCAATTATAACACAACACAACACAACTTTGATTTTGTTTTTTTCTTAATAAAACCAAAATAACAAAATGTATTCAAAATATTTCAATTTCGAAAGATTTAATTAAATTACTTATGATTATAATCCATAAAATGTGATCAAATATCGTTATACTCTTGTTCCACATTTCTATTTATTACAATCTCCTTTACCTTTTAAATCCAATTTTCATCCCTCTTTTTTTATTACCTGTTATCTATAAAAAAAAATATGGTTCACCATTCATCGTTTTCCTTCTTATCATTTACAAGAGACCAATTTTTTTTTTTCCTAAACTCATTTACAGATTGTATACCTAAATAAATATAAATGAACATTTTGTATCAATATTTGAAAATTAAAGTTACCATTTGCTTTCTAAATTTTGCAGTACTATGATATCATTGAACACTAATACATTTGAATTTTTATATAACGCGGTATTTCTTACTTTACAATAAAAGTAAGTAGAGTATTAATTTTACATTCCTTAAGGGTTAGGGGTTACATTTCTTAGGAAGAATAAATAAAAAAAGAGGAAAATTTCTTCAACTATAATAAATTTTACAATATTATAATTTTATTCTTATACAAAACATTATGTAACTGCTAACGGTTCTTATATTTTAATTATAACAGTTGTTAAAACTAACTTAAACTAAATAATGATTTATAAATATACAAATTTTTCAAAGAATTTACCAATTTACCCTGATTTTACATACATATTTCGAGAATTCAAGAATATTACAGGAAACTTTCGCTAATCAAATTTTCGAAATCCTATATAATATACAATTTTTTTTGCAAAAACAAAAAGAATCTGTAGTAAAAAATTCTGTTCCTTGGTAAAAAGTACGATTTTGGAAAGATAGGATTTTAACAAACAAGATTTAAAAAAAATTAAGTGTTCGGGATGTTCCCGTGTACTAGAAATCGTGCATCATAACATATTTTTTAAAGTGTCCCACATTTATTAAAAAAAAAATAACCTTTGGTCAGTTTCATTAAATTGAAGTGATGAAAACTGGAAAGGTGTTTAATATGGGAACAAAACCAAAATAATCAGAGAAAAAGAAAATATTCAAAAAAAATATATATATATATATATGTATATGCATCTATAATTTTTATATTTGTATATAAATACATGTTATTTTTGTTATTATTCTAACAATTTTGACATAAAGTAAATTAACATAATAAAAAAAAAGGGTAATTTTACAAAATTACCTGGTAATGAATATAAAGGATAAATAAAAATCATAAACAAAAATAAAAAAAAAAGATGGAAAAAGAAAATATTAAAAATAATAAAGGAAATAACAGTAAAATTAACATAAAAAAAATTGAAAAAAGCATTTTTCTTTCTTTTATCTATGACTCTTTTTTTTTTGTTTGCTGATTTTTATTATTTTAAAATGTAATATGTATTCTTTTCTCATTTTATAGTTTATTATTTTTAAATATTGTATTTTTTTTTTTTTTTTTAATTTATTTCAATGTTGTTTTGTTGGTACTATTATAATCTTTTTAATAAAATTGTCATGCTTTTGAACTTCAGATTTGTTTTGTTATGATTTCTTTTTTATCAAAATCATTGATGGTGTCTAGATTTTCAGTTTAATCCATTACTTATTAAATATGAAGATATATCTATAGGTTGAATGAACTTATTTATTCTACAGCAAATTTTTTCAATAAAAAATTCAAAAAAAAAAGAATTGAAATGTATTATTATGAAAAGAGTTAGGTGTCAAGCGTCAACCGTATATGCATAAGAGGATTATATTAAACTAAACTGTTTAATGTATGTGGTTCGTTAAGGGTCGACTGTATTCCCCTGACTTTATTATAATGCAATTCAAGCTATTTATCGAACCATTATATCTTTGTTGTAACGAAATTCTTATATTTATTAAGTATTATATATGTAGAGCCCCTATACAATGAAAGTGTAAGAAAGGTGTTTGCTTAAAAAATTTTTTATTAACTTGTCCGATGAGCCGCTGTGATGAATAAACTTCTAATAGAGTTGGGGAAAACAATGGATCGAAGGGTTTACTTATCTATCCACATTTCCTCGAAGACCATACAATAAAAACAACAAAAGATTTATTATTTTGTTTGTTATTTGAGTTTTCCCAGTTATAAATAACAAGATAAGATGTTGAAATCTGTTCCGCTAGAATGTGCTCATAATAGTCATGTTTGGAACCCAAAATTTTTTAACTAAAAAATCGAAGACTTAGGTACCGTGCTTTTGTTCAGATTTAAAATATTTCTAAATTTAGAATTATGTGTACACTAGTAAAAATCTTTATTAAAAGTGATTTGAATGCTTTAAAACTTTTTTTTTTTAATTTTCAAGGAATTTTTTTATCAGACATAATATTTTTCATAGAAAAAATTATTTTGCGGTATGGGAGTGGATGATTGTCTAAGAATTAAAAATGGTTTAACTATATATACAAAGTATAAAACAAAAATCTGGTTTACTAATAACAATTATAAAAAAATAAAAAAATTTTTTTTTGTCCAAAGTAATCAAGATTTATATATTTATATGTACATAGTATATGAAAATGTGGAAAAATCTGACCTGATCAATTATCTTTCAGCTTTTAAGCTGTAAGTATATTTAAATTATAGCCAATGTGATAAAACTGTATTAATCTATTTATGATTATTAACATTAACATTAATTTTAATTTTATAGAGAATAATTAAGATAAAAGCTATAAAATAGAAAAAAAAAGTCTATAGTGCAAAATCTAGTATGTTTATCTAGACTACTATATTATTTTTGGTTTTAATGTAAACCATTTTTACTTATTAATTTTCCATAATAAAAATTTTATGTAAAGAAATATACATAATAGGTATGTATCTATTTATATACATTAAAATATTTAACTATACAAAAGAGTCTATTTTTTCCTTTTTCGTATATACAAAAGACTCGAACACTTTCTACTCTGTACAAAAGATAACCTACAAAAATAATACAGAAGGACTCCCTTTAATTTAATTAAAAAAGTTGATTTGAAATTCAAAAAATAAAATAACGGTTATTCCTCTTTTTAAATAATACATTGATATATACATGATTGTTAAATATTCATAATCATGTCATTATTATTAACGGTATACTTTATTTGATTTATTTTTTTTTTTACTAAGAATTAATGAACTCATATATATTCATACATACATACATACATACATACATGCATACTCAAATAGATATAGATTAGAATAAAACTTAAAATGTTTATTAATAATTAAAAATTTAAATTAGGAAAAAAAAAATAGATAGATATGAAGATGATACGACCATTATATAAAAATACTTATTATATAGCTTTTATTTTTACTGATATTATTGATTTAAACAAAAAAAAAAAAAATGTATTTTGTAATTATATTTTCAAATCAATTATTTTAAAAGAAATGCATATATGTATAACATACATACATATATACATAAAATATACATACATATATAGATGATATGCTATAGTTAACTCTTTCTTTTTCTTTTGTTTGATTTATTTTTCATCTCACATAATTTATCTTATAATAATTTTATAATTATGATGTGATATTAGACAATTTCTATACTAAATATCTAAATGTATATTGGCTAAAATAATTTTCTTTAATTTTATCTTAAAAATTAACTCCTATTCAATTTCCTTTTGACTTTTTCGTATACTATAAATATGGAAAATACAAGAAAATTGTTATCAATTTTTGATTTGACATTCTCGAGGTGATAAAATACATTTTTAGGACGATGCTCACTTCTTGGAAGCATGATAATTCTCGAAAACGCATTAAACTCATACCCTATTGAATTTTGAGTCCAGCAGTTACAACTAACATATTTGCCATAATATAACTCTTATAATTAAATCCTAACCGTTATAAAATTCACTTTTAAAATTTTTAGGCTGAAACAAAGTGTGGTTGCCATAAAAATCCAAAATTAACATAGTAAATTTGACAATAGCTTGTGTTGAGTCAAAAATCTAATTTTTAAACGTTTAAATGTTTTGTGTCAAAAATCGAATTTTCGAATAAAAAGAAACAAATTTACGACAAAACAGATATATTGTCAGATAATATGGGCGATACAAAATAAGGTATACACATAAATGAGGCATCGGTGGCCTAGTGGGCCTAGGTGGACCTAGGTGGCCTAGGTGGGTTTAAACAGCGAGGGAGTGTGGTTTCGAATCCCACACACGTCGTAAGAGTTATTTCCCCTTACGACATTTACAGCCACGCCACGGAAATTTAAAATTTCCTGTTCAAACTTATGTGGCAGAGCAATGCATTAAAAAAAAAATATATACACATATATAATGCGTCTATGTATGAAGTGATTCTTTCTATAACCGAAAATTTGTAAAATTTATTCGAATAATATTTCATACATGTATAAGAATATACGAGAAATTCAATTGGAGTATAATACTGATTTATTAATTTCAAATATTGATAATTTTAAAATGATGAAGCAAAATTAATGGAAAGACATAAAAAAAAAAAAAAAAACTTGAATATAATATAAGAACTCGTTCTTCTTCATGGTGAAAAGAGTTGATTATTTTCCTTTTTAGTTGTTTTTTTTTTTTTAATGGAAGAAATGTGAAGAGAATGATATAAAAAATATTTTCTTTTGACAATAAACTGTTAATTATTGTCAAAAAAAAAACAAGGATATATGTATAAGAAAGATAAGTAAAAGGATAAGAAAATTTTAACTGTATTATATTGAAAATAACTAGCTATAGATACATAATATGCATGTAATACGTATCTATATTTTACACAAAATGTTTATGTAACGGAACTTAAAGAAAAAGCTGTTAATCCTACCGTTATTAATAGAACAAAGCACAAAAAAGGAAAATAATTTTTTTTTTAATTATTATTTGATATCCTTTAAAATTTTCAGTTGTCATTGTGATAAAATTTTTGTTTATTTCTTTGTTTTTTAAATGTGTATACATATGTATAATTGCTGAGTATGTTTGTTTGTTTTTTGCTATATGACAAATGTATCTTATTTTGGTATTTTTTTTGACTGTTAGAATAAAATTACTGTTAAAATGTTAATGATATGATTCTAGTTTTCTGATATGATAAGACTATATAATATATGTATATGTATGTATATATATATATATATAAAAATATACATATTTATATACATATATATTAAATAATATGGAAATTAAATAAAAAAAAAAATAAAATAAAAAGGGTTAAAAGAAATTGTTAATAAATGTTGGAATGAAAATGAAAAGTTATGACCGGCTATGACAGTGGGTTCTTAATGTTTGAAACATTCAGTTTTTCTGACAATTATATTAAAGTAAATATAGGATTTTTTTTTTTTTTTTAATAAATATTTAAAAATTGAATAAATTACAAAAAAAAAAAAAAAAGAGAAAAAAAATTAAATATTGCACTTCATTAAAATTTTTTCCTTCAATGGTTTTGCATACCTCATGTTTGGTTTTGTAGAATATTAGGGATTAATTTTTATTTTTCTCTTGAAATATTTTTATAACTGCTTTAAAAAGTAAGAAACCAAATAATCTAAGGTATATTTTTAAAAAAATTTTCGGAAATATATAAATACTATGATGAACTGATTTAATTTAAATTAAATGGTATAGTAATTGAATTAAGGAAGGAAGGAAGATTTTGTACGCATATAATATATTCAAAGAATAAATGGAATTTTCTTTCTTTTTTAATAAAAGTAGGGATTTTTTTTTTTTATTAAGGATAATATAAAAATGGTAAAAATGATCAGAATATGAAAATATAAAATCGGATTGAACGGACGATTGATTCAGAACAACAAAAAAATAATACAGTTTGTAATAGAGCTTTGTATTAGTTAGAGTTTTCGGTATATCGTATGTATACTTACGTATATTATATTTTGGAGATTGTATTTTTAAGATCATTCCATACTTCTTAGAATCAATTTAAATAGAATTCAGTAGGTACAAGGTGAAAACGCAATTCATACCTTTTAAAAAATACCGTTATCAATATATGTACATATACATTGTTTTAATGATAGGTTTAGACTTTTTTCATGAAGGATTTCTGTCTAACGTTTTAAGTTTTTGTTGCCAAATGAAATTTCGAAAAATTTGAAATTTATTTCTTATCTCCATATGGTGTACTACTATTAATTGAGTCTGTGTTGTGTAGCATTTTAACAAACTTTCTCAACATATTTTATTCATTGACTTTTGTATGAACCATTTTTTTTTTAATATTAATTTGATTCATAACTTTTGATTTGATGTGAGTCAACAAATTTGGTCATTTCGTTATAAGATTATTAAATTTTCTTCAATTTTTTTTTTTTTGACATAAGAAGTAAATTTTTATTTCCGAATAAATAATTATATGCTTACTTTATAATGAATCAACTTGATTAATAGTTATTTACCTATACTGAAAAAATCTTACTATTTGATCGAAAATAAATTGTACTGTATATATAACAAATACGGAGTTTTTCCTTTTAGAGTAAAAATATTTGACAGATTATTACAACTAAATGTTATATAAAAATTTATCTGCCAGATAGTTTTTAAAATATTCCATTTTTATTTTAAAAGAAATTTGTAATTATTTTTTACATACCATAAAAATTTTCACTTTAAACGGATTTCTAATTTTGCATGTATGGAATTTAGAAATTTTGACAGTTCTCGTGGTAATTTTTTACATCAACATTTTCTCGGTGAAATGAAAATGGAAATGAAAAAATTAACATTGGCTTAACACCGTAAAAAAAAAAATATACTGACAGTTAAAATGACAATCACCTCTGTTTTAAAATTTATTTGAAATTGAAGTTTGCACTGATTCTTGCAAAATATAAAAATGATTGCATAGATTAGATTTTAGTATCTAACTAAAAGGATATTTGAATGCATTTAACGCCAGTAAATATTCTGCTTCGCTTGAGCTAAATCTCGACTTGCACAAAATTTCTAATTGGGGCAAATTCAACAGAGTCGATTTTAACTCTAGGAAAACTCAGTGCTATTTAGTCTCTTGGAAAAGAAACACTTCAATCACAACTTTAACTTTTCAAGGGGAAGTTTTGCAACATGCGGGTGAGCTCAAAATCTTGGGCATGGAGCTAAATCTAAAATTAAGTTCGTCCAATCATATTTTCGGTATAGCTAAGGATGCAGCTAGAGGTATGGGTTTCCTGTATCGTTGTAAAGCCTTCTTTTCATCTTCTGCTCTCCTTAATATCTATAAAACATATATAAGACCAAAGATGGAGTACAATGCACATATTTGGACAGGAGCCTCCAAAACGGCATTGAGATATTTCGATAAAGTGCAAAATAGAGCAATTTGTCTAATAAACGATCCCAATGTCACCTTTACCCTCTCTCCACTCGGTCTCCGGCGCCTAACAGGAACACTTACCCTGTTTTATAGATACCTTATAAGGTTGGGTTCTTGTTCTAACGAGATTAAGAGTTTGATGTCTCCTCTCAAAGGATTCCAAAGAGAAACAAAGAGAGCTTCTGCTGCTCAACCCTATGTAGTTCAAATTGACAGATGGCATAATTCGGCTTATGGAAATTTGTTTGTAGTACGAACATCGCGAATGTGGAACCATCTTCCACCTCATGTGTTCCCAAGAATTGGTGATGATTACATTTACAAAGTGCAAAGATTCAAGGTGAATATTAACAACTTTGTTCACAATATGCCTGCCAATTTGAAATCTATTTTCATTCCCTAACTCAACTTCCTCTGACCAGGCAGTACATTAGTACTAAAGGTCGTATAACCTATTGTTTGGTCAAAAAAGGGTGGTGGTGTTTAGTGGGTTAAAGTCCCGAACACTCATAGAGGACTCGTGCTCGTTTTCACTCCTCTATAATGTCTTTCGACGATTCCCACCTATACTCTCGCAAAAAAAAAAAAAAATCAAATAGATTTTGAGATTTCATAATGTATCGTGGAAATAAATAGCATCAGTGGTCGGATTCCGCAACTATGTAAAATTCTTCGCTTCAAATGCAAAATTTTTCTATTATATAAGAAATAATAAAATCATGAAAATAAAATCTTTGGAATTTTTATATTCTACTAAGAAAAAGTTTTCTTAAAGTCTTTTGATTCAATAACAAAACAAGATAAAATGCTAAAGAAACAAAAATTAGAAGAAGAATAAATGCGTCACTAGTGTTTTAATAGTTGTTTCTATTTTTAATAACAATGAATTTAGTAATTCTAAAGATATACAAAATATTTTGAAACTATAATTTAACAAAGTAATACATTTTTTTTTGTAAAAACCCACCAATAAAATATAAAATAAAAATAAAAAAATGAAATTTTTTTATTTATATCATATTTTATTAAAACTGGTAAAAAATTTTTTTACCTTTGACGTAAATTCTTAATTTAATATTATCGCAAAAAAAAAAATATGTACATACATATATTTGTTTTCTCCTTAACACCTCTATATAATCAGTTTGTACCAATTATGCCTACCTGTATGTTTTTTTTTGTTTTTTTTTTATTCATATTATGTTGCAATTAAAATTTGACGGGCAGTTCATTTCCTTTGAACCTTAGATCCTAAACTTGATATAATACATATTATGTATATAAAAAAAAACTTTTTTGTTTTGATTTTTTTTTTTTTTTTTTTCGTTTTCTTTTGTAACCAAATATGTATGACGGTCATATAAAGTTTTAAATAAAAAAATAAAATAAATAAATAAAAAACAATTTAAATTCCATTTTAAAAATTTCATTCAATTTAATGGCACTCTTATTTTCTGCGTGATTTGATGACTCTGACAGATAATGACGTCAAAAATCGTACATATATAAAAAAAAAAAACATTTAATACTTAAAAATAATACGAATAATATCTTTCAAAGTAATGGAATTTTATTTTGTTTTTAAAAAATTTTAAGTTTAATTTTAAATTTCACAGTTCATTAAATTTAAAATGAAGATAATATTATAGCAGTTTTAACTTTAATTACAAAAAATTAATATATTAATATTATAAAAATCTGTATGATAAAGGAAAATATAAAAAATATATTTGAAAAAATTTAAAGTTAATGAACTGTTTTGAAAAGTTTCATATTTTTCTTTTTTACAAAATTAATTAACTCTTAGCAGGATATATTTAAATTTTCTAACTGAGGTAGTTTTTTTTGTATCAGTGCTATAAAGAAATTGAGCAATGACGATATCGACAAAAAAAAAAAATGGGATTATAGTAGGACTAAAATATTACTGATATTAAAGCGGAATCAAGATTTTTGTTAGAATCTTTAAAATAAAGGGTCTTTCAAATTAAGTTTTAAAAAGTAAATAATTAAAAGACATAGAATTTGAATTGAAAGTGGAAAAGTTTTATTTATTTTTGAAGTACAATTTTTGCCATTTATACTCTGAAAATGATATCTCCCACGTGACCACCTCTTGCGTCTACAGTACCTGATTCTTTTATAAAAATTTTCGGTCATATTCTGGTATAGCTGCGGCTCTATCTCACCAATAACACGAATAATTTCTGCTTTCAATGCTTCAACGTTTCGAGGATTATCCTTGTACACCTGTCCTTTCACATAGTTCCAGAGAAAGAAGTCTAACGGTGTCAAGTCGCAGGAACTTGAAGGTCAACTCACATCACTCAATCTGAAAATAACACGGTCTGGAAACTTTGTATGCAGTAATTGCAGTGTTTCTTTGGCTGTATGACACGTAGCCTCATCTTGTTGAAAATACATTTCCTTAGTATCAATATTTTCCAGTTTTGGCCATAAAAAAGTTGTGATCATGTCGCGATATCTGGTATCGTTAACTGTTATGACTCTTCCAGCATAATTTTCGAAAAAGTACGGACCAATCACATCACCAGACCACAATGCATACCAAACAGTGACTCTTTGTGAATGCGTTGGCTACTCTTAGATAACGCGAGGGTTTTCTTCTCCCCAAATACGGCAGTTTTGTTTATTAACGTAGCCACCGATCTCGAAATGTGCTTCGTCCGAAAAGATAATTTTTTTTTTTAAAATCGTTTTGTTGGAATTGGAACGCATGGATGATCTTGTGGCAGCAATTCTTGTGTGAATTGAATTTTGTAGACCTTCAACGCTAAATCTTTGTGCATAATACACCATACAGTTGATTCAGAAAGTCCCAATTGTTGTGAACGTCGGGAAATTGACATGGTGGGGTCAGCTGTAACACTATCATTCACAGAACCAATATTTTCTTGTGAACGACCGCCACGAACATACTGATGTTTTTCTTTCCGATGTTGCTCAGTTGGACGATTATGTCGACCATAAACTTTGCGTAATTAGAGAAATACTCTTCTTACAGAACGACCATTTTCATAAAATAATTCAATAAATTCATCACGTTGTTGTAATGTATACGACTTCATTTTTATAAATGGCAAACCTTCCACTGTCAAAATGACATATAATATGGGTGCCTACTTTTGAAAACTCAATTTGAAAGACCGTTTACATATGTAGATATAAAAATTTTTGTACCCCAAATAACATGCACTTCTTTGAATCATATATCTTTGACGTATACACCTAGAATATATTATTTTTATTTTTCTGTATTTATTTTTAATGATCTCTAAGGATACGTTCATGTGGGATGCATGATTCTGGATGCAAAACATATTTCGATTAGACTTTGCGTACTCTTCGGAAATATTAACGAATATTTAGCTTTCAACATGCACCCGCTCATTCATGGACTGCACACGTGAGAGAGAAATTTTTATTTTGACATACATATTTTGCCTGGGTGAGTTTTTTATTCTTTATTTTTACTGTTTTGACATTATTTATTACAAGGCGATTATTGTGAATTTCAAATTAAGAAATTAATTATTATTTTTTTTTTTTCGTTTTCAAACAAAACAATTTTGAAAACAAATATATTATTTGACGTTTATTTATATATGCTTCTTGTTTGCATCTTACAGCGGATTCAAAAAAATTTGATTCTTAAGGGTAAGTTCACATGCATCCGGATGCAAACATTTGATCGGGTGAAAATATATTTCGTTTTCATGACATATGCTCTCTTTCGCTCATTTTAGATTTTTTGCATCAACATTTTTTCCATCCTTTATAAGAGGCATAGAAGATAGAAATTTATTTTAACGTCAAATACAGACGTAAAATCAAATGTTAAATATTTTGAAATATTTTGAAGATGGATACAATAAAAAGGAAAAAAATTGCAATGCTTACTGATTTATGATTTTATTGGTTTGCAGTTAATATTAAAAAAGAAAAATCAGAAAAAAATTAATTCATTTTATATGCGTATTAATAAATTATATTTAGTTTATCTATAAATATGAATTAATATTTTTTCTTACATAAAATAACAATTTTCTCTGGTTTAACCATTTTGTATTTTGTAAATGTAAAATTTGTTCCCATCCCATATGAACTTACCCTAAATGTGCGAAAAGGAGAGCATGTCATGAATAGGATATATATTTTTAACAAATTAAAATCTTGCATCCAGAAGCATATATCTCATGTGAATGTATCCTAATAATAAAAGGCTTAAATAATGTAATACAAATGAATATAATATAAAATAATCTATTCCATTTTATTTCACATTATGAATTGTTTTTTCTCCTCTTCACTTGTATAAGGAGCATAGTGTATCCACTATGTCACATAATCTTTATATTTGGCTAAGCTTCAATTTTTGAAATCAATATAGTTTCACTAAACCGTTAATTGTAGAAATTGCATAAGACTATATTGAACGCAAATAAGTCTTTTTATTTGTGCGACATCTATTATCTTATACAAGAATTATTTTATTTATGGATATGATAATAAATATATATGTATGTATTATAACAAAATTTTTAGCTTTATTGTTTTTTATTAATTTATATGACCGAACCGGAATTTGAGCACGAGACCTTCCGAATGACAAGCCGGTGTCATAATCACTAAACCATTGACTGGATCCATATTGTGAGTTATAATATATGAAATAAAAAAATTGTTTAAATCATTTTAATAATATTGTAATATCTCTTTCGTTATAGGTATCTTATTTGCATTTAATTCGCAAAAAGTAAAAAAGTTTCAATATTTTCAATAAGATAGATTATAAAGGAACTAAAATATGTTTATGTGCCTACATATGTACATACATATACATACATATGTAACAATTAACCAGTTTAAACATTAGGCTTTTCTTATGAAATTAATAAAAATATTTTTATCATTTTTAGTAGTAAAAATGCATTTTGCATTTAAATGTTTTTTTTAAATTAATTAAGCTTTTATTTTTCTCACATATTTTTGTTTAAAGATATAAAACAAACTTGACTCATTTATTATTTAAATTGAAATTTAAGCTGATTTTTGATTTCATTATGTCAAAATTGATTATTTGTATAATATCTAGTATAGTTTTCATACAAATATAAGTATGTACATACATATATCAATGTATGTATGTATTATGAATCATTTTCTTTGAATTATAATATTATTATTGTTATTAAAGTTGATAGTTTTTTATTATTAATTTTTATTACCTATACTTCTTTTAAAAAAATATTTTACTTAAAAATAATTAACATATTGTGATGAAATCATTGTTTAATTTAGTTTTTATACTTTCTGGGAGTTAATGATTTAATCTTTTATAATATTTTAATAAGAAAAATTCATATTATACCTATAGAAATATTTATAAACTATTCTATTATGGTACATACAAATTTTAGTTAAGCGACTTAGAAGTATGCTGTAATTCTTTAAGTTGTTTTGTTATTTATTACTTTTAATTATTAAACTTTAAATTATACTTTTATCTTTTCAGGAATGAATCAGCGAATTAGGATCTTCACAGTGAAGGTAACAAATGTTGGATCAGTGAAGAAAATATTTAACAAAAATTTAGAAATAAAGTTAAAATTACCCAAAGAAAGATAAAAGGAAAACGAAATCAAAATTTTATAGAATTCTATATTTTATGTTTTTGGTTCTGCAAACATAAAAGTGTCAAATACTGTCACAATAGTCAGAATGAAGCATTTGCATTTAATTGTGGATGATGATGACTCTACAGCTGCTTTCTCATTGAATATAAAAGAAAGCTTATTAAGAAGATTCGTCAATCTCTTCCATATAAATCCAAATGATTGCTTGGTGATTTCACTGCCATCTGTTGTAAATCGGCTGGTTTCAGTGGTTAAGAATTGCATGGTTAATTTGATTACTTCAACAATTGAATTGACGACCTACTAAAAATAAATGTGAAAATACAGGAAGAAAATACTGAAATAATAAGAAAATTAAATGAAAATTAAATTTGAAAATTTCTTATTGCCATACATTTATATGATATTGGGGTGTCTTATATTCATATTCATTTTTCCAATACAATCTTGTAAAAGTTTTTCCTTTTCATTAATTTTTTTTTTTTTGTTATCTACAATTACACCGAATCTAACAAAGTGATTAATATGTAATTTTTTTTGGAATGTCAATAGCTAAAATTTATTAAATTTCCTGGAACTGAAGATAAGCAACCAGTCAGATTCATCTAAGTTATTGAGTTACAGTTATTCATGAGGTTTTATTCTTTTAACTCTCCTCACAATAATATCGAAGTTTATCAAGCAGTTGTTTAGTTTCAATAATAACATGATTATCTAGGCGATTACTGAGCTTTTCGCCATATTTTAGCTACATATGTATATCAGAGACTGTTTCAATTTTTAAATTTCTATGTAGATCTAAATTTCTTATAAGTCAAAATGATTTAACAGCTTTGAAGCCTTTATATATTATTTATTTGATTAGTTTTAGCACATCCCTAGAGATTTGGATACCTTATTTCCATATTATTACAATCATCCATATGTGAAGCACAAGCAACATATTTTAAATTGAGACTTCAAATTTGTTTCCCATAAGCCAGAAAAAACTCCTATGTTGGATTTCTAGCTCATTTTTTTTCCATTTTATATGTACATATGTATGTATGTACTTAGCTTTCCAATTATGTTTTGTGTTAAAATTTTATTTTTTTCAAAAATTTTACAATTAATTCAAATTATTTAATTAATTTAATAACATTAAATTGTGTTATCATAATTTTAAATTTATTTGTTTTTTCAATTAAATAACTGTTAATTAAAAGTTAAAAATAATTCAGTAATAAAAGTTTATTTTTTCTTTCAAATAAAACAAATGAATACAAAAGTTAGAAAATTACATAACCTTTTCTAATATATGAACAATTATTTTGAATGATCTATTCAACAAAAAATAACAGTAAATAAAACAACAATGCCAACAGCAACAACTAGGTACAAAACTAAGAACAATACTTATATAACAACAACAACAACAACAAACAACTTAACTTCAATAACATTAAAAATAACAACAAAATAATTTTGTAGAAAAACAAAAGAAAAAAAAGTTAAATCCTAAATTTTTACAGTAATGTTCTCAAATTAATTACAGTTAAATGAACTAAAGAATAACAATAATAAACATAACAACAAACAAAAATCATAACAGAAACTTTTTTTTTTTTTTGGGTAAAAAGAAAACACTTTATTTTGCCATTTACGTGGTTATTGTACTTATAATATACGTACATACGTACATATATATGTATGTGCACATGTACATATATAAGTACGTATATACATACGTTTGTAATTATGAAATACAGTTATGAAAAAATATTTTAACTTAAATTATAAATTTTTCGTATCAATATTTTTTACCTTATTAGCTACTTACATACATACATAACAAGAACGTATTTTTCTAGCTTTGCAATATGGAATATTTACGAAAAATCGAGGCAAGATTGCTAATGGTATCGATACGGTTCAGCTTGCTTTTGGCATGTGCTTCACTATCATTCTTTTATTCTTCTTGATAACTTCGAATTCACTTCTTAGAATTCGGTGTTAAGTTAGGGGTCCTGAAACATATTTCTACCAATTAAAAGCTTGTTAATCTGTTCTGATCGCTAGATTTTTATTTTCTTTATATATGTACATATGTATGTAGATTATTATCATTTTGAAATTTTTTTACTAAATCATTGAATTCTTTCTGTTAACAGGAGATTTATTTAATAAATAAAAAATTGGCGGGATTGAGAAATATGTAATCTATTTTATTGTAGAAGTCCTAGAATTAATCTTATTTAATATTCACTTTAAACATAATCAAAAATTTTCTTATGCAATTTCCGACACTGTACCAACACACATTAATTTTTATGTGTATTTACACTTACCTCCGCGCCTTATGTCGAGAGTCTTATGTATTATTTACAGTTATTAACTACTTAGTTTAGAAATTATTATTATATTAAATGAAAAAAAAAAAAAAAATTGTTTATTCTACATCTCTTTCTATTCATTCATATAAATTGTTTTTGTTTTGAGATGGGGTGCTTTAGGTACCAAAGTAAATCGGAATGTTAAAAGAATAATTAAAAAAATTTACTAACCGAATTTACAATTTTAGCTAAGGATCACAACTTTTTTTTAATTCTTTAAAATTGTAGGTTATGATTTTTAAGGATGAGAAACATTACTTCAATTAAAAATATTTTAATGTAGAAATATTGGGGAGAAAAGAACAATAAGAAAATAAGAAAGAGAAAGTAGAAAAAAAAAAGAAAGGTGAAGGAAAATTTAGAAAAAAAAAGAGTAAAAAGGATAATGACCAAAAAATTATACAATGATAAAACTTAAACTTAATTATTTTTTTTCGGTTTTAAAGGACGCCATGGGTATTATAATGGATAAATTTCAAAGTAGACATATGTACATACAAACAAACAAAAAATATCATATATACTAATAATTAATATACTTTTATTTGTACATAGAAAAAACTTAAACTTGAATAAAATTAAGTAAAGTAAATATGATTAAAAACGAGATTATTTTAAAAATTTTATTTTTAGCCAAAAATACTAAAAAAGATTAATTTATAAGGCAGCTTTATAAAATCAAAATATTTTAAGGAACCCACATTTCCAAAAATATTATTATAATCATAAGATTTTGAATATAATTTGAGTTTGTAGTTGAATAAATTTCGTAAATATAAACAAAATTCTATATAATTTGTTATGAAAATAATAAACAATTTTTTTAAGTATTGTAAAATTAAACTAGATATTCCAGGAAAATATAAGAATATAAAAGAGTTCTAGGGAAATGTGATGTTTTATATTTATAAATTCAAAAAATTTTCATGAGAACTTCAGCCAAAATTGGTCGAAACGAATTTGAGGAGATGTAGCTCTCTAAATGATGGGGTAACAAAAACAAGTTCTAACAAACTTTATCTATAGTGTAGTTTCATAGCTTTATCCAGAATGTAAATATAAACTTTTTCTATAAAGAAATTTAAAAATAAGATTTGCCAAGTTGTAAACTGTAATATTTGGAAAGAAAAGCCATAAAAAAAAACACCATTATTTGTAAATATATACATAAAATAAAGCTGGGTATCATCTAAATACTACGGTTAAACTATGGATATACATGGAATACAATAATACTACATATGCAAAAAGGTAGTAACTATGATAATACATAGGACTATTCTTTAGATTAACTGCCACGGCCGATTTTATTGTAATTTTGCATAAAGAAAATTCATTAAAAATAAGAATTTCTGTGATGGTTCCAATTAACACATTTGATAATTTTGAGCCACAAAAAACGTTATAACGGTTACAAAATTGCAAAAGTTGTGTGGTAGTTAATCTAAAAAATATTCATATATATGTATAGAAATGGGTCTTAAATCTAGAAAAAAGAAAAAACTGAACTTGTTATGAATAAATTTTAACAGTTCTCATGATAATCCATTCAGTTTCTTAAGCGTTTCGTTCTAAACTACAATGAAATAAATTAAGTTTTGTGATGGCCTTCGAAAGTAATTAATGAAAGTTACAAATAAACAAAAACTTTTACAAAAATTACAAAAATTATAATAATTTAGTTACATATAAACAAAAAGATATTTTACGAGGCACTTTATAAGGATCATGATGATTACATCATTTTAATTTATTGTAATGTAAAAGGAAATTTACAGTTTCAAAATGATGAAGACGATATTTTACGAATAGTGAGCGTTGATTTTATTTAAAATAAAGTTTAAGAGCTTACTACAACTCATGGTATATTAAAAATTGACTATTTATTTGTATTACTTACCGTTATTTTCTTTAGTAGAATAAAAAATAATTTATCAATTTAGTTATTGGTATTAAATTTAATTGAATTTCGTCGTATAATTACTTTTCATAAAACACTTTTTTAACATACATACATACATATACATATGTATGTATATGCATGCATGTAAATCTATAATATAATACACAAGATGTTGGCGAGACCTTGCCAACATGTAAAAAAATATATTTTATATCTATAATAAAACACTCACACTGAATGTAAACTAAACTAGCAATGATGATATTTCTGTATATTTATTTAATAATTTCAAATTTTATTACCAGAGACACAAATTTTTGACTCAAAGGATTATCAAGAGACACAAACCGTTCATTAAAAATATAAATAAATTTAGTAAATATTATTACCAGAGACCAAATTTTCCACTAGAAGTATTATCAGAGACACAAACCGTTCATTAAAAGTGAGTACAGTCAAAAAAGGAAAAGTACATACTTAAAAAACACATTTTCAATCAAAATAAATTCAGCAAATTTTTAATTTTTAAATTTGACCGCCACGTCCATTATGAACTGGTCGCAGCGGTAAATTAAAAGTAAATTATTAATCTTCTGTTGGCATTTTCAATTTTTGTTTTGGAAAAAAAATATAAAAATAGGTACTCTTAATAAAATTAAAACGCCTGAAAGTGAAAAAGTGAGAGTGAGCAAAGTTTATAGTAAATCTCATATTTATAAGAAAATAATAATAGGCCAATTTTAATCTTGATTTTGTTTTCATTAGTATAAAAGCTGGTAAAAGCTTCGTAACATACTTTAAAATAGTTTTGTTTATTTAGGTTGAAATTTAGATTTTTAAGCTAAATTTTCGGTAGAACTGGTATAACATAAAATATTCGAAATTTTTTTATTAATGTAAAATTCGGCAGACTTAAATAATTATATTTCATAACAAAAGTCAGAAACTTACTAAATATTATAGAAACGGATATTTTTCTTAAAAAAAAAAAGAAAAAAATAACATAGAAAATATCATTTTAGACGCCTTCTCTCACAAAAGATTCATAATTTTGTACTAATTTATTATTAGACCATTAATAATATTGTTAGCCATGGAAAAAAATAAGATTTATTAATCAGATCAGATAATATTCCTGAAATTAATGATTGAATTTCTGATAATATACACAATATAATGATAAGACCTTGCCAACATGTAAAAAAAAATATTTTATTTCTATAATAAACCACTCACACTGAATGTAAACTAAACTGGCAATGATGATATTTCTATATATTTATTTAATAATTTAAAATTTTATTATCAGAGACACAAATCTTCGACTAAAAGTCTTATCAGAGACACAAATGTTTACTTTTTAAAAAGTACTTTCGACGCAAAATTTAAAGCAAATTTTTAATTTTTAAATTTGACCGCCACATCCATTATGAACTGGTCGCAGCGGTAAATTAAAAATAAATTATTATTCTTCTGTTGGCAGGTTTCAAATGACTCTTTGTTTTGAAAAAAATAAAAATACTCTTAATAAAATTAAAAGACCTGAAAGTGAAAAGAGCAAAGTTTATAGTAAGCCTTATATTTATAAGAAAAAAATAATGGGCCGATTTAATTCTTGATTTTGTTTTCACTATTATAAAAGCTGGTAAAAGCTTCGCTTAGAATTTTGATTTTTTAAACTGAATTTTTGATATAACATAAAATATTCGAATTTTTTTTATTAATATAAAATTCGGCAGACTTAGCTAATTATATTTCATAACAGAAATCAGAAATTTACTAAATATTATAGAAATAGATATTTTTCTTAAAAAAAAAGAAAAAATAACATAGAAAATATCATTTTAGAAGCCTTTTCTCACAATAGATTCATAATTTTGTACTAATTTATTATTAGACCATTAAATTAAAAAGCTGTCGAAAACGATCGTCACAAAAAAAAAGACCCCGAAAATTTATGAAATTACATTATCAGAGACATGAATCTTTTATTAAATATACCAAAGACCTCTTCCAAAGTACATTTAAATAAAATAAATTCAGCAAATTTTTTTCAAACAAAAAAAAAATAAACGCAAAAGACTTGAAAGTAGTTTTGGTAATTGAAGTAATATCGCGGCGAAAACAACTGTTTTTCATCTAAATAAAAATTTTTTTTTTAAAACTAAAGAAAAATAGAGAGTAAAATTTTAACAAATATTAAAATTATTTCGATTATTGGGAGTGTTTTAAATGTAACAAAAAAAAATGTCGTAGCGGTTGGTGTTGGTTGGTTTTTCGCCGGTTTTTATTGTGCACTTTATACATGTGTTTCAAACAATTTTTGAGATATCGGCACGAACTTTTACCCTGAATGTGTTTTTAGCTTGGACCATTTTTTCTCAATGATTAACAAACTGTCAAAAATTACCGCCACGAAAAAACGGCGAGAATAAATTAATAAACTGTACCTAACATTTTTAATTTTATGTGTTTAGATTTGTTTTATGTTTTTTTTCTATTACAAGTAAGTAAGTGATTTCAACGTTTTTTTAATGGTGCTGATGTAAAAATGAAATTTTTAGGTAGTTTATTAAGGGAGTCAGTATGATAACGTAAATGTTTTTGAATCTATAGAATTTGTGCAATTGCACAGGGGATTTCTAGTAATATCTAAAGTAATAAATTTAAAATTGATTTAAAGAAGTTTTAATAATTTTTTTATTTACATTTATTTCCCTATATACATTTTAATATTATAATAATAAATATTTACCGTTACATTGTATTACAATACAATCAAATTTTATATTCTCTTCTATTTATTTATTTAATAAGTTTTAATGCATGTATATATATTATACGTATATTTTTAGATTGTGTAATACTTACATAAATTTTAAGTATATATATATGTATGTATGTACATATCTTTACATCTGGTCAATGTTCTTTTTATTGCAAAATTTTACTCCTCTAACTTCAATTCCCATATAATAAAAAAAACAACTTTACCTGTAAATAGAAGAAAAAAAAAAATATGTAATAATACAAAATTTTACGTTTCAATACTTGTACTTTGAAATTGCATTTGAAATAAAATAAATAACTGTAACTAAAATAAATAAATTAGTGGAAAAACAAAATTATTTTGCAATTCTAGGCGCCAGGAATTTTCTCTTTTTTTTTCCGTTTTTTTTTTTCACTATACCTTCTCTACCCCTTTCTTTTTTTTTTTTGTGTGCAATAATTCAATTTTTTTTTTTTTGTTTTGTTGTTTTGTGATAATTTAAATTTTTTAGTGCAATCTTTTATGTTCTCATAAAAAGAGAAATATGTATGTAAAATACAGTTTTCATCATAAATATTTCGTTTTTTTTTTTAAATTTTTAAAGTAAAAAACCATTTTTGACAATATATGTATTTTATTTAATAAAAGTTGAAAATAAAAAAAAAATGAATTTCCATTTAAAAATTCATTGATAACAACAGGCTAAAAACTAAGGAATAGTCTATTTTTGTGAGTCACTAGCATTAGATTTTCACATAATTTTCTGATAAACAAATGTTACATTTCAAATGCCTTCATAAGTAAAAAAAAAAAAATTAAAAGCTTTTAAATCATCACTCACAAATCAAAAGTCAGAGGTTATTTTATCGGTTTTTCATCTAAATTCATGTAATGTTACAAATATATACATAAATATATATACAATTAAATAAAATTGATCTTGAAGTATAGGGATTTTTGACAAAAAGCTAGCTCTTTCAATTTTTGAGTTATCGGACGGACGGATCTACATGCTTAAGTCGGCTCAAAGTCCGATTTTGAGCAATAATGTATTATGTATATACTTTTCAATATCTATTTTGATTCACTTAATGTGTCACGAATGTAATGGCAAATTTATTATACCATAAGAATTACTTTCGTTCCGGTATAAAAAGGATGGTATTATTTTTATAATGTTATCGTAAAACCATGTTTGACTTTTTATCGATGTTAAACTACTTTAGTTTCGAAGAACGTGATGTACTGATGTCTGATTTTCAAATGAAAACCGATTACAAATGACAAAAACTAAATTTGTTCAAATCATAGAAAAAAATAATGGCTGGTACTTATGATATACAGTGTATATATTTGAAATGTATATTACATAATACATATGTATATGTATCTAGTAAGTTTATATCTCACCTGTACATTTTTGTTTTTTATTTTACAGGTATTCTGAATTAATTTAAATACT
This sequence comes from Poecilobothrus nobilitatus, assembly GCA_947095535.1. Classification (NCBI taxonomy): domain Eukaryota; kingdom Metazoa; phylum Arthropoda; class Insecta; order Diptera; family Dolichopodidae; genus Poecilobothrus; species Poecilobothrus nobilitatus. Next base: position 33,070,778 of record OX352774.1, read on the forward strand.
AATTGTAAATATGGTATATGCAAATGCATTCGCATATTCCAGTTTCATGTGAGATTAGGTAAAGTGTATACATATATTAATATTATTATTGTTTATTTTTATTTAACTTAATACATATTTTTGTTCCATTTAACTATTTTAATTCATTTGCATTTTTTGTTTTTATTTTGTAAGTCAATATTTATTACATAAGTTTATTATATAAATAGTATTGCCAATTGGATCAAAATATTATTTTGGACCACACAATTTAATATTAAACTTGATTATAGAATGGAATAATGAGATATTGAAAACAAATAAATGTTTATACCTATATCCAATAGGAAAAATGATGTTACAAGTCGTGTTAATGCTGGGGGACTTAAGTGAAGGCCGTTGACTGGCGTCCTATATGACACGAAGATTACGGTTAAACGTAAAGTAAAAGCTTAAAGTTTATAAAACCGCGGCCGGAAAGCTCTAATGTATGGAACAGAGTGTCCGATAGCAAATAGGAAAGACGAACAGAAGCAGTACGTCGATGAGATAAGAATGGTAAGGTGGTCCGCAGATGTGATGAAACTGGGTAAGATGCGAAATAAATGCATTAGAAGCACCTTCAAGGTTATCGACATAAACAGCTTAAGTTGATAGAAAAATGTCTAAGTTGATAGGGTGACATCAATTGATGGGAGGAAGAGCATACGGTACAAAAAGTTTTCAGAAAATTATTACCTAGAATAGGATCCGGATAAATTACCAGCATCATTTCTTGAAACAATTAATAAAGATATTTAGAAAGTAGGATTGAAAGCTGGGACAACCCAAGATCATGAAAAGCGTTATCACATTAAAGATAAACTAAGCACTTCAGATCATACTTTTTGAAGATACTTTTTGAATCCACAATCAACAAAGCAAAGAATTGCAGATTTAAAAATAACTTTGAAAATCATAATCTGACGAGTTTGAAAATGCATAGTTGAATGCATAGTGAGATGCCAACATTATAAAAAAAAAACAGGATAATAAGATGCATATGGCAACCCATATCTATATATTTACATTTAATACATTTTAATTCAATTGTAATGATATAACCGCTAAATTTTACAACATCACCCATTATCACCCTCAATATTTAAACCTTCACATATTTTTTTATTTTTTTTTTTGTTGCGGAACAGAAAGAAAAGTGCAAATTTAATTGAATAATATCAATGAAAAAAAAAAAATTCTACTTATGATATTAAAATACAATAACAAAAAATAAAAAATATATGGACATTTGATCCATTCAAATTTAGGATTGAGTTTTGAGAAAAATATACGGTAAGAAAGAGTGCTTTAAAAATTGAAGGCCTTAATCAGAAGCTATCAATTTAAATTTTTAAGCATTCCATTTGTAAAAAATATTAAAAGCTGATATTATTCAAAACTTATTGCTGATGCTCTTTAAATGTTTTGTTTAGCCAAGCCAACATACATATATACATAAACACATATTTTCTGTATTTTTTGGTATTGAATTTTGTTTTGAATGGTAGCTGAATCAGATATAGAAAACTAGATAACAAGAATTTCTACTTTTAATGGGTTTCCCTATATCTATCCACTCCGAATGAGAGGTTCACACTCTAACCATTCCGCAGTCATCTTACGAGTATTAGTTAGCATATTATATGATATGTATAACCCAGGTATTCAAAAATGCGTATATTGATGTCTATCTTTCTTTTTAGTGAGTGATTACAAACGAAACTTATATTGTTAAGGCTTGTAGAATAAATTTATATACATAATATTTTTCTAAATTTAAAACAAATCCATATTATATCAAATTTACCTGTACCTTAAACATACACATACATATATATGTAAGTATCTATAGAAACTGGCGCATATTGCGGTAAAAAAAAAGTTATTATTTTTTTTTTTTTTGCTCACATGCTAAATCAATAACCTATTTACAGTTAAAAGAAGGAAAATGAATAATACAAAAAAAAAAAAATTCTATATTGAAATCGTCAAGGGTATTGGTTTACAACTTGCACGTGTCACATGAAAACAATTTCCGCCTTATTTGTACTGTTATATTTTTATTTTATTTATTTTTTTATTTCGCCTGCCTACTCACCTTCAATACAACTCTATTGGTGGTGTTTTTTGGTACCGTTTATTAGTTAATTCTGCTGCGTATATGTACTTTTGTTTTTCTTGATATTTTATATTTTCATTATTAAGATTTTTTTTTTGTTTCAATGTTTGAAGTTTTATTTTTGTGTTTGCTGTGTTTATATAGCAAAAAAAAAAATTAAAAAAAAAGTTACTGTTTAAAGATATTATAGTAACAGTTTCTACACTACTGATGGAGAGATAAAAATGTTGAAATGTTAAAAATGTTAATGATAAAAATGTTAAATGATGAAAAACTTTAAATTAAATTGAAAAATTAAAGTTTATGTATATGTAAAGTTTATGTAAAAATTTAAGTTCTTTGAAAAAAATTCCCGTCATGGAATACATGCGTATTTTGAAGTATATGTTTGACGTTAAAGAGTTGGGAAACCAAAAATTTATGATTGAAATAATTAAATCGCTAATTTGACAATATTTAGTCCTGTGGAACAAAATGATTAAAAACATATTCAGCTTGATTCAATTTTACTACATATACATAATATACATATATATTATATATATATAAATAATATACATAATATGATTGAATTTGCTGATGATTAAAAAGCTTTTACCCTTACGTCTTCATTTGATATGAGATCTGTTCTGTCCTACGGTTTACAATTTTATTCTATTTTTGGTGCTTGAATAGTATAAATCTGTGCAATAGTATAAATAAAGTTGTTAGAGAAACATTTTTAATCAAACGTAAACGTGTATGACATTTTATGATGCTTTCACACGATCATTTAGGTAAAAATTGAATTTCATTAAATTAAGCAGAGAATGAAAACTCTCTGAAATTAAGAAATGTAATATTTGTCACAATCTACTAAACTACCTATCTATAGTAACCGAAATTTAATTTTAATTTTTTAAGTAAGGATTAACTTGTACATCAACTTGTATTAGGAAAACTAGTTTTACAGTTATGTTCAATACTGGATCTAAAATCAAAATTGGAAATTAAGAAATTGTATTAAGTTTACTATATTTATTTGTTGAATTTTAGGTAGAACATTTAGGTTGAACATTAGGTATAAAAAAGGACCAATAAAAAGAAATGGCTCCATGAAATAACTTCAATAGAAATAACTCCGAACTGAATAGAAATAATTAAATTCACTTCAAATACTCTATAAGATGTTATTTAGCTGTACTATATATATAGACAGAAACATGTAAAGAAAATACAATCTTATTCTTTAAGAAACTTGTAAAACAAAAATTGGAAAAGAGGAAATAACGCAAAAACTAGTTTTATAAAAAGTACTTTAATTAATTTTGTAAAATGTCTGGAAAATTTCGGATTTACCAGAATAAATCATATTTCAATTAGTTTATCACTTAATTGACTTTGTTGCACTTTTACAATGAGCATTTTACTTTTTTACTTTTTATATCAATTGCTGTTAATAATCTTTAAGACTTTATGTCGCTTTCATAAGCCATAATAACGTACATAAAATCAATGTTGGTGTTATGTCCTTGATGTTATAGCACTCCATTTTCTGAAAAAAAAGGTTAATATAATAACTAAAATTATTTTCTTCAGTTATGGGAGGCCTTAAATTTAGACAAAGCTGAAACAAACATTCATTATTGCGGATTTTTGAAACAATTTTAAAAAAACCGTAATAACTAAACCATTACAGTCAGTGTAAAATTTATAGCAAAATTTTATTCGAACCAAAGTATTATTCTCTAAAACTCTTCCCTAAAATCACAAACTTTAAAAAAAAAAAACTTCATATAATAAGAGAACATTTTTGATTAGATCCAATTGGTAAGAAATAATTTCATATATTTAACACTTTTAATAACTAATATTACAGTACTATGTTATATGTATAAGTTGTAAAGCTCTTGTGGGATACTCACATTTATACATACATATGTATATATAAATCAACAACTAGTTCACACTTATACAATATTTTCCTATTTTCTATTGATTTTTTTTTCAATTATTGTTGTCTATATGGTTGGGTTTTTTTTTGTTTATTTTTATTCTTTTTGATAGAAAGGAATCACAGTAAAAAAAAATATTTTACCGTTATGACAATACCTACAAAATTTACCATTATTTTTATTATCATTATTATTATAACTATAATTCCTATGTATTCCTATAAATTTTATAAGATATCTTCAATAATTTATATTGTAAGTTTTTGTTTTAAATTAAAATTTAAAGGAAGGGGAACTTTACCTATATATTTAAGATTGGCTCTATTCTATTTGTTAAAAAAATTTTAATAAATAGAAAGGATTCAAAAAGATTTTCTTCTGAAAATAACTTTGGATTTAACATGTATTTTATAGTATTTGAAATATGTATATTATGTATTGTATACACCTTAAATAATATTTTCCTTATAAGATAAAGTTAAAAGGATGGTTAAAAAAATATATCTGCTTCCTTTGTACAGCATCAATTTTTAGTAAAATATTGTTTGTTGGTTTCTTTAATTATGTTCTCTTATTCGGCATAAAATGCAGACATTAATTTATAACTTCTGGTGTGGTATGGTGTTTTAGTCTACGAAATGTGTTCTTTATTTAGATAATGATACTGTGCTATAGTATGTATTGAGTTTCAATTTGGCTTTGGTTGTCGGAGAATTCATTTCTTCTTTTCCACCCTTTTGGCCTATTTGACTAATTGGCCTATTATTCAAGGAATTCTATTCCGACTTCCGAGACATCTATTGCGAATATTTCTGTTAGTTTTTTTTTTGTTTACTAAGGGAGATGGGAGATACCAAAAAAAACCTATTGGTAGTGCTAGATTCTTACTGCCTTAACCCACTTCTACATTTAGCCTATATAATGATATGAAATCCTTAACTGTCGAGGCAGCACATTTTTTTTTGCGGCAGTAAAGATCGAAAAGGATGCAATTAATTCATCTGTTATTATTATTATTACTTCGTTAACCGTGAAGAAGCAAAACAGTTTAACATGTAGTAGTATATAATCCCTACATGAGGTGATAATTAAAGGCAGCGCCACTGTAGCACGTATTAATATTAGTATTGGCATTATTATATATATTGATGTTGATATTATTATTAGTATTATTATTATTTGATATTTAATGGTGATAGATTATTTCGAATTAATATAAAAAATTACTACTTTTATTTATATGATCTGACTGTAGTTTGAACTCAAGATCTTTCAATTGAAAAGCCGGCACCTTATTCACTACGCTTATTTGATGAGTGTTTCCATCCTTTAAATACTTTTAAAATTTTGTTCTACATAATTTGTTCCCTTTTTTTATTAATTGAATAAAAAACAGTACTGAACTAAATACATATAAGAGACAACTTACAAGAAACGTTAAATTTTTTTAAACACCTTGTTTTACCTTACAATAAATACCCCAAAATTACATAAGAAATGTGTATACTGGAGCAATAATAGTGAAATGTTCAATTCAGATATGAACACTAAAAAAATAGAAGAACAACTAACAGAAGCAGCAACAGCAATAGCCAAAAAGGAAAAATCAGCAACAAACAAACAAAAAAAAGAAAAAAATAAAATAAAAACGAGAAAATCTCTTGGGCATAATGAGTTTGACATTCCGGGTTCAAAACAAAAAAACAAAACACAAAAGATTGAAAAAAAAAGAACAACAAGAGAAGGCAAGACAAAACAACTAAAACAAAATACTAAGAGGGATAAATATAAGAACAGATAGCACGCAACATTTCTCATTATGTAATAGTTATATAGTTTGGTATAATAACATTCAACAGAATGGCAAAAAAAACAAAAAATAGCAACAACAACTACAACTATACAATAATAACAATCATAAAATTTTGAAAGGGAAAGAAAATCTTTATAAATATTCAATATTAGAAAAAATATAAATAGATATACAAAAAAAACAAAAAAGAGATAGAAGAAAACTGAAGAGTATACTAAACAGAAAAAACCTGTTTAAATGATTTTTATTTAATTTCAATTTGCATATTATACATTATCATAACTATATTTATATTTATAGCAAATTTTTAGGGTACATTATGTACACATGGTACAATTTTGTTTTTTTTTTGTGGTCCCATTTTTCCCATATTGTAAATGAAATGGTTAAAAATTTTCAAATATAAAAAAGTAAACAAAAATAAATAGTAAAATCTATTAAAGTCTTAGTTGTATAATACTTGTATACCACAAAAACAAAACAAAAGGGGGTAATTGAACTCTTTGAATATTATGATGTATATGATGATGCGGTGCCGCATTGCGATACCGCAAAAGGCTTTAAATATTTATTGAAGTTTATTTTAAAATCCACAACAAAACCGTTCGTATTTTTGTAAACAAAATGAGCTATTTTAAATTTTTCCCAGCTGCATATAATATTTAAAGTATATAATTTATATTTATAATTTGCTAATAGTTACTTGATACTATGACATAGGAATAAAAGATATTACATAAGATAAAACAAAAATGTTAGAGAATGTTAAATTATAAAAAAAACGTTTAATTGTGTGAGGGAGGGATTTTATAAGTTGCTATTTTCGATTGGTTAAAATAACAAAAACAGTAAAAACTATCAAACATTGTCAAAATTAATAGAAACCTGCAACCATTCTATCCAATATCAGTTAAGATTTTACTTTATATGTATTAAAGAAACGTAATCAAAATACCATCGATTGTTCATAATAAAAATTTTGATTGAACACTGTACAATTGTCTTCAACTTCAAAATATTTATACGAGTCTTTAAAATTAATACACAATCCTTTATGTATACATATATATACTGCAGCCTAATATGTAATATAATAAAGAAATAATGTTAATCACGATTAGTATTGAAGATAAGCAAAATGGGTTAACATTTTAATGGCAGTTACCGAATGCCAGACGCTTCTTGTTCGGTTTTCCGGTATCGTAAATGACGATCGGAAGAATTAATTGTTTTACTGATCCGATTCATATACATTTGAGTTTATATCTATCATGTCTAGTTTGTCTAGGCAACATAAACGTGACTATATTGTTATTATGAATCTAAAGATATATTTTGTGTATAGATATATTTCTTGTATATGTACATATAGCGGTAAAGCATTAGAAAAAATTCACTATGTTTGTTTTTTAAATATTTTAATTTAATCTATTGTACATACAATTGAAATTAAAAATATCTTTATATTAAAATTTTTTTTATTATAATATCGTGAGTTTAATGAGGTTTTAAAACTCAGACATCAGAAGCTAAATTGTGCAAGTAAAAGCTCAATTTAAGTGCAAATAAAAGCTCGTTCAATAAAATTTAATATAACAATATAAAGTTCTAACTATAAATAAAAAAAATATACTTTAAGCAAAAGAATCTCATCAAATGTTTCTCTATGCTTCAACTATTTCTAATATACCAATGAATTACATTTGAGTTTCAGTTAAATATTTCGAACTTTTACAAATAATAGGGCAAGGAAAAATTAAACAAAGACGGGGAGTTTCAAGAAAATAATTATCAAGAGCAAGAATTTGGACGGGCATAAATTCAAAAGATGAATTTATTCACATACCATAAACCTATAGTTGAGAAAATTTCAACAATATCATTTTGCGAATCTAAAATCAATAAAATGTAATTGTTTAACATCGAAACTTAAATCATGACTGATGATATAGAAGGAGTTAAATATTTAAGCTAAAGTAGATTACCTCACCAGTTACCATTTATAAAGGGTGATCAAATTAGTAGGTACTATACATTTTTTAAACATTATAGCGGCAATTTTTTTTTCAGATTCTCGCTATAATTAACATTGGTTTTCAGTATTGTTTGACAAATCACCATGGAAAGATATACAGTTGCACAGCGTAAAGAAATTATTGAAATTTTCTACAAAAATAATGAATATATTCGGTCTACTTTTCGCATGGTGTGGTTTATGGTCTGAAAGTGTAATTGGATCGTATTTATTTGAAAATAAAAATGACATTGCAGTTTACTGTCAATAGAGAACCCTACAGAAACATGATTATTAATTTTTTGTGGCATGAATTAGATGATTTTGACTTGAACGAAAAGTGGTTTTAACAATGTGTCATACATATATCGTGACACAAACAATTTATTAAGGGAAAAATAATACAGGTCCATCTCCTGAAATGCCGATGTGAACAAGCCACCAAGATCATGCGATACAGCTCCATTAGACTTTTTTTTTGAGGTTATGTTAAATCATTGATTTACATCAATAAACCACAAACACTTAATGATCTTAAAACCAACATTATTCGTTTTAATTGCTGAAATAAGTGCAGATTTAAAATGAATTGACCATTTTTAAAAAACTTCAGACGCGGTCATTTACATGAACTAATTTTTTAATAACAATATCTAAAATACCGTCTTATATCGTTTGCTTTTATTTCAAATTAAAAATATGTATATATAGCTCTTATTTGATCACCCTTTCTTTATATGTACGAGTAACATAATAACTTAACCATAAGTTTCACTATAATTTTAACTTTTAATAAAAAATATTTTCTAAAATACATACGTACATATATATACTAATATAGAATACATATTATGTAATTTTTTCTAAACAAAAAAAAAAAAACAAATCTTCTATTTTGGTAAATCTGAAAATAAAAAAACTAATCTCATTTAAAGATCACCAACCTACAGCTGTGTTTAACACTACAATGTATTAATTATAATTAACTAAAAAATTCGCCTTCACTTAATGTATTTTTTTTTTTTTTTTTTTTTTGCACTGCTATTAAGTAAACAAGTTTATTAATGATTTTTCATCTCATTTTAACATCTTATTTAAAAAAAAAAACAAAAAAACCAAAAACAAGTAAAAATTAAAAATCTAAATTAAAAATTTAAAAAAAGAAAAACTGCAAATGCAAAATGTATTACAAAAAAAAAGCCAACATACACGCATATGTGTAAAACGAAAATTTCTTTCAATTTTTAGTGACAGTTTAAAAAAAAAAATACAAAAAAAAAAACAAGAAAAAAAAAAAAAGACAAGACTCGTGTCAGTAATAAACACCATCAACATCAACATAATTATTATCAGTTTCATCATTAAAATAAAAATAACAATGCAACAATGTTGTACACCAAATATTTAGTCCGGATATTGGAATTCTGTCTAGTTTTCCATTTGATTTCTTTTCTTTTCTTTTTGTTTTGTTTTTTTTTCTTGTTGTTGATGTTAACACAGCACAGCATACTTGTCATAAAACAAAGTGTGAATTTTTAACTAAGAAAAATATTTGCATATGTTGCATACGATTTGTTGTAAAAAAAAAAAAAAAAACCCACAAAAAAATAAAACAAGAAAAATAAAATTTAAAAATTATGTTGCATTTTATGCTTGTTTTCACTTTAGTGATTCTTTTAAAATATTTTAAAATTCCTTTATCATACAATGTATTCACCGCCACCTAATTCTTGTTTTCTTCTTCTTTCCTTTTCTTGTTTTTCTTTTTTGTTTTTGTTCAATTCAATTTCATCTAAATGGATGGTTAAATTTTAAAAATGCAATGTAATGATGCATCATTGAAGTAATGTCAGACAAAATTTGAAATAAAATTGAAAAGAAAACAAATAAAAAAAAAACACATTATGAGATCAGAGAATGAAAAAAATGCATTTAAAATATTATGAATATAAGAAGTTAAAGTTAGATCAACAATTGTGTCCCATCCCAACATTAAAGTAAACTTTTTTTTCAAAATTTATTTTATACAATAAATTGATTAAGAGTTCAAATGATAAAAAATAAAAGTGCCGTGAAGAAAGAACAGGGTTCAATAAAGCTTATATCAATAAGGTCTATAATAGGCCTTATTTCCAAATTTAATTGAGAAATAATGCCTAATTCGCGAAATTTCACGTTTGGTCTTATTTATCATTCTAATTAGAAATAAAGCCTATATATAGACTTTTATTCCAATTCAAAAACTATTATTCTGGAAAACAAATCTAAGAGAGTTGTATATATGTATGTAGGTTAGGTTACGTGCATTTATATGCGAGATTATGAATATGAAAGGCATATAACCTTGATTTTATATAGCTGACTATAAAATTAGAATAATTTCATCAGGTTTCAAACAATTTTCTTTATTTTGATAAACCGCGCGGACTTCCACACCCTACGGCGATGGGGCAGCAGCCCCCTTTTCATCAGAACTAATTTTTTTCATAAAAATACCTAAATTTCACTATTAAATAAGGTCGAGACATTAAGTTTCATAAGTTCGAAAAGAAATGTAAATTAGAAGATATTTTAGAGTTGGCTTCAAAATCAGATTTATACGCTTTTTCCAGAATATTTCGGCAATCTTGATTTTTGAAACCAACTATAAAATCCCTTTAGATTCCGAGTTCCGCATAGTCATGTATATATTGATATTTTTTTCATAATTATTACCCTATCAGTCGCCAGATCCTAATTTAGCAAATTATAAATATGATTATAGAAAAATGGATGTAGTCTATTTAAAATTTGTATACCACGAAGTTTTTTGAATCGAAGACCAATCGCATAGTCATATATATTCATATTTTGAAGAAAGGGGGCAATCGTGATTTTGTAAAAATCTCTAATAACTGAACTAAGTAAATAGCGAAATAAGTTTGAATGTTGAATTTAATCGAAATTATTTCATTTTTAACTTATCAAACTTATTTCATTATGAAAAAATGACTGACTGGCCGACGTACAGAGTGAAATGTGCTAAAATATAAAATGGAATGAGAAATAATCCTATTCGCGAAATTTTGCGAATTAGACTTTATTTCTGATTCCAAATGGAAAGAAGGCCTATTAGACCTTATTGGTATAGGCTTTATTGCACCCTGCCAGAAAAAATACTTAAGAAACTTAATATACATAAAATAATTGGTTGGTTAATAATTAAAAGAAAATGATACCAGAGCATTGCGTAAAGGTATCATAATATTATCATATATGTAATAAGTTACGCGTAAAGGTTATCTGATTCCAAATGAATATATGAATATTCGTTTTGGAATCAGAGTTTTCGTATAAATCCTGCCGAAAACTTTGATTCTTTAAAATTATTTATATTACTACAAAAAAAAATTTGTTGGCAAACATAAGTGAAAGTTTTAGAAACCTTTTAGGACTTACTATGAAAATACGCAAAAATTATTGGCATTTAATGTATTTTTTTTAAAATTATTTTAATGTTATGACACATTTATTAAAAAAAAACTTTAAATTATGATATTTTTCCTTTCTTTTGCCTTGACAGAGTCATACTGTGTTCCCTTAGCTATAATCAGATTGAAAATTTGAGAGAAAAATCTAAACTTATTATACATTCCCTCATACGAAAAATATGAGGAATGGTATCAAAATATCATCTAATCTAATTTGTGCTCTCTAAGTTAGATTTCTAAAGAGCTGCGTTTAAGCCTATACCAACCATATGGTATTTTGAGAATCAGGGTTTCAAACAAAAGTTATAAAGAAAATAATTACAGACTGTAAGAATTTGCATTTTTATGGGTCACATTTAAATTTATTCAGTCTTAAGTTAGCGCAGTTGTCTGCTAAACGCTTTAATATACCTATACGTTTTAATTTTTGATTTTTATAATTATTTCTTTCTATATTATTTCTTATGCATATTATATAAATATCAATTATAAACTATCATTATTATCATCATCATCATCCACCATCATCATCATCATCAAAATCATGATCACAGTTTTAATATTAGACAGATTGCGTTCTTATTTTTTTTGTTTTTTCATAATGTAATTTGTGGTGTTGTTTTAGTGTATATTTTTAATTGCAGTCAACCCTGCGTGCTGTCATTTTATTGAGAGTAGCACAAATGCCAACAAAAGAACCAGAATTTTATGTATACTTATACATACATATATACATTTACTTGTACTTTGAAAAGAAACTTATATTAATAGATATATATATATATATATACATGGTACATATATATTAATATATGTGTTAGAATATGCTTGAATGCGTGTCCTTTGAATTTATTTTATGTAAATGTGATGAAGACACTTAATTTTCTATTTTTTTTTTTTTTTTGAAATGTTTTTAACAAGGATTCACTCATTTTCTTTCTATTTTTTTTTTTTTTTTTTGTTGCTAAGATGTTGTCTTTTGCAAGAGAAAAAAAAAAAAAAAACTAAAGATGATTTGAGCTGAATTTAAAATGACTCGTCTTAGTTTTTGTATCTTTTATATTGATATTGCTGACTTAATGTACATTCATTGTTTATACATGTGTGTGTATATATACTGTACATTAGTAATTGCAAATTCTGTTCTGTTTTTCATTAAATTCAAATAGAATATCTATTTTTATTGCAATAATTGTTTTTATTGTTAATGTTAGCTGTTGCAGTTGTTAGTTATATTATTCGTTGATTGTTTTAAAACATATAGTACATATATATAACTAACATTGTACATATATATATATATATATATATATAAAATATATTATATATGCATTGAATACGCGTGTTCTAAAGAAGTGATTGAGTTTGAAAATAAAAAAATTAGAAAAAATTAGAAAATTTATTTACACTAAGATATTAATTATATATATTATGTACATATATGTATGTATATACAAAAAAGTTAAAAAAAAACATAAAAATATGATAATAAAAAAAAATATTGAAATTTACAAGCTCACGATGTTATTTTTTTTTTATCTGTATAATATATATATATATGTATTAGAAAATTATATTGGGTGACTGTTTATAGAATTAAATTGCACAATAAATAACAACAAAAACAAAAGAAAAAACAAAAAAAAAACATTATTTTATGGTCATTATTGTTATTAGTGCTGTTCTTATTGCATACTACATAACTTCACACAACTGATTGATCGTAAAAAAAATATAATTAAATAATATGATATTAAATTAAATCACAACAAAATAAACAATAACAGCATCTATAGGATATACAAAAAAAAAAAGATATTTTAATACAGAAATAAAGTCTCTTCTTATATAAATCTCCTATTAGGTATTCATATTAAATTAAGTTTCAGTTTTCTGAATAATAAGTTTTAATTAAATACGCGAGTTTCTGAATTAGGACAGATTTTAGAGTCCGCGGATTTTAATTCTTTTTAACTGTAAGCTGTAATTCAAATTGAAAAAGGAATTTACGCTCGCGTGTTTTATTTCCGAAACTTGTGGAATTAAAGCCCGCTGTCTTTATTTGCTCGGGCGTTCTGTCATTGCACTCCTTTTTTCATTCTCGTAGGTATTGTACATTATAGTTTTGGCTTCAAAAACTGATTAAGAGTTCCGATGGGAGATTTTATGAAGGATATTCTATATTAAAAAGTATGAAGTTGAAATGTCTATAACAGAAAGCTTATTATTTCCTTTTTTTTTTTAATTTTAAGACAGAGAGAAAATTTTTACGTTTTATTTTCGATACAGAGAATCTTTTCAATCTAACAATAGTTTGATATTTTAAAAATGGAATTAGCCAAACGATATATGTATATTGAAGTTCTATAAAAGGTCTTAACACTGATCAATTTTTCGTTTTCAGAACACGTGTCGACATTTATGTGGCAGGGAAATGCTTTAAAAAAAAAAACCTTTTTATGTACTTGAGTTTTATTTTCGAATATGGTAAAATGTTTTAACAGTATAATACATATATCGAGAAATATATTTATAGCGTATAGAAAAGCTCTTTACAATTAACTCATAGTTTAGAAATTTAAAATGATGATTTAGGCAAAATTGAAAGAAGTCGAAACTATTTTTTCCAGTTTTTCCCCTTTTTGACAGATTTGTCCTGAGAAAATTTAAGAATAGATCAGAAAACACTAGAAAAGGCAACATTTTGTCACATTATCTGACAGATGTCGTACTTATTTTGAAAAAATCTGATAATAAATTCAATATGTCTTATTGTGACGATTTTTTTAACTTTAACGAGTAACCAGATACTAATAAAATACTGTTTATTTTTATAAAACTGCTAACCACATAACAGATGTTAAAATTATGTTTAGTATTTGACTGACAGTGACAATTTATATAATGATAATAAATTTTGAATCTAATAAATTTTATTAAAGTAATTATTTGAATGATTAGATTTAATTTATTCAAAAATAATTTTATTTTGAATCTAAGAGTCTTAATTAATAAATTTTTTAACAAAGTTTGGTTTATTTTAATTTTTTGTATGCATTAAAAGAAGATTTGATTTATTATTAGGATTTACTATATAAACTATTAATGGCGAGCAGTTTACACCTTAATTATCCATATTATACATCCATATATGTATGTGTACAAAAAAAGGGTTTCAAGTTTGAGGTACCGCCTTAAAACTCCACGGCGGTGGTTAGACGTCAATATTTCCAATTCCATGTTTTAATCGCGTTTCTTTCCACCTTTTTAAAATGACAGGAGTCTTACTTTTTTGAAACAATTAAAAAATATAATGCCAAAATTAAGGAAATTCACTTTTTTGAAGCGTTTACTTATATTTATTTGAAAATAATTTTTTTATTTTTTATAATTTTGACTATTTTTTACTTTTTGTTTCTGAACATAACAAGAAAAATTTTACTTTCAAATATAAATAGTGAATAGTTGAGAACTTCAGAAAAGTTTTTAAGTGTCACTGTATTTAATAACAGCTAAAAATGTCAAAAAACATGTACAGTATAAAAGAAACGTCAAAAAAGTGGGACAAAAGTGGAGTTCTATTTTTCAGTTTTAAAAAAAATGAAGAAACAGGGATAGAAAGGTGGCGCTATGTGTATAAAAAGGGGATAACAAGATGACGTATAACCGTTAAGTAAGATCCTAAAATATTTAAATCTAAATTCAAATGTAATTTACTGCGTATGTCCTTAAGAAAAAAAGAAAACTTATGTAAAGTAAGTTTAAAAACACTTTATACCCTTCGATTTATGATACATTTCTAAAACATCTGTGCTGCCAATATAGATAAATTTGTATTCATATTAGCGTTTTATGAGTAAAAACAAATTTTATTATATCATTTTTGCAAAAAAGAAAAAAATATTCCCGTTATACAAATGATTTTCATATTATGATACAAACTTATATTTTCTAGTTGAATTTTTTTTTTTTGATAGTAAATATTTTGTATCCGTTTCATGAAATGAAAAACTTGGCGTGCATTGAAAATGCAAATAAATAATAACAAAATGCATTGCTTTGCAATAATCATTAAATTTTTTTTTTTTAGTTTTTTATCAAAATAAAAATGAAAAAAAAAAAATAACAAAAAGTAATAAAAAAAAAAATTTAAATGAAATGCATTTAACGGTAGCCACGCGCAATTTTTATTTGCTGTTTTGGTTATTTTTCTCTCTTATTTTTATGTTTTTTTTTTTATTTCTGTTATTTTTATGCTTATGCAGTTTTTCTTTTATGACTTTTTTTTTTGTTTTTTATGTTTGTTTAAACATTGTGCAATGATACTTTTTATTTTCTTACATTTAAAAATAAATGTTTATATACTTATAGAAAAAAAATTTATTTTTTCCAATTTATTTCGCTTTAATAAAAACAAAATGTGAAAAGAAAAATTTTAGAACTTTATTTTTCATGAGCTTTATAAGCTGGTACTAAAGAACAATAAGTATACATATGTATGTAAGTATGTTAGATATATTGTAGCATTATGCACTTGTGTTGCAATTATTTTGTAGTTTTTAGTTGAAAAATTAAATCTTTTCAAAAATCTTTAAATAAAATTAAAATTAAGTGTAAACTTTTAATAAAAGTTGAAGTTAAAGAGATTGTATCTAAATTTTAATCTTTAATAAGAATTTGAACAATTTATTTTGTTCGAAATTGTTATTTTGTTTTAATTTTTATTATAATTTGTCATTTTATTAAGGAATCACGAAAAAGTAATGTTTTTAATTAAAAATGTTCGAAATCAAAACTTTAAGGTAGAGAAATTAATTTTTGGAAAAAAGGATATGATGAGTATCTTAAAAAAAAAAAACAAGTAAATGTAACAGTAAATCGATGTAACCGACTTATTTATACCCTACACCTAAAAAATTGAAATTAAATTAAAAATCCATAAGTTATTTTAGTTAGGTATTTAATATAAGCTAAAAAAATAAATGCTTTTATAACCTTTCTACAAAATTTCACGTTTATATCTTTATTAAACTCGAAGATATGCTTTTTAGGTCTTGGGAAGTGTGTGAAGGTACCCGGACCATCTTTCCAATTCATCCCAAATTTTAGAGACATTATCAGAACAGGATAGAATACTCTTATATCAAATTTCAAGTTTTTATATTTATTAATTTCGAAGATATGCGTATTCGCTTTTGGGAGTTGTATGGGAGGTACTTGAACCCATGGACCGATTTTGTCCAGATTCGAACTTGGCCTTTCTTTTCGTAATTAGTAACCTACTATATAAATTTAATCAAGATAACTTCACTAGTTTTTGAGTTATCGTGCGAACGGACGAACGAACGGACGGACATCGCTAAATCGACTCAGGAGATGATCCTGATTCAGAATATATATACATATCCATATCTAGCTCGCTTCTTTTTGGTGGTTACAAACACTATACCAAAGTTAATATACCCCATACTTAATGTGTAGGGTATAAATAAAATGGAAATGGTGATAAGGGTAATTTTTTGTGATTTTTATTATCTTATAAAGTTGATATTAAGAATTCTACACATATTACCTATGTGAGACAGTTTTTGGATTTAAGAAATAAATTTTAATATTTATAATATATTCTATCTGCTCGGCTTAATATTTGTTGACAATGTTTCTGAATTTAATCGCACATTCATTTTGGGTCAAAGTTTTTTTCTGCTTTACAATTAATTCCACATTTTCTTTCTTTTTATCAAATCCTTTTTCAATTTTTCGTCCTTATTCAGTTATTGCTTTCAAATAAAATGTTTTGTTCAAATTTATATATAGTTACTCGTTTAGAATCAACCGCTAGTCAAATTACTGCTCTATTTGGATCTAAAATTTCTAGATTTTTATATAACATACTTTTGAATTCAGCGCCAAATAAAAATAATTTTTTAGCTATATATGAACTCTTTCTTCTCAATAGTTATTCATAGTCCTCCATATTACATAATCATAATAACATATAACATATTAACATATTTATTTACCAATAATAACATAATAACATATTTATATACCAATAATATCTGTAATATTATATAAATCATATAAAATGCTCACATTTTAAAAAATTCAATATAAAATTTTGTACTAAACAATAAAGGATTATTAATTGGGTATAAAAGCGCTGTAAATAAACAGCACGGTATAAGAAAGTCTGTTCCAAATTTATTATTATCAAAATGGTGCGCAACCTAGTGCTGATTGAGACCTTTACGAAGCATTGTAAAGGTCACCACCTACTTAATATGAAATTCCACAGAAACTAAAAAGAAGAGTCGTTTAAACTTTAAATAACATGAAAAGAAAGTAATGCAACAGATAGTATAACTGTATAAAGTTTATCGTAAATTGACAGCAAAGAAATGTCAGACAAAAACTGATAGCAATATTAAAGATTTATATACATAATATGCATGGATATGTTGTCTAGACGTGCTATAAATATAATGTGCACTCTTTTTAGTTTAAAAAGTCACCGTTTCGTCGACAGCCGGAAAATGTCAAAATTTGAAGTCAATAACTTAAAATGATCTGTAATAGTTTTATCTTCAAAACAAAAAATTATCTTAACTTCTAGCACTACAATACACAATATTATTTATTACTTTTGTGTATAGTTACGTTAAGATGACTTTAATAAGACGAAAATTATTATTATTATTTTTTTTTTTTTAATTTTTATGATTATTTTAAAGCATAAATTTTATGATTGTCATTTATTTTGTTTTGACTTTTAAGAGTGAGGTTTTTTTTTCGTTTTTGTTTTTTTTAAATGTCATGGTTGTTTGTGCAACTTGATTTGAATGCAATTTTTGCATAAAAACAAAAACAAAGAATAAATATAAAAAAAAAAAAATTTTATTGGCATTACACGTGTTAATTAGAAACTCGTGCAATGAAAAAATATATGTGTTAGAAGTTATTAGAAAAAAACAACAAAAAGGAAAGAAAAATAACTATAAAAACCCAAAAAAAAACAAAACGAAACAAAACAAAATATTTGTTTTATTTTTAGAAGTCTACGAGAATAATTATTTGCTAGAATAGACGATTAATTTTAAAATTTTTACAACTAAAAATTTATTATTTTATTTTTTAATTATAGATTTTTTTTTTTTTTGTTTCTTAGAAAATATTTGAAAAAAGAAAACAATTAAAAATGAGCAATTGTAGCGCCAACTAAAAATAATTTGATTTTTACTTAATAATTTTGTAATTATATATTTTTTTTATTTAGTAAGGAATGTTAGTTGGGAATTTTTATTATTTTTAATTTTACTAAGAATTTCAAATATTACATAATATGTACATGCAATTTAAGAAAATCTTAATTAATGTGCCATGATTAATTAATGTTTTGTTATATATTTTTTTTTTCCTAAGGGAGATGAGAATCTTCCAAAAACACCAAGAAGTTTCCCTTGGTAGTGTCAGATTTTTACTGATGATTTAGCCCATCTCCCCCTTTAACCAATATAATAGGATGAAACCCTTCCCCGCTAACGCAGTATATTGGCAGTAGGTAGTAGAGATAGGAAAGCATAGGAAATGGATGTGCAAACATGGAATTGGGAGTGGGACTTGTAAGGAAACAATGAATCCGCCTATTATTATTACTATTTTGCTAATAGTGATTATAGCCGTTACAACAGTTACAACATGCTGTAGTATATAACACCTTACTGCATGAGGTAATTGTTGAAGGCAATCAACACTGTAGCAACTATTATTATTGGTATAAGAATTCTTATTAATATTATTATTATTTTAGTACAAGTCAGGGCTATCAGTGGACAGTATGACATTTTTTTTTTTTTATATCAAGGTCTATTATCATTTTTTTGTTGGATCTTAAATAAGACAATTCTTTTTTTAATGACTCTTTCCTACGTCGTCAGATAAATGAGATAAGGACTCTAATGTGGAGCTGAGGAATAGAAAAAGAAAAGGAAAGATTAAAGACTTTCTTTGATATTTAGGTAGACGATTATCAATATTATTATTGAAACTTAAACAAGATAAGTTTTGATTTTAAATTGTGGGAGTGAGATTAAATAGGAATTCTATAACAGTATTAAATTTTTAATCAGACGAATGAAATTTAACATAGGTATAATGCGTTTTATTATTGTTGAAATCTTATAAAAATTTCTATACACTAAAACAGACTAAGACTCAAAAAATAAATCTAGAAGAGTTGATTGTCAAGAAAAAAAAAGATAAAATTATATTGATGCAAAGAATGAAGTATTTATTTAGTTATAAGTTTTTGATCATCTACCACATACAATGTTAAATAAATCAACCCTTTCTTTTCAGATGTAATAACGGTACACTCATATCTAGGATCTTGTAGTACTTGTATCCGAATCTTCTATAACTAGACAATGATATTATTTATTTGGTTCACATTATATTATAATATTCTTTATAATATTTTGATCTGATCGGGTTTAGAACCTGATGTCTTTCATCTGAAAGACTGACGACTTACATAATGTGGCATTGCCGATTCGTTAGATAGAATGAACTAATAAAATAATTTTTCTTAAAATGTTATGATTTGGTATAGGTGAGTGTTAAAGTAAATGGCTTATCAAGCGCAAGGGTATGGGTTCAATTTTGAATAGGTGTGATGGATTCAATAAAAGATTTTTTTTTTTGTGAAAATGGCTGAAACAATAATTTTCCATTACATATTCTCGGGCCGAATATTAATTAAATATATAATAATAGCTAACAAAAATGTAGCAAAAATTTAATTGAATCAGGCTGAAGTTACATCAATTCTTCAATTGACGAATACGTTAATTTCTATATTTTTAATAATGTGTTACTTTAGTAAGATCAAAAATTAAAAGAATAAAATATAATTTCATTTTAAAGAATTATAGAAAAAATTTAGATTTTTAGAAAAATTACTACCGATCCGATTAGACAATTGAATCTAATTTTATTTGTTAGAACTTTTGAACCCTCAACAAATCAAACTTTATATTAATATTTGTTTTCCTTATCATAACTTTAGTCTAATGTAGATGTCAATAATATATAAATAATAAAAATTATTTACAGACTTGGATCGAAGTGCAACACTTGGGAAAATTCAAATAAAAAAGATCTAATGCGTCTGGGTTCACTTCTCAAAAAATTCAATTAAAGGAAATTTTGAATTAGGAGTGATTTTATATTTGCTTACAAAAGTAAGATTTGGATAATTTGGTTGGCGGAGGTAGTTGTATGGTTGTATGTAAAAAAAATAATTAGTGAGTGTATTTAGAATTGATTACAAAACTAAGAATTTAATAATTGATTTGACAGGACAGACTAATGTAAATTTCATATTGAAAAGCAACTCTAAAATTCACCCAATCTAACAAAAGAAGGTTGTAAATAATTTTTTTGTTAAGATATTATTATCTTCAAAGAAATTCAAAGGTAAAACGATGTTTTGAAAAATGAAAATTTGATATCTAGACTTAATCTGCGAAATAAGTTTAGCTTTTAACCAAATGATTATACCCGTACGATAGGATCGGGTATAATAAAATTACTCCTCCGTTTGTAACACCTCGAAATAAGCGAGCTAGATATACCTTCAAAGGTATGGATCGGATCAGAAAAAAATTCTAAGACCGTCCGTCCGTCCGTCCGTCAGCACGCTAACTCAAAAACTAAGAAAGCTAGAATCTTGAAATTTACACAAAATATTCTGGGAGTAATTTGTAGGTTCCCTATTTTTTTTGGTTGAGTTTGGACCAAGCCTTAGGGTAGCTCTCAAACACCTAACTTTTAGATCCCGACATTTTTTTTGCAATAGAGCTATGAAATTTTAACCACTGATAGATCTCACAAAAATATTAATTTTATTTTTAATAACTTTTTTTTGTAGCCCCACCCGTTACGGAGCTACAGCTCCCCAAAGGTTCAAAAAAGCTCTATATTTAAATTGTTATAGCACAAGTTGTATAAGGTATATCTTCATTTTGAAAACGCCAAACGATTACTACTTTTATTAGCTTTAAAAGTATATATACAATAAATATATATTTGTGGCATACGGTGTCTTAATTTACCGTTATATGAAACTCAAATTTTGCAAAATCCTTCAACCCTTCTATCTTGTAAACGGTTTAAGTTGGAAACTTGCAATTTTGACAGAAGTTAGATCTTTAAAACTAAGTATGAGTCATTTCAGAAATTTTTTTTGTATCACCCCCCGTTTAGGAGGTGTAAGGGGTCAAAAACTGAAAATTCCCTATTTTTAAACACCTGTAACTTGAACACCTGTTAAAATTTTTTTAAAGTAATACATAAAAATTAAAGCTTCAACATTATATTCTTATTTCTGTTAACAACTTTTTTTAATAATGTAGGGTTACTTTATAATTGACGAAAGTGTTACTTGATTTTTTCAAATTTTCTAACAAATTTCTTCAACAAATTTTTTGCATTTGTTATACCCGTACGATAGGATCGGGTATAATAAAATTACTCCTCCGTTTGTAACACCTCGAAATAAGCGAGCTAGATATACCTTCAAAGGTATGGATCGGATCAGAAAAAAATTCTAAGACTTTTGAGCCATGTCCGTCCGTCCGTCCGTCCGTCAGCACGCTAACTCAAAAACTAAGAAAGCTAGAATCTTGAAATTTACACAAAATATTTTGGGAGTAATTTGTAGGTTCCCTATTTTTTTTGGTTGAGTTTGGACCAAGCCTTAGGGTAGCTCTCGAACACCTAACTTTTAGATCCCCACATTTTTTTGCAATAGAGCTATGAAATTTTAACTACTGATATATCTCACAAAAATATTAATTTTATTTTTAATAACTTTTTTTTGTACCCCACCCTTTACGGAGCTACAGCTCCCCAAAGGTTCAAAAAAGCTCTATATTTAAATTATTATAGCGCAAGTTGTATAAGGTATATCTTCATTTTGAAAACGCCAAATGATTACTACTTTCATTAGCTTTAAAAGAATATATACAATAAATATATAATTTTGGCATACGGTGTCTTAATTTACCGTTATGTGAAACTCAAATTTTGCAAAATCCTTCAACCCTTCTATCTTCTAAACGGTTTAAGTTGGAAACTTGAAATTTTGACAGAAGTTAGATCTTTCTTCAACAAATTTTTTGCATTTGTTTTACTCGATAATTTGAAATTGTTGAGGATATAATGCGTAGTACAAACAAATGTAAATGAATAAACAACATAACAGTTGCTTGAAGAATTTTTATTTATATGATATTGATATATATACATACTTATATAATATCATGTTTATTTACATATCGTATATGTCACTAGTGAATGAATGATACGAGTATATATGTATATTATATAGCGCCGTATTTACATACATATATGTATTTTATTGTACTTATAAGAAATTATTCTGTCAATGGAATATTTAAATATAATATAATATAATATTTAAAATTATATTTATTATTTTGTACTAAGTAAATTTAATATACATTTACCGCTTAGTATTAAATGGTACTATAGAATATTTGAAAAAGTTTTGGATTGAT
The DNA here is from genome assembly GCA_947095535.1 of Poecilobothrus nobilitatus. Lineage (NCBI taxonomy): Eukaryota > Metazoa > Arthropoda > Insecta > Diptera > Dolichopodidae > Poecilobothrus > Poecilobothrus nobilitatus. The sequence continues at coordinate 33,093,731 of OX352774.1, forward strand.
AATCGTTATGTGAAAGGTTAGAATCTGCTTTTGAAGAATGTACATATAAACATATAGTTTGAATATATTATGTAGAACCCATAGTTCTAGAAATTATAAAATTCACCCAAATTATTTTAAAATACTAAAATATTAAAAAAATAATATTGTGAGCAGAGTGACAGGCTGTGAACATACTAACGGTTCGTACGGGTATCTAAGAGTTGACAAAGGCAACTATATTCTTCCTCGTTTTAGACAAAGTCAATTTGTTATTATGTAAAATAATTAAAACTTAAGTTTATTTATTTTTTTTTTAAATCAAACTCATTCTAGGTATTATTTTATCCTTTAGGTCTTAAGAGATCTCAAATTAACCTAAACCTTAGCTATAAAAATATTTTAAAACAATATATACATACATAAATACATAAAAAACATATGTACATTATTATGATATTATATATTTGAACTTATCTTTATTTTAAAATATTATTTTTTTCTATATAGTTTTAATGGCAAATTAAAATGAAATTACCGACCCACTTTATTAATACATACAACAAAAAAAAAAAAAAAAAAATGTATGCCAAAATAGGAAATGTTGCAATTTCTTGGAAATTGTGACGCATTCTTTTTTCCATTTAAAAAAATGAAAATTTTTTTTTTTGTTTGTTTGTTTGTTTTCCTCATTCAAATTTATTTATTTTTTTTTTTTATACGCCTTTTTTCTATGGAATTGTGCGAATTAAAAAAAAAAAAAAAAAAAAAAAAAAAAAATGAATGACATTTGCAAAATATGCATGTACACATGTTTATATTATTATGCAATAATGATAGACCTTAAACAGAAATGTGCTATTATGTATAAATTTTTTATTTTATGTAATTACTTACGCATACACATATTTATGTATGCATGGAATTATGTATATGTATATATCGAATGATAATAATAATGCATTGTTTTGAATGCATTTATGTTTACCGGAAAATTCAATGCTATACTTTTTAATAAAACACCGAATAATATTTTTTTTTTTTTTTCAGACAGTCTTATCTAGTTTTGTTCTTGTTTTTTTTTTTGTTTTTTTTTATATTACAATGCAATTCCATTTAATTTTAGTTTCGTTGTTTTTGTTTTTTTGCATTATTTAAACTTATGTCAGCGATTAAGTGCGCCAAAGAATAAATAAGTTCATATATTATTAGGTATGTACAATATATATATATATATATGTATGTAATATGTATACAAAAAATAAACACAAAAATAAAATTGCTTGTTAACTGAAGAGAGATAGCAAATACTATATAAAATGTACATACATACATATACATATATAATATATATACATATGTAATCTAACTACTCGTATGTAGTTCTAATTAAAAAAATAATTGTGACCTAATATTAGACCTGGCAATTATTATTACTATTTTTTTTTTTTTATTGTTTGATTTTTTATTTATTTATATATTTTTTTTTTTTTTTTTTTAATTTTTTTTATGCATGCAAGCATGCATGAAGACTTATTCATAATGGCAATGCAAATTTAGATTAACACTTTTATTGATATTAAAAAAAAAAAAAAAACTACAAAACTAATAATAAAAAAAAATTTGATAGGTATAAAATAATTGATTTAACGTTAATAAAGTAAATAAAATGATAATAAAAGGAATATATTTTTCTTTGTAACATAATTATGGATACGAAATAGTATAATAGTATAATACTAAAGATTTCCTAAATCACTGTTTGGTTGAAAAGGGAGGTGGGGTTTAGTGGGTTAAAATTCACATGTTGATAGAGAAAGCGTGGACAAACCACTCTGTCTTAACGTCTTTCGATTATTCCCTCCCATAAAAAAAACACCTACTGCCGGTAAAAAAATTGTATGCATTCATAATGTGCTGTTTTATTTAGAATGAGATGGTAACATGGAGTAAGTTTTGTAGGATAGAATGCTTTGTTTTTTTAAAGAAAAAAAATATATATATCAGATCCTCGTATTGCTGGTGTTATACACAGCTTTTAATTGGTTATTTCACAAGGTTTCTTAGTTAGTTATTGCAGGTTCTATAGATTTTATTCTGATTTTATTTTAGACATAAACATTGAATTCAATTCTTCTTTTTAATTCAATTCTTTAATGATTTCTTTTTTAGCTATAACTTGGTTACATATAGCTAACTTGATCGTCTTAATTTTTCTCACGTTGTCGTTTTATCATTGATTTAAAAATTACAACCCAAGTTTGTTTGCGTCTTTTATATAACCTTCTTAAAAATTCCTTTCTATATTTTAGTCTCAATAAAATGAGGGTAAACGTAGCGAAAACTCGGAAAGAATTAGTTCAATACTTTTCAAATTAAATATTTCGGTATTTATAATGAATTTGGCAAATGCGAATTAACTTAAGGCAAATGCGTAGATAAGGAAATTCATTTCTGCTTAGCTAAGTTCTGCTAAAACTCATGCTTGTGCCTATTTTTCTATAACCTCCAAATTTTATAGATATGTAATTGGTTGATATTAAACAGAATAATTCAATAGCTATAATTGAAATGAAAATCAAATGTAAAATAATATAATATGAAAAATGCAAAATCAAAGACTTTTTAGAAACTTTGGAAACTTTTTAAAGACAGATTAGCTTTCACGTTCGTTATAACTAGGATAACTTTTTATAACAAATCAGAATTTTTTATTATACCAATACGTAAACAAAAAAAAATTTTTTTTTTTTAATGCATTTCTCTGCCACAAAAGGTGGACAGGAAATTTCACAGCCTTTCCTGTTGAGGCGTGACTGTAAATGTCGTAAGGGGGAATAACTGTTACGGCGTGCGTGGAATTAGAAATCAGACTCCTTCGGTGTTTACAGCGCTCTTACCCACTCGGCCACCGAGGCTCCTAGACTTATATAGCCTTTATATAGTTTAAAATATTTAGTTTAAACAAATTATAAATTTATATAAAAGAAAAATTCTAAGATCTATCTTAGGATAACACAGATTAACTATTTTTTTTTGTCATTATTGATTAATTATGATGAGTACTTAAGGTTTTTTTTTTTTTTGCGTTGTACGTCTGACCTTGAGACATTGAAATTAATACAAAAAAAAATATAAATAAATTTGAACGCAAAAAAAAACACATATATATACATATGTACATACAACTATACTATACCATCACTATATAGAGTGAAAAGCGTAATTTATTTTTTTTTTTTTTTATTTCACTTAAATTACCTTTGCAGACATACATATATTTTTTTTATTTACATATTTGATAATTAATTATTAGCTATTATGTAATAATAAATATATGAACTTGCATAAAATAATGGTATTAAATGGTAACGCATTTTTTTTTTATATTTTATATTAATTGCCACTTTTAACAAATGAAATGAAAAAAAATTTTTATTTGTTTTAGACATTTAAACTAGATTTGAGACGTTTAATTTAGATTTAAAGAATTAAGGTGATTTTTTTTTTTTTTTTGCAAATAAAAAGAATTATGAACATGCATAAGTACATATGTATATCTACCTAAAAAACTACAATTAGTGTGCATTTTTTATATCATTGGGTTTATTATTGAATTGAAAACTTATAAAATTACTATAAGTTATAATTACATATTTTTTTCCCTCCGGTTTATTCCCTTATGGAACATGAAACAAAGGGTTTGCAGCAGAAATCCTTTTCAATTCATTCTGTCTTGGGCATTTTTTGAATTTTAGCTCAGAATTTTCTACAATTGCTTTATCTCTATCACTGGACGTTTCTTCTTCTATTCCCTTTAAGCCTTCCCACATTTCTTCCGCCTTCAGGATTTAAGTCCAACGCTAGACGTGCGTCAGTGGTATCTTTCGCTATGGTCTATTTATCTCCATTTTCTTTGATACATTTCCCTTTCTTTTTTAACTTTGACTTTTTATTATATTAATTGTACTAAATTATTCTTATAGTACTATTTTAATGTCAAACACTTTCGAATAGTTAACCTAAAATCTAAGGAAAGCTTTATTTCAGTACTTTTCTGTTTTACAATTTTAAAAATTGACAAATAATTTTATATGCGCAAGTATTAAAATCAACAAAATCATTTGTATTATGTATCTGGCAAAATTTCTGTCAAAAAAAATAAAAAACAAACAACAACAACAATAAATGTTGTTGTAAAAAATATGTTCATGTTGTTCTTAAAAATTTTCTAAAGTAAAAAAGTATAATTTGGAACACTTTCCTAAAACTTAATGAACACAAATCAGAATACTTTTAAACAAAAAAATTACACTCTTCTAAAAACTAATGATCACTAAAACCTGTACTTTTCTTTTAACATTTTAAATAAATCTGGAACAACTTATTAAACAGCGACCTTATCGTTTTACTCGAAATCTTTTAAGCAGTTATTCATTTAATAGATTTATTTGGTAAATGATGCACAACGAGTCGCAGGGATTTAGATAGTCGTCTGTCCCCCTATTAAACAACATACTCTTTCTTTTATACATTAATAGTATTGATTCAAGAAAATTATAAGAAAAAAATTATTTGAGCATAAATCAATATAGTAATAAAAGTGTATACAACGAAATACGCAACCGCAACGCAAATATAAAACGAAATACGCAGATACGCAAAAAAAAAAAATATAAAAAGTTCAATTACTGCATTAATCTACTGTATAAAAAATTAAGTTTACAATCGTGAAAGCTTAATTCTCGCTTTATAATGTTTTATACATAATTAGTTCTTTTATAATCTTTCACATATAAATATAAATTTCATATACGAACGTATGAGGTGACTTTTCATAAGAAATAAACTTTCCAGAGCGTACTTTTCAACGATTTTCTGTGTCAAAGCACTTCACTATATTAATTCATTTAGGAATTTTGTTCATAACTAATTTAAGCAAATAAATGTCAAATGTTTGTGTCAAAGAGCTTCTTTATAACCTTAAAAAACAACTGTCAATTAAGGAAGCAATATATGTCAATTTTTATGTTTTTAAATTAGATTTAACAAGTCCAGCGAATTTTTAGTACAATTTATGAATCCATTCCGGCACATTAATCCAATAAAAAATTTCCTGGTTTTTGTTTGTTCCTTAATTTAAAAATAGAGTAAAGTACTTGAAGTTTTTCAATTAAAAAGAAAATTGTTAACCTAAATTAACCAAAAAGGTATTAATTTAAGATATTGAATAAGTGTTTAAAATGTATCAGAAAATAATTTAAATATCATATTAAAATTTATAATTCCAAATTTTTCTAAGATTAAGGATATTTGACATTTTTCGAAAATTTAGGATTTACAAAAATTTTTGTGTTAAAATCCTGACATCATAAAATATTTAAATAACTTCTTGTAATATAATGAAGGTTTATAAAAAATTTAATTGATGATGATACAAATGATTTAATTAAATATATAAATATGCTGAGTAAAAACTAAAAGTACATAAAAAGTGAAAATTTTTTATTTTTTTTTTTAATTTTCAAAAAACTCACACTTGACCAATTTATATTAGGTGCACATATACATAAAAGAAAAATAAATGAATAATACACAGAAAGTTTTATTTAGGTATAATTTTTTTTCATTCCTTATTTCAATTTAAAAATAAAATTTTATTTCAAGGACATTAATAACTATATAATCCTTCGAAAAACATTGTACATATTATATATATATTTAGTAGACCTACTTTTATACAATTTTATACATTAGATACTATAAAATTTACAATAAAAATTCGTAAACCTTAAATTTTTTTTTCTATTTTTATATTTGCATTGTGTTTATATACAAATAAGTATTATAATATCTATAAATATAAATAAGTATGTATATAAGAAATATTCCATATAGAATTTAATGATATTTAAATTTTTCATCATTTAATAAGGATGGTATTCCCATAAATATACAAAAGAATACAAGAAACAAAAAAAAAATATTCTATTGTCTACCAATCTCAAATCAACTTTAATGTCACTCTTAATTACATAATCGTTGTAGATAATAAAAATATATGTATATATAATTTGTATTTTTAAATTAAAAAATCGAAAAAGTTAAAAATTTTTTACTTATTTCTTTTTAAAAAATTTATTTGAATTATTTTGAACTCAATATAAATTCAGTATTTTTTTGCCTCGAAAGACATTACATCTCTGTCAACTTAAATATGTAAATTTTTTTTTAAATGGCCAGAACAACTTGACTTTGTTTAATTTTTTTCTTGAATTCTTCTGCCTTCTTCTTTTTAATATTTAATTTGAGACGTAGTGATATTATTTCTATCTTTTTATTTTATTCAATCAGATGTTCAATGCACATCTATAAGCAATGCTAACAGATATGAATTGTCTGCGCCTAAAATTATGCCGTTGAGCACATCAAAATAAATCATCCCTTTTGTTTTTGTTAAACTAAACTTTCATCCACAGTACAAGACAATATTACCTAACTATGCTGGTTTTATTGATCATTCCGGCAATCAATCGGTTTTGTTAGCTTTTAAATTGAATTGGGGCCGTTATATCTCTATCACTATCAATAGTGGAGAGATAAAAGTTTCGTGAAGATATAACTTTTCATTAAGCTTAGAATTAACATAATATTATTTCCTAATACTTTCAAAATTTTAGAAGATTAATTTTTTTAATTATCTGGACCTTGACAAATAGACGTTAGAATCCAAAAAAAAAATATTTTATTGGCCGTAATTCTGTAATTTTTTGATTTAATGCAATACAATGTATTTTATCAATTAAATTTTCATATTAAATTTTCATAAATGTTTTTCTACATTTAGACATTTTTCAAGGCCAAGTACTTTATATAAAAATTTTTACAAGGACATTTTTTTTTTGTTTTATTTTTCTTGGAAAAAAAAAAACAAAAACAAAAATCTTGAAAATGTCCTTGTAATAAATCCTTTTATAATAAATCCTAATCTATATTTTATGGTTGTTTTCATGTATACGTAAATACGTTACAAATATATTTAATTGTATTCATATGAATATGTAGAAAAGTGCATATATGAATATAGGTATGTATATACAAAATAACTGCAGTGATCGATTATTATTTGTTACAATGAAATGTTCACAAATTTTTAGATATATGTAGTAGACATTCATTCTTAAAGGCGACACTTTTTTTTTTTTTTAAATATTTATCTATGTACCTAATAAAAAAAGGAATTGTTTTTGTTTATTGTTTTTTTTTTATTTACCTTTATAAAAATTTTAATTGTACAAAAGCATTATAAGGTTTATAAAAATAATAATAATTATTGTAATAAAAAAATAATAATACATCATATAATAAGCCAAGATAATAAAAGTTTTTGTTAATTGCATTACATGTACATTATGTATTACATAAAATATTGATAATAGAAATATAAATAATAGAGTTACCAGACAATGTTTTTAGTTTCATATGGTTTTATTTTTTTATTTTTGATATTCTTTTAACATTCTTTGATCGCTAGATGTAAGATCTCTCCACTATTGATAGCTGCCACTTCGAATTTTGTAATAAAAACCATCCATTACTAAGAAAATGTTAATAGACCAAGAAAACGGATAAGGTTTACAAATGGTGAAAAATTAAAATTTATATTTAAGGCCTTAAAAACGATTTAGACCTGTAAATTGTAATATGGCTGGCAGTATAAAATTTTGGCTGACATAAAAATTTAACTAAAGTTGAAAAGTTTCTTCAAATATAATTTTGTGATTAATTTTGTAAACAAAAATATTAAATATTTTGTATATACGCGACAGTTCGATGACTGATGACTGACTATTTTAAATTGAATTAGTTTTTTTAACTAAATGATATGATACGATTAATGATATAAATTAGGATATTAGTGTTTAAGTCAAGCTCTAAAAATTTCGTATCAGTTGAGTTCTGTAAAGAATATTGGGCAGGCTTTAAGTTGTTTGGTTTTGTTTTTTACAGAACAGGTTACATTGTTAAAGACCTTAAACTAAGGTGTTGGGTATACAGTTATATGTATCTAAAAAGATCTAAAGGGAAATATTGTTGCACAAAACTCGAAAAGTCAAAAGTATTAGGAAATTTAAATTTTACATTTTTAAAGTTCAAAAAATATATTTAGTATTAAAAATTTAGAATTCAGATGAGGAGTTTCAAGTGCATTAGGTTCAAGTTTATTCTACATATGTATAAAATAAAGGATTTTTAAAGAAGTACCGTCTTAAATTGTATTAAAATCATTACTTGTTATTAGTTTCTTTTAATTTTGATTCTTTATTTTTAAGCAATTTTTTTTTACACTTTGCAATTTTTGCTTTTAGATTTAGACACCATAATTTTTTTTTTTTTATTAATCTTTATTAAATCGTTATTAAAAGAATTTTTATTTATTTTAAGAAAAAATAATTTTTTTTATTATTATTTTCATTTAAATAAATTTTCTATAAGGTACTCATGTCATAAAGGTATTAAAATTATATTAAAATATGTGATAAAAGCTAAAAGCCTATTAAAAAAAAAAAAAATTAATTTTCAAAAATAATTATTTTTTCTATTTTCATTTTGAAATTTATATTTTTCTTATATAATTATCATTAAAATTGTTTTTCTTTATAAAAATAAATTTATTTATAGGATATAACTCTTATATAAAATTTTCAAAGCCTTGTGTAAATGCTATATGGTAATGGTATATGGATAAAAAAAAATCTTTATTTTCTCCATATTTAGCTTACATATATAACAAACAAAAAACTATTAATAGATATTTTAAAACTTTTTATACATTTTTGTTTTGCTTTTTTTTAGGAAGATGAGGTTTTATATTGAAATTAATGGTCGTGAAAAACCATTCTTTAATAATTATATAATGAAATTTTAGATTTCGTCTGTTGCTGTTTCATAGGCGGGGGCCTAAAAATTTCACTGATTTTACATTTACCTCCTGCAATCCACAATCTTAAATTTTAATAATACAATTTCATTTATTAAAAAATTTATAACTAATATTGGAAAAAAATCATTTTAAGTATGTAAATAATATGTATATTATGTAACACTTTCATGGCATATAAAATTCATTCAAATCATTATTATAGTGATATATACACAATTACAGAATAGTTTTTCCTATTATATACAATAATTAAATTATTTATTAATATAAAAATGGTATAATTATTGAACATTAAGATATTAAAAATAAGAATTCTAAATCTGTGGAATACACGAAAATGTAAATATATGTTTACGTTGGAAATTTCATTATGAAATTTTTAATTTTGTAATAAAAATTAAACTTATGGGTCATCAATATCAAAACTAATTTTTCTCCAGGCTCTTATTTCTTTTGACATCTGTCGTATTATTCCTATGTATTATTCCTCTTTTAAATATATCTTATAAGCATTGGCACTTACTGAGATGAAATAAAATCACTAGTGACAATTCTCAAAGAATTCGAAAATACGACTAGAGGTCTGCAATTGCTCATTCCTACTACGTGGAACTATATGTAAATGTTACTCTACTAGATAAACGAATTTGTTTGTTGTCAGAACTTCAAAAAATATGAAACTTTCCACCATGCAATGTAATTTCAAAAGCTGACGATTTTTCGAATTACAATTTGTCTAAACAGATTCATCATTACTTAACTTCTTACTACCTTTATCCGTATATTTCCCATCCTTACAATACATTTCATTTAGTTATTTATAAATAAAACTAAAAAAAAATAAAAACTTCAGGTAATCGATTTTCATTTATAAATTAGGAAACTTTTACTTCCTTTAATAACTGTGAATTAATATTATTAAATTTTAGTGTTTTCATCGCATAGAAAGTATGAACATGAGGACTCAAGATATGATTAAGACAAGATAAGTCTGAAAACGTTAAAAAACAAAAAAAAAAAAAACAACATTGTTTAATTTCTTTTTTAACTATAAGATTGTACATTCCCGTAGGTTCATCCTAATGATGGGTTTTTTAAAAGTATTTAGTCTGAAAATCAAATAATGATCAATATTATTGATAATGTCGTCAAGAATTCAAAAATATAATCTCCTGTGATATTAAACGCCTAAAAGTATGTAAAACTGAAAAAACCCTTTTCAAATATGCATGAGGAAATGTGGATTCAAATCCTGTTAGCAAATCTTTTTTAATTAAAAGGAAAACTGAAAAAGAAAAATTAAAAATATATATGCTGAAAAAGTAATTGCCTTTGATAATTTTATAGAAGGAATTATTTTTCTTTATAATTTTATTTGAAATTTTACAATAATGTAATTTAATTTTTTTTTTTAATCCTATGGAAGGAATAATTTTATTTTTTCAATTTTATTTATAATTTTCAAAACAAACTAATTAATTTATTATAAATAAATATTTTGGAATATTTTCCAATTAAAAATATTTAACATTTTAAAGAATATTTTTTTTGTTTCTTGTGTTTTGTTGTTTTATTTTTATCATGTATCTAATTTTAACTATATATAAAATAAATATTTTACTTAAAAAAATTTATTAACTATTATCTGACTTTTTGCAAGATGTTTAACTCCTCTTAAAATACTTTACGCTTTTATTATATTTATTATGTTTTTTTTTTTTTTATATGCAAATTTAAATTTCAAAGCAATGATAACACGTTCATAATACATTTTCATAATAAATAAATAAATAAATAAATAAAAAAAGAAAAAAAAGGAAAATTATAATTTTCACATACACTCATATTTAAAATTATCATTATCCATTTTCTTGTAATAAACTTATATAATACTTACATAATATTGCTATATATACATATTATATACAGATATATATAAATATATTTATAGTTCTTTATAAAATGTAACAAGTATCTAATTTTATACATACCTTTCTAAATCTTTAAATTTAAATAATTTGTTTTTTTTTTTGTACAGTAAAATCTAGATTTGAAAAATTTAAAGAGACAGGAATTATAAAATTTTAGAATTTATTAAATATTTCAATCGCTTAATTAGTTTGATTAGATTAATTAGATATTCCAGATTACTTAAAGATATTATTATATTAGATAGTTTATCGTACATAGCAGTTTAAAATAATTTAAAATCAGAACTATCAGTTTAAAAAGTTGATGATTTAAAGAAAAATTTTAATTTAAATTTTTCCATTGTAGAAATAAAAAAGAATTTTAATCGATTTAAAAATCGATTTTAAAAATCTTTAAGAAACAAATCAGGATCAGGATTGATAATCATTTAAAATATATAAAAAGAAAAACAATAATTATTTTACAAACATTTTTTTATAGAGATTTTATAAAGAAAAATAATAACTGATGAAACAAAAGTCATTGAAATCTAAAATTTTATATCAATTCATTTAATATCTGACGGACAATTTTCCTCCGATTAAATCCTAGAAAATGAAAATCATCAACTTAAATGAACTTTGAGTTTTTTAGCTGTAGGCTCGCCGCGACCAGATCAGTATCACTATAATTAAACAAAAAATTAAATTGAAATTATTTTTAGCAAGTATGCACATTCTAGGTTTGCATACCTCTCTATTATACAAACCACGTATAACCTGGTATCTTGAGTCCATAAACCTGTTTTTTGCCACCCATGGCTCTTGGATCGAGATAATATCCTCGCCTGTTCTCATGAGGCGGATTTCAAATGCAGCGAAAGCCGTTTTGGAGTGATGAAGATTAATTTCGAATAACTTCATTAGCTGAGCTATCCTTAATTTCCATTACCGTAGCGTTAGCTTCATCTTCAAAGTTCATTGAGAAGCTTTCGGCGTCATCAAAGTTATCAGAATCAGATCTAAGTAGATCGTCTTCATAGTCAGTTTTGATGACGTCATTCACCCTCTTTGGAGCTGAGGAGGATGCTGCGTCAACGACATCGGATCGGTCAGAGTCTACCTCTTGGGCCTTCACCTATGTTCCTTGAGGCTACCACCTCATCTTTCCTATACTCCTTTAGCGTTACCGTCGTGAAGCTATAACTAATAACCCCTTTGGCTTTCGCTCATTTTTGGTCTCTTCATAAGTTCATCAACAATGACATAACAAGAAAGAGATGTTTCACAACAAATATGAATCAAATATCTGTATTAGAAAAATTGGATCCAAGGCAAACAATATATATATATATATATCTATATCAATATATATATATATATATCTATGTATATATTCTATTGCCACAAATGTTTAATGAAAATTGAAGTGAAAGATTATTATTACCAGCTACACTATACCTATAGCTCGCACAGTTCGAAGACCCATAAAGATTTGTATATAATAATATAATTCGGTAATAAATAAATAAACAACACAATTTTTAATGCAAAAATATTAAGAATTTACTGTATTAAATTTACTCTTCATTAAAATTTTTTTTTTTTTTTTCAACAAGATAAAAACAAAATTATTTTTACTACTATTTTCTTTTAACTTTCTAAATTTACAAACAAACACAAAACAAAAAACAAAAAAAACCTATTAAATTTATATATGTATATGTTAAATAAAAACAAAAAAAAAAAATTATTTTCCATTTCCATTGTTATATTTAGGATAATTTTCACCAACCTCACGTTCCAAATATACAATTATGTATAAAAAAAAAAAAACAAAACTTAACACACAACAAAAACAAAAAGGAATATTATATATAGTATAATAAAGGTGGTAGAATTCACCTAGCAACAGCTCATTCTTTATTTTTGTTTTCCCCTGTCATATCCATACCAAATTCATCTCTTATAAAAATAAAACAACCAAAACAGAAATATAAGTTCATTACCATATATACCTGTGCAAAGATTGAAAACAAAAGAAAAAAAAAATTATTCTTTATCTTTGTTTTTATTTTAAAACGATTTTTTTTTTCCTCCCCATTCCATATACCAACCCCAACGACAATTCAAACCAAAATATCATCATCGTGACTACTATGAATTAACATCCCATCTAAGAGTGTGTATGATCACTCTTAAATAATAAAGTCCTGTTTAACTCAATATTGTTTTGTTTTTTTTTTTATTTATATTTATATTTTTTTTTGTTTTTTTTTTTTTATTATTTTTATACACATTTTGTGTGCGCTCAGAAAATTAATTTTCTTTTTTTCGTCTTCCTTATGTTCATTGAAAATATTTTACATAAATATGTAAGTCGAGGTCGAATAATTTTTGTTTTTCTTTTTCTTGTGTGTTCCTTAAATGTTTTATGAAATTTATATCACTGATTAATAATTGATTTTGTCCTACCATTTCGTTATATTTTGGTGCAATGATATTAGAATCTCTGTAAAATGATTTGTCTTGGCCAAAGTTTTTTAAAAAAATACTTAATTATAGTGTGAGTAATTACGGGAAGATTCACTCTATTTTAATCTCAGAAATTTTTTTGAAATATCGATATCCTGTTTTAACTGAGAAGATTCATTTTAAAAAAAAACTTAGTAAGAAGGACATTAGTTTGAACGGTAATATAATAATCAACAGTCAAACCATTTAAATCTATTCATATACGTTTAATTATTTTCAATTTTACTCCTTTATCCTCTCTGGCTCGGTACCATGTATGTACACTTAAATATTTTAAATTTTTACTCCTCTTACTTTATTATTTCTCTCCTTAATTTTATGGATCTAGTTTTTAGAATTCTTCGAAATGCTTGACCCCATATAAACGTTAACATTTAAATATCAATTTTTTGAAGTCATATCCAATATATTGCATTTATTTTATACCAATACGACAATATGTTTTGCGATCAATTTACTTACATTCTGTTTCAATTGTTAATTTTAATTTTTTTTTTGAAACAATTTTCATTTTATAGCCTCTGAAATGAGTGAAAAACAAAGAGACATAAATGGATTTTACACGCATCTTCCTCAAATATTTATGAATTAAAAAAAAACAAAGAAAAAACAAAAAAAAAAAACAGAAGAGAAGAAGAAACTTCAAAAGAAATAGAATAAACCAAGAGTAAGAAGTTGAAAGAAAAACAAAAAAATAATACCAAAAAAAAAAAAAGAATACAATGAAAAGATAATTCAGATAATTTTATAAAGCCACCTTTTGTTCCAAAAATAAAACAATGAATACGATACACATACATATATATTACATAAATACATGTATATATACAATCCAATGACAAAAATAAAACTAAAAGGAAGCGTTAAAATTATTTTTCAGTATGTTGTTTTTTTTTTTTTTTTGCATAAAATAAAATACTTTTGTTAAGTCGTTTGAATATGAAAAACTCAAAATGAATCCTTACAAAAAAAAAAAAACAAAACAAAAACTTCGTTAAGGTTTAATTCTTTTTTTTTTAAGGAATTAAATTAATTTTTCTTCAAAAAATTTATATTTAAGAATATCACATTAAATGAATTTTTATTTTTTTTGAGAGAAAATAAACTTAAAATTCTATAGCGTTTTTAAAGTCTGAAAATATTTTTAAGTTGATGGGTTAATTAAGGAAGAAAGGACACTATTATGAAAATTCTATTTTATTGTATATATGATAATATGAATGTTACATTCTCTCTTCAAAAATGAGATGTTTTATTTCTTCGAAGATGAAAGAAAAAGGGAGTGTACCGTATATGTCTGATACTTTACGCCTTACTTTTGAAAATGATTTTTACATGCAGATAACCCAAAATTAATCGACAAATTATAGTATAATAGATTAGAAATGAAATGATATAATAACAACTTTTCTCTAAAATTAAGTATTTCATGTTTTGCTTAATAGCAGAAAACGGTTGATTGAGGTACTCTGCAAGAAGAACTTTAATCACTTTCATTGAGTTTAGTGAGTTTCATGAAATTATATATAGATATGTGAGTCATATCTGTCGACAAAATTATTAAGGCATTAACCAAAATTGGTATACCGCGTATACCATATCCATTTGTTGAAGGCGTGGTTCTTCTCAAATAAAGAAAATTTCAATCCACCTTTTACATAATATGATATCATGAAATCTGAAATAATTATAGGCTATGTTCTTTTAAACATTTTACGAAGCATTCTTGTAAAGAAATGATCAGGAAAACCTTATCTTGATCGGGAAATACTAAAAACCTAATTAGATCTAGGTACAACCTAAACAGAGTGCAATGTAATACCATATGTAATGTTTAACCCTTTTTTTTTAATTTTTTCTTAATATTATAATTTACATATAAGTTTAACTGGGGTTAGATACGAATACTAGCTAGTATCTCAAATTATAGTTTTTTAAAATCTCGTTTTCTCATAATCTCTGTTTTTCTCAAAATGACGTTTCTTAAAATGAATATTTTCTGTTTTTATTTTTATTTTTTTTAATTTAATCGTCAAAAAAATATAACTTAAATTGGGTTTTCCTTCTTAAATTAAATTAACCGAATCTCGCATCTATGTACATAAAAAAAATCTCCGTAGTGTGCAACCCTGATTTTTTAGCCGGCTGTAAAATTCCTTCTATATAATTATTCTTTTTACTTACATATTTCAGCAACAAAGCAATCAAAACAATATCATTCCATAATAATAAAAGCATTTAAAATATAGTGGGATTTGTTGTCTCCAAAACCCCTCCTAAACCAATTACAAAAACCCTGATTTTCAAACCAACTATAATAAAATCCTTACAAATTTTTTCTTTCTTTACATACGTATTTCGGATTGGGTACGAATGCTAAAAGATTGGCATCTTGTTATCACGTTTTTCATTTTTTCTTTATTTTCTGAAAAAAAAAGAATAGATTTTGGAAGTAGGTATTAAAAAAAAACAAGATTTTCAGAAAAATTTTAAGAATCCTTCCCCCATCCTTTTCCCCAAAACCAAGCTGTACATTATATTATTATGTATTAAAGGACCAATCCTATAGTTTGGTTTTAAAGGGGGTGGTTTTGGTTGGTTAGAGTCCAACACTATTCAGAGGAACCTCGTGCAGTTCCTTTGAGTGACTTTTGATGTTTTCTACCGTCCCTCGTAAAAAAAAAAAAAAAAAAAAATTTTGAGAAAACGAGATTTTTAGACAAAAACATTCGTATAGTGGCTATAACTAAGGTACTTTTGTATAGTGCTTTAAATAAGGTAAGTTTATTATTTTAGACATTTTTAATATCAAAAGAAAAATTAAGAAATAAAATAACAATTTAAATATGATATTATTTTAAAAGTGTTTAATTTATTATCATTATCATTATTTTTGTTTTTTTTTTTAGCTTTTTAAAATAGAATAAAAAATAAGTTTTGAAAAGTCTTTCGAAATTCCAACTCTTACGTAAAATTCTTCTCTGTTACATTTTTATTTTATTTTGTATTTTTGATGTTTTGTTTTTTATTTTTTTTTTTACACAACTATCTTTTTCAAAGTAATTTTCTATTCAAAAATATTTTGTTGGTTTATTTTTAATTTGATTTTTTTTTTTTGTTTTTTTTTTTTTTTCTAGTTCTTTTAAATGTGTTATCTGTGTTAGAATCACTCATACTATCATGAATATAAAACAAAAATACCACATAAGTTCGTTTTCAAAGGATTTTCAACAAACTAAAAATGGAATGTTATTTTTTTCATTTCTTTCATTTTCATATTTTTGTTTCATTTATTTCTTTATTTTAGTTCAAAAAAAAAAAGAAAAAAAACAAAAACAGAAACAGAAACAAAAAATTCTTAAATATTTTCCTATATAACTTTTCTTAAAAAAACCAACATTTTAAGGTACAACTAACAAACATTCTATTCAAAATTATCCAAAGCAAACCAAACTAAAGAAATGCGAATGTTTAGAACAGATTAGAACATATTTACTATATATATATATGGTAGTTTCAATATCAAAAAATATGTTGAATTTCTCTATAAAACTAAAATAGTATTATCCTTTTCTATAAAACTTTTTTTTATTCCTTTGCAAAAAAAAAAAAAACCAAAAAAGAAAAGAAAATTAAAAAAATTTTTGGCTTCATACTTATTGCCAAGAAATACTACTATATACAATATAAAAGATAAAGTTGGCGTTGACGGCTGCTGGTTGCATGCATCATGTTGAGGATATCAAGGAAAAGCAAAAAAAAAAGGAAAAATAAAAACACTAAGAATTTTATTTTGAATTTTTTTATCATTGCTTTTCGTTTTAATTTAAGAAAGTGGTGAAAAAAGGATAGATTATAAAAGAAAAATATTTTTATAACTGTTATAGAATTTTAACATGCAAAAATAAACAAAAAATAAAAAAAAAAAAATCAAAAAATAATAATATTATAAAAGAGGAAAATTTCTAAAATAATTTATTTATATCGCCCATGGGACAATGAAAATAGAACTTAAGGAAACATAAAAGATTTTTCCTGTTATATACCTATACTCTATTGCTATTTTTTGTTTTTTTTTTTTTTTTTTTGTAATTTCTGTTTTAAGTTTTTATTATTTTCTTTTCTTTATTAACATAACATATATTTACATAACTGAACATTACATGATTCTGTTATAAATATTACTACATTGTAGTCCTCTCCTTTTAAAGAGACATATATAGAAACGTTAATATCTTCCCGGAAAATGAATAAAGAATTTTATGTTGTTATTGTTGTTGTTATTATTGTTGTCGCTGTTGCATTTTGTTATTATTACTTTTAAAAATTTTTTTTTTTTAGTTTTTTTCCTCTCTGAAGTCCTCTTAGAAGCATAAAAGTTACACAGAAGAAAGTCTTTGAAGGATGAAGAATGAATAGAAAAGAAAAGGGATTTGAAATTGTTCCAACAAACTAGAAAATTTACTAGTATTACACGTAGTTACTACTGTACCAACTAAAAAAAAAAACAAATTATTAAAATGAATTTAATTTAAGTTATAACAATTATCGGATGAATTATGTAGGTGATAGACTGTCGATTATAATACATAATATAACAAGTATCCTTATAATGTTCACACTAATATCAATAAAATATCACAATATAAAGAAACAAAATTTTTCATTATACCTTTTATAACTCATATATATATAAAATTATAAAGAAATATAAACAATTGTAGAAATGTATTGATTGCAATTTACGCAATACTACAAGTGATTGTAGGTCTAGTATTAATAATTGAAAAAATAATTAATTAAATTTCAAATTGGGACAAAATCAATAAGATCGATTTTAACTCTAAGAAAACTCAGTGCTGTTTAGTCTGTCGGAAAGGAAACACTCCGATCCCCACCTTAACTTTTTAAGGGGAAGTTTTCTTTTCATCTTCTGATCTCTTTAACATCTATAAAACATATATATAGATGGAGTATAATGCACATATTTAGGCGGGAGTCTTCAAAACGGAATTGAGATTTCTCGATAAAATGCAAAACATAGCAATTCGTCTAATAAACGATTCCAATGTCACCTCAATGCTCTCTTCACTTAGTCTCCGTCGCCCAACAGGAATAGTTATAAAAGTTTATAGAAGTCGTTTATGATACGAACATCGCGAATGTGGAAACATCTCCCATTTCATGTGTTCCGCAGAATTGGTGATAATTACATTTGCAAAACGTGCAAAGATTCAAAGTGAATATTAAAAACTTTGTTTACAATATGCCTGCCAATTTGAAATCAATTTTCCCTAACTCAACTTCCTAACAGGTAGTACATGAATACTAAACGTCGTATAAAACGTAATTCGCAATATATTCCGACATCCTCATCATTATTATTACCACTTCACTTAGTAATCAGTAATCACTATTTCCCAAGCATATTTTCTCTCTTCTCAAGACATTCTTATCAATCTAGCAACTGAACAATCAACAAACCAAAAATGAAATAAAATATTTCCTAAGCTTATCTTTAACACATTTTTCTAGTTTCAAAGCGTTATGTTTATAAATCCATTTTTAGATCTTAAAATAGTGTTTCCAAAAAAAAAAAGAAGAATAGCAAAAGATAAGAAAGATTAATTTTTTATTTAATATGCAGTAAGTTACCAACCCAAAGCAAAATTCGATTGTATTTTGATTTCGGAAAGTGCAGTTTTTACAGACAGATCCGAAGAAGTTCTGATTGATATATTTGAATATATTTTTTTGAAATGTTCAAAGTGTATGATCTTGAATATTGACATATTATGATCATTTGATATAAGAATTATAATCAGATTTTATAAACAATATGAGTTCTGTATTGCAACAATATATGTATAGTCTATCTGCAATCTGTTAAAAATAATTAAACTTTTCAATAATAAATTATTACTATTAATACCTATAGAAATTAAGTAAGCGATCAAAAACTGGATTGCTTAAAATGATAAACATATATTTTTCATCATCATCATAGAATTTTATAATAAAATCTTTATTTCGATCTTACTTTCTGTCTACTACTTAATTTTCCGTATAGCTGCTAACTTTGCAATGGCTTAAAGATTTTCAGATAGATGAATTACATTCTACTCTGATAGTCAAACGGCAAGTAAATCCTTAACAGCAAGAGTTACTAAATCTAGGGTGGTACAAAGCATCGAATAGTACTGAAAATACTTTCAGTACAGAAAGTTATCCCAGAAAGAATCCCAGTGCATGAGAGAATAAGAAGAAACGAGTCGGCGAAAGAGCTAGCAAAGCACAGATCAGATTTTTAGATAAGCGTTGAAAATACCCATATGTCCATCTACCTGTACAAATTCTCAAATTCAATAATAAGAATAACTACATTGATTTGGCCAGAGTGCTGTAGTTAGCAAGTATAACTTGCAGTATAACCAGAGCCTTGTGGATAAAAGATTCAATTCAAGGCCGTTTAAAAGGAGGAAATATCGCTGTAATTAATCTTTCCAAGATGTAGGTGAACTATTTCGCATGGATCTGAAAAAATTCAAAGTTTCTTCCGTCAGAATGGTATATAATCGGGGAATAAATCTAGGGAAACCTAATACTAATTCTTTAGGTTCTCCTAAGTTTTTAAAATAAACTACGGAACTAGAGTCTAGTGAGAATATTTTTAGTACCTTTTTAAACAATGTTTAATCTCTCACTATATATAGTACTGTAGTACTGTTTATGTTAGTTAAATTCCAGTATATGTAAGGTATAAAGGTATATGTTCCAGTGTATGTATATAACCATTTTACGCATTCATATTTTGAAATATATACCTTTTTCTTAATTTATATATAGGTACAAACTACTGTGCATATACCAACTATTCTTCATCCTGATAATTTTTCAATAATTCGTATCAACATTATATATATATATATATATACATATATACATATTTGTAAATTAAATTTTTTAATATAATCCATGCTAAGAAAATAAAAGTGCAAAATATTACATCTGATATCCTGTTACATAACAGTTAACTTGTTGTTGTTACCGTTATTTTATATACGGTTATTTTTTGTAAATTTTTTTTACCTCTTCTTTTGGTTTTTGTTTATTAATATACTTTCCTATTGCTATTTTTGTACTTTGTTATTTTGTTTTATTTTTTGTTTTTTGGGTTCATGGTCCTTTATTTTTTACAAATTTTTATATTTTGAGGTTTGTACCTTTATGAAGGTAAATAAAATATTACTTGTTATATTACGTCAGTTACACACAAAATATAATAATAAAAAAAAAAAAAAAAAATGAGAACATAAAGTTAATATGCACGAATTTATATCTATAAATATAAAGATATACGCATATCCGTAAGAATTTACAAGTAGTAAACAAAAAACAGTATTATATGACAGAAAACCAAGGATATTTAAAGATGCTCATGATTAATTCGTTAATTTTAAATAATATTAAAAAAAAAAAATGTACATACGCTGTTTCTCTTATATTTTTATTTTTGAAACTTTATTTTGTAAAGGCAAATTAAAATTAATATTTCAAGCTTTAACATTTTCCACTCACCTTTGACCAATTTACGCTGTTACCAAAGTTCAAAAGTGAGAAAGAAACTGGAAATTTAAACATTCTAATTCCAGATTACGTTTTTAAGGTACGAACTGAGAGAACGTTTTTAAGGTACGCTACGGATCTAGAGTCTAGTAATTACATACGCGTTAATTTAGCTATAATCAAAAATAAAAACAAAATGAAATTTCTTTTTAAAAACTTTAAAATTAGAAATTTTTAAATTTATGTATTTTGGAAGAAGGGTGGAGTTTATAGACGAGGTGCTAAACGAACCGTCTTAAACAAAATAAATTTCCTAATGAGATTATTGAGGTTTATATTGCACATAAACAGACAAACCAACAAAATAAAAATAATAAGTACATTTTTTTTAAATTTTTTATTTTAAAGCATGTACCTAACATGTGCCTAACATCAATTTATTACGTAGAAAATTTACTTGCTGTTTATTCAAAATTATTTCAGAATGGAATGAGAACGGGGTTTATCATAACTTAGAAAATTTGTGTTTTTTACATAATACATTTATTTCAACTGGGAGTTCCAGAATATATAATATATAAATGAAAATTTAATAAAATGAAATACAATATGTTTGTTGACGCTAATTTTTATTGTGAACTTAAGGAGTATCTAAAATATTGTATTAAATTGATTTCATTTAAATGAAAATGGCTATAGATGAATCTTATTAAGAAAAAGAAAAGTTTTTTTTTTACGTTATGTTAATTTTGAAAACAATGAAGACGTATTTTATAAGAGAAACAATATTTCCTAGAAGAGGTTTTATCCTGCTATACTTTTTCCAAATAGAAAAGGAA
Organism: Poecilobothrus nobilitatus; assembly: GCA_947095535.1. Classification (NCBI taxonomy): domain Eukaryota; kingdom Metazoa; phylum Arthropoda; class Insecta; order Diptera; family Dolichopodidae; genus Poecilobothrus; species Poecilobothrus nobilitatus. The sequence goes on from OX352774.1 coordinate 33,115,504, forward strand.
TACTACCTTATCATCATTTATCAAACTTTGTTATTAATAGATACATATTATTTTCGAAATGTTAAAGCAGTTTAACAACACAGCTTCAATACCGCAAGTGATTCAAACCCGTTACATGGTTATTAGTAAAGTTTGTCGAAACTAATTTAAATTTAATTTAAATACACAAACTTTTATTAAAAAAATGTGCTGAATTATGCCCTATAAATAATGTTAGTAGAATTAGAATTTTATAAAGCTTCAATTAGAATAAATAAAACTATAACTTAACTCTTGATTTATTATATGTTGATAAAAAGAGTTTTCTGATCCTTATATTATCAAGATCCTCAAGATCCTCTGATCCTCATATTATCATTTAACAACTTTTCATTAGTTAAACCTATACTTGAATATTTAAGCCAAATATGATCTACCTCTCGTGATATAGATATTTCACATATACCATCAGTCCATTTCTTTGTTTGAAGAAACCTTATTTTAAATACTCTTAAACAATCTTGCTTGAACTGATCTAATACGTCTTCATTATTATGAAATGAAACTTCATTTTAATAAATTGTAAAACCCGACTGTCGCACCCTTTGCTAACTGATATCATATTTATTCAGAAGGTTGCTTGCAGTGATATCAATTCTCTCCGAAAACAAATGAGATGTAGAGAAAATCCGAACAATTTGAGATCCGGTCGAGCTATTTAATGTCTCACATCATTCTATAGACTACGGTAAATTCTAGCCTATTTCGAGTATATTTACTAAAATACAAACTCTTGTAAATGATGAATTTTTAGCTAATTGTGATAGTTCACTAAATGAACATCATATAACTGATGCTTGGATTAAATAAAATGTCTGAAATATATGTATATAGAAACTTTTGATTTAACTTTCAATTATAATAATTTATAAAAAATAAAATATTTCATATTAGAAAATATTCTGTTTCTTATCACCTTATTTTATTCCTTAGATCCTTCCTTTATATCAAAAAAATAAAATATTTAGTATAAAAAATTAATTTAATTATTATCAAATACATAAAAATGTGTAAATAATATGATATATGTATAATATGTAAATAAACATCATATAATATAAAAAAAATTTGCATTCATATTACAAACACACTTTCATTCGAAGGTACATACTTATATATACATACATATGTATGTAGTTAAAAAAAAACAAAAAAAATGAATGTTTTCATTTTCTCTATTTATTTTAGTTGTGAGTCCCAAAAGTGCACTTTCAAAAGAAAAGAAAACTTTGTTATACTTTGTTCTAAATATTATGAAATTTTTTCCCTTAAAAAAAATAATATAAAGTTTTTTTTCATTAAAAAAATTTTCCTAACTTCTTTTTGAGTTTTGTATGTATTTTTGTTAACATCTACCTAATACTAAAAACTATTCTTCCTTATTCACATAAATTTACTTATTTTACTACATTTAAATTTTTTACACAAATTTTTATTGTAAAATTTTAAGGTGACCAGAAGTACTATATAATATATATTGTATAAAGTGACCATTTATTCACATCTGTAAATATAAAATATTAAATATTACCTATATTATACAAATTGAAATTTTTTGTTTATAAGATTAAAGTCTGTTTAAGAGTTGACAAGACAAATGTTTTTATTGTAAAACTTTTAACTTAACATGAGCTGTAAACAATTAAGTTACGTTTCACAAATCTTGTATTTTAAGATGTTAACATCTGAAAACCATTCACATGATACCTGTCATTTCCTTGGCATTATATTAATGCCAAAAATGTTGAATTTAAATATGTGCATTAATATTGCATCTTTAAAAATTGAAATAAGTATATTGTTTTATTGCCTGAAATAAAATAACAACGTATAAAGTATAACGTTTGTCATACTGAGTTCATGTTCATATAAACCCTGAACATTCGAATTTGTAATTTTGACGTGATGTATTTTTTTGTTGTTGTTGTTCTTTTCTATTTATTCATATTTTTCAAATTATTGGGTAGTTAGGGTAAGTTCACATAGGATGCATGCATTCAGATGCAAACATTTGATTGGTTGAAAATATATATCGTATTCATGACATGCTTTCCCATTCACTCTTTTTATATGCAAAATTTTTTGCATCCTTTGTAAAAAGCATACAAAATGCAAATTTATTTTAACGTCAAAAATCAGGACGTAAAATCAAACGTTAAAAATTTTAAATGTTAAATATTTGAAAATATTTTGAAAATGGACATAGTAAAAAGGAAAAAAATTGCTATGGTTGCTATTGGGTTGCAGTTAATATTAAAAAAGAAAAATCATAATTACTTTAGATAGCTATTAATTAATTTTACATGTGTATTAATAAATTATATTTAATTTATATTAATTGAAATTTTTTCTTACATAAAATAACAATTTTCTCTTCCTCTCATTTTGTATTTTGTAAATTAAAAATATTTTCATCAAAAGTCAAAACATATTAGCCTACTAGGTACATTCTAATAAAACTTTCAAAAAATAAATGTTGCCGTTTTACATCTCGTGAACGAATGGATGCATAATGGATGCAAAATAATGGTTAATATTACCGAAGAGTACACGAAATGTAACCGAAATAATTTTTGTACCTCAATACATGCATCCCATGTAAACTTACCCCTAATATTATATTTGCTAAAAAATATATTAAAAGACTGAATAAAAAATTCTATTTTGAGTTTATTTTTCTCTGAAAATATATGAAATTGACAAACAAACCGCGCGTCTTATTTTGGTAGACGTCAACGTATCAATGTGTATGGTGTTTATACGTCGTTACATCGTTTGTTCTGATTTAGATCAGACTTTTAAGTCAGTCAGTACTTTTAATTTAGGAAACATTGAAAAACTGAAAAATATACGGGGAATTGTCAAATAATTATTGACTTAATTTGACATATGGAATTTATGGTACTTATATCATGTTAAAACAATTCGATTATGCTTTTGTAATCTCTTATTACTTCATGTAATAATAAAAAAATAAATGAATACCGACTACAGATCTTTTCAAATGTTATAAACTTTTTAATTATTTTAAAAAGATGTTCACCTCATACAAAAAAAGAAAACACTTTATGAGTATGTATTTCTATTTTATATTAAAGTTAAGGTTTTTTTTTTTTTTTTTAATATTGAAGTCATGTTTGAATGTTTAGTTTTTAGTTCTTTATTCATATACATATGATGTTTACGTATCCTGTAGGTAAAATTTACAAAAGGAAAAAAAAAAAACAAAAAAAAATAAAATTAAACTTAAAAAATAATTCATGTCACTTCTAAAAAAAGATCCTTCTACCTTTTTCATCTCTAAATATTTCCTTTAACTTATTTTATTTTATACTTTACGTTTATAGTGTTGTTTAAATTTTTAAAATCTTGTTATATACGCACACACAAATACACATATACACGAATTTTTTTTTTTTTTTTTTTTTTCGAAATATGTAAACAAATAATAGAAAAGAAAAGGTTCTTAAATAAAATAAAAAATAAAATGGCAACCATATACACCAGTATTATATTTTGTAGCAGTCAAGAACAAATTACACAAGGTAAAGGTAAATTAAAAAAAAAAAATAAAAAAAGCTAACGGTAAAACACTAGAAAAATTTTTGCTGAATTGCTAAAATGAAATATTAAAAAAAAAGCCTAAATAAAAACCGAGAAAGAGAGAGGAAGAAGGAAGTAGAAAACCGAAAAGGAAAAACAGAAAATAAACTAGGCTATATATATTTTTTTTTTTTTTTTATTTTCATTTTTACTGTTATTATTTGTAGTTTATTTTTTATTTATTTTTATTTTGTTTTTTATTGTTTTTATTTTTTGTATTATTGATAATAATTGACCCACAAAAAAAAAAAATAAAGGAAAAAAAAGCAAAAAAAAAAAAACACTGTTTTAAGAGAAATAAAAACAAAAAATTTAAAAAAAGAATAAATGGAAATTTTATTGTTGTTATTTTTTCGTTTTTTTTTTTTTTGTTTTTAACTTGATATAAGGATGTTACTTTTAAATTATATAATTTTCTTTGAATGGATTTTTTGTTTTGTTTCTTAGAATATGTTTACATCAATTGAATCTAATATTAGTCTTGATCATTTTTTTTTTTTTATTTTGTAAAACAATCGTGGTAAAAAAAAATAAAGATGTAATCATTGTCTAGAGACCATTTTTTTTTTTTTCGTTTTTTTATTTTAACGCGGCAGGTTATTTTCTATCTCTAAGGAAAAGCCATTTATTTGTTAATGTTTATTTTGAGGTTAAGAATTTGTTTTAAAGCTGTTCTCTAAGATATTCTCTTTTTATTTGAAGATCATTCATTATTTTTTTTCAATACATAAATTTGTGACATGTAAATAAAATAAATTCCATATTATCTATATTATATAGTATTGGTGATTTATAAATGAATGTCTTTCATTTTGTCAATAGCCTTTTTCTTTTAAATCAGAACAGAGTATGATCTGTCAAAATAAAAGTATTGTTTTTTTTTTTTTAGATCTGAGCGTTTAGAGCTTGTAATTTGCGTGTTTTTTTTTTATTAAATTGAAGCATGCTCAGATCGTGCTCTATATGGTCAGACACAAACAAATATGTGGAGTATGGCTAAGCATAATACATTGACAGATACATTTTGACGTTTATTTAACAAAAAAAAAAAAAATAAGTTCTAATTCTAAAATGAATTCTAATTCTATTTTTATTTAATCAATGATTAGCTAATTTGTAATTTTAATCGTATTTCGACCGATACCATCATTTTGATTAGAAATCGTTACACAAAGATTCAAAAATCTCCGGATTTATTCGAAAGTACGATTTAAAAATTTTATCTGAAAATCTTGGCTAACTTCTTCAGCATAATGGTTGGTTGTTCTTGGTTGTTTATTATTTTTACACCATTGTTAAAATGGTGTTAAAATTAAAATTTAAATTGAATCCCAAGTATAATTAAGTAAATTTAAAAAAAAAATTTTAAGTACCTACTTAATTTAAAAATGAAATTATTCTTTTTCATCATTTTCATTAAAAATCAAATTAAAAGTTTTTCTAATGATTTCAAGAAAATTAAACATCAGTTGAACATTTATTAAAAAATTTATCTTTGACAATTTGAAATGTGATGAATTAAAATAATAATTCAAACCGTGTTTTTTGTTTTAATTTAAGCGATCGGAACGCACTCTAAGCGTGCTAATTTTAATCAAAGTGTGCTTAGATTTATGCAATGATTTAAAAAAAAAAAAAATAGTAATGAACAAGTTCTTTTTTTTATTATTCTTCATTTTGTATATATCGATTGTAAGTATCGATTAAAATAGTTCTTGTTTAAGATCCATAGATGTCGATATAAATATAGCTTGGAAATATTTGTTATTCATCATCTTGTGCCTAGTACGGTTGTTTAATTTTCATAAACTTCATGATTAGAAAGTACCTACTATTTTACTTACTATAAGATTTAATTATTGTTTTTAAAGTTGCACACTTAATTGCATGTCAGTTTATATAATACCATATAATTATTGTTCTATTGGAATAGCCAAAAATTAAATATTCATAAGAAAATATTCTTAGAAAATTTTATTCTATAGTCTTTTTTTTGTCGTTAAGTGTACTCATTTAATAATTACTGTAAATTTCCACTCCAATATAACCAAATAACCAAAATATTGTTATTACGGTAAATTTTTTTTTTTTACAGATCTTATGTATTCGTAGCACAACAGGTTAACCGAAAAAAACACAACAACAAAAACAACAGCAGAAAGAAATGTAAATTAATCAAAAAAAAAAATAATGTGTACTTATTACGGATGAGGAATGGCTTTTGTAGGATGAAAAAGTAACAAATTTTATAACTAGGTAAATAAGTTTCATTCGCATTGAAGACGTTAAAAAATTTATTTTGCTTTTAGTTTTATTTCTTAATTGTTTTGCCGAATTGTTTTTCTTTTGCTAAAAGGATAAATTTTAAATAAGATATTTATTGTACAGTTAAGGTATTGTTATTTTTACCAATTTATTCTTTTTTTATTGTCTATTTTTAACTTTAAAAATAATATTTTCTCTTATGCTAAATTAAAATGAAATTTTTTTATCAATCATTACAGGAAAAAAGATAAAAAGAAAAATATTTTGTTGAAGAAAAGAAACAAAAACAATAAGTCAAAAATAATAAAATTAAAGACTGTGTACTTCTGCAATTATTTATGATTAAGTGACTAAAAAATATGACTGGTATTTAAATTTTAACTGTTTGGTATTTGTATCTACTTAAATGTGAAGACAAGTAAGTCTTTATAGTAATATATAAGTATATAACCCATTCAATCCAACTTCTACAATGCAAAATTTCCTTTTTCAATTTCTTTCATTTTCCTTTCTTTGTTTCAGAGCCAATATATTTCTCTTTCGTTAGGATGGATATATCTTATTATTCTGGGAACGAGAAAAGATTTGATAGGTAAAACTCCCATACTACCAAAAAAACGTCTTATTGACGTCGTTTAAAAATTTACAACTTCCGTATAAGAAGTGCTCAATATTTTAACTTGAATTTCTTTTTCTAATATTTGAATGTAGGTACATATACACACATAAAAAAGTCCGAGTTATGGGACAAAATGATAATCTGAATTTTAATGGTGCAGAATTATATTTTTTATGACAATGCAACTTTTTGACAAATCAAGATGCTTTAAAATGACGCCCTCCCCAAAAAAAAACATTATTTTGTTAAATTCCAGAAATTCATTATAATAAAATCTAAAGAATAGCAAATAACAAATAAACATTTTTTTTTTTAATAAGTAAAACCGTTATCATTATTCAGTACCAACAACAACTATTCGAATTGCATAAAAATCAAAATTTTCTCATGACATTCCTTCGTTTTTTTTTTTTTTCTTTTTCTTTTTAATAAATAAAAAAAGTAAAATTTAAAGCAAAAGAAAAGTTGAAAAATGACTTGTATACCATAAGCATTTCAAAATGTTGTTTTTTTTTTTATATTTAAAAAAATAATTATAAGCGCAGATCACAAAACAAAACACACAAAACAAAACACACAAAACAAAACAAAACAAAACAAAATACAAAAGCGGTAACAGAAAAAAACGACACAAGAAAATTACAAAATTCACTTTCAATGAATTGTAGCTGATAAAGAATGCCATATGTTTTATTGTTGTAGTTATGTTACGGTTTGCATTCCATTCTCAGGCAATGTTAACTTACTGTTGTATATGCAGATAATCAAATGTTTTTTACCGTTGTTGATTCCCTTGTCTATTGGGGTTAAGCCTCCGGGGGTAAATGCAAAAAACAAAAGAAATTGTTTTTTTTTTTTTCTTGGTTTTTTTTTGGTTTTTTATGCTTTTACTTTTTACGTTATTATTTTATTTATTATCAAATACCACAATGGCATTACAATACAATAAATGCCACATATGCATATATGTATATACGTGTACATGCAATGATAATATAAGGAACAGAAAAAAAACAATGAGTGAATAATATAGAGAGAGAAGAGAGTAAAAAGCCCTAGTTCTTGTTTGTCAAGATGACAAGAAAAGAACGAACAAAAAAAAACAAAAAAAATGGAAAAAGAAAAAAATGTGAAAGTTTATATTAAAAAAAAAAAAAAATTAAACTTAAAGCGCGATATTTATGCATAGACGAGTTCTCCAAGTCAATTCAGATCGGACTTTATAAAAAAGAAAAAACTAAAAATAAAATAAATAAATAAATAATCAAAATTACAAAATAAGAGAAAAAAATGTAAACATGGGCGGTCCAGAAATTTTTTATAATAGTATGAAAAAAAATAATGAAAATTAAAAAAAAAAACTTATTTCAGACAACTAACAGTTCCCGTAAGTTTTTTTAGTTTTTGTTTTTGTATTATTTTTTGATTAATATACTTCTTGATATTCCGAATTAAGATGATTAGAGATTGAAATTATTTCCATACTCCATACCATAATAATATTGTAAGAAATTAACAATCATATCCAAACCAATTATGTATTTTGAAATAATAAATCAAAGCTTGTCTGAAATAATAGGAATTAAGGGAAAATAACTGTATTTTTTACATATCGAATAGCAAAATAGTCGAATTTTAGTTAGCTAAATAATTCTGTTAAATAGTCATTATAACCTATAATTCTGATAAATTATAAGATGATCTATAACTTCTGAATCTGATGATTGATTACGATAGTAAGAAAATTTACACATTATGTATAAAAAATTTCTAAGAAGCTGTAGTAAAACTAAAAACCTTTTGACGAATCTATTTTTGATGGACATGTCATATCATATCGTTTAAACTTTGTTTGCTTTATTATTCAAAAACTACAATATGTATAAAATATAAAAAATTATAAAATAATAAAAAAAAGATAAATAATTAAATAAAATAAAGTAATCAAATTTTAATCAATACATCAACTTATAAAATGGACTCCAGTGAAACAAATGTATTTTTCTTCAAATTGTATTTTCTTGTAAACTTTCATTTGAAAAATGAGGCATGACTTCTTTATTATTTTTTGTATAAATTAATAACAAACCAACATTTGTGCCAAGGCATTTAAAGTATTTCCTTAAAACAAGAGTAGAATTTAAGTCTAAATATATTTTAAAATATATACATAGGTATCTTAAAATATCTTACAATATTTTTCAATTTAGTTTAAATTTTTTAATTATAAACTAAAATTGCTGAACTGTAATACGAATCTGTTTTTTTTTGTTTTTTTTTTTGCGAATTGATAACAAAATAAGATAATAAAAAAAAAAAGTAAAACAAAATGAAGGAGTTAAAGGGAAAGAAAGAAGAAAAAAAAGAATTAAAGCAAAAAAATAATGTTTGCATAACTTTGTGAAATTGATGAAGTACAATTTTGGCAACATAAAACATAACAATGCCAACTTCAAAAGACTTTAAGATTACGTTTCAGTAACAAGCTGAATAATATATAAAACAAAAACAAAAAAAAACAAAAAAAAAAAACATTATGTATGATATATTGAACAAAAAAAGAGATTTTAGTGCGTTTTTGGTAATGGTACACCATCAGTAGTGGTAGTAAAAATATTATAATAATGGTATATAAGTGATAAACAAAAATTCAATGATTACACAAAAATGATTATGAAGACTATTTTTGCTCTCAAATTTAAAAGTTATAAAAAATATTAGACCGTATACATAATATAAAATATTTATATATTGTATTAAACAGGTTAACAATTGTGTTACCTTATTGAAGTAAATCATAATCAAGATCTTTTTTTTTTTTTTTTGTGAATAATATGTACATATATGCAAAAAAAAAAAAAAAAATGCTTATATTTGACCTCAAAGTACCAACGTAACGAATAACTTTAATAAATTACAAAAGAAAAAATTAAAAAAAGAAGTTTTGCAAACTAGATATTGTATTCGATTGTAACTTCTTTTGATCAATTTACTTTAAATCGCTTGGGTAATAAAAAGTTGCGATTTTATTTCGGTGCAATAGAAAAAAATATAACTCCTACGATACGAAATTTTTCGGAGAAGAATATTCATACGTAATTTCTACTGACATTATTTGTGGTTTTTAAAGATTTAAGTGGAAGTAATTTTTTTTTTCAGATTCTTAGACCAGACGGGCATCATCGTAATCTACATTACCTACTTCCATCAGAATGGCATCAACGTGACATAGGTAAACTTAAAAGAAAATCTGGTCGAAGGAGAAGTTACTATTTGAAGTGCTCGACGGACCTAAAATCTAATGATTACTGACGCATTATCTTTGACACGTTGCCAATTAATTAGGGATGGAATTTAATTATTGAAAATATTGTAGCAGAAATTTTATAAAATAGCTGTATTATATAGGTAATGAAAATTTTTATTTTGAAATCTAACCAATAGATGAAGTTACTTTGTGTGATTTAAACTCTTATCAAGGATTAAAAATAAATAAAGTTTTCTGCAAATATCTAAAAGATATAGTATTATCCTTATTTTGGTAATACAGGATACTATCACAAATCTGTATTTCAATTGACTGTACATCACTTTCTGGTATATAACTTTCCAGTAAATAGCCTTCAGCAATAAAACAAAAAAGAAGCTATTATTTTAAAAATAACAAAGTTAGTTTTAAATAGGTATAGAGTTATAAGAAATACATAGGTCACTAGGTTGGTTGATTAAAAATGTTTCGAATATTTTGTAAAATGTCATATATACATTTAATGCTATTGTCACACAACTAAATCAGGTCGTTTCATTTCATTGATGAAAAACTTTAACTTTAATTTCGACTTTTAACTCCAAAAAAAATTACTTTTAAATAAAATTTTTAACTGATTAGATCACAAGAAAAGCACCGAACAATTCGTTGGTAACTGATATACCAGCTAATTTGATCAGTTTATTTCTTTGTTTGTGAAGGTTCTGATGATCATAAAGAGTTTTATGTAATTGATTCTAAAAAGAGTTATTAGTTATAATACCCATAAAGAATTTAGTATGTAAGTATGTAATATGTATGTATATAAGAATTTAGTAAGTATGTATAAAAGGTTTTAATATTAAAAGCAATATTATGAAGGTCAATCGACAAAATAGTTTTGGAAGCAACGCTTCACTTACTATTTAAATTACTCAGTGGTATTGTTCAAGTATAAAATTTTAATTTTGCGAAAAACGGTAGATATTTTTTTTTTTTTTTGGTTATTTTAATTTTAATTCGCATTATCATTTTTCATAACTGTGGGGTATTTTTCAAATAGGTTAGCTTTTTCTTTTTTTTTTTTTGTTTTGTGAATTATTGTTTATTTTTTATCTAAATTTTTTTTTAAAAAGTTATTGTAAAATAAAAGTTTTGTTTGTATTTGTACACGGGTAAAGTTTTTTTTTTTTTTAATTTACCTACTTTTAATTTATTACAGAAATTTAAAAAAAAAAAAATAAATGGAATTTTCTATGTTTTGTAAATTTTTTTTGTATTTTTTTTTTTTTTACCTTCAAAATTCGCAAAACAAAAAAAAACCATAAATAAAGTGCAAAATATAAAAAAAAATAAAAAAAAAAAATTAAAAAAATATTGTTTTTTTTTTTTTGTTTTCAAGGTAATTTTCGTTAAAAAATAAAACAAAATCTTATTACTATTTTTTTTTACCTTTAAATATCAACCTACTGTGGTGTGTTTACACTCTGTTATGTTATAGTTAATGTTATTATCGTGTTGGTAGCGCACTGATTGAAGACAAAAAAAATAAAAATAGAAAATAAAATCATAAAATTAATGGTACGTTAAATGTAACGTTGTTAGATGTTCAAAAATGTTTGTTATACATAGTTTTCATTATGTATTTAATATACCTATTATTATATGCCAATTAATTAGGGATGGAACTTGATTATTTAAAATATTGTAGCAGAAATTTTATAAAATAACTGCAGTAATCAAAATATCTAATCAAAAAAATGACTCTGCTTGTATTAGACAAGAAAAGTAAATGATGAATCACAAGAAAAATTTTTCTGCAAATTACTAAAAGATAATGTTCTCCTTATTTTTCGTAATACGCGGGTTACTATCACAATACTTTATTTCATTTGGCTACACGTTACTTGACTGTATTTCATTTAAATTAATTTAACTTTGAACCATAACTTCATAAAATCTCCTCTAATTATTTGTTTTACATATACATATTTCAATAACAAAACATTTAAAAGAGTGAGTGGTGCCTTCCCAAACGCCTACTAAATCAATTATTGAAAGTCTGCTTTTGAACAAACTTTAAAATCTTTTCGAATTATATGTATTGCATATAGTCAAATAGAATACTGTGAAATGTTAATAAAATGGAACTTAAAAAGAATACCCTAAAATTATACTACATGTATAATTGACATGCTTCCTGGCAACGCGAATACAAAATTATACGTAAAAACTAACCGAAAAATTATAAATACTCCAACAGCTACAAAAAAAATAAAATTCAATTAAAAATGATATTAGAAAATAATAAATAAGTCTAAAACAGTCAAGTTGTCTAGAAACTATTACATATAGGAAAAACTAGGCATACTACTTAAAATTGACGAATAATAAAATTAAAGCATTGCCAATGTATACTTCCGAGGAGTTGACTTTAATTAAGAGAACATGGGAGGAAAAAAAACAACTCCTCTAAACAGTATCAGATAGAAAATGCCTAGTAGATGACATTTTTGTCTCGAGACAAATATTTAGAAAAAAAAAAAAAATTGGAAAATTAAGTTTTCTTAAATGGAAAAAAATTTAAAATTAACGTAGGAGAATTGCTCAAAGAATTATTATTTTGTATTTAAAATATTGATGCTTACCATTCTGTATTTTAAAATTTTAATATAAAAAAAAAACAAAAAAGGTATCAAAATGATTAAAATTATAGTTTGAAAATTGCAACACTATCTATAAATAGATACCTATATATAAAAAATAAATAAAAATAATGATTAAAAAAAAAAAAAAATATTTCAAATCAAAAATAACTCAAATCGTCAGATTCGACATTGAGGAAATTTTTTACGAATGTTAGTAACGAAAAAAAAAAAAAAGAAAAACAAAACATACCTACATATAAATTAAAAAATTACATTTCTTAAAGATAATTAAATATTAGAAAGTTTACTATTTTTTTTTTTTTTTTTTAAGCTTTTATAGGTTTGAAAGTAATGAACAAAAAAAAAAAAAAAAATTTTTATGAAAAGGAAATAATTTAACCAAACAATAATTTGGTGATGGGATTTCTTTTTTTTTTTTTTTTTTTTTTTTTATTTTAAAAAGTATATATTTTAGTGTTTTCTTTGCAAAATTTTTAATGATCAAGGTAATCAGTTATTTAGAAAATTATATAGATCTAAATATAATTTATTATTACTCCCTCAATAAAATAAGTATGTACATATGTACATATATTTGCAAAATTAAATATAATTTAAAAATCATGACTATAGCAAAAATATATTTAAGACTTTAGAGTTTTAAATGGAAGTATTTTTTTTTTTGTTTAATTAATTTAAAATTTGAAAATAATGTGGTATTGAAAGAATATAAGATTTAAGATATACTTTCTAAAAATTTTAATTATCGAAATATAATATGGTTTGAGCATTTTACTGTAAGAAAATAATTTAGGTTTAGAATAGCAAATTATTAATTATTAAATTATTATTATGGATAAATTTAGAGAATCGAATTACTCGTATATAGACAAGTGACTGATATCTCATTTATCCACTAAGTAATTAATGATAAGTGATAACATATTAGCCCTTGGTCACCAAATATTATGTAAAAAAATTTTGTATAATCTCATTCATTCCTTAATTCAACTTCCTTTGACCAGACAGTATACATGAGTACTAAAGGTCGTATAACCTATTGTTTGGTCAAAAAAGAGAGATGATGTTTAATAGATTAAAATCCCGCACACTCATAGAAGAGTCGTGGTCATTCCACTCCTATTTATAGTGTCTTTTTGTAATTTCCATCTATCCTTGGGAAAAAAAATAAGAAATATCAGATTTATTGAACTGCTGATATTATCCAAAGTTATAGAACTGTTTATGATCGAAACGAAACAATTACGAGAATGTTACGTGAAATCAGCTCCTTTTATTGTCATTTCATTTTTCTTTTAATGCATGCCTTTATACCTAACCCATACTATCAGATCCGGTTTGGTATATATGAACATAATTACAAATCATCCATCCCAAATTCCCATATTTTGAAAATCCCGTATTCTGAAATTCCTCCTAATTATTTTTCTTGCATAGAATTTTAGGATTCGACTGTACGAGTTATTAGGCCACTCTTTATCAGATCTAACTATTGCCAAAAATTATTTACTAACATTATTTTTAATTTTTGTAATTTTGTTACTGTGTAGTTAGGTTATAGCTAGACTATAATTTTAATGTTAGGATCTACATAGCTTAATAATTTACATTTGTCCTTTTTTTTAGTACCGTCCTTCTGTCTGTACGTTCGTCTGTCTGGCCGTCCGTCTGTCTGTCCGTCGGTCTGTTCACAAAACTTGGGTAAGTCAAATAAAAAATTAATGTTGTAGAACAACTTTTTCATATAGCCGCATCCATTACGGAGCTGCAGCCCCTCCAACTTTGAAAAAGCCCTATTTTTAAAAGCGTATATATAATGTACAGCTAAACGTTTTTGCAATCTGACAACGCCATTCGAAAGCAATTTTTTTCATCTTTAAAAATCAATATCAAAATTATAGAATGTTTTTAAATTTATTTAAATTTATTTGTATTTAAATTTACGGTTATGTGAAACCGAAATTGTGCATGAGTTTTCTAACTTCATAACCACAGCAAGATTTCAAATAGCGACTTGCAATTTTGAGGAATTTTTGAGGGAAAAAACGTTAAGAATTAGTATAGAATTAGTTTCCTCAGAAAACTTTTTGAACCGCCTCCTGTTTATGAGCTGTTAGTCGTCAAAAATTTAAAATTTGTTATTATTATTTTTAAACACCTATAACTTAGGCACCTGCACACAATTTTCTTCGGCATGACATAATAATTAAAGCTTCGATAATATATTTTTATGTTTGTTAACGGTTTTTTCTACTGATATAGAGTTCCAGAGTCATAGGCCCTCAAAATTTTAAAAAAGCCCTATTTTCAGATGTATTTATCTAAGGCTTTGCGTGGTAGTTTTACAATCTAAAAATGCTATAAGTCGAGAAATTTTCTTACCTTTATAAAATAATATCAAAATTATGCTATATTTTGTAATTTACTATATAAATTTACTGTTATATGAAAACCAAATTTTATAAGATTTTTCTACCTTCATAAATCTGGCAAGCTTTTAGATGGGGACTTGAAATTTTGCTACAAGAAAAAACTTTTAGAGTTAATATAAGTTTCCTCTGTTTAAGAGCTATTAACGCTTAAATTTTGAAAATCAGCTTTTTTAGACACCTGTAACTTAAGGCTCCTGTACAAATTTTTCTTTGGCAAGACATGAAAATTAAAGGTTCAGTAATGTACGTTTATTGAAATCCGTGTGTGTTAACGGATTTTCTTAGTTATATAAGCTTCTAGACTTACAGCATCTCGAAATTGCTAAAAAGTTCTGTTTTCACATATTTTCTTATTATATGAAAGTTTTAAATTTTGGTGCCAGCCAAAATTCTAAACAGTTTGTATTATCTTTTGGCAATGTGCACTTTTAAAAACCGTTGGTTGACATTCTGCGTTGTTTTTGTTTATTTGTTTGTTTTTTTTAAATTAAGTAATTTATTATAAGCTTTTTTTCTTACTAACCCCTATAACCAACATACTAACTCATTTAAATGATGACGATGCTGGTTTGTTTATGCGTAGATAAAAACTGATAACCTTTGACTCACTATGTTTTTTGACTAAAATGATGGTATCATTTATTAATTATTTTTTATAAAATAATTACCATGCTTGAAAAAAAAACAAAAAATTAACCAAATAACCAAAACAAAGAAAAACTTTTTAGTAACTTATATAAACAAACTTATATAATTTTTCAACTTTGTGATCAGTCATGATCGTTATGATCAAATGTAAGATTTTATATTTTGTTATAGGCGCGGATATATGTTCATTTAAAATTAATTAATCTGTAATTTAAATATAATTTCGATTAAAAATAGAATCTATTATTGGAATAATTAATTTTTTATTAAAAGTTTAAATATAATTACCACATATTTTATTTATTTTTAGATCAAATTTAATATATGTATATAATAATAAATTAATAATATTTATTAATTAGATTTACTATATTAGAGCCTAAATATTAAAATAAACAGAAAATTAAAAGTAATCTTGACATTTCTAAGAAATCTTTAAATATTTTATTATAAAATAACTAAATTTTACTTTTATAATCTTTTGTACCTATACATTATGTACATACATTTTATTATTTTATCTGATTATATTTTCCCCCTTTTTTTTATTTTTTAACAAAATATTTTTGCATTTGATTACAAAATTACTTAGAAATTGATTAATAATTTTTTTAATGAAATAAAATTTACGTATTTAGATAAACTATGAAAAAAAAATAAATATTTTCTAGGAAAATAATAACATATAAATAGTAATTTTGCATAATAGGGGTGTGGAAGGCATAAAATAAAAAAAATAAACAAGGAAAAAATGTGATAATGCACTTTTAAAATAAACTTATTCTATAATACAATTTTAAGTACTTATATACTTATTTAAAAAACGCCACAAATTCTTTTTTTGCATTAATCTCTAATCTCTTTTTTTAAAATCTGCCAATAATAAGTAAGAAAAAGTTTATTTTTTAATTTTTATCAAAAAATTATTTTTCCCAGTAAACTAAAACGAAATCATGGTTTTAATAATTTAGTTAGAGGATGGATGTGTGTGGCACTGTTAAAAATATCAAAATGGCGCAAAATTTAGATAAATGCAGTCATCAGTTCATCTGTTTGTCTGTTTTACACCGTTAAAGCTAGAGCTAGAATTTTTTAATGAACTATTTTTGATTTTTTTTTAGATTTTACAAATTTATGGAGCATTCCGAATTATAAACTTCTGATTTTGTTTACATTCGGCTTATGACACAAACGGCTTTATTTGTTTTGTGAGGGGTGAAATAAAGTTGAACGAAATAAAGTCGAATCAATTTTATTACCAAAAACAATGGATATAGAATCAAATTAACCATTCTATCTTATTTCTAAAAAAAATTGGGAAAAAATAAAGTCGAAATAAAGTAAAAAAAAACGAAATAAAGCCGATTCGGCTTAATTACGAAAAACACTTGAAATAAAGTCGAATTAGCAATTCTAGCTTATTTTCAAAAAAAAAAATTAAGTTTGAAAACATTTAATTATATTTTTTATTACATGTATAAAAATTAATATCATAGTAATATGACATAACTTCTACAGCCATAAGTTCCATGAAAATGGTTCTGAAGTTATAAGCGAACAAACAAACCAAAAACGTTCTTCTTTATATAAAAGAAGATATGTACATGTCAGATTAGGAAAGATTAGATGGTTACAAAAATATAAATGGCCCTTTTCCAGAATTTGTATGTAACTCTAATTTTGCTTGAATCGCTTGAATAAGCTTAGATCACTTATTTCATCTGTTAAAGTGCAAATTATTGAAGAATGCGGATAAAACAAAAATTAGTACTTATCTATTTAACGCACTTAAAAATCCATCTTTTGGTTATAAATATTATACTTATAATGTTCAAAGAGGTCTATTGATTTTTTGTAATAGCAATATTCAAAAATATGGTAAAAGACTTGATTAAAAAAAAGTCATAATTGCGGAGATTTTGTTAAGCGGATATACTCGTAAATATATGATTTATAAAATGTCTTGTTGTTTGGTATTTTTGTAGATTTAAAATATGTTAAGCAAAAATTATTATTATTATTTAAAAATCATGCATAGTTAAAATGAAAAATGAATATTGAATAATGAAATATAATAAATAATCAAAATTAATAGGAATTTTTTAAATATTGATAGGCTGTAAATTGTTATTGAGTGGGGTTGCATAAAAAAGTTATTCTACAACAATATATACATTATAATTTTTTATGAGATCTATCCATGATTCGAATTTTATTGCTCAAGTTTTAACTCAAGTTCAAGGTGTAGAAGTATTATAAACAGACAAACGAATGGGCAGACAGAGTAAATCTAAGATGCACATTTTTCAAATTTTTTTTGGACAATGTGCTAAAGAATAAATCAAATTTTAAGAAACAATCATGAAAATGGATTATTCGCAATTATACCCCATATTTTTAATTTAATGAATTTTATTGTGAAATATTGCAGTAGAGGAAAGTAAATAAGATTCTACAAAGTATAAAGATTAGAAATTAGGAGTTGAATAGAAGTTCACAATCACGAAACAAAACTGTATAGCAGAGAAGAAAATAATTCTTAAAAAGTTTTACAGTCAATAAAACTTTAAAAGGGTAGAAGTTTAATTAAACTTTATTAGGTAGTAACCTAACACCTTTTATATTTTTTAAAGTTTGACAGTGACCCTGAACTTGCCTCCAATTATTATCTTATGCAGAAAAGTGTTATATATACTACTTCATGTTGTCACTATTGGAGACTCTGTTACTAATAGCAAAATAGCAATATTAATAAACATATTCATTGTTTCCTTTAAAACACACTCCCCAATTTAAAGTTTCCGCGTCCTTTTCCTAATCTCACCTATCTCTACTGCCTTGTCAATAAACTGCGTTAGCAGTTAGAGGCTTCATCCCAATCTCGTCCCATTAACACTAACAAGGGTACGTTCTTGATAGTTTTGGAAAATTTCCATACATCCCTTAGCAAAAATATACTCTTGTTTTGTGAAATATGTAATAACTATGGTTTATAATAATTCTAACTTTAACATAGTTTTTTTTTTTTATATTAAAAATATGTTTATTTTTAGTATTAATAACATGTTCAAAATTTATTTGAATGACATTTTGATTAATCATTATTTTAAATTTTTATTCCTTAATTTTCGCTTTTTCTTTGATGTTTTCGGCTATAAATAAGGAAATTATATATATATATATATATATATATTTTGAAAATAAATAAGAAAATTTTACAGTTTATTAAAGGAAATATTACAAAATTACTGAACACGCAATAGTTGTCTTGTTACAATCTCAATCGTAAATGTTTAGTTTTTTTTTTTATGTTTTTGAATCACATAAAAACCACAAAATTTGTGATTGTATATTAAAATGATACATAAAAAATAGCAGTGATCTGCAGTTGCTATAAATTGGTACAAAGTAATAACTTTGCTCATCTAACACCTATGGTGTACTAACTGGTTAACGCACCTATGGTCAAACATCTATGGTAGCTGGCCTTACAATCGAAAGGTGTTGGATTCAATTATATCCGGTCAGATTAATCATATCCAATGGTAGTAATTTATATATTGTAATAGTTTATATCGTAAAATAAAATTTTTTAATATATAAATAATTCTTGTATAAGATAATAGATGACACCTAAAAATAATAATTGTACAAAATATACTACTGACTGCTGAGTAATGAAGAGCTTAGTGAAAATAATGATTCAAGAAACTGAAGCTAACTTTATTATTAATAATAAACGACTTAGTATGGACACCTTATATGATCCTTATAGTAGTGAAACAAACAGAAAACACTACAATATTGAATAGTAAAGGAGTAACATCTATCATATTTCTACAAGACCTCTTGAATTGTTCTATCTTTCCCAGAATTTTAATACTTTTTTTCAATTGAGCTGTTCTACTTGAACTACATATATGGTAAAGCAAGTATTTTAGTGTTTAATACTAGTGACTTAGATTTTTTTTGCTCTTTTATTATAGTTTCACATCGGATCTTAGTTTTTCTCTATAACGTTAAGACGGCATTTTGCTTTGTCATTTGATACCAATTTTAATTGACTTCTAACTTTTATTCAATATCATATGATAAAGTTACAAACTTTACATATTATAGACTAAATTTAAATTTTTCTTAGCTTGTCTAATTGCTAATTTTTGCAAACTTCATTATACTCTGACATTTAAATAAAAAATTTAATCAATATATGAAGAAAAGTAGATTTAAAGTGATGAGTCTTATATAAAATTACAAAATAACAATAGATTAGCAATTATGCTATAAAATTAATATGAAAGACTAGTAAAGACAGACAAGCAAAAGAAAATCCTTAATGTGTTCATTCGTTTTCTTTTAAAAATGAAACAGCAGTTAAAAATACAAAAAGTTAAATAAAGAAAAAAAAAATAGGCGCCAAAATGACAATTAATACATATATTTTTTTTTTATTCTTCTTTAACTACTTTTAAGTTATTTTTGTCATTTTTAATAATAAACACGACATTTCTTTTTGTTTTTTTTGAAAAAAAAAAAACTAAAATGTCAAAACATGTCAAAATCATTAATATAATTTTTATTTATTGACATTTCATGTGATATTTTAGGTTATTAAGTATTTTGTGTGATAATTTTTAGTTCCTTTTTCTTACATTGGGCCACACAAAGGCACAATTAAAATAACTGTAAATGATTATATTTTTATTTGTATGGTATTTATGTGTGTATATAATAACAATTTTGTGTGTTGCTATTAAAAGTTTAGCAACCCAAAAAATAAATAAATTATTAGATTAAAATTAGTATAGATAGGTATGTGTTTGCAAAATATGAATGATTTATTTCAACGGTATTTTTTACATACCTAATGTATAAAATAATTAGGTATTAGCTTTTCACTTTATTTTATTTTTTTTTTTGATTAGCTTTTTCAAGTCATTGATGGCAAAAGAATACAGGTAAATAATTAAAAAAAAACCAGAATGAAAACCAACGAGTTTTAAAGGCGTACATTTTCCAAAAGACAACACAAACAGTTTGCACTGTGATTTGACTTGCAAAACTTCCAAATATTCTTAGAATTTAATATATAGGAGGAAAAAATTATTCAAAATCAAATGACTTTTTCTCTAATTTTAAGACAATCCTTCATAATTAAGAAAACCTGCTAATAACTGTAAAGATAAAATTATGAACTTTAATTTTTGACTTTTATTTTGCAAAAATTTGTACAGGTGCCTGAGTTACAGCTGTCTAAAAATAGCAAATTTTCAATTTTTCAGTTCTAACAGGTCTCAGTTCTTAGTACCACCACATGTGGTATAAAATTATTTTTTTAAACAACTTATGCTAATTTTCAAGTATTTTACAAAATTTTTTGGCGTTTTTAAATTGAAAAAATTATAAGTAAAACATGAGATATGCACCTTTAAAAAAGAACCTTTTCAAATCTTAAGACGCTGTAGTTTCGTAACGAGTGGTGCTACAAAAAAAAGTTGTTTTGCCACATTCAAATTTTTAAAAGACACATTTATTATTTGTACACAGGCGCATGGATTGACAGGCGGACAGAGTGAAATTAATAGGTAAACTTTTCAAAAATTTGATAAAAAGATTATAGGCAAATACGCCATAATTTTGTAGATAAAAAAGTGAAATAGAATAAAATTTATACTTTTAATACTTAGAAAAATTTTAATCTATAAGTCCAATTGAGAATTCAGCAATATTCGGAACGGTGTATCAACTATCAATTTAATATCTTTGAAATTTGTCGGCGATCACTATCATTTTTCATTCTTATATAGACTGCTATTTCCGACTTGCTTTTAATTTTTTTTTAACTAATATTGTGCCTATACAACATCATTTCAGTTAATCACTATAAAGGTTAGAAATATGGAATTGGCAAAAGTCAATCTCTACACATATTTAAGATGCCAGCTAAACCCTTATTGATATCACTAAAAAAAAATTGATTCAGCCTTGAAAAACCTATATATTCATTAAATGGAAAACATTGTTGTGTACTCACGATCTATCTCTTACTCTAAGAATCAAAGCAGAACAGTGTTATGTGTTCACACTTCTGTATGAAATCGAAACCTGAACATTTTCTAAAGCTTCTCTGAAAAAGTTGGAACTATTTGAAATGTGGTGCTATATAAGAATGTATAAAATAAATTGGGTTCATCGTATAGCTAACTAACCATTTCCAGCTCGAATTAGGAAAAAATAAGAAATACAATAAAACTAGGGACCTAGCATACTTTGGACAGGTTTCGAGGCGTCCAGATAAGTATTGCCTACTGAAAGTTATCCTACCCAAAAGTGAGGAAAATCGAGATCCGGGAAAAAGAAGAATATTTTGACTTAAAAACTTAGGACAAAAGTTAAATAAGAGCATCATATTATTGTTTGGATCAGCAGTAGACAAGGCCAAAATTTCCTTTATATGTTAGGCAACGTCGAAAGCGAATTAGACACAGAAAGAAGAAGAAGAAGATTAAAAATAATTTTATAAATTGTTATATTTCACTTACACTGAAAATATAACAATTTATAAAATAATAAGAACGCCTAAACCTCTTTCGGGCAGTTTTATTGCATACAATATTGATATTTTATTATTCATGTTTTGGATGAATCGATTCAAATGTCATAAAGAACACAGTTATTTTTGCTACATAAAGTTTTATATGTTATACGGGATAATATCATAAAAATATAAATTGTTTGCTGGGATTGAGTGCAAAGAGATGCAAAATTTAAAAATGATTAAAATTTTTAAGAAAATGTCATTAGCCTTGACAAAAATTACTTGACTTACATAATTACATTCTAATGTGTTAACAAAGTTTCTAAAACAATAAAAATTTATAACAAACAAAATTTTCTATGTTGATTTTTGTTTATTATTTTAAAATTTTTATTTGTTTTTAGACAAAAATTAAAATGAACGAATAAAATTAGCAATAAAAATATAAAAAAAAATTTTTAAATTGAAAGTAAAAATTCCTGATTTGTTGCTTACATATTTATTTTATACCTACTTATTTTTTCTTAATATTTTTCAGATTTTTTTTAAATGCACAACAAAAGTATTGTAATCGCAAAAAAAAACAATAATCTCAATCTTTTTATTTTCATTTCTCCGTGCTTTAGGATAGCGGAATTACATACGTATGAAAATACGATTTTTAAAAATTCGAAACCGTTTCCATCTAGCCGTCTAAGAAAAACGCACCATAAACGAACCACTAGCGAAGATATGATGTTCATACAAAACATCATAAACGTAACTCTTTTGCGATACAAAAATGTTGTATATGTATTGGTAAATCGCAAAGAGTTTGCTTAAAGCGGTACGTTTACATAACACCAAAAGCGAATCATTTGTGTATCCTTCACAGAATCACGAGTCAGTGTTTATTAGGAAATAAGAGTTTATATTTATTTTTGTATACTATTTCTATTTTTTGTACATAAGTGCAATAAAACAATTTAAAATATATGTATATATGTAATACATGTACATATATATATGTATATAAGTATGTATAAATATAGGATTTTCCAATTTGAGTGATATGATTTCTTTTCAAAAAAAAACACACTAATTGTTAAGGAAATTCAAATGTTTTTTATTTGATGTGAAATACAATCGATACAATTAAGTTCTGAATAAAACGTCATTCAAATAGCTTCTACGACTTCTTTTGCAGGAACGAATTCGATGGACCCAATTTTCGAGCACTTTTTCCATTAAATCAAGTCGTATCTCTCTCGTATCGTATCTTCTCGTAAAGAAAAACGCATAATACACAAAAATGATTTCGAAAGCGTTCATTTATGTAATACAAACGTTTTTTTTTTTTAGATGAAGATGCATAAAATATGACATTTGGATTTGACATTTTGATTAATGTCAAAAATTAAGTTTCCATTTTGGATATACATATATACTTATATGTATGTATACGAAAATCAAGAATGAAGTTTCTGATATTAAATAAAAATCAAAATAGAGATTTGATATATGGTACATATGTGTATTTACATACATAAGTAATGTAAATTTTGTTTTTCGGCAAAACTTTAAAAGTTTTTTAGAACAAAGATTTGTAAACTTAGTAACATTATTACTTCATATACATATGTACATACATACAAATATCTAAAAAATAAAAGATTCGACAATAAAATTTTAAGATTTGCGGTAATTTAAAATAATATTTTCCAATTTTGAATAAGAAAATTGGAAAACATTATTTTTTTAATTTTTTTTAGCGTTTAGATATTTTATATAAATTTTGAAATAATTTTTCTTTAAAATTTTTTTTATTCATTTTATTAATCATTTTACATTTGACTGAACGGAAAAGTCAAAAAGAGAAAAACGCTTCCTTTTATTTTATGTAAAATTTTTGTTTGCTTCATTTACAAATACAAAAAAAAAATTAGGGGCAATTTTAAAATTTTTGTGAAGTTAATTTAGGGAATTTCCCTTTTTAATAATTGTTTATAAAAAAAACAAATTAGGTAGTTTTGTTTTCAAAAAAAAAAAAACAGAAATATGTTGGTTTCCTGTTTATATGAAAAAAAAATCAATTTATTGTGGTTATATGAAAAAAATATTAATCGTGATAAGAATTTTTTTTTTAAATGAAAAAGGTTCTGCAATTATGCAAATATTTTCAATATTGCCAATTAATATAAAAATATTTGGAATTTCCCATCTAGAATAAGCTTTATTTATGATTTTCTTATTTTATTTTCCCATCCCATTATTGAAGCATAAATATACATATGTATGTATGTATGTATCGATATGTAGATATATCCAAAGCAAAAAAATACATAAAAAGTTTTACTTCTGGTTTATCAAAATTGTTAAAGAAATTTGTAATAGTCTAATCTTTTGCTTACTTATTTTGTAGATTTTTAGCATTTGGAGCAAATATAAATTTGAAAACTAATGAAAAAAATCATTTTTATTAAAATTTTTAAGATTTAAAAGGACAATTTCTATAATATTGTTATCTGTTTTTTATAGCAGTCACGATAGTCTCGTGTATATTAAAATTTCTAATTTGTTTTGTTTTAAATCGGTTTTAAACGATTCAAGTATTGATCAATCATTAAATCATTAAAAGTTTTCATGAATCATGAGATAAGTTTTTATCCAAACTTTTGTAATTAAAACTTCTGTTTATTTTGAAATCTTTTTCTAGACGCCATAGTCTCTTACAGAAAAGTTAAGGTGCTTTAAGAAAGGTGCTTTTTTTTAGTTTTTGCTTATATTCTTATTTTTTTTCCTTATACATACATACATACATAATATGTTATTTTATAGAACTCCTCTTATATTGCCCATTAGTATACATTCACATGGAATGAATGCATCCACAGGCAAAATTTTAATTTGTTGAAAATATATGTATGTATATAGTATCTATGGCATGCACATTTGAGAAGCTATAGGAATCCAATATCGTATCCCTTGGCACATTTAAAAAGCTGAAAGATGTATACAAGACTGAAATTTATATTGAACGTCAAATATAGCTGATTATTATTTGTATATGTATATGCTGAAAGAATATTGCGGTAATAATATTTTAGGAAAAACTTATTTTAAATTCTTAAAATAAGACTTTTTAAATTTAAACAAAACGACAATATAGTCATACATGCTTTATAAACGGGACCAAGAGCGTATAAAACATGCTGTAAACATCGAGGGAGTTTGGGTTCGAATCCCACACACGTCGTAGCTTTATAAAGGGAAGGCTTTATAAACGAAATAAACAAACATAAAAAAATAATAATAAAATGCTTTGTAAACTTTAAACTAAAAATAATCCTTTATACGCTAATGTCATTTTTTTTTATGTCAAACAATATTTTTTTTTCGTTTACCGGTAAAAATATGTTAAAATAAAAATTTTCCATTCACGTGTATCATTTACAAATGAGTGCAAAATAGATGCAAAATATTTCTTAATATATCCGAAGAGTACCCGAACTCTAACCGAAATATATTTTTGCATGATATGCATATGCATGCATAATTGCATAACATGTGAATTCCCTTTAAATTCAAAAGGAAAGCATATGTAGATATAAGATTTAAAGCTTAATTCTCTGAATAAATCACAAATTTCCACTGCAGCTAATGCATATAACCGCAACCGCAATTATTTTCGAATTCAATACATTTAATTATTTTACCCAATTATATTTATACATACACAAGATTTACCCCAGTTATGGAATATATATTCATATATACAATAATTTTTGTGAGTCTTTTTTATTTTTATGTAATTTTCAAGTATAACAATTTTCATTTAATTCGGTGTATTTTTAAATTTAAAAAAGAAAAATAAAAAGCAATATAAAAACATAACAGAAACACCACATTAACAATAAAATAATAGACCACAAAACATGAAAAAAACAAAAAAAAAAAAAAAAAAATGGGGAAAAATTAAGATATAAAATTCCATTTACAAATAAAATCATAAAAATAAATCAAAAGAAAAAATGGAAAAATTTGGAAAAATTAAATAATAAAATGAAAATATAAAAAGAATTTAATAGATTTTAAAAATTAAAGTTCTTTAGATTCAGACGCAGATACATTTTAAAGTTAAATAATAAAATACTAAAAAAAAAACAACAAAAAAAACAAAAAATACTTAATTTAGCTTCAAAAATAGAAGGATTATTAGGATTTTTATTTTTATTTCTTTTATGTTGAGACGCTAATTTCTGTTTAGTATAAATATATTAAATTTCAAAAATATTTTAAGTATTCCTTTAAGTATATAATAAATTCCTATTTTATAGGAATTTATTATATTTTCGGACAATTAACTGTTTATTTTTAATTGAATTTAAAATTCTAATATTGTTTTATTTATAAAATAATGGGAGTAGACTTCTATGATATCAAAATAATAATTTTGGATTTATTATATATTTTTTATAATAAATTTTATTATATTTGAAGACTGTTCTGTTTCAGATTTAGCATTGAAGAAGATTGTTTCAGATTTAAATCTAACACTAAAAAATAAAAAACAGGGATCCATTTTTATTTATCGTAGACGTAGGTGACAAGGAAATTACATAGCCTTTTTTGTAGGTGTGACTGTAAATATCGTAAAAGAGAGATATTCGTATAGGAGAGGAGATATTGTCGGATACCAATCAACACTCCCTACGTCCCTACGTGTTTGTAGAGTATTTTATACGTCACTCACTTGACCATCGAGGCCCTATTTCTTAAATTTCTTTTACACAATAAATTGTGAAAAACAAAAATATTTAAAAACGGTTGATTGCTTTCAAAAAAAATTTTTTCTCTTTCCTCTCCTATATATTGAGGATATCCACTAAATCATTTATTATTCATATTAAACTTAGTTTCAATTTATGGAATTGTTAATTTCACTAAACCATTGATTACTCGGCTATAGCTTCTTTTTTAGCTTCTTCTGATATTCTCTTTATACTTTCCAGAATAAAACAAAAACATTTGTGCCCTAGTGGGTAAGAACGTATAAAATACGCTGTAAAAACCGAGGAGTGTGGGTTCGAATCCCACATACGTCGTAATAATAGTATCTACTTACGACAATTACAGCCACTTCTAAACAGAAAAGGCTGTGTAAGTTTTCCTGTCCACATTTATGTGGCAGAGAAATGCATTAAAATAAAAAACAAAAACACTGTACTAAAACTGTGAGAACTAATTATAATTAAACTAAAATTCTGTTAATATAAGGTTATAACTTTTACAATTTTATGGTATGATCACTTACTAGTTGCTTATTAGTTTATAGTTGCTCCTTTAAACTGTATAAATTTTTAATTAAAACAATTATTACGCAATATTGGAATTTTTAAGTTTTTAACAAAATTGATTAAAAATATATTAAATTTTTTTTTTGATATAATAAAATTCTTTTACGTTCTGTTTAAAAATTTTTTATATTAGTTAAAACATTTCATTAGCATTATTAAAATTTTATGAAATACTTTAAATATTAAATATTATTAGAAATACATTATTTTAATTTACTTGGAATGCTAAAATAAAATAATATTTTTGTGTATTTTTAGTTTTGATAGAAATGGAGGGGCAAACGAAGACAAAGAATAATTGATTGAAGCAAAGGCATTAATGATATTTAGTAGATTATGGTAAATACCTTCAACCTAATTATAGCCACTACAATAAAAATATTCAAATCATCTATATAACTAGTTCTACTATATGGAAGCGATACTTGGTTCACAAAGAAGTCAACTATTAACAAACTAAAATCAAATCTTTGTGAATAAATGAACATAAATAAAGACGACAAAATGGAATATACGCTCGACAAGCGTTAGAGGCAATGTTCTGAAGATCATTAATGACATAGAGAAGAACAATATACAAAGAATTTGAAGAAAGCAGTAAAACATAGCAGAAATAAAATGAATGACCTAAGACAGAATAAAACGACAGAGAAACTATGCTGAAGTTTTATGCTCTCCAAAAAAGTAAAAAAAAAGAAAAAAAAAAAAAATCGCTGTTTGTAATTACAATTTTCTTCATTTTTTAGAGATTGCCTTTTTAAAAATTGCAAAAGCCAAACATTCTTTTAAGTTGACCAAAAAACGGTATCTTGACCAAAGAGGCCCTATTTCTATATGGAATGTATATGGTATGTATATGGAAAAAATTTTTATTTATTAGCAAATTATTATGAATAAAATTAGTTACATTATTCCGTTATGTTTTTGATTGATACATAACGTTGCAGATTGGCGTAATGGCTAAATTGTGAGGCTCTGAATCGGAGGAAAGTTCTTTATTATTTATGATCTAGCTGGTATAATCCCTAACTAGATCACATATATAAAAAAAAATAAGTAGTAATTATTTTATCGCAATAACGAATATCCTATAATAATAATAATAGCTGCTACAAGAAGAACTGCCTTTCGGTTACCTTATGAGGCAAAGTTCTATATACTAGCTGCTACAACATGTAACTGCTACATTCTATATACTAGCTGCTACATGTTCTAACTGTTGATGGCTTCCATGTTGATAATAAAATAGTGATAATAACAAGCTTGTTCATTGTTCCCTTACCGTATCTCTGTCCAATTATTTCTTCTCTTCAGCCTAATTTACTACTTTAGTAGTTAACGGTTTTATCCCATTATATTGAATAAAGGAGGAAAATGGCTTTAGTCAGTCAGAATCTGAAACTATCAAGAGAATATTCTTAGTGTCTTTTGAACAAATCCCATCTTCCTTAGAAAAACATTTCAGTTAATTTTTTTTTGTTTTTTTAATGCATTTTTCTGCAACATAAATGTGGACAAGAAATTACACAGTATTTCTTGTTCAGGCGTGACTGTAAATGTCGTAAGGGGGAATGACTCTTACGACGTGTGTGGGATTCGAAACCACATTCCCTCGGTATTTAGCTCTTACCCACAAGGCCATCGAGGCCTCTAGTTAATTTATTATTATCTAAATAAATATCATGTTAATTTATACTTTATTTCTTTATGCGCATAATATTACAATTAACTATAAGATTCCAGTTGTAATTTGTCATTACTGCATATACTTGTTTTTTTTTTCTTTAATCCTATCTCATAAGTATTTCTATAATGAAAATCTAATCTAAAATTCTAATATTTGTATTACATTGTATATTCTATAATAAATTATATTATTATGTATTAATTCATTTATTATAATTAATACAACATCTAATCGATTGTAATTTATATTGAAAGTTTGTTTTGTTTTTTTTTTTTAAAGTAAGTGGTTTGCAACTCCAAGTGTCACAAGCACTAATTAATAAAGTATAATCAGTTACCTAGAATTTTAATAATTTTTTTTGTTTTTATAATAAAATTAAAACTTAAAAGTTAAAATGATTTGGCGCTATATCCATTTCATTTTAACTTTATTGTAAATCAATTAATTATAAAATAAATAAAAAAAAAAAAAGAAAACATTTTTAATATTAATATGTGCATTATTAGAAATTTTTTCATGATATTTAATGGCGTTAACACGAAATTTCTAAAAACAAGAAATAAAATTCAGAAGAAAATTTTCTAATAAAAAAAAAAATGTATTCAGAGAAAAAAAAAAAAATTAATATGCAATAAAAAAAAAATTCAATACAAACTTTATTTTCATATTTTTTTAATTTTTTTTTTAAATATAATCAATTTTAAAAATTTAAATTATTAGATAAATGACTATACAAAAAAAAAAATTATTAATAAAATGTAAATATCTATATAGTGGAAGCCGCTTAAGAACACTCTCGTTTAAGTGAAAAACCCGTTTATTATCCCATTATAAAACGCATTAAATTTTCTTTGATTTTTTCATACAATTACTGTTGTTTAAGTGCAAATTGTTTAAGTACACAAAACGTTTAACATAACAGACTCAACTATCAAATTTAATAAAATTTCATGGTATTTCCCGCCGTTGGGAACGTCTCAAAATCCCAAATCACAAAATACCAAAGTAACAAAATCTCAAAATTTCAAAATCCCAAATCATATAATCCCAAATTTCAAAATCCCAAAATGTCAAACCCCAAAATTAGAAATTTTCAATGTTAATTTTCAAAATTGATTTTCTAAATATTCAAACGTCAAAAATTTTTAAAAAATTTACTATTTTTCATAGAGAAATGTCAAAATTTAACATTTTTGTCTGAAAATTTGAAAGCATTGGCATATTTTTGTATTGATTTTAAAGTTGGATTTAAAATCAGCGTTCCAATAACTTTATTAGCGGATGTTTGGCGACGATAGCCCCTATCCCTTCGAAATTTATTATATTTCATAATATGAAAATGGGAACATTTAATTTTTTTATGAAATTTTTAAGGTATGGGCATATACTATAAGTATTGATTTTAAATAGGATTTGATAGGATTCAAAATCAGGATTGCCCCCTTTTACGGAATATTTATAAACTCGTGTACGCAAGATTCAGAATTAGGAAGGATTTTAGAGTTAGTTTTAAAATCAAAAAGTTGCCGCTTTTTCCAAAGGATTTATATATTAGGGTATGCCAAATTCTGATTTACGAAGGATTTTAGAGTTGGTTAAAAAATCCGAGTTGCGCCTTTTCCGGAATTTTTATATATGTACTTGTGTATGCGAGATTGAATTTAAGAGGATTTTTATTGTTAGTTACAAAATCAGGGTTGGCCCCTTTTCCGGAGTATTTATATATATATCCGGATTTTTACATCATATTGTCTATTATTTTGATTGTACATGTTTGGATTTTGAAAGTTTGAATTTTGAAAGTTTTATTTTAAATATTTGGATTTTGAAAAGTTGGATTTTTAAATTTGGATTTTCTAGCAGAACCCATGATCACCATGTTTAACGGTGAGTCCACTTCCTTTTTTTTCAAATTTTTGTTTTTGGTACCCAACTCGTTATGACATTTGTGACAAAAATAAGAAACATTTTTAATTTTTATACATACATATGTACATTTATGTATTATGTTCTTTTGATCTTTTGATTTTTGAATTTATTTATTGTTTGTTAAATTTAAATTATTATGTATGTATGTATGTATGTATTAATAAGTTATTGTAATTGAATTAAGTACAAATTTTAATTTTTTTACGTTATATGTTATGTTACTTTTATGTTGTTTTTTTTTTTTGTTTTATCAAAATAAATGGTAAAATATGCCTCAAGTCGTATTAATTTTTAAATTTTTTCCTTTTTTTCGGTTAAGTACACAAAACGTTTAAGTACCCAATTGCCAATGAATTTTGAGCTATGCTCTTAAGCGGATTCCACTGTAAATATTTATTTATGTATAAACACTCTTCTATATATTGTCTAATGTCTACCGATATAATATCATTATCATGCACCTGGGAATTTTTTTATTTTTTTTTTTTTGTTTTTTGCACAAAACAATTCCTAAAATAATTTAAAAATTATAAAAAAAAAATTCACTGGAAAATTTTACTAAACAGTTCAGTTCAGTTCAGTTCGAAGTTCGAAGTCAAAAGTATCGATTTACATATATAATGTACATATTGAAAATTTACACACATATTGTAGATTCATTTTATTGGGATACAATAAAATGTTAAAAAAAAAAAAATAACAAACACCAACATATAAATATATAAAAAATAAATATTAATACACGTACTATACAAAAGAGTATTAGTAAAAAAATTAATTAAAAAAGGGGGGGGGGGGGGGGGGGGGGAAAACATTATTAAAAATTGGCAAAATAAAAAAAAAAAAATAAAGAAAAAGCTTTCATTCATCATTTCAAGTGTAATATTATTCTTTTTCTCTTGATTTTTGCCTTAAATAGGAACCAAATATTGGAAAAAAAAAAATCACAAATTTAGAAAAGTTAAAATTTATGTTGAATTTGGACTTTGAACTTTTCATATACATATATATTTTTTTTTACATTATGATATTATATAGGTATACCATCAAAAATCTATTAATAGAGAAATCGACTTGTCTTTAATAAAAATTAAACAACAAAAAAAAGTATAATAAAATAATAATAATGTTACACAAAAAAAAATAAAAAAAAAAAGATTTTGCAAAAATAAAAAAAGAATAAAAAAAGAAACACAAAATAAATATTTCACACGAAGTTTATTTCGCAAACTATAATAAATTTTTGTTAGATCATTACGTGTAAGAGGAAGTACAGTTATTATGTTATAAATTTCAATGTCCGTAAATTGTAATGTTTTATTTTTTGATTTGTTTTAAAACACTAAAAACATTTTAAGCAAATTTTTTTTAATCAAAATAATTAAAAAAGTTGTTTTGTATTGTATGATTCATTGTATGATTTGATTACACAACAAGAGAAGGGATATAGAAGTTTAAAGTAATACCTGGTAATACATACATATGTGTTATTTATTAGGAACGTTAATATTCGTTCAAAGTAGTGATGTTACTTTTCTAAACGCGGACGATTATATTGTATCAATAATATTCTAATCAAATCATTTAAGATTT
The DNA here is from genome assembly GCA_947095535.1 of Poecilobothrus nobilitatus. Lineage (NCBI taxonomy): Eukaryota > Metazoa > Arthropoda > Insecta > Diptera > Dolichopodidae > Poecilobothrus > Poecilobothrus nobilitatus. The sequence goes on from OX352774.1 coordinate 33,148,109, forward strand.
TCTTTTATAATCAGAGTAATCAGAGCATCATATGTTTAATTTTTACTATTTAATAAGATACGATTTGGTGGTACTTCCTCAACTTATATTATAACATAGACAGTGACACTTACTTACATATATCACCTAATTGCTAAAATAAAGTCAAGAAAAAATTAAATACATTGTGTTTGGTAAATTTTGTGAAAAATAATAATATATGTACTTATAATTATTGTAAAAACTTTTTGATCTAAACTTAAAAAATTACAATTTAATGTTACTTATTTGAAGATTTCTTAAAAATTATTTTTGTATGATCCTTTCATCTTTGAAAATCAAAAGTATGTAGGTATATTTTAATTTTTAAAGATGTTATTTAGGTTTTAAAAATTTTTTTTGTGTTTTACAGTTAAATTATACATATACATACGTTCACAAATTTCACAAATTCACGGAATCTAAAATTTGTTGTTAAATCCCCCTTTCACATAAATATAACTTTTCTTTCCAGACGTCGCTGTAAATGTCGTGCAGTGAGAAAATTATTCTTACGACTTGTGTGGGATTCGAACATTCACACTTCCTCGGTATTTACAACGTATTTAATATGCTCTTTCTTACCCACTAGGTTACCGAGACCCCTAAAAATCTTTTTAAAAAAAAAAAAGTATCTATTCTTAAAAAGTTATCTTTCATTACCAAATAAAACTTTTTTAAAATGTTTTTTATGACCTAAGGTCTGGCTAGTTCAAAATCTTAAAATAAAAATTTCGACTCAGATCCAAGATCGCACAAGAATAAGTTCTAGTATTAGAGTAGGACATCATCCAACATCCCTTTTTGTTGTATTGTATTAAATATCTATTAATCACAATGGATTAAAAAAAAATTACATAAAAAACGAGTTCAAATCAAAACAGAATATCTTCATATTGTATTCTGAATACTTTGTATTCTAAAAATCACTAATCATTACATTAATTGGAAAAAAAAAAAATTTATTTTATCTTATAAAAATCTGGACTAACTATTCTTTTTTTGTTTTTCTATTTTAAATTTTTGCTCACATTTTTATTAGCAAAAAAAAGAAAAAAAAACAAATAAAAGGAACAAAAAAAAGAAAAAAGAGAAAAATCATGTTTTTCTTTTTTTGTAAGTACGAGTACCTAATGTACCTAAAATAGATTTCACACCTCTATTATGTGCGAAATTATATTTTGAGAAATTTGGTATTTCAAAAAAACAAAAAATAGAGAAAAAAATTTAAAAAGAAAAAAAGTTTAAATAAAAAAAAATCACAGCATAAAAAAAAAGAAAAACGTAAAAAAAAAAAAATTTTTTTTTTGTGAAAATTGCGTTGCTATCCTCGTCTCAAACATCTTCTCATGTTTTCTTTTTTAGTTTTTTTTTTGGGTATTTGTGGTTAAAATTATGCGAGTACTGTGGTAAAAACAAAACAAAAGAAACAAAAAAAAAAAAACTGTAAGAAATGAATAAAAAGAAAATTTTATAATTTTTTGTTTTTTTGTAGTTTGAAATTTTATTTTATTTTATTTTTTTTTGTTGAATTGATGAATGAATGAATGGAATTTTTTGCTTGCATCCGTTAATGAAGGGATACAAATAGTGGCAAACAGCAATAGTATAGCAATCAGTGGCAATATTGAGGTTCTAATATATTATTTTAATTTTATATATCTATGCATATTTATAGTGTATACTATGTATAATACGTATATATATGCATAGCTATACTGTCTGATGCTTGTTTATAGTTTATATTTTATTTCTTTGTACGTTCTTTTTTTGTTTGTTGTTCAATTTTCTAATGAGTTCGAAAGTAGCTATTTCCTGTATTTTCATCAAAAATATACTCATTAAATATTTTATACATTGCTTTATTATTCATTGGTAGGTACATACTTAAAAAAAAAAAAAAAACTTTTTATCTCATAAAATTTATTTAAAAATATAATATAGGGTCTTTCAAATTGAGTTTTCAAAAGTAGGCGCCTGTGTAACACACTTCAAACACTGAACGCATCCATATTATATGTCATTTTGACAGTTGAAGGTTTGCCATTTATAAAAATGGAGTCGGATACATTACAACAACGTGTTGATATTATTGAATTATTTTATGAAAATGGTCGTTCTGTAAGAAAATAATGTATTTCGCAAATTACGCGATGTTTATGGTCGACATAATCGTCCAACTGAGCAACAAATTGGTAATATTGTGCGGAAATTTCAAGAAACTGGTGCAGTACAAAATCGAGAAAGACATCAGTATACAGCTCGTGCAAATGACACAAGAATTGCCACAAGATCATTCCATGCGTCGGGACTTTTCCAATTGGATAAAGGAACAAAACGACTATTTTTAAAAATAAAAATCATCTTTTCGGTGGAAGCATATTTCGAGATCGGTGGCTATGTTAATAAACAAAACTGCCGTTTTCCCGGAGAGGAAAACCGTATTCCGTGTGATCTAAGAGAAGCCAACGCATCCACAAAGTCACTGTTGGTGTGCATTGTGATCTGGTGGTGTGATTGGTCCGTACTTTTTCGAAAATGATGCTGCAAGAGCCATAACCGTTAACGGTAGCAGATATCGCGACATGATCACAACTTTTTTATGGCCAGAACTGGAAAATATTGATACTGAGGACATGTAGTTTCAACAAGATGGCGCTACGTATCATACAGCAAGAGAAACACTGCAATCACTGCATACAAAGTTTCCAGACCGTGTTATTTCTAGATTCGGCCTTCAAGATCCTGCCAATTACTGCGATTTGACACCGTTAGACTTCTTCTTTCTCTGGGGCTATGTGAAAGAACAGGTCTACAAGGATAATCCTCGAAACGTTGAAGCATGGAAAGGAGAAATTATTTGAGTTATTGGTGAGATAGAGTGGCAACTATGCCAGGTACTGTAGAGACGCAAGTAGTGGTCACATGGAAGATATCATTTTCAGAGTATAAATGGCAAACATTGTACTTCAAAAATAAATAAAAACTTTTCCAGTTTCAATTCAAATTTTATGTCTTTTAATTATTTACTTTTGAAAACTCAATTTGAAAGACCCTATACAGCAATAATATTCTAAAGTCTTAAGTACAAAATATATAAAGGGAAATAAAAAAATCATTAATTAGCCAATGCAAGGAACAATCTGGTTATTTATACTAATTGTTTATTTAATGAAAGTTGCCATTTAATGCATTTTGGACAATATAATTTTTAATTTTAATTTAGAAATAAAATTTTGTGTTGAATTTGAATTATTTATTAAAAAATATCTGAAAAAAAAACTGAAGATTTCCTTATTATCTTATTATTCCATTCCTCAGCGTCATATTACTTGTGAATCATAATACCTACACTGTGAAACGTTTACTGTGTTAAATAATATTATTTATTCAATATTTATTGCGGTATTTGGGTTTAAAGATAAAAATCGTTAACAGATTCTAGAAAATGTATATTTAATTTTTCTAAATTTTTCTAGAAAATACTGAAATTTTTCCGGCATCAAACTAAAAAAATAATTTCAAACGTATAGGTACAACTTATTGTGATAGAAAATATGTAGTGCGTACGATAAATTAAGAACTCAGTAAATGGATAGATAAACCAGAGACAAGAAGAAGGTAGAGGAAAACAAATTGATAAAATTCTGATGATTGTCTCTGGAATAAAATCAGATAGAATGAGATGTACAAAAATTGTATCGCAGTATGGTAACTTTCTTGGATGCAGACGACTATAATTCAATAACAGTTTAAGTATCGTTTCTAAATGATAGGCTTATAATGTTATAATTATAGGCAGTGATGGTAGCTAACTTCAGTAATGTATGTAGTATCTTATAAAGAAAATAAAACTTTAAATCAAACAAAACATTAAAAAAAATTGAAAGGAAAGGAAAAAATTGTAATATTATGTAAATAATAAATCAAAACGGATCTTAAGTATAAGGAAACAATACAAAACATCTATAATTGGAAACAAAATTAACAAGCAAACATTCAAATAATTATTTAATTAGTCACAAGTCAGATACATTTAGTTTTGAAAATGTAAGCAACTTTAACAACTTAGAGATGCAAATTAATAAGGAAAAGAAGCATGCATTATAACATTCAAGATATATAAAGATAAAGCAAAATGCTGATGTATAAAACACTCGTGAGGCCGATTATAACATATGGATCAAAAGTTTGGACGTTAAATGTTGAAGACGAAAATCAATTAAAAATCTTCGAAGGAAAATTATTTACTAATAAAAATGTTAGGTTCTAACTAAGAAATGTAGTATGGTGTCTATATATAATAAGATCTATAATGCAGAACTAATGGTATTCTAATCGACAATTAAAATGTAGTAACATTTATAAAAAATCAAAAGATTTAATTGGTTGGGTCATTTTATACGAATATCTAGAAATTGGGTTCACAAATCCATCTTTAAACCCAGAATAATTAGTACGCATCTAAAGGTCACCCTAGAAGTAGAAGGAAAAGACAGAAAATGAATTAAGGATAGTAGGTTTTCGAAACTGTAGAACAACGGCAGTACACCGTGAGCATTTTTGGAGCGTTGTTAAAGAGGTCGTGGATCCTTACTATACAGTAGTACCAGTAGTATATAAATACCTAAAATGGCTATAATTGTACTATAATACACTTTAAAAAAATTGCATATTTTACAATTTTATTGATTTTGTAAGGCAAGTGTTATTAATACTATAAAATCTTTGATTATTATTTGGATTCTAAAATACTTTTTTGTTTTTGTTTTTTCTCAAATTTCTAAAGCAATTATAAATTATTTTAATAATTTTTTATTATTTAAAATTCAGTCAATATAAAAATGATTCATTAAAATTTATTTAGTATATATTTAAGACCACCCAAATTCAAATGTAAGAAAATATTTAATATTTTTTTGTTTTTTGTAGTTTACCTGTCACAAAAAAAAAAAACTTTTTTAAAACATATAAAGGAGATCTAAATAAAATTCAAAAAAAAAAAGATATACATATACATATATAATACAAGGCTAAAACTCTTCACCTACTCATTAATTTTCATTTTATTTACTTTTCATATTACTTTTCTTTGAACATTTGAATTAAAATTTGAAAAAAAAAAAAAAAAGAAATAAATTTTCGGCTCAGTTCATTAAAAATGGTGGAAATTTTTGTTTTAATTATATTTTGATTTAAAAATATTTTTAAAAAATTCTAATAACACAAAACTGTATAGTTGATCCTGGTCATTTCTGGAGAACTAAAAATAATTTGAAAAAATTAATTTTTCTTTCATGATTTTTAAAAAAATATTTGACAGATCTGTACTACTCTTTCTCAATCTTGAAAAGTATAAGTTCATCTTTGCACCTTGATTTTAATATTAATATGGACTCATACCTAGTTCTCAGAATCAAAAAAATTAATGATTTTCATTTCGAATTGAGCAACGTAACTTTCAGCCAGGTATTGCATTTAGTACTACATTGTTGTTGAAGAGAGACGTAAAGAGAGCATGAAAAAAAGAGTCTTCGGAATTTAAGGCGAAATAAACGAAAAACAAAAAAGAGGTACATTTATTAAATGTCATCAGTATCATAGTGACGTATGTTTGTCCGACAATAAACACTCAATTTTTTAAAATCACTTAGGCCTAATAAATTTATCATATTGTATTTGACATTTACATTTGATATGGCGATTCTATTTGAATTTTTTAATATAATTGAATAGAAATAAAAAAAAACAAAATTTAGTACATTCACTCCTTTCATTTAGACTCTTTAACTGTTGTAATAAACGAAAAAACAAATATCTAGCAATTTCTTTTTTTTTTTTTTTGCATAATTAACTTAGTTTTATTTAAGAGTGAATGTATAAAAATAAATTTCAAAAAAAAAAAAAAACTCATTCAGAAAAATTGCGAAAATATTTTTTTTTTTAATTTTTATATAATATTTTTATATACATATTTTTTTTTTTCTAATTTTTGTCTGGTCATTTTGCCCACACCATTCATTCATCAAAAAAGCAAACAAAAAATAAACATTAAAATTGTTTTTATGTCAAGAGGAAAAACAGCCAAAATAAACTCAATCACCACCATTCAAATTTAATTCAAATAAAAATTCACAAAATACATACAATACATATAAAATGTAAAAAAAAAAATAAGATAATTTTCACGAAAATCTTATAAAAAAAGAAAACAAAAAAAAAAACAGAATATTTTCGTAATCCCGACATTCTTTTAATGCTTGAGTTAAATTTTGTTGATATCATTAATAAATTTTACACCAGATAAATATAATCTTAAAGTAATGTCTACACATGACGCTCGGATAGATTAGTAGTTTAAAAATTGACACAATTAAAATAGTTTACATTCGTAATGGATGTACCATTTTATTAAGAACAAAGTTTCTGTTTTTTATGACTTTTCAGACACATTTTTTTTACTTCACTGCAAGCATATATGCAATATACCAAAGTATCAATACATGCACAATGTCAAAAAAAACTAAAAGCGTACTATTTTTTTTTTACCCTTAATAGGTAAAAATTTTTACTTACTGAATCTAAATTCATTTCTTAGTCAGAATAATATATATAGATTTAATAAAAAAAACTGTTTTGATTACAGAGTATAATGGCTTTTCCATAAAAATAAAAGTTAATTTCTTTAGAAAGACTAAGATTTAGGGAATATATATAATTGTTTTGAAGATTAATAGAAGAAAAGTGATCAGCATTTCTAGTGACCTCTATAGTAGTGGTATTAAATGTTTGTATAGGCTTACTTCCCTTTTGTTCTACCGAAACCATTAACAAATCTATTAACCAATATTTTAATTTTAGCTTCTTTGAACATGGTGTAAAATTTGCAAAAAAAAAAAAAAACAAACAAACAAAATTTATGAATAAAAGAATTTTCTAAAATTAAATTTAACCAAAGTGTTTTATTTTTGCACTAACGACTAACAAAAAAATAGATCGAAAAACTACTTAAGTTTCCTAGTTTTTGATGCAATCTATAGAATCACTTTTTGAAAAAAAACATTCAAAATTAATTTTTATTTTATAGTTGCGAATAATAAAAGATAAATTTTGTGAATGAAAATAAATTGTCATAGTGTTTAATTATTTTTGCAGTTAAATATTTATGATACGATATAAAAGAGTTAACGAGACTACACAGAAGGAAGAAATTTATTGATGCGTTGTTGAATTAATAAGACAGGAACAAATAAAGAAAATTGAATGCAAAAAAAAAAAAAAAAGGTTAAATATTCTTTGTATTAAAATCAATTAAATTGACTTAGAGTAATGTAAAAAAAATCTTTATAGTCACTAAAATGATTTATATCTTTTCCTTTGGTACTCCAATCACTGTAATTTCAGTTTTAATTTCATCTAAATTAATTGGCATAGATTTTTAATGAGATAAGCTTTTGTGTTTTGAGAGTTTTCAATCAATGTAAACAGTTCTTAAAAAACAAAAAAAATGTTTATATAGTTTATTATTATTCACAATGCATTTCATCTTTTTATTTCCCTAGTTTTTTTCTTTTTTCATTCACATTAGCTTTTAATTTTGGTTTTGTCATCAGTTCTTATCACCTTGTATATGGTATAATATGTAATAATTAATACCATACTTTAGTTCTTTAAGTTTTACTTAGATTACTAAGTTTTTTTTTTTTGTTGTCTCTTATTGTTTCTCAACATTAGCTCTTCCCTTACCTTTTTTGTTGTTCTAATTTGGTCATATTCTGCTAAACATTAAAACGCAGTATATGCTGATTCTATAGATTAACGTTGCCTTTCTATTAGTTGAATTTTATTTTGATTGGTTCTGACTTTCGGCGATTAGATCGATTGAAAGTTCAAAAGAGATTTAACGTCTTAAAAATTTTTACTGTCAAAAAAAACAAAAAAAAAATTTTTTTTTGTATTATTATACTATCCGTTATATAATCATAAACTTCTTAAAAGTTCGCGAATAAAAGTGTAAAAACTTTTATGTTATCAGTCGTTTTGGTGTTGGTACGAAAGTACATCTTGCATAATCCCGTTTATTAATATATCTATTTTTCGAAAAATCTTTTCTTACCAAAATAACAATTATAAAATCCCATATTTTAAAAACTTATTTTCCTCAAAATCCCGTTATATAGAAATCATTTTTCCATTCAGTATTCATTCATTTTTATTCTTATTCTTAAGTTCGTTTGTAACACAGTAAAGAAGGCGACAAAGATATTGAAAAGAATATATTATATTCTTGCTCATCAGGATTGAATTTTGAAACAATTCATAGCTATGTGCGTCTGTCCGTTCATTATTCCACACGATAAACTCAAAAAATAATAAAATTAGAAGCCTGAAATTTTTATCATTTCATTTTTATGTACCAGTTTCGTTATTGAAATTGTACAAGATCAATGGACTAGTTCTAGTAGCTGCCATACAACTTCCCATTTTATATGATTATAATACATAGCGTTTAATTAAGTACGGTATCGGAAATATTTTTAAAAGAAGTTAAATTTTATGCCAGCAATCTCTGCAAAATATGATTGAATTAACGCAACGGGTTCGGATAGTTGTAATAGAGTGGGAATAACATCAGTCTGCAAGTATCCTAGAGCAGATATACAGTTTACTTTATCTCTTCCACGTTTATTAATAAAATAAATTGTAAAAATAGAATCATAAAGAATCGTAAAATGATACTACGGGTATCTTAACTTATTTTGAAAAACATCTGCAAAATCAAGATGACAATAATAAAAAAGGAAATTTTAAGAAACGGGATTCTGAGAAAACGAGAATTTAACAAAAATGTGATTTTAAGATAACGGGATTATCTAAGTTTTCATAGTGTTTTCATTAGTTGATATAACGTCTTATCTTTTCATGATTTCTGATTATTCAAAGAAAATTAGTAATTTTTCAAATGCTAATCTTTAGCTTAAGGTAATCAACAACAATCAATAAATCAAACATTGATATATCATTTAACTTGTACAACATATTATTATAATAACATAAGGGGCTTTAATGCGTTTATTTTTTTTACTTTTATTTATTTTTATTTTTTACAAATAAAAAGTGTTAAAAAACATTCATTAAGTTTTAAGTGAATAATTGAATAATGCAATTAAGTGCTTACGCTTTCTATTTTCAACAATTTATTTTAATTAAATTATTTCTTTTATTTTATACTTTTATACGCACGTTTAATGTTTATATTTAAAAAAAAAAAGGAATGGTGAGATATAAAAAAAAAACTGAATATAAAGAAAATGAGAAAGAAATTAGTGTTTTTCACTTTTTTTTTTTTTTGCGGTGAATTTATTAAACAACTTTTCTCATAATCATAAATATTTTTATATGTATGTGTTATGTATAAGTATGCATATAAGGAATTTATATATTTACTAATTATAATAGAACTCTTATTATATTTTTAAAAAAAAATACTATATTTACCGTTATTACATGATCAAAATCTTATATTTCAAATTAAAACAGTTTGAAAATTTTTGAAACTTTACTACTATAAGTATGCAATCAAATTTCCATTTAATTTAATTTGAAGAATTTTCAATTAGATGAAGATAGGTGGAAATCATCGAAGATAGTATAGATGAATAAAACGAAACTGGTTTTTCTATATATATACCTATTTCGTTTTCGTTATGAAAAAATATTTCGGGAAATCATTGGTATTAATCCATTGTTTGATCACAGAAACTGAAAGTTTTGACAAAAAATTATTAAACTTTAGATCGGAAAGAACATGGCGATAAAAAGAAATAACATAGCAACTGATCACTTAACTTTAATTCCTTAAAAATTCAAAATCTTTCTGTAGAGGACTAACGGAAGAAACAATGGAGTATCAAAATTCAACTAAGTTCATAACATATATACATATAGTTTTCAACCCTAGTATATACAACATCACTTAGACAAACTTTATTAATTAATAACTTGAAATTTGATCAGGGGAGGAGCACATTAAACTTAAACGATCCCTTTCATTTTAATAATTTCTAATTACATTTTTTTTTTTTTTAATGCATTTTGTCGTAAAGGGGGAATAACTCTTATCACGTGTGTGGGATTCGAACCCACATTCCCTCGGTGTTTACAGCGTATTTTATACGCTCTTACCCACTAGGTCACCGAGGTCCCGAATTAAATTTCAATACAATAGATAAGAAAATAAAAGATATATTTCTGCCGACTTAATTCACACTAGTTTAAATTAGTCGACATTTTTCCTGATTCCAATCAAAGTTCTTATAGGTACTATGTTTTTAGTAATTCTGCTAAAAATGTTTTTCATTTTTGGCATTTTACAATTTTGTAGATAAAAAAGAAACTTCTTTCTAATTGTATAATAATCGAGGATTCCCACAAGTACAACCATTATGTGCAGTAAGTAAAGTGTGCACCACGTAAATTAGGATGATTTTAACCAAAATTTCCTCATGGTTTATTCTATTATTTTTAGCTGATTTCGTATAAACAAAATAAATTTGACTGTATATAATATTTAAAAGTAACACTCATCAAAAGGAATTACTTTGAATTACTAGTGATCTGTTGAAAGACCATTACTGATCATACACATAACTGACCGTTATTTAAGGTGTATTTATCTTGTGTTATACATTTAGCCGTGTATTATGTTAAAGTTGTGATACGAGTCACCAAATTTATCTTTAAATTAAAGCTCGAATCTCAGAACTTTTAATTCTCCTTTGTGATATAATCCATTAGCCACTGTAATATAAGCCACGAGTCACCAAAATTGATCATTAAATTAAAGCTAAGAATCTCAGAACTTTTAATTCTATTTTGTGATACAAGCCATTTAGCATGGTTATTCACCTTTTCGTGATCCAACAAAATTAAAAATCCTATGTCTCGAACCCTAAATGAATGACAAATTTTGATGATGTGAATTACAAGTTTAACCAGATACGCGCAGGAAAATTTTAAAGCAAAACACAAAAAAAAAAAAATTATTTGTTATATAAAAACATTCAATCTAAATTATATTTTTTAGATGTCCATTAACGGTATTTAACCCTTATGACAATACGTGTATAAGTACTTACGTTGTGTTAAGAAATTTATAGGAACAGGCTTAAATTTTTTATTATACATTCGTAGAATCATCTTTAAGTTATAAAAATAATTTGAAAACATTATTTTAGTAGTCTAATTTTATATAAGTATGTATGTATAAGTATGTCAGACAGAAAAAAAATAACTTTTTTTTTTGTTTTATTTTTTGTTTTTTATAAAATAAATGAAATAGAAAAAATAAAAATAAAATGGTGATTATTAGCATTTTAAGAACGCCATCTAAATGTAAAAAAAAAAAAAACAAGGTAGAATGTAAACCAACGGTTTTTAAAAGCGCACATTTCCAAAACTCAATACAAATTATTTAGAATTGTGACTTACACAAAAATTTGAAAATTTCATGTAATAAGAAAAAATGTGAAAATAGGACATTTTTGAAATTTTGAGGGGCCGTAAGTTCGGAATCCTATATAACTAAGAAAAGCTGTTAACACACGTAAAAATATATTATTGAAGCTTTAATTTTTATGTCTTGCCGAAGAAAAGTTTTTACAGGTGCCTAAGTTACAGGTGTCTAAAAATAGCATATTTTCAATTTTTGAGGCGTAATAACTCTTAAAGAGGGGGCGTTACCAAAAAATTTTCTGAGGAAACTTATACTAATTCTAAAAGTTCTTTCTTGTCTCAAAATTTCAGGTTCCTATCTAAAGGGGTGCCGGAGTTATGAAAAAAGAAATTTCATGCAAAATGTGGTTTTCACATAACGGTAAATTTAAATCGTAAATTACAAAATATTACATAATTTTGATATTGTTTTATATAGATAATAAAATTTTCGATCTTCTACCGGTTTTAGATTGCAAAACTATTATGCAAAGCCCGAGATATATACATCTGAAAATGGAGCTTTTTTACAATTTTGAAGAGCTGCAGCTTTGGAACCCTTTACAACTAAAATAAACCTTTCACACACGTAAAAATATATTATTGTAGCTTTCATTTTCATGTCTTGCCGAAGAAAAATTTTTACAGGTGCCTAAGTTACAGGTGTCTAAAAATAGCAAATTTTCAATTTTTGAGGCGTAATAACTCTTAAAGAGGGGGCGTTACCAAAAAATTTTCTGAGGAAACTTATACTAATTCTAAAAGTTCTTTCTTGTCTCAAAATTTCAGATCCCTATCTAAAGGGGTGCCGGAGTTATGAAAAAAGAAATTTCATGCAAAATGTGGTTTTCACATAACGGTAAATTTAAATCGTAAATTACATAATATTACATAATTTTGATATTGTTTTATATAGATAATAAAATTTTCGATCTTCTGCCGGTTTTAGATTGCAAAACTATTACGCAGAGCCCGAGATATATACATCTGAAAATGGGGCTTTTTTACAATTTTGAAGAGCTGCAACTTTGGAACCCTTTACAATTAAAATAAACCTTTCACACACGTAAAAATATATTATTGTAGCTTTAATTTTTACATCTTGCAGAAGTAAAATGTGTGCAGGTTCCTAAGTTACAGGTGTTTAAAAATAGCAAATTTTCAATTTTTAAGCCCTAATAGCTCATAAACAGGGGGTGGTCCGAAAAAATTTTCTGAGGAAACTTATACTAATTCTAAAAGTTCTTTCTTGCCTCAAAATTTCAAGCTTGTATCTAGAAGCGTGCCGGAGTTATGAAAGTAGAAAAATCATGCAAAATTTGGTTCTCACATAACGGTAAATTTAAATACTAAATTTAAAAAAATTGTATAATTTTGATATTAATTTACAAAGATAAAAGAAATACCTGTCGAATGACGTTTTCAGATTGAAAAAATCTTGAGCGGAACATAAGATATATGCATTTAAAAATAGGACTTTTTCAAAGTTTGAGGGGGTGTAGCTCCGTAATGGGGGGGGCTACATGAAAAAGTTGTTCCACAAAATTATTTTTTTTATGAGACCTACCTATGGTTAAAATTTTTTTTCTCTATCTTTAACGGTGTAGAAGTTTTGTAAACAGACGGACGGACGGACGGACGGACGGACGGACGGACAGAGTGAAACTAATAAGCACATTTTTTCAAAATTTTTTTGGAAATGTGCTAAAAACTAAAAGGAAATTATAAAAATAGCAAATCGACTGCAAATGATAAATGCAGCTGTTATTATTTTCATTACATTTTCGTAATGAATGAATATTTTCATTGAAATTTTTCTTTTTTTTTTTTCTTTAATTCATATTATGTACGTATATGTATGTAGCTATAATATATGTGTGTATGAATAAATGCATGTTTTTTTTTTTTTTGTGTAATACCATTAAAATGCAATTCAATTAAATTAAAATTGCGTAAGCGTAATTATTTGTATAAATGGGACATTTTCAATTCGTTAAGTTTAATTATTACTGTGTATATGTATATGATATTAGATGTAAAGGTTTTTTTTTTTTTTTCTATTTCTATTTTTATAATATTATTTGACTCGTGTTAGGTTTTTCTTTTGGACATTTTAATTTTGTTTTGTTGTTGTTTTTTTTTTTTTAATGAAATCGAAATTTTATTCGCATATGATAAAATAAAAGAAAGGAAAAATCATAATAAAGATTTGATTTTTCTTATGAAAAAATTAAAAAAAATAAATTCTTAGAATTAAATGGAAAATTTTTAAATACATATTATATATATGTATATAAATATGAAAAATATTTTCTTATGATATAATTGAGTTGTTTTTTATTTCATTTTATTATGTTTTTCTCTTATGATTTCCTGTGATTCCAATTTTTTGTAATATTTTTGACCTTATTCAATTCATATTTTGAATGTTTTGGTATTTCAGAGATTTAATTTTTATATTTTGTTTTAAGAGTGGAAAAAAAAACTAATAAAAACAAGTTACTTTTTCACTTTTGAGCATAAAATACTTTTTTTTCAAAATGGCATCTCTACTACAAATCGTAATTTTATATTATATTAATCCTAATTTTGTATTTATATATCTGACATATAAGTTTGATGATCATATATTTTTAATTTAATTTCTGAAATTGAAATGGTATCGCGATATATGATTTAAATTATTAAGGTTTCAGTTAGGTTATTAGTAAAGCGGTGATTCATTGCTCGCGTCTTCTTGCGCGTTGTTTTGACATTTAAATACATATTATATATGTGTATGTATATAAATTTTAAATTATATCTGACTCTATAAGCAGCACAAAGCAATGCTAATAGTTCGACTAGATCTATTTTCTACTTTTGACAAACGTTGACAACACTTTGACATATTATATATTTAACTTGAAAAAAAAGCCTAAAAAATTTTAAGTTATAAAATTTATAAATTCTTCTGTATTCATTCATTTATTTTCTTTTTTTTGAAGTTGAAATACAAGATTATAAAAATTTTAAAGTATTTTTACTTAAATGAGAACAAAGCGACACTATTATTGGGTCATCAAAAAACTTACCCTATGCCACGCTCTAAGCAAAAAAACTTACACTAACGCGAAGCTGTAAACCACATTTACAATGAGGCGAGAATTGGATTACCACCTTTAAACACTCGAAAAATATCGTTGTCAATAAAAAAAAAAAATGTTTTTGTCAAGGCGCGTTTAACATCGCTTTAACCCTCTAACATGTTTACACACTAAACTATAGATTTTTTTGTTATTGTTTTTAATTTCTGTTTCCAACTTCCTTTATTATTAATTAAATCTTGGAATCTCCTTACCTGGAAATAAAAAGAAAAAAATTAATTAATTTTTAAAAATTTTTTTATTTTTACTTAAAATTATAATTTTTTTAATGATGGTGTACTATATGATAACATATAGTGGAATGTGAATGGGGTCCCCAAGTCACCTAAAGACGCTAACATTACACCACTAACATTACAACAGAACAATATAATTTAAATAATTTAAAAACAATAATAATTTAAAAATAAACAATACATATAAATATATATAAGATAAACAAATGCAAAAAAATAACAATTATCAAGAGAAAACGAACATTAAAATTTGTCAAATAAAAATATCTCTTCTGGTGAATTTATTGACAATTATGTTTTTATAACTGAAATTACCTTGGTTAAGGTTAAAATACTGCTTAAACTGTTTTGTAGGCTAACGTTCTTTTAAAAAAAATGTACACAGATAATTTCATATTGTTGTTTTTGTTTAGATTATACACGTTTTTATTTGTTATAAGCACGCGTTCTTTATTAATTTGTGTACTGTCTGGCATAATTGATATTTGGAAAGTTAAACAAATTTGGTTGACCGTAAGCCATATTAGTCGAACATATTTTTTTTTTTTTCACTTTTCATGTACTGTTTAGATTCATAATGGTTATGTCGTCTTTTAATGTTGTATTAATTATCTGAAATAAAAATAAAATCTATTTATTTTATATTATTAAACAAAAGTAACGTATATCTTTGGGTCATCAACAATCACAAACTGTAACTGAGGATTAAAAAATATGAAAGGGTATAATAAATAGAAGATGGGGGCATCGGTGGCCTAGTGGGTAAGAGCGTATAAAATACAGTGTGAACACCGAGAGAGTGTGGCTTCGATTCCCACACACGTCCTCTTATAACATTTACAGCCACGCCTGAACAGAAAAGGCTGTGTAATTTCCTGTCCACATTTATGAGGCATTAAAAATGTGGCATTTATTTGAATGCATTAAAAAAAAAATAGAAGATGATGTAGGACATCTTCATCAACCATAACTTTCCTTGCTTAAGTACAAAGAGCAGTTTTAATACTATGACGAAAAACAATCTATGACATGGGTTTGTGACAGTTAACCTAACATTTTTTCGCAAAGAAAAATTTTACCTAAAACCATTCAACAAAAAATATTTAACAGAAATGCCATTTTACAAAAAAAATATTTTGAATAAATTTTTTAACAAAAAGGGATAGTTAGTAAAAAGACATTGAGCAAAAGGATATAACAAAGGATATAACAATAACATGTGCAGGATATTGTATTTTCAAAAAAAGCGTAAAAATATCTGAAAAAGCAGATAAATTAGATTTATTAAATGACCTCCTAATGCTGATGTTATTAAGAGTCGACCCTTTATAAAACTGAATTTGATATCATAGAATACATCAATTGGATGTTGTGAATAGTGTTATAGTTGCCAAGGCTTACATTATTTTGATTAAAACAACTATTTGCGATATGATTATTTTGCTAAGATAAAATTTATGAACTAAGGAATTATATCAAATAGCATTAAACGATATTAAAGTTTTTTCTTTTGCGATTCATATAAGTGGTAGTCATCAAAAGACACTAAAGAGCAAAGAGTCCGAGTTCTCTGTCTTTATGTTGAACCTTAACCCACTAAGTACCACCTATTTTTAACCAAGCAATATAGCTTACAAGTCCTATAGTACTCATGTACTGTCTGGTCAAAAGAAGTTAAATTTAGCGAATAAAAATTGATTTAAAATTGACAGGCATATTGTGAACAAAGTTGCAGATGCTCACTTTGAATTTTTGGACGGTGTATAATATATAGAATTTGCACGTCTGAAAAATGAATTGGTCTTCTTTTTAATATACAGCATTTTGATGTTACAAAACGACAGAATTGCGCAAATGACTCAAATAAAGAAAAATTACTAATACCTATAAAATAAATTTTAAATGTACCTGTATGAAAAATTCAAATTAAGAATTTAAATTAAAATGGCATATAATTTGTTAAAGTATATTTTTAGAATTTGAATGTTTAATTCAATGATTTTTGAATTATTTATAATAATGAAGTTTAAACTTTGAACTTTTGTTTTGTAATCGTATAATCGTGATCGTATATTCTATTAATATGCACCTTATACTCATCAGTTTCATCTTGATGTGAAATTTACTGTGATATTTATCACAAAACAATCATTGAGAATACATGATTTAATGAGCAATAATTGAATTAATTTAACTAAATTCAATTTAAAGTCTTTACATTTTATAACTGAAAAATTAGTCATCTTAATGTTATTTTTTAATAAATTTTTTTTTAAATATTCAAAACATTAAACAAAATAATATGTAAACTCCAAACCAGAAAGTATATAATTATTATTGTAAAGTTTACCAGGGAAATTCCAAGTATAAATATAATATAATAATTATTATTGAATATGTTAATTAATTCTTCATATGGTTTTTTTTAATCAGCATTTCTTTACAAAATATATATATACTGATAGTATGTATATATATTTAAATTATTAGAAATCTACTAGCATATATAATTTAATCTATATACCGCATTAACACGTTGAGACCAACGCTTACCAGCGAATATAAAAAACATTTGTGTCAAGTCTCATGTGTATCACCGGTGAACCTCACTCAAATGTTTCAAAATACCGTGATCACGCGTGAACATAAAAATAAACTTCCCTTATGTTCGAATGAACATTTTTAATGGTAAAAACAAGTACATTAAATTGATTCGGGATTTTGAGAGCATTCTGTAATGTTCACCGGTGATAAACATATAACTTAAAGTAAGTTTATTTTTGTATTCACTATGGTGAGAACTGAATTTTGAAAGATTTGAGTGATGTTCACCGTTGATACACGTGGAACTCAATGTGTTAATTATAAAAATATTTTTTTTTTTTAAATATTCTGTAAACTTTCCCACAACAATTATTATAAATAAAAAGTTAAATATAAATAAAATTCACAATATTTATGGTTCTTTTTCTGATTTTTTAATTAATGTTTGCAGGGTTCTATCATTTCTAATAATGTTTAACCCTATAGGATGGTATTAAATGTAATACAAATTGAATATAATTTTATCTTAGCAGAAAAAAATAGTGGTACCAATCGGCAAAAAGATAAATAACAGAAAATAGTTTATTTAGCTATGTCTAGATCTAATTGCGTGATATGAAGTCGAAAATTCAGTTAATACCTCATTTTTCCAAATAAACTAACGATTCTCAGTTTTGAAGTTTAAACAAATAAAAATTTATTAGACGTTTTGTACTGGGAATATAAATTAGGAAAACTATTTTCGACCATAAATTTCACCAATTACTTTGTTTTTAAAATTATTTTGAACAAGTAAAAGTTTCTTATTAGTTATCTATATATGAGTTGTACTGTTCTTTAAAAACCACAAACCAAATCAAAATAAAAATATTTTATATCCCGATAACAAAATACCTTTTAAATTAAAATAAAAAAAAATCCATATAAATTCCTTATTCTATCCCTTATGTTTTAATAATTTCAATTTTTTTCTTTTTATGTAAATTTATGCCGGGAAATTCCGACCAAATTATGTTTTTTCTGGAATTTCCCAGTTTTTTAAATATATATTTAGAATTATACTACAATAGCCTAATTAAATAAATAAAA
This sequence comes from Poecilobothrus nobilitatus, assembly GCA_947095535.1. Lineage (NCBI taxonomy): Eukaryota > Metazoa > Arthropoda > Insecta > Diptera > Dolichopodidae > Poecilobothrus > Poecilobothrus nobilitatus. The sequence goes on from OX352774.1 coordinate 33,166,635, forward strand.
TTAAAAATAAAACCACAACGATGAATAATATTGTTGAAAAAAACAAAAAAAAAAAAAAAAAAAAAAATGGATTAAAAAACTTGTCAATAAAATTATTTTTAATAAAGAAATATAAAACTTATTTTTTGTCAACCAAAACTTCGGGCAAGAAATACTAAATTATATATTATATTCTTTTTTTATAATTTTCATTTAATTAAACACAACAATTTAAATAAAACTTAAATACAGTATTTTTATGTACATAGGTGTAAAAGGTTAATTTGTTTTTTCGCTGCTATTATTTCCGTTTTTTTTTTTTTATTTAATATTTACTTTTTTTGTTTTCCATAAGGCAAAAGCCAAATAATAATTTTATGATTTACGCAAAACAGTCACGTCTTTTTGTTTTTGTTTTTGTTTTTTTTTTTTTTATAGTCGCACGACGCGAGAAAACAATCATTCTCACGCGCTTCTTTAACTGTTAGCGATAACATACATACGATAAAAAAACACAAAAACAAAAAAAGCAATACTAAAAATTATTATAAAAATAAAATAAAAAATCCTCTATAAGTAATTACAGGTGTTTAAAGAGTTGTATTTAATAAAGTGCAATAAAAAACTGCGATTACTTGTTAGTTCAGTAGTTAACTAATGTTTAATGTATAATAAACAGTTTTATTTGATTTTTTTTTTCTTTTTGGCTAGTAGGTAAAAAACTAATTATTTATTTATTAAATTACTCTCTAATTCAAAATAAAATTAGAATTACATATCTACGTAAATATTCATAAAAAATTAAGAATATCTATAATAATTGATATTTTGTCTACATTGACGTCATTTTTCTAAATAGACAGAAGCGTGCATTTGTGTTTATTTTTTACAAAGTGACAACATTTTTTTTTTTAGTTTATTCCTCTGCCACATAAATCTGACAAGCAAATTATAGAGCCTTTCCTTTCCATTTATGATGGTAAATATCGTAAACAGAAATTATTCTTAGGACATGTGTACGATTCGAATCTATACTCCATTAGTGTTTATTGCACATTTTAAACGCTCTTACTGACAACAAGGCCAGCAAAGCCCTATTTTTTATTTTGTTTTGATTTTAAAGGGTTAAAAAAATAGCCTTTCCTTTCCATGTGTGATTGTAAATGTCGTAAGGAGAAATTATTCTTAGGACATGTGTAGGATTCGAATCCATACTCAATTAGTGCTTATATTGCACATTTTAAACGCTCTTACCGACAATAAGGCCAACAAAGCCCTATTTTTTATTTTTTTTTGATTTTAAAGGGTTAAAAAAATGTTATTTTAAGTTATTTGCTACTTTACATTAAAAAAAAAAATATTTTAGGATGCATATGCCACAATAAAAATTTAGCCATATCGTAAACCGTTCGAAGGGATACAAATATAAAATGAAAATGCACTTTCCAAAAAAAAAACAAAACTGTGTAAAGAGCACTGAAGATGATATTCTAGAGGAGTACTTGAGACAACAAAAATCGTCATCAACCAATTAACACTCCGTACTTTAAACGTTACTCTTAGACTTAAGAAACGTAAACAATACTATACTGGAATGTGTAAAAATATGTAATAAATTCAGAAAGAAGAGTATAAGTAATAAAACCAGAAGGCTTGGTAAAGAAAGGCTTTTTTTTTTAAATTAAAAATTATCAAAAAAATTCAGAAAAAAATAATTTCAAAGGAAAGTGTTTCAATACAAAAGAAAAAATGAAGTATTAGTATTGCAGCAGCAGATCAAGAATGAGTTAAATGGTATCTGATTTATATTAAATTTTATAATGAAGTTGTAGGAGCCAGGAACCTAAAAGTCATATAAAATATTCAAATTTCTTATTTTGATTTTTGAACCATTTTAAAAACTAATTTTTTTTCTCATACATTGTGTTTAAGAAGCTGTTACTCACATATAAACAAAGAAAGAATCAATTATATATAATATTTAATTTATTATTTCCATTGTATTTTCAATCAAATGGTAAATAATTAAAGAAAGGTAAAAATATTAAACAGAATAAAAAAGAAAAAAAACATAACAACAAATCGATTTAAAATAAACATAAAAATACTACATTGTTTTGACAGATGTTTTTTTGTTAATATTTTAAATTAAAGGCGCCATTCAGGCGATGTATGTTATTTTGACAGGTACATTTATATTAAATATTATTTGGTTTCATTAAAAATAAAAAAATGAAAAAAATTGTTTTCTTTTTTCTTTGTACTTAAAATCTAATAAGTACGCATATATGCATATAAGAACACAATATATTACGTATTAAGTACATTTTATATTAATTAATAAAAACAATTAAATATTTTGTTTTTTTTTCTTTTTTAGAAACAACAATTGACATTTGCTATAAAAATGTTTTTTTTTTTTTTTCAGTTAAATTAAAAAGGTTATTGGCCTGTAAAGTAAAAATGACGTAAATGACCTTGAATTAATTAAGTACACTTATGTATGTATAGGTAGGTATATAAGATTTTTATTGTTTTTTTTTTTTTTTGCATTTCATAATAGGGTTAGTGTTGTTTCCCACTTTAGCTTTGACGTAAAATATTGTATTACAAAAGAAAATAAATTAAAAAAAAAAAGAAAGGCAAAAATTAAATTTAATTGAAAAAATTAAAAATTTTTGACGTAAATAATATTCATATGTTTTATTGTTGCTATTTTATTTATTCTTTTATTGTTTTATTTATTATATAAATTTGTTTATTATTAAATATTGTTTAATATTTTGTTATACAATAAATGAATTAAATAATAATTTACATATTTATATTTTTTTTTTCCGAATTTGAATTGTTTTTTTAATTTATATACATACTATATACATACCTTATACCTATTTTGTTTAAAATGAAAACAGGTGGTTTTTAACAGATTTAAAGTTTTATTTATTTTTACCTTTTATATATTTACTTTTTTTCAGATTTTTAAAAAATTTTGACATTTAATTTATGTAGCAGTTTATTATCATAATAAAAAGAAACTATGTAATGCGTTACTTCTTCATAGCTCTTTAAACAATCTTTTGAAGCACACGTGTTTGATTTTCTTTTGAATTAAAAAAGTAGATATGGCAGCCGAAATAAATCTCCTACATAAAATAAATTTAGAAAGGCTGGAGCCAGATAGAACTTAAATACTGATTGGTTTAAATTAGTGAAATTAAACATAATTGGTTTTTAATACAAAAATAATTAATAATCTGGGTCAGTCAAATCAGCAGAGCAGAGTTGTCTAAAAAAATAAAAGGATAGAACACGTGATAATGTAATGATTGACCGTTATGTTAACGCTAAATTATGCTGAATATTTATGCATACGTTTTCTGTCAAATTTTGAAGCAATAATCAGAAGTGTAGCTAGACTAATATATAAATTATAGGCTGTTTCGTATATCCGGAAGTAATTCTTAATTAAAAAAAAAATATTTTAAAAATATTTTTTGAATATTTTAGAATCATAAAACAATAAAATTAATTTCAATGCAAGATTCTATATACCATCTCTTTATCAAATTATATTAAGTATACATATGTAGGTAGTTGAACAAATTATTGAATCAATCAAATCAAAAGAATTAAAAGAAGAACAATAACCAGTTTATTTTTATTATGAAATTATAAATATAAATAATTTTTTTTTTCTTACATAAATAGTAAATACATACAAACATTTATATTAAATATGTACATATATATATGTACATATATTTAAATTTTGCATAGTTATGTATTTTACTTTATTTCTTTTATCTGAAAAGTTAAATTCCATTTAACACTGTATAAACCATTAATAACACATATAAAAGAAACAACAGAAAGCCAAGAAGCCAAATTCAAAAGAAACAAAAAGCAAAAAAAAAAAAAAACAACAAAACACCATCTAATCGTAACTGAAGCCAAAAACTACAAAATATATATTTTTTTTTTATCACAATTACAAATAAATCAAGCATTTTTTAAAAGTGTTACCATCATTTTTATAACTAAATTTAAATATCAATCGACCAGCTGTTTTACTAGGTATCAATGATATAAAGCTTTTTTATATGTCATTGTTGCAACAAAAACCACACCAATAACACAAAATAAAACTACTAATTCTATATAATTCCAATATTACAACAAACACAACAACAAAATAACAGCATTCAAACTTGTTATGCAACTTTGTCTATTTGGCCTCAAATGCAATAAGGTCGAATTCAAATTTAAATATAAATTGCATGCATTGCATGGCTATGACGTAGTTTAAAAAACAAAAAAAAAAAAAAAAATGAAAAAAACTAAAACAAAAATTTATTAAACGACCTTGAAGAAATGGTGGCGCTCACAGCGCTATCTAGTATTTATATTTTTTATTTTCTATAATGCTTTTCAATATGCTTTTCTATACAAATCTATTTTGTTATTATTATTTTGTTTTTTTTTTTTTTAATGGGTTTTTTGTTTTTTTTTTCCCTTGTAATTTTTATTTTTGAAAGGTGTGCATTTTTTTAAATGTGACTCAAAATTTGATTTCTTTTTTTTCTTTTTTTTTGGTTTTATTCAGTTTTTGGAATTATTCTAAAAGATAAAACTCGAAAATAATTGGCATAAAATTATTTTAGATAAAAATTAATTAAAAATTTATTTAATAAAAATAATTTAAAAAATATATTTGAAGCCAAACAACGGCTACATCTCTTTGAATCTTTAAGACTAGTTTTTTTAATATTGTTGATTTTCGATCTGTTATTACTGTTTAGATTTTCGTTTAGTAGAGGTGATTAATTCAAATTTTATTTGTTTTATCTATTATTCAAATCTTTAAATCGGATATCTACTATAAAGGTACAAAATGAATTAGATTTTTATTTTGCCTTCATTACAGTAAGACTGCAATAAAAAAGTTGTCATTAAATCTAGACGACAGAAGAATTGTTTTTTATTTTAAAAATAAAACAGAAAAAAAATAATGATTAAATCACACAGTTTAAATTTAAATTGTAATATTAAACGTAATAACATTTTAATTAATCGGAAAATTTTTACATAATGTACGGTTTTACATTAGCTTTTTTCTTTTTTTTGTAAATGTAACCTCAATCAACGTATAAAAATGAAATTCAAGTTATTTCAATTGTTGCATTTAACAAAAAAAAAAATTGTATGTATTGCAGTTTTTATTACATGAATTAAAATATTTTGTAATTTAAGCTAAAAAAGTGCCAGAAGCGAAAAATGTAATCTTATTTTATTTAGTTATAAATTGTGAATAATTAATAATAACCCATACCAAATAATACATACAAATGCATATAAACCCCATCTATGTTTAAAAAAAATACACTACGAATGACTTAAAGAAGAGTTGACGAAGGCAATTATAGGATAGACAATATATTGGGCAATTTAAATATATTTGAAGATTAGAATTATACTCGTAAAAAGAAAAACAAAAAAATTGGTGTGAAAAAATTGAGAAAAATCAAATCCCACTTTCGTCAATTATAAGGTAACCCTATATTATTAAAAAAAGTTATTACCAAAAACAAAAGCATATAATGTTGTAGCTTTAATTTTTCTATGTTACTTCAAAAAAATTTGGGCAGGTACTCAAGTTACAGGTGTTTAAAAATAGAGAATTTTCAATTTTTCACCCCTTACGACTCCTAAACGGGGGGCTACAGAAAAATATTTCCTGAAATAACTCATACTTATTTCCAAAGATTTAACTCCTCTCAAAACTGCAAGCTTCTAAGTTTAACCGTTTGAAAGATAGAAGGGATCCAAATGTTTGCAAAAATTGAGTTTCACATAACGGTATATTAAAATACCGCATGGCAAAGTCACATATTTATTTAATATATTTTCTAAAGCTTATAAAACCAGCTATCGTTTGACATTTCCAAATTAAAAATATACCTTATAGAACCTGTGTTATAACAATTTAAAGATAGGGCTTTTCCGAATTTTGTAGGACTATAGCTCCGTAACCGTTGGGGCTACAAAAAAACGTTGTTTCACAAAATTAGTTTTTTGGCGATGCCTATACCTAATTAAAATTTCATTGCTTTATTTCAAACGGGATAGAAGTTTTGTAAACATACAGACGGACGGGTGGACGGATAAACGGACAGAGTGAAACTAATAAGCACATTTTTTCAACATTTTTTGAAAATGTGCTAAAGAGATGAATATTTTAAAATATGTCAAAAATTATCATTAATCAGAAAATCTATTAAAAGGTCTAGTCTAGATGTACTTGTAATTTTCTTTTAAATATTTTATAAAATCACATCAAAAAATTATTTTGCGATCATTTTATTGAGAGAAAAAACGTAAGTTTAATTTTTTTTTTGAAACTCTTGATCATATGATAAATTGGAACCCACATCATTAAATAAATAAGATATCACAAAATAGATATAGTAGTTCCAAATAATAGATGGTGTATAAACTGCCGAAAAGTATTTATAGTCTTGTACAACAAGACTTGGTTAAATAATTAATGACTTAATGAAATTCTTAATAAATTAAATTGAAGCTTAGTTTTGAATTTAAATAAAATTAAATGTTACGGATGTGTTACACTCTTTAAATGGGCGAATTTTTTTTTTTAGTGCATTTCCCTGCCACATAAATGTAACAAGGAAATTCCACATCCTTTCCTTTTCAGGCGTGGCTGTGCATGTCGTAAGGGAGAATTACTCTTACAACATGTGTGGGATTCGAACCCACACTCCCTTGGTGTTGGTATTTTATACGCTGTTACCCACTAGGCCACCGAGGCTCAGGGGCGAATTATTATGGAAACCAAATTTTTAAATCAATAATCTTACATTATAACGAAATCAATGTAAAATAGGTAAAAATTATTTAAAATATCGAAAAATACTTTTTTACAAATTTAAATTCACCTAACATTCCTATCATATAAACAGTAGATTTATATCAAAGGTCCCAACCTAAAGTTTGGTTTAAAAAGTGGGTGATTTTGGTTTATTAAAGACCAACCCAATCTGGAAGAAACACATGCATTTCTTCTAAGTGACTTTTAAAGTTTTTCATCGATCATCGTAAAAAAAAAAAAAAATTCACCACAATTTTTACAAATAGTAAGAATCTTATCAAATTATTAATTCAAAACTGAATAATTAAGTACTTAGACCGTTTCTGAACCTATGGCAATTCGCACTAATAATTAGCTAAATCCACTTAATTAATTTCGAAAAACTCCGATGTTTGAAATATTTTTTCATATGATTTTCCCTACCTTCTAGAACTTCCAGTATTAAAATTTTAAGCATTTTTTTCTGTTTCTTCACATTATTTTTTTTTCTTTTGTAATTTAAACCTTTGTACATTATTGATGAGCTATCATCACTTTTATCTATATAACTCCGGTCCACTCAGCAAAAGTTCAAATATGTAAATTTTTAATGGAAGTAATTAGCCGCCATTCGGTTTATAAATATTTTATTATTTTCTACTCCACAATTATAATTTTAACACTTATTAATTATAAGATATATTTAAATAGATTGCAATTGCAAAATAAATTCGATCTTGTGCAAAGTGTGCCATAAATAAAATGTAGCATTAAATAAAGCAAAAAAAAAGCAATAATAAAAAAAAATAAAATTGCTATAAAAACAGTAGGCGTACTTTCAAATATTTCAGGAAAGTGAGCTCTATTCACCTGGGTAGCACACCTCATTCTTTATAAAAGTGTAAATATGTATGTATATGTATGTAGATGTACATATATTATATTAGTTTAAGGTTAATTTTAATTTAATGAGAGAATTATAAATTATATCACAATTTTTTTCTCCTCATAGCAAAACTGTGCTCGTTTTTGAGTCATAAAACTTGTATTATCAAATATTAACTTAATAAATTTAATTATTGTTATAATTTTAATTATGTGTATGGTATTGTTTTGTTTTTGTTTTTTATTTTACTATAGACTTAATTTATGATAATTGTTCATTATCATGAACTAAACTTTAAATAAAATTTTAAAAATAAAATTTATTTGTGAATTAAATTTCAAATGAAGCGTTTAATTAACTATATAAAATTTAACAACGCGCAAAACAACATTTTCAACGAGTATATAATTTCATTCTTTAATATAAAGTAATTATAATTATGTGAAAAATCTTGTAAGTTTCATCTGTAGATAACATAGATAACACCGAATAGCATAATCGATTCGAAATATTCGAAAAAAAAAAAAAAATAGTGTGGCCAGACATATTTCATAACTTTAATGCTTAATTTATAATATACGCCCTGTTCGCTCTAGTTTTCTTTCGTAGTCATCTGTCAAAGTATAGTATGAATTATTAATTAATTAAAGTGTATGAAAATATTTACAATCAACCCAGTTGTGGGTAAAGTTGCTAAAATTTTATAAATATGTTTAAGTATTAATTAATTAAATAGTATTAAAATAAAAAGAAGCTAGTTTTTTTTTCTAAGAGAGGTGGGAATCTTCAAAAGACACCAAGAATTTCCCCTTGGTAGTATCAGATTCGTACTGACTAAACCCACCCTTCCTTTAGCCAATATAATGGGATAAAACACTTACCTGTTAACGCAGTATAATGGCTAGGGAATAGAGATAGGAAAGGATAGGACAATAGAATGTGGAAACATTGGATTGAGAGTGGGGATTGTAAGGAAACAATGAATACGCCTATTATTATTACTATTTTGCTAACAGTGACAATAGCCGTTACAACAGTTACAACATGCAGTAGTATATAACAGCTTCCTGCATGAAGTAACTATTGAAGGCAACTACCACTGTCACTGTAGCTGCTATTATTATTGGTATTAGTATATTAGTATTACTTCTTAATATTATTATTATTATTTATTACAGAGTAAGGGCCATCAGTGAATTACAACGTGCAGTAGTATATAATACCTTCCTGGGTGATATAACCAAAGATAAATTTGTTTTAATAGATAAGTGTAATTCAATATATATATATATTTCGTTTTTTGCAATAGTTAAAAATAATTTCCAATGCTTATCTAACTTAAAATATTTAAGAACCAAATTATTGAAGTAAATATTAAAATTAAAATAGAGAAAAAGACTCAAATTTCATTGCGAACATTCTTTTGCAGGCTGCGTGAAGACTGTGTATAAAAAGGATGGCACATGGAAAAATGTTTTATATTTTTAATATTTTTAACATTTAAAACTATTGTTTAATTATAAATACCAATTCATACCCAATGTTTGCACTTGAATTAAGTGCTATAATACACTATTATGTAAAAATGTCATATTTTTTTATTGAATTTTCACTTTTGCTCATTTACTTTTATTTTTACCCTTTACTATAATAGTCAATTTTGATTACACAAAGTACCTACCACCATAATATTTAGAAACAATACATAACTACAGAAGTTCGAATCTTCATACTTTTAAATTCGTATTTTTTAATATAATTTAGATTTCCCATATGCTGAAGTCCTTGCAGACCGTGAATATTTCTATGACGTCAACGTTGGTTATTGCATTCAATGTGTTGATGTTTGGACGTCTTTGATATATTCTGCACTCTTTGAATATGTGCTTTGTCGAGATGCTTTCGTTACAGAATTTGCAATTTTCTTGTACGTGTCCATTGTACCAATGTATTGTGTATACACCAGGGTTACCTCCAATTGGATTCTCATGATTTTGATTTAAGTCCATCAGTCCTTCGCGGCATTCATCTGTTTGAGAATTATTTTATTGGTCTCGGGTTGGGCCTCCTTCATCAGGGCTCTTGTGTTTACCCATTTTCACAATGAAGTTCATGGTGTTGACGATTTGTCGTTTCCTTTGTGTGTATAATGTGCTAGTGTTCTCATCTAAACATCAGAACCATCCAAAACACAACAACAAATGAAACATAAGAATGAGGTGTGAGTCTTAAAAATTAATATTCTACATTAAACCAAAACAAAGTTAGACAGCAAAGAACAAGTACACAGCAGCAATAAAGAAATATCAAAATGAATAGCGAGTCTGGGTCACTCTTTTACTTTACTCGGAATTACTGAATTAATTAGTAATGGAGTCGTGGTGGATGGCGAAATCAATATTTTGTAATCAAATTACAAATTTTAATTTGCCGTTATATAAAAATACACCGTGTATCTGCTGGAAAATCTCAGTCATAACCTCGAAATTTCGAGAGAAAATTTACAATTAAGAATTAGCATAGATTATCACAGAAAATATTTTTGTATTAACCCCTGTTTAGGAGTTATTAGCCTGAGGCATCAAAATTTTAAAATATCATACTTTTAAATATCTGTAACCTAAACAACTCTTCAAATTTGTTATGTTTCTTTTAAAATGAAGAAAATATTTAATGATTTTTTACAATATTTTCTTATACATAAAAAATTTCGCAAAAAAAATTATAGATTCTCATGTAAAAGAAGTCGTAATTCTAGAATGCCTTTTTATTGTCTTCCTGAATATATGCTTTTTTAAAAAGCGTTGACATACTGTCATGTTCAATAAAAATTTGTTGAAAATTTTGTGTTAATAATTTAAATTTATTCAATAATTACAAGTTTTTAACTACAAAATACCATAAATCTTACCACACAATTACCGTTATGGAATAAAATATATATATATTCAATTTAATACATTGTTTCATTTATCATTAGGTATATCAAATAGAGTATATAATCGGAACTTTATAAAATAAACAAAATAATCAGTATCTATAGTCTATAGACTCTATACTGATGGTGCTCATATATAAAATCTGTTTAATAATCCGTATTTCAACATAAGTACATACATACATATATTATGTATAATTATAATATCATTGAAAAAATAATTACATGTTTATACACATATTTTATATATGTACATATAATTATTTGATTGACAATTGAAAAAATATATAATTAAATATATAAAAAGAAAAAAAAAAAACTAAATGAAAATAATATAAATAAAATTAAAAAATTCCAATTGAAATAAATGACGACTACCGCCACTTCAAATTAAAGAAAAAAAAATCGAAAAACTGGTTTCTTGTAAAAAAAAAAATTAAGAAAAATCGAAACGCAACTTTAATATCTATCTACCTATAGCTATATAATAATAGCGATTTCTTTTATAAATGATTATTTATACTATATATAAACTACTGATCTACAGGAGCTTATGTGTAATTATATACATATATATTTTATTAATATTAAATATATGTACCCAGTAAAAAATACATGTAATTTGAATAATTGATTTATTGTGTGGCATTTTTTTTTCTTTCTGTTATACAAATACAAATACATATACATACATAGTGCAAGATAAAGTATTGAAATCGAAAGAAAAAATTGATCTTAAAATTGAAAAAATAGATAAAAATGAAATAAAACCACCTCGCTCTATGAAATAAAACTTCCTTCATATAACAAATAAGAAGGAAGAATTTATGCGTTGCGCCGACTTATATTATCAACAATACACTTGCGAACTAGGTTTGAGCGAACTCAAATGTTAAAACGATTTAAATGTTGAAATGACTCAAATGTTAAGACGACTTAAGAATTGAGACGACTCACATGTGGAGTGCAAGTTTATCGTTAATAGTATGAACAGATTTAGGATCGGAGATAAGTTGAGTGGAAATTTGAGCTTTTAATTATAACCTGAGATTATTTTATAACACCTTTACTCATGCTTATCTTTGTTTTATTATTATTTATACATATAATCTGCTCGTATTTGTTTCTTCTACGAAATCAATTGTGTTTTCGAACTTAAAATAGATTTTTGTCTTTATAGACTTTCTTAATACTACGAGGAGTATATGGCTTAAATTTAAAACAAATTCAAAAATCGAAATTGCCACTTTTTTAACTTGGAATTTTCGCAGAATTTAATTAGGTATACACTATACATAATTAATTAAATAAGGGATATTAAGTGTCACGAAGTGTAGACTAAAATATACTCACTATAACTTTCATTTGTCCTTCATCTTGACATATATCATCAGTACATACACGAAAAAGTCAAGGGAATTTTTCTTTCTGCTTTTTAATTTTTTTTTTATCTAATTTTGCACGTGTTATATTATAATTTACATTTCAATAAGATTAAAGTTTAATTTCGATTTTTTCTATTTATTTTTTATTAAAAATTTTTATTTCTGTAATTAAAGATTTTTTTAATTTATATTAAAATCACGAAATAAATTTTATTATCTATTTTTTTTTTTAATTTGAGATAATTTTTTTTTTTTTGCAAAAAACTGATAAGATATTTTTTCTTTCAAATAAAACTTGATTTAATATTTTAATATTCGAAAACTATATTGAAATTGAAAATAATACCAGTTAATAGATAAAATGTGGGTGCCATAAAAAACCAAAAAAAAAAAAAAAGAATGGTTTAAACTTTAAAGAATACTTGAAATAAATTATAGATAAAAGAGCAGCTTAATACGAAATATAAAACATACTTAATAATAATTATTACAATAAACATATAGACTTGAAATCAGATTTGGGAATAATAATACCTACCATATAATAATGAAAACTGGTGTTGTAATGTTGGAAAGTTTAATTAAAGTTTAAATTATAAATTGGTAGAATTTAAAACTTTAAAAAAATTCTAGGGGACCGTTTATTATTTTATTCAATTTACGAGAAAACTTTATCAAATAAGAACGAACAATAAAGTAACCCTCTACTGGATACCAAAGCAACTAAAAATAGAGAAAAATGAAGGTGAAGATAGACTTGCAAAAGATTGAGCTGTTACCCATTTTACAGGTCACGAAAATTTTTATAGGTCGCATAGGTAAACAAACACAAAATAAGAGAAGAACCAAAAATTAAAGAGAAAAACTGTAGGATCAAATTATATACAGTGAAAAATTCGGGCTGAGATAATTTAAATAGTTTCTCGGGAAATAGAAGAAAAAATTATAGGATCTACTAAAAGCAAATTAATAATTCTACCAGGCTTCCTGTCGAAACACTCCCCCGACTAAAGGCACACTTAAAGAAAATTGTAATATAAAAAGACGGTACATGCATATTGTGGCAAGAAAAAGAAGAATTTCTGAGACAAATACTCAAAAACTTCAGAGCTTTACTCCAAGCAAGATATGTACACCTGGAAATCTACTGAAAAATTAAATTTCAGCAATAAAGCCTTTACAGATCTTAAAGGTAATAAGTCTGGCAGAAGTAATATAAGTGGAGACAATAGATGAAGAAATAGGAGAATTACAGTAGATCTGTATTAAAAGGTCGTTGGGTTTACTTACACCTTCTTAAAGCAATTTAATTTAATCTAATCAAATAATTCAAATATTTTCTTACTTAAAAAAAAAAAGCATTCAAATTCAAAAGGTTTAATATAACGAAAAAAAAAAATAGTGGGAAATATTTTGTTGAGTTAATTTCAATTGTACTCAACAAAGCCTTATGACTAGCGAATACAATCTAATACAAAGCGTTGTTACTATAATTTAAAAAAAAACGACAGAAATTGAATGACCAGATACTATGTCCATTATGAATACAAAACTCTGTGCAGGAGAAAATAAAAAAAAACTTTTTTTCCTAATATAAAGGGGCAGAAAAGTAATAGTAGACCAAGTAAAATATTGAAACTGGATAACTATACAATATGGTAAAAAGATAATTATAAAATATGGTTAAAAGTTTAGAAAGAATGATTGAAAGTTTTTTAAAAGATTTAAAAATTCACATTCACCAGAAGTAATCGTCAAAAAGAAAAACAATTTTTGGGACTATGATTAGTTTCACATACATATATTACGATTACGCTGTTATGTTATGCTAATTGTTAATTTTATTTTAAAGGAGATCGATGTATGAAACGAACGAAACGATCTTTAAAAACGAATAGATTCAGATTTTTTGAAAGAAATAAAAATTTAATTGATTCACTTGATGAAATATCAATAGTATTAATTTGAAATGATATTTTTTTTTTTTTGAATGCATTTCTCTGTCCCATAATTGTGGACAGGAAATTACACAGCCTCTCCTGATTAGGCGTGGCTGTAAGTATCGTAAGGAGGAATAACTCTTACGACGTGTGTGGGATTCAAACTCCACTCCCTCTGTGTTTACAACGTATTTTATACGCTCTTATACCCACTAGGTCACTGAGACCCCATTTTAAATGATATTAAATTACAATATGTAAATTGATTTCCAAACGAAGATGTTCAGCAGTACAATGAAGTGTTAAAAAAGAGTCTCCCACATCAAAAGGACCGTGTAATAAGGGTGAAATTCTCCATTTTCCAAGCAAAGAGTTTAATAATTACAAAAAATAGAATTTTAATACCTACAACATAATAATATAATAATACCTAAGCAAAGTTAGCATATTATGTATATTATAATGAAATACAATATAAAACTTTTAAAATAATTGTATTGTTTTTTTCTAGAATTGAAAATAAGATATAATTAACAGATTAGTACCTTAATCATATTTATAAAGTCGTCATTAAATTTTTTCAACCAAAAATAAATTTTTAAAATTGCCCTATGACAAATCAAAAAAATAAATTAAAATTTGTTTGTAAATATTTTACAATGAATCATTTTCTAAATTTTTTCTTTTCATTCTCATTATAATTTTCTTCTATTAGTGTAAACTTATTTGTAAACAAAAACACGTCACTGTATGATAATACTGTCCACTGTAATACACTATTTAAATTTTTTATTTTATTTTTTTTTCTTAAAAAATTACATCTAAATGGCCCAAAAAGAAAAATAACTATAAATATAAAATTATATATAATAAAATGAAAACTATAGAATGTAAATATTAGAAAATACTAGAAAAACAAAATTAAAACGAAATACAGATGATTCATTCATTTTCTTTTAATATTTATTACGATTATCCTTTAAGGCAATCATCATCATCAAAAAATACATACATATATATAATATTTACATACCTAGTTAAATATATATTCATTCATCCTTTATTTTTCTATTGACTTCTAATAAAATATATGTATATATGTATATATAAAAATAAAAAATAAAATAAAAATGTTTCTAGACACATAATCAATTCCGGCAACTATTTTGTTAACATTCAGAGAAATTCTAAGGAAAAGAAATTGTATATGTCTTAATCATATGACATTTAATAATGAATTTTACTGTTAGACAATTTTAATATGAATCAACTTTAACATTTTATCAAACACATGTATGGTATTATTATTATTGCGTCTAACTGTAATTTTTGTTTTTATTTGTTTTTGGAAAATTCTAAGAATTTTTCAGAATTTCAAAAAAAAATTTATTGCGATGCTTTATTTTGTCATATACTATACCAGTACAGACTATTTGAAATACAGAAAAAAATATGAAAGTATGTACATAAATAGTATATCATTTTTCTGATTCATTCATTCTCAATATTGATTGATTCAATCATTGATTGTACGTAGGTAGTTGTTTTTATTTATGAATGGAAATGATTCAATTATAAAATTGAAAATGTTTAATATTGAAATATGTATGAATTATCTTCTATAATTATTTAGTAATCTAGTATTATTGTAATTTATTTTTGGGCCATATGTAGCGGTTACTTTGAAATTTGTAATAGTAATAAATATTTAGTAAAATCTGCGCTTAAAATAATAAGGGATCAAATTAAACTTCATATTTGATTATGATTATACCCACACGAATGTAGTTTTAGATATGGAGAAAACCTATGTATTTATGCTAATTGTTCGTATACAATACGACATATGTATATAATAAAATGAATTGAATTTTGAGTCAATAAAGCTATGAATGTCCATCCTTTTGTCAGCATAATAACAGGTTTGGATAATTATCAATAATCACTTAATTAAAAACAATCCCACTTGAAATTTAATATTTCCGCATCTTATTTTCTTATCCTTTTCTATCCCTATTTGCTAGTTAATATATTGCGTTAGCAGGTATAGGGGTTTCATCCTATCCCATATTGGTTAAAAGGGAAGGTGGGTTTAGTCAGTATCAATTTGACACTACCAAGGGGGAATTCTTGGTGTTTTTGGATAATTCCCACCTGATTTAGAAAAAAAAAATTCAGCTAGATATCTGAAATTGTTTAAAACGCATGAACAAATTTTGTAATAATAACTTCTATTAGTTTTTAAAACGGCGTCAACAATCAAGAAAATTAACATGAATGGAAACTGTTAATTTTATAGGGTTTTATAGCTTTACCGACTTTGTTTAATAAAATACATAATTTAATATTAAAGTAGTTGTTTTGTTTTTTTAACATTATAGTAGTTACAGTCATCGAACTTTAACTATATCAGGTTGATGATGCTAATTTTATTTACCGTCAGTGCTCTGAATAATGACAGAAACATTGAACCATGTTCTGAAATTCTTCAGCCAACATATTCTAATTCTTCCTTTCGGAAGACCTAAAAGGAGTTAAGAAAACTATATTTGTAATAAGAAATCTCATTACGTATGGGTAAGAAAATTTAATTTTCTTTACTTTATTATTTTAACAATATCTGTTGATTTTTACTTTTCTCTCAAAACTTTTACATTAGTAATTTTATTCATCTATTTAATTTTTAATATTCTACTAAATATTCAAATTTCAAGAGTTTCTAATTTTTTGATAGAAGCTTCTGTCCACGCTTTGACACCATATTTTACACCACATAATGTTTAAATAAAGGAATTACCATATTATGTTAACTAGTTATTATAGAATATCTCGAAAAGGGTCATATCTCGAAAAGGGTCCAGAATAGATCCCCCCTCCAATACAATTTGTTGTTCCTCTCGACGTGCCCGATCACCCACTTTTAACGAAGACCATCGAGTCGAAAACACCCTGTATATTGAATTTATTGATTGTTGGAAAACTAAAATTTTAATTAAGTCATCAATCAATAAATTGGGTTAGGTCAGACATAATAACAGTACCACAAACTATTTTATTTAATATTACAGCTACTGTTACCATTATTAACGTAATCAATGTGGTCAAATTTAATAACTATCTAGCTACATACATATACATTCATATATTTACATACTTATTTTATGAAATATTTTTGCTATTTTAAAGAATAACAAACCATAATAAATTGTTATGGAGTTTTTTTTTTTTAATTTCGAAAAAAAAGTTTTTTCGTACCTAATTTCCTAAGACCTAAAAAGAAAAAAAAATTTCTTTTACATTTTTTTTTAAAGTGTTATGGGTTGTTGTTTTTAATGGAATAAAATGTGCTTACAAGTTTTACTATGCTCGTGCGTTTGCCTATTTACAAAACTTTATGAAAAAAAATTAATTTTTTCTTAATAACTATATCACAATAACTATTTGGTAATACCAGACCTTTCTTTTGTAAATTTTTTTATGTAATCCTCATTTGTTACAGAACTAAGTATCCACATCTTCCGAACATAAATATCGACCGCTTAGAATAATTAAAGGTATTCTACCAAGCTAAAAATGTCAAATGAAAGAATTTTTTTAGTATCTTGTAGATAGGTACCTACCTATCTAATTAAAAATAAACCTAAGTAAGTAGGTATCTATCTCGGTATAAAATATGTTTTATTAAATTATTTAACGTTATTTGAAACTGAAATTTCGTATAACTATAAAAATTTAGAATGATGTTTTACATGACTGTTTTGAAAATGTGCGTCTTAAAAAACTCTTGGCCTCAACTGTTTTATTTATTTTTTTCTTTTAACCTTTCTCTATTTTTGCTTTTTTTTACCTTTTGTTTTTTTTTTGCAAAATTTATACACGTTACATGTAATTTTTCATTTGTTATTTACCTTTACCTACTTTTAAATCTGTTAAAACAGAAACAAAAAACAAAATAAAAAGATAAATAAAAAAAAAACAACAAAAATTAGTAAAAACAAAATAAACATAACAATTTTATTCTTTCACACAAAAATTTACTCCCCAAAAATAAAAAAAAAAATTTTTTTTTCGCAAAACTAGAATTTCCGTTATAATTTTTAAGTTACTTTTTGTTATTGTTATTAATTTTTTTTTTTTTTGTTGTAATTTTCAAAGCTTTTGATCATCATTTGTACAACTACAAAATAAAAACAACAACAAAAAATTTCAAAATGAAAAACTGAAAAAAAAACGACGCACACACAATATATCCATCTAAGTGCCCTACTTTTGTTTTGGGTTTGTTGAATTGAACACGGAAAAAAAAAGAAAGAAAAACAAAAACGCGATCATTTTTTATTTTATTTTTTTTTTTTCTTGTAATTTTTTGCCATTTTAACCTTTTTATTCTTTAAAACACTCTTTTTTATACATCCTCTTTTAAAAATCAATACCACACACATGTTGAACTTTTATGAGTCTCATGTGCCTACTTAAAATTGATTTAATCATCTGATGTTGTACCTAGCTACATATATACATACATATGTATGTATATCAATATTAATATTAACACATAATATTTTTGTAGATCTTGTCTAATGTTTATTTTTTGGATTTGAAAAATTTTCAACCGAGAAAACACCCCTCTGATATCACCGGAAAAAATTAACAAAAACCATAAAACCACGAAAAAAATTTGTTAAAAGTTCATTTGTTCGCAAACTTTTTAATATAGGTATGTACAATAAATGAATAGCATATTTTGAGCATTTTATGAATGTATTTGTGCACGCGCGTGCAAATTAAGTACAATTACAAATGTACAACATATATATATATGTATGTACATATATATTATGTATATACATAAATATATACAATAATTACAGTAATTCAAATTACACGCGCAAAAATTTTAAAGTTCACTTATGTTCGTTTTGGTTTATTTTTATGTTATTTTGTTTTTTTTTTTTTTCGGTTAAATCAATTTTAACCGACAAGTGTTAACCTAAAATGAAATTATTTTGAATAGCAAGTGTTTCTAATCATTATACTTAAAGAATTAAAGTGTACAAAACTTTGTGGTAATGTATGGATCATTTTATGTATGTGTATGTATGTACATACATATAGGTACATACTTGAATTAAGAAGTTTCTTTCCTGGAAGTAATATTTTGATTTCGAAATTAAAGTAGGCAGATGCTGGTTAAATGAAAAGATTTTTCTTTCGTTTTTAAAAAGTCTTTTGTAAGAAATGATCATATCTTATACGTAATTGTGTTATTTTGTTAGTCAAAAGCTAAGATAGAATAAAGTTACAAAATTATTATATTTTTATGTAAAATCTTTTAAACGTATGTATGTAAATTTGAAAATTTTATTTTGTATAGGTATTAGGTAGATACTTTATGTATACGTAACTATTCTTTTTTAACAGAATTTGGGAATCATCGAAAGAGATTCAAGAGGAGCGGTACAAGCATAATTCTTCTATCATCATATAAGATTTAAACCTACTAAACGCCACCTACTCTTTTTAACGTAACAATATAGGTTAGGTGACTTTAGTACTATAATTGTTTTGTTTGGGGAAAGTGGTAAAAATAAGAATGCGATAAACTGAGGTATGAACGTCCTTCTTAAACCCATGTGTGTAAATTAAAAATGTAATCATGTTAGAGAACGCATGAGGTGGACGATTCGTTTCAGAGATCTTCAAGTCTCAAACGAAATGCCGTATTACTCTGATTTTTGCCATCTAGGAATTTGAACAACGTAACGAATGTATTATAATAGTTTTTTTTTTGGGTCTCTAGCATTGTTTTTATGATCTGTAAAATTCAATAAATTTATTTTGTGATAGTAGGGCTCAATATCCAAAGAACTGATAGTACCTCAATGTAGAATGAATTTATGTATGTACGTATGCATGTAGCTCGTAATTTTATTAGGTATGTAGGTATTGTATATCAAATGCTTCAATGATTTATACTTTATCTTCAATGGTTAACAATAAGTACTTTAATATTTTCAATTTGTTTCGAACACTGGTATTTTTAAGTACATAATGTTTATTAGAATAAAATCAGAACGATTGTAGGTATTTTAAAAGTCATAATATGCATAGGTACCTTATATCTACCTATTAAAAATTTAATTAAACAAAATGTGTGTACTTCAAACCTCTAATACTAACATGTAACTCAAAAATCAAAATATGGTTAGTAAATGTGTAAACGTATCACGTATGTATGCATGTGTGTTATTGATAGTAATATTACTAAACAACTAAACAGAAATATAAAGTATAATATTTGATATGAACTTGGATATTAATTAAAAATTATAATAACCTTATAACGGTATATAGGTACCTATCTTGTTTAGATATAAAAAAAATACCAACACTAGTATAACTAATTCTCCTCAAACATGTTTTTCCACGCGTATGTCAAAATCACTAAGAAATATAAAAATATAAGAATTAATAACAAGAGTTTGATTAATTAATTCACCAAAAAAAAAACTTGTTCAAGACATTTTATATATAACCTATTCAAATTTTAAAATAATTTAAATTTCAAAATCATAATTTTGATTTATTATATAAACAACAAACAATAAACAATTATTGCTAAATACATTTTAATAAAATCTAAAAATATAAATATACAAGTTCAAATTCAACAAACTAACTATACCTTTAAAAAAAAAAACAATTAATAGATACATACTACATAGGTACATTAATATATATGTATTTATAACGTGTTATTAAAAATATAAGACAAAAAAACAAAATTTGAAAATTCAATTTTTAGTCAAATTAATTTTATACAGTTACTACCACTACGTCGTAAAACAGATATGTACCTATCTACAACCAACCTAGAGATTTTTTTTTTTTTTTTTTTTGTAATATCACATTCCATTCCACACAAATCTTTTGTTTTGGTAAAGTGTAATAATGTGCCATTAGGGCAAATAATTCTACAAACCAAAGTAAACAAAAAACAAAAGAAAAGAAAAACAATCAACACAAAAACAAAACATGCATAAGAAAAAATTAAAAATCCGTCATTCCACCTTCTCTTCTCCACACTTTGTCCTTTCGACAAGTTTTCAACAAAAAAAAAAAAACAAAAAAAACAATGAAAAAACTTGAAATGCGAAAATTCTTATTTTGCTTTTATTTTTGTTCATTTTCTATTTTTTTTCTTTTGTATCTTATTTTACCTCTTGTTACGCAAAATTTTATGAATGACTCAAATAAAAAAAATTGAAAAACTAAACGGATTTTTTTTTTCCCATTCTGTTTATTATTATTTTTCGTTTTCTTCCCTCTTTATTTTTTTTTTTTTATTTTTGCTAAATTAATTTTTTTTAAATTTTTCTATTTTTTTTTTTGGTTTTTTGCTTTGTGATCATTTTTGTTGTATTTATATGTCTTTCTCTTTCTAAGAAATATAAGATTTCTTTCTCTTTCTAATAATATATTTATTGCTGTTGTTTTTTAATATTATTTTTAATGCTTTTTTGTTTTTGTTTTTGTTGTTACTGTCGAGTAAGCTTTCAAATATGTGAAGTACCGTTATATCGGAGAATGTTTATATCATCATGTATTTTTTTTTGTGATTTTTGCGCTTTTGTTTTTTTGCTTTTTGTCAGTTGAAAGTTTTTCTGTTTTATTGTCAGAATTATAGTTTTTTTTTTGGTTTTGATCCATCGTTTGAAATATGAATCTGTATAGTTATTATAAATCTAACGGTACGTTAGTTTTTGAATTAATTTTTTTGTTAAAACGTAACTTAATTTATTGAAGACAAAAAACTTTTCAGAGGTTGTTTAGTTGGAAGAAAATTATTTTTGTTTTTATATTGTGCATTAAATTGACGTTTTCTATTTAACTGCTCCCTGATGTAGTTATATATGTATTTTGTTGTGACAAAAGCTCTGCTTTCACGTTTGCTGCACAATTTCTGCTTTCAATCTTTTGTATTAGTGTAATGGAATCAAGTCAAAATAATTTGACTATATTGGTATTTACATTAAGTGAAAGTTTGTTTGAAAATATCTCTCCCTACATCCATATACCAATGCAACATAGCGTAAAACGCGGTAATATGATCATCAACAGTTATCAGAATGTTTTGATAGATTTATTTTTGTTTTTTGCCCGAAATTTTTTGTCAATGAACATTTGAAGCATATATTATGTATGTACATATGTTTGTATGTATGTATGTATTATGAACACAAAGTAATTGTTGCTTAACAAAATCAAGTAGATTAATATACAAACCGACGAGTTGAAATGTACAATAGTTTAAATTTATCATATCAAATGAAATGAAAACATTCATGCAATATGACTAAAGAGTTATCATGATGTTGAGGTAGAAAATTAAGGTTTAAGAAAACCTAAAGATATTATTTACATGACCATATCAATTATTATCCTATTATTAACCTGGATCAATATTTTTTTTTTATTTAATCTGTTATTTTAATAATATCGTTAACATTTAATTTTCCCAAAAAAAATTTTGCGTTGTTTTTTTCTTGTTAAAAAATTGGGTCATAATAAGAAACTAAAAAATGAAGATTAAACTTCAAAAAAAAAAAAAAAAAAACAATAAAAATTTGCGAAAATTTTGGAAGCAAAAAAAGAAATGGTTATTAGAGAAAGATACAGAGCCGAAGTAATAAAATTGAATGTATAACATATAAGTAATTAAATTTTAAATTCAAATCTATAATATTCAAAAATACAGGTGCGTCTTCAAATGTTTGTTTTTTTTTTTACTGTTTTGCCAGTGTTAAAACTTTTGTATATACATATTTCATGATCCGTATAAAATATTCCAATACCTATACATATGTATACGCATGAAAATGTAAGCTTATAGATTGACTAGTTATGTAAGCTTATAGACTATAAATAGTTAATCTAATTTTGTATTATTAATCGTTTTAAAAACCTGAACTTAATTAAGAAACAATAAAATAAATAGCTATGAGTTGAACTTTTTTAGTAGGTGCAAACATATTTTAAACATTTAATATAAATAAATTTTATTCGTATTATTTTTACATCATAAAAAAATATATTCAGCAAATACTTAAATTAATTAAAATATATTCAGAGAAGGAAAATTTCATGGCTGAAAATCTTAGAACATGGCTTAACATTTCTAAAAAATCCCTATTTAGAGTTGCTGTTAATAAAATCCAAATAGCCAACATGATAGACAAAGACAACATTCGTTAGCGGATGCGGCACTTAAAGATAGAGATATTCAGCAAATGAATATTCATATGTGTATGTACATATGTATGTACATATTAAATTGAAAATGCCTTTAAACAAATTATTTAAATGGTTTCACAGTTGCTTATACAGCAGAATTGGCAATCGGGTTAGAAAATACTTTATAACGTTATGTCAGGAAGTAGCTCTAAGCAGATATTGAGGAAAAGTTGGAGGGTAAATTAGAAACAAACATAGAAAGATTCTTATTAAATCGTTACAAATTTTAGAACGGAACACAAGAGTACCACCGGATAGGATGGAACACATTAGATGAAAGCATGTTGCAGATTCTAATAGTCCTCACAATGAATGATAATGAGTTTCCATAAACCAGTTTTGAGCCACCTACGAATTCCACTGTATAAAAATGAATACTTGGTACCTCTCAAATTATAACTTGTTTTAGTGGCATAATTGATTTTAGTTAAATAGAGCAAGTGTAATTATCTACAATATATTTACAAAAGAAGGGAATATTTAAAGAGCAGTTAAAAGCTTAAGATACTTTGCTTCAAAAATATAAAAATTAATTAAATCTGGCAATACTTGAGTTAATTTAAATCAATTTTTTAAAATATGGTTATATAAAAATTTGTGTTTTTTTTACTAATTTTTAAAGTTTTTCAATTTCTTCATCATACTTACTTATGTGGCCAAAGATCAGAATATATAAGGAAAAAACTCAAGAAGAAAAATAAAAAAAAAAGAAGGAGAGAGAAAGGTGATAACAAGAAAAAGCTAAGAAATAAAATTAAATAATAGGAAAAAAAGCTAAAATGATTAATCTTGTAGTACA
Organism: Poecilobothrus nobilitatus; assembly: GCA_947095535.1. Classification (NCBI taxonomy): domain Eukaryota; kingdom Metazoa; phylum Arthropoda; class Insecta; order Diptera; family Dolichopodidae; genus Poecilobothrus; species Poecilobothrus nobilitatus. The sequence continues at coordinate 33,190,724 of OX352774.1, forward strand.
GAAAAACGAAAAAAAAAAAACAAACAAAGTAACCGAATAGGTCATGTTCGAGTTTTATGTTGCGTGTCAAATATAAACTTTTCTTTAAATTTTGTTTTGTTTTTTTTTTCGTGGTTTCAGTTTAACTTCAAAAAGCTGCTTTCTGTATTTGGTTTCTTTGAAGTTTGAGTTTTTTTTTTTTAGTACTTGTTTAAAATAAAAATAAAAAATGGGGTACCTATGTATTAATGTTCACACGTACAAACCAGTAAATATTTCAAAGATATTTTTTTTTTTGATGAAAATTTTAAAAAGATTTTTTTTTTTTTTTAATTATGAAAAATTGTAAGTTTTTCTGGTTTGTTTTTTTTTTTTTTTTTTATAAAATAACGGAATTATTAATGATTTCTTGTTTTGGATTATTTTCTTTTTTTTTTGGTTCTCTGATTTCAGATCTAGTAGATTTTTTACAAGCTTTCAAATTAATCAAATTTTGAATGGTTCATTAAAGATTAATAACAATATTGTTATGAGTTGTTTAAAACAAAGGAAATCTTTAAATTTAACTGGTTTTTATACTTTTTACTTTTAATTTCATATTATAATTTTTAATCATTTTTGGAATGGTAATATTTCAACTATTTTGCCATCCATTTGTTTACTAAATCTTCTAGAATCCAAAATTTGTTGAAATTGATAAATTGAAAATTCAAATTATTAAAAGGAATCGATTACTTAAATTTTAATTAAATTTTTATTGAAATGTTGAAGGACGATTCTAATGGTAGATTGATTCATGATTTTAGTAAAGACTTGTTTTAGAATAGAATATAATAAAAAAGTAAAGTAAGCGACTGATTAAAATGAAAGATTCATAAGGAAAATTATAATATAGGGTATGTTATGATAAATTTGTACTCGTTATTATAGTATTTAAAAAGTATCTATGTACAAGTATCTATGTAAGTAAATAATAAATATACATAATAGTATGTAAATAATAAATAAAATATTTTATTATATTATATTACAGAATAATTGGATAATTATTGTTGGTGAGAGATGACTCGGTGACTCGGTGACATGGTGACGATTCAATTCCCATATTTCAGATAAGTATAGATTTAAATATTTTGTTGATGTGTTTCTTTGTGTTTTTTTTATTTTCAATTGTAGGTGGATCCATTATGTAATGCGCAGACGGAACATATATAATATATTGATATTATATTTCTTCCACCTTCGCTAATAAAATTATTTTATGAAGGTCGATGTAAAATATCCAAAAGTCAGTTAAAGGTACTAAATAAATTTGTTTCAAAAACCAAACTTTAGTTAAAAGGATGTTTTGAAGAAAGAGATTAATATTATTTTCCTATCAACTTTATCGAACAAATGTAATATAAACCATATGGTTCCATAAGTTTAATGTGCACATGCCAAACTGGTTGCCATTATCTGTTTCATCATTTTAACAGTTTTACAGTCTAATGGTTACAAAAGTTATATATACATGAACGCAGAAAACTAAGTTTCATTTTTTAAATATGTAATTAGTGCTTTTTAGGACAGCTATAAAATTGTTTATTCATTTTATACTTATTATTTAATTAATTTTTTTTATTTATTTACGTTTTCATTTAATTTGAAAAAAGTGGGATTGCATATACAATCCGCTTTCGGTTCAAGTTCGAGGTCAGTGATTTAATATTTAAATAAAATTACATATTTAGTAATGCTATATTTCTTAGGAATGGCGATTACGTTGTTTTGTTTTTGTTTTTAATGTTTAATGGGTCTTAGTTTTGAGATATTTATTTATCAAATAAGATTTTACAAAAATTAAGATAAAAAAATATTGGTATTAAAAGTAAATTAATAGATAACATAAGTTAAAGATAAGGTATATATGTAATAATCTTTTCTAGCTGCATATAATATGTAAATTTTTGTAAAATACACATTTTTTACTTGTATACATAGGTAAATAATAAAAAAGAAATCGGAATACATTAAGCACACGCACACCTGATATGTTAATGTTTCTAATTTGAATTTGAATGTTACTATTTTAACTAAAAATTTTTGCGAAGTTGAAAACTTTATCCAAAAGTCAAAACTTTATCCATTTGTCACTTTAAATTTTAATAGAAACCTTGACCTTAACTCGAAGCAAAAGAAGAAAACATGCAAATATCAAAAAAAAAAAACAAAAATGCAGCTATCAAAAATATTATGTACCTACATGTATTGTGATTCATAAACTCAATATTTATACCTAAAGTTAATGTGATTTGTAATTTTTCTAAAATAGGTATCATAATATGTATATGTGTATGTACTATACGTAACAAGGAAGCCTAAAAATATTTCTTAAAAAAAAAATGAATGACTTCAATCCAAAAAATGCAAGTATATTTGTACATGGGGGCTTGGTGGCCTAATGGGTCAGAGCGAGGGAGTGTAAAATACGAATCCCATAAAATATGCTGTAAACACCGAGGGAGTGTGAATTCGAATCCCACACACGTCGTAAGAGTTATTCCCTCATACGAATCCTGTTCAGCCAAACCACAATTTTATGGTTTATAAGGAAAGAAAGGTATGAAACGAAGAGTACAAGGATCATCGTAAATAATCGTCTGGATTGGCCCATAGACTTTTTTTTTTAGAAATTTCTACTTGTCTTAACAAATACTTTAAATTTTTATGTGTGTGATTTGACACCTTTTGTAACATATTTTAAAGCTACCGTGTTTGTTGGTTGTTTTTGCATCTTCCTACTAGTGTAGATGTATAGTGATGATATATACTATAATTTTAAAAGCAAGTATTTTTTTACATCAAACATTACTTTGGTATAAGGGTTTTCAATTTTTATACCTAATACTGTAATTTTTTTTACTGTTTTCTGTTTTTTGAAGTGTGTGCGCAAATTATATCCATTTTCTTCATGAAAAGGATCTAAATTCTTCGCCAAATTATAATAGTATAATAATTTAGGCCACTGCTATTCTAGTTAAGTTCAAAACATTTTTTTGTTTTGAAATAGCATTAATTTAAAATTCGCAACAAGTAAACCAATTTAAGAAATTTGCACAATTTTTAAAACTGTTAAAGATAAAACGAAAAAGACATTAAATATTTTCGATTAAATTTTTTTTTTTTGAAAAAAAATAAAAGGTATTTTTTTTTGTTTTCTGTTTTTTTTTTTTTTAAGTACTTATAATAGGTGTAATCAATCTTAAAATCATTGACAAGTTTTTGAAAATATTTTAATGTTTTAAAATTACTGACATAATGAAAATATATATGTATTATGGCTTAGTAGGTATACATATAAGCACTTTTTTGTTTCTTATAATAAAATATTTTAATTTTAAAGTTTAAAAATTTTATTTGTCAAAAGACAAAAAAAAAAAAAATATAAGAAAACAAGAAACTTTTCTCTCTTCATTTTTTTTTTTTTTCTTTGCTTTAAATTTAATTTGACATGTTCAGTATTCTAACTGTGATGACACTTTATAATGTTATTATTGGAGTAATGAAGTGATACGTGATAATTTTTTTTTTTAGTTTTTGATCTTTTAAAAAAAAATGTATAGGTATACTACTGTTGAATTAATAATTAAATATACTTATTTATTTTAATTTTTATTATTATTGGTAATAATTGATTGTAGGCTCAATTGTTTGTTATCTAAACGGTAATAAATTTCAAAAACAAAAAACTAAAAAAAAAATTTGACATTTCTTCACGAACAAAAATATTAATAGAAACAAAATAATATATTATGTATACATATATAGAAATTAATAGGTACTAAATATTTAATAATATAGATAATAGGTATAATTTATTGTTTGTGAGAAGATATTATTTTGAATTTAAAATTTTTTTATTTATTTGTTCACGATTTGGGTATGGAAAATCGGGGAAAAAAAATTGTTTTACAAAAGCTCCTAAGAGAAAAGCTGAAACGATAAAAGACTATATATAAAATCGCCGAAGACAAAAGATGCTACGACGAAATCTATTTGAAAAAAGTAACAACCTTTTTTTTGTTTTTTTTTATTGCATTTCTCTGCCACATAAATGTGGACATGAAATTACATAGCCTTTCCTGTTCCGGCACGACTGTTAATATCGTAAGGGGGAATAACTCTTACGACGTGTGTGGAATTCGAGCCTGAACCTTACGATTTTGTAAAGAACTGTAATATTCCCCTTATTTTAGGATTTCACATATTCACATTATATATACATAAGTATATTCTGGAGAAAAAGAAATACTCTGAATTTTTTGTGTATTCTGATATTCTGAATATTCTGGATATTATCCTAATTTTGAATCCAACTCTAAAATCTTAAAAATCAAACATATATCATATCAAATCAATTAGATGGATTTTTTCTCTTTAGGCTTTTTTCTATTGAGCATCTTTTGTCATAGGAGATTTTTTTCATAAATTTTTGAAATTGAAAAAAAGATCTTTGATCCTAGAGAACTTTTAAACAGAGTTGAAACGTACAACTCCCCTTTATTCACTCTTTTAATAGATGGTTCATAATTAAAAAATTTTGTAATAATTTAATAATGAACAATTTTTAAAAATATATTAAATGTCATATTTTTTTTCTAGTACATCTGTAGATAAGTATTTAACAGATGTTATTTAGACAAACTATCGACTTAAAAACTTTTTTTTTTATTTTAGGTTTAGTCATTTGCTATACAGTACGGTTATGTCAACAAAAAGTTAAAAAAATACTTATAAGAACTTGAATCTCTGAAATTCGGAAAAACTGGATTTAATTTGTATTATTTGTAGTATAGAACCAATTATTGTTTTTAAAAATAAAATTATTAAATATTAAATGAACGTTTCGACATTCAGCTTTTGATTAGTTTTTTTTTTGTATCTATACTATTTAAGCGTAATTTATATTCAACAGGTACTTATTATGATAGCTTGACGGATAATAACTATAATTTATCACTGCTCAATGTATAAAATAAATTGTTATGTAACTTTTCTAAGATTAAACGTCGAGAAACGGATTAACCATATGTAACAAAACAAAAAGTTGCAACTTGACAGAATTACATCAAATATTAATTTTTCCGTTATTATAAGTAACGAGGAAGAGTGCAGTAGAGTAGACTTTGTCAACTCTGGGAGACCCGTATGAACGTAATATATCCTATTATAAAACTTGATCATCTTTTAAAAACATTCAGATGTTTTAGTACCGAACTACAGAGATATATTTATGTAAATTGTGGAGTTGTATGACAGCTACCCGAATCTATTGCGCCTAGCTTCATTAAGTTCCAAGAAATGCAAGAAGCCTAAACCGGCTGCATTAGATCAATCAAATTTTACAAAAGTTTTTGGCATGCAACTCGACACTTTTTCACTAAATTTCAGATAGCTAGACTTAATAGACACTGAGTTATTTTCATTTAAAAAGAGAAGTTGTATGGCAACTACCCATATCATCATATCATCTGTCATATCATCACAACCAAATTTTACAGAAGTTATTGCCATAAAACTGTATTATCATTCGCAAAATTTCAGATACCTAGATTGAACAGACACTGGGTTATTTCCATTTAAACAAAGAAGTTGTATGGCAGCTATTCGAACCCGGCTGCCGAAAATGCTGGAGTTAAATAGCAAAACTAACAATTTTACAAAAGTGACGTAAAAAAATTTTCAGCCTCCCAGCTCCTCTATTTTTTGAGTTATCGTGCGGACAGACACTGAGTTCTTTTCATTTAAAAAGAGATTTTGTATGGCAGCTACCCGAACCCGTCGCACCACCACAACCAAATTTTGCAGAAGTTGTTGCCATAAATCATTTGCACAAGTTGTTGCCTTGATCATTATTTGCAAGATTTCAGACGCCTAGCTTTATTAACTTCCAAGAGGTGCAAGAAGCCTGAACCGGCTGCTCTAGACCAACCAAATTTTACAAAAGTTGTTCGCATATAACTCGACACCTCTTTACTAAATTTCAGATTCCTAGCTTCAATAAACACTGAGTTATTCTCATTTAACCGGATAAGTTGTATGGCAGCTACCCGAACCCGTCGCACCACCACAACCAAATTTTGCAAAAATTGTTGCCATAAAACTTGATCATTATTTGCAAGATTTCAGACGCCTAGCTTTATTAACTTCCAAGAGGTGCAAGAAGCCTGAACCGGTTGCTCTAGACCAACCAAATTTTACAAAAGTTGTTGGCATGTAATTCGACACCTCTTTACTAAATTTCAGATTCCTAGCTTCAATAAACACTGAGTTATTCTCATTTAAACGGAGAAGTTGTATGGCAGCTATCCGAACCCGCCGCACCAACACAACCAAATTTTACAGAAGTTGTTGCCATAAAGCTTGATCATCATTTGCAAAATTTCAGAAACCTAGCTTGAATAGATACTGAGTTATTTCTATATAAAGAAAGAAGTTGTATGGCAGCTACTCGAACCCGCCGTCCGAAAATGTTGGATTTAAATAGCAAAACTAACAATTTTGCAAAAGTGACGTAAAAAAAATTTCAGCCTCCTAGCTCCTTTATTTTTTGAGTTATCGTGCGGACGGACGGACGTACATGGCTTAATCGACTCAGAATTCGATTCTGAGCCGATCCATACCTTTGACACTATATCTAGCTCGACTCCTTTAAGGTGTCACAAACGTAATGGCAAATTTATTATACCCTTGAACATAGTTCATACGGGTATAAAAATACTGCAAAACGGAAAAAATGTATATTAACAAAATAATTAAGCAGAAAAATTTAGTACTGACATATTATTTTAGATTCCATTGATTAACATAAAAGAACAGATTGATAAAACGTCATTGAACGTCAAAACGTCATGTTTTTTAAAATTAAAATTAAAATCCTTTAAAATATACATATAACTAACATTCATTATTTAATAAAAAACATAAAATACGATATTTAAAAAAATTAAGGTAATTACAATGGCACCAAAATTTATCATTGCTCAAATTTTTTAATGTATGCATTTCTCCTAGGAGTGGTGTCTGTCTGTCTATCTGCGGTCAGCTATAAATGGACAGCTGAACGGAATTCGATAAAATTTAATATTTAAGATTTTGATGTAAATATCTCGATTTGAAAAGTTTTTAGTATAAATCCGGCAGCCCCATGTGCCATTGCACTTTACTAGGGTCATTGTTACATTTATTACAAATATTTTGAGAAAGAAAGATATTATGAAAAAGGTTATTAAGATAGAGCTGCTAAACAATTAAAGAGTAACAACTTCTTTATATAACACTTTTTGATTCCACAAACTTTTAGGTTCATTCTCATGATTTTCACATGATTTTTTTTAGTCAGCCATTTTTACTAGTATGAAATTTATTTTGTGTCAAACATTCTTTTTTTCAATTTTATAAATTTCTGCATGAAATATAGATAATATATAAAATGTACAAATATGCAGATAGCTTATACAATTCATATTTATATACATATATGTATAAATAATTATAAATTATATACATATAGCTCTTATATAATGTAAATAGCCTCATTAAGAAAAAAAAAACAAATATTTAGTTTTCCTATTCTTGCGATCGGTTCTGTGTTGGACACACCTGATTTCTTTTTTTTTTAAATTAATTTCGAACTTTTCCTAATATTAAAAAACAAACAATAAAAACAAAAAAAATTGTTTCGATTGACTAAATTTTCATTTAATTTTAATTATAATTATTCCCATCTTTCATTAATTCATTAAATTAATAACAAAATTTTTCTAACTAAAAACAAAAATTTGAATCATTTTAATAAAAGTAAAAGAAAAAAAAAAGTTTTGCAACATGAGATAAATTTATCGCATGAATCATTTTTATATGAGTATTCGTAATTCTAACGACCTATTTAAATATGAAACCTATCTTTTTTTTTTAGTCTAGTCTACTAAAAATAAAATTCTCAGACTTCTACTAAAAAAAAAGAAATCTAAAGAAAAAAAAAAAAAATTAACAATTATTTTTATAGGGAAATCATTCAAAAGTCTGGAAACAATGGGAAAATATTATTTTTTTTTAAAAAAAAAAAGACGACCTATGATTAATAGTTTTTCACATAAATATTCTTATTATAACCAGAAATATGAGATTTTTATTCTATTTTCTTTTTTCACTAAAGACTCGATATAAGAATAGAATAGTTTTGTTTTTCGGTGGTCAGAAATATCAAATAACATCATCGTCTAACGTTTTTATTTTCATATTTTTTTCATTTTTATTTACTTTTCTTTTGTTTTTAATTGTTACTTGCTTTATACAAACTTTTCTAAACTTTTTTTTTTTTCAATTTAAATTTTATCTAAAGTTTAGATAATGAGAAAGTGTCATATTTTGTCATGGTATATTTCATGTGATTTTTAAATCATATTTAGGAATATTACAAAATTTTTTGATTTTTAAAATATAGGTAGGTATTAAAATAACTAATAATTATTTTAAAATCGTTTGTCTATCAGGTTGTCGTTTTTTATTATATGTACAAGTGGAAATAAACGTAAATGGAATATAATAAGAATTTTAGCAGATTTTTAATAGATAGGTATATAAAGACAGTCATATAAAGACAGTTATAGACTTTCAGTTCATGCCATTAATTATATGGAAAGAAAACCTAACTATCTTATGCTTTACTTAATAAAAATTTACCATATAAAGAGAAGAAGTTTGTAACTTTCTACACCTTACACGGTATATGTGCATCTTTACGAAAAAATTGTGTAATCACCTTCGCTAAAAGTATATGAAAAGTATGATTTGTACATAATAGATATACGTTAATAAAAGAACATGTATATAAGATATCATTTGTATAAGTGCATATCATATTTATTATCTAAAAAAGACAAGGTTACAATTCAAAAGTGAAAATAATTTTATAAAAATACTTTTATTTGATTTAAAAATATTTAAAGTGTGGGGCATTCAATTAGTAGCTCATTCAAAATTATTATTTTCAATAGAATGTTGATTACTATACACTGTAGCTGTTGTACACGACCATCAAACACTAAATAATATTTTTATTTGTACGCCATCTATTATCTGATACAAGAATTATTTATTTTATTTTACGATATAAATGATTAATCACTACGCCATCATTCAGATAGTATTAGATTCGAATAATAATAGGCGTATTCATTGTTCCCTTACAGTTCAACTCCCAATTAATTTTTTTCGCATCCTTGTCCTATCCTCTTCTATCCCTATTCCTATCTCTATATCCCTATTATTAGAGGTTTTATCCTATTATATATATATATATATATAGATATTTTATTCTATGTATATATTTGCTAAAAGGAGAGGTGGATTTAGTGAATATGAAACTGACTCTACCATATATTATCTGACATTACCGGGGTGTTCTTCGTGTTTTTGGAAAATTCCCACCTCCTTTAGGTAAAAAAATCTATTAGTAATCATTCAGTATATATGTACTTCTACCATTATTTTGATTTTATTCAAATTATTTTATTGAGTTAAGAAAAATTTGTCGAAGAAAATTAATTTACTTGATAGAGCCATTCATAAAACTTTTTTAGGATGCTAAAATTTAGTTTAAACTAAATAAGATAATAAAAACCGTTTTAAAAGCTACAAATCACCTAAAACTACAATTCAGAATAAAAAACGAGATTTGATGTACAATACACAAAATAAAACTGTTTCATATATTAATTGGAGAAGAATCATTTAAAACTATTTAAGAATATTAATATTTAGTTTTAAGTTGATAAAAGTCAACTAAACCTAAGATTATAATTAAACAATCATTATATGTATATACATACATAATATGTATGTACATATAATGTTTTCGTTCCTTTTACAGAGCAAACTATACTCTTCTCTACTCCCAACTACATACACCAACCTTCGAGAAAGGGTATATAGATAGGAGTAAATACGATTATGTTAAGTTAGCGTTCCATTCATCAACTACTTCCTACTACTCTTAACTACTCTTTTCGTGTAAAAGGAACGCAAACAAATATATCAAAAACGATTAAATTTTTTTTTTTTATATTTATTTAAAAAATTTGTACTTTTCCTAACACATTTCTAAAAATTTTAACTTAATTTTTAATTTTTATTTTAATTTATTATTATTCTTTGGAATCAGTTTAGAGGGTATGCAGTAGATACTCGTATAACTAAAACAGAAATAGCAATTAAAAATAATAACAAATTTTTTTTTTTTAATGACCTTTTAATGAGACAGTAATTTGATGACAATTAAACTCATATAACATTTAAAAAAAAAAAAAAAAAAAACAAAAAAAAAAAATTTTTTTTTTCTTTTTTACAACTTGTCGTTATTAAAACTTAACTTACATTTGGGTTTCCAAAAGGTACAAAAAAAAAACAACAACAACAAAAAAAAAGTGCAGTTTATGAGAAGGTATGCACTATGAATTGTTTTTAACTCATTTTAATGTTTGTTTTTTTGCTTTTTTTGTTTTTTTGTTTTATTGTTTTGAGTGTGTAATATGATTTCAGTGAAATCATGTTATTCTGCATTCCAATCTAACAAAAATGTCTTTGCTATTTAGAGTAATTTTGTTGAATATCTGGGAAATTTGTTTATTATTATTGTTTGTTGTTATTTTATATGGGTACGGTAAATTGCCAACTGGTAAAAAAAAAAGAAGAAAAATAAATAAATAATGAATACCGATGCAATGTTTTATTTTTTTGTTTTTTTTTTGTTATGTAAACGCCGCAATGTGATCATATAATTTCCCAAGATCTTATATGACATACTTTAATAGTTTAATTTTATTACACAGTAAACCAAAAATTATATGAAGGGATTTGAAACAAATAGAAAACAAAAAAACAAAAAGAAAAAAACAAAACAAATACCTAGGTACTATAAAAGTAATATTGTAAAGGTGTCCATTTTGACCCATTTTTTTTTTTTCTTCAGTTAAATTTATTGTTGAAATGACAGAATAGACATGCAATGTGATTACAAACTACATATATATACATACATATGTTTGTAAAATTGAATAGGTAATATAGAAAAAAATGTGGTTTAAAAGATAATGAATGCATTTGGGTTGTGGCTTTTAATAGAAAAATGATTTTTTTTTTTTTTTGTTCATTCTAAATTCTAATGTTATAAGGAATTTTGTTAGTTTTTATTGATTTGAAGAAGGTATTTTAAAATTTTTTATATTTGCACAACGTGCATTTAAACCAAAAGATACAATTTTTTTTTGTTTTTGCCTGCGGAAGTATTTGATCTTTAAAAGATGCATAAAGAAAGTTACTTTCTACATACAGTAGTCAAAATAATAGAATAAACAGACTAGGTATATAATGTCAGTATTTAATGGGTTAAGAATATTATATGGAAATAGAAATAAAGTAGCTATTCATTTTAAATTATAAGAATAGGATTAAATTAAAATTCTAATAGATGTAAAGTTGATTCTTTGAATTTCTGTACAATATAAATATACGAATCAAGTAACATGTGTGTTGGCAATTTATTGCACTTTTTAGAAGAAGTAAAAAAAGTAGAAATCCAATTCTAAAAGCTAATGAGATTCCACAACTTATCGAAATGCCTAGTTGTAGATATCCATGTCATCATAAACAATAACTCGTAAGACTACCTTAGTACTTAAATATTTAATCTAGTTTAAAGCACCAAAAAATGAACAAAATTAAACAGTTATAACTTAAAAATATTTACTGTTTCCCTGCTCTTTTTTCTATTGAAGATTAAAAATTTTCTTATCATTTTTTAACACATATTCTTTTTTTAAATTGAAACCTCCATATTTTACAGTTTTTTAAACCGATTAGATTGAACCCGATCAGTAGGGAGAAAATATGAGGCAAATAGGATATTAAGCAAAAGTTACAGGGTAAATTTAGAAACGAACTTAAAGCAGTTCTCACGAATGGTTATACTTTCTGGTTATAGTTAAATACTAAGATAAAAATTAAATTTAATAAAATTATTTAAGGTTTTAGGTAGAGCTTTGAAATCAAATTAGAATAAATTATTAAACCTGTGATTTTTCGTTATAAATTTATACAAAAGTTTTGACATTGTCTAAATCTAATACGTACACTATAGAATGATGTAAAGGTGTAAAATTTCAATATAATAAAAAAAATCTGATTATTATTTTTATATGCAACAGACGGTAACACTACCCAATATCCTTATAATGATACCGCTAAAATCCTTCGAAGTTGTACCCTATTCAAATTTTTCAAAGCAAATTATTTTTTTTTTTTAATGCATTTCTCTGCCACATTAATGTGGACAGGGAATTACACAGCCTTTCCTGTTCAGGCGTAACTGTAAATGTCGTAAGGGGGAATAACTCTTACGGCGTATGTGGGATTCGAAATCACACTCCTTCGAAGCCACCTCAAACATTATATGAGTTATATGGATATATGGACATATGGCTTAATGGATTTTCTTTGAAGAAAATGTTTCTTAATGTTGCCCAGTTTTCTGCACAGAAAAAAATTTAGCAAAATTTTGATGCAAATCCAGTTACAATTCCAAAAAACTTTTTGAAATGGTGACTTTAAAAACTTTTTGTTTTATATATCGCCCTGATTTATTTATTATGTAACTAAAAAAATTACATTTAGCTAAAAATAGGTCTAATATTTATACAAAATCTAATATGTGCATACATATATTTATAAAGTGTATATAATAAAAGAAATTGTAAGATCGTAAATAAAAATCAGTTAAAAGCTGTTACAATTTGTAAAAAACAAAAAGGTTATGAACTTAGATATACCTTTTTGCTTTTTCAAATTATAACCGCTTTTAACTGATTTTTATTTACAATTTTACAATTTCATTGAAATTATGTAATATTTTGAATATTGCGTTACAATAAATTATCAATCAATAAGAATTTTACATAGAAATTACATTTGATTCATTTATTCTTCTAATAACAGCTGCTGTTATCGGTTAAATGATTTTTGTTTTTATTTTTAACATTTTTAACTCTTATTGCATAGAGAAAATGCCAATCAATTCAAATCAATCAATTCATTTTTTTAAATTTAACTGGAATTTAATAATAAAAAAAAAATAAAAAAAAAAAATTAATAATTTATACCTAGGAAGTGGCAAAAATATGTGATAAACAAAAACATTGGATTAGCTTGTATAAATAATTAAAAAAAATCTGGGAATATGGTATTGATTTCTAGTTTCCTGTTTTCCATAAGAAAAAAAAATAAAACAGAAGGTTTCAAGAGAAAAAAAAATATAACCTAGTATTGCAACAAAAAACCTAAATAAATTAATACAAAGGTATTTCAAAAATTTAAAGAATCTTTTCAATAAGAAAATTTTTCATTTGTTGTCATCACAAATTCCTGATTATTTTGAATTTTCATGAATAAATTCTTCTAAAATCTTATTGATAGGTATATGCCCTTTGTTGGAGGACCGGTTTATTCATATCTGTTAGTAAGTATAATATCAAAAACAATAAATACGTTACTATTGGCTATTGCAAATCAGTTCTTTTGCAGAGTAGGGCACAATAAATCTAAACTAAAAAAACGAAACCGAAGCGGCTACTTTTCTAATATAAGGTAAGGTTTCGAATCTACACTTTCCGGTGTTAACCAGCGTATTATATACGCTTTTACCCAATGGGCCACCTTTTTATTTAGATATACAAACATATGTATGTATGTATGTATGTATGTACAATGATAAATAACAGTAATACAATAATCGTCACAAAACTTGACATCAATCTCAGCTGAAACTGCTAGTAAGCGTTTAATGCAATAATATCAATTTCTGTAATTTATGTCAAATATTATGACTGTATTTATATGCAATCTTGGCTGTTTTGTTTGCCAGCTCCTCATGTGCGATTTGTGTTTTTATATTTTATCTGTTTTTATATGTATGTGTACATACATATATCTATTATTTAACTATTTTTATATTTCTCTGTCCTCTCAGGGAACACAGAGAAAATTGATCTTGTGAATTAAGAACCTAGTACTCTAAACCTAGTACAGGTAAGTTCAGGGCTGTGATGTATACTTCAAAACATTAATCAATAGGAACAAAATCTATAACAAAAAAAAACAATAGGCTAGAAGAAAAAGTCATATGTATGTATCTATTACATAATAAATATTACGTATTATTTTTTGTAAAGAACACCAAATAAATTCAAACTAAATTAAGGGTAAGGTGAAAAGAATTGCACAATTGCTAGCAAAAAAAAAAATACGTTAAATAATTTTTTACAGTTATGTAAAACAAAATTATTCACCAATCACGAGTGTATAAGTCAAAAACCATGGCATATTTTTTCTTTCTTTAAAATTTTTAATAGGAGAACTTTTTTTATCTTTCTGTTTTCCCCTCTTTAATAACCTTGCTCTACAAAAAAATATGACTAATATTAATGTATCATTTAAAACATAATTTCATAAATAGATGATCTTTTTTTTCTACTTTTACTAAAACAAAAAATACCGTTACTTTTTCATAAACCATCATTTTTAATTTTAGAATTGTATGTATGTATGTATTAATATTTACATGTTGCGAACACTGATCAGCAATCAGCATATGTATTTAATAAAATAATATATGTACATATGTAGATAATATGTATGTTTTGCAAAAATTAAAATTAACAAAAAAACAAAAACGAAGCAAAAATTTTGCGAAAAGATGATTTAAGCATGTTATTGACTTGTTTACACAAAAAATGTCGGAAATTTTTTTGTTTGTTTTTTTTTTTGCGTTAAAATTAAAGAAAAAAAATATTTGTGTTTTTTTTTTTAATTTTAGAACAAAAAAATTCTTAGAAAATATTTTTAAGATCAAAGTGAAAACTTTTTCGATAACATGTAGGTATACAGAATGTAGACAAAAATAATGAAAATCAAAATGAAAATAACAGTAAAATCTGTATAAAAATTGAATGAAATTGAATATTACTCTTTATATTGATGATGATTTGAAAAATATTGTTAAATAGAAAAAGAATTGCAATTAAAAATGTGTTGCTGTGCTGTTTTATATTTTAAGAAATTTTTCAATAAATTCTAAAAAATTTACCATATTAGTGCAAAATTTGCCTTGTACATTTGTCCGTCCATCTGTATCAATATAAAATTTCTTGATACACCGTTGAAGATGGAGGGAGGAATCATGAATTGACTTAAAAAATTAATTAATTAAAATGAATTTCGTTAGAAACAACTGTTTTTATGTAACTGCACGCATTACTGATCTATCACCCCGCGCAAAGTTGGAAAAAACCCTGTTTTAAAATATTTCGGTACATATATCTGATGTTTTGTCAAATATTTTTTGCAATTTAAAAATATCAAGCAAATGATAAGAAACTTTTTTATAATAGCATATGTAGGTACCATTATATGAAATCCAAGTTATGTGCCTCCTGTATATCCGGAACGCTTTTAATTAGAGTTTTACTAGTTTTTAAAGAACGAAGAAGATTGAAGAAAATGTCTATTAATTTTTTCCATTTTTTTTTATATGTATCAAACATTAGAAAAAATATAAATTTGAATGCAAAAAATAGACAAAAAATTTCGAAAATGTTTTTATTGGCTTTTAGAACATGTGTGCCTTTAAAAATCTTTTACTATAATACACTCTGCTTTGTTTATTTTTTAATAGTTGATTTTTGAGGTTTTTATTTTTGTTTTTTTTTTTTTCTTTATAAAAGTTTTAAAGTATTTTGTATTTCATTTTCTGGAAATTTATATTTATAAATTTTATATTTTTATACATAATTATTAATTTTTGTTTTTAAAAATAGTTCTAAGAAAATTTCAATTGACGTTTGTGCCTCTTTAAAAATATGATATAGGGAAAATTTTTCTTAGAATTCATTAATACTTAATTATAGTTGTAAAACTTTTAAATTGTTATGAGGGCTGACCGATAAAATTCTATTGCAGTTTAAAATATTTTTTCTAGTTTTTATTAAAAAAAACAAAAAATATCATAAAAAAAGTACCTAATTAAAAACGAGTAGAATTATTAAAATGGAAACATAATGCTAACTACTAGATAATAATATTCGAAACCTCAAGAGACTTATTGTCAACTCACCATAGAAAACAAATTTGGTCATGCTATGCTCTGTATTTTATTGGCAGTTCTAAAATTTGTACCTAGCTGACTTGCTAATTTTTTAATAATCTCTTCGGAAAACCATAAATGACAAATTAATAATCGCAGAGAATGGACAAAGTTAGTAATTAAGGATCGATTGTCATAATTATATGATATACATCAATAACAATATCGTACTAAACATCCTAGGTCACAATACTTATATAAATAGACTACTCATATTCAGGGAAATAATAATGATAGACAGGCGAAACAGGTTCAATAGAAAAGTTGCAAAATTGATACCTTGATTCGAGCCCGAGAAAAAATATTAAAGATAAATATTTGTTTTAAAAATTCTTTTACTTCCTTTAACCCTCATATTATGGGTAGTTTATAAGATTTTGAAATTCTAATCGGTGGTCTCAGTGGATGTCAGTAATTAGCTCTCACTTTTGAATATGAGGTTTTAACTGACGTTTGAGGCTATTTAGTTGAGGTTTTCGATATCTATTCATTAATAGAAAATAACAGAAGAATTCTCCATCAAATTCTCCGAGGAAAGGAGAATCTTGGGGTTCCTATAATTACAACCTGTAAATATTTTGTCTCAACAACAAGCTATTATACTCACAAACAGTTAATTATTTTTTATTAATAGTCGCGCTGTGGTCAAACACTCCTATACCTATCATTTATTAGATCTTAAACGATCAACTAGATCATTTTAAAATTAAAGATCAATCATTCGAAAAAAAGAAAAAGAAAAAAAGAGACTCTTAGAATATCACTAAATCGCCACAATATTTGAACAATAATAATGGTTTTTAATGGCAAAGTGTCCGATCGGTAGACATACAAAAACACTTTTGCAAAAGCTGCAAAGATTAAGAGAAAGAGAAGTCCATGTTTTACCAATTGTGTGAATATTCGACTCTTATTCTAAAAAGAAGAAAATTTCTAGAGAAATTTCGATTCTTTTCCATTTCTCGGAGTTAGACTTAGTCAATTTCCAGTGCTTTGTACAAAGTTCTCAATTAATTTCATTAGGAGAAAACTGGTCCAAAATATCAGAACGACCCCGAACTGATCAATAGCCAATGTGTATATCTACAGCCCCTTTTTACCTGTCTGTCTACTACACCACATATTGGGTAATAGGGTATAAAAAATTCAAAGATTGAATAGGTTTTTTTTTTTTTAATTTTTGTCATAACTCATAGTTATCAATAATTTTTATAATAGATTTTTTTTTATTTTTTATTAAGAAATTAACATCTGTAACAGATTATTTGATTTGTAAATAACATTTTCTCATAATTATTATTCATATAATAAATATTTGCATTAAATTAAAAAAAAAAAAAGGATATAAAAAAAAATTATAATAATTTCTAAATTAACAAAGATTAACTAACAGACAACTTAAAATTAACCACAATTAATTATGTATCACTACTTATAAAAACTTAAGAAAATTTATTCAAGTTCATAATTATATTACAATAATTTTCGTAATTGTATAATCCAAAAGTTAATTAATAATTTCAAAAAAAAATTTTTTTATATTATGCAAATTACTGCATATCATAATTTAAAAAGTTTATTTAATATTTTTAACATATAAGGTTTTCCAATTTGAGTGATATGATTTCTTTTCAAAACAAAACACAGTAATTATTAAGCAAATTCAAATGTTTTTTATTTAATGTGAAGTATAATCGATACAATTAAGTTCTGAATAAAACGTCATTCAAATGGCCTCCACGACTTGTTTTGCAGGAACGAATTCGATGAACGCAATTTTTGAGCACTTTTTCCACTAAATCAAGTCGTATGTCATAACAAAACTGTCTGGTGCGAAGAAAATCCACAAATTATTCATGAACAACCATTACATTCACCTAAATTGACAGTTTGATGTGATTTTTGGTCTGGTGGAATCATCGGTCGGTACTTTTTTCGAAATAAAGCTGGTAACACCGTTACTGTCAATGAAGAGTGGTATAGATCGATAATAACCAACTTTTTATGGCTGAAATTGGAAGAAGTTGATCTTGGCAACATATGGTTCCAACTAGACAGGGCTACTTGCCACACAGCACGTGCAACAACCGAATTATTGCAAGAAAAGTTTGGAGATTCGATTATTTCAAGAAATTATGACATTGAATGGCCTCCAAGAAGTTGTGATTTAACACCATTAGACTATTTTTTGTGAGGTTATTTGAATTCATTGGTCTTTAGCAATAAACCAGACTCTCTTCAAGCTTTAGAACTCAATATTGAACGTGCTATTCATGACATACGTCTTGATTTAGTGCATAAAGTGCTCGAAAATTGGGTTCATCAAATTCGTTCCTGTAAAAGAAGTCGTGGAGGCCATTTGAATGATGTTTTATTCAGAACTTAATTGTATCGATTGTACTTCACATTAAATATAAAACATTTGAATTTCCTTAACAATTAGTGTATTTTTTTTTTTAAAGAAATCATATCACTCAAATTGGAAAACTCTATACATATAAATTAAGTCATAAATAATCTACATTATATTACAGTCTACAGTATTACATAAATATTTCAATTATTCAATAGACAGAGTTCTAATTTAATAGATGTATTATAAATTATTTATACAAGTTGATTTCAAATTTCTTTGATAGAGCAATTAAGATTAAAACCTTAAAGCAAACTGAAATAGAAGAACATAAGATGGGATAGGGACCTCGGTGGCCTAATGGGTATAAGAGCGTATGAAATACGCTATAAACACCGAGGGAGTGTGGGTTCGAATTCCACACACGTCGTAAGAGTTATTACGACATTTACAGCCACGACTTAACAGGAAAGGCTATGCAATTTCCTGTCCACATTTATGTGGCAGAGAAATGCAATAAAAAAAAAAAAATATGGGATTTGGTAAAGAATAGATTCAGGGTTGAAAATAAATTTATATATTGTGGTATATGATGCGAGAACGTCGGAAATCCCATTTCCCAAAGCTCTAAAATCCTAAAGTTACAAAATCCCAAAATCATAATCCCAAATCATATAAGGCCGAATTTTAAAATCCCAAACCCGAATAAAGTTAAAATTTGGGAAGTGAACATTATATGAACCACAATGTAAGTTCCTACAAACAATATTGTAAATGCCTTAATTGCATTAGTAAATAAATTTAAGTCATTCATGGAAATTGTAAATGCTTTATTGTAAGAAAATAATTAGGAGGTGTTTCAAAAATTTATTTAGTGGAGGTTTTAGGATGGCAGCGTGCAGTCTATATAGTAGAGTCTGCATTCCCAAAAACTATATGTTGAAAATCCATTAGGAAGGATTGTAGAGTTGTTTATACAAAATGAGAGTTATACGTTTTACCAAAATATAAAATTTTATATTTGTATTTCGAATACATTTTTTATATGTTCTTTGTTCTGAGGTTCCCTCGAGTAGGTACTTCATTGTGCGAGAATGAGATTTTGTATTTTGTGATAAAATTAAAAACATTTTTGAGATTTTGTATTTAGGATTTTGGAAAATGTGATTTCGTACCCAATCCATACGATACATTAAAGTGGTTTTGTATCCAATATCTATTCAATAAATGAAATCAAATGAATCATGTACATATATGTATACATAAGAATTTTAAAAGAATAATTTAGCAAAAACTAACTCAAAAGAATAATTGGGTTGGCTAAGTGGTATAATATTGCACAAATGGGGAAATCCAACAGAGCGATTATCGGTTTTTCCAAATAAAATATTGTTATATAGTATACACGATCATAGAAATGGTATGACAAGGGAAACAGACCCCTGCCATGAAAATAAATTTTTGAAGATGTAAAAGCATAGAAGCACTGTGTAGAGAATAGTGGACTCACAATGAATTATATAAAGTTAAAAAAGATAATATATAGAACAATGAAGATTTCACAAAACCATAATTAGGAAATAAGAAACGAAATTATAATATAAAGTTAAGTCTAAGAACTTAAAACTTATTTTTTATTTGCTTCCAAAAAAGAACAAGATATAGCGATTCATTAGACCTAAATTTCAACACTATGAATATTATTAAAATTTAGATCGCTTATGTTCTAAAGCGTAAAATTAAAAAGTAAAATTTTATTTAGAGTTTTGTGATTAAGAGACTGATTATTCATCATCTCTATAACAGTTCTATCATTATAATGCATTAAAAATAGTAACTCTATTTATTTTATAATTTTCTTCCTGATTTGTAGCGCAAAAATTGGCTTTAAATACAAAAGAAATCATCAATTTGATGAAACAAAAAGATACTATATAATAACGGAGAGAATAAGACAACGACCTTTCATTCTAAAAGTATTGGGGTGAAACCCTGACTGGATCATATAGATTAATAAAAAATAAATGTATAATTAGTGAAATAATTATAATTAAATAAAAAATAAGTATACATGTATATTTTATAGTTTATATCATATCAGATCATATTGTAATACACAATAAAATAATAAAGTATAATACTTGTATAAGATAATAGATGGCGTAGAAATAAAGAAATATTTATGTCACATCATCTTGTACAATCGCTACAGGCTAAGTAATTAACGGCTTAATGAAATTAATGATTCGAGAAACTGAAACTTACTTAAATGTGATTAATAAATTGCTTAGTGGAATGTGGATGCCCTATTCTCCTTAATAGGAGTGGCAAGGAGAAAAAATGTATAACGGAGAGAAATGAAAAAGTTGACGGCTAACGTTGATATAATTAAAATAAATAAAATAAATAAAAACCTTTTCTTTTACCGTTTAATAAATAAAAAAAAATTAACCTTCATAAAAATTAGATTTAATTGTAGCTAAACCAAATTCTTAGAAGAAACACTATAATTATTTTATCTTAAAGCATATTATTGAATCCGCAAATAATTCGAAATAGATGTATAAAAAAACGAGGAAGAGTGCAGTAGAGTAGACTGTGTCAACTCTGGGATACCCGTATGAACGTAATATATCCTGTTTCTATAAAACTTGATCATCTTTTAAAAACATTCAGAGTTTTAGTACCGAACTACAGAGATATATTTATGTAAATTGTGGAGTTGTATGATAGCTACCCGAATCTATTGCGCCTAGCTTCATTAAGTTCCAAGAAATGCAAAAAGCCTGAACCGGCTGCTTTAGACCACTCAAATTTTACAAAAATTTTTGGCATGCAACTCGACACTTTTTCACTAAATTTCAGATAGCTAGCTTCAATAGACACTGAGTTATTTTCATTTAAGAAGAGAAGTTGTATGGCAACTATCCGAACCTGTCATATCATCACAACAAAATTTTACAGAAGTTGTTGCCATAAAACTCGATCATCATTTGCAAAATTTCAGATACCTAGATTGAATAGACACTGGGTTATTTCTATTTAAAGAAAGAAGTTGTATGGCAGCTACCCGAACCCGGGGACAGAAAATGCTGGAGTTAAATAGCAAAACTAACAATTTTACAAAAGTGACGTAAAAAAATTTTCAGCCTCCTAGCTCCTCTATTTTTTGAGTTATCGTGCGGACGGACACTGAGTTCTTTTCATTTAAAAAGAGATTTTGTATGGCAGCTACCCGAACCCGTCGCACCAGCACAACCAAATTTTGTAGAAGTTGTTGCCATAAAACTTGATCATCATTTGCAAAATTTCAGACGCCTAGCTTCATTAGGTTCCAAGAGGTGCAAGAAGTCTGAACCGGCTGCTCTAGACCAAACAAATTTTACAAAAGTTGTTGGCATATAACTCGACACTTCTTTACTAAATTTCAGATTCCTAGCTTCAATAAACACTGTGTTATTCTCATTTAACCGGATAAGTTGTATGGCAGCTACCCGAACCCGCCGCACCACCACAACCAAATTTTACAAAAGTTGTTGCCATAAAACTTGATCATCATTTGCAAAATTTCAGACGCCCAGCTTCATTAGGTTCCAAGAGGTGCAAGAAGTCTGAACCGGCTGCTCTAGACCAACCAAATTTTACAAAAGTTGTTGGTATGTAACTCGACACCTCTTTACTAAATTTCAGATTCCTAGCTTCAATAAACACTGAGTTATTCTCATTTAAACGGAGAAGTTGTATGGCAGCTACCCGAACTCGCTGCACCAGCACAACCAAATTTTACAGAAGTTGTTGCCATAAAACTTGATCATCATTTGCAAAATTTCAGAAACCTAGCTTGAATAGATACTGAGTTATTTCTATATAAAGATAGAAGTTGTATGGCAGCTACTCGAACCGGCCAACCGAAAATGTTGGATTTAAATAGCAAAACTAACAATTTTGCAAAAGTGACGTAAAAAAAATTTCAGACCCCTAGCTCCTTTATTTTTTGAGTTATCGTGCGGACGGACGGACGGACGGACGGACGGACGGACGGACGGACGGACGTACATGGCTTAATCGACTCAGAATTCGATTCTGAGCCGATCCATACCTTTGACACTATATCTAGCTCGACTCCTTTAAGGTGTCACAAACGTAATGGCAAATTTATTATACCCTTGAACATAGTTCATACGGGTATAAAAACAAATTAAAATAATGACACAAGTTATTGCACAACACAACACAACACAATACAATATAAAATATGGTTTTACAAAACGAAACATTGAATTAATTGATAAAAAAAAAAAAAACAAAAAAAAATAATAATGAAAATTATTTTAAATTTCTAATAATAATTAACTCATAAAAAATATCGTATTGCTTTATAAGAATTTTATATAGTAAAAGTGTTGCAAGAAAATGTAATTAAAATATTTTTTAATTACTATAATAACTCGAAATATTAATAAACAAACAGAGAACAAAAACAACAACAACTGCAAAATTGAGATAATGTTTATTTGTATTATGTATATAGATACATACATACATACACATAATATACGAGTAATCGTAATTAAATAAATCATGCGTATAGAGTGTAAGGCAATAATAAATAAGCAGGCAGGCATTGAATGATTCATTATCTTACAAATTTAATACTGTACTTTAGCACATAATTTTCAATGGAATTTTTTATTTTTATTTTTTTTTTTGTATATTTAACATAAACACTAACTATAGTAAGTTGGTCTAAATAGTCTTAAGGTATACAATATATACTGCTTAAAAACTATGAAATGTCAGAATGACAATGAAGTTCAGGTTTACATTTTACGTATTTGAACTTTTACGCTCCGTTACTGAAAATTTTAAATCAATTATAATACATAATTAGAATATTATTACTTAATAAAGTCAAAATCATTATACGGCGTCTATAACTTACCGTTATTCTTTTATTTATTCCTAAAGGAGGTGGGAATCTTTTAAAGACACCAAGAATACTCTCTTGGTAGTTTTAGATTTTAACTTACAAAATTCACTACTCCCTTTGACCAATGAATACAATGAATAGGGGTAAAATCCTTATGAAGCAGTATATTGCCTATGTGTAGGAATAGGAAAAGAAAGGATAGTGATGAAACCCCTAACGTTAAAGCAATATATTGGCTAGTGTGTAGAAAAAGGAATGGATGGGACAGGGCAGGGATGCCAAAAATTTGAATTGGTGAGTGGAACTGTATGATATCAATTTGCCTATTATTATTTCTATTTTACTATCAGTGATAAATCCATCAACATTTAAAACGTATACAGTAGTAACACATTTCTACATGAGATGATAAAGGTAATTATGCACTGGAGCAGCTATTATTATAGTATTAGTATTAATTATTTATAATTATTATTCTTATTCTTATTTTACTATCAGTGGCGAAGTCATCATCAACATGTAGTAGTATGTTGTACCTTTTTGCATCTGGTTTACTTTCTAAGTTATTGATCTTCGTAATATGACTATTTGAAAAACTTCCATGAATATCTCTTAATTATGGTATACAATGTTTTCTTTTAATGGAAAGTTATATTGTAAAGTCATTCAACCTAGTTTAAAGTCCAATTGTTAGATTTTCATATTTAAAATAGCCTTCTTAACTACATTTGGTTTTAAAAGATAATTAAATTAATTTTAATTTTAAGTATGAATAACGTCTTTTCCTTTTATACTAGAGATTCAATCAATTTAAACTTTTAAAACTAATCCTTCCTTAGTTTTATTTATTCCTATGTTTGTTTTCAAAATTAAGACGATAATAAAACTTCGATAAGTGTGGGAAAAAGAAAATTAATTTTTTTTTTTAATGCACTTCTTTGCACATACATAAATGTGGACAGGAAATTACACAGTCTTTCCTGTTCAGGCGTGGCTGTAAATGTCGTAAGAGGAAATAACTCTTACGACGTGTATGGGATTCGAACCCATACTCCCTCGGTGCTTGCAGCGTATTTTATACGCTCTTACTCACTAGGCCACCAAGGCACCGGAAAAAGAAAATTGTTCAATAATTGTGTTTTTAGCTTATTTTCACTTTAAATAAGAAGCAATTCATTTGATGACAAATGTTTTCTGAAGTGTTTAAAGCAACCTTACGAATGTTCCTATAAAATTGATCTTTTACGATTCATAGAAAACTAAAATGGATTAACTAACGGAATATGTCATATCACAAACGATAACTTAATATGGGAAATACTTAAAAATTTAAAAAAAAATTTTTTTAAGTATAGAATATATATATGTACATACATATACATTTTATTATATAATATGTATGTACGTATGAATACAATTAAATTCAATTTGTATGGCATTTAATTTGTCTTTTATCTGTATATAATAATAATATAATCCAATAACATTTTGTATTTTGTGATTTGTTATGATCGCATGCACTATTAATTTTCTGATTTTTTAGCTCAGTTCAGTTTTTCGTTTTTATTTATTTTTATTTTTTGTTCTTATATTTATTTATAAGGAAATCAGCCGGTCAGTCATGTGCTAAATTCCAATGATTTTTTGTTTTCATTTTAGTTGTTTTTTTTTTTTCTGCCTCATCTATTTTATTATTAAATTTTTTTTTTTTATTTTGAACTTATGGTAACTTTATAAATTCATTTCTTAAATAGTTTTCTGACTTCTTACTCTTTATTTTTAGAATATTTTAAAGAATAAAATTATTTTTAAAGCAAAAAAACAAAAAAAAACGATTACATATTTCTTAATAATTTTTAATTCGCTTATAAAATTTAAAATAAAAAAAAACAAAAAGAAAGCTTTGACAATGACATTGAAATTAATCTAGAAATTGTGATATTTTTAATGGGAATTCATCAGAAATTCCAAAACCACCCAATTCAATAATAAAAAAAAAACAAAAAAAAAACCATTAAATACTAAAAAAAAAATGGTTACAAAACAATATTTTAGCATATGACATTCTATTAATTATAAATTTATGTATAATAAAAACAAAAGGGAATTTAGAACAATCGAAACTATATTACGAAATTTAGTTTTATCATCTTGACTTTTTCGTCATTATAAGCATGTAAATGAATCCATAGCCATAAAAATTAAGAAGGCATTAATTCACAAGAGCGTTTCTGAATGTATTACATTGCGCTAAGTATCAACTAATTGCACTTCTTTAACTCCAAAAAGCTCTGAAAAATTTTTTATGCATTCAAAAATTTATATACTTAATTAGTACTTTTGGTACTTTTACGTAAGTAAAGGTACTTTTGATTATCTGTCAAATTTTAAGTATATTCCCGATTACATACACTGTATATTCGAACTAAAAGAGTAATACATGTAAGAAAAATAGTGTCAAGTAAAGTATCTACTGTCGTTATTGAGCGTTATGCTTCAAAAATGAAGAAGGTAACAGATCATTAGACTTAAGTTTCAAAAGTTTCACTATTGTTCAAATTCGAACGTAAGGGTTAAATTAGAATGCGTAATACTTATTTAAATGGAATTTTGTGACTAAGAGGCTGATAACTGATTATCGTTAAGGTTACATCATTTGCTTCTCCATATTTGTAAGGTAATTATGTATTTCAAAACAAATCATCAATTTGATAAAAAGAAAATATATGTACATCGAGGAGAATCATAGAGCGAAAAAAAATTTTGATAGGCTTAGGGCTGCTAAAATTAAAATAAATTCTAAAAAAATGAAAAACGTTATGTAGTCTAAAAATTTATTTATTTTTATTTTTATGTTGGTTCCTTACCAAGGTTCCCTACGACGTACAATGTAATGAGCAAATAAATCAACCTTTCCTTTTTCAAATCTGGTTGCGGTTGCTGTACAAGTATTAAATTATAATTATACTATTTATTTTATTTACATTATAATGTAGTATTATATTTTATGTAATATTTTGAACTGACAGAGGTTTGAATCAGAAACTTGAAGACTGAATCAGAGATTGAAAGGTCGGTGACTTACGCACTAGCGCCATTAGACAGATAAACTAATACTTAAAATAGAATTTAAACGAAAAGTCACGAGGTCTTTTATTTTCTGACATATTTTAATCCAAGCATTCAAATAAGATACCTATATAACATAAATATTTAGTTTCGGTTACTTATTTGTTGATTTAGTCGTTGCCCTTACCGTTGTTATCTTAATTTTGTTTTAAATATCTAGTGTATAATTTAAGAATTGTTAATATGTAAAACTCAATTGATATCTTTGTTTTTTGCAGAAAATTGTCAATGCAGTGGTTTAATTCAGTAATTTTTTTTTTTTTTTGAAGGAATATTAAATAAGTAGGAGTACATTAAGCAAATAAACAAAAACACGAATGAAATTAGTAACAAATTATAGAAAATATTCTGCCTCAAATTGATATCTAATGAACAACTCTAGTAAGTAGTAACTTAATTGAAATTACACAATAAATATAATTTAATTATAATCCATACAAAAAGAAAATATACAATTTCTTATTAGATAGAATTAATTATTTTTACCGATTTAAATCCTTTTCCCACATTTTCTTTTAATCATTACACCGCAAACAAAAAATAATTCACGTGAGAGCCTATTTAATATAACAGACAATAATAATATATCGGTGGAATTTCCCAAGTGTTTTTGATCTGATTTTTGTGGTTCTGGTTATTATTTTAATATAAAGGTCTTGTGCCTTTTGGCTTTTAATTTTACAAGATTCAAAAAAAAAAAAATGTATAGAACTAGAAATGATCTGAATTTTTAATTTAAATTTACCTATAGGCTATTTATATTATTAGTAAGTAAATATAATTTTAAAAACAAATATTGAATAAATTAATAAAAAAAATTTAAGAAAAAAGGTAAAGGCGCCTATCAACATGAAATGTATATACATATGTACAAATGTATGTATATTTATATATACATATATACATATATATTATGTAATATAAAATTTTCTGTTTTATTATTTATTATGTAAAATTTTACACTAAAGTTTTTTCAAAATGGATTATTTGGTTTTTGGGCTTATTAAATTAAAGAAATTTCCAATTGATTAAATTAATATACTGTTAAATTGTTTATTTTAGATTATTTTTTTTTGTGGTTTTAATTGAAGGAAAATTCCAAGAAATGCTAAAAACTTAAATTAATATATATATATATGTATGTACATATTTTAATATTTCAGGCAAGGTAAAATTATTTACATCACAAGATTATATACACAGAGTATTTATAGTTCTAGGATTTTACGCAAAAAGGATGTTAATTATTAGGAGTTATATTATCCATGAATTATTTTATAAAAACAAAATGTTTTCAAACCTATCCCTCTTTTAAAAACAGTTTTTGTTGATCTCAATCTCCTTTATTAGTTCTTTTTTATTGATGGAGATTGAGCTAACGCGACAGTAGTCACTAAACTTTAGGTCTGTTGTGTACGTTCAAAATGTAGAAGAGCGTGGAAGAATCTATTAGGTTTACGTAGGTGTTAAATTTTCCTAAATTTATGATATGC
Organism: Poecilobothrus nobilitatus; assembly: GCA_947095535.1. Lineage (NCBI taxonomy): Eukaryota > Metazoa > Arthropoda > Insecta > Diptera > Dolichopodidae > Poecilobothrus > Poecilobothrus nobilitatus. Next base: position 33,218,845 of record OX352774.1, read on the forward strand.
CACTCTGACGGAAGAAGTTTAGAGGTTGAGCTAACGTGTCAGATCTGTAGTGTACGTTAAAATCTGTAGTGTGTAGTGTACGATCTGTAGTGTACGTTAAAAATGTAGAAGAACGTGAAAGAATCTATTCGATTTTTTAAGTTTCCTTAGATTTATGCCACGATGATACCACTCTGACGGAAGAATCTTAAAAGCTTTTCAGATCCATATCAGAAAGTTCACCTTAAATTAGCGTTTTAGACAAAAAATTTAGCAACCAAGTAAATAATGAAATGGGTCCATATCTAATCACAAATGAGAATACAATATTCCTTATGCCAACAAATAGCAATGAAATAATGGAAATCATAAACACTTTTAAATCTAATGCGTCACCTGGACCTGACGGTATTTCAATAAAACACATCAAATCTATCGGGCATTTAATATCCAACAAACTTGCTGATATAACAAATGAAATTTTACATACTGGCGAATTTCCAGATGCGGCTAAAGAATGTATTATCACTCCGATTTATAAATCAGGAAATAATGCAGACTGTAACAACTATAGACCAATATCTTTAACAAATTGTCTATCTAAAATCATTGAAAAAGTTATTAAACGTCGTCTAATTATGTTCCTTTCTAACTCCAATCTAATTGACGACCACCAATTTGGTTTTCTAAATGGAAGTAGTACAGAATCAGCTGCAGTCGAAGTTGTTAATTTTATAAACACGGCATTAGATAACAACAACTACGCTGTTGCTATCCTTTTAAACCTAAAAAAAGCATTCGACACCGTGAATCATGATATACTACTAAATAATCTTTTTAATATTGGTATTAGAGAAATTGCAGCTAATCTATTTAAGTCCTATTTGGAAGATCGTAAAATTAAAACGAGAATAAATTATTCCATTAGTGAAGAAGCAAGACTACCAATTGGAGTTCCTCAGGGCACAGTTCTTGGTCCAATTCTTTACTTAGCTTATGTAAATAGTTTCAACCAAATTGGACTGAAAGGGCATTATTCAATGTTTGCTGACGATACAATAATTTTATATAAAAGCAAAAACACCAATCAACTGGAAGAAATCATCAATACTGACCTACATAAAGTCAGCGAGTGGTTAAAATTTAGCAGATTAACAATTAACATTTCCAAAACTGAGTTCATATTATTCAAGCAAAAAACTAAAGCAAATATTAATTTATCAATCAACATCAATCAACAACCGATAAAAAGAGTTGAATCAGCCAAATATTTGGGCTTATACATTGATGAAGACCTGGCTTGGAAAACACATACTGAAAAATTAAAAAAATCTATAATGTCAATAATTGGTGCAATTGGAAGATGTCCTAGATTAAGTGAACATGTAGCAAAGTTAGTATTTTACACTCACATCCATTCCAAAATGCGATATTTAATCACAATTTGGAGTCAATGTTCCAAAATTATTATAAACTCGGTTACCGTCCTCATTAATAGAGCCATAAAAATTTTATACAGACTACCTTATGATTACTCAACAACATCATTGTATTCTGATTACAAATTACCCTCTGTTGAACAAACAATATTTTTAGAAAACTGTAAGCTGATTTATAAATTATCAAATAATTTAATGAAAAGCAACCTTAGACTACAAACAAATGATTCAATCCATAATTATCACACAAGGAGTGCAGAGCATTTTTGACTCGGAGCTCCCAGGACGGAAAAGGGTAAAAGAGATGTTATGTTGAACTGTCTAAAAGTTTTCAACAGTCTTCCTAACAATATAAAATATGCCCCAAACATAAGAGTATTTAAAAAATGATTGAAAGCATTACCTACTCAAGTTAATTAAAAAAAAAAAATAAAAAAGAAAAAAAAAATAAGAAAAAATAAAAATTTAAATTGAAATGTAAAGATAATTTTAAAATCTATTATAATGTGTTATATTAAACAATATCTTAATATATTGTATTAGAATATAAGTTAGTTATAAGGAGAGATTTATACCAGTTTTTTATACTGCCTATCTCCTACTATTTTAATAAAAAAAAAAAAAAATTTTGGAACCCCCGCTATTCCCCTTTTATTTCAAGCTTCCTCAGTTAGAGATCCCGTAGAAAAAGAAAAGTTTTAATCTTTGTTTATTTTAAGTTATAAAAATATATGTACATATATAGGTTCTAATATGTTTTGGACATACTTTAAAGTAGCCAACTTTAGGTATAAAATACATACTTTTTTCTAAAATATAAGTATGTTTAATCTTAACATACATAATTGACAACATATTACAAGGTATCATTGACTATGTGAAGTAGAAGATTTTTATTTTTACAATGATTCCCTGAAACAACCTCAAATTAAAATATATTTAAGTATAGATTAAATTAAAACAAAAAATTATTATATTTTAAGATTACTTTAGCATAATCATATAAGTATTATTAGTATAATAAATAATGACGTCAGTTTTGGTTTAGATATCTTCTCTCATTTTCATTTTTAATTTTTTTTTTGCTAAAACATGGCTTTAAAAAAGTTTTTATTGTTCAGTTTTTGCGCATCAGATTATCATTATGTTAACACAAAATTCATTGATAATATTATTATATTTTTTTGATAATTTTGAATTCGAGAACTTTAATGTAGAACTGGAATTTAGATTATATTACAAAAAAAAAATACAGTATTTGAGTATTCTCTTGTCGCACAACATCAAACAAACATTTTTTATAGATGTTACAAAACGAAATAAAGTATAAAAAGAATGTTGCCAGTAGAAAAAGAATTTTAAATATTCATATTCATAATTCATAGATAAAATTTTAATCATTAATGAAAATATTTAGTTAAAATACTTTCTTTTTTTGAATTTAATACCGGTTTTTTAAAATACACGTTATGCAAAAAAAAAAAACAACAAAATGGTGATTTTTAGTAAAATCAAAATAAGATTCGATTTGTCGAAATGATTTTGTTTTTAATATTAAATTTCTATTTTATTTCTATTCTAATTATAATAACTCTACTACCACAATCAACATCACAACTACCAACTCTAAACTTTTGTAAATCATTATTTTAGTTTATAATGGCGCGATGGTTGACGCGAATGTAGTCGAATTTTTAAAAAATTTTGAAGCCGTAGTAGAGAATTCTCAAAATGTATACGTATACATTTATGATATGACTGAAAAGTCAGTGTAAAAAAAGAACCTAATTATTTTAACAACTACACCTAGAACGTTTATTATCACTAGCAGCACTACAAGATAGTTAATAGTCATGTCGTCATTGTGATGGTAGCGTAATTATAACTAGCGCTTCAGTATGTATATTGATTTACTTTCATTTGTTGGTTATGTTTAAGATCATGAAATGCGATAAAGTTTCTTCGCAATAATTGTATTACTAAACAGTTAATCAAAAATTGTCATAGGTAAACCAATATTTAAAACTGTAAAAAATAACAAGTCCTAAACTTTGGTTTAAATATAGGGTTAAACGCATTCTCTAGTAAAGCTTAGTTATAGACATATCGTCTATTGATCACAAGGCGCAAATATAGACGCTTGTGGTTTTATATGTGGCTTTTTATATGTTGATAGAACAGAATCAGAAAATCGTGTACGTCCAAAAATATAGATAAAGCATGGATGCTTTAGAATACCTAATAAATCCAAAAAACCCAGAATTTTATATACCCAAAATTGTGTGATATCAGCTTTATATGTAAGTAGCTGCGCAATGTTTTTTATGGGTCCTTCAATAATTTTGACAAAAATTATTATTTATTAAAACATATGAGTATTAAAATTATACTAACAGGCCTAAATAGCACAGGTATTAGACTGTTGACAACTCATTACGTAAGCGTAGTTTCACATATAATGAAACGTAAAATCTCACCTGATTCAGTTGTCATTCGATATGCGGGTCAAGTTCTTCAAATTAATGACAAACATTAAGTAAATTCTCATTAAATGTAATCAAACCATTTTTTAATTTTTACTTTATAACTCACAGTATAATATTACAAAAAATATAAATAATAAGAATTGCATCAATTTTCCCATTCTTAACATATCCACCCTCTTGTTTTAATTCATACCTGTTGTAAACACATAAGTATGTACCTATATTAACTTTTCTAAATGTTGTTTATTATAGTTATACATAGTTTATAATAAGTATGTATAGTAAAAATAAAAATAAAAATAAAAATAAAAAAAAAACTGAAATAAATAATAAGTTAGGTAATCATTATAACGAGTTTTGAATTAATTAGAAACAAAAAATTTTTCAATAAGTACAGTTAAATTGAACCGGTTCATTTTTTATGTTTTGCAGTACCGTTATAAATAAATAAATAGTTTTTAAATTGATTTTTGATTTAATAGTTCGATTTATTTGCAAACAATCAAGATACATAAGTATATATGTATGTTTGTATATAATAAAATAAAAATATATGTATGTATTAAAAAATTATTATACCTAAATAGTTTTTGAAAAGTGGTTTCTTATTAAAATTCATTCATAGTTAAAAAAAAAAAAATAAAAATTACAAAAAAACAAAAAAAAAACTAGTTTTAAAATGTTCTAAAAATAAAATTAACAGTGAATTAGCAAAACACTTTCGCAATAAAATCGCAAAATTTTGTATTTATCATTTAAACAAGTTTTCTGATTCGAAATTATAATTAAGAATGAACGAGATAGATATAATAATATAATTTTTTTTTTTTTTTTTTAAGCTATCAAATAAATACAAAAAAAAAAAAATGAACTATTATTGCAATAAAAAATAATAATCACCAATGGATCAGGATCAGGAAATAAAAATTTATTTTATTTTATATGATTTTTACAGAAAAACAATTTAATTCCAATTTTTGAACTTTAAATCGGTTCAAGGTTATTAATCGATTCTTTTGATTTATTCATTTTTATTGAATAAAACCTTTGCAAAAATTTTAACTTAAAAACAAAACTCTTTATGCATCTATATAAATGTTAACAATAATATTTACCTTAGAAAAAAAATAACTAAATTTGGTGATTTTTGATAAAGCCTTTTTGACTTTTTGTTTTTTGGGATGGGAATATACATTAGAAAAGAACAGAACTTGGGAAATACAAAATCGGTACTCGGAAAAAGTGTCTCAAAAAATGAGGCAATATCGGTTTTATTTTTCGAAACGAAAACAAAGAGATTTTGAAAACCAAATAGCGATTTCTTCAAATTCGGACGTAATATTGTTATGAAGTGAACATAAAGCCGAAATCGGAAAAGAAATAAAAAATGAATTTTATTTTTTTTCCCCTTTTAAACCAATTATAAAATCACTCTAATTATTTTTCTTACATTATACATACTTATGTTTACAATAAAGCATTTAATAGGAGTAACCGGTAAACATATTATTGCAACCCTGATTTTGTAAACAACTATGAAATTAGCTCTATTTCAGAATCCTGCGTATTTATAAATAACATATTACATTATTTTTTTTTATCAAAATTAATATTTTTCGAATAGGTATAATAAGTCTAATAAGAGGCTTTATTTCCCATTTGATATAGCTGGAAATTCACTAATTGGGCTTTCTTACTCATTCGAAATGAAAATAGAGTTAAGTCTTATTTTGTACCTCTCCATATTTTTTGATTATTTATTTATTATAACAACAAAAGTAAATAAAGTACAAAAAATAATTTTTGGTTTTTTTACAATTTGTTTTATTAAACTTTTTCAAAAAGGAGGATTAATCTAAGGGATTTCCAGATTTTCAGTTTAAAACTAAATATTTTTGGCAATATTAAAAATATTTTACTTAAAACTTAAGAATAAAAAAAACCAAAACTTCGACATTTTGAAAAATCAAGACATAAAGAAAGGAGGTTTAAAAACAAAAGATTTTGAAAAAGAGATTAATAAAATACAAAGATTTATACCTCAAACATGTATTTTTAAGAAAATAGGTACAAAGTTACTTTCTAGAATAAGCGCAACAAAAACAAATTTCTGAATATAAATCTAAACAAGAAAATGTAACAGTAAGTCGATGCAACCGACTTATTAATACCCTACACCTGAATAATTCAAATTAAATTAAAAATCCATAAATTTTTGGGCGGCTCCTGGAACTTCTTCCCTTTTCTTCCTTATCCAAATTTCAGGAAAATAAAAGAGGCATCCTTTAACACCCTTGTACATAAGTTAAAGTTCCTATCTTTATTAATTTTGACGATATGCTTGTTAGCTCTTGGGAGGCGTGTGTCAGGTACCCGAATTGCCACTCCAATTCATCAAATCCATCTCAGTGACATAAAGAAAACCTGCCAGAACACCATTGTACGAAAGTTAAAGATTCTACTTTTTTTGGTTTTGGAGATATGCTAGTTTGCTCTCGTGCTCGTTCGGAAGTTTCGAAAATACGAACCCATGGTTCAAATTTTCTAAAATGTCAGTTTCAAATTGTACAGAGAAGGAAACATAATAGAACACCCTTGTACTAAAAATAAAGGTTCAATATTTGTTGATTATAGAGATATACTCGTTTGCTCTGGGGCTAGTTCGGAAGCTTCCAAGATCCGAACTCATGTACCAAATCCCCCTAAATTTCAGAAACATAAATAAAACACCAAAGAACACCATTGTACCAAATTCAAAGGTTCTATCTTTGTTGGTTTTAGAGATAATCACGTTTGCTCTGGTACTCGTTCGGAAGCTTGCAAAATTCGAACCTATGGACTAAATCCTCACAAATTTCAGAGACATAAAGAAAACATAAAAGAACATTAGTGTAAAAAATTTAAAGGTTCTACTTTTTTTAGTTTTGGAGATAATCTCTTTTGCTCCGAAATCATTCGGAAGCTTCCAGAATCCGAACCCATGAACCGATTTTGGTCAGATTCGAAATTAACCTTCCTTTCGTAATTGCTATATAAATTTCATCGAGATAGCTTTAGTAGTTTTTCAATTATCATGCGAACGAACGGACGGACGGACACCGTTATATCGACTCCAGGAGATGATCCTGATTCAGCATATATATACATGTCCATATATCCAACTCGCTTTCTTTTGGTGGTTACAAACTCTATATCAAAGTTAATATACCCTATACTTTAGGTGTAGGGTATAAAAAGCGAAAAACATTGTATTTGGAATATAAAAATAATGCTGATTTGACTTTATTTCTTCTATGAATTGATAATAAGGACGAATTTAAAACCATCACGATTTCAGTTGATTATTACAAATTTAAAAAGGCAAGGAGGGAATCTCTACCAGAATTATTATACCATACAAATATTTAATTTTTGTTAAGAATATATGCACATACCAGAAAAATTGTGGTAATGTAAAACTAAATTCACTGTAATATATTTATTAAAACTTCATGTAAAACGATTGATAAAGATCTTATTAAAGGTCTAACGGCTCAAGAATAATAAAAGAGTAAAGTAACGAAAATTTTAATGTCTGATTTTTTTAAAATTTATCAGAATTAACTAAAGTTTTTTCATCAAATTTTTACTTTACAGTATTTTTCTATGGTATGGAACTTTTTAGCAACACCACATAGAAAATCGCAAAACTTAAATCATCAAATTTAAGAAAAATGTTTTAAAACAAATTTATCACATTTATAGTCTATTTTAACGAATAGGATTGCCGTACTTTAAAATTGACAGTTCTTGAAAAAATTTAGAATGATATTATATACGTCATACATTTCATAACAAGAAAAATTTCACACTTTCCACAGTTCAACAGAACTGTTATGTTAACGTTTAAACTAAGAAAAGATATGCATGTAAAGTTCAGTTTATTAAAGTAATACAAATTGAATTCATATGTATTTTGACTGAAAAGATTTATTTTGTTAAATCATTTTAATAATCATTAATCATTTTATTAAATTATATTTAATTTATGGCAAAATAAACAAAAAAAAGAAAATAGGAAACATAAGCAAGAAACGGAGACATTATTAACAAATGGAAAATGTTTTCTCATTTATATGATCCATCAAAGAATAAAAATATATCTATTCGGAACTGAAATGTTTTCCAACAGAAAAAAATGCTAAAGGAAGTTGATATGTATTACAAATGGATCTATGAAATATCTCCGCATGAAAAATCTCTATACTCAACTAACATTAAATATCTCCTTCCTCCGCACAGATTGCCGAGATATATCAAATATCAGAAAATTAAAAAAAAAGATTTAAGACGTATCGCATTAGCACTTCGCATTTAATCTTTTCCGAAAATACTTGATTATTTCACAATTTTTCACACTTATTTTTGATCCGGATTTATGTTTTTTTTAATTTATGACAGTTAATAAATTTTTAGGAGTAGAATCAGTATTACCACATTGACAGTAGCAAAAAAACACTTTATTTCGACTTATTTATTGCTTTATTTAGCATTATTTATAATAAAAAGTGTTATGGTATAAAGTATGAAGTAAATTTTATATCATCAGTAAATTCATAATCATTTCTCATTTTTCAAAAAAGTTTATTTTAATTTTAAAATAAAATATTTTTTATCAATGAAATAATATGTTTGTTAATTTTAATAATATGTTCTTCTTTTATATTTTATGTTCTCCATTTTCTTTTATACTTATTTTATGGAGTTAAATTTTTTGTTTGTCTATTTTAATATGCATAGTAAATTTGACTTTTTTTTTTGTATATACGTAGGTACTACACATAGTAATTTTTAGTTATTTTTATTAAATAAAATATTAATTTTAGTGAAAGGCGATCATCTATTGTGTTTTTATAACACTAAATTTTTGACAGACAAGTTAATAAAGAGTGCGTTATATGCAACAGAAATATTTAATATACTATTCGAAAACTCCGAATATTTTCGGAAAAAAAATTGTGCGATATAAATTGAATAGGTTCGGAAACGTCCTTATATTATAGTATAGTATAGTATAGTATAGTATAGTATAGTATAGTATAGATCTTTTATACAAGGATAATCAGATATAAAATTTTATCCATTTGAATTTAAAAAGAAATCGGAATATCCGAAAATATTATTACATTAATATATTATATTACATTAATTAATTAATGTTAACATAATTAAATTACATTATCCAATTTTAAATATACTACTATAAAACGTGAATGTATAGTAGTATATTTAAAATATACATGTATATTTTAATAAACGATACTATTTATAAAACGTGAAAATTGTTCTGGAAAAAGCGGACAAATTCATTACGGCTAATTAAAGAAAAATTTGAAAAAAAAAATTAAAATAAGCTTTTATATGTTTTCATAAAAATCATTGATTCAACTTTTTATCAAGATCTCTATTCTAGTATTTTGGAAAATTTATAAACTTCTCTTTTTTGACAGGTTTCAAAATGACATTTAAAAGTGTTATATAAAACAAAATTTGAAAATATTTCTTTTTATTTTATTTTTTTAAAGATAGAGAAAAAACATTTTAACCATGGGTAGACCTCATAAAAAAATTAATGCTGTAGAACAACTTTTTTATGTAGCCCCATTCATTACGGAGCTGCAACTCCCCAAACTTTGAAAAAGCCCTATTTTTAAATTCGTATATCTCATGTTTTACTTAACATTTTTTCAATTTGAAAACACCATTCGACAGAAATTTGTTTTACCTTTGTAAATCTATATTAAAATTATACATTTTTTTTTAAAATTAAGTATTTAAATTTATCGTTATGTGAAATCCAAATTTTGCATGATTTTTCTGCCTTCATAATTCCGGCATGCTTTTAGATAGCGACTTGCAATTTTAAGTTAATAATAAAGAACTTTTAGAATTAGTATAAATTTGCTCAGAAAATATTTTTGGGTTGCCCCTTTTTTATGAACTATTAGGCCTCAAAAATTGATAATTTGCTATTATTAGTATTTTGCTATTTTTCTTAGTTATATAGGGCTCCAGACTATACAACTCCTCAAAATTGCAAAAAATTCTATTTTCACATTTTTTCCTATATGAAATTTTTAAATTTTGATGCAAGTGTTATTTCTAAACAGTTTGTATTATCTTTTGGAAATGTGCGCTTTTAAATTCTGACTTGTTTTATTTTTATTATTATTTAATTTATTTTATTTTGCGCTTCGAACTGTTTTAGTTTATTATTATTAAGTATTAACTAATTACATTAATTTTTAAACCTACTGTTTTTCACAAAACATTATTTCGAACAAATTTTAATATATAGGTACAAAACTTTTCATTTTAAAACAAATTCATTTTTTGTTTCTTATTTGTTTGCTGTTAAAAACAAAAAAAACATAATGTTTCACAAATGTCAATACAAACTTTCAAAATTGTATAAATTTGCATATTATGTCAAAAAAAAAAAAAAAAAAATTCTCTAATCGTTTTTTATTGATCCGATTACGGATCCGATTAATCGAATCAAAAAAAAAAAAAAAAACGCGCAACTATAATTAAAATTAAGCCGACAAAAAGATAACATTTAACATTAGCATAGCAGAAAAATTATATTTTTAAATTGTACGGAGTTATTTCATTTTTAAAATGCGGAGTTATATCATTCAGTTTTACAAACGACCTTTAAAATAAATTTTGTATAATATAATAGTTTAAAAAATAAAATATTACAATTCCTTTTACAACTTTTGGAAATTTTCCATTTCATTCAGATTTTTCTGTTTGCTATAACAAAAGCTTGTATTTTTTTTTTTCCTATAACAAAAGTTTGTAATTGTTTTCTGTTCTGTTTTTTTTTTTTTTTTTTTTTTTTTGGCATTTTTAAGCACAATAATTGGTAGTTTTGTTTGGTACAATAATATAATCAACAAATATTATCATATTTACGTATTGACACATAATTATTTAAAATAAGTTTTTTTAGAAAAACTATTTTTAAATTTTGTTTTTGTACATATTATTTAAAATTATTTTATTTTTAGAATCTAAAATTAACTCTTAATAAATTTAAAAATGCTTTTTAGTTAGGTACGTTTCATGTTTCATGTTTCACGTTTCACGTTTCTGTTTATTTTAGTTTTATTATAATCAATTGTTAATATTTTTATCATTGTTAAAATCATTTTAATACTTAATAATTTTCCATTCATGGAAATTTTTTTTTTTTCTTTTTTACTTGCTTATTTTGTAGGAAAAATACGTCATATGGGTAGTCACATACTAGATTTTATTTAAAAATAAAATGTGTTATCACTGCAATATTGTAAATTAGCAAATTTGACTTAATCAGCTGTTTTGAAAATGAAAGATTATTATAAAAATTTCGAAAAAGAGAAAACTTTAATAATATATAATTAAAATATCTTTTGATGTTTGAGACAAGATTTATTATTTTACTTATATATGTAAGTGTAAAATCCTAAAATGAACAAGGCAGAATATGTAAAACAAAAGATTTAATTTAGATTGTGACTATACGGGAGCCTCGGTGACCTAGTGGGTAAGAGCGTATAAAATACGCTGTAAACACCGAGGGAGTGTGGATTCGAATCTCACACATGTCGTAAAAGTTATTCTACGTTACGACATTTACAGCCACGCCGGAACAGGAAAGGCTGTGTAATTTTCTGTCCACATTTATGTGGCAAAGAAATGCATTAAAAAAACAAAAATGTGACTATACTTTTGCAGCAAAATTTGTACTTTTTCCTTATAATTTTTTGCAAAACTTGTAAAAATAGAGAAATGATTACTTTGTTAAGAAAGGTTAAGAGATGATTATTTTGTTAAGTCAAAACTGCTTTTAAGTGCTTTAGATTTGTAAAGGCCGTTTAGATTTTTAGTAGAACTGAAAATGGGGAAAATACGAACATTTTTTCTGAAGTAACAGCTCTTCAAATCTTCCTCGTATCAAAATTTCAACATTCTGTTGAAAAGTGTTCCGGAGATACAGAAGAATCAAAATCTTGCAAAATTTTATTTTCACTTAACAGTAAATCTCAATACGAAATCATAAAAAATTGTTACCATTTCACGTTTTTAGATTAAATAAAAATACATACCTTCAACTTAAAATTAAAATACATATAAACCTTTTAAAATAGAATTTTTTCGAACTTTTGGAAACTGTGTAGCTTCTATAATGGGCTCTATAAAAAAGTTGTTTCTTAACTTAATTTAACTTAAAATAATTTGATGAATCATAATTAAAATTTAATTGTTCCATCTTAAAAGGTGTTTAGATGCAATTTTTTTTTGTAAATAGAACGACAGATTGAAGGCAGAATGAAAGGCAGCTGGAAATTCAACGAAAGTTTAGTTTCCAAAAATTTCTCGATGGAAATTTTATTGTATAAAATATGTTAAATACCGCACTAAAATTATTTTTTCTAGTAGCATTTTTTTAATTTTGTAAAATGTTTATTAAAAGAATATTTTATTTAATCTCGTATTTCTAATTAAAATGATAAAAAATAATTTACTAAAGTTAGATTATGGAAAAAGTGTAAAAGTTTTGTAACCACTTCCAAAATCCTTCCTAGTTATTTTTTTACATAAATATTTTTAAAGCAAAGAATTTTAAAAATTGGAAACTCATTTACATATATATGTTAATTTAATATTAAAGCATTTAAAATAGTAGAACTGTCGCTTTTAAACCTCGCTAAACAAATTATTGAAATCATGATTTTATTCCCAAAAATGAATTTCTTCTTATTATTTTATTTTTACATTACAAAGCACTTTCACATAAACAAACTCGGACACGACAAGTGACGCGAAGTTTTTATTTAAGAAAATGCACTAACCGTGTCTAAAAACATTAACTAATTGTAATTACCAAACGCTAAAAATCGTTAAAAATTCTTGACCAGAAAATCCATTCCAAACAAAATCATAGTTTCAATTTTTTAATTAAGTATTCTTTTTCTGATTCTTCATCAAGTTCTTTTCTAACTTTTCACCTTCTCAATAACCTTATCACATTCTTTGCAAAAAAAAAAAAAAAAAAAAAAATGAAAAAATGAGGTTAGAATGTGCAAAATAAAAAAAAAATAGCAGAACGAAAAAAAAAATTAAATAATAAATACATACCTACATAGTATATACATATTTATTATATAAATTGAGCGCCTACAAGCATTTTTCAATCAACGACATTTACAATTTTCCATTATTTTTACTTTATTTTTTTTTCTTTTAATTTTATACCATTTTTTTTTTTTTTTTATTATTATTATTTTTATTATTTTACTCTAAAACGGAACCATAGTCGAAGAGATCATTTATCATATCCGTTAAAAAATATGAATATATATTATGTATGTACATACATATAGGTACATATAGTTTCAATTCACAAGTACCTACTTATGTACATACTACAAATAGGTATACGTACAAATATGTATATAAAATAAATAAAAAAAAAGAAAAACATTTCTAAAGTATGCACTTAAATAATACACATATTTATAAAAAAAAAAAAAATACACTGTAAAAAAAAAAAAACAAAAACAAATCTAGAATTAAAACTCAAGTTATTCTTCGTTATTCGTTGTAAAATTGTTCATTTTATGTGTGCTTTTCTTTTTTTTTTTTTTTTTTATTGAATGGAAGGCATTCTTTGTATTTATTGTTATTTTGTTTCTCGCAAATAATTCTAAATTGAGCTCATTGCTGACTCGCTTTGTTTGCTATTTTGTTTTAAAAAAAAAAAAAAATATTTTTTTTTGTTTTCTTAGTATGCTTATGTTTTTAAATTCCAGATTCCAGAAGCTATGAGTCACAAATAGTGAAATAAAATTGTTTTTCTTTATTTTTTTTTATGAATTAAATAAAAAATTAACAACAATGGCAATACATATACTCGTACATAATTATTTGCTAAATTACTTTAGAATGAATGTGGCAAACCTATAAAATATTATGTAAAAAATACTAATACCCACCATTACTACAAATACATATTTAAAGCAGAGTTTTCTTTTGTTTTTTTTTTTTGTTTTAGTTTTTATAAATTTCTGATTAAAATTAAACTTTTTCGTCATATTTGGTTATGAATGAAAAATTTTTTTTTTTTTTTTTTTATATTTTTCTATAATTGTAATTTTTAAAAATTTTCATAGTAAAAATTTATCTTTCCTCCTCACTTATTATCTCACTATTACTACCCATCTGTATAATTTATACTTCCCCACCTAAATAGGTTATTATTCCGAATATAAGTGTAAGTGTAAATTTAAGCAAAATAATTATTGCAATTTTTTACATATGAAATAATAATGTATAATAGATATGTTTATTTATTTTATGTTTCCTATAATAAGGCATAGGGCATCCCTTAAGTCATTTATTACGCATATTTCAACAAGTTTCAGAAATCATTAGCTTCAATAAAACGTTGATTTCTCCTACTGTAGCTATTGTACAAGATTATAGAATGCAAATATATTTATTTATACGCCATCTATTATCTTATACAAGAATTATTTTATTTTTAATTTTATTTATGTTATGATATATGGTAGTAATTATGTGATATAGCTATATGTAATTATCTTTTTATTATATTGTACTATAATTATATATTATAAGATAAATCTATATTATATTTTATAAATCATATTATACAGCCGAGATTTAAACACGAGGGCTTTCGAATGAAAGGCTGCAGTCTTATAAACATTATATTATGCATAATGTAACATTTAACTTTAAATATTTTTGATGTAGCTCAAAAACAATTGGAACAATTATAATTGATAGATAGACTATTATAACTATGTATTATTAATTACCAGAAACGTAATTCAATATAAACGACTACTACGAAATCCAATATAATTGACACTATAACATAGGATTCTCTTAGAAGGGCACATAACTGCAAAAGTTTCAAAACTCCTACATTTCAAAAATGTCAATAGAAGGCTTAAAAGAACTAAGCCAGTAGATTTAGCTGCAAACGCAGATTACCTTCACGGAAATCTACAATTCCAATTGATCTATAAGAGTTAACGCAAAATTAATGGTTAGTCTTTCAGACGAGTTTTAAGAAGGGGCTGGTGTGTTTAGTGAGTTAAAGCACACATAACTATGTTGCGTATAATATCTTTAGATGATTTTCATCATCCTTACCCAAAGAAAAAAAAAATTTTAATGTATTATAATTTCTATAACCAAATTGGTTTATGAAATGTTTAATAAAATTTAAAATTGATATGGTCAAAATTTAAAATTGATATCGTTTGTGTCTTCGAAATCGTTTTCACCACAATTTCACACGTAAAAGTAATTTATAAAAAGTAGCAACTCTAGAGTTTTATATACAGAAAAGGAAGAAAGACCAAATATTACGAAAAATATTGTACATATACAGGGTGTCCACCGTTAACTTAAAGAATATAGAGCAGGAAGTGATGGGGAGCATAACAACAAACAAAAAATTCTATGAGAGAAGGGAGTCTATGTCGAACCTCTAAGGAGTTATGAGGCTTTAAAGACTTGCCTATGTAAAAGTTAACGCGGTACATCCTGTATAACTGATTTGTATTGTAATTTAATAATGACTACCTACTAAGGTGTTAAGATTAAATATTTTGTTGTTTTTTAGTCTCAAAATTTTCAAAATATCTTTCCTAACTTAGTTCTTAATAAAAAGTAGTGACTTAGCTATGATTATAAATTGATATTTTTTTAATCAGACATTTCGATTTAAATAATTAAATTAAAATTTTATTTTTGTTGGTTATAACTTTATAATTTTAGAGTAATATTTTTAAAATTGTATAAAAAATTACCTTTCATTCTTGGATTCAAAGACCTTCCAAAAAATTAAAAACTAATACTGCACATAACAGAAAAAAACAATAAAAAAATTGAAAATTTATAGGATTTGGTACATAATTCCGAACGAAATGCCGAAAAAAAAAATCCCGATATTTCAAAATCTTGCATAGACAGACATATATGGATATAAATATTCCGGAAAAGGGGAATACTCAGATTTTGAATCCAACTATTAATACTTACAGTATGCCAATTTCATTCAAAAACAAAATTAAATTTTCACATTTCCATTTGAAAAATAATTAATTTTCTTATCCCGCTACAAAATTATTGACTTTGAATCCAACTCCAACACTAAATATCTATTATGTAAAAGCCGTAAATGTTTGCAACAATAACATTTTTCATAGCAAAAACTAATACTGCACATAACAGAAAAAAGGAATAAAAACAATTGAAAATTTATAGGATTGGGTACGTAATCCCGAAAATCATAATCCTGAATTAAAAATCCCCAAATACTCTGATTTTGAATCCACCTATTAATAATTACAGTATGCCCACACATATATACATACACCAATTTTATTAAAAAAAAAAAATAAATCTTCACATTTCCATATAAAAAATAATTAATTTTGCTACCCCGCTACAAGTGTTTGAAACCCTTATTTTGAATCCAACTCTAAAATCAATACTTAAGTATGTCCATGCATGCAGGTTTTCATGCAAAAGAATTAAATTTTTACATTCCATTAAAAAAATATTGAATTTTATACGAATTTAAACATTTTTATGAAAAAAAAATTATTTTTGAAGGAGCAGGTGCTGTCGCCCCCAAATTCCCACTACAAAATTTTTCTTTAATTTTCTTAGTGTTGTTATCTGCGTTTTTACGTCTATTTAAATTTATTCTTATTCTTATTAAAAAGTTAAGTATTCTGACTGATGAAGGGAACATAGTTCAAGATAAACAAAAAAAAATATGTAAGAACAGAAAGATATTTCTTAAGTAAGAAAAAGTCAATATTATTTCTAGATTAACAGACTGGCGTATGCTATGCCGGGTTTATTTATAGTTTCCACTTTATTCCAGAATCAAGATTAAGAAAATATATATATTTTTTTTTCTATTAGAACCCTATATGTTATACTGCATATGCATTTATTTTCACATTTAATTGATTAAAAAAGTCATTATTCGGAAGAATCCCTTATTAAAATAATCATTGAATGAATTTTTTATTTCATTCTAGGTAATGTTTTCTATTTCTGGTGCTTTTAGTTTGTAAATAGTAAAATACTGATAATTGTTTTTTGTATTATATATAGAATAAACCTATCAACCACAATCCACCCACAATAACATAATTTTTTTTTTTTATAATAATAATCATAGTACTATCATTTTTTTTTTATCATCAATTTGATTGTATATATAATCATAATCATTATATAGAATCAACATCAATACAAAATATTATTATCATTATCATAATCATTATCTTGAATACTATTACATTATTATTATTACGAGTGGTCGTGGTCGTATAGATTTTTTTTTTTATTTTTTATTTTTTTTTGTTTAGAGATATCGCGTCATACTACTTTTTATGAATGTCATACAATATAATATACATATACATATACATAATATATACACTAAAGTACCTACCCATTCATTCATTCATTCATTCATTCAAAAATTATTAAAAAAACACGGAATCATTTAATGGTTATTATTATTGTAATGGTTATGGTTATGGTTATTGTTATTGTTATTATTTTAATTGATAATAAAACATTGAATTGGACAATACACATCCCATATACAATAATGAAAAGAGGCTGTTTTTTTTTTGTTTTTTTCTAAATAAAAAAAAAAAAAATTAAAACTGTGAATCAGAGGATGTATGCAATGACTTATTACTACCGCCGCCACCGCTTAATATCCCAAATAACAAATCATATATTATATATATAGCGTGAAAATAATAACGTTCAATTATTATTACATTTTGGAACATTTTCATGGTTTATAATATACATATCTATATTTTTTATGGTTTTATTTTTGTTGGCCCGAATTTGACTTTTTTTTTTTTTTTTTTTTTTTTTTAAGTTTTTAAATTCATTGGAAAGGTGAATGGATGAAAATGCGGATGAATGAATTTGTTATATGAAAACTTTCTATACATAAAATTTAAGTGGGGGTTGTTGATTTATTTAATTACAAATATTGAACTTAAGAAAAAAAGAAAAATTAATACAAAAAAAAAAAAAAAAACAGAACAAAAATCAAAAGTAAATGACTCAAATATGAGTACATTTTTTTTTTTTTTTTTGAGGGTCGTTTAACTTAAATTTTTTATTTAAAACAAACAAGATTAGATCAAACTCAAATGATGAGTCAAAAATTAAAAACTATTAGATTTTTAGTCATTGACTTTTTATAGATTACAACATTATTAAAAAAAAAATGGCAAAAAATATAATAAAATAGCTATACATACTTGTTTTAAAATGGAAATGTATATATTGATTTGAAGTTTGTTCAGTTTTAGAATAAAAAAAATATAGTACAATAAATAAAGCATCCATATAAAGGCTATTTTACTACTTAATTTAATCTGATTTAATCAAATTAAATTTTTGAACAAGTTGACAAGTTTTTTTTATTAAATTTGAAAAAAAAAAACTTCTACATTTATACACAATATTACGTCTATATTTTCTATTCACAAAAAAATTATGTTAACTTCATTTCAACTCCATTAATAATTGATAATTGTATTTTCATTTTTAGTGTGTTTTTTGTTTTGATAACCTAGAAATAACTTAGGGACTATATAGTAGACACAATAATGATTCATTCCATTTAAATGAGATTTTTAAAAAGAGAATAAAAAAAAAAATATAGAAATTATAAAATTCTAGACCACAGGCCTAAGTAAACAGGCCAAGAACTGAAAACATATGAATGCAGTTGTGTGAGATTTGCAATTGATTCTCACGTATATCGCGCGTATAAATAATTTCTTAATTGATGTGAGTCTCGATTATAGCCATATTTAAGCGTGTACAAAATTTTAAAGTATGAAAGTATCGTCTCCACGTATACTATTGCGATATTAAGGGAATTTATCTTAAGAATCTTTTATAATAAAAAATTTAAAGGAAGACAATTTTTTAAATGCACATTTATGAATGAAAACATTATATTTTAAAATATTTTTCTTTAATGAATTATGTAAAAAAGATACGACTTTAAATTTCTCTTTCGACCAAATTGAATAAAATAAATGATTTTTGTGTTATTTTAAAATTTATAATTGGCCCACTATTTTTTTTACATAAGACTACGTGTAAATTTGTTAAAAGATGACCCCCTATTAAGTTTTACTCTCTGCACGTCATGGCCTGATCATTGATGTGAGTCTCGTTCTAGACTATAAATTATGATTCCTGTTTTTAATAAAGTAATGAAGTTTGATAAATCATTTGAAAGAATATCTAAAAATCTATTAAGTAGTCAAACGATATTATACTCTTAGCGATTCAAGAGATATTTGGAATAATTTGAATTTCTTATGAATATTTTGTATATGTATGCATTCCATTCTGATAATCTAGCGGCAATTAAATCCTTAGCATCAAGAGATATGAAATCTAAGGTACCAGAGTGCTATCCAGTAATATAATATCCAAGCAGAATAAGCGATTCAAGAGATATTTGGAATAATTTGAATTTCTTATGAATATTTTGTATATGTATGCATTCCATTCTGATAATCTAGCGGCAATTAAATCCTTAGCATCAAGAGATATGAAATCTAAGGTACCAGAGTGCTATCCAGTAATATAATACCCAAGCAGAATAATACTCTCAATGCTAAACTCTATCAACTTGATTTGAATCCCGTGCATGAGGAAATAATAGGTAACGTGTCGACTGATAATTAAAAAACGATAACTAAAAAGAGCTGTTAATTATAGTACATAAGCATCTCGTACATTAATAATTTTAATTAATAATCTTAAATTAAATCTAAATCTGTGTATCTATAATAAATATCGAAATTTTCAAAATATTTAGAATAATCTTCAATCTTTTATCAAAGGATAAAACAATATTGTATATATAGATATGTACAAAAAAAATTAAAGAATCCTTGACGAAAATCTTTTAAATTAAAGCTTTTCGAAGATTACTAAAATTATAATAATAATAATTTAAAAAATTAAATAAATAAATGAGTTACAAAATAAAAACAAATACACTTCAAAACAATTTAACTTTAAATTTAATTATTTATCTGTAAATAAAATAAAGCAGTATAGGTACATCTAAAACTAAACGTTTTTGAAACGGCACATTTTAAAAAATATAAATAAAATTTTGCATCAATATTTCCTTTTTTTTAATGTCAGAAAAAATTGTGGAAAATTAACTAGAGCTAAATGGTTTGACGTTTGTATCAACGGTATAAACACAACTTTTTTTTAACTTTAGCTAGCTAAATTAGCTGAAGGTTTTTAGCTTAAGCTAAACATATGTATAGAGTTACGTAGCAACGTTTATACCGTTACCACCGCATTATTGCTACAAATGTTATAATTGTTGCTACAGATGTAATTTTTTTTAAATTTACTTCCTTCCTTGCGAATTAAAATTAGTTTATTGTTAGAAAGCTAAAGTTGAAATAAATTTTTTAAATTAAAATCTTGTATATTTTTAAAATTTTTAAATAAATTCCCATTATTTAAAAAAAATATATATATATGTAAATCAAAATCAAAAAATTTATTATTTTATCAAATTATTATTTTAACATTTGTGGCTAAGTATGGTATGACCGCCTACTACAATATTGTCAAACTCTTTTTGACGTTAATGGTTCTAGTTAATTTAGCTACGGTATAAACACGGCAATTTTCTTCAATTTTAACGTTAATCTTATATTTTTTTTTATTTAATTAAGAAATACTGTTAACACATAAAAAACATTAATTTTTGAGAATCAAATTTCCACAAATGCCTACGATCCAGTTATCTAAAATTACAAATTTTTATTTTTTTAGCTCCTTATAACTCCTGGGGGAAAATTAAAAAAATAATGTCCAGAAATAATTATGAATATAATTATATTTTTAAGAACAAAAAAGCATAATTCTCTCAAATCTCTTTAATTTTCAGTATGTAGGTGATCCGGAGAGTTAAAAATTTTGCAAATTATTTATTGATTTTAAGTAACGGTAAATATCAACTTTCCAAAATTAACACCATTTTTTTTTTATTTTGATTTATAAAACTTAAAAAATCCTCTTCATTAGGGTTTTCATATGAAAACAATTTTAACTTAAACTAAAGTCATAATAAAAACGTTTAAATGTAAGGCCTTTACAATTTTGAAGAACTACGTCTCCGCAATAGGCGCAATAGGCGCAAGAACTACGTCTCCGCAATAGGCAACATATAAAAATATGTTACAATTGTTACTTTTTAATAAGATCTCCTTCTTGTTAAAATTTCATGTCTTTGTCTCAAACAGCGTACAAATTTTTCAAAACAGGCAGGCAGACAGACGAGCACATAATTTAAATCAAATTTTTTTTTTTTTTCAAAAATGTGCTAAAAATTATTATATGGAAAAATAAATTTTATTAAATTCTTTACTAAAAAAAACACAAATTTGACTTTTTTTCGAAGAATATAAAAAAAAATAAAAAGTTTTCTTTACATTTTTTGTTTACTAAAATAATTGAATGAGAAAGAGAGAAAAAGAGACAGAACATGATATAAAAATAAATAGAAAAAAAAAAGTTGAAATAGAGCGAAAAATATTATTACCTATATTATTGTGCAATAATTCATATTTATGCTCTGTAGACATGAAAATAATCATCAGATAAAACATAGTAACAAAATATACTTATACACCATATTCAAACAAACATAACTATTATCTAAAAAGATATAAAAATAATTTTTGTAAACATACATAATATTATTATAATATATACTTATTATATATATACGTATGTACCTATATAATACAAAAAAAAAAATAAAAATATAAAATTCAACTTCAAAAAAATTCCATTTAAGATTGCATGTATCACAATTATTTATAATAATGGAAATAATAATAATAAAAAAACAACAACAACAACAACAAAAATGTAAGGAAGAAGGTCGACGATCGTCATTTTATAGGATTTTAAATGTTTTTTAGTTCTTCGGAACCAAAAGAAACAAATCAAAATAACCTCAAGAAAAAAGAAAAATTAAATAATAATAATCAAAAAAAAAAAAAACAAAAAAAAAAATTAAGAGTAATAATATCTGGAAAAGGCTCAATAATATAAGAATATTAACTGTCTTTAGCAGCATTTTTTCAAATATATATACATATATATGTAAACACTTATGTGCATATTATGTAAAATACTACTCTAAATAAAAATTGATAAGGCTATGGTATTTTTTTTTTTTTAGTGCACTTCCCTGACACATAAATGTAACAAGGAAATTACACAGCCTTTCGGTTTCAAGCGTGACTGTACAGGTCGTAAGAGGAAATTACTTTTACGACGTGTGTGGCATTTGAACTCACACTCCCTCGGTATTTACAGCGTATTTTATACGCTCTTACTTACTAGGCCACCAAAGCCCCACTGGGTATTTAAACAAAAAATATAAAATGAAAAGTTTATATACGTTCAATTTGTAATCAAAATTTAATTGATCCTATTTCTTTTTTATATCTGATACAGTTAAACATATGCTTTTTTTTTTATTTCTCGAAATCTTATTGAGTGATTGAGGTCTAAACTAAAATATACCCTTTAAAATTTATCTTCATTATCATAATCTAAAATTTCACAATATATGTGACTTGATGCATATACTTGTATAACAAAGTTTAATGCAATGTCTGTGTGTGTCGGTATTTAATCCATGCTTATGAGCTACAATTTGGAACCCGTCAATTGGAAACTTATACTTTGTAACTATACATTTAATTTTGTGGATATTTCATAAAATTTTTTTACTTAACAAAAAGACTTTTAATAAAAACTACATTTAGTAATATTTAATTTAAAGAAGAAATTTTAGGAAAATATAAGCTGAATGTTTAGGTAATCAAATAAAAAATGTGCTAGTATATTTTATTGGTCTTTTGATCAAAGGTTAGTAACTCCATACAAATAATATGCGAAATGTATGACAAGTTTTTATGAACCAAAGTATAAAATAAAAAATGAATTAGGCCAGTGTAAAAAATGAATTAGGCCATGAACCTGCGGTTCTACAAAAGCTATATATAGCCCTATAACCATAAACTGTTATACTGTGCTGAAGTTAGATTGTCGGATTTCAACCAAACTTTGCACAAATATGCTTGGGCATAAATAAACTTGTTCCGTCATGGTGAAGATTGAACATGATGGAGATAAGAGCATCAAATAACTTTTCAAAGATAAATTTAATATTTCTGATTTTTTTCTATATTACTGGCAAAAAATAATTGCAGTATTTTTAGTTATCATCCCGTATGCATGACTGAGTCTCCATTTGTCGCCAATTCTCCAGAATAAAGTGTGTATTTTGCTTTCTTTTTGTTAGATGTCGTTTTTCCGAAATATTCAGTAGCATAAAGTCTCCTTTTTGTTTTGTTTTTTGTTAGATGTCGTTTTTCCAAAATGTCCACTGCCTATATGATAACATAATGTACCGTACCCCTTCAATTAGATCCTTAAGGCATTTTCTTTTTATGAAATGTGATCTTTAAAATATTACCAATCCACTGATGTAAAATAGCGGTGTATGGTGAAAAATGCACATTTTTATATTTATACATTTTCTATTGTATCTTTTAGAACTTTGAAGAAAATCACAAAAATATAGCAAGAAAACAAAAGTTTTAAGTTTTTTTTTTTTTTTTGCAAACTTCAAAATTAAAATATCCTACTATTTTTTGGTAAGAGTTGTATGAAATATACAAATCATCTAGAGGAATTGCAAGAAAAAACTCGAATAGAAGTAAGAGTAACTTAAACCGAAGGAAATTAAAACAAATTAAAGTGGTTTTGTTTATTTTTTTTTTGTTGTTGTAAAAGTTAAGAGCAATCTCATTTTAATTAGAAATTAATAACTTCTTATAATATTGCAAAAATTATAAGAAAACTCTTCTAAACAATTTTTTGTTTCTTTTTTTTTTTGTAAGGAATGTTGTAATATTTTAAAGATATTTTACAATTAACAATCACTTAGACATTTTTACTAAAAGAAAATTGTCAGAAAATTTCAATCACAAGTTAAAAATGGGGAAAGTTTTGAAAAGGGACTCTTTCTTTGACTTTTACTTCTTTGAAGAAACCATGTTACTATAGAAAGCATGGAAGTTACTCATTAATTTTTTTCTAACTGTGTGAACTATAAATTTATTCTTCTGCAGGTTTCTGCTATTAGACTATATAAAATATAACATGATATTTTCTTAACAATTTCTTTTGGTCTAGTTCAGAGAGAGAGGCAGACTAATGCAGGCAGAGTCATAAATAAATTATATTCTCGGAGAAGGTCACTAGAGCTGAAATATCTATCTTCAAGTGTACAGTGCAACAAAAATAAAAAACACAAAGATCAGAGATCTATCTAGCGATTCATCAATTATAGTGATATATTCTGTCTATCAGATCATTTGAGAAGACGTGGTTCATTTTGGGGAAGCCTAATTCAAATATTAAGGATCACCCTTTAAAAAAACTATTATAATATATTATTACATTTCAATTGCTGTCGTTTTTTTTTTATTTTTATATTCCTTTTTTTCTTCTTATTTCCTTAAAAAGTCAATAAATTGGCTTTGGATTCAAGCCCATTTATAGAAATCATATGAAAAATTATTATCAATTTGGCAAAAAAAAAACACATGTATACACATAAGTACATACAATTAGAAATAAAAAATAAATTACAATTTTATGTATGTTTATATGTATGTGTGAAATTATATTATATCATTATACTAAGTAATACATTTTGATAAGACTAAAATTAATCGCAGCATATACAGAAAATACTCAATGTTGTGTGCTATATGAAATGAAATTGATTTGTGGAGCTCTCAATAAAATACGTATAAAAATACATACTATGTAGTATGTATATGTATGGACATACATGTATAAATATAAAAAGAGAAGATGAGAATTGAGAATTGAGATGACAAAATAATTGTGAAAAAAATGTTCTGGACTTGACAGTATACTAAAGTGCATAGGTTTCATTAAGTTTTCATTATTCACTCTTTTTATTTATTTTATTTTTTCACTTTTTATTATGCAATTTTGTATAAACTATTCGGTAAAAGAAGAAAGAAAGAATGAGATAAAAAAAAAAAAATCATAAAAATATTATAAAAAGTTTTTTTTTTATTTTAAAAATTTTTTTCTTTTGTTAGTTGTTGATATTTTTTTTTTTGAAGTTAAGTGCGTCTAAAAAATTAGATCTTCAGAGGGGGGAAAACAATTTTTTTTAAATTTCAATATTAAATTTTAATCGTCTACTCTTCACTTCTACTCTTCGCGAATTCTGAGCTTAAATAAATTTATAATAATTTTGAAGATGTTTTCAAAAAAAAAACAAAAATATGCAACAACAAAAGTTTATTTTTTCGTCAATGAAATTGTGTTCCTTTCTTAAAACTTTATAGAAATTAAGACCACAAAAAAAAAAGAGGTTCATATACCGAAGAAAGAAAAAGAAGATGTTATTATAAGATTTATTTTTGAAGATTAAACCTCTCATGAAAGTACTATACATTCAATGAGAACAGTTAACAGAGATGGTAACAGTTTCTTTATGATATCAATTTTAATTGATAATATAATATTGAGGAATCTTTCAGTAGGTATACCTTGTAAGATACAAAAATTTATAAATTTGTTAATTTTATTGTATTCCATTAAAAGTTTCTAATTTCGCAGCTTATAAAGAGGTTCTGTTCTGGCTTACAAAAGTTGTTGTTAACAAACGTGATTTCTAACTCTACTAGATGGAAATTTAGGATTTAAAATTTAAAGATAATTTTAACCAAAACCGCTTCAACTCATTTGATTTTTTCATTTATTTACAAAACTTTATGGAACCATTCACCCAGTTCAATCAGCATACTGTTTGAGGGATTATGAAAACAAAAGTAAAGGGAATGAGAAAGATTTTTTGTTTAGGCACTCTAATAAATTGGAATTATGAAAATATAATTCATCTTTTCCTTGATATTTTCATATTTATTTTATGGTTACTGGTTGGTACTTCAGATTTTAAAGTGGCATACTATAAAAGATATTTCAATACATTTTAAACTTTTGATTCCGGAAACTCTATTATATTATATTATGAAAGCTAGCTGATCTAAAAATATTAATTTGTCGATAATGGATGTTTTGGCATAACACTTTTTAAGCCTTACTAAAATAAAATTGATGATATGAAGAGAAAAAAATTAAAAGAAAATTATGCTAAAGTTATAATTATGATGGAATATGGGCCATCAGCCTTCAGTAGTGTAGTGCTTAAACAGGTGGTTTATTAACTGAGGAAGTGCAGGTTCAAATTCTGCACAAGTAGTAAGTTTTATTAATTGAAAACAGATCCACCTTACTACAAGATATAGAGTAAAAAATATAGAACATTATAAACAAAATAAATTAATATTACTGGATAAATTAATATAGTGTTCTTAGATGTATAGGCCTCGTTGCTAGTGCTATTTAAGTTTAAGTTAGCAATTGTATTGTTTGGTTAAATAAAATAATAATAACAAAAACTATGATTACTTATAAGCTTCATATAAGTAAATCAGAAGATAAAACATATTTTTATTTATTTTCACATATCCTCAAAAGAAATAGTGTAGTGAAGAAAGGACCTACGTCGTTCTTAAACAGTGCCATTGTTTAAGAAAATTAAAAATTTTAAATTAATTCAGTACTAAAATTAACAAACTATTATTATAACAAATATGTACCTAAACATTTTATATGTGTTTTTTTTTTTTTGGCAAACATTAGATTCATAAAATTTTAAAAACAAATAACCGTAATTAAAGGTAAATTAAATAATTAATCAATCTGGGTCATTATTATATTGTGTATTTAAAATGTATTTTAAAAACTTGTTAATTTAATTATTTTGAAAAAAAACGGAAACACAAAACGGAAACCTTTAAAAAATTCCATAAAATTCCTAAATCTAACAATTAAAATTTGTATAACTATTGAAAAATAGTTGGCAGTTTATTTAGTCATCAAATATTTGCGTTAAATAAATAAACATGCAGCTATTAAAATCAAAATTTATACATATATGCATATTTGTTTTAAATACTATTAACCTATTTTAGATCTTTTTAATACAGTCATTGTGATGTTTTAATTTCAAATTATATTTTTATATAAAATATTAATTAACCCCTGCAAAAAGGTCGTATGAAAAATGTATCACACAAAAACAAAAATCGATAAGCTGAAAAAAAGTAAGGATTTTCTTTTCTCGAAAAGTTACAAATAAATTATAAGGTACAATTTTCGGCGCCACGATGAATTTCTGCAATATTTTACCTGCGACATTTTTACTTACGAAAATATAAAGTTTTAAAATGTTTATTAAATATTTTTTATATCAAACTTAAATGAAACTTTAGTCATAAGTTAAACTCAAAAGTCATAATTTTTTCAAATAAGTATATAGGTATTGAAATGTTGCGGTATTATGATAACAGTACCATAGCATTCTTTCAATAATAACTATGTTAAAATTTTCATTTCCTCCTCACCTTTTATATAAAAATAGTTTAAAAAAAAAAAAGTAATAATAACAGTCAAGACTCAAGGTAAATACCATTAAAAATTATTATCCTTTTAACAAGTTCTTAAAACAGGAAGTTTTATATATTTTTTTAAGTTTAGGAAATTTATTTATTCACATAATCTAAATTATTCTTTACTTTACACTATACGATATGTGTACACTGTACACTTATTACGTACTGTACCATATTGCCAAAATACCATTTTTATAGGGGGTTTTTTTTTTTTCTGTATAAGCTTCATTTGGTTTTTAGTATAAATTTGAAAATAATTTAAAATGTCCGTCCTTGTCTTATCAATTTATTCTATGTTTTCTCATTACTGCAATACGAGTGAATGATAAGTACTTCAAATGTATTAGATTTGTCAGTAAAATTGTCAGTAAGTTGTTTGATTGGCAATAATATTTAAACTTTGTGAACCTTATTATGTTGAATTCTTAGTTATTTTGTGGTGTTGAGGTGTTTAGTTCTAAGTAAAAAACTTTTGACCTTGAAAAACTATTTGAATATTTCTTCTTTTTTCCTAAGGGAGATGTGTATCTTCCAAAGACACCAAGAATTTCCACTTAGTACCTCCCTCTTTAGCCAATTTATGGGATGAAATCCCTATCTGCCAACGCAGTCTATTGGCTAAGGAATAGGGACAAGAAACGGTAGGAGAACGATAACGAAGCAATAAGTAGAAGAAGAAACGGTAGGAGAACTGTAAGGAAGCTATGAATCCGCCTATTATTTGTTAATAATGTACTGCCAGGTAAGTTGAACTTGGTAAATTGAAATTGATTATCTGACAACTTGACAACCAGAAAATCTTATTTTAAATTATAAATTTTTAAGAAAAATATTATTAAAAATTATCGTAAAAGTTATTTTCGCCTACAACATTTACAGCCACGCCTGAAAAAGAATGGCTGTGTAATTTCCTGTTCACATTTATGTGGCAGAGAAATGCACTAAAAAAAAAAAATTTATACTTCAGAGCTCAAAGTATAAATTAATAGAAAAATATTTATGAAAATACTGCCACACATATACCTGTGATCCTGGTAAATTTAGAACCTGAATATTCGGCTTTATTTATTAAAAATATGTAAATCCATAAATAAACTAAATCTTCACTTAAAGTTCTTTTCAAACTGAATAATCTTTATTAAATTTAAAGATTAAATTTTATATATTGAAAATAAAGTTTGTTCCTTATTTTAATTTATTGGTGACGAAATATTTACATTATAATCATTGGATACCGGAAGAAAACATTATACCAAAATCAGTACAGGCCATCTGATACATGTTGAAGGAATATACAGGACAGACACAAGAATGTGTAGAGATTGTGGGTATGTGTCATAGCGGTGTTATATGTACCTTTTTAAAGTCTAACGCTAGAATTCGAAAGGAGAGGAAAGCAGAAGAGAACTACTGGGAATATTTTTCCAAAGGGCACTTGACTGATGGTCTTATGCATCATTCGATTCTTTAGAGGCATTGACTGGTTTGTTAATCCGCTGTGTTAGATAAGCGTTTCATGGAGTCAGAGTACATAATAGATCGTTTTTAAGGTAAGGAGAGATATCTATCCCATATAACAATAACAACATTCTCAATTCTTGATTTATTTCTTCCTTTAGAATTATCAAGGTATTTTCATAATTTAGCATAAACTTGTAAAATTGACAAGCCAAATGTTTTAAATTTTAATAAGTAACAATTGATCGGAATAATAATACAAAGACTTTTTATAATAATCAAAAGTATTGCCAGTATAACTAGATTGAATTTGTAAACATTGTTTTAAAGATATTAGAAGGCAATTATAATAACGATCAAAAATTTAACTTTTCCTATCTATATATATATAGTTTTTTTTTTTTTGCAAGAAAATAATTAAATTTTTAATATTACTCTATAAAAAAAACAAAAAAAAAAAGACAAAACTAAAATGTTACAGAAAATAAATAAACGTCATACCGCCTTACCTTTTTATAAACGCTTATGCAAAAAAAAAAAACTGCTAAAAAAAAATTTTTTTTTATTCTACTAAAATAACTATTATTTAGTGAGAGAATAAAATATAGAAAAAAAAAAAAAAGAAAGAGAAAGAATAAAACAGAAACAGAAAAAGATTGGTATGATATTTTACTATGCAGTAGTTTAGAGTAATAATTTTTAAAGTTTGGCGCCACATTAAAATATGGCGAGCCCAAAATTATACCACGTGGTCTTTTTATGGCGCATAAAGTTTTTTATTTTTTTGTTTTTCTTTTATTGTTAATTTTTTTTATTTGTTTTTTTGCTTAAGTAAAAAAACAAATTCTTATATTTTATTTTTTTTTGTTTTTTTTTTTATAAAAAGGATGTTTTTTATATTTTGTTAAGGAAGGTAAAGTATTGTAATTGCATGCATGACTCTAATTGGTCTAAAACAGAAAAAAAAAAAAAAAAAACTTTAAAGAAATTACAGAAAATTAGAAAATAACCAATTTTAGTTGCAAGAAAATTTAAATTTTTATTGTATATAATTGGCGACATGATTATTATACATTTGTACAAATAATTTATATAACAAAATGATTTTGTTTTTTTTTTTTTTTATAAATTAATTTTGAAGGCAACATAATTATATATAATGCAATTTAATTTAATTCGTAATAAAGAGTAATAATAAAAAATGAAAAATGAAAAATGAAAAATTTAAATTATTACGAGAAAAGAAAACAAAATTAGGTTTTAAAATGAAAAATCAGTAAAAATTTTCATACCTACGATTATTAAATTTCATGTTTTCAATAATTAGAAAAATAAATAAATAATTTACAATTAAGTAAAATTTATTTGTATTTAATATGAAGTTTCATACTTATATTCAGATTTTTCTTTCAGATTTTGTTTTACGAGAATCAACAAAAGAGGAGCAGTAAGCGCACGATTCCTCTATCAAAGTGTGACTTTTTAACCTACTAAATACTACCTTCTTTTTTGACCAATCAATAGGTCACAGGATCTTTAGTACTCTTGTGCTGTTTGGGAAGAGTATAAATTCTGCTATAGAGCAAAAATAGGTTTGTTGGAATATGAAGAGTAAAGATGTTGTTGTTCTTCTAAAACTTTATAGTAAATTGAAAATATAATTATCCCTAGCGGCATAAAAGAGGTGGAAGAGGTAATGTCATGTTGGCGATTTTTGAGTCACAAACGAACTTTCGCTTTTTCCGTTTTCATAATAAGATATTACTTAATTTAATCAATGCAAAATAGAGCAATCTTTGAAACTTTGATCTATTTATTATGGAAATATTTAAATAATAAATTTTGAAAGTGATCAATTTTATAAATCCCAATCCAATTTCAATTTTATAAAACCCAAACCCAATTTCTCAAGTAGTCCTTCCCACATCCTTTACCCCAAAACTAAACTGTACATTATATTACTATATATTAAAGGACTCAACCTAAAATTTGGGTTTTAAAGAGAGTTTTAATTGACTTTCGATGTGTTCCACTGTCCCTCGTAAAAAGGTAAAAGACAAATTCATCAAATTTTTTAATATATAACCTCTTTTTAAGCCTTTTCTACTTCTTTCTATTAGTATAGAATGCGTTTATGTTTATGAGTATATAAGCCGATAAACGAATCTGTAATACATTGATTACAAGCTGTCCAAATCTCAACCAATTTAACCTGTAATAAATTTTTCAGGAAAATTCAATAAATCCCCTGTAATAAAAGAGCCGGCGATTATATAAATCACAATATGTATTACATTTTCGTTAACATGATAGTGTAATAAAAATAAAAATGTATAATTGAGAAAATCTGTTAACATAATGTAAAAATATAACATTTGAGCTTTAATTTTTATGTCTTACTTAAGAAAAATTTCCAAAGGTATTCACGTTACAGATGTCTACATATAACGATTTTTTAATTTTTGTATCCAACAGCTCTTAAACCAAGGGGAAGTGCAAAAAAATGTTCTCAGGTTACTTTATACTAGTTCTTTTTAACCTTTCAAAATTTAAAAGTTTTTTATAAACACATTCCAGAAGTACGGAAGAACTGAAATTTTGTTTTGACATAATGGTAAAATAAAATACGAAATTGTAAAAAATTACACAACTTTCCTATTGTTCACGTTCTTGGATTGACAAGATATAAAGTAGAACTTGAAATATAATTGAACCTTTTTAGAACTTTAAGGGTCTAATGAGCTGTTCGCTTCGAAAGCTATATATAAAAAAGTTATCCTACAGTATTAATTTTTTAATGAGACTTATCCACAATTAAAATTTCATTGCTTCATTTAGTATCGAAGGTTTACAAACAGACAGACGGTCAGGCAGATATTCGGAAATTAGGACGGACAGAGTCAAATTAATGAGCAAATGTTTAGAAAAGAAATTTTGAAAAAATGCGCTAAAACGATTAAAAATTTGATTTAATATCTATGTATATAAAAAATGTAACTAACTTAATAATTTGTTATTTCAGCATACTTTTCATTTCAATACAGTTTTATTATTGTTTTACTTTAATTTTATATCAAAAAACTCCATTAATTTAAAAAGTTATTAGGTATTACTATTATAACTCCTTCATAGGCATAATCACAATACAAAATACTATTTACTTAATCAACTTGTTTATTACAGTGTTTATAAAAAAAAAAAAATATCAGAAAAAAAACGTAAAAAACCAAACCCCCGTAAAAACCATATAAATTTTATGTGCATAAGTATATAATAACTACTATATAATCGTCTAATTTTTTTTTATTATTATTAATTTTAATTTAAATTTAAGAAAAAAAAAAAACACAAATATTACAATTTCAAATTAAAGGAATTAATTAGAACCCATGTACATATATATTTTTTTTAAAGAACCGACAAAAGAACGATTTGAAACAAAAAACCTACCCATATTTAACCATCACTCATTTTATGGGTTGAAATATACAAATAATTGAAAAATGTGCACTTAAATACTAAATATAATAAAATAATTTTTTTTTTTTTTTTTTTTGTTATAATTTATATACATTAATTATTTTTTTTTTTATTTTACAACAATTAATTTCATTAAAATGATATCAGTATATATTACGGTATGGCGCCAAACCTACAAAACAATAACACCTTAAAATTTTATATTTAATTCTATAATTTAATGTTTGTGAACGGATCTTTTGAACACTTTTATTTTTCACTATATCTTTTTAGCTTATCTTTTTAATAATAAGTTATACCTATAATGAATTTTAATAAAATAGACTAAGATGAAATCTATATAAAAATAAATTTTGATATTTAATTTGGTATTGTTATCTGTTATCTGTTACTGTTATCATGTAATATACGTTTTAAAAGAGTTTAATAAAAGTTTTTTTTCTATTGATGAAAACTGAGCTAATGCGTCAGTAATCACTAGACTTTAGATTCCTAATGTGTTATAAAACGTAGAAGAACCTTGAATAGGTGTCATAATCAGTGTTAAATTTTCCTAGATGTACTATTTTGACGGAGGAGCTTTGAAAGCTCCTCAGATCCATAACAGAAAGTGTAACTAAATCATGGATAAGAAAACTACCAAAATTAAAACTATCTTTTCCTTAACTGACTATGGGACAGATCTTAATAAAAGTTCTTTTTGTGGATTACGGTAAGAAAAAGTTTTCTAAAAAAAAAACAGTAAACAGACAGTAAAATGTTTTTTTAGTTTCAGCTTAGAATAAAACTTAGGGTTGAATTTCAAGGTTCATCAAACCAAAAACTAAGCTTTACTTAACTTAACTAAAACTAAGCTTTACTTTAACTTTATTAGTATGTACTTTATAAATTTTTATTGAGTAAAAATTAGGATAATGGCTATTAAGATTAGAAATTAAAAAGAGACATGCAGGATAATTATAAATTGAGGTGAGTTGCTAAGCAAATAGGAATATCTTACAGTTTCATAATGAAATGATTTTTGACAAACATTTAAAAGAAGGCTATGGCTAGTCAAATATAAAAACTATTGTTTAAGAAAATATATATTTTACATAATTGAGGCATATTTTAAAATCAGTAATTTTATTTTCTTCGAGATCTCGGCTTCAAACGACGGCTGGGTGATATAGTAATATAGATTTTTCTTATAATTATAATTAATATTAATATAGTTAAATTAAAAATAAGTTTATATATATAATTATTTTATTGTTTTTTTTATTTATTCAATTTTAATTCTCAAAAAGAGTTCTAATAGGTCGTATAGAGTATATAAAAATAGTTTAATTCAATTAACTTAAAAATATAAATTTTTGTACAATAGCTACAGCTGAGTATAATCAACGGCTTAGGGAAAATAATGATACCACAACTCAAGCTTAATTAAATATGAATAATAAATGATTTAGTTGATGTTTTGTCTTTATAGGAGTGGAAAAGAGAAAAAAAGTTAAAAAGGATATACATAATTATTTAGACGAGTCCCCGAAAATTTTTCTTAACTTAATACATTTATTTTCGTTGTCATTTACTATGATAGTATAGAAGTTTTTCTAATAACTAAAATCTATAGATAAATGTAGGTAGATAAATTTCGATATTAAAAGTCGGCAACCCATAAATTTGATCGTAGTTAAAAATATAATACTAATATCTGATACGTATATTTTTATTGTGTCAATAATTTAATAAAAAAACTTTTGAAATATTTGAGTAAATCGTTAAAGAATAAAATTAAAGGATATTAAAGTCTTCTTAAAACTCAATAAATAATCTTAACTAAACAAAAAAAAAAAAAAAATACCAATCGTTTTGTAAATTTGGGGTCAGATCATATATTAAAATCTCACGGTTTCTATATATAATAAAAATAATAATAAAAAAAAAAAATCCCATCTAATTGCAATTTATTAAATATATTTTTATTTTATTTGTATATAATTTCATATAACTTTTATAGAAAAAAAATTATTTTCTATAGCTACTGGCTTTTCAGAAGTCATCAAAAGTTAACAATCAGTTTGTCTTTGTTTTTATTTTATATGCAAACAATACTCTTATACATTTCCATAATAAATGTAAATTTCCAATTTATTTTTATCGTAATTTTTCACAATTTTTATATATTTTATTTTCTTTAAACAAAAGTCAAAGAAAAAAAAATTATAATAATTATGACTAATGATGTGACATCGTCCCAACAAAAAAAAAAAAAATAAAACTCAATGTTCCATCACTTAACACATTCTTTAAATCTATTGAATTTTATACATTTTTTTTTTGAAAAAGCGTAACAAATTCCCAGAGATTTTTTTTTATATTTTATATTTTTATTTTGTTTTTTTTTTTTTGTATTTAAAATCCAGATTTGATCTGATAATAGAACAAAAATTATTTATTTTCAATAGAAAACCTCTCTTAAAAACTCTTAAAAATTTCAAAAACTCTATCATGTGACATACGTTTTATTTAAATTTTAAAACAATTGTCCTGCATCATGTTTTTCATCTCATATCTTTTTTACCAAAACAACAAAATAACAACAAAAAAAAATCTTTCAGATAAATGTTTTTTTTTTTTTTCGATTTGTTTAGGGTAAAGATTAGAAAATTTAGAATTAAAACTCTGAAATATATAATTTGAACCAAAAATCGAGTTTATTGAACTCGAAAAAAGCAAAAAAAAAAAAAAAAAGAAACAAAATAAAACAAAAGGAATGAAAAATGAGTGAATGAACACCGACCGTCCCATTTGTTTACAATTTTTATCTGAAGATACTCATTTTTGTTGATGTTGTTTTTGTTGTTGTTACCTTATTAGTTTTATTTTTATTTTTTTTTTTTAGTATGTTTTTGTGATTGTTTTATATTAAGCCGGTATATGATATTTTATAATATAATAATATATGTACATAGGCACATTGTGACTTTAACCCCAAGTCTTAATTTATAAAATTTTTTTTTTTTTTTTGTTGTTTTATTTATTTCCATTTTCCCTTCAGATTTTTAACTTTTCTTTCAGATCAGTTTTATTCTATATAGTTTTTTTTTTTTTGATTATTTGTTGTCTTTGTTTCACAAAATTGACTGTTAAATGTCATTAAGTGTCAAATTGTTATTTAAAATGACCATATTTTAAAATGGTCAAAAAATGTAGTAATTCATGAAATATGTGAAAATTTTTTAAGAAAAAACAAAAATAAAAGAGTTTTTTTTTTTTTTGTGATAGAAAAATTAGAGTTTGAAAAAACAAACTTTTCAATCAAAGGGATATCAAAAAACTTTTTAAGGTTTTCAAAAATATTCGAAAGTAACTAATATTCTCAGTTTAAAAAAAAAAAAAAAAAAAAATTTATTGAATATTCTGAAGTTGTGATCTGTAGAATAGATTTTCTTAAAAATACTATATTAACAATATGGGTGTACATCCGCTGTACAGTTACGATTTCAAACTGTAACGAAACCAGTAACTTTTTAAAAGAATTAAAGAAAATCATGTAAAAAAAATTAAACATAATAACGACACCCTACTAAATTACCCACCCTTATATAAATCAAATTTCTCAATATCAATTAAAGTTTCAACTACCCAATTTGAAATTAAAGTTTAAAAATTATGTTATTCAATCTACCACAAATCGAGTTGCGGCATTGACTGAAATTGAACCTAAGAATAAATTGTTAATTTAATGCTCGTTTTTATTTAAGTATATATATATATATATATATGTCATATAAATTATAATTTATTAATATATCATATTGCAATATATAATAAAATATATTTCTTGTATAAGATAATAGATGGCGTAAAAATAAAAGAAAATTCTCATAGTCTTGCACAATAACTACAGCCAAATAATCAACAGCTTAGTGAAATTAATGATTCCCGAAACCGAAGCTTAGCCAAATTTGAATATTAAATGACTTAGTGGATGTCCTACACTACTTATAGGAGTGGCAAAAAAAAAAAAAAATTCTATACGGCTTTTTTATAATATTATATTGCTTTTTTTTTGCCAAAGAGAAGTGAAAGTAAGTTATTGTAAATTCATTTTTACTAGATGACGGAAAAATTTCTCATTATATAAGGTTTAAGTCCCAGTATATAAGTCCCAGTATAAATTGACTATTAACCATACCAGTATTAGAGAAAAAATTAAGATTATATACTTGCCTCGAAAATTTTAAATTAGAACTTAACTTTGCAAACCAATAAAAAATACAATGATGGGAACATTTTTAGATACGGCCTTCGACGGTTTTTACCAATCTACCATAACATTCATACTTTCCCTGTTCAAAAAAAAAATTTTTTTTATAAACCATTAAAAACTATTAAATGTCAGATATTTTGATCAAAATGTTGGTCATTAAAAGATTTTATAATAACTTTGGTTGAAATATGGCTTTTAAAATATGATTGCGGAATCAAATTGGCAGTTAATTGTTTGATTTTTTATTTTGCTGTGAAAAGTTAGATTTTTTATTCCGCCGTTTAAAATTTTCAAAAGATTTAAAAAAATCTAAATGTTGATTTTCTATAAAAAATACCTGTATCTCAATATATATATATAAAATTCAACTATATATATATTTAATTTAAAACTATTAATAAAAATTGAATAAATAAATTGTATATGTATACATACATACATATATAAATTATACATAGGTATAATATACATATATAAAATGATAACAAAAACTTTGGGGCATTTTTCTTTAACAATAAAATAAGAAATTTTATTTATAATTTATTTGTAATGGAATTTTTTTTTCAAAATCGACAAAATCCAATTTATTTTTTTTTTTTTTAAAATATTAAAAAAAAAAAACAAACAAACCAAAAATTCCAAAATACTAGAAAATAAATTTTCATTATTCTAAAATTCTAATTAATTTATTTGTTTTCGAAAATTCGAAAAAAAAAAAACAAAAAAAAGATTAAAACAAAATCCATTTATTCTAAAATGGTCATATCATTAAATTTTTTCTTTAAAAAAAAAAAAAAAAAAAAAACAACACAACACAACACAACACAAACAAAAAACTAAAGAAATGTCATTGCCCTCAAACAACAAAATTAAGTATGTGTCCCTTTTTGGAATGAAAGATTCTCTGTCTCTTTTTGTTTTTAGTTTTTATTAGTTTTTTGTTTTTTTTAATATCCTGAAAAATTATCTTCTATCTATAAAGAGAAAACAAAAAAAAATATATATATAATGTATATATATATGTATGCATATATACCAAATAACTAATACCACCAATAAAATATAAAATTGGTGTTGCCTATATTTTATTGTGTAAATTGGTAATAAATGAATAAGAATACAAAAATAAAAAAGAAAGAGAAAGATAGATTATAATAGAACTAACCAATTTAAGCACGCATACGATTAGATACAAACATTCATACAAACACGCAAATACCTCGGTATATTTAATATATTTTTGTCTTTCTTGTTTTTTTTTTTCATAGTGACAACTATTATAAGTCCTTAGATTACTGTTAAGGCAGGAACATACATATTAGATGTTTTTTTTTTTGGTTTCATCTTTTTTTTATATTTTTATTTTGTGTTTTGTTTTTTTTTTTGAATTTACTTTTAGGCCCATTAAATGGGTGATGATTGTTATTTTATTAATGTTGTTGTTGTTGTTGCTATGTTATTTTCTATATTGTTATATGTTGAGTTCATTGAATGCGTTATGCGTTATGATCATATGTTAAATTGATGCCAGGATATTCTTATAATAATAATATGTAGTAGAAAATCGTCTGATATTATAAAACATACATAAAAATTATATAAGTTATAGAGTTACAGTGATTTTTAAAAATATTGATGGATTTAATTTAAGTATTTTTTTTTTTTTATTAATAAAGATTTTTATTGGAATTATTTAAAATTTATGTTTTTATTTAAACAAAATATTTATTGAAAAATATTTAGTGTTATAGTCAGTATATTTTTATTATTTATAAAAGGTAATAGATATTGGTTATAAAAAAGATCGCAAATAATTCACTTCAATTTACTTTTCTTACTATAATTGTGGTGTTTTTTAGATCTCTGGTACACAGTGTT
This sequence comes from Poecilobothrus nobilitatus, assembly GCA_947095535.1. Classification (NCBI taxonomy): domain Eukaryota; kingdom Metazoa; phylum Arthropoda; class Insecta; order Diptera; family Dolichopodidae; genus Poecilobothrus; species Poecilobothrus nobilitatus. Next base: position 33,257,582 of record OX352774.1, read on the forward strand.
TAAATTTTTTTTTTAAAAAAGAATTTTCTATTGATTTAAAAAGGATCTAATTTGGTATTTTTGGTGCAGTTTTTACAATAAAATAAAATAAATTCTTGTATAAGATAACAGATGTCGCGGTAATAAATATTTGCATTTCCTAAAATTGTACTATAGCTACACAACCAAATAATAAATGGCCAATTGAAATTAATGATTCCAGAAACTGAAACTTAGTCAAATATATATTAACAACAAATAATTTAGTGGATGCCCAGCTATATGTTGTTTATAGGAGCGAAAAGGAGCAAACAAATATATAAATAAGTATCTGAATGTGAATTATTTTTAGGTAAATGCGTGAAATTTGAAGTTTACCGTAAACTGTTAGGTTTAATAAACGTGATGTACTCGTAATTTCCACTTTAAACATTAAAAATAATTATAATCAGCCTTTGCAATATAGCTAATAGTTGAAAATTTTGAAATTTTTTTGATTTTAAAATAATTAAAGCTGCCTAAAAATAATTTAACTTAATTTAAATCTAATCTAATGAGAGTTATAGCTGTTCGTAAAAAGTATTTTTTTTTTTGTTATTAGTTATAATTTTATTGTACGACTGTACAATATGATGGTTGCCAAAACTTGAATCCTAAAAATTAAAATATGAATTCAAACTCAAAATTACAGCATTGAGCATGAATGAAACTTGATTCTTGAACATTCTAAATTTTATGTTTCAAGACCATGAATTTCTAACAAAGGCTACAAAAAGGTAAATGTATAGAGTTGTTGTTATAATTTATAAATATATTTTAAATTTCAAACGCCATAAAACTTTCAAGTGGCGAAAAAATGTATTACGATATTTTGATTATTTTTCTATTTATTGTTGCTAGCTTTACTTTAAAGTTTATTTGTCAAATTTAAACTTATTCCAATCCAAGTAAACACAATTCGCAAACAACAAGATGTCTAATTGGATTTGGTAAGTATATGGTTGTAAATAAAATAAATTGTTTCTACTTTTAGGTGAATTAAGAACTTAAATCAAGCAGCCAGCAGACTAAACTTGACAGTTACGCCTTCGTAGGCAATGCGAACAATAGCATTTTCATAAATTTTATTGTTATTTGAAAATTTGGTAAAAATGTTTTTAATAATATCGTAGTCTTCTAGATATTCCGGGAAACAAAATGGTAATAATGTTTACGTTCCTTTTACACGAAAAGAATAGTTGAGAGTAGTTGATAGTAGTTGTTAAATGGAACACTAACTTAACATAATCGGTTTTAATCATATCTACCCTTTCTCAAAAGTTGGTGTAGTTGAGAGTAGTTTGGAGTAGAAAAAAGTAGTTTACTCTGTAAAAGTAACGCAAACAATAATATAATAAAAATAAAACGATCTTAAATGATTATAAAGATAATCAGTTCTAAATTAAAATTTTAAATATTTTAAAAAAAAATTTAATTTAATTAATCTTAAATTAAACTTAATAAAAAATTTTTTTTATTATAAAATTAAAAATGACATCATATATTTATTATTTTCATTGTTATTGTACAAAATTTCATAAATTTTCGTACTGAAGCATATATCAAACATATACACAAAAATTACATTTATAATTTTAACGAACTTAACGAAAGTAAAGTAAGGATCTATTACAGTTAATTAAATGTATTTCCATATCGATGAACTTTAACGTTCTTATCCTTTAGTTTATTTGTTTATTTTGATTGTATAGCACCCTTCAATTGTAACTAAAGTGCATTCTTAATTTTACCATTCACTGTATTTATAAAATAATATTATAATGCTATTATATACTTATAGATTTTTTCTAAAGTAGTGCCGAATGGTTTCGCATTTTTTCTTTTTTTTTTTATACTTTACTTTAACGAATAAAAAGTTGGTAAATTTTTCAAAGAAAAAAAAAATAAATAAATAAAACAAGAACAAAAAAAAAAAATAAGAAATAAAGAAAAAAGGTTATTGGAACGTTGTTTGAATAATGATTGCAAAAAAAAAAAAAAAAGGGAAAGTAAGTAGGTAAATTTTTTATTTTATTTTTTTTTTTCCTGATCCTTTTTAGAATATTTTCCTATTTTCATTGTTATTATTATTATTATTATTGTTGTATACATTACATTTTGCTAGTTTAGAATTTGACTAACTTTTATTTATTTTTTTTCTAATTCTTCATCTTCTAAATGTTGTATATATATAATATATACATATATAAACTGTACATATATATATATGTATAATGTTAAATTATATGCTGGCTGATTTATATTTCTGCTCATATTTTCTATTATTTGATTTATTATAGAAAAGAAAATAATGAAAAGAAAATTTGACAAGAAATTAATTTCAAATAAAAAAAAAAATGGAAATATATGTATGTATGTATATATTTATAAATATATATATATGTATATATATATAATATATACATATATATATAAAATTTTGGTAATTTAACATTTATTAATGGGATTTAAGGAGGTGCAGAAGTTACATTGGTAATAGACCAAATACACTTTATATTATTTTCTTTTTTTTTTTTTTTGTTTTGTTTTTTTCTAAATGTTGTATTAAATATTAATTCTATTGTTTAGTTAAAATTTTATGAATTAGAGAATGGGTGGGTTACAATACAATTAATACATAATAGATAGTTTAACTTTACTATTCTATTTAGGAAAACCTTTAGAATTTTTTTTTTATTTTTATTTTTTTTAATATAAATAATAATTTAACAAATTGACTTTTAAATTTGAAACAGTTAAATTGTACAGTAGTTATAGTTTCAGATAAATATGTGAAATTTAAGTTAAATTTGTTTTTTTTCTTTTAAATAACGGAAATAACTTTAAAATATTTACAATATACAAGATATTTTAAATGATTTACATATACATACATATTTTATATATTTAAAATGTAAATGGTTCAGTGCAGGAAAAATGATAATTAGAGAGGCTTTGATCCATATAAGGTTTTAGAATTTTTTTTTTTAACAATGTTTAATAAATTGACTTGAAATTGATAGATACAAAAATACTAACGGTATGGATTTAAAAATTTGTTAAATCTTCTTCCATCTATGTTGTATACATGTTACGTTCCCCCAAAAACCACCTATTTTTTTAAAGAGGATAGGTGGGAATCATCAAAATACGCTGTAAAAGACCAGTACGAGGAAAATTCCTCTATCAATGTATGGAACTTTATTCTACTAAACAGCACCTCTCTTTTTTACCAAACAATAGATTATGAAATTACTATTGTACTGTTTGAGCAACGGAAAATTCTGCTATGGAGTAAAAGTAGATTTAAAGTTTGCAAGAATGTAAAGAACGAAAGTGTTGACATTCTCTTTAGACCTATGTAAATTGAAAAGAGAATCATCCATTTTGGCGAACACATGAGGTGGAAGACCATATATCTATATTTCTGATATTCGAGTAACAAACAATTTGCCCATAATTCTGAGTATTGTCATCTAGAAATTTAAACTGTGTGGAGGTATCAGACTTTGTATCAGATTTCGTCAGAACAATTTTTCACTTCTACAATAGAGAAACCTACTAAGAGTTGTAAATCAAGTGGAGAAAATGTTGAGGTAACATTAGGATCATTTATTAAGCGAATGGCTCTATTTTGTACTTTATCGAGAAATGCCAAAGACCTTTTAGGAGCTTCTGCTCAAGTATATGCATTATACTCGTCTTTGATCGTATGAACGCTTTGTAGATATTTAGAAGGTTAGAAAATAAGAACAAATTTTCACATCTATACAGGAAAAAAGTAAAAATTTGAATCAACTTTTGAAAAATTGAAAAAAAAAACATTGAGCAGAAAAATTCATTTGCAAACATTTTTGCAACCATCTCCTAACTATTATCTAAAGATGAGGCAATTTAAATAAATATATTATTTAAATATAAAAATAAGTTTAAAAGACAAGTTTTACCTTCACTTTTACACTAGTAAATCAAGTACACTGTTAATATAAGTCACTTATATTTCTCATTGGAACAAATAGAATGGCTTCAATTATTTTATATTTTGATAATAAGCAATACATTTTATTTAAATTGTATTAAATCTGTAGAAAATTGTGTTTTACCACACTTTCGTAAGCAAATAAATTATTTTGTTACATTATTTTCTTAATTTCGAAAATTATTACATATTATTTCTTTAGTTATTGTTATTGTTTTCGAAAATTATTATTGCGCCAAAAAGTTTGTAATGTACATACTACATAAAATTTTCTTATCAAAAAAATTTAATTTTGACCGGAAACAAATAAAAACAAAAATATCACATTAGAAAGAGACAACAATAATAACAATATTAAAACCCAAAATAATAATATTATGTATATAAATTCTATTCACAAATTATATTATTAGAATGCGGGCACATTGATTCTTATATTTTTCTGTTATTAAGGTTTTTTCTTTCTCCTTTCCTCACTTCTTCTATCTTTCTTTTTTTCTGTGTTATATTAAAACAATATAGTCTAGAAACATTCTAGTATTAATATTAGATGGCGCGCTATGTGTTGAAGTGTTTTGGTGTCATAAATCAGGGTCATGCCGTATAAAAATTATTATTACAACATTTTGATGGGTGCGTTAACTGCTTAATAAAAGTCATAAAAACAAAAACAAAAACAAAATAAAAAGTTTAGTTCCAAAAATGTTTTGGTCTGCCATTTTTACTTTTTTTTTTTTTTTGAATTCTTATTGTCATTTTGTTTTTATACTGTGGTCAACTTTGACACAAATAATTTTCAAATAATTTTTAGTTTTTATTTTGTTAACCATTCACGGTATTTTATGAATGAAAAATTTGGACATATTTTAAATTCTTGCATAAATTTACAGTATTGGATAAATAAAAATTATGTACAGAATCAATTTATTTATTTTTGGATTTTTTACTATTTATGCAATTTAATTTACTATTTACATTACTAAAACGTTTCGAAAATTTTATCTTTGTCATGCATCAAATATAAGATGTTTATTAAGTACAAAGCTTTAACCTAAAATTTATTATCGGTTGTCAGTATCAGTTGACTGTTTGTACAATATAACCAATGTTTGATCAATATAACCTAAAATTCTCTAAAAATTTAGATTTGACAACAAATCAAAATAAATAAAAAAAATATTGAAGATTAAAATAAATTATATTTCAAGTTGTAAAAGGTACTGGTAAAAGTCTTTCTCAGTTTTCGCCTCTGTTTACTCTTAATTATCAACTACTGCTTTTATCTCTTCTATCGAAGGGTTTTTGTTCTTAGTTTTTCGACTATTCTTATATAATCTACTCATTTTTTTATTAATTTCATTTGTGTTCAACTGTTCAAGACTTTAATTGAATATTTTAGATACCATGTGTAATCTTCTGATTTTTAGTATAAAGGCGTATGATTTGAGTTACTCTGATTCTTTCTTCTTTAGCTATTTTCATTTTTAGATTAATTGGTACACGTTTTATGGTACATACGTTCTCTTTAAATTCTTTAAAGTCGTATCCTTTTTTAGAATGTCAAAAATTACATTGTCAGCAAATCCTCATAAAATACAGTACATAAATGTAGAGCTTGATAAGCGTTTTTCTTAATAAAAACTCTTTATTGAGTCTTTGGTGGCCGTGCCTATAAATCGAGGTAGTACGGTTTTAAATTTCTTACAGATACGAAGTATTTTTAATTGTAAAGAAAACTACTGAAAAAATAATGTTTTTAAGAAGTTTCAATCGCCCTATCAAAAAAAAGGTAAATAAAAAACGCTTATTTAACATAACCATATTTACTCCTATCAACTCTTTCTCAAAGACTGGTACAGTTGGGAGTGGAAAAGAATAGTTTACTCCGTAAAAGGAACGCAAAAGTTAATATTCAACGCTATAATGACCTTTGTAGTAGATGCTTTAGTAATATTACATAGGCTCTGTAATTTTCTAATATTAAAGTAAATAAATAAATAAAATAACTCCTTCTTACGAGTTTCTTTTAGTAAAAAGTAGAGACAGCCAGATTGATGTTTTTAATAGACTTTTCTGCGTTATTCTTTCAATATCAAATATAAAATACAACATACATAGTTTTTGCCAATACTGTATACATATACACATTTTCTAGAATTTAAATTGTCATTTGTCATTTAGCTATTATTGTAGTGAAATTGAAAACAAAAATTTCTAGTCTAGAACGATTCTTTTTAATGCGTATCATAGAATGACCGTGTAAATAAACGTACAAATAAATAATATGTATACATATTTGATATAATATAATAATGTATGTAATGTATGTATATAATACACAAACATATTAGCCAATGTAATAATATTGTAATAGAAACTCTATTAGTCAATATAAAATAATGTACCTATCTATAGTTAGAAAATTGAAAGTTTTCCTTGATTATCAATATCAATTCAATTTTAAATGTAGTTTTTAGTTTTTTTTATAACGGTTCTTATTTTTAATATAATTTTTTGTATGACTGTACTTTACCTGTCAGAAAATTACAATCAAATTTTAAAAGCAAACTAAGAAAATGATGAGTGCAGAGTGGAGTAATATTTTTGATTTATTAAACTTTGTCGCATTTTAAAAATATTCACTATAATATGCGACGATTGTGAATAACTATTGATAAAGAAGGCAAAAAATCGAATTATGTTTTCTAACTGTAATAGCTAATGGTCTTTTTAATGTAATACAAATATACAATTTAATTGAAATCATATTATAGAATTTATAACTGTAATTTATTTTTTCTCTTAATCTAAACTTAAAATTATTGACAAAACTCTAAAAGGGACCGGTAAAGTTAAAAGAAAATTTCCTCTTTATTATTTTTTATTTATTCTTGTTTTGGTCAATATAAAAAAGTTTTAATGGGCGGTAGTAACAGTTGTGACAACATTTTTCTTCTTTTTTTTTTTTTATATATATATATATATATTTTCATATGTATATTTTTTTTATTTTTCTTGAATTTAAAGAAGGGGTGGAAACTGTCACTTTTTTTTTCTCTTTATTTGTTACAGAGAATCAAACTTTTTGTACATTAATCGGTTAATTAATAGGAGTTCTTTTTGTTTTTTTTTGATAATTAGGAGTGGAGAAAAAGTTATTAGATTATATATTTTTTTTTCCTTGTTTGTATTGTATTGTATGTATGTACATATATATATATATTATATAATATGAAATTAATTATATCGGATCATTGATTTTATATATTATTTAATTTTTAATTAAGAAAATTATTCAATTGAATGGTCTAAAAAAAATTGATTGAATGCATTTAAAAATTCTAAATGAAATTTTAATTTTAATGCTAATAATGACATTAAATTAAAATGTTTTAATGAAATGTGAAATATTTTTTTTTTTATTTTCGTTTTCGTTTTCGTTTTTATTTTATTGTAATTTATAGTTTTATTGACTCTTAATAGCTTTTTATTGGTCATTTAAATTTAGATAAAAAAAATTAATAGTTTAAAATGGGGAAAGTAAAATGTATTTTTTTTTTTTGTAAAATATATTAATCAGATTAAATTTAATATGTTAAATTTAATTTAATAAAGCTGTTATTTTTATTGATAATTTCATTCACGAATATGTTTTGATTATTAATTTTATAGTTTGCTATCCCTATTACAGCACATAAATTAAATAAGGCTACTTCACACTATGTGTGTTATCATTTATAATATGAATATGTATCTTGTACAAATTGCACAATATAAAAGGAGTCATATAGTCATAAACACAAAATATTTAAAATCTTTTTTTTTTTGTAGCCAAAATATTTCAAATAATTTCACTTTTATCTCTTTAACTTTAGACGAAAAATACACTTTGATAATGCAAATGACAATAAAACAATGAAATACAATGAATACAAAATAAATTTATATCGATATGAAAATCGACTTTTAACTAATCAGCTGTTTAACATAACCAATACATTTCAAAAAATCTTACGATAAATACAAATAGTTTGAAATGGCCATAATATTGCTTATTTTTTCATTAAGACTTGTGCTTGTAAACTAGGTACAACAATTTAAAAAATATTCAAACTTTCAAAGTTTAAAAGTAGAAACATATTAAAATTGTATATTGCTTGAAAGTTGGTTTAAGAACAATTTAAAAAGCCATATTTATACATAAAGGTAATATAAAAATAAATAATAACAATTAGATATTGAAATACTTCAATGGAATTTTAATTCTAGATTATATGTCACAGATATAATTTGTAAATAAATTTTTATGATATTATTTAACAAAAAAAAAAAAAATTGATTTCAAGAACAACAACATCATCAAAATTTGTTCTAAATAATCCTCCCAACATCCAATAACTTCCTATATTTTCCAATTTCCTTTATTTCTATTTTTTCAATCCCCAAACCAAATAGTATACATTGTATCGTAGGTTCTCAACTAATGTTTAATTTAAAAATGAGGTAGCATGTTAAAAATATTCAAAAAAAAAAAAAATTATTGTGAATGGAAGAAATATTTACAGTAACAAATCCGAATTGAACCAAGACACAAAACTAGACCAAGTAGAATTAGTTAAATGCCTGCAATCAGCAACGTCAAAAATTGTCTTTATATGGTAAAGAGAAAAAATTATGGTTGTGTACAGTTATGATGCGGCAAAATAACGTGAAGAGTATTTGAGAGAAGAAGATTTCTGTCATTTCAAAATCGTTTCTTTAAGTAAAATAAATTAAAGTAAAGAGAAATATAGCGTTATGGTGCGTCAAACATCAAGAGTAAGAGAGAAGGGAATCCTGTCCTGTCGCTTGTTATTTCAGAAAGATCAACACAAATACAATAGAAATCAATTTTTCAACTTATAAAAAATGTAAAAAATAAATTTCATCATCTTTATATAACCAGATGTAACATACTTATACCTTTCGACTTTTGTATTACATTTCATTGCTCAAGATATCCTACTACATATTAATTTAGTTTTGTGTTTTTCAAACTGATAGAATTTATTTTCTTATCATATAAACATTTTAAATCTTCCAATAAAAGCATAATTATTTATATTTTGAAAAAAAGAAAAAAAAAAATTCTTGAAGATTTATTCGATTAATTAATTTTATTTTTTTTTTTTTTTTTATACAATCTGACACTTTAACTCGAGTCTCTAGAGATAAGTTTTAGAATTAAACGATAGTCAAACATAAAATTAAAAAGTATAAAATTAGTGTTTATTATCTGACGTGTTCCTAAAATAAGAAAAAATAAAAAAATGTTAAAAGAAAAAAATGAATCAATTAAGTGAAAATTTGTTAAAAAAAAAAACGATTAAGGTAAAAAGATAAATGTTTTAGATAGTTCTATTTAAAATACTATAAATCATAGATAAAACCTTACTAAATTAACCATTGACGTAAAATATTTTTCGCCAATTTTCTTTTTCATTTAAAAAAAAAAAAACAAAAAACGAAATTAAATACTTTTAAAGTCCAATACTGTGTGTACCTTATGACGTAAATAATGGCCTTAATTAGTAGAATAAATTATAAAAAAAGAAACAACTAAAATATTTTTTTCTTAATTTTTTTTTTCCAAAATTTAATTTTATTCACTTTTTTTTTTAAGCAAAGAGTAAAAAATTACTACAACAATCTTTTGAACTAAAACCAAAAAAAAAAAAAAATTAATAAAATTCCAAAAAAAAACAAAAAATTGAAATCTTTAAATACATTAAACCATACTTCCGTTTTATAAAATTCTCAATCTTCGTTTTTATTTTTTATTTTTGTTTGTTTTTTAATTTTAAATGTAATGTTTATAAAATAAATTAATGTGACATCCGCTTTATAACAGTTATAGGTTATATACTTATATAAATCTTTCACCTTTATACAAATATCCATCCATATCCAGTACGTCATCTCTATTCACTTATGATGTATTTTGTATGTGATAAGCATAAATTAATGCTTCAAAAAAAAAAAAAAAAAATTAAAATAAAAATAAAAAAAAATTATTATGAAGATGAGGTTAAACAGTTATTAAAAACTATAGCCACTAATGAGAACTTTATAATCATCTATACATATACATTATATTATCGATGATAAATCCAAAACAGGTTTCTTTTTTTGAAGGTTCATTAAACTTCTAAACTGGATAAAAGTAAATTTTTTGTTGATATTTTACAGTATTCGCTTAAATATTGTTGTTATAAACTGAAATAACTGGTAAGCTTCACAATTCACACCTTTATATTATTAACAAAAGAGTCATTAGGTATAATGAGTTGGTTAGTTTCATCAGAAAAAGGTTAATTCTCTAACCTCTTGCACTTATATATCGTGCATAACGGTCTAACGGCTTAACACTTCTTGATTCCTTTTCTTCTATAGATTCTTATACTAAGGCATAACGAAAAGCGAAAAATTGACTTCTAAATTTTTGAAGGTGCCTTATTCTGATGAATGTAAGCGTGTTTATATTAATTATATCATATTATAATATTATAATCTGATATTGATGATGACACAAGCTTATTCATAACGGTTTGCAGCTAAATGAACTAAATAACCAATTGTTTAACCGTCGGCCTAATCACTAATATTTCTAATATTTATCACAGTGTTTATTTCATTTCGTCAAATACTCCGTTTATCTTCCAATATGCCATCGATTTACACTACAGTATAAATATTTACTGCCTCGCAGTAATAATCATATTAACCGCTTTCAAGTGGTTAGCGTTTTTATGTTCTTTTTACAGCCTTCAAGCTCTATGTTTAAGACGGAATTTGTACAAGCTGGGTTTAAGAAACGTTTAAAGACTATAGACAAAACATTTTAACATAAAAAAATGATCTGCATAAAATTAGCCACTTAATGACTTAATTAAATTAATAATATAGAATATAAAATATCAGACCAATTGTAAGTAAACTAAACTTTCTTCTTTCTCCCTCTTTCTAATTCTTTTAACTCTTCCAAAAGAAATTAAAATTTAAAAATTGAAAAAGAATATAAAAACAATATTAAAATTTACCTTTATACCTTTTTTTTGACAAACTTTCTGACAACATCAATAAATAAACAAAAAAGAACAAAACAAAAAAAAAACAACTACAAATTTAGTAAAAAGAAAAATATGAGGGCCTTTTATTTCGTGAAAATTTTACTTAAAAGATTCAAAAATTTAAAAAAAAAAAATTATGAATTATTACGTTTTTCAATAATTATATTCATTATTAATTTCCTTTTTAGATTTACACAAAACATCAAAACATTTAAATATGCCGCCATGCAGACTGACCAACAAAATAAAAACAAAAACTGTAAATAAGTATTATAAGTGCGCAATGTAAGTTCCCAAATTAATCATGAAGTTAGTATTCTAAAAACCTTCCAATCTCAAATTCAAAACTTTTTTTTTAGAGTCTTGAAGTCTACTTGCATTATTTATAATCTGATATAGGTAAATGTTTTTTTTTTTTATTTTTAATACTGTTTATTCTTAGGTTTGGTTTAAGCAATTCATTTATTTTTATTATTCATTTCTTAATATTTATTTATTATAATAAATATAAAGCCAGTTGAGTGCATATATGTACATGTTCGGCATACTTACAATATATACATTATATTGCATTTATATGTATGTAAAGATTATGTATTTTGAAGTGGAATCGTCTCGAAATTCCAAATTATAAATTCTCAAAGTTACAAAATCCCAAAGTTACAAAATCCCAAAGTTTTAAAATCCCAAAGTTTCAAAATCCCAAACACAAAATTAGAACTTTTCAATGCAAAAGTTGCAAGATCCATTTTTTTCGAAAATATTGCATGCATGCAAATATGCATGGTATGCAGGATTTTGAATTAGAAGTGTCAGGTAGTGATTAGTGAAGTGTTACTAATCACTTTAGAAGTGTTAGGTAGTGAATTCTGAATTTAAAGGTAGTGGATTGAAAATCAGGGTTATTCGCCTTTTACAAAATATTTATACATTTTTATATGCGAGATTCTAAAATAGGACTAATTTAAGAGTTGGATTCAAAAGCAGGATTTTACACTTTTTCCAAATTATTTTTATAATATGTCACACCATATATATTTTATAAAAAAAACGTTATTTATATTGTTGTTTTTGAACATTAGTTTGATTAGGAGATTTGAATTAGTTTAAAATTTGATTAGAAGATTCAATTTTGATTTTTAGTTTAGATTATTTCGAGCTAAAATTTATTTGTTCACAACTCTTTGATTACTATCTGTAGAGATTAGGCTTATTTGCCTTTAAAACTATTATATTTATTTTTTAATTTATTTAGTAAAATATTTATACCTATTTAAAGAGGAAAATTGGCTAGAAAAAATCTCATTTGAGAATTTAACTAAAACCTTAAGACTACAACTATAACTAATTAGGATTTTTTTTTTTTTTTGGAATTACGTAAATGGAATTATGGAAATGGAATTTTTTTTGTACCCAACCCCTTCAATGCGCGAAAGTAAAATTTCAAATTTTGGAATTTTGTGTTGAAGCCCAAAGCATAGTATTCAGGTTATATCTCAGCTCAAAAAAATGTAATTTTATATGGGATTTTATGTCAAAATTTTTCTCAGCAAAAATTTTTTAATAAATTTTTTCAATTTTTTCTCAAGTAGTACGCAGCTTAATACACCAAGAAAAATATATAGTCCAAGACACAAACCAAGAAAAAATATAATTTTTTCCCAATATTTTTCTAACTAACTTTCTCTGTCAAAAAATATTTTGAAATTCGACTTTTTTTTTATACCCGTATAAACTATGTTCAAGGGTATAAAAAATTTACCATTACGTTTATGACACCTTAAAGGAGTCGAGCTATATACTGTGTCAAAAGTATGGATCGGCTCAGAATGTGAGACGGTTAAGCCATGTACGTCTGTTCGTCCGTCCGTCCCTCCGACCGCACGATAACTCAAAAAATAAAGGAGCTAGGAGGCTGTCACTATGTAACTTTTGCAAAATTGTTAGTTTTGCTATTTAACTTCAGCATTTTTGGCCGCCAGGTTCGAGTAGCTGCCATACGACTTCTTTCTTTATATGGAAATAACTCAGTATCTATTCAAGCTATATATCTGAAATTTTGCAAATGATGTCAAGTTTTATGGCAACAACTTCTGTAAAATGTGGTTGTGATGGTACGACAGGTTCGGGTAGCTGCCATACAACTTCTCTTTTTAAATGAAAAAAACGCAGTGTCTATTGAAGCTAGCTATCTGAAATTTAAAAGGTGTCGAGTTGCATGCCAAAAACTTTTGTAAAATTTGATTGGTCTAAAGCAGCCGGTTCAGGCTTCTTGCTTTTTTTGAAACTTAATGAAGCTACGCGCAATATATTTGGGTAACTGTAGTACAACTCTAACAACTATATCTCTGTAGTTAACGTCGGTACTAAAATATCTGAATGTTTTTAAAAGATGATCAAATTTTATAGAAACAGGATATATTACGTTCATACGGGTATCCTAGAGTTGACACAGTCTACTCTACTGCACTCTTTCTCGTTTTACAATAAAATTATTTTTTTACGTTTTTAGAATTAAATTTTATTTCAAAACAGACAATTGTTTACAAAATTTAATATTATTGGTTATGACAGTTATAACAGAAAACAAAATTTCTATCTGTAAAGTTTTTCTTCAAACTGTCAAAATTTTATATACCTACTCAATAAATTTTCATATTTTTCATTTTTTTTTTCTTTGAGCTGAGATATAAGCTGAACACTATGCTTAAGTTGAAAAATTTTTGGTATTTTGTAATTTGAGATTTTGTGTTTGTGATTTGATAATTGGTATTTTGAAAATTGGAATTTAGTACCCAACTCTTTTGAAGTCTATGGAATTTTAAAACTATACTTACATATATTTTATTATTATGAACATTTTTTTTTTTGTTATTAAGAGGCGAAATATACATTTCCGATTAAATTATTAATAATTTTCTTTTTCTGATGTTGTTGTTGTTGTTGTTCTGTTATTCCCTGCAGTGTATAGTATATTTTTTGCCATCTCTACCTCTACCAGTATCATACCGTTTTATCAATGCAATTCCTTTTCTAAATATATAGGAAGAATTTTTTCTTATGTACTTATTATACATAAGTACCTACCAAGTTTCTTGGATTTATGTAATTTCTATTCAACAATTGAATCGGGATTGCATGAGTAGATGAAAAAAAAAAAAATATTAAGTCATTCAGTGATTTTTTTGTTTGATATAGTTATTGTTGTTATTGTTTTTGGTTTTTTGTTTTAAATACATAAATATGTACCTATATACGATACTATAGAAATTTTCAAATTCAATTGAAATTGAACAGACAACAAAAAAAAAAAAAAAAAAACAAAAACAACAAAAAAAAAATATTAAAGTTAAATAAGACTTATCAAGAAGACTTATAATAAAATGTTGGGAGCAAAAATTGTTAAATTTTATGCAATATATATATATATGTATGTGTGTATTATGAAATGAAGACATTGGGACGGGTCGATGGGTTGAAACAAAACTTAATTAAAATGGGAATTGATTTGCACACAATTCATATAATAATTTAATTATCATTTAACTGGAAATTATTATGTGTATGAGACTTTTTTTCTGTTTTTTTTTCATTGTGTTTTTTTTTTTTTTTTTTATTTCAGAAAGAGACAGAAAATTATAAGAGCTGTGTAGAGTGTAGGTATGGGTCATAATATTTTCAATGCCAGTAGAAATTTTATTTATTTTTGTATATATATATAATATGCATATATATAACTAAACTATATATATATATATATATATTTATTATATTTTTTTATAGGATTTAGAATTTATTAAATTTTTTTTTTCTATCAAATTCTCGAATAAAAAAAACAATAAATAAATAAACACTCCCACTGCATTAATAATGAATTATAATCACAATTTTAAAAGAAATTCATATGTACTTCCTTTTACAAAAATAGTATAAAGTGTAAAATTATATTTTAAGGAAAATTTATAAGAAATTTTTGTTTTATCTGCCTGTTAGTTTGTTCTTTTTAAAAAATATTTAGTATACCTATAGGTCTACAAAAGCAAACTTTTTCATGTCACTTTAAATATCTTTTATTTTTTTATTTATCCTTTAGTTTATTCCCCTACCACATAAATGTGACAAGAAAATTACACAGCCTTTCCTTTACACCTGTAAATGAGAGACACCTGTAAATGTCGGAAGAGCGAATTATTCTTATGAGGTGTGTGGAGTTTGAACTCACACTTCCTTGTGTTACAGCAAGCAGCAAGATCCGGAAATAATCTTAATTTTACTCGATGAAAAATTGTTTAGGACCTTGAGATCTTGAATCTTGACTTTATATATCAATAGCACAAAATAAATCTATGTATACATTTAGTTTATAAATTATTTAGAATATAAATTAATTCTGCTTTATATTAAAATTTATTTAATTAAATTAATTGAAGTGGAAAGTCCTTCAAAGTAATGAAAGCGTTTAAAAAAATTATTAATTCGAATTCGGCATATAATAATTTTTTAATTTTCTTTCTTTTAATAAAAAACTGTTTTAAGGACGAAAAGAGAACAAGTGTAATTAACTGATAGGTATAATTACCCATTTCTTTTATTAAACTAAAGTTTAGTCATTTGAACCTATAAATTAATTTTCTATATCACTTTGATTTCTGCCTAATAATAATCAATGTAGGTCTGGTAAAAATAAATGCAAAAAATTGAATGTTAATACACGTTAATATGCACGATAATAGTCATGAGTCCCTCTTAGATGTAAAAATTAAACGAACTTGGAAAATTTCATGTACAAACACTATGGTAACAGGTTAGGAAATGTGTTATAAATACATTCAGCAACCATAAATGAAGATATTGATCAATAAACATTTAACCAAATTTTGTTGGCTTCAAATTTTATATTTCTATCATAAAACTATATGGTGTGGTGTTGAGGTGGTGTTAGGATACACCGTTAATGAAAATTCTTGAAATGTGATATATGTATATAAACTGTATCGCTTATTATACTAACTTGTAGATAATATAAAATGAAATTACACAAAAAAAAAACAAAGTAACTTTATAAAAGTGAATCACATTTTAACGGTATTAATAATTCAAATCCGCGCAATGTATTGTACAAATTGTTGTTTAAGAACGTGACCTTCAGACAAATTTAAAATATCTTATTTTTGTCTTTTGCACCTTTTTTTTTATATTTATTTTTTTTACTATTATCTGAAGTTTTTTTTTTTTTTTTTAATGTAGACAGATTTTCTATGAATTATAAATTAATAAATATGCATAATTTATTACTACAAATATATGTATGTATTATAAATTATAATATTTTTATTTATTTTGTCTATTAAAAAACAAATAAAAATTAATATCAATTATTATTCAATTCAAGTTTTAAAATTAAAATGAAATTTTGTGTTGGTTTGACTTGTGTTTTTTTCTTTTTTTTGGGACACCAGGGGATCGGTTTATATTTAATCGTTTTTTGATATGCCTATAAAATAATTTATTAGGTATGATTAAAACCATTTAATTTAATTTATTTGAAATTAAAAAAGCAATAATTTATTTTATATTTTTATAAATATTTAACAAAATAGATTTCAGATTAAAATATTACGGAAAAAAAAGGTCATAAGTAAAATTTGTGGGGTAAAAATGTCGCAAACAAAAAATATTGTATTAAAAATCTAACAGAGAATTCATCGGGAGGCTGGTTGTCATAGCCTCATCTTTTCGGAAAGGAGAAAACACTTTTATCCCCCTTGTACTTATTTTAGTTTTTATTAAGTAAAACCTAACTATATGGAAATTGTAGCGGGTATTATCATTACGTGACAACGATGCGATCTTTTTGTGTATGACATTTTTAGCTTTGATCTTTTTGGAGTCATACCATTTAAAAATATAACAATAAAAATTAAATTTTTATAATTTTTTGTGAGTGACAAATTTTTTTGGTAAATATGAATATCTTAAAAAGTAAAACAAAAAAAAAAAAATTGAAATTTTAAAAATAAGGGCTAGCTGAAGGCATATAATGAACACGTACAAATATTTCTATCAGTTTAAAGAGGAAAATGAACTTCCTTTTAAATACTTTCCAATAAATCAATTTTATTAATTTTCTCGAAAAAATTTATTCTTAATAAGGTTTTGATTGAAATTTATACTGTCTTAGGAGCGAATATTCATAATTAATAAATTATGTATTAGTTAAAAAAAAAAACTTTTTTTAAAATTATATAAAGATCAGGTTACTTTGTAAATATTTATTTAAGTTTCGAATATATATAAGTATTTTAAATCATAGTTTAAATATGCTAAAACTAAATCATTACCTTTTAAATCTAGTTTCAGTTTTAGTTGGTTATGTCTTTTATTTAACCCTTTTAAAAAAATATTTTTAAATAAAAAATGTGCTTATTTTTTAACCCTGTTCGTTTGACTATTTGTTATACCACAATTTTAGTCTGTTTGTGGCTAGGCTTCATAAAAAACTTTATTTTCTGCAATAATTTTTTTATGTATTATGTATCACCAATTATACCGAACATTTCAACTTCTGCTAAATACTTTCTCGAACGTCAAATGACCACAAATATTTTATGGTTTATAAGTTTGTTATTGAAATTTGCAGTCATGTGTTGCCATAATTTTGCAAATTTCTAAGAGGAGATATATCTTTGAAAAAGAGAAGAAGATAGATCTTTCTTTTGTATCTATTATTTGTATCCCAAATTTTTCTTATATCCCACAGAATTTCCAATTTCTCAAACTTCCCAAACCTCCCCAAAAAATGCTTTTCATATAATCTGCATCTTCGAAACCAAGCTGTAATTTTCTATGTTGTTAGCATAACACGTAACTTTTTTTCACAAAATTTCAGATATCGAACTTCAATTGATACAATTTTATATTAAAAAAAAAGAAATAAGTTGTATGGCACCTTCTCGAATCCACCAATCGAACTTGCTCTATTTCAATAGCAAAAATAATAATTTTACAAGGATAAAATGTTAAAAATTTCAGAATCCTATAATAGCTTCATAATCGGTCACACGGATTCAAAGGACACAAAGATTGGGACATGTATATCCGGCTAAATCCATTCAGAATTTTATTCTGAACAAGAATATAATATACTTTGCCATATCTATCCCATTTCGTTTAAGGTGTAATGCAAAATTTGTTATACGCTAAAAACTGCTGCATTCGTATACGGATATACAAATGGTTAGCCAGAAGAACTTAAAGTTTTATAACAAAAAAAAATTTTTTTAATAAAATATGTATAATATTGAAGATTTAAAAAAAAAAAAAAGAAAAACATGTGGGTCGGAATGTAGGTTAACCCTTCTTCTTAAATTAAATAAATTCCATCTGAATTTTTAATAAAAATTAATTGCTAAACATCGCAATATAAAAAAAAAAATATTCATAATTAATTTATAAAATATTTACATAGTTGCTGTAATAAAAATCAAAATTTAATTTTTTTTTTTTGTTTGTTGAAAAGAACAATAATAATTCTTTTACTGCATTTTAAAACATTTATAATTTATTTTAGTTTTAATAAAAGTTTAATGTATTATATCTAATTGTTAAATAGTTTCCCTTTAAATTAAAACTAAACAAGAAAAATCTTTTTAATTAATTTTTTCTTTCATATATTTAATAATAACAACATTATTATGATATATAATAGTTACAGTATATACATATTACATACTTATACAGGGTGTTTCAGTAATAAACAGAATAACTGGCAATAACAACAATTCAAAAATGTTTGAGTTAAAAGTTTTATAACTTTTCATTAAAAAGCCACATATACTTTGTACGAATATATGAGAAAGATAATTTACTGAGCTACAAAAAATAGTACTAAAATTTTCTTCTATACAAAATAGTTTCAAAATTATAAATAAACAAGGTAGAATGTAAACCAACGGTTTTTAGAAGCGCACATTTCCAAAAGACAATACAAACTGTATCAAATTGTGACTTGCACCAAAATTTAAAAATTTCATATAAAAAAAAATAGAACTATTCTGGAATATTTAGCGGCTGTAAGTCCAGAACCCTATATAACTAAGAAAACTGTTAACACACGTAAAAATATAATACTGGAGCTTTAATTTTTATGTTTTACCGAAGAAAAATTTGTAAAAATTTGAGCGCTAATAACTCTTAAACAGGGGTTGGGGGGTTCAAAAAACTTTTCTGAACAAACTTATACTAATTCTAAAAGTTTTTTCTGCCCTTAAAATTTCAAGTCCCTATCTAAAAGTGTTCCGGAGTTTATGAGGATAGAAAAATCATGTAAAATTTAATTTTCAAATAACGGTAAATTTAAATACTAAATTTAAACAAATTGTATAATTTTGATATTTTGTTATATTGTTATATTATATTGTTATATTATAATTTGGATTACCTACAAAATCCAGAAAACCATAATTCAGAAATTTTGATTTTGAAACTCAAAATCCAGACAAGTCAAAATCCAGACACGTCAAAATGCAGACACATCCAAATCCAAACACATCAAAATCCAGACACATCAAAATCCAGACACTACTAAATTCAGACAGATCAAAATCCAGATTTACGAAATCCAGACAAATAATCCAGAACTGGATCTGCCTGGATTTTTGTTTGGACTATTTAACCCAATAAATGACTCTAATTATATTTTTATTCACCATACCCAGTGCTATAAAAGTGGTAAATAAGGCTTTCTAAAAATTGGTAATTTTATAGAAAATAAAGGTAGAACTCTGGCACCGAAGATTTTTTGTCTTTAATTGGGATATTCACGTACTAATATTTTTCATTTGATTGAGAATTTTAAAAAAAAAGCAGATAAATATTGAAACTACCATTCAAAACATTAATATGGGTGAAAAAGTACTGATATAAAAAAAAAACTATCCAAAAAGAAGAAAAATTAAAATTGATATTAAGTGAAAGACTTAATTATTCTAAAAATGAATTTTTAGAAAATTTTCGTACAAATATTTCATTTGCAAAATTTTTTTATGTGCAGAATGATATTTATAATGTACATATTTTATTTTTTGATCTCCTAAATTTTTTATTTTTTTATTTTAATTATTGAAAAGTTGACAAAACAAAATTTTTATTTTTTTGTTTAAATAATTCCAAGCATTTTCGTCGTTTTCGGATTTAGTCGTGTCTGGATTTTGACGCGTATGGATTTTAATGTGTCGAGATTTTGATATGTCTGGATTTTCCTGCGTCTGAATTTTCCTATGTCTGGATTTTCATCGGTCTGTATTTTTTTAAAAAGTTTGGATTTTGGTACAAAGGATTTTAAATTTCGGGATTGTGGAAGGAACCCATTAATTTACAAAACTAAAAAAATACCTGTCGAATGACGTTTCCAGATTGAAAAATAGTTAAGCTGAACATGAGATATACGCATTTAAAAATAGGATTTTTTCAAAGTTTGAGGGGCTGTAGCTCCGTAATGGATGGAGCTACATGAAAAAGTTCTTCTACAAAATAAATTTTTTTATGAGGCCTATAATACCCATGGTTAAAAGTTTTTTTCTCTATCGTTAACGGTGTAGAAGTTTTGTAAACAAACGGACAGACGGATGGACGCACGGACGGACAGAGTGAAACTAATAAGCACGTTTTAAAAATTTTTTTTTTTTTGGAAATGTGTTAAAAACTAAGCAACGTATTTTAAAAAAGAGAAAATCTTTAGGCCCCATTATCTCAGTAACAGTTGAAAATAGACCCCCCTATTATAGTGTTTTTTGCTTGTTTTGACCTTCCCTATCACTCCTTGAAGTTATGCTGTTTATTCCTCAAACACCCTATATATATAATAATCCGAACATTAACTTAAAAAAGTCAACTCTTTTATACATAAAGTATAATTAACATATTAATATTCTTTGGAAAATATAAATAAATAATATGAGTTATAGTAACTCAACACAAAATATTAAAATCATTCATTGTATTAATTTTACGAGTTAATTAAGTAAAAAAAAAAATTATTTTTTAACGTTTTATTTTTTTTTTTAAATTCCGCCTATAAATCATATGGTATGTCAGAGGATTTATATTTTATTATCAGAAAAAGTAAATCAGTTATAATATGAAGTATAAAAAAGTTGCCCCGTTTAATTTCTGTTTTTTTTTTGGTTTTTTTACATCTAATTGAACAAATGAAGTTTTCTGCCCCATTTTATATATTTTTCACTTTGAAACTATATGTATACATACAGATGTAGGTACATATTTACCAATCACAATAAAATTGAAGAATATTTAATCAAATTCTTATTTTCGCTTTGGTTTTTTATTTATTTTTTTTGTGAGAGTAGGTGGGAATCTCGAAAGACACCAATTAGAAGTTCAAGGCGCAAAATCTCTTTGATATTGTTGGACTTTAACCAACCAAACGTCATCTCCCTTTTAAACGAAACATTAGGTTATAACCTATGGTACAACGCGACTGTTTGGTTTGGAGATTGGGAAAATAGGAAATTGACAAATATGTGAAGTTATTGGTTCTTTGTATAGGAATAATTAAAACAAAGATATTTATATTCTTTTTAAATTTAATGATATCATACACGTTATATAGTTGCCAATTTTAGGGAATACTTTCGATGGCAAGATATTCCAAATTCGTACACTGTACACGCATTTCAAAAGAATTTTCCAAGAGCGGTGATGTAGTATCTGATATCTTTAAGTTATAGGAGTTAGCCTGTTCAGTTCTTCTTGCATCTCGGTTGAAATTTTTAAGAGAAGGCAATAAAATTATTTAATCACCTTAAAAATAAGTTTAAGTTATGTGTTTTTTTTTTTTATATTACATACATACTTCAATATTCTGAAGATTTCATAAGTTATACTATATATAGGTTTTACAGTTATTTAAAAACAGTACACATTATTTTTAAAGGCGGGATATTTGTGCTTCTGCCGTTTTTCTTCTTATCAATTTTATTTCTAAATTTTAATAAAAATTTTCCTTAGTTTTAAAAAAAAATAAGAAAACGAAAAAAAAATTCCCCTACAGTACCATTTCCTTCAGTGTTTATTATTGTAAAGTTTACTGACCATTTTATCACTTTAAAAAACTTTTAATAAGTTCAATATACATTTTATATTTTACTACCCAAACTCAATTAATCATCTAACTGTCCTGTAATTATCATGATTGTAATATATATTTAAAAAAAAAAAAAAAATAAACCTACCATGAAATTTATAAAAAGAATTTAAAAACAAAAAAAAAAAACAAAAATATTAAATTATTGTTCTGAGCGCACATTTTGTATAAATTAATGATAATAAGAGAGAAGTAATTTTTTCTTTTTGTTTTTTTTTTTTTTTTAATGAACGTTCATTTGGAAAACATTCAGGGTAAATCATACCAAAAAAAAAAAAAACAAAAAGAAGAAAAACTCTTTTCAAGCATATTTAAGTTTGCACTGATATAGAACAATAATTTATAATTTTATATTCCAAAGAGGAATGAATCTATAAATATATACATATACAGAAAAATATATACCCCCGAACAACAGAAGTAAATATTATTATTATTATATTCTTTTGAACATGAAAGAGATCAAATATGTATACATATAAGAGATGAGGAAGGGAAAAATCTTTCAATTGACATCTACTTCCGGATTTTAATAAATTAGTATAATGCTCGTAATGAGATCGAATTAAAATGAACCAAAAGAAAAAGCAAAAAAAAAAAAACACAAACTGTAGGCAATATTTAGAATATTCATTAATCATTTTTCATTCTGACCATAAATATATAAATGTGTAAGATAAAAAAAAAAAAAATATTAAAATTTTAATTTATTAGGTATTTGTATTTTAAATAGCTGCAAACGATTGAAAATATAATCGTATATATTATGATGATCATATTATATTTTAATAGTGTTGTTAACAAACTTGAGTTAATACCAGTTAGTAACAGAATCGGATTTTGGAATAAAATTAAAAAAATTCCAGACTTTAAATAAAATTTAATTTAAATCAAACAAAGAATATAAAATTAAGTAAAAGTAATTTTTAGTGATAATTTCCAACTAAAGATTTGTTCAGAGAATCGAAGGAATTTAAAGAGAATTTGGAAAAATTTAAATATGTATAATTATATATATGTTTGTTAGTTTGAAA
Source organism: Poecilobothrus nobilitatus (assembly GCA_947095535.1). Lineage (NCBI taxonomy): Eukaryota > Metazoa > Arthropoda > Insecta > Diptera > Dolichopodidae > Poecilobothrus > Poecilobothrus nobilitatus. The sequence continues at coordinate 33,280,886 of OX352774.1, forward strand.
TGTAAACTTATTGGATAATGTTAAAATGTTATGTTACTATATAAAATGTCGTTTCTACGGACAGAACATTTTATTTTCAATGATAAAATGGATTTGTAAAATCACAGCACATTATGAACTATATATATTACAAGTTATCAAGTGCTGTTTAATTTTAACCATTTTGCTTCGGCTTAATAGTTTGAACATTTCAGGAATGGAAATCAGGAAAAATTTTTAATGTTGCTGAAAGTATATTTTACTCCCCGTAAAATTCTCACATTTCGGCGGGAGCATCTTCCCGTTCACCTAATCCTAATCCCGTTCAAAAATCCTAATTATCCCAAATTCAATTTTCCAAGTAATGCTTCTGAAATCTTTATCCCCGAAAACAAACTGTACATTATGTTACGATGTAGTAAAGGACCCATCCAAAAGTTTGGCTTTAAAGGGAGTGGTTTTGGTTGGTCAAACTCTAACACTGTACTCAAAAGAATCTCATGCAGTTCCTTTCAGTAACTTTCGTGAAAAAAACAAAAACTGCAATTAATTAACAAGGTTCAGAAATATCCATTCAATATATCCATAATCCATTTGATAGGCGATCCAAATGTAACTCAACACATTAGCTCTTCTTAGTATCCGACGAAATTTTAGCCCATTCTCATTTTTTTTATTGATATTTTGTTGGTGATGATCTTTGTAACGATGTTGTAAAGGTCAAGATGTCTTATGTCACGATGTTGTAAAGGACCCATCCAAAAGTTTGGCTTTAAAGGGAGCGGTTTTGGTTGGTCAAACTCTAACACTTCTCAAAAGAATCTGGTCCAGTTCCGTACAGTGCAGTTAGTATCCGACGAAATTTTGGCCCATTTTCACTTTTTTTTTATTGATATTTTGTTGGTGATGATCTTTGCTCTACTGAAATAAAATCCTTTTTTAGCTATTTAAACATTTCTTCAAAAGAACAAGAAGTAGTATAAAAGCTCATTTCTGTACCTATCCGTCCAATTCTTATCCTGTTCAAAAAATGCTTTTTGTTTTTATAAGAGTAAGATTTGAAAAAAAAGCTTTTGGCCAAAAAAATTGTAATTAGTTGATTGGAGCATCTGAGCGTTTCAAGTTACTCATAAAATAACGTAAAGAAATGTGATTTGTGGAAAAATTGCTAATGCAATTATTTTAAAACAACTCTACTCTTTGTATATTGTTTTGTTTTTTTTTGTTTTTTAAGAATATTTTTATTAATTTAAACAGTTTCTTATTAACTCATTCAGTTCTCATTTAAATCATATTGTAATAGAAAAAAAAAAACAAAGGAAGAAAAAATTTTTATGAGCACTTATTAACCATAAAAAATTATGAAAGCATGAAATATTAAAATAATTTCGTTATATTTTTTACTCATTTTCTTGTTTTTTTTTTTTTTTTTTTTTTTTTTAGTTAGGTACATTACATGTCGTTACTCGTATATCCGCTTTATACAGAAATTAGCCAAATTTTAAATTCAACTAAAGTTTACTAAGACAATAATTCCGAAAACGTTGTCTACATACAAATTCAAATTATTATTCATAAAAATTAAAAATTGTATAAATTGTTATTCGGGTTTTTTTTTGTTTACAATACTTAACCTATAGTTGCAGCTTTACTTCCATATATTCATACATATAAATTTAGGTAAATAAATAAGTGAGAAAATAATTGAAAATATATACGTATATTATAAGTGAATTAAAAATGCATGTCATTTATAAAATAGTGGGTGTTTATTATACGCGCCTTTTTCTTTCATACATAAACTAGTTGTGTATTATATTTGAATGAATTTGACACGTTTTTTTTTTTTTTTTTTTTTCTGGTTTGTTTAAAACGTGGTAATAGATACAATTTTTTTTTTTTTTTTTGTACATGTGAAATTAAAAGTAAGAACTTTAAATATTTTCTTATTCTTAATTAAAATTACTAAGATTAGAAAGAACAAAGTTGATGTTATAAATCAAAAATAAAAATATATGATAAGGAAAAAATATATATATATCTTAGTCATAAAAGAGCATCTTAATCCGAAAAGAGGCGAAATAGTTGGTGATTTTTTACAAAAAGATAATGGAGATTTTTGAGTATCTACCTATTTTATGTTATTAGAGATAAATAAAATTATATGAAATTTACAAGGAATCTATTATTTTTATTCAGTAATACGATATAATATTATTGATGACTTAAATCTAGAAATAAAAGAAAGTTATTGGTTGGTTGGTTGGTTTACGTGGCTGGTCCTGTCAACCAGCATGACAAGACCACAATTAGCGCGTTAGCACGGTTTTGCTACCACTTCCGTGACCACAAGGCTTATGTTTAGGCTATAACGGATTTAATTTCAGATCCATTTCGCGGCATTCAGGAACCTTACCATTTCTGCAGGTTGCTTAGGTGCTAGATCGCTAAAATCGTTAAATTGTTGGCTACCCTGAGCTGCTCTTCTGGCCCTGGCCAACGCTGGGCATTTACACGTGGAGTGTTTAATGGTTTCTTTCTCATTCTGTTCACCACAACTGCGGCATGATGTGTTGAATGGAATACCTAAAGAAAGTCATAATTTTAGATTTTTTCTTTTTGCCCATCTCAAAGTTCAGTTTAACATAAGCATTTTCATATACATATAACATAACATCAAAAGAGGTAATAGGCAAATCAATCGAAATTTTTATGTACAGCGTGTTTTAAAAGCTTTTGTATAAATATTCAAGAGTAAATTCTTAGTCGTTTTAACCATTTTCGAGATATATGGATTTTTATGTGATTTTTGTTTCACATTATAAATTGCCGCATAACTTTTGACTCACATGTTCTACAGAAACTAACTTAGTATTGTTTAAAAGCTTATTTTTCAAAATTTATATCTAAATATTGTGAAGGATTTGTTATCCCGAAATAATTATTTTTTAAATTAGAGCTAAAAATATTAAAATATATAAAAATGAATATTTATATTTTTTTAAAATAACGGAGTTTCCTGTTTAAAAATATTCTATTAAAATGTTCTATTGTTAATGTCTAATATATATGTTGTCCATTTAAGAATTTCCACCCTGCAGAAATGAGCTTTTATACTACTAATTGTTCCTCTGAAAAAGTGTTTAAATAGAGAAGAAAGTAATTTGAACTTTTTCTTTTTATTTCTACTGAATCACAAAGATCATCACCAATAAAATATATATAGAATTTCTTTAGTATTTCTGTATAATGTATACAAATTTATTTATTTATTCTTTAATTCTTTATTTATTCATACTTAAGCCTTTTATTCAAATTTGAAGTATTAACTGGACCACACAAACACAACACCTTGCAATATTTATTTCATAATTTATTTTAAGTCATACTAAATAATAATATTCTAAGCCGCAAAATTAGTTCAAGTGTAGTCTATTTGAACAGAAATCTTTAGAACTTGCTATGAAAAGTAATTTTAGGTGAAACAAAATTAATCAGTTAGAACAATTTTTCAGCCACAATCGCAAATGAATATTCATTTTGTTTCTGGTGAAAAAAAAAATTGAACTTCAACCGAAAATGTATACCTATTTTATCCACATGGAATATAGCGAGAATGTAAAAAAGAAGAAATGTGTTCAAGTCAAGAAAAAAAATGTTAGGTATAGTACAATTAAGTTGGTGTAGTTTTTTCTCTATTCTGTACGGAAATAATTGAATGGAGCCAATTAAATACAGTTATACAAACTTTTTGTTTTTGTTTTGCTACTCTATAGGTACTAAAACCAGCAAGACTTTCCGTTATTATAATTTAAATAATGTTATAACAAGATTTAACCCATGCCTTTATAACTACAAATCGCAACATTCAGACAATAACTTTGAAAAATGAACTAAATTTATGCGATCTAATCTCATGGGAGATTTTCTTTATGAAAGGAGCTCACTTTTCGAACTTTATGTAGAAAAACAGCCTTTTATCTAAATATCTATATTAAGTACAATAATATTGATATTTCCTATCATATTTGAAAAATTTTATTAGAAAAAAATTATTATTTTGTGACATAACTTGCAAAAAAAGGTATAGGTATTGTCTTCAACCTTTCAGATTCTAATTCACTCAGTATGTACCTATACTCATATTACAAAAAATGTATGTAAAAAAATTTAAAACATTTTTTTTTCCTTTCCTTTTTCATTGTTCCTCTAACTTATAAGTAACATTCTGTATCGTTCTAAAAACGTTTTACTGCCAATAAAAAAAGAAGTGATGAGCCAATGAGTAAAAAACCACATATTATGTATCTATGTATTTTTAAATCATTTAATTTATCCACGAAAGTAATAACAAAACTAAATTTCGGTTAAATTACAAAAAAATATTAATTGAGTATTCCGGATTCTGGATTGTAATAGTAATAGAGGCAGGCATTGGTTGTAGATACTATTAAAATGTTTTACTGTATTAACTACATAATATGTATCTATGTTAATTTTTTATTTAAAAAAATGTACTGTTTATATTTTTTTTTTTCTAATAAACATTCAAACAAACAACTATAAACTTAAAAATACTTAAAACTACCATTCAATAATAATTAAATTAAAAATAAAACTATTTGCCAGCACAAATTATTCTAAGATTCACTTAAAACTCGTAACTTGTATAATTACCTAGGTATGTATGTATATTATAATACAACAGTCGATTCAATTAATTTAAAATTACCGTATTCCTACAATAAAAGAATTTAAAAAAAAACAAAAAATGTTTGGAAAAATTGCAAAAATATTGCAATTTTTTTTTATTTTTTTATTTTTCTACGATCTGAGATCATTTCATTTAAATTTTTATTGTTTTTGTTTTTTTTTACAATTTTTCCCATTTATGAATGAAATTTAAAAAAAAAAAAATACCTACAACAAAATAGTTTCTTTACAACAATTTCCTACAAATTTATCAGTATACAATATGCTCTCCACCATTTAGGTACTATACTATGTACCTACATGTACGTTCTGTATAATTTTGTCTACTCCCCATTTTTGTGTTTCATTTTTTTTTTCGACGATTATTTTAATGAAAATTTGTACATGTATGAATGACGTACTAAAAAACAAACAAAAATATGATCCGATAACTACATATACATACATATATGGTATATATGATGATACGTAGACGATGTAATGTAAGTGCGATAAGGAAAGCGAAAAAAAATTATAAATGAAATGGTACTCTGCTTTTGTTTTTTTTTTTTTTTTTAAACGCGAACACGGGTATTGTCTTCAGTGATGCGTTATATTGAATGAATTTTGTATACAATATAAGTACATTTATGTACATAGCTTTTATCTAAAATAAATGCATTAATTGTTTTTTTTTTTCGTATCCAAACCGTAGTTTATAGTTTGACAGTTAGGTATTTTGAAAGATTTGTTTGTAATAAAAATGAGTTAAAAATTAATTAACTATACAATCGCTTCATAAAATACAGATTAAATTTTAATCAAAAACTAAATTATATTAAACAAAAACAACATATTTTCCAATCATATTTTTGGTATAGCTAAAGATGCAGCTAGATGTATGGGTTTCCTATATCATTGTAAAGCCTTTTTTTCATCTTCTGATCTCCTTAATATCTATAAAATATATATAAGACCAAAGATGGAGTACAATGGACATATTTGGGCAGGAACCTCCAAAACGGTATTGGGATTTCTCGATAAAGTGCAAAATAGAGGAATTCGTCTAATAAACGATCCCCATGTCACCTCTACGCTCTCTTCACTCGGTCTACGACGCCTAATAGGAACACTTACCCTGTTTTATAGATACCTTATAAGGTTGGGTTCTTGTTCTAACGAGATTAAAAGTTTGATGTCTCCTCTCAAAGCATTCCAAAGAGAAACAAGGAGAGCCTCTGCTGCCCATCCCTATGTAGTTCAAATTCCCAGATGGCATAATTCGGCTTATGGAAATTCGTTTGTAGTACGAACATCGCGAATGTGGAACCATCTTCCACCTCATGTGTTTCCCAGAATTAGTGATGATTACATTTACAATGTGCAAAGATTCAAGGTGAATATTAACAACTTTGTTCACAATATGCCTGCCAATTTGAAATCTATTTTCATTCCGTAACCCAACATCCTCTGACCAGGCAGTACATTAGTACTAAAGGTCGTATAACCTATTGTTTGGTCAAAAAAGTGAGGTGGTGTTTAGTGGGTTAAACTCTCACACACTCATAAAGGACTCGTGCTCGTTTTCAATCCTCTATAGTGTCTTTCGATGATTCCCACCTACCCTCGCAAAAAAAAAAATACTGCATTATATAATTATATAAAAGTAGAAGTAACTTATCAAAGATTTTTTTTTTTGTTATCTCATTTTTTATTCTCCATTTTTTTAAACTTTGCTCACATTCTCATAAATATTAATATTTTAATAAGCTGATAATATTTTTATAATAGTAATAATAGTGTAGGAAACACAAGCTCAAAGCTAGTAATAAGTAATAACCAAATAACAATTATACTACATCTTATAAAAGTACCCGATTTCTTTAGTATAACAGGTTCGTCAAAAACATATGTATGAATATACAAAAATCTTGATTTTAAAATATGATTTAAAAAATTTGGAAGCAAATTTCACAATTAATGTGATAAAACTGTCAATAAAAGCATGTTCAACTAAATAAATTTCAAGTAATTACCAAGGAGTATTTATACTGCATCTTGTAAGAATAACAAAGTTCTCTGGGGATAACAGGATCGTCAAAAAAATGTATACAAAAATCACGATTTTAAAACTTTATTTAAATAATTTGAAGTCAATTACAAATTTAAAAATTAACAATTTTAATTAACAATTCAAGGAAGATTTTAGAAAAGAACCCTTCGAATCAGATTACATATTCAAAATCGATATAAAACTTCTGTTTTAAAAAAAAAGCCAAAAAATAGAGTGCAAAATGATAGAAACTTTTTTTTTTAAAAATTTTATGTATACAATTTTTGATTCGTCCATGGATAACAGATCTTTGATTTCACTTTATTATACATGAACTTTACCTACTACTAACATACCATTCGAAAACAAGTACACTTAACATTATATACATACGTGAACCCATTTTATTTTTTCTAATATACAGCACTGATATAAATTCAATGGCATGAGTGAAAAGATCGTCAGATCACTTTATATAATCATATATAGTATGTGTGCGTTTGTTTGTTAAATAAAGTGAAGTTCACGCTAGTGAAAAACAAAAAAAAAAAAATAGCAAATTTAAAACTGTGAATAATGTTATGCAATATTGCAATGTTTTTAAGTTTTTTTTTTTTTGTTGTTGTTTTTTTTTCTTTGTTTGTAGAAAATGAATGAATGATTGAATGAATGAATCAATGAATAAAATGAAATAAAAATATAATGAATGAATGAATGAATGAACGGAAACCACGGAATATAGTTTTACTCACGAGACTTACAATATTATATGTATAACAATAAGTGTATATTTCATTCAATATACATATGACATACATAACATAAGTAAATATACCTTATAAATGTATATGGGCATATTGAGGAGAAGGTGTATACATAGTTTTAAATTAGTGAAAGATAACTAAATTATTTCATATTTATTTATACATAATATACCGTATACTTGTATTGTAGATTTGTATGATTGAATGGATGAGCATGGAACGGTTATTCTTTTTTTTTTTGTTTTTGTTAGTTTTTGCATTTATGAAATTAATATTTTTAAGTTTTGGATTTTTTTTTTTTTTTTGGATCATGTAGTTTAGGAAGGAAGTTTACAAAACAAAAAAAAAAAAAAAAAAACAGGGCGAACGAAGAAAGCCAATTTTTCTTTAATTTTTTTTTTTGCAGTTGTTTTTTTTTTTGATTCATTTTAATTTTTTATTACTTGGTTGATTCATGTAAGCATGAGTTTCAACATAATAATATTAAAACGGAATTAATTATTTTAATGCTGAACCAATTAACAAATAATTTTACAATTAAAATAATACTAGGTACCTATAGAAAAAGAAAATATATATATTTTTATTACTTAAAATTTTTTTATTACAAGATATGGTTAGGTATGTTATGATTTTTTAATTTTAAAATTTTATACGATTTTAATTGACTCATTAATAGTAAATGTAAATAGGTACCTAGGTATAATGCGCATGAGTCGATTTTTCCTTTATTTTTGCTCTGGTCATTGGTATATGATTTTGGTTGAAATGAAAGATTCGAATTAAAGATTGATGGCTGTTTTAGTTATAAAATGTATCAATATTAGTCACTTATGTTAGATGCGTCTGTTCACTTCCTAATATTTCTTAATCAAAATATGTATATTTTTTTCAATGTGGCCTGATATGAGCACATAGCACATTTAAGTGAAGAAATCTTCAGATATGGCTTCGATAAACTTTTTTTTTTTATTAATTTTAAATGCCTTCAGTAATCGATTCCTAAATTTATTTCATAATAGATTAATAACTTTTCATATTTAAAAAAACCAAATCAAGCTCTCTCGAATATACTCTCGAATATTAATTTAGTTTAAATACGTGTTAGCTTTCATACCATATACAGTGTTCTGCGTATAATCTGCCATAGAGCAGTGGGTGATAGGGGAGAAGAAATGTAAAGTGCACATTAGAGCCTTTTGTTGAACTGTTTTTCTAACTCATAAAAAGTGGGCATTGCTTTTCTTAATGTGACTTAAATTTATATGACTTAAACGCATTTACTCTTTTTTAAAACGCATTTACTCTACCACTTTTTTTATTCTAAATTTCGGGAGTTTTTTCTTCTTTTATAACTCCGGTACGCTTTTAGTTAAAACTTTAAAATTTTAAGGGACAAAATATCTTTTAGAATTAGTATAAGTTGTCTCAGAAAGTTTTTTTTGTACCACCTACAGTTTAAGGACTATTAGGGCTCAAAAATTGAAATTTTTGCTATTTTTAAACACCTGTAACTTAAGTATCTGTACACATTTCACTTCAGTTTTATAATTTTATATATGTAAATGGTTTTTCTTAATTCTGTAGAGTTCCCCTTAAATTTGAAGAAAGTGTCTCTTTATTTTGTCACATTTTTTCTTATTATGTATATAAAATTTTAAGAAAATTTTCAAATTTTGGTGCAAGTCACAATATTCTAAACAGTTTGTATTGTCTTTTGTAAAAGTCTGCAAATTTAAAAACCTTTGATTTACATTCTGTTTTTTTTATATATTCAATCAATCTAAATATCTAAAATACCTCAATCAAAATATCTAAACCCTAGATACTGCAAAATATCTAAATCCTAGAACTAGAAACTTTGAAATCTTGCAAGGAGTATGATGTTTCAAAATGGCAGTAAGACTTTAAGGGAGTTCAAAAAATTCTTAATTTGATATTTTTATACATCTACTATTTTGAGCTCACACATTTCATTTTTGTTTCTTAACAAAATATGGGCTTTTCTTAAAAATGAAGAGATTGTTTATTTAGTTTTTATAATTTACATTTTCAAGAAATTATGAAATTTTAAATTTAATGTCAAAAAAATCGTAATCTCCGTCCTTTCATCCATCTGTTTACAAAACTTCTATACCGTTTGTAGTACAACATTTATATCTAACCCGCCGACCCATTACAAAGATACAGCCCCTCAGAGTTTGAAAAAGTCCTATATTTATATGTGTGGCTTAAGAATTAGCATGCCTAAGTTAAAATAGAAAAGTGTTTTGAACATCCTCCCTTACATTTTTAACCCTTAAGAGTTATTAAGGGTTAAAAATTTAAAAAATTTTTATGTTTAGACTCCTGTAACTTAGGCACCTGTACAATATACATTTTTCTTATAATATGAAATTAGTATTATATAATTATCTACATATACATATAAAAAAATCAGTATGTATATCTTATAATTAACATCATATTGTTAATATATAATAAAATAAAAAAATTTTTGTATAAGATAATAGATGGCGTAGAAGTAAAGAAATATTTACGTCTCATAGTCTTGTACAATAACTACAACCGAATAATTAACGGCTTAGTAAAATTAATAATTTCAGAAACTGAAGTTTAGTCAAATATTAATAATAAATGACTTAGTGAATGGCATATGCTCCTTGTAGAAGTGGAAAGGGGGAAAAAAAAAAAACTGCCAATAAAATACTGATATCTGAATTCTGAACTAATTAATCAACTTAAGACATTGCTCTTCGTTTGATCATGCATGCTTTTAAACTCAAAAATAAATATTTCAAAAAAAAAAAAAAAAACAAATAAGAAAAATTTAAAAATTAAACATTATATAAATGCAAAATAGGAAAAAATTATAAAAATAGGAAGTGTGGGCGCCTCTGTTTCATTACATTTTTTTTTTTTTTGTTTTTACTCTTTAATTTCAATCTATTCCGTTCGTTTTAATTTTTTTGGCGTGTTGTTTTTCAATTTTTTTGATTTTGTTTTTTTTTTGTTTTTGTGAAGTTCACAAAACTAATTTTCTCATGAGCCGCATTCGTATTGTAATTTGTACTGCTTTTTTTTTTCTTGTTTTTGCCGATCGATGAAATAAAATAATAAAATAACAACAATATAACGTAAAACATGACACACAACATTAACAACAACAAAATGATCAACAACAGCAGCAAAATAAACAAATTTACAGTACTATTTTTTTTTTCTTTTTTTTATTGTACTGCATTTGTTGTTCTTGTTACTTGTTGTTTATCATGTGTGTATATTTTGCAATTGATGTGTACATCTTTTTTTTTTTTTCTATTTTTTAAAATTTTATTTAATACTTGAAATGAGGAAATTAAACCACCTCTTTCATGTTAGAATGAACTTCCCACTTATAAAAAAAACAAAAAAAAAAAACTAAAAAAATAGAAAAACAAAAAAAAATTTAAATAAAATTAAAAAACAGGCCGACAAAAAAAAAAACACAATCAAACAGCAAAAAAAAAAAAATAAAAAAAAAAGTGGAAGTAAAAAAAACAAAAAAGAAATAGTGAAAAACTTAACAACAAATAAAAAAAAAAAATACATTGAAAATAAATTAAGAAAAAAATAAAAGGAAGACAAATTAAAGAAAAGAAAAAATATCAGTAATAAATGAGGAAAATATAGGAAGAAAATTTTGCAATAATAAAAATATGAAAATTGTTACAACATTTTACATTTACATTTTTTTTTTGTTTTTTAATCTTTTGTTTCGTGTTTTTGTTGTTGTTTTTTTTTTTTTTATTGTTTATTTGTTTAAAAATTAATTTTGTGTGCAGTTTTTCATAAATATATTACATAATATTTTATTAAGTAGAAAAAATTAAAAATTAAAAAATAAAGACATTAAAAAAAAAAAAATTAAATAAATAAATAAAAAGGAAATAATAATGATTGCAAAATAATGTTTTTTATTGAATATTTTTTTTTTTTTTGTCATGAATTATTGATGTTTTTTTTTTAAGAAAATTTTTCTTCTTTTTCTTTTCGTTGTTGTGGTTTTTTAATGTTCGAAATTTTTAATACATAATATTTTTTTTTTTGTCTTTTTCGAGTGCAATAACCGGAACAAAACTCCGGGGTATTTTATTATGTTATTATCAAATTCTGAGTAATTTAAATAAATTAAACTGTAAATACCCCTAACTAATAATAGTTATTCATTATATATAGCAATCATCTATCATATGATTATTCAATAAGTTTTCAATGTGATTATATAATATGATATACAAAATCACAACCCTAACCCCTTAATACAGTCATGACAAATCATTTGAAAAATGTCATATTTATTTCTAATGATTATATGATTTATACGCTCCCCCTCTCTACTAGTGTAGTAATCATTTAACGAATGTTTTTTAAATGACAACGAATGATAGTTATGATGATTACTATAGTTTTTTTTTTTTATTTATTTTTTTTTTTTATGCAGTTCTCTGCCACATAAATGTGGACAGAAAATTACACAATTACACAGGAATTGGCTATGTGAATTGGCGTGGTTATGTGAATGTTGTAAGGGGGAATAACTTTTACAACGTGTGTGGGATTCGAATCCACACTCCTTCGATGTTTCCAGCGTATTATACATTCTTACCCACTAGACCAACGAGGCCCCTCTATTATAGTTGGTTATAAATTGAATGTCATGCAATAGTACAAAATCATATGCAATCATAATATGATAATAGCCAATGAATGAGTGTTATAGATAGGGTTAATGTACATAATAGTTTCGATAATAATTTCTTCAGATATCTTCTAAGTATATATATCTACGCTACGTCTCCTTGAAAATAAAGGGTTAAATTACCGAATTATTTTAATTTCCTGAATGTTAATGAAAAAAAGCAGTATTAAATTAAAGAGAATACAGTTTTTGAATTTCGAATTTTAGTTTAAACTTTGTTTGATGTATTTTTGCTCATTTTTACTGAATGCAATCTAAAAACTTATTAGCCCTTTTTGCATCAAAAACCAATATCTATAACTATTCACCCATTTTTATTCCATTATTATTCCAAATTTAGCAATTTAATATCTAACAGAACAAAATTTTGTAATAGCTTTAAAAAATTCAAGTTTGAGAAGAACTGAATTAATATATTTAAAATGTTTAAATAATTTATTTTACTTTTCATATTTTTGAAGAACACAATATTTTTTTTTTTATTAAAATTTTAATTTAAAATAATTCACTGCATTAAAATTTTAAATAAAATTCAACAATTAAATTTTATACATAAAATTCAAATTCGAAATTAATCGGAATTAAATAAGAATAAAATTGATTTTATTGAAAATAACTGAAATATGTATTTCGAAATTAATCGGAATTCCTATAATATATGAATGATTCATTTGAAAAATTTAAATAAATAAAATCAAAATAAATTTAATATATTCCAGATTCTAATATTTATAATGCATTCTGCCTTGTTTAGAAGGTTAGATTTTAAGTTTTTGTTTTGTTTTTTTTTTTTTTAAATCTTTTTGAAATTAAAAAAAAAAAAAAATTATTTCTTGCGAAAATTTTCTCAAATCTAGAACAAAAAAATAATCGAAATTATTTTAATTAATTTGAAATTAAAATAAGGTTGAGAAATATTCTTATAAACTTCATAAATAATTAAAGAATTATTGTATTGTTTGTATTTTGATTGATTTTATATTGAATATGAAAATAAATCAGTTATTTTTAGTACATATGTCCGTCCCTCCATGAGTTTGCTTACAAAACTTCATAACGTTTTTAGACAGAATAATAAAATTTTAACTAATTTAGCCCCATCCGTTACGGAGCTACAGCACCTCAAAATTTAAAAAATCCCTATTTTTAAATGTGCTCATCATACGTTTCACTTAATATCTTTTTAATCGAAATATGCAAACGATAGGATTTTCTTTTACTTTTATAAATCAATATCAAAATAATACAATTTTTGTAAAAATAATATAGTACTTAAATTTACCGTTATATGAAAACAAAATTTTGCTTTCTTCATATCTGCGTATCACTTTCAGATAGAGCCTTCAAATTTTAAGAAAAGAAAGGTTTTTCAGAAAATTCTTTTATACCTCTCCCATATTTAAGACCCATTATGGCTCAAAATTTCATAATTTTCTATTTTTAGACACCGGTACCGGTATTTTACCGGTATTAAAATAAAAGTCAACACTTAAAGCTTCAAAATTATGTTTTTACAGCTGTATTAGCAGCTTTTTTTAATTATGTACAGAATTTACTTAAAATTAAAGAAAGTATCTTTTGATTTTCAGAATTTTTTTCGTATATGCGTAATGATTCCATTTTATTTTTTTAATAAATATGTAAGGCATGCTGGAATAAAATAAAACAAGGCAGAATGTAAAGCAACAGTTTTTAAAAGCGCACATTTCCAAAAGATAATACAAACTGTTTAGAATGATTAGGAACTGTTTAGAATTTTGATCAAAATTTGAAAATTTCATATAGTAAGAAATGTGAAAATAGGATTTTTTTGCAATTTTGAGGAGATGTAAATTCCAAACCCTATATATATAAATAAAAAAAACTGTTAACTCACGTAAAAATATATTAGTGAAGCTTTAATTGTTATGTCTTACCGAAGGAAAATTTGTACAGGTCCCTAAATTATAGATGTCTAAAAAAAGCTGATTTTCAACTTTTGAGCGCAAATAGCTTTTAAACAGGGGATGTTACAAAAACATAAACTTATATCGATTCTAAAAGTTCTTTCTTTGTCTCAAAATTTCAAGTCTCTATCTAAAAGCTTGCCAGAGTTATGAAGGTAGAAAAATTATCAGATTGAAAAAATTTTAAGTAAAACATGAGATATACGCATTTAAAAATGGGGCTATTTCAAAGTTGGAGGGGCTGCAGCTCCGTAATGGATGGGGTTACATGAACAAGTTTTTCAACATTAATTTTTTTTATGAGACCTATCCATGGTTAAAATTTATTTTCTCTATCTTTAAAGGTGTAGAAGTTTTGTAAACAGACGGAAGAACGGATGGACAGAGTAAAACTGTTAAGCACATTTTTAAAAATTTTTTTGGAAATGTGCTAAAAAATAAAACAACTCTTTTAAATGTTGATTTTAATAAACAGAACTTCCTCCGACTATGGGTTACTAAATAGTACCTGTTTGTCGGCTTACATTTTTTTCTTTATTCAATCACCACCAGTGCAATAATCTTTTACATTAATAATATTGTAAGTGCATTATTATGGTTACAAATGTATTGTCGTTAATTAGATACATAATTACTTTTGTTAATTATTATCGTTAGATTGTATTCATATAAGCTTTTTTGAGAAGAGCGACTTTCTACTTTCTACTACATACATATGAAAAGTTCTAAGATAAATTACAAATTTTGGTGCAAATTACAATATTCTAAACTGTTTGTATTGTACTGTGTTTTGGAAAATGTGTATCTTTAAAAACCGTTGGTTTTCATTCTGCCTTGTTTATTCTAATATTGATAAATTTAAAATAGAAATTTTATATATTATACCTACGATTTACGAATTGAATATTAGAATAAGTTTAAGGCTTGAGAATGACTAAAAATAATTTTTCAGTAAATATTCAGATACAATTAATAGAAGTTAATTAGATATTCATTAAAATAAAAAAAAATTAAAAAAACCCTATTAATCTTGATTTATTATATAATGATTTAGATTTTTTTAAAAATATGAATTCAAAGTACTATGGTACTATAATTCAAATTTATCTTCTCATTCATTTTAAATTATATTATAATGAGACAGAATTCAAAATTTTCAAAATTCAGATAATTCACGTCAAATATCAACAACAGATTTGTTAAATACTATAAAAAATTTTCAAATCGAACAGATCATAAGAAAAGTCAAGAAAATTTCATCAAGTTTGCGATTTTGAATTAAAATATTGATGATATTTCATAGACGCTGTATGCCGTTATATGGTACATAAGTATTTGAAAGTTTATTGCGTTAAATATGGTTTTAGTGTTTTATTAATATTTAATGAAATCGATCTAATTATATTATAATAGTTTATAATAATTTAGGGCGTTTCCGAACCTGTCTCACTTGCACTTGATACTCACACTAAATTAATTCCTAAAAACTCTGAAAAACTAAAATCTGACAAATCGCACTTTATTACATGTCAAATTTTAGTGTTTCTTTTACCACGCACTGAAAGAGTAAATAATTTGAAATATTGTTTTTTTTTATTGCTAAAAAACATAAATTAAGGTAATACTGATTCTACTCCTAAAAATACAGTACTGTTATAAATTTTTAATTTCGCATTAAAAAATTTAGTGCGAAAAATAATGCCATAAAATAGTATTTTTAGGAAATGCAAGTAGCGAAGTGCAAGTGCGAGAGGTCCGGAAGCGCCCTTAATACTTAATATTTTAAAAATTTATATGTCACCATCTATATGGTTGTGAATAGTTAAAAAGATATTCAATTTTAGGTTATAAAATTTTAGTACGCAAAATCTGAATTTATACTAACTATTTGATCAAATCTACTGAATGTGATTTGACTTTTGAACAATTACAGCTCTTTAAATATTTTGGAAAATAATTAAATCATTTTGCATTCCATTCTGTTCCATTTATTTTAAATATTTACAAGGGTCATTAGTATGTTAATACCTTTTTCTATATATAATGTTTCTTTGGCCAATAAAATATTTTTAATGAACTGGTAGCATACTTTTGAGTAGCTTTGCGGTGTTATTTTTTTTTTTGTAAATTAATTATAAAAAAATTAGATTTCAAGTACCGATCTCTGTATTCGCAACAATCTTAAATCATGTCAAATGTAATCAAAAACTATATTAAGTAAATTTACTCAGTTATACTCGTAATGGTGGCTTGCAATATTCATAAAAGAGACTAACAAACATTTTTAAAAAGTTGTAATTCTTAAGCGACATTTTGTTTCCTTATATATTACATATTTATGTTAGCCTTAATTTGGTTTGTATTTTAATATCATGGCTATGATATTATAGTTTATACTTAAATATGAAATGAAAAGTATTAAAATTAAATTAATAAAAGTAAATTTTAAAATGAAAAACGACAAAAATTTTAATGTACATATAGCTGAAATTCTTGTTTGTCTTATGAAAGAAAATTAATTATTTAAATTTTTATTCACTTTGCCTAAAAAAACTGTTTATATCATTAATAAAATTTGCTAGAAGTTTACACTACAAAGTCATCAAAAAACCAGAAAAACAACTCGATTTAAAATTACATTTTAAGATTCCGCTATTTTTGATGACGTTCTTCTATAGTCATAATTTTTTAGTTATGTCATTCAAATCACCTATGCTTTATCTACAACTAACGCAGTTGTTACGCTCTAGTCTACAAAAGAATGCCCACAATGAAATCGCAATTTGTAAAATGTACTTACATATTTACTTAACAAAAATTTATCTTTTATTTCGCTACTATTCACTTCAATGACACTATACTTATGACACTTCAATTTACGCATTACGAAAGTAAAAAAAAGTGAAAAGTTGAACTTTTTTCATGATTGCGTCATGGCAGATTTTTTTGTGCCCACTTTCATACAATTTAATACATTTACCTCTAGTTTGGCATTTCCATACGTATAGAGAGCGTAACGAGAGCTGGCATTGTAGATGCAGTTTTACTCAGATCAATTCAATCGTCAGTATCAAAAATGTGAATCACCGTTTAGAATTATCTCTACTTTAAGAATTCTACGAGAAAAGTCACGTAATTTTATGACAGTCTACAAAATGTAATAGGATTGACGTTTTAAATAGTACCGTCGTATTTCTTTTCTTGATTTTCTATTTTATTTTCCTGACAACATATGAAGGCAACGTCAAAAATACATTTAACTTTAAAACTAAACTGTTGAAATAATTAAACCCAAAAAACATCCCTAATAACAAATTTTAGAATTTTTGAATTTTGAAAAAATTCTACACACCCATAGAAAAAATTCTACACCCAGTGGATTTTCATAATAGTAAATTTTAGAATTTGTTCTAAAATAGAAATTCCACACCGTGTATACTCCCATAATTGACACCACTTTATTGTCGTTTACATATACAAATCTTTATCATTCATGTTTGGCGTTTGTAAATTCAACCTTACAGATGAGTTTGGTAATGAAAAACATTATAATTCAATTGGAAGAAATGATTTCATCTTTGAAGATTTACCTATTTTATCATAACTAAGTTTACCTATATTACCTATTCTATCATGACTATTTCTATCATTTAGTATCCGGTTTTTTTCTATACAAAGTTATTAATTGTCATTGATTAATAATTTTGTCTATTGTAAATTAGTTAATGACGTATAATCAACTTTAGGATAATCAGTTAGCTGTCATATTTCCGTCTGAAATATTACTACCAATAATTTAATCATGAAAACAAAAAAAAAAACAAAAATAAAGAAAACAAATAAACAAATTATGATAATTTGAAAGTGATTCGATTAATTTTGTACAAATTAACATACCTTGTAACAATTTATGTTCTAATTATAAGACTATTAATAAAGATATATTTTTTTTTTTGCTTAATTTTTTTATTTTAAATCTAGACAAAAACGATTATTTAATCATTTTAATAATAATAAAAAAAAACGAAACAAAATGATTTCCATTTAAAAACTCAAGGGAATTTTTACAGAAACTATCAATTAAAAATTATATTTAGTATAGATAAGTTTAGTGTTTGTGTGGATTTATATATATATATATAGGTACATATATTTAAAATATTTTTATATTATTTTCCTGTTAATTGTCATCCATGACAACAATGTGACAGATTACAAATGGTTGTTTTTTTTTTTTTTTTATAATGGGTAAAACACCGTTTTATTTTTTTTTTGCTGTTAGTTTTTTTCTTTACTATTGTTTTTTTTTTTTGTGAAAAATTGCTATTATTTCAAAATATTGTACATTACCTTTTATTGTTACAAAATATGAAATTTTATTGTATTCATTGTTTTTTTATTTAATTTAAATTTTTACAGACAGATATCACCTCCAATCACTGACAATTAATCAATTTGTCATTCAAAATGTCAATTTTTATTTTGTTATTGTTTTAAATATTTTTTATTTTATTTTTTGAATATTTGATTTTGTTATTTTTTATTTAATGGGTAAATTAATTTGATTAAGAGTGTGAAATTCATTGTGGATTTAAATATTTTTTACTTGAAATCAATGATTTCCATATTAATTGATTATGAGTAGTATTATTTTTTTGAGTGCACAGTGACGAACAAAAAAATATATGTTAGTATTTTAGTAGAAATATTTTTTTATGAAAGTTATTCTTGAAGGTAAAATTGAAAGAAGACAAGATCCGGGCAGAAGAGAAATGGCTCAAAAACTTTCGTCAATGGTTCAACAAAAACACCACATATCTCTTTGTTTAGGTTTGGAAACAAAGTTGGTCAAGGGTCATGTTGGCCAACTCTCAAAGCGTAAAAAGTACAGAAGTATAGAAGTTATGTAGTCTTTAATAATTTTTTTCACAGTTAAAAGCATATTGGAGCTTCTTTTTTTTGTTAAAACTAAACGTTCGTAAAAGCTAGTTTGTATGAATTGCACCAAGTTTTTTTTTTTATATTATATCGTCCAGATATGGGCCCTTTTGCTTTAAAGCATGTGGGCCATGTCGGTACTAGTATTAAATTATAATTATACTTAATATTTTGTTTTTATTATTTTATTATATTTTATATATTATTTTTGATATGACTGGGGTTTTAATCCGAGACCTTTCGTCTGTAGGACCTGTGACTTATGCACTGCACCAATGGTCAGATTTTCAAAGTTAAAAACGAAATTTTCAAATGAAGACCTAAATAAATTTAAAAAATTTGATATTTATTATAAATTCATTTTAACATTTCTAATCAATATTTTAATAAATTTCAGATTTTGTAAGGTTTAATTTTTTCACAATTTGAAATTTAAATCGTTAAAATAATCTCTTGGCGCTTAATTCTTTACTTATTTACTTATTTATTAAAAGTTTAAACTTCGCTTAAGCGAGAAGAAGAAGAGAATAAGAGAATTGATTTCCAGTTCTAAAATAATTATTAATATTGACATTAAAAAAAATTACTGAGTAGATGAACTACAAAATTTCTTCGTAAAAGAAAAGGCACTACAAAAGTCACTCAAAGTCAAAGATTTAAAGATACAAATATTAAAATTAGCTCAATGCAATAGAAAATTTTGTGTTAATATCTCAAAAAAACAGTGTTATTTTTTTTAAAAATAACTACAAATAATTTCAAAGGGTACACATACCTCAGAGAGGAAATAACAGTATTTTCTTTTGGGCTTTGTTAAATAATATAGTATTGCCACATATTTAATCTCACTTATAGGAGTATTCTGCACAAAAATTTGGATGCCTAATGATTTAATTTTAAGTCGCTTAAGGTTACTAAAGAACTTAGAAAGAGAGATACAACTCTTTCTTTACAATGACTTCGTAATATACTTCGTAATATTCGGCCTATACAAAGCAAAAAGTACAAAAAAGAATTATAGGTAATAATATATTTTAGTTTAGATCACTTTCACTAAAACAAATAAAATTATGTATTTAATAAGGAAATAAGCGATTACTGATATAGATAGTTAATCATTCCCATTAACAGATAGAGAAGTTAAACATTCACTGTAAAAGATATGGTGTCAAAAATCAAATATCAAAAAATCACTTTAAATTTTGCCCTCCATTCTCCATAATTCATAAATTTTCGACAATTCACTTTCCCAAATATCCTTCCTACATTCTTACACCGAAAATCAAACTGCAAACTTTTGTATTAAAGGCCTATATTAAAGTTTAGTTATAAAAACGGTCGTTTTGGTTGGTTACAGTCCAACACCATCTAGGGGTGTAGCTTTCCTAACTTTCGTATTTCCTAAATAGAAAAAAAAAAGTACTGTCAATGACCACAAATCCTTACATAATTAAAACTCATAACTACATTACATTTACAAACATTACAAATTCTAAAAATTTTATATTGTTTTCATTGTATTTTGTCCTTAAGTATTAAACACACGATCAAAAAACAATAATTGTTAGAAATTTTTACAGCTTTTTTCTTGCTTTAAATTTTCGTAATTTGAACCGTTTAACATAATTAATAATATTATTATCACTATTTGTCTTTATACCCGTATGAACTATGTTCAAGGGTATAATAAATTTACCATTACGTTTGTGACACCTTAAAGGAGTCGAGCTAGATATAGTGTCAAATGTATGGATCGGTTCAGAATCGAATTCTGAGTCGATTAAGCCATGTACATCCGTCCGTTCGTCGTCCGCACGATAACTCAAAAAATAAAGGAGGTAGGAAGCTGCAATATTTTTTACGTCACTTTTGCAAAATTGTTAGTTTTGCTATTTAAAAACCAACATTTTCGGCCGCCGGGTTCGAGTAGCTGCCATACAACTTTTTTCTTTAAATGGAAATAACTCAGTGTGTATTCAAGCTAGGCATCTGAAATTTTGCAAATGATGATCAAGTTTTAAGGCAACAACTTCTGTAAAATTTGGTTGTGATGGTATGACAGATTCGGGTAGCTGCCATACAACTTCTCTTTTTAAACGAAAATAACTCAGTGTCTACCGAAGCTAGGAATCTGAAATTTAGTAAAGAGGTGTCGAGTTACATGCCAACAACCTTTGTAAAATTGGGTTCGTCTAAAGCAGCCGGTTCAGGCTTCTTGCATTTATTGGAACTTAATAAAGCTAGGCGCAATAGATTCGGGTAGCTGTCATACAACTCCACAATTTACATAAATATATCTCTGTAGTAAATATCGGCACTAAAACATCTGAATGTTTTTAAAAGATGATCAAGTTTTATAGAAACAGGATATATTACGTTCATACGGGTATCCCAGAGTTGACACAGTCTACTCTACTGCACTCTTGCTTGTTTTTTTTATTGAGTCCATATTACATCAATTTTACCCTACATATATAATATATTCTCAATTATATAAAGTTATTTTTTTCCTAAATCAAATAAACATATACGTAAATAAATATAATATTTGTACCGGAAACCAATTTAATAACTTGATTTCAACAATTGCTCGCGCCATATGATGAAATTATAATGGTAAAATTGATTGGTGTGCTTTACCTAGAAATAAAAAAAAAATGTTGTCATTAAAAATTATAAATTGATTAACACAGTTAAAATATGAATAAGAATAATGTGAAAATATTTTAATCAAAAATTGAACCATAAAATTTACTTTTTTAATTAAAGTGTTTAAAAAAAAATTAGTTAAATTATCACTTTAATTTCTATATTTGTTAATAAAAAAAAAAAATTAAAATTATATTTGAAATCGATCTTAGTTATTTGATTTGTTCTGAATGAATCGAATTACACAACGTTTAAGGATGTGATTTCGATATTCACTACAGTTAAAAGAACATATTAAAGTTTAAATTTTAAATATTATAGAGATGCATAAATATAATGGAGAAGTTATAACGTATAACGTATATAACGTAAGATATTCGTTTAAAAGATCACCTTATATATAAATTAGGTTATTTGAAATCCTTTTTTGAACTTTTTTTTCAAATATAATTTTACTTATACAAAAAAATTTCTAGTAATTTTATACCTTATAGAGGGGCCTCGATGGCCTAGTGGGTAAGAGCGTATAAAATTCGCTGTAAACACCGAGGGAGTGTGAATTCGAATCCCACACACGTCGGAAGAGTAATTCCCTCTTACGACATTTACAGCCACGCCTGAACAGGAAAGGTTATGCAATTTCCTGTCCACATTTATGTGGCAGAGATATGCATTTGAAAAAACACAAAACCTTATAGTTGCAAAGGTATAATAAATTTGTCATCTGGTTTGTGACACTGCAAACCAGGCATGATAGATATCGAAAAGTATATATGTATATCCTTGCTCGTTCAGGATTTCATTTTGAATTGATTTAACTATAGTTGATTCTATTTTTACAATTTTATTTTTATATAAATGCCATCTTTGAAATTTAGATTAAAGAACTTCGACCACCAAATATGAGTGGCTGTCTTACAACTTTTCTTTTATATTAACATAAATCAGTGTCTAATTAAATTGAATATTTGAAATTTTGTTAAAAGAAATTAAGCATTAGACCAATATGTTTAAATATTTGATTCTTAAATATATTAGTATTTAAACAATCAAAATATAATAATATTTAAATATCATAGCAGCCATTTTTTTCAGAAAAAATTTATTACAAAAATAATGAATCTATTCGGTTTACGCTTCATGCATTACGTGAAATTTATGGTCAACTTCTTAAATAACCACAATTTTCACAGAAGATCCAAATGCACTTTATGAAACATATTTACATCCACAAAAATTAACAGTCTGGTGTGAATTATGGTGTGAAGGTGTAATTGTATCGTATTTTTTTGAATTGAAAATGGCATTGCAGTTACTGTCAACGGAGAACCCTATAGAAATATAATTCCTAATTTTTTGTGGCATGAATTAGATTATTTAGACTTCGACAATATATGGTTTGAGGTTTCAACAAGATGATGTAATTATAAATTTATATTGCATTATAAATATTTACGTTGAGTTAACAAAAATATTTTGCTCTTGAACTATATTTTGTTTCAATAAGCTAATTGTACAAAATGTAATTTTTACCAAATTGGTAAATTATTTTTGCATTAATAATTTTTTTTGATTACAATAAATGAAAATTACTTTTTCTATTATTTCTATTACCATAAGATTTACCAGAAGTCTAAATCACTTCGAGCTTCGAACACAAATCATTATCATCATTATCAAATCATTATCACAGTGGTTAAGTCGCCAACCTTTCAACCGAAGGGTCTTGGGTTCAAACCCCGGTAATAATAACAATAATAATAATAATAATAGTAATAAAAATAATAGCTGCTACAGTGGAGCTATCTTTGGTTATATCATGCAAGTAAGGTGTTATACTGCTGCATGTTGTAATCCACTGACGGCGCTGACTCTGTTGTAAAATAATAATAATGGCTCGAATGCATAAAAATGAGCTTGAAGTCTAATCCCACTTTTTCATACAAAATTTACGGTAGAACTAGAATTTTTGTTTCGAAAAGTGAGGTTTCAGTTCAAGCTCAGTTTTATCATACGACCAAATATTAATAAGGATACATACTATAATACCAATAATAATAGTCGCTACAGTAACATTAGGGGTTGCCTTCAATACATGAGGTAATGTAGTAAAGTTTACATGAGGTAATGTAGTAAGGTGTTATATACATGTTGTAACTGTTGTAACGGCTATAGTCACTGTTAGCAAAATAGTAATAATAATAAGCGGATTCATTGTTTCCTTACAGTCCCACTCCCAATTCAATGTTTCCGTATCTATTCCCTATCCTTTCTTATCCCTTCTCCCTAGCCAATATACTGCGTTCGCTGGTAAGGGTTTCATCCCATTATATTGGCTAAAGGGGGAGGTGGGTTTAGTCAGCAAGAATCTGACACTACCAAGGGGGAAATTCTTGGTGTCTTTGGAAGCTTCCCACCTCCCTTAGGGAAAAAAAAAATAATATGAGTCTCAAACGTCTATAAACATTATCAAGATTCACTTCATAAAAAACTTTTTTATCATTTTTTTTAAGAAATTATCCCTTTTTTTTAAATTTGCAATTTTATATTGTTATAAAACTATCCTAAATAGTGTTTATAGGAATTGTAATGCATATTAAGATTTTTGAAGTTCAAAGTGATTTGAATAAGTTAAATTTCAACTTAGGATTTCTTCCTTTGACCTATCATTATTCATTACTTGTAAAAACATTTTTAAAATAAAGGAAAATACAATTCAATTCTAGAAGTAGGCAACAAACATTAATTAATTTAGAAAAATATTGTAAAAATCAAAAGACAGATTATTGTCGATAACTATGCCTCTCTATTATTCCTCCACTATAATAGGCGGGCTATAGGTAATGTTATAGAATATAACCCGGGCAATATAAATGGAGCAAATCTAAAATTCGACATGTCCATACCAGACATAGATAAATTAGTTAATAGAAATTATTGGTGGTTGGAAAATACTTATGAATAGTGCTTCAAATATTTTAATATATATATATGATTTTTAAGTAGGTTAAGTAGTTTAAGTCAGGTTAAGTTAGGTTAAGTGTTTATCTTAATATAGACATATTTATTGGTTTTAAATACCTAATTTTTTCCAATATCAAAAATATTAAAACTGTAAAAATAAATTATATCCCATATATATAATAAGATTGTTACACAAAATTAACATAAAAATTTCCTTTCTAGTTTAAATGTTAATCAAATAAGAGGCTAAGTTAAGTTAAGATTGTTGAAAACGTAAAAAAACAATAAAGTTTTATTAAAAAAAAAAAAGATGATTATTCTAGGTATGAAAGTTGTACCACAAAATAATCAAAGCAATTTACTGAAGTCAATTAAAAATAATGAGAAACTTTCCCTGGAAGAAAAATAAATTTAACTAAATTTACAGACATCGTTACTAAATAATGCTAAAGCAACAAAAGCACCTTAAAATCCTTAAAACCGAATTTTCTGGTAAACCTCTTTTTATTTTTATACATTTTTTTCGGAATATATGTATGTACCTATGTAGATAGAATTTCAATTAACAATTTAACAAAAAAAAAACAGCAATATAAAATTTACCGTTATGTAACATATTTTAAAAAACTGTTCTTTTTTTTTAATTGTAATGCGTATGTAATGTATTTTTTTGTCACTAAACCGCCTTTGGAGTTATTATAATGGCATACAAATAAATTTTGAATCGTTCCGTCATAAAATACCGTTATATCATAACGACATATTTTGAACTCCACACACCGTATTTGGAAGTAGAACCAAAATTTTTAGTTTCTTAACGGTACTTATTCTAACTAACATCGACAAGGAAGTAATTATTTTATTTATTAAAAAGGAAAATCACAAAAAATAACCAATTATATAATTAAATAAGATTTAAAAAAAAAAAAAACAAGTTAAACAAAAAGAAATATTAACAAAATATTAAACATATTAATTTTATTGCGCAAAATACACGGTTATTTATAAATTGCGTAAATTTAAATTTATTTTATTTTTTATCTCTTTCTAATGATTTTTTTTTTTCCCATTGATTGTCTGTTTATTGTAGTTTTTAAAGTTATTGCATGATATAACAAAATCTTAAAATCTATTTTTATTTAATTTTATTAAATTGATAAAATGGCAAATAAATTTATAAAAAGAAAAAAAAAAATAAAAGAAAAAACTATCAACAATTGCAAAAATTAGAAGAAAAAAAATAATAATAAATTGTAAATTAAAATAACAATAATAACAATGTGTTTTTTTTTTTCTTCTTTTCAATGTTAAAAATAAATAAAATTTGCAAAAAAAAAAAAAAAAAAAACACAAGATAAAGAAAAAAAAATAAATAAATAAAAGATTTTTGCAAAACATCTGTTTACATAGGAAACTTCATTGCTAAATTTTATTTTTTGTTTCTTCCTGTCTCTTTCACTCCCGCCTATTTCTATATTTTTATTTTGATAAATTGCGTTTTATTCATATGAACAACAATACAAACAAAACTAATAGACAAAATTTAAACTAAAAAAAAAAAACTTTAAATTATTTTTATGTGTGTCGATTTTACTAAAGAAAA
This sequence comes from Poecilobothrus nobilitatus, assembly GCA_947095535.1. Lineage (NCBI taxonomy): Eukaryota > Metazoa > Arthropoda > Insecta > Diptera > Dolichopodidae > Poecilobothrus > Poecilobothrus nobilitatus. The sequence continues at coordinate 33,307,215 of OX352774.1, forward strand.
TTAATTGAAATCATTTTAGTGTAAATATTTTTTTTTTTAAGAGTTACAGAGCCAATAAATAAACATGTTTCTTAAGGCTATTAAAAAATATGATCTAGAGAAAAAAATTTAAATTTGCAAAAAAAAAAGTATTTTACTCTGTATTAAGGGGATATTTTAATGTTCCGAAATTGAAAGGCAAATTTTTAATAAGAATCGAAAATGACAGAAATTTATATTCCAATAAATTTTTGCGTTTTAGACTTCCTCTAAGTCCCAAACGATTTATTCGTAAAGTCATTTACCTATATAGATTATTTCAATTAAGTACCCTTCATTAAGGCCCTATATATAGGCTTCCATCTAAAATAAATATCCAAAACTTTGAGGCACTTACATAGGTATGAATGATGTGACGTATTAGTGGTGTTTCACAAAACATGGTTCTCAAAACTTGTTTCACAAAACATTGGTTTTCTTATTAAGGTAGAAATTTAAAGGTAGATCGGACAAACTATAACTTCGAACAGAACTATATAAAACAAAAATCAAAGCCAGATGCATCAAAGATATATCCAAAACGATTTAATCTACGTAATGTACACCGCCACATTTTTTTTTTTTTTGCGAGGGTAGGTGAGAACGCATGAAGTAGGAGATGGTTACACATTTGCGATGTTCGTACTATAAACGAATTTCCATAAGCCATAACTTAACTTTGGATTTAGCTACCCAAGATGTTGAGCTCACCAGCATGTTGCAAAATTTCCGTTAAAAAGTTAAAATGAATATCACAGTGTTTTTTTTTTCGAGAGACTAAACAGCACTGAGTTAAAATCGACCTTGTTGATTTTGCAATAATTTGAGATTTAGTCGGTAATATTAATACCTATCTAGATTTATTAGTTTCATAAAAATTTTATTGCAAATCCAACTGAGCAAATCTGAATTTTCTTAAAAATACGCATGATAAGCTGAGTTAGTGAGTTGCTAAGATTCACATAGTGAGTTAAGCTTTTAAACCTTAATATAAAACCCTTCTAAGCAAAATGTTAAAATTGTTCTTTTAATCAACAGTTATTAATTATTTACGGTATAGGTATCTTAATTACATTAGAATCATCTGGAAAGCTAAAATATTTTTAGAAAATCCATTCCGGTGCATTCTTTGGTAATGCATTTTAAAACCAGAAATACATTTTTAGCTAAAACAAAATCTCTGCAAAACTGAAAGATATCAAAGAAATTTGAGGATACATACATACATATATTGATATTCTTCAGAAGTCACGGAATTAAAACATACTCTTACTTGTACTTTATTTCAAACCTAGTATGTTCTTCAAAATAAAAAGTCTTAATAAAATAAGATGTGAACTCATTGAACTCACCGGTTCATTACAGCTTTCAAAATCGACCTGTTTTTAATCTTAAACAATTGAATGATAATTTTGATCTAGAATGACATGGAAACTAAATGATGATCCTTGATTTATATAATTGCATGACAATAGATTCATTGATATAACTCAGACTTATTATAATTTTGTGTTTATAAACTTTAAAAATAACGGTAAATATTCCAAATGAAAATTCAGTAAATCTTCAACTAACTGAATACCGAATAATTTTTAATAATGTCATGAATCTAAAAATTAGTTTACCTTAAAAACTAATAATTGAACAAAGCTATCAATTTATAAACAATAATTAGATTGTAATATAATTAGAGAAGTATAAAAAGTAAAAACTGACAAAACAAAAACAATAAAAATGACAACAACATATGATTAGTTTGCAAAAAAAACAATAACAACAAAACAAAATAGGAAAAAATTTTGGGAGAATAAAAATTAAAATTTTTTTTTTTTTTTTTGCAAAAATGACAAGTACCTACGCATACTTTAACGACGTTAAATGCGCACACATGAACATTATAATATGATGTTCACCTTTAATTTTATTTTTTTTTTTTGTTTTTGCTTTTTTTCTTTTTATATAACAATTCATTTTAAGTTTAACGTTATGCTGTGCTTTACGCTGTGCATAATTCAAAACAACAAAATAACAAAAAAAAAAAAAAAAAGGCGGAATCAAGCACAGAATCAAAACAAAAAAACAAAAAAAATTTGTAAACAAAACTTAATAATAAACAAACAAACATTTTTCATTTTCTATGATCGCAGAAAAGATTACGCAATTTTAGAGGCCGTGAATTCATGGTCGTACACCAAACAAAACAAAAAAAAAATAAAAACTACACAAACATTCTGTGTAAAATAGAAACGGAAAAATAAAATGAAAATTTAACAAAAAAAAAAATAAAATAAATAAATAAAAAAAACAAATTTTTAAATTTAAAAAATCATTAAAACGTTATTTTAAATAAATTTAATATTCTGTTTATAAAAGTACTTTTGTACCTGGTTAACCATAATGTGAAATACATAAATAAATAAGAAAAATTTAATAATTATAAAAATAAAAACTTAAAAACCAGACATAAACAAATAAAAATAAAAATTCAGGTAATAAAAACAATAATAAAAAATATAAAAGAAAAAAAAAATCTAAAAATAGATAAATGTATCTGCGAATCTTGCGTTACCACATTTTACTTATAAGAAGAAGTAATTAAAAATTTTAAAAACAAAGAAAAACCTTCAAAATCATCTGCTTTACAATCTAATAAAAATTTTTTTTTTTTTAGTGTTTTTTTTTTTTTTTTTTTGGTGAAAGTACAAAGTGCACATTATCTTTCGGTTACTTTTATAGTAAATCTAAATTAGTTTTAACATTTATATTAAATTGAAATTATAAATTGTTTTGTACCACAACGTAGAATACTAAGAAAGTTGTATAATAAACCCGATTTCAAGGGTAAAATTGATTGGTTTTAATTTCACTTTTTACTTACCGTAATCAAAAATAACAAAAAAAGGTACTTCAGCTAAATAACTCCTAACACTGCATATATTAGTTTCAAAAAATATAAAAAGAGAATGTACTTAAATTCATTTGGTACAATTTGAAGTTATTTAAATAGATTCACTTAATTATTTTGGTTTTTTGCTATTACAAAGATCTAACAAAAAATACAATCTACAAAATTTAACCAAGATTATTGAAGAGCATGTAAACCGTATACCGTCCGTTTTCATTGGTCTTCTTGAATGTACTTTTTTCATTACGTTTCACCCTTCTTTCCCAATTTTGTGGTTTTGTAGTTCCCAAGCTAATTTTGTGGTTTTGTAGTTTTAAAATTTCATTCTTCTTTTTTTACATCAGAAATGGAAAGACAAATATGGAATAAATATTTTTTATGATGGTCAGGAAAATTTTATGTAATTACATAATAATACTTTAATTTTTTGACAATTAAATACGCACACATATAGAAAATAATAAAAACGAATCTACTTTTTGAACACAAATGTAAACGTGCGTGGTCTTCGTGAAGCGGATTCAGCATGAAAAGCGTAAATTTAACCACATGGTTGTAGACCTAGTGGAAAACATTTTTCGTCGGTATCTCCTGCTATTAGTGGTACGAAATTCAAAATGTTTTTTTTAGCATAAACCTTTTGAATTTTGACATAGACCCGAATTTTTTAAGAGTAAGACAACTAGGGTTGGCTTAACTTAAAGAAATATTGTCTGTTTATTTTTTATAAGATTTTTCTTTCAGGAAATAACTAAAAAAATATTTAAATATATTAAATAAAATTTTTTTTTTTTAAATTTGAATCATTTTATTAAATAAAATAAAGATAAAATAATTCTTGTATAAGATGGCGCACAATGGTATGGTATACATGGCACACAAATAAAAAATGTTTGTGTTTAGTCTTGTACAATAGTCACAGTCTAATAGTAATTAATGACTTAGTGAAACTAAGAGTGCAATAATTAATGAGCCAGTTATTACCCTATGCCCCTGACAAGAAAGGAACGAGAAAAAAAAAAAAAAATTTTTTTTTTAACGCTTCTCAAAGAATTTAATATTATTATTAACAAAAAAATTATCGATTCTTGAACAGTATTGGCAGTTTTTATAAAGAAAAGAATTCATTTTCATATTTGAAAGAATCGATTTAATATCTTAATAATATCTTAATTTATTTTGTATTCGTGTTTCATGATCATCATCCGAAAATTAAAAAAAAGGATTGATTTACATACATATACATTAGAGTGTCTGCCAGAAATAGCCCCGCAAACTGTAATTCCCAAAAAAAAAAAATAAATAACATCCAAAAAATTGGGGATTTTTTCATTATGAATAACACACCAAATGCGAAATGAAATTTTCCCGGAATAAAGTGGATAAATCCCCTAAGTTAAAATGAAATAATCCCCCAAATTCTTTTAAAATGTTATCTACTAAGAAAACTTAAATAACATATATTAATTAAGGGATCACTACATTTGGACGAACAAGAAAATACCGAAAAACGGGGGATTTCAAAGTTGGGTACGAAATAAGGGTGTTCCCTTTCTTGACTTAGGAGAGATTTTAGAGTTGGATACAAAACCAAGGTATTCCCTTTTTCCAAAATATTTATATATATATATGTATATACATATATGTTAGATTCTCGAATGAGGAGAGATTTTAGAGATTTTAGGGTTGCAAAATCAGTGTTATACGCTTTTTCCAAAAATTTTGAAATGTTGGCAAAGTTTATAGGCTGTAAAGTTAAGCAGACAGGATTTTAGTCCCTATAACTTAAGAAGGGCAAACTTGAAACTGGAAATATTTAAAACAAATATAAAAGTTTATATTTATAAGTTACAAGTTTACAAATATAAAATATGAAATAACCCCCAAAATATAGTTGTTTTGGGGGATTATTTCATTTGGAAAATTATTTTGTTTTGGCAGATTATTTCATATAAAATAATGCCCCAAAAAGAAAATGAAATAAAGCCCCAATGTTTGCGGTATTATTTTCCATACAAAATTTTGAGCTCTTATTTAATTTTTTTTTTTTAAGGAATTATTTCTTGCGGGGTTATCTCCTAGAGCCCATTAGAATGTACTATATTACGTTATTATTAGGTGTTATTTCAGTAAATTTTCAATTTGTTTTTTGTTTTTGTTGTACTTTCAACCCTCGAATGTAGTGCAGTTTCTTTGTTTGAAATAGTGGTGAAACCATTATTGAGAACACAAACCATTTCGATTTTGATGTTAATGTGTGATTATACACTCATTTATTTTGTTTTTTTTTATTTTTTTATTTTACGACTAAATTTTTGAAAAAAACTACATGTGAATTTAATGGAAATTGAAAAAAATACCGATGATTGAACTGATGATTGAAAGTATATTAAAAAGAGGTAAATATACTCTTTTTATCATCCTTTCAATCAAAGTATTTTTTTCTGAGTATTTATCTTAAATTTTGAATAAAAAGTTCAAGTTTTACATTCGTCATTTATGACAGATTAAAGGATTACTGTTTGAGATAAAAAAAAACTAACCTGTTATAAACATAATATTATTTAATTGAACAAAACTTTTTATTAAGAATACCATATGGTATGATACAAAATAATATGAAAAATATTTACGTAATCACAATCTTGACATTATAAGTTCAATAAATTGACAAGTAAGCCACTTAAAAAAAAAACAAAAACAAAAATCATTTCTCAACTATCTTAAAGAAGATAATTTTTCATTAATACTCATTGACTGTGTAAATCAAATAAATTAAAAAGTAAAGAGATAACTGTAAACATTTTCATTTAAGTTTACGTTTACACAACATTTTTTCATGTACAGAAATTATAAAAAAAAAATTTTTTTTTTTTTTTTTATTAAATGCGCATTAGAAAAACTTATTCAAATTATTTTTCTTGCTGTTTATTTTAAATTGTATTTATTTTATTTATTTATTTTTTATTTTTTATTTTTTTAATTTGTTGTTTATAATATTGTTGCCAACAGATGCAATCACTTAAGGTTTCATATATATCCATATTTTCAATTTTGTTCAATGTTTTAACACGATTTGTTGATTTTGTTTTGATAATATTTTATAATGTTTGTTTAATAACAATTGAAATAATTATAAATAAAATAATAATATACAATAAGACAATTGAAATAAATTTGCTATATACAATATAAAAGCTGATTTTTATATGTACATACATACATATATATTTTTTTTGCGCAGAAGAGATCAAACGTATTTAGTTGTATAAAAAACTGCGTATAAGAGAAACGCATAACGCTTAAAATCATGGTCATGTAATGTAAAACCATTGAATGATTTAATGAAATTTGATGCGTGTCGTGTTTTTGATTGCAATTTATTATTAAAAAAACTATATATAAAAAAAAAAATAAATAAATTAAATAATAAAAAACAAAAATAAAACAAAATACTGATTAGAAAAAATAAAGAGAAAAAAAAAACTATAGTAGACATAAAAACAAATAAACTGACATTGAAGCTTACAAAAAACAAAAAGAAAAAAAAACTATACATAACAAAAAATCAATTGTAAATTGTTACTATAACTGTTAGATATTAAAAATTAAAAAAAAACAAAAATTAAATGAAAAAAAAAAATAAATAAATAATAACATTAGACAACACTGTTGGTAGTAGTGAAAAAAAATTTTTTTTTTGTTTTAAACAAAATGGTCTTTCGGAAAATGACATGAAAATTATTTTTTTGTTTTTCAGTTTAACATAAGCCGTAACAAATAATAATCACTATATTGTGAATGAGATGGAAAATGAAAAATCAAATAAAACAAAAAAACAAAAAATTTTATTTTATATATTTATTTTTATTTTTTTTTTCATATTATCAATTTTCACAATTTTCTTTTCATATCTACATACATACATATGTATGTATATAATATTATTATGTTGTTTTGTATAAGTGTATAAAATTTAGAACTAACATTTAGGTTAAGGTAAAGTAAATATAATTGACAACCTTGATATGACAATTTATAACCTCATTACACAGTTATGTATATACAATTTCAAATAAATATGCACATATGTATATATATGTTTGTATTTAAACCTGTACAACTATGAATATAATATATACATACATATATGTATATTCATAGTTATATAGAATGGATAATTAGGACAAGAAAACTGAAGGTTGTTTTACAGTTATTCAAAGAGAAAACAAAAATAAAAAATATAAGACAATTATCGAGGATAAAAAATAAACACTTAAGATAATTTTTCTTAAGTGACTTTGGCACCAAACAAATGAATTCGTAACGAAAAAAAAAAAATAAAAACAAAAAAAAAAACAAAAAATAAATAAAACGATTTATTGAAAATTTATTTAGAATAAAGATGTGTAAAATTCGGATTGATGCGTTTTTAAGAACATATAATATTCGAATATTAAGAACAATTCAAAGGAAAATAGCAAAATAACGGTTATTATAAATAGTTTACTTAAATTTTTAGAGATTAATAAATAGCTACTGGATATACGAGTATAAGAGTTAAGATTTTCAAAAAAAAATTTGTTTTCTCAATAACAAATTTTTATTACTGTTCGAAAATTACTCTATTTGTAAATTGCGAGTGGTGCTAAATGACAATGACACAAACTATAAATTTTCAAAATCTATTAACTCTTGGTACAGATTTATATTTATTATTATGAATGTTGCCCTGCCTGTCGTCTTCCTGTTTTAATCTACATTTTCAATAAATATAAATTTAATCTACATTTTCAATAAAAGATCTGAACATATTAAGGACAATAATTAGGAAATTTTCTGAAGAGCAGAAAAAAGTAAATATAAGCTAAATGGGTACAGATAATTTTCTGATTGATGTCAGTGGATAAATTTCAAAAGAAAAAATTTTATCCATTCGGTCTTATGTAACAGAATTACATAACACCATCAACTACTTTAAAAAGAAATCTTAAGAAATTCTAGTATGATCTTTAGATTTAAAACTACAGGTAAGTTTCTTTTATTTTTATACTCTACACATTAAGTATAGGGTATATTAGCTTTGGTATAGTGTTTGTAACCACCAAAAGAAAGGGAGTTAGATATGGACATGTATATATGTTCTGAATTAGGATCACCTCCTGAGTCGATTTAGCGATGTCCGTTCGTCTGTCCGTCCGTTCGCACGATAACTCAAAAACTAGTGAAGCTATCTTGATGAAATTTATATAGTAGGTTACTAATTACGAAAGGAAGGCTAAGTTTGAATCTGGACAAAGTTCCTAGAGATTCGTGGGTTCGGGTACCTCGCATACAACTCCCAAAACCGAACAAGAATATCTTCGAAATTAATAAAGATAGAAACTGCAAATTTGATACGAGGGTGTTGTTTCCTGAATCACTGATTTGCCTAAAATTTCAGATGAATTGGAATGGTTGTTCGGGTATCTCCCACACAACTTCCGAGACCAAACAAGCATATCATCGAAATTAATAAATATAAAAACCTGAAATTTGATATAAGAGTATTCTACCCTGTTCTGATAATGTCTCTAAAATTTGGGATGAATTGGGAAGGTGGTCCGGGTACCTTCACACACTTCCCAAGACCTAACAACCATATCTTCGAATTTAATAAAGATAGAAACCTGAAATTTTGTACAAAGGTTGTAAAAGCATTTATTTGTTTAGCATATATTAAATACCTAACTAAAATAACTTATGGATTTTTAATTTAATTTGAATTTTTTAGGTGTAGGGTATAAATAAGTCGGTTGCATCGACTTACTGTTACATTTACTTGTTTTTTTTTTATAAAATTGGTACATCGCATGACAGAATAGATAATAAGAAATAAACAAATTAATTGAAATTAAAAATTCATATAAAAATTATTATAAACTTGTTGAAATAAGTTGATCTTAAAATCCTTTATTCCAAATAAGCATTTCCTTAATAATTTTTTTCCAAACCCTAAAATAGTAATTGTGTTCATTATTAACAATTAATTAAATTCTTTTTAATAAAACTAAAAAAAAAAAAACAAACTTTTTATTTAAATATTCTGGTTTTAATAAATAGTTATTTGTGTTTTTTTATTTTTTATTTTTTATTTTTTTTTTTTAATTCTCTAATACTTTAATCTAATTTTGGCCAGATTTATATTACGAATAAACATAACAATAACATTTAAAATAATGTATATATGCATCTATTAAGGTTGCCAGATATATCAGTTTAAATAAATTTTGAGAATTATAGGTATATCTGTTTAACGTAGGTGTTGAAACGGAGGATTTAACTTTTTAATTTTTAACAGCTATTTTTAAGCTCAAGTTTACTACTGAATTTTATAACTGTAGATGTAAATAGTGAGCAATTTAATAATAATTATAATAGACGAATTCATTGTTCCCCTACAATTCTTCTCTTCACTTTAAAGTTTGAACATCCCTGTAATCTATTCTTTTCTATCCCTATGCGCTTACATTAAATATACTGCGTGAGAAAAAATCCTGTATACTTTTATCAAAGTATTTCCGCACCTTTAGGTATTTTCTTCAACATCGCACATAATTTTAACTAATTATTTTTTTATTATTGAGGTTAAACAAAATATTGATTCATTTTCCTAAAAAATGTTGGGCTTTATAAGAGTAGATATCAAAATTGTGCGGTAAATTTCAAAATCGATAGATTTAGTTCATTTTTAATTAGTCCGAATTTTAAAGAATTCTATTGTACGAAAAATTGTAGGAAAGAGAATTTAAAAAACTTTATAACAATGAATGTTAATAAAAGAGTGATATTTTAAGTTTTAAAATTCAATTTGTCACGAATGATCTTTTTGAGCATACGACATTGTATTAAATCAGTTAAGTAACTGTTTTACATCTTCCATCGACTTAAATCAACCAACAAGAATTTATGTACTTATGTATTTTTGAAAACTTTGTAGCAACTGCTATTTAGAAAACATTAAAGTAAGACCTGGTAAGACCATCTTTAATTTTAAAAATAAGTTTTAACTTATTTCACTCAATTATCACTCAAAATATCTACTTCCTTTTTGATCTTTTCTAGCAGCGCTTAAAAAAACAAAAATATTCTTTTGAATTATTATACAAAAAATATTTTTAAAAACCAATGGCAACTCTTTCTGAATGGATAAATACGCATACCCGCATACATAAGTATATATGTATGTATATTTAAAAAAATTTTCGTAAACATTTTTCTTTTTACTTAAATAAACATTTTTGTAAATTATATAATAAATTCATCGTTTTCATAATTAAAAAATATTTCTAATTTTCATTTTTATAATAAAAAAAAAGAAAAAAAAACCCTGTGTTAAATAATGGAAAAAAAAAAAATACTTTTATTCTTCTACTTTATAGAACCCTTTTGTTTTTTGTCTCTTTTTTCTCTATTTTACTCTCTTTGGTTTCTTTTACTCTTAACTTTTTACCACATTAATCTCAAGTTTTTATTTTTAATTTTATTTTTTGTTTTTTTTTTTTTAAAGGAAGAACTTTTTTTAATACAGGAAAAACCACATCAGACCAAGTCAAAGTCCTTTTTTTGTTTTATTTTTTATGTTGATGAAAAAAAAAAAATTACTAAAACATCTGATGATGCGTGTATGTTTGTCTGTTGACATGTGTATCGTTATATGATATTATTCGTTTTTTGTTTTGGTAAGATACGGTTCTAGGCATTTCAAATTCTGAGTAAAACTTTCATAATAACATTCAGGTGGCCCCAAAATAAACAAAAAAAAAAAACAAAAAAACATCCGTTAAAGGTTTGTGTTATAATTATGATTTTTTGTTTTAGTTTCATTTGTTTTTGTTTTTAATTCAAGAACTCTTAATTTCTATTTTCATCATTTTATTTTACATTTAAATAGGTATGGCTGTTGTTGTTAGTAATGATGGTTACTCTTTTTTTTTTTTTTTGATTTTTATTTAATTCTGTTTTTTTTTTTTTTCTGGTAGAATTAAATAATTTGTTAAAATGTGTTTTGTTTGAGGATTTTTGTGGTTAAAATCTTTACTTTCGCACCCATGTGCACTTTTTTATAATGAGAAAAATTATATTTTATGTAATGGGATGAATGGAATAGAATGGAATGGGATGGAATGGAATGATTGGTTAGTTAAAGAAAATAGGATTTAACATTTAATTAGAAAGGAAAACATAAAATTAAAACAAAGAATTTAAAAAAAAAAATAAAAGATAACAACAAACAAAAAAATAATAGACACAATAAAATAAACCATTATATTAAGGAAAGGAAAGGAAAAGATAAAAATTTGCTTTCAATTTACGTTCAATACAAGAAAAAAATGTCTGACTTATCAATTAGTTCCGATATATTGTTTATTTCTATATGGCAATATTTTTAGTTTTGTTATTATTTTGCTTTGTTGTTGTTGCAATTGAATGAATTAGTTATTTGATTTGTTAATTTATTTATAATAATAAATAGTTTTAAGAGCGACTTATTATAAATATGTATAAGATATGTATAAGAAGACCTTATACAATCTGACTTTAATATTTAAATCCATCTAAAAAAACTTTTAATCTATTCTTAAATGAGCAAAGTCACATATAAAAATTATACACTTTCCTTTAATTTATCATTTTATTATTGAATTTTATTAACAAACTTTCACTTTTGCTCTGTGAAGTATGCAATTTCAAACAAAAACATTAATATTGAAATTTTTGATAAATGGGAAATTATACAATTTTTTTTAAACAAATTTAAACTAAAAAAAAAACATTTTCTTTTGTTTTTAAACATATCTTAGCTACATAAATCTAAATTTAATTAGATACTGCAATTATAAAATGTAAAAATATTTTTGAAAACAAAATTTGAAAACAAAAAAAAAAAAAATTACTTATACTTATACAAAAAGAAAACATATTATTTATTTGTTGAATTAAAGCTTATTATTTTAATTTTTGTTTAGAGAAAAAGAGTGGTTTTCATTTTATTAAATATTAAAATAAAATATTTAAATATTAAAAATTTTAATTTAAAAAATATTTAAAAAAAGAGAATTTTTAATAGAAAAATTATTAAAATTGTTCCTACATATACATAAAATGTACAATACCCTCCGCAATCGCTTAATTTTTCTATCTATTTTAAAAGGATGCTGTTTTTTTTCATTAAATGGATTTCCTGTATAAATAAGGTATCCAAATCATAATTTTTTAATGATAAATAAATAGTTTTTAAATATCAACCTAATACAACAAAAATAACTAAGATTTAAGGCTAAAAACTGTGGTTTTGGTTACTATTTTATCTATTTCACAATTTATAAGATAAAAATTCATAAAAAGGAAAAACTAAAACTAATTTTTCTTTTAAATCACAAAATAATTTCGTTTTTAATTTCTTAAAAACTTTAAGTACATATAGGTATTTGATTCCCAAACCTCAAAGTGAGAAAAGTGTGATTTTATCCTATATCTTCTATATAAATTCTTTCGACCCGTTTTAACTTTTGCTACCCGTAACTGCTTTTCTTAAAGTAAATAAAGTTGAATATAGTAAATATCTTGTAGATACACATTCCACACTTGATTTTTGTTTTTTACTTTTACATTCGTCATTCTCAGAAAATGTCTGTTCTTTCTTGATATTTTCAATATTGTATGATTAAAAATTCTTCTTATATTCATTTATTTTAAACTACGAATACATATATTTTATATTGCAATAAGATATTAATATTGTCAATGATTCGAATTATAGTTATTTATTTTATTTTATTATTTTTCATGTAAACCCACAACTTCGAATTAATTAAATCTTAAAAATTTAACAACCGTATAAATATTAAGGTGTTTTTTTAAATGGTATTTTATTATTATATAATAATATATTCATCTATCATTAATATAAAATAAATAGGAAAAAGAAAATGTAAAAAACAAACCATACCAACTGACCATTTTAAGTTAATTAAAAGTTACTATATATGTACAGATTTGTGTTTAGCAATAATGGTAAAATTATTTCTATTTCAAACCACTTGTCAACAATACTACAATATTTATTAATCTGACCTTTTTACAATTTTAAGACTCATTTATTTTTATTAAAAGCATTTATATATATAAGGTATTTTTAAATTAAGTTGTTAAAAAAAAAATCAAAATGATCAAAAGCTGTATAGGTAAATAATAAATTTTCAAAAGATTAAAGTTTATAAGATTAAAATTTGAAAATGATCTTCAATAATAATTGAATCAGTTATTTTTTAAGTTTTTTCTTGTAATCATTGCATCTTCTGACTAGAATCTCCCACTTTCACGATATAAAAAACCTCTAAAAAGATGTTGGTTCAATAATCTCAAACTTATTAAGAGTGTAATTGCTACCTAGTGTTTCTTTGTTTAGTTTTGGATTTTAACCAACTAAAATCACCCCCCTTTAAAGCATTGGGTTTGATCTTTAATATACAAATGTATAGTTTGATTTCAAGGACTATAGCATAAGAAAAGGAAACTTTGGAAGTGGGGTTTGCAAAATTTGGGATTATGGTGGATGGAAATTTTGGAGGGATATTTTGAAAAAAGATGTTAATGTTCTTCTTTAATTTTATTAAATCGTACACATATATCAATTACCATCTTTAAGGGACACTTATTACATAAGGGTAAATGTTTCGACGTGCTCATAAGTAATGAATTTCTTTAAGTTGTATTATGCCCCCTTAAAAATTTTACAGTTTTGTAGAATTCCTTGTTTCAGTCCTTTTTTCTCATTGAAAACATTCAGAGGAGGCATTGATGTTATATTTTTTTGAAACATGTGTTGAACAAAAGATTAATTTCCTCAATTAGAACTCACTTTAAATTATGACGAATAAATACAATGTGTTTAATTATACTACGTACAGGGTCGATTAACTTGGGCTGACCATTTTATAATATTTATAGTCTTTGAGTTTTACGTTTAAAAATATATTTTTTCCTTTTGCAGATTGATTTTTAAGAAATTCTATAATGGCTGCATACCCTATTGTTTCCGAACGATTAAATTAATTATGAACGATAAAGCACATTCCCATTTTTAAAAGGATATATCAATAAACTGAACTGCCGAATTTGGGTTATACGAGAGTGTTACATCACCATCAATCAACCCTGTTAGATATACTGTTTGGTGTGGAATTATGGCCAATAGAATAATCTCATATCGACCCATTTATTTTGAAGATGATGATGGACATTTACAAACCGTTTCCGAAGCGGTATAAAGAACTACAATAAAAATTTGTTTACGCCCAGCAGTAGTGAATCACCCTGACATATGTTTTCTACAGGATAAAGCCATAGAATACACCGCGAGAGCAACAATAGGGAATCTACGACTACTTCTCTGATTTAGCCTGGCCTTTTCGTTCCCTAGATTTAACAACGCCTGATTTCTTTTTGTGAAGCTACTTTAAGGGACGGATTTATTGGACAAAACGGAAACAATAAACTAACTTAAGCACAATATTCGTGAAGTAATATCAAATTTGAAGCAAGAAAAGTTGCCAAGGGTCATGGAAAATGCATTATAAAGAGCCAGTAAGTGTCAACAAGAAAATAGATGTCTTTTAAATGATTTTCCATATTTAGTTCAAAAATATTAAAATTACATTTGATAAGTTATAATATATATTTTACATCAGTTAGTCCAAGTTGACCGAAACAGTATTTGACAGAACATCTAACACTCTTTTAAGCATAACTTACGACTAACTATACAATAAAATTTATCCAAAACGTACTCTTACATATTTTTCTTTTAATGAATTAAAAAAAAATAGACTGAAAATTTTACAAAATGAATCAATCACAATAATATGAAAATATATTTTCAACATGCTCCTGAACTGCATTATAATTATTATTAACTTTATCATAAAACATTAGAAAAACAAAAAAAATTTAACATCATATTGCATTACTAATTAGTAATTCGTATTCATGTTGTCCCAAAAAAAAAAAACACAACAAAAGCAAAAATTACATTCGGATGACCTCGTTTAATAAATTCAACACCATTACTAACACAAGTAAAAACAAAAAAAATTTAATTTATTTTGTAATTTCAATGTTTATTTTTGTTTTTCTTTTTAAACTTCAACTTTTTTCTTTTTTTTTTGTCCTTCTGTTTTAAACTGTATATATGTATGAATGGATAATGTATTAAATTAAAAGGACAGTAAAAAAGAAAAAAAATTAAAAAAAAAAGAAAATCCTTGTTCTTTATATTTTTGAAAAAAAAATGTCCTTGATTTTCATTCAATTGAAATATACATATTGTTTTTGAAAGAAGCAGTGAATATAAACGCACCAACTTATAAAACCATAACCAAAAACTAAAGACCAAAAGCACTCATTCACTATCAAATATTCTTGTTTCGTAAAAGTTGCATATGTATTGTAAGTACTGTAAAAACTTAAAATTTTCATTACAGAATTTCATTTTCAAAATTTACTTTAAAAAGTAACTTTCGATTTTAGGTTCCGTACAGTAACATATCCATACTGGCAATGTCTGTGTATGTACCCAAGGTTATAATAAGCATTACTGAGTAGTAATGTAATAAATATGTTAATATGGTGCATTTTTAAATATTTAAAAGCACATAAATCTAGATAAGGTATAATATGGAATGAAAAATTGTTCTATGTATTTTTAAACTTTAAGAATAATTTTTGTTATTATTCTGTTTTTTTGATTTATCGAAAAGTGCATTAAAATTTCTTTTATATATGAAAAATTTATATCGCATTTGACTCAAAATTAGTAGAAAATGTAGAATATTTACTTTGTAAAATTAAAGTACGGCCCTCAAAATTAACCCTTAAAATTATGTGTCATTCATCGCTCATGTGTTTCATAGAAAATTGGTAACTTCTTCATGTAACCACCAACTGACCACCATTTTGAGCAGGCAGCATACATGAGTACAAAATGTCGTACAACATGTTTTTTCGCTAAAAAAAGGAGGTGCTGTTTAGTGGATTTAAATCGCCCAATCTCATAGAGGACTCATGCTCATTCCACTCCTCTGTAGTGTCTTTCGATGGTTCCCACTTATGTTCGCAAAAAAAAAAGGATAGATAACATTTTAAAGATTCAAAGAGAATATGAACACCTTTGTTCATATAAGTATACTATATTTCTTTTAAATCTAGATAGAGTAAGCATATAGTAAGTTCATTGTATAGTAAAATGTGTAGTAACCTAATATGATATTTCAATAACTGTAACGACTGGATGGTATAGTGATGACAGTGTCAAATTTTTATTTCTTAGCTTCAGGTTCCAATACTTATGAAAGTGAAAAATTTTTTTCAACTTTTTTCACCATAACCATTCTGGATTGGATTAAAATTAATTACAAATAATAATTAATATTTTGTAAATCAATAATAGAAAAATGAAAACATATAATAGATCAGATCAAATTTAAACTATCAATTTTAACATGGTACTTATAACTCACACGTCATCACAAAATATCCTAATATTAAGAAAAAAACAAATATATATCCAAAAATATGAAAATATAAACAAATCTGCATTATACCTTATAACTCAAATATACAATTATAAAAAAAATTAGGAGTTCCTATAGTTTCGTGAAATCACCCCTTCTGGTTAGTGTCTTTAGAAAAATCAAATTTTGGCACAATAATTGAATAGGTCATTAAGTAGTGCATATTACGTGATAATATGCCACGTTTATCACATTGCCTTTAATCTTCTTCATTTTGTTTTTTAAAATATAGTTTGCGTTTAGCTGAATAAAGCAATGATGAATTGCCAGGCTTAAAAAATTGTTAATCCAAAAATGTTACTGAATCTTTTGCAGCAAAATTTAAATATGACTTGACGTTTTTACGAGTGACGTTTACAATTTGTTTTAATATTTTATTTGTCAAAAACAACATTGGAGAATATAGAAAATTTTTAAACCATAAAAATTTTTAAAACAGAAAAATAAATAAAGAAATAAAATAATATCAATAAAATTGCAGATGCTCAAAGCAATAGTTTTGTTTTTATTGCAAAATTTGTAAAGTGTTTTATTGGGAAACATTTGGTAAAAAATTGCTTAAAGCGATTTAATAAATTTAAGCGCTTTACTCAACTGAACGCACCCATTGTTTTGTTTTATGTAAAATTTTTAAATGTGAAAAGTACATTTTTTTTTTAATTTTCATTTGTGCATCCAATTCATTATTTTTTTTCTACCTCAGTTGTTTTTTTGAATGTTGAAAATTTTACTAAATCATAATTAATAGATACAAATTAATAGAACTGTTTATCGATTACAGCACTTCTAAGTATTGTGTAATATTGTATCATGTAATATAATTGAAAAATAATTAATTGAGATCAATTCAAATAAGATAATATTTCCATCAGTCTTTCTCTTATCGATCTTCATTTTACTAGTATATATCTTCCCTCTTGTTCCAAAATATACCAATGGTGCATACAGGTTTATCTGTGTATTAGAAGTAACCAAAAAAAAAATATTAAATTGCATCATTTATTTTTTGTATCATAAAAGCCTTCATAACTCAGAAAATAACGATATCATCAAAGTTGGTCTTTAAAAGAAATTAATCTAAAGATTAAGAATTTTATTGCTAAATTAAGAAATTTTTAATCAAAATTTAAAATAACCATTTGGTTGCAATAATTGTCGTGAAGAATGATTGCTTTTATTAATTATGTTGCTCGGAAATCATATCGGAAAAGATTAAGTTATGTAGAATAATATTATTATAAGCAATATAGATTTTAGTATACTGAAAGTCTTCTGATATGATTGGCTATACTTATTTTCTTAGAAGTATAGCAAAGGAAAAAAGAAGTGCTGATTTGTTATCTAAAAAGAAATTTAAAATACTTCTTCATTTTGTAAGAGACTATAGCCTTTCATATTGTTATAAACAAGGAAGAAAAGGTACACCGAACAACAGTTTGTAAGACTGTAAATATTGTTCTAGGGAACATTATATCTAAAGCAAATATAAATGCCCTAGTAGTCTTAAAAAATAACTGAAACACAAAATCAATGGTCCAAATAGTTTATTTTCCAGTGCATTATTGGGGTCATAGATCATATTATACGCATCTAACAATAAAAAAACATTCTTGTCTCGGTGACGAATTAATACCTTAATCTAAAAACATTTTATAGCATAAAAATTGAGGGAAACGAAATTATTGAAACGTAAACAAAAAAAACTTTACTCCCACCAATCTCGAGAAGCGGGGAAGATCAACCCACACGTGCAGAACATTTTTAGTTTGTTTTACCCTATACTGAATACGTTATTATAATGTAGCTGAAGCATTGGTTAAACTTAAAGCTAAAAGTTTTAACTTAATTTTTATTCACACCACCTTAAGGGTGGCGAAACTTTAGTTCGACTCAATCAAATAAAGAATTAAAGAAAAATACCGATATAATGTAAAATAGGTTTGTTTGAATTCTTTTTCAAATTTCCTCAAAAATATTTGAATAATACAAAAAATATTTACCTATTCTAAGAACTTAACTTAACTTTATTATTTATTTCATATATATGTATATGTATTATATAGTTTTATCATGTAAGTAAAAGTAATTTATACTCAAATGTTACTTTTAATGTAAATAAAATTTTCTTTATTTTTTTCTTATAGGAAAAACTAAATCCTTCTTTTAATTAACGTTTTCAAAACTTCTTTATATAATTTCAATTTTAAAATCAACTATTTATTATTACTTCGATTACTTACATATATTGTCTACTATCATTATAAAATTACTTAAAAAAGGATCAATTATAGTTTTAAAATTTATATGAATATGCAAATATTATTCTTTTACTTGATTGTATAATAGAATGGGTAGCAACATAAAAAAATCCAGTAAAATGGTGCAATTCAAAAAGAAAAAAAAACCAATTTAAATATTACATATCTTTTAATTTAAATATATATGTAGGTATGTGGAAAAGTTTTTCAATTTGAGAAATTTAAATTACTTTATGTAAATATTAACATAATATATAAATATGGATATATGATTTTTCCATTATAGTAATGAATCAAATATGAAAAATTGTTGAAATCCTGTTGAAAGATAAAAATACAACGGGTCGCAAGGCCTGATTGTAAGGATCTTAAGTTATCTATCCCTCTTACCAAACACCAACAAAGAAGATATTAAACCAAATTAAATTTTATTTCACCAATTTCCTTTTAGTTCTTATAAACTTTTTAAATACAATTTTCAAGATTATTTTGCAGTTTTGATAACACTTTTACTTAATCATCATGTATTCTTACCTAGGTTAGATAATCCTATATTTTACATAAATCCCTTTTCCGCAGTATCCTTTCCACATCTTTATTCCTCTACATTTGTATTAAAAATCTAGATGATAGTTTTGATTGGTTTAGATCCAACATCTATCCGGAAGTATCACGAGCAATTCTTCTGAGTGACTTTTATAGTTTTCCACCGACCTTGATAAAAGAAAAATAATTTAAAAATCTTATGACCTAAGGAACTATTTCAAAAATCATAGCTGTCTGATTTCTGGCAAAAGAGAACAATTCGTATGAATCGTCTGATTTTAAAGGGAACTATTCAATAGTCTGAAAATTTAAATATTTTCATTTTTAAGGATACAGCTAAACGAAAAAATACTGTGAAATAAACGTATTTTGCATGAAAATTTTGGGTTTCTTTCTTGTTGTAAAGCTTATTTTTCTCCTAGGGATCGCCAGACATCTATAAGGAATATATTCAACCTAATATGGAGTACATTATTACATTATTATTGGCATTGGCCTTTACATTATTGGCTGGTAGTCTTTCATTTTCATTAGGTTACTTGGATAAAATGCAAAATCGCGCCTTACATCTAATATTGGTAATAGATAATATTTTCTTCTTTTAACATACGTCGAAATATTGAAGCATTATCCTTCTTTTATAGATACCTTGTAGGTAAAAGCACTTGTTCTTGAACTAAAATCAATAATGTCTACCTCTAAACAATTCCAGTACAACACTAGAAACAGGCTGCAAGTGCGTATTTCTAGATCATAACATTTCCTAGAGGTGGTTTAAAACTAGTTATGGTAATCCATTTATTGTGAGAACTGTCAAATATGAAACATACTTCCATCAAATGTTTCCGCTTAAGAAGAATGGCCCATTTTATAATTTACAATATTTGAAAAAGAATCTGTACAGGTTAGCTTTTAATTTAATTTCGAACATCTCCAATTTCTCTCGACATTTTTCTCCTATTAAGTAAACCTTCAATAGCCTTATATAAACGAATCCTTTTCTAGAGTTTGAGTAGCTTAACGACTAAAAAAAAAGAAAAGAAAAAGCAAAATACTAATATTTTTTTGTTATTATTCTAAAGATTTAAATTCGTAAAACTTCTGTACGACCTTAGGCAGTTTTTTTCTCCCAAATTAAAACCCTATTTTATTGAATAGATCTGAAGAATTTCAAAACATTATTTATCAAAAATCTGTTCAGTAAAAATATGATTATATAACTTAAATTCTGTGATAATAAGAAAATAACAAAAATCCAACAATGAGAAAATTGACAACCTTCATTAAATCAAGTTTCAATTTGTTACGAGTATACAGCACTGCTCTAAGTTTTTTTAAGTTAATCATATTTTTCCAACCCGAAGTAAGAAAAAGAATTGAAAATTTTTATTAAATGAAAATTTTCAAATTATTTTTAAATCAAAAGAAAATAAAAAAAAAATAAAGAATTCAATTTTTCTTATTCAACAATTTTAAATTATTGAATTCCAATATTTTTGATATTATTAGAAAATATGATGAATTATTGGGATTTGATGCCCTCTGACATACAATATTGACAATTTAAAATTTATTTGCATTTCATTCATTTGGGAACTAAATACAAAAACAATGGATAGGAAAAACTTTTCAATAAGATATATTTTTTTTGTACATTGATATTTTTGACGAGAGATAAATGACAGCATTAGTAAAAGTCGATAGTAAAACAACCAGGAATTTTAATGGAAAAATAAATTAATAAAATGTATGTATTGCATTTTTTATTAAATTTAATTTATTCAAAACTTCCAATTTTAAAAGAATTAATAAAAGGTTTAAAAAACAAAAATGAAGTACTTCTTTTTATTATGTTCTAAATAATTTTAAGATATATTAATTTCTACATATTTTAAATAATTAGAGATTGTTGAACTAAATACTGTTCGATCGATTTTAAGTTGTTGCATATCTGGGGTTGCTTTTTTTTTTGCAAGAGAAAATGAACGTTATCGAAAGACATTATAGAGGAATGGAAGGAGCACGAACCCTTTATGAGTGAGTGGGACTTCAATTCACTAAACCTCATCTCTCTTTGTTGACCAAACAATAGGTCTGTAGTGCCCAGATTAAGGAGAGTTATCTTTAGGATATGAAAATTGATTTTAAATTGAAATGCATATTGTGAATAATATTATTGTTAATATTTATCTTTGGATGTTGTATATTGTGAATTTCATCTTTGGACGTTATATATATAATGTGGTCAATTCTAGAGAACACAATGGTGTGAGAGATGGTTTCACATTCGCGATGTTTATATCAAAGACGAATTATGTCATCTGAGAATTTAAACTACATGAGAGAAGCTCTACTTTTTATTACACGAATTGCTTTGATTTGCACTTTATCAAGAAGTCCGAATGAGGTTCGGAGACTTCCACCCAAATATGTGAATTGTACTTCATTTTTGGTTTTATAAAATTGTTATTTTTTTTTTTAAATTTTATACCTTTTAATTGATTTTTGAGCATTTCAATGTTAAGAGTTGTATAAAGCGTAAATGTACAGCGTAAAGAGTTCGCATCCGCGCAATCTAGAAATCACATATTCAATTTAATTTTAAGACAAACCATTAACCTACGCCATTCCTAATTTTTCAGGTTATGTTTCGATGTTTTGCAAATTATTTTAATTATGGGAGAAAGTGACCTTATTCAGAAAAAGTCGAATATATATCGATACATTGGATTCAGGATTTTTTTGATGTGTAATATAAAGACCTTTCTTAGCAAAACAAAAAGATACACTGTATTATTTAAAGAATTGAAAAGACCTTGTACATTTTTTAATAAATACAGAAATGCATAATTAAATTAAATTTAAAAGAATATTTTCTTAAAAGAAAATTATCATTTACTTCTTTAATATCCATTATCTTATTCTTTATTAAAATAAAAATAACCATATTGTTTTTCTTTTTTCTGGTCTTGCGTTTTTTTTTAATTCTATTTTTGCTTTTTTTTTTTTTTGTTTTTTTTATAGCGTTATAATCGTAATCGTATAATAATTGAAAAAGAATTTTACATTCGTATATATATACACAATATTATAAAAATTGAATGTTTAAATTTTAAATTAAGAATTTTTACTCTCAATGGCTACAATAAACTTCCCTCCCTCCTCTACCATTTAATACAGCCCAATTCATAAAAAGTGGACAAAAAAAAATGGTTTGAAATCGCATTCAATTACAATTTCAGAATACTCCAAAAAAAAAAAAACACAGGAGTATCCATTTACCTAAACTAATTTAATCTATAACATTTTCGTCTAAAATTTTTTAAACCAAACATGAAGCAGGATTTATGCTTTCAGAGTTCTAAGAAAAGTGAACATCTGTCAAACCTTTCAAAGCCTTTCGAAAAAGTAGGGGAAAATACATCTGTTAGGAAAACATTAAAAAAGATAACAAGCATACTGTTAGTTTAGATAATGCGTAATAAACTATAATGATTTGAATTAGAATATCTTCGAACTCCTACAGTTTTTCAAACGAGACGTAAGGGTAATAATTGAGTTTTAAGAGTAATAATCAAAACCAAGGTAAGAGAAAAAAGAATTCATTTCGCCGAATACAAAATAATTAAAATAAACTGTTACTTTACAAAATCTTATTTAATAACGGTATGAAAGTCCTTTTGCCGTATCAGTATACTAAAATGTAATATTTAAGGAACTGAAAAGTTTTCTTGGCTTAGCCAAAACAGCAAATAATAGCTTTAAATAAATTGGAAAACTATTCTCAATTTTATATTATTTGTATAAGCGTGTGTCATGTGTACATGAGAAAAATTTTTTACAAAAAAAAAACCAAATCCAAAATCAAAAAGTACTTTATTTTTGATTTAAAATATATATTATAACGATATAAGATATAATATTTAAAAACTTCAAATATTATTAGTTATATTAAATTTTGTTTCTGAAGTCCATAAGTAAATACTATAAAAAAAAATCCACAAATTTAGATAAAATTTGACATAAAAAGGAAAATGTCACCAACAGAAATACGAAACAAAATTTTTCTGGGTTTTTTATTTCTGATTTTTTAATTTTTCTTCTTGAAGTCTTAAAAAAAAAAAACAGAAGCAATAATGAAAAATACATAAATACACCAAAAGCGGTTAGTAATCAGCTTTTTAATAGCAACAGTTCCATAATATTGTACCGAAAAATTTTAAATTGGTAGGTACTAAAAAAGTCGAAAAAAGTAGAAAAGAAAAAAAAATCTCAATTTTACCACAACATCAGTATATAAAAATTAAGAATGATAATAAAATAAAAAGTATAGTAAATGTGGGTGGTACCAATATAAAATAGCTATTGGTATGCGTTAAGGTAACCAAATGCAAAAATATGAAAATAAAATTTATATTAAAATTGTTCTTTGATCAATAATTAAAATCAAATGTAGTGTAACAACAAGTACTAAAATTGATGAAAACCTGGGGAAAATAAGAATTTCGTTATGACAATTACAGTTAACGTTTGATGACAAATACAGCATGAATAAATAGATAATTATAAGTCATTTCTAAAAAAAAACCTTTAAAACATCTGAATTTCTGATTAGTGCAGAAGTTGTAAAAAAGAGAGAATTACTGTCTCTGTGAATGTCCGATCCTATAGTCACAGTTAGATTGAAAATCTTAAGACTTCTAACTTTAATACATGTAAACCAGTTATCGGAAACAATAGAAGAAAAATTAAATAATTAATTTTAATCCTAATTTCTAAGAGTTATATGATAGAACATATAGTTGAAAACAACGAGGAAATAGTATCAAAATGGTATCACGTCTGTACTATTTGTGTTCTTTAAGATATAATTCTAGTAAGCAACTATGTAAACCAAACAATAATTTAAATACCATCCAAATGCCACGTAAAGTCCGTTAAACTTTTATAGTTAGGAACTAATTCGCTTCTTGTTTAAATTTGTCCGTCCATTCGTTCGTCTGTCTGTCCAATTACAAAACTTCTATACCGTTAAAAATTATAAAAGATTATTTTGTAAAAGATTGTTGGACAGTTGCTACAGAAAATTTATTTCTACCGACCCATGATAAAGAGCTATTAAGTGTCAAAAATTTAAAATTTTGTATGTTTAGACATTTGTAACCAGAGCTGCAAACCGTACCCGAACCCGAACACAAAACCGCTCCGGAACAAGCATTTTGACGAACCAGAACCCGAACCTGAACCCAGTAAAAAATTTGCATTTGATTCAGGTTCACCATTTCATTCGCAATCAAATTCAACAATGTTTTTTTATTTTAAACTGAGAATAAAAAAAATATAAAACAAAATAGTAAAATATTTACATAGCCACATATTTGCGTACTGTGTAAGCACACGTATTATGCTTAGCAATTTAAATATGCTTCTAAATAGTAATATATCTACTAGAAACATATGTAAGTAAGTAAATACAACTACAAAAATTATTTAGAGAGATAATATTCTACTTGTATATCTAAATGTGTATTGGTTTTGGTATAGCTAGTGATAGTTTACATATTCCATTTCAAATAGAAAGAAGTAAACACAATTTGTTTTTGTTTTTTTCATGTTTCTTCAAGAATTTTTTTCTCTATTTCTAATTTCTATGCCTATAATTTCTAATTACTATGCACTTGCAAATAAAATAAAGCAAAAAATAATACATAAGTAAAATTAATAGATTTTGATTTGCAATCAATAATGCTGCACTTGTTATGTTGATTAAAAAATTTGAACATGAACCCGAACCGAACCCATTAAAATTTTCTTCGAACCTGAACCTGAACCCGATTTTTGTGGGTTTACGGTCCTGTTTGTAACTGAGGGAGCTTTGCAGATTTCCCCAAAGTAACATATAATTAAAGCTCCAACATTATATTTTTATATGTCTTAATAGCTTTTCTTATAGGTATATAGGGTTACTGAGCTACAGTACTTCAAATTTGGAAAAACTGTCTTATTTTAAAATGTTCCTATTTAATACTTTTTTAATGTAGACACGTCAAACAATAGACGTCATTATTAAAAAAATACTATTTTCCAAATTTAGTATTTAAATTTACTGTCATATGAAAGAAGATTTTACAAAATTTTGTTTCCTTCATATCTCTGAAATGCTTTCATGTAAAATCTTGAAATTTTCAGAGAAGAAAGATCTTTTGAAATTATTATTTTGTACCATCCGCTGTTTAAGAACTATTTTCAGAAATCTGTAAGTTAGACGCGTGTTAAAATATTTTGCAAATTAATACGCAAAAATTAAATCTTTAATATTATTTTTTCACATGCCTGAACCGTTTTTCTGAATTATTTAGGGTTACCTTAAAATTAAAGAAAGGGTCCTTAGCCTCCTCCTTAAGAGTCTCTCCAAGTTATTCCTTAAATTTATATAAAATTCTAAGAAAAAAATTCAAAATGTGGTGCAACCCTGGCAAGTGGCAGACTTTTAGTTGGAATGTTGAAATATTGAGAGTAGAAAGATCTTTTGCAATTATCTTATGTTAGCTCAGAAATTTTTTCTTGAACCTCATTCTGTTTAAGAACTATTAAGACTAAAAAATTTATTATTTTTAGACACTTTTACAAATTTTTTCAAAATAAAACGTATATATTAAAACTTCAACAATATGGTATTACATGTGTTGACAGCTTTTCTTAATCATTAAGGGTTTCTTTGCAACTGAAGAAAATATCTTGATTAGAAAACTTTGAAACTTCGGCGCAAATTACAATTCTAAAAAATTGTTTTAATTGTCTTTTGGAAAATATACGCCTTTAAAAACCTATGGTTCTGCCTCCTTATGATGAACTATTCAAAATTTTGAAATTTTAAATGTAATTTGTATAAGAGCCTAATGAAATCCTAAATTAGTTTTTTGTTTTAGTGTGTCTTTTTTTGTTTAGTGTCATAAATGTGATAAGGAAATTACACAGCCTTTCACTTTCAGACGTGGCTGTATACGTGGATGTAATGTCGTAAGAGCGAAGTATTTTTACGACGCGTGTCGGATTCGAAACCACACTCCCTCGGTGTTCACAGCGTATTTTATACGGTCTTAGTCATTGGCGACCGGGGTCCCTTAAATGTCTTCAAAAACCGTTTAAATGAAAAAATATGTTTTATTAAATTTTCAAACAATAAATTAATTACCAGTAAGTATGGTAAGATTGAATTAATTGTATAATATATTTCAAATCCTTGAAAAGTCTGGTAACCCTAAATGTGTGCCAAAGAAGAAAAAAGAAAAGAAAGCAAATCTAAGTCTCAACCAACAATAGAAAAATCTTTTTTTCTGGATTATCTCACGTTCGATCGAAATTATTATCTTATACTCATACTCGTACAATATTTATTTATTAATATATATATATATATATTTTTGTTAAACCATAGCCCATTATCAACTTCACATTCAGATTCTTTGAAAAAAAAAAACAACTAAAATAAAAATTTAACATGAAAAAAAAGGGATAATAATTTACTGGATTGTTTGTTCCTTGATTGGATTCTTAAAAAAACAGATTCAACATTTATGATGTTGGTCAGAAAAAAATACAAGATTTGATAAGAAACAAAAAATTTAATTGAAAAGTTGAGATATAAAATGATAATTGAAAATTGTTCTTTTTTAAAAAATATAATGGTATCAGAAGAACAGTTATTTACATTTGGATTGTATTGTAAAAGGAATGTATAAAATTTATACAAACATATATAGAATCGATTTGGAATCCATTTGGAATCCATTTGGGCTCCATTAACATTAACTTTTTAAGGTAAAACTATTTAAAATTTACTGTTGTATTGTTTGATCTTTTCGTTTTAGAATCAAGTATGGAAGAATCAAGAATCCTAAAAATATTCTCATCAATGCCTTTATGACTAAACAATTAATGTTTCTTTTAAAAAAGCAAAATTATTTTATAGGGTTTATTTAAATATATTAATATGATGGTTTTATGTTATCCTTTCTTTATATCCTTTTAATGATTTTTTTTATATATATACAATATCTAAAAATTTTGGCTGTGAGCTACTGCTGTTTATTTAAAATAACATTATTATATATTTGAATAAAGTATCCTGTAATAGTAGAAATTAAAAACCAAGGTTTTGGGATTATAAAAACCTGAACAAATCTTTTTTTTTTTTTTTAGTGCATTTCTCTGCCACATAAATTAACTCAGATTTCATATTAATAGTGCAGTTTTTAAAAATATATGTCACGTGCTATGACTTAGCATATTATTATAAAATATTTAAAACAATATGTTAAAAATTCAGAAATGATAATTCAAAAATAAATTCTAAACGTAGTTTTAAGCATATTTTTCAAACATTTATTGAGAAATTTAATAATTGGCGCCACTCGATGCATTTGTTCGTCCGTCTGTTCGAGACAAATGAAATTTTAACAATGGTTAAGTTTTATAAAAAAAATTAATGTTGTTAAATACCTTTTTATGTAGCCCCGAATCCCTACAGGTACTTGACAACTTTTATATAGCAACTTTACATTTCATCTTTGAACATTTCGCAAAAAAGACACTTAACATTCAGCAAAGCAGACACTTATCAAAAACATATTTTTCATTCCTTTAATATTACTAATATTATTATATTAATTCTAATCTAATGTATTACTAATCTATTTTGGTTGTGTCTTTTTTATGAAATGTCAATTGATTAAAAGTTCAGTTGTCAAATAAAAGTTTTCAATTGGCCGGTTTCCATTTCTACTCATTATACAGAGCTACAGTCTCTTTAAGTCGGAGTTTTTTTATAATGTTTATATCACAAGGTTCGCTTAATATTTTTGGAATGAATAATTCAATTAACATCAGACAATTATTTAGTATTCAAATTTACCGTTATTTAAAACCATAATTTTGAAAATGTTTGCCTCCTCCGTATCACCCTGTAAAGCTTTCAGGCAGAATCTAGAAACTTTTAAAAGGAGAGATCTCTTTCAAAATTAGCTCAGAATTAAATTATAAGTTAACTCAGAAAAAAATTTTTATTTCCCTCTGTTTCCTAGACCTCTAATACTAAAATTGAAAATTGCATATTTTTAGACACCTGAACAAATTTTTTTTTTTGTTTTGTGCATTTTTCTGCCACATAAATGTGAACAGGAAATTACACAGCATTTCCTTTTCAGGCGTGGCAGTAAATGTCGTAAGAGGGAAATATTCTTACGACGTGTGTGGGATTTGAACCCACACTCCTTCGGTGTTTACAATGTATTTCATCCGCTCTTACTCACTTACCCATATTATATTAATATCATCTAACCAGGAACAGTAAATAGAAAAATTGCATTGTTACTTGAAAACAATACTATATAAAAAATCTATAATATGTGTTCATACACAAAAGATAAAAAAATTTTAATCAAAATTAAAACTTTGGTTCGTTAGATTCCATTTCCTAAAGCTGTAGATTAAAAATAAAGTCAAATTTACGTCATTTTTATGAATAGGACAACATGACGACAACGTGCGTAATTTATTAAAAAGAAATATGCTACCGCCACATCCAACGTTCATATGATATAAATAGAAATATGTTGTCGTCACGCTACGTCGTCATCACGTGGCATTGTAGGTTTTTATTATGTGTTTTGTCGCAAATTACGTACATCTTTCTGTATAGTAACTAATTAACTACACAGCCACTGTCATTTATTTTTTGTTCATCTATTTCACATTTTGTTTCACTAATTTTTTCTAACTTTTGCAATAATTTTTCTTTTATTTTTCATTTCATATCCTCCCCCCCCCCCATTCATGTTAGCTGCATATTTTAACATCAGAAAATAAAAACTTTAATTAAATCTATGTTGATGTTATTTTAGTTGTTGCCAATAAGACAGAGTACTTCAGCACTCCCTTAAGGAATGTTTAAATAATAAAAGAATATAATCTAACAACAAGGAAAATATTTATAAAAAAAAAAAACTAGAACAAACATAAATATTTGTTGGATATATAATACATACATATAAGTAGATATACATACGCATGTATATCCAATAATACGCACCCTAACAACAATATTTTATAACTCACAAATAGAAATAAAAAGAAAACAAAAAATATTATTCGTATTCTATTCTTTATAATCATAATTTTTTTTTTGTTTTGTTGCGATTCGTATCTGAATCGCTTGTATTGTAAATCCATATCGCCTTCCGGGACATATTATTTATCCTTTTTTTCACTTTTTATTTATATATATTTTTTTTTTTTTTTGTCTTTTTATGGTAAAATAAAAATGGAGCATTTACATTAAAATCTTAAATACGTTAAAAAATTTACAGATTAAAAAGAGTGAAGTTGATTTTGCGCTAGTACCTAAGGAGCTTAATAAAGTAACAATAGTATTTTCTAGCAAAAGTAGTTTTAACATCTTTCCTGATTCTTTTCTGAACAAATTTGTTTATTAAAAATATGGTATATAAAAAGTTTAAGAAAGAGTTTCAAAGTTTTTAGAAAATTTTCCAAAAAAAATATTAACAAAACCAGGAGAAAATATATTATAGAAAAAAAACAAATTAATATACATATTAAAATATACGTAGTACAAATATTTTATTTAATTTCCAATGGGATTACCAACGAATTACTATTCCCTATGGGATTACCCCTACGGTAGAAACGGTGGGGTAGATAGATATCATCGAAAGTTGCTAAAAAGGAATGGTTCCACTTCTATTCTTTTATCAATGTGTGGGATTTAACCCACTAAACACCGTCTTCCTTTTATGGAGTAAAGATAAGTTTAAGGTTTGCAGGAACTTGATGAACGAAGGTGTTGACATTCTCCTCAAACCTACATGTAAATTGATGTGATATATTCACAATCTAAGTATAAATTATGTAATTGATGAAATGTAATCATCCCCAATTTTAAGGTATTGGAAGTTGGTTCAATACATTCACAATATTCGATTCATAAACAAAATATGTTTTAAATAAGGAATTCAAGAAAGTGCAAGCACTTGTAGAGAATCCTTCCTTTTATTTAAAATAAAGCTTAAAAAGAAAACACATTTAAAAATTAACATGACAGATTTAAATAATTAAGTTAAAGTTTTATATATACAATCTACCTTTACTTAAAACATTATTGAACCTAATGTGTTATAAATGATTTTCTCACCTCTCTTTTGAATACTGGCATAGAATTGACGGATTTTATATTGTTCGGTAATTTATTGTAATGATCAATTAGATAACAAATAATAGTATTAGGTGGGAAATTTGAATTAGACAATTTGTTGCTACTTCTATTGTTATGAGAATGTACTTCGAAAATTTTGGATAACATAATGCCTGATCTTATCTTGTTATATGTACCAATTTGTGGCACAGTATATAAATTTTGTAAATTCTCAACAAAATGAGTAAAAGAATTTTTCCGTTGTTATAGAGTTCAATAGATGGAGTTAATAAGGGCACAACACTCAGGAATTCATCAAGTGCAAGAGTCGATATAGTAATATATAATATCATTAAAATGAACTTGGAAACCTTTTTTAAAAATAGTTTCAAACCGCCTTCTATCAACAATAAATGACAGGACACTAAATAAGAAAAATAAATTTTCACTTAATGTTAAATTAAAACAAAGACATTACAAATGCAGTTATCATTATAGTTCGATAACTGCATTTGAAATGTCTTCGTTTTATTTTTAACGATTTTTGCAAAAGTGTTAAAAGAAACAAATTATATTTTAATATTGAAGTGACGCATGCATAAAAAAAAATCAATTTATTTTTTAAAGATTTTTCGTGAACACCTAATTATATTAATTGAACAATACTGTAATATATGTATGTATGTATGTATATATTTCGAGAAATTGACTATGGTTTTATTAAAGGATCAATTATATAAAAACTTAAGTTTATAAGTAAAGCTAAATTCATTAATTGAGGAAGAAAAAAAATTTTTTTTTTTTTATTGCATTTCTCTGAAATTACACAGCCTTTCCTGTTCAGCCGTGGCTGTAAATGTCGTAAGTGGGAATAACTCTTATAATGTAAATATCGAATATTTAAAGTATTAGAATAAAAAAAAAACTATAATTTTTATGATTTCATTACATTTTCCTTGTAACTGTAAAAGTAACTGGTTTCCTATGAAAAAAAGTGATTTTATGAATTCCATTCCACTTTACATTAAACACGTATTATTAACATGGTTAGATAAAATATGAAGTTTTCTATTTGTGTTTCAATTAACAGTTAAAAATGTAAAAATAAATTTCGAAATTTAAAGTTTTTTTCTTTTTTCGAAGTATATAAACATTAAATCAATTGCATTTAACTGTAATATAAAAAAAAACATTAAATTGAATTAAATTAAAGCATACAATAAAAATGATACCCTGATAGTAATGACACACTATTAACTATTTACAAAATATATCTATATACATACATACATGAGATAGAAATATATATAAAATATTTATGTATATTTATGTACATTACCAATATATGTATGTACCTAAAAGTAAATGTTATATTTTAAATTTTTAAATCTTTTTTTTTTTTTTTTAATATACTTTTTAGATACTAAACTCCAGATATTTTCCAATATATGTGTTGTTAATTTAATGTTTATAAAGGATGACAAACAAAAATAAGCAAAAATAAAAAAACACGAGCAATATAACGGAAGAGAAATATTTAAGGGAGGTTTTAAGAAATATTTTCTGCGCCTTATATTTTATAATATATTATTATATATATTATACACTTTATACAATAACAACAGGAACAAAAATAAAAAAAACACGAGGTATAAAAATAAAAGCAACCAATATAACAACAACAAAAAGAAAAAGAAAAAAAAAAGCAAAAAAAAATGTAAACAGAGAATTCAATATCGATCGACTACTGACTGACTAGCAAGAAAAGTATAATTTGGGTCACGAGGCGAAATGTATTGCATGCAGTTATAAAAAAAATTTTTTCTTTTTTTTTTTGTTATTTTCTTTTTTTTTTCTCAAAACAATTTTATTTGAATCTATACACACACAACAAATACTAAATATACAAATAAACATTTTTATACTTATGTAATAAAAGAAAAGCTTGTTGTTCACAAAATGTAAAATAACGAAACAGGAACAGATTTTTCAAAAAAAAAAAATAAAAATATAAAAATAATAAAATAATAAAAAAAAAGATAATTTTAGGTTAAAAGTGATGAAAATATGGGGAGTCAAATAAGTATAATACATATAAAATAAACAAAAAAGAATGTATAAAAAAAAATTATGGTAAATGTATACAAGTGTCATATATAAAACAAAAAATATATATGTATATAATATTATGTTGCGTAGTATTTGTCTTCATTGAGTAAAACTTAATTGTGTATTAGTACTCGTGTACCCGTTCCTACAATACAGGATTCTTTTTAAAAACAAAAATAAAAAAAATGAAGAATTTCTAGAAAATTCGACAAAAAAAAAATCTATTTTTAATGCACACGTTTTTAAATTATAAAGATTGTTTGAACTTTTCCTATTTATCTTTTTAATTCTTTAAATATTACTTGTTAAAAACAATATTCTTCTTAAGATAGCAAACAAGCAAACATAAGGAAGGAAAAAATGTTAAAATGAAAAAAATTATTTTTTGAGATGAGCATTAAGAAAAAAATTAAAACATGTTTAAAACAAAATAAAAGCCAAACAAAAACATAAAATTTTAAAGTGTTTAGTCAATAATTAATTTCATGTAAGATAACGCAAGTGTCTACAACAGGAACACAATCAATGGTCTAAAAGAAATTTGAATCAAAGATGTTTAAAATTTCATAATAAGTGTATTTCAATAAGATTAATAAACAATACAACTGTACACGTACATTCTGTACGACAGTATGATCTAGAGTAGTAGAACCCTCTACTCTGGGCCACACTGTTGTTCAAATGCCTAAATGCCTGGATACCTAGAAAAATCTTATACAAAATAATTATAATTCCTAGAAAACACTTTGGAGGAAAATATAATTTAAAGAAATATGTAAAACAATAAATTCCAATTGGTTGCGTCATGTACATTTGTATTGAACGTCTCTTCCTAAAGTTTGTTTTAAAATGGGGTGCTTTTGATTGATTAAAGTTTAACACTATCAGAAGCAACCACGTACAATTCATCTCGATAACTTTTGAAGATTTCCACCGATCTTCAAAGAAAAGTAGTTATGCTTTCATTTAATAACTTCCTATTATTTAAAGTAAAGAAGAAGAAGAAGGTGCTACGCGTAGTAACAAAAAATATTATTAAAATTCCCGTTTACATACATACATATGTATGTATATGTAAGTATGCCAATTTCGATTGTCTAAAAAATGCAATTCTATAGATTAAAAAAACGAATCCAGATTTACTCTAGATCAGTTTTATGTTCAATTGATGAAAAAATAAAGCACTTTTTTCTCGAATGTTTTAGATCAACTCTAAAAGTTAATCTGAAATTAAAACAAGGCAGAATGTACACCAACAGTTTTTAAAAGCGCACATTTCCAAAATATAATACAAACTGTATGGAATTTTAACTCTGCATAAAAATTTGTACAAGTAAGTTACAGGTGTTTAAAAATAGCAAATTTTCAATTTTTGAGCTCTTATAGCTCATAAACAGGGTCTGGTCCAAAAAAAATTTCTGAAGAAACTTATACTAATTTTTCTTCTCTAAAAATTGCAAGTCGCTTTGTAAAAGCGTCCCTATATATAAAGTTTTGAAAGTAGAAAAATCATGCAAAATTTGGTTTTCACATAACGGTAAATTTAAATACTAAATTTAAAAAAAATGTATAATATTGATATAGATTTACAAGAGTAATTCCTGTCGAATGGCGTTTTCAAATTGGCAAAAATGCTAAGTAGAACATGAGATTTACTCACTTAAAAATGGAACTTTTTCAAAGTTTGAGGGGCTGTAGCTTCGTAATGGATGAGGCTACATGAAAATGTTGTTCTACAACATTAATTTTTTTATAAGACCAATCCAGGGTTAACATTTTTTTCTCTATCTTTAACTTTATAAAAGTTTTGTAAACAGATGGACAGACCGTTGGACGGACAGATAGTGAAACTAATAGGTACATTTTTTCAAAAGCATTCTAAATCTAAAAAGTTCAATTGATATCGACATTAAAATGAGTGTTAAAAGTAAGATATACATTTGCAATTGAGTTTCGTTCAATATTTTATATCTCTCTCATTTTTAAAGAACTTTTGCAATGAATTACAATTTATTTCTGATAACCCTGTATACATAAATACATATGTATGTTATGTATTTAATAAATTGTAAAAAATAGAAACAGAAATTTAAACATACATATGTATGTATGTATGTAATGTACCTATATGTATAATATATATGACAAAACGTGAAATACAACTCGTACAACATAGTTGTAATGAAATTACATAGTAAAAAATATAAAATAAAAACCGTTATTATAACTGGCATATGGCCCTTTTCTGTGTTTATTTTCATGTTTTTTTTTTTTTTTTTTTGAACATCATAGGTATTTATCAGATACAAAACATTACACACACAACCATATACTATATAAATATTATTATATTATATATACATGTGTTCAGAATTATAGTAACCTAATTGTATTTTTATTTTTCAGTTTTCTTATCTTTATGTAGGTATTATGTATTCCTATAATTTACATTTAAATATATAACGGTATATTCTCGAAATTCATGTAAAATTGAAGAAGGCCACAAATGAAAAATATGTAACAGTAATAATATTGATTTGTTTTTATAAATTTTTATCCTATTGTAATACATACATACATATATACATACATACATACATCCATTCATACATATTATGTAATTTATACTTATGTACATGTAAAATATAAAAATATGTAAGATTATCTTTTTACAACACCCTCTTTTCAATTCCTTTCACAAATATTTAACGGAAAAGAAAAAAAATCAATTTCATTGTGATAATTTTTTAATATCAGTTTTATAAAAAAATAAAATTTTTATAGAAGATACTGTTATACTTTATATAAAATTATATATATGTATGTAAAAGTATGTACGCTTTCATAAAAGTATTATATATAGAAAATATCTACATAATTTTGTTATATTACATATATTTTGTACATATACAAAACATACATACATAGGTACTTAAATATTTATTTAGTATATAGAAAAATGCATTGGTGACCTATTTACCGAGTTTTTGTTGTTATTTACTTTTTTATGATTGAAAAAAACAAATAAAAAGAAAAAAATATACAAAACAGAGAAGAAAAAAAAAATCCGTTACAACTAACTGCTTGCTTTCTTACTTTACTATCCATTATTTTTGTTTGTTGCCGCTGCTCTACTTTGTATGTATCAACAAATATACATTGTATATACAAATGTTATATTTTGTATATACATGTTTTTTTTTTTTGTTTTTATTTTCAAAATAATTTTTATGTTTTGTTATGACTGTGATGATATTTTGAAAAACTGTTTGTTTTTGTTGTTGCTGTTGTAATTATTACTGTTGCTACTACTGTTAATTTTACTGCTGCTACTGCTGCTGTTCTTATTACTACTATTACTATTCTTTCTTTTTTCTTTTCTTCTTGTTTTAATGTATTTTAATTTTCTTTTTATTTCCTTATAACATGTAATACACATATGTACATACATTTACATACATATTTTTCTATGGATTATGCATATATGAAAGTAAAATATGTAACGTTTATTTACATCTGTTCAACCCTTACTGTCATCACTTTACATATTTTTATTTGTTTTTTGTTTTTTTTTTTTTTTTTGGTTTGTTTCTATGCATATTTATTCAAAATTTTGTAAATCATTTTGATTTTAAAAAAAAAAAAATTGCAATACCTATACATAAAAATGACATTTACATACCGTTATACTATGGATTAATAATATATAGAAGATAGTAAAAGAAAACAAAATTTAACTGATGGTAGAAAAATTAAGTAAAATGGAAGAAGAGATGAAAGAGTGAAAGTAATACATATGTATGTATGGATGAATATTATTACGATAATATATAGTATATTACTTCAGTTGTACAACCCTGAGTTGTCTTTTTCAGTTTTTAGTTCTTTTTTTGTTTTGATTTGATATTTTTCCTTGTTTTTTTTTTTTTTTTTATTCATTTACAGGGTTGTAAATTTTCCTAACTTATGAAATGGTTATAGTAAAATAAAGTGTGTAAAATAGTTTTTTTTTATAGAGAAAATATGGTTTTTTATTTTATTTTTATTTTTTTTTTTTTGTTCTCATTTTGTGTTTCTCTGTTTTCATTTTCTTTTTAATGAAAACAGTATTTTTTGAATTTTTTGTTATTAGTTTTTTTTTTTTTCAATTTTCATTTTGTATTTCAAAAAATGAATTTTATACAGTTTTTTTTTCTAACTACAAAAATACAAAAAAGGAGAAAAACAAAATATAAAAAAGAAAAGTAAAGAGGTGAAAACTAAAAAAAAAACAAAAACAAACTAAGGAACAAAGAAATGTAAAGTAAAAGTAAAAAAAAAACAAAAAAAAAAATTATAAAAATGGAAAATGCGCAGTTAAGAATAATATTTTTTTAAATTATTGTTTTTTTTTTAATTTTTTTTTTTTTTTTGTTCTTTATTTTAAATTACATGTAAAAAGAGGACCTTCAAAGAAAAGAAAAAGAGAAAAATTATAAAGAAAACTTAAAAGTAATCAATCTATAAAAGTAATGGCTATTAATATACACATAAGTATTATAAGTATTATATATATATATATATATATATATATATATATATATAATATTAAATAGTAAATATATTTGTATAGTGTTGTAATCATAGTAATCAATATTACAAGTGATTATTATGCATAAACCTATACACATGTATGTACATAATATGTATATAGAAATGTATCTATATAATACACAATAGTATACTAGTAATTTAGTATAATAAATTACTGTTACTTGCAGGTAATTTGTGTAATAAATTTTATTTTTGTTTTTTGTTTTTTTTTTTTTGTTATTGTTATATTTCAATTGATAGTCTTCCTTAAAACATACATATATTTTATACATAACGGTACTTACATACATATACATACATACATACTTACTTAATATGTAAATAAATACATGATTATATATTGTATGCGAAATGAATGAATGGTAAAAAACTATAATGTTCAGTGAAAGCACCAAAAGTCATTATTATAATGCATCCATATTTTTATTTTTCCTTTCTGTTTTTGTTTTTCTTTTTTTTTTATTAAATTCATTCAAGTACATTTCAGTTATATTATTTTAATTCTATTTAATATATGTATGGATATGTATTATATATTATCTTTATATAGTATAATACTGTAATTTATAGCAATGTATATGTATGTATGTACATATATGCCAGTAATGTATAATGTGACTTTTTTAATGTCCTTTTGGATTATTGCAGCATTTACAAGTTTTGTTTGTTTTTTTTTGTTATGTATATGTAAATTTTATAGAGGGGGGAATTAATATATCTCAAAGGGACGACAAATTTTTTTTTTAACTTTTTTTTGTTTTTTTGTTATTTTTTTATTTATGTTAGTATTTTGTAAAAATTAATTAAGTTTATTTGGTTTTGATGTGTTTAAGGGATGTCCTGCATTTATGACTTCAATTTTTACTTTTAAGTTTTTCATTTACTTGTATGTATATTTAAAGCGATTTAATTTTACTCTGTTTATTTTTTTTTAATTTAAATTTTCTCACTTTTGTGTTTTTTGTTTTAATTTTGTATTATTTTGTAAGTAAGTTTATAATAAAAGTAGGTCAATTAAATAATATTAGTAAAATTGCGGTCAAGATTATAATACATATATACCTACATACATACATTTTTTTTTTACAAAAAAAGCTGCAAAATATAAAATAAAAAGAAAAACTGAATAATGCGATGTTCATAAGTAGTAAATGTAAATAAATAATTTGATTACAATGTATGTATATACGTATTATGTATTTATTATTATTATTGTTGTATATAGATTTAAAATGAATTTTTTTTTTAAAGAAAATAAAAATGAACAATTTAAAAAAATAAAACTGATAAAATCTATTTTAACTTTGTAATTCATAAAAAAAAACTTTATTAGAGAAATTAAAATAATATTTATTATTTTATTTGAAATTGATTGTCTCTTTGTTTATTAAATAATTTTGATATAGAAAACTGTCCGTTATTTAGAAAATGATTCAACATACACGATAAAGGTCACAATTAAATTATTATTCAGCCTTGATCTTGATGATATTCAACAAATAATTAAATGTAATTTTGTTACGATCAAACAAAAAGTTTTAACCAGATATTACTTAATTATTATTAAAGTTCCTCTGGAATTGGGTCTTCGTCTTTTAATTGTTTTCAAGTTATATTTGATATAAGAGACCATTATGAAAAAAATACATTAAGTATATTTTGATAATCACGCGCTACACAGAATAAACCGTTTGATAATGAGTTAAACTTCATAAGATAAGTAAAGAAGTAAACGTCAAAGAAACACCTAGCTGATACCTAATTTTATCTTAGAATTTAGCCAACGCATAACATGAAAAAATACCAAAGCAATTGCAAAAATTTGATAGATATATAAATAAGTTGTAAGTGACTAAATGTCAGATAAAAACCCTGCGTATCCTCAAAGTTTTTAAATGGAGGAAATTATCTTTTTAATTGAAATGGTGAAATGAAAATTGCATTTTCAAGATTTTTTGTTTAGTTTTGTTTCGTTTTACAAATTGATGTTTATGTTAAAGGATAATCTGTTAAATATATTATATATATACAATAAAATATGATAATTACATATAACTAAAATTTTCTTTTTTTTTTTCATTTTCTTTCGAAGAAAACTGTAAACTATATTTTTACTTTGTTTTTATATATATATATATCCATATATACATATATATATTATTTATTTATTATTTATTTATTATTTTCTTACTATTATTCAATATTCTTTATTTATTTATTTATTTTATTCTAGTATTATATAATAAATTACTATAATATATTACTATATTTTTTGAATTTGTATCAAAGAAATTTAAAAAAGAAAAATTAAAATTAATTGCATATTTATTGGGGCAAAATTTTATAAATTTTATTTTGATACTTACTATACTTCTATTGTATTAACGTAAAGTATTTTTTCAAATCGATTTATTTATTTAAAAGTATTTATTTTAGATATGTTTTATATATATACATATATATAGGTATATTATGTAAATATTAACAAAATAGTATTTAGTATTTAGTTGACAAAGTAATTACAGGAATTACAATAAACGTAATTTGAGTTTTAGTATATTGTAATGGCATGTTTTTTAATACAAAATTAATTTTACAAAATTTTATTTCGTTTTTTTTTTATTGTTTTAAGGATCTTAGTAATTTAATAGTATTATCAGATATTCTTTTTTATGTTTTGTAAAACGTAATTGCAAAAAGTGTAAATTTTATAGATATTTTTATTAGTAAAATAAATTTTTTTTTTTTGTTGTACATTGTATCAACACCAGAATTCTTTTACAATAGAATTTGTAATATTTTAAAGGATTTGTCGAAATGCAATAATTCTGTGCAAACAATTTTTTTTTTTTTTTTAACTATAAAAATAATAAAAATTTAATATTATAGTAAAATCGGTTTGAAATATAAAAATGCACATATAATGAGAATGAATTTAAAGTTTTTAAACTAATAAACAAGTTCTATTAAAAGTTATTTAAATAATAAATAAAAAAATTAAAATTAAAATTTATTTTTCTGATATAATAATTCATTTAGCATAATATATCTTCATTTTTTCTCAACTTGTATGACTTTAATTTGATAATTTTCAAATTATCCTTAACAACTTATTAAATATTTTACTGAATTATCCACAAAGCCTATTTTTTCTGACTCTATGGCTCTATATTTTAATTACAATGAAGGTAGCTTAGCTTTGAGCTTCTAACTGTGGATAATAATAGAAATAAATGTAAATATGAAGTAAATATGTTTTTTGTTATCTCATCACTGAACCCCACATCCTTGTTACTAAATTTTGTGAGAAAATTTTGTTTTGAGTATATAGATCAGATTTCAGCAAAATTATATGGTTAAAGTCTTTGTGTACCTGTCATACAATTTTTTCAATCCAGGTTGTATATCATGAAAAATAATAGGACTAGGAGGCTATTATTATAACTATTGCAAAATTTCAAATTAGTAGCTGCATCAGCTGCCCTTAGACAAATATATTTGTCTATACAAATATAGACAAAATAAAAAAAATAAAATAGTTTTTGCTTTATTTTAAGATTTTTAGTAGAATATTTCCAAAGGTTTTCATTTTCTACTCTAACACCTACGTCCAACACCATATAAGAATATGCTGCTAGTATTTCATAATACTCACAAAAATGATTATTATTCCCGATAATAGATGGCGCACGATAATTGATTAAAACTATTTGTTTTACGTTATACATTTATTCAAT
This sequence comes from Poecilobothrus nobilitatus, assembly GCA_947095535.1. Taxonomy (NCBI): domain Eukaryota; kingdom Metazoa; phylum Arthropoda; class Insecta; order Diptera; family Dolichopodidae; genus Poecilobothrus; species Poecilobothrus nobilitatus. The sequence goes on from OX352774.1 coordinate 33,348,203, forward strand.
AGATACAGTTAAAAAATGAACGGTTGAGAAAAATTAGTGATTAAATATTTAATGCTTAATTGAATAGAATAAAAAGCTATTTTGTATATGCTGAATAAGAAAAAAAAGTAAAATACAATCTGCACAATCTGAAATGCGAACCTGTCCGGTTACAGCTATGAAGGTAATACTAGAATTGCCCTCACTTCACATAGAAGTTGGTTGCAAAATCAATTATTTTACGAAGTTAGGCCGAATTTCGCAAAGAAAATTTGTATAGAATACAGATACTATATCTTACTCGTTAAAGATATACTCCTTATTGAACTTTCTCACGATAAAATAACTACAAAATACAGTTCAAAAAAAAATTTATGACGATCCAGTAAAAATAAACTGAGAACTCTAACAGGACACTGCCAGCTAAGAAGGCACTTAAAAAAAATTGGAAAAGAGAATAACGATACATGCAGATTCTGTCAAGAAATAGAAGAGACTACAGACCACATACTCAAAAACTGCGTAGTTTTATTCGGAGTAAGATATATGCACCACCTAGAAGCATTTTACTTTGCCGAAAATGTACTACGCAGCAATAAACCCTCTACAGCTCTTTACTACCTCAGTGGAAGTAGGGTGGACAGAAGTATTATAAGTGTAGGCGAAGCGAAACGACAAAACGTAGTAAAAGGATGAATACAATAGATCTACATCAGAAAGTTGCAGTGTTAGTTACTAGTTACACTCCTTAAAACTATAATCTAATCTAATCTAATTATAAGGAACTTAAATCCTTGCATTTAAAACCAAAATTATAACAATTATTAAAATGGTTTAAAAAGACATAAACTCAGAATAAAAAAATTGTAAATAAGTATTTAAAAAAAAAAACACATATTATTTGAATTTACTCACCTGGTTATTGTAATTATCTATTAACTAACCAATAAAAACTTATCCATATTACATTAAAAAAAAAAAATTATTATTTCATCTATTATACACTTATTACATGGAATTTTAATTTCATTATTGATATTTGATAACGTTTTAATAATTATTATATTACTTTCATATTACAAAAAAAAACAAAAAAAAAAAAAAACAAAAATTTATTAGACCATATTTCATCTATTACGACTTAATTTTGTTCAATAAAACTGAAATTTCATTGAATTTCATTGAACTTCAAAGTAACAAAAAAAAAACAATAAAAACAAAAAGAAAAAAATTGAAAATAAATAGTAAATAAATATAAATAAGTAAATATGTTTGTATGGATATGTATGTAATGTATGTATAAAAGCACAAAAACTAAAACGAAATAATTCATTTTTGCTTTTTTTTTTTTTTTGTTATTATTGTTTAATATTGGACAAATCAATTAAAATGTCGTTAGTTGTTTTTATTTTTTCTTTTTTTTTTTTTTCATTTTATCTATTTGATTACGACATAATCTGTATAATTTAGAAATTGTCTATAATATTATATTATTTTACAAATTATTAGAATTTAATTTTTTTTATTAAATATTTTTTTTTGTTAAGTAAATAAAGAGTTAATTGTTTTTTAGTACATGAAATCTAGTATTTTAGACAGTTAAAAGATTTTTCGTCATAAATTGAATTGGACCAATATTTTTTTATTATTATATTTATTTAGCCTGACTTAAAGGTCCACTAAGCTCTAACGAAGATATAAGAATCTTCAAGATAATTTACAACTCTTCTATTTACAGATCATCTAATCTAAAATTGGTATCTATGGTATAGGTTCTTTACAGATGCTTCGCGTGGTGTTTGTACTCCGTAATATGTCACAGCTGCTCCGCAAAGGCAAAAATAACACGAAATATTAATAACTGTATACATATATGTAATTTTATTGCATATATTATGATCCTTTAACAATATTAGGTACCTAATAATATTGGTTTAAAAAAAAATGCTTTCTGAAAATAAATGTTCCCAAAAATATCAAATGAAAATTATTGGAATTTCGTTTAAGAAAAATATCTCAATTTCACAAGACACCTATGAATTATTGAATAGGTTTAGAGATCTGAAAGAGGAAATGAGAGAAGTAATATCTAACCTAACCAAACCTATATAACTTGACCTAATATTGGCGAAATATATAAAATATGTAGTTTCAAATATTCCGCTAAATTTTTTGTTATTAGAGCTGCTAATAATTGCTATAATTTGAACGAGCTCCTTGACCCCGATGATTTGTGGTTAAGAACCAACAATAAAATGTGTGAAAATAAAGAGCAGTTAAAAATTTGAATCACGAAGAACGCGTATGGAATGAGCCAATTAGTTTCTGTACCATCTTACGTAATGAAATGAAATGACCATATTATGTATATAAATTTTGACAGAACCTTGGTGGGCTAGTGGGTAAGAGATTATAAAATATGTTGTAAACACCGAGAGAGTGTGGTTTCGAATCCCACACACGTCGTCAGAGTTATTCCCCCTTACGACATTTACAGTCACGCCTGAAAAGGAAAGGCTGTGTAATTTGCTGTTCACATTTATGTGATAGGGGAATAAACTAAAAAAATATTATAATAATTTATTGATTCCGCTAAACAGACAGTTGAACAATTTTTTTTTTTATTTATTTACGTATAATTCAGACCATTAAGTGGCACAGACATGATGATGAAATTTAGGTATACGTCATAATTGCTTAACTTATTACGTTTTAATATTTCAATGTATATAAGTTATAAAATTTTTAGCCTAATAATGTAAATAAATAAATGATATGGCCTTTAGTCAACAATATTATAATAATATAAAAATAATTAAATAATTGAGTTTTTTCCCTTAAACTCTCCCATTCTGTCATAGTGTAGAATTTCTAGTAAAGAGTTCAAAATCAATGAATGAACAAAATTTTTAATTGTCATAGTGGTTAAAAAAAAAATTACAAAATAAAAACAAAAATATTAAAATTTCCTCTGAAAATAATTACAAAAAAAAATTAAAGAAAGAAATAAAAATAATAATTGAAAAAAACTATTCATTATTTGTCACATTTACTACCGTTTACCATTTTTCTCGTTTTTCTCCAAAAAAAAATTAATTACTTTTGATTTGATGGTGTGTAAAAAATAAAATGAAAAGAAAGAGATAGAAATTGTTCAAACAATATAACAGTGAAAATGAATATAGTTAGAGCATTAGACCGTTAGTCTTTTCGAATTTAAAGTACATAAATCGATTCTAATTTTTTTTTGTTGTTTTTTTTTACTGGGGAATATTTTTTTCCTTTTTGGTTTTTTTTTTTTTGTTTTTTTTTTTATTTTGACAGAAGTAATTTTCGAAAAATAATTTTATTTTTTTAGTTTTTTTCTTTTAAGTTCTTAAGTTAAATTCCCTTTTCTGTTCATCAAATTTTTTGTCCCAGATAGTAAATAAAACCAAGAATAGTAATCTGAGCAAGTTCTACAACTTACAACTTTGAGAATTATAACTTATAGAAATATTTATTTATAGGTTTCACTAAAAATTAATTTTATTTTAATTTTTCAGTTCTTATACAGATAGTATTATAATTCAACTTTTTATAGGGCCTAATTATGTCTATTTACATCAACCACATATTCAAATTAAAGATCTACTTAACTCATTTTAAAAATAAAAGAAAGTATAACTGACTTTTATTTACACATGGTGTGCCGCGTTAAGTTTTACATAGAGCAGGAGGTGATGAGGAGCATCACAACGAACAGAAAATTCTATGAAAGAAGGAGGTCTATTTCGAACCCCTAAGTAGTTATGAGGCTCTAAAGACTTATAATTTTTAAAATATCTTATTTTGGAGTTATATCTATAGAATTAGAACTACTGAATATATTGGAAAAATTACAAAAGGAATTTAAAGCTTATTAAATTATATTTAGAGCCCAGTATTATTTAAGTATGTAGGCTTTTTAGTTTTGAAGTAAGCATGACTTAAAAGTAAAATGTATGAATTTTTTTTAAGAAAAAAATGGGTCAAACATTCATGAAACAAAAATTTACGCTATTAACAACTAGATCTTAAAATTCCAAATTATTTCTGTAATTATCCCCAGCATTTTAATCCTATAACAGGTCATGAGATCCCTGTATATATACTACACGGACACCCTGTATATATGCTATAGACATGAACATAACTAATCGTGAGAATTTCTGAAATTAAATTAACTTCTTGTAAAATTTTCGTCATAAATTTATTCCACCACTTCATGATAAATATACATATAACTTTTCGACCAAAGAATAGTAAATTATACAGCGTTGTAATAGCTTAGCAGAGTGGCTCTTTTGCTTTTTCTATAATTTTCTTCGAAGGTCGAAATAAAACATAGAAAACCATCGGTAAAACCGATTTCTTTCGGTAGCTCACGGTTTTTTATGTAGTATTTAAACTTTAATCAACTAAAATCCCTCTTTAAAATCAAATTTTAGGATGGGTCTTCTAATACAAATATGAAGTAAATCGTGAAGCTCAAATGAGAATTTGTGAAGAATACTTAGAGGATGAGGTTTTGAAAATATAGGATTATGGAGCATTGGTAAAAATTTGGAGCGATTTTTTAAGAAAGATATACTGTTTTTCTTAAATTTCACTAAATCGTACACTGTATACATATAAATTACCAACTTACGAGAACACATGCGATAGCGTATACCTGCACAAAAACGATTTGTGTATAATAAATAAATTTCCATAAGCTGTGTTACATCTTCTTAACAGTTCCACAGTGCAGGCAAGGGTATCTGTCGCCTTCTGTGTTTTCTGTGGACATTTTTGAATAGATCGAAATTTTTTTTTAATTGTTTAAAACAGATGTTTATCATTACAAGGTGAGAGACCGAAATGTAGAGCAACGCGTGAAGTAAAACTGATATTTTTAATAAGACGAACAGCTATATTTTCCACATTATTAAAATAAACCCTTTTAAGTGTCTTTAACCCAAATAATGTCAGTTATATTTCATCTTCGGCCTAACATGTAATGTCCTAATTTTGATAGATATTGAGAAGATCAGATACATAAAATTAAGTTTATGTAAAAGATATTGGGTCTAATACATAAAACTGACCAGGAACTCAAATCTCAATTTTCATACTAAAATTTCGAATTCAACCGTTGTTTTTGTTTGAAAAAATAAAATTTAAGTTCAAGCTCAGTTTTATGCATTCGACCTAATGACTATTGTGATTAACCGAGAAAACAAATAAAATATTTAACTGAAAAAATTTAACCAATCTTATTATACATCTAAAAGCAAAATTAAACATACACATATACATATACGTATACGTATATTTTAGTAACAAAATATACTAATTTACAATACTTTTTTTTATCAATACGAACACGACTGAAATATTAAAATTTTTTTTAATTTGTTTTCAAAACTTTCTAAAAAAAAAAATAAATAAATAAAAAACCATTAAAAAACAAAATATGTAAAACTATGCCATCTGGGTATACAAAAGACTTTTCTTTTTTTTTAGATCAATAGAAATTAGGACAAAATCCTATGTTGAACGTCAATGCCAACAACTTTAACTTCAAAATCGAATTCATGTAACAATATTTTCATAATATCATATCCTCCGAAAAAATATTAAATATATACTTATCTTTATCTACATACATACATACATACATTTCCATTGTGTTAACAAAATAAAAAAAAAAACCAACAACAACAATAACACATAAAAACAAAAGTAGAAACGGTAGCAGCAGCAGTAGCAAAAAAAGTATACATAAACAATAAGAAGAATTGTAGCACCCCATTTCAAACTAATAATTCTGTCATTTCTTCAGATAATTAATGATCTTTCTTCCTAAACTTTTTGTTTTCTTCTTCCTGTTGTATTTTTTTTTTTTGTTTGTTTTCTTTTTTTCCACAATTCACCATCATTCGTTTCATTGCTTTCATGACCGTATCAAAAGAATGAAAAAATAAAAATAAACAAAAAGAAAAAAATGAAAAAAAAACTTTAGAAAAAAGTGAAAGAATATGTAGGATCGTAATATAGTTTAATAAGATTTAAAATGTATATTGGGTGGGGCACCCTAATTTTTCATTTCAACTCTTGATGAATTTCTTATAAGTTTTTTCGCATATCATTACACACTTTTCTTTTTTTTTTTTTTTTTGTTGCTGTTGTTTTTCTTTTTCCTTTTAAAATAGTTTGGTTACGCTTCAAAAATATCCTGTTAGACGACCAAAAGAACATGAAACAAAATAAATTTTTTATCTCTTTCATTTTTTTTGTTCCTGTTTTATTTTACATTAAATTTGAATGTGTGCTTATGCGTGTATTTATCATAATAATTTTTTTTTTTTTTATATAATTTATATGACTTTAAGTGACAGTAAAAATTATTTTCTTGTGATGGATTCATGACAATATACTAGAAAACAATTTTTTTTTTAAATTTGCATAAACATTACAGGAGAAAGGATAATATATATATAGTTAAAAAAACGAAGTAAATTTTAAATTTAACGGGTTCAGTTCAGAGACATTTTCAAGGTTGCAGACATCAAAGGCAAATTAATAGAAAAGCGTCTAAGATGCTACGGGCATGTCATGGGAAGACACGAAGAAATTGCTGTTCAAAAAGCTGTTAACAAACCAATTCCTAGGAAAGGACCTGGGAGACCATAAGCAACATAGTTTGAAACAGTCAACAAAGATATGAAGAAAGCAGGATTGAACGCTATGAGAACCCAAGACAGATGTTTTTGGCGCCTCACATCAAGGAGAGCCGACCTCAAATAAGAGAAATGGTCACGAAGAAGAAGAAGAAGTTTAAAAAAACTCAATCTGAAGAACAGCTAATAGTGAAAACTTAACAGGAGTTTAACTTTTATGGCAATTAATTACAAAATTTACAAAATCTGCCACGTAAATGAAATGAACTTTGGAGCAATTCTTATAGAGAAAACATACATAAAACATAAAGATTGGCTAGAAAGCAATTGGCTAACCCAAATAAACTTGAGAGAAACAGAGTAAGTTAACGAAATTAATATTTTCATGGTGGATAAAATTAGGGTTTAGGAAAAACGTATGCCGCGCATTAGCTGTTATAAAACCTAAAACTTAAACTTGACTATAATAAGTTAACTACTCTTTAATTTTTTTTTTCTTTATCTCAATACTTCCTACAGAAATTATTTCAGAGCCGCTGTAATTAACTATAGAATGACAACTTTATAACTATTTGAATCCACTACATGTATTTTAATTCTGTAAGTGCGTAAATCAAAACCAAAGCAGTAACCTTTTAGGGTAGTGTCTTTTTTGTATAATTATTTTAACAAACACACATTACAAACTCAAAAAATTAACAATAAAAAATAGGTATATGTTAGTTTTTGTAGGCTACACATCACTTAAGAAAGCCTCCTTAAAGGATCACTTTTAAGTGTATTTGTTAAAAAATTACAGTTAAATTATTACATCTTGAAGTTATATATTTTTTTACATTGGGTATAGATTTTTTGATCCAAATCAAAAACAAAAAAAAACATCCATATAAAATTTTTCCCTTTTTTATCAGTATCAATAATTTATTTTTACAAAAAAAAAAAAAAAAATATTGATGCCTTTCATTCATTCATTCAATAACCGAAAAAAAAAAAAACAAAAACAAAAAGCAAAAATAAAGAATAGAAAACCAAAAAAAAAACTTACCCTTCCTTATTTGTTTCTTTAATATTACCACCAAATTTTCTTTTGAATGAATGGGTGGATGAATATGGAAGAAAATCATAATGATGATAAAGATGGGGAATCTATTAAGAATTAATGAAAATGATTTATTAAAATATTTTTTAGCTTTCATTACCATTTTTTTTTCCTTTGTTTTTTTTTGTTTTTTTTATATTTTGCCTTTTCTTTTGCTGTTTTCATTTTAGCTAATTTGAAAGTTTTGTATGTATGTGTGTCATAGATTTGTTTGGCATCATTTTTTTTATTATAATATTATATTAATATGAATATATATAACTATACTTTCCTTTTTGTTAAAATTTCCATTTATTTTCTTTAATTTTTTTTTTTGTTGGTTTATTATGAATTTTAAATATAAATTATTTTTATAGTATAATGAAGTGAAGTTATGATTTAGAACAGAAAATAATTTAAAATTTTCTATAAAAAAAAATATTTTTTCCCATAATTTCCTTATTTAAAAAAAAGCAAAAAAAAAAAACAAAATCACGTTAAAGAAGTTTTAAAAAATTTCAATATATAGAAAATATTTATTAACTTGTAAACTCAATTTTATTAAAATGTACATAGTAAACATCTTTTTATTTCGTTAATTTACAATATAAGTTAATCGCATGCGCATGGACTTATCATCCATTTAAATATAATTTTTAAGTTTCAAAACAAAAAAATTGGTTTTTTTTTTTTCAAATTAAATTTAAATTAAATCAATGTCCTTAATATGTTATAGGATAGGATATATTCTATATGGTACAATTGTAAATTTAAAAAAATTTAAAAAGTTTTTTTTTTCTTATTTTATGCAGCGCTATAACGGTTATTTCTGACATGAAAAAGGATTTTTTTTTTGTAGTTTATTCCTCTGCGACAAGGAAATTACAAAGACTTTCCTTTTTAAGAGTGTCTGTAAATGTCGTAAGGGGAAATTATATTTACGTTGTATGTGGTATTTAAACTCACACTCCCTCAATGTTTACAACATATTTTATACGTTCTTACCCACTTGGCCACCGAGGCTCCAAAAAAGGATTTAATACATCTCATCATTATCAATTTTTTTGAATACACAAATAATTTGTATCTAACGAATGTGTTTTTGAAATATTTCAAAATTTACCTTTAAACCCAATTTTAGGTTTTTCATGCAATTAAATTTTGATCCTTTCCTAAATTTAAACTTTTAATCTAAATTTAGTAATATAATTTACTAAAGCATTAACATTTCAAATTGGAATTATATATATATTTGTAAAAAAATTCATAAAAAAATTAAATGGTTGTTTTTTTCAATTAAATTAAAACAATTTTTTAAGTAATCACTAATGAAAGGCAGGTTTCAAGTTAAACAATCATTATATTATATTATTTTTATTATTAATTATGACAATATCAACAGTCATATGCTTGTATGGAGCCAATATGTTATGTGGAGCGAATTATATTCTAGTATTTCATTTTGCTGGAGTATCCTTTGACTGTATGTTTGTAAAATGTCTCGATTTCATTTCACTGTTTGTCTCGATTTCATTTCACTGTACTTTATTTGACTTGATCTAAATGAGTATTCTGTGTTGAAATGTATGTAAAAATCCAGTGAAATGAAATACAATCAAATGAAATCTAGTCAAATGATAGAGCAGGTTTGTGATATTAACTCACTGACAATATGTACCATCAATTATTGTTAAGGAATAGAATATATATTTTTTTTTTGGTGGATTTTCTACCACATAAATGTAACAACGAAATTACATTGCCTTTCCTGATCAGGTGTAGCTGTACATGTCCTAAGCGGGAATTACTTTTACGTCGTGTGTGGGATTTGAGCCCACACTCCCTCCACAAGTTTACAGCGTATTTTATACGGTCTTACCCACTAGGCCACCGAGACCCCGAATAAAATATATTATTTGATATTTATTTATAATTAAAACTATTCCAAAAGAACTAGTGACACACCAAAAAAATTTTCAATTAAAGTTGCCTAGAGAGAAACAACAAAAAATAAGTTATAGTTATTGAATGATAAATCGGAATGATTAATTTAATTTACTATGACAAAGTAAGCCAATTTTCACAAGAAATATATTGATTCTTAACTATACGGTAGTAAACATTTAGGAGATACAATGAAATTGATAATTATTGTATCTACACTACACTTTTCTTCAAAATATTTTAAGATGATTTGGTTGAAAATATTTTAAGATGATTTGATCATTTATCAAATATTTGAATTTAATTTTAAAATATGCACCATATGAGACGGACAATATGATTTGTAATCCTTGGTGGATTAATGGATAAATGTATCCTTATTTAAAGTAAATAGAATAAATCGTAACCCTGATTTAATGATTGAATCTTATAGCTAATTTACTTTAATTTCTAGTCATAGTGATTACATTTTTTTAATGCGGAAAGTATAATTTTCTAAAATATAGCAATATATACTTTCACAACATTAATCAATTCCATACCTTTCAGTTCAATTCCATACCTTTCAGTTTTAAATAGATGAATTTTCTACTTTGCATGAGAAATTAAAATGCTAAAAGCAATCTCTCTTAGAAGAAAATAAAAATTCCACATTAATACATTAATATTATAGCAATAGCAAGGCGAATTTGTTTTCAATTAAGAAAAATTATTACCTGTGCAGGATTTGAATCCGCACCGCCTCAGTTAATAAGTAATGTGCTTAACCACTACGCCACGGAGGCCTTCCAGGCCTTATGATGTAATTTCTATAATTAAGTAAATAGTAAACGTAAAATTAATTGCATATTTACAGAAGCAAAATAAATAAAAAAAAATTGATTATATTTAAAGACAAAAAAAAAAAATTCAGATAAGCTTGATTAAAGAAAAAAATTATAATTAAAGATTTTCTTTGTTATTAGAAATTATTAAAAATATAAAAACGGTAAAAGTTCGTTATTTATTATTAGAATTTATCATGTTTTTTTTTTGAATTATTATTTCAAAAAAAAAAAATTAAAATTTAGATATCCATTGAGAATAATCATTGTTTTCTTCGTTTTTGTTAACTCTCAGGATAATAATTATTCAGCAGATTCAATTTTTTTTATTTATTTGTTTTATTTTGTTTTCTCGTTTTTGTGAAAAATGGAAATTGTTCCTAGATTTTAATATTCAGATGGCAATTAGAAATTTAAATAAGACAAAAGCAAAAAAGAAAAATTTTCAAAACGAACGTCATCAATTCTATAGATAATATGAAAGCAATTAAAATTTTTTTAAATAAATAAAATGTTATTAAAGAAATAGTGATGATAACATATCATACACAGTACAAGGCTATAAAAAACTGATCAATATATTATCAAATCAATGAAAGGGCAAATAAATGTCATAGGTTGCCTTTTTTTGATTAATAAATTGGCAATATGACAATTTTTAATTTTCTATTTGACCTTTTCATTTTGCAATGACTAATATTAATTACTCATGACTAATAATATTTTATCTCAATTTTATCTCCAAATAAACAGTTAGTTTTCCTATAATCTAAGTAATAAAGTTTATTTCAAAACAAATTATTTTTTTGAAAGTCCTTTTTTTTCGCTAAGGGAGTTCGGGATGTTTAAAGATACTAAAATTACTTTGGTAGTATTAGATATGTACTAACTAAATCTCCAGTTGTAGGCAATATAATAAGATAAAAGTCTTAACTCCCAAATTGCTAGAAATAAAGAATAGAAAAGTGTATAGGACAGGAATGCGAAAACCTTAAATTGGAAAGTGGGGCTATATGAAAACATAAAATCACCTATTATTATTACATATTATTTTGCTTCAGTTACAACATGCAGTTGTGAATAGTAAGTTCCTGAATGAGTTAATATTTGAAGACAGCTCCAATGTAGCAGCTATTATTTTTAGTATTTATATTATTTATATTACTACATTTCCAGACGATGACATCAGTCAGTTGCAATATTTATTATTAGTATTATTATTTGTAAGGTATAGAATTTTGCCAGGCGAATTCTTCTCATAGATGGTTACTAGATCTCAAAAAAAATATGAGCTAGATCTAACTATAGCAAGTGGGACGAAAACGTGATAACTTTAAAACTATTTAATATTTGTTTTATGTCAATTACTTTATCTTCGGTTTACTTTTGAACAAACTGTGACGACTTGATTTAACTGAACGATCACAATCATATTTTTATACTTAGACTACCTACCAGTTTTCAGTTCCTTTCTATATTTCCTTCATACGTCTCTTTTTAAAATGCAATAGAAACAAAAAAAAAATGCATTAAAAAAAGATAAGAAAGACTGTACCTGTAAGATTGATTACCTTCCTATTAATAAATGATAATAATACAACAAAGGAGGAGTATATTTAATAATTTTAATAATAATGATAAAAGTATGCTTCTAAAATGTTAAAATTTTTTCCAAACTTAACCCCTAGATATTTAATAGTATCAGACCAATTAATTTCAATATTGATTCAGATTTGTTCTTGATTGAAACTTCTAAAGTCTTATCAAAAAATTCAAAAATTTTTAATTACAAATTAATAAAACCATTTGTATTTCAAATGCAAAATTCAATTAGAAAATAACAACAATCGTAGGTAGGTATAATCAATTTTAAAATTGACTTCTTAAAGTTATTTTATTACCATCATAAAGTCACATACAACATTGTTATATGCACAAGAAAAAAATAAATTACCAGCCATTATATTTTTTATTTTTGCCTATTAATCCAATTGCTTTTAAATGTCACTACATAATCCTTTTTAAAACTTATGTTGTTTTGTTTTTTTTTTATTAAATAAAAAATAGCTGTACTCGTAACATTGACGTAAATTGAATCAAATGATTTATTTTTACTTTATAAAGCAGTAGATAACTTTCTTTTTTTTTTTAGCAAAATACAATTTAAAGGACATGACTAAATCAAAACAAAACTCCTTTAAAAAATTTCTTCTATTTTTAGAATTTTGGAATATCAAAGGATATTTAAGTGAAAAAAAAAACTCATATTCAATTACAATAACGCAAATGATGATGTCAAAAGAAAATTGTCTATAGCCATATTTAATTATTATTGGTTCAGAAAAAAAAAACGTATTGTATGCAGTATTTAAAAAAAAAATATTCTATAAATTAACACCTCCATAAAGACATTTAAATTTTATTTATTTTTTTGTGTTCTATATTGTATTTGCTTTTTCTATTCCTGATTTTAAAGTTAGAATCTGTAGGTTGTATACGTAATTGGTTCAAATTGCATTATATTATCATCATATATTCTTATCTTGACTAGAACATTCTTTTCAAAAGGAAAACACAAAAAAAAAAAATTTAAAAGTAAACGGACTAAGATGATTATCTGAAGTCTACAGGGTAGCAATAAATTGAATTCTCTTAAAAAAAAAAAATGATTTATCCTTAAATTTCATAAAAAGATCTTTTAGTTTTAGTTTTAATCAGAAAAATTTAACAAGAAATTAATTTTCTTTTTTAAAAAAAAGCAATTAATCATTTGTATCAGCCTAACGTTGAAATTAACTTATTATATATTTTTTTCTTTAAAAAATTTTTATTTCTGTCCAGTAGTCACTTAGTAGATTAAAATTATAAGGACACCGATAAGGACAATAAGGACACATAACACATACTATATATATAACAAAATTACGAAATTTACTTTAAAGACAGAGCCGGAGAATAGAACGATTCATTCTTTATATGTTAACAGTAGAGCGATTCTTTAGACGACGGCCAATTCTTTATATGATAACTGATTTGCTAATAACTTGAAGCTTTGTATCATAAAAGTATGTATTAGCATTCAGCATTCATAAAATGGAAAGCTGCTTTTTTTTTTTTTTTTTTTAATTATATCTTTTTTACCTTTTAAATTAAAAAAATATCTATAATTCAATAATTAAATTAAGGTAACAATCTGCTTGTTACCGTATCAACAAAAAACTTTAAAACAAAAAAAAACAATTTAATAAATATTCACGATTCCAAAAATTTACAAAAAAACGAGCTGTCTTTAATCAAAAAAAAAACAAAACCAAAAAACTAAATAAAACTAAACCTACTAAATTTATTTTTAACTTGATCCAATAAAATGTTGTCAAAACTTTAATTTATGTCAACTGGAATATAATTTTTATCCCACCCTGTGTTTCAAAAAGATAAAATTTGCAATATGAAAAATAAGTGTGGGTAGTTAAAGAACATTAAATTTTACAGATATTTTTTTAAGCTTTCAATTTTTGCTTTTGTTTTTTTCCACCTACGCAATTTTACAAAGGATAAAAGAGAAAATCCTAGTAATTCTAATACTATAAAAATACCGATATATAAAAATATATAATTTTAAAAATCTTCGGAAAAAATCAAAAAAAATAAATAGATGTTGCAAAAAATGCGTCCTTTATAGATATTTCTCTTAAAGTGTATCATTTTTATGTGTTACATTAAAGCTACTAAACAATTTCAGATTGTTGTTTTTGAAAAATCTATAAAAGAAATAACAAATATCTTCAATAAAACACATGTTTTTTTTAGACATTTAAAATTTTACTTTAAAATTTAAAAAAAATAAGGTAGAATGTAAACCAACGGTTTTTAAAAGCGCACATTTCCAAACTCAATACAAACTGTTTAGAATTTTGACTTGCACAAAAATTTGAAAATTTCATGTAATACGAAAAAACGTGAAAATAGGACATTTTTGAAATTTTGAGGGGCCGTAAGTCCGGAATCCTATATAACTAAGAAAAGCCATTAACACGCGTAAAAATATATTATTGAACCTTTAATTTTCATGCCTCGCCGAAGAAAAATTTTTACAGGTGCCTAAGTTACAGGTGTGTAAAAATAGCAAATTTTCAATTTTTGAGGCGTAATAACTCTTAAAGAGGGGGTGTTACCAAAAAATTTTTTGAGGAAACTTATACTAATTCTAAAAGTTTCTTGTCTCAAAATTTCAAGCCTCTATCTAAAATCGTGCCGGAGTTATGAAAGTAGAAAAATCATGCAAAATTTGGTTTTCACATAACGGTAAATTTAAATACTAAATTTAAAAAAATTGTATAATTTTGATATTAATTTACAAAGATAAAAGAAATACCTGTCGAATGACGTTTTCAGATTGAAAAAATCTTAAGCAGAACATAATATATATGCATTTAAAAATAGGGCTTTTTCAAAGTTTGAGGGGCTGTAGTTCCGTAATGGGGGGGGCTACATGAAAAAGTTGTTCCACAAAATTATTTTTTTTATGAGACCTACCTATGGTTAAAATTTTTTTTCTCTATCTTTAACGGTGTAGAAGTTTTGTAAACAGACGGACGGACGGACGGACGGACGGACGGACGGACAGAGTGAAACTAATAAGCACATTTTTTCAAAATTTTTTTGGAAATGTGCTAAAAACTCCTAATTTTTGGCAATTTGCGATCTTTTTTCATTTTTACTTTAGGGCGTCATTTATGTGTGACCTGTGACCCCAAAAAAAAAAAATCAAATTGCAGTCTTTTTATACTCTTAATAAATTTCAAAATATATATATACTCCAGTTTTTTTTTTCCTTGTCACTACTATGAAGAGTATGGAGGATCCACTAAGTCATTTATTATTCATATTTAACTAAGCTTCAGTTAGGTGAATCATTAATTTCACTAAGCCGTTGATTACTCGGCTGTAGATACATACTCTAGTACAATACCCTAAATAAAGGAACTGAATACATTAAAAACAGTTCCCAAATTTCGACCCACATTTCATTAACGGCTTTACCATGTCTTTAACGGCTACTTCAAATTCCTACTCGAAAGCTTTTCTTTTCATATTTATTTTTTTTCTGGAATGACCAACACACATTTTCAAATTGTATATGTATTATTATAAATTTCAAAATATTTTTTTGGGGCCTTTTTTTCTTTGCCATATTTTAATTAATCTGTTTATACTTCAACAGATCATGACTGATTGATATTATCATGTAAAAACAACATCTACCTTATACATTCGGTCGGTAAACATTTTTTTTTGGATGAATTCACAATTATTAATTTTTTCCACAAAATATTTTCTAAAATATTTCATTTTTTTTTTTTGCCTCATTTCGAAGTAAAAGATTTACACTTTTTCCAATTTCTTATCTGATAACTATTTTTTTCTTTTGATATAATCTTACATTAAAATATTTGATGGGATGAGATTGAGATTTTTCAACAAAAATAATAAATTAAAATTCCTTTTTATATCCTTGACTAATAAAACAAGTGAGGACCAGAATGATGGCTCTATACTTCTCCTAAGCGGCCATTTTTCAGAATTAGATGAAGACAGTAGAGCTAAAACAAACAGTACAGCAATTGAGGCCATTTTTTAGCAGTAGATGGAGATGGATGAGCTAAAACAAACTTGTTAAGTCTGGAACTTTTCGATTAAAATAAAAAAAACCTACGTACTATTTTTAGACAAACAAAAATAACACTGACATATATACGTACCTCTTGCTACATAATTTACTTAGTTAAATTTAATACTAAAAATTTTTAAAAGAAGAGTTGTTTTTCTTTTTCCAGAGTCTTGAACGGCACATGCTTTTCAATAAATAAATAAATCATTTCTTTGCCTATCTTCTTTTAAAAAAAAATTTTTCAATAATGTTTTTTATTTTTTTATTTTTTTTTCCGTTTAATTTTTGATAAAAATTAAACAAAATATCCTAAAAGAAAAATAAATTGTGGAAATTGCCACGATTATTGGTCGAAGAATTTACTTTTAAAATACACGTGAAAATTGTAAATTTTTTCAAAAAAAAATGAAAAAAATTCAATATTGAAATTTTGTTTCCTTGAAAAATTTTTATTCATATTATATATATATATTTATAATGCAAATTTTTTTTTTAAATCATTGTTATCCTTTAAGGACAAAAAAAGAACATATACATAAGTAAACAAGTATATTAAAATTATGAAATTAATTTTTTATTTAAGGACATATTCAAGGATATTTTTTTTTTTTGTTATTTTATTTATTTTTCTTTTTTGCTAATTTTGTAAAAAAAAAATATATATATTCTAAAAATAGCAAGAGTTTAAGTATTGTTTTTAAGTAAAATATTCATTACAGTCTATTCATTTAAATTGAAAAATTACAAATACATACAAACCAATAATACAATCATACATAGAAATTCAATTAATAGATTCTCATGTGGTGATGAAAATTATGAGCTGATTACAATACAATGTGATAAAACACCTATCAAGAAACATAGTCATAAGGTAGTTTGATTTGATCTTGAAAACTTCTACTATACAACTGTTAACATAATATAAATTGGTTTACTATGCTATGAAAACCAAATTTTCTGTTATAGGTCGATTTAAAAAACAAAAACCGAAAGTAATCAGAATATTATAAAATAAAAATTCTTTGCTAACGATTATTTAAATCTAACAGAAAGAAAAATATAAAATGATATCTCGATGATCCATAAGCAAATCATTTAAAAGTCAGTTTCTAGGTCAGTTGAAATATAATTTTATTATATTTAAAGTTTTATGTAGGTTCAAATCATTATACTCGTATGAACTTAGTTCTCGAGGTATAATAAATTTTCCGTTACATTTGTGGCATCTTAAAGGAGGCGAGATAGATATGGTATATAAATGTATATACTATATTCTTACTCAGGTTCGAATTCGGAGTCGATTAAGCCATTTACCCCGTCTGACTATCCGTACTATATCTCAAAAATAAAGAAGTTAGTATTCGAAACATTTACCATTTCACCTTTGTTGTTAGTTTCATTTTTTTGAAATTGAGCAAGTTCGCCCGGTGCGTTTGAATATCTGTAATACAACTCTAAAAATTTACATAAAGATATCTCGGTATATTTAATTAAGCCAGATATCTAAAATTTTGTAAAAGCTGGTTAAATTTTCGGGTAGGATGCGTGTATCCCAGAGCAGACACAGTCACACATACACTCTTCTTCTTCTTTTTAAACAGATTTTGGAAGAAATATTGATTGTTTTTATAATCAACATCAATTTTATATCATCATCATAATATTTAATATGTAAATGATAGAAATTTAAACCCTTTTTACTCAATGACTTACAAACTGATTTTCGTTTCTTTTTTTTTAAAGTACAGCCATCTTACAATATCAATATTTTTCCAAAATTTTCTGATTTTCATTATTAATTATCCATTTTTATAAAAAAAACCATGTAAAGAGTATACATGTATCATATAGTATAATCTATATCTATATTATATTCAAATAAAACGCTCTTTTTTTGTTCTTTTGTTTCCGTTAAACCTTAAATTTTCTTCTTTTGTTTCTTTCCTTTTTTTTCTAGATACATAAACAAAATTTTGCATCTTATAATATAAGTAATAGGTATATATTGAATTTCCAATACTCAATAAATCAGGAGTGCCTTCTAAAAGATAATAATAACCGTGTTTTTACAAAAAATATCGTTTACAAAGAAATTTTTAATTCATAAAAGCATTAATTATTGAAAATTGTATTTTTACGTTTTAAATAAAATCATAAAGAAACTATATACTGTATACATATGTATATACTGTACATATATAGTTTCTTTATGGTAAGATCAAAAAAATTGCTTATTTCGTTTTTTAACTCAAAATGGACATATGAATTAAAATCAAATATAAATAAAGCCCTCTTGAGGGCTACCAAATACTTATTAGTGAGAGTAATTAAAAAAATTATAAATATTGGCTACAGATTGTGGTTAACAATCTTAAATTTCGAGTTTAACGTATAAATAACACAAAAATCCTTTTAAGGACTATCATATACATTTGATAGAGTAAATATAGATAGAGTATAAAAAATCTCGAATATTTATTATTGATTGCGAGAATTGCAATTACTTATTAAAACACCATGCATTTCGAGAGGCGGGCGAATACTAGTCAATGTATTAATTATTCCTTATATAATACATATTTATATGTGTAAAATTAATTCAGAAGTTTAGAATCGATTTATTATGCTTCGATTATTCAAGATTCTGTAAATAAATATTTTATTTTAAAAAACTTAAAATTTTTTTTTTATACGAATTAAAATTTAAATGAAGTAACAATAATTTTTGGGTATTTTTGGTACTTGTTGGCTTTCAATTGTTATTTTTTTGTTTGCAAGTTTATTAAAAAATACCGATAACAACAGCTGGTTGATGTTCTTGCTAATACTGGCTGATACAATTCCGCAAACAAAAAAAAAATGAAGAAAATTACTTTTCATCTTACCTGTAAAGATATAAATAAAAGAAAAAGAAAATTTTTTTTAGAATAAAATAAAAAACAGCAAAGAGAAAAAAAATCCTTTAAAAAAATCTTAAATAAAAATTCAAAATGGTTTTTCATTCCTTTGTAAAATCTATATTAAAATTCAGGATATTCTGTTTAAATACAAAAAAAAAAAAAAAACCGAAAATAGAACTAAAAATTTTTTTAAAAGCTATCTGGAGTAATATTGGATAAAATGGAGATAGAATATGGTATTAAGAACGACTCAACCATTTTCTGAGATAAAGCAACAAAAAAAAAAAAGAAAAATACTAAAATGTAAAAATGTAAAAATAACAAATAAAGATATAGTGATATCCTGTTTAACAATGAAAATTTAAATGAGAAAAATTCTGCTCTTGAACAGAAAAAAAGTATAGCTGACTCCTAAGTTTCGTTTGATTTTTCTTTTTGATTCTTTTTCTGTTTTTGTTTTACTTTTTTTTTACAACCCTGACATTTGCAAAAGTGAAATGATATTAAGTTCATTTTATACCGTTACTACAATAATGGTAAATTTTTTTTTGCAGAAGAATTTAATACATATGTAATAATATTAAAAATTTAAAATTGATCAAAACTAAGGACTATCGGACAATTTGAAGAATAGGAATAACTATATGTAATAAAAGAATATTTCTATAAAATTTTAAAAAGATTAAAAAAACTTATAAGATTCATATAATATTCGGGAAATTCTCTTGGTAGTATTATAATTAATAGAGCAGTATAACAATTGCTCAAGCAGATGTAAACAGAAAACGTAATAAAAACAGGATAACATCCAAACGATTGGACTCAGAATGATAGAATCCCGAAATCTGAAGAAAACCAAAACTAAAAATGTTTAATGCATGAGTATGCAAACAGTTCTAATGTTTGGTAGTGAAAACTGATTTGTATCTTACAACATAAACCAATATCTACAGATATTCTTCAGCCGATGCCTATTCTCATGTACAGGATATTCTCACCCATCAAACCCGGCAAGAAAAAAGTCTGGAAATTTAAAGGAGAGGAACTTATAATGTATTAGCAAACCAGGAAAATAAATTAAGCTAAATAGAACTTAGACTAAGGAAATATCAAAGCAACATAAAAGGCAATCATCTATATAACATCTGGAGAGAAACTAAAGCAATGCAACATCACATGATGGGAGAATACAGAAAAAAAAAACCGCATGAAACCGTGTATGAGATGGTAATATTAAATCGAATAAAGTGAAATCAAAAAAATTTAAAAAAAAATAGTTCTGGTGTAGACTAAACATTTAAGTTACAAAATCCTAAAGTTAATCGGATTTAGAAACTAATCTTCTAGAAAAATATGAATATTTTAAAAGTAAAAAAAAAAAAACAAAAAAAACAAAACAGACAAGCAGATCAAAAATTATTTAAAGAAAAAAATATTAAAAATTAACAACGCTGAAATAGATTTTTTAAGGATATTTTTCTATTATCTAAGGATATCTAAATGTAAGTGGGTATTTTTCTCAATTTAGGGAAATGGCAAATGGAACTTAACTCATTTATATTTATTCCGGTAATTTTTATTTTCTTCTTTTTTTTGTTTTTTTTTTTTCTGCTTTTTTGTTATAAGGGATTTGAGTACCTTAAAATTTTCATCCAGTATTGATGATGAATTGTTTTTTTTTTCTAACCAAACCAAAAATAAAACAAAAAAAGAAAAAGGAATGGCATTAGAATAAAACGATGAAATAGATGAAGAAATTGATTTAAAAAAAAAAAAAAAAAAAAAACAAAAAAAATAAATAAATAAAAATATAATAAAGAATTGTTCAACAAATGGCACAGCACAGATATTTACAGTATTTTTGTAATTCTTTCATTTAAAGTTTGGGTTCCGACTAATATAAATTTATAGAATTGATGGAACATTAAATTAAACTGATGATGTTTTTTAGTTAAGTAAGTAACGATCATGTTAAATTTATTCAAAAAAAAAAAAGCAAAAAAACCTTAAAACAATTTGCATCTTCATTTTATCTTCCTAGAAAATATATCAATTTTCCTTTTTTTTTTTTGCTTTTTGCTTTTTTCTTATTTTATACTTTTTTTCTTTCATCATGATAAAAATAATACAGAAAAAAGAGTTTTAAAATAGAAATTTTTTTTTTGTCTATTTATAGGAAAATCGAAAGTTTTATTCAAAAATTATATACACAATAGATATACCAATTTTAATGTAATTTCAATTGAAAATGATGGTCATTTAAAGTTAAACAGGAAAAAAAAATTATCTATTTAAAATTTTCTGTTTTTATTTTTATAAATTCATTATTAAAAAGTTTTTTTTTTTTTTAAATTGGTTTTAAATAGTTTTGTGTTCATTTTGATATTAAAAAAAAAATATATAGGAATGTGCATAATTCTAAAGTCATAGTAAAATTTGACAAAAATGATATGAAAAACAAAAAAATCATATTTAGAATAAAAGAGCTGGTAAAAAAAAAACAAAACATAGTTAGACTGGAATCAAGAGAAACAAAATAAAAAGATTGGAGTAGTAAAACATGAGGTTAATTCATTCTACGTGATTGTCACTAAATTATAAAAATGTTCAAAATAAAAGTATCAAACTGAAATCCTCTTAAATTGTTTCTAACACCTTTGCATAATTGACCGCTGCTGAACCATTCTTTTACGCAATTATCCAAAGGATTTAAGTGCTAACGAAGTCTATATAAAAAAGATCTTCTATTATCATTATTTTTATACATATATAATTATATGACTCATGGCGTAGTAGTTAAGTTGTCAGCCTTTCAATCGGAGGGTTTTCAGTTCAAACTCCGATCAGGTTAGATAAAATGAGTAATAGTAATTACGTATTAATGTATAGTAATTTTATATCGCAATGTATATTTTATAATTAACACTAATGATGTAGTTTCAACAGAGTGCAGCTACCTTTGGGTACCTCATGCAGCAATGTGTTATATACTACTGCATGTTGTGATTATATTAATCGCTATAATCACCAATAGCAAAATAGTAATAATAATAAGCGGGATTCATCATTCCCTTACAGTTCTATATCCTCCTATACTATACTCCCTAGCCAATATACTGCGTTAACAGTTTTCCTCCACCTGGCTAAAGGGGAAAACAATCTAACACTATCAACGAAGGAATTATTGGTGTATTTTGAAGATTCCCACCTCCCTTAAGAAAACAATAATTTCCTCGTGCAATTAATTTAATGTAATTTACAGTCTACAGTCCAAAATATCTACAGTCTAAATGTTTTCTAGTTAAAAATCACCAAAATTTAATATACAAACAATTATTATAATAATTTTTCATTAATGAGTTAATTTTTTTTTAAGCAACAATTTTAATAAGCATTCAAAACATTAATTTACAAGAAATTTATCTTATAACTTCAAGGTTTTTAATCATTCCTATAACAAATATATTACTTTTTGTTTTATTATCCTTTTCATTTATATATATATATATACATATAAATTTTAAGATATTTTGAAAAATCCTTGAAAAAACTAACTATCTTTTCACCCCATATATTTTATAAAGTAATTATTGTCCCTTTCAAAAATTACAAAACAATTTATATTTTGTAATATAAAACTAACCCTTTTTTTTTGTTTTTTAAATAAAAGAAAAATCCGTCCTTGGAAAATCGCAGAATATACAAAACTTTAACGCAACAAAAAAAAAAAAAACGCGCATCTGCAAATGTAGCCCGTTTCAAAAAAAAAAAAAACAAAATAAGTAAAATACGTGAAGAAAATAAATTTAGAATAAAAAGCTAATAAAAAAGTTAATTATAAAGTAAATAACACAAATTTTCAATTTTATAAAAAAAAAATGCAACTTGCATGCGAAACATTCGAATATTTAAGTTGCAAGGATAAAATAAAATCTTAATAGCATATCAAATTCTCTTTGGAATAGAAATTTTACAAAATCGCGTCTTTTCATTTTACTGATAATATTTTTTTCCTTTTTATTATTTTCTTCAAGTATTTGAGTTCTTCAAAAATAAAAAACAAAAAAAAAAAATTATCCCAGCTTCATTTTACAAATGATAGGTTACGTCCTTCAGTTAAAATATAATAAGGAAAAAAACGAAAAAACAAAAAATATTATATTGGAAATAGGGAGCAAAATAATTTGCTATATTCTACGTTTTATTATATTAAAATATTGTAATGTAGAAACATTAAATTAGATTTTTCATTATAATAAAACTCAACAAGAAAAATATCTTAAAATTTTATATATAAAAAAATTTATTGGAACTGGTATAAAATTTTCATATTTTTAAGATATCAAAATTATTTTGCACCTTAAAGTTTATTAAAAGTTCCCTAAAAATCTATAGTAATTTTTGGACACTGTAGATGTTATCTGTTCTCGTCAACGATATACAGAGCAAATTAAAAGGTCAATTTACAAAGTTTCACTCTCAACGTTGGACTTGAAATCAACATTAGTAAAACTAAAGAGATGAGATTCAATAAAGAGATGAGATTCAATTATATAATTGTACAGAATATCTTCAAATAGATGGTCCGCAAATCGAGTGTATAAAACAAATCTAGTATCTGGTTGGGATAACATCAATTAGTCCAGCAATCTAAGAACATCTGTAGAAAAGAACCACACCGAGCATTACAATCCATGTGGAGCAACTGCAAGAAGCAGATATCGAAAAACACCAAAATAAGAATATTGCGGTTCTACATAATCCATTGTGATAGCAAAACTTGGCCAACATCAAACGTAATTGACAACAGATTGCCGATATTTATCAATAAGTGCTTAAGACTCTTAGATAAAAGCCAAAAAATATTGTGAAATGCGGTCAATCAAACAACACCAGGTCTAAAAGAAAACGTTAGAGGGTCTTCTTTTCCATCACTTGTTGATAATAATAACAGAACAGTATCAGATTCTAGAGAGAAAGCGAATTTATTTTGCAAGCAGTTCGCTTCTAATTCGACACTGCCACAGTCAGCTCAGATGCCACCTTCTGTTCCCCGAGTTGGCTGCTCTTTTGGAAAAATTTACTTTAGCACGCGGGCGGTGATGAAAATCTTGAAAAATCTTGATACAAATAAGTCAGCCGGTCCAGATGGTATAATCACCATGGTGCTTAAAAATACCTACTCCAGTATTTCAAGACCTCTGCGCAACCTTTTCTAGCTCTCCTTCACTTCCGGTATTCATCCTACCCAATGGAAGGTTGCACATGTTTTCCCAATTCCCAAAAAAGGTAATAAAAGCGATCCCTCCAACTACCGCCCTATTGCTATAACTTCGTTCCTCTCCAAAGTAATGGAGAAAATTGTGAACCAAAAGCTTCTGAAATACCTGGATCGCAAAGGTCTGATTCATGAGGAGAAATTAAAAGTATTAAAAAAAGGGAAAATTTACAATATTTTCTTTCCTTTTTTTTCTTAAATTTTTCTATATAGGAGAAACAGTCTAATTGTTCTTAGTTGCGCGAATGATGAGTTATTAAAAGTCAATAATTAAAAAATTTGTCCAATAAATTACGGAAAATTAAATGCTTCTTAAAGTTTTACATTAAATAAAAATCGAATTTTTAAAGTTACATTAATTCTAAAATTAATTCTTTATTCAAACAGTCATATAATTATACAAAATAACACAACTGTATGCACATAACGCATTCAATTTTAGTTGTTAACATTGATTTTTAGAAAATATCACTATGTATATCTTTAGATTTTGTCAAATAAAAAAAATTTAAATCTTTCAATTTATCAGCTGTCACTTTGTTCTAAAACTAAATTTTAAATGAAGGTTTATTTGTTTTTTTTTTTTTATTTTGAAAATCAGTAAATTTTTACGTTGTCATTTTCCATTTACTTTTTCCGAAAACAGTAGTAACATTCCAGTTCATAATTTTAATTTAAATTATTTCATTTAAAGAATAATGTATTTTTTTTTAAGTAAGTCAATTCTAAAATAAGATAATAGTTCTAATATGAAATCAAAGTTTTTCATCAGTTTATACTAAAAACTAACAGTTGAAGAATATGAAAATATTGTATCTCTTCTTTTTCTTCTAAAAATACCTATAACTTTTATGTTTAATATGGCAATAAAAGCACTATTGCTGTAGCTTTTTGGATATTTCTACAACAACTTCCGAAGATAAGAAGGGCTACAAGATTTTTATATTGCTATAATAACTTTTTTTTGCAAATAATTGGTGTATTTTGTATTTCTCTTCTTTTTATAACAAGTTATTGTTAATCGTTTCAACTAACCAAAATTATATTTCAATCTAGTAATTTTGATGGCATTTCAATTCCACTAATGAACCTCATATATAAAATGCATCTACTTTATATTGAAAATTACAACACAGCTAAATATTAATTGCAATTCAAATATTAATTATGAAACCTTAACAATTCATTATTGCCGAAAATTAACGGCAAATCCTCTCTTTCTTAAATATAAATAATATCAGTTATTATTAAATGAAGCACTGGATTATTCTTTTATATGTATGTTATATTATAAAATATTTTAATATAAAAAAAATAATTCTTTTTTGATACCTATAAAACTTCGACTCGAAATTAAAGATAACACAGTATTTGATTTTGTATGTAATAAAAGTAGAAATCCAGTAGAATGCAGTTTAGGATACTTTACTATTTTTTTTTCTTTACTGTTTTTGTTTTTTTTTTTGCAACAAATTTTAGTTTCCAAAATTCATTTCACGTGCACACCGTATATATTCTTTAAGATTATTTTGTAGAAATGCTGTAATCCATATCAAATATATTTTTATATCCCAAGGATACTGAAATTACGTTACTAAAGAAAAATTGAATTTTTCAATAACCAATCCACAAATTCACCCGTTAAAGTAATAGTAAACAAAAAAATATCCTTGAAGAAGAAAACAACAAAAGTTAAACAAAACAAAAAAAAAAATTAAATCAAATTGCAAATGTTACAGCTGATGCTATTCTGTTACTGATGCATTGCGTTAAAATGATTTTTTAGATTTTAATTTTTTCTTTATACTTATAATAACTATAATTATCAACATAATATATTGTAAATTTATTTGTGTAGTTCAGATAAATTATCCTCCGCATTAGTATTTAACAGTTCTTCAAAAATTTCGCAGCTTTACTCAGAGCAAGATATATGCACCTATAGGAGCATATTGCTTTGCGAAAGATGAACTACCAGCATAATATAGAGGATCTTTACTTCTTAGACACAGTAGAGCTGGCAGATTATTTGTGGGGCAAAATCCACAAAACTTGGTAACAGAAGAAACATAATAGAGCTTTATCAAAGGGTCGTAGTGTTACTTATGCCTCTTAAACAACGTTATTACGCCTTTTTTATTAATTTAATCTAGTCCACGTTTTTAAGATAATATAAGCTCCCTTTTGCTATCACTTCTTTTAAAGTATTAATGTCATCTGCACTGTGATAAAAACCTTTATTTTACAAACACTTGTTCCGGTGCCACTGTGATAAAGGCCTATATTAGCTCATTAGAGTTGCTTTGTGTTCTGTTTTACGATATAATTAATTATTTAACTTCTTCCCGCCAAACTTCTTTTCTATCATCTAAACAGTAAATTTCTAACAGAATTAGTAACAGTTTTAAATAAAAGAATCATAAAAGCGATTTACACCTACCCAGCTAAATATGTTCTATACAGGTTTTTAATTTTTTAAATATAAAGCTGCTGTAACTAAATAATTTGTTGAAATTACATATGTAAGTCTTAACTGAATTGAATAATGAATCGCACTGATATATAAGTATGTATATCGTGAACAAATTTCTATCGAAGCACCTTCTTCAAATTTTATCCACAACAAATAACAAAAACCAGAGAGATTACAAAATGAAAGCAGATTTTTTTCCCGCTTAAAATATTTTAAACTATTAATTGCGTAGGTACATACTTTTAGATTGTCAGAAATTAAAAATTTTACTATAAATCTCTGTACAGTTTAATAATCAAAACACCAATACTGTTATAATTTGTTTTTAATTTATTTTTTTTTGTTTTCATACACAAAAAAGATATAGTATGAAAAAATTGAAAGGCTAAACAAACTATCCCAACTTTAATTTATCTAGGTTGTCTGTCTTTATTTAACAATTCACTTTCATAATCAAACATTATTTTGATATTTGTACAGAGATTTTTTTTTAGATAAGTACGTAAGTACTGCTACATCATATACACGCTTATTTATGAACAAAAAGTGTGCGTGATTTTTCTATCGTAATCTATGAAATGAATGGTGTACGTGATCTGTCTGTACCACAAACACATTGATTATCGTTTATATACTATACAACTATCTGTCAAACTATCGTATTAAATTTAAAGAAATATGTACTTTTTTTCCATGTTTTTTTTTCTTCTGTTTTTTTTTATTAGTGTTTCTTACATACCAGATAATTTTGGTTTTTTTTTTGTAAGAAATAAAGAGGGTTTTTTCCTATTCTTGGCTATTTCCGATTTCCAAATGTTAAGAGTGAAACTAAATGTCAATTGTATATTATGTAATTTTGATCTTTAGATTTAAAAAAAAATTTCGCTGTATTGTCAGAAAATATAAATTTTTTACAGTTTGAAATGAAAATATGTATTTACATAATCTATAATCTATAATAATTATATTATACATTATATAATTAAGAAATTAGGTCATTACGGATTGTAAATAAAATAAAATGTAAATCCCCCCACAAGCAATTGATTTAAGTTTGTTATAATAATTATGATGCATACATATACATATGCATTTTTTTTCTACCTTAAAACAATTAAAGTGTAAGTATTAAAAAGCACAATTTAGATTTAAATAAATTGTGAATGCATTTTTTTTTATAATTGGCATCGAAAGTTATTAGAGCTTGATTGTCGCTTAATTCTATTTTATCATGATTCCGAATCTCTTCTATCAAATTTGACAAAGCAATGTAAAGCAATGTAAGCGGCGTCGAAAAAAAAAAAATCAAATTATAAAGAATGAAAATCTATCAAGAGGCGTGAGAAGAAGTTTAGATTTATATATATATTTCTTTAAGTTTTATATTGAAGGAGGCACAGGAGGCACAGGCACTCAACAATTTGCTCTGTAATTTCTGTAATAATAATAGAATATGGGGCTTGGTGGCCTAGTGTGCAAGAGCGTTGTAAACACTGAGGGAGTGTGTGTTTGAATCCCACAAACATCGTAAGAGTTATTTCTCCTTACGACATATACAGCTACGCCTGAAAAGGAAAGACTGTGTAAATTCCTGTTCACATTTATGTGGCAGAGAAGTGCATTAAAAAAAAAAAAATAGAATATATTAAAAATTAAAAGAAACTTTATTTAAAAAAAAAAAAAAAAACAAACATTAGTTGTGTCCATTGGAATTTGTCATAAATTTTTTGTTTTACTTTTATATATTTTATATTTATATTTTTGTACTTGAACGAAAACTTTATATTGCATACACGATATCAGTGTACACATGTGCTTGCTAATTCATGTGTGTAACTATCAATGAATTTTGTGCACGTGTGCACGTACTATAAATTAAATATCAATGTGTTTTGCCTCGAATCGATTTTATTGATATTAATAATGTTTTTTCATCGTTTATCTTTAATTGATTTTTTTACAGTTATTTGTATAGAGATTTAAAGAATGCATATACTGAATACTAGGAAATAGAAGTGATTGATTAAGTATAGTACATAAAAATCAGAAATATAAAAAAAATGAATTATGTAGTTAAATATTAAATATGTAAATAAAGTTTTTTTTATATTTAAGTATGTAGGTACGGAATCTCGTGGTGTAGAAAATTATTGTCTATGATCATTTTCAGCCAATAATGTACTTATAATGATATGATAAACTGTTAAAATTAGGGTCATCTTCAGTTATTTAATTTATTAAAAAAAGTTTTTTGGCACTACTAGTTTCGTCTACTAGAGACAACTTTCACAAAATCACTGTCAACAGATTTGAAGTTTTATTTACACTTTAAATACTAATAAAGTTTATAATAAATAACTTATGGTTTGAAGAATCTGGTATAAGTTTATAACAAAATGACCTAGTTTCATCCTTTATATGTTTGAATTCATCTTAATTGATAACAAAATAAAGTATTTTAATAATTTTTACTTCTCGTCTATTATCTATACATATTTAAATTTCTATTACTTTTTCAAATATGTAACAGTGTTGCCAACATAGTTTTTTCTGCAACTATTTGAATAAAAACAAAATTATACTATATGAAAAATCTTTTTGCTCTCTAATATATTTTATTATCAATGCTCTCTAATATATTTTATTTTTGTAAATTTTGAAAATAGGTAATCATATTCAAAACTTTTAAGATAATATTAAATTCCTTATTCATAATATGTCTACTATTCTCCTTTTTAAACTCTCACTTCTACCATTTCAATCTTAAACATTCCAAACTTACTTATATATATATATTTTTTTTACCCTTTAATATCCCAAATATTCAGTATTAAAATTTGGTATAAAAGAATGATAATGGTTTTAATTGGTTAAAAGCTAATACCAGAAAGGTTTTTCTTGATATTTTTCTATGATTTCCACCTACACCTGAAAAACAAATAACTTTTTAACAATTTATTTAACCTAATTATATTTTATCTTCACTATCACTACTAATCAATCCTCTCATAAAATTTTCTATTAATTTAAAGTCCAGTTAAAATACTTAAATTTATTTTATTTTTATCAACTTCTATATAATATCAGTGGCCTTCAATTTTTTACAGTCTTCAATTTATAAAACTAATCTTTATGACTGATGGAATTCTTTAATTGTCAAACAGTCATTTTTATTAAATGTATATTCATTTACAATTTAATGTCAAAAGCTCACAATGTTTCACTCACAACAGGTGCAAACTGATAAATGTTAATTATGCGGTTGCATAATGTACTAACTGTAAAAAAATTAAATTTTGTTTTGTGCATGCTTGCATGTGTAGTATATTGTAATTTATGAATTTT
Source organism: Poecilobothrus nobilitatus (assembly GCA_947095535.1). Classification (NCBI taxonomy): domain Eukaryota; kingdom Metazoa; phylum Arthropoda; class Insecta; order Diptera; family Dolichopodidae; genus Poecilobothrus; species Poecilobothrus nobilitatus. The sequence continues at coordinate 33,378,381 of OX352774.1, forward strand.
AAAAAAACTTCATAAAGTTAATACAAAAAATCAAACAATAAAAATACATGCTGTTTGGAAACAATTTAAATTAAAGATCTTTGTTTTTCCTTCTCTTTTCTTTAAGAATCATAACACGCTTACTAAATCGCTTTTTATTCATAAAAACTAAGCTTCAGTTTCCTTAATCATTATATTCACTGATTGCCCATTTCTAATTGCTAAACTATGAAACAGATTTCCATCCATTGTGCACACTTCTGCAAATAATGCATCATTTTACAATTTGCAGCTTTTCAAACAGAACATTTTCAGATTCTTCTCTAACATAGCTTCCAACTTTTCTCTATCATCCTCATAATCCTTTCTCTCCAATTACTCGTTTTCTCACCCAAATCTACAATAATTTTGTATGGTTTTGATAAATAATCCAATCCTAGAATTTGGGTATAGCATGTGAAAAACAAGCCACTGACAGATTATGAAACGCTGCCTATCATACAGCATATTCTATTAGTTTACATCTATTGTGAGTTAAATTGGCTATTGTAACTCAAAAAATGTAAGCTTTTGACAAAACAACTATTAATAGAAGAATTGCCTCTGGCATTAAGAGCAGTTTTATAAATTGAAGACACCAAAAGATTAAAATGCGCCACTTATTTTTTTTATCTTATACAAAAATTTTCATTACCTATTTATTTTATGTAATGTAACGATATTAATTATTTATTATCACACCAATTACTGATAGGAGTTTGAAATCAAAATCTTTCGATTGAAATGCCGGCAACTTAACGCCAGTGAATAATATTTAGGCGCAATTGCAACAAAAAATTTTAAATTATCAAACGTTTGTTGTGTTGCAAGAAAATGCAATGTTGTTAAACGTTCATGAGGAAGAATTGGTTCTTCAAATATTTATTGTTTTTTCTAAAAATATTGGTGTAACTTTATCAAACAATTCATTAAATGGACCTTATTTAACCTTAAAAAGTTATTACCGTCTAAGATAGTAAGATAGATGTACTTTTCAATTCTCTTAGCAATTCCCAATTTTCAATATCTATAATATAATTTTCTTTTTAAACCATTATTTCAGACCAATTTTTCAATTTTTACTCCTAGTTTTTTTTTTGGTAGAGCGATTAAAATAGCGGCACACGCGATCACAGTCATTTTAATACTAAACTAAAAATTACGGATGAATATTGCATACGGAGAAAATGCATGTGCATATATAGAAATCTTTAATTAAGTAGAGTTATAAATATCTTAATTTCTGCTGTCCATTTATAGTACAGAAAAAATCCAAATGGAATGGAAAACAGATTGATAAACACTTTTTCGTAAGTACACATTTCTTTAATTCTAAAATATGTATATACACTTTGAATCAATCATCATAAAATTATTTTTATCTTAGATAGCCATTAATGGAAAATGAAAAAACGAGTCACTGGAATGATTCAAAAAACCAAATGTGTAAATTGTCTTCAAATTAATCATAAATAATACAAATTGTATGCAAATGATAAATATGTACACAGTAGGTATTATGTACATATATATATGAAATTATATAATACATAAGTTTAGTAGGTATTCTATTTTATAAACTCGGGAGTCTCACTTAAAAAACATAACAAAAATCTACAAACAAACAAAATTTAAATCATAAAATGAATAATAATTAAAAAACGAACCAATAATAAATAAATAACGATGCACATGACCCGTAATGGATAGTAATAAACTTAAAAAAAAAAACAAATAAGAAAATATAAATGGATAATTGTTTTTATAAATTGGATATATACGTATTTCAGAAATGAAGAAGACAATCGTAACAAAAGGAAAAATGAAGAATTAGTTATACATTATATAGGTGAAGAAGTAAAAGAATTAATACAAATAAAAACATTTTTTTAAGGAATGATATTATCTTTCACTAATATATTATGATCTAACACAAATACGACTGTATGTTGTAACTTTTGATGACTTCGTTATAGATAGCAAAATAATAATAATAAATGGATTCATTGTTACCTTACAGTTCCACAACCCAATTCGAATAGCATTCCAGTCTTATACCTTTCTAACTCTACTATATAACCAATATACTGCGTTAGCAGTTAGAAATTTCATCCTATTATACCAGCTAAACGGAACTAATTCGTCGGTGAGAATCTGACACTACCATTTTTATGTAAGGAGTTGGATATTCTTGGTGTCTTTGAAAGAATTTCACTATCTTTGGGAGAAAAAAATTAGAAAAACTTTAAAACACATCAAGAGTTTAATGGACAGAATTAAATTAGTTCTCAAAACCATTAAAATAACAACACTTTAGTCTGCTATATTTATGTTAAATATATTAATGTTAATTTTATTTTAGATGAGGAAAAACGCAATGAGGACACTTGAGGAAAAATATAATGATGAAATATGTTTTTAGTAATATGTACTATGTATATCAGTGGTATTGCAGTCTTATACAAATATTGAAGTTTATTGTCAGAAAGTGATATCGAATTTTTTTTTTAATGCACTTATCTGCCACATAAATGTAGACAGGAAATTACACAGCCTTCCCGTTCAGGCGTGGGTGTAAAAATCGTAAGAGGGAATAATCCTTACGGCGTGTGTGGGTTTCGAACCCACACTCCCTCGGTGTTTACAGCGTATTTTATACGCTCTTACCCACTAAGCCACCGACGCCCACATATCGAATTTATAATATAGTAGATAAAAAGAATTGAGAATATTAACTTTTCCATAAATGGGTTTATCGTAATTTTATTCATAAGTGCAACTAAATTTAATTCAAGAATTTTGCCAGTTAATTTTTTTAATTTTTAAAATTATATTTAAATCATTATATTCAAACTTTTGCCCTTGTTTTATATAAAACTCGTAAGAATGTGATACTATATTTTACTATAAGGCTCATGATTCTTGATAACTTTGAAGATTTAAATTTATGATAACTATGAAGATTTAATTAAATAAAATATACTCATTTATAATGAGAACTGCTAAAATATGGAAGAAGCTTCCAACCAATTTATTCAGTCTGATAGAAATGGTTCATTATATAATTTACAACTTTTCAAAAACAATCTGCACAGGTTTGCTTCCAATTTACCCTTATACTAACTCACCCACCAATTCCTATTCTCATTACCTAAACCTACAATGATTTTATATAATAGAATACTTTCCTATAGGGTCAAAATTATAGCTTACCAAGCGATTATAAGATCTATTCTGAGCTAAAGTTGCACGGCATGATTTAACATAAGTTCATCTCTTATGGAGAAACTTAGACTTTTTGAACGCAAATGCATAAGAATATGTTTCGGTGAGACTCAAAAACCCGAAACGCAATATCTCCACTACATTTCAAATAAAAATATTTTCAATAAAGCGCAGACTATCAGAATTGACAACTTCATTGTATCTATTATAAGAAAATTCTGAAGCAGAACATATTTTATCTACAACAACAAGACAATTAAAAACTTAGATTATTGCAATGACCTGTATATACAACATGGAAAAAGGATTTATCCCTCCAGAATGGTTCATTTATTTTGAACAACATAATTATATACAAAATGCCGAAAAAGTTCCTCTCTTCTATCACTTTGAGAGAAGAGCTACAGACATTAAAATACCAACAGATAGGTACTATCAAATATGATACCGCAAAAATTTAACAAGTCATTGTCGGATAAAGACAGAAAAAAAATAGAACGAAATTTTTGGTATCTTCTATAGTAATCTAAAAAGAAGCAGCTTGCGGTTTAATTAGTTGTAAGGTAGGTTAAGGATTAGTTTTAAGTTTAGAAAGTAAGTTTAAGTTAATTTTTATCAATATGTAAAAATTATAGTTAGTTTTTTATATTTTCCAAATTAATATAATATCACGTGAATGAGGGAGGGGGGGGAGGCAGTATATTAATAAGAAATTTACTTAATTTACTGTTATATAAATTAGTTTCTAAACATGTAAAAAAATTTTGTAACGTTATAAGAAAAAAAAAATCCTTTCCTATATATTTGGATAGCATGTATAAAAAAATATATATTTCTTTAAATTAGTTTATATAATTTTATATGAAATAATTCGATCAAAAACATTTAAGCCATTTTATTTTAGAGAAATATATATTATCCCAAATATCTTTTACTTTTTATAAAATTTTCTTATTATGAACTTCTTGTATTAAAAATGAGGTTCCGAATGAGTTCCGGTTCCGATTTTCCGGTCTTTTTTTTTTTTTTGAATTATTATTATAAAAATATGTACTTTCTATTATATTATGTATTTTTCGTACATATATACATTTATATATATGCATATTTTCATATGCAATAGTTTTTATTTTGCTTTTTTTTCTGATGAATTATAATAAATTCATTTTTTTATTATATAGTCGTAAATTAAATGGGATTTTTAAAGGTTTTATAGCCGTTATTATTATTGCTTGTATTATTGTTCTTATTATTGTTTTAGTTTTTGTTGATTATTAAAAAACAAAAAAAATTTTTTTTTTTTTTAAATATTATGATTGCATGTTATGCAAATTAAAAACCGAACAAACTAATAATAATGAATTCAGTAGAATTTGTTTTTTTTTTGTTTTCTTTTTTTTTTTTTAAAGGAAGTATTAAAGGTGGTAATTGTTTTAAGTTTTTTTTTTTTTTTCTTATTTTCTTTTCTCGTCATTTATACAAAAATGGAAATCTTTAAAGAATGTTCGCTTTTCTTTTTATGCCTTTATATCCACTTGTACTTTTTTATTGCCATTTCTATATGTCTATTATAATATTCGGAAGCGGATATTTAAAGAACATCTTTAAATAAACAAAAGAAGAAAAAAAATTAAGAATTTTTTTTATTTTATTTATTTTCATTCATTAAAGGAAAAAAAATTAATCTTAACTATATATTTATTTTTTAGCACATAATTCAAAAATGTAGCACATTATTATTTAGCATACCTGTTTTCGTCTGTCCGTTCGTTTTTTTTATAAAACTTGTACAGTAATGAAATTTTAAGATACTGTAGTGAAATTATAACCATGGATCTCTGAAAAAAATTTAATTTAAAGGGACAACTTTTTTTTATACAGCATAACCTAGTCTCTCAAAGTTAAAAAAAAAAAAAAACTAAATATTTTAAAATTTTCCTCGGTTTAATATTTTATCAATATAAAAATGTCTAACGACAGAAAAATTTTATAAAGCTTTATAAATATTAAAACTTAGTAGGTATATTATTTAAATTTATCATTATTCGAAACTAAAATTTAGTAAAATTTTGATTTCTCATCCGTATTTTCGGAACGTTTTCAGTCAGAACTTTGAAATTTTGTGAGGACGTAGCTCTTTGAAAATTATAGCATTATCATAATTACATCAGAAAAAATGTTTATACTTCACACTTTTTAAAATCCCTCATGGCAAAAAATGAAAAAAATTACTATTTTTTAAGCATCTGTCACAAATTTCACAAACATCTGTCACACACATGCGTGCAAATTTATCGTATGTAAAATATAAAAATTAAATTTTACATTATATTAACATTTTTCGTATATAGTCACAATATAAATTTTAGTCACAATTCTAAAATAATTTCATTTTTTTGTTGTCTTTTTGAAAATGTGCACCTTTAAAAATCTTTGGTTTTACACACTGCCTTGTTTTTTCTTTAAATTTCCGATTATTGTTAAAAATGATTTAAAGAAACAAGAAAAAAATTTGAAGTAAAAGTAGAAATAGGTCAATTTTCTTTAGATTTATTAACCGAATAATTAAAGATAATTAGAATTAAAGAAGAAGAATAAAAAAAAAAAAAATGATTTCTTACGGTTGGATTTTTATAAAGCAATGATAATAAATAATTAATGAGCGGAATTATAAATGTTCACGATTTTTTTTTATTACTTTTTATAATATTAAAAATCATAACAGAAAAAAAAATTGCATAAGAGAAGAGCCAATCATGTTAAAAAAATATTTTTTTTTTTTTAAAATGTTTTAACTACTTATTATGTATTTTTTTTTTTTAATAAAGAGTGCATTTTTCTAGTTTAAAGAATATAAAAACAACCATCAACTAATATTGTGAGGTCTTTAATAATTATACCTGTACGTATTGTTTAATATTCCCGGATCCCAATTTTGTAAAACTATAATTATTTTACCGATCATATTTAAAAATAAAAACAATTGTTTATTTTTTTACTTTAGATAGCATATTTGTTTTTTTTTTTTCTTAAGGAAGGTCGGAATTTTAAGTAAAGAAGGTCAAAAAAACCAAAAATTTCCCTATGGTAGTGTCAGATTCTAACTGACTAAACCCACCTCCTCCTTTAGCCAATATAATAGGATGAAATCCCTACCTGGTAACCCAGTATATTGTTTAGGAAGTAGGGAGAGGAAAGAATAGAAGAAGGATGAAATATTAAATTGGGAATAGTACTGTAAGAGAACAGTGAATTCGCCTATTATTATTACTATTTTACTAACAGTGCATATTGCCATCAACAGTTACAACATGAAGTAGTATTATAACACCTTCCAGCATGAAGCAATTAATTGAATACAACCTCAATGTCACTGTATAGCAACTATTATTAATTGGTGTTGGTATTCGTTATTAATATTATTATTATTATTTACTATACATAGTCAGGGCAATTTGTGGATTACTACGTGAAGTAGTATATAATCTTCCTGCATGATATAACAAAAGATAGCTCCACTGTAGCAGTTTAAATAACTTTAAAAATTTATTATGTAATAAATGCAAATTATTTTAATGTTAACAGATTACGTATAAATTTGATATTTAAGCATTTTATATTTACCTTAAAATAAACCTATTAAGGCATTTTGCACAACGGATTGCAAGGTCTATGTGTAAGATAAGTCTATCCTCCCTGCCAAAAAACAAGAAATTTTAAATTTTCATAAATCGTATACACGAAAATTTTTCACGCAGTCAAAAAATCTTAAAAACCATTTCATAAGTCATAAATATTATTTAAAATTAAATTTAGCAATTTTTTCTCCTAAGTCATTCATTTTTTTTTTTTAATAATAAATTACCAAATTTATAAATCAAAGTTAATTTTTTACCAAAACATGAAGGCCCCATACCTAATAAATACTATAAAAAGTCCCAAAATATTATAGATTTTTTTTTTTAATTATTATTTCCAAGGATATATATATATATATGTAGCTGTAAATGTTGGAAGTTATGTTTTGACCTTATCCTTACATTGCACTTACATATTAATTTTTTGTTTTGTTACAATTATAGTTACCCCTACTTTATATCAAGCTTTTCCCATATATAAAGAAACATTAATCAAATGTATAGTTTTACACATTTTTGTTTTAATCCCAGATTTATATTAAATTTTTTTACCGAAATTTTTTATCGAAATTTTTCTCTTACAATATTTAAATACAATACAATATAATTTTTGTTTTTTTTTTTATTAAAATCCTTGCATTTTATTACATATACTTGTACATATATTATATGGATTCTTATAACAAAATTGAAAATCTCATTGAAACGTTATAAGACACCAAAACTTTATGGTTTTCGGTTTTTAACAAAAAGCAAAAACCTTCAAAATGATAAAAAAAAACTTTATTCCTCACTAATCCGAAAATTCTTCGATAACTTTTTACACTAACTTTATGTTTATTTCTTTTTTTTTTTTTTGCTTTAACTTGAATGCATTTATTTTATTTTTTAATCCCCAAATTTCATATTTTTATTAAATAGAGAAAACAAAAAAAAATTATTTATTTTATATTTTTGGTCCAATAAATATCCCAATAAATTTCTGGTTGTTATAGAAAGCAAAAAAAAAAATAAAGAGTTTTCCTGAATAAAAATTTATTAGTAGAAGTCAAATCGTTATTCAGAGTAACAATTTATATTTCTATTTATTTTGCACTCATTTTTTTCTTTTTTTCAAGTATTCTTTACAATGAAAATTGAATAAAAAAAAAAAAAAGTAATTTAAAAAATTACTTAAAAAATAATATAAAAACTAAAATTCGAAATAATAAAAATATAAAAAGCTTTTTTTAACAAAAAAAAAAATATAAATATAATATTTTTTCTGAGAAGTTTTCCTTTCAAATTTTTCATAAAGGCATCAAGTAAAACAAGTCACTGCCACAGAAAGAAGGTTGTCATCAAATTTCAAATAATACTCAAAAGTTAAATATCAAACCAATATAAATAATTCTCATTCTCTCAAGTAGCGGTCAATAACACAACACAACCATAACACAAAAGTTGGTCAATATTTAACTTTAACGCAGAATTATTACTTTAACAGCTGGTTATTTTATTTTAATGACAACCGACAACAAGGTATAAGTAAAAAAATTAAAAAAGGATATTAGTATATCAGTACAAAGAAATATAATAATATATTCAGTGCTGGACTAAGCTATAAGCAACTTAAGCACTTGATTAAGGCATCATGGTAATTGAAATTCGTACAAATAAATTTTACTCATAATGTTCAATCGTACACTGACTTGTTACGCCTAGTATTCTTATACTATTCTAGTCCGACTTCTCATTTCCATTCTTATACTATGCTAGTGGATAGTCATATATAAGTGGTTTATGGAAATGCCTAACTTGATATAAATATAAATACAAAAAAATATGGTGTTTTTTTTAAAATGCATTCTGACGATTAGTGTCAAAAATCTGAGTGTCAATAATTTTATATCGCTTCAAGAGTCCGTTTACGATGGCTGAAGTAAAATTTTGTTAATTTTTGTTTTACGTGCTTAGGAAATCTATGTGGATCTTAATCCAGACCAGAATATATTGATTTGTTATGTAAATGAACATGATCAGAAACATCATTTTTAGGAACCGATTTGCCTTGTGTTTGAAGAAATTGGATCGATTCATTTTTGACATTTTAGAATTTTATACCTCATAGGATAACACGTACAAAAATTTGTATTGTGAAAATTGTATAGCTTTGCTTTTGACAATCTACAACTTTTAAGGTGCTAGATAGCTACATTCATTCTGTTTAAGCCTTAATTGGTAGTTAAATTTATAAAAACCGCTATTGATGTAAAATCAAAAGAAAATATCTTTATTTTAGAGACACAATTCTGTTTTAGAGTTTTTGGTTCATTTAAATATTCTACTTAATTTTTTGTAATTGATTTAAAATTAAATTTCTGCCAAAATTCTGCCGGTTGGCCAATGATTATAATAGTACACTCCAACAAAAATGTTTGAAGTCTCTTACACCTGTAAAGCGCTTTTTCTGTGTAGGTGCGAATAGCTTTTTAATATCCTACGGGATAAATTTAAATAATGGCAACAAACAAAATGGCAATACAAAAAATCTTTAATTAATAAATGAACATTTATGCACAATGAATCACATTAAAAACGAGGAAGAGTGCAGTATAGTAGACTGTGTCAACTCTGGGATAGCCGTATATGAAAGTAATATATCCTGTTTCTATAAAACTTGATCATCTTTTAAAAAATTTCACATGTTTTAGTACCGACGTTAACTACCGAGATGAATTGTGGAGTTGTATGACAGTTACCTTTTTTTTTCCATGGGAATCTTCCAAAGACACCAAGAATTTCTCCCTTGGTAGTGTCAGATTCTTACTGACTAAACCCACCTCCGCTTTAGCCAATATAATGGGATGAATCCCTTACTTGCGAACGCAGCATATTGGCTAGGGGGTAGGTATAGGAAAGGATAGGAAATGGATACGGAAACATTGAATTGGGATTGGGACTGTAAGGAAACAATGAATCCGCCTATTATTGTTACTATTTTGCTAACAGTGGCTAAAGCTGTCACAACAGTTACAACATGTTGTAGTAGTATATAGTTACTACATGAGGTAATTATTGAAGGCAACCCCCACTGTCACTGTAGCGGTTACTATTATTGGTATTAGTATTCTTATTAATATTATTATTATTATTTTACTACAGAGTCAGCGCCATCAGTGGATTACAACATGCAGCAGTATATAACACCTTACTTGCATGATATAACTAAAGATAGCGCCACTGTAGTAGCTATTATTATTATTACTATTATTATTATTATTATAATTATTGTTATTATTACAATTACTTTTATTATTATTATTATTATAACTATTCTTATTATTACTATTATTATTTGTATTGTTATTATTTTACTACGGAGTCAGCGCCATCAGTGGATTACAACGTGCAGCAGTATATAACACCTTACTTGCATGATATAACCAAAGATAGCCCCACTGTAGCAGCTAATATTATTATTACTATTATTATAATTATTGTTATTATTACTATTACTATTATTATTAATATTATTAATGTTATTATTACTACTATTAATTATACGATATACATTATTACAATATAAAAGTATTACATATTTTTTATTTATGACCTGACCGGGGTTTGCACTCAAGACCCTTCGATTGAAAGGTTGCCGACTTAACCACCGCATCATGAGTCAGATATCTCACCTGAATCTATTGCACCAGTACAACCGAATTTTTACACAAGTTATTGCTCTAAAACTTCAACATCTTTTGTAAGATTTCAGACGCTAAGTTTCATAAAGTTCCAAGGGGTGCAAGAATCCTGAACCTACTGCTCTACCACACCCAAATTTCGCAGAATTTGTTAGTACGTAATTCGACATATTTTTACAAAATTTCAGACACTTAGCTTCAATAGACTCGGAGTTATTTTCAATTAAAAAGATAAGTTGTATGGCAGCTGCCCGAACCCGGCCGCCTAAAATGTTAGATTTAAGTAACGAAACTAACAATTTTGCAAAAGTGATGTAAATAAAATTTCAGTCTCCTAACTCCTTTATTTTTTAAGTTATCGTGCGGACGTATGGACGGATGGACGTACATGACTTAATCGACTCCATACCTTTGACTTTGATCCATACCTTTGACACAATATCTATAGTTCAACTTCTTTAAAGTGTCACAAAAGTAATGAGAAATCTATTATACCCTTGAACATACTTCATACGGGTATAAACATAGATTCCGTATACCTTAACATATACCTTAAAATCAATTTTTTTTACGATTAAAATACCTTGCATTTTGTATATATTAAAATTTAAAAAACAAAAAAAAAAACAAATTTTATATAATACATTTTTAAAGTAATTTATTATAACTGATATTTTATATGAAAAAATATTGGAAAATTCAAAAAAGAAAAACACAAAAAAAAAATTAAAAATCTTTTTTTTACTATTTTAATAAAATTCAATGGATATTCATTGAAAAATTTTAATAGGAGTGAAAAAATATTTCAAAAAAAAAACAAGAATTATTTAAATTTTTAATGAGATATTTTTGTTTTATTCTATATATAACTTTCTAAAGTTAGTCACGATTTATGACTAAAATAGTATTTTAAAAAATGAAGGGGTTATTTTTATCTATGAATTTATATTATTTTTATTTTTTTTTTTTTTATATTAAAATCAAAAATTGGTGAATTAAAAATTTAATATAAAAAATTATAATATATTATAATTTATTAAATTTTTTGATTTAAATAAACTGTATACAATCAATAATTGTTTATTTTTCTAGGAAATCCATTCATGGCCTAAAAATGGCTCAAAAAAAATACAAACTTAAAAAGGGCTGTTCCATCGTTGCTTTCCATATTTGACGCAATTGATTATCTCCTAAATAGGTTATGTGTAGAATTAATTTACTCTAATTATAGACAAGCTTACTATTAGGTTTCTTAGCAAACTATTGAACAATTTTCTTGAAGATGAAGATAATTAAAGATTAATACACACTTTTGGTATGATACATGGATACGAAGTAATAACCAATATCACATGTACAAATTAGGATTCATTATACATATGGAATAAATTTGATATCTTGGTTAGCCACAATATCCCAAATTGGAAATTCCAAAGCTCAAAATCCAAAAACTTAAAATTCCCGAATTTTAAAATTCAAAATCCTAAAATTTAAAAATCCAAAATTTCAAAAATTTTTTCGAGATCCACATCGACATCTTGAAAAAAAATTTTGAATGAAATAAATTAAAAAAAAAAATCATTTAAAAAACATTTAAAACAGAAAAGGTACGCCACTGAAAACTAAACAAATTATTGAAATTCTAATTTTCAAACCATCTTTAAAATCTCCCCTAATTATTTTATTTAGGCACAATCTAATAGATTTAAAATGCTTTTCGAAGTTTTAAGATTTTTATTTTTGGTATTTATGTTTAATTTCGGATTTTGTAATTAAGGATTTTATCATTTGGAATTGCGTGGTGCTCCGATAAATTTTTGGAGATGTTAATTCTTTGGATTCGCATCAATCTAATTTTAACACAATGTAATCATTTTAATATTAATGCAAAATTTAAGAGTTGATAATTTCTTTTTAGATCATTTAATTTTTTTTAAAGGACGTTTTTTTAAAAAGACTATGTATAGTACTGATGTTTTCCTTTTCGAAAAGAATTTATAGACGTTAGTTTTTAGTATATACTATTAATTAGTCAGTCTTCAATAATACACATGGTTACATGAAAATGAAAATAAAAATAATAATCTTTCCTCAACTGCCAACAAACATTCCGTTCTCTTACTGTTTTAACCAGCGTCGTAGCTACTTAACAGCGAGGTAAGGGAAAACATTAGCGCCGATTAGTAACTGAAAAAAAAGAGGTCCCAAACATTTTTTTAGAAATTCATTATGAACCTATGACTCAACGGTTTATTTAAAAAAATTTAAAAATTCTAACAAATAATTTCTTAGAAGGCTATACGCAACTATTTTAAGATTTATATTTAAAATTAAATATAGAATTGCTTCATTTTTTACGCTGCCAGTGACAGTTTCTAGGTTGAAGTAAATATAATGAAAGACTATAAAAGAAATTAAACAGCTCAAAATAAATCTTACTTTGCTATAGTTATTGAATCAACAGAAGCTGCAAATATGAATTTAAGTGATTTACTTCAAAATTTTGTTAATGCGAAAGCAAGAAAAGAAGATTTTTAAACTTTAGCATTTATTACTTTTGTTTTAATTAAAAAATGTTATTAAAATTAAAACTATCAATTTTTACTCATAAATAATATAATAGAGGGCCCAATTTTGTTGGCTGCATTAGGGCCCAAAGTTCTTAGCTACGCCACTAAAAATAGACAACTGTCTGTTAAGGCTCTTGAAAATATCATGCAATAAAAATATATTTGATAAATTGACTTAAGATATGAAATATTCTGAAAAAAAAAATAATAGGCCTTGCTCCACTACTCTTTTTTAAAGTTGATGACTTTTTTCTAGCCAAAATGAAAAGAAACATGATGTAAAATGTATACAGTACAGAAATATAAAAAATTTTCACGTTTCGGAACATTTTTAAAATTCTAAATTTCTTTATTTAAAACATTTCTAAAATCCATTATGATAATTTTCTTATTATCTATATTATGCATTATTATTTTATAATTTTTATTTTAAAAATTTGATTAAAATTAAAACTTTTGCGTCATAACAAATAAACAAAGAGACTTTAACTACAAAAAGTTGTCCCGCATTAACATTTTTCAGATACAACGACAACCACTTTTTGTTCAACGGTTCAACGACTTTTTTCGGAAACAACTAGGTACTTTTTTTTGGAAAAAAAAGTCGTTCTTCCGTCTCTATTGCTCGCATGCGTTTTTCGTATTTTTTCATTACTTCTTCTACAAAAAAGACATTATCACTTTTAAAACAGACTAGTGAAGTACGGACTCATATGTTGAGGTTTTAAATTTAAAAATAGGTACAGTCAAACTTCCGTAATTCGAACACTCTGTAATTCGAATTTTTTTTATTTCGAACAAAATCTACGATCCCTTGCGTTTCTTGCAATTTTTATACAAAATAAACTCGTATAATTTGAATTTCTATAAATCGAAGACATTTTCTTGGCACTTTTGACAATAAAATTTCTATAAATCGAATTTTTATTCGAAAAAATATAGCAAAATGTACTTTTATTGTCAAAATTGGTTTGCTGACCAATAATATCGAATATGGTTGATGATTTATTTGCTGATTATTTGTAATTGGTAAAATGTGTATTATAGCAGTTATTTTTCACGTAGTTATCTTCAAAGATCAACTTTGTAGATTTTATTTAAAATCAATAAACGTAGAGATTATAAATAATTAAATAAAGTCATTAACAAACGTATTCAATCTGTTTTTTTTTATTTATGAAAATCCAAATATTTTAAACGACAAATTAATATGGTTGTGACAAAATTACTTTTTTTTTTTTTTGAGACACGTATGTAGAAAATTTACGTTCTATTTTTCATTGTTCAGAAAAATTACAAATACAACAAAAAACAAAATAAAAACAATTTTATTCTAATTTCATCATAAAATTAAATATTAAACATTTTAAAAATAATTAGGCTACTAAATTATTATAACGCTTAGATAATAATTTGTTTTTTTTTATTTTATTTTAAATTTTAATCCTAAACAGCATAATTTAAAAAAATTTTTTAAAACAAAAAAAAATTTTCCTTTACGCTCTAAAAATTTACTTTTTTCACCTGCTCAAATAATGTAAAAACAAAAATGTTTTTATCCCTATTAATGATGGTACTCTGGTTACCTACAAAACAAACAAACAAACAATAAAAATATTAGTTGTAACTAACTATATTATGTATTCCAACACTGTAAATGTAATTTTTGAAAAGAAAAATTCAGTACATACCTATGTAGGTATACATAACAATTTCATACAAAATTAACTAAACCCATAAAAATAATTTTAATATTAGTTCTATACATTTATTTATTATTTTAATAATTAGGACATTATATAAATTTTTTTTTAATAAACTGAGGTTTAAGATTTTCAGCAACAGGAATTACACAGTTAAACGTACGCAACGACGCACAACGATGCGTTCAATGCAAAATAAAAGTAAAACAAAACATTTGTACTAAAATAAAAAAAAAATCAGGAACTAATAGAGCAAAATACATAAAACAAACAAAAACAAAAAAAAAAAAACCAAAAACAAATATGAAAAATACCTTCATAATCATACATATATTACATACATAATATATATATAACATGAAGATCTCGACAGGCCAATCGGCAAAGACCACCCAGAAAACTTATAACTTTTGTTTCAGTTTTTTAACCTTGCAGTTATCAGGGAAAAAAAAATAAATAAAACTACAATAAAAATAAAAAACAAAAGGAAAAAATTATAGTTTAAAACGTGCCAAATGTGAAATACATGTTTGTAAATCATTTTAAATAAAGAAAAAAAAACAACTCAAGTAACTACATGTATTTTTATGTTCGTATACATATACATATGTAAGTATGTATAAAATATATTTATAAGTAGATATTCGTATATGTACAGTTTCATAAAAACAAGAAAAAAAAAACAATTATTCATTCTGAAAAGTAATTATAGTAAAATAGCACAACTAAATAAAAACACAAAATAAACAAACAAATAAATTGTATATAACAATATTGACAATTTCATTTATTATCGTGTTGTTTTTTTTCTTTGTTATTGCTATCCTTTTCTAACAAAGCATTTTTCCATGTTTGAATATGACCAATATTATACTAATATACAGTATACTGGTATATTTGTATAGTACCTACATGTGCAAGATTATAATATTTTTTCCTTTATTATTATAAATATATGTATGTATGTATGTATATATGTGTTTTAATTTAGTTTTCCGATTTTTTTTTTTTATTTTCCTGTAAAAACATTAAAGTTTCCTCCAAAGCCCCATTGCTTCTTTTGTAGGTAAATAACTTAACTGACCCCAAAAATATGCTTTATTAATTAAATCTTAAACAAAAGAAAAATTTTTTTGATTCAAGTTCGCACCTACACAAAAAACAAATTTTTAGTACATTTTGAGTTCAACTTTATTTAGATTTTTATTTTGGGTTTTTTAATTCTATTTCTTTATCTTTTTGCTTTGATGTACTTTATATTATTTTGAGTTTTACTTTTACTATTTTATTCGCATTTTCTATTTGATTCTTTTTCTTCTGTGTTTTCTTCAATATTGTTTTCTTTATTTTTTTATAAAATACTTAAAACGCAAAATATTTATAATTTTTATTTTATTTTATTTTTTTTTTTTAAAGAAAATAACAAAAATAAAAACAAATTTAGAATCTGTCAATCAAAATATTTGAGCTGTCAATCAATTTAATAAAATATATAAATTGTTTTCATTTCTGTTTTTGTTTTTGTTTTTTTCTTGTTGTTGTTTTCTAAATAAAAAAAAAAAAAAAAAAAAAAAATCAGTGCTATTTGCTATGTTTAAACTACTTCCCATCGGAAAAATTTATATTACATTGTTATTTATTGGCGCTCACAAAGTTAATTTTTGTTTTTCAATATAATATTCTCATGTCATAATTATAGGTACGTTATGTACGTACATATGTATGTACATAGTACATACAAATGTAAATAATGTATATATAATCACCACATATTATGGAAATTGTTCTTGTTCTAGTTTTTTATAAATATAAGAAAATAAAATTGTTAGCTTAAATTTAGTAAATTCTATGTACATTCTGAAATTAGACAGTGATTGTACTATTCGTATTTTATGATAAATGAAATAGAATAAAAAATATTTAATGAGTCCATGAACTCCAAAGGTTTTTCGGCCTTCAGTCTAATTTTACAATTTATTAAAATTATTCTAATTATTGTTCGCCATATACATACATATATTATATATGTATGTACGTTCTCAGTGCACAATCTATATTTATTCATTATTGTTAGTATAAAGAATACTTAGAAAGCAAATTAACCGTAAACTGTGTTATTTTCTTATATCTAGTCTTATATTTATAATAAGTTTTAGAAAAATCAAAAAGAAAAATAAAAAAAAAAATTAAATGTAATAAAATAAACTTTTAGGGCATTTTTCTTAATTCTTACAAAATTCGCTCAAAACAATTAAAGGTTATAAAAATAAAAACCTGTTTTCGTGGGTTTTTATTCCTTTAGTAATAAATTCAAATCTTTCATAACAAAAAAAAACATTAAACAAAACTTTGTACAGAAATACATAAATTTTGTACTAATTCGAAGTATTTCACTGAAACTATTTTTAAATTGCCAGATTGCATACTTATGTGAGCAAACAGTTTATTTTTAAATATTTAATTTGTATTAAAACTAAATGATTAAATAAAAATAATAAAAGACACACTTTCAAGCTTTTTTTTTTTTTCATAATCATTATATAGAATAATTATATAGATAAGATTATAGGGTGAATCATATAGAATAGGGTGCATAATGTTCATTAAACAAATTCAAAAATATAAAAAAACAAAAATGAATTATTCTTAACACACAAAGGTGAAAAAACTCCACTTTATTACAGCAGGTTTACTTTTAGATTTAAGAAACAGAACAGCACAATTAATATACAATAGAATAACACTTATAAATATATATAAAGTCATACCGGATAGAAATTTTTATCAAAATAAATTAGAAATAACCCTATAATAAATTAAAAATTATTTTTATAATAAAAATTATTAAGAAATTTTCCAGTCATAATTTTCATAGTATGTACATTATATGGAATCTTCCCTTGCATTTATTTACAACAGATTTATTTAAGAGATAAATAAATGAAAAAACAAAAATATATAAAAAAAAATTCCATTCTTACAATATACAGTTTATTAACATCTCATCAGATACATGGTGAGTATTAATATTTTATGTAATTAAGTATGTATCTATGTTTGCATTACATATTATAAAAAATAATATGGATTCATTATCAATATAGGAATTTTTTTTTAATTTGGTACTTTAGATTTAATATATTGAAAAGGATGTTTATTTTGTTTTTGTTATATTTTTTATTTTTGTTTTTTTATTTATCATTTTTATGAATGGAATTTTTTTTTTATTTTTTTTTTTGGTTATGTTTTTAAATATAAGACTAGTAGAGTAGAGTGTGATATTCATTTGTTCAGTAATAAAAATTAATAAAAAAAACAAAACAAAATTGTTTTGTTGTGAAAAATTCAATTTTATTTATTTTTTATCTGTTTACTTGCCTTTTAAAAATTAAAAATAATTATTGTTTTTATTTTAGAAAAGGCGGACAAATCTTAATTTTGGCCTAGTGTAACATTGTTTAACAATACCTTAATGACTCATACTTTTAACAAAACAAAACTACGATCCCAACATAGTTTCTTATAGAATAAGTTTTACAAAAGTTTCTTATTATATTTTTATAGTTATATTTTTTCGGGTAGGCCGAAGCCTTTCTATTATTATGTTTTAAAAAATAATTTTAACTTAATAAAATCTAGATTGAAAAATCATCATAAAATAAACTAGTATGTTACTCTAAAGCTTTTTAAATGCGCATATTTTCGCAAAAACAGTTCTGAGTTGTAATTTGCTCCAAAACATTTGTAAATTTTCTAAGAATTTTATATATAAAATAAAAATAGGGGCCTCGGTGAAAATAAAAATAGAGGCCTAGTCGGTAAGAGCGTATAAAATACGCTGTAAACACCGAGAGAGTGTGGGTTCGAATCCCACACACGTCGTAAGAGTTCTTCCTCCTTACGACATTTACAGCCCCGCCTGAACAGGAAAGGCTGTGTAATTTCCTGTCCACATTTATATGGCAGGGAAATGCATTAAAAAAAAAAAAGAAAAATTGTGAAAAATTAAAAAAACACCTTTTTCAATTTTAATGAAATCCTATATAAATAAAATAAGGTACTATTGTAAAAACATAAGGTTAAAGTTTAAATTTTTGCGTTTTACTCATAAAAAAATTTCCCAAATGCCTAACAAGTTACATGTCTCTAAAAATAGCAATTTTCCAATTTTTGGTGCCTAAATAACACATAATCGGAGGAAGGTACAAAACAAATTTTTAAAGTTACTTGTACTAATTCTAAAAGATGTTTCTTTCCTCAAGATTCTTCTGTAAAAATGTTCAAGATGGTAAACAGAACCTGAGTAAATATACACAGTTTTTTGCCAACTTTAACAGGCGATAACTGTAAAGTAATTATTAAAACTTTTAAAAAACCTCTTCTTTTTTTAATCAACAAAATTACTTACTTAGTTTGAAGGAAATCTAGAATCTAGACCTTACCTACCTTATCTTACCTACCCTACCTCATTATTATTTAGGCAGGTTTTACATCTGAAATAAGAAATATATCAAAAATGTTAACATTTGTCAAAACATTTGTCATATATCAAAAATGTTAACCTAATTTTTCAACTGAACTTCTCACATATCTATACATTTTCATATCTATACATTTTTCATTTTTGTAGAAGTTCAAATCATGCAAAAGAAACAGTAAGAATTGAAGGGACTATAATTGTAGAAATAAGGATTCTATGAACACAATATTTTAATGACATTAAGCCATTAAGTCATAATATGCGAAATTAGATTTAAAAATATATTAAAGAAATGTGTATAAGTAGTAATGAAACGAAATTTAAATTAGTCGGGAATCTAATGACAATCAATTTAATAGTTCTCCAGCGTTATTTTGCAAGCCACGATATATTCTGGATTTATGTATGTTAAAAAAAGGAACTGCATTCAATTAGATATACCTATGTAATACATATGTATATAAACTATTAAAACAGAAACCTTTTTAAATTCGAAGACACTTTTAGCTCTAAACAAGACAAGATATAGCTCTAGCATACTACATTATATTCATAATGATGTAGGGCTAAAAAATAAAATATTTCGAACAGTTGTTTTTATAATTCTGATTCAAAAATTCGTAATAAATGGTGTCAAATTGTTTATGTAGATGGGAAAACAATTTTAAACAATAAATTTTATGATAAATGAACATAAATATAAAATAAATTTGAATAATTTTCTTTTCATATTATACGTGCATCCATACATACATACATACATAATTTATTAACTATTTTTCTCTTCGAGTTTATTGATACAAAACTTGAAAAACTTTTCTGTTTTTTTAGCTCTAGGTAGGTAATATGAAAAGAATGTGTAATAACATAACATCAGTTATAATCGTCAATCGATTGCAAAATTTCAAATCAATTGCAAAATTTCAAAATATTTATTACAGTTTTTAACTGTTATACGTTTGACATAGCATTACTGTTTTTATCTGTTTTACGATTCTGTTTTTATCTACATTTTCTTATGACCAAACATAAATGGCCCAAAAAACTTTTTTAATTTGTTTTCGTTCAAATTTAAAAAAATATAAATTAAAAAAAAAAAATTTTTTTTTTTGCAAATTAGGAGTCATAAAATTGTAATTTAATGCAACTGTCATTAAATACGTCCCGTTATAATGTATTAATGTCAATTTGCATTATTGGATCTCATCCGTGTTTATTTTATTTAGCAGAAAAATTTCCTATAAATAAAATAAGTACACATAAAGTATACATATGTAACTCATTTTTTTTTTTTCATCAAATATGTACTTAAAGTTAATAAATTTCCTGTTTACCTCAAAAAACAAAATAAGAACCAAAATGAAAAAAAAAAAAAACACAAACAAAAAATCTATTTTTATATTGCAATTTGCCGCCAGGTGTCTTTTTATTCAAAACAAAAATTATCCATTAACAAATTTAATGGGTCATTAAAAGTAATAAAAAAAAAAAACAAAAACAATTAACAATTTTTTTTTTTAATACATATTATATGTACATATGATTTTGTTTTTAAAATGCGCCAAATATAAAAACCAAAAAACAACCAAGTAATCATAAAAAAAAATTTAAAAAACAATTTTTTTTTTCTATTAAAATATAATTTTTCAATTAAAATGCAAACTAGTACCTACATACCTCTTAAAAAACAAAATAAAAAATATACGACTCAATTTTTCGTTTTTCTTCTTTTTTATTTTTGGTGTAGTTGCTGATAGAAAAATTGACGAGTGCAGTTTTGTTTATTTTCCAAACATATCGACAACAAAAAAAAAGTATTATAAAAAAAAAAATTAAACTTTCCATTAAGTTCTTTTTTTCTACTTTTAATTTTTGTTTATTTTCAAAAAAATGCACTCAAAATTAAATACAAATAAAGATGAAACATAATTTTCGCTAAGAATGCATTAATTTTATTCTCATCTTTTTATCCCTCAAATATTCTTAACGTCAAATAATTGTACATAATATGGAATTATATACAACTGGTCTGGTTATTATCGAGTATGGACGAGTCAGAAACGCAACTGACGCGACTCACAAAGTAAAAAAGTTACATCAATTTATAGATGCAGTTACAGAACGCCCGTGAAAATAAAGCCCGCGGACGTTAGTTCCTTTTTGGATTGGAATTAAAGTCCCTAATTAAAATGAATTAAAACCAGCGGCCTTTAATTCCTTTTGAATTGCAATTAAGGCCCGCACTATTTTTTGTTATTAAAAGAAGAGAATTATAAAATATGTAGAGCAAACGCGATAGGAGGGATTTTAGATTTTTCGATAAAAATTGAGGTATATAGCTTTTTTCCAAAATATTTACTAATATGTATATGTGCGAGATTCTGAATTAGGAGGGATTTTAGAGTCGGTTACAAAATCAGGGTTATATGCTTTTTCCAAAATATGCATATAAGTAATACACCTATTGTTAGGGATTTTGAGAGGGATTTTTGAATTGAATTCAAAATCAGAATTATACGCCTTTTACAGAATATTTAGATATATGTGTATGCAAGTTATGAATTAGGAGATTTATATACATATTCTGGAAAAACCGTATAACCCTGATTTTGTAACCAACTTTAAAATCTCTCCTAACACAGAAACTCGCTTATGCATACACATATCTAAATATTATGTAAAAATCCCTCCCAAAATCACTGAGGCCTTAACAATGAGACAAAAGTCCCATGGGACTTCTGGCTGATTGAAGTGAGTCAAAGATTCCAATGGGACTTTTGACCATGGAAATTCTGACGTGTCACCAAATAAATGAAATACTCATGATAGTAACCTTTGTGTTACTCAGTATGGGCTTTAATTCTTTTTCGAAATGGACTCAAAGCCCACGATCTAGTGGAATTAAGACCCGTAGGCTTTAATTCTTTTTTGAAAAGGATTTAAAGCCCACGGGCGTTAATTCTAAATCTCGGGCGTTCTGTCACTGCACCCAATTTATATTTTCACCTACCTAGGACCTAGGATTTTTTAGATTTTAGAACGTTATATATTTGAATTTGTTTACAAAAAAAAAACTGAATTTTTATTTTGTGTCAGACATTTTGTTTATTGCATATAATTTAAAAGAAAAAGAATGTAAATAATTTAGAATAAAAAATAATAATATTTACAGGTTCAGTTTATTTAATCATTATTTTCACAAAGACGTTGATTATTGGATTGCAGCTCTATATAATACATGATTGTGAAACACAAGCATTATTTTTGTATGTGATCTATATTACCTTATACAAGAATTATTTATTATTCTTTATATTTTTATATTACGATATTAATTATTACGATACAAATTATTATAATATAAATTCCAAATATTCGATGTGATGTCAACTGATTGACCGGGAAGCTGAGACTTCTATATTAGATCGTTGGAAATTAAATCACTACACCAGTCAGATATTAAATAAACATTATTTTTATTTGAATACCGCATAGTTATACAGTACAACTATAGTTTTTTTTATAAATATTGACTTTATGAATGAATTTTTTTTTTTGCTATATAATTTATCTTGTTTTTTTTTTATTCCATTTCATTCAACTCGTGTAAGGCTCACTAAATTAATTTAAAAAATGAAAATAACAATAAAATATTATAATAACCGTATATTGACTATTCCGTATGAATACGTAGAATACACGAAATGAATAAATTGAAAACTTAAACGTAAACAAAAATTGTGCGATGAATTGAATTGATTTGAGCGCCATTTCTTTTGTTTTAATTTTTTTTTTTTTTTTATTATTAAAAACAACATTGTATCTATTAAAAAAAATCATAAAAAATAAGAAATTAAAAAAGTAAAATAAAAATTACAACTTTGTAAACAATTTTTTTTTTATAGAACCAAATAAATTTAATTAACAAAATGATTAAATAAAATTTGGTTGCTAGAGGTTTCAAAAAAACAATTCTCAAAATTATAATCTATGTACAACAAGCAATGGCGAAGTTTAGATAAATTTTAACTAAGTACATTTATACATTTGAAACAATGAATCAATTCAACTTGTTTTAAATTATTTCTTTTTTTTTTTTTGTTAACGTTTATTAATTTAAAATATATGTATATATGTACATATACACATAATGTAATACATGAGTACGAAAGAGAAAAGTCTAGACTTGTACGATCCAATGTCATTTAAAAAGATCTCAGGCAAATGTAATTATGGATTAGAAAAATTTATCAGATATTGTTTTGAAATTTTGAATTAAGCCAGATAACATTAGATAACGATATATACTCGTTTCTAATTCTAAGGATGTTTTCCATGGTATTGTATAAATACTTGATCCTTATCCTTGATCCTATACTTTCCGAAAATATTATGTACTGTAGATCATCATCATGTAGAGTTACATCAATTTATTTATTTATTATCTTTCAATTTTAGCACATTTTCAAAAAAAAAAAGGTACTTATTAGTTTCACCCTGTCCTTGAGTCTGTTTCACTCTTTATAAAAGTTTTAAGATGGAGCAATGAAATTTTATTCATGTATAGGTTTCATTGAAAATATTTTTATACCGTTATATCAAATCCCAATTGTAGAAAATTTTAGTTCCTCAGTATCTTCGGAATGATTTCCGTTTCAGAATTTTTGAAAGGAAGAAGACTTTTGAGAATTGGTTGAACCTATCCCAAGAATATCGTTTGTACTTTCCCGATTTTTCACTACTATAAGAGCATTAGACTTCCAAAAATTTAAAATTGATTATTGTAAATAGCTATACAAATTTCTCATGAGGACAGGACATAAAAATTAATTTTTACATATTGAATTTTTTATGTACGTAAGAACTCAAAAGACACCTTCTTCAATTTTAAAGAATCTTATAAAAACAATTTTTTCTTTTTTTTTTAATGTATTTCACTGCTAAATAAATGTGGACAGGAAATTACACAGCCCTTCCTGTTCAGATGTGGAAAGAAGGAATATGTTGTAAGGGGAAATAACTCTTACGACATGTGTGGGATTCGAATCTACACTCCTTCGGTATTTACAGCGTATTTTATACGCTCTTATCCACTAAGCCATCGAGGTCCCTTACAAATAATTATAAAAGTTGATAACACATATAAAAATATAATATTGGAACTTTAATTTTTATGTTTGACTTATGACAAATTTCCACAGGTCTCCAAATCAAATGGATCTAAGAATACCGAATTTTCATTTTTTGACTATACATATAGGAATATATAGGAATCATATATAAGCAAAATAATAACATTTATTTTTAATTTAATTTATCTCAATTCTCAAAGAATTTACACCCTTCGCCAGATTCTGAAACGTTCAAAACAAATTGCCAGATTCTGACTGGAAACGTTCCGAAAATTCAGCGGAGCCAAAATTTTATAAAATTATAATTTTGCATAACGATAAATTTAAATACTAAATTGAAATAAAACTGCAAAAATTTTCTGTCGTTTGAAGTTTTTAGATTGGAAAATTATTAGGCAGAACTGAAGGTAAAAAGCAAGTGAAAATAGTTATTTCACCATCTTTGAGAGGTTATAGCTCTGCAATGGATGGGGTTACATTAAAACATTATAATATTTATTTTTTAATTAACTCCATACTTAAATGGTGTAAAAAAAACTTTTGTAAATAAACAAGACTGACGAATTGATTGAAACTTATAGGCAAATTTTTCAAAAATATTGTGAAAAATGTGCTAAAAACGCATGCATACTGCGTTACAGCTACATTATCAGGATAAACACTCTAATTTGTTTCTAGACTTTAAATAAATTAGACTTTAGAATCAGAAAAAATACATATTTTAACTCCTATTATTTAAAACAAGGAATTATTAAGGTCCCATATTTATTAAATATAAGCAACTATCAAAATATATAAGTTACATCTAAGACCAACATCTAAGAAGCAAAAACAAAAAATTCAATTCTTTCATTCATTCTAATTTCTTCGATTTTCACTCTAAAAAGGTGATTTTTAAATGAAAAGATAATATTTTCTTTTTTGTTATAATGGTGTCATGATATTTTTAAAATATCAAATGTAAATGACATTTTTAAATTAAATTTTTTTTTTTTTTTTTAATTATTTTTGCAATAAACAAACAGTTCACAAACCAATTGAAAAAAAAAAAAACAAATACTCAGGTTACAGGGAAATAAAAAATAAAATATTTTAATGTTATAAACATTCTTTATTTTTTATTTTTTTTCTGAACCAAGTCCAAAGTTCATTCTTAAAAAAAGTACATATGTACCTACATAATGTATTATGTATAATACATACATATGTACCTATACAATATACATATTATAAAAAAAGAATAATTACATAAAACTAAAAATAAATATCTACATAATATTTTTAATTATGTTTTATTAAAAACACAACAGAAAGAAAATACAAAAAAAAAAAAAGAAAAACTCTAAAAAAAAAAACAAAACAACACAACAATTGAAAAACTTCAGACGTAATGTGACACATTTATTTTTAACACCTATATTTCATTTAAAACAAAAAAAATTTAAAATATTTAACGAAAGTTGAACAAAAAAAAAAAAAAGAAAACAAATTTTTTTTTTTTTACATTTTTTGTTTACTAACAAAAATTCCAATTGGAAAAAAGAAGCTCGTGTCTTGTCTAAAATTACATGCTTAGATAATCATATGTATGTATTTTTAAACATATTTATTTTAATTTTATTATTTTTAGTTTATTGGGGTTCTGTTCTAAATTTATTTTAATTATTTTGCAAAAAAAAAATAAAAAATTTAAGGTTCTATAATATAGGAGGTGTGAGATAATGTCAATTGCTATAAGTCCCATGGACGTAAATGAATAAGTTGAATAAGTTCTAATCTAAGTTCTAAGTTCAAAAGTTCAATAAAGTTTACAAAAACAATAAACGTTTAAAGAACAATGAAAAAGAAAAATGTAGTTAAATATAATATGCCTTTTTAACTTTAAATGAAAACCTTTTTACTTTAAGTGAATATTTTTACTTTAACTTTTTAAAGACTTTTTTACTTTAAATGAATTTTTTTGTTTTTTTTAAGTGAAGACTTTTTTATTTTAAATTGTGACTGGATTTTATTTGGTGACACCCATGGGACTTTTGTCTCATTGTTAAGGCATCAGTTATTTTGGGAGGGATTTTAGAATTAAATTCAAAATCAGAATTATACGCCTTTTACAGCATATTTAGATATATGCATATGCGAGTTTCTGAAAATTAGGACAGATTTTAGACTTGGTTACAAAATCAGGGTTATACACTTTTTCCAGAATATGTATATAATCCAAATCAAAACTCGCATATGCATATATCTAAATATTCTGTAAAACGCGTATAATCCTGATTTTGAAAAAGGGGATACCCTAATTTTTATCCAAAAGTTTAAAATCGCTCCAAATGCGTTTGTTCTACATATTCTATTACTCTCTTCTTTTAATGAAAAAAAATAGTGTGGGTTTTAACTCCAACTCATAAGTTATTGCATATTGCTCATAAGTTATACATAGACTTTTTGTCTTGTAGCATAAGTCCATTTAAAAATGGACTGTATATCCATAGAACTTAAGTTAAATTTAAAAACCATTTAAGGGGTCATAAGTTACATGGAAATTGTGGTCGCTGACATTGCACTACAGTACACCTCCTTTATTTATCAGTAAATTTTAAAGTGATATAATATTATACATTAGACACAATATACCTATATTTGATTAATTAATTTCTTTTTTTTGGATCATATCTTATAATTGATGTAGATAGATGTAGAATTTAGAGGGACGATATGTAAGAAAATAAAGCTAGCAATAGTATGAAATAAAATATATAGGGCCAAAAGTTTTAAATAAAATTTTAGTAAATAGCCTTTCACTATTTAAATCTAATTGAAATAATGTATGAGCTTTAATTTCTTGTGTTTTATCTTAAAAAAAAAAATTCCAATCTATATAAGGGGAAAATGTCAATATCAATATTGAAAATTTCTCAATTCAAGATTACTACTAGGGCTTTAACGATCGTCATACCAAACTTTTTGTATGAGGCACTCATATACTAAGGGAAAAATGTAAGTTTTCGAAATATCGGTTTCTTTTTAAATACCAAATAACAAAACAATATTTATCTATTCTTTATAAGGATTAAAAAATATCCTGTTATTTTCATTGACATTTTCAGAATTCTTTTTTTTTTTATTTTTATCAATTTGATCAAATCAAGCGTTTAGAAAGAATTCTCCATTTCGAACTATGAGCGTACTATGAGCGAATAACATTGTTGCATCCGCTAGAGGGGCACTCTTTTATTTTGCGAAAATCTACCCCAAAGGCAGATGAACTACTCAGATGTGGTCAACACTATATGATTAATCTAGTAAGGGGAAACTATCTGATTCCATTTACAATCTGAGAGTAAGTTACAATATCGCTATAGGCCCTAAATAAGATATTGGAAGTAAAAGAAGAATGTTGAATTCTAAGTGTAACTTGAACGGTATATGTATAACCTTAATGTTGTGAACAGGATGAGCTTAGTCATCAACCGAGCACCTATAGGCTAAGTTTACACTTTTCATGCTTAATCCGCTTCAGGAAGACAATTGTCTTCACAAAGTAGATTCTTTATTATTACTTTTTATATGTATGCGTATTTAAAAAAAAAAATTTGAAGAAAGTGGCATATAAAATTGTCAAAAAATGAATGTATTATGTAGTTACATAAAATTTTTCTGACACTCACAAAAAATTTTTATTTCATTTTGTCTTTGTATTAGTAGATTCTTTTTTTCAACTCTAAAATTTCTGGTGTAAAAAAAAGAAGATTGAAATTTTAAAACTACAAAACCACAAAATTAGTTTATGGGAAAGAAGGGTGAAATGTAATAAAAAAAGTAGATTTGAAAAGACCAGGGTACTGTGTAAACGAACGGATAAAATTGTAAAATATCAAAACAGCCAGGTATCAGTTTTCTTCAACACAAAATACAAATCGTAGCAAGTATTGTGATAACATAATTTTTATTTGTTGTCAAAATAGGGAATAAAAATAAAATATTTTTATAAGGATTCACACCTACAATGAAAATGGTAACAATCTTGAAAATATATTTTATGTAAAATATATGTACTTACTTTCATACATACATATGTATATCTACATACTTAATTAAAATTTTTGAGTTGGATTGGAAGCTGAATTTTTGATACATACATATAAGTACATATGTATGTCATAGAAAATACTCTAAATTTTATTTTAAGATACAATTATTTGAGCTAATTAATATTTCATAATGAAAACTTGAAATGAAAATATGTAGGTAAAAAATGGGCAATTTTTCTCAAAAAAAAAAATAACAATAACATAAAACATAAAACAAGAACAAAAAAATCTTTAAAAAATGCATAATTTTTCAAAACATAGTCAAGTGTATGTGTGTGTATAAAGATCAACAATAATATTGTTGCCAAAGTAAAAGGTATTCTGCCTTAAAGTTAAACTAACCTTTTATATTAGAGAGCATGCAGCACCCATCAGAGTAGCACAATGATTTTCTAGAAAGGGGTTATAAAGTGCAATTTGAGACTTTTATCTTTTCGAATTCACAAGGAGAGGTTTTTACTAATAAATAGTATTATAAAACCAAATAAATATTTTTGTTTTGGTTTGAAATTGCATTGAAAGCCTATTTTCATTCAATTTTAAAAAATGGAAGAGAAAATTATTAGCTTCATTGCCTTATTCTAATTTGAAATAAGAATATATAAGACACTAACACATTTACAAGCAATAAAAAGATTTTAAGTTAAAAAAAATCCTAGTATTATAGCTGAACTCTTATCGAAACAATAAAAATTAAGCGGACAACGTGTTGCTTTAATATGAAAACCACCAAAAATTAATTAACTTCTGTATTTCATCCCTGCGATGATTATACATGGATGACTACTTTCATTGTTGCTATATATTTTTGTATTGCTTTCCATGTATTTAAATTTTGAATTAGTATTCCTGCATTCGTATAAAGGAAAAATTTCGAACTTCGAATTAAAAAGTTCGAAATTGTTGAAATTTATTTATTTATTTATTTATATACAGGTACCGTGGTACATAAATGTTACAGGTAGCTATAACCCCTGTTTCCTGGTAGGAATGTGGGGTGTACGAAATATTATGTGATATATTTAAGTATTTATATATTTGCGATATATGAATATTTTTTTTTTTTATATTATAATTATTGTAGCCAGCCGGGAATCCAACCCGAGACCTCTCATTCCCTTATGAATGAGAAGCGGAGCATCAACCACTGCACCAATATGGCTGGATTAATTGTTGAAATGAAAACGATCATATTATATAGGTGTACTAATACATATTTTATAATTTTATTTTATTTTAATTTTTTGGTGTTTTTGTTTTTTTTTTTTTTTTTTGTCGCATAAATACTTATGTTAAATTAAAATATACATAAAGTAATAATAATATAAAAAAAAAAAAAATAAATAAATTTTTTTATATTAAAACAAGTACAAATCATCAGACCGGATAGGAATTGAAAATAAAAATAAATTAAAAAACAAACAAATCACGAAATAGGACTGGTACTGTATTAGATACTAATCTTAAATTATTTTTATTTTATTTTTTTTTTTTTTTTTTTATACTTTTCAGATTTATGCATGAAAGCACAAAAAATCAGATTTTTTATTGATTGTTAAGTTAAAATTTTTTATTTTCCACATACATATTTACAAAACAAAAAAAATGTATCTTTTGAATTTTTAATATTAAAAATGCAGGAAATTTTTTATTTTTTGTTTAATCCAATATTTACTTAAAATGAACATAAACATTAAATTACTTACTATAGTTGATATAAAATTAAAATCAACGTTATTTTTAGTTAGAAAATTAATTAGAATAAAAGTAAATATTTTTTTTTTTTTTATTCTGATAACATGCTTCATATAATATTAGCAATCAAAAGTGAATATTAAAGTAAAATGTATAATGTCTACCTATAACAAGTGAATCACTGTTGAATTGGTGCATTAATAACTTCACACTAACTAAATTAGTAGCCAGTAGGTACTATAAAATAACATGTAATATTTTTTTTATGTTTTAAAATTGGTTCACTGCATTTTATTTTACTAGCTGTATTGAAACATTAAGTTCTACATACAACAACAAAATTCTATATAAGCTTAGTTTAATTAAAACTAGGTTATTATAACATAAAAACCTAGTTAATTTACCGTTTTGTGAAAACCAAATTTTGCATGATATTTCGTTTTTCATAACTTCGGCACCATTTTAGGTAGGGACTTGAAATTTTTAGGTAAGAAAGAGCATTTAGAATTAGTATAAGTTTCCTCAGAACATTTTTGTACCACCCATTATTATACCCTACATGTATATATATTCTGAATCAGGATTACCGCCGGAGTCGATTTAGCGATGTCCGTCCATCCGTCCGTCCGTCCGTACGCACGATAACTCAAAAATAATGATGCTATCTTGATGAAATTTATACTGTAGGTTAACAATGACTAAGGTAAAGCGGGGATTGTAAATGGGCGAAATCGGACCATGCGTTCGAGTACCTCCCATACAACTTCCAAAACCTAATACGCATATTTTCGAAATTAATAAAGATAGAAACTTAAAATTTTGTACGAGGGTGTGTTTTTCTGAATCCCTGATATCTCCAAAATTTGAGATGAAGTGGAGTGGTTGTTCGGGTACCTCCCATACAACTCCCAAAACCGAACATGCATATCTTCGAAATTAATTAAGATAAGAACTTCAAATTTGATACGAGGGTGCTGTTTCCTAAATCCCTGATTTACCTAAAATTTGAGAGGAATTGGAGTGGTCGTTCGGGTACCTCCCATACAACTCCCAAAACCGAATAAGCATATCTTCGAAATTAATAAAGACAGAAACTTCAAATTTGGTACTAGGGTGTTGTTTCCTGAATCCCTGATTTGTCCAAAATTTGAGATGAAGTGGAGTGGTTGTTCGGGTACCTCCCATACAACTCCCAAAACCGAACATGCATATCTTCGAAATTAATTAAGATAGGAACTTCAAATTTGATAAGAGGGTGTTGTTTCCTAAATCCCTGATTTACCTAAAATTTGAGATGAATTGGAGGAACTGTTCGGGTACCTCCCATACAACTCCCAAAACCGAACAAGCATATCTTCGAAATTAATAAAGACAGAAACTTCAAATTTGGTACAAGGGTGTTGTTTCCTGAATCCCTAATATGTCTAAAATTTAAGATGAATTAGAATGGTTGTTCGGGTATCTGCCACACAACTTCTAAGACCAAACAAGCATATCTTCGAAATTAATAAATATATAAACTTGAAATTTGATATAAGAATGTTCTACCCTGTTGATGTCTCTAAAATTTGAGATGAATTGGGGTGGTAGTCCGCGTGCCTTCACACACTTCCCAAGACCTAACAATCATATTTTCGAATTTAATAAAGATAGAAACCTGAAATTTTGTACAAAGGTTGTAACAGCATTTATTTTTTTTTAGCTTGTATTAAATACCTAACTAAAATAACTTATGGATTTTTAATTTAATTTGAATTTTTTAGGTGTAGGGTATAAATAAGTCGGTTGCATCGACTTATTGTTATTTTTTACTTGTTTAAGAACTATTAGGGCTCAAAAATTGAAAATTTACTTTTTATAGACACTTGACAAATTTTTCTTCTGCAAAACATAAAAATTAAAGATTCTGTAATAAATTTTACGTGCGCTAACGGTTTTTTTTAGTTATATAGGTTTCCGAACTTACAGCCCCTCAAAATTGTAAAAAAAGTCCTATTTTCAAATTTTTTTTTTTTATATGAAATTTTAAAATTTTGGTGCAAGTCACTATTCTAAACAGTTTGTATTATCTTTTGGAAATGTGCGCTTTTAAAAACCGTTGGTTTACATTCTGCTTTGTTTATATTCATTTTCATTTATACATGTATTTTTATTTGAAGAAGCAAAATACTAACAACAGCATCATTAATAATTTAAATTTTCTCAATCAAAGAGCTGTTATAAATATAAGAATTGCAGTAATAATTGTTGGGCACGTCATTAGTTATTAGTGCAAAT
Organism: Poecilobothrus nobilitatus; assembly: GCA_947095535.1. NCBI lineage: Eukaryota > Metazoa > Arthropoda > Insecta > Diptera > Dolichopodidae > Poecilobothrus > Poecilobothrus nobilitatus. Next base: position 33,410,893 of record OX352774.1, read on the forward strand.
GCATATAGTTTGTTCGAGATAATAGATCGAGAAGTAGCTATATGACAGCTGGTGAATTGTATGATGGGTAACTGTCATACAATTCCAAAATTTACAATTAATAACAATTGTATGATTTTAGTGTTATGTTTTCTTGTTTTAGTTGATTAACCTCTAATTACTAGAAATTTTTAAATGCAGATAATCAATGTAATTATCAATTAACACTATTATGAAAAGTTTTTAAAAGACTTCTGGAAAAACCGATAGTTTCCAGACAGTTTTACAAAAATAGTATGTACACTCTAATATTATATATTATTTAAAAATACAGCATTCTATCATGTTTCGATCCGAAGCCTGTATTCTCACTTTTTGTAAGAAAAAAATATTATGTCGTATCGTAATGTCAATTTTTATCCCCTAATTCAACTTCCTTTGACCAGGTTGTACGTGAGTATACTAAAGGTAGTATAACCTATTGTTTGGTCAAAAAAGGTAGGTGGTGTTTAGTGCGTTAAGTCACACACACTCATGGAGGACTCGTGCTCGTTTCACTCCTCTATAGTGTATTGCGATGATTCCTACCTACCCTCGGAAAAAAAAAATTTTTTTAGTCCTTTAGAAAAATGTAAAATCAGAAAACATAATAAACACTAAAAAAATATAAAATAAGTACGAACCTTTGTGAAAAAATCGTTTAAAACTTCCAAAGTACCAAACAAGAAAAATTACTTTATTATGCCTTAGTAAAGTAGTTAATTACGTGAAAAAAAGTAGATAGGTATATAATAATAATATAAAATTAATTTTTTTTATAAATAAAATAATTAACATTTTTTTTTTATTATTTATTAAAACAATTGAAATAGAGAAGAAATTTATTTAAGAACTCTTTTAAACAACAAATAAAAAAATGTAGAATTGATTCCAAGCATTTTATTTACCACATTTGATTTAAGTTATATGTAAGGGGAGAATAAAGTAATAATTCTGTAAACAAATGTTAAAACAAATACTTGCAAAACATAAAAAGCAACTTTAAACTAAGTGACCATTATATCACTCAAAGATTTGAAACGTAATCAATGTTTGTTGGTACAAGAACCGACAAACTTAAATATAGATACACTTTAAAAAAAATCGAAAAAGCTATTCAATTAAAAGTCACAATATCACTCTTTAGCCTCCTAAGGGTTAACATGGAAGTTTTTTTAAATTCTTGACTATAGAAATGAGATTAAATTATAAAGGAATAAAATCATCCAAAAACAGTGAAGAGGAGCGGTACGAACCTGATTCCTCAATTAACGTGTGGGACTTAGACCCATTAAACACCACCTTTCTTTTTGATCAAAAAATAGGTTAAGAATCTTTGATACCATTGTACTTTTTGGGCAAACGAAAATTCTGCTATGGAGTAAAAATAGGTTCAAGATTTCCAGGAATTTGATGAATGAAGGTGTTGACGTTCTTTTTAAACCTATGTAAATTAAAAATGTAATCATTCTCAATTTTAGGGAACACATGTGGTAGAATATTCCCAATTCGTGATATTCGAGTCACAAACGAATATTGCCATATGCTGAATTTTGTCATATAGGAATTTGTATTGTGTAGTGGGTGAGCAGTGCTTGCTTTCTCCGTTCCTGTTTGGAAAACTTTAACTGGAGACATGAAACTTTTTATTTCATCAGAACAAGTTCCCGTTCCTACCAACTGTTTATATCTCTAAAACAAAATCAAACAACAAATCAACATCAAACTATTTAATTGGAGTACGCAAATTATTCAAAATTATTCAAATCCTGCTTTATAAAGCCTGTAAACCAATCCTACACCTAGGGTAAATTAAACAGACACAGTATACATAGTCTTTTACCTTCAAATTTTCTCATTTAAAATGCAATATAGCTTTCACGAGATTATGAGAAAATGACATTATGAGAAACGAACATTCGAAGCCCTTCCAATATTTTAGCTTCTGAAAGTTTATAACACCATACTTTCACAATTACACCAATTTTACAACATTGAACCTTTTCGTAATTGACGTTTTATTGTTGTAAACTGCAATTTTAAATTTAACCGTTTAATCTCTCTCTAAATATCTCTTTTATAACTCTTTTTATTATTTTAACTGTGTTATATGTATGTATGTGCATTTGTACATAATGATTCGAAATAAATTTTTTATTGGGTTTTATTAGTTTTTTTTTATTGTTTTTATTTTGAAAATAAAAAAAAATATTAATTATAAAAAATATCTAACAATGCTGTCTGAATTTATATATGTACATATTATAAAAAAGTCAAAACAATTTACACTTGAAAAAAGATAATTGATACAATTTTGTAAACAATATTTGAACTTTGAAATTATTTTTGAATCGTTGTATTTATTTACGATTTTAATTTATTAGTTAACAATAAGCTATTATATGATTGTTGAATGTTAAAAAAAAAAGATTATATAATAATTGTGACAAATACTAAAAATGTCAGTATTTTGTTTTATGATTTTTCAAATTAGTTGACAGACAGTTATCATTATCACTCAAATTTTATTTTATTAATTGACTGATAACAAAATAAATAATATTAAACGCCACTGAAATTTCCCTCTTTATTATATTCTGTCCTAAATTAAGATTTTCTGTCATAATTTTATAGGGTAGGAATGAGAATACATATAATAAAGAAATTCTATTACCATAATGAAATGAAATGATTTTTACCTCAATGAAAAAATCTAATTTTACTCATTAGACCCTCATTAGAACTTCCAATAATCGCAATCAGACAGAGCAATATTACCCTATTCTATTCTATCAGATAATAGATGGCGCATATATTACTTATGATATTTTTCTTCCTATAAGTGCCGTATCCGCTAACAAACGTTCTCTATCATGTTGACTATTTGGATCTTATTAACAGCAACTCTAAATAGGGATTTTGTAGAAATGTTAAACCATGTTCTAAGATTTTGCAGTCACGAAATTCTCCTTCTTCCGGGACCTCTTCCTTCAATTTTTCCTTGTAAGATAAGATGAAGTAAGGGATATTTTTCTCGGTGCCTCATTACATATGCAAAGTAACTTAATTTTCTCTTTTTGACTGAATTTACCAGCTCCATAGATTTTCCTATTCTCCTCAAAAACTGATAAGATGTAGCATCGGATCATTTTTATTCTGAGTTGTAGGCTTAAACTATGACTGTAAAATATATTTTTCATTTTGATGTTAATTTACTATTGATATTAATTTACTATTATTTAAAACAAAAACAAAAATTTGTTAGCGAACACTATTGAACACTTGAAAAGTTAAAATTTATGAAAATAATATTCTTTGTATTATTCCACTATACATGGAATGAAATAATTAATGGAATCCATATTGTTTTTATATGAACGCCCGGTCCTTACATTCAAAAGAAAAATATCCTTGAAGGAATTCTTTTTGAATAATCTTCGCGATTTTCCGGATATAAATCTAATCTGATATAAACCGCTGACATACACAATCTGAGGTATAACATCGGATTTAAACTCGTCTTAGTTTGTCTCAACAGCCCTCTCTACCCACCAAAATTCCTACAGATACATATGTTTAAATTAAAAACAGAAAATAATTTTTTATATTAAAAAAGGATTAAAAAAACAACCCATTTTATTAACTTACTTAAAATTTAAGTTGCCTATTTTGTAACATTTTTAATTATTCTCCTCTTCTAGACTTATTATTTTCCATTTCTCATAAAAATCCAATATCTATGATTTATTAAAGAGCTATTAAAGAGCTAAACTATTATTAAAATAATAAAATGCTTAAAAAATCATAAAACCAACCTGCAATAAAAATGTAATTACTGTACATATTAAACAACATGTTAACGGCTTTAGAAATTGAAAAGGACGAAACGGAAGACAAGGAAGAAATTATATTACAAAAATTGTTCTATTTAATAGATTGTCCTTTAAATACATATGTATGCACAAATATCTTAAACACCACAATAAATATCTTAACAATCCAGAAAAGTTGGTTTACAAAATTTCTACATGGTTTGAAATTAAGTAACGAATTTTAAAATCGTAGGTAGAATTTAAAAAAAAAAATATTTTTCATTTTGGGGTTTTGTCTTGGGAGATTTTGTTTTTGCCGATTGTGTTTTGTTAATTTTGTCTTGGAGATGATTTAGTCCTCAAGAATTTTGTTTTTTGGGGATTTTGTACGTATTCCGCCAAATTTTGAACTCCCCATATCTTTTTTTTTTTTAGTTTACTCCTCTGCCACATAAATGTGCCAAAGAAATTACACAGCCTTTCCTGTTTAGGCGTGGCTTGTAAATATCGTAAGGGGGAATTATTTTACACATGTGTGAAGATTCGTACCCACGCTCTCTCGGTGTTTATAACGTATTTTAAACGCTCTTACCCACTGGGCCACCAAGCCGCCTCCCCATATCTTTTCATTTTTTATAACTTAAACTTTCACAAAAAGGTTTAATTTTTTCTATTCCTTCCCATTTAAGAACTACGCTCTGTCAGAGATCATTAGAGCTATTTTTAGCCACCTTCCATCTTTACTATTTTAGGCACCTTTATTATATACATATGTATCTACTGCTTTATTTAATTGTATAGGTATTTATAAAATTCTGAAGTGGTTACTAGTTTTTAGATTTTTCAATCAATTTGCTTCGGAAAATTTTTTCATTTTTTTTCAAATTCTTTATTACAGGTTTCGGTATAGAAATTAACTGCATTTTGCATCAAATTTCCAAAAAAAAAAAAGAACTAGAATATTCAGCGTCAAATAACAAATAAAATACAAAAATCGAATACTTTCTTTATGGCAATGCCGTCTGTATACTTTTTAACATTATATATATGTATATATATGTGTAACTATAGAGAGGAGGCATAAACCATTTTAATATAGAATGTATGTTAATATCCTTTTTGAATAACAAACACTAAATAATTCAATTAAGAATTCCCATAATATAATAAATACAATCAATCAATAAAAATTGCGTCTAAAATAACCAAACAGCCAAATACTAAAAATAATACAAAACACTTATAATAGGTATTGTAATTATAATTAAGTACCTATACCTATATTTTAAATTAAACCAACAGTTACTTAAGATTAAGCAATATGGATCAATGGATCAATTGGTAGATATTGTTAATTTTTTTTTGTATTAACATTTCAAATCACATTCAATGATAATTTTTTATATTTTTTGTTTTTGTTTTTTGTATCTTAAAGACAAGTTTTGTGAGCTGCATCTTTTCTTTTTATTTTTTGAAATAAATATCTATTTATTATACATAATGATTCAGCCCATCCATTCATGATTCAGTCTATTCTATCATTCATCATAATTATTACAATCAAGTTCAAATATCGTATTCGAATTTTTAATACAGTTTCATTGCTTTAAATGTAATATTTATTTTGTTGTGTTGTTTTTGTTGTTGTTGCTGTTATTTTGTATTACAAGTTTGTAAACAATTATTTATTATAACGTACCATTTTTGTTTTTCTTTTAGACATAATATTACTCTTGTGTTCATTAAAGTTACGTCAGCCTGATCACGTACGTAACGCATTTATTTTCTTCAACTGTTTTTCTTTTTTTTTCTTTTTTCTTTTTCTTCTGTTTTGTTTCTATTTTCAAATATTCCTGCAACAAACGAACAAACTAACGGTGATAAACGACAAAATGCTAGCTTACAAAATTTTGAACAAAAACAAAAAAACAAAAATGTGTAAAAGAGAAAGAAAATAAAGAACAGAAAAAAAAACTCCAAAAATTAATGTGTTTTTTTTTTTTTTTGTTTTTGTTGTATGGAAAAATGAACTTTGTAACTTTTATTTTGTTTTTATTTTTCTTATTTTTGTTATTATTGTTTTTTCTTAATTTTTGGACGAGGAACTCTTAAAAATAAATAAAAATGTCAATAACCTCAATATTCGGTTTTGTTTTTCAAAGTAAATAATACACTATTATTTATAATAAAATAAATATATATGTATGCGTAGGTAAATATAGAATACATACACTATAAAGTATATTCCACATAAATTTTACTTAATAGTTTTTGTTTTGTTATTGTTTTTTATTCTTATAATATCAGTACTAAAGCAGCTAATATGGCAATATGAAAACAATATTGTATTGTAATACAAAAATTTTATATCAAATTTTTAACTTTAGTAGAATTTTTCTTGTTTTTCTTTTTGTTTTAGTTTTGTTTTTCCTAGAAACATGTGTTGCGTCGCACAACTTCATCTTACAACACAGCTACACAATATAAACAACAAAAAAAAAGGAATAATAAAAACTATTACGTTACAATTTTAACATGTATCTTCTTCTAGAATCTAGATAATGTAATACGTTAAAATAAAATGTTTAATCAAATAACGTTGTACCTTAATATCATCGTTTCTTAAAGTTTAGTAAATTTTCAGAAATAAGGAAAAATTAAACTAATGACTGATAAAAAATTATCGGTTATAAATAAAAATTAAATTAACGGTTACAAATTTTTATAACCGTTAATTTAAAGCTGATCAATGAAAATTAATTAAAACACATTATCAATAAATAAACCTAATTGTATTATTTTAGTTTTAAATATGTGTTGTTATATTAATAAGCAAAGAACTTAAAACTAAGCACTTGAAATATGGCTATTCAAAACAATTCTCAAAATCTGTTCGTTTATAGCATGTATCAAATGATGAAGTACGCTGAAGAATAACATCTACTATATCATCGTTGCACAACATAAGCAGCTGAACAGATGTACAATCAGTGATCTACCACACTTAGCAAAAAATCGAAACAAATACAATAGCATTTTAATTAAATTATGATATTAAAGACGCACAGACTCTAACATCTAAGATTAACGCTAAGATCATAATAAATATTTCGTAAAAGTTTTAAAGCCAAAAAATAACTGTAAACTCGTATTATTAAAGAGTATATAAATATATATAAGACACAGAACGTTAAAGAATTGATGACATTACATTTCTCGAATATTTATAATATGTTGTTGCACAGAGGTGATAAAAGTAGTTATACTAAGAGAAACGAGATATGAAGGAAACAAATTTTAAAAATCGATAAAATGTTCGAAAAAACTTGTTAACGGAATGTAAATGTCTGCAATGGTTTATTTTCAGGACAAGACGGAACGATTACCAAACTATGAAAAAAGCATTTAATATCCATAAAATTTTTACCAAGCTAAAATCTCTATTCGTAGAGAAAAGAACAATTTCAAGAGCCTACAATTCTCTAAAGAAGAAATAATACAAAAAAAAACACTGAGATAAGAAATAAATAGTTGTAAGCTCTACGGAAGCAATAAAAAAAAAAAAAAAAAATTGGGAAACACTGATTCAAACAAATAAAAAGAAACTAAAAGAAAACAATACTCTTATAATGGGATATGATATATACTTAAGATTTTGGAATCAAAAATCAATTTTACTCAAGCCTAATAATGTTAGTATAAACTAACATCAATATATTAACGTATTAATCAAGTATTAAAAGGAAATTATTTACCCCCATATTCCATATAATAGTCCATACCATTTTAAATTATTTACAATTAAAAGTTATCAATAAGTTTTCATTAGGACAATGGCTATTAAGGATATCTAATATGTTTCACGTTTGTATTTAAAGACTTTTCAAAGAAGATTAGTTCAAGTAGTCAGTCGCGATTTGTTTTAATTATAATATACATATGTATATATATAATTAAGATATATAGTCTATAGAAATTAAAAATTTAATAAAAATATCCAATGGATTAGAATAACGTCTTCATGCACATATGTATGTATGTATATATATACAGGGTATTTCCGACTCGACGATCTTCCTTGAAATGGGTGATCGGGCATATTGAGACGAACAAAAAATTGTATTGGAGGTGGATCTATTCTGGACCCTTTTCGAGATACGAATTATAGGGCTTGAAGAGCTTTTTCGAAATATGCTATAAAAGGTACCCCAAATACATGGTGTTTCAAAATAAAACTGAGTTTGAACCATATTTTTTTTCTTTTTAGATCATCATCATATGGGAATCATTAGTACACAAAAATTAAAGCTGACCACTTACTCTTGCAAGCCGTCTTAAAAAGTTGTAGATTTTTTTATGAAAAGTCACTAAAACATTTTCAACCCGTCATATCTCAAAAAGGGTCCAAAATAAAACTCCCCTCAAATACAATTTTTTTTTCGCCTCGACATGCTCGATCACCCATTTCAAGGAAGACCATTGAGTCGGATACATCCTGTCTATTAGGAAATTAATATGTTTGTTAAATCTATAACAAGGTATAAATAAATTTTGAAAGGAAAAATTCTTTCCTAATAAAGTTATACTAATCTAAATAAAAGCAGACAATCATTTTTAAACAGTCTGTATCTCTCTACTATACTTTTACATTTAGCTAATATTTTCCTAACTGAGCACTGCGCACCTATATTTACCACATAGCAACTTATATAAATTATACCTAAAAAGGTTAGATTTAATTGATTCAGCCCTTATTATATATATTTGACAAATTTACAGCATTTGAAATTACAAATATGTGGAATAATAGTAATAATTCGGTAATGCATTTCTGAGACCTAATTTCTTTTTTAAAACTTTATTTACGAAATATCTTAAGAAACTACATAGAGTAAACTCTCCTTAAAACACACTCTTACATCAACTCCCAAACTTTTTTTTTTTTTGGGTTTTACTTTTTCCAAAAAAAATAAATAAATAAAGACAACAAAAATTGAAAATAGAAAAAAATTCTGGTATCCAATTGTCTGGGAAGTCACAAAAATAAAAAAAAAAACAAAAAATAATAAATCGAATTAAGAACCCAACATAATCCCAAAGTATTTCCCGTGTTTCTTTTAAAACAAAACAAAGGGAGGAATTTAAAGAAATTGGAATATAATGAAAAAAAAAAAAACACAAGTAAAGTGTTATATCGAGCACACATACGGTTATGCGTTAATTTTATTTATTTATTATATTTCTTTCTCTGTTACTCTATTGTATTAAATTTGGGGTCGCCCCGTTTTTATTTTCATTTCCTTTTTTTTTTATTTTTGTTTTGTTTTATTTTATTTTGGGTAAAGCGGAACTAAAAATTTTTTTTTTTTTTGTTTAAATATTATATAGCTATTTAATATGTATGTAAGTGTAGATATACATACATACATATGTATTTAGAATATATGTACTATCCATAAATTTTTTTTTTTTTTTTGATTTTTTCTATTCCATAACAACCTTTTATGTCGTTCCGTTTGTGATATTCTTAACAAATAATATTCAAAAAAGAGGTGTTTTAGATAAAAAGCCCTTTGACACCTTATAAACTTTTATTTTTAAATTAAAATTAAAAATCCAACTCGAAAACTTATTTAAATAATTGGAATATTTTTTTTTTTCTTTTTTTTTTGTGTTTTTTAGTGTCGGGAGGCCCATAAAAATTTTTTAAGAAATAAGATTTCTTACATCAAAGTTTTGACTGTTCTACTGTTTGTCAATATTTTTCGTTTGGTATTTTTGTATAAGAATTAAAAATTACCAGAACTGATGGATAGTGAAAATAACTTATATTTTATATATAATAACATTTAGAATATAGATGTTTGTTACTTAAAAAGCATAAGAGCTGCTCTAAAAAAAATGTAACATTATGACTTTCTTTTATAAAAAGAAAAAGAAAACAAAATCAAGTGTAATTTTTATTTTAAAAAGTAAGATTTGAGTTGAAGCTCTTTTTAATGCACTTGACGCACTGTCTAGCGTGGTGGCCATTGTTTCTGTATTATTGTCAAACGCCTGTCACTACTTAATTGAATATAGGTTTTCTTTATTATAGAAAAAGTTACTGAAAAAAACTTTTTGACTTGAAAGATATAATTTTGTTCGAACTGAAGAATATATTATTTAGTTTAAAATGCTATCTGCTTGAGTTTTACTTCTCGATGTGTTTGCTGGAGGATGAAAACAAAATCAATATGTTAAAGAACGGGTTAAATTGAAAGTGGATAACGTTAATTTAAAAGTGGCTTCATCAGTCACTAAATTTGTAGCTATTACATATAGGCACGAAAAGAAAATGCATTTAAAGAAGTTGGCAGTTCCTTAAGGTATTTTCGTATTATGTGGTTGAAGAATTTGCCATGAAGAGAATCAAACTATCTTAATCTAGTCAACAGCTTTGTAAAATCAGATAGGTGATTAGATACGTCGTTTTATTATATGTAATTGCCATACAGCTCAGCTCATTGTCAGCAGCTTTTAATATAGGTTTTAAAATATTTAAAAATTCATTAGATTTATTATGAAGAAGTAAAAAATGAAATTTGTTATTTTCATACCATTATTATAACGTTTAAATTTCTTACATTTAAAATTGTTTAGTTTTTAATTTTAAAAAATATTTTTTTTTTATTCTTTTTGTTTCTTTTTTTTTTTTTTTGTTAAGTAAAATATAGGAAAATAAAATTTTAAAGTTTTTGTTTTTCTATTGATTTTTTTTTTATTTAAATCCAAAAATAACCTCCAAAACAAAAAAATTAATGGGAGGGAAAGTGTTTAGAATTTCTTTTACAAGAAAGTGATTTATGTGAATTGATTGAAAACAAAAAAAAAAAATGTTACCAAATATACAAAAGAAAAAAAAAAAATAAAATCAATTTCTTTAATTTAAATTCTTTTATAATTTTGTGGAAATTAATTTCTATTTATATTGTTAAATAAAAAAACACAAAGAATTAAATAAAAAAAAAAAAAAAAACAAAAAAACAAAAAAACAAAAAAACTCAAAAACCAATTTTTTTTTTTTCTATGTTTATTTACTTTTAAATGTCAGATTTCTTTTTCGGCGCTAAGTCATTATAATTTCTACAATAAAAAATTTGGGTATTAATGAGATGAAATGATGAATAATGTTATGTTAAAAAAACAACAAAAAAAGAAAAAAAAAATCAGAATTATTAATTATTGAAAGGTTAATTTAATTTATTTTTTTCAATGTAGGTATACCTATATTATTTTTTTTCTTTTTTTTTTTTTTTTGGTTATAAATTACTAAAGATAAACAAATATGTAAGTATTCAAAAAGAATCACGGATATTTTTTTAATTTAAATTGATAAATTTCTTTTTTGGGAAAAAACAATATGCCTATAACAGCATAATTCTATCTTTTTCAATCTATTTATATCAATAATAAATCATGTTGTGAGTTATAACGATAAATTAAAAAAAAATTTTTTTATATTAAATATATATAAATGTTTTTTTTTTTTTAAATTGCTTATAAGTCCACTGCTATGCTATATCCGTATAATAATCTGTTTACGAAGTCAATTTTTGATGTTTGTCAAGGAAAAGGAGAAAATATCACGGTAATTTCTTTTTCCAAGATTTAGGTAAACTCTCTGACATGAATCTAAGAAGCTTTAGAAGCATAAATCTAAAGAAACCTAACATCAACTTCATCCGAATAGGTTCTCCTACGTTTTGAAGCGCTACATTATGGATTTAGAGTTTAGAGATTACTGATGCGTTAGCCCAAAAAATCAATTTAGACTTTATTTTGGCAGTTTTAAAGTAAACGCAATCCACATTTAAACCTATTTAATAACATAAGTATAATTAACAATTTTTCATAACTATGGTAAAAATCGTTTCATCTTGTTTTTAATATATTGGTAATCGATTCGTGGAACTGTTCGGAGAATGTTTAGATTTTTTTAAATTCATCAAGCAATTCTTAAATCAATTTTTTTTTATAAAAATTTCACTCTCTGCACTATTTGTGATTTTTTAAAAAGATTTTATGCAATAAGTTCCTAATTCTGCTAAATGGTGGAATTCTGCAAAAGGGGTCGTTTTATGTTAATTATGGCTTTATGCTAAAACTCATTTTATGCCAACTGGGTTTATGCCAAATGTCCTTATTTAGAAATGGGTTTAGGCCAACCATCATACACCTCTAAAATATAGCTCCAAATAGCACCAGAATATTTTAAATTCTTAGGAAAAAAATGTTTATATACAAAGCCAAAAGCATGACCCTATATTTTATTTCAATATAATAGAAAGGCTACACGCAAAATTATAGACTTCTGATTAAAGATTAATAAATTGGCAGAAATAATTGGTGGTTAGGTGGTTGGCTCACTTAAATTTGTGAAAAAGTATAGCAATATGAATTTTTACATATTATGTATACATATATGTATTTATATTAGTTTCAAGTCTAACTTTTTTAAAACTTATTAAATATTGTATAATATAAAAAATGAATTAAATAAAAAAAAGTCAAAAATAAAGAAAAAATTTTTATGTGTAATTTGTGATTTGCATCTTAAAACAACTTCAATTTTAAGAAGCATTTTAAAATAAAACATAATGGAAACCTAGAACAAGTTTACATAAAAAGAGTTTGAAAAAAACAAAACTAAAGGTATTAAATAAATTAAGAAAAACAAAAACAGATAATATTTGAAAGATATAAAATAAGTCAACTTAAACGTGATAATTATTTTATTATTCTGCATACAAAAAGCAATATGCAGAATATGCTGCATATTATGCATAATTAAAAATAAGATGCATTGAAATTTAAATTAATTTCAAAACAAATTTCAACTCATACGCAAAAGTATGAAAATAAAATTTTAAGAAAAAATTAAGTATTTTCTTTTGTACTTATGAAGGCACTCTTTTACCACATTAAATTTTTTTTTTTTTTAGAATAAATAATCGCATTCTTTTCTATCTTTAAAAACATATTCAAACTTAAACTTTAACCAAAACTAAAATAAAAAAAAAATCTTACTATTAAAAGCTTCCTTTTACCTCTTCCTTTAATATAGTTTAATTTAATTAATTCTACGTAATATAATGCGGTAATACCCACATATGTGAAGAATCAGATATTAAATATAATTTTTTGATAATATACTATCTATTAACCAAAAATTAGTGGTCATTTTAATACGATTTACAGTAACAAAACAAAAAAAATTGATGAAAAACTGATTTCAAAATTGGTTTTTGTGAAGATATTGTTCTAACAAGAAAAATGTTTTAAATATTCAGTAAGTGAAGGAATCTGGTTAAAAATTATTTAGCTAAAAGTTTTAAATTTTGGTTAACTCTTTCACTAACTGTTTAATAAACATATAAATGTCATTCAAAAAATTGTATTGTCCACGTGATTTAATATGTACAATTTATACAAAAAATTAAGGAAAGGGTTAATACTTTAAATTTGGAATATACTTCCATTTAACATCGCCATCTGGCATAGTTTCCTGTTGCTATCTTAGCATTCTCCAGCATGTGAGGTTGCATTGTTTTAATTCAGCTATTATATGTATATGATGTGTTTTCATATGTGTTGTATGGAAGGACGTCTGCGTCATCTACTTTCTTGGGCGTTCTAATTCAAGATCATGCGGTTTTAATTTTTCTGATTTTTTTTTAGTGCGTGGTCTATTAACCACCGTTTTTTTCTTTCTTTATTTTGTCAGTATGAGTTCCTCTCCTGTTAAATATCCATATAGAATATTTTTGCTCTGGCAGACAATGCATATGATGCGGCAGAGATGTTAGTCAGATGATATATAAAAAAAGGACAAGTAGTTTCCTACAAATTTTAAATATCACTTAAGGATGTTCAGTATTTTATCCCATTTCAAAATTATTAGTGATTAATTATGGGGAAAACCCATCTTTAGGTTTATCTCTTTTTCATAAAAGTACATTTATTTAGAGCAAATGAAATTAAATAAAATTTTGATAAAAAATCTTTTTGCAATATTATATCTTTTTATAAAGTGTATCTTATCCTATTTTAATACATACTTTTTGTATCTTATCCTTTGCACATGCCCGGCCTTGTCGGCAAGAAAGAATACCCATTTGGGGAAATATCTATTCAACAACCTTAGCGATCCAGCATGTAAAAATGTGAAGAGCATTCTTCGCTTTGCAAAAAGGTCAAATTGGTTTTAACGAGTGGGATAGAAAAGCTTCTATGTGGTATCACAATGGACCAATGAAATCAATGTGGTATTATAATGGACCAAATACGGTCTAAGTATGCCTTTTTGGCAGCCACCTTAACTTAACCTAACCTAACCTTTTGTATCTTATCCTAATATGTACATTGTTTATACAAAATAAAGAAAAACTAAAAATATATTAAATTATATATCCATAACTGTGTATTCCAATTAATATTATTACCATGTAATTTTTTGTATGCCAATATAATTATTAATAATTATGAAAGATTAAACTTAATTAAACTTAATTATACTTTATAAGTTTATTTTCTTTAAATGACCACAAAATTATAATTATAATAAATCTATCAATGTTTTTTTTATTTTATTTTATTATATTTATTATATTATTATTGTACTTTTAATTTCTATAATATAATAAATATTATTTTATACATAATATTTTAATCCTTAATTTTTATATACATATGTATTAAATCTAAATCTATATAATATATGTGCTTATTAAATACCTATGTACCTGTTAAGATATTTACTCTCATGTAAATAAATTTTTTATAAGTATGTACATACATACATATAACTTATAAGGTAACAAAACCAAAAACAAGCAACAAAAAAAAAACAAAATTGTTAACATGGTAAAAATCACGTTTCTCTTTCATTTCTTTTGTTTTTGTTTTTTTTTTTTTTGTTTCTGTTTCTTTTTCATTAATTTTCTTCATTACAGAATAAATCAACCATTAAAATAATTTATACAATAACGGTAAATGTTTGAAAATAGAAAAAAAAAATCAGCTGTCTCCGCCACAGAACCGACCACCACTACACAAAAAGTACAATGCCAAAATTTATAGATTTTTTACATAATAATTTATATCAAAGCAAAATAACTTCTAATAATTTAACAACATTTTGTTTTATTCAATAACAATAATAAGCAATGAAATCGTAAAAATATATGTACATTCATTCATACATCTATTGACATTATTATGTAATGTAGGTAGGTACATGATTTTTTTTTCATTCAAAAATATTAGAAGTAAAAAATAAAAAAATAAAATCTTAGTCCAAAATGAAATTTGGACTAAGAAAAAAAAATTAAATAAAAGTAAAAGTTAGTCGGATCAAAAAATGTTCTATGGCAAAATTGTTGCTCTTTACTTGTGTAACAACTTTTTCTTAATAATTTTTCTCATAAAATTTTTCTGTTACGAAATATTCGTAAAAAACTTAAAAAGTACACTAGTAAACTACCACTTGCGTTTGTCCGAGTCGTTTAAGCTGTACACGTGCCCACAGACATACCCACACACACAGACGGATATCATGCTAAATATTTTTTTACACTCTTCTCAACACTGGAATAGTGCATATTTGCCAAAATCTCGGGTACAAATTTTTAGTATGAAAACAATACCTACCTTATACATAATTGTATGCGGTCGATAAAAAAGAGTGTCTTCGAATATAAACATTAAATGCCTGCCTGCCTATCAATAATGAAATCAATAACAATAATAATAATAAAATAATCAAAATGTGTTATCCCTTAAATATTGGTTTGTTTGGTAATTGGTACGAATCTTAATGTTAATACCATATTAATAATAATGTATGTAAGTATATGTGCAAAAGTATAAATTTTCCTTATTATTATTAGTACTGTTGTTGTTGGTGTTGTTTGTGTTGTATTGTTGTTTATTATTTGTATATTATTGTTAACTATGGTTATTTATTGTTTTATTCATAATCTTTTTTTTTTATTTTATTTTTAACTTTTAAACTGATTTACATTAAAATTTAGTTGTATAAAAATGAATGTTCATTTGTACAGTTGGAAATAAAAATGTAACGTTTCCTTGGTAATGAAAATTAGAAACAAAATACTAAACGTACTTGCAAACATTTAGTTATGTTTTATAATTTTTTTTTTAATTGAAACAAATACATTTTTTGTTCCCCTAAGGGAGGTGGGAATCGTCCAAAGACACCAAGAATTTCCCCCTTGGTAATGTCAGATTCTTAGTGACTAAACCCACCTCCCCCTTTAGTAAATATAATGGGATGAAAACCTTACCTGTGAACGCAGTATATTGGCTAGGGAGGAGGGATAGAAAATATTACGTACTTCTAATTTCTGATCTATGTTTAACAATTAGAATTTTAGAGCAGAAATTAGGATATTATAGGATTTTTAAGCAGAAGTATGAAATTTTTTAACATTATCTGATCTCATCCTAATATATAAAACATATATGGCTACTTTCGGCCAAGACTTGAAAATAAATCTGACACCTTCGCTATTGCGATTAGCACTTCTTTTCAGTAACTGTAGCAAATACAAACAAAAGCTATTAAAATCATTAATAATTTTTTGAAATTACAAAAGATTTCAAATTTTTAAATTATCAACGAAATGTATATTATACTGTCTAAACTTCAACCAATCTAACGTAATACAAGCTCAATCGCATAGTACTACGTAGGGAACACTATTCAGAATAAAAATATGTAATCTAGGAATTCATTCTTAGTTCGTTGCTTTAAATTATTGAACACAATACCATTACATGTGTTTATTGACTTTCAACGAAAAGAAAACTTACTTCTGCAAGAAATCTGATTAAATCCCACTATCATATAATTTAAATTGACCCTAAGCCATTGTTACTACTTTGTAGTCAGTCTGGTTATTTTAGTATTATTCTTGTTACTTTACTTGCAGGGCAGCTGGTTAATTTTTTTTCTTAAGTATGGATAAAATGTCTACACTACGAAGAGAGCATACATCTTCTGGTTGTGTTTTTGAAGATCTCCACCTAGTCGTACTATTATTATATGTGTGTTCTTCTATTAACAGTTAAATTACAAAAAGTAAATGATTTGACATTTGCAGCATCAAATACCGTCTTAACGGGACGTAAATTTAGTTCAACCTATAAATAAAGTTGCTAATATACTTTTTAACTGAAATGAAATTGAGTTCATGAAGTTAAGTTACGTAACATACAAAATGCCTACACATCTGATCGTGTTCATATACTTTTGCAAACTATTGTATGTTTTGGAAGACCTTTTCATTGTATCAATAATTAATAAAACAAGAATTTTACAATAACAATTTTAAAGTAAAATGATTAAAGATCAACAAATGGATAAAAGATATATGTATGTATACCTAATATTTCCGTGTATATTTCTTAAAAGAATTTAATTATTTAATATCATAAAATGATTTTCATTTTTACTTTTAACTTTTCTTTACTTTAATTTTGTAAAAAAGCCAATATAAATTTTTATCTTTAGTCACCGCACTAAAAACTTATTGAAAATTTTATTAATATTGTTTGATATAATCATGTGATAAATTAATGGACGCTCGTTTCAATTAAGTGTACAAGGTATCTGAAGAAAAAAAAAAAGATTAAAAATCGCTAAATTATCTGATATAAGTTTTGACCTAGTTAAAATAATTTGATTCTTAATTTTAAGGTAGGATTTTTTTAAAATATCCCTTATATAATTAATATACTAAAAGTGTTATTACGAAAATTACAAAATTAATGGATTTAGGTAATTTTTATCAGAATTTTCTTACATATTATTTAACTTTAATTCAATCATTTGTTAAATAGATAGTCCAAACTGATAGTCTTGTACATTTTGTTATAAAAATTATTTTGTTTTTCGTCCGTCTGAATATGGTTTTTTGTCCGTCTATTATGGATAAACATCATTCGAACTAAATACAATAAGGAGAATTAGTTCCATTTTGACAGGTTTATATAACCTAAAATCGAAATTCCACTGAATATTTTTACAATCTGAAATCGTCAATTGTCTACAAATAGCAAAATTATAAAATATTTTGTAATTTGGTATTTAAATTTACTGTTAAAATTAAAATTTTCGATCTGTCTTAGGTCTTACTTCGAAATCGTTAGGGATTATTAAAAAATTATAGGGATTAGGTACTGTAGAAAAAATTAAAATAGATTACCACTAAAAATAAAAATAAAAAGAATATTTTATATTATGATTTTGGATATGATCACCTTTTACCAAAGATTAAATAACACTATATTATAAATCTTTGATTCTAAAAACTTTGCAGATGACAGAATTCTGGTGGTATGCTACGATTTCCTAATGAAATCAAATGATACACCTGTCACTGTTAACTTAAAAGTTGACTGTCTAATTTTTTGCAAAAGAAATCAATTTTACCCAATAATACGATTTCAATGACACGATACAGCGGTCTGAAAGTCTAAATATTTTAGGCAAGCAGCTAAATCGAAAGGTACTATAGGCAGTAAGCATATTTTTGATACAGCTAAGAATGCTGTCATTCATATGTTTGGGTTTTTTTCCGTTATAAAACAGATATTTGTAAAAGATATTTTTTAAATATGTCTATAAAGTCTACATTAGATCTAAGATGGAATACAAGTCTCATATGGGCTTCCGCACCTTAAACTTCTTTGAATTACCTTGTGTTCAAAAACATGCCTTACGCCTAATAAGCGTCTCTAACGTAAGTATTAACCCTCTTTTTAATATTTGTTCATCAAAAAACTGGAGGAATTTCACTTTTTTATATATATTTTGTATGTAACGACACCTATACTCTATTGAAATAAAATCAATTATATCCCCCCTAAAACAATTCCAACGTACAACAAAAGAGGCAGCAAATGTTCATTCCTACACAGTGGGAATTCCTAGATGGGATAAAATTGGTTTTTGAAACTCATTCGTTGCGAGAACTGATAGGATATGGAACATCCTTCCATCAAATGTGTCATAATGTTCCATTCCCCTCTGTCAATAATGTTCCATTCTACATTCAGGTTTGTTTCAAATTTGTCTCCAACTCTAACGCTACTGTCCTATTTCCCTCCCGTTTTTCGTCCTCCATTTAGTCAAACTTCTATTAGTTTAAAGAAATGAATTCCTATAGTTTTTAGCTGTAGCAGGTAAAAAAATATTGTCTTGTTTTTTACCTAAAATTAAACGGATAAAAAACACATTTTTAAACCAATATAATGTGTACTATGTTTATGTAATGAAAAACGTAATAGAACAACATTTTATGGACTGTAACTTTTAAAAACATTCAACAACATAATTAGTACCTACAGTAAAATCCGTTTAAGTGCTCCTGGCTTATGTTTTTATTTCGGTTTTGTTACATAAATGTCAAAAATTTAACAATTATTTTCTAATATTTAGTATACATATTAGTATTTGGTTTTGTAAACTCACTACGGATAAGTAAACATTTCCCATTGGTAGCTAACAGATATACATACAAAGGTTACATTTGCTTAAGTAGGCTGGCGGCAAAAAAAATAACAAATTTTTTTACTTTTGAAATATTTTCGTTGTTAGTTTTGTGTTTACATTTGATATAAAACAAAAAGTACAATGTTATTAGTTTGCAAACTTTAAAGAATAACAGTTGAGAAATAAAAACTGAATAGGTATAAATGAATAACAGAAAATTAACTATGTATTTAACGTATTCAAATGTAAAAAGTATTGAAATTTATGTAATGTAAACCAACCGTTTTTAAAGACGGAAATTTCGAAAAAGACAACACAAACTGATTAGAATTGTGACTTTCACAGTTTCACCGGAGTTATGAAAGGAGAAAAATCTTGCAAAATTTTGTCTTCACATAACGAAAAGTTTATATAGATACATAAATGTATGTACATGGTAAATTGCAAAATATTGCATAATTTTCATATTGATTTATAAAGGTAAAAAATTTTTTTTTGAACAATCTTATTATGATGATCGATGACGCACATTTTCATTTAAATAGATATATGTCAATAAACAGAACTGCTGAATTTGGGATACGGAGAATTCGAGAGCAGTGCATCAGCGACAACTACACCCTCTCTGTTGATGCACTGTTTGATGTGTAATTATGGCTGATACAGTTTTCGGTCCATATTTTTTCGAATATGTAACTGAGCATTCAGAAATAGTCTCTGGAGCGGTATACTAGACCATGTTCGAAAATTTTTTACATGCGGTAGTTCTCAATAATCGTGACATATGGTTCCAGCTCATTCCGCGAGAGAGATAAAGGCGATTCTGTGAAAACTTTTCGAAGACCGAATAATTTAAAAAAAAAAATAATTTCGGTTGGACACCTCGATACCACATTTAACGGTTTAATCTCGTTCCCCTGATTTTTTTTTTTTTTTTTGTGGGGTGTCTTGAAGGAACGGGTTTACGTCAATAAACCACAAAATATTCAGGTACTAAAGCAGAATATTTGAACAGAAATTCTGCAACGTAATACGAAATGTCTTAAAAACAGTCATTAATTGCCAACAGGAAAATGGAAACCATTTAAAAGATGTCATTTTTCACACTTAGCTTAAAAAAAAATTTAATAATTTATATTTACATATGTAGGTACCTACTTTCATTTAAAAAAAAAAAAAAATTAAAAAACTTTTAAAATAAAAATTATAAGCATTTCAAATTAGTCAGTTGAAGTTGAGCCACCCTGTACATACATCCATACCTAGTGCTATTATCTGGTTAAATGTCAAAAAATAGTAGGTAGGTACCTATGTTGTTTTCTTTTATTAAAAATGGAAGCTTAAAAAACTTAATTTTTCACAAATAAAAATAAAGAATTAAACTAGGTACATACCTACCTACCTAAATGTTTTTTCTGTTTTTTTAGTTTGAGTTCAGTGGAAAAATATTAGTTTTTTTAAAGTTTCCAAACAAAATTTTTGCAAATTTTACTCAACATACATACTTATATATGTATGTATGTATGTATATTAATAGGTACTTAACTTTGATGTTTTTTTGAATCTTAATCTAAAAAATTAAGGGTATGATTTTTTTTCTCCAAATTTGGGTTTCAACTATACATATGTACATATGGATATACATACATGCATACATAAGAAAATTGAAAATCTAACCCAGCGTATACTTATATATCTATGGATAGGTACATATGTATGTATGTAAGTATTACTAATTAAATATGTACATCATTAAAATAAAAATGAGCCTAAGAAGCTTAAGGTAAAGTAACTTAAAAAACTGATTTGTTGAACTTAGCTTAATGTTATAATAAAAAGTGTTGTCGGTTGGTAAAAATTTAAAAAACCTGAGTTTTAAATAATAAAACTAATGTAGGTAGGTACAATATTTTGTTTTTTTTCTATACTTTTAGTTATGTATATACAAACATATGTATGTATGGATGTATGCATCTGTACCCGTATGCATAAGTGCATGCAAACATATAATCTTCATATTGCCATTTTTATTTTCAAATTCCAATAATTTATAAAATATTTTTAAAATTTTATAAAACTTGTCTACCTTTTTAAATATTTTTTTTTTTTATAAACATGGGTTTGTTATTGTTATTATTTTGGTAAATTTTCTTCTCCCCTCTTTAACATCTTTATCTGTTACTATTTAGTATATTATTTTGTTGTTTGGGTTTTTTTTTTTTTTTTGTTTTTAGATCAATTTCACAATATAACATACGTTGTATTTTTAAATTTTGTACACCGTTTATTTGTATGTTTATATTTATACGTTATTATTATTACAACGTACGTACGAAACGAATGTACAAAATAAAAAATAAAAGCAAAAAAAATAAGAGTTTATTTTCATTCCATCTCTTTTTAATAATCTTTGTTATTATTGCTGTACTCTTCTTTTACAAATAAATATTACCATATTATATACATAATGTTTTGTATACAAAACAAGTTTTGTATATAATATAATATAATATAGGTAGTAAAGTATATAAAAACAAATTATAAAAACTATGCCAAAGAGAATGAAAAAGAGGCAAACAAAACAAAACATATATGTTATATATATATATATGTATATAACATATATATTATTTACAAAAGAGTTTAACACAAACGCAATTTTAAACAAATGTGGGACGTGGAACTTAATACTAACACTGTTAAATTTAAGGGGTAAAACTGCACGAAAAATACCAATTCATTGACAAAAAATTATAACAGTATTAGTAAAAACTGTTAAACACAAAGAAACATTATTAATTATTAAAGAGAGCAAAAGAGAACAAAAAAAGAAAAATTAAAATACAAAAAGTTGTTTACTGTTTGTAGAGAGAGAAAATAAAATATAAAAATCCAAAATATAATATTGTTTAAAAGTAGCGCAACTCGCAAAGTCACAAATCCATAGAAATAAATACTTTTCAATTCATTTGAATAGGTATTCAATAAAATTTCAAAATTTTAAAGATTAGATACATACATACATACATACATATTTATATTATTTATTTTGAAAAATTGTTTGTAAAATTTTTTCATTGTTGGGTTTGTTTTGTTTTTAAAGTGAATGTATTTATGTTTTACTCAGTGTCAAATCTACTACTGTACTACACTACTACTATTAAGTAATTATTTGTGTGGAATGTTTTGTGAAATATATTGTACAATTCATACAACGTCAAAAGCTGAGCTGAGAACAACATCTAAGTTAAGCTACATCCATATTTACCATCAATTGGGAATTGGAAATGATTCAATTTTTCATTTTGTTGTTTTGAAAAAACTCAAGAGAATAACAAAAACAAAAACATACACATTCATAAGTGAAAGAAAAAAAAAACAAAATAAAAAGAGAAAGAGAAAGAAAAAAATGTTTTCTCTCATGAAAAAGTTAGTTCAAAATAAAATACTAACAAAAACAAATCATTATGTTTATATTATTATAAATATTTTTTTTTTTTTGTTCCGTTAGTTAAAAGTGGAATGCCACAAAAATGTTAAAAAAAAGAAAAAAAACTAATAAAACAAAACAGAAATTTGAAACTATAGAAGAGGTGAAGAAAGAGATTAGAGGGAAACAAAACATTTCATTTGAGTTGATTTCAATTTTTATATTTTTGTTTGATGGTGTGTACTGTTGTAGGCCTTGTATTAGGTTTTGTTATTGTTTTTTGTTTTTATTTTGTTTTGCTCATTTTTTTTTGTTTTTTAATGCTTTTAGAAGACGTGGTGGTAGAGGAGGAAAAGTGAAATTTATTTTGTTTTTTTTTTTTTTTCTTTTTTCGTTGTTGATGTTTTTTTTTTTGTTGTTTTGTTTTGGTATGAAGCATAGTGCATTTGGCGGTTGAATTTATGTGGGAGTGTGAAAAAAGAAAATAACAACAAAACGAAAGTCAAAAAATAAAAAATCAAACATTTTTGTAAAGTAACTGTTTTGAATTTTGAAAGCAATTGAAGATGAAATAAAATAAGGTGAAAATAAAATTAGATCCAAGAACAAAGTGAAAATAAATGTTATGGATGTAGCTATGGATGTGCATAAGTGTGTAACTGTGTACATATGCATGTACTTAAATATGTATGTACTGCTTAAAAGTTTTTGAAAAAATTATATGTACATACATACATATGTATGTATTAAGTTCTTACTTCTTATACATTTGAACATTCATACGTACATACATGCATACATACATATATACATATTATACATCCACATATGTGTGTATGTTAGTAATAAGAATAACATTATAAGTAGGTATAACCTAACCTGGACCTACATTAGGTGTACTATAATAACTGTGTAAGCATGAAATAATTTTTGTGATCAAATTTTTAAATATATAATATGTACCTCCATACATATATACATACTTATTATACATATATGTCTGTACATATGTTGTAAATTAGGCACCTACCCAGTCCAGTACCCAGTTACCCACCTATCGTACATACATACGTATGTATAATACATACGTATGTATGTATGTACGTACATATGTATACGTATGTACACTTAAGTCAAGAAATTATCTAAATACAATTAGGTTACATACATATGTACATTAAAACCTATTAAAACTGTACCTATTGTGGGTAATACCTATTATTGTAGATAATATCTATTAAAACTGAGTTATGAACATTATTATGTACATATGTACATATGTATGTATGTTCGTGTATCTTTTAAGTTATTGTTTATACTTACTACATGCACATAGCTAAGATTTAAGAACATAATATATATGTAAGTATGTACATAATATGTATGTTTTTCAGACCCAAGTTGAATGTTAACAAAATAATTTTATGAATAAGTTAAGTATGTATACATATATACATACACATGTATGTATGCAATGTACTTAAATCCGTAGTATAAGTGTCTACCTAAAATGAAGAAGATTATCTTTAAATAATTTGATCATAATACAGATGTAATAGATACCTCCAGATATTGATAGTATATATGATTCCAATCACTTTACAATACGTTTATATCCGTAGATATAAGATATAAGATATGCAGATATAATTGTAGGTCGTACATTGTTTATTTTATATGTTCTAATAATTATTCATACATTATTTCATCTTGACCCTTCTTTTTGCCTCGAATTATGTTCATTACTAATTTTTCTTTTGGTAATTGATACTGTATTGAGCAATGAAGTAAGTTTAATGCTCAACAAAATCCTCTTTTAAATGTTCAAAGTTGACCCTGTTTTCTGTCCTTAAAATATTCAGTCAATTAAACTAAATACATATGTACATACAAGCAATTTTAACATCAGGCAGGATTTACACGTCAAGTAAAATCCATCCAACTAAAGTTGTTAACATGCAATTTAACGCCTTTTTGCAAAAACTCTGATACCTAGCTTCAATAGACTCGAAGTAATTTAAATTTAAGAAGAGAAGTTGTATATCAGCTACCCGAACTTGTTTCACCAGTACAACCAAATTTTATAGAAGTTAGTTACCATAAAACTTGATCATCATTTGTGTTTTTTCAGACGCCTAGCTTCGTTAAGTTCAAAAAATGCAAGAAGTCTGAACCGGCTGCTCTAGACCAATCAAATTTTACAAAAGTATTTGACATGTAACTCGACACCTCTTTACTAAATTTAAGATAGCTTCAATAGACAATGTGTTATTTTCATTTAAAAAGAGAAGTTGTATGGCAGCTATCCGAATCTGTTGCACCAAAACAACAAAATTTTACAGATGTTGTTGGCCTATAAACTCGTTACCATTTTACAAAATTTCAGATACCTAGCTTTAAAGCATATAAAGAAAGAAGTTGCATGGCAGCTACTCGAACCCGACGATTGAAAATGCTGTAAAAAAAATGTCAGTCTTCTAGCTCCTTTAATTTTTGAGTTATCGTGTGGACGGACGGACGGTCAGTCGTACATGGCTTAATTGACTCAGAATTCGATTCTGAGCCGATCCATATCTTTGGCAATACATCTAGCTCGACTTCTTTGAGGTGTCACAAACGTAATGGCAAATTTATTATACCCTTGAACATAGTTCATACAGGTATAAAAATGCTTTTATTTATATAGTTTCGAGGTAACTTCGACTCATGTTAACCGTATTAAGTTAACAGTTATGTTCTAAAATATTTTAAGCTGATGAAGTTTAGGAAAATTTCTTTAATCTTTAAATAGGTAATTAACAAAATTTTTCAAATTAGTTTTGGAATTTATCTATCAGACATATTATACATATCATTAAAAGGTAAATTATGCACAATTAAAATCGTTCCAGGAACTAAATTCCACAGGTTGATACATACATACGTATATTTTATTTTGAGATAAAAACAAATCATAAAAATAACATACACATATTTCATTAAAACATTGTCAAAACATCGTAAAAATTTATTCGTAACTCATTTTTTCAATCCCATCATATAAAAACAAAAACTAATATCTAAGTATATTTTCTTTTAAGATTTTAATTACAATTTTTAAGATTTTTATTGAACTGGCACATAAATCTTTGAACAGTTTTACGTCAAACTACCAATAAAATAAAATTATTATTTTTCAGTAATGATTTCTTCTATAATTTAACCCTTTAAAACTCTCGGTATGATTATAATAGTTTATTTTAAATATCACATAATTTTAATTTAATTTTCTAGCAAAGAAACTTTTTTTTTTAATGAAGTACATGTAATATTTAAAGTCAGGTTATGTAATTTTTAGATTGTTAACAAACAATGTTACAGGGTTTCGTTTTATCTAAAGTGTAAAAACCATTAGTTAATAATCAACATTTCTTTAGATAAGCCCATTAAAAAAAAAATTTATTCATCTGTAACATTTGAATAAATTAAAGAAACTAATTTTAGAGAGAATGCAAAAAATCACCGTCAATGATTTTGACAGAGTCTGTAGCTAATTAAATAATGTAAAGTATTAAAAATTCAATAGACGATTGTGTTGATAAGATAATAGATGACGCATAACTGTAATATTATGTATTTGTATTTCATAACTTTATACAATAACTACTGACAATTAAGTAAATAAAATGAAACGCTTAGTGGTTGAATGAATTGAATTGAAAATTCTGAAACTTTGTTCAATCTTTGAGACTATGGAGTATGGGTTCGAATGCACTAAAATAAAAATATGAGTTCAAGCGTAAGTTTTTTTTTTTTGAAAAAGTGATACTTGAATTTAAGCTCAGTTTTATGCATTCGAGTCTATGTCAATGCCCTATATGTTTATTCTAAAAGTGAAATGAAACGAAAAACAAAAAATTGAAATATTACAAACTGTTTTATTGTAATGTACCTATATTGTACATTTGGGTAGAAAAGGGTTAGAAAAACTTTAGGAGAAAATTGTGCGTTGTTTTTACATGTGTAATAAAAGTCGACTTATTGCATATTTTTTTTAAGTGATTAAATTTTTTATTATTGTTTTGTTTTTTATTTTTTAAAAAATTTATCTTTAAAGATTTTTTTTTTTATTACACTATAAATAAAGATTGAAAATAAGTGAATAGAATCTACTTAATAAAAAAAAAAAAAAATAATTATGTTTAACGAATATATTAGTAAAAAAAAAAATAAAAAAAACCATATAATCCATGATGAATCATAAATTCAATTTTATTTTCTTATTTTAAGTTTTTTTTATTATTACATTTTTTTTTCTATTTTCATTATTCAACTTTAAAATGTCTTTGCCCTCAAAAAAAAAAGAACTAAAAGAAAAAATATAATTTAAACCAAAACATAAAATAAAAATAATGTTTTCAAAAAAAATTTTTTTATTCTTTTAAAAGCTTTCTGTCTCTTTCCAATAATTGGTTTGGTGTATGACTTAAAAAAAAAAATTTTTTTTAACAATAATAACAACATTTGAATAAAAAACAAAAACAAAAAAAAAAATAAAATTAAAACATAAGAAACTGCATTCCAATGTTGGTATTTCTTAAATTCAATAAATATAGGCTGTACAACAATAATAATAACAAGTAACAACTATTATATGTATGTATATGTATAAATAAAAAAAAATAAAAAAAATGAATCTTTAAATGCAACATAAAAGATTCAATTGTGCATGCACTGCCACTAAGTTGTCCGCGTTCTTCTTTTTTTTTTTATTTGATTCTTCGTTCTTCTTTTTTTTTTCTTTTTTTTTGTGTTCATCTTTTTTGTTTGTTGTTTTCTTCTTATATTCTCTCACTCTTTCTCTTTTTTTGCAAAACAAAAAATAAATTAAATCGACTTAAATTTAATTTTTGTTTTTTTTTTTTTGTTTTTCCTTTTATAACTTTTATCTTTTTTTTATTCTAAGTAAATAACATAATATATTATATAGGTATCTTTATTATATTATGTATAAATTTAGTATATAAGTAACTGACTGACTGACTGATCTGATCTGATTGCATTTGAATGGAACAAAAACAAAAAAAAAAAGAACAACAATAATAATAAGATTGAAATTAAATCTCCTGAATTGAATTGTCTTCATTAGAAATTTTCAATATTTACGACAACCGCATAATATATAGATAAATTTAAAGAATTCCCCATCTGATGTTATTACAATTCAAAGGGGTAATAACAATTGATGCACATGATGCATAAAATATTTCCCAATAGATTTTTAACTTATCTATATTTACTATATATGAATACATATGTAAGTAATATTATATAACCTATACGTAACTAAACTGTCATAAATAAATAATAAAGATATCATAATAAAAATATTATTATTGAATGAAAACTATATATGTATTCTTTAATATTATATGTATGTATATATAATATGATTAAAAAAAAATACAGGGTGGTTGAATAGCTTAATAGTTGTCTTGTCAATCAATCATTGATTAAGTATACCTAAGGTATACTTCAGAATTTTTAATTAACTGACGCTTTAGTAAAATATAAGATGATTGCATACATACATACATATATATTTTGTGAATAAGGTCAAGTAGAGCGGTGCCACAAAAGTCCCAGAGTCAAAAGTCTCATAGGGACTATTTTAAATTCTTTGATGTTGAAAGGTGTATGTAAAAAAAACAATAGAGGGACGACTAAATAGAGGTAAGGTAGTTACAAAATCTGAATTATACACTTTTGCAAAATCCAACTGTTAAATTCTTCCTATAATTTAAAATGTCACATACACATATAAATGTTCTGGAAAAGCGAATATCCTGATTTTGCACCCACCTCTAAAATCCTTTTCAAATTATTATTTTTTTTTTTTATTGCATTTCTTTGCCACATAAATGTGGATAGGAAATTACATAGCCTTTCCTGTTCAGGCGCGGCTGTAAATGTCGTAAGGGGGAATAACTCTTACGATGTGTGTGGGATTCGAATCCACACTCCCTTGATGTTTACAGCATATTTTATACGCTCTTACCTACTAGGCCATCTAGGCCTCTTTTAAACATATATTTAAGAATAGAAAATAATATAAAATAATGGGGACTGTCAACCACTAACCCCTGCTAAACAAATGATTAAAACTCTGATTTTATAACCAACTGTAAAATCTATCGTAATTCAGAATTTCGTCTAGACTAATCTATAAATACTTATTGTCTTATATCTATCATATATTACTTAAATATTTTGGTATTATCATACTTAAATTAAAAATTCAAAACAGAATTTCCGAAATTCTTTTTTATACCCTACACCTAAAGTATAGGGTATATTAACTTTGGTATGGTGTTTGTAACCACCAAAAGGAAGCGAGTTAGGTATAGACATGTATATATATTCTGAATCATGGACAAAATCCGTCCATGGATTCGGATTCTGGAAGCTTCCGAATGATTCCGGAGCAAACGAGATTATCTCCAAAAGCAACAAAGATAGAACCTTCAAATTTTGTACAATGATGTTTCTTCCCGTTCGATTTATGTCTCTGAAATTTAAGAGGATTTGGTCCATGGGTTTGGGTTTTGGAAGCTTCCGAACGAGCACCAGAGCAAATGAGATTATCTCCAAAACCAACAAAGATAGAACCTTTAAATTTTGTACAATGATGTTCCTTCCCGTTCGATTTATGTCTCTGAAATTTAAGAGGATTTGGTTCATGGGTTTGGATTTGGAAGCTTCTGAGCGAGCCCCAGAGCAAATGGGATTATCTCCAAAACCAATAAAGATATAACCTTTACTTTTGGCAGAATGGTGTTCTTTCATGTATGATTTAGGCTTCTGAAATTTAAAAGGATTTGGTCCACGGGTTTGGATTTGGAAGCTTCCGAACGAGCACCAAAGCAAATGAGATTATCTCCAAAACCAACAAAGATATAACCTTTAAATTTGGCAGGGTGGTGTTCTTTCATGTTTTATTTAAGTCTCTGAAATGTGAGAAGATTTGGTCCATGGATTCGGGTTTTGGAAGCTTCCGAACGAGCCCCAGAGCAAACGAGGTTATCTTCAAAACCAATAAAGATAGAACCTTTAAATTTTTTATAATGATGTTTCTTCCAGTTTGATTTATGTCTCTAAAATTTAAGAGGATGTGGTCCATGGGTTTGGATTTTGGAAGCTTCCGAACGAGCCCCAGAGCAAATGAGATTATCTCCAAAAACAACAAATATATAACCTTTAAATTTGGCCGAATGGTGTTTTTTCATGTTTGATTTAGGTCTCTGAAATTTGAGAGGATTTGGCCATGGGTTTAAATTTGAAAGAATTTGAACCGTGGATTCGAATTTTGGAAGCTTCCGAACGAGCCGCAGAGCAAATGAGATTATATCCAATACGAACAAAAGTAGAACCTTTGAATTTGGTACAATGGTGTTCTTTCGTGTTTGATTTATGTCTCTGAAATTTAAGAGGATTTGGTCCATGGGTTTGGTTTTGGAAGCTTCCGAACGAGCCCCAGAGCAAATGAGATTATCTCCAAAACCAATAAAGATATAACCTTTACTTTTGACAGAATGGTGTTCTTTCATGTATGATTTAGGTCTCTGAAATTTGAGAGGATTTGGTCCTTGGGTTCGGATTTTGAAAGCTTCCGAACGAGCCTCAGAGCAAATGATATTATCTCCAAATGCAACAAAGATATAACCTTTAAATTAGGCAGAATGGTGTTCCTTCATGTTTGATTTATGTTTCTGAAATTTGTGAGAATTTGGTCCATGGGTTCAAATCTTGGAAGCTTCCGGACGAGCCCCAGCGCAAACGAGTATATCTCCACAACCAACAAAGATAGAACTTTTATTTTTAGTACAAATGTGTTCTGTTATGTTTCCTTTTCTACTACCAATCTTCGAAAATAATTAAGATAGAAACTTAAAATTTTATACAAGGGTGTCAAGCATATCCCAAGCGGATGCCTCTTTTACGTTCTTGAAATTCGAGTTGAATAAGACAGAAAAGGGAAGAAGTTCAAGCAGCTGCCAAAAACACTTATGGATTTTTAATTTAATTCGAATTATTCAGGTGTAGGGTATTAATAAGTCGGTTGCATCGACTTACTGTTACATTTACTTGTTTTTATAATAAATTTATTTGAAAATATAATTTTATGGAGAATTAGATTTTATTTTTTTATAGGACTTTTGGCTTACTGGTCAGAGTTATTATTCAACAGAGATTTTTGCCTCGTTAAAGAATTTGTAAGTCGCTAGGAAATTTTTAACTCCGGAACTATTTTCGCATACTGCGGTCATGGAATCCATTAATGAGATAGCAGGTAATGAAAAGAATCAAAATTACGAAATATATCTGTCGCATTTCTTTTTAGATTATCTAAAGTAATGGTTAGACGTCAATGTTTTCTATCTCTTTTTTTTTAATCCCGTTTCTTAGAACATTTTTTTAAAATTATATCGCAGGAGTTTTTTTTTTGAACCGTTTCAAAAATATATAAAGAAAAAATAAAGAAATTAAATTTTTTTGAAGCGTATAAAAAATATAATGAAAAAAAAAACTTGTGAAGCATTTATTTATTTTGAAGCATCTCGAACAGTCAAAAAACATATTGTATAGAAGAAATGTCAAAAAACATATTGTATAGAAGAAATGTCAAAAAACATATTGTATAGAAGAAATGAATCAAAAAAAATGAATCAAACATAAAGGTAAAATAGAATAATTTATATTTTTCAGTTTAAAAAAAAAAAAATTAAACAAACAGAGATGAAAAGGTGACGCTTTGAGTATATAAAAGAAGGGATAAAAAGATGACGTCTAACCGCTAAGTAATGGAAGATGGTTATCATGATTTTAATTTTTATTTATATACAATTAGAAACAATAAATATATCTAAAATTAACATTTAATTTAGTATCAATACCTTAGTATTCTACAAAAAATTTTGTATAATCATGAATATTCCATCTTTCATTTCTCTTGAAAATAATCTCAAAATGACTTTTCACCCACTCACAAATAAAAAAGAATGAAATGAATCAAAATGTAAAAGATGAAATTTATAGAATAGAATAAAAAAATCTATTTGAAGTTTTTTGTTTTTTTTTTTTTTTTTTTTGAATGTATACATAATTACATACCTATATACAATTTGTATATTTTATATAAAAGCTTAAGGCAAAATTAGCAAAAAACTTTAAAATAAATTCAGTTATATCTATAGATAAAATTAATATTGAGTTTGAATTATACTTTTATTTATTAATCAAAAAATGAAGATGAAAAGGCAAAACAAATGTAAAAATAAAATAAAAATTGCAAAAAAAAATAGAAAACTTCTATTTTTAGGTTGATGGCATTAAAATATTAAAAAATCTAAAGAAATTTTTAAAAGTTAATATACATTTACATACATACATATATATGTATATATGAAATTCAAATAAAAGTATGATTATAGAATAGATATAGATAGATGAGTATGATTATAGATATAGATAGAATATGATTATCCTTTTTGTACATATCATATAAATAAGAAAATGTATAGAAATAAAAATTTTTAACCAGAAAATGAAGGGATGATGGAATATTGATATTAAGTATCATATAAGGAATTTATGTCGAAAACTTCACTTTTCTGTTGGGAATTTTCAAATTTTAATTTTTTTTCTTTTTTTTTTTTTAATATTTTATTTTTTAATAAGTTTTAATTTTATTACTGTTATTGGTTATGAATTCTTATATAGACTATATAGCTAAAGTTAAGAGAGTACAGTACACATAGTGGATGATAATGATGAATAATGAATCCTAATATAGAAGAGATGAAATTTATTTGTTTACTATATATAATATACATATAATAACTTGTTGTAAATAATAGAAAAAATTTTAGTAAGAAAAACAAAAAAAAAACAAAATAAAAAAAATGTTTTTAAAATGCATAACTATAAACATTTATTTAAGAATTATTTTATAGTATTACTACACTATTATTATACACAAATCCTAGTACTATTTATATTATATTGTTTAGTAGTACATTATTATTATTATTATTTTTTTTAAATATTTTTGTTTTATTGTGCAAACCACAATAAAGTATCGCGCACACACTTTACTCTTTTTTTTTTTCCTTTTTTTTTCTGTTTTTTTTGTTTTTGTTTTATTATTTTTATTATTATTATTATTATTATTATTATTGGGATTTACACACTGTACTTTTCCTACTATGGTTGGGTTTTTTTTGTTGGGGTTTTTGTGTCGCAAGTTTTTTTGTTATGTTTCTGTTTTTCTTTTTTTTTTTGCTGTATGTTTGCAGGCTATTTTATGAGTAAAGAAAAGAATTTTATTTTCTTTTTTTTTTTTTTGTTTTGTTTTTCTTATTTTTATTGTTGTTATAATGTACATATCTGTAAAAATAATTGTAATTTTAATTTTTTTTTAGTTCAAATCGTAAAGAAAAGATTTGTTTTTATTATGAATTTTTTTTTTTTAAGATTACCAACTGGTTATTAAAGAAAAAGAATTTTTTTTTTCCCCTTTATTTTTCTGTTCGATATAATTCATTGGCACTTATTGACTTATATCTAGGGTTAGTTGGTTTGTTATTTAATTAGTTAGTACAATGTAACAATTATTCTTAGAATTATTTAATCGGTCATTATATTTAGACCGAGCCGAGACTGTCTGGTCTTATCGTGATGATCCGAGCCGATGTTTTAGTTTTTTTTATATACATATTACTATTTTTTTAATTTTTGTACAATATTAATGTATAATTGGGGTCTCGAGTGCCTAGTGGGTAAGAGCGTATAAAATATGCTCTAAACAACCGATGTAGTGTAGGTTCGAACCTCATACAGGTCGTAAGAGTTATTCCTTACGACATTTACGACATTTATAGCCCCTTACGACATTTATAGCCCCGCCTGAACAGGAAAGGCTGTGTAATTTATACATTTATGTGGTATAGAGAAATGCATTAAAAAAACATAAAAAAAAAATAATGTACAATTTTCAACTTTTTAGCGAATAAAATGAAGAAATTTTAGAGAAAAATATTTTCAGTCGAAAAAAATGGTATTAAATATCAAAAAATATAACTCTGCAATATATTAAACGTAGAATAGAATGAGAATAGAATGTGCAATAACGTCTGATTTGTAATGCCAATGTTCCTTGATATGGGACATGTATTTAACAACAGCAAAGTATTAAAGAGTAGATTAAAAAAATTAAAGGATGTCTTAAATTTTTTTCATTGGTCAGTTATAAATTTAAAGTATCTCATTGTCAGTAAAAATATTTTTTTGGTAATTAAATATACCAGAACTAAACAGATGTAAAATAAAATTAGTTGGTGATGATTTGAAGCTTAGAAAAGTGAAATTTGCTTAAATTTATATTTTTCACTCAGAAACCCGAATTATGTAATTTCTTTTATTGAAAACCCAATTTTGTTACGATATTTTAATAAATAAAAATTTTAACACCGTAAATATTTGTTTCCTTTTTATATAAAGCTGTTCCTAACAAATGCGTGAAACCGCACTCACTCACTTCGTATCAAAAAGATGAAGCACTTCTACATGTGCTAGAAACTAGCCGCAAAATGCATTTGATAGAGTTTGGTCTAAAACCATCAAGAAAAAATCTGAAATTACATCTTTTTGGTTCCAAAGGAGTCCTTTTAGCTATTTATATGTTGTATGGGGATATCAATATTTATATCCGAATATCGTCATAAGGGGTATTATTAAAAAGGTCTTGGCGAGCTCTTCAACTTTAGTTTGGGGCCCATTGTACTAGGACGCCCTGTTTGGTTCTTGAAACTATTTATAAGTTCTTATAAAAGTCAGCGATAAATTTCACGTGGGGTATCATTAAAAAGATCTTGGCGAGCTCTATAACTTTTGTTTGTGGATCATGGTTCAAAACCGTCGTGTAGGAGAATGGGAGCGTTTATAAGCCCTTACTATAAAATTAAGGGACATAATGTCGTAATGTAGGGTATCACTAAAAAGGTTTTAAATGTATATGTATAAACGCTAAAAAGGTTTATAAATGTATATGTATAAACGCTAAAAAGGTTTATATATGTATATAACGCTTCCAATGCAAGCACACATAACTAGTATTTATATAGGTTTGTATGTACAAAAACTATCTAAAAGCCGTTTTGTATTTTAAGATTAAATATACCTATATAATTGGCGAAGAAAAGTAAAACATATACTAAAAAATCTTTTGACATTTTGTCAACATAAGAGACATCTAATCTTGTTGAATAGAAGACTGGAATTGTAAAATACAAGACTGGAAGAATGAAGCATACGCATCTGTATTACATCCTTGTGATGCATGAAGAAAAAATAAACTTTATTGTGCACCCACCAACTCATATACCTATTGTATATTATTTATTTAGGAGATTTTTAAGCACACGTAAAATTATTTACTTAAAACTGAAACTCAACAAATGTAGCATTTATCTGCCAAAGGAAGGAATAAAAAAAAATATTTAACTGATTTTTCATTCTTTGTATGTAGTTAAACATATTTTTAATCTGCATTATTTAAAATTTCTTACGAGTTTTTTAAACCTACAAGTAATAAATATAGTTAAACTAAGTCAGACAATAATTTTACGTCATTCTAAATATATAAAATTCACATTTCAAGAAATATAAAATAATCGAATTTAAAAACAAGCTCCTTTATTATAATATTGCATAAATATTTTGCTCTTATAATTGTATACATGTGTTTACATACCTTCACAATAATAATACCAATATTTTATCATTAATGAGTTCATTTACCTTAAACCCTTTCTATCTAAAATTCTATTTACCAATTGGTAACTCAATTCAAAAAATAATAAGGGAAAAACTATTTGTTTTTTTTTTTTTTTTTTTTTAACCTTATATCTATATTCTATATAATACTTTTATACACACTTATTACTTCTATACATTCTGTACTTTTATTTACAAATATACAAATGCACACACATTCATGCCTCTTAAATTCGTATACATATTGCATTTTTATATTACAAATTTACCCGCGGAAGTTTTATTCACATCATAGATTTTTTTTTTTAATCAAAGATGTAAAAAAAAAAGAACGAAAGCAAGGAAAAAGCCCATCAGCAAAAATACCAAAGAGCGCAATGCCGTTTTGTACTTTTTATTTTTGTTTGTTTGTTTCGTTTTTTTTTTTTTTTATTATTATTCTATCTCATTCTGTATCATTTCTTATCAATGGAAAAATCATTAAAGGAAGAATTTTACTGTTGTGTTTTTTTTTATTATTGTTTGCATGCTATCTCTTTCTATTTTATGTATTTTAATACTTTATAGTGCATATTATGTACTACATATAATCGGTATACTGAAATATTCTTAGCTTAGTATATTAAAAAAAAAAACTGTATATTTATTTGTTCGAATGTTTGTTTATTTGAAACTTTTATAGTGCATAAACTGAATATGTATTTTTAATTATATGATGTAAATGTAGGTAAGTGTATGTGTGTTGTATTTTATTCTTATAAAGTAGCAGGTTTTTCCTCAATATGAAATAAAACAAACCCAATATTTTAATGTTAAGACCAAGCAGCAGCAGCAAGAAAAAAAAAAAAGAAGAAGAAAAAGAATCTGTAATAAATCTCTTTTTCTTTAACTTCTATCTTCGTTCTCTTTTGATTTTTTTTTATTATTATTATATTGTTTTGGTGTTTTTTTTTCTTATTTTTTTTTTTTTTACTATTAAAAGACGACTTTACGATTCACTTCAAAACAAATTAGAAATGGATTTTTTGTGTTTTTCTTTGAAAGAAGAGAAAAAAAAACCATTTTTTTTTTTTTTTTTTTGCAAAATCATTTTAGGTTTTTTTTTTCCATGTTTTTAATGTATAACTTTACATCTTTACATATCTATATATCTAAGTATGTAGATTTGTATACTTTTCCCGCCATATTTTCCCTCGTAAAAAAAGAAATTTAAATCAAAATAAAGGGAAAAAAAAATTTATAGACCCAGAATGTATATACGTAAAATGAAATAGAAATATGTATAAACAATGTAATAAGATTGTTTTAGAAAGAAAGAGACAGAGAATAAAACAAAAAAGAAGTTTTATATTGTTGTTCTTGTAATAATAACAACAAAAAAAAAAAAAAAAATTTGGAGTTCATAAGATTTTCAAGCATGGAAAAACTAAGCGTTTCTTGATTATATTAAAAAACGGTTTTTTTTTTGTTATTTAGTTATTTTTGTTCGGTCTTTCGTTGTTCGCTTTTCGGTGTTCGATGGTTTTGTACTTTTTCTTCTTTTTTTTTTTTTTGGTCTAATGATGATGATTATGATTATCATTATAATATAGTAATAGTGATTTTGATGATATTGATAAAATTTTCTTTTGTTATGATTTTTCTTTTATAAGGTATAAAAATATATGTATCATTGAGTGGAATTTGTTATAGAGCGGCTTTAAATTAGTTTTTTTTTTTGTTGTTTTTATTTATTAAAATAGGGTAGGGTTCTATTATTAGATTTCTTCTAGAAGATTCTAAGTTTTAAATTAAAATCTTCTTTAAAGAAGTTTTTTTTTTTTAACTTAAATATGATCTTTATAGATTAACAAAATACTCGTATTAGAAAAAAAAATTTTTGAATCAATTGATTAAAATAATGAATGAGAACATTAAGATTATTTGTTAAAAGACAAAAAGATGATCTGCAAAACATCGGATTGAGCATTAAATTTTTTCTAAATACTTTAAATTTTATATAAAATAAGAAAACTTTAAAAAGAATCGTCAATAAGAAAACTTTAAAAAGAATAAAAAAAAGCTATAATCGATGAATTATTGGAACCGTTAATAGATGGGTTGTCAGAAATCAAAACCTAAATAAAATATTTTATAAAATACTTTTTCTAATATCTATAGTCATTTAAATTATAATGTTCCGTTTACGCGAAAATAGTAGTTGAGAGTACTTTGGAGTAACATAGTTGTTGAATGAAACGCTAACTTAACATAATCGTATCTACTCATATCTACTCTTTCTCGAAGGTTGGTATAATTGGGAGCAGAAAAGAGTAGTTTACTCTGTAAAAGGAACGTAAACAATGACTACAAATATTCAAAAGCTAATTTGCATAACCAATTATCATAAACTAAAACATTAAAGCTCGCAAATTATATGGTAATCTTAAATGAAATTCTATTTCTAAATCAAAGTAAGGAGCCACGGTGGCCTAGTGGATAAGAGCGTATAACATACGCTATAAACACCAAGGGAGTGTGGGTTTGAATCCCACACACGTCCTAAGAATAATTCCCCCTTACGACATGTACAACCACGCCTGCAAAGAAAAGGCTGTGTAATTTCCTTATTACATTTATGTGACAGGGGAATAAACTTAAACAAAAAAAAAAAAATTCAAAATAACCATAAAAGTTGAATTTTTTTTCAAAATATAAATATATAGCGGTATTTCCCCATTTTAATTCCCTAATTAAAATCTTCGTCTTTAATAATATTATTAATTTACTTATATCATATTGACATAATTTTATCAAAGCAGTTTATACAAAGCAGTATAAACGTACCATCAAGCATAATCTTTTAAACATTAACCTCTTAACGGGAATTCCCTCCATCTTTTTAAATACTACATACCCCTGGAATAAAACAAAAAAATAATATAAAACCTTTTTTTTTTTTTTGTTATGTTGTAAAAAAAAAATCTTTTTATTATATTATTTTATGTTCGTTAAATTGAAAGATTCTTTCCTATCTTATTTTTGTTGTTATAATGTTGTTGTTCTGTGTTTTGTTGTTGTTTTTGTTGCTTCCTTTATACAAGTTGTTATTTTTGTTGTTGCTATACTTAAATCAGCTCAACTTAACTCATCTCATCATTTCATATCGTTTCGTATCGTATTATTATTATTATTATTTGTTTAAAAGTTATTGACCCAGGGATTGCTTG
The DNA here is from genome assembly GCA_947095535.1 of Poecilobothrus nobilitatus. NCBI lineage: Eukaryota > Metazoa > Arthropoda > Insecta > Diptera > Dolichopodidae > Poecilobothrus > Poecilobothrus nobilitatus. The sequence goes on from OX352774.1 coordinate 33,449,734, forward strand.
AGTGATTTCATGAGTTCGATGTCAATTTTACAAATAAATAAAAAAAATAAAAAAAAAACTAAGAAGAAAATTAAAAAAAAACACAAAAAAAAACAAAAAAAAGAATAATAGAAAATAGAAAAGATTGAAATTTTTGAGTTGTACTTAATTTGTCTTGTCTAGTCTATCTTATACATAAAAGAAAATAAAATAATAATAATAGAAAGAGAAAGAGTTAAAAAAATAATAAAAACAATAAAAAACAAAAAAGAAATTAGAAAGAAAAAAAAATAGAAAATGATAGTTTTATTTAATTTTTTCTTGTTTTTGTAATTTGGATGGAATGTTGTTTACAAGTGAAGAAATAAAAAATTTCCCGCGATTATTTTTAGTTTTTTTTTTTTTTTTATATTTTCTGATATGATGTGATTTTAGTATCCTAACACAAAAAAAAAAATTCTCAATAATATTTTATTAGTTACCTATATCGAAAGTTTATTTTTCTCTTCTAAATATATCTCTATTTCATTTTTTGTGTTTTTTTTTTTCTTAAAATTATGCAGAATTTTTTCTGTCTGAAATTTCTGTTTTTGTTTTTGTTTTATTTTTTATTTTCTTTGAAAATTAATTTTTGATTAAAATTTTTTTTCTTTTAATTTTCTTGTTGTTGTTTTCTTCCTTCAGGCAGGATATACGACATAGTAGTATTATTCTTTGAAAGGAATTCCTGATTTCCATTCATTTTTGCTCCTTCTCTCCTTTCATGAAATATGTATGTATGTTTTAAGAAAAATGAAAAGTGCAAAAAGAAAAATAAATAAAGGAAAAATAGAAAAAAGAAAAATTATAATATTGTTTATTATTATTGATGGGGAGTTGGATTGAAACGAGTGAAAACTAAAGAACAAGAGAAAAGGTATAATGATAGTACTGATACTCTAATAAATAGTATATAGTAAAATGTTTAAATTAATTTTGGAGGGAAAATATAATATCACTTAAGGTTTTTTTTTTCTTTTTTTTGTTTTTTTTTTGTGTGCATTTAATAAAAAACTTTTTAGTATATTCTTAATGTTTTCTAATGAAGATTGTTCTAAAAAAGAAATACTCATTCTATTTTTTTTTTTTTTCTATTTCTTATTCTTGTCTTGTCTAGACTACTTTAAAATTAGAACTTTCTTTTAATAGAAATGCAAAAAAAAAAAGAAAAAATAAATTAAAAAGAGTAAAGGGTATTAAATTATATATGTACATTACATTTTGTTTTATTTTTGATTTATTTTAGTGATACCATTTTATTATCTTGAAAAGATTTATTAAGTACAATGTGAAAAAAAAAAGAATCGGTATATACTTATGATTAGACGATATTTAGTATGTTTAGATGATTCGTACATAATATAAATATACGTCTTTAATTCTTTGTTATAACAATTTAGAAAAAAAATTAGATGTTAGATGTAGTCTGAGAAATTGCAAAACATAAAGAAAGATGTGGTGGTCCCTTTTTAAAAAAATAAGAACGAAAGATCTTCTAACCCACCTTTGTGTAAACACTGCTAGTACCATTATAGCAATAATTATATACGTATCAATGACAGATAAGATTCATTGTCAGATTGGTTATTTTTTACAACACCACAGTGTAGAAGCTACAAAAAGGAAATGATGGAGGATATTCACTTTCTCTATACGTATGCTCAGCAGAAGTTACGGTCAAATTGAAAATCTAGATAGTTATTCTATCTCTTATACAGACATAAACCAGTTATCCGAAAGTAAAATAGAGCCAAGAATACGAATGCATATATATGATATCAAAACGCTACCTTCTCTGTGGTATTTTTGCTCTCTAAATAAAACTTCTAGACAGCAGCAAAGTATCTAAAATGTAAAATACTTACAAAGTATTTAAGTATTAATTAAAAAAAAATTAATTTGATAAAAAAAAAAGAAATAATTTTAATTATTTTAAAATTTTATAAAAACATATTCTTGTCAATGGAATATAAAAAAATATTTAATAGCACTAAAGAATCTAAAATTAAATTTTCTTTATTAAATATGAATTTTAGATTGCCATGTTAAATCAAGGATCTGGTTAAATTTTGATCGATGTGTTGATTCTCTATATTTGGCGTACCAAATCTTTTAACTATTTAAATAATTTACACTAAAATGAATGTAAAAGATTTAAAATAAAGGAAAAAATTTCCAGGTCGGTCTCAGTTCTTGAGTATTTAAGTATATGGTTTATTAACCATGAGATTGCGGATTCATATTCATCGGCACAAGTAGCAAATTTTTTGAAACATTTTTAACTTGGAATTGGAAAATAAATCCCTCTTCCTACCAAAGATATTGTAAGTATATAATATTATATAATATAAATAAATAAAGGTAAAATTGTTTCAATCATTCAAAAATATAAAAATAGATAATTGATTAATCATATGTATAATTATCAATATAAAACCTTATTTTTGGACAATAGAACAACCATAAACCAATAAATATATTTAATTTGAAATTAAAATTCAATAAAAGTTTTTTTTTTTTTTTTTTTAGTTATTTATTATTTAATTTCTTTATATATAAATTAAATTTTAATTTTAAATTTTTAAATAAAATTTTTGAAATCATTAAATTTAAAAATTTTTTATATAATCCATTAATATTGGTTTAGCTTTATTTAAATCAATTTATTTATATTAAAAAAGTTAAAATTTTTTATGAAAATTATATTATTGTTATTCATTTATACCGTATATATATATTTATATTATATATGTATATATAAGATAAAATAATATTGATTGAAATGATTTCCTCTTCCTATACAAGAAAATGCCATTTATTGACTATCATATCAGTTTTTTTTTTTATTATTTTTTCTTTTATTAAGCTGTTTATTTTATACAAAAACAAAAAACAAAAACAAAAACAATCTTTAATATTTTCATAAATTAAAAAAGAAAAATAGCAAAAAAAAACAAAATAAATAAATAAAAAATTCATTTAAATATTGGAAAATAAAAATATATTATTGAATTTCTCATTATTTTTACTTACTAAACAAAAAATATAAATGAAATATATATATATATATATATACATATACATATAATACAAATATATATATATATTAGTATAAAAATATATTACATTTAAAAAACATTTCATTTTCAATATTATGAATATGAAATAAATCACTCCTTCTTCATCATCACCATAAAATTTTATACCACCAACTACTATTAAAACCATATTTTATATATTATATATATATATATATATCTAAATATATATATATATCTATATATATGTATATAATTTCATAATTTAGAACAATACAGAATCATATTAAGCAAAAAAAAAAAAAAAAAAACAAAGAAAACAAAAAAAAAAAGGAAAAACTTAAAAGAAAACGCAAAACAAAGAGAAAAGGACAAAAAATCATTTTTAATATCTTTCCAGCAAATCTTTAAGCAATTGTCTTTTCCTTTTTTTTTTTTTTATCAAACAAATAAATAAAATAAAACTAAAAACTAAACGAACAAACTAACCATCAAATAACAATAACAATACAAAAAAAAAAAACAAAAAACAATGAACCCAGTAATAAAAATAAGTAAGATAAAAATAAAAAAGAAATTAACATTTCCTGAGCGTGGGAAACTTTATTAAAAAAAGCAAAAAAAAAAACAAAACAAAAATCAAAATAATAATAACAATCATCAAAATTACAAAAAAAAACAAAAAAAAATTATGATTTCGCGCCAAATTTCCTTTCTATATTTTCATTCCATCTCTTTCCATCTTTTTACTATTATTTCATTACAAATTTTTTGAAAAACTTTTTTTTTTTGTTTTTTTTTTTTATTTTTCTCTACAGATTTTAATTATTTACATACAATAATAATAATAATAATAATAAAATCGATAATCGATTTTCTCTTTCACACTAGTTCCTGTATACAAACAACTAAACTTGTCATATTTACTGTATATACGTGTATATATGTATAGTGAAAATCCTAATTCATTTTTTTTCATTATTTATTTTTAATATTTTGTAATTTTTCTTCATTTACCTACCAATTTATTAAAAATATGAGAGGAAGAAAAAAAAAAAACAAAAAAAAGGAAATATATTTACTATAGTATATCAATCTACAATTGTAAAAACAAAATAAGAAAAAAAAATAAAGAAAAAAAAAAATTAAACAAAAAAATCTGCAATTTATTAATGTTTGACAAGCCTATCAAAATTACTTTTCAATTTTATTTTTTGTTTTATTTGCTTTGCATGCATCTATCTCTTTTACTATAATGAAATTAAAGTAATCAGATGTCATGATTTTATTTCCAGTACTACAAGCAACTTAGTTAGTTGTTTACACTACTAAATGAACCTTATGAGTTAAGGATTCATCTCTAATACAAAGTTTCATTTGTCATTTAATTTGTAAATTTGGAAGTGGTTCAAGAGTTAAAATAATTTGATCAAAATGTAAAAAAGTCGTACACTTCCATTTTGCTTATATGTATACATATATTGATAAAATAAAACAAAATTATGATTGTTTGAAACAAATTTTTAAAGTCTTTAAATACAAAAGTAATAGCGTTTGCGAATTAGTTCTCTGCATTAGAAAATGAAACTCATTTTGAAAAGAATTCTTTGAATAACGGTATATTACTACCTCCGCCGCACATTTTTAATAGAAAGGACAATTTTTTTTATGGAAAGAAAAAAAAAAATATTTATACTGCTTCAATATAATTTGTTTTGAATATGACATAAAAATGACAGTTGATTAAAAGCATACCATACTAAAACTTCAAAATTAAATCAACTTTTCTTCGGACCTGCCATAATAAATTTAAATAATGAATAAACGAAATAAAAGAAATTGCTGTCATGATTAAAAATGATATTTCCATGAAGTTAAAAAAAATTAACCATTTTTTATAAAATTAAGGTTAAAAAGTTTACTGCAATCAATTAAAAATATGTCAATAAAATTAGAATGTAAATAATTAAAATCAAGATTAAGATTATGTTATACTTACATATAAAAAAATTTATATCAATAAGTCTGCAAGAGGACTTAAAAATAAAGAAAAAGAGATTATCTTCAAATTATTTTATTTTATCTTCTACTGTTTCTTTCTTTGAGTGATACATTATATGCATCTAGGAGCATACTGATTTACCGGAAATTAAGTGCCAGAAATAAACATTCTACAGATCTTTTGTTTCTTTGATGCGCTAGGCAACTCAAGACAAGGCAGAAGCATTATAAGTGAAGCTAAAATCCATTACACATAGTAAGAAAAAAAGCACAATAGTTAAACATTAAAAGGTCGCAGTTTTATTTACAAACCCTTTTAAAATAATTTAATCTAATGTTCGCAAGTCAGGTTGCATTCACTAATAAGTGAGAGACTTTGATTTTCCTGTAACCCAATCATATGTAAATAAATCATAACACAGAATACAACTTGATTTGAGAGGTTTTACAATTTATTCAAGATTTACATTTTAAAATGCAATACTTTGGATTTATTTGTTTTATAGCACATCTTATATTGAGAATATGGTTAGCTTAAATTAGGAGTTTTTATTTTTCCTTTACTACTTTCAACTTCTATTCTAAAACAAAAACTATACTTTACTCCACTGTTTTTATTTGTGTTTTTTTGTTTGTTATGCATAAATTCTTCTTTTTCCTCCTCTCAATATTATTTTCATTTCGTAAATTCGTTTTTCTAACCTAACAAACGACAATAACAAAATAACAAAAAAAAAACAACAAAAGGAAAAAAGAAAAACAAAATATTGTGCCTGTTTTCATTTTTCCTTCCTTATATTGTGTGTTATTTTATTATTGCTGTTTTATTTCGTTTGGTTTTTTTTTCTTCACTATTATATAGTCATATAACTTTGATTTATATACCAACAAAATTATTTATGTGTATTAGTATTAGTATTTTTGTTTTTTTCATTAATTTTCTTCAACATACATAAAAATAGCACATATGAAATGGGTACATAAATCAATATACGTAACTCTAACTGTATATTGAAATTGAAAAACAATAATAATAATGAAAAAATACTAAAGAAGAAAAAAAAATATAAGGCTGTTGTTGTCGTTTGGTTTGGTTCTTTCTCTGTTAAATGTTTTGTTATTGTTATTGTTGTTATTTTATTTTTCTTTTTGTGCCCGCATCAAATTTTTCTCAAATAGTAGAAAAACAGCCAGAAATTCCATCATTTCTTGGTCTTTGAACCCAAAAAAAAAAAAGTAAAAACAAAAACATAAAAAAAAGAAAAAAGAGGGAAAAAATGAAAACATGAGAAATGAAAAAAACGCGCACTCTAAAACGGCAACTCTAAATAACATAGTACATATTTTCTTGTATACAGCAGCATGAAAGAGAAAAATAATATTGTGAAAGAAGAGTTTGGTACATTATATGATATTAATGATATGTATATATACATGAAAGTACTTATTTATATATCTATGTGTATGTATATATAGTATACATTTTAAAGTAAAGAGATAAACAGGAGTATATACATATATAGTATGCACCACTTGTAAATGAAATTGAAAATTATAATATATATATGTACGTATGTACATATATAATATATATGTATACTATATTATGGTAGGTATATATGAAAAATATGTACAGGCATATTAGAAATATAAATATTACGTACACGCGTACCTAAAAATGTACGTAATAATAACAGTTAAGAATGTTTAAAAGTAAAACGTTTTGTTTTTGTTTGTAATCAAAGCATATGCATATATATATATATATATATATATATCCACTTGTTTGTATGTTTTAAAAAACGTAAATAAATAAAATTTTGTATTAGAAATATTATGTATTCGTTCTTATCATATTAAGGAAATTATATATTCTGTTTTGTTTTTTAAATATGTACATACATATACATACATAAGCAAATAGGTATAAACTATTTATTTATCTAAATTTTAAGTCAATTTCTTTTAAGTTGTCTTGTAACTTAAAATAAATTTAATAAAAATTAATATTAAAATTAATTTATTGAAAATAATTTCACCTACGTTATATGTATATATCTTATTTTGGCGCGAAATTTAACCGTAATTTTAATTCATACTGTATAACTCACAGTAAAGATATTCTGTTATATGTATGTACGTACATTAATTGTATTCATAAAAATTTGTTATAACTAGCATATATGTAAATAACAATGACTGTCATAATAAATAGTAAATGAGGGAAGATGGTCATAGATAATGTTGTAAACATTTCTACAGAGAGTCATTTAGAAGAGCATTTACAATACTTTTAAAAAAGTTCTAAATCAAGGTTTGAAAGGAATTAAGTATCAAAAAAATATAAAGTATAAAGACAATATTAATTTTGGACAATTAAAATTAAACCTACATAAGGTTATAGATTCAGGAATCTTAAAAAAAAGAAAACAAAATAATGCGAGCAGGGATAAAAATCCCATGAATCCATAAGCATCCCATTGCATTATGAACCCATAAATTTTATGTTATTAAGTATGTATATAATTTTTACTAACCCATATAAAAAAAATTCTTCTGTAATGTCGAAATCTTAATATTAAAATTATTTTTTAAAGAATTGAAATAAAAAAATAACATACATTATGTACATATACTATTAATAATGGCACTCTTTCCTTTCTCAACCAAATATTTTCCACCCACCTAAGTTATTTAGTTATCATTACATCTTTGTACAGAGTGTACTAATTGCATTACGATGTTATTTATATAATGCCAAAAATCTTTACAAATTTAAAATTTTAATATTAATATTTTTTAAATATTTTTAATTTAACATTAATTTAATAAAATAATAAAAATAAAAATATATTAATAATAAAAATAAAATAAATAAAATCTAAAATAAAAAAAAGAGAAGCATTTTATAATAAAATAAATAATAAAATATATAAAAAAAAAAAAAAATCATTCCTATCTTCAATATTTTATTTTTTTTTTGTTTTATTCTAAAAATTGCAGATATCCAGTTTTTTTTTTTTATTATCATTATGTACTAATACTATATGTATGTATATATATCATTTGTACATATGTACATTATATATTATATTAAAATTTTAAATAAAATAAAATATAAAATTGAAAATAAAATAGGAAAAAAAAAAATATATAAACATAATAAAACATTCATATTATATATTATATTATCTATATACTTTATGTATATAAAATACAAAACTCACACAATACTAAATGCCATTAGTATCGGTCACATTAGTTATATTTTTAAACAAAATCTAACTGTATATTGAAATGATAATAATAAAAAGTTGTAAGTTCCATTTCTTTTTTTTATTTTTTTTATTTTATTATACTTTCAACTTGATTTTTTTTTTATATTTATTTATTTATTTTTTTTTTTTTAAAGAAAAATTTTGTAAATGGATAAAATAAAAAATATTTTTATTTTACTTTATTTTAAAAACTTTAACACACAACTTTGAAAAAAATTCTCTGTATATACATAATATTAAAATATTATATTATATAAAGTACCTATTATAGACATGAAATTATGTTACAGGGGTGAAACGTTAAAATTGAAGTTGACAGAAATTAAAACGAGAAGAAACTCTCAACAAAAAAAAATTAAAAAAAAAAACACAATAAAACAAAAAAAACAGTAAAATAACAACAAAAAAAAAAAAAAACAAAAATATTTCTTTTAGATGACATGCGCATTTTAAAGGGCGGGAAAAAATGCGCGCCAAATTTATATCTATATTATGTATGAGAGTATTTTTATTTTTTTGGTTTATGCATAAAAAGAAAAAAAAAAACCCTAAGGTAGGGTAGAAAAATTACAAAAAAAAAAAAAAACAAAAAATCGAAGCTTTTTTTTTTTAAATATAACACACACATCCACACACACACTCGCATGCCCATATCCAAGTAAACAAATTAAAAGTTTATTTACATAATAATTTTTCATTTTTCAATTTTTCCCTCCGTTTTTTGCATTTTTATTGGTTTTGTTTTTTTCGTTTTTTTTTTTTTTTTTTGTGGTATAAAAACAAATTTTTCAAACTCAGATAAAAATGAAAATGTTAGGTACATTTTAGGTACAAAAATACTAGCATTGTAGGTATAGTAAAAACAAAAAAAAAAAAAACAAAAAAAAAAAAAAATTAAAAATGGTAGTATGTATTAAAAAAAAAAAGGAAAATATTGCAAATATTTAGAGAAAAACGTAAAATAAGGGCAAAGAGGTATAATAAAAAAACAAAAGAGTAAGAAGAGTAAAAATGAATGATAGAAATAAAACAAAAAAAAAAAAAAAACACACAGAAAAGGAGCAAAAATCCTACATATTATATGAGTATATGAAATATAATCCGATATGAGTAAAACAAAAAAAAAAAAAAATTAATGGCGCTTCGATATGAAAAAAAAAGAAAATTTTTTCATTTCTACATATTTTCATTATTATTCGTAGGCCTAATAAAATAATTCCATCAAATGAATTATTTCTAGTAACTTAAATTTTAATAATATTAACAAAATGAAAATTATAATAAGATCCACCATATTAATAATATTTCCTTTTTGAAAGGATTTGGAAAGGATTAAAATACAGTTTTAGTAATAATTTAACTTCTGGTATAGTTTAGTTTTGTTGCATTTAAATTAGAGCAAAGTATAAAAGTATATGCATCTGTTTCAATTAAAAGAAACTGTTAAGTGAAATTTTGAGGCTTCATGATGATTTTTATTATTTTAAGGCTTCATGATAATTTATTATGTGAATTGTTGAAAAAATTTAAAAGATGCGTTTAGCTGATATTTCTAAAATATTTTTTTAAACATTATAATATTTATCAAATGCAATAGTTATGAAATAATGCATTTTTTTTTAAATTATGTCGAATATAAAATGATGTAACTATAGAATATTTATTTTTTTTTTAATTAGTAAAAATTATAACAGTAAAAAAATTCTTAAGATTGAATTTTAATAAAACTCATCTTAATAATATGGTCTGGATATTGCTACCATTTATTTACACTTTTCCACTCTTTCTGCTAGAGGTGTAAGTCTTCAAAACATAAATCAAGAAAATCCAAGCAATCTAGGTAGAGTGGGATTCAATATTAATTCCCCCTTGGTAATTGGTAATTGGTAAACCAATTGGTAATTGGTAGATTGCTTGGATTTCCACACTACCTAGAGTGCTTGGATTTTCTTGATGTATGCTATAAATATGTTCTAACTGAAAATGATATACTTATTTAGTGTTATTATGAACTATAATTCTAAAAACGATCAAGAAAATGTAATGGAAATTTTGATTTTAAATGGTGAAAGTGGGATTAAATGGGAAATTTAGATGATGTAATTCGATTTTTTCCTTTGTAATTATCTAGTACATTATATAGGATTCAGAGACATGTTATGGTTGAAATACATGTGGTCGTAATATGTTTAACATTTATAGGTATAAGCTAAAAAATGAGTTTTAACTCGGACAGGTTTTACTATCTAATTATTCATATGAACTACTCTACGTAATACACGTAGATATATTCGATTGGTTATGGAGTTTGGACTTAATAATTTTATTTTCATGATAATTCGTTTTATAAGATTTTTGATTTCCTTTTAAATTTTTGAACATTTTGGATATACCACAAATCCGATTTTAATTTTATCCGAAATCTATTGGAGCCCAAAAATAATTTTAGTTGAAATTACACTTTAAATGGTGTTTTATTGGTAACAGAAATGTTTTTAATCCTTTTTTCACACAGCCACAAATGCTTGTTTAAAAGACATTTTCTAAATATTTTTTTTTTTTTAATTAATTTCAATTTTCAAATTTCATTTTTATTTTGCAAATTAAAAAATTTTTTTAAATATAATTTTTTTTAGTAAATTAAACATAATAATTTTTAATTTTATATTTGAAAAATTTATTTCAGAGTAGCCAGTGCATCTAAAGTAAAAAAAAAAGAAAACAAAACAAAACTAAAAAATAAAATCTAAGTAGGTCTAAAATGTAAACAAAATAAGAATGTTTACCACACAGTCGACATATTTTTCATATTAATAAGGATATATATATTCATACATACATATATAAAAACACAGATGTTTAAATGTTTATTTGAATTACTTTAATGAATATACATATTTATTTGTATGTTTGTATGTTGAAATTCTTATAAAAATATTTAAAAAATAATATAATAATTGTTTTTTTATTCTATAAAAATGATGAATTTTTGTTACCACACCTCAATTTATTTTTTTCTCGTAACTTTTCATTTATTATTTTTTGTTATCGTTAATTTATTTTTCTGATGGGAGGTTAAAGGGTTAATATCAGGCTTACCCTAAAACTTATAATAAAAAATAAATAACAAAAAACAAAAAAAAAAAAAAAGGAAAATTTATAAATATTTGCATTTCATTTTACATAAGAAGCAGTGTAACAGTAACAACATTAAAAAAAAGAAAAAAGTTCACCTACCTTTTGTAATTAGAGACAAAAATAACAATAATAAAAAAAAAAATATTAATGGTGAAAAAAAAAAAATCCTCAAATTTCAATTAAAAAAATAGCAAAAAAACAAAAAAAAAATAATAATAATAAATAAATAAAAAATGAAAACAGCAAAAATAAAAAACCATAACTGTAAGTAAATGTCATTAATTTTATTCTGACAGAAATGATGGTAACGCGTTCACTTACTGTTATTGTTATCGTTTTTTTTTTTATCGTTTCTGTTTTTGTAATATTTAACGAGGTGTGAGATAAAAAGAATTGCTTAATTAAGTCAATTAACCAAAAAGAAAAGGTTACCGGACTTAAATTGTGTTAAAGGAAAATTAAATATAAAAACAAAATTAAAGAAGTACTTTTTTATTTATACATATATGTATATAATATTTGATATTGTATATTATAGCAATACATAAATATACATATATAATTATTATGTTGTTCTTACTGTTCTTAATAAATTGAATAAAAATTTTCAAAAAAATTACTTTTCTGAAAATAAATTTTAGAATAGGTACACCTAATAATGAGTTCCTAGTGAATTGCAAAATGTAGCAATTTTCATTTAAAATTACTACCATAATGTACTCAATTACTACATTTTTTGCCATAATGTCTTCTGTTATACAATTCAAAATAACAAATTTTATTAAATTTATTGAATACTGTTTTTTTTTTGGCAAGTGTATTAAACATTTTTCAAAAATTTATTGTTAGAAATTTTCTGGATTGTAAAGTGACCGGAATCAAACACCAAAACTCAACTGAATTACTCAAAGTTTTGAGTTAAACGATAAATTGAGTCGAAATTGGAAATTTTTACAACTCTGGAAATTTCTATTGCTTCGTCTTTTTTAAAAATATAAAAATATTTTTTATAGTATTTGACAAAAGGCATAAAAATTCTGCATTTTTTTATCAAAATAATATACTACATTATAATATACAAAGGTGTTATACCCTGATGTATTGGGGTATTTGAGCATAAATTTCCAAAAGTACTGTAGAAATTCTTAAACTAAGAATTTCTCAGAATTCAATTATTTCTAGTTGTTCCGAGGCCCTTACTAATAATAAAGTCGCATTTATTTTAATAACAACTTAATTTTTAGTAGAGACTTTTGAAGTTTTAAAATCGATTTTAAAATGTGATACTAATGACAATTATAAGTTAATTTTAATAGTGGACGTAATAGTTTCTCATATTAAATAATAGCTATAGCGATTTTACCTTATTTGATTTGAATAAATTTTATGATTTAAACTGAGGTATTCCATATCAATGTTCATCAATATTTCTATAAATATATCTATGATATTTTGTTAATTTTCTTTTGTCATAAAAACAGAAAATTTATCAGGGTTGCAATTTATCGTCAATAATCATCAATAGTTATAAATTTTCTTTTTGAAAGCATTTTGTGACATTTTAATAAGAATTTATTTTGAGCTTCATTTTGAGGTAGGTACAATATAAAGTTTTAAATTCAATATTATTGTCTTTTCTTCGTCTTTTGTCTTCGTGAAACCTCTTCCTATTATGACACTCTAAGAGTACGCCAACAACGGCGGCAGCTACTTCATACATTTTTTTAGTGTATTTCTCTGCCACAGAAATGTGAACAGGAAATTACACAGCCTTTCCTTTTCAGTAGTGGCTGTAAATATCGTAAGGGGAAATAACTCTTACGACATGTGTAGGATTCGAAACCACACTACTTCGGTGTTTACAGCGTATTTTATACACTCTGACCCACTAGGCCACCGAGGCCTCATTTTATTTTTATTTATAAAAAAATAATATATTATATATATACTTACATATAATTCAAAAACTACAAAATTAATTATACACCTACTTAAGTGATTTTAATTAAGTAGTGAACTATGAAAGAGTTACGTTTTTTTTACATTTTTACGTTTTTTACGTTACGTATTTACATTTTAAAATTGTTTCGAAAAATTTCTTTTTTTAAAAATTCTCAATACATGAAAACTAATTTTCAGAACACCTTAATAGGTGTTCTGAAAATTATATATATATGTGTGTTAAAAACTTGATACGAAAAGAAATTTTTCAAAATCCTTTCCACTCCGATAGCGTGCATAGAGTATACATAGTAAGTCGCTTATTATTCATATTTTATTAAGCTTCAGTTCCTTTATTCATTATTTTTATTAAGTTGTTCATTACTCAGCCGCTGTAACTGTTGCACAAGATTTTGAAACACATAAATACTATATTTATGCGCTATTTATTTATTATTTTATACAAAAAAGAAATTATTTATATTTATTTTTCTATTACGATATAAATTACTAATATTGGATATAACCTAACCGGGGTTTAAACTGAAGATTTTTCATCTGAAGACTTTTCGACTTAGCCGCTACGTCATTAGTCAAGTATATGTATAAACACAAATATGTGGCATAAATATGCAGAAAATACCTATATCTAAATTTTCTTTTTCTTCTGCTGCCAATTTATGAATTGATGTGTGGGTATGAACTACACTAAAAATTTTCATAAAATAAATAAAAATGTTAAATACTAAACTATATTATGTCCTATATATTTTTTTTCCTAAGGGAGGTGGGAATCTTCCAAAGACACCAAGAATTACTCCTTGGTAGTGTCAGATTCTTACTGACTAAACCCACCTCCCCCTTTAGCCAATATAGTGGGATGAAACCCTTACCTGCGAACGCAGTATATTGGCCAGGAAGTAGGGATAGGAAAGGATGGGAAATGGATACGGAAACATTGAATTGGGAGTGGGACTGTAAGAAAACAATGAATCCGCCTATTATTATTATTTTGCTAACAGTGACTAAAGCCGTCACAACAGTTACAACATGTAGTAGTAGTATATATATTACTACATGAGGTAATTATTGTAGGCAACCCCGTCTGTCACTGTAGCGGCTGTTATTATTGGTATTAATATTCTTATTAATATTATTATTATTTTACTACAGAATCAGTGCCATCAGTGGATTACAACGTGCAGCAGTATATAACACCTTACTTGCATGATATAACCAAAGATAGCCCCACTTTAATAGCTATTATTATTTTTACTATTATTATTATTATAATTATATTGACTATTACTTTTTATAAACTTTGTTGCTATCATCTATTTTGTACTTATAATGCTGCCCATACACGGCGAACTAGGTTGTAGACTTGGTACACAGGTTTTAGAACCATACCACGCACTTATTCAACCTATCATCCAACCATTTTAGTTATATACTTTATACATTTATTATTTTTTCAAATCAATAAAATCTCAATGTTAAAATGACATTTAAGTTGTACAACTTGCCCATACATGATACAACTCAACTACTAACCAAAGATACGGCCCACTAAAATCAAAATTTTTTGATATTTATCCAACTAACAATTCAACCATCAAAATCCTTTTACAACTTGCCCATACACGATACAACTTATCACATCCGCGGACCTGGTCTAAAACCTGGTCCGCCTTGTATGGGCAGCATAACATATAAAAAATCTAACAATTTTTGTAACTTACTCATAAAATTTTCTATAAAAAATAAATAAAAAAAAAAACATATATGCTTAAAAATTTCGATTGTAAAACTTTAAATATGGCTAAAAAATTAAAAACGAAAATAAATTTTTTGTAAAAATGTAATCAACATTAAAGGTGTCATTAGTAAATAAATTTTTGTGAGCAAAAAGATGAAGCCGTTAATAATGACTTAATGAAAGATCATCATTATAAGAAATTCCCATATGTTTTATTTTCTATTTTTGTTTTTAAAGTAAAAAAATTCTATTATTTATTTTGTGTTTTAATAAATTTGTAATTTTATAAAAAATAAAAAAAATTTAGAAAAATAAAACTTTAAATAAATAAAAAAAAATAAAATATTAATTAAAAGTTCAATTTATTTCCTAAGAAAAAACTCAACAAAAAAAGGTAAGGTAAGATTGAATACACCCATTTTTTATACAAGCTATTTAAAATCCGTCATTTTAGATTTTAATCATATAAAATTTTTAAAGAATTTAATAATTTTGTATAGAACAAAAAAAAAATTAACTTTCCCTAGGATTTTTTTTTCCCAAACATCATTATGGTATCCACCACATACCGCACCGCATTACGTATACTTAAATATTAATTATATGCGTTTTTTTTTTTTTTTTTTTTTTTTGGTTTTTCCTATTATATATTATTTTACTTTTTGTTTTTAAAATTTTGGCCAAAACTTAAAATAAATTTTCAGAGGAAGGATCAATATAAACATTCAGTATATATATACTAAAATATAATAAGAAAAATAATAAGCTTTTTAATTATTTATCTATTTAAATTATAAATTATAAGAAGTTGTATCGTTATCATGATAAAAGTAATTTTTTTATGTCAATTGGTAATCAAGACTTCATAGTTGAGACAATGAAAATGTATCATTTAAAATATTTAATTTAAAAAAAGTGTTTCACTAATGACATAGGGTGGTATTGGTATTTTAGTTGAGTACACGGGAACAGTTATCATGACATAACTATATATGTACTTGACGAAAATATCAACGCAAACAAGAAAATAAGATTTACATAATGGTTGGCTTTATTTTTCTTTTACGTTAACAACTACGACGAGAGGTGTTACGAGAGAGAGAGAGAGAGTTCTTT
Organism: Poecilobothrus nobilitatus; assembly: GCA_947095535.1. Classification (NCBI taxonomy): domain Eukaryota; kingdom Metazoa; phylum Arthropoda; class Insecta; order Diptera; family Dolichopodidae; genus Poecilobothrus; species Poecilobothrus nobilitatus. Next base: position 33,466,023 of record OX352774.1, read on the forward strand.
CGAGGTGATTAATTGATCTCTAAGCAAAAAAATAGTTTTTTTTTTTTACACGCTAACTAAACTCTAGGAACGGATTCCTTTATGCTAATGTATGTTTGAAGTACCAATGGGTGAAGAAGAACGGCAGGAAAATTGGATGTTAAGGGTGACCTGTCTTTAATGTGGTTTCAGTAGTTTGAGAAGCATATTTGACTTTAGTTCAATAGAGCAAATGTCCTTCCCTGAAATCCCACAGAATATCCATTTTTATTTTTATAATGAGAATATAGCATCCATTATATTAGCTAGTTATTTATGTTAGGCTCAGCTTCAACTTCTTCAACGATTATTATCAATAAGTCATTGATTAGTTGATTGTAACAGCTATTATGTATACGATTAAGAAACACAAATATTAGATTTCTGCGCCATCTATTGCCATCATCTACATATTTAATAATTGTATATATCTTTAAACTTTATGCAAGACGAATATATGATATATGAAACAAGATATTTTCTACGCATTTAACTGAAAGATATCATACCAAGTTAATTTAATAACAAGATAACTAAAATCAATAAAATAAAAAATTAGTTTAAAATTGTCATATATCTTTTGAAAATCCTTACACACAGTTTGATGTTGAGCTTTATCTATTATTATATTATATTTTTGATGACATTTTTTAAATATTTGCCTAAACCTTATATTTTCGATAAAGTATTTCTGAGTATTCAAGTGACATTTTTAAAGTATTCTCCTTTTAAAACTTCCTAACATATGTGTTTTTTTTTAGGTACCAATCAGGTAAATATGATTTCTCCTTCTTATTTATAACTAAAACAATAGGTTGGGGTCTTTGTATTGATACACTATTTGGTTTAAAATTGTGAAAGATAGAATATTAAGATTGGGAAGGTGAATAAAACAGAATAGAACTACGAAGGTTAAAAAATTTTTTTGGAACATCCTTTATAATGATCCATAATGATCCATAACTACTCAATATCTCAGCGTTTTCTTTGATTAAAATTATTATAAAAGTAAGCAATAAGACTTGTTGACGACAGACAAACAATTTGTTTATGGATAACCACAACTGAAATAAAAAAAAAAAAAACATTCTTAAATTTTAAAAGAAAAAAAAATGGAGTTAAAAAATTAAAAAAAGAAAACAAAATAATAAAATTAATTTCATATTAGGCTAATTATTTTTAACCCTCTGTCTTTTTTTTTCTTTTTTTTTTATATAATATCTCTAGGTATATATAAATATTTATAAAAAATATATAATATAAAAAAGTATATATATATATAATTTATATATATATATATATATATATATACATATATTTAAAAAGCATTTATATTATTTTTTGTTTTTTTTTTAGAAAAATGTCAGGAACATATTTTTTGATCCACAAAAATACAAAAAAAAAGCAACAACAAAAAACAACAAAAACATAAAAGAAAGGGGTTAGAATCTCATTACATTTCATTATAACAAAAAAGAAAAAGGATCATAAGCACAAAATCAACAAAAAAAAAAAGCAAAAAAACAAAAAAAAAAAAAAAATAACGCAGGCTTTTCTAAATCGTATCCTTTCTATCTTTTAAACACAAGTGCTTTTACTACTCCTTAAGTTTATTTGTTTGTATATATGTATACGTATATTAAATGTTATCCTCATATCAGCATTAAAAGGAATGCAAAATATTTTTCTTTTACATTTTTATATTCTCTTTTTTTTTTTTTTTTTTTCTTTTTATTGTTTTTTTTGTGTTTTTTATTATATGTTTGCTTTACTAAATCCAAAAGGATATTAACGTTTTATTGTATACCATCAACAATATTATAATATAAAAGTGAATTATAAAATATAATATTACATATAGGAGTGGTGAATTTTTTTTTTTTTTTTCTAATACAATGACTATTACTAGTATAGTATTATTATTTCCTTTACTGCCATTATTTTTACTACCACTACTACTATTAATGATTTTTTTCAGAGTAGAAGACAAGAAGAACCAAAATGAAGATGAAGAAAATTCACATCTGTTATGTGTACTACAAAAAAAAAAAAAGAAAATATTTTTAAATTTAATTTTTTTTTGTTCTTTGCTTTTATTTTTTTGGTTAACATTTTTTTTTTTTTGACATTATGTTTTAGATTTCATTTCCGACTCTTTAAATCCTGTTATTCCTTTAAAAATGTTTTAATTACTTATTAAAATAAAGATTAGTTTATTATCTTATTAGTTGTATGGTGGTTTTTTTTATACTTCTGTATTTGGTACGATAGAAAGGGCTAAGAAATGGAAATCAGTTGACTTAACGATTCCTAGGGTATGGTTCTATAATAAAATTTTTTTTAATGAAATATTTTATGGATCTTATTGTTATCCTTAGATTAGATTATTATTTAAGTGGTACAAGTAAGACTGTGAGTAAGACAACTAATGCCTTTTCAAGTAGATCTATATAGTGATCCACCTAGTTACTACGTATTGAAGATTTTGCTTCCACTTATAATACTTCTGTCAATCCTACAACCTTTAAGGAATTGAAAATCTGTAGAGATTTTATTACTAACAGTTCATCTTCGTTAAAGCAATATGCTCCTATATTTTGTTATTAGTAAAGCTGAGCAAATTTTGAGTGTATGCAATCTGAAGATTCTTTTTCTACTTGGTGTCTATCCTTACAATTTATTATCTTACTTCCTTAAATCTTAACCATTATATCCTGCAAACAGTTTGAGTATTTATCCCATTCTTCTTGCTAAGAGAAGATATTAATTTAGTGAGGAAAAATTTCGCATTACCATAGAGGTTTTAGAATTTCTAAGGATCTTTTAAAGATTATCCCCTTCTTTAACAAAAGAAAAAAATTATTTAGAATTAAACTAAAGACAATATGAACTAATTATTCTCAAGATGAAGAGATGTAATTTTATAGAATATTCAGAGAAAAAATCATATAAAACACAAAGACTTTGAAATCTAACTTTTCTTAGTTGTAGTCTTGTCCGTTAGAGTCATTAGAGATGAACACAAAAAACTTTTCTTTTTTTGTGTACATTGTATCTTATAGTTGATATTTAAAGATTTTTTTTTGAAAAATTTCTTCTTCTATTTTCTCTTCCTCTTTCATTTCAACTTTATCAATTTTTCATATTTTTTTATATTGTGAAAAAAATAAAAGCAAAAGTTAGTTTTTTAACTGAATTTTTTTTTTTTTTTGTTTTTTTTATATACGTTTTTTTTCTTTTTGGGTTTACTTCTGGTGTGAGATTTTGAGATCGTTTCCTTATTCCGGATTTGCTTCTTTGATTCTTAGTATTAGGACTGAAGAAATTTAAAGAAAACTCTCCGAAAGCATTTGAAGAAAATATCTAAGTAACGGATTTTTTCTTATTTTTTTCATTTTGATATTTATTTTTATTTTATTTATTTTTTTTTTTTTTTTGTTCTATATCTTCTCTTTAATTTTGATTTTTTCATTATTTTCATTTTCAATTTTATATCAGTTTTATACGAAAAACAGAAGAAAATTTTGTACTCTTACATAAAAGCCTTCCTTTTCTACTGTTCCTCTAAAATTATTTTCATCTTGACTTTTCTGAAGTTTTTATAAGATGGACAAGAATATAAAAGTTGAAAAAAAAAAGGAAACAACATTAGTACAGGTTGATTTTTATTTTAATGTTTTTTATTTATAGAAATTATATGTAACGTTAAAATAAATTTCTTTATTGGTATTAAAGGCTGATTCGAATTTTGGATTGAACTGAACTTACACTTATTTCAGGAATTTATAAATTTTGTTTTAAAACTATTAAATAGTTAACTTGTTTTATTATTAAAATTGCATCATCTTCTGCGAGAAGAAAGGTAAAATAATCAGTTAGGTTATTAAGTATCATAAGTAAATTTCACGGTTGTTGAGTGAATATAGTATATAATTTATGAGTTTCAGTAGTGTGCAGTATATTATCTTAATTCTGTTTCTGTATCTTATTTTCTTTCAAATGAAATTTAAAATTTGTAAAAAAAAAAAAGTAAACAAAATAAACATAAAAAGTACAATTTTTTCTTTATATATACTTATATAAAAGATATAACGCAAATAATAATTTGTAGCAAGAAATGTATTAAGTGAAAAAAAGAAAATTTAAAGTTTAGATACGATTCATTGCAACGATATGTATCTGTTAATCACATGAATAATTTCAGTTATAAATACTTCAAATATTTAAATTTGAATATTATCTATAAAAAATTATGTAACTGAACAAACAAATATTAATAATAAATCTTATTGGAAACAGTGTACACTCGATACAAAAAAAATGTAATCCTATAAATATGCAATTTGCTTTCTTCTAAACCAAAGTTTAAAAACTTTAAAACCTGGGCGGCCTCATTGGCCTAATAAAGAGAAAACAATAAAACAAATTAGTTGTTTATTAACTGAGGAAGAGGAAGGAAGTGCTAAATTTAAAATGTTTATTAACTGAGGAAGTGCTGATTAAAATCCTGTACAGGTAGCAAGTGTTTTTAATTGCAAGGAAAGTAGTTGGTTCTAAACAAATCCCCCTTACTACCGGAACATAGTGTAACAAAATAAATAGTATTATTGAATAAATTATTAATAGTACTTAACCTCTAATTAGTTTAGTAGCCACGGAAAAACTTAAAAATAGTTAATCACATGTCGTATTAATCGAAAGGATGAATACTAATTTAAATCCTGTACCGGATCTCAAGCATATTTCATTGAACTGAAAAAATAATTTTATCTTAAATCTAAATTAATCTTAACAAATTCATTTTAGGACCAAATATATATTGTTAGTATATAATATATTATAATATATACAAAATAAAAATAATATTACTATATAAATTATAATAATAGTAGATATTTAACATATAAATTCGCTTTTCTAACCGATTATTTTAGTAACATTTGCATAATTCTATGTGCTTAATATTAAATAAATAAATACATAAATAAATAAATTAAAAAAAAAAAATTAACAAAGTTCAATATCACTTTTAAACACCATGTTATTAAATATTTTCCCTCACAATTACAATAATAAAAACAAAAAATAAAAATAAAATGAATAAATTCTATGCTATAGGTTTCCATTTATGCTCTAGGACTCAGCACATCACAAAATTGCATTAAAAATAAAAAAAATAAAAAACAACAACATAAAAAAAAAAACTAAAATAAAAAAAGAGACAACAAAAACACAAATAAAGAAATTGAAAAAAAAAAAAAAAAAAATAAATAAATAAATGAGAAAAAAAAATACAGTAAAACAGACGCACACAAAAAGTTCAGTGCACTTTTCTCAAAATGGAGAATTTTTTTTTGTTTTTTTTTTTTTTTCGTTTTATTTTTTCTATTTGGTTTGTTGTTTTTTCGATTTAAATTCGCAAAGAAATGAAAAAAATAAAATAATAAAAACAAAAAAAAAAAAACAAACAGATAAATAAAAAAAAAAACTGAAACCGAAAATTGAAAAAAAAAAAAAAAATTAAAATAGAAAACAGGATACACGATATTTAAGAAATTATGGGGTATATAAAATTGCAATTTTTGTTTTGTCTTTTTTTTTTTTTTTTATTAAAATGCACATACAAACCTACACATTCTTATGTGTGTCACCATCATTTACATTATATCTATCTACATACATACATATATGTATGCATTACCTTATTATTGTGGTTGAATATTTCTGTGATTGTATGGATATGTGTAACTTTTGCAGAATATTAACAAAAAAAAAAAAAAACGAAAACAAAAACAAAAACTAAAACAAAAAAAAAACAAAATATTAAAAAAAAATGAAAATTTAATATAAATTGAAAATAATTTTGAAAATTCTTTCCAAGATTTTTCTAAAATGGCAAAAAAAAAAAAACACAAAATAGAAAAATAAAAAAAATAAATATGTATATGTACCGTTATTTTTTTATCCTATGACATTTGAAATGGAATATAAAGAAAAATGTTACCTATTGTATTAATAATTGAAAGATAACATAATTCTATTAAGTTGATATTTATGCATTATTTGAAATTGAAAATTATTTAAAAGATAAAAAAAAAAAAAAGATTTAGAAAAGAGACAAATAGACATCTGTATAAAATGCATATGATAATTTACAAAAAAAAAAAAAAAAAAATGCATTTTAATAATAAGATTACTATATAATATATAAATCTATAAATTTCAATAGGATAGATGCAATATATATAGACAGAATAAAAAATCAGAGTGTAAAAGAAAATAATTTTATAGTATATCTAAGGATAACATTAAAAAAAAAAAATTATAACCTTACATAATATATTGTTATTGTTTGATTTTGAATAAAAAAAATTCACAGATATAAGATTTTAAAGTAATATATGTATTAGGGGCTCGGTGGCCTAGTGGATAAGTGCGTATAAAATATGCTGTAAACACCGAGGGAGTGTGGGTTTGAATCCCATACACGTCGTAAGAGTTATTGCCACATACGACATTTACAGCCACGTCTGAACAGTAAAGGCTGTGGAGCGTGGGTTCGAATCCCACACACGTCGTAAGAGTTATTCCCATTTGCGATATTTACAGCCACGCCTGAACAGGAAAGGCTGTGTAATTTCCTGTCCACATTTATGTGTAGTATAGTATATCAAAAAAAATAATCAATTGCGTTATGATTAGGTTGGCAGCCTTTCAATCAAAAGATCTCCGGTTCATTCGGCTGTCAGGTTATAAATATATTCAAATAAATAATGCAACTATATTAAATTAATATGTAGTAGTTGTGATTATATAATAACAGACCTAACTAATATATTTGTATCTGGCAAAGGATTCAAAAATAAGGCAAAGGATCGAAAAATATATCATTAGTATTTATTCTAATATAGATCGGTACAAAATAAATGAATAAATGATCGAACAACATTAATACTGGATTGACTACTTCAGAAGTTTGTTCTGAACTCATGCATAGAAATTTTAACTCTTTCAATGTTCAAAAAAGTTCAGAACTATTTTTTTTTTGCTGTCATTTTTAAGTTTTTTGACATTTAAAAAAAAATTTTTTAGAAGAAAAAAGCGGAGTAATATTTTTTATTGTTAGGAAAAACAAAATGTTCTGAAGCAATGAATCGTTAGAGTTAGAATTCTCTTTAAAAAAAAATAGTTTTTAAATAAATTTGTTGAAGCAGTGAATGAAATATTAAAGGGTACTTATGGTAAAAAAAATCTCTGTACTCATTTTTGAAGCAATTTTTGTTTTATTCTAAATGATAAAAGAATCTTCTATTTAATGCATAGTACTAAAGATTTTCTATTCAAATTATTCAGAAAGTCATCAAAAGTTATTAAAACAAAATTCTATGTACTAAAATTCAATGACTTTCAAAGTTATTTTGCTTTTTCAGTGACTAAATTTTTAAAATTTATTTTATATTATATAGATAGTTTTTTACCATTAGGTATCAATCTCTAAGCGTGAAAACATTTAAAACTTAAAATTAGTCTATTAAAAATATTAATTGAGAATAAAAAAGTGACTTATCATTTGCTTTCTTTTATTATCGTTATCGTCTCTTATCGTTATCAGGCTCCTAATTCTTATTATGGTTTAAAAAAACTGCATTGTTTTGTATTTCTTGCAAATATATTAGCAGTTTCTGGTGATTAATTATCTAAGAATTTTTTGGAGTATAATAGACAAATTTTCTACACAAAATTCACTGTGTCAAAATATTTGCCGAAAATTAGACTAGACTCCGATCTATATAGAAATTGTTTTTATTTTATAGGGGTAGGTAAGAATCATTGAAATACGCTAATGTGCTTCGTTACGAACACGATTCGCTTGGTATATGTGTGATATTTTAACTCACTAAGAAAATCAACCACCACCTCTCTTTTTTGACCAAACAATTAGGTTAGAGGATTTTTAGTACTATTGTACCAATGAGACAACTAAAGATTCTACTATGGTGCAAAAATAATTTTAAAGTTTGCAAAAATATGATGACCGAATGTATGAGGTTCTTCTTAAACTTACGTAAATTGAAAATATAATCATTCCCATAATTTTATGGAACGCATGAGGTGGAGCATTAACCCATATTCATTATATTCAAGTCACAAACCGTCATATACTGGATCTTACCATCTAGGAATTAAAAATACTTATAGAGGTCGATATTGAATGCTCCGCTTATTTCTCTTTAACAAACTTTTAGTGTAAATATCTTAATTTTTTATTTCGTCAAAAACAAGTTCCCATCTCCTATCAGATATCTGTAAAACAGAAAAAGAGAACCTACAAAGCATCGGAAGGGTCAGCGGAGACATATTTTGCGAAAATACTTGTTCTTAAGATTTTTTAAAAAATTTTTTTTATTAATTTGACAGTTAACATTTTCATTTAATAAGTTTAATAGCTTAGAGATACTGTATTCGTTAAAAATTTATCAAAATTGTATCGTTCTAAAGAAAAATCAGTTTTCTTTTAATTAATATTATACGTGTTTAATTTAACATTCACTTATCTATTAAACTATTGTTTTTTTTTTTAATTAAAAATCACATTTCTTCATAATTTATTAACTCTAATCTAAAGAAAAATCCCGATTACATTAAAATGTAACAAGTTAGGTACATCAACAATCATATTAAAGATTTTAAAATATACTCTAATTATTTTAAAACTAAGCTTTAAATAAAAAAAAAATATCACCTTTGGTTTTGTTTTTTTTTTTGAGGTTATATTTTTACTTAAATTATTACTGTTATAATAAAAAAGGACATTTTACTACAAGTAATTTTATTTTCATTTAAGTAAAGCTACAGTTGCAACAAAAAAAAAAAATATATACAAAATAAAAAATTATTATTCACCCCCCGAACATTATCAAAACCAAGAGTATCAACATCTACGGTCTAGTGAAAAAAAAAAACAAAAAAAAATGAAAAACTGTTATTTTTATTTTTGTTTTTTCTTTTTTAAACAAAAGTAGAAAATGATAGAAACAGTGAAAAAGGAAAAACAACAAAAAAAAAAAATGGAACACTACTATATAAATAAATAAAAGTACTATAGAAGACGAATAAGAAAATCAAGGACAGAATTAAGAAACAACAGAGTATATAGTAGTTAAACTTAGAAGGGAGAGAAAGGAAAAATTTAAAAAAAAAAAAATATAATAAGAAAACTGTTTTTTTTTTTCCCTTTTTTAATTTTTTCTTTTTTTTCTTTTACTACAATACTAGAGAATTGTATTAAAATTCATTTTTATTTTTACTTTCTTGTAACTTAACACTATTTTTGATATGTATCTATAGATACTTATAAAGTATCTACATACAATATATGTATTTACAGTATAGAAAAATTAGTATTTTTTCTTTTGTTTTTTTCTATTTTCAGATCTTTTATGAAACTGTTTTTTTTTTTTGTTGTTTTTATTTTTGTTGTACTTCTTTATGAAAATAATAAAATAGTGGTGTAGGTCTTATGCATAAAATATGTCAAAGGATCAAAGTTTTCATGTTCTTTTTTGTCTAGCATAATTTTTATATTTTTTTATATTTTATTTTATTGTGATTTTTTTTTTTTTTTTTTTTGTTTTATTTTTCTTTATAAGATATAAAAAATAAATAAAAAAATTTTAATATGAAAAATTAAAAATAAAAACAAAAAGGAAAAATTATAAAAATACAAATAAAAATTAAATAAAGATAAGGACTAAAAAAAAGAATAAAATGAAGCAGTGTTAAGTCAAAAAAAAAAAGAAACAAAAAAAAAAGAAGTTAAATTGGAATAAGGAATTTACAGTTTTTTTTTTTTTTTTTTTGTTGATATGGCAATACTAAGTTAAATAGTGTTATATAGTTTGAAATTTTAAAATAATTTTTAATTAATGAAGATACATACATATATATACATATATATATCTACAAATAAAGATATAAATAAATATTTTCTTAAGTTTTAAGGTGTATTTTTAAATGATTATAATACGATTACCTTATAAAAATGAAGATTAATAGTAAATAAAGCTTAGTTCATTGTTAATTTAATAACATTAAGTTTTTTCTTAACTAAAATCTCAAGTTAAAATATTTAAATTTTAAATACAAATGTTCAATAAACATTTTCGTCTAATCAGTTAAGATTTTTCCTATCTAATGGATTTGAGATTAAAGTAGAGTCCAGTCTATGAAATAAAAAAAAAAACATAAACATAAATATGTAACATAAGTCATATATAACACAACAATAAAAAAATATAAACATAATAAAATATATATGTATATTCAATATAAATAAAAAATAATTCTTGTACCAGATAATAGATGTCATCATTAGAAAAACTAAAAAACAATACAGTACCTATTAATTTTGTACTCGTATAATATAGCTACACTAGAGTAATCACAGTTTTTTTAGTGGAAATACTGATCCAAGAAACCGAATTTAATCTTAATATGAATAATATTAACGTCTTTGTATTCTGTATTCTAATGTAGTATAGATATATTTTTTTAGTAGATTTTACCTAAATTTTAAGCCTAATATTTTAGTCTGTCTCCGTCCGCCGGTTCGTCTACTAAAGAATCTAATGCATTCAGAACAGACGTTTTAAGTAGCGCCACACATTACGAGGTTACAACTCTTTAAAGTTAAAAGAAGTTCTACTTTCAAAAGTTTATATCTCATGTTCTCTTTAAGATTTTTTCAATCAAAAAAAGTAAACGACAGGATAATTGTTTGCTATTTGGTTTAGTAAATTTACTGTTTAATAAAACCATAAATTGACAAAAGTTTAAGCCGTTTATATTTCTACTGGAACAACTTCAGTCAAAATCTTTAAATTTTAAGAGTTGGAAGATCTTTGAAAATTTCTATAAGTTAAAATCTTCAAACAAAAAATGTTCGTACTTTCCTCCTGTTTAAGAACAATTAGGATCAAAAAAAAAAAATTCTAGTTTTAGACATCAGTAACTTATGCACCTATGAAAATTTCTCATACTTAAAACATAAAACTTTATAAGCTAAACATTTTATTTTTAGACAGTAGTGATTTAAATAGTTACCTTATAAATTTGTGGTAAGTAAAACATAAACTTCCTGAAAAAATATTATATAGGTATTTTACATGATTAACACATGGCTTTTCTAAACTATATAGGGAGTTCCATTAAAATTGAAGGTAGTGTCTTTACATTTTTCCCAATTTTTCCGATTTTATCTAAATTCAAAATATATTCAAAATTTCTAATTATAATTATTATAATTGTGATAATGTTTTAATAGTATAGGCGAGACTCAAGGAGGCGAGTCTTAAGCAGGCGAAACTAGTTTAGTTCTTTTGAAAAGGAAATAAATGAAATCGAAGCTTTTGAATTGCACTTAATATAAATGTGAATACCATTTAAGAAGGTCACTCCCTCATTCATTTTCCATACAAAAACTGGTTTTTTCCGTACCACTTTCTGGGAAACTACTGGACCGATTTTTGTGAAATTTTGCACACATGTTCTTACTGCCAAAAACAAAATTTTAAGCTGAGGAATTAGAAAAATATTGCTTGGTTTCAGAATTATAACATGAAGAAAACAACTGCTCGTTTTTCGAGCTTCTTTAACATTGTTAAAAAACTCCCCCTCAACATATAAAAAAATCCTCAGCTTAAAATATAGCTATTGAAAGTACCTTGAAAACAAAAAAAAAGCGTGTTGATTGCTCTTATAGTTTTCCAGAAACGTGTACCGAAAACTAAAAAAGTGAATTGTTCAGGAAAGCCAAAAAACTAAAAAGATTTTCGTTTCAGCTTTTCTTATTAATTATTTTTTTATATTTTGAATTATAATTATGTTTTTATTGTGCTTTAAACATACACGTAAGTTATCTTGGGGTTTTTTCTTGATAAACGTAAAAATATAATTTTGTTTTAAAAGAAGGAATGTGTTGAAATATATTTTAAGATCAATGTTTTTTATTTTTTTTTTTTTGGTTTTTAAATTCAGCATAGGATTAAAAAAAAAAAATGAAAAATAATTAAAAATGGAGAATAGTTGTGAGGCATAAAACTAATAAAATTAAATAAGATACGCAGTAATATTTTTAATATTGCTTTTGGCATCTTCTGTCCCATATACTATAATATATCTATCTTAACCTTTGGGACTTTCTGAGAAAATTTTTGATATCATATATAATATAAATTTATAAAAATTTGCAACCTAAAATATTTTTTTCTAAACTTGTACAATAAATAATAAAAAAAAAAACCTGGTTTATTATTCAAAAGAAGTTTTATTCAAAATAATGAAATTATTATTTTAAAGTCATTTATATAATATCATTTCTATCTATATAATATACATATTTATATCTACATAGATATTATTACTATCTATTATAAATATGTTTCAAATGATGATGTCCTTTCGATAAAATATGCATAAATCTAAACTTTAACTAAAACCTAAAAAAAAAAAAAAAAAAAAAAAAATATTGGAAATAAATAAAAAATAAAATAAAATATACATAAATATCTAAGAATAAATCCATTTAATAATCTTGTTATCGTTTTACAAAAATTTTATTGACGTTAAAGTTAAATAACACAAATAAAAAACTAAAAAAAAAAAAAAAACAAAAAAAAAAAAAATAAATTTATTAACAAGATTTTCTACCAATAAACTTTTCTTTCTTCAGATTTAACTAAACTTTTTTCTTTTATAAAAAAAAAAAATGTTAGATTATTTCGTATTAGAAAAAAAATAAAAAAAAGAAACTAAGGACGACATTTTCCACTAGTGGTATATATATATATATAGTGGACATACGGGAAAATAATGCGGTATCTAGTTATTTTTTTTTCTTTTCTTAAAATAAATACATTGAAAATGTAATTTACAAAAAAAAAAAAAAAACAAAAAAAAATTACGTGATCGAAAAAATTATAAGCCATCACATCCCCGCAGTACAAAAAACAAAAAAAAAAAAAACAACAAAATAAAATTTTAAACAAGGATATCCCTTGGAAAAATTTCTATTTCATCTTGTGTGTATGTGTTACTGATTTCAATTTTTTTTTTTTTTTTTTGCTTTTTTGTTATTTTCGTCCTTTAAGAAGACGAGTTAAGAAGAACTTTATCCTTCGATATTTTGTATTTTTTTATTTATTAATATTTTATTAGATTTTCTTGTTGGATAACTGTTTCGGAATAATGACAATATATTTTGCAATTTTTCTAAATTCTATGTGTATATTTATTTATGTTAAGGTTTTAAACATAATTTTTTTCTTATTTTTATTTAGTTCACTTTTCTTTTGGTTTTTATTTTTGTTTTTTGTCTATAATTTAGAGAAAACAACAAAGATGAATTTTTTTATTTTTTTTTTTTTTGCATTTTTATATTATTAGGAGGGATGTTGAAAGTTGATAGAGATCAAGAAAATTTGTCATCATTTAGAAAACTTAAAGATATAACTTAGATGAATGGATAATTCAATACATTGAATATGTATGTATGTTTTTCTTGTCATGTTTTTGGTTTTTTTTATTTTTGTGTTATTTGTAAGCTTTTAATAAATGTGTTATTCTGGACGAGAAAAGTTTATAAATTTAGAAAATATGAAAATTATATATGATAAAATATGTATTAAATATTATTATTAGTATATAGGTACAGTTAAACTTTTGTTTTAACTCAAATTTTTTTATGAATTGAAATTTTCAACAATTCTTATTATATTTTCCATTTCCTTGAAACTGTATAATATATTTTTATATATGTATATATATATATATTATTGTTTTAATTGTTTTTATTAAAAAATTTAAATTATTTTCTTTTCTTTTAATTATATTCGAATTTTTTTTATTTATTACAAATTCAATGCATACTTCGGGTACACTTTTCATTCTAAAGGAAAAGTTTTTCTAATCCAATCCCTTATATGGTTACAAAAAAAATAAAAAAACAAAAAATGTAATATCCTGAAATAAAAACCAAAAAAACAAAATAAAAAAAAAAATACCAACAGATAGATTTTCTATTTACTATTAAATGAATAATGAAGTTTATAGCTTATCATTCAGTAACTATATATATATATACGTTTGTTTGAGTTCGATATAAATAAAAAGGACATTTTTCTTTATTTGTTTTAATTTAATTTTTCAATATATATACTACATATATAGGTATAATTTATTTTCATTTAAAATTTTGCAAATCTTATATTTTACAAATTACTGGTTATTCCTAAATTATCTTTGAATTTTTATATAGTCATTTTTTTTTATCAAATTTAATTTTATATAAAAGGATTTCAAATTAAAAAAATTAAAATGAATGTGATAAAAAAAAAAAAAAAAAACTTCTTTAAAAAATTAATTTTAATAATCATTAATCTTATTCTTTTTATTTCCGTGAAATTGTAAAGGAATACGATAGTAATGAGTTTTATCATTATTGTAAATTTATTTTCTATTTTTCACTTCATTACTTTAATGAATTTTTAGCCAAAACGGATGTACTAAATTTGTTTTTTTGCTTCGGTTTTTTATTTTCTATACTACACAACTTTAATTAAAAACTTTCTATTTGTTTTTTTTTTTTTTTTCTTTTTTCATTTTTATATCAATTTTTATACTATTTTCTTTCATTCTCTCTTATTTTTCTATATGATTCTTGAAAATTATTCAACTAATTTTTAGTAGTACATACTTAATAGTTTAGTACTTTTCTATATTAAATGTTTTCTTTCATTATACATACATTTAAACTTTACTATACAAGTACAAACTATAAGTACTTTAAATATATACTATAAATAAAATATATATAGAGTATACATTATGGGAACGGGCCAATTATCAAATTCTATTTTGTAAATATTTTTTTCACCGAATATCTACTTATCAAATATTAAATTTTTATAAACTTTCATTTTGCAAGAACCGGGATGGAAAAATTATACATCTGCACTAATGGAATACTAATAGTACAAATAGTATATTTAATAATTTTATTTTTTGCTTGACCATCATATGGACTAATGGGATACTTTTCAGAGTATTAAAACAAAAAATCATTAAAAAATTTGGTGTGAGAAAAAAATTCTCTACTTATTTTAAATGTTAAAATGTAGTATCTTTTTCTAAAATTTATTTTTGCCAAGGATCTACTTTTTATTCAAAAACAATTCTGTGAATTAAACATAATTTTATGTCAAAAGAATTTTGGGAAAAGTGTCATTTGCAATTTGTCTTTTAGTTAAGTGGCCCATACCAATTCATAATAAGTAGAAAAATCAGTAGGTATACAATGAATAGTTCTGTATTCATTTTACACTCATTTCAAAATTGAATTTTTCATTATTCTTAAAATTTCTTTTTAATTTTTTTTTTTGTTTTTCTGAAATTTGCAAAAAAAAATAAAATAAAAATAAAATATAAAGCAATTAGAAGTAAAATAAATTTCGCCCGCCAAAAAAAAAAACAACTTCATACAAGCAAAAAAAAAAAAATACAGGACAATAGCAATGACAAAAGAAACAGAAATAACATGCAATATTCAAAAAAAAAAAAAAACAAAAAAAAAATGTAAAAAAATATTTCACAGTTAATATATAACAATTTCTATATAATTATCCTTAAATACAGTTATATTTCTAAGTATCAAACAATGCTCAACAAAAAACAAAGGAGGAAAAAAAAAAACAATATTAAAGCAAAATAATAATCTAAATGTACCTAGACACCATTTTTATCCAACCGTCCAAGTCATTTAGCATAGCACCACATAAATTTTATATACAGAGTCAAACCATCTAAACCATAACCATTAAACCAATTTTCTTTTTTTTTTTTTTCTTGCTTTTACTTACAAACTAATGCCTTCTTATTTTTCCTAATTGTATTTTCTACATTTTTTTTTTTGTTTTTTTTTATTTTTGTATAATATACAGTTAAGAAAAACAACAAGGCTAACAACAAGCCATTACCACCCACATGTCCTTGCTCCAAAAGCAATAAAGACGACGCGCGGCAGCTTTTCATTCATACATACATTTAAAAATATATAATTTATATATTTAAATAATATATATAATAACAAATTTATGTGTATTATATATATATATATATATATTTATATTTATAAAATAATATTATATGCATAACGACAGTATAACTAAATAAAATTTTCTAATTTTTTATTTTTTTTTCTGTAAATATTCAAAGAAATTGTGATTCTCTTTAAAGTATACTTCAAAAAAAAAAAAAAACCCTCTACCGGAGTAATTGTAAAACTAAACATAAAATTTTATATTTGTTTTTTTGCTTTTTCTGTTATTTATATATAAATCAATTTTCATCGTAAGTACATAATATATACATTGTATTTTATGTACAGAAAAATTTTGTTCGAAATATAATAATATATAGTACGCACTAATACATTTACAATAAAACCATTTTTTTATTTATTCTTTAAATGTATTTGTTAAATTATATTCACTGTATACGATGAGATAAATTGTAAAATTGTACAGAGAATTGAACAGAAACTAAATCCTATCAATAATATAGTAGTAAGAAATTGGGGAGCGATGAAATCAACAACAAAAAAAAAGGGATTTGCAACGAACAAGAGAAAAAGAAAAACAGGATACAATAATTTATACAGTGAAAATGATAAACTTTAGAAATAAAAAACAGAAAAAAAAAATTAACTACTAGAAATTCTTCTTTATACCGTAGAATACAATATTGATTTATATGAATAATATATATATATATATATATATATCTATATATATTATAATATATTATATTTACATGTTTGTATGTATGTACAATATATAATCTATTTAAAATAAATATATATATATAAATAGGTATATGTTTGTTTTTCTTTGTAAGTAATTTAAAATGTTGTTGTTGTTGTTATTCTAAAATTTTATATACCTATTATATATATATATTTTTTTTTTCTTGATATCCTGTCAATGATATTTTATGTATTACATATACATGTATTGTATACATAATATTATGTATTATAGTAAAAAAATTTATCCTTACCTTAATATTTTATTGAGGTTACTATTTAAGTATTAGTGTGTTCATTTTATTTTTTTTTGTTTTTTGTTTTGTTTTTTCTTTACATTTTAAATGTCATATTATAAAAATATATACCGTTATTTAGTATTGTTTTTGATTTTACTGTTAACCGTTTTATATAAAATAACTTATACATATAGTAGTCGTAATAATATAATATGTGTATGTGCAGGAAAGTTATGCTAAAAATTTACAGTTTTTTTTATATATGTTTTGTTTTTTTATTTACTTTTAATTTATAAACTGTTATGTACATAAGAAAAAGGGAATTCAGAACAAAACTTTAGGAAATAAGAATAGAGAAGATGAAATACGGAGAAAAAAATGAAGAAAAAAAGAAAAAAGAGAGGGAAAAAGAGAAAAAAAAACGAAAATGAATATTAATGTGCAGATATAGAGAAAATATACATTTATATATATATACAAATATTTTAATGATAACGGTATCTATATACATTTTGTTAGATTTTTGAGGGCAATGATCTCAATATTACCTATTATGTGTTTTATAACCAGTAAAAAGAAAAATAAAAAAGAAAAAACAGAATAATAAAATATAAAAAAAGAAAATTTAAAAGGAAAATAAGGAATACAAAAAAAAATGAAAGAGAACCAAAAAAAGAAAACATTGTATTCAACTATACAAAATATAAGATAAAACATTAATAGTTTGTTTGGATTTGCTTTTTTTTTTCTCCTTTTTTTTCGAGTTTTTGTTTTTATAACGGTTTTTTTTTTATATTTCAACAAAAAAAAAAAGAAAAAAAAATAATAAAACTTTTTCTAAGTTAAATTTTGGGATGCTCAATATTTTTTTCTTATACTATTCTCATAGTTATCAGATATGAAGAACTTTTTCGGTTTGGCGGCAAATATAAAAATATTTTTATTTTGTTTTTTTTCTTGGATTTTCGGATAAAGAAAGGGAATGGGAAGAAACAAAATACAAAATAAAAACAAACAATTTAAGAAGACAAAAAAATAAACAAAAAAAAAAAAAAAATTAAATAAAATGGAGGGAAAATTTTTATATTATGTTTTGTATTTTTCTCTGTTTGGTATATAAAATAATAACATATATATAATAATTTTACTGTTATGATATATATATATATATATATACATTTATACATAAAATATATGTTTTATTTAAATATTAATGTATATTTACTATATAAGTATATTTTTATATATATACAATGTAATATTAATAATGCATATAATGATACGTATGTTGTATTAACATAAATACATAATATTATACAATACAAAGTTCTTTTTTTTTTTTTTTGTTTGCTTTCAATTTAATGAAGAGGGACGAACAGGAGTATAGTAAAGATTTAGTATATATATATATGTATATTTAGTTTTTCCAAAAAAATATTTAATGTAAAATGAAAATACAAAAAAAAAAAATATGTATGTATATAAAAATAAAAACATAAAATAAAATTAAAAAATTATTTTTATCCTTTTTTGGATATATAAAAGTAATGCCAAATGTTGATTTTATTGCTGTTGTTGGAGTTGGCGCGCTTTTTTTTTTTTTTTTTCATTTTATTATCTCAAATTTTACACTCTTCTTCTTCTTTATTTCTTATATTTTACCTTCAATTTTATTTTAGTTTATTTTTAGTTTGACTGCATTCAAAAAAAAAAAAAAATTTTAAGAAGTGATAGTACAACATGTAATTTTTGGAATTAAATTTCTAAAATTAAAAATAACATATAAAGAGAACAAAAAAAAAAAAAAATTTATATCCTGGGAAAAAAAAAACTTACAAAAAAAATATAATACATGTATTGCATACTTTTAGGTAATTTTAAAACTTACATTTCTTTGATTCTGTTCTTAAGAGTTTTTAAGACTTTAAGGAAATTGATGGAAACAAATCAAATTATTGTACAAAATTTATATAAACAACAAAATTTTAGAAATAAATACAATATTAGAAAAAAGAATTTTCAAATTTTTAGAACTGAAAAGATAAAATAATTAACTGCTAATGTAAAAATCGTTGGCATCAAATTAAATGTACAAATCTGGAAAACTTTAATTATTCTCACTTTTAGATTATCTCAGATTTTACAAATTAAAATAATTATTTTTTTGTTAAATTTTATATTTTTATATTTTAATTCATTAAAAAAATTCATAGGATAATAAAATCAAACTGAATTATACTTGTTGGTAACTCCTAATTAAATCATATACCTTTTGAAAAATATAAATTATCTATTATCTATTATTGTTTAAAAGTAAAAAGTAAATTTTTATTATAAATTATTAAAAATTTTCTTTTATATTTTAATTATTATACAGCATTTTTATTATACAGTAAGGTAAAGATTTTCTTCTCTCAATTTAAATATCTACTATTATTATTTTATATTTTAATTTTAATATTTATCCCATAATATTAAGCAAATAATTATTTAATTCATACAATTTTCAATTTTCTTAAATAAAAAAACAAACAAAAAAACAACCATAACAACAACAACAACGACAACATATAAAATAAAAAAGAAAATGTTTAAACCTTTTGTATTGTACAACACAAATTCAATTCTGCCATCTAATTCAATATCAAAAAGAAGAAAGGAAAATAAAGAAGAAAAAAAAAACAACCGAATCTAAATAAAAGCAAAATTTAATTAAAATTTAATTAAGTTAAGAAAATAAAAAAAAAAAACAAACAAAAAAAATTAAATGTACAAGTTTTTTATATTTCTAACCTATATTTTCAATTTTTATTTTTCTTTTTCTCCACTAGATATCCTTGTAGTTTAAATAACAATGACATAAACATATATTTATAAATATATGCATGTATATAACTATATATATATGTACGTTCAATTTCTAATATTGACAAAAAAAAAAGCAAAAAAAAAAACAAAAAACAGAAAAATAAACAAATTTTTACCTTTCATATTATAATGATTGTTAGCTTGTGATGATAAGAAAAATACATTGAATACAAAAAAAGAAAAAAAAAAAAAGAAAAACCCCAAAAACAACAGTGACAACAAAAAAATTATTTTGTGTATACAAACATTGAATGTCCTTTTTTGTTTTTTTTTTTTTTTTCTCAGTTTTGTTATTTTACTGTTATCACAAAACTTAAAAGGACTGCGCCAAAAAAAAAAATTTAATATACACTATAAGAGAAATAAAAAAAAATGTTCGTGTTTCTATTTTTATCATTCTGTTTCTGTTTCTTCTTTTATTTTTATTTTTTTTTTTTTTAGTATATAAAATAATACAATATTTATATATACAAGCTCCATTAAAAATATATAAGCATATAACATAATGTACAATAATAAACTTAATATGTATTTATATATATGTACAAAAATTAAAGATAATACAACAAAAACATTTTTTTTTTCCTTTTTTAAATATTACAGTGTACATAATAATATTTTGTATATTCATATAAATACATTACATAATATATATATATGTATATATATTTTTTTAGTAAATGATTCTGTCCCCAATTTCTTTATTTTTATATATTTTTTATTAAATATATATGTAAACAATATAATATATAAATTATACAAGTATATATATGTATATATATATATATATATATATTCATGTATATTATTTATATACTATTTTCAAAAAAAAAAAAACAAAAAACAAAAAGAATTATACATAATTATTTATTTACCCGGCGTTCCTTTTTTTTTTTTTATTTTGTTTTCATTTTATAAATTTTCTTAACATATGTAAATATATAAACTGTATATATTATATACATACATATTTCAAAATTTTCTTTTATATTATTTTTGCAATAATTTTTGTATACAATAATGTTTATATCAATATATATATATATATATATATAGCTATATTATATAATAATTGTAAATAATATATAAATAATGTATATATGACGTTTTTATTATTAAAATTTTTTATTCTTGCTGTTGTTGTTGTTGTTTTTTGTTTTTTTGTTCTAAAATGATTACCATTAATTTTGTCTTTTACATATACATATATTTTTGTTGGTATAATTTTTGCTGTAGAAATACAAAAAAAAAATGAAAAATCGTTTATATAAAATAAACACACGGAATACATACATATAAACCTTTTTTTTTTCTTTATTGGAAAAATAGAACAATTTTGAAAATGTATATATATACATAATATGAAAATTTAGAACAAAATGTATATGTATACATATATAATACAAAATGAAAATAAATTTTTTTTTGTGTTTTAAGTGAATATTTTATGTATGCATTTATGTATGTATATATATATATATATATATTATAATGACGAGAATAATAGCTGTATATATGTATATATTTTTTTCTGTGTATCCATATACATGGATATGAATATATGTATATATTTTTTTCTGTATATACATATATACAAAAATAAACTTAAAAAAAAGAAAGAAAAAAAACTAGTTATGCTGTAATTTCTTGTATTGTATGACGAAATATAAATACCTAGAAGGATATATATATATGTATTCTAAATATATAATATATTTTATATTGATAATTTATATGTTTATTTATAGATAATGTGTAAAAGTTATATGCATGTACAAATAATATGTGTACAATGGAATAGAAGACGAAATAAAACCAAAAAGAAAAAAAAAAAAACAACATCAAAAAGAAAAAAAATAAACAAAAAGGATATTTCGACCATGATGTGTATACTTAGTAAATAATCAAGGCAGGGCAAGGTTTGGCGCGAAAATTTTCTTTTTTTTTTCTTTTCTTTTTATATTTGATAATTCTTATTTTAATTTTTTTTTTTTGTTTTTCCGTTTTCTATACCGTTATTTTGTTTTTTTCTATGTAATGTACATATTATATGCATATTATACGAGTGCATACGAATTGGAATTGAAACTACATTTAAAAGTATATATGATATTTTATGTATTGTTATATAGATAGATTATGTATTTAAAAAGAATTTTTTAGATTGTAAATAATATATATGTATGTACTTGTAGTAGATTGCATTGCATCGTTATTATCATTTTTTTAATTTTTTAGTTTTTGTTTTTTTGTGTGTTGTAAATGAAATTGAATGTAGATTTTTTTTTTTCTTATTTTATTTGTTTATAGTAAAAAAAAAAAAAAATTTAATAGTAGAATACATATATTATATAAAATTACTAGAATAGATTAAAAAAAAAAAAGGAAAATAAAAAAAGATTCCTATCTTTAATTTTCTGTCATAGGATCCTTTAGGTATATATTTAGGATGTATATATGTATATATACACTAAAGATAAAGTAAACAAAGAAAGAAAAAGAAAAAAAACATTATCGTAAAAGTTTTGCTTAATTTTCATTATATATATATATATATATATATATATATATAGATAGCTTCATGTATTTTTAACGGTACATATATGTATAAATGTTCTTTAAATTATATTAACAAGGTAAGTAGTAAAGATATTATATAGTAAAGGTAAGTAACATATATATAGTATATAATGTATTTTTAAATAGAATCTGAAAATTTTTTTTCTATATATTCTAAAATTGAAAAAATCTATTCAGATTTTTGGTTAGTTTTTAAATATTTTTTATTAATTTTATTGCTAATATGGTATATATTCTTATTATTTGGTCCATTGTTAAAATAAAAATCAAAAATTCTTAGATCCTTGAATATCCTTGGCAGTGTACTTTTAATTTTTTAAAGCAAAAAGAAGGTAAAAAAAAATCATATATTTTTAATTATTCCGGAAAAAGATTTTGAGTACTTCATGAAAATGCAATAAAAAAAAAAAAGAAATAGATATAGATATAGTTAGATAGAGATAGAAAAATAAATTGACAAAAAAAAAAACAACAAAGAAATGGATTTTAGAAAATCTAAAAAAAGAAAAAGTTGTAAAAAATTGCAGATCTTAAACTTTCTGATTTTCTGATATGTATTTATACTTTTTAGGTTCTTATTAGTATATTATATATAACTATGTATATATATACCTATATATTTTAATTATGATATATTATTATTCATGATAATCAATATCATTATTACAATAATCATTTGAAATATTATTATCAATATTAAAATTTGTATTCATAATTAACAAATTATAGTAACAAAATGTCGTATTTTGATGAGATCCTGACAAATAGCAGTTGGGGATTTTTTCTATTGTATTGTACAAAATATTTAAAAGGAAAATTATTTAATATCGTTTTTTCTCTATATTTTATTATTTCATTTTTTATTGAATGGAACTTAAAGAGCACATAATAAAATATTCCTTTAATATTTACTAAGGAGGAGTTTAGGAGGCAAAAAAATTTTCATCCTTTATAACTGAGTTCTTAAAACTTGTTAAAATTTTTTTTGCTTTGTGTTTTGGTTTTTTTTTTTTTTTTTTGGTTTTTCTTCATATCAGAATTGCAATATTATTCGGTGTTGTTTTAAAGATTCCTTCCTGTTTTGTATATAACAAGTGCATTTAAAATTTTATTCCCGAGTACATAACAATAAATATATATAGATATATATATATATATATATATGTATTATGTATATATAAAATTGTATATAAGTGGTAGAATATATTATATTAAATTTGATTATATACTTAAATACAATCATAGGAATAAATATATATAGTGGAAATGGAGCTATGCAATATCTATCTACAAAAAGGGAAGAATTTTGCACAATTTTTTGAATAATTTTTAGTCTTTTATATGTATAAGTAAATATTTTTAGATATATATATAAAAATATATAAAGAATCTGTTAAGATTTATAAGAGGGTCCTTCATTTTTAAATACTACTTGAAAATAAAATTACGTTTTTCATTTAGGATATTAAAAAAACAAAAAACATGAAAAAAAATATAATATAAATAAAAAAAAAAGGAAGAAGAAAATTACAATATTCAATTTTTAATTTAATAGTAAAATTAAATTTACACATAATATATATACATATGTGTATATAAACAAATATAAATATGTATATATATTTAAATAATATTTAATTATATACAATAGTATAGAAATAAAAGATTAAATATAAATGAATGATGAAAAGTATTGAATAAAATATTTTTTGTATTGCAGATTATTTTTTTTTTTCTTGTTTTTTTTTATTTTACTTTATTTTAAAAAGGATATATGAAGAGTTTCCTAAAAAAATAATTTGAAATAAAAATAGAAACAAAAAAGGGAAAATTTAATTACATAAAGTTAAATTTAACTACCTAAAGAGTTTTAAGGATATTTTTGTTAATAAAATTTTCTGATAATGGTGTTATTATGGACGAGAAAATTGCTTTAAAGGAGAAAATTGCTTTTTATTTTTATTTACCTTAATTGAAAAATAATTGTCGTAGGTTATGTTCTGAATGCATGTTAATGACGTAGGGAAATTTTTTTTTTGTTTTTAATATTGAAAATTTTTAGATATTAAAATTTTTTTTTTTTTTGAGTTTTTATGATTTTAAGGATATACATAATGATTTTAATGCATTTTTTTTTAAAAAAGATGTTGAAATATGTTTGGATGTTTAATTTAATATGAATTTTGGATGGTAAAGTTAAATTTAAATGATTTAAGAGGGTTTTTTTTGGGAAGAGCAGATAGGAATCATCGAAAAATAATATATAAAGGAGTGGAACGAGCACAAGTCCTGTATGAGTAGTGGCACTTTAACCCAATTCCTTTTACAATTTCCTTATTTTAACGAAACAATATGTTATATGACTTTTAGTACTCATATGTAATGCCAGGTCAAAGGAATATAAATTAGGGAGTGAAAATTAATTTTAAATTAACAGTCATATTATGAATAAGGTTTAGTTAGTAAAAGTCTGACATTACTAAAAGGGTGTCTTTCGAAGATTCCCCCCTCGCTTAGAAAAAATTTACAAGAAAAATATTATTATATTGAGTTTTCTTGTATTAAATATTAAAATACAAGAAAACAAAATATATTTTCAAAGTATACGATCAAGTAGAGCTTATCAAAACTTATATATTATGCCACAAAAATCTTAAATAAATTTTCACTAGAATGGAAACAACTAATCGAAACTGAAAATAAAATCTTCTGCAAATGTGGCAATCAATTTAATTCAACTTTTGGATGGAAAAAATATGAACATAAACGTATTTCTTACTATTACACTTACGGAAGATATAGACAAACATTAATGGCGTCGGAAATCAACGATTTGTTAGTATACAAAAGAAGAAAATAAATAAAAAATCTCCCCACCACATCATAGAAGAAAATGAATAAAGATTTTATGATAAGGTAAGAAACGCAAAAAGCAAGAAGAAGAACAAGAAAAAAAAGGAACGACGCTGAAGTTTAACTTTATATCGAAACTTTTTAGAAAAATTATTATGCAGGGTGTTCTAAAGGCTAAGGCTACGAAGGAGGAGGAAAAGGCAATAGGGCAGGTCGAAACAAGCTAAAAATTAATTGGGAGGTGTAGTCTATTCTTAACGGTTTCTGAGATATCGGCTATTAAAGTGTTTCCGTTAATTTTTAAAAACATAATAATATTTCTGGCACAGTACAACATAAAAGCTTTCACAATTGAAGAATTATAAGATTGTAAAGTCGAAAAATATTTATATTTTTCAATGTGTTTTTAAATAACTGCATTTTTGTATAAAAAATCGTTATTAATACAATGATTTCTGTCATATTGTCTAACTTATCAAATATATGGAAAATTTTCAATATCTCGTTACCTCTGAAACCGCTTAAAATATAATTCCATTCAGGGACAATTTTTTGAAACCTCACTTTTTTGTATCCTTCGACTTTTGGACACCCTGCGTATAGATTTTGTAGAAAAAATAAATGTAAAAGAGGAAGTTGTTGAGAAAGTTCAGATTCTTCAAAAATTTTAAATCCAAATAAGAACATTAAAAAAGAAAATACCGATTTAGAAATATTAAAATCTTATTACTTAGTATTCATTTCAATAGTATTAATTTTGCTTTAAATCTTTAATAAATAAGAAAGAACTGTACGTTTTTAGCTTTTAAAATAAAATATTTAAAAAAATTTGTTAGCACTAATTTCACTAGCTATTAAAAACTACAAACTACAAATTGCTCAAAAAATATTAGGCTTATATCTTAAATCACATATAACATATCAAAAAAAAATGATCTGCAATTAATGACAAACAAACATGTCCTTCATTAATACTTTTACTTATAATAAATGAGTCAGTAAATAATTTCTTAATGCAATTACAGAAGTCTTTAAGAACTACGTTTTAGAAGTTTTTGACTTAAGAAGCTCTTCTCAACTTATGGTTCTAGTAACTTTATTTCTAATTTTTATATAAAATATCATAAAACATCAAAATATTTTTTTAAACTTAATAACAAAAAAAACCAAAACAAATCATAAAATTTCTTAAATTCCTTAAAATTTTAATACAACGCACAAAATATAAAAAAACAAATACACAAACCAACAATACATAACTTAATTGACATTGACCTTCAAATTTTTTTCATTAAAATAAAAAAGGGAATTAACCTTTTAAATTAACGCTAAAAACTTAAAAGGTTTTTTACCTTTACTTAAATGCAAACAAAAAACAATAAAAAAAAAAATAAGTTAACAGCCCGGAAACTGATAGGACATTGTCTTGTTTTTTATTCCTTTTAAAAATAACGAAAAATTTCAATAACGTCTCAAAAAATTTTTTATATTTTTATTTTTTTTATTTATTTTTTTTTTTTTGTTTTTGTATCCTTGAATTTTTAAAAGTAAACATACATTCTTATATCTCAACCCTTAACAAAAAATTTTTTTTCGCAATAATTAACAAAAAAAAAAAACAAAAAATAAATAAGAAATATTTTAATATTTTTATATAAAAAAAAAAAAAACTCAACTTTTAATGTAGAAAGGGGGCAAAAGAAATCTTAAAAAATTTCAGGACACAATAAAAGGATTTTTTTAGTACCTTTCTACTTATTTCAAATTACCTACCAACAAATCAACCTACAAAATTCTTTTAAAATCTACCTATAAGACATCCTTTTTTTCTTTCCCTTTTTTTTGCTAATAAGGAATATTTTAGGAGTAGGTATATGAAGAAAAACATGGGATTTAGGAGTAAATGAAGAAAAAGAAGAAGAAAACAAAAATAATTTTCTAAGAAAAACAAAAAAAAAAAAAAATAAAATCAGTGTAATTCTTTTTGATAAAACATGGAACAAACAAAAAAAAAATTATGATATTTAAGCCTAAAAGATTTTTAAACAATAAGTTAAAAACAAAAACTAAGAATACCTTTTGGCTCGCCCTTTGTATTCTATAATTTTTGCGTCGTTCTTCATTTCTTTTTAGTACAATTTTTTTTTTTTTTTGTTGTGTTTGTTAATAACATTGTGTCTGGAATCGAAACCGACCGACATACCAAACAGCACCAAAAAAATAAAAAATAAAAACCTAAACGAAACAAACAATACGAAGGATTCATAAAAATGGCATTAAACTTAAAACCAATACAAATAATAATAGAATTTAATAATATTTTTTTACTTTTGTTCTGCTTTCCATTGCAGACTGATCCCTTTTTTGGTTTTGTTTTGTTTTTTTTTTTTTTTTTGTGTGCTTTCAATTTTCTTTGTTTGTGCTCTATTTTGTATATATATACTTAAACTTTACATCGGTATATTATTAAAAACAGAAAACAAGGAACACAAAAAAAAACAAGAAGTAAATGATTACAAATAATGAAAAAAACTTCTTCTATACTATAAATTTTCTTTTTATTTTTTTTATTCTTGTTTTTGTTTATATATAATTCTTTTAAATTTCTTGAAAGAATCGAAATTATATTAAATTTGCAATGAATTAAATTTACAAAGGTAGGTACAGTAAAAAACAAAAAAAAAACAAAAACAAAAAAAAACAAACTAACACATTATTAAACTCTATACTTCTTCTAGATCTTTTACTTCTACCTTAAAACTTCCTTTCAATTTTTTATATTTAATTTTTTTTTTTTGTTTTTTATTTTTTTCTATACTTGTGTATGTATGTGGGTGTACTTGTGGGTGTATGTATGTGCATTATAAAACTATTAACACAAAAAAATAAAAACAAAAAAAAAAAAAATTAAAATATATCTGGATGAACATTAAACTTGAAAATCCGCATATAAACCAAAAAGGAGTAAATATACCTATAATAAAACAAAACAAAAAAAAATGAATTAAATTCAATCCCAATGTCATTCAACCTGAAACCTTGAGACCACTTCCCTTTCTTTTTTGTTTTATTTTTTTCGTTAATACCAAACAAACAAAAATTTAAAATAAAAATTAAATAATAAAAAAATTGTTGTCTGAGGTCTACGTTTAATTCTATATATGTATATATGTATATAATATATATATAGTCTTCTACTACTACTATATACGCTCTATTATTATTTTTATTCATTGGTTGGTATTTTAATATTGTTACTGTTGTTATTGTTGTTATTTTTATATATTTTGGTATTTCAATATTCACCCATCATCAACATTAACAACATGAACAACACAAAAATAAAACAGAAGAAAAAAAAAAAAATAAACAAAAACAGCAAACAAAAATCATCATCCAAAAAGAGTTTTTTTTTTTTTTGCAGTTCAACTTTAATATTCTTTTTTATTGTTTATAATATATTTTTTACTTTTAGTTGGTGTTGTTGTTACTGTTGTTGTTGTTGTTTTTGTTGTTACTGTTTGTTGTTTATTATTTTGATTTTAATATTATATATGTATGTTTACTACTTAAATTTATTTTCATCCATTGTAAGCTATTTATTTATTTTTTTTTTTTATATTTTATTAACTTTAAATTAAAACATACATTATATATATACATTATACCTATATATATATATGTATATATATATATATTGTATATTATATAGAAGATTTTTAAATAAAACATACTATTCATATACAACATGAGTTAATAATCATAATATATGTATGTACTTACATTTATAATTACTTTATTTTTTTACGATGTACGACATACGATATATTATATACGTATATATATATATATATATATATATACTCTTTTGATATTTTGTTTTATATTCTCTATATTATATATCTATTACATATATACAGAATATTATGATTTATATCATTTATCTTATACTTTATTCGATTTTTACTTTTTACGATAATCATAAAAAAAAAAATAAAAACAAAAACAAAAAAAAAAAATTTAATTCAAATAATCAGGGAAACCGATCCATTTACATTAAATTATTTTTACACTACATATTGTATTGTATTACATTGTGAATTGAATTGAATTGCATTGCATTGCATTTCATTCATCTTACCACACACTAGGTATATATACAACATTATATTACATCATACCAAAATCACTCCTCCTCCTCCTGTCACTTCTTTTGGTTTTTTATTTTTTTTTTATTTTTTTTTTTGTGTTTGTTGCTCATCAATTCATCAATAATATAATTGCAAATGACTGACTGACTATTCACATAAGAATATTATATTGAAACTGTACACACACACACTAATTCTACTCTACTCTATTACAATATTATTCATGCATAATATTGGCTTGGTAAATGTACCGGTGTTGGTAAAGGCATGGTATTCATAAACAAAACAAACCAAAATAAAATAAAAACCTGAAAAAATTACGACGGAATTAATTTTTATATATGTATATATAATATGTATATACATATGTATTTTATTTTGAGTAATAACAATCGAATCGAATTGAGAATCGAAATACGAAAAAAAAAAAAAATTTAATTTTTTTTTTTGTTTAAATAAAAGGGTTGAAATTAAAATCCACCATATCTCCTATATATTTCTTTCTCTTTTATACTTATCTATTACCACATATTCTCACTACTATAAGGATATTTTCAATGAAGCTAAAAAATTTTTATGCTTCTTTGAATCCTTTTTTTTTTTGTATTAATAAAAAAAAAACAAAACAAAATATGTTTTTTTTTTTGTTTTTATTTTTATTTTGAAGCACTTGAAAGTGCATTGTCCTCATCAGTTACCACCATACCACACACATATCATCAGCATACAATTTAAATCTATATGATGTAGAGAAAGAGAAAGGGTAAAGAGAAAAAAAAAATATAGAGAATGAGACTAGAATGAAGTACATATTATAGAGTATATGTTAGAGTGGTTTTACGCAATTTGCTACTACGCAATAAAAAAATTTTTTTTGCTTTTTTTTTTATATATTGCTTTGTTTCTGTTGTTTGTTTTCCTGTTTTGTAATGAATGAAATCAGAGTAGACAAAAAATAAAACAAAAAAAAAAACAGAAGCAAAAATAAAATAAAATATTTTTTTTTTTTTTTTTGCACAACAAAATTAAAAATAAAAAAACAACTAAAATAAACGTAAATGCAAAATAAGGATTTCAAAAGTATTTTTTAATCACATACAATACAATCAACCCCTCTATAAATTTTAATTTCACAAACACACCAAACAACAACAAACAAACACCCAAACAACGTATACTTAATATGCAGACAATGTTTAAATAATAAAAAAAAAAAAAAGGGGTCTGCTGCGTAAACAGATATCTTATAATGATTTGATCTAAATGGATGGAGATGAAGAGTTGAATGGCTGGTGATGGTGGCTACAGTTTACCTTCCACCTCCTGCTTGCTTCTTTTTTTTTTTTTTTTTTACTTTTATTACTATCACTGTTTACTGCTGAGATTGAATGAATGGATTGGTTTTAAAATAACTATTTCAGTTATTCTGACTTTTCTCGTTTATATTGAAAGAATTATAATGATGACAACATATAAGGAGTTACAGATGAGATGAATATGAGTTTTAATAATTTTGTTTTTTTTTTTTTGTTTTTCTTTATCTTATTTTTGCTTCTTATGTAGCAAAGAAAAAAAAGAAAAAATCTATTGTTTATAAAATGTTTCTTTTAAAGGGTTTTAAGACTTTACGCACTTTATTTGTTGGTGTTTTTTTTGTTTTTGTTTTATTTTTTGTTTTTATAAACAAAAAAAGAATTGTTGGTATACAAGTTAGTTAAAGGGTAATTTATAACGAGTGATTTCAGAAATAGTTTAAATATTTAAAAAGTTTACTAAAGTGTTAATCTAAGATAATTGTAGCATTTTCTTTCAAGTTAGGTTTTAAAGTACATCTAGTATCAATAATTCCGAAATAAATTAAATATACTTACTGCTTAAATATACAACTATTTAAACAAAGTTCCAATTCAATTCAGTTTTTCCCTTAATTTATAGAGTATCTTCGCCTAGGACTTTTGATGGCCATGAATCCTTTTATAACTTTCTGATGCCCCTTCTTTTAAAAACATTTATTGCACGACATTTAGTTCCGTATATCTATATGATTTTTTCCTTAATTTTTAGCGATTTCCAAATAGAACAAGTTAGATTTAATATAACGGACATACGAAAGGTTGTTGACGAACAAAAAGCTAAAAAAATCTCGTTACTTAAATTTTTACAAGCTTTAATGCTTTCTTGGCCATACAGATTCTATCTTTCTTCAAGAAAAAAACTGAACTGAACTGAAAACTGAAAATAAATTGATATAAGGTTAGTGTCTCTCATTTTCATTGTATAGGAAACAATAAAAAAAAATTGAAAATAAATCATCTATTCGAGATAGTTTGAACAAAGATTTAACATAAAAAAGAGACAGGTTAGACCAATTACTGTCAATAATACACCCCCAACATAATATCAAATATTTTCATAATTTAATTGGCATCAAATATTATTATCTACAGATTTCTGAACAGCTCTTTGCTTCTATATATGGATCGTAAAAACTAACTACCTAAATAAATAAACTAAATGTCTAAGTATTGGGTATGCAAAAAAACTATTATTACTTCCTTGTTTTACCAATTCCTAGCAATGAAAATATAGTCATTAATGAAAATTTACAATATTTTTGTGGAACTTTTTTATTGACGACAAATTTAATCTACAAATTTATACAACTTTTCTATACTATTATTAAATAACAATGAATATGAATGAACTTACTAATAAACTCTTGAAATTTAATTGGTGCATTGTAATTCTTTTAAGATTATTTAATTATAATTTATGTTCAAGGTAAAATTCTATCAATAAAATGCCCCCCAACTTCTTATAAAGCATTAAAAATAAATTACTCTCTATGAAACTTCCTTTTCTATCTAAAATTTTGGAATAAAAATTCAATACCCCACTCCATTCATCTTTTTCAATTTTGATACCGTTGTGTACTAGTGGTACGGGATTAACTAGTTTGTAAAGAAATGTCTGTTCTTTTTTTTTGTTATTAAGGAAGACGAACCCTCCGTTTGTATTCTTTTCGCAATACAATAAAAAAAAAAAAAAACCCCTTCCTTGATGTTTTCGTTTTGAAATTTCTTGTTTTTGCTTTCCTATAGAGCTTTTTGACCATTAAACAGCCCTATTATAAAATTTTTTTTACTGTCTGGAGAATCACAAAAAGAACAAAAGAACAAACAAACAACGAAAAAAAAGGATCTTAAGAAATAAAATATAACTAAAACGGATTTAATAAAAATCCTATATTCCTGTATTTTTTTTTTTTTTTTTTGGTGCTTCAATTTTGTCTCTGGGAAGACATGGTTGGTTTGTAATAAAACCTTTTAAAGATAATAAAATTTTTGAAGCATTGTTTTGTTATGTATGTTCATAATATGTAAATAAGTATGCGTTCAGTATTAGTATTTCAAATTGTCAATATGAAGTGCGTCTTTAAATAATAATTTAATATAACTTTGACTATGGAATCAGTTGACTACATTTGTGAAAAATAACCATTCCAAATGGTAGTAAAAGAGATTGTATTTTTTACATATTAAGACTTTGTAGAATATATCTGGTAATACAAAATTTATTTAGAATATAACTAATCTTTATTCTAACCAATGCTAAGACAATAAGGTGCATTGCTAACACAATAAGGTGTGGGGGTAGGAAATAATAGAATAGGGACGAGGAAATTTGCAATTGGGAAGTGGGACTCAGGACTGGAGGGAACAAAGAATTCACCTTTAACTTTGAGCTCTATGAGTCTAGAAACATACTGTGGCTTTCAAATAGAATAATCGAAAAATGAATTAGGTTAGTGAAATTTGGCATATACATATATGTATGTTGTTTTTAAATTTTTGTGGTTGCATGCCCAATAACCGATAGTGCAAGTTAAATAAAGTTGAAAAAACGTTATAACTGAAAAACTGCAAATAGGTACTGCTTTATATAGGTACTAAATTATTGTTTGTTTTTTGTCTATTATTGTATCTCCTTGGTAAATTTCGTATCTGCTTTAAATTTATATCAAAGCAACGATAAATAGAAGCAGTGATGATCAAAAATCAAAACTTAGCATTTGAATTCTGGACATTGAAATGAAAGACAATCATATTGCATCGAAAAGAAAACAGGCGGGAAGCCATGTAATATTAATCTCGGTCGTCTGAATCGTCTTCTCGCAGTCTCATCTCAATTGTCTTGGTCGTTTCATTCATCTTAATCGTTCTAGTCATTCCAGGCATTCATTGTCATTGTTTTAGATTATATAGGTAGTTTTTTTTAAAAGGACTTTGTTATTCAGTTATTGTTTGATGCCATGTTTTTTGCTTCTTTTTTTTTTTTTTGCTCAAAATTATCATTATTGGAAAAAGATAATACATGCCGCGTAATTCACCACGTTTTTTTTTTTGTGTTCTTTTTATTATCCTTTTGATTTTTATTTTTATTTTTTTTTTTTTAATTATTTACTGTGATGTTTATGATTTACTTTCGAGTGTATAAGTGTTAAAATTATTGTCACAATTTTCTTATTGTTCTTGTTTTTATATTATTTGACTTGGCATTATTTGGATAATATGAAGAATTTTATATTGTATTTGACTGCAGGATATTTCGATTTTTGTTGTTTGAAATAATGATGATTCAATATACACACTATATATAAATGGTTTATATAATAAATAAATAAATGTACTTTTATTATAATTATTTTTAATGATTTGTATTTTTTTGGTTTTTTTTTTTTTTGTTTTTTCTTAAATGCTATCTACGACTAGAATTAATTCATTTTGTCTAGAATGAAGATTTTTTTATTATTTTATAAAGTTGAAATAAAGGGATAGATCAAGGATAAGGACAAAAAAATATATAAATATACATATATAATATAAAGAGGCTTTTATAAATTATTATTATTAAAATTAAAAAGATCTAAACATAAAATTAATTTGTACAGACGCAATAAGTACTGTCTTCCGTATTTTTTTTGTTTTGTATATAATCATATGTTTGTTATATACAACCCCAGACATAATCAGAATCATGGTCTGTCTACTTTTATACCCTCTTTTTCTATTTCGCTTTATTTTTTTTCTATTGAATAAATAATAAAATAAAAATAAGAAAAAAAAAAAAAAAAACCCAAGGAAAATTAAAATTTATGTAGAACGTTAAATGAAAATGATTACAACTAACTACGCATTAATTTTTTTTTTTTCGTTTTTTTTTTTCAAAATATACAGAGGTAAACGGTCGTTGGTCTACAATACATTCAATGGGCTAACATATACATAGATATAAATTAATATAATAATAATAACCATATAAGCAGACTATAAACAAAAAACAAAAAAAAAAAAAACAAGGCAAAATTTGAGCTTGTCTAACCAGAAGAGTAAGAAGAATTGAAATGAACTTCCTTGAACTCGTCGTCTAACGTCGAAAAAAAAAAAATCAAAATCAAAATCAAAATAATAAACAAAAACAGTTCACCCTTCTGTTACGGTTTTACTGTACGTACGTATGATACGTACTGTACATGTCTGTACATATGTATATAAACGTGTTGTGTGTGTGTGTAAAAAATTTTTGTGGCAGACATTAGGGTGAAATGTTATGTTTTTGAATTTTTTTTTTTTTTTTTTGTAATTTAAACATGTTACAACATGAGATTTTTTGCAGCCTTTTTTTTTTAATTTTGATTTTGAAAAGTAATAAAAAGCGTTTTCATTTTGTTTTTGTTTGTTGTCCATCCCGTTACTCTTCAATTTTCATAACTCTTTCTGATATCCCACATTTTTTTTTTACGTCTTGTTTTGTTGCTTATGTCGCTAATATTTTTAATGCGTATATCCGTATATACAATTTTTTTTTTTTTATTTATTTTTGTTTTTGTTCTTGTTTATAGTGCTTTGTGCAATTTAGAGGAATATAATAGCTTCTTAGACAGGATATAAATAAAAACAAAAAAAAAAAAAATTAAAATAAAAGATTTTTTTTTTAAATAAAATTTTTCAAAATAATATTAAAAAAAATCTGGATAGAAAGAGAGCTTTGTGATTTATTATTCCTTGACTTACCGAATTTATATCGGAGGAAAAAAAAAAAGAAGAAATAAAATATCTTAAGCGTAAGAAAAGGATCAGATCTCATCCTATTGTCAACAAAGAAATAAGAAAAAAAGAAAACATAAGCCGAGCCGGTTCTTTTTTTTTTTTTTATTTTGTGCTTTTTTTTCATTTTAAGGAAACAAAGATATGACAAGATTTTATGATAAAAATGATTTAAATTAACTTTTAAATTACAATTTTTGTCATTTTTTTTTTTTTTTACATACATACAAGAAAAAAAAAGAAATCAAAACTGAATAAATTAACTCGATAATTTGTGAATTGTTTACAATCAGTTAAGATGAATTGTATAGTAATTTATTTGAAAAGAAAGGGTTTGGCAAAAAAAAAAAAAAAAAATTATTTATTGTATAAAAGGTTCATTGTAATTTAAACTTTTTTTTTTTTTTTTTCTTGTGATATTCAGTTTTTTTGTTTTTTTTTTTTATAAAAAAGTGTAGCGTCTACAAAATTCACATTTACTATTTTATCATTATTTTTAACGTATATTTTATAAGAGTGTGAAATGATCTTTTTTTTAAAATAAAAATGGCAAATAAAATTTTTGAATATTTTAAATTTCAAAAAAAGTAATTGAATGACTTACGCACATTTTTTACGCATTAATAATGTAGTGGTCAAAAAGGATTTGCAAAGGATTTTTACTTTTTCTCGTGTATATTGTGGTATTAGTAAACCGTAAAATTTCATTGATATCCAAAAATTTTTAAGTCTTAATTATAGTTCATCATATTAGGACTAAGAAGTTTTTGTATAAACTAACTTTAAAGACAATTTGTAATGCAACTATAATAAACATTTTTTAGATTGTTTTTTTTTTTTTTAAATAGAAAATTGAAATAATAATTTTTAATCATAGCGGCACATCATCAAAATTGTTTTATATTTCTTGCGAAATGAAAAATGTTTTGACAATGACAAATAAAATAAAATTTTTTATTTCCTATAGTTAATTAAAAAAAATTGTAGTACATGTACATATGTATATAGCAATACTAAATACAATATTATACTAATCTACATTCCACTAAAAGTATAAGAATAGTTAAATACTACACGTATATATATAGGATGTCCCACAATAATTTTTACATAGAACAAGGGGTGATAAAGAATGTCGAAACAAACAAAACATTCCATGGGAGGGTGGTGGTCTGTTCCTTGAAATAGGTGTGATATCTTTAATAGTTGGTTAATAGCTAAAAACTTTATAAACTAAGATAGCTATAGAACTAATAGTTTTACAGATATTTACAGTTATTTTATAGCATGTACTTTCTTTTTTTAAACGCCAATTTTTGCCCTTTATAATGTCGTTTGTAGTAAATAGAGACCCAAACAAAAATAAATGGAATTCATTGTAATTTCAAAATCAAAGACTGTAACATAATTCGTGGTGAAACTAATTGCACCGGCCCTCAACGTTTTTCGTACATATGTGTTTAAAAAGAAAACGAAAAAAAAGTGTTGGTATTTAACATTTTTTAAGTAGGTACAGATTCAAGAATGCCTAATATGAATGTATTCCTAATAATGCCTAAATTCTTTCCATTCTCATTTTCTTAGTTACAAAATTATAAATTTGATAAATTTTTTTTTTTTTTCGTATAATATTTTATTAAGAAGCCACTATTAAATTACAATTTATATTATTTAATTTTTAAAATTTGCAAATTCCGATGTGCCCTGTCTCAAATTTATCGTGGGATATCCTTTATATTCATTCTGTATATCCTTTATAGAAATTAAGATATTTTTGATATTTTCGATCTAGATATTATCTCAAATTAGAATATATTTGGAAAAATTAAATTAACTTAATTACACACTCACATTTTTTTTCAAAAATCTTGGTCATTTAAATATGGCGATTTGATTTGTTCAACTACAGTTAAACTATAGCTGTACTGCCAAGTGCCAACTGTAACTTAATTAATAACTGTTAGAAAAATACGGAATTTTTAGTTTTATCTAATATATATATGTAATATTACATGTTACCCTTTCATTTTATTTCCTATTATAGCCCATCTCAACCATTGAAGACATTTAATTATATTTCTTTATAATGGTAATGTTATTTGTTGTAGATGGGACTGAAGAGTTGGAAAGATGAGGAAAAATTAAATCCCTTATTTGCAAAAAAGCAAAATATCTTTTCTATTTTGATATTTAAAACGATTTTGACCAGGTAAAGTTTTATTTTAATTACTAAATGAAAAAACATTTCAAATTGTTATCCTAGGTTATATTATACAAATACCACCAGAAAAATCCTCTAAATCTAAGGATATATGAAAAAAGTCAATAAACTAAAAATATAAACAAACCATGTACTTTGTGTAAATAATTTTATACAAATAAATTTTAAAATATAGATCCCTAATGTTTGATCTGACCTTTCATTTTTATCTCGAAATTTACTAAATACCACTGTCTACTACTACTACTACTACTACTACCATTATGTTCTGTAATTATGTTGATATTGTTTTTCTTTTTTTTTGATGAAGCCGTTGGGTTAAATAATAATGTTGTAGGTAATGAATTAACAAAATGCAATTTATATTACATATGACTATATACAAAAATACAATACTAGCGTCTAATAAAGCCATTTTATTATATGTTAAATACTATATTATTTATTTATTTAGTAAATAAATACAATATATTATTTATTTTGTTTATATTATATATATTACACTTTTGTACGCATATATTTGGAAGCAAAGGAATTGCATTTCCAGCCATTTCCCTTTTAATTAAAAACGAGGAAGAGAGTATAGTTGATTGAGTCAAGTCTAGAATACTCGTACCAAAATACGTTATAATCATAAAATTTTATCATATTTTACAAAATTTTAGATACTCAATTTAATTTAGTAGGTACCAAGATATATTTATGTAAATTTTGGTGTTGTTTTGTAGCTATCCAAATCTACTCGTCTAGACTAACAAAATTTTGCTGAAGTTATTGGCATAACGCTTCAATAGAATTATTTTGATATAAAACAAAAAAAAGTTGTATGGAAGCTACTCGAACCGAACGGTTGAATTTACTTATATACGAAACTAAAAATTTTACAAAGATGAAGTAGTAAAAATATTAGAATCCTAACACATTTTATTTTTTGACTTATGCTGGGGGCGGATGGACGATCTAACGTACATCTCTGAACAAGAATATATATACTTAACTATATCTGTCTTGTTTTCTTTAAGATGTCACAATCGTAATGCCAAATTATATCTACATTCGAACTTCTACGTTAAAAACTTTTTACCTTTAATTAAAGTATTTTAACCCCAATTTCTTCTGTTAATACTATATGTGCTAAACTATCTTTGCTACAGAAACTTCTCGTTTCAATATTAATGTTTTTCAGTTATTTTTTATTTGTATACAATAAAAGTTTTTTAACAAAAATTCCATAGAATTTTCCTGAACTGGTGCTATACAGTCATACATAAAAAGTTGATGTTAAATACAACTTAAGACCTAAATCAACTTCCTTTAACCAGACAGTACAAGAGTACAAAAGGTCGTATCAAACTTATTATTTGATTAAAAAATGGAGGTTGTGTTTAGTTGGTAAGTATCCTACATTCCCCGAGAATACTCGTGTTCATTCCACTGCCTCTATAGTGCCTTTTAGAAATTTTCCACCTACCCTCGCAAAAGAAAAACAAAATTCAAATTATTATATTTGAAAATTAATAATAATAATAACAATAACATATTTTATTCTGATCATTAAATTTTAAGTCCAAATTAAAAGTTTTTTTATAAGTTATAGGCACAAAATAAATTTTTTATCTCTAAATGACAAATAAGAAATTTTTATTATGAAAAAAATTATAGGTGTATTTAAATATATATATATAGAATAAAATTAATTATCATTTTTTCCATTAAATATTTTATTATAATCAAAAATGAATATATTTAAGTAGTTAAAATAATAAATCATTGAAAACTAATAAATCTTTAAATACATTATTTTAAATAAGATTGCTTTAAGTACAGCCTATCATTTCTTTTATTTCATTCATTTTTTTTTTTTTTTTTTTGTGTTCAAACATTAACAAAACAAAAAGAAATAGGAAAAAAAAAACAACTAACTATATAAGGATAAAAAAATGTCAAAAAAAAAAAAAAAAAACTATAACAAAAAAGAAAGTAATAATAAAAAAAAAAAAAACTAATAAAAACTGAAGAAATCCCATCAATAAACAAATTTCAAATTAATTTTGCAACTTTTCTTATTTGTCATTACAAGAGAAAATAAAAATTAAATCACAACAGTATTTACAACAAAAGCAGCAATAAAAACATTTCATATCACAATAGGCTTTTATATATTAATACATATATACACATCCATACAAACATATTTTTTAATGTTTTCAATAAAAAAAAAAATGTTCTATGTTAAATTTATTTGTTATTTGTTTTTTTTTTTTTTTTTTTTGTCAAAATTGTCTGAGATGAATTTTCTTCAAATAAAATAATACAATGTCTCTTGTTTTGTTTTTGTTTTCCCCTTACACCCTCTCATTTTCTATTTTTTTTTTTTTTTATTATTCACCTTTTATTTGAATTTTATTATTTTTTATTCACTATATAGAAAAATTTGTCTGGCCTTTCAATAATATTCAAAATTATTTCACAACTTTGGGCTTTTTTATTTCTTGTTAAGGTTTTATTCTAGTACTACTTAAAAAAAAAAAAAAAACAAAACAAATGAGACAATGAGAAAAAAAATGTCCTTATATATATAATATACAAAAAACAGACAAAAAAAAAAAAAAATTAAAATAGAAAATTAAATTCAACGAAGGGTGAAACATAACTGTTATTTTGTTGTTTATTATTTTTTTTTTTTTTTATTGTAACATTACAAGCTATTTAAGTGAAGAGTTTTTGTGTTTATATTTTGTTTATTGTGACCTCTTATAAATTTTGGGGTTAAGAGGGAGGGCGATTATTATAAACAATAATCAAAATAAACAGGAGTAGCAAATAACACAACATATAACATAACATAACATAACACTATTATAACACCATCTTTAATATAATTTTGTTTTGGTTTTTTGCTTTTGTTTTTTTTTTTTGTGTTCAACATTCCAACAGCGAGATGTCG
Source organism: Poecilobothrus nobilitatus (assembly GCA_947095535.1). Lineage (NCBI taxonomy): Eukaryota > Metazoa > Arthropoda > Insecta > Diptera > Dolichopodidae > Poecilobothrus > Poecilobothrus nobilitatus. The sequence goes on from OX352774.1 coordinate 33,506,865, forward strand.
TTGACTTGCTCGTTGAGATGCTGTTAGTTGAATGTTTTATTAAAGGGTCAATAGACGTGTTTTATTTTTGTTTTTTTTTTTTTTGGTTTGATATTTTGTTTGATTTCAGTTCGGTGTCCTTATACAGAAAAAAAAAATAAAAAAACAAAAAAACTTTAACAAAATTTATTTTTTTTTTTCTGTTTTAATATCACATGTTTTTTTTTTTTTTTTGATATAAATTTAATATATATTACAAGGATCATTTATATCTATGTGTTGTAAATAATTCTGTGTTAAATTGTATATTATTATAAAAAATAATGGAATTTTGAATTTTTTTCTTTGTTTTTTTTTTTTTGTGTTTTTCCTGTAACAATTTGAATTTTGTTCGAATGGAATGTTTTTAAAATAATACCAAAAAAAAACTAAAAAAGGTGTTGTTTCTTTTCGAAAAAATTAAATTTTTACCGTTATTCTAGTAATCGTTTTGTATTGTTTTGCAATTAAAAAACTTTCAGCTTAGGAAAGGATTATGCAAAGAAATATATTTTTAAAAAAATTTAATTAAATATGACTAAATTAGTAAATAATGTTCTTTGGTTTTTCAGTGAAACCCTCAACAACATAAACATTAAGTTAATTTTAGGTGTAAAAGATCGTAAAAAAACTCTACATAAATTTCTTAGTTTTTTTTTTGTTTTTTTTTTTTCGTTGTTGAATCTATTCTCTTTATCCAACTTTATTATTTACCTCTCTTAGTTGTAACTATGTAATATATTTAAAACTTACTTTTTAAACTAAAGGGTTTTCCAATTTGAATTATATGATTTCTAAGTGACGTTTCGGCCATTTGTAGTATCTCATGATCTGTCATTTTTTTTTCATTGTATTCAGTATTGTTTACAATTTCATCATGGAGAGATATACGCAAGAACAACGTTTACAAATTCAATTTTATTATCAAAATAATCGTTCTCCAATTGCAACTTTTCGTGCGTGCGGTGGTGGTGAAGTGTTGCGGTGAATAAACCAAACTGTCGATTCTGGTGCGTAGAAAATCCACAAATTATTCATGAACAACCATTACATTCACCTAAATTGACAGTTTGGTGAGGTTTTTGGTCTGGTGGAATCATCGGTCCGTACTTCTTTCGAAATTAAGCTGGTAACACCGTTACTGTATAGATCGGTATAGATCGATGATATCGGCGGTATAGATCGATGATAACCAACTTTTTATTAGCCGAAATTGGAAGAAGTTGATCTTGAGAACATCTGGTTCCAACAAGACGAGGCTACGTGCCACACAGCACGTGCAACAATCGAATTATTGCGAGATAAGTTTAGAGATTCGATTATTTCAAGAAATTGTGACATTGAATGACCTCCAACAAGTTGTAATTTAACAACATTAGACTATTTTTTGTGGGGTTATTTGAAGTCAGGTTCATCGAATTCGTTCCTGCAAAAGAAGTCGTGGAGGCCATTTGAATGACGTTTTATTCAGAACTTAATTGTATCGGTTGTACTTCACATTAAATAAAAAACATTTGAATTTCCTTAACAATTAGTGTGTTTTTTTTTTAAAGAAATCATATCACTTCAATTGGAAAACAATATATTATATGTATACATTAACGAATACTGCGTCTAATTTCATTACAAGGTAAGATAAAAACAAATTCTTAGTAATCCTTTAATTAATTATTATAACAAAAAAACATATGTTTTATTAATTTAGACCTATAACTATGCAATCTTTTTTTTAAATAAATTATTAATTGGGTTTAAAAACAAAATGGAGGATCTCGGTAGCCAAGAGGTTAAACACCCTTTTTTATATAATATAAACAAAATAAATAATAAAACTTTATAAATTAGAGTATCTGATATCATTTAATCTATAATGGTCATCGTAACTGACAGTTTAGTAATATTGCATTAACTTATGTTATATACAGTAGTTCGATTCGAGTATCCGTACTACCCTCAGTGATTGGGGGGATACTGAAATGGATTGAAAAAGGATTGAAAATAAACTATTTGATTTTCTTGTAAAATATATTAACTGTCAAACTGACATTATTATTTTCGAAAACTTCAATTCAATTTTTGGATATTTTTATATGATAAATTATTCAGAAAGTTTGAAATATCAATATTGATATATTTAAAAAATAATATATAGTTGGGTAAAAGAATATGATTTGATATTATTGTACAAAAATAATTGGTTTTTAAAAAAAATTGATAAATTTTTTTTTTGTTTTGTTTTTTTTTTTTAGTCACTGAATTGTAATTTTGTTCATTTGTCATTTCGATTTTTTTGTGATGGAAGAAACTGACAAGAAGAACAACACAAAAAAAAAAAAAAATTTTGCAATGGAAATAGAAAGAGAAAAGTTCAGAGATCCTTTCAATATTGTTATCAGTATTTTTTTTTTCATTCTTACCATATTCGTTTCAAGAGACTCATTTTTTTTTCCTATCTTTTCTATTTCTTTCTTTATTGTTGTTATATTTTTTTTTTTTCTGTAAGTCTCTTATACAATTACAAGAGAAACTTTTACAACTTTTTTATTTTTTTTTAATTTTTTTTTATTTTTTTGAGAACCACAATTAGCGAAAAATTCGAATTCATTATTGAGAATGTTTTTCTGTTTTGTTTTTTTTTTTTTGAAATATTTTTTTTTTGTCTTCATGGATTGTCTCGACTTTTTTTCCATTTTTAATTAAAATTTATAACAAAACTTAATTAAAATAATGCGATATTTATTCATGAGAAAAATGAAATTTCAACCCCTTGTTAAGTTAAGTTTTTTACTAAAAAGTATCATGATCGTCATTGTCATAGCTGTCATCATATCGATAACTTATAATAATTGCATACCTAATATTAATGCTTTTTTTTTTGCAGTTATTTTGTCCCTTTAAGGGAATATATATAAAAAAAAAAAATGTTGATCCTCTTAGCGTTTTAAAATTTTGTTATAGAGTGATTTTATCTATGAGTGTTACAGTTTATAATAAGATTAAAAATCTTTTATATAGGATTTTACATCCACCTTACTATACTTTTTACTTTCTATCTTGGTATCTCTTTGGATCGGAAGTCAAAAAATTGTTTGGTTAGGAGATATTGTATGAACGATAGATACGCGATATATTGGATATGCAAGTCATGTGAATTGTAAGTTTTGCAAATTAACGGTACAAAAGTTTCGAATTTGTAATAGATTAAGTTTAAGTTATATAGGTTATTGTATGTTCCTACAGATAGATGCACTATCTATCTATAGGATCTAGGGATTTGTTCTTATCGAGGTGTTAGCTCAGTTGTCATCAATAAAAAAAAAAACCCGAATTACATATATGGAGGAAATTGATTAATTTTATTATAATTGTTGACATTTTCTTCAAAACAGAGTAATTTTTAAATCATTAGAAAAAATAACAAAATTACTCATAAAAAAAATATAAAATAAATATAAACAAATAAAACATTTCGAAATTTCTTTGTCACCAATACCAAAAGTTGTAGTTTTAACACCTGAATGTTAAAAATTTTTATTTACATTTTGTTCTGTTGGATTGCAGTGTTAATGCTAAATTTAAAATTTTAAAACGCCAGTTTCTTTACATTCTTGCTTGCGCATGTATTGCATGTATTAAACTTTATTACACAATAGTATTAATATCTGAACCCTGAACTTTAAACTTCTATAAAATACTGAGACATTTTTTATTTACAATCAATAAATAAAATATTTCTTTTTTTATCTAAAATTTTGAAATTTTAATAACGGTATTCTAAACCTTTCCCACCATAAATATTAATGTTATAATTACCCAAAAATTCATATATAGATATATGTATACTCATCCAATAAACAACATTCAGACATTGTCTGTACCCATACTTTTTTTAGTGATAACATGATTCATTTGCTTTTTATTTTATTCCCGCGAAAAAAAAAAACAAAAACGAAAACTTTTACATTTCGGATTCTATTTTATTTTTGTGTCTTTCTAATATTTTTTTTTTTCATAAAAACTTTTCAAATAATTCTTTCTTTAGAGAAAGAAAAAAACAAAACAAAACAAAAAACCAAGAAAAGAAAATTGCAGACTCTAGCGAAGAAAAAAAAATAAAACAAAATTCTTTATTTTGACGTATTTACATAATTAACTGACATAAGAATAACTGTCATATTGTAATAACTGTAATTCATTTTGTTTTTTTTTTTTTTATTATTATTATTATAATTTTATTACAGTTTTTATTACCATTTTCAATTTTTTCTTTTTTTTTTTTTTTTTTTATTACTTTGTGAACAAGTGTCTGTATGTGATAACATAACATTTATGGTTTTTAACAGATTGTACCTAGAAAACGGTATATTTGTTTGGTTGCTTTATTTTTTTTTTACCGTTAATATAGAGAGAAAAAGGATCAAAGTTTTTTGAAGATGGTTGATTTTGATTTTGGTATTGTTTTTTTTTTTTTTTGTTTTGATTATTATGGTTGAAAATTTTTACAGGTGTGTAGAATGAAAATTTACATTTTTATTAAATAAAATTCATATTATTTGAAGTCAAAAAGTTTTACTTTTTAGAATAATTTTAAATTTTATTTGAACAAAATAATATTAGTGAAAATTATTTGCATAATTTGATAGTTTAGCCCAAAACGATAATAAATGTCTTAAATTTTGTATTTTTGAAAGATAGAATCATTTTTATATTTTAATTGTTTAATAATAACAGTATGTTATAAAAATTATTTTTTTTTTTTTTAATAAAATTTGACAAGATTAGAAATTTTTCAATTTTTTTTAATTAGATTTGTCTTCTTACTTTAATTGCTAATTATTTTAATGTTAAATTCTTTTAAAGTTATTTGGATATATAGTTTGCATAGCATAGTGAGTGCTATATAAAAGTGATTTTTGGTAAGTATTTCATGTTTTTGAGAGCTTTTAACATGATTAACGATAAAAATGTTGAAGCACATTTTTATCAGGTTTTCGACCTTATCTAGGTATTATGATCCCTTAAGTAAAGATTAATTAAACGGCATTGAATCCATTCAAACTATCAAAGCAATACAAACTATCGATTTTCTTTTTCAATTATTTAAAAATGGATTTTAAAGTTTATATATATGGGTATCAAAATTTGAACAGAGTACATAGAAGATTTATAAGATATAAGGTATTTTAACCATAAGGATAGTATAGAAAATTATACACCTTAATTAAATCTTCTTTTCTAACTAGTAAGAAATTCTATCTAATAAAATTTGTTTTTTGAAAAGAATTAATTTTTTAACGCAATCATTAGCATCTGTCATTGTATAACATAAATTTAGCTGCTAACTATGTTAATATTGTCTTCGTTAAAGGACTTTCAAATAATAGAATTACATTCTACTCTGATAGCTGAAGCGTCAATCAAATTCTTAACAACAGTTAGAGGACTGCTAAGAAATCTATCAGTACAAAACAATATCAACTTAATTTCAGTTCAAGGACACGAGGTATTACAGGAAATGTGTCGGCAATGAGCTAAGAACAGCACCGATAAGAACTTGAGCTAAGCGTTGAGAATAAAATATCCCATCCCATGTACCTGTAAAAATACTCAAATTAATAATATATATTAAGAAGATATAACTTCTTTGAGCTGATCAAAGAACGGTGGCTTGCAAGTGCAGCTTGAAATACAACCAGAGTCATGTTATCGAATTTGAATTTAAAACGATACAAATATGTATTTTCTCTCTCCAGATCTGAAATAAGAGAATTATATTTGGTGTTATTACGAATCATTGTCTTTTCGGTAAATATGGTAGAATATTAGGTACGCATGTGAATTTTAACTGTAGCATTTGCAGAGGAATTTACGTTATAGAGAACATGAAGCATTTTCTTTGCACCTCTTTAATTTTTTGTCAAGAAAAAACCTGTTTTGTTTAGGTATAGTTTCGTTTTACAATATTTAGTTAATAAAAATTAAGACGCCTAAATTTAGGTTTATAAGATTATTTAACTTTTCCCGTTAGAATATTATCAGCCTGGTATATAAATCTAAGGAAACTAAACAAAATTCTTGTGGAATAGGTTCTCATACTTTTTGAGGATACCGCAAGAATCTAGAGTCTAGTGATTACTGACGCATAACCTCAACCATAATTAATAAAAAAATAAATTAAAATAATATAAATTACTTCAGAATTTATTATGGTGTCCAATACATAATAGATTGGTATAAGAATTTAGTAACATTTTACTTTTAATTTAATTATCCTATAACATACAAAATATATTTTAAGGGTTTTAAATATGTCCATTTACACATTGGTCTTCTCGAATTTACTTTTTTCATTATGTTTCACACTTCTTTCCAATAAACTAATTTTGTGGTTTTGTAATTTTAAATTATTTTATGGCAAAGAAGGAAGGTGAAACGTAAATAAGTAAAAAAGTAGATTCGAGAAGACCAATGTAAACGGACGGAATGAATGTCAAGAAAAAAATGATTAGATTTAAAAAATACTAGTTTAAACCTAAAAAAGAAATTAAGGTCTAGCTTGAATTAGCTATAGTTCAAAACTGTACATTGTATATAATATATACATTTGTATGAATGTATGTATGTAATTCTAATAAATTGATTCCTTAGTTATATTTTTTTGTTGTTGTCTTGTATTAGTAGTTTTCAATAAATCGAATTGAATAGATCCGGCTTAGTCATGTTTTTTTTGGATTTAATTAAAAAAAAAAAAAAAAACATAACTGAATACGTTGACCTCATTTAAGTACTAATTAACGTTAAAATAAAAAAAAAAATAAAAAATAAACGTAAATTTTTGCTTTCAATGAATTTTCGCGTATTTTTCTGAATTTGTGAATTTCATTGAAATAAGCGTGTAAAATATTTAATACAATTTCAAGTATAAACTAAATAAACGCCTGTTCAATTCTAAGAATTATCTAGTAAATAGTTTCTTAACTATATATAATAGCTATAGATATAAAAATTTATTTATTTATTTTTATTATTAATTATGATTGTAAATACTGACTATGACAATAGCAATCTCAAGAACAATAGTGTAGATAAACAACATTTTTTATTTTTTAATGCGATTTTGTTGTGGCGGCTTTAAAAGAGTGTGTTATTGTATTGCATGCTAATTAAAATTTCGACGAAAAAATTAAAAAAAAAAAAAAAAAAAAAAAAAACAAATTAAATTATTTTTACTTTTTATACATAAGTATGTATTAGCTATTATTATTATTATTATTATTATTATTGACGACATTAAAAAAGTACAGAATAACAAAAAAGTCAACAAGTGGTATTAGTTGGTGGTTTGACAATTTTTTAATTTTTTTTTGATTTTTTCGTTTTTTTTTTTGGTTTTCTGATATGATTTGTTATTGTTTGTTGGGATGATTGGTCATTTCATTTGACTTTATTATTCCGTAATCACACGCAGTCAAATATTGACGACATATTTTTTGGGAATACCCATATGTTTTTTAATTTATTTTGTTTTTCTCTTGTTTAAGATTAAAAACAAAAATATTTTAAATTATTTTTTTTTTAACTTAAAACAAAATTTTTTTGTGGAATTTGCACTTAAATAAATTTTGTTTTGTGTAAGTTGATAATAAAAATAAACGGAAATGCCATAATTTTTAATTTTCAATATCAAAGATTGTTTTTGTGGTTAAAAGATTTTTTTACGGAACTGCTAAAATTATTATCTGAATCAGTGTAAAAAATTAAAATTTAACTAAAAATATAGTTTAAAAGTCATAGTTAAATATTTGTAAGATAATTCTTTGGATAATTGTTTATCAATAAAAAAGAATATGAGTAATATTGTATTTGTATTGGATGTAATGTGGTAATACTTTATCTTATAACTTTTTTTTTTTTTGTTGCCTCTTACTGAGGTACCTTCCAGAAGAGGAAAGAACATCCGCTTTACCCATCTATATACATATAAATATGCCTATTTTCACCTACGTCAACACTTATTTTGACACTTGAGGTTTGTAATACATGTAAGGGTTGCTTCACATTTATTATGCATAACAATATATTATCTACATTGGGAAAGTGCAAGGATTTTGTTAGAAATGTATTCTATTAGTATTTTTAAAATTAAAAAATCTTACAAGAAATATTTTTTTTTAAAAACAAAATTTACATATATAGGTACTTAATTATAATTTACAATAAATATGTATGTCTACGGCCATTGTTTTATTATTTTTTTCCTTAAGGGACTATACTTTAACGGTCAAAAAACGAAAATTGAGATTAAACCATTTTTGAAAATATTTATAGGGTTCAAAATACGAAAAAAAAAATCATTTTGTTTTGCAAAGGTACTGTGCTTATGAATGCGTTTTCATAAATGGTTAAATCAAATGAGTTAAAATTTGACAAGTGAATTATTCTCGATGATTACTAGATCTAAAAGAAATATCAGAATATGTGCTAGTGCTACAACTGGGCCTCCTTTATATAAATGATGATTTCGTTTTTTTTTCCTAATTTTTTAATTACTGTCACGACCTCAAGGGGAAGCTTCCATAATTTATTTTACTATCAGGCAAAAATTTATTTATTTCTATATTACATACTATCTATTTCAAAAGGTATCCCTTTATGTATCTTTAAGAAATTTTTCATATAGACTAACTCAATTTAAGAGTATGACAAAAATTAAAATATGGCTTAATAATAAAAAAAAAAAATATATTATATATCTTATTATTATTAATTTTACATCCATGTATGAAAGTACAAATGCAAATATTAAAGCTTATACGAACTACATTTATTCTCATTTAAAATGAGTATCCTTAATTTAAACTAAAAGCAAGCTAAAAAATAGGTCCAGAACACCTGCTCAAAAATTGCTGCACTTTAATTCGGTCAAGATATATGCACCTAGAAGCATTTTGCCGAAGATGATCTGTCAATAGTAAACCCTCTAAAAATCTTTAGTTTCATTAGAGCCAGTAGGGCTGACAAAAGTATTATAATTGGAGCTGAAATCCACAATACGTAATAATAGGGGAAGTAAAATAGATATATATCAAAACCTCGCAATGTTATACTTACAGTCCTTTAAAATAATCAAATCTAATTTAAGTAAATATATAATCACATCTTTAAAATCCTTTAAATCGAACTTTCTTTTTTAATTTTTTTTATGAACCTGCATTAAATAAGGACTTATAAGTTATAATATAACACAAATGTACTAAAGAGTTTTTGACGGATATGTGGAATATATTAAAAAGTAGTCATTACATTTAAAATGCAAAAAACAATTTTCCAAAACAACACCATTTAGTTTTTTTGGGAATTCCATAATTTTGTGAAAAAGGGGAAATTCCATAATTTAGGGGCATTGAGTGTCGCGATGAGCCGCTATGATAAACAAGAGTCTCAAGCAATTTGGATAAACAACGAGTCACAACGAGTCACAGGTGCAAGAGTACTAATTAGCTATCCAACATACAAAACAAAAATAGTAACCAAGTAATCGTAAACTTTTTCTGCGCATGGTTACTTTGTTTTAAAAAAATTTCATCGCATCATTAAAAGTGTGTTTTGAAAAATTGTATCAAAAATTAATAAATAATTAAGAAATAAATATTTAATGGAAATATGTAATTCGTAACCATTTTTATTTAACAAATAAAATTGTTACAAATACAATTACAAAAAAGTTAACAAATCTAACACAAGTGAAGAGCTGTTTTAAAAGACAAAAAAAAAAAAAAGAAGCAAAGTCTTAAAGAAATCACATAAAATTTGAAAAATGTGTCTGTAAACTTCTATTACAATTTTCTTTTTTCTGTTTTTGTCTCTAATGCGATATATCTATCTCGCTTTCATTAATTTTTCATAACATATTTTCTATTTATTTTATATTTGAAAATTGGTTTTATGAAAATTTACTCAAAAAAATTAAAAAGGATTCAATTATTTGAATCGTATTTAAAAATGTTATTATATTTTGTTGGAATAAACAGATTTTTAAATAATTTCTATTCATAAAATAATCGTAAATTTTACAATGAATTGAAGTGGTTGAAATTTTCTTAAAAATTTTCCGTTTAAAACAATCCGCCGTGATACACAATGTCATATTTACATTCCATACCTGTTTTCAGTCACCCTCTCTCATCAATAAACCATACAAAAGAAAAAGGTGTATTAAAAGCGGAAAAGTGCGATATGCTCAAAAACCTACTCTAAAACTAAAAATGAAAATGATTTTATTAACCCATACAAAAGTTATGATATATACTTAAACTGTGTGTATCTGCAGTATTTTTGAGGAGTTGTTAATAGTTCACATTGATTACCAATAATTATGGTTCAGTTTTTGGTCTATGATTATAATTTTTTCAGGCAAACAAATTGTTTCACCCAACTTTAAAACATATTTTTTAAAAATAAGTAATATTTTTTGCCTTTTTTTTTATTTTATTTTCTTGTTAAAGAATTTAGCACATTCAATAAACACATTTTTAATATACAAAAATCACGACCAGTTTAACGAAATGTAACCTATAGTCACGTGACATAAAAAAGTTACTTTCAAAAAATACTGTGACTAAACACATATTCTTTAAACTTGTGAGTTCAATTTTGGATCCGTTAAATTTTATCACTCCAAATTAACAATTAGACAATAAAAATTTGGTAACGGTAAATTAGTATAGGATAATGGTAAATGCTATTAATCAGTTTAAAGACAAAATCTATCATTTTGGCAAGACTTTAGCATTTTAGTAGACACTAAACTAATTTCTATTAACATTTGAAAGTTTTTTTTTTTTAAAAATATAAAAATCTAATATATTTAGAGATCCAATATTTTTTTTTATGGAAAATTTTCCTTTAGTCCTTTACAACTTTTATATTAAATAAATTATAATATTATGTTTTAATTTTTTTTTTTTTGCTTTTTTGTAACTGTGAAAAAAAGAAAATATATCAAAAATTATTATTTCCTTGTACTTAAGTGGTAATAAAAATTCTCATTTTTTTTTTTTTTTTTGTTGTTTTGCTCAGAAAGGACATTTTTATTATTGTATTTGAAACATCAACAATAAAATCAAAAACTAACAAACAAAAAATACTATATTGAAATATAATCTTAGCTAACATAAATATAAATTATTTATATACTATACATATATTATTATTATTATTATCCTTTTCTATATATATATATTTTTTTTTTAAATATTTCAATATACATTAATGGTCTAAAAATTCTGATCTTTAAATAAATTTTCAAAAATTAAAACTTTCAATACAATATGAAAATGGTGTACATCTGTATCTATACATACTTACATTTGAAAATAACTGCGATAAAATTAAAATTTATGAAAAAATAAAAAACACTAATGTTATAAATATTATGACCATAACTGTAGTTTTATAATAATATACAAGTATATTTAAACTGATAAACATATGTTAATATGTAATAAATGTACATTATAAAAAAACGATAATTCAAAATGTAGTTTAAGGCTATAAAAAGAACCCAAAAAAAAAAAAATAAAAAACAAATAAAATACATATATTTAATACATATATAAATGCAATTTTGTTGCTTAATGGCTTTTCAATGGTTTTTCATACATTTTTTTTTTTTTGTATTTTTTTTTTCTAAAAATAGAGAAATAAAAAAAAATTTAAAGAAAGAACAACTACAATAGCAAGGAAAACAAATTACATGTACTTGAATTAAAGGAATCAAAAAAAAAAAAACAAAATAAAAGAAAAAGAAAACAAAAAGAAAAAGAATCCTTTCTTTCAAGGATTTATAAACAAATCTGTTTGTAATAAAAAAATATTTAAAAATAAAAAAAAAAAAAATAAAAAAATGGAATAAATCGCTTGTCCTAAATGAAAAAATATGCTTTTGAGAATCAAAAATTCTGCATTGCAGTCGATTTTATTTATAACAAAAAGAAAAAAAAAAAAATTAAACCAAATATAAAAAAAAAAAAAAAATTCTCAAATCATCAGATAAATCGAGGATTTTCCAAATTTTTTTTTTGTTTGTTGTTTTTTTTTATTACAAGAACATATTTTTATTTTCAATTTGTTTGTATGATTCTGTTCCTCTTTACTTCGGTTCTTTTTTTTGTTTTATATTTTAAATGTAGATACTTCTTCCTTAAAATTTTTCTTTTTTTTTTTTAGTTTTTTGATACACATACATATTTAATTTATTACAAGGATAATTGCCGACGAAAAGTAGAGCAAATGAGCAATATGACTAAAATAAAAATGAAAAAAAAAAAAATGAAAAGAAAAAATTAAATAGTGTTGGGACTGTACAAAACAAAAAAAAAAATGTAAATTAAATTAAAGGTTAAACTATTATACATTAATGAAAATTGGGTGAAAAAGTAAAAATATAAAATTGAATATTACATCATTTTCTAAAATGGACATGTGTCTTTTGTTTTATCTTTTGAAATTTCAGGAATTTTTATAAGAACACAAAAATTTGTATGGAATTTTTTGATTCAAATATATGTCAGAAGAGAGAATCTTTTAATGAAAATTAGTTTTATAATGAATATGAAACTTGTTTTTACATCCCCTATCAAAATAAAATGATTGTATTTAAAATTAACCGCGATAGTTTTCATTAATTCAAGGATATTTCTCTTTATATTCTTTAAAGATACTTTTAGTATAAATAAGGACCACCTAAGTTTTACCATATTATGGTTAGAGTGGAATAAAAAAATTATAAATTTGATAAAAACATATTTTACACTTTCATGTGGTGTAACTAAAAAAATATTTCCACTCATTGCTGAAATATTTAATATGATAATAATTAGATTAAGCGTGTTTTGACTTTTGTTCCTAACAACATTTTTTGCATATGTTACCAACGCTGTCTCTAAACAAAATTGACTACTATAAAATTAATTTGCGTAAAAGAGATTAAGTAAGTATTAAATATGGAAATGAGGACTAAATAAAGACCTTATTTCCACATTGAATTGAGAAATAAGGCCTAATTCACGAAATTACACGAACTAAGGTCGGAAAATTAAAAATACAATTAGTTCGAAAAGAAATAAGGTAAAACAGGAGAGAATTTAAAGTTGGCTTCAAAATCATGGTTATATGCTTTTTCCAGAATACTTATAAATACTCTGGAAAAAACGGTAATCCTGATTTTGAAACCAACAATAAAATCCTCTTTGATTCACAGTCCTACATATTCACATATATTCGTATTTTAGAAAAAAATAACAATCCTGATTTTGTAACCAAGTCTAATAACTAAACAAAGTTCGACTGAACTGAAATAAGTTCGGCAAAATTATAAAATTAAATAGTGAAATAAGTTCGAATGTTGAATTTAATCAAAATTATTTCATTTTTAACTTGTCGAACTTATTTCATTGTGAAATAAAACTGACTGACAGATGTGAGACAGAGTGAAATGTGCCAAAAAATAAAATAACAGATTTTATTACTTAAATAATAAAATTTTATAAAAAATATTTAATTATTGGAATAATAAATTATACAATTAGACATTTCTTCCATTATTTTAAAAAATAATTAGCTATTATTTCCATTTGGAATGAGAAATAATGCCTATTCGTGAAATTTCGCGATTTCGTAAAACATTTTAATCATATTTTGAAGGTAATTAAATTAATTTCAAAAATTTTATTAGGTAATTAGGTAATTAAATCCCTTTTTATTATTAAACATTTTTTTCATAGTCCCAACACTAAAACTTTACAAGTAAGACGGCAAAAAACAAAACAAAAAAAAAAAAAAACAAAGTCAAAGAAAGTGAGTGAATTTCCTTATTATGTGTTTTATGAAGTGAAGAAACAATTTTGTGATTTGTCGTTTTTTTCCATTTTTTTTTACTTTTTTTTTAATTTTGAATTTTCAGGATTTTTTTTTTTTTTTTTTGGAATTTTAAATATATAATACACAAATAATACATATCTATATGCATGCATATACATACTATAATGTCAAGTGAGTTGTTGTATTGCTTTAATCGTTTATTTCATTTCATATTCTAAAGGACTTTAAAAAAAAAAAAGAAACAAAAATAAAACAAAAAAACTCATAATATTCTTGCAGTTTGTTATAATAACGATGTGCATATAACGGTACAAAACAAAAAATCATAACTTCACGGGAATGAAGGGGTTAATAAGATGATTTTAAGTGTTGAATTTAATATAGTATAATGTATAGATATATGTATACATATAGGCATATGTTTCATATGTACAATGAGAATTTTTAAGAGGCATACTTAGGAGTACTTTCAAAAATAAATTAATTAAAATGTATAACAAAAGTGTGAAGTGAAGTGCATTTTAATTTTATATGAAAAACTTCATACAGAGCTCTTAAGGTATATTGTATATATGTACAATACATACATATATATTAGAATTATATGCTTATATGAAATATAAATTATATAAATCGTGACAATTTTAGAAATACAGTTAAGTCAATTCTTATTCAATTAAATTTTTAATTCATCATATATTTTTTGTAATCAAAGTAAAAACATGAAAATGTAAATTTTAAAAGTTTAAAGGTTTTTCTTGATTAGACAAAATTTTGGATTACAAAGGAATATTTGATAAATATGGAAGATATATATTTATTTATAATTATTTATTAAATTTAATATATCATATAGGATTATGTAATATATATTTCTTAAACCATCGGCGGAAAAACACCTTTATATGTTAGATACTATTACATATTATTATATTATATAGTTATATATTAATTATTTTATTTATATTATATATTGATGACAGCACCATTTGTTAAGAAAAATTATTTTCTTTAGTAATTTTTCTTTCAATGAAAAAACTTGCACTTTAAACCGGCACCCGCACATGATTAATTCGCCGCATGTACTTAACCACTCAGCCATAGGAATTTATTTATTTTTTTTTATATTAATATTACAAATCAAATAGAATATTACAATATTACACAAGTATCGGTTACTCAGGCCATTATAGGCCGAATACTATTATTATATTATACACTAATATCATTTATTATTTATATTGCATACTTACAGGTTTCATCTGATTTTTTTTTGTTGCATTAAGATTGTCTTACCTGAAAAAAAAATTATTTTAATTGATTTACCTTTTTTTTAATAGTTTTATAAAAGCGAATCAATTTAATTAAAGGAAACATTCTAAATTTTATGATAAATTGTATATTTTTCAATTCGTATACAGTGCAATAAAGAATTTAAGTTGAATTAAAACTTATTTGAACAGTATTGATCTGGGTACATGGAGTCCAAAATTTAGTGTTTAATTAAAAAGGATTACAAGAATTTAAAAAAAAAATTAAAAAGATTTCGTAATTAGTTTCCTTTCAAATAATTAAGTTCGCAATTCTTAAATAAATTTCCTGAAAATTATGTTTCATTACCTTATTAAAAATTCTAAGTTTCCAATATTGAAATTACATACATATTAGTTTAATTTTCGTTCACCTAAGATTCTCTACCTAAATTTAATATCATCAACTTCTAATGGATCAAACATCAATTATATAAAAGTGGTTTTTTTCAGGAGCTGTGGCTTTATAACGGATGGGATTACTTAAAAAATTTGTTTTAGAAAATTAATTTTTTAATGCCATTTATACTTTTAACACACCGTTTTAATGTTGTAGAAGTTTTGTAAACTTTTGATGAACAAACGGTAGGAAATACTGAAGTTCTCTTAATAAAAAAATAGACGAAACATAAATGAATAACATTAATGCTTAAAAGCTAAAGCGTAGAAAAACTTAGGTGCAAATGTTTTAATAACGGTTTTTTTTTACGAGGATTCTTTAATAAATTTCGTTCAAAAAAAAGACGAGGTCTCGGTGCCCTAGTGGGTAAGAACGTATGAAATACGCTGTAAATACCAAAGCAGTGTGGGGTCGAATTTCACACACGTCGTAAGATTAATTCCTCCTTACGGCATTTACAACTACGCCTGAAAAGAAAAGACTTTATAAAGGCTGAATAAATTACCTTGTCACATTATGTGGCAGGGGTATAAAATAAAAAAAAAAAACAAAAGAATGACCAAACATCTTTAATAGATCATGTTTGTGTATACTTTTAGAAGTCTTATTCTTATTGCTCTGCTACCTAATATATTTTTTAGGGACAACATCTCTTTTTTATGCTATAAAATTTGTTATTTTTTTTTTTTTTTTTGCAAATAACCTCTCCATTTATTGCTTTGAAATTATGTTTTTCTTCCGTTTCCATACCTCTTTACCAATAAAATCAAAGTTACAACAAATGAATGCAATCAAATGTGAATGTATTTTATACTAAAATTCTATTCAAATATATTTTTAGATTCGGAATTTTCATGTTAATTTACGTATACCGTTAGCCTAATAATGAAATTAACGTATTATAAAAATTAGAAGATTTTTCATTATTTTCTTAATTTAAATTATTTTATTTTTTCTAAAAAATTGTAGCTAATAAAATATAACTTTAAATATAAATAAAATATGAGCGTTTCACATTTTATATATGATGGTATATCATATTTACAATTTAAAAACAAAAAAAAATCAAACGAACACACTGATATTATATACATACATATTACATATGTACATATGTATATAATGATAAAAATCATAATTCACAATTATTTTTTCAAGTACTTTCCAGATTTAGGTTGTAAACAAAATAAAAGAGGGCCCTGTCCTAATTATGTTTTTATTTTTTTTTTGTTTTTGTTTTTTAAATAATCAAAGACTTTTTTTTTTTTATGATTATCTTCAAAGCTAAAATGACAAAACCACTACAAAAAGACAATATTGTACAAAAATAACAATAACAAAAATTAAAAATTTTTTTTTTCCATACATTTGCCTCTTTCTCTTCTATACTTTATCTTCCATCTCTTTTTCAATTTTTTTCATAAATTTCTGGAGAAATTCAGTTATCACATACTTTTAATCAATTTAAATTGCTATTTATCTGTTTTTGGTTTTGTTGTTTTTTTCTTTTTTGGATTTTGAAGTTTCTAGAATCAACTAGAAATGTTTTTTTCCTAATTTTTCTTCCGAACAAGATTTTTTTTTTTTTTAAGTAATCTAGTTCCGACCGAAAAACAAAAATTTCTCAAGATTTATCATAAACAAGATTTTTGTTTTTTTTTTTGTTTTTGATTTTGTAATAAAATCAAAGAAAAATATTAATATTATTAGCAATCATAAGATATTTACATATGTATGTTTATTTATGTAATATTGTTTAGATATTATCAGAAAAAAAGAAATAAAATTTATTTTGATCAAAGCCAAATATATTTTGGTCAAAAATTGTCTCAATCAATTAATATATATTATAATATAAGGATAAACAGAACATTAATCTTATTATCATTAATTTTAACCCGCACCGCAACTTCTTTAATATTCAATTGACACACTTATTCTTCTGTAGAAACCAAATAATAACAAATACCTTTGTTCTGAAATAAAAAAAAACATTAAAGCATTAAAAGGAAGCCGTCCCAAATTTCCCATTTTTCAAAATTTAACGTTTTTTCAAAATTTCATGTTATTTCAATGTGTTTTAATGTTTCGTGTTTTAGTATTTCAAAGATAGACGATGAAAAAGTAAAACCACCTATTAAATTAAATTATTTGTTGCGAACGGAACTTTATTATGAGGAAAGTCGATTCCTACTTTATCGACACGTGACGACACCGTGACAACAACGAATTTTTAAGCACATTATACCAACGTCGGACGTGACAGCACCGTATTTTTATTATATTAAAATCAAATTGTCATCCTATGCATAAATAACGTCGGGCTCGGTTTTTTTTCTTTCGTGATTTTTATTTTGTAATTTTTTATTTAATTAATAACATGCATTTCTTATGAATATATTTATATATACCGGTAACGACGACGTGACTACGTTGGCCGGCAAAATAAAAATATCGTTGAGGATGATATTTTAAATTACGTTACGGTACCGGTACGACATCATTAATTTCGTTGTCGTCCAATTTGAATATAATAATATAAAATGCATAGTATGAAAACCACAGTACGGGGTCCTAACGTGCCGTTGTAGTGGGAATCGATCTTAAGAGTTAGACAACAAAATCAAGATTTCAATAACTCAGTTAATGAGTGTTTATGAATGATTACTCTCCCTCTCCAAATTGAACTGTTGTGTTATCAAAATATGTATACACAAAAAAATATTTAGGAGCGATTTTACAGTTCATTATATTAAATCAGGGTTATATGAACATTTTCCAATCGGCAGACATACCAGAAGGTTAGAACTTCCGTCATATGACTTTTTCAAAAGATGCAGAGACGAAAAGGGTGAGAAATCAATTTTTAACCTATTGTGTGAATGTTCGGCTCTTGCTCTAAAGAGATGGAATGTTTCTAGAAAAAATATTCTTAAAAAATTTTTTCTATTTGTCACAGGTAGGCTTAATCGATTTACAGCGCTTTGTAATAAGCTCCCAATAGTTTAATTAAGAGGGAAACTGATCTAGGGCGTAAACTGTCCTATAAAAGTACATAAGTACTTAGGTATAGATAGTAGATAGGTATAAGGAACCTACCTATCTACTTATCCTTTGGATAACTAAGAAAGACTATATGCATTTATAAAACAAGTGAGTTATATCGTCATCGATGATTATTTACATTCATAATAAAAATTAAATTCAAACAGCTAATAATAATTATTTGAAGAATCATATAGTATTTTAACAAATATTGGTTGTATTGCATCAACAGGAGGATTGCATACTTATTTAAAAAACAGAAATACATAATTAAAAAATTAAAAACACAAATTTTTGCATATAGATAATACCTTAATGAATTCACCGTTACTATATTTGACAGTTTCTATTAAAAAAATAAAAAATTTTTAACATTATAAAATGCTTAACAAATAAATAATAGCATTGTAATAAATCAGTTACAATTGAAAAAAAAAAATTTGTTTTTACAATTTTAATTAAATGTAATACAATATACTAAAAAAAATAATGGATAGTCACTTCAAAATTTAAAAAATG
This sequence comes from Poecilobothrus nobilitatus, assembly GCA_947095535.1. Taxonomy (NCBI): domain Eukaryota; kingdom Metazoa; phylum Arthropoda; class Insecta; order Diptera; family Dolichopodidae; genus Poecilobothrus; species Poecilobothrus nobilitatus. Next base: position 33,526,038 of record OX352774.1, read on the forward strand.
ACATTTGTTTTTCAAAAATTTTTTACGGTACAATATATTTTACTGGATGTACACTAGAATACATAACATATTATGTACATACGATAAAATTAACAAAAATTTAGGGATTTCAAATTATATTGACAGTTTTTTTTTTTTTTTTATCTTAATGACAATGACATTTTATTTTTTCAAGTATCTAATAAAGTGGTCTAAATTCATATCAATTTTTTTGTACTTTGATTTTGTTGATTAAACTATGGTGTATTAGAAATATCTCAAAGTGAAAAATAAAAGTGCGTTGTACAGTGAAATTGGAAGAAGAATCAAACACTTAAATTTATTTCAAGTTACGAATTTATTCCAAATAAATAATATAAGATATGGATCCCTTTTTTTTTATAAAGGTTTACAAAGTAAATTAGCACTTAGACAACCCTTATGAGTTTATCTCTAGATATAGATGTTATCATAAAACTTTTTAGAAATCAATAGACTCAGGATCATATATCTAAAATATCGCATTCTTTTACTAATCAGCCGCGGGTTATTCGATTGCTGATAATAACGGAAGGATGACTTAATTTCGACGGACATAAGTTCCATGGAGTTTGTGTCATCTTAAATGGACTTAAGTTCCATTAAAATAGAGACAAAATTTGCATGGAACTTATAACAAATTTGCTATGAGACATAAGTTCCATTGAAATGATGACCATTTTGTTTCGATCATTATAAGTTCATTCCTAAGTTCTATGTTGAACAAAATAAAATCAAATTTAAATTTTGTAAAATTTGGGAAAATATCGAAACTATACATATATATTATAAGTGTGTGAATGGGTGTATGAAACTTTGCCGAAAAAATCCCGAAATTAAATTTTGTTGAAAAAAATTCCGAACGTTACAAAATCATTATTGCTACTTTTTCCAGAATATAAATATGCATATATGAAATTCTGAATTAAGACGAATTTTAGAGTTAGATTCATAATCAGGGAATTTTGTTTTTACAGAATATTTATATATTCATACATACGAGATTCTGAATTAGGAAGGATTTTAGATTTTGCAAAAGGGAATAACCCTGATTTTTCAACCAACCATAAAATCCTCCCTAATTATTTTATTTATATGTACATACATATTAGAAAAGTGGAACTTATGGCTATTTTATTTGAGACATAGTTTCCAAGAAAAAAGTGATCAGAACTTCCATGGAACTTAAGTCCATTTAAGATGACATTAGTTCCATGGAAATTATGTCCGTGGAAGTTAAGTCATCCCTCCGCCAGTAACTATGTATTATATTCAATCTAATTATTTTGCTGTACAAAAAAACAAAAAAAAAACTCTTCAGTGACATGTAAATTAGTTTTGTATTTGACATTAAGTAAACATGACATTTTTTTGATTTTCATGACTTTCCGTACTATTTCTTCTATCATGCCGAATTAGCTACAATAAATGTGTAGTGTGTACCTAAAATATTTTTCTTTGCTTAATATTATTTTATTCCTTTTCGCGTTCGTATTTTTCTTGTACAGTTTAAACATTTTCTATAGTTAATGTTGCCAGCTTTTTAATTTCAAATAGATGATGATAAAGATTCATCAGATTGTCTCTTTTACGGTTCATACTTGCATTATAAGAAAATGGACTAGAATATATAACTGTTTAATTTTTTGTTTAGGTTTTTTTTATACATAGCTTAGTTTTACTAAAAAAAAATTTTAATTATACTGACAAAATTAATTTTTGGATTATTTATTACTGCAAATAACTGCTAATATTTAGTGATCTATGTACATTTATCATAGATTTTTTATCAGTATTCTAATGGTAAGAATGGTTGTCGATACCTAAAGCAAAGCCTGAAGTATATTAAAAAGTATAGTACCATATGGCAAAATAGTATTATTAGAATAGATACCTATTTTTGTTTTATATTAATCATTCTATTTTAAAAATAATTATAAAGTACACACATACATACATACAAATCAACTCTCATGTAGGTATAAATATTTATTATTAAAACACTCAACAATCTTAAATACACATTTTTTTTTTCAGTTCTTATCAGTTTTTTACGCATTGTTTACGCATTTCTGTCAAAAATGAAAAAAAAAAAAATTAAAACAATATAAAAAGACTCTTTAGATTAAAATGACAATAAAAACTACAAAACAGAAGAAAGAAATTTTTTTTTTATTTTTGTGAATGAAACGCTGGTTATTTACAGCCTTTGCGAGAGATGATAGAAATCTTTATCAAAAAACTGACATATTATAGTATAAAATATGAATGTATGCAAGTTGGTAATGAAACAGTGTAATCCACAAGTGAAAGTTTATATGTATAGTTCACAATAACAGAGTGTATCCGCTAGTCAAAGATCACGAAGAAAAGAGATGATAGGAAAAGTCAAAACAAGTAATAAATTGTTTCGGAAGGGGGTCTTTTTTAAAAGGATTCAGAGATAACGGTATTGAACCATTTTCGTATATTATAATTTATGTTCCATATCGGAAAAAATTTTTTTAACAAAATTTCAATGAAGTCCAAAGTAATATTTAATTTTCTCGAAAATGGTAAAATATACATATGATAAAAATGATGATACCACAAGTAAATTAAAGCTATGATTTTAATAAGTAGAAAATATGATAGCAATTATAATATGTTTATAACGGTTTTTTTTATCAAAAATATATTTAAAATATGAATAATTTCGACTTTGAAAGCTTATAACTATTTAACAGTAAAAGCTAGAAAATTAAAATTAAAATATTAGCAGAAAAGCTCATAGTTTCAGCTGTATATAAATTCCTAAGCGAATCTTGTATCTACATATATTGTACAGTGGAAAAGATATATGTTTTTTAAAACTTAACGAAAAAACTTTGAAAGTCGTTATATGGGAAACCGTTAAGAAAGAATTACACATCCGGAACAATTTTTTACTTATTTCAATCTACCCTATCAACTCCTTTCTTCGTAATTTTTGACTTTCGGACAGCCTGTATTTAAGACCAATAAGATGGGTGAAAAGTATAAATTGTTCCGGAAGAAAGTGTAAGTACAGTTTATAACTTAAGTACATTAAAAAGTTTTTATATTATATATACGATGTATTTTAATCGACAGTATGTTTTTGTTTTTTTTTTTACTGTTAATTTTTTATTCTTTTTGACCTTTAAGTAAATAAATATTAAGTCGGTTATACGTATAAGAGACTAGCAAGCACTAGCCGACAAACTTCAGTTTAAAATAATTTAATTTATTAGAGCGCTAATTAATAAAAGTTAAAGACGAGGATTTCAATGGGAAAATAACATCTAAGTTTCTTTTCTCGAATTTCAATTCTTTTTTTTGAGTTTTACAACTTTTTTGACAACAGTGTAGTTTTCTTAATAAAGAATTTTCTGTTAAAATTATTATTTTACTGTACCACAAGAATCATATTACATTGGGATCACGACATTTTCTTGAACAAATATAATCTTGAATGGACAAAATATTTATTTCAAGATTTTTTTTAAAATTTGTGCTATGGCTTTATAAATTATATAGACAGGTTTTTTAGGCGATTATAAAATTATGGTTATACGCCGAATCAGGATTATACGACACCAATATATGTATATTTTGAGTTTTTCTTTTGATTTCTTACTTCGTAATTGTGAAAATAAGCTTAAATCCAGTTTTTAACTTTTTGGGTTTTATTTCTAGATTGTTTTTTAGAGCGTTATTAAGGTAGAGTAATTAAAGTATTTGCTGGCACTAGTTTTAAGTCATAAGTTTATAGTTATGACCTATGACTGTTTTAGTTTTGTCATATTTAATTCTGGAGTTTTGTCATAAATCTGATCAAAAGGTGATTCATAGAAAGTCAAAAAAAAAAAATGTATTAAAAGTGGAGGATTCCGTTTCCAACTCTTTGGAAGATATGGTTCATGTTATCATTAGATTATGGTTAAAGTCAATTCAATTTTATGTCTATAATATAGAAACCCTTTCGAAATAAAAAATAACAGTTAAAGCTTTTTTTTTTATTATCTCCCAAACGGTTCAGAATAAACCTCAATTTCTGATACATTTTTTTGTTTAGTTTGATCTCCAGAATCGACTTTTACTCTAAGTCAAGTTTATCCTGCTGAAACACTCTGTATAAATTTATAGCGTACTATTTATTGAATAAAGTTTTATAATGTTTGTCTTTTTGAAATGCGTTTAATATGTGTTTTTTTTTTTGTTTGATATTGCTACAATGCTGCAGCCTGCACTAATGCTTCAGTCGTCATAATACGTAATACGAGTATTATTATAAAGCATCATTACCAAGGTTTATTGTATAAGATTTGTACTTTGGTTTTTCAACTTGAATATTGTTTTTTTTTTTTATCTTTTCAAAGATTCTTTGTTTGACTTGAGCTCTGTATTTGTGTTTTGTCTTTTGTTTTTTTTTTTTTTTTTTTTGATAACTTAATCGTCATGATGTGATGATTGTGCATAATTAAATTAAACGGGAATTTCATAATATCCGATTAAGATTACATTTGTTTTTTAGATTTACTTTGGGATTATTAATTATATTGTTGAATTAAATAGTGGAGCGGGTGGCTATCAAAGAAAATCTAAAACAAAAAAAAACAAAAAAAAAAGAAGAAAAATAAAAGAAAAAACGTAAAAGAATGAAAATATTTATAAATTAAAAATATATGTATGTATGTATATGTATGTATGTATGTATGTAATATGTAATATGAAAAAAGCGGAACTGCGATGTTTTGAAAATAAAGATGCATATAAGTATGTATATATGATTCTTATCCTTGATTGATGCTTTTGAACTGATGGTTCTACGCTTAAATTTTTTTTTTTTTACTGATAAGCCAATATTTTTTTTTATTTTTAATTTGATGTTGTAAACAAAAAAAAAAAAAAAATATTCATTGTTTTGTAATAAAAAGGAAAGTTTTGTGTTCTTATTTATTTACATATTATTTTTATTTTAGTTTTCTTTGAAATTATCTAAACTATTAATTACTAAGAAAATACTAATTAATATTGCCTCTATAGTAAAGTTAATTTCTCTGTAATATTTCGTGGAATTTAAATTATGTGTATGTATATAAAATAAACTAGATATAATTTAAATGTTAAATAATGAAAAAAAAAAGCATTAATTGTTTAATTTTAAGTCTATCCATAAGAAGATAATGAAATATTTATGGAATTAATATATAGGAGTAAGTACTTTTAAATGACTACCTGCATGTACAATTATCATCCATTAATAGTTATTATATTCTTGAATTTAACTTTTTTTTAATAAGATATGCAGAACCATTTCACGTTTAAAAATTCTAATTCATCTTTAATAAACCTAATCATTTTTTAAAGAGAAATTGAAGAACTTCTTCTTATTGTATTCCTACGATTACATGTGGAATCTGTCATATTATATTTATAGAATAATAATTAATAATTATCATCCAATGCAATTTTAAATCTCTAACTTAAAATTTTTAGACTGTTACCTTTTTAGTTGTTCTGTATCTTTGGATAGGGCGCGATTAAGATCCATAGATGCCCTAAACACTTCAAAAACAAATTAACAATATTTTACATTAGCCATCGTGAATACACTCTTGAAGTTTATGCGATGTAAAATTATTGACAACAAATCGTTAAGATCGTCGATCGTTTAAATAAAAAAACATAATCATATTTTGCAAAAATTTACATGTACCTATTTATATTTATACATATGTATATGAATACAGGCATCTTTAAAAATAACCTATGACTATGAAATAGCATAGTCCAAAAATAGCCCGTATCTTAAGAATCAGAAGTCGGAGTACAAGAGTAGAAAAATACTATAGGGTTGGTTACAATTAGGCTAAAAGCAGTGAATACAATTGAACAACCTGAATAAAATTTATTTGTATGAATTAAAAAAAAAAAGTAACACTGTACGTGATTGCAGAATTTCTATGGTGCTTTAATTATCATGATGCTCTAAACAAATGTTTATAGTTTGCTTATAGGTTAATGCACCACTGCCTGTATACACAGTTAAAATGTTTCTTTCATTATTCACTTTACAGTTTTTGTAAGTATAAAACTTAAGAAATATTCTTTCAATCATTTACATTAAAAAGCTGATTCTGGGACTTTTTGATACCACTGACAGTAGGCGTATACCACTGAATTTCCAAGAAAATTGAAGTTTAAACTTTCAATTAGTTTTATATTTATATAATATTTTATAAAAATCATCTGTGAAGCATAAGACAAATCGAAATTTGTTTTCCGTAGAATCCATTTTTATAATGAAATTTTGAAAAAAGAAAAAAAAATTTGAAAAAATTGAATAAAACTTAATGATAGTTTTAAAATTGATTAAAATATGGAATTTTTAATAACTTATGTATGATACATACATACATATGTATGACATACAAATAAATCTGGACTTTAGTAATTTGGAAAATGTAAGGTCTTTGTTTTATAAAACTAACTTTCTAGGTCCATACCTTCCCAAAATCAATCATAATTTGTTAGAATTATGAAGATTTTTAAGATTTCAGACCACAAAAATTGGAAAAAATTTATTTATATATAATTAAGTTAAAATGAATTTATAATTTTTATTTGATTCGATTATTAAATCTTTTAGAATAGGGAAATTTATATAAACCTTAAAGTATTTTTTAGTTTGGGAAATATTTTTTTACATACTTAGTTGCAGCAGTTAGGACAACTGTAATTTTCTTAGAAATTTTTCAAAATGTTAAAATTTTTGTGACTACACCGCAATATCTTTTCATATAATCTAAATGTGACACAAAATCTGATCAATACGTACATAAATACAAATGTGATACTATAGCGACAGACATTTAATATTTTTAATCCGAAATCAATAGATACATCCCTGTAGAAAATCGGACTGGTTTCGCACTAATTAAGAACAGATTACAGAGCATTAGTAAAAGCATTACCTAATCCATTACCATAATAATGTAAATTTAGCATTACATTTTACACACGATGTCCTAGACGGGAATTAATCGGCTCCGTTCAGTATTACCTAGAATTAGTTAAAAAACTAGTTCCCGGGAATGAGTTTGTTAAAAAAAAAATGATGGAAAAAATAAGTATATGCTTATTTATTATTTACTTTTATTTATATACTTTACTTATATTATATTATACTAAAAACTACGTAATATTAAAATTTATATATATGTATATATGTACATATATTACAGTATACAGAAATATTCAGTTTTTTCAGTATTTAAACAAACTATTGATAATTTTAATATCCGCGAATTTTAAGAAAATAATAAAAATTACCTCATCATTACTTTTTGCATTTTAACCGACCAACCCATTACCTTCTGCATTACTTTTTCAATGATATCAGTTCTAAAACTGGTTACCAAAGAGTAGTTATATATAGAACTATTTATTTAGAGTACCAATTCTGCGATTTTGTACTGGTATATATAGGACAAGCACAAATATTATTATACATATTATGTATGTATACAAATGTATGTGCCTGTATGCTAAAATGTTTTAGTCAAAAATATATTTTTTAAAAAATAATCTTATACCGATGTGTAACAAATATACCTCCGTAATTAACGTCAATTTATAAATGTGCGTATGTATGTTCAAAATAATTTATAACGAGTAATCATTAACCCATAACAAAATTATATTAAATAAGTACTACACAATTACTATAACTAAGTCATTCAGAAGATTTAATACATAAATTAACTAGAATTTCAACAGTTCTTGAATCGGTCAAGAAAATAATCAAATGCGCTAATTATTAATTAAATATTATGATAATATACGTTCATATATGTACAATGTAAAAACATACATACATACATATGTATAAATTGGTATATGTAATTAAGATTAAAACTTTAATAAAAATGGAGATTTTACAAAATTCCTATTAAATGTCATGAGAATTTTAAAAATTCCAATTGAAAAATAATAAAAAACACATATGTATGTATGTATTGTATGTACTTATGCACATACTTATATAAGTATGTACATTTCATTTAAAGTTTATTTTATTTATAAATGAAGAAATAAAAAACCCCAATTTGATAACGAAAAGTAAAGAAAATTAAACTTTGGAATCAAAATGAAAAAAAAAAAAAATATCATAATATAAAAATAATTGGAATTCTTTAAACAAAAATTACGCAGTTTCACAAGTAATAATACTAACTGTTGAACTTTGAATATAAACAAACAATAATGAAAACAAAATAACATACCTACTACATACATACATACATACCTATAATAAAATTTCATTCTCGTTACATACAACTACAAGTAAATCTTGATTCAAAAACATAATGACAATTAACAAAAAAAATTTGAATATTGTCAATGGAAAATATTACATACCTATTACGATTTAGATTATTGTACTTAAACGAATAGATCATGTACTTATCCCTTTACCTACATATATACATTTTACATACATATGCATATTTGTTTTTAAAAAACAAGAGAAAGAGCGGAATTCTGAAGCTTCCATTATTGAAATATGCATGCATTCAAATATATACAAATAGTGTCATAAGACGTAATTTATCTCCTAATTGTATTCTAATTGCGATTTAATTATTACACCCACATATTATTATAATGATAACGGTAATTTCTGTAGTGTAGAGTGTAGACAAAACAAAAGGAAATTGTCAATATTATTCAGTTAAATTATAATTTCGACGTTTTGAATAATAAATGAGTCAATACGAAATATAATATGTACATATTTTAATTGTGTTAAATATCAGATTGTCGAATGACTAAAGGTGAAGGCGTAAAATATAAATGTCAATCCATACATACATATGTACATACATATGTGTTTACGAGGGAATTACAGTTTATACATTTTTAAGTATTATAATTTATGAAATGATTAACCATTGGTTTTATTTTTAGTAAAAAGTTAAATTTTGATTTTCAGTTTAACATATTCTGCCATTTTGTTAGTATTTACAAAGAACAGCTGTTCCAGTGCAGTGGGTCATCAGATTATTTTTTACAAGGGTAGATGGGAATCTTTTAATGACGCTAAAGAGGAGCGGTACAAGTACGATTCTCCTATTAATGTGTGGGATTTTAACACACTAAACACTAACTTAGTTTTTAACCAAACTACAGGTTGCGGGACCTTTAATACTATCGTATTGTTTAGACAAGAAAATAACTCTCCTATGGATTAAAAATAGCTTTATGGTTTGCAGCATAATGATATACGAAGGTTTTGATGTTCTTCTTAAATCTATGTAAATTGAAAATGTAATCATCCCCAATTTTAGGGAACACATGAGGTGGTAGATGGTTCCATATTCATGATATTCGAGTCACAAATAAATTGTTTTATGCTGAATTATGATATTTAGAGATTTGAACTACGTATAGCGGTGAGCACCGAAGGCTCTCCTTGCTTGGTTGGTTGCTTCAAAGCAGTAATAAAGCAGTCATAGAGTAGATATAGCTTAAATAAAGTAACATAGATAAGAATACAAGCTAAATAATATTTTATCTATGTAACTGTCGCGTAGCTATTGATTTTATCTTAATAAATGCATGCAGTACATATTCGTGATCGGTGTACATGTTTTGACTTATCATTTCCAGATCTGTTACCATAATAAAAATTTCCGACTTCCATTTAAACAAACAAGTTGTACATAATACATATTTTATAGTATAACATTTAAATTCGGATTACACTTAAAATGTTATAAAACCAGGAACTTTATGATATTTCTAAAGAAAAATCAGAAAATTACTAATAAATATACACACATACACGTGTATTAACAACATCAAAAAAAAAAACAAATTACAAAATTATTGTTTCTAATTGATATTGTCAATACAATTACAGAAATCAAAACAAGAATAATTGATTAATTTATTTGAAAAGAAAAGAAGAAAAATAAATGATTTGTTATTGACAATCCATTTAATTTGTCATACTTAAAAGCATAAAGAATGATTTTAAATCAATCATATACCAACATAATATGTACTTATGTAAATATTTTAATATACATATGTGTGTATGTAATTGTAATACATACTGATAAATTTTATTTAGAATGAATTTTGAAAGTTAAAAAATTATTTTAAACGATATTATTTTAAAGGAATATCTACGACTTAACTTTCGTGATATTACGTGGAGTGTGGAGCTAGATAGCAACTACACCAGATAAAATTAAAAATAGCACAGGTAAAGAACAAAACAAAATAATTAAGTGAAAACCAAAAAAAAAAAACAAAATAATGGCGCACTCTTGAAATTGTCAGCTCTATTTTAAAATTTTTATGTCAACTGTCAGTAAATTTTGTTGAAAAAGAAAATAAGCAAAATAAAAAATAATGAATTAATTGAACTTTATAAAAATTTCTCCTTTATTTCTTCAACTATTATCCTATTGTTATATCAATTTTGGAATAATAATTTCAAGGATTACAAAACTATTTAAGAAAAACATATAAGATTATCGTAATTCTTCGATAAGACAGACAAAAAAGTCAGATGCAACCATTAATATTTTATCGTTCTATTTTTTAAATCTTGCGAATGTTTAAAAATTATAATATTAATTAATATTTTTATTTATTATTGTTATAAATTATAATAATAATTAACACGTTGTAATTTTATACACGAAACGAATGAGATAGTATTAATTTGGTTGTCACTTGTCAGTCAAAAGATTGAAATGTAAACAAAATTTCACTTTCTGATCTATAGTTTTGCAGTCCCATAATTATCAGCTTTTGATTCTTTGTAAACACTGCCTTAAGACATTATATACTTATTATAATATTGTTTTTTCTGATGCTCAGCTTACGGTTATACTAATATTTACCAAACTATTGTTGGTTATTTATTGAATACAAATTAATTATTTTAAATATTACTATCTTATACATTAGGTGCAGAATAAAAATCATGATTGAACCATAAAGAAACTATACTATAGCATAGTATAGTACTATAGTATAGTTTCTTTATGATTGAAATGATATATGCTGAACTTTTTTGCTATTTTTAGAATATTGTTTCAATGCATAGTGTAGTGTTAGATGAAAACGAAATTTAAGTTTACCGTTACATACGTTAACGTTATACGTGAAGTAAAGAACCTATTTTTTCAAATCTTTTGCAATTAGGATCTAGAGCGAAATCTGAAAAAGATCTTAATTGCGTTTAAGGTTTTATGCAAGTGTATGTGCTTATGTATGTATGTATATACATATATGTGAGCTTATTAGAGCTCGTTCATTATGTCTGAGTAGTTTGGTTTAAAACCATAATGAATAATTTAAATTTTAGATTACAAAAACAATGAGAATAAGAAAATAAAACTAATAGTGAATTCGTTTCTGAACAAAATGCTACAATTATTCTGCACTTTTTTTGAGAAATCAGTTCGTTCCTCAAAACAAATGAACTGAAGTGAAAAACCATTCGTGTTTGTTTTTAAAATATTCTGTTTCTAAATATAACATTTTCATTGGATATACTTTCGCAAAGGGGTTACAAATTATTAAGATGACGTCATCACATAACGATACTTTATATCTCCAAGTATCCGAATATACAGTGTTGGCCATAACATACGCAACTTTTTTTCATATAATACAAATTTTTATTTAAAATTTAGAAATTGCACTACAATTGTTTTTCTTTTTACCTTTTTAAATGGATTAAACTTAAAAATGAAAAATATTTCTCCAAATATAGTATTTAACAGGTATAAAATAAAATATTTTATTTATTTAAAATGTATTGGCGGAAATCGAATGGACAAAACATATGCAACTTCGTTTCTTTTCTAATTTTTTTTTAATTTATAGTTTTTTTGTTCAATATTTTGTGGCATAACCGCTATTTTTTATTACACTAGCGCATCTTTGTGGCATCGACTCTATTAAATTGTTTACTATTGATTCGGGAATGCCTTCCTAAGCAGTTTGCAGTTGAGTGAATAGATCTTCTGCATTTCTGCAGTTATTTCTTTCTATTCGTCTGTTTACTATTTCCTATAGATTTTCAATTGGGTTTAAATCAGCGGATTGTGCTGGCCATTTCATTACTTCAATCCTATTTTCTTCAAACCATCTTTTTATATTATTTGCTGTATGTTTAGGATCGTTATCATGTTGAAATATCCACCTCAGAGGCATTTCATCTTCAGCATATGGCAACATAACATGCTCCATAATATCCTTATATTGAAATCTATCCATTATACCGTCTGTTTTATGAATCGGCCCAATACCTTGTCCAGAGAAGCACCCCCACATCATTATGCTGCCTAATCCATGCTTATAAGTCGTTTTACAGAAACGTGGATTGAACCTCTCACTTGGAGGTCGACGTACAGTTTTCATACCATCAGATCCTTTCAAATTAAATTTTGATTCATCTGAAAACAGAACCGTCTTCCATTTTACAACTGTCCAATTAATTTTTTCTTGTGCAAACTCCAATCTAGCTCTTCTATTTCGCTCTGAAATGAAAGGTTTCTTTGCAGCTCTAAAAGATTTAAATCCACCTTCAACTGCTCGTCTGCGAATTGTCCTACAGCTTATTTCTAAATTTAATTCATTTTGCAATTTACTGGATGATTTGAAAGGATCATGTTTTATCTTCCGGATTATCATTCGATCTTCTCTTCTGGTTGTACTACGTGGCCTTCCCTCACAGTGCATAGTTTCTGTAGAACCGGTGCGATTAAATTTATTAATAATTCTACTTATAGTAGATTTATTAATATCATATTTTATAGCCAAAACGCTTTGTTTAACACCACTCATATACTCTCGAACAATTTTTAATTTAAATTGTGAAGAATACGTTTTTCTCGCCATATTGAATTAAAAGAATTTTGTTTTATTTTTGGAATTAAAATATTGCAAGAACTTTACTCTAATAACTTTAAAAGATAATTAAATACTTTATTTTGTAAAATTAAATAGATGATAATAATGCATTCATGCGTAAAAATTAATATAACGGTCAATGCAGTAATATTTTTAATAAATTTTAATTAAAGTACAGTGTGATAGAAAAAGTTGCATATGTTTTGTCCAATCGATTTTCGCCAATACATTTTAATAAATAAAATACTTTATTTTATACCTGTTAAATACTATATTTGGAGAAATATTTTTCATTTTTAAGTTTAATCCATTTAAAAAGGTAAAAAGAAAAACAATTGTAGTGCAATTTCTAAATTTTAAATAAAAATTTGTATTATATGAAAAAAAGTTGCGTATGTTATGGCCAACACTATGCCATTAGAACCGATGCCACCTGGCTGAATGCATTACAATGGCTGAATGCAATCTAATGGCTGAAAAATGCATTACAACATTTTCTTAACATTTGTAGAATATTACTTAAACCGTTATATTTTTCCTCTACGACAGTATACTCATAACCCCTTACAATCTTTAATATAAATCTTATTTCATTTTAATCGGTACTGTCAATTCTGAGATATTGCAGTTAATTCATTGTTATTCATTGTTAGACAAATATTTTCATTTTGTTCCATTAAAATAAATTCGTTTTTGTTATTGTGCTGAATATGTACATATATATGTACATATTATATTAATTTTTTCTAAAAATTCGAAATCTTAAAAATGAAATTACATATTATGTACATAATGTAGTTAATATTGCTTGGCAGTAGACATTTTCTTATTTATATTTTAAAATATTTTTCAATAAAAATAAATAAAATCAAATGACGCAGCAGTGTAGGAAACATTAAAAAAACAAAATGTAAATGTACAAACGAATAAAATAAGAAGAGCGCAGAATTTTATGATGTCAAGACAAAACTGTGCAAATGTCACAATTTAAATGCAGAATTTCTTTTCGAGAAATGAATTCACAATAAATTAATTCGTTTTGTAATTATTTTGTCTGTTCAACTCAATAGTCAACTGAACAATCGACTAAGTATAAACAATATTTCGTTTTTTAATTTTAAAATTGATAAATAAAATGGAGCTAATCCATTTTGATTTAGGTACATATTTTTTCATTTTCATATAAAACTTTTTTGATATTCATATTTTTTTGTAGAATTTTCTTGAATGTTACTAAGAAGATTAATAAAATGTTATTTGATAGGTATCTATTTTTATTTGAGATTATTATCATTTGAAGCCAACACAATCTTACATTATCAATTTGACCTTAATTCGTATTCATTCATAAAAAAATAAAATCTACAAATTTTATTCAAACAAATTTTTAAATTATAATTCATTGTTTAATTTGTCTCAAATATTTTTTACTCATTCATTCATAAATAAAAAAAGCAACAAATAAATAAATAAAACAAAACAATAACGCGTATATCGCCTCTTATCAAAATTATCAATTAATAAAGGGTTTTTTAAAAAAATATGAAAAAATCATTTATTAATGATTAAAAAAAATAACAAAAGATTAACTTGAAATTATCAGTACAAAAAAAAAACATTTAAATTTTATATTACATATTTAAAATCGTTGAAAAGATATTTTAACAATAATAATAACAAAATACAAATTAGAAATTAGAAAATGGCAGCACCGATCAAATAGTGTAATTCCCAAAAATGTTTAAAAGTAAACAATGATTTTAGTTCTTTCTTGTACTGTTGTACATACACACATACATAAATACATACATAATATGTATTTATTGATTTTTTATTATTATGATTTTATTTAATCAGTATTTGACGCATTATTAACTTTAATCGGTATTTTGACACATTATTAACTAATTCTTTTATTTGAATTTTTAAGTTTAAGTTTCTATTAGGATAGGATTAAAGTTTGGTTACTGCTTATTAAGTGACATACATATTATGTATAGTATATTTGCAGATATTTATTGATTGGATAATTGTTTACAAATTGTTTTCAAATACTTGGCTTATCATAAGATAAATATAATAATCATTATGTATGTATGTATATAAAACAATCGACTTAAATTTTGTTTTTAGACGTACATATATATGTACATACATAACATATATAGTGCTAAAGACATGGATAATATTCTGTATTAGTCGAATAGGTAGAGGCTGCAGATGCACATTTAGACAATTTTTAGTTTCCTGTATCAGAATTTTCATCTAATAAAAAGCATTAAAACCAGTTTTTTCTTACAAAGAGCTGAAAGTTCAGTTCCGACAGATTGAAAATTATTATTTAAGAAAAAATTTCACAGAAACTGTCTTTATAGAACAATTACTGAACATTCACACAACAATTAGTGAAAGAATGATTCTTTTTGCTTATCATTTTTGCACCTTCTGAAAACAGTATATGCAAAAATCAAACAGTAGGGCAAATCTTAGCTTTCTGGAATGTCTGACGACCAAACCAATGTTCAGTCGAAAACCCTAAGTCACGTGTCTATGCCTAAAGTCTACATACATACATATGTATGTATATTACAGACATATATAACTATTATTGTATAAGAATATATTATTATTATACATGCTTATTATGTATATATATATATATATAGATATATAAACAAACTTTGCTATGCTAGAGCTAATTGTATCTTGTTTACGCTTTACCAAAAAATTATAAAAACTCAATCAATTTACTTAGATTAAAATATTTCAAAAAACATTTTGTGGTAAATGACACACTTATGTTTACATATGTTTTTGAATATCCATTGCGCTAATATTTTAGTACCTCCAATGAATGCTTCCGATTAAATAACATTTTCCCATTTGATGTAACACATTTAGGCTAGTTTGCTTGGCAAAAGTTTTGTTGATAACCCAACGTCGGTTTGGTGTAGTTAAAAAAAACTCAAGATAACGAATGTCAGTAAAATTTTAAGTTTCACATTAGAATTTTAACTTTCAATTATTTGTCACGTTATCTCAAAGTACTGTTAACGCGAGCAAAAGTAAAAATTACATGAACTCTAGCGTCACTTCTCATTTTTTTTATCATGGGTCAGATATTATTAATTACATAAAATATTCTACTTAAACATCAAAACAATGTGCAAAGCGACGCGAGCTTTGGCCCAACGCCTTTAACAAACAATATCGTTTTGCCTTAGAGTGACTAAAAAAGAAAAGATATTAATATAGGAGCGATGCAAGCTTTGGACCAGCGCCTTTAGCAAACAATATCGTTTTGCCTTAGAGTGACTAAAAAAGAAAGTATGTATAAGAGCGTTTCCACTCTGTCAACTCTAAAGCTTAAAAATGCCATTTGGCTTCAAATCAACTTGACATGCTTTGAAATATTTTAGAGCAATGTAAATTGAAAATGCATTGAAAATATGTACATATATGTATGTACCCAATTAAGAAAAAAAATTGGTGAATACATATGTATTAATATATGTACTGAAAATTATAAAAATTATTTCGAAATAGTTTTTCCAGTATTTATGTACACACATACATATGTGAAAAAGAGGAAAAATCCTATCAAATTTTTGAACAAAATGAAAAAGGAAACAAATATTCATTGCCAAAGGCATAATGGAAGAATGCAATGTGATGTAGAAATTTTATTAAACAATTCAAAAAAAAGATGCATTCATTAAATACTTGTAACACGACTTTTGTCTCCTCGCTACTCCATAAATTTTTTTTCCCGTATTTTTTGGAATTTAATTTAGTAAGTATGTAGATATGATATAACATACATATATAAGTATGTATATATGATATAACAAAATATATACATACATATTTTTTTTGAAAATAAAGATAGGTAATGTACCTAATTGATTTTTAAATAACAAATTTATTTTGAAAATGGTACAGGTAGATAAATGACTTACTCTGTTAATATGTTGTCATTTTGAAACTTTCGAGATTTATTAGTCTTTTTACTGTCAAATTTCAAGTCCAGTACACAAAATTTTTCGAATGACTTCAGCGAAGCGCAATTCATGTTAATCGCAATTTACATGAGCTTTAACTAGACTTCAAGTACATTTGAAGCTGCCATTCAAACGCGGTATGGATACATATACATACATATGTATATTAAATTGTTAAAGTACAAAACGTTACTATCGCTATGTGTTACTATACTTATGTAAGTATGTACATATTTTCAACATTCAATACGAAATGTTATAAAAAGAAAAAATTTAACATATTTTTAAGATGCGTCACGTTAATTGACCTTATAATATGGTCAATACACTCATTTTTTCATAAATTGTTTATTCTTTTTCAAAACAAAATATTTTATTAGCCTTTACTTGGAAGTTTTAAGTAAAATTTAAAAAAACAACAACAAAAATGCTCTGCCAAAAAAAGTAAAACATAAAAAACGTTACCACTATTAAATTAAATATG
Source organism: Poecilobothrus nobilitatus (assembly GCA_947095535.1). Taxonomy (NCBI): domain Eukaryota; kingdom Metazoa; phylum Arthropoda; class Insecta; order Diptera; family Dolichopodidae; genus Poecilobothrus; species Poecilobothrus nobilitatus. The sequence continues at coordinate 33,543,483 of OX352774.1, forward strand.
CAGCTGATAAGAATGGGTAGCGTTTTATTTTTAAATATTTTTTTTTGTTATTTTTTTTATTCGTTTTTTAGTAATAAAAATTCTTCTTTTTTCATAATTTCTGTAAATTACGGTTGTTTTTTTATTCGGAATTATTCGTATTATCGTGCTAATTTTTATTTTTATTGTAGTTTTTTGTTGTAATTTTGTTTGTTTACTTTTAATATTTTGTATTTTTTAGCCAGTTATATTTTTTATTTTTCGTATTTTTATGAATGACATGTTGTTGTATATGTTTTAAAATTCAAGTGAAAGTGAGTTGAATTCACATATTATGTATTTCACATGACAATTAGTTTGTAAACTTCATAAATTACTCTAATTTATGTTTGAAATAATTTTTCGATAATTTTTATATTTATTTATTATAAAATAATCTTAATTTTTATACCCTACACCTAAAGTATAGGGTAGGTATATTAACTTTGGTATGGTGTTTGTAACCACCAAAAGGAAGCGAGTTAGATATATACCTATGTCCATCATAGGTATATATATTCTGAATCAGGATCACCTCCCGAGTCGATTTAGTGATGTCCGTCCGTCCGTCCGTCCGTACGCACGATAACTCAAAAAATAATGATGCTATCTTGATGAAATTTATACTGTAGGTTAACAATGACTAAGGTAAGGCGGGGATTGTAAATGGGCGAAATCGGACCATGGGTTCGGGTACCTCCCATACAACTCCCAAAACCGAAGACGCATATCTTCGAAATTAATAAAGATAGAAACTTAAAATTTTAAACGAGGGTTTTTTTCCTGAATCACTGATATCCCTAGAATTTGAAATCTTGGCATGCAACTCGACACCTCTTTACAAAATTTCAGATACCTAGCTTCAATAGTCACTGGGTTATTTTCATTTAAAAAGAGAAGTTTTATGGCAGCTACCCGATCATGTCGCACTAGCACAACCAACCAGATATTGTTGGCCTGTAATTCGACACGATCTTGCAAAATTTCAGATACCTAGCTTCAATAGATGCAATAGATAGTTATTTCCATATGAATAAATAAGTCATCTGCCAGATACTCGAATCCGGCGACTGAAAAAGCTTGATTTAAATAGCGAAACTAACAATTTTGCAACAGTGATGTAAAAAAAATTTCAGCTCCTTTATTTTTTGAGTTATCGTGCGGACGGATACGGCTTATTATGGCTTAATCGACTCATAATTTGATTCTGAGCCCATCCATATCGTGGACTAGCTATATAGCTCGACTCCTTTAAGGTGTCACAAACTTAATTGCAAACTTATTATATCCTTGAATATAGTTCATACGGGCAGTTGTGGCGCCCTATGCACATTCAAATTTTTGCGCCGCCTTCGCCTCCCTTTGCGGAAATATTTTTATTTTTTCAAACTATTGTAAGTACGCCGTACGGACGACAGTGAAGAAAAAAAAGAATTATTATTTTATTCATAAACATAATTCATTTTCTGCGAATTGATTTTTTTAAAAACTTATTTTATTTTATTATACATGCATAATACACACATATACATATAAATCTTCTTAAATAATAATTTTAAATGTAATTTTATAATAACAACAACGATAACTTTATAAAATTTGAACGCGAACTTGAAGGTGATTATAACTTCTAAGATTTTAAATTGCAACGGGATATTGCTATTTTGTTTTGATTTTATCTTTTTTGTTATTCTAAAATTTAAAAAGAAGATCTGGATTGAATATTGAAGTTTAAAATATTTAGGACATCGCCCATAAAATATTTAGAGCATTGCCCATGGATTTCTGATTCAATTTTTTTAAATTAAACATTTTGAATAACAATGTTAATATTTTTTAATGAAATTTTCAGAGAAGGAAGATAATGTTGATGCGTTCAAGTTTGCAGTTTAACTTTATGACTAGAAGTTAAATAAGAATTTTCTGATGCAGATATACCTATGTAAAAAAGGAAGGACTAGTTGCATTTAATTATTTTAAAAACTCTTATAAGATTTGTATACCAAAACAAATAAGATCCAATTTGAAAGCTTCTCTTTGAGCATTATTGTCTATGGCCTGGTCTGTAATGTAAATTATACTGCATAGAAAAATGAAAGCTCTAAAGCAATATACAATGGAAACTCTAAAGCAATATCTAAAGCTCTAAAGCAAAATAAAAAATGAAGCTCTAAAGCAATATACAATGGTAGGTACCTATGTATATTGCTTTAGAGTTTGTGTGCCGCTTGCAAGAAATAGAAAAATGAGAATAACTATTTAGAGTTAAAGATAATATATTTTATAGTTTGCTTAAAGCAATATTAGATAATATATTCTATCTATAGGTATATTGCTGCTCCATCTAATGCAATTTGCTTTAGATGAGTTTATATGCTTGTTGAAAAAAAATAAAAAAATGAATAAAAAATATATAGGTATAGAACATAGATGTGTAATGACATAGAGTCTAATACAGTTTACATATGTATTATGTAAACTGATGATATTGGTAGATTATCTAGCCTTATATATATTTTGTATTCAAATTTATATTATACTGACTCCAAATTATTATAATATAAATTCTACATTTTATAAAGATGTACACTTAGATAAAATAAATTTCGCACACAATATTTTATATGTATGTAGGTAGAGCACATATATAATTTAAAAAAACATTAAAAAAAATTTCGAGGAATTTTTTTAAGGAATTTGTCGCTCTGTAAGTATGGTGCCCTATGCATGTGCCACTCGTGCATCGCTGCAAAGCCGGCCCTGCATACGGGTATAATTACGTATTATTCTTATTTTTATAATATGTAAAATTTTATAAACTTCATATTTTTTTTAAATTACATTTTTGTTTGACTTCACATTCACAATATTATATGAATTCTAAACTTTATCCATTAATTATGGTAAAATTTTATTTATTGTACTGGATTAGTTCAAAACAGATATTAAAAAGTGTCAAGAGAAATATGTATATTAAAAATATAAAATAAAAAATTAAAATAATACAAGAATATTGTTTGTCAACAAGTACAAGTACATACATATACATGTATATGCAATAAAATAGGATTAAATAATTAATTGTTGGTTTATGGTATATTGATCATGTTTTTTCGGTTTTTTTTTTTTTTTGAAAGATTATTTTAAAAAATTCAAACAAATTTTTGACCTTATCTTTTTTTTTTGTTCTTTTCATCCGTTTCATCAGACTAAAAATCAAAATCCAAAAACAAGAACTTTGATTTTTTGTTTTTATTTTTTATTTTTGGTTTATTGTTTTTATTGACACTTGACAGGTGAAAAAAAAGTGTTGATATTGTAATTTATTTATTTATTTTTGCTTTTATTCAATTAATATTTTGTATTAATATTTAATAAAAAAAAATATGTAAAATAAATAAATAAAAACAAAAAGAAAAAAAAAAAAGCTGGAGGAAAAAATCGAGAATTATTTTCATTTTTTTTTTTTGGGTCATCAAAATATTTACGTCAATACTTGTGCTACTACGAATAATTTTATTATAAACGAAATTTTTTTTTATTTATATTTTAAAGCTATTGAATTATTTTTAGAATTTTTCTGTGATTTTTTTACTTTTATATAATTTTTACTTAAATAATTTTTGGAAAGTTAATTTATGGGTCAATAATTAACACAAAAAAAAAAGAAAAAAAACAAATAAAATAATAAAACGAATACAACACAACTTGATGGAATTAATTTTTGATCTTCTAAACGATTGTGCGCTATTTAATTTTATTTATTAGCATTTAGCAGTTCCTTTCCTAGTATGAACAAAAGTGCAGTGACATCAACGTATTGCATCATGCCAGGTTGGACTGTACATGCAATCGTCCCCTTTATTAATCTCATTCCTCTTATCTATATTTTTTAGTTTTTTTTTTTCTTGTATTTTCTTGATGTGTTCACTTTTTCGACTAAGGTTTAGCTATACTTCACTTTAATGTTTCACTAACGCAAAGAAAATATCAAATAAAATATTTTTCGGTAACCAATATAAGCTGTAACAAAAATGATGTCGAACTACGAATACCACTAAGCGACATATGTTATGATGTCGAGTTCGAATAACACTTAGCGACATATGTTCAGTTCCCCTTATGGAAACCTAATATTATTGGTCTTATTGCGCATCAAAAATCATGAATATCTTAGATTCGTTAAATTCCGTTAAACTTACACTTATCCTTCTGTTAATAGGATCGAAATGAATTTGATATTATAATTATCGCTTTAGACCGTTTTAGTATATCCCAACAAAATTATATTTACAATCGCCAATAGCAATGTAATATATGACAAGTATAAATTGTGAAAATGTTAACTTGTTAAGTTGTTAACTTAATCTGAATTGTCTCATTTATATTCGAAACAAAGGTTTAAATTTATCGTATCCGGTATTCTTAAAATTCCTTCACTATTGGAGAAAGTGAACGAATAAATCTTCACCTTCATTCAATTTTTTTTTTAAATAACAATTGAAGTTGTGCGCAATAAATATAATACTTTAGTATTACGTTGCAATAATACAATAATTGTAAAGGAAATGACGTAAAAAAGGACGTAAATCAACAATCAAATAACATTTAAGCTAAAAACCCGTTTAAATATTAAAAATAAATTTAAACTTGTTAAATATTTTTAGGAATATGAATTGTTTAATCAAAACGTCATTTGGAACGTTGCTGTTTAAATCCGTTGTAAAGCTTTTTCTAGGAGAAATTATGAAGTGGGAAGGATAATAAAGAAGTTACATTGAAACTGATGTTTGCAACCTAGTCTGAACACAGAGATATAATATATAATGTACGTATACATTTTTTTGTAATATACATACTAATGTACGGTTTTTTTTTTTATTATACATACATATGTATGTATGTACATGTATGTAACCGAGTAAATTTAATCATTTTATCCATATTCTCAAACATTTTAAATCAAAATTGAAAAAATTAATAATAAATCATAACTTAATAAAACGTAAAATATGAATTAAAAATATCTTCGAAAAATATTTAGTAGGAACGGAACGCTCACCTGTTTGTTTAGATAAATGAACAAAATATATTTTATATTTTTAAAATTAAAAAATTTATTAAACTGAAATGTACAGTTAATGTAAACCTGTTTCACCAAACAAAAAAAAAACAACAAAAAGGTTGTTGCAACTTTCCAACCAAAATTTAACTGCTTAACCATTGCAAGTCAACGATACATTTTAAAACAGTAATAAAACATTTTTATGATATGCTCTAAATCATTCTGATATTGAAAATTAAACAAAACTATCAATTCGATTACAAAGCGGATGTTAACCTTTTAAATATGAAAAGGATATAATTTTGGTAAATAAATGTTTACAGGTACCTATAGCGTCTAGGCGTAGTGCCGTACTATGTACTTTATTTCTGCTATACTGTTATTTATTTTTTTGTTTTCATCTTTTTCTTTGATGTCCGCCCTTAAACAAAATTAAATCAATGCGTAATTGCTTATCCTTCAAGAAAAAAATTGAAATGATAATCTTAACGCCATAGACATACTTCATATACCGCTATAGATAGAAAATATTTTCAGCCATTTTTGAGAAACAACTGAGTGAATCCTGCTTATGTATTTCTTTAGTTTCTTCAGAAATAGTTTCCTTAAAGATGAAATAGTTTCATTTCTAATTTTAAGAATTTTATCACTTATTTTGTTACTTTAGAAGCAGTTAAAATTTTTAATAACCCTAAATTTAATTTTAATTTTAAAAACAAAAAAAAATTATACCTATTATGTATTTTTTTGACTGAATAGGTACCTTAGGATAGGAGAACACATAAGAAAAGAAACGACACAACTACACCTAACTTTCAATCTATTTGTAATATATGTACATGAGTATATGTATGACGCAGGCATTTAAAAAAGTTTTACTGCAACTACAAACATAGTGTGAACACTTAGCACTTTAGGCCTTAGAACTGTAAACAGCTAACAGCTTTAACGTCAAGAATTGTTGAGGTTAACTAAATTGGCCTATAAGATAAAATAATTAATCCATTATCCAAGGAACTTCAATTTAGATAGTTTATATTCATACATTATGTACATATGTTACTTGTAAAATAAATTGTAATGTAATTGTATATATAATTATTTACTGTTAATTACATAGAAATGCTGATTGTTTTGACAGAAAGTCTTCAGTTTTATTTTTATCATTGAAATGTTATAAGTAACAAAGTAAATTTAGTCACAGTTTGAATTTCTTAAATTCTTGTTAGCCTTTTGTAAATATAATTTTATCTGATCAATAAATACATACATACATATATATTTAATTTTTATATTACAAATTTCATGAAGACTTAACTCTAAGATAATGATTATATATTAAATTTAATTAAATCTAATAATGTTTATAACCACATTATTTAAATACTAAAATCAAAATATATATCATGTATTTTAGTATACATATCTTACTTACATATGTATGCATGTACATACATATATGAATTTAAATTTTATAACAAAATAAATCTTCTCCATATCTTAAACACCCTTTCCAGTTAATTAGAGAATATTTTCTAAGTTTGTTTTGATAAACTGCACTATACTTGTTTCTTGACATATCTTTGAACTTTGTTGACACATGTTTTTATACAAAACATATTCTAAATAAAAAATGTCAGCACATGTCATAAATAAACGTCATTTTTTATGAAAAACAACAAAACACAAATTAAAAATTTTTTAAAACCAGTTCAAGGTAATACATACTAAATTTAGTAGTCCTAAGTACTAATTTTTCTACATGAATAATGCAAAAATAAACAACAGTAAAAACAAAAATAAAGCACAGAACTGCTTTAAACTGCTACTAATGAAGCTCAAAAGGTTAATAACATAAAACATATTGCAAATAACCAAGGCCAAGGTCAGTCAATTATTCATAGGAGATTGCCCTTCAGTTCAGTTTTATGCAAAAACAAAAAACAAAAAAGAAAAACCAACTGTTGATTTTGTCGTCTTAGCGATTTCATTAAATATACCTAAGTATTTATATTTTGCGCTTATATTTTATTGTTTTGTTTTGGTTATTGCCACTAATTTTGAAGGTTGGATTAAAACTTTTAAAATTTTTATTTTGAGCTCATTCAACTTTCTTACCTCAGCCGTTTTTGAAACATAAAAAAGCACACAAGAAATAAAATAATACGCGTGCACATCCATAATGAGAAACAAAAACTGTTCAAATATAAATTAAAATAAAATTGAAAAATTTATTAATCTTGTAAACAATAGGATATTTTAATTAAAATAAGATCCGGTGATTGAAAAAAAAATTAACCTTTTTCTAATAAAACTTATTAAAGAATTTAGAATTCGTTTAAGTGACAGAACCGATTTTCGGAATTGGATATGAATAGGAATACATTTTAGATATTTATATTTCAAACTTCTTTTTGGATTCCCATCCCCATCTAACTTTTCTGTCAAATTGAGAACGACAAACAATTGACAGTTGTATGGAAATTGAATGAGAATTGGATGAGTTTCTATTTGCATACGATTTCTATCCAATTTTCTGTCCATTTTTTCCCCATTATTTTAATACAGCGTGTTTTACATATATATTTAACATCGTCTTCACTTATAAATCAAAAACAGAAATTTTTTTGAATTCAAAATATTCTAAAAATTTTAAAAGGAAAATAAGAAGTAAAAATTATAATAATTAGTAATTGAGTAAGTATAAAAATAATTTTTAATCTTAAAAGAAATTAAAGTGATATAATATCTCTGCAGAAATGATTATAAAACAAAAACGAGAAACTGTTCCTATATTGTTTTTTTTTGTATTATTGTGATATAATTAAGATCACGAAAAGTGTTATAACTTTTAATTTATAAAATAATTTTTCTATGAATAAATTTTTTTAACTTTTTAAATGTGTTAAAAGTCAATTGAAAATTAACACTAGAAAGTTCAAAAGTTTACAATTAACACTAGGTCTGGTTTGGTATGTGAAAAATTTTTAAAACTTTTTAAAACCTTTTTTTTGCAAGTTTTCTGTTTGCTATTCAAAAACTTTTTACTTTTTGACAGTTACAGAGAGAAAAATGTGACGTCACGACGATAAGTATGTATACCGTTAAGTATGCCCTTTGCCCTTATTTTAAAGTTTTAAAAAGTAAAATTTTCTACTTTTAAAAAGAATGCAAAGTGTCAAAAGTTTTTGTTGGCAAATTGTCAAAAATTTTGGACAGTTTGAGGTTAGAAATTAGAATAAATATAAAATATTTTTAATTCTTTGTTTTTGCGTGTACGACATTATTTATTTTAATGTTAATCTTAAAATTAATTTAAAACAAAAAATATGTTATAATTAATGCAAAAAATATATCCTAGGTTTTTTTCTTTTGTTTACCCTTTTAAATTTTAATTATGAATATAAATTGTCAATAATGAAAATATGTACTAAAAAGTTTTTGCAAGAAAAATGTTTGGTATATTTTATTTGCAATTGAGAGAAAATTACAGTTTTATATTCTGCTTTCTTTTTATACCTCCGTGACGTCACGTTGTTTTCTTTTAAAAGGTTTTACAAGTTTTATACCAAACAGCCCTACTATGTATTACTTGTCAAAAACAAAATTTTTGCTCCGTCATAATGTAAAATTAAGTGACAGAAAAGTTTTTAGCTAACCTTAAACCCCACTTGATAGAAAAGTTGGATGCGAATACAACCAAACTGATTTTGAAAGTGTAAACGCTTTATTTTACAAACGTTTTCAAAAAATTTGCAAGAAAATAAATGTTATTTTTTCTTAATTATATTATAACCATCTTAAAAATAATCTAAAACTTTAGTCTAATACTGCTAAATGTGGTCTAACATTTACAGTAAATTATCACAAATCACAATATTTTGTTTATTAATAGACATATCACAAATAAATGGGAAGGAATTTATAATCGTAACTTTTCTTCTTATAGGTTTTTCTAATTCCTATCATAAGATTTTCTTTTCACTTTTCAGTGAAAAGAAATTATATACATTTTTGGGCCTTTCCGAACCATCACACTAAACATCGCACTTCACACTAAATACTATTTTAACGCACTATTTTTTTATCCGAAAACTCCGAATAGTATCAAGTGTTGTCCGGAATTCATCGTACTTAACGCTTGATTATCTGTCAAAAATTAGTGTTTTGAAAACCTAAACCACACTATATGATCGCACTTGCACTAAAAATATTCTTTTTTGTTTTCGTTAAAAGTGAATAAGTAAAGTAATAATAAAAACCTTTTATTAGACATAATATTTTTAAAAATTATTAAATTAAATCATATTTCTCTTTTTTCACAATTTTAAAATTTGAAAACTAAAATAATAACTTACTTTTTTAACAATAAATTATATGTGCATTTAAAATTTACTCAATATTGCCATAGTGATCATAAATAATTCTAAATATAGTTAAATAATGCTAGAATAAAATGATTTTTAGCACTTGTCAAAATAAATTTGACATAAAAATGCTACAAAAATATGCATTAAGGTAAGGCTGATTCTACTCCTAAAAATTTTTTAACTGTTATAAATTTGTAATCCGGACAGAAATTTAGTGCGATATTTAGTGCGATAATCAAGTATTTTTGGAAAATGCAAGTGCGAAGTGCTAGTGTCAAGTGCTAGTGGTTCGGAAAGGCCCATATGTAATACATTTTGTTCACTCAGCTGTTTGTATTTATGAAAATAATATAAGGCAGTTTCTCATAACCAGTTCCATTTAAGATACTTTAAGTTGTTATTTTATTTAATAATTGATATATTTTGTTTTTAAAATTAAAATTTGATTTAATTAAAAATTTTAACTATTTATAAAGTAAGTAGGTAACAAAATAAGTGATGCAATTGTTAAAAAAACTAAGAATGAAACTATTTCAACTTTTAGGAAATATTTATGAAGAAACTATAGCAATATATAAGCACGGTTCACTCAAATATATAAGCACGGTTTCTCAAATTTGACTGAAAATATTTTCTTCATTGCTTATCTATTGGTAATATATCTATGTACATACATATGATTAGACCATTCCATTGAATAATAATATAATAATGTAATGCAGTCTTACCACATTTAAAAGTATCAAAAAATTATAAAAATTACCTACCTACCTAAATAAAATTTGTTTTATATTTAATTAACTTTTTTTTTATTTATGCGAAAAATAATATATGAATTAAGAAATTATGTTTTGGTATTGTGATGCAATAACACAGTTCGTGCGTCATTTTATACGCGCATTAATTGTTTTGGTTTTCTTTTTAGTAAATTACTTAAAAAGAAAACCATTTTTAATTGTTTAATTTGTTTTTTAATTTAATTTGTTTTTTATTTATTTTATTGCCTATTATTTTTTTTTCAATTTGGCTTTCATAAGAAGATTAATTTTTCTATTCTGTAGCATAAAGTTTATAATTTGTGGTTAGTGTCATATTATTATTAAGTTAACATTTCAGTAAAATCGGTATTAGGTATTCTTATTTTTGAAAGTTTTCAAAGAATCTTATGGAATTAGAGGCAAATATTAGAATAGAATTCATAAAGTAGAAGGTATCTGACAGAGTTTTTTATTTATAAAACTCTTATATCGAATAGGAATAAAGGAAATTAAAATAAAAAGCAAAAATGATTGTAAGCTAAACACAAAACAGGAAAACATGAAATAACTTTATATGTAAAATGCTTTCTTTTTAATGAGAGAACAAAAATTAGCCCAAATGCAAGAGGTGTGGTTATGAAACTAACCGTTAATGTATAACATAATAGTAATATAATGGTAATCAAAGCCTATTTCAAGAAGATATTAAAGTGCCTCATAATGGAATTCTTACAAATACCTAAACAAAAAAAAAATTGATTTGTAAAACTATAGGTAAAATATATTATGTTACTTTGTTTCAAAACCATTCTGTTATTATACAACAAAGTTTCGCCTTTAAAAATATATTACTATTCAATTTCAAATATTTTATACTTTATAAACCTTGCATTATTCATAATTATACAGAAAAAAAGTAGCGCCTTTAAAGCATTGTAAAAATACTACAATATTTTGTTCAGTTTCTCTCTTAAGATCATTCTCCAATGCTGTAATTCCCATTTAACTTTGACTTTAAAAAAATTTCACGCCAGCGGTTTTTTTTATTTCAGTCTCCAATAGTGGCGTAACATCAATTGTCAGTGACTGTCAACTGTCAATATTAATTAAATTTAAAAAGTATAGTGAAGAATTAAAAATAAAATAAATATTGTTTTGCATCATTAAATAATACAAAAAAGAAATGTCAATTTAATTAAACTGTTAAATACTTCAGCGGTCAGAGTTCAGCTTTGAACATTGCTCAACTTTAACTTTAAAAACTTACACGGCAGCCACCAATTCCACATTGTTTAATATCATTTTTATTTCTTCTTTTAACATTTGTTTTGTTTTTTTTTCGAGTAACATACACAAAAGTCGGTCACGTGAGAAAGAGTTTCCCATCTTCATTTCTTGTAATAGAACATCTTTGGTAGTACCTATTATACCTAATTGTGTACGAATTAATTGAGATCAATTCTATAATAAGAATATACATATATATTCTTCACACACATAAGTATGTATTGGTATTAACAACAAATTCCTACTTTCCTTTAATATCCATCATATCTCCATTTTTCTCGTATATCTTTCCTCTTATTGTAGTACCAACTTGTATCTGAGATGCAGGTGGGCTTATTAGTATAACTTTTCAATAAATATAAAATTATGTATGTATGAACATATTAGTTATATTATATTCATCATATTATTTTGTATTTTAAATGTGGTGTGAAAATAAACTTAAAATATATCAAAAGTTAGGGGAAGTGATAAAGTGATTCTGAAACCTGAAAGAGAATACATATGTATGTATGTACATATGTATGTATGTACATATGTATTATGAAAATAAATTAGCATAAATTCAACAATTACTTTTAAAAATAATTAGTTGTTTTGTTAATATCTTATCTTATCACTTTACTTAATTTTCTATTTTCAGTTTATTACAAACATTAGGTACCTAATACATACATATTTATTTTATGTATTGTAGTATTTGTTTGTATTAATTATTTTTATTTATTAGTTATTTAATTTTTTTATTTTGTTGTTTATGTATAGATATTTTAAATTATGTTCATATTCATAGAATGTTTTTTTTTTTGTCAATTTTCTTATTTTTTTTTTTTTTTTTTCAAATAGAATTTGGCAAAGACCTTGTAGGGTGCTTTGATCTCACATACATAAGTATTATATTATATGCCTAATAAAGAAAATAAAAAAAAATGTATACTTACATATATACATATTTTTTTCAACACCAACATATAGGTACAATAAAAACAAAAATTTTTTTTTTTGGTAACAATTCAATAGAATTTTTTGTTTTTATTTTTTTGGTTTTTATGATTTTTTAAAGTAATTTTTGAACCCAAATTCTAAGAATTTTATTTTATTATTTGTATGGTTATTTTTTTGTTGTTTTTATTTTTGAACTAGAAAATTTGTTATGAGTAAAAATTGTCATAATTGGTTGTCGCTTGTGTCGCTGTTGTCGTTGTTTTGATTTTTGTTTTTTTTTTCTCTTTTAGCTTTCAAAAGGTTAAAAAGCTTTAATTTAATTTTTTTTTTCTACTTTTGCAACAATAATATTATTGCTATTTATTTTTTTTTTTTTTTTTTTGTTTTTTTAATTTTGGTTTTGTTTGCGTCTGAACGAAAAACAAGAAAAATCAAAACATTGTTAATAATAACATTTTTTGATTGTCAAATATGTCATTTTTTATGAGGTATGTATTATAAAATAGTATAAAGTTGATTATATCAAAACAATCAACTTTTAATAACAAGACCTAAAATTAACCCGCCAAAAAAAAAAAAATGAAATAAAGAAGAACAAAAAAAAAAAAAACAATTTAAAGTCTCCCTGAACAATGTTACTTAAACGTCGAAAGTCGGTGATTTCAATTAACACTTAAGAATAATATAGTATTAATAAAAACAATATTATGAAGAAAACAAAAAAAAAAAAACAATGTTAAAGTTAATTTTGTAAAAATGTGGGGTAAATAGACATAAAATAAAGGTAACAAAAAAAAAAAAGAAAACAGTTATTTTTAGAGTTCAAAATTTGATCTTTTGTGGTGAAAGTACCACAGCAGACATAAAGAAATAAATTCAAAGAAAGAGCTAGAAAAAATTGATATAAAAAAAAATACAAAAATAAAAAAAAAGAAAATTTTAACAAAACAAAAAGTGATAAGAAAAAAAAAAGTAAAATTGTTAATGCTATAAGTAACAAAATAACGTCTAACACTGTTTATTTTATTTGTTTTTTTTTTTTTTTTTTCTTTTTTCGTTTATTTGATTGGATCATCTAATTTTTACATTATTTCAAGAAAATGTTATGAAAGGTTATGAATATATGTATGTATGTACAGAACATATTATATATCTTTTTTATTCTTCATAAAAATAACAATGTATGTACATAACAATGTTATGTTTTACATATTAACTTTTCTTGAATTACAGTGTCTAGCATCGGTGTCATTAAAACCAATTTAAAAAAAAAAATGGAATTAACACTTGTACACTTAAAGAAACAGGGAGACTAGAATATTTTCTAAAGGTAATTAAAAAAATTCTTTGGTTTAATCTATAATAATAATTTTGTTACCCTAATAATCGAGTTAACATAATATTTAAAGTCAAATTAGTTTGTTATCACAAATGACAAGGTCTAGGTGTAAGGATAGTTATCTATCCCCAAAAAATCACAACAACAGTGCTATATATTGCAAGTGCCTGCAACAGTGCCTATAAAAACTCACAAAACTTTATATTAGAAGTTGGTGTCTGGTGATATGGACTATGGTCTGTGAGTTGAGAGAAAAATTCATATAAACCCAAAAAAGTTGAATATTTTTGTCTATAAATCTGTTTTCAAAATCATATTTTATTGTTTTAGAACTTAAGAGAAGAATGAAAATAATAATAGTGGAACAAACCAGTATTTCGTGTTGAATCTACTTTTTAGACGTGTAGGAATACTGGAAAGAACATGCAGAACAACCAAAAAACATGACTCCAATTTAAAAAAAATGTTAAGTGATTGTCACAAATTGAAAGAAGTTGTTGTTGAAAGAATGAACAGATTTGGTGATAGAAAGATTTTCATTATGAAGTTTCGATCAGTAAGTCCTTGTGAAATTGCAACTGATGTGTACCTATACATTAATTTTTTAAGATTAATATTATTAAATATGTGGTCCCACATGACAAAAAATATGAATACATATGTATTTTAATATCACAAAACTTTATAGCTAAAAAGTTCTTATTATCTTTTAATAGTTAGATTTTAAAAATACTATAACATTTTTGTTTTTAATATACATATGTATACTCCCATAACATTTTTTAAAATAAAACTCTAAAAGAAATATATATAAAAATATTGTAAAATGTTATTATAAAATAAAATATGTTACAATCTTTATAGCTTGAATAAGTTCATTACTGTCACAAAATAAAAATCATAGTATCATATAATTTGTTTAAAATATATAAATTTAAAGGATCCCTATGTAGCACCAATAAATAACTAAAACGAAAAAAAAAACAAAAATTTTGACTATCACATTTGAATTGCAAAATATCTGAAAGTAACAGGTATTTTTTTGAAATAAAATGACCGTTAAATTAACCATAAAAATAGCAAATAATCCAAACTAACCAAAATAATTTTATGCTGTTATTAAATCTATAAAATGTGAATACAAAAAAAAAAAAAGTCTTAAAAAAAAAAACTGTTCTGTAAGTATCCAACAGCTTGGTTCTTAAAAATTTATTTTTATTAAGTTTTTTTTTCTTTTTTTTGATATTTTGCACTTTGAAAGCGAAAAAAATCTGTATTTTACAGATGTGAGTGATCCTTAAAGTGAAAATTTTTGGTTAATTTTGTACATGAATATTTCTATCTATAGCATTTTTATCTTATTTGACCTTCAAATTATCCTCTATTAATCTAAAAACTTTAAATAACATAATTTTCAAATGCTACCAGCATTATTCTTATAACCATCAGCACCACCATCACCACCATCAATATCGCCATCAGCCATCATTATGTTCGAATAGCTTTCAACATAAATATGGTATCATTAAATGGTAATTTTTGATGAGTATTTTAAGCATTAAAGTGCAAAAGTTTTAGGGTTTTAGCATAGAGAACATAATAATGGTTTTATGTACAGTTGTTAGTTGAACGCTTCTATATCATTCTATGGACGGATACCTTATTGTATTTATTTATAAATTCTTTAAATCTATGATTCTTTGTTTTGTTTTTTTCTTGTTTGTCAATATCTTATTTTTTTCTCTTTTGTATTTTCTAGCACCCCATTTTTTTTTTTGTGTTTACCATTTAACTTTTTCAAGGTTTTTCATCCTTCATTTTTAAATTCAAATGTTGTACTACAAATTGTAAATTCTTAATAGTATACCCATTGTATATACGACATTTTCTATTTAACTACGATTTACAAACAAACAAACACATACGAGTTTTATAAAATTTATATGTATGTATTTGCACAAAAAAAAAAAAATTATTAAGCATAAGAAGAAGAAAATAATGTCTAGACTCTAGACTGTATGATGATGATGATGTTTAGATGTTTAGAATTTATATATTAGATAAATAAAAACAAAAAAAAAAGAATAAAAAAGAAAAGAAAGAGAATTAACTGTAACTGAACTTTAAAAAAGAAATAGCAAGAACCTTTCCCAATAAAAAATATCAAAATCATTACCACATAATTCTGTCAATGAGACTATAAACTGATAAAAGGTGAAAACAAAGATGGATCTTCTTAGAAAAATTATATATTTTGTGTTACTGTGTATCAAAATATATCGTGTTAAGAAGACTTTGTTATATAGAAAGAACTGTCAGTATTAGTGTTTAATAGACTGTATTTAAGTTGCAAATTTTTATTTTTAATGCTGAAATGAAGTTTCAATTTTCATTTCCCTGTAGCGGGATCAGAAAAATTTAATTACATAATAAGTAATAATCATTAACCAGATATACATAGTTATTACCTGAAGTTCACATTGATAGTTCGATAAATAGATAGTCAAGATGAGTTGCTTACTCATCAGCAGTTGTAAAGCTCATTTTTTTTTTTACGAGGGACAGTGGAAAACATCAAAAGTCACTCAAAGGAACCGCACGAGGTTCCTCTGAGTAGTGTTGGGCTCTAACCAACCAAAACCACCCCTTTTAAAACCAAACTATAGGATGGATCCTTTAATACATAATAATATAATGTACAGCTTGGTTTTGGGAAAAAGGATTACTTGGGAAAATGAGGGAAGGATTACTTGAGTTATTACAATTTAAATCGTCGGCTCTTTTAAATTGTCATTATAACCATGGACAGTCTCAGTGACCGGTTTTTTTAATTCTGATAAAAAGTATCCCTTCAAAGCTTTATTATATGCCCATACCGTTGTTTTGTATTTCGTGTCAACCTCTACCCTGTTATTTCGTCTATGGTTAGATTTAGTATTGTAGCGAAATAAGAAAATTGTTCCTCTCTTGCCGGATACAAATGACAAGAAAAGACTTAGTTGTTTCGTTGTTGCTAAAGCAACTTAAATATTTATGAAACATTATGAATATTCGGTTTTGTGTATGTCACAGTATTTAAATTTTTTTTTTATCATATTTTTTAAAAAAATTTCATTCGTTTTATTTAGAACTTTAAAAATATCTGTTTTGAGGTGAACTGGTTCTTTTAAAAGGATGTTTTCTTTTTGTATTTGAAAGATATCCTTAATTTTTAAATTTTAAAGTAATGGTATTGTAATATCTTCTTAAAACTAGCGCTGATTGTGACACTAACGTTTTTCTAAATAAACCAAAATAAAAAATTATAAATAAAATATTCTAAGCAAAAGTTCTAACACTGGTTAGAAACAGATTGAGGACTAATAGCACACAAGAACAATAATCTTATTTTTCAATACGTATTACTGACACAAAGGTCATGCAGGTATAAAATAATCTATTATATAGTAATAATTTGAAAAATATTAAATAAAGTAATAAGGGATTTATAATTTCAATATTGTTAGCAAAAGATTATAAAAATATAAGGTTACATAGGGGGGCAAATATAACAAAGAAATTCCTATAAAAAAGAACAGTTAGATTGTAAATTAAAATATTTAGAACATTATAGTAATATTATATCACGCGATAATATCATACTATTAAAACCAATTTGAAGAGTATCTATAACTTTTGTTATAAATATCATTTGTATAATAACTTATATTATATTACTATTATTCATATTTTTATTGTACTATTATTATAATAATATTATATTGTTTAATATAATATATTGTGTTGTTTTTTAAGTAAGCTCATTAAATAAAATTCTAAATTTTTTACAACTGAGGTTTTTGTACAATATGAAAGCTTATCCCTCAAAATTTTCTATCGAATGCATAGAAAATTCACAGTGAAGAATTTGTTATTTTTTTTTTTTTTTTTTAACACATAGAATTTTACATTTTATATTAAAATTTTCTGGTTCGATGACACGATTATATAAATTTGTATATAAATTTAAAAAATATTTAAAATAATAAAGTTTTTGTATTTCAGTTTGAATTTATTCAAGGATATTTCTTAAAAACTTTTAAAAATTAGCGTTAAATACTATTTATAGTCAATCGTCCCTCAAATTTTTGACCTATTTTACTAATAATTTTGTATTTGTTGGTTATTTAATTTTAAAGATTAGAAGATTTCCTAAAAATTTGCCGATTAATATATTAATTGATATCAAACAATTGCAACTATACATTTATCTTTTTAAATATTTAACTCTTCTTTATCATGAATACCGAGACTCAATTTGATTTGTTTTGGGGAAAGTTTCAATTTGCAATTTACAAAAATTATATTAATTTTTATTTTAGAATTTGTAATAAAATATTTTGCAAAAATATAAAAAGATAATTAAAATGGGGAAAAAAGATACGAATCATAATAAAATTTTTAATTTAATATTGAAGGGAATGTTTTTTTTTTTTTTTTTTTAATTGTTTGAGTCAATGAGTATTTAATGCGCACTTGACGATCAAAGACTGAATAAATAAAATAAATTCATAAATTTGGAATTAAATTATACATTGGGGGTAAAATACAAAATTAAACAAAAAAAAAAAATAAATAAAGAAATTTATTAAATGAAATATTACAATATAATGTAAAAGTAATATTGATCATAAATGATATAGAAATGATACTTATCTAAATTTTGCTGATGATGTCTGTTAAATATTAGTGTATATACTTTTTAGATTGAAAAAAAAAAAAAATAAATAAATAAATAAAATTTCCAGAATGAGGGGTATGAAATAGTTAACTAGCAAAATTCTATTGTTATTTTGAATATAAAATGAAATTCTTGATTCTTACGAATATTTTATATTTTTTATGTTTTAATGTATAGTTGGTATGAATTGTGATTCAAATAGATTGATTTTAACGTGATTTTAACGATTATTATTATTTGATTATGCTGATTTTATTTTGTTATGTTGAATTGAATTTTTTTTGTATATTTTTAACGTGGGGATGAATTAAGGAATGGTTGTGAATACAAGTAACAAGACACTTGACTTGTCAAGATTCTACAAGATAGAATCTAAGAGATAGAAAGGATAAATTTAGAATTCAGGATGATTCAATTTAATAATAATATATATATATTTTTTATAATTCTTCTCGATTACTTTTATAATATTTATTAAGTTGTAATTTTTTTTATTATTATAAGTTCAATTTTAAAATAAAAATATAATGGATATTGTTATTAGTTTTACTTCTTATGTATAGTTAATTATTTTGTAAAATCCTTTTATATACATTTTTATTACTTGTTTTTTTTTTTTTTTCTTTTCTATAAAATAATAAATTTTTAATATGTATATTTATATTTTTTCAATACGAAATATATTTATATGAGACAATATCTTTTAGAGTAGTTTAAATAAAAAATTTTTGCTTGAATTTTAAAAAGTATCCAATAAAAATATTCAAATGGTTTCCATAAAATAAAATTACTCGAAAATAAAACCAGTATTGCTTTAAGACTAAAGTGTACAGATTCAAAGGTTATAATTTAAATATAAATCACAAGGAAGTCAAATATTTTACAAGCAGCGGAATTCGTAGTGATGAGTATATTTAATTATCTATCGATTTATAATATCAATTAAAAGCAGTTGCAAAGAAATAAATCGAAAACTCAGAATGAGATCTAAAAAGCTTTAAAGAATATCGAAAGATCGTAGCATAAGTATAACTGTAAATATCCAATTAGTCGATTTTGTTATATTTACTTTAATAAATTAAGCTGCATAAACATGAACAATAATACATTGTTCATGTGATTCAATCATTGTTCATGTGATGTGATTAAGATTGTGATTCACAAACTGTAAATGCACTAATGAATGCTAAGAATATCTTGAAAAAAATATCGAACAAAGGTTTCGTTGCTTGAAGAATACAACATTTAGAGCGAATTAATTAGAGCGAACATTTAGAGCGAACAGTAAACCAAATTTACCTTAAGAATATTTCAACCACATTGCCAGATAGCAGAGAAAAATTGAGATATTAATCATAAAAGAAAAAGTAGATGAAAAAAGATCCAAGAGATATCGGTTCATTAGTTCATTTACTAATGGTTGTTAGCAAAATAGCAATATGATGAACACATTTAGCGCAAAATAGAAAAGAATGCTAAAATGTATCCGTAAGATTATTTTCTAAACTTCTAATATCATCACACCTTAAATAGGTTAATAGGAGGAAGAAGAAAAAACGATCCCTTAAGGAAAGTTAAATAAATGCATGAAATGTCTGAGGCGATCGCTTTAGCGGACGATATTAATAAACAAAATTTTCTTTTCCTTAGGTAATTTAATATTAACATGAAGTATTTATTAATTGGTTCATGACACAAGAAAAACTTGTTCGGAATTGGTAATATTGGAAAAAAATTAACAAAGTTGATACAAATAATATTATTTCCTATTCTTGTATGGGTTGTACATTATCATGCGTTTTTGTTAACATTTCAAAATATGTTTTGATGTGCAGCTTTTTTTCAAATACTTCTCTTATTAGGAAATAGTTGAATGTACTTCTTTTAAAACTTTCTTTCAAAACTTCTGCAAATCGACAGTAACAAATCAATCTATCAACACAGTTTATACTTAACATCCTTTTTAAATCCATAATTTAATCATTGCCAATTTAGACTGTTAATCATTTGATAGTCTTTATGGTTTAAAAATAAAACTAACATTAGTAACAAACAACTAAATACTCAGACTCTCGGTTTCAATTTGTAATTTAAGTAAACAAAAGATAACATCTGAATTTTATAAATCTGATAAAGATCTATACTGTTTCGAGCAATGATTGAGGGTGAAATTCGATCAACTTTTTGAATAAAACCGTATAAAATGAATTTTGTTACACTCTCATTATATGCATTATAATCTCACTTTCTCAGCATACTTTAGCATAGTTTTTCATAACACGAATTTGTCTGCTTATCAGTTGAACAATTACAAACAAAATCTAAAAAATTAACATTGGTTATAACTTATAGTCCATTGTGAGTATATGAAACTGGATCAGTATATGTGGGTATATGTATAAATCCTGGTTCTTATTCGTGAACTGGTTTATATATTAAAAAAGTGGTTAATCTGTTTTTTTTTTTTTTTAAATTGCAGTTGTACGAAACCAATAAAAATTCTAAAATTTTTACTATTAATTAAAAGGTTCAATCATGCATGTTTAATTACATTATATAAAAAGTTCAATAATCTGACTCATAGTCATCTATTCAAATCGTATTGATTTTATGCGTAAATTAATAATTACTTGAGAATTTCCGTTTTTATGGTTGATTTAATTGTGTTTTATTTTTTTTTTTGCAATTTTACTTTTTGTTTTTTTTTACATCTCAATCAGAATTTGTTTTTATTAAAATAGCAAAATGATTGCAACCAGATCCGTTTCTTATTTTTTGCTCTTCCATTGCTTTTATAAATTTAAAAAAAAAAAACAAAAAAAAACACAAAGTAAAATAAATATGTATAAGAAAAAATATGTATATAAATATGCAGAATTTCAAAACAACTCCTTAAAAGAAGGGATTAAATAATATTTTAAAATTTTGTGGCGGCTGGTATTTTTGTTCGTGAACCCTTTCCAATGAAATGTAATAAAAATTAAAAAAGTCCAGACAACTTTATATTAGTGATCATAAAAATCGATTGAAAACAGAATTTAAAGTTATTGAATTGGATTTACAACGGAAAATAACGATTTTTCAGTATAAGTGTAGGTATACATATTGAAAGATTCACATGTTTCAGATGTACACATGTATCGGACAGTATCGGGTAAAATAAAATGAACTGATTAGAATCAGGAGCATGTACATTACTTTTGTATTAGTTAATATTTTATTTTTAAGTAACTAAGCGAAAAAGTAAGTAAGCGAAAAAAAAAAACTATTAAGTTTAGAAGATCATCTTTGAAAATTAAATTGATAAATCTGTAAATAATTTTCTTGACGACTACTGTTTTAAGGAATCTAAATATGATTATGTATTAATATGTGAATTGTGTTGTTTTAAAACAACGATGATTTATATTTTAATCGGCAAAAAATTAGAAAATTCATTGACTTATTTAAATTATTTCATTAAAATAACAAATATTTTCAGTAAATGGTTTAAAAGAGAGAGGGAAGACTTGTTTAATAATATGTTCTACTGATTTCATATGTATAGATATCATTATTTATAGTAAAATTCAAATAAATTATAAAGCTTTTAAATGTGAATACTATATAAATTTATGTTAAACAACAATTGAAAAGTCATTTGATATATTTTTGTCAATACTGTACATGAGTAATCTAGTATCTTAGTAATATATTAGCAGAAAAAAAAAAAAAAAACTGAATATTGAATGTTGGAAATCGCAAGTCCATCGCTCACAACAAATATATTTTAATTATATGTGTATGATCAGATTTAAGTTCCTGGAAATGAATATTCTTTTTTTTATTTTAGTGAGGTGAGGTAAACAAAAACAAAAAACAAAACAGTAAAAGATTAAAAATGTTGGCATAAAAGTTATGGAAACAAATTGAAAAACAAGTCAATAAAAGTTTTAAAGATTTAAATGAATTATGCACATTTTTGTTTTGTCTTTTTCTTGATTTTCAATTTTAATGTAAATCCATAACCATTAAAATTAATTGTAAGTAAAAATAAAGAAAATTAAAATAGTTATTGAAAAAAAGTGAATAAAATATTATTTATTTAATGCGCTCATACTTTACATATGTATGTGTATGGTTACAATTATGTGGTAATATATGTATGTCTATATATAAGTAAAAAAATTGGCAATAAATTGATACCGTGAGATAATTTTAGATAAAATTTTTAAAATTAGTCATTTATTTATCAATATAATTTCACAAAATTTTTTATTAGCTGCAATTAGGCTTTTCACAAATATTTTAGTTATAACCAATTAAAATTTTGGTTCACGAAAAAAAAGTCCATAATAATAAACATTTACACTTAGTAATATCTCTTAAATAAATTTGTTAGGGTAATTTAATAGGAATTGATAACATAAATTTATTGTTGAAGACACTTAATGATTCAGTGATAATTTTAAAACATTTAATGTAGTTAGTTAAGGTGCTAATTTTGGTAAGAGGCGGTCAAAGCTATCGATCTAAATGTTCTACATGTTGTCGATCTAAAGTTATTCTTCTCAGGGTAGCATATGGCACAGTTACATTGAAGGTAACGAACATACGGACGAATTACCAAAACAAAAAAGCGACAAGGATTTTGCAACAAATATAGTATATAGCCATCTGAAGGCTGTGAAAAGGCACATTTCCTCTCACTTTCTATTAAATGCAAAATCTAGATTGGATAGTCTAAATAACTGCAAACATCAAACAAGATGTAGCCCACCTTCGAGGAAAAAAATGAAAGAACTCAAAACTTCAAATTTTGTCAACATTGCTAGATCTGTAGTGAAAATTATGGGTCAGTGGCCGATATAGGAACTTATACAGTTAGAATAAATATTCCTTATAGTTATAACACATTGTAGAAATTGTAAAGAGGAAGAGATAAAAGGCACTCTCCATCATTTTTTCTGCGTATTCTGGCTCTAGCATCCGTCTGATTTAAATTTAGAGGATTGCCTACCTTCAAAAGCATAAACCAGTTTTCTGTAAGTGATATTAGAACTAGTTTTATTTCCCAACTCTATGGGGTTGTTACAGAACATAGTTAATAACCATACATATGAGTGAATGATATTAAAACGGAACTTCGTCTCTGTTATTTATACTTTCTTAGATGATTTTTACAGAGAAGCGATCTAAACCAACCACCCAATTTCCCTATTTTGGTAATTTTGTTAATTTCAGAAAAGTTTTTTAAAAATAAAAGCCTTTAATTAACTTTAAAATTTTATAAACATACGATTAAGAAAACATTAAAACTGCCACAAAGAGAAAGAAAATTGAAAACACTATAAATATGATGTAGAAACGACACATCGACAAAGCGACGTGAAATTTGTCTTTAAAATAGGTTAATAGGTCGAAAACAAAGAGTAAGAATTGCAAATAGTATAAATATTTAGAACCGCGTATTAAAAAATCCAACTCATTTACTCTTATAAATTTACCAGTAACAAAGATATCAATTGCAATACTGACAGTTAATTTGTAATAACCCATTCGTAGTAAACCTACTTTATATGATTCAAATAACATTTAGGCATTGCATAGGAAAAATAATAGTTATAGTCATAAATTTTCCATTAAAATACTATCATTAACTTTCTTTTATTATTATTGAAATAAATGTGATAATCTCTGAAATCATATGATTATTAATCATATAATTATACTTGATTAGATAAATAGGGTAAGAGGTTACAAAAAAGTGCAAGAAGAAAAAATGAATAAGGAAGGAAAGAAATTGATATATTAAGTTAATTATCATAAGGAACTTAAGGAACAATACATTTAAAAATATTTTAAGGAATTTAACTAAACTTAACCTAATATTAAAATTCCAATTGTTATATAAAGATATCATAAATTTACCACTATAGACTAAAGTACAAGTTCGTTATAAAGTTATTGGAGCAATTTCCTAATCTTAGCAGTTGTTAAGAAATTTTTTGGTTATTCACTTAATTTTAGTTAATTCATTGCATTTCAATTTCTTTTTAATCTTTACAGACACGAACTATTTTGTATATCCTCTAGTATAGGGAGTTTTTTTTTATAACAGTTTTAGAGAAAAACCAAAAATAACCTTAATTGAGCTTTGTGTTGTACATTTTAAGCACTATAGGCTAAATTTTAAAATAAAATTATCAAACAATTAACTTACATTAGTTCTTCTCAACAAGCCAAAAATTAAGGCTAAAAGTAAGTAATAGGCTATAACTCACTTCTACACATTTTCAGAATCCTTTCTGGGACAAAATAGATAACTTAAAAAATAGAGTAAGTTGTTTTTATCGAAATTGTTTTTGTCAATTATCCAAGAAAACTAATTAGGGCTTAATATTATTATTATCAATTAATTAAAAGAATTATAAAACTATTATCCCTTAGCGAACTACAATGCAAAATGTGGTTTACACAGAAAACATACGAATAAAAAGCATTACGAAAAATTTAGCGAAATTAATTTGAGCGTTAGCTGACATTTCAAAAAACTGGGCTTAAAAGAAAAACTATTTAAAAGGTAAAGGAAAAAAACTTTACTAAAAAGGTAAAGGAAAATTTCAAGAACAAAAATACGCGTTCTTAATCCCATTATATGATTTGGAACTTGTCAAAATGATTTTGTACAAGTTAACTTCCAATGTAGCTTCCAACTTTCACTGACTATCCTGTTTCGCTTAAATTTCTCTCCCATTACCTAAACTTATTCTACAATTTGTGTAGAGTCTAAACAAAAAATAAAGCTGTTAATATATAAGAAATTCATCATTCTCTAATGAAGACACGTCATCAAACATTCATTTAAAATTTCGCTTATGAATCTTCACGATCTCTATCGCTTTCTCCAGAAAATATTAGCTAGTATTGCCTATACTATATATAAAATCAGTTGATTTGTAATATATTTTTATAGGACATGAAAATACATTTCAAGTGAAGTGAGGTTGCCTTACAAAATATTTTTTCAAAATTTTGTCGTAAAATTTCATTTTTAAAGAAGGAAATCCTTCTTTGTATAGTGAAAACTTTTGCCACTATTACTATAATGACGTTGCGAAATTTATTTTAATTTTTTTTTTATTTTTTTTTTTTATTTTTACTAATAATGTCGCTTTTTTAAGTTCAATGAATTCTCAGACGATTTGAAAATTTGCACAACAAAGAACTTTTGAAAACAACAAAAAAAAAACAAAAATTAAAGAAAATGAAAATGAGAAAATATAATAACAAAAATAATCAAAATAATAAATAATAAGAAAAATAAATTGATGATTGGAATTTTTGTGCGGTAAAAATTGCGACCAAAATGCAAAATGTTTTTATATTTTTGTTATTGATATTGTTGCTGCTGTTGCTGCTGCCGATGATGATGATGATATGGGTTTTTATATATTTGCTTTTATTTTCATATTGCTGATTTTGGTTTTTTTTTGTTTTGTTTTTTTTTTTTGAAAGTTCCTCGTAGCTAAAAAAAAAAAAAAGTGGACGTTTTGAGCCCCGTGTTGTAAAAACGCAAAAAAAAAAAAAAAATATTTGCGCGATTTTTGTTTTTTTTTTTCTTTTTTGCTGATTGCTGGTGGTGTCTACTTCCACGGATTTTTCTTTTTTCTTTTTGTACATTGTTTTGTTGCTTGTTGTATTATTTACATTGTTAATATTATTGTTACTGTTGCTGTTATTGTTCATATATTTGATTTTTATTCATTCGGGATATTGTACTTTGCTTTTTGATGCATCAGAAATGTTTTTTTTTTTAATATACGTAAAATTTTGTAAAATGCTTCAAGTGATGGTATAAATGGTGTGGCGTTTCTTTGATCGTTAGCGCCAGGGTATCTGGTTTTATATGTGCTTTTTGTTTTTTTTTTTTTGTATTTACTTATGTTTTTGTTTTTGTGTTTGTTTTTGTACAGTTTATATATTATTAGCTTTGAGTTTGTTATAGAGAGTATATGGAATATAAAATAAAAGTTACGGAAGATTTATTGGATCTGATTACTTTGTCAGAGATTTTCTTTTAGCTATTTTTTTGATTTTACTGTTTTTTTTTCTTTGCTTTTGTTTTCTGTCGTTTTTCTGATTTCTTAAATGTAAGCAAGAAAATTTTTGTTGCGCAAAATATTATATTCATCATCATTTATTGTTTTTTTTTTTTAGTTTTACAGTTATTATTGGATTTGAATTACAATAATATGGATTTTAGTGTTTAACATTTTATTTGTATAAAAGTTTTTATTTTTTTTTTGCTGCTGGAATGTCCTTGAGTTTTTTTTTAATTTTTTTTCTTTTTTTTTTAATTTTTATTTAATATCAAAAGATAATAATTCATGTGACTTGGAATTAGGAGACCATTCACTTTGGATCCAGAACAAAAAATAAAAAAAATAAATAGTAAAAATTACAAAAAAAAAAAAAAGGAACAATAACAATTTCTGTTTTGTGTTAAGAAGGCCATTGTACTCGTCAAGAATTTACTGTGTCTTCTAGTTTTGATACATTGGATTTTTCTTTCTGGAAAAAATTTTCTGAATAAAATTCTATATAAAAGATCATTGAACGATGATGAATGAAAACGAAGAAAATTAACAAAAAAAAAAAAAAAAAATGTATATATGTATATATAAAATTGCGTTTAACTTAAAGAATGTTCGATTAGGTTAGTTACATTCATGGTTTTATTAATTTTTACAATACCATATATGCATACATACATTATGTACATATATATATATATAGTTAACTTATGTATATTTTTGAATGTTGAATATTTATATTTTAGTTTTATACTTAATTTTTGATCCTCTACATTTTGTTTTTATTTATTTTATTTTTTAATTGTGATGCATTGACATAAACCAGAATGGGTGTGTGATTATTTATTGAGTTGAATAACACACGATGACTTTTTTATTTTATTTGTGTTTTAATTGGTTTGAATTGTTTTATTATAAATTTAAGGGAGATAACGCCGCCAAAATAAAATTTATATATGCAATTTATATGTTTATTAAGACTGATTTTAAATTAAATTTGGTTATTAGATGGAATCTTCTCTTTGTGTGTTTTATTTTGTATTTAAAAACTATAAAAAATTTAAAAAAAAAATATATATTTTATACAAGTTATTGTATATTTCGACACCTTCGTCATGGTCTAGAAATCTAAATGGAACAGGTCTTAGAAATTCTTAATATCATTTTTCCTTTTGTTTGAAAGTTCGGAAGAGTCTAATGCTGGTTGTTGAAAGATTTGAAAAAAAAAAAATAAAGAGCCGGATTTTTTGTTTTCCATAAGAATCAAAATGACTAACATAATTTTTTTTATATATAGAATGAATTTAGCTGAATAAGATTTAAATTAAAGATTAAATATTTACATCAAATAAAATCTGATTCGATCATTTAGTCTAAAACCATTCACCTCTATTATTATCTTTTTTTTTTTTAGAAATTGATAGCACCAAATAAAACTTATCTATACCTATAGGTACTTACTATACTGTAGATTTTGACTTTTGTTTTTCATTCCTCTGTTTTTTTTTTTGTTGGTTAAAATTTTTCTTTTTTTTTTGTATTATTATTTGTCTGGAATATTAAATTTCAAAAAAAAAAAAAATTTTCAAAATCTATAGATATACAATATACAATACATATATGTACATATATATAACATTAATCGGATCCTATATAGGTATATTATTCTTTTCTTTTGTTGTTATTTTATTTGTCCCAATTAGATCTTATAACGATACATCAAATCAAAAACAAAATGCAAAAAATATATATATAATATATGTATGTAATGTATATATCTTATTTTTTACCTAATGGCGATTTTGAAATCGCGACACATCATATATTTGAATATTTTATACATACATAGGTAAATATCGACATATAACATATGTATATGTACATAAGATTAATGTATAGGTTCAATTTATTTCAAATTAATTTTAAACAAAAGTTTTAAGTAGCAAAAATGAAAGTGTTTTATTTACAACTATGGATTCCACATAATGTTATTAAGGTGGTAATGAGAGATGATGTTTAAATTCAAAAGAGATATAAAATAAATTTAATAAAAACAATAAAAAACGATTAAAATGAATTATTGTGCCATAAATTTAATGTATTTGACTGTCGCTTAATTAAATCCAAAAAAAAAGAAAAAACAAAACAAAGTATTATTTAAAATGAAAATTTTTTAAAAGTACACATTTTTATAATAAAGAAACCATATGTTTTTATAAGTTTAAGTTTAAAACATTTACCATGGTGTCCGGATTTCAGGTGCTTAATAATAGCAAAATTTTTAATGTGATCCCTTATGGTGGTCGAATGGGAAGGAAAATGAAACTTTTTTTTTAAGTCTCTTAAATTGTTTTTTCGTAAGATCACTAAGAGTACCCGTGACATCCAAATTGCATAACAAAAGCGTTTGAATGCGCTACAAATACACATAAAGTTTTTTAATGCATTGTAAAACCGATATTTTGCGTCTAAATGCAATGTAAATTTAATACAATTTAGAACAACTTTTTCGCTGGTTAAATAACAATTCAAATTGCTTATCAAATTGTCAAAGATAAATAATTAAAAGTGTCCAGAAAATTTTAGATGCAAAAAATTTAAACAAACGCACATCGTAGGCGGTGAACAAACTGCCATAATTCAATTTGGATCATGATACTTTGTAAAAAGCTTTTGTTTTACAATTTGGGTCATAATACTTTCATAATACTTTGCATCGGACGCTTTTTTTATGCAATTTGGATGTCATGGTACTATTATTATTTCTAATTTTAAACATTTAAAAGATACGGGATGGGTCATCCATTAAAATAAAATATGTACGCTTAACGGAAAATAAAAGCGGAAAATACAACTACATTTAACGGGAAATAAAAGCATTAAATTTCATATAAAATTTCATTCATTAATATTGTGAGTTTCCGTGTTGTTTGGCGTTATCATACATACAACAATATTTTATAGCCATAATAATTTTTGCGCAAAAAGTGGGGTAACATAGGAAAGTATTTTTAAAATTGTTTACTTTTTTTTATAAGTTATACCTACCTATCTACATCTAAAATATCATTTCATTATCTGAAGCAGTATAGAAGTTTTGTAAACAGACAGATATGTGGTCTAACAGACAAAGAAAGTGCAACTGTAAAAAATTTTTCAAAAATTTTAAAACTTTAACTTTAAAACTTTAAATTTTATTTATAGCTTAAATACACAGAAATTATCTTAAATAATCCTGTCCCACATAGAAATTTCTCCTTCTCTTCTTTCCTCTACGAAAAAACCACGTTCAAAAAACTTATTAAGCATCAACAACGATGGCATATTTTTTTAACTACCTACCTTTTTATTTATTTATTTACCTAGTATATCTAAATCCAATTTATAAATGGATTTACCTGTTTCATAATCCATTTTGTTTTTTGTTTTTCTTTTTCTTCTTTTTATAGAAATAATATTAATATGAGGCAAAAGCTCATCAGTCACATTTTTTGGGCTCTATACTTTGGAATGACAAAGATAACCAAAACTTAAAAAAAAAGAAACATTAAAGTCTTCAAAAATTTAACTGTAGATACCTAAAGATTCCAGACATCATAGATATATGCTCTGTAAATAATTTTTAATTTATTTTCAAATAAATCATAAAAGCAAAAAAAAAACATACCTAAAACGGTATGACAGTAAAATGAGTGGGTTTGCACTTGGCAGGCATGTACCTAAAACACAAAAAAAAAAAAATTAAAAAAAAACATAAAAATAATTTATTTAAGAGTTAATGATTTCACTCTACTAAATTTTCTTAAATGATTGTTAACAAATATTTGAATTTGTTTTTAAATTTGTTATCAAAGATAATGAGGCTACCAGGGTGGTAAATATACCATGTTTAAACATACATTGCTACCTATTATTATTTATTGTTGTTGTTATTATTTTTTTTTTATTATTATTCTTTTTATTTCATAATTTTGTTTCATTGGTAATTTTTGAAATATGATATTTACGATCTTTCGATTATAAAAAAAAAACGGAAAAAAAAAACAAAATTTCAAAAATATGAAGTGCTTTAAGCAGTAGTAAAGAATAAAATTTATATATGTATTAGTATAAGTGTAGTAAATTTACTGTAATGTTTTGTATTATCTTGTAAAAATTTAATATTTACTTAAGACATTTATTGTAGAAAAATATGACATTTCGAAAGCCACAACAAAAATTAAAATATTACGTGTTACTCCACCTAAATAATTCCAATTAAATTAACAATCCATAAGTTTTTTGGCAGCTGCTTAAATCACCTCCATATACTCACCTCCACTCCTTATTCAACTCGAATTTCAGGAGTGTATAAGGAGCATGATATAGTGCCCTTGTACAAAATTTCAAGTTTCTATGTTTATTGATTTCGAAGATATACTTGTTAGGGCTTGGAAGGCGTGTGTCAGCTACCCGAACCGGTACTCCAATTCATCTCGAATTTTAGGGACATAGACATAGGGTTGCCTTCAATAATTACCTCATGTAGTACTTACTACTACTACATGTTGTAACTGTTGTGACGGCTTTAGTCACTGTTAGCAAAATAGTAATAATAATAGGCGGATTCATTGTTTCCTTACAGTCCCACTCCCAATTCAATGTTTCTGTATCCATTTCCTATCTTTTCCTATCCCTACTTCCTAGTATTGCGTTCGCAGGTAAGGGTTTCATCCCATTATTTAGTCAGTAAGAATCTGTGGTGGGTTTAGTCAGTAAGAATCTGACAATACCAAAGGGGAAATTTTGGGTGTCTTTGGAAGATTTCCACCTCCCTTAGGAAAAAAAAAAACATAGAAGAAAATTTGCAGAACGCTCTTGTACCAAGGTTCTATCTTTATTGGTTTTGGAGGTATACTTGTTTGCTCTTCGGTTAGTTTGGAAGCTTCGAAAATCTAAACACATGGTCCAAATCATCTCAAATGTCAGTTTGCAATTTTAAATAAAAGGAAACAAAACAGAACACCCTTGTACTAAATATAAAGGTTCTATCTATTGGTTTTGGAGATATGTTCGTTTGCTCTGGGGCACTATGTTTCCGTACACAATACTCAATAATTTTTTACAATAATAAAAGTTTTTTTTAAAAGAAAATTGAGTTTTTTTCTAAATGTAAATAAAAAAGAGAACACAATAGACATTATGGAAATAAAAAAGAACAAGAAATTAAAGATCGGGTTAAAAAAAGAGAACATGTTCTCTAAAAAATAGATATTATTGGATCCCTCAGCATGTCATACTCAATCATCAACGAAATATCTTAATCTCGGTGACGACAAATTTTTTGGTTGGGTGTTCATGCACACAATTGTGAGTATATATACATAAGAATCAGTGTTTTAATTTTTATTTCACGAATTTAGTGTTGTGTGTGTTATTTATCTGAAGTATCACTGAAAATGTAATAACATGGCTTTTCTTTATTTCAATTTGGTTTTCGAATTATTTTACTGACTACTAATTTTTTTGGCGGTAAGTGCTCAAAGGATAAAATGTTTCTTTATATACGGTGTAAACTTTGGTATAGTATCAATAAGATTGAATAAGATGAGTAAATGGAACAAGTTTATGACAATGACACACAAGAGTTATGTCACTTCGCTAGTTCAATTTTAAAGATGCTTTTTTTTTTGCAACAGTTTTATACAGACCTCATTTACTCACTATTTAAAAAGAAACGGCAATACTATTAAAGAAAAGAAAATTTGTTAAACAAGATTTCATTTTAAATGCCTTAAGGGAATATTTATAATTCATTGCAAGTTTTCTGTTTTTATCAATTTTTGATATGTCAAAAGAAAATTTTTTATTTTAAAATGTCTGAATTTTGAATAATTTTTAAAGGTAAGTAATCGAATATTGCCCAAATCTACCTATAAGTGGTAAGTTGTAAATTAAAATCTGAAATAAATCTTTGTTCAAAAAAAAAAAAAGTTTACATTTTTCTTAAAAAGGATCAAAAAATTATAGTATTATTTTTTTTTATTACAATATTATAATATATTTCATAATGTGGTTTTGTCCACTTAATTCTTTTTCTCCTACCATATTGTATTTTTGGTTAATAGATTTAAATACTCTGTGTATTGTATTGTCTAGACTACTAAATCAAAAAAAAAAAAAAAAAGATTTTTCACCGATTTTTAAACAATTATTTATTTGACAATAAATAAATGTCAAACTTTCTAAATATTTATTTAAAAAATAAAATGCATACATATGTACATATAAATAAAAAACAAATACTACGGTTTTTTTTTTTTTTTGTTAAACGAAAGAAGTCAATAAGTTAATTCATGTTTGACATTTCAATTAAAAAAGGACAAAACGATTTTTTTTTTTATCGATCTCAAAGAATTTTTTCTTTTATTTATTATCTGGAGTTAATAATGAATTTTATACAGTTAATATTTGATTTGGTGTGAGCTTTTAGAATATTCATTCATTTGGTATAGTTTTTTAATTAGAATCACTTTTTCTCACCTCTCTCACTTCTTCTTATAATCCATTTATCAAAGTCACTTGAGGTTGGATTTCAAAGATCTTATAATCAACAATAATACCAGTTATCAATTTTTATACCTTGGTAATAAGGAAATGGCATACATATTTAAATTATTAATAAAATTGTGTTGGGTAACTGAAAAAACACAGAAGAAAGGGTTTTACATCATCTGAATGCAGGCATCTGGTGAACCGACCACATACAATGAATTTGTAGGTTAGAACCAAACGATAATTAACTTTACAATAAACTTTTAGTAAAAAATTATTTTTATTTGTTTTAAATAGAGGTTTTCATTCATTCATTCATTTCATTCATTTTATTTCATTTATTCAAAGGTTTTATTTACCTAAGGTCTAATATTAAATATTTGTTAAACTTTAAGTTTCAATTTGGGATTTTGTATTTGACGTTTTTAAGGATAAATCGTTTTTTTAATGTATTCTGAAGATTACCACATTCCGTAAAAAAAAATATATTATAAAAGTATTAAAATCGAAAGTCTTACAACTTTGAACATAAAACTATAATTGTGTCTTATATTTATCTGGGATTCATTAAGCCGTAAGCAAAAGATTTGTTTATAAAATAAATTGTATGCTTCAAAAACTAAACCAAACATTTTTCTGAAGCAAATTTAAAAAAATATTCATAATGTAAAATCAAAATCATATTTAGACTTATATTCTCTAATTTTAATTAAGGAATAAGAGCTAAGAAACTTGAAATAAGAAAGGAATAAGACATAAAAAAATTAAATAAGAAATTTGAATTGTTGGAATTCAGAAATTTTAAAAACAAAGCTAATGGTATGTAGTGTAATACCAGGTTTATCTCTGTAATTCTATTTGTTATATAATTATACGAAATAATGTTTTAGTACAATGGGTACTTTTTTTTCATTTTCTACTCCCTTATGGGTTAATAGTTTTTACAAAGTCGCGCCATTTAATTCTATTTTAAACTATTAATTTAATTTTTGCCAATGTTTTTCCTTTTCATTTCTATTTCTTTTCCAGTTGTTCTTTACAATATATTTCTGGGCCTACCAATTTTGCTTCTTCTTTGGGGGTTCCAGTCTAATGAATGTTTAGCAATGAAATGTTTTTTCAGTATGTGTCCTATCCACCTGCATTTATTTTTTCTTATTTGTGTACTAATAGGTTCCTATAGTACATTGGATATGGCAACTTTTAAACAATTTTTTTTCATACACAAATATTAACCAATAAATGGGGTATCGATTATTTTTTAAAGTTATAGTAATAAATGATATACGTTAAGTAGTTCTAAATGGTTTGTTAATATAAATATAAATTAAAAATTTTGTTTTTATATATATATGGTAAATTTATCACATAAATTAAATTCGAATTTTATTATATATTTTAGTTTTATATTAATAATTTATTTTAATCCATTGAAATATTATTATATTGAGTTAATTAGACTCCCCACTGAGAATTTATTTGAATTCATTTTGTTGTCTGTTTTTAATAATGAACAAAAAGAAAACAACCAAAATTTAAAAAAGTATTGATTTATAATTTTGTTATTAAAATATAAATTAGAATTTTTTTCCATATTGATAATTAACAAAACAAGGTAGAATGTAAACCAACGGTTTTTAAAAGCGCACATTTCCAAACTCAATACAAACTGTTTAGAATTTTGACTTGGACAAAAATTTGAAAATTTCATGTAATAAGAAAAAATGTGAAAATAGGACATTTTTGAAATTTTGAGGGGCCGTAAGTCCGGAATCCTATATAACTAAGAAAAGCCGTTAACACGCGTAAAAATATATTATTGAACCTTTAATTTTCATGCCTCGCCGAAGAAAAATTTTTACAGGTGTCTAAAAATAGCAAATTTTCAATTTTTGAGGCGTAATAACTCTTAAAAAGGGGGTGCTACCAAAAAATTTTCTGAGGAAACTTATACTAATTCTAAAAGTTCTTTCTTGTCTCAAAATTTCAGGTTTCTATCTAAAGGCGTGCCGGAGTTATGAAAAAAGAAATTTCATGCAAAATATGGTTTTCACATAACAGTAAATTTAAATAGTAAATTACAAAATATTGCATAATTTTGATATAGTTTTATATAGATAATAAAATTTTCGATCTTCTGACGGTTTTAGATTGCAAAACTATTACGCAGGGCTTGAGATATATACATCTGAAAATGGGACTTTTTCGCAATTTTGAAGAGCTGCAACTTTGGAACCCTTTACAACTAAAACAAACCTTTAACACACATTAAAATATATTACTGTAGCTTTAAATTTTATATCTTGCAGAAGTAAAATGTGTACAAGTTCCTAAGTTACAGGTGTTTAAAAATAGCAAATTTTCAATTTTTAAGCCCTAATAGCTCGTAAACAGGGGGTGGTCCAAACAAATTTTCTGAGCAAACTTATACTAATTTTAAGAGTTCTTTCTTGTCTAAAAATTTCAAGCTTCTATCTAAAAGCGTGCCGGAGTTATGAAAGTAGAAAAATCATGCAAAATTTGGTTTTCACATAACGGTAAATTTAAATACTAAATTTAAAAAAATTGTGTAATTTTGATATTAATTTACAAAGATAAAAGAAATACCTGTCGAATGACGTTTTCAGATTGAAAAAATATTAAGCAGAACATAAGATATATGCATTTAAATATAGGGCTTTTTCAAAGTTTGAGGGGTTGTAGCTCCGTAATGGGAGGGGCTACATGAAAAAGTTGTTCAACAAAATTATTTTTTTTATGAGACCTACCCATGGTTAAAATTTTTTTTCTCTATCTTTAACGGTGTAGAAATTTTGTAAACAGACGGACGGACGGACGGACGGACAGAGTGAAACTAATAAGCACATTTTTTCAAAATTTTTTTGGAAATGTGCTAAAAACAAAAATATCTTGTATATTTAAAAAAAAAAAAAAATCTACAATTTAATAATTCAAATTAATTCTTTGTGACTTTTAGCACATAATTTTCATTAGGATTCATTGGAATTTCACATTGCCAAAATTAAGTTTGTTTTTTTTTTCCTTTTAAGTGAAATTCTTGTGAAATTGATCACAATTCAATTCGATTCTTGTTTTTTTTTTTTTTTTTTTACGTCATACCTATAGTATATAGTATAAATATTATTGTCATTTGTTATCCTTTTTATTCCTTTATGTGATTTATTCCTTAAAATTCCCACACAAAAATCCAAATAATTCTAAGTAAATTTTTATTTATTTTCTTTTTTTTTTTTAAGATCGGGATTGGTGGGATGCGTTTATAAAAAATGTTTCTCTAGAAAAAATTCTTATTAAGAGATTTATATGAATAGGAAATACCATTACCAATTTTTTTTTTATAATTCTCAACTAAATATAAATCTGACTGAAAGCAGTAGAATAAAGGATGAAAAAAAAAATTAAAAAAAGAAAAAAAATATTCAAAATTCTGATGAAATTTATTCATTCATAAAATGAGTAATTTCAAATGAATGAAGAAATGAATAATATGAATATTAGAGGTAATTAAGAAAGAGAAAACAAAACAAATAAACAAACAAGTTCATGGTCAAAAGAATATTCTAATTAATATTAAAACAAAATTATAATTGATAATCCAATAAAGTTTTAATGCTAATTTCCAATCTTAAATTAAAATGAATTTCGTAAGAAAAAATTTAAAAAAAAAACATAAAGAGAAAGAGTAGAGTAGAGTGTCAACTCTGGGATACCCATATGAACATAATATGTGTTGTTTCCGTAAAACTTAATCATATTTTACAAAATTTTAGATGTATATCGGTAATAAATATTAAGTACCGAGAAATATTTATGTAAATTTTCGAGTTGTATGACAGCTACCTGGACCTGTTGCAACCATCACAACGAAATTTTACAGAAGTTATTACCCTAAAACTTCATCGTCTTTTATAAGATTTCAGATGCGTAGCTTTATTAAGTTCTAAGATGTGCATGCTATCTGGACCTCTTGCAACCACCACAATGAAATTTACAGAAGTTATTGGCATGTAATTCGACACCATTTTGTAAAATTTCCGATACCTATCTTCAATAGACGCTGAATTATTTCCATATAAAGAAAGAAGTTGTATGGCAGCTACTCGAACCGGCTGGCCAGATTTAAATAGCGAAACTAACGAATTTTTCAAAAGTAATGTGACAAAAATTTCAGAACTCTAACTCGTTTATTTTTTGATATATCGTATGGGCACAAGGCTTCATCGACTCAGAATTCGCTTCTGAGCTGATCTATTCACTTGAGTCTATATTTAACTGGATTTCTTTAAGGTGTCACAAACGTAATGACAAATTTATTATACCCTTGAACATATGCTCATATACGGGTATAAAAATTAAAAAGTAAATTATTAAATTTTAAAAACTGGTTTTATTTTTATGAAATAATAACATTTAATTTTTAAGAATTTCACCATTACGCATTATTTGTTATAAAAATCCAAATCAGAATGATTTGCAATAAGCTAAGGAAATATACATAATGTACTTTATTTAGTTTTTTTTTTTTACATTTTGAGAATTGGAATTTGTCTATTAGAAAGAAGTCTTTTTAAAAGAAGAATAAATTTTATAGTTTCAACATCTTAAAATGCATTAAGAAAATGTTAAAACTGATGTGTCCTACCTCATATGAATTGAAAGTGTTCTGTATAAGATTTTTTTTCTAATAGAAAATAATTTACAACATTTCCATCGTATATATTAAGAACTGAAGCTCTTAAATATACGTTCGTTTATTCGAACTAGAACATTGAACACTAATACATAAAAAGGACATCTAATACATAAAAAGGACATCTAATTTATGACACACTACCACCATTTGTGTTACCAGCGTTATATAAAATAGTGCATTTAAGTTCCCAAAATTAAAAATCCTTAAACACAAAACTCTTCAAATGCATTTTAAATTTCAATTAGTTATTTAAACCATTTAATTAATTAAATTTAAGCAGAACGTTAACATCGTTCTTCAAAATTTACCTTGAAATTTTCCAATATTCTCCATAATTCCCTATTTCCCTAATTTCCCAACTTACTCAATCCTAATATCCTAATCCTTGAAACCAAGCTGTACATTTGTATTAAAAGACCCATCCTAAAGTTTGGTTTCAAAAGAGCGTGGTTTTTGTATGTTACACATTAGCGCATTAGTCAGAGAAGCTCATTACACTTTCATTGGGTAGCTATTGAATTTTTCCACTAACCTTCGTTAAAAAAAATAAGAAATCGGCAAAACGTATTGGAAGAAACAGGAAATCCAAAAATTAAAATCCGAAAACTTTAAAAGTATTTTAAAGCTCTTATTATACAGGTTATATGTAAATTAAATAATTAAGATGGATTTTAAAGTTGGTTACTAAACAAGGGTTGCAGTAATTTATTTAGCTGGGCTTTGGAGAGGGCTCCGTATTAAGGTTCCTACTATTTTAAATTGTTTTTTGTTGAAATATGAATGTACAAAAATAATTAAGTGATTTTTATTGAATATGCATGTTTGTTTAAATTTTAAATTAGGAAGCATTCAATGTTTTTTTCAAGATGTTTTATGTTGCAGAATTTTTTTCGTGATATGGATGGGGATATCAAAAAATATTTGGAATTTGAAAATATAGAATTTTGAAATTTCGATTTGATGATTTTATAATAGGGGATTTCGTAAGGGTAAACTGTTTCCTTAGTGTCTTTTGAAGATTATCACTTTCTTTTTATAACTTTATCTTTTCAAAATCTACCATTAGAGTAAAAGAGGTATAAAAGTATTAAAATCAAAACTTTTACAAACTTTAAAGATAAAACTAGGTGACAGTGACAGATATTGTTTTAAACACGTGTTTCAGGATTAGTTGACAAAGTAAAGTATGTGTTTAAAAAAATATATCGGAAACTTTTTATGAATTAAATTTTAAAAGTGTTGAGATTGTAGAACATAAAATTCGAATTTTAAAACTTTAGAAGATTCTGTAATTGTAATTGTAATATTATAGTTATCTCTGCGGAAGAACATCCTCAATCGGTTGACCATGAAATAATAACTAAATTATTGAAGTTTATTGTGCCTCAATTAAAAATAAACCTTTTTCACTATTTTATAAGACTGATATTTGCAATTAGATATCATACCATAATGAAGAATATTCCCTCGCGTAGACTACAATTTTCATATATGTCTCGGAATTATTTTATAAATATTATTGTATAATAAAAGACAAGATACAATTAAACCAATTATTCTAATACATATTGTAATTAATTATAACCAATAGCAAATTTAAGATAATTTTTTTTTTTTATTAATTTCCATTGAATCATCAACCATGATAGATCCCATAATGTCACATCAATCTAATCGGGTTGATATTCTATAAAGAATCTCTGTTATACTCTTGGAAAACAAACGAAAAAAAAAATTCTAAATTCTCAGACAATTTATAACAAAAATAAAAAAAAAAAACATACAAAAAAATAAAAACAAAAATTAAAGTAAAAGAATCCCCGAAAAGAGACAATTATAAAAAAGAAAATTAAATTGAATGCAACGAGATCTAAACAAAAAGAAAACGAAAACTGTAAAATGTCTGCAAAAAAAGGGGTGTCTAAATATGCCAATATATTTTTTTTTACAAAATGTATAATGATATAAAATTGAAATTACTTTATATAAGATCGACTGCCAAAACAATAAAAGCGGCAAACAAATCAAAACGCGTCCCAATAAAAAAACAAAAATTAATATTAAAATATATACCTTGATAGCAAAGTAATGACTATTTAGTATAGTTATCGAACCAAATAATTTATCAATTAGTAATATAACAGTTAGTACATTGTCATGTTAATGATAGAATGATTTAAATGTTGGCTGTATTATCATACAATTCATATTTATATAGCAAAATTTTCATTGACCTCGTGACTTAGTAGTTATTATGTGTTAAGTTGCGAAAGTATACCTAAAAGTAAACAGATTTTTCAATTATAAAGACTTGAAGAGATAACTTTAGTTTAGTGGATAGGTATAGTAATTTTAAAATACTGTGATCACTGACTTCGTAAAACTTAACATAGTAAAACAGATCGTTAGTTTCTTACAAGATTTTATGGATAAGGTAAGATAAGCCTATGGAACATAATGCCAATCCAAAGTATAGTTCAAAAAATACTTAGTAGTTATATAATATTATGTCACAAATTGTATTTTTTTTCCATTTATTTCTTTTGGTTTCACAATTACAATATAATGAGGGAATAAATTAACTTTTCCCTTTTAAGTGCAGTTTCGATTTTGTTTTTTCCTAAGGCAGGTAGAAATATTCCAAAGACACCAAGAATTCCCCTTTGGTAGTGCTAGATTCTTATTGACTAAACCCACCTCCTCGTTTAACCTATATAATGGGATGAAACTTTTACCTACTAACGCAGTATATTGGCTAGAGAGTAGGGATAGGAAAGGATAGGACGCGGAAACGGAAACATAGAATTGGGAGTGGGACTGTTAAGGAAACAATGCATCCGTCTATTATTATTACTATTTTGCTAATGGTGACAATAATCATCAACAGTTATGACATATAGTATATATCACCTTATGCTGTATGAGATAATGATTGAAGACAACCCCACTGTCACTATAACAACTATTATTATTGGTATTAGTATTAATATTAAATTGTAATTATATTATTTATTTTGTTTACATCAATATTTTGATCTGTACGGGTTTTGAAAGCGAGATTTTTCGTCTGAAATACCGGCAACTTACATAAAGCGCCATCTACACATTATAGTCTGGATGATATTTATTTTGGATTAAGGTACCTTTTCAATTTTTAGATTTGTAAGTAAAAACAATGTTTTGTATTGAAGTTTTTTGTTTAAACTGTTTTTTTTAGAAAATTTTTAGACAGTATAGGATTATAATGGTTCACTATTGTGCAACAAATCATTCATATATCTACTAAATTTATTAAAAACAAGATGCGTTCTAAGATATTAGATTAGATTTTGTATAAAAAAAAGAAAAATGCTTCTTCTTTAATAAGGAATTATTTTTAGCAGAGAAACCGAATATCGATTTAAAATAAAAAAAAAAATCGCAGCATTATCATAAAAATATAAATAAAAAGAAAGATAAAATACCGTTAAGCGGCAAATTTTGTTTTTTGTTATAAGATCTTATATTGAATTTCTTATAGAATTTATTTTTCATTTACTGATTATAAATAGAAAATATATAAAAATTAAAAAAAAAAGCAAAAAGCAATTAAGATAAAAAAAGATAAGAGCTATTCAAAAGATTATAAAGTACCATTTTTTATTAATTTTTGAAGTATTAAAATTTCAATATTTTGTAAGTAAAAATTTGGTAAAAATCAATTAGTTTGTATAAGTTTAGGTCTTATCGATCATATCGTTTTTTTAAAAGTTTTAATCATTTATTGAATAAATGGATAAAATGCTACAACTAAAGTGACAATATTATTTTGTGAGCACAAAAGACACACTTTTTAAAAAACTTGGCCGAATGGCTAAAAAAGAAGAAACTAATGATGATGAATAAAATTAATAAAAAAAAAAATAAAAACCTCATTTATGTAATAGAATAAGAATGAAAATAATAGAGAAAATAAATAAAACAAGGCAGAATATAAAACTAAAAATTTTTAAGGGTGCACATTTTCTAAAAGACTATAAAAACAGCTTTAAATATTATGACTTGCATTTCTAAAAATATACAAATTTTCATAGATTTTTGCTAGTACGAAAAAATTGAAAATGAAAATGAAGAGACCCCTTTTTTTTATTTTAAGGAAACCCTATAACCCTATTGTAGCTTTAATTTCTGTATTTTACTTAAAAATAATTTCCACATGTCTCTAAAAAAAATCCCTAAAAACTTTTATCCTTTCTCTAATCCCTAATAACTCTTAAAGAAGTTAAGGCTTGAGATCTGCCATATCTTTCTTCTCTCAAGGTTCTATTTGAAAGCGTTACGAAGATATGAAGGAAGCGAAATCTTATACGGAACCAACTAAATTAATCAGTAAAATAAACAAATCTGGGAATATATGCATTAATTTTATTCTGAGCAAATAATTTTATTCTTATTGTGCTTAAAAAAACTTTGAGGTGTCATTTCCATATTGAATAGTTTCCACACTTTTATCTTTTTGATAAAATCATATAAATAAAAATTGAATGATGTAGGTAAACAGTAAACAGATTCCTACGGAGTCTCGGATTCTATAATTCTAAAATTATAGTATTAATCATGCAATCTCACTGCAATCAATCTTAACTAATCAAAGATTTGTAAGAAAACTCTTTAACAGATTTACCAAGAAAGTAAGGAAACCAAACGAAAATCGATTTAATAAGCAATAGTAAACTGTAAATTTATATTTCAAAGTTATCCGTTTTACATTGGATGAATTCAATTCTACTCATTGAGTCATTCAAAACTACTTCTTAAATAATTAAATTACTGTTAGTGAAGTTAAATGATGGTTAGAAACTATAAATCTAATAGAGAAAAATAAATCACCTAAGCGTTGCAAAGGCTTACGGTTAAATTACTAATTAATTACATACTATAAACAGTGTGTTTAAAGTCTGGCTCTTAATTTTAGTTTGTTAATGCTGGTACCAAAGAGTTCAGAAAAGGAGTTGATCTCTACTTAACATACACGAGATAGGCTCAAATTTTCCGTAATTTGTTGAGTGGCGTGAGATAGTAAAAAGCTCAACCGATCTCATATTGTTTTTCCTATACCCACAGATTTCTTCAGGAGAAGAAATATCACCGCGGGACAAATATGATATCGCCACTAAATAGTTTAAATTATGGATGGATTCAAGTTTATCAAAAAAAATTTAGTCTCATATCGTTAACGAATCAGGTAAGTAAGTAAACTGATTCCAAGTAAGATTGCGTAAACTGAAAAGAAGAAATTACAATATATGAAATATCTATATCACCTGGAGGATTATTTTCAAGTTATATTTCAAAATATGCCTTTCAATGTAGCCTCTATGGTTTTCCAAAATATTATGAACTATAATTTTTTTGTATGTTTGTTAAACAGATTATTAAACCATACCATCTCTATCAGGTTATATATAGTGTGTATAATTTTATTTCAAACTATTTTTAATATTTTTAAAACCTACGGGCCATTCGCTACCCCATTTTATTTTTAACCAATTCTTTTGTATGTTTCTTTTATGTTTAATGCATTGTGATTTAATCAGTTTCATTCAGTGCACTTTATCATTTTTAGATTTCATTTTATATCGATTGCAAAATATATCGTGAAAAGTGTAAAAAATAAAACAAATTAAAATATATATATATGTACATATACATACATTTTTACGTTATAAATCATTGAAATGTATATTTTAAATTACATATTTATTTTTAATTAATGTTCAGCAATTGATCTGCTTTCTGCAGTTACGTTATATAATTTTAATAATTTAAAAAAGAAAAAAAATATAAAATGCAAAAAATAGCAGTATAAAGTAATATATTCATTTAGTTGGATTGAAATTAAAAAGGGCTGCACCTTAAAGAAATGACCAAACCGATAAAGAAAAATTGATTGTATTTAGTTTTACTTATTTTCTTTTTTGTTTTTTTTTTTTTGTTTATTCATTGACCTGATTTCATTCAATAAACGATGAAAAATTTCCAAAAAATACTTCACAAGAGACAGAAAGAGAAAGAGAGAGAAAAACAATGGAATTTTGGACTAAAATTCAAAAAAAAAAAACAAATCAGAATAAAAAACAAAAAAAAAATAAATAATTGCCTTTAACGAGAGCAACACCAAATTAAACTCCCAAAAAAAAAAAAAAAAAAAATAACAAAAAACAAAACAAATAACGAAAATCTGTCATTTCCATTTGAAAAATCAAAATAATAAACAAAGACTCAACTAAATTCCATTAACCAATTATAAATTAAAATAAAAAAAAAACTAAAAATGAAAACAAAAAAAAAAAAAAAAAAAACTGGTCATTGACCATGTCCTTCCTCACATATTTCAAATTCTTTCCCACATCATTAATATCACATAATTGTGAATTGGCGGTGATTGAAATCAATTGACAAACCCGACCGAACTGAAACTAAAAAATCATCATTATCACTTTTATCATCATCATAATCATCATCATCATTATTTGTATATGACCAAACCAACAATATTGTTGAATATATTTTAAAGTTGAGTAAAAGCA
Organism: Poecilobothrus nobilitatus; assembly: GCA_947095535.1. Taxonomy (NCBI): domain Eukaryota; kingdom Metazoa; phylum Arthropoda; class Insecta; order Diptera; family Dolichopodidae; genus Poecilobothrus; species Poecilobothrus nobilitatus. The sequence continues at coordinate 33,587,877 of OX352774.1, forward strand.
ATAAAAAAACAAAAAAAAAAAACCTTTTGCTCTGTCTCAATTTCTTGTAAGTAATTTTGTATACACAAATATACAAACAAACATTTTTTTTTTTTATTTTTATATTTAAGACTAATTAACTTCATAGAGATTTACTTAGAAGAAGAACGAAACACAAAACTACACTGAATATTTTGCGCAATAAATTTTTTATTTTTTTTTATTTTGTTCCTTTTTTTAAAATTTCAAACTTAAAATAAACAGAAATATAAAAATTTCGTGTTACTTATTGTTGCCGTTGTTGCAAAATCACATCGAAAAAACATCATTCAATTCACATGTCAATACTTTTTTCTCTTTTCTTTATTTTGATTCCTTTATCGTCCCGTCGTTAAACTATAAAAATTTGTTGTTGCATTCTTTTATTTTTGTTATATATACCTATATATATTTACATATATATATATATATTTTTTTCTTCTGCATGTATTTTGATTTGCTTCCCAATGCTTTTTTTTGTATGCTACTCACGATTTTCTGGAATTTATTTTAAGGTTTTGTGGTACTTGTGATTTGTGAATTACCCGCCAAAATACACGAAAAAAAAAAAAAAAAACAAAATAAAAAAAAAGAAATAATTTAATAAAAAATTAAAAAATTTATAAAATATAATCACATCATGTCTGGACACATATTGGATGTTACACAATCTTAAAGACAACAGAATTTTAAAGAAAAAAAAAAATAAAACGAAAATATTTTGTGTAAAATTAAAGATGGAAAGAGATAGAAAAAAGAAAGTTTTATGAATTTTTATTTTTCAGTTTGCATTTTCTTTTTTTTTTTTTTTAGCATTTAGCGGCTTCAAAAACTAAGCCGACTATAATATTTGGTATTTGTTTCGATATTGGTTGTGTTTTGATATGATATAGTAGATAATAAAGAATAGTGCAGACCGAATCAGAATGGCAACTCATAATAAATCACACCAGAACAACTTGTCAAACATTAGAATTGTTTTTCTTAGAATCTATGAGTATATTACATAAAATTAGAGTATATTACATAAAATATCTTAGAGTATATTACATAAAATTGATTTTTTCAAAACTTTCAGGATTTCAGGATTTAAGAATTTTACTTTAAAAAGCTTTTAAAAAAAAAAAGATTTTTAAAATTAATAATACAACAAAACAATATGCTTTAGTAAAAAGAAAATAATTCCATCTGAAGATCGAAATCAATCACCGAATGACAGAAATGAAGCGACCGTGACTTCAATATAAAAGTATAGTAAGTAATTTAACCTTCTTCATAATACCACTTTTTTTTTTTAACGAAACAATATATTAAAAAATTTTTGGTATTAATGAACAGTTTCAAGATGGGAAGCATCTTTTATTTTCAAATTCAAATAGCATAGTGAAACTTTATAACCCTATAGAGGAAATATTTTTAATGGAGATTGTAATTTTGTCAAAGCTTTTTATAATATAAAAAAATATAAAGTCGTAATTTCTTCATCGCGATTAAAACGGCTTCAGGTGCCAAATCTAAAAAAAAAATGCCAATCTAAAGGTATTCCACATAATAAATTATATGGGATCAGAAACAATCCTCGCTTAATGAGGCCATCTTGTAATATTTTTATAGATCTATTTCCTAAAATATACAAAATTTAATGATCTAGGTCTAAAGATTCGTTTGAACCGTCGTCTTTCTCAATTCTTCTTACCTCAAAAAAAAAAAAAAACCAATATAAAAAAATCAAAATATGTAACTCTATAGCTGTTTACCAATTTAATATATAATAGCTGTAACCAATATAAACTCGGGCTAGAACACAAAAAAATTTATAATACACTTTCTTTTTTTCCCTTTGTTTTTCTAATTGGTTGTAGAGGCCGAAATTTTCATGTTTTTTTTATATATTTTTTTTTTTGGTTTTATTTCTTCTGTTTTAGCGATGATCAAAATGCTTCCAATATCAATTCATGAAATTTTCGCAATTTTTTCTTTCTTTCGTTTATTTTGTTAATTTTTTTTTTTTTTTTTGATGCTTTGATTTAATATTTTATTTTCTTTTCGTGTACATTGATTGCTCTGGTAGACTTTCTAGGTGTCAAGAGAGAAGAACAAGTTTTTATTTTTGTTTTCTTTTAAAACGAACCACCCAGAAGTAAATGTATCCAGAAAATTCCAAAAAAAAAAAAAAAAAAACAACAACAACAACAACAAAAGAGAAAGACTAAAAAATAAAAATTAAAAAAAAAAAAAAAATGGTCTCATAACAATTACTATAATAATATGTAAACGTGTGTGTTTATGTATTTTTAAATTTCATTCATTTTTCCTGGAAATTTTCTGTCGCAAATGATAAAAAGAAGAAGAAAATTGCCAATCGAATAATGCCCTCAATGCATTATACACAATAAGTATACTAAAATGAGTTGTACTCTCGTACTTGTAATGTATCAGGAAAAAAAAAAAAAAAAATAAAAATAAAAAACCTAAGAGATATTTATGTTTAAAATGTGTTTTAAAATGAATTGAAATGAATTGGATTTTCATTTATAAACATAATATTTATAATATCATGATCATGTGGTTTTTTGGCGCACTTTATTATTTATTAGTGGGTGTTTTAATAATAATCATGATGAATATTGATTAAAAAGTTATAGTTAAGTATATAGAATAAATATTTCAATTATTTATTAAAAAAAGAATTCTGTGTACATAAGAATAAAAATAGAGAAATAAACAAGCGGATTAATATATAGTTATATCTGATTAACTTGTATGACTAATGTTAACTATATTGACGCAGAATTGAACTATTCTTCAAAAGTATTTTATATTATATAGTGATAATTACGAATTACCGGGTACTAGTGGGTAACAATACATCTTGAGTACATCTTGAGATGAGTATTTTCTACAAAACAGAGTCCATAAATTGAATAGAGGAAGCGATGGAGGACACTTTTCGTTACTTTCTTTTTGAATATCTGATCCCAGCTAACATCAGACAAAAAACATGGAGATCACCTACTTTCACAGACATAAGCGATAACTGAATTAACTGGATTAACTGTATAAACGGTATAAAACACAGTTAGGAGACTACGAGAAAATGATATGAACACAGTATTGACTATGCGCTATTGCGCTAAGATACAATTCTAAAAAGTAGCTAAGTAATCCAACGCACCAACAAAGTTATTCTATTTAAAAACAGATTGCTGTTAGTCACGCACGACTTTTTAACCACCGCAAATAATGTCAACATATGTATGTAAAAACCAATTGTGATATCCTTCTTTGGGAAAAAGTATCTTGGGCAAGCAAAAATGTTAAGAAATCTTAATACTAAAAATTTTCTCCAGACAAGTTACCTTTCTGTCTTGACTTTACTTTAGGTTGTGAAGTATGTATGGATATTATTTTACCTGTGACATTTAAACAGTGGATAAAAAATATCAGAATCAGATTTCGTAAAGAAATATTCTTACTGCTGAATAAGTTAATATAATAGACACAGGAAAATTTTAAAACTCTTTTAATTACAAAGAAAATAAACTTCAGTACTGTAGGAAGCACTTTTTTTTCTTAAAGAGCAGAACTTCTTTTTAAATAAAATAGGTAAATTTCGTTCGAATACGATATCTATTGTTATTGTATCTTTTATAATATCCGATCATTTGAATATTATCTAAATTTTTGTTAAGTTTAAATGTGATATAGTTTTCTTCTTACAAATTCTTACAAACATAAGTTAGTTCCTTAGACTAATCTTTAAATAATATAAATATAATAAATAGTTTATTCTGGCTCACCTCTGACAAAGAAAATAGAACACTTCATATATTCACTGATATGCTAACCAATATCAAATCATTTTTAACAGCATATTTAATAGTGAAGCAACTGCAGGGTGAAAATATGTCTGTGCATTATAACGTTATACCTAATTAAATTTTTGAGTGCTAAATACTGTATATTTTGGTACTATGCAATTCGGCATAATACAGTTTACTATTTTCTATAATTATGACCTGAACAATGTTTAACATCTTTAAAAATAAAAAACGGAAATTTGAAGAAAAAAATTAAAGAGTATTATTTTCTAACAACGATTAATGATCCTTGATCCTTTATATAATTTTTTGTTTCAATCATTATAAGGTGACCAATTAATAGTAGACGAAATTTAAAAATGTGGTTAGATTGATTATACCTCAAAAAAAAACCTAATAATATTCTAGGAATATAGAGTCTGTACTTAATTTAAAAAGTAAAAAAATAAATTTCAAAGAAAAATAGTCGTGGGAAAAAACTATAACATTCTATATACATTACCATGTATTTGAAAGAAAATGTTGAAAAAACAAAGTGAACAATGAAACTTCCAATATTCTTTTATTTTGCCTCTAGAAAAAGATAGTTTTTTTTTTGTTTTGATTCTTTTTTGAACTAAATTCAGATTAATTAACTTTTCGATTAATTTAAAAATTCAATATAGATATACTGAGAAAAGAAAAATTAGAGCACTGCCTAAAAATACATGTATTCCAATTAATTTAAATTCAGTTATAAATTTTAAAATTTGACAAAACAATTACAATTTATCCTCACATTTATGTATATTCAGATTGGCTTTTAAAGGGACTTCTATATATATATATATTTTTTTTTTGTGCTTCTCATATATACATATATTTTCCCAAAATCAAAATAAATGTTGTTTTCTTTTGTAAAAAAAAAAGTAACCTATAACTTAATCATATATAATTACTTATCATAAATTCTTATTATCACTAATTCTATAGTTTGAAAGATTTTTTGTTAACTGTATTTAAAAGTGTTATCCCGCATTATAATTAAAGAATTAGTTTTAGCCGCATAAGAAGAAGAACGGTTTAACTTTAAGAATTTTACCTAAGACAAAATGAAAACAGAAGAAAAAAAAAAAACAAAACAATCAAGCAAAGACAAGAACCATGAAAGCGCAAACAAAAAAAAAATTTCAAATTGATTGACAAACAAAAAAAAAAACAAAATTAAATTGTTGGCAATATCCTGTTAATCATAACTCTCTTTTTTTTTTTTTTTTTTTTTCAAATTTAATTTTTCTTTAAGTAACTGAACGTTTATAAACCATGAAAAATAAAATTTATGCTCCCATTTTTTCACTTTTTTTTTTTTTTTCTGTTTTGTTTTTTTTTTTTTTTGATTATTTGATAAAATTTTATGGGACCAAATCATGTATTCATAAACTTTTACTTCTCGATTAAATTTCATTAACTTCATTTTCATTTAATAAAACATAAAATTAAAAATAATAAAAGAAAAAATAAAAAAAAAACTTTTTTTTTAAATTTTAAAACCCGCGTAACCCTTTATCAGTCATATTAACTGTCGTCATCGGTTTTCACATATACATTTTGGTAAACCAACGACAACATATTAAATTGTATTTGTTTGTTGTCGTCTTCATCATCATTTTTATCAACGTGGTCATCGTTGTTGTCGGCCAACTGAAACAGGCAAAAAACAAAAAAAAAAAAAAATTGTAATCATTATCCAAACACTCAAACCCTAGTTTAAAAGAAGTGACTGAAGCGAATAATTTAAATTCAAAGAAATAATAGTGAGACTTTAGTTGGTCTTTTTTATATTAGGATACTTATGCTATGTTTTTTTTTTTTTTGAGGAATGAGGATAAAACAAAATTTTTAACTTTCGAATTCGGCATTTTTAGAATAAAGTATTAATAAGACTCTATACTTTCTAATATTATTTTTGTATCTTTGGTTCTGCTTTACCTCATACTACTATATGCCATTCAATTAGTTTTTCTAGGGATATTTCCTGTAAAAGGAGAGCAAAAAAAAAGTAAATTTGGAACTAGATAAAGTTTTGGACCTATAATATTTAATAAGGTCTGCTAATAATACAGATTTTGAAAAATTAAAATGAATAAAGTAAGAGTAAATTGTGAGAGATTAAACTAGAGAAGTATTGAATATTTCGAAACTTCAACATCAAGAATTCATCTAAATCTTGAAGTAATATTATATATTGCTGTCGGTAATTTAAGTTTCTAATATTCAAATAAAATGAATTAAGTAAATATGTCATCAAAACTATCTTTATCCTCTTCTTTCTGCGCGTTTCGGATGTTTGCCAACATGAAGACAATTTAGATTTTGTTTACAGCTGGTCTAAACATTAATCTGATGCTTTTGTTGAATCATTGACGTAAATTTTAAAGCCAAGATATTTTTCTTTTACCCGGACTTCGCCTCTCTCTATTTTGTCTTCAACTAAACTCAATCTATAAATCTGTATTATTAGCAGACCTTATTAAATATTATAGGTCCAAAACTTTTTATCTAGTTCCAAATTTACTTTTTTGCTCTCAACGTTTTGTCACAAATTCTTGAAATTATTTTAATTATTAGAGTAATATTATAAAAGTCATACTAGTTTCATATCTCTATCTCAGTTTTATAACTAATATAAATCTGGCGAGTCTAAGCATAAATTTTTATAGAGCAGTTTATAAAGAAGCACGGCGTTTATTAACCTTTTCTTAACTTTGTTTTTCTTCACTGTTATTATTTATTTTCGCTTTTTTTTTATTTTGTAGTTTTTGATTAAGTTTTTTAACTCCAATTTTTTAAGGGCTTGCTGTTTTTTTTTTTTTATTTTTACTTTTTTTTTTTTTTTGGATTGATATTCCAGGAAATTTTCAAAATGCGATCTGATTTGGTTTTCAGTTTATGGTTTACTTTTCGTTTACCTTTTCAGTATACTTATGTATTTTTAATTTTGTTTTTTGTTAGCTTTTGACATGCGTGCAATTTACATAATTTTTTTTTAGTTTTTTTTTGGATTTTTTTTTTTTTTTTTTTTGGAACAATTTGTGCCGCTCTTTCATTCAACCACCATGAAAAGTTGGGTTTTTCCTTAAAAAAATTTTTTTTTAAAAGTAATAAAAAATTAAAGTAAAAACAAAAACTAACTGATGCTTTTAGGTATTAAGTATATGATATGAAAAGAAGTGATTTAAAATAAAACTGCATAAATAATCAATATGAAATAATTTTGCAATTTTCAGTTTTTTATTTTTAATTTTTTTTTCTTTTCTGCTCTTGTGAAAATTTATTGGTAATAGTTGTCATGATGACCCATTGAACATTTTTGGCAATTAAAATTTATTTGAATGGTAAAAAATTTTACACTTAAAATCATTAATTTTAAAATTTGTCAATAATTGAAATGGTATAAACCTTTTTTATTATTAATAATAATTGTTAAATGGAAATATAATGATTTTTTCCATTTTATGACAGTGTAAAACGAAAACACCACCACAGGATTCATTATAATTATCTTATTCACCTTTCCATTTTTGGTGTTACATGATGGTTTTAATATTAAACTACTTTCTAAATGAAATTAAACAAGAGATACAGACCATTGAAGACGTATTTATAGCACATATTCAAAAAATAAAAAGTTTTGGTATACCTATTCAAATGACAGAAGTGTTTATAGCTGATTAATCTTTTTATTCGTCATAACTTGTACACTGACGAATAAGGGTAGAAATAAGGGAATGATACAAACTTGTACACGGTAGAAATAAGGGAATGATAGATGGACAGATGAACAGGTTGAACTAGGAAATTAATCATGTGAAAGGACTGACTATTTTATATCGCAACACCTGTTATGGAACGTTATACGTAAGAACAGTCTTCCAAAATCAAAAATAAACTGATATACAAATATCTATAACTGATGTTCTCTTAAATTTTTTTTTTAATATAAAAGTGCAAAATGTGAGTAGAGTTTTCCTTAACGGAATGAATCCTTATCAATCCCTTCCTTATGAATCGGAATAATCAGAATACTTTTGGTTTTCTAAATTTCAACTCTAAATCCCCTAAATAGTTGAAGTTGCCGAACGATAATTTTAAACAGATTAGATTTAACCAGACAACATTTGATATTTTTAAACAATTAAAATATTTTTTTCTTTATATAACCTCGGAAACATTATTTTTACGTTTTTTTTTTTTGGAACTTGATAAAATCAACCTTTTTGAAAGTACTTCTTTGATCATCAATTTATCTCTTGGTCATCAATTTATTTGTTGCCTAGTATAATATTTTCTTCTTATGACTCTAATAAAATCAACAAAAAAAGTTTCAAGGTACAATACTTTTTTACGACTGGCATAGTGTAAAATAAGACTTTAAAAACACAAACGAAAATTTATCAGATAATTTAGACTCCGAACGGAATAAAGGATTTTGAAAATTTTATTGCATATATTTATTTTAAGTTTAAACAACGTTGCAATTTAATTTAAAATCAGTTGTTTTAAAACAGTTTTGAATTATTGATCAGCCATAACGCAAATGATAGGTCGCAAAAGATTGATGTCCTAAAATGCATATCCTTTAATTTTTTTAATTATTTCTGATTATTTTAAATGATTTTTTTTCTAATATTGTATGTCATTATTTTCGTTAAATTTTTAAAAACTAAATCTGTAAAAAAAAAATTTTATACTGATTGCTTTACAAAGAATTTTTTAAACTACCAGATTATCATTTTCAAATTCGACCTCCCTGATACAAAAAATCGACTATAAAAGATTTCTAAGAAAAAATGAAGAAACAATTTTTATGAATACAAGAAAAAAACCTTCTAATAGTTCATTTGCCTCATTAATGACAATATTTTTCGGTACGTGCTAAAATTTATAGCTTCCTTTTCTTTATTATTATGATTATTATTATTTTTTATTTTATTTTTTTTCCTGTATCTAAATTTTATAGAATATTTTACACCAAAAACAAAAATGCATATAAATAAATAAATCTAATAATATTATAAAAATACAAAAATCGTAAAACTACTGCTTTAATACAAACAAAAATTTATATTATATAAAATTCTATTACACAATTTTTAAACATAAAATTCCCCTTCATATCTTATTATTATATTATATATATATATATATATGTATATAATAAAAAAATATATATATTTATTTCCAACATGTCTAGTGATCCCTTATAAAATACTTGGTATTCGCATATACCGCCATCGTCTACCATTTAATCAACAACTTTATATTATATTATGTATATTGAAGACAATAAGATACCTGACCAAATCATACCAATACCAAAATTGTTTCATAATAAACCCATATATTAAGAAAAAATCAAATAAGATCATATCTTTAGTGATCGTTTTTTTTTTTTTTTGTTTTTTTTTTTTGTGTCAGTGCTGATCATAGCAATGAAGGATCACTAAAAAAAAAAAAATACAATAATCATCATTTTCATAACTCACTGTTATTTTCGATGATCATCATTTGTTTTTTGTTTTGTTTTTTTTTTTTTATTGTTTATGAGAGCCATTTTTATGATCCATTTTCAGACTAAATCATCCTGAGAAAATCATCTTACTTATGCTTTAATGATGCAAATTTTATATATGAATACAAAATATTATATTAGGATATTTTTCAATCTTTCATCGCATTGCATTTTGCCGACATACAAACAAAAAAGATATTTTAGTTTTAGCTTTTTTCTTTTCTTTTTTGATTTTAAAATTTCAACGAACTCTCAATGAAAAGGTCAATAAATTCTAAGAAAAATCTAAAAACAAACTATTATTCACATCGTACCAAACCAAGTCAAGTGGTTATAAAAGAAGCAAAAATTGAGAGAAAAAAAGAAACTTAGCATGAATTTTACCTAAACAATATCGGCAAAATATTTATGTTTTAGCAGATTATTTAAAAAAATCTTTGAAAAATTCCTTTATTAATTTCTATCTGTCCCTCTAACAGTTCGTCCGACAAAAGTTGTACACCTTTTTAGATGTATTTTTGAAAAATTTTGGTTATTATTTTATTCTGCCCCTCCAACGATCTGTTCGTGTCTTTACAAAATTTCTATTTCGCTTAAGGTGAATTTTAAAAAACCTTTAATTATTAGAGTTACTCTCTGCCGCCAACCATCAATCCGTCTGTTCAGTAAATTTCTATACATGGTTTAATATGAAGCAATGAAAGTAAAATCTTCATTTAATCTTGATTTATGCCATTAGAATTCCATTCCGCTGGAACAAGCTTTGAAAACTTCTTAGTAGTATGTCAGAGAGTTCACCTAAATCTTGCAAAAAGAAACTACCAAGATATTTTTCTTGTATAATATTTTTTTGTATATATTTTTTTCCTTGACAGACTGGGACAGGTGCAGAGAAAAACCTCCATATACTCTCTATAGCGTCAATTGCTCTGCAAAACCTACAGTTGAGATCCTCACATACCTAATCTGCTATAGCATATCTAACGATTTGGCGTAAGTAACACATAAAAATAAAACTTACATAATTTACAACTTTTCTCATTTTTGTAAGATTTAATAAAAATTGAAGAAAGTTTTGCTTAATTCGTCACAATTTTTCTTTACATAAAAAGTTTTACAATAATGAGAATAACAAATTTTGATGAAAAAGTATTCCCAAATCCATAATATTCTAAAATATTTTTTATTGTCTATTTAAAAATGTGAGACTGTAAAAAACTTTGGCATTACATGTTCCTATAATATTCATATGTATTAGTTATTATCCTATATAAGTACATTTGTACTGCTACGTATTTTATGAGTTCATGGAAATAAATTTTTTTATTCGTATATTCTTTTGACCTCACACATCATCGTCATCATATTCTCACCCGAAATGATCAAGAAAACGAAATAAATTTTTAAAACTTGAATGAATGAATTCACATTTTTAGTTTTTATTGTATTTTGGTGCTGTTGTTATTATCATTGTTATTGTATATTTGTTATATAAAGTGGTAAACGAGGTGCTAAAGGACTTAAAGAGAAGGAAAATGAAAATACAAACAAAAAATTTTTAAAAATTGATAATCTATATCCTATTAAAGAAAGAAAAAAAATGAATTGGAAGGGAAAACTAATAATTGGTTGCTGTTGTTTTGAAATATCTTGAGGACATTGCTTTCCTTTCCAAAAACAAAAAAAAAAAACAAAAAATTATTTTTTTGCAGTGCTTTTTATCATATTGTGTTAAAGTGAAGATCTCTTGAAAAAAAAAATTGATTTAAATCAACCGGAATTTTCTGACCTGTCCTTTAATTCAACTAAATAACATTTCGATTATTGAGAATGGTTTCTAACAATCATTGAAAATAATTAATATTTTTTTTATTAGACAATAAATAATTTGACTTTATTTAATAATTACGATTCTTTTATCAGCTGTGGTATTGATTCTTTTATCAGGATCAAATGATAAAGAGAAGAATTATTTTCTACTGAAATTGAATCGACTTCTTTCGGGGTATTAATAGTATTCTACTTTAGTATAGATAGATATGCAGCATAGAACTTATCTAATCAATATTTCTTTTATTGAACTTACATAAAGTGACATGATATTTATTATATTGTAAATCTTTGTCAATTTAGGTGTAAACATCTGTTATTCTATAGCTGCTTAGTTACACTTATATCGGTCAGATTTAAATAATACTTGTTTTTTAATACTTGACCACCTGAAGTGCAATCAAATCATGAATGTGCTCTGATTAAAAAAAAAGAAATACGCAAATTCTCTGAGCGCTTATATTTAGAAAGAAACCCTTATCTTAATCTTATTTTAATCGATCATGAAAAATGTTATTTTAATCGATCATGCTCTGCTCTGATCGATAAAGATAAACGTCAATTTTTACAATACATTAACTTATAAATTAATTAACAACATAACAGACAACATATCACTTGGAGGAAATGAAGCATTGCTGTAGAGAAGACTTTAATGCATTGCTATTGTGTATAGTATTCAGATCAATTAATTTTAATTTCTAAACAATCCTCCCAAAATTCAGTAACTTTCCAAATTTCCTTTATTCTTATTCCTTTATTCATATTTTTCCGAATCAGCCAGTCAATCAGTAATTTGTACCATAGGTTCTAATCTAATGTTTGGTTTAAAAACAAGGTGACGTTTGGTTGGCTTAAGTCCTAACACTACCAAAGAGAGTTCGCGCATTAACTTCTTTGATTTCTTTCGAGATTCCCACCTAACTTCGCAAAAGAAAAATTGAAGATCTTTTGTTTCCGGTAAATCTAGAATTTAACATAATATGGTTGAAAGCAGTTGTAATCATAATGATGATGTAGTATATTAGTTATTTAAATTTTTTTCATTTGGAAATTGTTTTTGTTATAACTATGATGATATGATTATGTTGATGTTGATGTTGATGTTGTTTTAGTTTTGATTTGATGACAAATGCAACGTACATACATATATTTATATGTATATTTCCACTTAATGGTATATCTGTTCTCAGGTACCTATTATGATCCTTTGATCAAAACCGATTTTAAAATTTTTTAAATTCTAAATTTTTCTTTTATTTTTTCAAACGTTTTGTTGTTTTTGGTTAATTTTTTGAAGATTATTTTTTTTTTGTTTTCAAAACTTAAAACTTGAATTTTATAATATTAATAGGAGGCGCTGATTTCTCTTTAAAACATCTTTAATCATTTCTGATAATTAGTTCACTGTTGAGGAAGCGAATAAAATCTACCTATAAATGGTATATATATAATTTTTATTGAAAAGATTTCGACAATTAGACAGTATATAATACAAAAAGTTTAGTTGGCCGAGTATTATAGGACTTAAGAAATAAGAAGAACATTATGGTGTAGAGGTTGGCTAATTAAGTTGCGCATGCTATAAGAATACAAATGATCATATAAGCAACCCGAAAAACAAAGGTTTGCTTGTTATATTACTTAATAAGTTCTTGCATTTATTGGTGGTTTTTCATTACAAATTTGTTGACCAAACCTAAAATCTTAAAAAAAATAATCCAAATGTTTTTTCTAATAACACCCCATAATGTTTTTTCAGCACCCCACTAAGACAAATTTGAGTTTTTAATATTGCACAACTTTATGAACCTTGCTATTAGTTAAAACCATCATTTAGAACACAAATTATAACTTTTGTATCCGTTAATATCTGTTAAATTTTAGCAAGAGTGTCGTAACATGCAAAATCAAAATTAGTTCTCCGTTAAAAATTTTTGAATCCCGTTACTATTTGAATATCACCTATTTAGTCAGAAACTAAAATATTTATGGAATTTATTCGGATAATATAATTTTATTTTTTCAGTATTTTGCAGTTAGTACAATTTTTCTTAATTTTTATGTTCTTTGCTTTTTTTTAACGAAGAATTATAAATTACTTAAAAAAATGTAATAAAAATACAAAAACAAAAACAAATAATAAGAATTTAAACAAAAATGGTCCTGATTTAAAAAAAAAAAAATTAAAAATACCAAAAGTATATGAAAACATTGAAATTCTTAGAAGGACTTGGGATATTCTAAAAAGATCAAAAAAAAAAAAGAAAATGCAAAAAAAAAAAAAAATTTTTTTTTTTGTTATTTTCAAATTTATTGAATGTTTTTATGTGCGCCTTTTTTACGAAAAAAATTTCAATGAACTGAAAAATATGTGGGAATCCGTTAATAAAAAACAAGCAAAAAAACATAAAAGCAATAATGAAAATGAACTGAAATGGAAAACAAAACAAAAAAAATAGCATAAAACAAAGAATTATCAAAATAATTTTAAATAGAGATAGAACCTCTTATAGAATTTTTAATTTTTTGGTACATTTTTTTCTAAATTGTACTATATTTCATAATATGTATACAGTATGGCGTTTTGCTTGAATCTGATATAAGGAGGTGTCCGATTATTTAACCGAAAATTATTTTCAAGTCTAGACCTTATGTTTTCAAGCCAAGTGAGACATTAAATTTTAATTTTCCCTTCAAAAGCGTTTCAAGAAAAAGATGAATTTTCGCTTAAAATTTTCGAGAATAGACGAGTGGAAAAACATCAGGAACAAATTTCCTAAGCAGATTGAAACATTTTTTTTAAATTTTATTTAGTTAGCTACCTATAAAATAAAAATTCTTAATGAACAGATAAAACCACATAGACATTTTTAAATAGTTAAATTATAAACTCGTACTTGTTTTTGTTATCTAATCAACAATGTAAAAAGTCCCATCCCTAAAAATTAGTTTTTAAAAGAATTTTGATCTCCGTAGTGATACTGCAGTGAATATCCTTTTTGATTTAAAATCTTCGGTATTTTAGATACACATACATATACATATATTATATTCATATACAATATATATATATAAAATTTGCTTCATTTGTTTATCCATTTAGAAGATCTTATGAATGAAATGAATGAAAAATACTTAAAAATTTTCGTTTTATAAACAGAGGCGGCGGCGACTGCTACAGTACATATTTTTGGTTATAATTTTTTTTGTTTTTTTATATTTGGTGTTTTATTTTATATTTTTCTTTTTTTTTAAATTATTGGGAGCAAAAATGTGAGAAACTTAATAATAAAAATATTCTTGGAAATAAAAATTAAAAAATATCTTTGATTTCCTTTCTTTTGTTTTGTTAATTTTTCAGTTTGAATTTTGGTTTCGCAGATAAAATAATTTAAGATAAGAATCGAAAATATAAAAACAACGAAACAAATAATAATATTTTTTTATTAGCTGCTCCTTATTTGAAAAATTTGGCGCCTTTTAATATGTTGTCTTTTTTTATGTACATATTCATATGTAAATATTTTTATGTGTATATATGTATATATTTTTTATTAATTTGTTTTTTATTTTATATATTTTTAATTTTGAAACCTTGTTCTGTTGTATATGTTACAGAATGCCATAGAGAATTTTTATTATACAATTTAAAATTTGTTGAAATAAAAACTTTAGATTTAGGGTATAATATGGTTTTATTGAATTTTAGATAATAATATTTATTATTTATACTTATATTACTTAATTAATTTGTTTATTTAAAAAAAAGTCGTTTGAAACGTGAAACATAATAAATATGTATTATAAAAGATTCAGCGAAAAGCTCCCGACGTCAAAATTCCTATGGGACTCATTAAAAAAGCCATTACTGTACTCACTACTGTAAGACTAAAGTTCCATAAACAAAAAATCAAAAGTCCTATAAAAGTGAGCTAAAAATCTCATGAGACTTTTGACTCACTTCAACAGATCAGATGTTTCAATAGTAAAATGTTTTTATTTAAAAATATCTAAATGTGTACATATTGTATGAATGTATATGTATGCTAGATTCTGAATTTGGAAAGATTTTTTAGTGGGTTACGAAATCGCTTTTTACCGAATTTTATAGTGATTGTTACCGCTCTTGCTAGAAAACTTATAAATATTCAGGGAACTCCTGATTTCGTTACCAACTTCAAATCCTTTGTGATTCGTCTTCTCGCATATACACATAGATACATATTCTGCAAAAGGCATATAATTTTAATTTTTTAACTGACTTTAAAATTCCTCATAATGAAAATGTTATATATACTTTTTGGATTCATAAAACAAAATTATCTTATCTGACCAATGGTGCAGTGCGTAAGTCACCGGTCGTTCAGGCGAAAGGTCTCGAGTTCAAACCCTGGTCAGGTCAAAAATAATATATATAAAATATAATAAAATAATCTAAACAAAATATTAAATATAATTATAATTGAATACTTGTACCGAGATGGCCCACATGCTAAAGGCAAAAGGGTCCTAAAAATATTGGCAAATATTTATATCTGGACTATACATATAATATAAAAAAAATAAGAAAATTATCTTATTCAGATTTTTGATTGCAAAATTCATTTTTATTTCAAAGAGTCGTTTGACTCACTTTAATTAGCCAAAAGACCCATTAAAAACACCAGAAGTCCCTTTCTTTGCAATGAAACAGAAGTCGCATGACATTTCTGGCTCATTGAAATGAGATAAATAGCAAATAATTTACCTGATATAGAGCAATAATAGATTTAGAAGGCTGAAACAAACAAAAAATTACATGAAATGTTAGGGGGTTTAGACATAATTTTTTAAAAATCTTAATTTCCAATATAATTTGCGATCTTTTGTTTTTCATGATTATATTTTTTGTTGTAATATTTTGTTTATTATTTTTACAACGTGTCCGAGTAACTGTCATATTTTGACACTTAATTAATCTAGCCATCTGCAATTTTATGAAAGATGATTAAGTTTTATGGTAAAAATTTGAAACTTTTGTGAAATTTGGTTGGTTCGGGAGAATTAGTTCGTTTATTTAGATAAATTTACATAAATATATATCAGTACTTAATTAATTCAAACATCTGAAATTTCTTAAAAGATGATTAAATTTTATAGAAGCAGCATTATATATTTCTGATCATACTTATTTAAAAATTTTAAGTTTTTTATTTTCACATGCACTTCTTTAAAATTGTTGCAGTTTCCATTAATTTGCAAAAAAATAATAGAAGAATAATAAATATAATAAATATAAAAATATATGACTGGTAATATAAACATAATTTATTCAAATTCTTTCAATAATGACTTATATGACAATTCGCCTATTTGACAATTCAAATAGAATTAGAATCGGTGGTTCTGAAATAAAATTTACATTTTAAATTACATCGAACATGTCAAAATTTTGTTTTATTACATTCACACTATCTCTTTTTACATTTGACACACTGAATTGAGCGAAAAACCAGCGATTTGAATTTTAATAGATGAAATCATCAAAGAACTAATTTGGAGAACAAATTTTTTTTTGATGTTAATGGGACGTTCCACACGAGTCGTATCCTCTTTCGTTATTTTTTACTTTAACTTTCGTTTCATTCCCTCTTGTCTATAAAAACTAAATTTGTGGTGTGGATTTTTGGAGTAATTTTTTAAACCCAAAATTTTAGAGTTTAAATTCAAGTCCACCAACATAAACAAAAAAACAAATAAAAATTCATCATGTTGACATAGTGTGAACGCGGCTATTGATCATATTAACATTTAAGACTTGATCATATTAGCAAGAAAACTATACTATACATATCAAAAATAAACTTTGTGAAAGAACATTTTTTTGTATAATGCTATATATTAAGGAGATACAGCCCATCAAAATTGATAAAGACCTTCTTGAAAATGTATTTATATGAAGTTCTACTGAATATTCGATAAGAAATTTATTTAGCATACTATAAACTTGCAATAAAGTTTTTAGCATTTTTAGCACATTTTTTCAAAAACTTTTTAAAAATATTGCTTATTGGTTACACTCTATCCATTGTCTGTTTGCAAAACTTTTACACTGCTTAAGATATAACAATGAAATTTTGAGGAGATGAGTCTCTTAAAATATTTAATCTTGTATAGAACAACATTTTTATGTAATCCTCATTTTCATTTTATGTAAAACTCATTTGTGCATTCATCCTGAAATTTTGAAAAATTCCTATTTTATTTCAATCAAAAACAAAAGTCAAAAATAAAGCTCTGAGATTATGGTTTTTACATGAGTGCTAACAAATTTTCTAAATAATATAAGGTTTCTTTAAAATTGAAGAAAGTGGGTCTTTATTTTTCACAATTTTTTCTTATATTTAAAATTCTAAGAAAATTTACAAATTGTGCAAGACAAAATCTATTCTAAACTATTTGTATTGTTTTTTGGAAAATGTGCGCTATTAAAAAGCGTTGGTTTTTTTTCTACCACATTTTATTTAAATTTTGTGTTATATGATAGCAACATTTTGAATACTCCCTATCTCTGATACAATTTTAGTTATAGCCTCGAAATTTTGAAGATATATCTTAAGAATTTAAGGATAAGTTACCTGAGGAAACATTTTTGTACTTTCTTCATCGTTTAAGAGATTATACGCGGTTCAAAAAGTAGAAATTTATTATTCGTTTTCAATATCTGAAAATTAGGAATCTTTTGCAAATTTTTCAACAGGTTAAAATGCAAAAAAATAAATCTCAAACAATATCTTTTTAAATAATAAACTTATAATTTATTTATTTACTTTAACTATAAATTGTTATCGGTAAAAATTTGATTAAACTCTATTTTCTTATTGTTTCAATTTTGTATCCATAATATAAACTAAAAAATTATAATAAAACTATAAAAAATTGATTTTCATTCAAATTTTTTTTTTCCTTTCATTTTATGATTTAAATTGTTGTTTTTTTTTTTTGTTTTTTTTTTAAATCTAAAAATTAATATGCATAATCGTGTCTTTCAACAACATTGGATCCTCATTAAAATCAGAGCAATCAAATTTAACGTATATAACCATTATATATAGAAACAATAATAACGATTAAAAAAAAAAAAAAAATCCATTGAATATTCCACTTACCTTATTAAAAATTCCAAACATTTTCCTTTTCTTCCACACTATAATTTTTGACTATTTCTTCATTTTTCTTTTCCTTAATCGTTATAATATTAGAGTCGTGTTTTGGTAGTGTTGGTTTACTTTATAATGTCATAAATACTTGAACACAATAATTACAATTGGGTCGGTGACTGGTTAGCTGGACTTATAGACCAGAAAACCAACAGAAAAAAAAAAAAAACAAAAACAGAAAAAAGTTTCACATAAATTTTATGAGAGAAAAAATTTCAAAATTTTAACATTTTTAGTATTCCAAATATTCAACAATCACTGTAATAAAAAATAAAATTTAAAATTAAAAAATTTGTAATATAAAATGAAAAGAAAGTTATTTTTATGATATTTTTTTAATTTATTTTAATGTTTCTAAGAAAATATATTTTGTGTTTTATTGAAATTTTAAACATTTGTTTTTTTTTTTTTGTTTTGTTTCAAATTCATGATAATTTTAAATGATTTCATCGTTTATTTTATGCAAATAGTTTATCAAAAATTAATTGATTCAATTTTTCTTAAAAATTTTTAAATATACGATCAATAATGTCTTAATAAATAAAACAAGGTAGAATATAAACCAACGGTTTTTAAAAGCGCACATTTCCAAAACTAAATACAAACTGTTTAGAATTGTGACTTGCACAAAAATTTGAAAATTTCATGTAATAAGAAAAAACGTGAAAATAGGACATTTTTGAAATTTTGAGGGGCCGTAAGTCCGGAATCCTTTATAACTAAGAAAAACCGTTAACACACGTAAAAACATATTATTGAACCTTTAATTTTCATGTCTTACCTTTTTTACAGGTGCCTAAGTTACAGGTGTCTAAAAATAGCAAATTTTCAATTTTTAAGCCCTAATAGTTCATAAACAGGGGGTGGTCCAAAAAAATTTCTGAGTAAACTTATACTAATTCTAAAAGTTCTTTCTTGCCTCAAAATTTCAAGCCTCTATCTAAAAGCGTGCCGGAGTTATGAAAGTAGAAAAATCATGCAAAATTTGGTTTTCACATAACGGTAAATTTAAATACTAAATTTAAAAAAATTGTTCAGATTGAAAAAATCTTAAGCAGAACATAAGATATATGCATTTAAAAATAAGGCTTTTTCAAAGTTTGAAGGGCTGTAGCTCCGTAATGGATGGGTCTACATGAAAAAGTTGTTCCACAAAATTATTTTTTTTATGAGACCTAGCCATGGTTAAAATGTTTTTTCTCTATCTTTAAGGGTGTAGAAGTTTTATAAACAGACGGACGAACGGTCAGAGTGAAACTAATAAGCACATTTTTTCAAATTTTTTTTGGAAATGTGCTAAAAATTGTCTTAAAACGTTAAACGATTTTAAAGCAACGAATTATTTCTATATTTTAAAATTCTTATGATTTGTAAAAATTCAACAACATTTTCAACTTTTCCGTCTCAATAAAACATGGATTTTTTACTCCTTAATCAATAAACATGAATTATGCAATTTCTTTTTCTGCCTAACTATCTAATCATACTGCGGAAACAAAAAGGCTCCATTATTTCACTATTTTGGCTCCGATAGCATTTAGACTTAGTTAGTATAAACCTCAAACTACAAAGAGAACTTAAAATTTTTCGGTGTTTCTTTTAAAGACTTTCACCTCTCTTAGACAATAAAAAATATATATTAATTGTTGCTTTTAAAAAATAGTTTTTTTTATATCTAAAATTCTTCAAATCTTAAAATTATTTACTTGTTATGCTAGTAATAATAATAATATTAATAATAATAATCCAGATAATAATAATCAGTAATAACAATGGATCTACCTCATTGTTCCCCTTAGAATCCTACTACGTATGTTTTCTACTCCTTGTCCTATCCTCATCTATCCATTACTCTCTTAGCCAATATATTGCGTTAATAGTTAGCAGTTTCATCCCATTATATTGGCTAAAGGGGAAGAGAGTTTAATCCGTAAGAATTTAACACTAAGAAAACCATTGAGTTTAAGACTGCGAGAAATATTCTGTTTAAGAAGAAAACATCACAATGATCTAGTTCTTCAAACTTTTCAACATTTCTCTGGTTATATTAAATTTTGTATTTCTTCTAAATTTTCAATTATAATCGAATTTTTAATCTAAATACATACTGAAAACGTTTATTTATTTTTTATTTTGCAATTTATACCTATACAATACTTCAATAATCAATTTACTGAAAGAAAGGTAAAGCTGTACGAGAAAAAAGATTCATGTCGCTATTAAAAGATTTAAAACAAAAATTTCTCTTTAATTCAGTTATACTGAAAAAGAATTGATTAAAGAGTTTCAGTTCAATTTAACTCTGAAATACAAAATCATATATTGTCTCACACAACACAATTAAAAACAAATCTCAAGAATTACAAATACAGTTTACGATCTAATCTTATCATTCATATATGTATATAAAAAGCTACCGCATCAATTAGATTGACCAAACCTTCTAACTCCTTTGGAAAAAAAAAGAAAAAACTTTAATATAAAACAGAAAATCAACACTCCATCAAATTAAAAAATTATAAAACCTATTAAAAGTGTACATCTTAAATAAATTAAAACAGTTTTTTTGTGTTTTTTCCGTTTTTAAATTTTTCTTTATTTAATTGATCAATTATTTATCTATACTATATATTTAGGTATACATAACAGAAATTATACATTCATTCCGGACATAACATATTATATAAAAATCAAAAAAAAAAAAAAAAAAAAGAACATCCTACTCCATAACCATAATTGGATAAACCTTCAATCCATTTTACCATTTTATAAACTTTCATTTAATATTGGATAAAATGCTAAAAAATTAACAAAATGAAATCTCAACAATGCAACTTTAAGTACATACAACAAAACAATATCCAATTGTATGAATATACATACATACATAATATATGGATGTGTATTATATAGATGAATGATGATAAAAAAAAATTTAACAATTAAATTGTGCCTAGCCGCCCGCTTAATTAAACAACTCAGAGATTTCGATTTTTTTTTGTTTTTTGTTTTTAATTGAATCTAAAAAAACAAAACAATCATTTTTATTCCATTAATAAAGAATAAGAAAAAGTATAAAAGAATGTTTCTGTGTTCAAGTTAGACATCATTCTTCATCTTCAATGTATTTCAACATTATTTTTATAATGCATAATATATTACATGTATAGTAGCAGCACCAAAAATAACAGCGGCAGAAACAGCATAAACGATAATCAACCACTAAACCAAAACTATGCACATTGTGGAGCATAAATAAAGAAATCAAAAATCAAAAAATAAAAAACAAAAAAAAAAAAGAAGAAAACGAAAAAGAAAACTAATCAAAAATTGAAAGAGAAAAAATATCAGTGTAGAAAAAAAAGCACCCACACGTACATTTCACCATTAATGTTGAATATTAACGTGTAATGAACGTAAAATTTCTCATATTTTTTAAAATCACAAGTATATCTCATCATTATTATCATCATCCTTATCATCATCATTTGATATCCGTTTTTGTTTTATTAAATTTTTGTTGTTGTTATTGTTGTTGTTGTTGTTGTGGCAATAGCCATGAATGAAAAACAATTTAGCTGCACACTCTGGCGGATTAAATGAATTAATAAACAATTGTACTTATAATTTTCAAAAATTTGATTATAATAATATCAAATACATAATATATATATATAATATATAGGTATGTACATAACATATATTTTAAAAATGAATGATTTACGTTGAAGTTATATTGACAATCATACTACATATTATATACATACTATACATATACATATATACTATTATGTTAATGTTGTCGGACGTCTAACAAACAATAATTTCT
This sequence comes from Poecilobothrus nobilitatus, assembly GCA_947095535.1. Taxonomy (NCBI): domain Eukaryota; kingdom Metazoa; phylum Arthropoda; class Insecta; order Diptera; family Dolichopodidae; genus Poecilobothrus; species Poecilobothrus nobilitatus. The sequence goes on from OX352774.1 coordinate 33,610,128, forward strand.
AATGAGATTGTTTACTTTTTTTTTGTCTTTGCTATAGTTATTACTGCCGATGTTGATGGTGATATTTTTTTTGCTTTTAGAAAGGACAGGCGAAAATTCATTCAACTCTGATATTATGAACTTTTTAGCACATTTCCAAAAAAAAATTTTAAAAAAATGTGCTTATTAGATTCACTCTGTCCGTCCGTCTGTCAGTCCGTCTGTTTACAAAATTTCCACACCGTTAAAGATAGAGAAAAAAAATTTTAACAATGGGTAAGTCTCATAAAACAATTAATTTTGTGGAACAACTTTTGTAGCCTATCCACTACGGAGCTACAGCCACTGCCACTCAAACTTTGAAAAAGCCCAATTTTTCAATGAATATATCTCATGTTCTGCTTAACATTTTTTCAATGTGAAAAATCATTCGACAGGTATTTTTTTTAACTTTGTAAATTAATATCAAAATTATACATTTTTTTGTTTAAATTTAGTATTTACTGTTATGTGAAAACCAAATTTTGCATGATTTTTCTACCCTCATAACTTCGGAACGCTTTAAAATAGAAACTTGAAATCTTGAGGGCAGAAAGAACTTTTAGAATTTGTATAAGTTTACTCAGAAATTTTTTTTGAACCACTCCCTGTTTATGAACTATTAGGGCTCAAAAATTGAAAATTTGCTTATTTTTACGTGTATTAAAAGTTTCTTTTAGTTGTATAGGGTTCCAGAGTAACAGTCTCTCAACATTGATCCCATTTTCAGATGTATATATCTCAGGTTCTGTGTAACAGTTTTACAATCTAAAACCGATAGAAGACCGAAAATTTTGTTACTTCATAACGCAATATCAAAATTATTCAATGTTTTGTAAGTTACTATTTAAATATACCATTATGTGAAAACTACATTTTGCATGAAATTTCTTTTTTTATAAGTCCGACACGCCTTTAAATAGGAACCTGGCTCAAAAATTGAAAATCTGCTATTTTTAGGCACTTGTAATTTAAGCACTTGTATGTACAAATTGTTCTTTGGTAAGACATAAAAATTGAAGCTCTGGTAATATATTTTTACGTGTGTTAATAATTTTTCTTAGTTATATAGGGTTTCGGCCCCTGAAAATTCTTACAGCCCCTCAAAATTCCAGAAAAATCCTATTTTCACATTTTTTCTTATTACAAACAAATTTCTTAAATTTTATCTCTTAAATTTTCAAATTTTTTTCACAAAAGTCACAATTCTAAACAGTTTGTATTTTTATTGTATTTGTATCATATTGTATTTTGTCTTTTTGAAATGTGTGCTTTTAAAAACCGTTGGTTTATATTCTACCTTGTTTTATTTTTTTTCTCACATTTTTTTATTACTGTAGATTTATCCTTTTTAGTCACTTGTCTCTTGGTTTAACTAGATACAATTACGAGGAAATTTATACAGACAGTTCAATTCCATTTAACCATTCAAGTATTCAAACGATAAAATTCATCATATGAATATCAATTTTTTTTTTGTAGTCCTAACACAAAAGAATTTATCTATAGATACCTATATAAAAACTTATTTGAAAAATGAAATGACCTCGAAATAATATGATTATTGTTGGATATTTTTTGAAGGAATTAAATATACATACATATATTTAAACCTCTATAATATAACTGATGTTTATAATTGCAATTATTAACTGTAAAAACATTTTTGTATTACTTTATATTATAATGTGCACATATACATATGTATGTATGTATACATTTTGATGTTTAATGGTATAACATACATATAATATTATTATATAGGTTGTAGAAGTATAGAAGTGATGATTGAATAAAAATCATCTATTTATGGTTGTATTAATAAAATATGAAAAATGTAAGTGACAGAAGAGTGGGAAGTAGAGATATATCTATGTATGTAGTATGTATATTGTACATAGATTAAGTTTTAAAAAAAAAATTTTTTCATATTCATTTTCTACCAATTTTTTGGTTAAACGAAATGTGAAAAAAATAAAATATGATGTGTTTGTGTTCAATTTGAATGAACAGCTATTATTTTAAAAATGATGATGATGATAGATAATAATAGTGATTATGATTGATATTACAATCTATATACATACATATATTATATGATCTCTATAATAGAATGTATTGAAATTTTCAATGAATTCATATAGAAAATTCAAGACTTATAGTGTCCTCCTTAGATTGAATGTAACAAAAAAAAAAGAAAAACAAAAATACACAAAAAAAAAAGTAGAAAAATTTAAAAAACAAAAAAAAGTGTCAAAAAAAAAAATGAACAATTTTGTGGGTAGTAATGGTTAATATGGTCCAAAAATTTTATTGAAGAATTAGGCATGATAACCACAATCAATATATACATTTTATGTATGTATTTATAAACCTCTAACAAATATATATACCTACACACACAATTGCTGATAAATTTTAAATTGTTATTAAGGAAAAATGTTTTAAAGAAAAATGTTTTTGTTTTGCTATTTTTTTTTTTTTTTTATCAATCATTTGTAGTAAATGATAAGGATTTTGATGATGATAATGATAATGATGATGATTATGATAAAGATGATTGCAATGTATTGTTGATAAATTGAAGTATAATGAAATTTTTGAATGAATTTTCAAGTAGTATTACAAAAAACCAATTAAGATGTAACTAAGCAAAATAATTGAATTGTTATTCAAAATAATTGACATTTTTGTATTAATGATTGTTATTTTTGTTCCTATACTCGTATAATACCTATGTACTATGTAATTTAAAATTTAATTATTTTTGTTCGCAGTAATATTTTGAATAAAGAAAATAGAAAAGGAAAATAATAAGAGGTATGATCTAATTATATGTACATACATACATACTATAATATTGGAAGGAAATAGTTTTTAAATTGCTTATTAGTAGATACCTAAAAGTACCTACTACCTATTTTGTAATAATAGGTTTTAGGTACTTGTTATTAATAAATTCATTCAATTCGCGAAAAAAAAAATAATATAAAAGTAAAAGAAAATCAATAAATAACTTAAAAATGATTGTGTATAAAGTGTCAAAATTCAAAAGAAATATTTAAAATATAATTAAAAGTAATTCAAAATTAATTTTAATATAAAACAAGCACATACTTAATTAATGCAATTTTAAAAATATTCAAATAATCCACATCCCTTAAGATGTAATTTGTTGACCGGGTCAATTCCTCTGTAGAAAAATTCTCTTGTTTCTCTTGTTTTTTATTCCAAATAATGGTAACCTAAATAAACTGCAGTTACGAATCTTAAACTAAACGTGAATTAACATATTTTGTTTGTTATTGATGAAGACTAAACTAACGCATCAGTAATCATTAAACTTTAGGTTCGTAGTGTGCGTTTAAAACGTAAAAAAATCTATTCAGTCAGACTTGGTGTTAAGTTTCCATAGGTTTATGCCACGATAATATCACTCCGATGGAAAAAGAGCTGAAAGCTTTTCAGATCCATGTCAGAGAGTTTAGCTAGATCTTATAGAAAATGAAAAAAACTCGAATAATTCCGTATTTTCCTTGACAGACTGAGGAAAGTTCAGAGAAAGTACCCCACACTCTCAATCTCGTAAATTCCTCTGCAAAATCTACAATTAAGATTTACGTGAATATCTAATTTTCTAGCATGTATGCCATATTTAATCATCTAGCACGAATGCCATACCTAATCTTCTTGCATAATCTTCTGCAAAGTATGCATTTGGATCTAGTATACACTCAAATTCGGCTAGCAAGATCTGTTTGTACTGTAAATTGTACTACACTGTGAAATACTTTTTTGAATAAAAGAAAAACTTGTTTTGGCGTTAACAAAAATGTGGCTTTAGCTTACACTAGTATAAATTTTCCATAACGTTTCCTCAATAAATAAAATTTCCCTGAGATTGTTTCAGCTTACTTTAGTACGCAAAAAAAAATTGAGATTTTATTCTTTTCCTCGATTTTTGTGTCGACGATTATAAAATAGGTATTTATACTTGCCCGAAATTAAAATAAAAGAGCTTACAATAGATAATTTATATAACAAATTTTACAAAGAAGCAAAAATTTTGTATAAATTTGAAAGAATTAATTTTGCAAAAAAATTATGAAGAAAAGTGACACTTGCAAATCTTAAATATCCTTTTTGTTTAAACTTTTAGCTTTAGCTCCTAATTTTGGCGTATATTCGATCCATTAAATTAAACTTATAAGAATCTCTAAAAAAAAAATTATATTATTCGTAATATAACTTATATATTTCGTAATGCATATTTCCAAATTTAAGCATTTGAGATAGAAACCTCCGAAGCTGTCAAAAAAATAATTCCGATTTTCGACTTGATTTTGCTTGCTGATCAAATTTATAAACATTTTCTAAAATAAGCGATACAATTATCATAATAGATAATAGCTTCTGATGTTCTTCTCGATTTTAATTATTTTATTCTATAGGTTTATTTAAAGAGAACTTTCTAACATCTAAAATAAATATTACTCAGCGTCATAATTTTGAGTACAAAGTATGTGAATAAATATTTTAGGCTTAAGGATTTTTTTGATTTTTCTGCAATGCGAGCCTTAATTTCCTGCATATTAAACGTCGATTTCTTTAAAAAAAAAACACGTAATATAATAAAATGATAATTTAAAAAAGTTACAAAAGAAAAAGAAATTAATAAAATATGTAAATGAAATTACAATATTCTTATTTAATTATGCAATCAATACATATATGTATCTTTTTCTATTTAAAAAAAAAAACAAAACAAAAATCAACACTTCCTGCTCATTTAAAAACAGCTGATTGATTCAATAAAATTTATTCTAAAATTTTATTATTATTCTTTCATATATTTAAAAAAAAATATTTAACTTTCACCAAAATAAAAAATAAAGGGAATTACATATTTATTCAAAAAAAATAAAAAAATGTCAAAATTTCAATGTCAATGACACTTAACACTAAAAATATATAAATGCAAAACAAAAAACACCTAAAAATGTTCTAAAAATTACCAAAATAAATGGAAATAATTAAAGCAAAAACTTCAAAATATTCATTTTATAAAATTTAAAATTCAAAAACATATCGAATATATTCCAAAATGTCTATTAATTCTATTCTATTTTATTCTTTATTTAAATTTTAATTTTAATTTTTTTTTTTATTTTTTTTTTGTTGGTTTGTTTCTATTTCTGGACTAAACTTGCCTGGGTCATTATCTGGTTATTTAAAATGTAAGAATATTTTAATATACATATGATCAATGTGCACACATAGTAAGCTTAAATTCTTTTAAAATTTCATTCATTATTTTGTTATCACGTAAAACTAATAAAAAAATTTTTTAAATGTTGACATTTCATTTTAAATACCCTTTAGACATGCGCCCGTCTAATAATATACTAGTTAAGGAAATGCTCTTGTAAATATCACCCTGATTGTAAAAATTCAATTTTATACTACGAGTAAAATAAGCTTAAAGGAAAATCTAATTCAACAGTCAACAGATGTGAACAGATTTCGACGTTATGCGAAAACATTGGAAAATGAAGAAGCAAAAAGAGTTTATTTTAAATCTGAAATGGAAAATAAATCATTTTTTATACCCTACACATTAAGTATAGGGTATATTAACTTTGGTATGGTGTTTGTAACCACCAAAAGGAAACGAGTTAGGTATAGACATGTATATAAATTCTGAATCAGGATCACCGCCTGAGTCGATTTAGCGATGTCCGTCCGTCCGTCCGTACGCACGATAACTCAAAAAATAATGATGCTATCTTGATGAAATTTATACTGTAGGTTAACAATGACTAAGGTAAGGCGGGGATTATAAATGGGCGAAATCGGACCATGCGTTCGAGTAGCTCCCATACAACTCCCAAAACCTAATACGCATATTTTCGAAATTAATAAAGATAGAAACTTAAAATTTTGTACGAGGGTGTGTTTTTCTGAATCCCTGATATCCCCAAAATTTGAGATGAATTGGAGTGGTTGTTCGGGTACCTCCCATACAAATCCCAAAACCGAACAAGCATATATTCGAAATTAATAAAGATAGAAACTTTAAATTTGGTACTAGGGTGTTGTTTCCTGAATCCCTGATTTGTCCAAAATTTGAGATGAATTGGAGGAGCTGTTTGGGTACCTCCCATACAACTCTCAAAACCGAATATGCATATCTTCGAAATTAATAAAGATAGGAACTTCAAATTTGATATAAGAATGTTCTACCCTGTTGATGTAATATGGATTTTTAATTTAATTTGAATTTTTTAGGTGTAGGGTATAAATAAGTCGGTTGCATCGACTTACTGTTACTTTTACTTGTTTTTTTTTAAACTAGTTTGGTTTTAAGTTATAGAGCCCTAGTTTTGTACCCAGTTTTTTTTTTGTACCTGTACCTGTTCCATGTAATATGTTTTATCGTTTTTGTTTACCAAATTCTATTACGGTATGGTTTAACATGGGACAGATTAAATTAGCATCCTGTAACGGTATGTTTATTTTAATTTTCTTTTGCAATAATTTTAATTATTTTTTTATAGTATTCAAAAATCATGAATTAATTTAATTGTTTCTAAATGCTGATTATCTTAAGGATTTACAAAATAAGCTTTTTTTGATTTTTATATATGTATAGATATGTATTTCAAAAATAAAAGAACTAAAATTGTAGTTAGGTACAAAATGTTCAGGAGTTTCTCTTTTTCACTCCTATAAGCAGCCTATAAACATTCGCTAAATCGTTTTTAATTCATATTCGACTCAGTTTCACTTTCTCGAACCGTAGGTTTGATAATAATATGAACCTTATGATGAATTAATTTGATTAATTGGTTGCGGTTACTTTGTACAAGAGTTTAATAGTCAACAAATATTTTTATTTGAATTGGACGACATCTATTATATTATACAAAAATTATTATATTTTTATTTTATTATGTATTTCCATATGACATTAATTACTTGTTTTTTAATTTAATTATAATATTATACTAATTAATAATTAAAAGAAAAATTTATATAATTTTTGATTAATTATAATATGAAATAGCTGAAGTTTGAATCGAGGCCTTCTAAATGTAAAACTGGTATCTTACTTAACCCAGTACACTGTTGGTTGGATTTGGTTCTAAAAATGTTAATGTTTATATAATTATTGCCTGAATTTTTTATCAATACAAACTGATATACAATTGCCATATTAAATATTTATCTATGCTTAATGTCTAAACAAGAAAGAAAAATTAAAGGTAATAATTTCTATTTTTACTTTACATTGCATGAACATATTCAATATTAAAACTAATTTTTATCAGTCATTAAACAGCTGATCTGACATAAATAATCCCTTAACAATGTATTCTACAACAGATTACTCTTTTGTAATAAATAATAGTAAAATATTAGGATTACCCGCAAATTATTTGTGTAGCAAATGTTAGAATGAGGATGAAAGATAAAACAGAATTTTCCTATATCCCTTGAGTTGTACTCTCTAAGTACAAGTAAGCTTCTACTTACATTTCTTGTTAATCCAAACTAGTTGCAACCAAAATTACTAAGTTTTATCAATTTTTAACAAAATTATTCAAATGGATCAAAATGAATATAATCTGGGTTAGATGCGCCTTTTTTACTACTATAAGTTATAACAAAAATATTGTTGCACTATTAACAGATTTGACATTTAGAATAGTTAGATTAACCAGTAATTGATAGATAATATTAGTCTTAGGAATCTAAGATCAATTACATAGTTACTTTATTAATTATACAACCAAAGATTACAAAAATAAAGAATTAATTTAATAAAAAATTATTGTAATTCTATCCAATTTTTTTTTTTTTGTTTTTCACTCTAAATTTGGATAGTCGCGAAAGGCCAAAAAATTTGAAAAAAAAAATATATATATATATTTTAATTTATTCAATTTTGTTTTTTAAACCAATAAAAAAATATATGTGAAATAATTTTACAAACATAGATACATTTATGCATACATAGGTAAATTAAAATATATGTATATATGCGTACCCATATGCAAGTACCACTTTAAAAAAGTTCAACAATCTTTTACATGATTCGGTGACCATATCATCGTACATCATTAAAAATCGAATCAGATGTCAAAAGAAAAACAAAAAAAAAAAAAAAAAATGAATGGAAAAAAATATTACAATAAAAACAAACACCTCGGAATCTTAATAAAACAAAAAAAAAATTGTCCAACTTTAAATGATATCACAAGTACTTAATCTGTATGTTAACTTCCATTTTTTGTTTTTTTTTTGTTTTGGAAAGATCAGAGATGTGTTCTACTGATAATAAAGTAAAATTGTACCTACACATTTCATTGTTGTCAAAAATGATGATAATGACAGATTAAGTTGCTAGCATCAAATATGAGTACAAAAAAAATACAAAACAAATCATATGAGTACTCATATAATTAATTTTAAAAGAAGAAGAATAACAATATTAACAATTACTTTGGAAAAATTTACAAATTATTCCTGATGAGAAAATAACAAACAGAAAATCGTGGGAAAATATTTGCTAAAATATTAACAATGTAATTTAATTCAAATCGTTTTTTTTTTTTAATTTCGTTTTGTAAATTAAAAATTTAACATATTGTAACATAATTATTATTTTTAACTTTTTTTTTTTATTAAATCATAAGAAATTAACCTTCGTCAAAGGTTTTAAGTATAAATATATGTACACATGTTAGTTATGAACATTAAAATATTATTGTTATTTGTTAAATATTATGGAAAAAAAAAAGAAATAGAATAAAATATTAAAGAATAAACAAAATTATTAATATAGACAAAATACATGATTATTTTTAGTTTTGTTATGATCATCATCATTATCAAACAGCCATTCTGTCTACTGCTAAATATAGGCTTCAATAATAGTAACAATTCTTTACTATCTTTTTTATATCATTACGACATCTAGGTCCACATTCGTGTACTATCGCTGACTTTCCCTACTATCGTTAACCTCCCCTTTTTCTATCCCCTTTTTTATTTTTAACCAATATTTTTATAAATATTTCCGTTACCTTCTTGCCGCTAAACTTAGCTTTCGTTATTTTGTTTATAATATCAGTTATTTTTGTTCTTGTATTTCTACATTTTTATCACACATCTCTTCTGGTGATTTCTAACCATTACACTAACCATTTCATTGATCATTTTGTAACTTTAAATTCCTATATAGAACTGATTATTATGTAAGAGTATCTGCCTCACATGTCATAGACTAATAAAAATACATTGGTCATATGTTTTGCTTTTTAAACTTATTGGAAAACTATTTCGCAAAATTTTTTTTTTAATTCATTTCAAAAGATATCTTCTTTATATGATTATTTTGCTGTAGTAGGACATACAAAGGATATACAAAGATTTAATGAAAAATAATTTCCAAAAAAAAGGTAACACTATGAGATTTAGGCGGCTTTAAATAAATTTTGAAGATTTTGAGGATTATAATTTTTATTAAAAGAAAATTAACTGTGATTAAAATTTTAATAATGGCTATAGAAAGCTTTTTTTCACTCAGAAATTACAGGTGTTCACTAAACGGTGTCTACACATCATATGTAGAATATTATGGCCTGCAAGAATAAGCAGCAAGAATAAGAACTGTGGATACTTGCAGGAGAGGAACCCATACTGAGGCAACAAAGAAAGAAAAAAATGGAAATGGACTGGCCACACGCTTACAAAATATTCTAACAACATAAGCCGCATGGCTTTGGAGTGGAACCCTCAAGGAGACAGAGAAAGTGGGCACACAAATAACACCTGGAAACGCACCATAATTAGCGAACTAAACCAATGCAACCTCACATGGGAGAATACAAAAACATCAGCAGGAAACCGTGTGAGATAGAAATGTCAAATCAAAGCCTTATATGTTCCCTCGCGGAATAAAATGGATAAAAAAAAAATTAAAGCCTTTAACATTTATCCTATTTATTTTTGGCTGAAAGGATGTTTTTCGTTACTTATAATAGAACTAAACTAAGAGAACTTTGTTATTGCAGCTAAACTTAGCTAAAAAATTAAAATTACTATTAGTTAAGTGTTAAAATACAACCATGTTTTGGGTAGAATATATGGTACTTACCAATTTTATTCCCACCCCCTTTCTTTATCATACTCTTTCTAATATTGTGTTATAAGATAAACTAATTAAGATGTCGGCTTTTCTTATACCATAACGTTTCGGTATAGTGGATTGTTATATACTAAAATTGAAAATTACAAAATTACAACTGTATTCCTATAATCTACACTTAAAATAAATAACTCTAATATATTATATGAATGAATTAAATTGAATTAAATTATTTATTTATACAATGAAAACAGAATATTTTAATTTTTTTTATAAAATTCAGATTGTAAATAAAAGTTTAAAAGGATAGAAATGTTAGAAGTTTTTTTTTTTTTGTTCATAAGATTGTAATAGCTGTCACATGTTTTAAATTCTTACAGTATACAAAATAAAGTTATACTTAAAGTTCTATAGATTGAGAAATTTTGTAAAATAAATTCTAGTTGGCGCCTGTTGGAATTAGTTCAAAGTAAAAAAAATTACAAAACGATCGTGTTAACCTATTTTTTTTTTTTATTCTTTAAATCTGGTAGGTAAATTACAACATTTATTTGTATTGGATTTAAAAAGCTCTTACAAATTTGATTTTTCTTACAGATAATGTACAAAATTTGTTAAAAATTGACAAATATTTCGAAAAAAATACTAATATATTCAATATAGATAAAAAAAAAAATGAAGACACCAGAAAAATGAATTAATCATTCATATTATTCAATTTTTTTTTTAATTTCAATCGTAAAACTTTTGTTGTAGATAATATTCAGATAATGTTCACGCATTTTAGATACATTAGAGAACGTATAAAGTTAAAAACTTGATATTTTAGGCACAGTTTTAGTCCTGATAATTATACTAAAAATAACAGAAGAGTATTGAATACAATTGAGGAAATTAGCTATTACCTACTACTAATATATGTTTTGCAAAAAATAATGAAAGCATAAAAATTATATAGCTACTACAGTGAAGCTGTCCTTGCTTATATCATGTAAAAAGGTGTCTACTGCCCATTGTAATCTACTTATGGTCCTAACTATTCAGTAAATAATAGTTTCTACAATAATAGGCATTTTTTCCTTACAGTCCCACTCCCAATTCAATATTTCCGCATCCTCGTACTATCTTTTCCTAGGTAGGGGTTTTATCCCATTATATTGATTAGAGAGGTGGGTTTAGTTAATAAGAATTCAATTCCAAACTAAAAATTATCTATTTCAATTCCAATCTAAACAAAGAATAAATAAATGAATTAAAAGCCTTCTCTGTAAATGAAGTAATTATCTAAAATTTATAATAGTTGTATATTTAACAGATTGTACAATTTAATTGTGTATTCTAAACTGTTGTACAATTTAGCAAAATTTTTTATTTTATTTTTTATTGCCAAATTTTTTTGCCACCATTTATGGAATGTTAGATTTAAAATAGTAAATTTTTATTTTATTTTTTTTTTTTTGTTTTCCTCTATTTTATTGTTCCTCATTTCTATTTTTATTTCCTTTTGCAAAAATAATGAGTGCGCAAATAAAACCATTGTGTTACATTTGAACAAAAAAAAAAAAAATAAATAAAATAGTGTACGTGCCATTAGACCAAACTCCACCAAATAATTTTTTTTTCCCGTTTTTTATAGTAAAAAAAAGTTTAAAGTCCCGAACATAATTATGCACAACTACTCATGATATGATAAAAAAATCATAAAAATCATCCATAAGTTTTTTTTGTTTTGTCTTTGTGTTCACGCATTGAAATTAGCTCATAAAAAAATAGCCATAAAAAGGCAACTAACTTCAATAATATCTGGAAAAAAAAAATGATTGATAAAAAAAAAATTTCAAAAGGTAAACGAATATCTAAAGGAAACAACTTTAAGATATATAAATTATAATAAGTTTAAAAAAACATAAAGAATAAATTATTGTTTAAAAAAAATAAGCAATAAATTCTTTAAAACAAATCATCAGTTCAATTCTTTTAATGTATATCTGTAAAACTAACCGAGACTTCCCAAGAAATATAATTATGATTAGGCAGATAATCTTATTTTAAATCCTAACGATGTTTTGCCGAACAAAATTTAATTTCAATGTTTTTTATTAAAAGAAAATTGTTTGTATATAAGACGAACATGGGATAAAGCTAACCTCTGTAATATTGTTTTCTATTTCATGCATATTTTAAACCAGTTTATTACTTTTTAAATATCTTTTGTAATAGATAACCAATAAATGTATATATATATATATATATATATATATATATATATTTATTAAAATTAAAACGTATTAACGTAAGTATATGCATTTTTTTAACGGTATTATAAATATGAATGTAAATACATAATGCATAACAATATATCTGACATATGATAAAATAAAGGCAAATGATATTAGTTATAATAATATAATACGTAATACTTGTACCTATACCTTATAAAGTATATAGAGAATAAAACAAATAAATATGAACGAATTTATAATGCATTCAGGTCCTGAGGAAAAATATTTAAAAAAAAATACAATTTTTATACTTTTTAAATACTGGTAATAATGGTTAATGCCTTAATGAGGTTTAAATCACAATACTTTAAAATTACGATAAGTATTTTTTTTTTGTTTCTGTGTTTTAATGAGGAGTTGAACTTCTATTTATTAGTTTCTACGTTCCACGCTTTTTTTTTGTTTGTAGTTAAGAAATTTTTATGACTTGTACGACCTCAAGTTACTCCCGTATTTTGATAAATTTTATATTAAAAAAAAAAAATTAAAATAGAAAAGTAATTTAATTTATTTTAATTTCAAATGGTGTCGCTTTGATATAAATTTAAGTTTGGAAAATAAAAATATTTAAATAAATGTTTATATATAAGACATTAACTTATGTTAAGGGTACTTGTATTGTATTTTTAGTTTTTTTTTTTTAATTCTATTAAATTCTAATTAAATTAGTATAATATAATAAAGTTTATCCGCTTTTAACATAATCCCGCAGTAATCATATTAAAGTTTTAATTACTTTTAAAATATAATAAGGTCTTCATTAAATATTATGTAAGTTATTATGTAGTTAGCCTAAATTTTTTAATTAGTAAGAAAGCGAACTGCGTGACAAAACCCTTCAAATAAAAATGATAAATCTACTAATAAAGTTTTTTTTTTGTTTTAATTAAGTCTTTAATAGAAATAATGGAATATAGTGACGACAATCTGTTCTTATCTAATGATCAAACAGACTTTAATGAGTATATTTTGGAATTTTTAGTTAAATTTTTGAATGAGTTTTCATTATTTAATTTGTCTGGACAGATTTATGTAAAAATTGATTCTTTCTCCTCAAAACACTTCTCAAAGGATTTTTTAAAGCATTTTATCCCAAATATTTCAACTTCTCAATTTAAATTTCATAGATTTTTTTTTTTTAAATGAAAATGATCTTGTTTTTACTGCAAGTATGCAACAACCTGTCATCAATCAGTCGATATAATCAACGAAATCCACCCCCTTTTAAACCAAACTTTAGTTTAGGACTATTAACACAATATACAATTTGGTTTATAGGATAAGGATGTGGCAACTGCGAACTTGGGAAAACGAGATTTAGGAAAATTTAGGATTATATCGGATGGGTAAGAATATTTGGAGGAAAATTTTGAAGAAATACGAATAATATTAATTTATTATTAATTAATAAAAAATTTCACCAAATCAAAGAACAACAAATAGATTTCCATAAAATATATGTATTTTTGTTTTATTGTAGTTAAGTATTACTCCATATTTTAATCATTTTATTATAAACCTTGAGAATAAATTCTCTACAAATCCTTATTTTTAATTTATGAATATATGACCTTTTACTTTTAATTTCCTTTCATACAACATTACTTTCTTACATTTCTAAAAACATAACTAGTGGTTTGTTATACAGAATTGTGATGCAATCCTTATTACTATAAAGATGCAAATATTATTTTGCATGGTTTATTTTTTATAATAACCACTTTCAACCCACGCACTATATGTTAATGGTATGGAAGTAGCAATTGAAAAACTACTTACTAGAAATTTACAACATTGTTTTCATTAAAGTGCATTTAGAAACCATTTTTCTATACTTAAGATTTTATTCCCCCATATATGAGAAAAAATAAATTTAAAAAAGAAATTAACGCACTTTATGAACAGAATACTAAGAGGAAATTATTATTAGCTTATAATCAGATTTTAACAAAATGTAAATTTATTTTCAATATATACTTTTTATCGGGATCATATATATAGGTGTGCCTTAACATTGTAAATAATTTATACTTAAGGAGTTGCAGAAAATTAAGAAATTCAAAAGCTAGTATTAAAAATTTTTAAGGGCATTTTGTGAGGCGATAGCTAGTCCAAAAACTTTTTTGTATTATATTAAAAAAAATACAAAGGAATTTTAACTGATGATAGAAAGCGGTACTTAAATAAAAAGATAAATGTAATTCATACTCTGATGAGTCCCTTAAGTCAATATTTTGTTTTAAGTGCTATATAGTTACTTGTAATCAGTATATAAAATTGAGGATAGAATTTATCAAATATCAAATAATTGTTTAGTTAATCGATAGTTTTTAAAAAAATATATATGATAGGTTAGTAGTATCTACTACAATTTTTTATTCTTAACTTCAAATATAGTTATCCAATGGGTATCAATGGGACAGTGTTTAAGATATCGGGCTTTCATTCGAAACACCTCGGCTAGGCCATATACAGATTAATAAAGAATAATATAATTTGTAATATAATTAAATAGGAAATAAGTATAAATTTGATTAATGGATATAATATCGAAATATATAATAAAATAAAAAATGAAATTAATTGTTGTATAGGATAATAGATGACGCACAAATAAAAAAATACTCTGTATAATAACTTTAATAGTCGTCAACTACTTAGCGAAACTAATGCTTCGAGGAACTGAAGCTGGATATCCAATGCATCTTATAAGAGTGAAAAGGAAAAAAGAAAACGTATATATATTCATATTACAATAAATTTAAATAAGCGCACTAAAAAATTTATTTAGGTTTGTTTTCAATTTCGAAAAACAAAATCTTCAGGGTTTTAAACTTAAATTCAGTGTTCTAAAGTCATCACTAATCATATTTAATTTTCCAATTAAATAATTAAAAAAAAAATAAAATTAACTGAAAAACCAAAAAAAAAAAAAACATACCTATTTATTTACTGAATAATAGGTGAAATTTACCTATATTCACATAATAAAAAATTAAATCCTAACTTTTAGATTACCTAATGTTCTATAAATTTTTTAATAAATGTTTAATTAATACAAGAAAAGTGTACTTAAATGAGGGAAGATAAGTAAATAAAAAGTATTATATAAGTATCACTAATTTAACTTTAAAAGCACCCCTTAAAATATTAATTAATCTCCTTAAATTATTTTATTTTATTTCATTATATGAGATTGCAGTTATAGACCACCATAGTTGAGACCAACAATTTGCTCATTTTTTTTTTTTTTAAATATTTCTAGTAATAAGATAAAAATATGGCATGACCCTTCTAATAAATGTTTTTTTCTTAAAGTATATACTTAAAAATATCTTTATATAAGTAGGTATATATTTAAAAAGTGCACTTTGCAAAAATGTCAGTAATAGCGAAAAAAAAAAGGGGAGCTCAATATAATTAAATATAAATATTACAATGTTGTAAGAAATATTATTAACCTTGTATGAAAGAATAAAAAAATTTCACCCTCGAACAAAATAAAAATCTTAGAAAAAAATTTTTAAGTTTAACGATGCACTTTATCTATATACTATACATGCATTATATACATATATGTACGTATTAATTAATTTACCTGTATTTGGTTTTTAAAATTACATACATATATATATATGTTTGTACCTCTATGTATTTTATTGCAAATTATTCGGACCGTATAAAATCAATCGTATGATAATATTTAATTTTTTGTTTTTAAATGGGGAGAATAAAGAAAATTCATAGTAATGGATTGTAAATAATGTGGGGAGTGTGAGCTTTTAATAATCGTATTGTAATTTATGGATTCATTCGAATGCCCATGCCCGTATCTCAAAATATTGTTTTTTTTTTCAAAATATCGTTTTTTTTTTTCAAATTTTGTCTTTTAAAATCAAATTTTTTTTAAAACCTGGTCTTTTAAAACTTAGGTTTTAATTTTTTTTTTTCTTTCTACATAAAATTGAAATTAAATTGGAACTTTATTTCTTAAATTAAATTTGAGTGGAACTTGCATATACATAAATAGTATTTTTATAAAACGCATATGGCCCTGACTTTGAAATTGATTCTGACTGATTATTCCAAACTTCCAATTATTTCTGTACATAAATTTTTCGAGTTGGGTACGAATGTTCACATCTTATATCTTATTTTTATTTCTTCTCTGTTTTCTAAAAAAAAAAAAGAAAAGATTTAGCGAGATTTAAAAAAAGAGATTTTAAGACTAGACTAGATTTTGAGGAAACAAGATTTTGAGATGTGACCATTCATATAGCGCTAGCGTAATATTTGTATAAGTTCAATAGAAAAAAAATAAAATATTAAATTCCTAAATAGGTTGCGATTCCTAGTCTCTTAGTAAATATTTTCCATAAAAATCTATTTTAAAATTTTCATTTTATTTTTTATTATTATGAGAGCGTTATTTTAGAAAACAATATCGCTAAAGTTTCGATTAATTCCCATATTCGATTTTTCTTAAAATTTGTAGAAAGCTATAATAATTTGTGACATTAAAGTAAGTTTTTCCAAGTGATTAATCGGAACTATTTTATATAAATTTTATTTTATATAAATATTTTTAAGTTAACGTATTTAAGAATTCAACCGCAAAAAAAAAATGTTTACATTATGACAGTAGATATTTGTTAAGACTTTAAATTGGAGGAAGGAAAAATATAAAAAAATTTTATATTCTTATAAGGATCTTTTCTTTTATAAAACCAAAAAAATTAATTATATCAATTGTAATTTAAGCAATTTCACTGAGGACGAATTTATTTTATTACCCCACTTCCCTTATAAATTATCCATAATATCCATACTTTCCTAAAATACCTTTCCCTTATTCAAATATGTATACCTACGACGCAGACAGGCTGTTCAGCCTAATCGTTAAACAATTAGCAGGCAAAAAACGTAGTAAGATTGGTTGTGTTGATCTTAATGAAGTTGATGATGATCATAATGTTGATAATGATGGTGTTATAATTCAGTATTTAAATTTAAATATATAAGAAAGCTCGAACGAAAATTTACAGTTCCATAATAAACCTCAATCACAACTCACAAAGCAAATTTCAGACGATACTATTATAAAATTGTCTTTCATTTAACTGTATCATCTCTCCTATTCATTTAACTGGTGTTAACTATATATCATTTAAGTGTATTTCACTTGATTGTATTTCTTTTGACTATTTTATTTAACTGTAAATCAGAGTTATATACATATTTTACTCTGATTTTGTAGTCAACTCTAGATATCTTCAAAGTGCTTTCTTTTGCATAACTAAATATTTAAAATAATGGGTACTGCCACCCCTAAATCCCCGCTAAATCCTAATAATTGAAACTCTGATTTTGAAACCAGCTCTAAAATCCTACCTAATTGTATCTTCTCCATACATATTTTTACAATTTAAATATTTTAATTTCTTTGAAATGTGTATGTAAAAAACAGATATTGAAAAGAATAAAGAATGCCGCCCCAAAATGCCACTAAAAAAATTATTAAAACCCCAAAAACCAAAAAAATTTGTCATTTATTATTAATATTCGCTTAAAAATTTTAAAATTTCAGCTTTCTTAATTCTATATCTATATAAATAACAAATTTAAATACAGAATTATAAGTATCATTATATCGACATCACTCTTGACAGCCACAATTATCATGACCAACACTAGTTAACCTTATTACGTAACCAACAACAAAAGTATCATCTACAACAAAATTTATGACAAATATCACGTTGACCAAAAAGTTTTTATGCAAAGTGTCCCATTATTATAAATGAAATTTTGCTAAATGTCGCCTTATGTTAACTGGTTATTATTTACTAAAATTCTTTTTAAGGTATCTCGGTGAACTAGTGGGTAAGAGCGTATAAAATACGCTGTAAACACCGAGGGAGTGTGGGTTCAAATCGCACACACATCGTAAGAGTTATTCCCTCTTATGCGACATTTACAGCCACGCCTGAACAGGGAAGGCTGTGTAATGTCCTGTCCATATTTTTGTGGCAGAAAAATGCATTAAAAAAAAAAATTATTTTTAGACCAACTGGAATTATGCCAAATGTCTTTTTTAAGAAATGGGTTTAGGAAAACTAGGGTGCTGCAATTTTGACAAAACAGCTGTCAAAGTAAATAATATATTGTTTTGGTTTGATCTTAAATTCTTGGTAAGTTGTTTAAATTTTAAAATATATTTTTTTTTAAACTAAGTTCAAATTAAATTTCTCTTATTTAAATTTTATTTCTTACTTTTTTTTTACAATAGTGTATTTCTTTTTTATTTTTATAGTTTTATTTTCACTACTACTCTAAAAAAAAAAAAAATAGTTATTTTTTATTAGAATTGGCAAAATAAAATAAATTTCATTTTAATTATGTTGCAACCGAGTGCTTCTCAATTCACTTCAATCAAATCTATAATTTTGCAATTATTTTCTCATAATAAAATATAAAAAATGAATTTCTATTTTTGTTTTTTTTTTTTTTTTATTCTTTTCAACTCATTCAAAATATAAATTTTAGTTTCTTTTCATTCATTCTCTCTCGTTCATTCAGAATTCATGATTATTGTTATCTTTAAAGTTTTTGTATTGGAGTGGTTTTTCTAAAGTTCTATATGAATATTTTTTTTTTTTTATTGAAAATTTATTGAATTTATGATTTTTTAACTCTCATTTTGAAAAAAAAAAAAAAAAAAACTGTAACAAAATATCTGTTATATATTTTGAATTCAATTTTTTTATTTTTTCTTATTATTATTTTTAATATTTTTATTGTTATAGGGAAAATTATTATGAAAATGTTATGAAAGAGAAGACATGCTATTATACCTATCAGATTGCACCGTCTGCAGTATACAGCAGTATAATAATTTTATTTACACCACATGCAAAAAAAAAAAAAAATAAAAGCTAAATTGGTATTTTTGTAAATTGTACTGTTGATGCTATTGTTATAATTAAAGGTTAATAGATTTTTTACTTAAGTTAATGGACTTTTTATAGTTATAATATTTATAATTTTTTTTATTCTTATGATTTTTGATTTGGAGCATATCCATATAATATATATTTGCATATAGCGTGTGAAAGTACTAATCATATAAAAATTTATTCATTATAAAATTTTATTGAGGTAATTTTTGCGAAACTATAGGAAATGAATAAATCAATGTAAATCTTATTAATATATCTTAGACATCCAGCCAATGGTGCAGTGATTGACGCAACGCTTCTCATTCATAAGGAGATGAGAGGACTCGCATTCGATTCCCGGCTGAGTAAAATAATTATAATAAAAAAACAAAAAAAAAATATTCATATATCGCAATATCGGGGTTATAGCTACCTGGCACATTTATGTACTACGGTACCTGGATATAAATAAATATATCTTATAGAAGTTTCCTCAACGATACTGATATATAGTTGCTCTTTTGAATATGTAATTGTAACTTGTAGTTATATAGTTAACCAAGTAATAAAGGGTAAATTAAAGGGGCTAAACTAGAATACATAGAAAGAAAGCAAAATCGCATTTTATATGTATATAAAATGTTGAACTCTATTAAGGAATGTAAGGCCCAACATTTCTGAAGGAATATAAATGATATAATATGGTAAGATTTATTTAAAAGACTTTTAAGTACATTTAATGCAAATAATCCAAAAAAGGATTTTCACCGGGATTTTGAGAAGGGTGACCTCAAAACATATTTAATACTGTATATCTTCAACAGTTAAGACAAAGATTATAAGATGGACAGATTATAAGAAGTTTTAACTATAAATTAAAACAATTTATTTAACAAATATTTAGATTAAAACGCGACTGAGATGTTTTTCACTTTTGTAGCCGATTACTCTTAGTAATATGATAAAGTACCTGTATGATTTATTTTATGGGATTGTCACGTGTCCAAAATATCTCTTTTTTATACTTTTTAATTCTTTTTTTTGGAATTCAAACTGAATTTTCACTATAGTAAAATTAAATTTAAATTTCTCTGGTTTGTGAATACATATATCAACTATCAAGTTATGTTAAAACTGTCTAAAATCCATTATCTTATAAAACGAAAGTTAAAATAAATCTTTTCATTCTTACGGAGGCAAATCGGAATAAAAAAATATCATATTGTCTAAAAAAAATGAAGTATACAACCTAACTAGATCTTAACCTATTTATATACAAAATATACAAAAAATGTATGGTAACAGTTTAGTATATGTGGTTAAAAGTTTTCCTACTTTCCATTTTTTATTCTCATTTATTTCAAAATTCTCAATAACTCCTTTCCAAATTCACTATTTAACAATAATATTAATCATAACGAAAATCCCAAATAGATCCCAAAATTAATCCTTAAAGGATTTTATAGTAAGACTAAAATTCTTTTTGAAAATGAGATTTTAGTCAATTGCAGCCTAACAATTTGAAAAAAGTGGTTTCACTTTCCAAGGAGATTTAAAAATGGTCATTTTGAATTTATTATTTGCATCTATAATATAACAAACTTAAAATATATTATATAATACTTCTTATTGAAATTTATTTATATAGGAATTCGATTTCATTGTAACGTATATCTTAAGATATTAATCATAGAAATTTTATTCTATATATTATAAATTTATATAACAGACAAACACAAAAAAAAAAAAATAAATAAATAGGAACGAAAAAAAATTGAACCTTTTAATATAAAAAATATGTGCAGTAGCAGAACAAATTCGAACACAATATTTTATATTAACTTTAAGAAAGCAGTTATGAATTTATAAATAAAAAAGAAAAAAGAAAAAAAAAAACGCTAATTCATCATCATTGCATGTTTTTTTTTTTTGATCAACATATTTAATTCCCTCGCGAATTATTATTTTTTTGTTGCTCCTTTTTATACCCGTACGATAAGCATCGGGTATATTAAAATTGCTCCTCCGTTTGTAACACCTCAAAATAAGCTAGCTAGATATACCTTTAAAGATATGGATCGGATCAGAATAAAATTCTGAGTCGATTAACCTTTGTCCCTTCATCCTTCTGTCCGTCAGCAAGATAACTCAAAAACTAAGAAAACTAGAGTCTTGAAATTATTACAAAATATTCTTACATGGATTTGTAGGTTCCCTATTTTTTTTTGGTTGGGATCCGATCAAAACTTCGGGTAGCTTTACTCGAACACCTAATTTTTAGATTTTCACATTTTTTTTTGAAGTATAGAGCCATATGAAATTTTAACTGCTGAATAAAAATATTAATTTTATGGAATAACTTTTTTCGGTTGCTACACCCGTTACGGAGTTACAGCCCACCAAAGTTCAAAAAAGCTCTTGATTTAAATTGTTATAACACAAATTGTATAAGGGTATATCTTCAATTTGAAAAATCGCCAAACGATTACTGCTTTTATTGACAAATAAATTTTAGAGTTGACAAAGGCAACGGTATTCTTCCTCGTTTTTTTTTTTTATGATACATAGAAACATTTTCATTCAATGGGCAACAAATTATGTATACGGAAAGTACACAAGAAATTTTTAGCTGATAGTGTTGACTGAATTAATGTCTATTCATTTAGATGTATATTTAAAACTGTAATGTATTTTATTATTATTTTTTATTTAATTTAATAATAATAAAAAAAAAAATCAAAAATATTATAATAAATAAATCTAAGTAAATTGTAATTTGACAAGAATTCATTTGCAACATTGTTGCAAATTTAATTTTTTTTTTTGTTAAACATAAATTATGAATTTTCTTTTTAATTTGATTTAAAGTTTCCTTTTTTTTTTTTTAATAGCATTTTTATAATGATGGTTGGCAAAAAAAAAAAAAAATTGAATTGAATTAAATTGTAAATATATGAAGCGAGGCAATGACATTTTAATGAAAAAAAAACAGAAATCATTTTTTTAATTGGATGTTACAGGTAAATAAAAATCTGTAGACACAATTAAAAAAAAAAAAAAATTTAATTAAATTAAAAGGTTGGAGAAACTCTTAGGAAGCATTATTGTTAACAAATCATAATTTTATTTAAAATTAATTATTGCAAAAAAAAAAAACTAAAACCATTCTTTTTTTTTATTTATAATGGAGTAATCATGCAATTGTAACAATTTTTTTCTTCTTTGTCTTTTTTTTTTTTTTCTTTAGAAATTAATTGTTGCACAAAATTTTCATAATGGAGAGTGGCAATTATTAAGGAATTTAGAATAAATTCAATAATTTAATTATAAAATTTGAAGTATTATAGCTTCCATTTATTATTATATAGTAACAGGTATTAATAATTGTTAACATTTTTATGATGATGTTATTTATATAAGATCCGGATGTAATCAAGTGTTTTTTTTTTTTTTTTTTTGGTTAAGATTAAATTTCTAAAAATAATTATGATTTCCAATATTATTGTAATTTTTAAATTGGTTAATTTGTGAATTGTTGAAATTTAAATAATAAGTATGTGTTTTTTTTCATTTTAAGTAAGTGATCATCAACAAGGATTAAAGTGCAGCAATTAGTGTCGTTTATTATTAATGACATTGTTTTTTAAATATCTTGTAGAGACCAACATCTGTTCTAAAGAAATAAAACGATAAATGCCTACACTCAAAGTTTTCCAAAATAAAACAAGGAGTACAATTGATGCCCATCCCTACACAATCGAACTATTAAGATGGCGAAAAATTGTAAATTCGTTTGTCATGATACATCGCGTTAATGAAAAACCTTATGCCAGAACGGATGTGTTCTTGAAAAACCTTATGCCAGAACGGATGTGAACGGAAGAACATTTCTACAAAATACATTTCTTCAAAGTATACATAATCCTAATTATCCCAAACCAAATTTGCTAAATAATCCTTTTCACATCCTTATCCCCAATATTAAACTGTACATGATGTTATGTATTAAAAGATCCATCCTAAAGTTTGATTTTAAAGGAGGGTGGGATGATTTGTGTTGGGTAAAGTTCAATAAAGTACCCAGAGTAATCTCGTGCAGGTTCTTTGAGTGACTTTCGATGTTTTTGACCGTCTCTAGTGAAAAAAAACATGTACATGAATTACTCAACTGTATTGTAGAAAAATTATGAAACACAAATATATTTTTTTTTTTTAATGCATTTCACTGCCACAGCCTTTCCTGTTTAATCGTGGCTGTAAGTGTCGTAAGGGGGAATAACTCTTACGGCGTGTGTGGGATTCGAACCCATACTCCCTCGGTTTTTATACTCGTATTTTTATACAGCGTATTTTATACTCTCTTTTCCACTAGGCCAACGAGGCCCCTCAAATATAATATTTTGACGCGACAAAAATATTTGTTTTTTTATTTGTTTGTTTAAAGTATGTGAGGATCTTTTAAAGGATAAAAAAAAAATCCTCCTTTGATATTATTTATTTTATGTTATAAATACTATTAGATTAGATTAGATTATTTTAAAGGGGTGTTAGTAACACTGCGATTTTTTAATGTAAACTTATTATTCTCCACTAATTTAGCTCTGTCAACCCTACTAAACCTTAATAAACTAAAAATCTGTAGAAGATTAATTGCGCACAGTTCATATTCGATAAAACAATATACTTCTTTATAATATGTATTGTGATGATTCTTCTTGTTATTGACAGAGAATTTGCATATATTATCATTAAGCCCAGACAGTTTTTTGGGAATATAATTAAGGCTAATTATAGTGTACAAACGAATATTTTTATTAATTCTGTAATACATTATTAGCAATGTTTTCATTTTTGTAATGCGTAGCGAAAAATCTACCTATAATGTAAGCGAATTAAATTCGCTTAAATAAAGCTGTATATTTGTTGTAGTCATATGTTAGGAAATCTTATGAAAATTACATTTTAACCTAACTGTATATAACCTAGTTATTTACATTATAGGTTGTTCCTGTATTATTTAAAATTGCTCATTGTATGAATTGTTTTAGACTTGAAGATCAACGTAAAGAGCTACACAATTAAAGCAGTGTCCAGTAGATAGAAAACTTCTAAAAGTCAATCGCATCAGATATTAAAGTATTTGATGGAATATATTTTGAAATGTCTGTAGGTACTACATGATATAGAACAACCAAATTCTGGTTTAAAAATATATAAAGCGGAAAGCAAAAAAATAAATGTTGGGTATACTTTAAGGAATCCTCTACTTGAAGCGACGACTTATAAATGTAAAAGTAATACAAAAAATTAAATGATCAAGTGAATCAGATCGAATGATAGATCGATACCTTATCGAATAGGTCCTCCAGATGTTTTCGTTTTAGAATCGTTATGAATCATATTCTTTTCATTTGAAAAATTTCTTAAGAGGGAAAATGATTTTACTTAGCTGGAGCATTGTTCAATTGATCTATTATTAACTTACTAAGTTTATTGAATGTGGTATAAGTAATGTCGAAAATGTTCATTGATTTTTTTTTTTTTTTTTGAATCCTAAAATTAAAATTTCGTTCAAAATAATTTAATTTTTTTTTTTTTTGATTTTGTTTTTGTAATAAATTTTTGTTGTCAAAATGAATTGATTTTAAAACTTTTTAAAATTATCTTGGGGAAAATTTACAAGTTTTTTTTTTTTTTTTTTGAATTCAATTGAATTCGATCTAAAAATTGAGCATATGCGCCAAGCAAATATTTATAACAAGTTTATAACACCAAAAAAAAAATAAAAAATAAAAAAAACTTTTAGAACTGAAAATGTCTAAAATATTTTGTAGATGTTACAACATTTTTACAATGTATTTACAAGATTTAGAACAAGAAAATTTTCAATTTTTTTTTGTTTTTTCGTTTCATTATTTTTATGTCGTGTTAAAATAATTTATATAAATTTTTTATAACTTCTAAAATTGAAAACTTTTGCTGTGATTTTTCAAAGTTTAAAAACCATAAGAATTTTTTTCATTTTAAAAATTTTTTCAAAGATACTATAAAGAAACAGAAGATATCTGGTTTTTCCTAATTTTTTCTGTTTTTTTTCTTTTTTTTTTTTTTGTATTTAAAAGAAAATTTGTGAACACTTCAATTTTTGTTTGTTTTCAATTCAGAAAAATTTAAATAATGGAAATCTAAAAGTTACTTTTTTTTCAATATTGAGTTTTTATTTTGATTAAAAAAATCTTTTCTTTTAAAAGTTAACGGCATTATTTTATGAAAAGTTAAATTTTATTCAATTGCAAACCGAAGAGTTGTACAATAAACTTAAATTTAATTAAAAACAAAGCAAAATATAAAACCAAAGGTTTTTAAAAGAGCACATTTAAAAAACAAATAAATACAGTTTAGGATACTGTGATTTGCACAAAAAGTTGCAAGTTTGCAAGTTTTGTTAAAATTTTACAATAAGCAAAAAAATTTAAAAAAAGCGAAAGACATTATCTTCAATTTTAAAGAAACTCTTTAATATAATTAAGAAGGAGTGTTAGCACATGTAAAAAAAATAATGTTATTTTTACTTTTAAAAAGATTGTATACAGGTGACTAAGTTACTGATGTCTAAAAATAGAGAATTTTCAATATTTAACTCCTAATAGCTCTTAATATAGCCCTAATAGCATTTCTTTTAGGCAAAGCGTTCAATACTATCACGCAGCTGTATTTATACTAAGTAAGATAAGGTCTTGTCGTTCGACCGTTTTAGCTGGAAAAAATTTTAAGTATAAAAGGAAATATACAAATTTTAAAAAAGAACCTTTTCAAACTTTGCGTCACTGTAATTTAGTAATTGGTCGGGCTACACATTATTTTTTGTAGAGACATATCATTAGTTAAAATTTCCATGTTCCATTTTTAAAGGTTTAGAAGTTTTGTAAACAAACAGACAAATCAGTATCCACCACCTAAAAACGTTTTCTTCATTAAAGATTAAGAAATGAAACTAAATATCCAATTATCTTAATTTTAATTAACAAATGATAAAATATGATATAAATCATATGAAATTTTAATTATGCAATAGGTGGTATGAAATCGCTTTAATACTAAATTTATAAATTGAAATATGTGAATATTTTTTGTGAAATTTCTATAAAAAAAACCAATTATATTCCTAAAACTTCTAGAAAAGGGGAATATGGTCATTTTTTGAGAATTTTACAAAGCTATTTAATTGTTTTGTTAAAATCCAATTGTTAAAAACGGTAATATACTCCTTTCTCCAGATATTTTAGAAAACCATTCAAAATTTTTGTTAAAACTTCTGGAAAAAGGGAATATACCTAAATTTGTGATCTTACTTCATTAAAAATAAAGGCCAAAGTTTTATACAATTTTTGAGGCTTTATTTTAATTTTATTGGGGGCGTTACTTCGCGGAGCTCTTAACTTCAGCTAATTCTGAATAGTTATTAATTATCTATTATTTATATTAAATTATAATATATATTATGATATTTAGACTAATAAAATAATTATACCCGTATGAACTACGTTCAAGGGTATAATAAATTTGCCATTACGTTTGTAACACCTTAAAGGAGTCGAACTATATATAGTGTCAAAGGTATGGATCGGCTCAGAATTGAATTCTGAACGTATTAAGCCATGTGCGTCCGTCCGTCCCTCCGCACGATAACTCAAAATATAAAAGAGCTGGAAAGCTAAAATTTTTTGTACGTCATTTTTTCAAAATTGTTAGTTTTGCAATTTAAATCCAGCTTTTTCGGCCACCAGCTTCGAGTAGCTGCCATACAACTTCTTTATTTATATGGAAATAACTCAGTATCCATTGATGCTAGGTGTCTAAAATTGCAAAATCGTGTCAAATTAAGTACCAAAAACTTTTATAAACTTTGTTTGATCAAGAAGAGCTGGTTCAGCCTTCTTGCACGTGTCGGAAATCTTGCAAATGAAGATTGAAAGATTACAAAAATGAAGATTAAAGATTGAAAGTTATAACTCGTAGTTATAACGTCGGTACTAAAACATCTGAAATTGTTTAAAAGATGATCAAGTTATATAGAAACAGGATATATTACGTTCATACGCGGGTATCCCATAATTGTCACAATCTACTCTACTGCACTCTTCCTCATTTTTTTAATAAATGTAAAGGACCCCATTTGAATTACGATCGTAACGATTAATATTATTTACCTATATTATATATTATGTTTTTCTTCCTTACCTCAATCTCCTCAACCCAATAAATATATAAGTACTTTTATAATATCATTCTTAGTTGGGAACTAAAGAAAACACACATCATAAAAATGTTTTGTTTTAAAGATAACAATATTATAATGAAGTCAAAACTAAACATTTTATATTATAATTATATAATTTGTTTTTTTTTTATATGTAAGAGATATGGATATATATATATATATATATATAACAATAATACTCTTATAATTTACAATTATTATTCCTCTTATTATTGATCATTTTAATACAAACAACCCTATTAAAAAAAAAAAAAAACCCGATTTAAAAAAACAAAAAAATGTTTGTAGTTAAGTTTTGGAACCGCGCAATCACTCAACCAAAGCATCGTTGGTTTACTCAGTATACATATATAGAGTATAGACAATTACAATCTCTCATCGTTCATAAATCGTTAACGTACTTAACATTATTCTACTTATAGCTTAGATAATATAAAGATAATTTGCTACCTATCTATACTAACTAACAATATAAGATACTCATAAATTATTATTATATTATTTTTTTTTCTCCCCCTTAATTTTTCCCCCTTTGGTTTTTTCTTTTTTTTTTTGTAATAATATTTTAAATTAAGTATAGTTTGGTTTTTGGTGCAAGCACGGAAAAATCCCTTCAACCATGAAATATTTTAACACATTCTGTAATTTTTTTTTTTTTTTTGTTTTTTGGAGCGCCAATGAACATTAAATTATAATCGACTGTGGGTTTGCTGGTTGATTGTTGACTGTACCTTTCTTTCCTTATAGAAAATTACTTTCAAAACCAAAAAAAGCCGAAAATTAAGAAAAAATAAAAATGATTATCATGATTCTATAATAATTTTTATTTTATTTTTTTGTGTTTATAATTTTATATGTATGTATGTATATTGGAGCTAATTTACTACAAAATTATTCATTTCTTATTTGTACAGTAATCTATATATATATATATATATAATATAGTAATGATAATAGAGGCAATTATAGCAAACATAAAAAAAAAACAAAAAAAAAAACAAAGTAGGATGTAAAATTCAAAGGTTTTTAAAGATGCACATTTTCTAAATGATAATAAAAACAGATTAGAATATTTTTTTTATTTATCTATATGATGTGCCAGAGTTACAATATGAATTTGCCAGAGTTATAATATGAATCAGCCAGAATTTGAAGCTGAGATCTTTCGAATGAAAGGCACGTTATATTAATCTAACAGTGTAGTGAGTTGATACATAGGTATAAGAAAATTTTGTGAAAAATCAAAAGACACTTTCTCAATTTGTGTTGAAGCTTTAATTTTTTCGTTTTACTTTGAAAAAACAGATCCCTGGCCTAAGTAATAATTGTTTTTCAAGTTTTTACCCTTAGTAGTCTTCCAATAGGTAGATTAAAAAAATTCTGAGACATCTCCAATGATTTATGCTAATTCTGATCTTTCATCTCAAGAAATTTCAAACTTCTATAATAAAACCTACCTTTTCTTGCAAAAATCTTGAAAACTTTTTTTTTTCATATAACAGTAAATTAAATACCTAAATTTTGATTTATAAAGTCAAAAACAATATTCTGTTGTTTAGCATAAATTTATCATACATTTTCGAAGTCAAGTAAATAATTATTTAACAAATAAAATAAATATTTCAATTGCATTTTAATATTATGATAAACCAAAACAAAAAAAAAAACGGTTATAAATAAAATTTTTGTCACTTATCACTTATCACGTAGATAATGCGGCTTATTATTGAAAACTCACAGAAAACGCTCCGCTCAGAAAAGATTATTCACCTTCACTCTATGTTGGTATGATTGAAAACGCATGATTGAATTTTAATTCGAAATTAAATGACAGTTGTCAAAAACAATTTTTAGTACATATATAATATAAACGTCAAGTAGGTGGTAAACAAAAATAATTTTTTTTATAAAATTTAAAATTTTAGAAACTTTTAGAATTAAAAATAAAAATATTTTTAATTTTTATTTTTTTGATAAAAAGTATTTTGTTGATTTTAAGGTAAAAAATTTATAATAAACAAGTTTTTTCATTTGCAATTGATTTTAACCCTTTAGGGTTAGAAGTAACATTTTCTACCAAATTATTTTTTTTTATCTTTCGTTTCAATTCAGCGTATTTGTCCTATTTTGTTATTTTTCTCCAAAAATAACATTTTGATTAAAATTATATTTTAATTCAAAAATGTTAAAAATTAGAAAAGTTAAATTGAAAAACTTAAATTTTTTATTTTGTTTACTTAAAAGATTTAAAATAAATGAAAAACTTACATAAATGTTTTTTTTTTTAATTTTTTTAAAACGCGAACATATCTACATAGTTAATTTGACATTTCGGTAGTATTTACGTTTTCTGTATGTTTTCAATCATAAGGCCCGTAATATTAAGAATCATTTAAAAAGATTTTAAAATTTCAAAACAAAATAAATTTTTATTTCCTACAAAAAATATTATTTTTAAATTTTCTAATTTTCTTATAATATGTGATTTTGACAACAAAAAAAATTGTTTCGTTCAGTTTATTGGACTCCGATGTTATAGTATTGAAATTTATTTAGAATATCAATTAAATACCTACGTAGATAGAAAAAATATATACATATGTAAATAAAATAAACATATACCTATTTACTAAATTTGAAATTCTTTTAAAATTTTCGCCCTATTTGAATTGAAAATGGACTTAATTGATTCAAAAATTGGGACTTATTTGATTTGAAAAGGGACTCTTTTGATTTGAGAAAATACCTCTTTGAATTTGAAAAAGGAGATATTTAATGTGAAAAAACCTCTTTTCCCAACTTACTTCCGTAATAGATGGGGTTATATAAAAAAAATTGTTCACAAGATTAACAGGTTTTAAGATACCGGAGCATGGTTAAAATACATTGTTCTATCTTAAATGATATATATAAGTTTTGTAAACAGATGGACGGACGGACGCACGG
Source organism: Poecilobothrus nobilitatus (assembly GCA_947095535.1). Lineage (NCBI taxonomy): Eukaryota > Metazoa > Arthropoda > Insecta > Diptera > Dolichopodidae > Poecilobothrus > Poecilobothrus nobilitatus. The sequence goes on from OX352774.1 coordinate 33,640,746, forward strand.
TCGACGGTGAGACTAATAAGCAAAATTTAAAATTTTTTTTTTTTTGGTGAAAAATGTGCTAAAAAACCATGACGAGAAGAATAAAAGTAGATCAAGTTTATAAAAACAATATATAAATATCAAAGGAAGAAAAAAAGAGATAGAAACAAAACAAAAACAAAATTATATATACTTATATGTATTATGAAAAAGATGTAAACACTTTTTGTTTTTTTTTTTTTTTTATTTTGAAACTGAAGAAAAACGAGGAAGAATACAGTTGACTTTGTCAACTCTTAGATACCCGTACGAACCGTTAGTATGTTCACAGTCACTCTGCCTACAATATTATTTTTTTAATATTTTAGTATTTTAAAATAATTTGGGTGAATTTTATAATTTCTAGAACTTATGGGTTGTACATATATTCAAACTATATGTTTATATGTACATTCTTCTAAAGCAGATTCTAACCTTCCACATAACGATTATCAATCTAAAACTTTTTCAAATATTCTATAGTAACATTTAATACTAAGCGGTAAATGTATATTAAATTTACTTAGTACAAAATAGTAAATATAATTTTAAATATTACATTATATTATATTTAAATATTCCATTGACAGAATAATTTTTTATAAGTACAATAAAATACAGATATGTATGTAAATACGGCGCTATATAATATACATATATACTCTTATCATTCATTCACTAGTGACATATACGATATGTAAATAAACATGATATTATATAAGTATGTATATATATCAATATCATATAAATAATAATAAAAATTCTTCAAGCAACCGTTATGTTGTTTATTTAATTACATTTTTTTGTACTACGCATTATATCCTCAACAATTTCAAATTATCGAGTAAAACAAAATGGAAAAAATTCGTTTTAAAGAAATTTGTTAGAAAATTTGAAAAAATCAACTAACACTTTCGTCAATTATAAAGTAACCCTATATTATTAAAAAAAGTTGTTAATAGAAATAAAAGTATAATGTTGAAGCTTTAATTTTTGTGTATTAATTCAAAAAAATTTTAACAGGTGTTCAAGTTACAGGTGTTTAAAAATAGGAAATTTTCAGTTTTTGACCCCTTACAGCTCCTAAACGGGGGGTGATACAAAAAAAATTTCTGAAATGACTCATACTTATTTTCAAAGATCTAACTTCTGTAAAAATTTCAAGTTTCCAACTTAAACCGTTTAGAAGATAGAAGGGTTGAAGGATTTTGCAAAATTTGAGTTTCACATAACGGTAAATTAAGACACCGTATGCCACAAATATATATTTATTGTATATATTCTTTTAAAGCTAATAAAAGTAGTAATCGTTTGGCGTTTTCAAAATGAAGATATACCTTATACAACTTGTGCTATAACAATTTAAATATAGAGCTTTTTTGAACCTTTGGGGAGCTGTAGCTCCGTAACGGGTGGGGCTACAAAAAAAAGTTATTAAAAGTAAAATTAATATTTTTGTGAGATCTATCAGCAGTTAAAATTTCATAGCTCTATTTCAAAAAAAATGTCGGGATCTAAAAGTTAGGTGTTCGAGAGCTACCCTAAGGCTTGGTCCAAACTCAACCAAAAAAAATAGGGAACCTACAAATTACTCCCAGAATATTTTGTGTAAATTTCAAGATTCTAGCTTTCTTAGTTTTTGAGTTAGCGTGCTGACGGACGGACGGACATGGCTCAAAAGTCTTAGAATTTTTTTCTGATCCGATCCATACCTTTGAAGGTATATCTAGCTCGCTTATTTCGAGGTGTTACAAACGGAGGAGTAATTTTATTATACCCGATCCTATCGTACGGATATAATGAATTGAACTTGTAACCAGAATAAACATACACAATTAATATCAGACACACAAATAAAAACTTTATAATGTAAGTAGACATCAAAAAATTTTTGTAATAGAAATGAATTAACAATTCAATTTTTAGAAATTTTTAAAAAATTATCTGTTGTAATTGTAACTAACAGCCAACTTATTAGAGATTTAATAAAACTTAAGAAATACAACTGAAGTTTAGATTCTTGAGAGGTTTGGTGAATGAAACTAACCCTTTAATAGGACATAAAGGCAAATAAAATTAAAGAAAATTTAAAGTGGCAAATACGATGATTTGTTTCCAATGAACTCCTGTAATCAGACAGTTAAACAGATGTCGAGAATCAAATCAATTGATTTAATGTTTACAGTTAGTTAAAGTGTCCATTACAAGATTAGCTAATAAAGCGTTTGGGATACCCTGTCTTAGAAGAAAATTTGCATGAGCTTTTCAAATTAAAGTCATTAGGTACGGTTTATTAATGTGTACGTTTTTGTTTTGTTTTATTGAACATATATAAGTATGTAATGTTCTTATGACTGTAATTCAGATAGAAGTTTCCCATACAATATTAAATTCAATGTTACTGGCAAAAAAATAGCAAAGGTTTTGATGTAAGAAATTATAAGATCAAGCATCTGAGAAAAAATTTGGATCTAAACAGTTAATATTAATGAATTCTTTTCTTATGATAGGTACTACTATGAAAAAATGGAATAATTAGAGATTTTTTTTAAGCAAATATTAATTTTACCAAAATAGGTTGAAAAAAATAAAATCTGTAACAAAAACTAAACACAATATTAAAGAATTCTATCATCTTGAAGAGTTTCTGCACGATAATAAGTACTAACGAAAATATCAAAGAGATAAATATCTGTAAATTAAAGAAATAAAATTTTATAAATAATGTATACCAATGCAGTTTTTTTTTAACGCGGTAGCCAAATTCTAGGGAATTCTTCCAAATTCTTAAAGAAATTTCTTTTTGGTTTTAAATTATTTAATTATTATAATTAGGTATTTATTAGCAAAAAGCAAAAGAAAATAAATTGTAATTACTTAAAATTAAAAATTTATTTGGTTTTTCTTTTTTGTACAATATCAAAACTCAAAAGTAAGGCAGGTGTTACGTTAGTTTTTTTATGTAAATTTCTATTAACTGTTGTGCATTAAATCTCCCCACATTTCAATCGATTTAAGCATATTTAAAAAAAATATATTGTTTCTAAAATGGTTTCCGTTCATACGTCCCGCCGCTTGACAAATTTCTACCGAATATTTTTTCAATCGGAAAAACTGTAAGAGACTGATATTCTTAAATTTTCTAAATAGAAATAAAGACAAAAATATTTTTTTTTAAGTTTATGTTTAAATTTTATGGTATGTAAAAAATTTTATAACATTTCAGATATCCCGTATATCTTCTTTTTGATTTTGATACGAGTAGGACCTGAATAAAAATTAAGCTATAAGTGATTCAAAATTAGTTCATTCTGAAGAAATTAGAGAATGAAATGGTTATTAAATTTCATGCAATATATGAGTGCAAATATCACTATTATATTGGCTGTTCTCCATGCAGTTGATGTTCGTAATGCAGTTGATGAAATTCTCCCAATGTATATACCTTTCTTTATAAAATCCAGTTCTAGTAGTAATCATACGCCGCCGTTGATACACATCACTTTTGTTACTTTTTCGAAATGTTATATTCTGAAGCACTTTCGAATAATAAATACATATCCTTGTATTTGATATCACTCGTTTTACGTAATAAATTTACAAAAACAATTAACTTTTATTAACTCTGCTTTAACATCCCAGTTCTTTACAATTTCTTTCTCGCCTAACCCAAATCTACAATAATTATGTATAAAGGCTAAAAAGGCCGAATGATGTAGCAAATGCACATCTAGGCCAATTTAGGAGCGTTGTTATACCTTAAATTAGTTATTTTCCCAATTAAACTCTTGGAACCCTATAAAGCGCTGTAAATCGACTAATAAGCGAACCTCCAACCGATCGAAAAATTTATTTGAGAAGAATTCCATCAGATACTTTATTTTTTTTAGAACAAAAGCCGGGCATTCACACAATAGGGGAAAGATTGATTCCTTTTCATCTTTTCAGTTTCTGGAAGAGTTATATGAGGGCAATCCTAATCTGCCCTCAAGCTTGCCGATCGATAACTGCCTGATATAAACATAACACTATTTGTTTTTTTATCACTACTGTAATAGTCGCTCTTATTGTTTGTAAGAATTTTTTTTAAATGTAAAATTACCATTTTGTTTATATTTTCAAAATTTTTACATTTTAAAATTAATACGCTTTTAAAAACCCTTAAATTTATATGTATATTCAACCTTGTTACTTTTCTGTTTAAATGTCATTTGAAGGAAATAAATTCAATACTTACTTCTATTTATTTTTATTTATTTTTATTTTTGTTAATTTATTAAACATTTAGAATAAAATTTATTGGATTTATTTAAATTTTTTTTATGAGAAAAGTTTACCTTTTTATTATTATTATTATTTATTAGTAAATACATAATATTATGTACGTACATACAAACAAATAACTTATAATAACGCACATATACACATTTCAGTAATCGGTATAGTACTCTAATTGGGGGAAAATTGATATGTGAAAATTATTTATTAAGAAACAGGAATATAACGGTTAAATTACCATTAAAAATAAAACAGGAAGTAATTTTAATTTTTCTATAGTAATAATTTAAAATTGGTACCGTATGATTATAATATGCGTAAATACGAGTATAACATCTGTTCCATTATTGGTAACTATCGGTACAAAAGTAAAAAAAATAGTTACTGTACATTAAAACTGTTAAAATTTAAATGTTTTCGAAGTAATGAAGTTGACAGAAATGGGAAAATTAAAATAATAAATAATTAAAAATGAATAAAAAATTTAATTTAATTTCTCAAATTTTAATACAATTTTTATTTTGTAAGAAATCAAATTAAAGTTTAATTTAAAATTAATTATTACTCAAAATATCATTAAATCTTAATAAAAAATTGAAGTACTCGTATATGTATAGTTTGAAGTACAGTTTCAAGTAATCAAGTAATCAACTTCATAAAAAGAATACATATATGGTAATTATAAAAAAAAATCGTAGAAATTAATAAAGAATGACACTGCTGTCAAGAAGTTTTTTTTTACTTAATTAAAACTTAAAACAAAATTTAAGTTCACCCAAAAATTAATGAATTAAAAACAAAGGACTTGCAAAAAAGGACTTTTATGAGTAACTGGATAACTGCGCAAAAAAATTAAAAGTTCATCACATTTCTTAAACTTTAAAGACATATTAAAATTAATTCTTCAATGTATTTTAACCAGTATCTGAGGATTGACCCAAAAATGCCTTTTCTTTTTCATTTATTTTTTAATTTGCATAAATGCGTTAACGCAGCTTTTAAACCTGTTTAACCTACACAGGAACATAAATTATAGGTATTTATTTTGGCTGACTAAACAAATTGCTTTGGTAGCTTCTAATAATGTCAAATATCATCGTGCAGACAACAGATTCTGAGTATTAGAGGATGTTGCATTTAATAGTTGAAATTTTTCTCAATTTGTCTATGTATTAGTGTAAGTTTTATTATGAATTGAGATTTTGTTTAAAAAGTATAGCACATTTTATATCGTGACAGAAAAAATTCTCAACCTACATAAATTTTTTATTGCTCGTGTCAGATAATTTTTTGTCGAAATTTTCTCTTTTAACGGCAACACTTGTGTAGCAGAAATATCTCCAACACAAATAAATTCAAGGGAAAGAATGTGAGAGACAAAGTAAAAGAAAATATGCAAATGCTACAAGGTCTAATATAGCGTTAAGTTCATTAAAGAGTTGCACCGAAATTTCGCCAGTATTACCAGTTTTACTGATTTACATATCTTACAGCACGTTAAAAAGATTATTGATTTAAAACTTTAACTGTCAGCACTGAATTTTACTATATTAAACTACTGATATTTATAGAGTTATACGCCCTTGCCACAGTTGTATAAAGACTCGTTTTATGTTATTTAGAATTAATACTTTCTTTTGTTTTTCCACAAATCAAAATTTATAACTAAAATAAAATTTAGTAAATTATAACATTCAAAAATGTTCAGTAGAGGCACGAAAAAAATTTTTAATGTAGGTACATAAGGTATACAATCATATAAGGAAATAAAAATCATAGGAGTTACGTACATACATCCATATGCACATTAATAGAATAATGTACATTTTTTAAATTTTCTTTTCTACTTTTAAACCACACAAAAAAAATAAAAATAAATAAAATAACTTTTTTTAAATACTCGTACATACATACATATATATATATATATATATCATACATATAACATAACATATGTATGTACATATAAAATACATATGAATGTATAACATAATTTATTATTAAATAATATGTTGATATATTATTATGGCAAACTGAATCTGAATCCGATTTTTTTAGAAAATTCTTTTATATCACTCCAACCCTTAAATTTTTTATTACAGTTTATTAGATACATAAGTTTTTTGTTTTTGTTTTTATTTTTTTCTTTTAATATGCATTCCACAATTCAAATACTTTAATCCTTTAGGAAAGGATCTTATAACATAATTCTTAATATTTCATATACCTACATACATATATTTATGTAAGTATATACATATGGAAGTACGTGCATATATTTTATGAAATATAGAAATGTTACTACCTATAAATAATAAATAAAAACAAAAAAAAAAAACAGAATTAAATTTTAATAACAAAAACTTGACAATTATTTGACATAAATGCATGACGTATTGTTTCAAAAAATAAATAATTATGTTTTTTTTGTTTTTTTTTTTTTTAAGCTTATGAAATTTATTTTCTTTTACACTATTTTACCCACAAATATATTCCAAATACGTAATACATATTGTATAATATATGTACAGATATTCTATGTACATTCATATATATAGAAAAAGAAATATGTACATATTTCAAAAGCATTTCCATATAGAGATACATACATATGTACATATGTATGTAAACCCCTCTTTTTTAATATCTTAATATTCTCATCTAATATTCTTGACAATCATTTACTCACCCCTATTATATCGTTATATACATAGGTATATTATAAATAATGTATGTATGCATATGTATACATACAAATATTCAAAATTATAATAGAGTGTACGCATATTATCATTATTATTATATTATTGAAGAATGCCTTGACACTGTTTATTTGTTTTTCTTATTTTACTTTTGTTGTTGTTTGTTTTTATTGTTATAACGGTATCTTCTGCTACAATAAGTCCTTAACGGTATTTAATACAAAATGATAATGTTTTATAAATTGCAAAAAAAAAAAATGTATTTGTTATTATTATTATTTTCTTTTTTTACACTTTTTATTTTGTTTTGTGTTTTTATTATTGTGTTTCGTATTTTTTTTTTTTTGTAAATTTTTAATTTTTATTATTTTTTGTTTTTGTTTTTTTTGTTATCAATGATTATTATTACGCTCTAATAACAGTAATTCTTATACCCAGTATTTGTACAATTATGTTCACGTGATAATGTCATAATGTAATTTTTTTTTTTTTTTCGATTGGATATATTTGTAATAAATGTGTGTAGGTACCTACAATACGAATGTGTAAATTTCTTTAAAAAATGAAATACAATAATTTGTATTAGTGATTTGTTTTTTTTTTCTGAAGGTATTAACAGAATTTCAGTGGAGAATTGGGAGCTTCAAGAGAAATTACCAAAAAAATTTCAAATCATTTAAATAAAGTTGGAAAATTAAGAATGCAGTTACATACATATGTTTGTATGCATGTACACACATTCATATGTACATATTTTGTTTTGTGTCGCAAATATTATTTAAATAAAAAATGTTGGTTAACTGTACATAAAATTAACAATTAACCACGACCAACATTTAACCACATTTAAAGGACCGGGGACGACAAATTTTCAGATCAGTAGCTAACAATTATTATAAAATTTAGAAAAATATTTATGTATGTACATATGTATATATGTATGTATATACATATGTATATATATATGTAAATATAAAAATCAAATTTGCATAGGTAATATTGCGTATTTCGACTTGAATATACATACATATCATATGTATGTATGTATGTATGTACCTACTGTATAGGTTTGATTGATTTCAATTGTCAAAGAAAATCTTAAAGACTGAGGCATAAAAAAATAAATGCGCCAGGATCCCATATAGAAAGTAACTTTTGAAAGTTACCCGAATAATTTTCCAAAAGGAAACGGTAATTGGATTACAGAATTCAAAATAGTATATTTGTATAGGTATATTCATTATATCTAATATATGTATGTTATAATGTTATATGTCATTTATATATGTATATTCCTTGGTGTCTTACGAGATTTCCATCAATTCTCCCAAAAAAAAAAAAAAGAAAACTCTCTTTAAGATTACTTGTAAAAAATTCATTGCCCAAATTTATATTTTATTCTTTTGATATTTGACAGTTTATTGATTCTCTGAAGTAGCGGTCTGATCATACGCTTCGAAATATGACTCAGCGCAAAGAAGAAGAAGTTAAGCTTTTTTAGAAGTTAATAAGTTCAGTTTCGAACCAAAAAAAACCTAAAGTTGAATTTATTTTTGTTAAGAAGTACATTCATACATATGTATGTGCATAATTTGATTTTGAAGTTTTTTTTTTCGTTATACCTACATACATACATATTTTTTGTTATTTCAAATAATTTAACTAAATTTTAAAATATAATGTAGATATCAGTAAATATTATCATTAATTTAATTCATTCATCTTTTAAAACTGATTTTATTAATGGGTTTATATCATTATTGTGCTTAAAAAAGCCACGTTTGACTTGTGTTCATTGGTTAATTAAGTTATGATTAGAAGATATGATTAGAAATTTTGAATATTTGACATTAATATTGAACTCAAATCTTTTTAACATGCAGAAATTTTGAAACTTTTATAACTTTCTATTTTCTTAATTTCTCTTAAGAGCAATAAAACACTATAGAATATTAAAAATAAGATGGGACAACACAAATTTAATAATTGTACATACATATATGTAATGTATATATGTATACATATATAATAATCCCGTTTTTTCTTATTTTAATTTTTAAGAATGTACAAAAAATATAAAATATTAAAAACACATAACAGATTAGAAATAAACTTATGTATGAACTTACATAAAATAATATATGTATAAATGCATACATACATATGTATGTATGTACATAGTTAAATAATATTTGCATATAGTCAAATGTCATTGTTACAATTACTTTATACTTTATTATTATAATAAAATAATTACAATAATAACAATGTATATAATATGTAAATATGTATGTATATATAATATGTATTAATACATACAAACGCACTAATAGAAATTTATTTACAGAAAATGTCAGGTTGAATTTTCTTCACACATGTCATTCTATATGACACAATTTAGTTTTTTTTTTTTTTCTTGTTATTGTTATTATTATTTTGTTCCTATTTTACATACTTTTGTTAAAAACCTTATAAGAATGAAAAATAATAACAATATAATATGTACACACAATAAAAATACCTACTTATAGAATAATATATATACATATGTTATGTTATTTATGATAATCCTTAACGCCATTCTGATTATGATTAGAAATGAAAATGGCGCGAAAAATTCATTGCAAAATTGATTGATAAGTTCTTACTTGAAAATTGTACACTTGAACATATTATTATAGTGAATTTTAATTGAGAAAAATTTATATTTTTCTGTATATTTGATTTAAATATTAAAAAAGTCTGTCCACATGTTAAGAAATTTTTAAATGGATTATATTTTAATTATAATAGACAAATAACTTATTTTGAAAATGAAAAATTTTAATTAATGTAATGAAATTAGAAGAGTTAAAATTTGTTTTTAATATTTTAAACTTTAGTTGCTTTAATTTCTTTTTAAATACAACAGGCATTAAATCGTCAGATTATAGTTTCCCAATTTGAGTGATATGATTTCTTTTAAAAAAAAAACATACTAATTGTTAAAGAAATTCAAATGTTTTTTATTTAATGTGAAGTACAATCGATACAATTAAGTTCTGAATAAAACGTCATTTAAATGGCCTACACGACTTCTTTTGCAGGAACGAATTCGACGAACCCAATTTTCGAGCACTTTTTCCACTAAATCAAGTCGTATGTCATGAATTTGAAATTATTGAACGTGCTATATTGACTTCTAAGGCTTGAAGATTGAAAGAAAGAAATAAACAAGAAATAGATTGTCACACTTTCTTGAAATAATCGAATCTCCAAACTTTTCTCGCAAGAATTCGGTTGTTGCACGTGCTGTGTGGCACGTAAACTCGTCTTGTTGGAACCAGATGTTATCAAGATCAACTTCTTCCAATTTCGGCCATAAAAAGTTGGTTATCATCGATCTATACCGCTCTCCATTAACAGTAACGGTGTTACCAGCTTCATTTCGAAAGAAGTACGGACCGATGATTCCACCAGACCAAAAACCACACCAAACTGTCAATTTAAGTGAATGTAATGGTTGTTCATGAATAATTTGTGGATTTTCTTCGCACCAGAATCGACAGTTTTGTTTATTTACCGCACCACTCAGATGAAAGTGAGCCTTATCGGAGAAGATGATTTTCTTAAAAAAATCGTTATCGTTTTCAAGTTGTTCCAAGACAAAATCAGCAAATTCACGACGTTTACGGTGTTGCATGATGAAATTATAAACATTACTGAATACAATAAAAAAAAAGACAGATCATGACATACTACAAATGGTCGAAACGTCACTTAGAAATCATATCACTCAAATTGGAAAACCCTTTACAAGATTGCAAAACTATAACCAAAAAAAGTTAAAAAAAAAATATCTTTGAAAATTTAATTTTTGATCCTTCAAAAATATCCTGATAATCAGGATATAATTAAATTAAAGAAAACAGTTAGTAATTAATAGTATTTGGAAATCGTGTGTAGAACTGAAAGTTTCCAAACATAAAAAATATGAAACTTTTCCTCATAATCATCATCATCAGTTTCCATATCAACTCAGGATGAACATAAACTTCTTGCATCAATCTATTACACATATGTCGATACTTTGTCAGTTTTTTTTCTAGGCTATTTGGTCGTCTTAATCGTTATTTCTCGACTTACTAAGGAGTAATACAACAAATTTATTTCTGTAGGCGGATTTATGGTATTCTTGCCAAATGATCATCTTGTAGTATACATTGAGATTTTATAATGTTTTATACTACGTCTTTGTCACGGATTAATTGTTTAGTTCTTCATTCGACCGCGGCAAGTATTTACCATCTTCGGTTCTATTTGAATCATATAATTTTCTTAAAATTTTTCTTTCCAAAATTCCAAGACTATTTTCTCTGTGACAGTTTTCCTTGTACATCTGAACTGTCTTCACAGTTGTTTTATACATGGTAACTATTGATGTTCTTGAAATTAATACCACTTCCAGTATACAAAATATTAAAAATGTTATACGAAAATGATTAGTAAAAGATCGCAGTTTGCATTAAATACCTCAAAAATTAAATGGTAAAAAATCTAATACAGAACAACGATTAGTACTTGATACCCAGACAGATTACCTCCTAACCTAACTGTAATACAAGTTAAAAACATTGTTTAAACCTTCACGTTGACTGTCACGGGCTATCTAATTTACAATCTCTTAATTGTCAAAAAATATAATATGTATACTTGTAAACTTGTAAACAATAAATTTGCAGACGATTCAAATATATAAGAAGGCTAAAACTTATAATGTAAGTTTACGCTCTTGAGCAAAATCCATACATTATTTTAATGAAATATATCTTAAGCACATCCTACAAATTTTATTAAAATTGACCTAGTTATTACAATAAAAAAAAAAAAAAAAAATCAAAATTGTATGCCCCTTCTTTTTTCTTTTATTTATATACACATATACATAGTTAACTTTACATTATATTATAATGTCATTTCTTTCTTATTAATTTCCTTTTAACATCCCTTAAATAATTTATACTACTTAGTGACTCCACTATATTATTAATTTTTTTACATACATAAGTATGAACACATACCTTTATATAATATATACGTACGCATACGCTTTATCCATACAAATGTGTTTTATTGCGTAACAATAATCGTAATAATAATAACAATAATAATAATGGGAAAAGTGTGAGGGTAAAAAAAAAAAAAAACATAAAAAAAAAGGAAAAATATTTCCAATTTTCTTTTTTTATTTTTTTTTAACTTATAAAATGTGCGACATGATGAATAGAAAAAAATACAAAAAATAAAATAAAATCATATATAATACATTATGATTGATGATCCTAGACATTAAATAGGCATATGAGTGAGTATTAACATAAATTTGTCATTAAAAATAAAATAAAAATAATAAAAAAAAGTGAAAGAGAACTCACTATACACTACACTATACGAGCATAACAATAATAAAACAACATATAAGATAAGAAGTAGAAAAATATATATACATATACATATATATGTAGGTATGTATTGTGAAATTAAAATCGGAACACGAAAGAATTGTTATTTTATTTTTTTTTTTATTTTTTTTTTTTTTTGAAGACGAATGACAACAATAAAAAAATATAGTTCAACATTTGTACATGTGTTTGTTTAAAAAATTTATGTATTCAGGAAATGAACATAAATGCAAAATAAAATGAAATAAAAATTATTATAATAATAATAAAAAAACAAAAAAAAAAACAAAAACACAAAATTAAACAAAAAAGAAAAACTAATAAAAAAATATTCAAAAGAAAAAGATAGGAAATTAAAATGAAAAGCTTTTTTTTTTACTGCATGTTGATGGGTAATTGTCAAGGATTTCCATTTGAATTCCTCATACGTACTTAATTTTACGTATTTAATATGTATATATGTATTTATATATGAATGTAGGTGGGCATTATAACTTAACGTTGTACTCCGATATAAGGAGGTTGCTATATATCATAATCTTTTATAAAATTTTAATAATATTCGGAAGAACTTTTTTTTCTTTTTTTATATTTTTCTTAAATTATTTTTTTTTTTTATTCTGTTCTTGTTAAAATTATTAAGGGGATGAAATCCCATTCTTTGTTAATGTCCTTAAAAAAAAAAAGAAGAAAAATAAAATATTAAATAATAAAAAAATTAATAATACTATATTAAAGTTAAAATGTACTGTTGTTTTTTCTTATTAGTAGGTACTTATATAAAAAATTTATGTGAACAAATTTTAATGTACTTCAAAAGTATGTATATATAAACTTTATTAAAAAATTATTATTTATTGTCAGATTTTTAATCATAATTTTTTTATTTATATACAAAATGTATATGTACTTAAAAAAAACTTCTGCTGTACAGAATAACATTTAGTTTATATTTTTGAAAAACATTATTATAAGCTGAAGATTGGATTAAAATTTATGGAATAGATTAAAAAAAAAATGATTTAAATTAATCCTTTCAATCGGAGGGTCTTTGGTTCAAACCCCGATTAGGTCATATAAATAAAAAATATGCAGTAATTTCATATCGTAGTATATCGTATAATCAATAATAATAATAGTAATAGCAATAATAATAAAAGTAAAAATAATAATAATAGCTGCTACAGTAGAGCTATCTTGAGTTATAATCATGTAGGAAGGTGTTATATAGATACTACTGCACGTTGTAATCCTCTGATAGTCCTGACTCTGTAGTAAAATAATAGTAATATTAATAAGTGATACTAATAATAATATAGCTGCTAGAGTGACAGTGGGGGTTGCCTTCAATAATTACCACATGCAGTAAGGTGCTATATATACACATGTTGTAACTGTTGTAACGGCTATAGTCACTGTTATCCCTTCCTATCCCTACTCCTTAGCCAATATACTGTGTTTGCAGGTAAGGGTTTCATTCCATTATATTGGTTGGTGGGTTTGGTCAGTTAGAATCTAACACTACCAAGGGGAAATTCTTGGTATTTTAGGAAGATCCCCCCTTCCCTTAGGAAAAAAAAAATTAAAATATACTTAAGACTTGAAATACTTCATTACTATCTTTCATTACATCTTTCTGTTCTATGGATTGTGTTGTGATTATATTAAAATGTTTAAAGTCAAACTACAGAGCGTCTTTCGCATAAATTATAAATATTTCATAAGATGATGTCAGAGGTGCTATGAGTAGCAAAAATTGAATAGGAGGGGAAGGCAGATTTATTCTTCGTCATTTTCGAAATATTATAGGAATTTGATGTTTTATTAAGATACTATACTTTTATGTTTTTCAAGGAAGTATTTGTTATCCTGGCGGAATAATTTTATAATTTTTAAATTAGAACTAAAAGCATAAAAATTTGCTTTTTTAAATAACGATTTTAGATCAATTATTAAATATTAGTCAGAAGAGGTTTTCTGTTTCTTTTCTGTTAATTATACGAAAAATTAAAATGCCTTAAAATAAATCGTATAATTCTTATTTAGATGTTTGGTGAAAACCGCACTTAAAAAAGGAAATAGAAAAGTGTATATATATATTTTTAGCTCTTACTTTAAAAAGACATTATTCCAACATAATAAATTCGTCAGCTTAGATAACGAATCTTTCTTTTACGTGCATGAAGATTTCTGATAGCAGCGTGAAATGAAAATATCGTTCCAAATTTTTGAATTATTCTTTAACAGTTTTCTACATATATATTTATTTGACATATAGAAAATGGTCAGAGTCTGAACTTAAAAATCCAGCCCTGGTTTGTATATATAATATTTTAGTATTTAATATTTCTAGAAAAGTAAATAAAATTATTTTTATCCTTCAAAAGATAAATGTGACCATGCAATAGTTTTTAACGTTAAAATAAACTAGAATTATCAAGAAGATTAAAATTTCCGAGTTTTCCAAGATTTTTCTATCAAACATATGTTAAAAGAATAAATTTCGTAGATTTCCGTGAATTAAAAAAAAAATTAATATGCAGATGTACTATGCTGATAATTTTATATTTGACATCAACATTCAAGGGAAACTCAGTTTTAATACCTTACATTCACTGAAACTAAGTATAGAAATCCCTATAATCTCCAAAACCCATATTAAAAAATTCAATATAGAACAGTTTTAAGGAAAGACTTTTCAAATTTAGAAAATTCACTTTTGCAATTAGGAATTTTTATTAATTTTTTTTTTTTTTTTTATAAATAATTTAAAGTTTTTTTATTATTTTAATATTATTAATTTTTCAACTAATAAATAATTATTGGTAAAATATTTTGGAATTTTATAGCTTTTAAAAAATGTTCTTAATATAGTTAATAAGATTATCAAATTTTAATCTTAACCACACTTTAAAATAAAAATTTCTGTATAAGGCTTAAAATTTTGGTTATTTACTTAAAAAATAGTAAATATGTCTTCGAAATTGTTTGCCCCTTAAATCAGATTAGCCTACTCTAAGATATGTTTAATAACGACCTTTATGATGAAAAATTCATAATAAAATTAGTATTTAAACAGCAAAATGTTTAGCAAAAAATATTTTACCGTAATGCAAAAACTAAAAGGGTAGGATAACCAACAAGTGCTTGACAGAAAGAGTAGCAAAAGATAAAATTTTAATAATAAAAAGAATGAATTCTGTAATTTAAAATGTCGTTTTATATGGAATATTTTTAAGACATTCAAAATAATATAGAAAAAGTATTTCTTTTTTTGAGACATCCTGTACTCAAACCAAACAACCTGTACTTTAGAAATATATATGTAGGTATGTCATCTTGAAAGTCGTAATTAGATCTATCTAACAGTATCCTATAGTCATATAGGCTGAATAGTTCCCGATATATTTACAGTTATTTAAGTATGTAGTCAACATTTTCACACGAATACTGCAAAATGCTATTTGTTGCCAAATGTGCCAAAAGGATTTCATGAAATTTACAGTAATTTCACTCCGAAAAAGTTGGAATTGATTCAGGCGTAAAACGTTTTCTAAAGTTCAGTTCAATTTTTAAACCAAAGATTTTTTATATTCTATTGACAATAATATAATTTTTAAAAAATTTCCCGTCTAATTTATTAAAATTTTGAAAATCTTATTTCCGCATTTTCTGCCAGTAATTTGAATTTTTAAAATTCATAACTAAATACATATTATGTATAATATTGTGAATATAAAATTGAAAATATTGCAAAATTCTTAAGACATCAACTATACATACTATGTTATTTCCTTTTCAATTTCTATAAAAAAAATTTTATGTAAATTTACTATAGTAAAATTTCAATAGTTAACCAAACAAAATATAAAAAAAAAAAAAAAAAAAAAAACAGTAATCCGCATTCCATAAAATATTGCAAATCATTCTTTTAACATACAATGTTGCTGCTGCATACTTCTTCAATGCTATATATACTTTAGAATATATACATATATAATAGGTATATACATGTACATATGTACATTTATTAATTTTGAACAATTCGCAAGTTCAATCTCCTATTTTTAAATCTAGCCAGCCTAAATGAACATTTTCAAGAACATATATTTTTTTCTTAATAATCAAACAATTCCAATAATCAGCAGCAAATTTAACAAAATTCAATATTGAAAAAAAAAAAATATATAATTACATATGTACATACGTACCTACATATTATATTATATTCTTTTATTTAAATCTTAGAATTCACAATGCACTAACCACAGAATATTGTACAAAAAAAAAAAAAAACAAAACACAAAACAAAAAATCACAATGCACTAACCACAGAATATTGTACAAAAACAAAACACAAAAAAAATAATCATAATAACAACAATCATAAAATTTTGACAGCTTAAGAGGAATCATCTTCATTAGTCATTTTTTGTAAAATCATCTTTCATTGCACGATATACTATACATCAAACAATTTCATTTTTGCAACATTGTATTGAATATAGTATAATGCCACCTCCACTTACTGTCATTCTTTTTTTTACACAATAGCAGCCTCAGGCAACAAACAAAATATAATATACATAATAAAAACAATAAAAAATAATGAAAAAAAAAACATAAAATTTTTCTACTTCTATAATAATGATGTGAACGGAACAAACAAAATAGCCCTTCAAAGTAATATGAATTAGTTATGTATATATACATACATACATACATATATATATAGGAATAAACTTTAAGTGAGTACTGCCGGTGTTCTTTTTATTAATATTGAAAGAAAAAGGATTCAATAGAAAATGGTCGCAAAATAGTATAAAATTAAAAAAAAACAAAAAAAAAATCATATTTGACTTATGTGAAACACATTAACCTATTAAAAAGTTGGCAACGATAAAAAAAAAATAGAAAATCAAAACAGAAAACTCACACAATTCACAATTCCATCCCAACAATTTGTATTTTTTTTTTTTTTTTTTTTTTTCAAAATGAAACTTACAATTCAGTCAAATTAAATACCTGTTCATGTCTGTATATTGCGCCGCAACTACACAAACAAAAAAAAAAATGCATATACAGTGGTCTACAATTTACTGTCATATAATTTTCAAAATGTTTGTATGTAAAATTTGGTAAAATCTTAATGACCATTCACAATATAAATTGAAGTGAGCTTGATCCTTCTGTCATTTTTGTTTTGTGTTTTGTGTTTTGTGTTTTTTTTTTTTTGAGTTTATTTCACGCTACGCTATATGCTATTATTAGAAGTGCTGAATTCCATTGAACATTTTTTTTTTGTGTACCAAAATGGCAAAATATAAACTAACTATTTATAAGAAAAAAGTTGAAAAGAATTTCTTAAAGATCATATTGAATATACCTATACATACATATATATAACTAAAAATTATATAGATACATATTTATATTTAATAGTAAAATGATATTAATAATAATGATTACAATATTATGATTATAATCATAATCATGATGATGATTGTTAAAAAAATTTTTAATTTATAAAATGGAAGCGCCTTATACTTCATCATAACTCTTATAATAAATGTAAATAAATGTTTCATTTTTATCTTTTATTATTTTTTTCTTTTATCTTTCTTTTTTTTTCTGTTTTTTTTTTTTTCTGTTTTTTAAATTTGTTTGCTATGCAATAATATATAAGTAATAATAAGTAATTTGCAACATTGTATCATTTATTTTTTTTTTTTTTTCATTTATATATTTTTTATTTTTTATTTTTTTTAAATTATTAATCAGTTACGGTCTAATGAAATTGGATAAAGTTGGCAATGGGAAATAAAAATGAGATTATAAATATTATATAGATATTATATTATATTTTAAAAAAAATTTATACATATGTATATGTATAAATGTGTATTTTTATAAATTTATTTAAACATTGAACCGGAAAGAGATAAGGATTATCAGTAAAACAAAATTCATATATTTATATTATAAAATCGTAGTCAAGTATAAGTTAATAATTTATATATCAGAGTTGATATTAGTAATTAATTTAATTTTATTTCTTTACTGTTATCTTACAATTAAAGCTCTAGATTTAAATATTAAATAATAGTTTTGTCTCCATAACTTTTCCCTCTTTAATAAATATCTTCTTTTTTTTTTTTTCTCCTTTTTCATTCACTTAGGGAACATTGAGCTTTCACAAAACCTCTTCAATTTTCCTTATTTCGTGTAAATTTTTTCACTTCCATCCACAAGATTTTTCACTATTCTCTATCTCTTTTTGGACACTTCTTTTCCAAGTCGCTCTACGTATTCCCATGTTCCTTTTGCCCTGAGTATTTCAGTCTAATGCTTAACATGCCACTGGCGTTGTTGGGCGTTTGAGGAAGTGGCCAATCTATTTTCATTTTTTACTTTTTATTTGAGTTTTGTACGGGTCTTGACTGGATAACAACCAATAACTCTTCATTGTGTATTCTTTTTGGCAGGAAAATTCTACATATTATTCTTAGTCCACTTCTTGGTGAAGACATAGTAATTTTTGAATAGGAATCAGGTTTCACTCCAATATAGTAGCAGAGATTTCACGCATGAATTGAATATTCTGATCTTAGTCGAGCGTACTATATGCGATGTTTTCCAGGTTTCCCATATAATCTCGCAAATATATTTCTTGCCTTCGATATTCTGTGCTCTATGTCTCTCGCAGTTCCTCCATCTGTTGATATTATGCTTCAAAGGTGTTTGTATTCTGCTACTTCCTCAATAAATATCTTTTAGTTTAATTGAAGTAAAATCAATTATGCCTCTACTTAAAAATCGTATACCGAGATAAGTAAGAAGTGCTTATTTCTACTGAGTGAAATTTTTAGGTGGCTTAAAACTGGTTATGGAAATTTATTCTCATCAGTTGTGACAACTGCTGTGAGGGACAGTAATATTCAATTCTACAATTCAAAAGCAACTATTTTAGATTCATTTTTGTTCTACCCTTAAAAATTTCCCTAAATATCCTGTTTTCCTTCCATTTTACCTCTTCCATTTAAGTAAACTTACATATAAATAAAGATAATAATAAAGAGAATACATAAAGATAAAGAAATCAATCAATCAAATCAATCAAATCTTGGTGTTTAAATAGTGTGAAAAAAAAAAATGCGAATTATTTCCTTTGTACCAGACTCGAAATATAACGAAATATCTCACCTGATAATCATAAACAAATCATTTATTGTAAATGTTAAATTTTTAAATTTTAATTTGTGTTTTTTTTTACAATACGTTAAAACTTTTTCTAATTAACTTCTTTTGTTTATTTTTTTTTCTTTCTAACAATGCATAAATTTTAATCTCCATAATATTTTACAAAATTTACTCACCCTATTTAATTTAATTAAGTAATGTCACTGTTTTTCACTTTTGTACCATAATTAAACTTACAGAAAGCCAGAATACTTTTAGATAACTTTATAATGATCATTCATGATCATTTTAAATTTAGCAAATCTACAAAACATGCAATATACACTTTTATATCTATACATTAAAAAAAAAAAAAAAAAAACAACAACTTAAGCAAACTTAAGAAGAGGTGTATTTAAACTACAATAACTGCTCATTATTCAACTGCCAGCATAACAAAAAAACAAAAGAAAAAAACTAATCAAAAAACTAAAGGAATAAATAAAAAAAAAGGAACTTTTTAAAAAATAAAAAATAAAAAAAAAAAAAAAAATGCAAAGTCATTAATATTTTAATGGATTTGCAACATTGTTGCATTGAAGTTAACTCGATCGTTACAGAAACAGAACATTTTCATTTCACTATGTTAATTTATTGTTGCATGAAATATTTCCTTTTTTGTTGTTTTTTTTTTGTTTGCAAAATATTGTTCAATTTTTTTTTTTTTTTTTAATTTTTAGTATTCGGGGACGGATTGATGGAGTAGTACTACTTTACCAATCTTAAAATATTATACAATCAAACAAATTATAACTCAACAGGTAACTAAAGCAGACTTATTTTAATTTCTTAAGGTGATGTCGTTTAATATACATATATAAGAATAAGGAAAAAAAAGAGGAATAAGGGAAAAGAAAAAGTTTGTAAGATAGAAAATTCATAAATATATTTTTTTGTTTTTTTTTTTGCATTTCCTCTGATATGATAAATTTTTATATTGTATATACATTGCCTGATATTAATGAGAATTCTTTTTATGATGATATTGATAATGATGTTGGTGGTTCATTTATGATGATGGGATAAGCACACTAAAGAGTTCACAAAGTCTTAAGTATTAATATAAAAATAAATAATAAACAATAAAAACCTGGCAAATTGAATGCATTTGTAATTTGTTAAAAAAAAAAAAAAAAAAAAAAGACAGATCTATAAAAAATAGCATGAGTGGTATGTGTGAGAAATATTGATAATGACTGTGCTCTGGATGAAATTTCAAAAAAAAAAAAAGTATATTAACAATTTATGAATTTTTTGTTTTGTTTTGTTTTTTTTTTTTTTCTTTTTTTGGTTTAAGGTTATACCAGGTTATATACGCAAATCAAAAGTAAACTCTTAAAATTAAAAGTGTGTATAAATTTTTTTTTTCTTCTTTTACACTAAAGAGTGTTGTTTAAATCTTGTTGAAATTTCAATAAAGTGATGCAAAGAAAATGACTTAAGATTTAAAAAGAAATTTTATATGCAATTTTTCTTAATTTTTGGTATTTTTTTTCTATATTAAAAAGAAAATTGAGTGCAATCGAATGCAAATAATCAAAGTATTTTGTATTTAAAGGTGATATTTATATTTAAGAAGGAGAAATAAATTTACGATTACATTCGCGTATTTTGTTGATGAGGCATAAAACGCATATATTGTGAGAAAAATTATTTTTATTTTTTTTCTCTTTCTTTTTAGATTTTTATTTGATTAAATGCTTTTAGTAAAATAAAAACAACAAAAAAAAAAAGGAGGCTGATACATTGTAATATCATATTAATTTTATTTAATTTTATTTTTTACATTTTTATTTCATTTGCGCTAGTTTAATGTTACTTGATGTCAGTTAAAATTAATGGTTGATTTCTTTCTTTTGCTACAAAAATTTAACATAATACCGGATTTTTAATTCGGATTTTATATATGTATATATATATATATATATATATATATATATTTTTATGTATATAGGATATAATATTAAAAAACAATATACATATTTGCTTTTTGATATAATCAATACACCGTATTTCGAAATAAAATTTGTTGTTTTGTGTCAAAAAAGACAATTTTGTTTTTATTCATTCTGATCTCACTTTATCTGTAAAATTGCATAATATATCGCAACTAATTAAGATTAGATTGCAAGAGGAAATCAGTTTTTTTCAAAAGTAAAATTATCAGAAAACTTCATTTCACACTTCAAAGAAATATTTAGTATTTTTGTTTTTCAAATTTTTGATTTGATCGACAAGGATATGTATTAGGTCTGCTGTGGTGTAATATTTTTGTACATCTGATATAGAAGATTTTAACGATGGCTTTCGCAGGCAGTTTGAACGAACGATACAGCTATCACAGGTACATTAAGTGTAGAGATAAAAAATAAGATTCAGGATTAGATCCACTATTGTGGTACAGTGATACATCTGGTACAGCAGATTTTAACAATTGCCTTCAAGCAGTTTTTATGAACAATATCACTGCCACGGGTACGTTAGGTGTAGAGATAGAAAATAAGGTTCAAGATGAATATTACTCCAAATAGAAATTCACTGTAACTATTGAAAAAAAAAAGGTTTCGTGCTTTAGTCGTAAGCTGGTCTGCTGTTGTGCTGGGAGTAACGAAATCTCTAGACAAATAAATAAATATTCCTCACTTACACCGGTTCATAAAAAAGCGTTTTTTATGTATTGAAAATAAAATGATCAAAGGTAATACAATTTTTCAGCAATTAATTAACTATTCCATTTTTATCTTCCTTCTAAAAACGTGGATTGGATACAATTGATGTCAAAATTAAAAGTTAAATTTAATAACACTACGCTTCAATTCTCAGTCAATGAACTTAATTCTTTTTTGACAATTAATAATTAAGTTTTAACATTAGTTCTAGGTGGTTATAACTTATAAGTAGTTTTAAGGTTGTTTTTTTCTTTTAGTTGTTCATAGATAAAGTTTTAATTATTTTGTTTTTTTTTCTAAATAGGTCGAATTTTTCAGAAGACACGTAGAATTCCCTTTAGAATTTTACTGACTAAATCCACACCTCGCTTTAAGCAATATATTGTGAGATATAAGGGATAAAATCCCTAATTCCTACGAAGTATATTGGGAAGAAAGTAGGGATAGAAGAAGGTAGAACAAGGATGCGGAAATATACAATTACAGAATGAGACTGAGACTGTAAGGGAAAACTGAATCTGCCTATTATTATTACTATTTTGCTATCAGTTGCGAAGGCATAGTTACAACACATGTCTGCATGCAGTTGTATAACACCTTCCTACATGAACTAATAATTGAAGGCAGCTCTTCTGACACTGTAGCAGCTATTATTATTAGTAAAATAATAAAAATATAAATAGTAATTTATGTAGTAAAATATAAATGAAAGTTAAAATTTCTAAACTAGTACAGTTGAGCAGATATATTCAATTTAATTTTTTTAAGACTTTAAAATAAAAATAAGAAAAACACATTTAAAATATTACGCAAAAATAATAAAAAATACTAATAATAATATTTTTGCTCTTCTTTTACATTTATTAATTTAATTAAATTAATATTTTAAATTTTTAAAGTATATAGTGTAATTAATGACGTAAGATCAGAGAAACCATACCCTTTATATTATATATAAAATTAAGATATTATATAAATAAATTTCTTAAAAATATCTTAAGATTTTTTTTTTTTTTGATAAATCTGTTTTTAGATAATGTAAAATATACGTTTTAGATGTTTCATTTTTTCAAACAACTAAAAATTTTTTTTTTCTAAGGGAGGTGGAAATCTTCCAAAAACACCAAGAATTCTCCCTTGGTAGTGCCAGATTCTTATACTGACTAAACCCACCTCTCTCTTTAGCCAATATAATGGGGTGAAACCTCTACCTGCTGACGCAGTATATTGGATAGGATAGGGAATAGGGATGGGAAACCATATGACAAGGATGCCGAAACATTGATCATTGAGTGAGACTGTTAGGGAACAATGAATCCGCCTATAATTATTACTATTTTACTAACTAGTAACTATAGTCATTAACAGTTACTGCATACAGTAGTATTTAACATCTTGCTACATGGGGTAATAATTAAAGGCAACCCTACTATTACTGTAGTAACAATATTTATTAATATTGCTATAAACAACTTAATTACATTTAAAAATTTTACCAATATAGGTACTTTTGATACCACATAATAAAACTTTTTCTTTAATATTTTATTAAGTTGATTTTTTATATTAAAATTAAAAGTATTCTTTAAACACGCACTAATTATTTTTCATTTTTTTAACAAAAATAATTTTCTCTTTGATTTTCCAATCAAATTATATAATTAACACAAAATCATCTATTGCCTCTCATAATACCTCATTAACCTATATTCTCTTTCGAATTAATTTTTCAATTTATGGTTTCGTTTAATTAAAGTTATATTTATTCAGTATTTAAAAGTAAAAAAAAAAAAAAAAAAAAACCAAAATACTTTTCTATACAGTATCTTGTATCTTTGAATAATATTTTTACGGTGTCGATGATTAAACACTGACCAACCTTAATAAAAATCATTTATATACTTTTTCTTTTTTTTTTATTTTACTTTAAATTTTCTTAAATTAATTCTAAAGTAATAAATCATAAATTTAAAAAGGCGCTTTTAAAAATGAATCTTGAAGGACATTTTTATACACCAAAATTGATTTTTTTGTTTATTTTTTTTTCTTTCTGAAATTGGTAAGAAATTTAAAATTGTCACTAAATTTGAAAATAATTTTTTGTTTTTCCTAAATATGGTTTTATTTATATATAAATTTATTTTTTTTTTGTTTTTTTACATTATTTCAAGTTTTTAATTAACGTATTTTGTGTAAATAAATTAATGCATTTTCTTAGTTAAGATTAGAATGACCTCATCTTATGCACAGAATATGAATTTTATACATATACATAAGTATATATGTATGTATATCAAAAAAAGTATCATATATATACTTTTTTTTCCAAATATGTAATTATTTTTTTTTTTTTTTGATTTAACATATGTACATGCATCTTTAAATTGTTTTAATCAAACTATAAACATTATACCATACAAAAAAAGACAAGGTTCAAAATTAAAATTGAAAAAAAAAAAAAACACAATGACTAATAATATATTAAAGGTAAAATCCGTATATATAAAGTTTTAATCCAATCAATAAATATCTGATTCTTTACCTTTTATCTAAATACATTTAATTCTTTTTTTTTTTCTTCAATTCAACTTAAATAAATTATGTTATACAAGTCAATGAACAAAACATTACTATACTAAAAAAAAAAAAAAAAAAAAAAAATCTATAGATACAAAATAAAATAAAAAACAAAAACAAACCTATCCAGAAATTTGATCTTTGCACATTTAAAGTACACACCATTTGTACAAAATGATATACCTACAAAAAAAAAAATGAAAAAAAAAAACAAGAAAAGCCTTAAAGAAATAAAATCCTAAAATAAAAAAAAAAAAAAATTTAAATAAAAACGACAACTTACATGACACATCAAGAAAATATATAAAAGAACCGCAATATTGTGTTTTACAATACCATTCAATTCAAAAAAAACTCATAACATTTCAATATATATCTACTTTTTTTTTTTTTTTTCTTTATTCAAAATGGTAACTACATATTGTATGTATATTATATAATTTGGCTAACCATATTATATTATAATAACTGACATACCAAACCACCAATACACCACACATTTTACTTTAATCAAACGCCATCTATACCAACCAATCAATATTATACTCTTTCCCTATTTCCTCTTACCATTACAAAAATTCTATAAAGGCAACTTTAAAATGAAAAAAAAAAAAAAATACTTATGTACACTTATGTATATACTTACATAGGTATATCATATATCGTATATCTAAAATTAGAAATCTGTAAATCTGTAAAAAAAAAAAAAGCAAAGCAATTCTAAAATATTTTTTTTTGAATATTTTACGGTTATTAAAATAACATTATTTAGTTTGTATCAATTTTAATATTTTGTGATTGGATAAAATTTATCGATTAAAAATTATATTTAAAAAAAAAAATTGAATTAACCCCTTAATATATGCAATATTTAATATTTTTATTTTATTTAGTGTACGAAAGCTGTTTTGACATTTCATTTTCTTTAAATTTTTAATGCATTTATTATTGTAATGTAAAAAAATCGATATATTCAATAGTGTCAAATTTTCATTGGTGTGAAGAGAAAGAGTATTATGTAATAGCAAAATGTATAAATGTCATGTTTAATGAATGTCATGTTTAATGTCATGTTTTATGTTATTTTTAATGTATTAAAAATGTAATTTAATTTACATTTTTTAGCCACCAAACCATTGTTTTTGTGGCAAAGCAGCTGTTTATTTGAATAATCAGGTGTTCAAAAAATAAAGGTATCAACTATCAATTTGTTACTAGCGATAAATTTAAATAATATTATAGTTGAACATTTATTTACAAGATTAAAAAAATATATATATGGCGAACTTCTTCCGATAATATTTTTTCTTTTATTTTTTTATAATTTCTAAACTGCAATAATAATATTTACTTTTTGAAATTAAATAATAATTTAAATCATATTTACAAAATTAAATAGCAAATGACAGTTAATATAATGCATACATATTTTATTCATTTCTTTTCAATATAATGATGTATCTCTTTTATATGCAACTGACAGCTTAATAGTTTTTAATTATAGATTACAAATAGATGGGAAGTTAGAGATAGTCGTTTCTTTTCCTCTTATGTGTTTTCCTATCTTAAGATATTCAATATGTATTTTATAATATGCAATACATTTCGTTCACTCAGCTGTTTATATTTATTAAAATAATGTAATGCAGTTTCTCATAACCAGTTTCATTTCAGAGATTTTAAGCTTTTATATTACCTATAGTAATTGATATATTTTGTTTTTAAAATTGAACTTTAATTTAATTAAGGTTATTAAAAATTTTAACTACTTGTAAACTAACAAAATAAGTGACAAAATTCATATAAAAAATTAGAAATTAAACTATTCCACCTTTTAGGAAACTATTTCTGAAGAAATTAAAGTAATACATAAGCACCATTCAATCAGTTGTTTTTAAAGCATTAAGAAAGTGAAAAAATAAAAAAAGGTTGTAAAAATGGCTTAAACATGGAGAATATCAGAACAATATTTTTTAAAGAATAGAATATAAAAATGAAAAGTATACAGTTGATGGGAATATTTCAAAAATAATTTTATTTGAATCGAAAAATATCGATGTTAGACTTTGTTTACATTTTGGGGAAAAAGGTACCTTTTTCCACTCCTTTTTCAATCTTCATGTTGACAACAGGGTAAAAAAGGTGCTTTTTTTTTTGGCAAAATCATGTCAGAACATTGGTACATTGGAAATGAAACGATGATTTCTTTTTCATTTTGTTCCGACACGTGTGCAATTTTATTTTTCGTATGTGTTTTTCTTTTACCATACCGTTTTCTTTCCTTGCCTAAAAATTTTGGAGTAACGTTCGTTTTTTGCCCCAAATGTAAACAAGATCTTAAGTATCAAATATCACAAAATATTTATATGTGATCATAATAAACGTGAAATAAACCGTCACGCTAACGATAAATTATAAAATTAACTTAATTAAACGAATATATGTATACATTTCGGTGAAAAATATACTTATAACAGATATGTATTAGAAATAGTTAAACAATAATGTATAACATTACAACCCATGTATATGTATATGTATGTACAAAATAAAGATAAATTTGCCAATAAAACAAGGTCTAAATTCTAAACGACAGTTACAATAGCATTTAAATTACAATAAGATTGATATATTTTAATTTATTCTTTTATTATTATTTAAATAATTTTAATTTTTAAAAATTTCAAAAATAAAAGAACAGACAAACAATTGAAAATAGAAATAAATTGAAGCGGAAATGATGATTTTTCTATAAACAAAATAAAATCTATGATTTAAAATTAAAATTACTTAAAAAAAAAAAAACTAAAAACTTAAGTAATACAACTATTATATATTATAAGACATAATATAATAAAAATAACACACACACACACACTCTATACCACACATATGTATGCCTCTTACATATTATATTCTATGAATTACCATAAAAGTATTATTAGGCCAAGGTAGTTTAAATCGTTTTTTTTTTTATAATATAGGTATCGAAACAAAAAAAAAAAGAATCATAAGAAAACAAAAAAATATTAACTATTATTATATTAAAAGAAAAAGAAAAACAAGAAAAAAAAGACTAACCTATGACTGGAAAAACTATTGAAGTTTTTAACTGTGTTTTTCCAACTCTTATGAAATTTTTAAATACAAAAGTTACCTAAACATAATACGATAGATACACGACAGCATTTGAGCATTATGTCACCATCAAACTGTATATACATACATATAAAATGTCCATACAAACTTCGTCTATTTTGAAAAAAAAAACATAAAAAAAAACATAAAAAAAAACACATTTTTTGCAAGGCTGTTTCAACTTTTTACGTCGTACTTATGTGCAGTGAAAAATAGTTCAGCTATTTGTATATACATACATATTATATATGTATAAAAATTTATGAATTAGTTGTACAAATTTATCATAGGATAAAATAAAATACTTTACTAAAATAAAAAAAAAAAATATGTATGTACTTTACTTTACTTACTTAAAATATTGTGAGTTATAAAGTATGAATTAAAAAAAATATTTACTGTAATTTGTGAATGTTATAAATGAAGGAAAAATTTGGAAATCTAAATTCAATTTGTTTTTTATTGAATGGATTGATATTTTAATGATTATACCATCCACATTTCTAAAAAAAAAAAAAATAAAGTAGGGATAATCCTAAGTTTCGAAGTAATATGAAGGACATTAGAAAATTAAAATATTTCTAGCAAAAAACCTCATTTAACCTCAAAACGTCAGATAAAAATATTCAAATAAATGAATTTAGTGTCTTTATATTTTGTTAGTTTTATTGAAAGGACATAATATGTACATGCTGAATGAATAGTTAAATATTTATAGGTAGTTTTTTTTTTTTTGTTAATGATAACAACTTTGACTCGTTTGACTTGTTTACGATTTTGCACTATACAGCTTCCATTCTGAAGATATTCAACTACTTTTAAAGCAAATTTTGAATTACGTTATTTTTGATTTTGATTATTATAATGTCATATAAAAACGGATTTTAACGTGACTTTACGTATTTTTTAGTTTTGTATATGCATTTAACACATTTTTATTCTTAAATTACCCCACAAAAAAAAAAGATTTGCGAATAAAGATTCTAAAACATAATTGTTTCGAAAATTTGTCAAATTAAAACCATTTAAAATGGCGATTTATTTATTTAGAAAAATCTACAAAATTAGTAATTTTTATTTTTTTTTAAAAAGGATGATAAGAAAATAAGTGAAGAACAGACATTGTATGACATTTGAAACGTTTTTTTTTTATCATTTTTAACTTTCAATCAGAGTGATAATAAAAAAGTGCAAGTAAATTTGTTGCATTAACGACGAGTTTTGTTTTTCTTTTTCTTGAAATTTTCTAAAATATTTTTTTTTAAATTTTTAATTTTTGGTCATATATACCACACGTTAATTGGCGATATTTAGCTGTGCTCTTTATTAACCTCTACTCCTCTACTCTACTTATAACATATGTAGATATTTCACACAATCATACATTCATATAAACATATGTAATGTATAGGTATACATTTTTCAAATAAAAAATTTTACATAGCCTTACTACATATTATAACTATTGACACATAAGATTTTTTTTTTTTTTTTGATGAATTGACCCACATTTTTATGTGAAAATAAACATTAAAAAAAAAGCAAAAAAATTTGTAAAGAAAAACAGAAATACAAAGTAACATATGAACATACCAGCATAACATAGCGCAACATTTTGCTTATAACAATTTCTAGAAAGAAAACATAATAAATGAAGAAGAAGAAATAAAAGAAAAACAAAAAAAAACTAAATCAAAACAAACATGACCTGGAAATCTAGAAATCTAAAAAAAAAAAAAAATATAAAAACAAAGTGAATGAAAGAGACAGAAAACAAAATTATAACGAGGAAGAGTGCAGTAGAGTAGACTGTGTCAACTCTGGGATACCCGTATGAACGTAATATATCCTGTTTCTATAAAACTTGATCATCTTTTAAAAACATTCAGAGTTTTAGTACCGAACTACAGAGATATATTTATGTAAATTGTGGAGTTGTATGATAGCTACCCGAATCTATTGCGCCTAGCTTCATTAAGTTCCAAGAAATGCAAAAAGCCTGAACCGGCTGCTTTAGACCATTCAAATTTTACAAAAGTTTTTGGCATGCAACTCGACACTTTTTCACTAAATTTCAGATAGCTAGCTTCAATAGACACTGGGTTATTTCCATTTAAAGAAAGAAGTTGTATGGCAGCTACTCGAACCCGGCGGCCGAAAATGCTGGAGTTAAATAGCAAAACTAACAATTTTGTAAAAGTGACGTAAAAAAAATTGCAGCCTCGTAACTCCTTTATTTTTTGAGTTATCTTGCGGACGGACACTGAGTTCTTTCATTTAAAAAGAGATTTTGTATGGCAGCTACCCGAACCCGTCACACCACCACAACCAAATTTTGCAGAAGTTGTTGCCATAAAACTTGATCATCATTCGCAAAATTTCAGATACCTAGATTGAACAGACACTGGGTTATTTCTATTTAAAGAAAGAAGTTGTATGGCAGCTACTCGAACCCGGCGGCCGAAAATGCTGGAGTTAAATAGCGAAACTAACAATTTTGCAAGAGTGACGTAAAAAAAATTGCAGCCTCCTAGCTTCTTTATTTTTTGAGTTATCGTGCGGACGGACACTGAGTTCTTTTCATTTAAAAAGAGATTTTGTATGGCAGCTACCCGAACCCGTCACACCAGCACAACCAAATTTTGTAGAAGTTGTTGCCATAAAACTTGATCATCATTTGCAAAATTTCAGATACCTAGATTGAACAGACACTGGGTTATTTCTATTTAAAGAAAGAAGTTGTATGGCAGCTACTCGAACCCGGCGGCCGAAAATGCTGGAGTTAAATAGCAAAACTAACAATTTTACAAAAGTGACGTAAAAAAATTTTCAGCCTCCTAGCGCCTCTATTTTTTGAGTTATCGTGCGGACGGACACTGAGTTCTTTTCATTTAAAAAGAGATTTTGTATGGCAGCTACCCGAACCCGTCGCACCACTACAACCAAATTTTGTAGAAGTTGTTGCCATAAAACTTGATCATCATTCGCAAAATTTCAGATACCTAGATTGAACAGACACTGGGTTATTTCTATGTAAAGAAAGAAGTTGTATGGCAGCTACCCGAACCCGGGGACAGAAAATGCTGGAGTTAAATAGCAAAACTAACAATTTTACAAAAGTGACGTAAAAAAATTTTCAGCCTCCTAGCGCCTCTATTTTTTGAGTTATCGTGCGGACGGACACTGAGTTCTTTTCATTTAAAAAGAGATTTTGTATGGCAGCTACCCGAACCCGTCGCACCAGCACAACCAAATTTTGTAGAAGTTGTTGCCATAAAACTTGATCATCATTTGCAAAATTTCAGAGGCCTAGCTTCATTAGGTTCCAAGAGGTGCAAGAAGTCTGAACCGGCTTCTCTAGACCAAACAAATTTTTCAAAAGTTGTTGGCATATAACTCGACACTTCTTTACTAAATTCCAGATTCCTAGCTTCAATAAACACTGAGTTATTCTCATTTAACCGGATAAGTTGTATGGCAGCTACCCGAACCCGCCGCACCACCACAACCAAATTTTACAAAAGTTGTTGCCATAAAACTTGATCATCATTTGCAAAATTTCAGACGCCTAGCTTCATTAGGTTCCAAGAGGTGCAAGAAGTCTGAACCGGCTGCTCTATACCCACCAAATTTTACAAAAGTTGTTGGCATGTAACTCGACACCTCTTTACTAAATTTCAGATTCCTAGCTTCAATAAACACTGAGTTATTCTCATTTAAACGGAGAAGTTGTATGGCAGCTACCCGAATCCGCTGCACCAGCACAACCAAATTTTACAGAAGTTGTTGCCATAAAACTTGATCATCATTTGCAAAATTTCAAAAACCTAGCTTGAATAGATACTGAGTTATTTCTATATAAAGATAGAAGTTGTATGGCAGCTACTCGAACCCGCCGACCGAAAATGTTGGATTTAAATAGCAAAACTAACAATTTTGCAAAAGTGACGTAAAAAAATTTTCAGCCTCCTAGCTCCTTTATTTTTTGAGTTATCGTGCGGACGGACGGACGGACGGACGGACGGACGGACGGACGGACGGACGGACGTACATGGCTTAATCGACTCAGAATTCGATTCTGAGCCGATCCATACCTTTGACACTATATCTAGCTCGACTCCTTTAAGGTGTCACAAACGTAATGGCAAATTTATTATACCCTTGAACATAGTTCATACGGGTATAAAAATACAAGAAAAAAAAAACATAAAAAAATCTCCAGTTTGATTTGATCATTCATTTGTAGTATCTGCATATTAAGAAGAAAATGTGTAGGTGTAAATTGATTTTTTTTTTTTTAATATATGTATATTCGATAAGAAATGCATTGATTTAAATTAACTAATTTAGTTCAAAAATTTCGTTTAAATTAAATATGTAGATAACAACTTTGTTGCAAAAATTAAATTAAAAGTAACATTACGAAACAAAATACAATGTAGGGAATAATGGCGAAATAGACAAACTTTTAAAAATAATGATTATAATGATAGAATTTTGGGTGAAAAGAATGGTGTAGGGCGAAGAATGGGACTTTTGACCCATTTGAAGTGAACCATTTGAAGTGAAGTGAAGTGAGCCTGAGTCTTAGTGTTTAAGGACAAAATAAAAAATAGTCCGCAACCAAAAAATGAAATAATAGCGTAAAAATATATAGAATATATTGTGTATTATATTTAGTATTTAGAAGAGGAATACAGCCATTAGATTTTTTTTTTTTTTTCCTAAGGGAGGTGGGAATCTTCCAAAGACACCAAGAATTTCCCCTTGGTAGTGTCAGATTCTTACTGACTAAACCCACCTCCCCCTTTCGCCAATAAAGTGGGATGAAACCCTTACCTGCGAACGCAGTATATTGGCTAGCGAGTAGGGATAGGAAAATGGATACGGAAACATTGACTTGGGAGTGGGACTGTAAGGAAACAATGAATCCGCCTATTATTATTATTTTGCTAACAGTGACTAAAGCCGTCACAACAGTTACAACATGTAGTAGTAGTATATATATTACTACATGAGGTAATTATTGAAGGCAACCCCCACAGAGTCAGCGCCATCAGTGGATTACAACGTGCAGCAGTTTATAACACCTTACTTGCATGATATAACCAAAGATGGCTCTACTGTAGCAGCTATTATTTTACTATTATTATTATTGTTTTATTATTATTACTATTATTATTATTATAATTATTGTTTTATTACTATTACTATTATAATTATTATTACTATTATTATTATTACTATTATTATTATTATTATTATTATTATTATTATTACTATTATTGTTATTATTTTGCTACAGAGTCAGCGCCATCCGTGAATTACAACATGCAGCAGTATATAACACCTTCCTTGCATGATGTAACCAAAGATGGTTCCACTATAGTAGCTATTATTATTATTACTATTATTATTACTATTATTATTGTTATTATTATAATTATTGTTATTATTACTATTATTATTATTATTATTATTAATATTATTATTGTTATTATTACTAATATTAATTATACGATATACATTTTTACGATATAAAAGTACTACATATTTTTATTTATGACCTGACCGGGGTTTGAACCCAAGACCCTTCGATTGAAAGGTTGGCGACTTAGAATAGATGATCCTATTCTTTGGATAAGTATAGTTAAATAATTATTGTGCAAGATATTGCACAAATAAAAATATTTGTTTTTCATATAGGGCCCTGTAATCATTGTTTTTATCATTCAAAACTTTTATGAATCTATAACTCACTTTTGGTGTCACCATTAAAAAATTAACTGTCAAAAATAGTTGCCATGGTGTACTAGATTTTATATGGAAAAAATTTCTATGTCATCAATTAAAAACAAAGCAGAATGTAATCTAACGGTTTTTAAAAGCGCACATTTCCAAAAGATAATACAAACTGTTTCGAATTGTGACTTGCATCAAAATTTGAAATTTTCATATAAGAGAAAATGTGAAAATAGGACTTTTTTGCAATTTTAAGGGGCTGTAAGTCCACAACCCTATATAACTAAGAAAAACCCTTAACACATATGTATATTACTAAAGTAAATATTACTTACACATATGTATTTCTACAGGTTCCTAAGTCACAGGTGTCAGAAAATGGCAAATTTTAAATGTTTGAGTCTTAATAGCTCAAAAACAGAGGGTGGTCCAAAAATATGTTCTGAGGAAACTTATGGAGATGGGGCTATATGAAAAAGCTGTTCTACAAAATTAATTTTTTTATGAAACCTACCCATGGTTAAAATTGTTTTTCTCTCTCCTTAACGGTGTAGAAGATTTTTAAACAGACGGACGGACGAATGGACGGACATAGTGAAACTAATAGGCATATATTTTCAAAATTTTTTTGGAAATGTGCTAAAAATGAATGATATTTACATATGTATTTGCTTATTTATCATTCACTTAGTTTTTATTTGGTGAAATGTACTATTTGTTTCAGTTGGTTTCAAAAAATATCATACATAATTTTAAATAAAAGTGATAAAAAAAAAAAAGTTTAAATATAAAAATTCTGAAAATATTAGTTTTTGTAAAATTTTTTTTTTCATTATCACATTTATTAATTAATTTTAAAACTTACTTTTTTAAACAACTTAAAAACAAAAACACTGACAACTAAAATGACAGTTCATTCATTCACTTTTTAAAAAAAGTGAACGTTCGTTTATTTAATGAAATTTATGACACCAAATAGTCTTTTTCATTCATTTTTGTTTTCATTCAATTTTTAGTGATAATTTTGACTAGGGTCTATAGTCTTCTACTGAAACTGAAATTTAATCAAATGTGAATAATTAGAGATTTAGGGAATGTCCTATAATTCTTATTTCAGTGGAAAGGGAAAAAAATTTTCCTGACCTAGTATTGTCTCACCTAGTTCTTGAGTACGAATTATATTCCCAACATAAAGATAATTTCGTACATTATCCATCATATCTCCATTTTCTTAAATAACTTCCCAACATATAACCCCATTAAGTGGTGTTAGCTTATTATGTAGTGTTTGCTTAGATATTTATAATCTTTTTTTAAAACTGATAGGCTTTTATGAACAATTCTCTATATATACAAAATAGTAAAATGATGGCCCATATCCGAAAGGAAAAGGGGACTGTTTAAAAGTATTTATGATTTTTAATAAATAATAACTATAAACTAAACTAAAGAAATAAAATGAATTATTTGTTATTGGCTTATTGGCTTATTACAATTCAAAACTAACACTCAAATGGAAAACAATTTCTGATTACAAAAAAAAAAAAACAGGAAAATTACGAATGCAAGTCACTTTTAATATTTTTTTTTTTACTGACATAATAATTTTTAGGTATGTGGCAGGCGGCAGTATATATTTTTGTCTAGTCTTTTATTACCGTAACTTCCTAAGTTTACAATTTGAATAAAATTTTCCCATAATTAAAAATTCAAATAATAAATTTAAAAAAAAAAATTTAAAAAGAAAAATAATTATAATATAAAAATTAAATTAAATATTTGTTTCGGTTCTACTGAATCTGTAAAAAGAATCAATTAATTACTATGCTTTTTTGTTATCTATCAGAACTTATTTTCACTAATAAGAATGACACTGAAAAGGTAGATAGTTTTTCTTAAATTGAAGTATCACTTAATGTAATTTATGGATTAAGCTTTTTTTGATTAAGTTTATCAACATTCGGGTAAGGTTGAGAAAAAAATTAAATAAAAGTACAGAGGGATAGCACATATTTACCTTCAAATGAATTAAAACACTTGTTTCAATTGCAGCCATCATTAAAATAATCAGAGTTTTAATCAATATCAAGTATACTTTGACAGTATAAATGCGCACACGAAAAGTCTGCATCGAAAATTCTGCACAAAGAATATTCGGTACAAGAAAATATCTGCAAACAAAATATTCGGCACAAGGAATATGTAAATATAGAAGGGATTTCAAAGTTTGTTTGAATACATATATAATTTATTTGGCGGGGATTTTGTGTGGAAATTTCGTGTGTCCATTTATCACCTAACCCCAAGCATAAAGATAAGTTGTCAAAATATTGATGTTTTATAACACACTCAACATAATTTAATTTTCCTAACTATATAATTACTCTTTATATTCCACTCTTTATATTCATAAAAATTTAATTGAATTGCAAAATTCTTTAAAAAAAAATCACTTAAATTTTCACAACTGTCTGTCAAATTATAATACATTTCCATAGTATCTACTTAAAAAAAAATATATATTATAAAATATCTCAGCCAGTATGTCTGCCAGCGTACTAGTTGACTCGACTACTTTATGTCTGAAACATGATCGTCTAGCAAAAATTCTATTAAAAAAAAAAAAAAATAACATTTTATGGTTTGTAAAATCTAGTTTACAGGCTGGGTTCAATTTTTTTAATCAATCTGATAATTATTTAAAAAAAAAAAAACAAGTCACTAACTAAAGTGATGGCGTTAGCAAAATAATAAAAACAACCAAAAAAATAAAGTCGAAAACATATAAGGGAAAATTTTTATGATGATTAAAATAAAAAAATTTTTTTTTTTTTTTTTGCTTTATATTGAGGTTAACGTTCACAAAAACCAATTTGCTTACCTATAAAAAAAAAAAAAAAGTCAAATTGATATGAACATAATCCTATTCAATTCTTTGATCATAACATTCAGAGTTTTAATTTAATTATTCAATTCAGTCTAATAATATTTTTGTGTTTTTTTTTTTTTCTTTTTTTATTTTAAATTATTAAATATCAAATATTTAAAAATTAATGAATTTATTGAATTATATACCTATTAGTTATAAAAATTTTACAATTATTATTTATAAGCAATTAAAATGAATAACTGAAGTTTTTAGTTTTTAATTTAAATATTTTTATTGTCTGCCTATCAAATCTTGTTCAGAGCATCATATAATATTTTATATATTTCAGATTTGTATACATATTTCCCTATATGAATCGATTAATTAAACAAAATAATCGATACGTTTAATTTCTTTCGAAATATTTTTTTTTTTCTAAGATTGGTCCAAGGCTAAGTTTAAATTAACCAAGGGAAACTTAACAAGTATATACAAGTTATAATTTATAAACTGACTGTCACTTATATGTAAATAACTGCGATCATTTATTTTGTCATCACTACTTTCAATTTAAGATTTGCAAAGACGAACAATATGTCTTTTCCCCTTTAAGGTTTATCTATACCCAATCTGCAAATGTGCGTATATTTCTTTTCCCGCGATTCTTCTGAGAAAAAGAAAGAGTAAGAATTGGAAACGTTTGAAGACACTACTAATTTCATTGTCATCATACATACTTAACTTCTTCTCGTAAAATTTAAATAATATGTAATTGACAGTTTTAGAATTTCTTTTCTTATTTTATATTACAACCAAACAATTTATAAATTTTTTACAGGAAGAGGAGCTATCTAAGATTGTCAATAACGCAGACGATCAGACTTTTAACGAGAAATCCACCTTCCCATGAAGACAACAATAACTGTATAAAACCATTGTTATTCAATAAATGAGATTACAGGTCAGTTTAGTACAAAAGTTTTGATTATCATTTTGGTTTTTCTTTTAATGTACATATTACGAAATATATTGCATATATTAGATACATGTGTATATGTACTTTTACTTTTCATTTTAATATTTTCCGTTCTGGTTTTTGTTTTATTTATTAAAAAATACATACCTACCAGGTGTTATTTATTTATTTTGAAATTCAAAAACTACTCAAATATGTTTAACTATAATATACTAGAGATTATTTATTTAAAATAGAATATAACTATTATTTTATTAATTTTAATTTTTAGTTGAATGTTTATTTTGAAATTTATGGAAAAAATTTAAAGAAAACACAAAAAAAAAAAAAATGTGGTTAATTCACTGGACTAAAATTTATATAACAACAAAATCAACAAACTAACTAAAATTAAATAACCACTAGTTTTATTAAAAACTGTACACCTATAGACCTAATTTATGAAAGGACTTAAAAAATATATATATACATATGCCTAATACATATAATATATGTACTTGTATATATATATAAAAACAATATAATATGTTGAGTGGTTTTATTGTTATTGTAAATAACGAACGACGAATGACTTTTAATATTATTATGTATATTAAATGAAGCGAACAACCAATGCAATTATTATACAGGCAAACAGTTTTTCTGTATAAAATACAAAAAGTTTAAGCTAAAAAAATTAAAGAAAAAAATTTTTTCATTAAGGAAAAGTTTTAAAATTGTATATATTGTATTTGCATTATAAAAGTTCCCAAATGATTTAACCATATCGTTTAGTTCTAATCAAAGATTGGGTAAAACTAAGTTATATTAAAGACTGTTAAAGCTAAGTTTAATATGTACAATATAAGTATAGTTAAATTCAAGAAGAACATCAATATCTTTGTTGTAAAAAATCCTCCCAACATTCAGTAATTTCTCATATTTCTCAACTTACTTTATTCCTATTTTTCACAATTTCCAAATCAAACAGTACATTGTACCATAGCTAATAACCAACATAATGTTTAATTTAGTTGGGAAGTGACGTTTGATTGGTTCAAGTCCAAAACAAATCCAAAGAAAATTCGCTTGCTGATCTAATTGGTATCTTTCAAGATTATCACCTGTCCATGAAAAACCAAAATAGAAAAAGGGTTATTTGTAATCGTAACATCATAGTTTTTACAAAGGATATTTTTCTTCTAATGTTTTCAAACCCCCAAGAGAGGCATAGTAAAGTAACTTAAATTATCTAACACTTCCGAAATCTATGCTGTATTTACTGTACTGTACTCGCAATCTATAAATTTATTTAAAATAATAACCGATAATGTCTGTTCCGATTCCAATACTTTAATTGATTTTACAACATAATAAATATGATAATTAAATTGTTTCAATTTTGTACCCTATTAAAATTTTACAATGCATATCATTTTTATGACTGGAAAAATTTTTAACATTTATTTAACTTCAATTTTATGAAGTGCGCATAGATAAAATTTCTCACAAATATAAATCGATTAAAACAAATATTCGATATAAAGAAATATATATTCGAATATTCGAAATATCTGCAGACAGTATATTCTGCACAAGGAAATATTTGCAGATGGTAAAGCTTTTGTAAATGGTAAATCTTCAATTTAATTAAATTATGGTATTATAATAAAAATTTCTTCAAACAATAACAGTTGAGTCAATAGAAACAAAAATAAAGATATAAACAAATCTTTGAGTACAAACTGTTATTATTACAGTTGT
Source organism: Poecilobothrus nobilitatus (assembly GCA_947095535.1). NCBI lineage: Eukaryota > Metazoa > Arthropoda > Insecta > Diptera > Dolichopodidae > Poecilobothrus > Poecilobothrus nobilitatus. The sequence goes on from OX352774.1 coordinate 33,680,138, forward strand.
ACTCAAACATGCCTATACTACATGTTTGGTTCTAATAAATCAAGTAAAGTTACTGTTACTTTTAAAATTATTTTGTTGACTATATAATTTTTTTTTTTTTAATTTGCATAAAGGAAACGAACTGATGTAAGATTTCGTAACATAAACCCAGTCAGAGCCAGCATATATTATTATGAAAAAAAAAAAAAAAAAACGAAAAAGATGAAAAAAACTAAAAAGTCATGATGTTGATTTTGGATACTTTGGGGGCGTTTTATATTACCTAAATATATATATATATGTATATAGATTAAAAGTTGATTTTAATAAAAATAAAATGAATTTATTAAATAAATTTAAAAATTAAGTTACAATTTATTTATTAAATTGAACGATCGGATTATCATCAATATAACAAGAAGGAGTTCAATATTAAATATATTATTATGTACGTATGTATGTATGTACAATAATAATTGTCAATAGTTTAGAAATTAAAAAAAAAAAAAAAAAGTTAATACTCCATTTAGAGTAATTTTTTTTTTTTTTATTTTTAGCTTAAATCCAATAGATTACAAAATATAATTTATTAGATTACAAGCTTATTTTATGTAAAATATGAACGATAAATACCATAATTTTTTTTTTATGCCCTAAGAAGTGGTTTTTATTTGATAGGTTAAAAAATAACAAAAAAAAAAAAAAAAATGGCGCAGCTGTCAAAGCTAACATAAATTTATGTTATCTATACATATTTACAGTTCGTTTGATTATTTAAGATTATAATTATTATTAGTTATTCTCCGAAAAAAAAAAATGTTTTTGGATTTTCTTTTGATGAAATTCATTCTAGGACTTAAAATATTAATATTATTAATATTAAGTGATACATTTATTTAAAAAACAAGTAAAAGTAACAGTAAGTCGATGCAACCGACTTATTTATACCCTACACCTAAAAAATTCAAATTAAATTAAAAATTCAGAAGATAGTTTAGTTAGCTATTTAATATAATATATTTAATATATAAAATAATGATTTTACAACCTTTGTACAAAATTTCAGGTTTCTATCTTTATTAAATTCAAAGATATGCTTGTTAGGTCTTTGAAAGTGTGAAGGTACCCAAACCACAACCCCAATTCATCTCAAATTTTAGAGACTTCGTCAGAACAGGCTAGAACACTCTTATATCAAATTTCAAGTATTTATAATTATTAATTTCGAAGGTATGCTTGTTCGGTTTTGGGAGTTGTGTGGGAGGTACCCGAACAACTCCTCCAATTCATCTCAAATTTTGTACAAATCAGGGATTCAGGAAACAACACCCTAGTGCCAAATTTTAAGTTTCTATCTTTATTAATTTCGAAGATATGCGTATTCGGTTTTGGGAGTTGTATGGGAGGTACCCGAACGACCACTCCAATTCATCTTAAATTTTAAGCAAATCAGGGATTTAGGAAACTTTCGTATCCAATTTGAAGTTCCTATCTTTATTAATTTCGAAGATATGCTTGTTTGGTTTTGGGAGTTGTATGGGAAACAACACCCTAGTACCAAATATGAAGTTTCTATCTTTATTAATCTTTAATAGTCCGATTTACAATCCCCGCCTTACCTTAATCATTGTTAACCTACAGTATAAATTTCATCAAGATAGCATCATTATTTTTTGAGTTATCGTGCGTACGGACGGACGGACGGACATCGCTAAATCGACTCCGGAGGTGATCCTGATTCAGAATATATATACATGTCTATACCTAACTCGCTTCCTTTTGGTGGTTACAAACACCATACCAAAGTTAATATACCCTATACTTAATGTGTAGGGTATAAAAACGACTTCCTATGTGTTTTTTCCGAAGTTTCCCTTAAAATCTGTAAAGTATTTCAAAAACAAAAAATTGAAAGTTTGAGGTAATCCTCTTTATAGAATTGAAATATTAATTTAGTTTAACGCAGCGATTACACTTGTTCCTGTGGTAATTTTTATGTATTTATCCCAAGCTTCGAAAACTTTTCTCTATTGTTTCCATTTTACCCCTTCCCTTTAACCTTTTTAATTTTTTTATGAAATAAAGCATTTATATATGTATATTAAAGGTGTCAATTTATCAAAAGATTTTATAGAAAGATATGGTTCAAGCTTACTAAATTTTTACACAAACCCTTAGAAAAGTTAATGGAGCAAGATGGAGTAGAACAACGAGCCTCAAAAATTTATGCCTACTTGCATAAATTAATATAAATTTGGAATATTTTTTTGATTCCATTTTTTTTTTTTTTTTTTGTATATTTAAACTGTATTTTTATATTTTACAAATTATTTGTTTTTATTTTGTGACAACTTAAAATTTCCTTAATTTAAATAAAAACTAACGTAATTTATTCAATCATTTAAAACTTTTATGGATAAATTTATTACACAAAAACTACGATGAGACAAGATCACTGCACTCAATAATGAAAGAAAATTAAAAAAAAACAAACAAACCAGAATAACATACACTAGTCTATATGAATATAATGTGTTAAATTGTGCAACTTCCTTAAAAAAAAAAAAAAAAAAAATTAATTTTAAAATATACCATTATTCACTGACAGATGCACTTTAAAAAGCAAAATATGAGCAATAAAATGGGTGACCTACTTTCTGAAATAAGGCAATGAGGGTGTCAAATATGTCATTTTTTATGTTTTTTTTTTGTGTATTTTTCTTCTGACTTCTTTTTTTTTTTTTTTTACTTTTTTAAGTTTATTTAATTTAAGATAAATAAAAACAATTATTTTTAATATAGATCTCATTTGTCTGTCCATTGATCTACTTCACTAGTCACTTTAAAATGTTGAGAAATGAAAGGGAAATGTTGATGCATTACAAATTTATGAGACTAAATTTAAGAATACTTTTGACAAAAAAAAAAACGAATTTAACATAAGTTTCATAACATAAGACATAAAAAGAACTACAAAATTTAGTATAATTTAACGAGAGCTTTAATGACACTGACTGACTTTCAAAGATCAGTGTTATCTTTTATAATGGTAAACATTTTTGTTGATCTATAAAACAACTAAAATTGATTTTTTTGATTGATTTTTATATTTCAGATGTTACTCTTTCATATTTTCATCTGTTTGCTATATAAAAGGTTAAATAAGCTTAAGCACTTAACACATACCTAATGCAAAAGGTAAGCCTCAGTCAAACTCGTTTCATTGTTGGAATTGAATGAATTTAGATTCAAACAAAAATAACACATGTGAGTCGACAAAAAAGATTTATTTCAAACGTTACCTAATCCTTATATTCAAGATTGAGTTTGACTTTCGAACGGTTAGTTCTGTTTATTATCTAATCGTGGTCTCAAAAAAAAATTTTTTTTTTTTATAGTCTACTGTATGACAGAAGAACTTACAGTTTTTCTTTCACTTTAGCCCATCAACAACAAAATTGGATGTATTATATCATGAATCATGATATTTCTTTCTCACAGACCACTGCATACTGTTTCGGCGTTTTATTGGTGTACTGAGATTTAAAGTGTTTAATTAAAAATAACTGTAATTTAAACCTCATTTTCTTTACATAATACATACATATTTTATTTATTGAAAAAAAATTTTTTTTTTCTGATGTTACCCTTGTTATTAAGTGTTCATTTAAAAAACAAAAACATATTCCAGATGCATTAGGAAAGTTCAACCAAAATAACAGCATCAATATAGATTTTTCATCATCATTATTAACAACAGCAGTTCTTCTTCTGGTTTATAATAATTACAAGTTACAACTCAACTTCGATTTGATTTGTTTTTATTGATTTTGATTTAAATCAGACACTTTATTATTTAAGTGTGATTGCATCATGATTGAATGGTTATGACTCCTTTATTTCTTATTATATCTTTTTCTAGTGTCATTTTATGTTATTGCTGTTTTTATTTTTATTATTGTAATGTTGCACAAAGTATAATATTAAAAACCAATAAAAACAAAATAAAGTGATAACAAAAACTCGCATAAATTTTAGTTCTACATACAAAAAATTACAAAAACAAAAAAAAACAAAAATAAAAATTGACAGCTAAAAAATTAAAAAGATGTGGCAAAATTTACAAATGACACATTTTATAGCACTTTTTAATATTGTTTTTTAAAATTTTTTTGTTACAATTGTTGATGCTGCAGATGTTTATCATTTCTATTGTTATGTTTTGAAGCACCTTTTGGTGTAAAAATTGTTTTTTAATATTTTTAGTTTTAGGAAAAGATGAAGAAGCAGAAAATGAAATAAATAAAATAACATCAGACATCAGAGTCAAAACAATTATCTCTTTTAATGATGCAATGTTGTGCAACAATTGTTTTTTTTTTTTTTAATTTTATTTTTGTTGATAAATCTTATAGTTCACTTTTAAAACAACAATGCTGTTTTTTATTTCACTTAAATTTTATTCTTTTTATTTTTCCTTCAATTATTATGTGTCATTCTCAATACAAATAAAAAGAGATAGATAGCATTATAGTTACACTATTTTTATTTTTATTTTTTTTTTTTAAATGCCATATGGAAAGTTAATTTTATTTTGTTATGATTGTTGACGTTGGGTTTTCAATAATGCCTTCAGAAAATTTTATAAATCATTAAAAAAAAATAATAATTTAAAAACAAAAAATTATTAACATAATTTTATTATTTTTAATATGGATCACACCTTTGAATTATGTAATTTTAATAAAATTTGAAGGTAATACCATAGGCAATACATTACGTAATTTGTTTTTTGTTTTGTTTTTATCTTGAATTTAGAGTATAAATATTCTAGAAGACTTCTTCTAAAATCAAGATAAACACTTTAATATTTTCCATAAATAAAATTTATTTAGATACAATGATTTGATGCTTTAAGGATCTGAAGAAAATTGTACTGTACGGATTACATTAACAGTAATATGTGTGAATTAGGTAAATGGTTAATATGAGATCAGCGATTAAAAAAGTTTTACTGAAGAAGTTTTAGTTATGTTTGGCGAGAAAAAATAAATTTAAAAGATGAATGATATTGGCAAGAACAATCAAAGGTATGCAAAATTTAACAAAAGCCTTATGAAGAAAACTGATGCTACAATAAATCTATTATGTAGAAAACTTAAAACAAATGCATAGATATTCAATAATGTAAACATATCACATTTTTAATTTTATTAGGTAGCTTCACATCTCAAGTTTACATCAAGTCTTCTAAAATAAAATTAGAACAAATTTTTAGCAAACATAAAGCATTTAGCATGTATAAAATAAAGGCTAATGAGAACAAGCAAACTTTATTTTTTTAACGCGAAAGCCAAGGCAAAGGTACAATGAACCCTTTGTATGTTTTTTTTACTTATTTTTGCAGAAGCAGAAAAGGAAACACAGCAACTATGGCCTAACAAAAGCTTTAAAATAAACATTTTGACATATTTCATATGTCATTATTTTTTTTTATAGTTGTTTATATAGTAGGCACCATTATATATATGTAAGTATGTAAATATGTCAAAAATAAAAATAAAATATTTCGTTTTTGTTTGGTTGAATTTTTCATAAATAAAACTTAAAAATAAAAATGGATATAGATAAGATATATGCGAAGTTTTCTATTTATTATTTACATTATTAAAAGCATATGAATGTTTGCAAAAACTTAGAAATTCTCGATAAATTTGATTTATTTGTTAAAATTTAATGTCAAAAGTGTAAAACGCATGCAAAATAATTGAAAAATTTTCAATTCAAAACTTTGCAAACAATATTCGCTTTGCTCGTATTGTTCATTGTTCTAATAGTTACATTAGAAACAATGTATTTTATTGCAGACGTCAAAGACTGATATGCAAGTGAGGCATGCAAAGCGTTTATTTGATCTTAAATTTTGAACTCTCTAATAAAATTTAATTCAGTTTTGCATTATTTTCTTCATATTTACTGCATATTTTTTATTGCTTTTAGCTTGTTATATATAATATATATGTTACGGTTTAAGTAATGAATTGGTTATTATTAATAATAACTGGACATTATTAATAATAACCAATATAGAAAGGTCAAAGTGATTAATTTGGACAGAATTTATTAAATTTATCACATAAGCCGCTAATTATTAATAATTCCCACCCATCTTAGGTAATTGTAATATTTTAATATATCTAAATAAAAATATTTAATTAAGAAAATATTTTTCTTTCCTAAATTAAACATATTATTGAAGAATTAAAAAAATAATTCATATAAACAAATGGAAATTCCCGCTTTAGTCATAGCACAGACAAAGTATACCAAGAAAAGAAATAGTATTTATTACATTTACCAATCCATACAGGTAATTATTAATACTTACCGGTAAATATAATAATTTTTACTTATTATTCATATTTACCAAAATACTAGGATATTATTAATAATGACCGGTTATTATTAATAATATCCGGATTTATTATATTTACCGTAACATATACATACATACATATACAATTTTTATTTTTTAAATATTTATTTTATAATTTCATTTATCTAATTATTTATAAATAAAATAACCCTTATTTATTTCTATAAATAACATATTTAAAACAATTTAACAAAAAAAAAAAAAGAATTCAATTACATACTATATATATAATATTTAAAATGGTTACTATGCCAGTATTTAAAAGAATTTTAACATTTTCTATTTTTTTACAAATTGAAAATCTTGTGTAAATGACCATTTGGACATTCGTCTCATGTCAAAAATTCACCCAAAAAAAACAAAAAAAAAACTACATATAACATATCCGCTTGTAGTCGCCATTTTCTTTTTATTTTTTTTATGTATTTTGTTGGTTTGCTTTTTGTTTTTTTTTTTGAAAAATTATATTCGCATTGCCATTAAATTAAAATAAATTATTTATGAACACTTTACATAAACAAAGAAAATCTATTTAAAAATTATTAAAAATAAATAAAAATTTAATTTAAATTCTAATCGTAAATAAAAAAAAAAAAAAAAAAAAAAAACAATTTTTAATTTTATAAATAAAAATAAATGAAAAAATTAATAGAAAAAAAAAAACCAATGTGATTTGATTTTGCTTACTCTGGGGATATTTTTTTTTTTATGATAGTACATTCTTACTAAAAGATATTCTAAAATTTACATAAACACGACGAAAAACGAACAACAACGAACAACAAACTTTATTTTAGCATTCTAAACACCAAGAAAAAAACAAATACAATTCCGTTACCATTCTCAAAAAGAGAATGGGCAGAAGACCATTATTTATTTTCGTAAATTTCATTCTCATTCCATTTTTCAGAATGCTGGGACGAGGACGAATAAACTTAAGTGTTACACCAGGCTATACTACTGAAGCTTAATACTGATTACAGAAACAAACTAAAACGGAAGCCTTTCCAGCTTTACAATAATTTTCGTTCGGATATACATAAGTATATGAAAGATATACCTTTAATTCTAAATTACAAAAATTTGAATTTAGGATTTCAATCTTGAATTTCAAAAAAAATAAATAGTGTAAAACACTGATAGCATATAGAAATCGCTATTCTTAAAAAACAGTATAGACTATATTGTATGTGTCATTTATACAACTCAGAATGTTGTAAATATAAGAATTGAGCAAAATCAGAATTATAAAAAGCACTGTGAATATGTACACGTATCGATCCTAATACGGATACCTATAAACTTCACAAGACAAGTTAGGGAACTTTTTTTCTTCATGTGGATATTAAATAAAATGTGTCAGGGGCATTAAATAAAAAAAAGAAACATAAGTATCACCCACCATTGCGGGATTTCAAGATTTCCTAATATCCAGCCCTTTCACTCACTTTTCATTAAATCGATTTTTTTTTGTGTTTGTTCTGTATACAATTTTTCTGTATACAAAAAAATTATGATCCTTTTATCATTATTTTCAATTTTTTGTTGTTGTGTTGTCACTTTTTTTTTTTTCTTAAGTATTAATGATTTTTTTCTAGAAGAAGTAATGAAAGATACCAAAAACGCATGCGAAAAGGGTCGGAAAAACGACTTTTCTTTGAATTCGAATAAAAAGTGGTTGTATCCTAAAAAAATTCGTTGAATCGAATATAAAGTGGTTGTCTCCGAAAAAAAGTTGTTAAATGCTAAAATTCATAATTGAATTTGTATGATAGAACATTTTTATACCCGTACGATAGGATCGGGTATAATAAAATTACTCCTCCGTTTGTAACACCTCGAAATAAGCGAGCTAGATATACCTTCAAAGGTATGGATCGGATCAGAAAAAAATTCTAAGACTTTTGAGCCATGTCCGTCCGTCCGTCCGTCCGTCAGCACGCTAACTCAAAAACTAAGAAAGCTAGAATCTTGAAATTTACACAAAATATTCTGGGAGTAATTTGTAGGTTCCCTATTTTTTTTGGTTGAGTTTGGACCAAGCCTTAGGGTAGCTCTCGAACACCTAACTTTTAGATCCCGACATTTTTTTTGAAATAGAGCTATGAAATTTTAACTGCTGATAGATCTCACAAAAATATTAATTTTATTTTTAATACTTTTTTTTTCTAGCCCCACCCGTTACGGAGCTACAGCTCCCCAAAGGCTCAAAAAAGCTCTATATTTAAATTCTTATAGCACAAGTTGTATAAGGTATATCTTCATTTTGAAAACGCCAAACGATTACTACTTTCATTAGCTTTAAAAGTGTATATACAATAAATATATATTTGTGGCATACGGTGTCTTAATTTACCGTTATGCGAAACTATAATTTTGCAAAATCCTTCAACCCTTCTATCTTCTAAACGGTTTAAGTTGGAAACTTGAAATTTTGACAGAATTTAGATCTTTGTATGAGTCATTTCAGAAATTTTTTTTGTATCACCCCCCGTTTAGGAGCTGTAAGGGGTCAAAAACTTAAAATTTCCAATTTTTAAACACCTGTAACTTGAACACCTGTTAACATTTTTTTGAAGTAATACACAAAAATTAAACCTTCAACATTATACTCTTATTTCTGTTAACAATTTTTTTTAATAATATATGGTTACTTTATAATTGACGAAAGAGTTACTTGATTTTTTCAAATTTTCTAACAAATTTCTTTAACGAATTTTTTCCATTTTGTTTTACTCGATAATTTGAAATTGTTGAGGATATAATGCGTAGTACAAAAAAAAGTAAATAAATAAACAACATAACGGTTGCTTGAAGAATTTTTATTATTTATATGATATTGATATATATACATACTTATATAATATCATGTTTATTTACATATCGTATATGTCACTAATGAATGAATGATAAGAGTATAGATGTATATTATATAGCGCCGTATTTACATACATATATGTATTTTATTGTACTTATAATTCCATTCTGTCAATGGAATATTTAAATATAATATAATATAATATTTAAAATTATATTTACTATTTTGTACTAAGTAAATTTAATATAAATTTACCGCTTAGTATTAAATGGTACTATAGAATATTTGAAAAAGTTTTGGATTGATAATCGTTATGTGAAAGGTTAGAATTTGCTTTAGAAGAATGTATAAACATATAGTTTGAATATATCTACAACCCATAGTTCTAGAAATTATAAAATTCACCCAAATTATTTTAAAATACTAAAATATTAAAAAAATAATATTGTAAGCAGAGTGACAGGCTGTGAACATACTAACGGTTCGTACGGGTATCTAAGAGTTGACAAAGGCAACTGTATTCTTCCTCGTTAATCATAAAATCTAACCTTGTAAAAAAATTGTTTTATTTACGATAAAAAAAAGAAACAATTAAAATAAAATTTTTGAGAATGATTTTTACATTTCGCTATAACTAATAAAATAATTCGGAATATCAAAAATCTTCTTGAAACTTGAAAATTTTATCACTTTCTGTCCTGTATATACATTTTATATGCTGTTTCTTTTCATTTTGGCTAGAGAAAAATCATTATCACGACTAGGGCAGTATGGCGTTAACTAATTTAATAAAATTCTCATATTTTTTAAAATGTTCACAAAACCATTGCAATTTTAATTTTCCCTCAAAATTATAATCAAACATTTGGCCATCATACTACTTAGTACCATCTTATTAACAACAAAATATAACAAACTGCATTAATTTAGCAGAAAACTGGATTAAAATTGTATTTTTTCTTTATTTGTGGGATGAAAAAGCTAAAGACCAATAACATTTCTTAACAGTCAGTCTAGTAGTAATAAATGTGGAATACATTAAAAAGTTAAAAAAAAAAATTCAGTCGTGTTGTCATAATTCATAAATTATAAAAAAAAAGTGTAATTCATAACAGTACATATTAAGTGCTTAAATACAAGTTCCAAATCAGTCAAATTAATTACGTAAATTTTATATCCTTGATCCTTTCAAAATGTCATTACATTAAAAATCGAAAAAAAAAAAAACATATTGAAAACATTTTGTCAATAAAACTCTGCAACCATTATAAACGATTAATGCAATTTAAAATGCATTTTAATATAAATATTTTAAATCAAACAAACAAGTGATGAGAAAATTGAATGCTGCCTAGACATATTATTCAAACAAAAAAAACAAAAAAAAAAAAACAAAAATATTTTGAAATTGAAAGAGTTTGTAATAGTTTTTATTTTCTAATTTAATTTTTTAATTCTTTATTTTCTAATATGGTCACCGTTTGATGGTGGTGCTGTACTAAAATAAAATAAAAAAAAAAAATTTCTTTATGTTTTAAATGACAACAAAAATGAACTCAGGGGCAAATTTGTTTTTTTTTTTTTTGTTTTTGTGTAATTTTTATTTTTTTATTTTTATTTTTAAAAATAGTTTCTGTCGTCTGTCTGACAATTTTTATTTGTTTTTAACTTTGTAACATAAATAAAATGCTTAGAGAAGAATAATATGTACTATCACTACTCACATACTACTCATACATGTTTGAATTAAAATTTCATGGTATGAAAAAATTTAGAGCATACACAACACATACGGTTTTTTTAATTTTTTTTTTTTTTTTTTCTGTTTGTTAAAAATTGAAATTTTTTCATTCTAATTTTAATGTCTGTCTGTGCATTTTTAATTTTATTTTGTCTATTTAGCTTTTTTTAATTTTTTTTCTTATTTTCTTATTTTTATATGTTTTTGTTTATTGATAAAAGATTTAATTTTAAAAAAAGGAATATTGTTCTAAATTTAAAAATTAATTTAATGGCTTTATAATAATGCAATTATTTTGCAATTACATACATAAAAAAAAAAAAAATTTCTTTGTTTGTTAATTTTTTTCATTTTAAATGCAAATTTTTTGTGTTTTGATTATCATTTAAAAATCGTTTCAATAATTTTTGGTAGATTTACTTACCACATTATTCTATTAAAAAAATAAAAAAAACATTTTTAAGTACCTACTTCTTTTAAAATATTCGAATTAGACCATTGATTTGTTTTGAAGCACATATGTATGTGATGTATATATGTATGTATGCACCTTTAAATTGCTTTAATGCTTTGTTTTGATATTTAAAATGTGTACCCTATATTTAGGTGTAAACAGTCCTATATTTAAAAAACAAAAGGCCAATATACTAAATTGATGTCAGTATTAGAATGAATTTTGTTAAAAAAAAAAATTAAATAACGTCGAGAATTAGTACGAAAACTATAACGGCAGATAGATTTTATATCATTCTTCTTCAGGATAGATTAGTTTGATGTCAGATATCAACTGGCAATAAAATTTATAATCAAATAAATCATTCTATGAAAAATTAAAGAAAAACGAGGAAGAATACAGTTGCCTTTGTCAACTCTTAGATACCCGTACGAACCGTTAGTATGTTCACAGCCTGTCACTCTGCTCACAATATTATTTTTTTTAATATTTTAGTATTTTAAAATAATTTGGGTGAATTTTATAATTTCTAGAACTATGGGTTGTACATATATTCAAACTATATGTTTATATGTACATTCTTCAAAAGCAGATTCTAACCTTTCACATAACGATTATCAATCCAAAACTTTTTCAAATATTCTATAGTACCATTTAATACTAAGCGGTAAATGTATATTAAATTTACTTAGTACAAAATAGTAAATATAATTTTAAATATTAAATTATATTATATTATATTTAAATATTCCATTGACAGAATAATTTCTTATAAGTACAATAAAATACATATATGTATGTAAATACGGCGCTATATAATATACATCTATACTCTTATCATTCATTGACTAGTGACATATACGATATATTGTAAATAAACATGATATTATATAAGTATGTATGCATGTCAATATCATATAAATAAAAATTCTTCAAGCAACCGTTATGTTGTTTATTTATTTACATTTTTTTATACTACGCATTATATCCTCAACAATTTCAAATTATCGAGTAAAACAAATGCAAAAAATTTGTTGAAGAAATTTGTTAGAAAATTTGAAAAAATCAAGTAACTCTTTCGTCAATTATAAAGTAACCATATATTATTAAATAAAATTGTTAACAAAAATAAGAGTATAATGTTGAAGCTTTAATTTTTGTGTATTACTTCAAAAAAATTTTAACAGGTGTTCAAGTTACAGGTGTTTAAAAATTGGAAATTTTCAGTTTTTGACCCCTTACAGCTCCTAAACGGGGGGTGATACAAAAAAAATTTCTGAAATGACTCATACTTATTTTCAAACATCTAACTTTTGTCAAAATTTCAAGTTTCCAACTTAAACCGTTTAGAAGATAGAAGGGTTGAAGGATTTTGCAAAATTTGAGTTTCACATAACGGTAAATTAAGACACCGTATGCCACAAATATATATTGATTGTATATACACTTTTAAAGCTAATAAAAGTAGTAATCGTTTGGCGTTTTCAAAATGAAGATATACCTTATACAACTTGTGCTATAACAATTTAAATATAGAGCTTTTTTGAACCTTTGGGGAGCTGTAGCTCCGTAACGGGTGGGGCTACAAAAAAAAGTTATTCAAAATAATATTAATATTTTTGTGAGATCTATCAGTAGTTAAAATTTCATAGCTCTATTGCAAAAAAAATGTGGGGACCTAAAAGTTAGGTGTTCGAGAGCTACCCTAAGGCTTAGTCCAAACTCAACCAAAAAAAATAGGGAACCTACAAATTACTCCCAGAATATTTTGTGTAAATTTCAAGATTCTAGCTTTCTTAGTTTTTGAGTTAGCGTGCTGACGGACGGACGGACATGGCTCAAAAGTCTTAGAATTTTTTCCTGATCCGATCCATACCTTTGAAGGTATATCTAGCTCGCTTATTTCGAGGTGTTACAAACGGAGGAGTAATTTTATTATACCCGATCCTATCGTACGGGTATAAATAGTATAATGTCGCCTTAACTACAGTGATAAATAAAGGACTTTTGGTTTTTGTTACCCACTAGCCAAATTCTATATAGGTAAGAATTTCTTTGTACATTGTTGGTGTAAGTTTGACTAAATGGCACAGGTAGTTAAATAGAAAAATAGGATAAGTGGAATGAATTGAACTAAGGTAAATTGGATCCGAACTTAAAAAGATGCTTTTTGAATAAGATCAAATTGAAAAATTCAATATTATCAACAGAAGGGAATATATTTAATGAGAGTATGCTCCACACATTAGCAGGTTTCACAATTAAATGAGTTTCTTCAATCAGTTTTAAATCACCTACAGGAATTTTCATAGTGGAAAAATAGACACTTGCTCACTCTTTTGTGTTACGTTGGAATTGTCTGAGAGAATTTTCTTAATAATTTTAATGCATTTGAGGTAGTGTCGTCACGTACGAGATATCTATATAAAAGAGATGAAGCTCCGATATTTTAGGGTCGACAAGGTCAACCTATTAGGAGAAAGGTACAATTTTGAACTTTGTCGAAATAACCTAATGACGTTTGTGGAGCGCCAGTTCAAATTTACGAATTATACACCATTGTAGGTTGAATATTATACTTTCAGATATTAGACAGATCTTTAGGAGAAAAAAAACCTTTACCACTATTAAGAAAATACAAACATTGCAGAATTCTTAGCTACTTCAAAAATATATTTATTCCATAATATTTTTTGATTAGGCTGTTGCATACTTCCTCCTTAAAATTTCTGGAATAGCTGCTTTGAGTTTCCCATATTAAATGCATTGAATAAATTAGAAAAATACTTTTTTAAAACTTTCCATACTCTATTACAAATGTATACTATAGTAGAAATATTTATGCGCTGCATGCATTTCGGATTTTTCTAAATTTATTTAAAAATTAAGTGGAACGGAAAGGGATTAGTTCGGAATTCTTTTAACTTTTAATCTAACATCATATAGAGATAATTATAACAAAAAAATTATTTTGAAGGTAATTGAATATCAAATTTAACAAAATCTTTAAAATGTTAAAATTAAATATTAGACAAAGTGCTGAGGTTTGAAATATGTATACTGCGGGCAATTAGTGTAATTGAAAGTTTATTTGAAGATGAGCCGAATAAAATTGCTTTAATTTTCATAAATATGAGTGATACAAATGGTACGGAGATTATTCGATCTGCTTTATGGTGAAACTCATTTTTGTAATCATATTTAAAATAAGAACAATGTTAATCTTTATATTTCGATGACAAGCATTCATTCTGATTTAAAATACTGAATTAGTCCTTATTTTCGTTTCTATAACAGAACAAAACTATAACATAAGAGTCATTATCTAAATATATGTGATACTTATCACCAAAATTTCTCATAGAATTCATTCGAACAGTAAAGCTTTTAATTTTGTTTGGACAGAAAAAGTATGTTAAATATATACAATAAAAATATGCTAAACTGCATATTGTACCAAAATAAAACTAAAATTTGTATAGTTCGAACTAAATTTGGTGACAAATTTTGGGAATACGTATTACACGCCTAATATGATATTGACAAATAAATAGTCTTAAATAATTCAGAATTCTCTCATCTTTAAATCCTAACAGTGTATAGTTGCAAAATTGTTTAATGCTCACATTTTAATGAATAACATATGTGCAATATACATACATACATACATACATACATACATTATATGAAAAAATTTTTTGTCTAATATTTTTAAAGCACAGACTTTTATTGCTCCAATTTTAAAAGGAAAATATGATTCCTGTAGTTTGAAATTTATCCATATAAATACATATGTATGTATATGTAAATAATATTTATTAATAAATTTGTAACTCAAGATTTGAACTTTATCTTAACAATTCATAATTTTTCATAAATTCAATAAGAATAACAAAAATATTTATAATAATTTTCTACAGTTACTAAACATAGACATTTCACTTAATAAAACAAAATGAGTTAAAAATATCAAATACAAAATATGTGCCAAATGAATAAAACAGTTTCGTCTACAATCTACAGCCTTGTATTTCCTTCTCACTACGTACTAAAAAACAAGTTAATTTGTATTATAATCTTTTTCATTTAATATTTTATCAAGCACGTTTAAATTAGGTTTTTTTTTTTGATTTTTATACATAAAAGTTTATGATAAGGTTTACTTGTCAAAACCTTATATTAAAAATTAGGATACGTTCACATGGGATGCATTCAGATACAAGATCTTGTGTTGAATGATAATATATATCATGTCCATAATGTGGGCGGTGCTCTTTCTTTTGCACTTTTAGAAAGCAACAATTTTTGCATCCTCTGTACAAGATTCATACAAGATGAAAATTTGTATTAAATGTCAAATAGAGCTGATAATTATTTAAAAAATATAAACAAAATTAAACGAATGCCAAAATAATACTGTTAACTATATTTTATAAATATGATATTTTAAATTCTTAAAATAACAGTTTTTTTTTAGATTGAGCAGAAACATAGGTAATAATACATGACTTCACATTTTTTATAAATTACAAATTCAAAATAATTATTTGTACGTTAATGTAGTTTTTTTTAACAAAAAAAAATGTTTTCAAAATATGTGCATATGTTAAAACTAAAACTAATTTCTTACGTGCAGCATGGACGAGTGAATGCATGTTGCATTCAACATATTGGCTAATGTTTTCAAAGAGTATGCGAAGATTAACTCGAAATATATTTTGCATTCGGATGCATGCATTTTCATGTGAACGTACCCTTAAACTTTAAAATGTTTATTAAATTAAATTTTTTTTTTTTTAAATATTTCATTATTTTTTTGCAAAATACATAATAATTTTATGTATACCTAAAAAATAGAAATATTTAGCTGTATATATTAAAAAATAAAAACTTAAATATAAAGAAATAAATTCGTATTAAAAAAAAAAAAACAAAATCGTGTGTCAATTTTATTGTCAAATTGTTAGACAAATACACATGTGTCATTTTGTCATTTAAGAAAATTTTAACATCATTTGTTTACAATTTTATCAAAATTCCATTTTGGTCATCATTTTTATTATGTCATTATATTATTAATATTATTGTAAAATTCAAAATCAAATATTAAAAAAAAAAAAAACAATAAAAACAAAAAATCACAAAAAATAAATATGGAAAAATTTATTTAAAAATTATAAATTAAATAAAGTTTATGATACATTATTATGTACGTCTAATAAATAAAAAAACAAATATAAATTAACTCTAATATTTTTGTTCTCGGTACAAAAATATTTATTTATTTCTTAAAAATTTTTCTAACCGCATGCCTCATATTCTAATATCAAATAACTTTACATTCATTTATATATTTGAACATACAATATACACACACACTCATAAATATACAGCCTAATTGAGTACACGTGCTACGATAAAAAAAAAAAAAAACAAAATAAAATAATATAAAATCTAGACACTGCTGCCCAATTTACAAAATTACCTGTATTTATTATTGGTTTTATATAAATAAAACGTATATAGGTATATACAAAAAGCATAATGTGTCATTTGAATTTAATTGCCAAAAATATCTAAAGGCACATTCATGACACGTTATTATTGATATCCGCAAAAAATAATAAAAATAAAAATTAAATCAAATCAAAAATTTTATAGCAATTTTTTCTAGTTAAATGTTTTTTTTTTTTTAATTTTTTCAAAATATACATATACGTATATGTTTGTTACTGTTAACTAAATGGAGCTGTTAATCAAAAACGTTTAGTATTATATTTTTGTTTTATAAATTCGTGTAACAGCGGTATGTGTTATTATAGTGTTTTAAAAGTATGTCATATATTTTATGAGCTGTTATTTGCCAGTCTATGTAAAAAAAATTTTGTTTATATACAGTTAATTACCAGTCTTTTAAAAATTAGGTCTATATTTATGTACCTACATATTTAAAACTATTTTATTAAAAGTCTGTTCGGATTATTAAAAATAGTACACAAATCAATTTTATTACAATCAATAACTTAAGTATTTTTATTTTTTTTTTTGGTTTATCCCCCTAACTACATAAATATGACAAAAAAATTACGCAGCCTTTTCGTTCTAGGTATGGCTATAAATGTCGCAAGAGATAATTATTTTCACAACATTTGTAGGGTTCGAAACCACATTCCCTACGTGCTTATGTTATACGAACTTACCTACTAGGGCACCGAGGTCTCCACCTCCCACAAATATTTTAAAATTCTACAAAAAAATCGTAAAGCAAATTTATTTACACCTACAATTATTTTTAAAAATCTGTATTCAATCATAAAATGTCAATTAAATTACTATGAGAATGTAAAAAACGGCATATGACGCGAAGTTTTAAATATGAAAACTTGAACAAAATCAGCAGTGTAGACTGTATAGTATAGACCTTCATTAAAAATTATGTTTACTGTAATCTAAAACTGAAGCAACTGTACAATTTTAATATTCGACATTAATAAAACTTTTTCAAGATTTGGGGTTATTATAATATGTAAACAATTCGAGTAATTTTAGTACTCTTTATTTATAGATTAAATTGTAACTTCGTTGATAGTTGCTGTATTATGGAAAACATTTTTTTTACATTTATAAACGAACCTTTTATGAAAAGAATTACGTATTTTAGTAGAGAAGACGTCATCAAATAGTGTTAGAGATCTTAGAACGAATTGGATAATGTATCAAAAGCTTACACAAAAATTTAATTTTAACCAAAACAAAAAAGGCATCTTCGATTAATGAAAAAAAAACAACTATTTTAATCTATGTATGTATATATGCAAAAATACCGAATTTATTAAGGAAGTGATAACGACTAATAACTACATGTTAAGTTCCGAATTTTCTCTATTATAGTTTAAAGTTTTTTTTTTACTTCCCCAAAAAAAATTTTTGAACGAAAGCCGTCTACTTTATTCTGGCAGGAAATCATTCAAACATCAAATTATTGTATTCTAAAAAGCTATTAAAAAGTTTCAGTATTGCAACAGTTAACATTTGTAAAACAAAATAAAATGTTCAATATCTAAAATTTAAGGCGCAATACTTTAAATGCAATCTGAAACGGTATGAAGCAAAATATCATTTAAACTAAAACTAAAAGATAAAAGAAAAATAAACGGAAATGAGAAAACAGTTATGTATTTGAAAGTAAGAATGGAAGAGTCTTAGAATTATTTCAAGATATTTCACTTACAAACTTATTCTAAACATTTCTATACCGTTTTTTTTTTCTTTAAAAAATATTAAAATACATAAATAAAAATATCTAATAAAATTTAAATTCATTATAATATGTTTATTTTATCTTACAATTTTGCATGTCATATGAAATAATTTAATTTTAGAATAAAAATTACTATAAATTTATAAATTTGCTATTTTTAATATGTTTTTTACTTTTAAAATAAAAAAAAACACCATGTAGTCACGAGAAAATTCATAAATTTTTTTTTATTTTAAGTCTATGGTTTGGTTATATTTAATTTTGTATTTTTTTTTTTGTTTTTCTGAGTGCATGTCATTTAAGTGCTCTGTTTATTAGAAAATAAATATTAAAAATAAAATTATTTTTTTTTTTTTATTATGTCATACAAAAAAAGTTTAAATTTATTTTATGATATTTTTATGTAATTGATTACGAAATTAGAATTTTGCAATTTAATTTATAAAAATACATATATGTATATATACATATGTATATATATTAATAATAATAAAATTATAGAAGAATTGTAAAACACTTAAAAGTTTAACCGATTAAGGAAAACATAATTAATTTTAATTATTTAAATATACATATGTAATTTTTGAAATTTATATAGAATTTTAATGTTTTAAAATCATGCAAAATCATAATATATGGATTTTATTAATAAAATACATATTTGTATTTTAAATTGTTATTTAATGGATATATTTTAAAATAAAAATTTAAATTTTAATAAGTTAATTTGTAAGAGAATACAGAAGCGAAAAGTGAAATAATGCAAATTGTACAAATTTGTATACAATAATATCGATAAAATCATACGAGTATATGTAATATACAAAAAAGTGTTTTAATTTAATTAATTTATCGATTAATCGAAAGAATATTGATTACTTTAATTAATCGGTCCTCTATGAAGCTCTTAAAAGAGCTTAGAAAATACCAATTTGGTTGTAAGCTCAAAAAATCGCAATACACAAAAAGGAAAATCGCAATACACATCTCCCTGTGGTAGAGGATGGGCAATGTCGATGACTGCTAACTTGTATTAAGACCCAGCAGTTGTCGAAAAAAAAAACAAACCAGTAACGCCGGAAGGAGTACTCTCTTGGCCGCAGTGGCGGAACTCACCTTCAAAATTGGATAAGCCACCCAGATGTGTTCAACGGCATACGAACAGACAGATAAAAGGAAACTTAAACTTATTATCAGATAAAATTTTCAGAGATTATATTATGAAAATGTAATGTCACTACACGCTGAATAGGATATTTTAAGGAAAACAAACGTTAATCAAACGATTTTTAGTCAAAACAATTGATGTTTTTTTAATTAATAATTCTACTATTTTTTGGCCGAGACAATTAAATATTTAAAAATTACACATTTCAAATAACAGACTGACCGTTAAAGAATTTTATAAAATTTCGTAATTAAAAAAAATTATTTAAATTTATATTTATACAATCTAAATATAGAAATGTAACAAATTAAAATTTAAGAAATAATCTTTGGAGTACTGATATGTTAAGTCAAACCCAAACAAATCATCTGTTTCTAATTAAATTACTGGTATCCTTAAACGTTCAAAAGTTGAACGCAACAAATCTTACTTTATATAAGCAGGAAAATTTTAAAAATAAGCAAGAAAATAAAAGTTCACATATGATAAAATATAGCTTCTCTTTGAAAGTAAGAAAAAACAAGAAGTGTCGGTAATCCTGTGAAGTTGTGAAAACGAAAAATTACTTCTTAAAACAATAAAATAGTGGGTCCACTTTACCTAACTTAACAAAAAACAGATTTCGCAAAAAGTTCAGATATCAAAATTTCACTTTAAAAAACATCCGTTTGTCAAATTTGAATCTAACTTTAAAATGTCTCCTAAGTCCTATATTTTTTTTCATACATATTTTAACAGCTAAGAATTTAAACTCCCGCGAAACAAATTATTGCCTAATTTTTTTTCCAACTCTGGAATCTATAATTTTTTTAACCTAACAATTTTTTTTTTACATTACAAAGCACTTATTCATAAAAAACGCGATTGATGAAAGTGACGCGCAGCGTTTTATTAGGTATCTTAATTGAACCAAATGAACTAACACCCCTCAAAAATGAACTAACTCACAAAAAAATTAATTAATCTCCGAGTTACATTGTAACAAATATATTGGGTGTTAGTTAATTTTTGATTTGGAGGTTAGTGACTTTATATAAAGATTTTCTTATATTTTCTCACAAATATAAAAGAATATGCTCAATATGACATAATTTTCTACAGCCTAAAATAATACATACAATACTTACACAATACACAAATTAAAATAAAAAAGAAATAAAAATTTTACTTAATTTAATTCCTTGAACCTAATAAAGCATTCAACATTTTCTCTGCACCCGTTTTGATTCTTTGTTAATTTTAGTTTTTTTTTTTATTGAAAAAGGGACGAATCTAAGTAAATTTTCGTTTTTTATTAATTTTTAATTTGTTAGAAACTTCAACTTTAATTTTAATTACACAAATGACGGGTCGAAAACGTCAAAACGGATATGATCGAAAACGTCAAATAAAACATTCACCTATATTCTCTTAGACTCATCACTGTGCCGATGAAAAAAACTATCACGTTTCCTCTAGATGAAAATATATTTCTGTAAGACAGGCCGACAGGGGATGAAAAATTTTGTTATGTTGGTAGTAATTTACTGTCAAATGAAAATTTTACCATATTTAAACGTCAACAAATATTCAGCTAAAATTATTTAAAAAAGAAGGCTTGATTTTTAAATAGTTATGTAATTCTATGGCTTGTAAGTAAGCAAAAAAAGAATTAGTAATAAGTTCAAAGCAAAACTTAAATAAAATAATATTAAAAAAAAACATTTTAACTTAATAAAAAAAAAAAAATAACAAGTTAAAACTTATATCATTGCTATTATAAATAAAAAATGAGCTCGTTTTTAGTTTATGATTCTTCAAAGAATGAAGAACAAACAAATGTGAATATTATGAGGAGATTGATGATAAATAGTTTGGATAAATAAAATGGAGATTGATACCTCAAATCTCTTAGAGCTATCTTTATCATTGTAAGTAAAAAATTTCAAATTTACTTTGAATAATTTTAAAGAGACACAAACAAATAACAAAAACTGTTTTTAGATTTATTAAGTACTTGAGAATATCAAAAGAAAGGGTTAAGTTTTTACTTAAAAAATTAGAAAATCTTATACCAGCATCAATGCGGTTCACATTAGTAATTCAATATATAAAACAAAAAAAAAAAAATTGTAAAATATAGGAAACAAAAACAACATTCACTAAAATACTAATTTATTTTTAGTTATACTTACAATTCCATTCTATCCATCCATTCATATATTTTTATTTAACTAAAAAATAAAAACAAAATACTTAATTCCTAACAATGACTTAAATGTCATATTTATCGTACAAGAATTTTGACGCGTTAGATAATGGCTACCACTTCGTAGGAAAAGTCTAACAGAAATACCACACATGACGCTTTTGACATTTAACATCGCGTCAAATTAAAAACTATCATATTTGAAGTCTAGCTGAATAACAAAGTGTCGCATAAATGATATTCATATGAAAAGTCTAAGAGAATATGGGTGATTGTGGTATTGTTACATTGTATCGTATCGATAATTTAAATTTTGCGTTTTTTGACGAAATTAAATATATTTTTTTTTGACATTTCCGATCAGATCCATACTTACATCACTAAAAATTGTTGAAAAATTCATAACAGTTCGCAATTCCTGAAGGTAAAAAAACTTTGACAATTTAAATAGTACTTTTTTTTTATTAAATGTCAATTTGTGAAACTTACGAGACTATTATATTCCTATGTTCTATATAGTATATTTTGCCAAAAAAACACAATAAAATGATCATGTATATCTAATTTTATTTTTCATACATGTGTAGGATATAAATATATATAATATTTTCTAAAAAAAATATTAAAATCACGGTTTTGTTTTATTTTTTCCAACATTTTTTCTTTATTAGATAAAATAGGTATTCATAAATATTTTCTCTGAATTTTATTCAATTAAAATTCTTTTTTAATTTTTAAAACAACCACCTACAATCAAATATTTTTTTGTTTTTCTCTAAATTCCATGAAAATTTAAGAAAAAATATATAAAATGCAAAAATAAAAATAAAATAAATAAATAAATAATTATGTAATTAGAATAAAATTTTTCTACAATATTTGCACAAAAAAAAAAAAAAAAATTCTTTTCTTAAGAAACAATAAAAATACACAATTATTATAGGAATTATTAAATTTCCAATATTATTTCTAAAAATTATTAGAATAATTAATATGTAATTATTAAGATTTTAACCGCTTTTATTGATTTTATATATATGTACATGTTTTCATAAAAAGTTGAGGAACATTTAAAAATTTTTAAAATTTTCTTTATAAACATTTTTGTTTTTCTCTATTTTTTTTTCATACATTAAATTTCTTGGAATAAATAGTAATAAAAATGTTTTTGTACAGAATTTTTTTCACATGAAAATTAAAAATAAAAACTTGCCAATAAATAGGGAATAAAATAACTAAGGGAAGAGAAGTATGTTTTACAAATTAAAAGCAGCCTAAAACAGAATGGAAGTAGCTATCACGAAACTTGAATTTGTATACATAAATGTCAAAAAAATAGCTATGAAATTTCCTTAAAGCGATGCAAACGTAACATTAAAAGTTATATTCTTTATATTTAAATATTTTCAAGTTTTATTTTATTTATTTATTTACATTTAATAAAATTATACAAATCATTTAGGGTAATGCAATATTACGAAACCATCAGCTATGAAGGTCATTACTAGATCAAATACTATTATTAATTTATACAGTATATTATTATTTATTTTGTTTATTTTATATATTATATATTTTCAGTATATTTCATACGAAGGAAAATTTCTTTTCAATTAATATAACTTTCTATAACTGTGTAGAATTTGAACCAGCACTCCCTCTGTTAATAAACCACGTGCTTAACCACTAAGATGCCCCTGAGGCCCTTTTCATGTTTTGTTTTAGATAAAAAATGAATAAAATCAAAAAAAATTTTTACTTACATCAGGTACTGTTAAGTTCCTGCACTGAAATAAAACAACCAGCCATCAAAATAAAGAAATTCTGTATTAATTAAGATTAAAGAACTTTTGCTTGATAACTGGAAAGACTTATAGATGATTATTGATTACTTTCATTGCGGATATTAATTGTAATTGTATTTGTTTGTAGATACATTTGTTGTAAGTAACTTTCAAAGTAGAATTTTTATCTGATTGCTTCCTTCATTTTGTTTAATAGTATGTTCACAAACTCCAAAATCGAGTTGATTATCATGTACAAAATCAAGTAAAATGTCAAGCGTTCACAAACCGTTTTTGAAAATCAAGAACATAATTTGACATATTTTTGTTTACATTATTTTTTCAAGTAAATAAAAAGTTAAAATATAAATGAAAAGTTAAAAGTTATTGTTAAAGTTAAGTTATTATTAAAAGTAAATAAATAAAATAATATTAGAAAAAATTTAAAATAGATTTAGAAATTAACAATTTAATGGAATTCTCATTCCAATTAAATTTTTTTTTATATCTTTTTTCCATTTTTATTTTTCCGTCCACACAATAGAAAATATTTCCTTTTTGAATCTGCTGCTATCAACAAAATTTTTGTTTTGATTTTTGACAACAAATTCAAAAAAGCAAGGGTTATGAAAATTTTTTTAAAATAATCTAAAATCGAAAATTCATGGACGAACAATGTGATTTTGAGGTGAAAATCAAGTAACCAGCTGATTTTCTTTGACAGATAAATTTTTGAAAAATGTATGGGAAATCAAGAAAAAAAAAAGAACGAAATCAACTTAATTTTCGAAATCATCTCGATTTCTCAAAATCAAGTGTTTGTGAACGTACTATAAGACGGTTATACGATATAATTGATAAATTTCCAACATATACATAGAATCGTTTTTGAGACTTTTTAACCTTAATTCAAATGCTTGGTTTGTCATCCAATTGTTTATATAAAATATCACTTTAATAATCTCCAAAATATGAAATGATCGTGAAAATTTTTTCAATTTAAATAATAAAATTCTTCTGGTTTTTGAAGTATACATATATACATATACATAGACCGGTGGAAAACATCAAAAATCACCAAAAAAAAAACTGCACGAAGTTCTTTTGGGTAACGTTAGACTTAAACCTACCAAAATAATCTACTTTTAAATGGATTTTTTAATAAAATTAACAGTTTAGTTTTGCAGATAAGATTATGTGAAGTATGCTTGAATAGTGTGTTATGGAAGTTTATGATTTTGCAAGATGAGAGGCAAAATTTGGAGAAATATTTTGGAGAAAAAATTTTAATATTACTAAGTATATCGTACACGTACACTTGGCAAGTTTAAATTTAATAATTAAAGCTTAAGATATTGTTTTTTTCTATTTCCACAACACATTAAATTTCGAACAAACTTAAATGGAAATTGAAGATAAATTTTAAACTAATACCTACAACAAAATTTCTTTAAAAAATTAAAAATATCAAAAAAAAAAATGTAAAAAATTTCAAGGTTCATGTATCATTTTATAAAAGAGAATGTCAATGTAAATATTGACTAATATTTTGTTTACTGTTCAAAATTTCTTTCTTTGTTTCTTATTTTGTTTACAAAAAAAATGAAAATAAAAATTATTTTTTTTTTTACATTTTATTTCGAATTTTAAGTTAAAATATATAAAACATCCAATCAATGATCAAAACATTATACGAATAACAAAAAAATATCAAAATAATTTACTATGTACCTACTACATATTATTTTGTCTCAAAATAAAATATTCTAATTAAAATTTACTTATATGCAAATTTAAAAGTAAACAAATAAAAAATTTCCAACCAAAATAAACTAAAAAAAAAAAATAAAAATTATTTTTTCCCACGAAAATGTTAATCATTTTTCATATTTAAGAGAAAAAAAAAAGCAACAACACAATCAACAAGATATTGAACTTAGAAAAATTTTTTCACAGAAAAATCGTAATAATTTTTAAGATTTTTAAGGGAAAATTTTTCCTGATGTATATACATATGTATGTCTGTAATACAAAATTGATCGCCAGTTAAATAATTGAATAATATTGATCGCCAGTTAAATAACGGTAATTCCTCGTATTACTTTATTATACATATAATACTTGTAAAAACTTCTCAAAATCAAATTTCAAACTGATCCACATCCAGCCTAGAATATTTTCATAATTAATTCAGAATAAAAAGAATAATTTCGAAGCAATTCGGTCTTTCAAAAAGAGAAAATAAATGGAACAGGAAAAATTTCTTCAGAAAAGAAAAAAATATTAAAAATATTAAATCAAGCCAGTATTAAATCTTGAAATCTCATTAATAAAGTTGATTCAGTGCCTTTTAATCTTCATCTAGGAATTCCTTTAAGAATCCTTGTGAAAAATTAAATTAATTTTAAATAAATTAAAATTGATATAAATTTTGTAATTATAGGTCAAAAAGTATTTTTTATAGTACATCTTTGAAAACCCCATGTCATTACAGCATTAATTGAAGATTAAAAAATGGACTGGGAAAATTAAACTAAATTTTATCTAATTGTATTTTTAAAACAAATGCTTTAAAACATATGTATGTAATAAATTATTATTTAATTATTTTTTTTTTTTATTTAATTTATTTAAACGTCTTATTGTACTTTTCAATCATTTTTATATCTTTTCCATTGAATTATTATCGAAATTTTTAGAACAAAATATAAAATTGTACTATTATACATATACATACATGTAATTTATTTCTTAAATACAAAATATTTCTCAGAATTTAATAAAAACATTTGAAATAAAGTTAATAAAACTAAAGTTAAGTTATAAACAATTTTAAAATTAATGCTTAATTATTGCCGAAAATAAACACAGGCAATAAGGCTAAAAGAAGTATTATAAGTATAAGCAGCCAAAATCAACAACATCTAGTAGTAGTGGAATCACAATATATCTATATATTAAAAGGTTGCCCTATTACATACACTTCCATTGAAATAATTTAATCTAATCTATACTAGGTGCACTGAAAATTATTAAACATATATAGGGAACGAACCATCGTAACTGCAAGTGCACATGCGCGTGAGCTACGTAGATATCGGCAGACAGATATCGGCTTTGAAATGGAACTTGGAACCGATTTTATATTATGCCACAATTAAATTCCTTCTATCAAAAAACAAAAATTATTCCAGTATAGAAAAAATTGTTGTATTATATTATGATGAAAGACAATAACGAATTAACTAATACTTGCTAATACATATGGCCATAACAGATAAATAAAGTACTTATGTTTTCATTTATAAATTATTAAATTATCATTATCAAACTTCATTAAAATTATATAACAGTTATAGAACACATTATACCTTACCTTACCTGACTTGTAACTTTAAAATAATAAAAGTTAAAGTGACAAAATAATTTTCCCAAAACGAGAAAAGGGTAAGTGTAAGTTTCTGAAAAATAAAAAAGTTAGGAAACCAAAAAATAAAATTATCTATAGTGCACTTAAAACTTTAATTTCGGCGCTGCATATAATTAATGATAAAAATACCGAAATATTCTCACCTAAGATTAATTTCTTTTCAAACCAAGCAATAAGATGGCTCTTCTACCACGTATTTACTGCTCAGTTTGAAGTTGTAAAGAGGAGAGTCAGGAAGGATATTAAGAGATAGATTTGAGATGATAAAAACTATAACGAAAAGTATTAAGGATTGATGAGGTTAAAGAAAAAAAGTGGGAAGGGTATTGATTGCCATATTCGTCAATGTGTTACAAATTGATGACCATTATTCTATAGCTGCTGGAAAGAATGTTTAATAAATAAAAACCTTGGGTCTCAGTACAACATTGATTTTAAAAAAAAAAAAAAAATTTTCACACTCAGCTAAGTGAAATTTATTAAAGCAAAATCAGAAAATAAAAGTTATTTATCTGGCCAATGTTTCAGTACATAAGTTGCCGTTCTTTCAAGAGAAAGCATTAAGGTTCAAATCCCGGTCAGGATATAATATAATAAATAATGTAAACAAGCAAAATAATATAATTAATATCATTTAATACTGGTGCCGCAACTGGAAAGGAAATATTGATTTATTACTTGTTAAACTGTAGGAGAGCAAAGTAAATAAATAAATAAATAAATAAAACGATTTTAATTTTAAAAGAAAAATCACAAAGAAAAATCATATTTGTCTCGAAAATTAAGATCTCAAAACTATGTTTTATAACAATGAAAATCAATAGCTTTACAATATCAGAATTCCTAACTTTATGATAAAGTAAAAACTCTATATTCTACTCAGACACTGTAAATCCCCAAAATCCAATAATGTCATAAAATATAAAATGATATTTAAAAATCATTTTACACATTATACATTTTTTTTGTTCTTCTAAAAATTTTTGTACAAAGAAAATTTTTTTAATTTTCCTTGACAAAAATTTCCATTCAGGAATTAAAGAAAAAAATTTTCTGAAAATTCTACGAGTATAAAGATTACGTCCAATAATGATTTTATTTTATTTTTTTTCTCTCTCTCTTTTTAAATGCAAAAAAAACAAAAAATATAAAATCAAAAACAACAATAAAGACGCGATCAAAGTAATGATGCCGATAAATTGCGCCCACAAATATATCGTGTGTTTTTATTACAACAAAATGATGAATTCAATGAAGTGTTACAATTATTGTGTGGTATAAAATTGCGGTCCTTGATTTTTTCAATAAATCAAAAATAAAAAAAATCTTTAATTTTTATTTTTGTCTCTTTTCATTTTATTAATTATTGTTCTTGTTTTTTTTTTATTCTTTTAATTTATTTTATCATAATGGAAAAATTTGCACTCCTGTATAACTATACTTCTGTTGTTTGCTACCACAACAACCTCTCAATAGCTAATAATTCTTTTAAGATGACTTTTTAGGGTGTTTATTTGTGTCTGAATGGTGTCTGCTTGATATAAACTTTTGGTAAATGCATTCAACCTATTTTCAATGCGTTTTAATTTTAAGTTTGTAAAAATAATATAAAATAATTTTTTTTTTATTTTTGTCAGCAAATTTTAAGTAAAAACAAAATATCGGTCGTTTTTCGTTCCATTTTCGTACGCTTTATTATTTATTTTACTTTTTTTTTTCTTTTTTTTGTTTTTTTTTGTAAATTTATAAACAACAAGTCTGTGTCGAAAAGTCATAAATTTCACATTTAAAAACAATTTAAAAATAAAAATAAAAAAAAATAAAATAAATAAAAATAAATAAAAAAAAGAAAGAAAAACAATTAAATAAAGAAAAAAATTGAACGTTTGTATAAAACTCCAAAAAACGTGTTAATGCGCTTTGCTTTTTTACAGTTGTTTTTTTTTTTTTACTTTTTTTTTGTTTTATTAAAAAATTAAAAAATAAAACTAAAAACAAGTAAATAAGTTAATCAATCGTTTGGGATGTTTCCTCATAAAATATGAATAATTTTTTGACAGGAATATGAGTAATTTTATGTTTTAAAACAATTTCAACAATATTAAGTTATTATGTTGTTGTGTGGCAGTGTTAAAATTTTATTGTATAGTATTAACATAATAATGTATGTATGTCAAAAAAACTGAAGGTGGAAAATGATAGTCGTTAATAACAAAGAAAAAAAAATTATTATTTTGTAATGAATCGCCAAGACACATTGAACTAACTTATGAAATAGATGATTTATTTTACTAAATTTAATATTATTTAAATTACCGTTCATAACTCGCTTTTTAGCACATTTCTATGAAATTTTGAAAAAATGTACCTATTAGTTTCACTCTGTCCGCCCGCCCGTCCATTCGTCTGTCCGTCTGTTTACAAAACTTCTACACCGTTAAAGATAGAGAAAATTTTAACCATAGTTAGATCTTATAAAAAAATTAATTTTGTGGAATAACTTTTTCATGTAGCCCTATCCACCAGGGAACTATAGACCCGCGCGCTTTTAGATAGGAGCTTGAATATGGAAATTTTGAGACAAGAAAGAACTTTTTAAATTTAGTGTTAGTATAAGTTTCCTCGGAAAAGTTTTTTGCATCACCCCCTGTTTAAGACTTATTAGGGCTCAAAAATATGCTATTTTTAAACACTTGTAACTTAGGCCCCTGCACAAATTTTTCTTCGACAAGATATAAAAATGAAAGGTCCAGTAATATATTTTTACGGGTATTAACGGTTTTTCTTAGTTATATAGGGTTCCGGATTTACAGCCCCTCAAAATTGCAAAAATGTCCTATTTTCACATTTTTTCTTATATGAAATTTTAAAATTTTGGTGCAAGTCACAATTCTAAACAGTTTGTATTATCTTTTGGAAAAGTGCGCTTTTGAAAACCGTTTGTTTACATTCTGTCTTGTTAAAATGAGAATTTAGTTCTGTTATTTTCAGTTACACTTCAGTTATAATTTCAATCTTTATTTATGCACATAGGCATTAGGCAGTATTATGAATGTAGGTCGTATTGCAGTACAGTTGTACTTTTATGCAATTTAAAAGATTTTTATTATATTTTTAACTGACAACATCCTAATAAGAGGTAAAAAAAAACAAAATATAAAAAAGATTCTTAAATTCAACGTATGTGTTATAAAAATATTAAATAAATTATAAATTTCATTGTATAGTCGGAAAGTTAACTAAAATTTTAATTTGTCAAATCGATCAAACAAAGTATCTAAATTATCAGAAATCGCCTCTTAGGAGAATATGAGCAAAAGGCCCAACGTCTTATTGTAAGCCATAAGAGCCATAAGATCAAGAAAATAAATAAATAATAAATTATTGATTGTCAATATATGTAAATGATAATCAGAAACATGAATTTTTGTTAATTAAATTTCATTAGACGTAGAATTGAAATTACAAGAAACTCTAATTTTCTTTAATCGAATTAATCGATTTTTAAATTTTTAACAAATTTTTACCAAAAAAAAATTTGTTTATTAGTTTCATTTTGATCGTCTGTTAGTCTAATTACAAAATTTTCACACCGTTTAATAGTAATAGAATTTTAATCAAAGATAGGTCCTTAAATTTATATTTATTTCATCTATATCCTATTGTTGAGCTGTAAGCCCTCATAGTTGGAAAAGTCTTACTTTCAAAGGATTAAATCTAAAGTTCTGTTTAATAGTTTTTTTTAATTTATAGACTGAGTATTTTTTTTGTTTATAAAAATTATATAACATTTTGTAACATTTTTTTTTGCTGTTATGAACTAAAATTTTTACAAAATATTACTTCCTCCTTATGAAGTTATTCAGGGTTCTAAATTTTTGGGAGGAGGAAGATTTTTGCGATTAATTACAACTTTAGAAAAAAATGTTGTATTTTTACTTTTTTTAATTTTAATTTTCGACTATTCTGACTCTTGAGTGATCAAATTTTGAGTTAGGTACAAAACTTTGAATTTTAATAAAATTCATTTTTAGAATTGTTTAGACAGTATTGACAGTTTAGACAGTTTAGACGTTTGTATCTCATAATTTTTTAACTCAGAATTTTGTAACTCAGAATTTTGTAACTCAGAATTTTCTAACTCAAAAATAACTCAAAATTTTGTACCACTCAATTATATTGAATTTTCTTAATATTTTACATAATATATTTTGATTTTTTAAAAGTAGACCAATAACAATATATTTTTATTGTTTATTTTTTACATCCCCTTTCTTAACAATCTTTTATTTTACATAATGGATTCTTTATATTGTTTAGTTTAAATATAACTTTTACTTCTTCTAGAGTAATATTTCAAGTACTTTTAAACTATTTAATATTAAAATTTTAAATAAACAAAATATTATTATAATTTATGTTAATTTTAATTATTTTATTATGAAACTATAAAATAAACAATAAATAAAATATATATGAAAAAGATGAATTCTGTAAAAATTTTAAATTTTACATTTTTTCTTTTTAAAATTTTTTTTTTTTCTTTTAATTTTCTTTAATTACAAGAAATTTTTTTTTATTTTTAAATCTATAATATAAATTAATTACCTAATAATATTACGTCAAACAAATATATAAATACATAAAAATAATAATGTCTCCTAAATTCCAATTGAATTTAATCATCAAATAAATAACTACATTATGTAATTTATGAATGTGCAGCATTCTTAGTTCGTTTACATGGTTGCTCTGTTTTATAATATTATGAATCATACATTCATCACTTTTTGAAATAATCTTAGCAAATTCTTTCTTTCTTAATTTTGTATACTCGTGTGTATTGTTTTTTTATATAAATTGTGATGTTGTCGTAATATTGTCTTGATGTTATTTACTCTATTACAATTCCTTTAATGCTTCTTCTAGTTAGTTCTACAGCATTTTAAAAAAACCTCGTCATTCGAATCAACTATTAAAAACATATTAGAAGCATTTAGTGTAAATTTCCATCTGTAGACCTTTTGTTAAAGATATCTTATAAGAATATCAAATTTACAATATAGAGGTTTTACAGTGGCAGTTTTACGAGAAACAAAATATGAATTGCTACAGCTTATTGTCGAAGACAGAATAGAAAAAAAATAATATTTGGAAAGGGAACATCTACTATGACTGAAAAAGATTAGGCAGATCATAATTGGGAGTTTGATTCATATGTTCACAAATATTATTGAATTTCCAAAGACATTATTGTTGCTACCTTTAACATAAAATTAACACACCGCAATCTAGCAGTGAATATGTATTCTCTATCTAATATCTATTAGAAGAACAAGAAGATATTTGTGAACTAAAGGGTTTTCGGGGTAACAAAATTTGAAAATTTACCACTAAAGAAAGAAATAATTAATAAAAAATTAGATGACTGAAAAACACTCTATAGCATTCTAATAAAGAATAAATTTTTAAAAAATTATGTAGCCCAAACTACTGTTTGGTTTCTCGCTGATTTAAAGAGAAAATCGATAATAAAGTAATAATGCGATTTTACGATCGTGAGGAATGAAAGTTACACAAATTCATATAACGTTACAACGTATTAAATTGATATTCATTTTCGGCATATAGCATAACACTGTGATAAGATAAACTAAAAAAACTTGCACAAAACTCCTAAATGGAAACTTTCAAAAAAGTTCTAAACGGAAAAACTGTAAATATAAGTTTTTTTTTGAAGAGAAACTGAAAACAATTTAGAATTCTCACTTGCACCAACATTTTTAAATTTTACATGTTAGATGTCAATGTTTTCTTTTCCTTTTTTTTGAATCCTCTTCCTTTCGACTTTTTTAAAAATGTCCGGAATCTAATTTTTTGAAACGTTTAAAAAATGAAATGGAAAATTAGAGAAATTCCATTTTTTGAAACGTTCAGAAAGTAGAATGCAAAAATCAGAAAAGTTCACTTTATTGAACCTTTAATCTCTACGTTTTTGTGCTTTGACCATAATAAAAAGTTTACTTTTAAAACGAATAGATCTGAACTTCAGAAAAGTTTCCAAGTTTTATCGTATAAACAGCTAAAAATGTTAATGTATGAAAGAAATGTCAAAAAAAAATGTGGAAGAAAAGTGGAGGCAAAATAGAAAAATTTAGATTTTTCGTTTCAAAAAAAATTAACAAACAGTTATGGAAAAGCGACGCTTTGAGTATAAGAAAGGGATAAAAAGCTGACGTCTACATTCAAAGAAAGAAAAAAAAATGTGAAAAATGAAGAAATACTTTCTTCACTTTTACTTGAAAACACTTTTATATTGAAACACTACAATAACACTACAATGTTGATAGTTTTACAACTTACTTTAAAAAAACGTGTACAGGTGTCTAAGTTACAAGTATCTAAAAATAAGAAAATTTCAACTTTTGGCCCCTAATAGATCTCAAAAACAGAGAGTGGTATAAAATTAATTTTATGGAACTTTATGCTAATTCATCATCTTTTCTTCAAACATCTTTCTTATCTTAAAATTGCAAGTTTTTCTAGAAGTTATTTTTAAGATTCTGTATCATCTAGCAACTTATACGATTGAAAAATTATTAAACAGAATCTGAGATATAAACACGTGCACGGACAAGCGTGCACCTGTAGACGTTAGAATTGTAAATTACATGTGGTTTTATATCTAATTATTATTATTCGAAGCAGAGTGAAACAAATAAGTAAATTTTTCAAATTTTGTTTTCAAACACAATTGAAAGTATGAATGAGTTCAGCTATTAAGTAGTCTAACAGTAACTTAAAAAAAGAACTCTAAAAATTTTTCTTTTCTAAACATTGCAATACAAAAATCAAAATACTTAATTATCAAGTAAATCTAAGACTATGTAAGTTTTACTAAAACAATAATAATTAGACATAAAACCACATGTAATTTAGAATTCTGATATCTACAGCTGCACTGCAGTAACAATACTGTTAATTGCATTTTGCGATAGGAACAAGCTTTTTGAAATCATTAAAAAAAAATACATACTTAAAAATAAAAATATTAATCCATCATATCTGACAGTAATACTAAAATTAATAAATGTCATAGATATAATGTTAGAGCTACAATGTTAGTAGATTCAAAAAACAAATGAATGACGCATAAACGTTATAAAAGTTATAAAAGGTGTAAATTAAGATTGTTGTATAGTGCAACAAAATGTTATTGATCGTGTAATGCAATTTGATCTCAATGCAATTTAGGACATAGATAAAAAATTTCTCT
The DNA here is from genome assembly GCA_947095535.1 of Poecilobothrus nobilitatus. Lineage (NCBI taxonomy): Eukaryota > Metazoa > Arthropoda > Insecta > Diptera > Dolichopodidae > Poecilobothrus > Poecilobothrus nobilitatus. Next base: position 33,714,673 of record OX352774.1, read on the forward strand.
CTTACATACTTAGATACGACATGTATATTATATTTAGCTTAAAATATTTACAATCACAAATCACAATACCTACCTATTTCACAACTTTTGTATCAACCAATCATTCAAAAAAAAAAAAAAACAAAAACAAACAAAAAACACATTTTTTTTTCTATATTAATTTTAGAAACTACAGATTTTTTTTTTAGTTAATGATATTGATATTAATGAGGATGATGCTATTTAAATGATGATGTTGATTGATAATTTGATGAAAATAATATTTTTTTTTCTTTTAGTCATAGTTTAGTCAGCTACGATATTTTATATTTATAATGACGCAAATAGTTTTTTTTTTGGCTATATATAAGTTACAAACAGTTGATGACTTCATTTGTTTTGTTATATTTTAAAAAGAATTTTTTATTTTTGTTGTTGTTTTGTGTTTTTTTTGAGTAGAAATCGCATAAATTTGGTTTTTGTAGGTAGATATTATAATAATATATAGAGAATAAAACTGCACATCAGAGATGAATTTATAAATAGCTATCGGATTCTAAAAATAGAATTATTTTTATAAAATGAAAACTTATTTTGGGTTTTTGTCTATTTAATTTGTTTTTTTTTTTTTTGTTTTTTTTTGGGTTATTAGTGGTTGTTGTTTTTTTTTTTTCTTCTGTGTTTTTATTAAAATTACGACATAAACAACATATTATTATAGAAAATATTTAAATGTAAGTAAAAATATGGGACATGGTATAATAAATCTGGGGGTGGTGTAAATATACATAGATAAATAAATATATACATATGTACATATATACATACATCCAAAAGAAATGATTAATTAAAGGTTTTGTTTTGTGGTGGTATAAAAGAGAGGGGAAAAAGTTAAATGAAGAAGCTTTTTGTTTATTTCTTTTTTTGGTAAATAAAAGAAAAAAAAAAAATTTGCTCAGTGATGTAGAAAAAAAGATGCATGGAAGTAAACATGAATAGGTATAAATGTAAATAGCTAAAATTTAGATTTCGATTGTAAATAATATCCATACAAGTATATGTATGTATGTATGTATGTATGTATTTTTGTTTTGATTTATTAAGAAGGCAAATTTTCTTTATTTAGTTTTTAGCACATTTCCAAAAAATTTTGAAAATATGTGCCTATTAGTTTCATTCTTTCCGTTCGTCCGTCTGTCCGTCTGTTTACAAAACTTCTACACCGTTAAAGATAGAGAAAAAAAATTTTAACCATGGGTAGATCTCATAAAAAAATTAATTTTATGGAACAACTTTTTCATGTAGCCTCATCCATCAGGGAACTACAGCCGCTCAAACTTTGAAAAAGCCCTATTTTTAAACGCGTATATTTCATGTTTCACTTAACATTTTTTCAATATGAAAACGCCATTCGACGAGAATATTTTTTACCTTTATAAATCAATATCAAAATTATACAATTTTTTTAAATTTAGTATTTAAATTTACCGTTATGTGAAAACCAAATTTTGCATGATTTTTCTACTTTCATAACTCCGGCACGCTTTTAGATAGAGGCTTGCAATTTTGAGGCAAGAAAGAACTTTTAGAATTAGTACAAGTTTTCTTAGAAATTTTTTTTGGACCACCCCCTGTTTATGAGCTATTAGGGCTTAAAAATTGAAAATTTGCTATTTTTAAACACCTGTAACTTAGGAACCTGTACACATTTTACTTCTGCAAGATATGAAAATTAAAGCTACAGTAATAAATTTTTACGTGTGTTAAAGGTTTGTTTTAGTTGTAAAGGGTTTCAATGTAGCAGCTCTTCAAAATTGCGAAAAAGCCCCATTTTCAGATGTATATATCGCAGGCTCTGCATAATAGTTTTGCAATCTAAAAGCGCCAGAAGATCGAAAATTTTATTATCTATACAAAACAATATCAAAATTATGCAATATTTTGTAATTTACTATTTAAATTTACCGTTATGTGAAACTCATATTTTGCATGAAATTTCTTTTTTCATAACTCTGGCACGCTTTTAGGTAAGGAATCTGAAATTTTGAGACAAGAAAGAACTTTTAGAATTAGTACAAGTTTTCTTAGAAATTTTTTTTGTACCAGCCCATGTTTACGAGCTATTAGGGCTTAAAAATTGAAAATTTGCTATTTTGAAACACCTGTAACTTAGGCACCTGTACACATTTTACTTCAGCAAGATATAAAAAGTAATAATCATAATTATTGTTCCCTCATAATTGTGTTTTAATTTTTTTAAATAGAATTTTTTGCCTGAATAAGTTTTTAAAAAAACTTGAATAGCCCATGCATTCACTAAAATTTACGAAGATTATGTAATATTCATTGTTCAAAGATTTGAAGTTATTTACCATTATAAACTTTGTTCATAATATTTCTAATCAATCTAAATATAATATTTTTATTACTTAAACTTAATATTTTTATGTCCAAATAGTACTATTAGTACTATAAAAAGTCTTGTAACAGATTCTTGTAATCTACAGATTTGTCAAAAAATGGAGGTGGTATTTATACTGGCAGATTAAAGTACAACACACTCATAGAGTGATTTATGCTAGTTCCACTACTCTATAGTATTATTCCTGATTGCAATGATTCCTACCTATACTCTGACAAAAAATAAAACAAAATTCCTTTTAAAAAAAATAATTTATATACTACTATCTATGGAACTTCGATGACCGAGAGGAAGAATATATGGTTTATTAACTGAAAGAATGCAGATTCAAGGAAAATTACTAAAAAAGTAATTTTAAATTACAAATCCCTCTTAAAAATCATATAGATATTTCAAAGTAAATTTATAATATATCATACAAACCAAAAAAAAACGGTATCTTGTTTGTGCTTTTTATGCTCTGTAAGATTTGAACACCCCTATAAACAAGGTAGAATGTAAACCAACGGTTTTTAAAAGCGCACATTTCCAAAACTAAATACAAACTGTTTAGATTTGTGACTTGCACAAAAATTTGAAAATTTCATGTAATAAGAAAAAAACGTGCAAATAGGACATTTTTGAAATTTTGAGGGGCCGTAAGTCCGGAATCCTATATAACGAAAAAAAGCCGTTAACACATGTAAAAATATATTATTGGACCTTTAATTTTCATGTCTTGCCAAAGAAAAATTTTTACAGGTGCCTAAGTTACAGGTGTCTAAAAATAGCAAATTTTCAATTTTTGAGACGTAATAACTCTTTTGGGGGTGCTACCAAAAATTTTTCTGAGAAAACTTATACTAATTCTAAAAGTTCTTTCTTGTCTCAAAATTTCAGGTTCCTATCTAAAGGCGTGTACAAAATATTACATAATTTTGATATTGTTTTATATAGATAATAAAATTTCCGGTCTTGTCGCGGTTTTAGATTGCAAAACTATTACGCAGAGCCTGAGATATATACATCTGAAAATGGGGCTTTTTCGCAATTTTGAAGAGCTGCAACTTTGGAACCCTTTACAACTAAAATAAACCTTTAACACACGTAAAAATATATTACTGTAGCTTTCATTTTTATATATTGCAGAAGTAAAATGGGTACAGGTTCCTAAGTTACAGGTGTTTAAACATAGCAAATTTTCAATTTTTGAGCCTTAATAGCTCATAAACAGGGGGTGGTCCAAAAAAATTTTCTGAGGAAACTTATACTAATTCTAAAAGTTCTTTCTTGCCTGAAAATTTCAAGCCTCTATCTAAAAGCGTGCCGGAGTTATGAAAGTAGAAAAATCATGCAAAATTTGGTTTTTACATAACAGTAAATTTAAATACTAAATTTAAAAAACTTGTATAATTTTAATATTAATTTACAAAGTTAAAAAAAATACCTGTCGAATAACGTTTTCAGATTGAAAAAATCTTAAGCAGAACATAAGATATATGCATTTAAAAATAGGGCTTTTTCAAAGTTTGAGGGGCTGTAGCTCCGTAATGGATGGGGCTACATGAAAAAGTTGTTCCACAAAATTATTTTTTTTATGAGATCTACCCATGGTTTTTATGAGACCTACCCTTATTTTTTTTCTCTATCTTTAACGGTGTAGAAGTTTTGTAAACAGACGGACGGACGGACGGACAGAGTGAAACTAATAAGCACATTTTTTCAAAATTTTTTTGGAAATGTGCTAAAAATACCATACATATTTATTAAAAACTATCTAAATATCTAAAGATAAAGGTAAATTCAATCATTTTCTTATTGAAAATGCAGAAAGCCGTCAGGTATTATTTTCGCAGTTCGAAATTTATTATGTTAACCACATTTTTGTCATACATATTATGTCTGCGAATTTCCAAAATACTTAAATTATATTTATTTTTTTTGTTCTTCTTAAAATTTTTCAAGGCCACCCATGGTTACACTCTGCTCCATTATGTTTTTTTAATGTTTTGCTATATTTTACAATAATTGACGTGTGTCTTATATAAATAAGAACTACCTATTTCATTTAAGTGTTATTAATTTAATTAAAATATATGTATGTATGTAGGTAATATTTTAAATTAATAACATTTGAACGAAATAGTTCTTATTTTAAGAATCATAATAATATATTATTAATTTTAAAATCTATTACGTTAAGCGAAAATGTCTGGTATTTATGTGACGCAATCAATGAAAAAATTATTTTTTTTTTTTTCTTCTTTTTACATTATTGAAGGGAAAAATCGTAAAAATTTATGAAATTTCATTTTTTTTTTTTAATTTCCATTTTAAATTCCTTCGTATATTATGTATGTATGTATGTATGTATTTTTCTAATAAGATTTTGGCTAAATTTCAAAAGTGTTTTTTTTTTGTTTTTCTACTAGGATAACAATAAAGCGCCATCTAATATATTATTATGGTATGTTGGTGTCTTAAGATTGGCAACAGAATTAAATAAAACAAAAAAAATATATGATAAAGAATGAAAATTAGTTTTTTATTTATTTTGAAATTTTTATTAACAACAAAAAATTTATGTTTTTTATTTTGTTTGTTTTTTTTTTGTTTTTATGAAGATTTTTTTATTTTTTAAAAAAAAAATTTAAAATATGTATATATTATTTTTAAATTTTAAATCAACTGAAAATAAATTTTATTAACATTGACGTTCAACATAATTTTTGGGAAAATTTTTTATAGCCCTCATCATAAAATTTGTACATATACATATATATATTTTTTTTTGTTTAAAGAAATGTATTATTAATTTACCTCAACTTTTATAATACTTTTGAACTTGTAGACTTCATTTTTTTTTTTTTGGTGCTGGAATGCAGTGGAAGTAAAGCGTACATTATTAAAAATATAAACTGCAATTACAGAGTTATATGGGATTTTCTACAGCAAGTGTTGTATATTTCCTTAAAGGACGAAAAGAGCAGTTGAAAACATGCTTCTTGTTTTTATGTTTTTGTATATAAACTGTTATATTTGTTAATGTATTAGATACCTATATAATTATTTTTTGAAAAAATGCAGGAATTGTTGACCACGATTACCGTTATACTTATTTTATTTCAACATATATATAGGGTAGTCAGAAATCTTATGAGTTAATGAGGATCCTAACTGAAACGTTTAATAAAAACTTTAAAGGAACTGTGCAGATATACGAAGATTAAATGATTGATAAAGAAACATGATGTAAATGTCAATTATTTTATACTGAATCTCGTAGTGTAGTATAACAAATTTCTAGTTAACTGTTAACAAGGAGGAATCATTAAAAAAAAAAAACTTATGTACTTTTTTAATATTTCAATAAATAAAAAATATAAAGATTACAGATTTTCCACTGTACCATTGAATTTGTATACAACTTCATAATAAAAATTCCTTAGAATAAAAATTAAGTTCTTATTGTTTTCATTTTATAAAAGTAACACTGCAATTATTGTTCTATATAATACAGATATATCTTAAATTTTTTTTTTTTTCTTAACGGATACCCTACAATTGACCAATTCAACGGCATTGATTTTGTTTTAAGATTGTTTCTAACTTTCATCATATTTAAAAATCAAATTTATTTATAATTAAATGGAAATAAAAAAAAAATATATATATAAAAATATTGTGGAGGAAGAGAATAACAATTTAGAAAAAGAAAAATGATTTTTCAGTTTAAAAAAAAAAAACACTAATTTTTTTAGGAAGTTAGGGTGGGTTCGGTAAATCATTTTCTTTTTTAATAAGTATAAATTATATTTTCGGAAGAGAAGTAAAAATTTAATATATGTATGAACATATGTACATATATATATAAATGAATAATTAATTTAAAATTAGATTTTAGAAATAAAACAAAGAAAATGAAAATCAATTATGATTTTTATTATTTTTTAATGGTTAAAATTAAATTTTAAATTATTAAAAAAATGCTATAATGAAATTCTATAGGTACCATAAAAAAAAAATTTTTATATTTATTTATTTTTTTTTTTTTTCTGTGGTAATTAAGTGTGGGCTAATAATGATTTCTAAAATGTTTATTTCGACTATTCAAAAAAAAAAAGCTTTATTGAAAAATGAAATCATGAATTTAAATTAAATAAAAATAAAAAAAAAATGATTTATTTGAGATCATAAAATTATGAACCTAACCATTATATTTTAAAGAACTAATTATGTCGAAGAAACTTTTTTTTTGTCACCTAATTATAAATTATATACCTAGTTAAATATTTCAATTATATAATTAAAACATTCTTTTATTACATATACATACATGTATGTATATGAACATACATCTAAATTCATTTTCTTTTCTACAATATTTAAACATTTTCTTAAATAAAACCATAAACTTCATGTATTCACTAAATAAAGAACATAAAAATTTATTTTCCTGCCCATATCCTATATAAAAATCAACTAAGGAACTTTAACCTCACAAAAAAAAATATTTTTTTTTGTATTCTAACAGTAGAATTGACATAAAAATGAATCTTCATATTTAAATATCCTGATAAGTGATAAACTGATAACTTTCTAATTAAAAGTTAAAAAAATTAAATTTTTTTGTGGGATGTGATTTTAAACGTATATACCCTTTTTAAGAAAGATGAATCCTAGTAAATATATACATATATTTATTTGTATCTATGGTTAAATTTTGTTTTTTTGATTTATCTCAAACCAATGAATAACGAAGCTGTTATTAAGTCCTTGAAATTTTACTCGGTGAGATCAGCGGCTGCCGGCAACTTCCTTTGATCCTTAAGTGAATAAGGTAAAGTTTTCGATGTCTACTTTTTATAGGTATCCGAACTTAATAGCTTTTTAGGGAATTGTAAAGGTCATTAACTCGCTAGAAATGCATACAAATCTTTACATTCTCCGACAAAAGAAAAATCTCGGAGTTCCTATTATACAAACTGTAAATATTGGTCTTAACAACAAGCTAATATACTCACAAACCGTATAGATGGTTTTCTATTAATACTTGGGTTGCGGGAAAACAGACCTTGCATATATTAGATCTTAAACGATCAACTTGATTCTTATCCCTACATCGGTGCAATATTGATAAAGTCATAGAGGTTTTAATGGAAGACTGTCCGATCTACTGAAATGTCGGAAAGTTAAGACATTTTTCATATGATTTGCTGAGTCAGAAGCTACAAAAATTAAGATCCTCCGATCCTCCGATGCAAGACTAGTGTGCACTTTTTTGTGAATACCCCTCGGTGGCTTAGTGGGTAAGAGCGTATAATAATACGCTGTAAGCACCAAGGAAATATGAGTTCGAATCACACACACGTCGTAAGAGTTATTCCCCCTTACGACATTTACAGCCACGCCTGAAAAGGAAAGGCTGTGTAATTTCCTGTTCACATTTATTTGGCAGAGAAATGCACAAAAAAAAAAACATTCTAACCATTTAAGAATGTATTTAGCACGGAATATTATATACCCATGTAAAACTAGGTAACCCATATGTAACACATAATTTAACTATAGATAATACATAAAATTCACTATATAAAAAATTATAAAAATAATTTATAAAAAAAAAAAAAGGATTTTTAATTATGTCGATTTAAGCAGTTATGTCTTATTAGCACAGAAATAATAATTTCTTACCGTGTTTTAAAAGTATGATTTTTGGAAAGTTTGTTGTGTGTTGTAATACAAAAATATGTAAATTTCCAAATGCTAATATACTCTTTTTTTTAAATATAGAATTCTACATGAAAAGAAGAAATCATGAAGTCCATTTATCTACCAAATTTAAAAAAATCTTTAGAGTAAGTAAATATTTTGAGAGCGCAACACTTGCCAAAACTCAAATAACAAAGATCTATTTCGTCTAAATCCACTTATAAAACAAGAATTTGTAACCGACTTCTAGAACTTACGTTATCTAACGAGAAATGAGAGATAATAATTTATTTTGCAGAAGTCATTTGAATAAACCTAAACTTCTTTTAACAAAATTTTAGATAACTCGGTTAATTAGACACAGAGTTGTGCTAATATAAAAAGGAGAAGTTGTATCTCTGTCGAATTTATTCCATTTCAATAGCAAAATTGGCATTTGCATAAAAATTTAATGGTAAAAATTTCAGAATCCTAACTCATTGAGGTAAACTGGCGGACTCGCCCGTCTTAATCGACTCAGAATTCTATCCAGAGCAAGAATATATATGTATATTTTTCCATATTTTTTGACGTCAATCGAGGAAATTTTTTTGACGTTAATCGAAGATATTTTTTTGTAGTTAATTTTGTTTTTAGAATTTATTTGCTTTCGGTTTTGGAATTTATTTGGAGTGCATCAAATAAAAATAGCACATTCGAATAAATAATTTCTAAAAATGCTTTAAAAAAATTTTTTGACATTTTGTTTTATTTAAAAATTATTTATTTTCCAAAAGCAAAACTCAAAAACAATAGTTTAGTTTTTCTAAATGAAAAATTAATATTTATTCAAATAATAATATAATTTAACAGATAGATACCAACTAACATTTTTTAAAAATACCAATCAACATTTATTAAAAGATACCAACAAACGTTTCTCTAAACCAATCAACATATGTGTCACGTGTAATTTTTTAGTTTGCAATTTAAATTTTGCATCGGGTTGTTCACGTAAAGTAGGAAATATTTCCTACGTGAAGACCTCTATAAATTTTTAAAGATATAATACGAAATATTGGCAAACAATTTAAAAATGACACTAGTAAACTCCACTTGCGTTTGTCTGATTTACTCTAGAAGCTTATCAATCTAAGATATTTACACGGCAAAAGCTTAAATATGAAATTTTAAAAAATTCTGCACGGTCGTTTAGGTTGCACACGTGCCCGCACACACACAAAGTTGTTAAAAATCTGATTTTCGAACTAATTTTCAAATAATTTGACTAAAATGCTAAGAATGGATAAGAAAGGAAAAGAAAACTTTTGTTCACATTGATATTAACAATAAAGGACAAAAATTGTTATAGTTTCCAACCTCTTATTCTGGGAGCGCAGAATCAAATTCCAGTTAAAGAAAATAAACTTTTAACTTTAAACTGGTCTGGTCTGGTATTCTAAGTTTTAATTGTAACATCTTCATTTACGTAACATAGCAGCCTTTTATCTTTTTTCAACATACCTAAATACATACATGTATTCTTGATAGTGACAGGATTATCAGCCTAAGCATAATTCTAAAATTAAAAAAATGTATAATTTCCATTTTAATTCTACAAAGTACTCATTTTTAAACTAAAATGTATCAAAAAAAAAAAAAAAAACTATAATTAGTACAATTTTTTTTTTCTTTTTGTTTTTATTTGTCTTCATTTCACAAAAAAGAAACAGAAGAAAATGTTTATGAACACTCAATTGACATTTATTGATTTCAAGTACATGTCAATTACAAATAAACCGTACACGTGTAATTATTGATACATTGTAATAATATTTTGTTATTTTATTGTACAGTTTAAAATTTTCTATTTCTGTCATATTTTTTTTTTGTAATAAAAAATTAATTTTAATAAATTTTTTTTAAATAACATACACACATAACACATACTTATATATATATGTATTATATAAATAATAAATATTTTTAGTATTAAGAAATATTTTAAATATAAATTAAAAATCAACAAAACTTCTAAATAAAGAATGACAGTTTTTTTTTTTGCTTTTAGCTGATTATTTTTAGATATTCATTGAGAAAAATTAACACACTAAAAATATGTACATAGAATAGTATTGAGTACTGACATACATATTATTATTATTATTCATTGTAATTTTCTTAAAATTAAAAATAATTCTATTTGAAATTTGAGTATCACTATATTTTAGTCTGTTTAATTTTTATTTTTTATTTTTGTTTTCCTTATTTTTTTTTTATTTTTTGACAGTCATCAAATAAAAACAATCATTAATCATTTTGTTACAAATTCATTTCTTTTGTTTTATTTAAATAATTTTCAATCATATTTTCATAAATATTTAAGAAAAAAAAAAAAAAAATTTGTCTTGAATTTCATGAGTAGCAGAATGTATAGATAGAATAAATAACAAGATAAATATTTTAACCACTTACGCAATAACATAACTTCAATTAGTGACAGTTTCAAATTCAATTTACAAGCGTTAAAAGACAAAAATAATGTTTTTGAAAAATTGAACACTACACAAAACACTAAATTAAGTCAAAATATAACGGTACATCAATAAGTCAAAGTCAAAATATAACGGTATATCTAAAATTAAGTCAAAATATAACGGTAGATCTGTTACTTTAAATTAAGATTTATTGCATATCGATAGGCTTTATTAAAATTTATATAAAAATTTTTGATGTACTTATCTATATTTTAGTGTATAATTTACATCCTTTCCAAGCTATGGAATCATCAAACTACCATTTTAAAATATTTTTAAAATAAATTTTACCACAAAAAAAAGTGAAAATCAAATATTTTACCAATTTCAATCAAAGAAAACCTTCCAAATGTATAATTTTGCTTAATTTTTTAAATTATATAATATGTAAATATTTTTACACCACAATGAATAACAAAAATATGTGTCAAATTTTATATTTAACGATCATTAAAAAAACAAAAACATTATTAAGTAAATATAAAAATAACGTTTTTTTTTTAAAGCAACACCTAATTCGGATTTTTTACGATTTTGTTTTGTACTTTTTCATCATTTTAAATTATCAAAATATATTTTTTTTATATATATACAGAAATATATTTAAAAAAAAAAAACACAACTAAACCCCTATTAATTGTCCTCCTCTTGAATTTTTCCTACATTAAAAAGTATAAATAAATGAGTACGTACCCAATACATTTTTATAGTGTTTGATGAATTTACGCTTGGCCAATAAAATTTTTTACCGGTTTTAAAAGAAGATAATTTTTTTTTTTTTTAAATGCATTTCTCTGCCACATAAATGTGGACAGGAAACTACACAGCTTTTCCTGTTCAGGCGTGGCTGTAAATGTAAGGGGAAATAAATCTCAAGACGTGTGTGATATTCAAACTCAGACTCCCTCGGTGTTTACAGCGTATTTTATTCGCTCTTACCCACTGGGCAACCGAGGCCCCCAGAAGATAATTTAATTTTGATGAGAATTCAATGTGTATCACAAGAACAGTAAATATGAGGAATATTTTTCACCGATATTGTAAAATATTTAGGATATTTTTATTTTATCATATAGGCTCCAGTTTTAGCTTTCATTGAAATGCTTCCGGAAAATGTTTATTTTCAATTTTTTTTGCAGCAAAGACATAAAATTTAACAAAAGTGTTGATTTAATGATTAAATAATTTCTTTTAAATTTTAAGTTAATGATTTAAAAAAAATATCAATTTTAAGATTTTCCGGATTGGTAATTATTTTCCTGAACAACTGATCAGAAATTTTGCAAACAAAATTGTTCCAATGACATATGTTCACATTTCTTCCCATTTCAGGTTGTCATTGAAAAAAAATCAGATGCAATTGTTGACATATTTCATTATGATTTTGTATTTCAATCAGTTTATTAATTATTTATTTTTTATTCTTTATTAGCACCATTTCCTATTAATAATGAATAAACTTTATTTTCCAGACGTCGAAATAACGTTGGCAAAAATTTAAATTAGTTTTATTTTTATTTTGGTTTCAGTATTGTCATTTACCATTTAACAGATAATTTTACTGACAGTTTTCTCTGATTGCTATAATCGCCTATATGGAAAAAACTGTAAGTTTTCAATGAAACGTTTTTTCCGTATGCATTTCAATGAAAGCACCACACTTTGATAAAATAGAATGTTTGAATATCGTGGATATTTTTTCTATACCGGCAACACTTTTTTCATTTGACCATCTTGAATTGTCATTTGACCTTTTTGTTATTTTTTTCGTACGGCAATATTTAAGAGTAATAAAAATTTGTTTTTACTTTTTAAAATAAAATGGAAGAAGATATAGTTTGGAGGAACTTGTTTTTTTTTTCTAAGAAAAAGTATTAAAAGTGTAAAAGTAGTTTTCAAAATGAAAAAACAAATAAAATTTAAAAATCAAAACAATAATTTTTTTTCAAACCATTAAAATACATAATTTTAACAAAATTTAAAACAAATGTTGCCGTGATAAAAAATATTCCCAAATAGATATTCTTTAAGAGGTTATATGTAGCCGTCTATTTCTCTCTTTAAGTAAGACTTTAATATACTGTCTTCCTTTCTCTTTAGACAAAATATTTTAGTTACTATAGTTAAAGCTTATCATATATTAAATTTATATTAAACTTATCTAAAATTTATTTATGACAAACATTAATTTATCTAATTTATTATACAGGGTGCTTGAAAAGCAAATAACATAATTTCAGGCTGTGATAGGGGAGATCAAAACAAGCAAAAAATTTCTAAGTATTCGCGGGTTTATTTTCAATCGTGACTGAGATAATGGGGCCTATAAAGAATTTCTCTTTTAGTCTTTTCTAAAATACGTTATATCACATAAAAGAAAATTTAGTAACATTTTTTGGACATTTTGAGCGTAATAGCAGTCCTGTAAATAAAGAAGTTATAATAAAAAAAAATTTTGAAGAAAATGTTGTATAATAGTTTCAAAATTCTGCAAAAATAAAAACCAATATACATAAAAGAGAAAATTTTTAGGCCCCGATTAATTCATAGTAGATGTTGGAAATAGACCCCCAGATGTTTTTTGTTTATTTTGATCACCCCTATTACTTCCTGAAGTTTTACTGTCAGCTCCTCGAACACCCTATATACAAAATTTTTTCTTTGAAATTTTATTTATATAGAGATACGTATTACAGATACGTCTATTTTTTTTTTCAAAAATAGAACTTTTTTTCAAGATTTCAATACTTTTCATACATTCCGTACGCAAACGTGAAAGTAACAACGGGAAAAGAAAAAACAGTCAACAAAATAAACGAGTGTCAGTCATGCTAATTAATCTGTTTATCGTATAATAAATATGTATGTATATAATAACAGAATATTAAAACGTACCTATCTTAAAGATTTAATCTATTTAATTTTTTCAATAATATATTATGTATAGGTGTACGAGTATATAATCAGATTTATTATAATATTGTAGATATTCATTTTTTTTTTTTTTTTTATATCGTTCTAATTCAATTTAGCATATAAATTATAAAACAAAAAAAAAAACCAAAAATCACCTTAAAAAATTTTTTACTTTTTTACTAATTACAACAAAATAACAAAACAAAAATAAATAACATATGATTCAGTGTTTGTTGTTTAATTTTTAAGTATTTTATGAATAATATTTTATATTTGTTTTTTTCTTTTTTTTTAAATATAATCAAATTACCACATACAATTCTGTTAATTTTACACACAAGTGGTAAAACGGAAATGCCACATTTACTATTTACAACTGATTTGGTATTTAAAACAAGAAATTTTTTTAAAGGACTGTCAATTTACATATGTATATTAGATAAGGTGTAATTATTCAAATTTAGCTTAAAGCCACAATTTAGAAAAGGAGTAGTATTAAAATTTAACCGAACGTGTACAAAAAAAATGAATAACACAGAATACATCATTATTCTTCAACAATTTATAGGGAAAGGGGGAACTACAAATAATATTTGACGAAAAATTTTAGCATACATATTTGGAATACTATACAGACATGTTTTTGTTCACAAAATGGTAACAAATTGCAGTCACGTATTTGTTCGAAACGACTCCGTCAAACCATCCTTATCATCGATTTATAATGGCCCGTATAAAATATTTCAACGTCAGTCCAACTGTTACAAATTAAGCATTAAGGTAAAACCAACTATTATTAACATAGGACGCTTAAAACCAGCGTATCAGGAACTAAATGATAAACTTTCTTGAGGGAACAGTTCTCTACTTCAACAACAAGATATACCACAGTTAAAAACAATATAACGACTAGAGCAAGTCAGAAGCTGGCCATCAATACTTCAAAAAGAACGGGTCCCAGTCTGGTGGGGGAGTTATATGGTGCTCTACATAATAACAAAAATTTATATTTTTAATTTTCATTAAATTTCATATTGTAAAATTTACTTTTATTTCAATTTAAAATACTTGAAAATTTGAACTCATTTAATTGAAAATTAATTATATGCAGTATCACTCTAATAATACTTTTCTTAAGTGTTTATTGTTTTTAAAAAATTGGAATCATTACATTTTCTTAAGTGTTTATTGTTTATTGGAATCATTACATTTTCTAATTATCAAAAATAAAAAACCAGTCTTTCTTTGACTCGAAAAAAAATTTAAAATTAATAAATAATTAAATTAAAATAATAATAATTCATTTTGCTAAAATAATAATTAATTAATTTGAACTAGAATAATAAAAGTTAATTTTTAAGTTTTTAATAAGGTTAATATTTACATAGAAATTTTAATAAACTAAATAAAAGTGTTCTATTTAATAAATTGAGCATATATTAGGTTAGGGTATATACCTAATTGGAAGATGCCCTAGGGCCTAGACTAAAAGAAAATGTTGCAAAATAGGTATTTTATTCTCATATCCAGTCTAAAATACGACATTTAATCACAATTTGGAGTCAGGGTTGCAAAAACATTATAAACTCAATTACAGCACTTACTAACAGAGCCATACAAATCTTATACAGATTATCTTATGATTACTTAACTATATTGTTATATACTGATTGCAAACTACCTTCTGTCGAACAAACAATATTTTCGGAAAACTGTGAGCTGATTTACAAATTATCTAACAACTTAATCAAAAGCAATCTTAGACTACAAACAAATGCCTCAATTCATATAACATAGGAAGTGCGGAGAATTTTCGACTGGGAGCTCCTAGAACTGAAAACGGTAAAAGAGATATTAGGTTCAACTGTCTAAAAATGTTCAATAGTCTTCCCAACAATATAAGATATGTCTCAAACATAAGAATATTTAAAAAAAAGATTGAAAGCTTGAAAGATTGAAATATTTAAAAAAAAGATTGCCTCAATGGAAAACAAAAAAAGAAAATAGAAAATAATTAAAAATTATATAATTAAAAAATTAAATGTAAAGGTAATTATAAAAATGTATTAATGTAATATTAAGCAATATTATTTTATATTATGTTAGATGTAAGTTAGTTGTTAAGAGAGATTTACACCAGTTTTTTCTTTACTGCCTATCTCTGTTGAAAAAAAAAATAAAAAAAAAAGTAATGACCCCGATAGCAGTTAAATTGCGATAGTTAAAGACTGATTTGCTCTAGAATTTTGTCCATTGCAGATAAAACTGCATTTTTCACTATATTGCACTAATGTCATGTAAATTGCATTTTATGTACTTAGAAGAAGAGTATGAAATGAAAGAAAACAAGTAAATGTAACAGTAAGTCGATGCAACCGACTTATTAATACCCTACACCTGAATAATTCGAATTAAATTAAAAATCCATAAGTGTTTTTGGCAGCTGCTTGAACTTCTTCCCTTTTCTGTCTTATTCAACTCGAATTTCAAGAACGTAAAAGAGGCATCCGCTTGGGATATGCTTGACATCCTTGTATAAAATTTTAAGTTTCTATCTTAATTATTTTCGAAGATTGGTAGTCCTTGGGAGGTTTGTGTCAGCTACCCGAATTGCCACTCCAATTCATCGAATCCATCTCAGGAACATAAAGAAAACTTGCCAGAACACCATTCTATTAAATTTAAAGGTTCTACTTTTGTTGGTTTTGGAGATATGCTCGTTGCTCTTGTGCTCGTCCGGAAGTTTCCAAAATACGAACCCATGGTTCAAATTCTTTCAAATGTCAGTTTCCAATTTTACAGAAAAGGAAACATAACAGAACACCTTTGTACTAAAAATAAAAGTTCTATCTTTGTTGGTTGTGGAGATATACTCGTTTGCTCTGGGGCTCGTTCGGAAGCTTCCAAGATTTGAACCCATGGACCAAATCCTCACAAATTTCAGAAACATAAATCAAACATGAAGGAACACCATTCTGCCTAATTTAAAGGTTATATCTTTGTTGTATTTGGAGATAATATCATTTGCTCTGAGGCTCGTTCGGAAGCTTTCAAAATCCGAACCCAAGGACCAAATCCTCTCAAATTTCAGAGGCCTAAATCATACATGAAAGAACACCATTGTGCCAAAAGTAAAGGTTATATCTTTATTGGTTTTGGAGATAATCTCATTTGCTCTGGGGCTCATTCGGAAGCTTCCAAAACCAAACCCATGGACCAAATCCTCTTAAATTTCAGAGACATAAATCAAACACGAAAGAACACCATTGTACCAAATTCAAAGTTTTTACCTTTGTTCGTATTGGATATAATCTCATTTGCTCTATGGCTCGCTCGGAAGCTTCCAAAATTCGAATCCACGGTTCAAATTCTTTCAAATTTAAACCCATGGCCAAATCCTCTCAAATTTCAGAGACCTAAATCAAACATGAAAAAACACCATTCCGCCAAATTTAAAGGTTATATATTTGTTGTTTTTGGAGATAATCTCATTTGCTCTGAGGCTCGTTCGGAAGCTTCCAAAATCCAAACCCATGGACCACATCCTCTTAAATTTTAGAGACATAAATCAAACTGGAAGAAACATCATTATAAAAAATTTAAAGGTTCTATCTTTATTGGTTTTGGAGATAATCTCGTTTGCTCTGGGGCTCGTTCGGAAGCTTCCAAATCCAAACCCATGTACCAAATCCTCTTAAATTTCAGAGGCCTAAATCATACATGAAAGAACACCATTCTGCCAAATTTAAAGGTTATATCTTTGTTGGTTTTGGAGATAATCTCATTTGCTCTGGTGCTCGTTCGGAAGCTTCCAAATCCAAACCCATGGACCAAATCTTCTCACATTTCAGAGACTTAAATAAAACATGAAAGAACACCACCCTGCCAAATTTAAAGGTTATATCTTTGTTGGTTTTGGACATAATCTCATTTGCTCTGGTGCTCGTTCGGAAGCTTCCAAATCCAAACCCATGGACCAAATCCTCTTAAATTTCAGAGGCCTAAATCATACATGAAAGAACACCATTCTGCCAAAAGTAAAGGTTATATCTTTATTGGTTTTGGAGATAATCTCATTTGCTCTGGGGCTCGTTCGGAAGCTTCCAAATCCAAACCCATGGAATAAATCGAACGGGAAGGAACATCATTGTACAAAATTTAAAGGTTCTATCTTTGTTGGTTTTGGAGATAATCTCATTTGCTCTGGTGCTCGTTCGGAAGCTTCCAAAACCCAAACCCATGGACCAAATCCTCTTAAATTTCAGAGACATAAATCGAACGGGAAGAAACATCATTGTACAAAATTTGAAGGTTCTATCTTTGTTGCTTTTGGAGATAATCTCGTTTGCTCCGGAATCATTCGGAAGCTTCCAGAATCCGAACCCATGGACGGATTTTGTCCAGATTCGAACTTAGCCTTTCTTTCGTAATTAGTAACCTACTATATAAATTTCATCAAGATAGCATCATTATTTTTTGAGTTATCGTGCGTACGGACGGACGGACGGACGGACATCGCTAAATCGACTCCGGCGGTGATCCTGATTCAGAATATATATACATGTCTATACCTAACTCGCTTCCTTTTGGTGGTTACAAACACCATACCAAAGTTAATATACCCTATACTTTAGGTGTAGGGTATAACAAGACAGAATGTAAAACGAAAGGTTTTTTCAAGGCGCATATTTTCCAAAAAAGACAATAAAAATACTTTAGAATTATGACTTGCACCAACATTTGTAAATTTTCTTATGTAAAATCTTTCGTAATGTAACAAAAAATGTGAAAAATTAATTTTAAGGAAACCCTATAAAATTAAGAAAGCTGTTAAAACAAGTAAAACCTAATAGGAGTTTTATTTTTTAAGTTTCATTTTAAAAAAATGTGTGCAAGCGTCTAAGTTACAGGTAACTAAAAATAGAAATTTTTGATCTCTAATAAGTCTTCAACAGACTGAAGTAATACTTTTCTGAGATAACTTAAACTAATTTTGTAAGATCTCTTTCAAAACATCAAGATTCTATCTAGAAGCATTGCGGGGAGATATGTAGGCAGTAAAATCTTCCAAAATATTATTTTTACAAAACGATAAATTTAAAAATTGTGTTATTTTGAAAATGATTTATAAAGCTAGAAAAATTTTCTGTAGGTAGTCATTTCTAGATTAAGGAAATTTTAAGCAGAATCTGAGATATACATTTGAAAATAGTCGAATTACATGAAAAAGTTGTTCTACAACAATAATTTGTTTATGAAAACTATTTGTCCATGTTTCATATTTCATTGCTCTATAGCTTTTACGGTGTAGAAGTTTTATAAACAGACAGAACGGAATAACGGATGAACCAATAGGCAGATAAAGTGAAACTAATAAACAAATTTCTCTAATTCTTTTGGAAAAATGTACTATAAATCTTCAAAATCTAATTGACAGGTGGCAGGTTTGCCATCTAGTGGAGGAAAAATGCTTTACAACATTTTCTTAACATTGCAGTGCAAAGTGAGAATTTAAAAAAGAAAATTCAAACTTTCAAAAAAAAATCACTATAGGTACATGTACAATTTTCGAAATTTTCAAAGACACCCTCTATTTATTATTGTATCGTTAGAAAGTACTGTTCATGTTCTTATATAACGGTATATAATAAATATGATATAATAAATATAATATGATAAATGTGTGATGACGTCATTTTAAAAGCTCGAGCGATCTATATGGAATAATGAATTCCCAATTATTTTTTTCCTAACATTTGGAAATTTTGTTTTTTATACAAGATTCTATTCAAGTGTTAAAAATTGAGTCCATAAAAATGTTTTGAATAATATACACTAAACTATTTGCTAGCGAATAAGAAGATGTGCAGCACTCAGCAGAACAATCAAGAGCGAAAACAAAGCTGTTGTTTCAATCAAATATATCAAGCAGTAGTGAAATAAATATTTGTCTATCCTAGCACATTTGCAAACGAATAAAAAGATATGCAGCACTACAAGCAAATATGAAAGCAGAGCTGTCGTTTCAACCAAATATATCAAACAGCAGTGCAATAAAACGGCTCAACAAAATGACAATAGATTAATTAGAAATGATATGATCCAAGCCATTAAAATTGTACCATTAATACAAAATTAAACACAAGAATGTTTAAGAAATAAATTTATTATTATAATTTATAAATTATATTACAAAAATTCATAACAATTAATTTACCGTGGTTTTAAATAAAATCTAAAAAGTGAAACTTTCACATAAAAAAATCAAGGATAATTTTTTATTTTAAAGATATTGACTTATTTGCAAACAAGTCATCAATTAATCAATAAATATTTATAAATTTTTATGCACGTTGGTAAAAAATTTTTTTTCTCAAAATAAAATTAAATGGATTTAATTAAAACAAATATTATTAAAATAAATTAATTACACATTTATATTCAATTTAAGTTAATTATATTTGTGTAATGTATAAAAAAACAAAAATTTAAAACAAGATTTTAATAATAAAAAAAAAATTGAAAGTAAATCTTTAAGAAAAACAATATAAAATATTTTTCCATCTTTTACTTTTTTTTTTGTTTTCTGTTTTTTAATACCAATTACTTTTCACGGTTTCACAATTTTATTTATTGTTTTTATCTTTAATTAATTATAAATTAAATAATAAAATAAAAAAACAAAAGAAGAGCTGCAATAATTTATTTGTTTAATAATGAATTGATATGGAATCAAATGATTCTGCACCAGAAAATTGAATTTTGTGACAAATTAGCACAATAACTTATAGATAGATTTGAAACAGATAATCTTTTGAAAACTTCATAGAACTAGAAGTACATTTTGAAAAAGATAGAATAAAATTAAATATAGAACCCACCTTCGCCACCTTTAAATAGAATGGCCCACCTTCGCCATTCTATTTCATTTCTTCCAGTGGGTTGTTGACAAGATCTGACAAGATTAAAAGTTTGATGCTTCCACTTAAAACATTCGAAAGAGAAACAAGAACTTCTGCTGCCCATCTATATGTAGTTCAAATTTCAGGTGGCATAATTTACCTTATTCGAAAATTTGTTTGTGGTGCGAACATCACGATGATGGAACCATCTCCCACCTCATGTGTTCCCTACAATTGATGATGATTACATTAACAACTTGCAAAGCTTCAACGTGAATTTTAACAATTTTGTTCACAATATTCTTGTTGATTTGAAATCAATTTTTTTTCCTTAACTGAACTCCTTTGACAAGGCAGAACATTTGTGCTAAAGGTCAAATAACCGATTATTTGGTCACAAAACCACACACTCAAAGAGAAGTTAAAGAACCACACACTGAAAGAGGACTCGTGCTCCTTTCACACCAATGCAATGTCTTTCGATGATTTCTACCTACCTTCGCACAAAAAAAAAATATAACTGATGTGATTAACAGTAAATAGAATTTTTTTTTTTTAATTCATTTCTCTGCCAAATAAATGTGGACACAGCCTTTCCTGTTCAGGCGTGGCTGTAAGTGTCGTAAGGGGGAATAACTCTTACGACATGTGTGGGATTCGAACACAACACACTCCCTTGGTGTTTACATCGTATTTTATACCCTCTTACCCACTAGTTCACCGAGGCCACTGTAAATAGAATTTTATAGAGTATAATTTTAAAAAATATCATTTTTCTTTTTTGATTTAAGTAAAATATGGATAACTTTTTTAAATATGTTTTAAATATGTATCATTTAAAAGTGAATATAGATCATTAAATTCTATTGACTAAAGCTTTAAACAAAACAAATATCATGATTTCTTAAACTTTTTTTTTTTGTTCATTGCCCTGTCAAATAAATGTGACAAGGCAAACACAGCCTTTCCTTCTCAGGTGTGGCTGTAAATTTCGTAAGGAAGAATTATTCTAACAGCGTGTGTGGGATTCGAACCTACACTCACACAGTGTTTACAGTATATTTTATATATTTATATTTTATACACTCTTAACTACTAGACGACGGAGGCCCCGGAGGTGGATCAGTAGAATTTAAAAATTAGTATGTAGAAGTTAGGAATTAGATTAAAAATGATTTTTTTCAGGAAATATATTATTTCCGATATAATTTTTATACTTTTTTTACTTCTTATTCATCTGATGTCATTTCAAGACACCATTTTTTTTCTTTTATTTTAAAATTAAAAGCTGGTAAATATTTTCAATGGGTATTATTTTTTTTACTTTTTTTTTTTATTTTTATCTCAGTCAATTTATTTTCGTTTCAATTACATATTAAAGTCAAAGTTAGTCAATTTTTATTACTGTCATTATCATCATTAAAACTGACACACATACATACCTGAATACAAATATATTAATGCATCTTTTAGATGAAATGAAAACATAATACGGTTGTGAATCTGCACAAAACAGAAATGCACAATATTTTCAAACGAGAATAACAGTTGGGAAATAACAAAATAACAATAAAAAACAAATTGTTATAAAACCAGACTCAGACAGACTGAATGACATATTATAAAAGAATATGAAAAAATCAAAACAAAATCTTTTTTTTTTTTTATTGTTATTGTTATTCGTAAATTGTTTGTTACGTTGTAAAAAAAAAAAAGTAACAAAAACAATATTTTGGCGCGAAAAATTTTATTTTTTGAATTTTTTTGTTTTGCAATTTTATTTTGCACCTTTTTTTATTGTATCGTATGACATGTTTTGGAGAAAAACAAAATATTAAAATTTTTTATCACCTTCAAAATAAAAAATAATCATTAATTTTTATTATATGTATGTATGTATGTATGTATGTAAAAACAATAAAAAAAAAGGTGATTTAAATGAAATGATTTCAATTGTATACTAACAGCTATTTTAAAACGATTCCTATTATTATTTTTTAAACAGCACCAGTGATGTGTTATAGCGTCGTATTTATCGTATTTTGTACGATTTTCAAAGCGAAAATACGATGTACGATTTTTATTCTTATTTTGAGAAAAAAATACTATTTTGACCCAAAACAAAAAAAAATATGTAGAATAATAGTGTTACAAGTTACAACTATATAATATACAAGTTTCACAAATAATTCAATATTTCAAAATGTTTATCAAAGAAAGTTTATTTTCTAAATTTTAATAAGCGTTGGTACGATTCTATTTTTATTTCCAAATGTAGTCTCGCCATTAGATTTGCAAACTATTGATTCAGGATTTCTGGAAATTAAAAATCTTGATTTTGTAAATATATTTGGCGAATCTCTCAAAAAAAATTGAGTTGAAGAGTTTTGGAAGCAAATTTCTATAATTATGAGAAATAATGGGCAGTTTTAATTTCCGTTGATGTCAAAATTTATTTTTAATTTATTATTCTATTTATTTATTTATTATATTGTCCCATTCTTCTGCAAATGTAGAACGTGCCTTCTAGCAAATAGGGTACATTGTTATATTTATGAAATAATTTTTTTGTTTATTATGTTCCTATATTTAATGATATATGTATATTATGTAGTTAAGTTACCAAGCTCAAGTTTAATTATTTTTTGCAATGCCCAAAGTATAATTATATTTATATTTATGAAATAAGGTTTTTGTTGAATTTATGAAGTAATTTGTTTTGTTTATTTTATAAAATTATTTTTTCTTTTATTTAAGTATTTTACCACTTCATAAATACAGCAACAAAAGGTTAGCCCGTTTTCTTAATAAAGTTTTTATTTTGACCGGTTTTTTAACAGGATTTTACACCAAAAACTTGTTGGTGAACTGAATTTTTTGACCAGATTTTTTAAAAAATTTTCCAGTCAAACGATCAAATTTGACCGGATTGAAAATTTTGAAGTGGCAACACTGGTAGCCATTGTAAAATACAAAATACGATAAACACGATTTTGAAACGATTTAGTGTACGATTTGAAAAAAAATTCTATAACAACACTGAACAGCACTAGGATTTAAAGATGAATATATGTACATATGTCCATTCAAAATGAAGTGTTAATTTATTAGTGGAGGGGTAATACGTAAAAGACGATATTGAACATTCAAAAAAGGATATTTTTCGCCTCTATCTTGAAGTTTTTGACATATTATGTAGCTACTTATAGTTTATACATACATATACATATGTATGTTTGTAGCACTTTTAATGATAATTCTGTTAAATATATTAAATATAAGAATTACAAACTAGTAAGTATCTACATATGTATGTATATCCAAAGAATGAATTTGCTCAATTTTTACCCGAAATATTATATGTAACGGTAACCCCAAGTGCAATAAATTGCTTTCGCCAATTATCACACAAGTAAAATTCAAAGAAAGATAGCTATCAGTCCTATTTGACAAATACAGTATATCAGTCTACATATTTTGCCTATTTTTTATCAGTCCTATTTTTTTTAAAAAGATTTTAATAAATTTATTACAAAACATTAGCTATATATGTGGTACTATATTATGCACTTACAAATGTCAGAAGACATGTAAGATGGTACAGTGATAGATAGCAGAAGATTTATAGGTGTAGGTATAAAAGAAAATATCATTATTTATATTAAACTAAGATGCATAATTTGAGGAGCATTAAAAAAATTTAGTTTTATTTTGGATATTTTAAATTTGTTTTTTGTTTTTTATAGAACCAAATTTAAGTGAGAAGTTCCTTCGACTATGAAACTGGTGTAAGCAAAACTATAAACCGGACACATTTTCAATTTATAGCCAGAATAGAATATTAATTACAAATAACTTTTTATCTCTACATTTTTAAAATTTAAAAACTTTTAGTGATAAATTGGTGAAGTTCCAATCTACTTTAATTCGGCATTCAATGTATTGCGAAAGAGTTTTAAATTATTATTTTTTTTCTTTAATTTTAAATGCATACATACATAGATAAAATAACAAAACTTAAAAATAAATGGCAATATTATAAAATATACAAAAACAAATCAAATTTATAGATGATCTGAATTTTTTTTTTTAAATAAAACAGAAATTAAATCCATACGAAAATTAACAACACATGCCATTACCTATTTAGCATTTGGTTGAAAATTTCAAAATAAAATTTACCAAAAATTCGAACATAGTTTGTACAATCAAAGAATTAACATTATTTTGTTTTTTTTTTTTTTTAAACATACCCTAATTGCATAACTAAAAAAAATAAAAATGGTTTTGTTTTTTTATAATAATATGCAGTATAATGTTACCACCTGTTGTACACCTGAAAATTTATAAAAACAAATGAATGCACCTTTTCTTTTTCAATTCAATGAAATCAAATGATTGTTAAAACAAAAAAAAAAACATTGATCTCAAATATTTACAGCATATGTAATGTTGTATTATATAGTTATAATAATATTATATTTTTTTTCTTTATTATTTTTTTTGATGACTTCAATTTCACCCTTTTGTTTTGTTGCTATAAAAGTTATAGTTTTAAAATTATTATTCTTCCACAGAAATTATAAAAAGTCTTAGTTGTAGAACAACTTTAGATTATGTCTATATTTAATCAAAACATATAAAATTGTAAAGGAAATCACATAAAAATTCGTTAATTTAAAAATTATAGCTTTAATACTTAATTCTTTAGTGTTAATGCTTCCGTCCCCTACCATATTTATTTGAAATCAAGGTACTTAGGTTTAGAAATTTGAAGACAAAATCTTTAAGTATAGTTTAAGAACTTCCCACGCTGGTTCCATTTGAAGCAGAATAAGTGCATATAAGAAAAAAGAGAAACTTAAAATTTGTCAAAACCAACAACTAAGAAAGATTTTCGAATTTGACGAAGTTACATATTATACGAAACCACTTTTCCTTCGAATAATTTTTCATATATCTTAAAAATATTTCATAAAAAATTCCCAGCTTGCAATTTTTAATATAACCCTTTTTAATTATTAAACCGTGTTTGTGTTTGAAAACAAAAATATCATTAAAAGCTACAGAGAAGATGTCTTCAATTATTACCTAATGTAGAGAGATGTTATATACTACTGCATATTGTGGCAGACTCTAGACTTCGTCACAGCTAGTAAAACAATAGTCATTATAACCATATAGCCCCACTCTCCAATTTCAAAATTTCCATACCACTGTTCTATCCTTTTCTATTTCTCTATCGAAATATATTGTGTGGATAGTTAGGAATTTCATCCCATTATAAAGATCTGACACTATAAAGAGAGTATTCCATATGTCTTCGGAAGATTTCCAATTCTCTTTGGAAAAAAACATAACATTTAACAAATATAAAAAAACAGTGGAATGGAAGCGTTAAATAATTTATTTTAATTTTATTTCTAAAGGTGATGACCCAATCAATGCTTGCGTCCCTTCTCACTTCGCTTTGACGTTTAAATAGAATACATTAATTTAAATACGACTTGACCAAATGCAATGGTCCGCGAAAATCGTCGCAACAAAGCGAAGGTAGAGTACAGCAATTTTTTACCTTTAGTCTCGTTGACAATCAATTTCTTTTGTTTTTCTATTTTACATTGGTTGACCCTGTGTAGCATAATCTAGAAATAATATTGGTTATTAATTCTGGTATCTTAGTAATCTAGAAATAATGTTGGTTTTTTGTCACTTAACTTTTTAATAAAATAAAAAGAAATATCTTTCTGTTTTAATATAGTTTTTATTTATCTTAAAAATGGTTTTTGAGAATTGTGTTCCCTTCATCAATAAGAATACTTAACTTTTTATAATAAGAATAAGAATATATATAAATAAACGTAAAAACGAAGATAAAACCACTAAGAAAACTAAAGAAAAATTTTGTAGTGGCGGTTCTTAAAAAATAATCATTTTAATAGTTTTTCATAAAAATGTCTAAATTCGTATAAAATTCACTATTTTTTAAGTGAAATGTCAAAATTTCATTCTTTTATATGCGGGGTTTTCAAAATTAATTACTTTTCATATGGAAATGTGAAAATTTAATTTTTTTTTAATGAAATTAGTATATATGTGTAGACATACTGTAAGTATTAAGATCCATATATGTATGTCTATGCCAGATTTTAAAATTTTGAGATTTTGATTTTCGGAATTTTGTAATTTCGGGATTCTGATTTTCGGGATTTTGATTTTTCGAGATTTCGTATTTTGGTAATTTGATTTTCGGGATTACGTATCCTATAAATTTTCAGTTTTTTTTATTCTTTTTTTATGTTATCTGCAGTATTAGTTTTTGCTATGAAAAATATTATTGTTGCAAACGTTTACGACTTTTATGTAATAGATCCTAATTATAAAATTTGAATTCTTTCTTTTAAAATATGATCGGCTTTTATAATCATTTTATTTTTATTAATAAATTTTGTATTCTTTTTTAATTTTATCAAGAAATAGGTATATAAAAATTATGATAAAATTTCTTGAACCAGTAAACAAACCAAACCAGGTATCATTGATTACATGTTCCAAGGAAATTATTTAATGACTATCGCAAGAAATGAAATTAAAAACAACATATGGTGAAGAAAATTATTCCAATAGTAAATTATAAGATTAACAAAAAAAAAAAACAAAAAAAAAACACCTTTTATTTTTTAAATAAAATAACAAAGAATTGTAATAGTAAAGTGTTTCTTAAAAAAAACTTGATCTCAAATGTACACCTAAACAGAAGCATTAACAAATTAAAAGTTATTGCCGGCAATTTAATATTCATGTAGGCACACTTTATTGAGATAACATTTTATGATTAAAAACTAAACCAATACATACACATTAAAATTATTGTTTATATAATATTTTATATATTTAGGTATGGTGAAGCTTTCGCTATATACATATATAGTATAATTATTATCAGATCAGAATGGTAATAAGAATCAAGTGAAATAGTTTGTGATAAAAGTAACACCTAAGGGAAATCATTTACATTGATGTTCATTTACACAGAGAATCAATTTTTTTTTACAAAAATTGCTGGTTGTACTTTGTTGTCTTTTGGAAACACTATGGAAACAATTCCTGTATAAGTTTTATTATAATATGCGCAATAAATAAGTACAGTTTTGCAAATAGTGGAGCCATGTAAATACATTTCACTTAAAATTGTCAAAAACGGTATCCTTTCACAAAATTTTTCATTCGCTCTTAGGTAGAAGAGTTTTTCAAACTGAGTATGTCAGAAGCAGGTCCATTCTGCAAAATTGGTAATACATGTTAATTAATTGGCCAATTGACCAATAACACGTCATATGAAAAATGGCAGTACATACTTCATAACACGTCATATAGAAAATGGCAGTACATACTTCAAAATTGATACGTCATGTATGTCACAACTGTATGTCACAACTGTCCGATTAAAAAATATTATATTGATCAAAAGAAAAAATGTTCTTGACCAATGTAGAAGACAACATTTCAATCGTTAGGCAGTTACAAAATTCGAACACTGATTGATATTGCAGAGACTAGGGTATAAGTATGTGATAGATGTCCTAAATTCTATATGACACGGTTGTTTATTTAAATTTTCAATCAATTACGGTTTCTTTTCTACATATTATTAGCCTTAGGGGTATGTGATAACAAATTGACATGTATTATTAATATGAACCTATAGTTAAAACGAACGCAAAAATGAACACTAATAAACACCAATGAATGCAACCAACCATCAAGTAGAATCCTTAATAACAAATAATCTATTTTCAATACATTTTTGGTTAATCTTTGTTTACAAATTATATGTTATTATATTACACAAACAATACAATATTAAAAAAAAAAGATCATAAGAATTCAAAATAATCAAATGCAGTAAATGTCAATACAATATTGCTTTTTTTTTATTTTGTTTTTTAAAGAAATGAAACAAAAAAAATGTCCAGGTGCAAATATGTATCCGCAAATATTATACAAGACTACACTTTTGATAAACAATTATTTCCTTTTATTTTTTTAAAATTAATTGAAGAGTGCATTGTCCTTAAAGAGTTTTTGTTAACAAAAACAAAAATTAATAAGTAACAAAATAAAAAGAAAAACCCAAAACCACCACAACTTTTAGATTTAAAAGTTAGAGACAACAAAAAAAAAATATTGCAGCCGTTTTTTTTTTTTTTTTTTGTGTTCCTCATTTATTTAGTCCAGAAGGATATTTGATAATAATGATGATGAATTCATTTTATTTATTATTTAAACGAATCCTTGATTTTAACCTTTCTTTTTTTTCAGTAAAAGTCAAAGAAAAGGAAACTTAAATATACATTAAGTGTGAACACATATGCTTTCCAATTTCAAGTCACTTGATTTCCTTTATTCTTGTATTTTTTTTTTCCATTTTAATGGTCTGTACAATAAAAACAAAAGAAACAGCAACATCAGTAGGTAACATCAGAAAAAATAACAGCAGCAGTTACAGCAACAGATGCTCTTATATTTTGATGTTCTTTTTAGTTTTTTGCAGTTGTTGTT
The DNA here is from genome assembly GCA_947095535.1 of Poecilobothrus nobilitatus. NCBI lineage: Eukaryota > Metazoa > Arthropoda > Insecta > Diptera > Dolichopodidae > Poecilobothrus > Poecilobothrus nobilitatus. Next base: position 33,743,661 of record OX352774.1, read on the forward strand.
GTTTTTTTTTATCAAGTACATACGTGCAAAAACAAGAAAAACAATAATAAAAAACAAGAAACAAACTGTAAACTCTGAACCAAGTCAATGAAAAGGTGCAATTTCTTAATTAAAGAGCACGAGACAGAAAGAAACAAAAGAAAAAGTAGTACATGTCAAACAGAGAGAAATTTTTTGTTTTTTTTTTTTTTTGTTAGTTATGGGTAGACTAATAATATACCTGTATAAAAATATTCTGGATACATATTGCAGTGCTAATTGCAGTCTATAGAGATGTGTTGAATCTCAAAATATTCATATTCGTAAATAAAATAATTAGGATTTAAATCCTAACATATGTAGATTAAATATTTTTAGATTTAAAAAATTTAATTCGACAATTCGAATATTGGATTCTACGAATAGAATTTTCGTTATGTTATGATGTATGTGTACTGTACAATGGTTTCCGAATTTAATTTATGTCTAGTAATAATTATAATTTGCTCTAGTAATTAATCTTTACTAAGATGTTACTATAGTGAAGTACCTCAATAGACTTAAAAAGAAAACTATTACTTAATACTTCGTTCTTTAAGACACTGTTACATAAAACTCTTTTACTCTGGTACTTAAAATTGCTTATTGTTATGTTTCAATAGATTGTAAAAAATGTTCTCTATTTTAGAAAAACTGATAGTGACATCTGGAAATGTCAATCAGAATTTAATAGAAACCAAAACTTATAAAGTTTTGATTATGCTCGGACGAAAAATAACAGTTTAGGTTTATGATGATGACCAAATGATAACTTCTAAAGATTTTGAAATTTATGTTATAACTATAATCACTTTATTAGACATTTTTAGTTAATATTTGAATTTGTATAAAGAATGTTAGATTCAATATTACTAGAATGCATTAAATCTTCTTAACTTTTCTTCTTCTTTAGGACTCAAAATCAATTCTTTTTAACAAAATTTAGATCTGCTGCGATCATATACTTTTCAATAGCTACATCTCTGATAACTATGCTATATGTATGTATTTCATCCAGTGCAGTAAATCGAATTTAGGTTTTATATTTTGTTTTTGATTGGAAGGTTTAGAGTTAGAGTTGAAACTGCATACCAATACTTTTATACATTACTAAAATTTACAAATATGGAAATAAAAAGTCAAAAAATTCTTAACTTATAATACTTTATGTAAACTGCTCTGTATTTCTTTTTTTTTACCTTTTTTTTTTATCCCTCTTAGTCTTACATATATAAGATATCATGATAACATGTAGTGTTGAAGGACATTTTACACTTTATTACCTTACACTACGTAAATATTGTAATGTTCTTTTGTGTTTATCTGGTTTATTTTTTTTGTGTCCATTATTTATGCTCAGTCATCAGTTTAACTTTACTTACTCTTTATTTGTATACAAATTTATTATGGTAAACAAAAACACACAAAAAAGAAGAAAAAACTAAAAACAAAAAACTTCTGGTAAATGGCGTACTTTGTAATTGTAAACTGTTAAAATCAACATGTAAGGAAAAACGAAAACCAAAAAAAAAAAAAGAAAAAAAACAAATAAAAATTATAATTTTTAAAATAGGGATTTTCTATCCATCCGTAATTTTACAATGTTTTTGTTTTTTTTGCTTTGGTTGGAAAAATACTATAGATACAAAATAATTAGTTACTTGACTTTGGTTATGTTTTCGTATGTAAATGCATGGAAAAGTATTCATATGGATATTTATTTGACATTTAAGTAGTCAAACAATCATTTTAATTTTTAATTCATTTAATATACAAAGAAGTTGTAAAATGTTGGGATTAATGGATAGAGTGACGATCGAAGAGTCAGAATCGGTGCATTATGTAGTGTTTTACTCAATTTCTTCAATTTACGACATAAGCACTAATTTTTGATTAAATAATAAATATTTAACAGTAAATGGAAAGAGTGACGCCCGAAAAGTCAGAATCGGTTCATTATGTAGTGTTTTATTAATTTTTTTCAATTTATGACATAATTAGTAATTTTTGATTAAATAATAAATATTTCATTTTGTTAGACATTAAGTTTAATATAATTTAAATTTTTGACATTTTAATTTTTTCTTGAGAAGATGCTATTGATTATATTTTTATTGTTTCAAAAATCTAAAAGAAATTTATTAAAGGCCTCGGTAGCCTAGTGAGTAAGAACGTATAAAATACGATGTAAACACCGAAGGAGTGTGGGTTCGAACGACATTTACAGCCACGCCTGAACATGAAAGGCTGTGTAATTTGTTGTCTAGATTTATGTGGCAGAGAAATGCATTAAAAAACAAAAAAATTATTGCTTGTTTTAAAACTTGATCATATTTTACAAAATTTCATATGTCTATAGCTTAATTAATTACCCAAGATATGAAGATATATTTTTTTTTCAGTTGTATGATAGTTAATCGTACCTGTTACACTTAATGTACCAAATTTTGTATAGAATGTTGGTATAAAACTTAACTTCTTAGTTCTTGGGCATAAAATTTAATTTTAGGTGCTAACTTAATTAGAGACTGAGTTAAACCCATATATATAAAAAAAAAGAGAAGTTGCATCACAGGTACTCGAACACACTATTCAAAAACTAATTCAAGTTCAATATAGCTAAACTGAGCTAAAATGGAATAGTAAGAATTTTGTAATTTTTATCTAAGTTCTATAATTTTGGAGTAAGCAAGTACGCTGAGCAAGTATATTATATTCCTTTCAAAATAACTCACTTGTTCCCTGTAAAATTTCACAAATGTGATGACAAAATTTTGTATACCCTTAGTGCTGTTCTAATAGTGCTGTACTTGTAATAGCTGGAAATATTTGTTAAGAGAAAATATCTTATGGGCACAGAGTAGTTTTTTGGCATCAGAAATTCCCTTCAAATGACTTCAGTTTTAAACATTAACCACATGAAAAAATAAAAAGAAAACACAAGAACTAACACTTGCCAGATTTAATGTTACCATTCTTACAATAATAGTTCATTTAAAATATATCAATAAAAATTCTATACTATTTTTAAGCTCATCAAATTTTGGTACCCTTAAAAATTTTATAATGGCAGATGCAAAAATTGGAGTTATGATTTATTTTTACAAATGAATAAACGAAAAAAAAATTACTGTTTTAGAATGCAATTTAAGATTATTGTTTGGAAATAAACTTTAAAAAAATTTACACAGTTTTCCAAGTTAAAGGTTTCTAAACACAGACAATTTTCAATTTTTGACCATTATTATTTCTTAAACAGGGTACAAACAGAAATACAAAATTATTTTCAGAAGAAACTTTATGCTTATTCTCAAATTTTGCTCTTCCCCAAAATTTCCCGACCACAGTTCTAAATAACAGGTTGGAAATAAAATCTTGCAAAATTCTGATTTCATATAACGGTAAAAAAAAATGTATAATTTTTATATTAAGTTTTAAAGCTCAACACTTCCTGTATGGTTTGACGTTTTTAAATTGAAAAAATATTAAACAAAAATGAAGACAAACACTTTTGAAAATAGAGATTTTTGAAACTTGGAGAGGCTGTATAGCACCACAATGAGTTGGACTACATAAAAAGTTCATTTACAAAATTAATTTTTTAATGATATTTATCCCTAGTTAAAATTTTGTTCCATCATCTTAAAGGGTGTGCTTAAAAGAGTAAAAACTCTTTATATTAAATTAAAATCTATCAAAAATTATACACAAAACCGATGTATGTACTACCCATATGAAGTATGCCTATATATATATATGCAGCACATAAATCTATCCATATGTTTAAGAGTAGAAAATTAAAAAAATAAATATAATTAACTAATATACCTTTCTGATAATTATTACTTGTATACATGTCCTTAAATTAAATTTAATCTGAGGAAAATTCAAAATTTTATAAAAAAAAAAAAACATGCAATTTGTCATCAATATCCCTTCAAAACAGTACAACATTTTAAAATTTTATTACTATAATCTGAAACAAAAAAACAGGCATAAAGCCAACATTTTTTTTCCTTTATTTTCATAACGATTTGAAAGCATCAGAACGTAAATCACTTTTTACACCTTAAAACTATAAATCTATATATAAGAATAGAGAAGAGAAAACAAATAAATTAACAAAAAAAAAAAAAAAATACGCAATGTCAATGTCCTTTTAATTTATAAATTTTTTTTTGCGAAATATTTTAATTTCTTCTATAAAAATCCTGATATCATTCATTTCATTCTATACCAGAATTGTTTTTTTTTTTTTGTAGTTTTTTTCTTTTTTTGTTTTCTTTTCTATATATATTTCATTTTTGATATAATAAAATCCCCAACTGAATAAACACTATATATTCATATGAATGAAATTTATTTTATAAAATATTCTGAGTATATAAAAAAAAAAAATTTCATAAAAGAATAACAGAAAAATTTTTTTCTTTTATCTTTTTATCTTTAATACTCATCCTTTTATACATTATCAACATTAAAATGAAAAGAAAAATTTTCGTTTTTAATGAGAAATTTACACATACTTACCCATAAATTATGAAAAAAAAAAACAAAAAAAAAAAAAATAACAATAGAAAAATAATATATTTAAAACCTATCATACACTATCAACAAAAGGACAACAAAAATAAACCTTCCATATATATACGAATACGATTAAAGAAAAACAAAAGCCATATAATATAAATTTTATTTTATAAAATAACGTTTTCCCCAAAGAGAAAAAAAACGCAGAATAAAAAAAAATATAATAATAAAAAGCTATAACTAGTAACCCTAAACAACAAGAAACAAAAAAAAAAAAAAGAAAATCCTTTTATCCTTAAAATTTATTATATTACAAAATAAAAATTTTAGTAAGTAATCCTTTCGAAGGACTATAGACCAAATATAACATAATAATAGGCAAAATAACAATAAATTTCACAATGTCGTCTGTGTATACAATTCAAATATAAATTTTGTATGAGTGATGTTTAACCATTTGTATTAAATTATATAACTGTGATCCTATCCCACTAAAAAATATAAACGGATAGGTAAAAATAAACGCATTGTCCAAATTTTTTTGTAGAACGAATTAAGTACTTTTTTCTTTGTATATACATATGTATATATAAAAGTCAGGCAATACTTCCGAATTGAGAAATTTGATTGATGAATGTGGGGTGGAATTTCCTATATTTTTTTAATTAAATATTATGATCTTTTTTACAATAAATATATTTTTGGTGGGCCTCGATGGCTTAGTTAGTGTAAATTTTGATGGAGTATGGATTCGAATTCCACACATGTCGTAAGAATAATTTCCCCTTACGAAATTTACAGCCACGTCTGAGAAAAATAGGCTGTGTAATTTCCTTGTCACATTTATGTGGCATCAGGGGAATGAACTAAACAAAAAGAAAAAGCATATTTTTTGGTTTTTCAAATAACGATTGATAAGGATTGATCATTGTATGATAGTACAACATAGCTCCTAATATCAAATCAAGTTTTGTAATAATTTTCGTCTACATCACGAATTCCAATTCGTTCTTTTGTTCAAAATGCAATTAATAACAAGTAAAGACATTCGAGATTTTATTTATCTTCCTTTCTCATTAAATCCACTTTCTTAATTCAGCTTCTTCACTAATCCGCTTTAATAATTCTACCGTTTTAAATTATTTATGTATAGTTAAGTTTCATTTAAGTCGAAATTTATGTTAAGATAAATTGTCAATTGATTTTAATTCCTTCAATTTTATAATTGATTTTTTGGTTGTCTCCTAGCGACTTATGTATAAATTAAGTCGTTTTTAATGGAATTAAATTTTTGTATGTAACAATATGATTGTAATCGAAAGAATAGCTATACATATATTAATTAAAAACTCTTTTAACTTTAATTAATTATAAACTTAAGTAATTGTTTTTATTTTTTTTTTTAATATAACAAAAATATAACACAAAATTATAAAAAAAAATACTCCATCCCAATTCTTTGCTCTTTTATTTTTATACTATCCAATGCTACATGCAGAGTATCCAAAACTCAAAGATCACGAAGAACGGAGGTGATAGAGAAGTTCATAACAAACAAAAAATTTTTCTTGAGGGAAGGGTCTATTTCTAACAGTTTCCAAACAACGGCGTTCAAAGTAATATCGTTAATTTTTTAAAGAAATTTTTGCCCCTGTATAACCTAAAAGGCTCAATTGTGTGTTGGTAGCTAGCTGAAGTTATGAGTGTTATTAGCTCGAAAACTGTAAGAGAAAAATGTATTAACTTAAATTGAAGCTGAGGAATAGGGGATTTTGAACATAAAATAAAATTGATACATTAATAACGGTTTTTTATGCAAATGTTATACAGGGGCAAAGATGTTGTTATTTCTTTAAAAAGTTAACGAAATCACTTTGAATGGCGTCATCTCGAAAACCGTTAGAAATAGACCCCCCTCTCCAGAACAATTTTTGGTTTGTTATGAACTACTCTATCACCTCCATTCTTTGTGACCTTTGAATTCCGGACACCCTGTATTTACTTCAAACATTGTTTGTTTTATTAAACGCTATAAAATCTCATTAATTTCTTTTTTTTTTTTTTATTAATGTTTTGTGTTACGCAATAATTCATAAATCCGTTATATGTAAATAATAAATCTTCAAACAAAAAAAAAAAAAAAACTGCTCTTAATTTAATAATATAAATTAAAAAAAAAAGAAAAAGAAATAACATTTTATTAAATTTAGTGAAGCAGTAAAAAATAAAAAATATATGACTATATTATATGAATATCCTTTGAAAATTATGAAATATAAATCAGGATACACAAAAAACAAAAAAAAAAACTTACAGATATATGATATATGATATATGATTTGTGTAGAACAAAAAAAAAAAAAGCGCAATGTTGTGCAATATGAATTTGCAGTATGCAGATTTAGTTTTCTTCCTTTATTCATTTGTGGTGATTAAATATACATACATGTAAAATAAACGTACATACATACATATATATAAAAAAAAAAAAAACTCAATTAAAATGAAATAAAAGGCCACTGTATGTAATAATGTTAGTATTTATATACATGATAATATTAAAGTTTAGATTCTATTTAAAAGATTAAAGTAATAAATAGTAATTAGGTAGGTACAATTTGACACAAGGAACTATGGACATTTTTTTTTTAATTTAAATTTTGTGGCAAAATGATATTTTGTACAGAAAATTTTAATCTCGTGTGTGAGATCGAAAGTGAAAAATTCAGAATGATTTTAAAATCTTAAAACGCTTTTTATATACATGAACATTTTTTATAAATTTATTATTTAATAGATTTAAATTCGAACAGAATAGATAAGAACACTAAACGTTTAAACGCGAATACTTTAGAACAATTTGAAATGAAAAATCCATCCATCCATCCATCCATATTTTTCTATACTTTTTAGAACACTAGTTGTACAAAATATTTTCATGAACAGAATTGAAAGAAAAATCTAACCCCTGGAAAATAATATGACAAAAGAGAATACTATTCTAAAACTAATGAATACTGAAACTGATTTTTTTTTGAGAACGTTCTAAATTGATGCACCTTGAAGAACTTATTAAACATATGTAAATTTTTTAAAAATTAAAAATTCACAAGTTGTCTTTTTTAGACATTCCTGTCTGTTTAAAAAATAATTCCTGAATAAATGCCTTTAAAATGCTCGTAAAAAGACTCCCTGAGACAAATTAAATGCTTCAATATTTTTGATTATTTTAAAAATGAATAATAGAAAATGTTATTTGTATTATATAATTTTGAGTTTGTTTACGCAAAATAGCTTTAATACATGACATATGGCAACACGAAAACATGAAAATCTTCAATCTTTTGTGATTTTTTTTTTGTTTTTCTTTTTGGAGAAGAAACCTTAACTTTTAAAAATCGGTTCTAAGCTAAAATTTCAATAAAAATTCTTTAGCTTGCAAGTTTTATTATATTTCATTTACTTTTCCTTCTTATACATATATGTATATACATAATATAGGACCTTAAGTACATATAAATATAATTTCAAAACATGGTCCTTTTACTATGGGCGTTTTCGAACCTATTACACTTTGCATTAAACACTAGTTTATGACACTTGCTTTTTATACAAAACTTGTGAATAATATCAAGTGTTTCTGGACCAAAGAACACCCTTCTTCTTTTTCTTTTCACAGTTCAGATTTTCTTTCAAAAATTTATTGTTTTATGACAATTACACTAAATAGTTGATCGCATTTTGCACTAAATAAAAAGTAAAATATTTTTTTGCCATTAAAAGTGACAAAATATGTATTAGAAAAGTTGAAAGAGAAAGTTTTATAATCAATATTAATTAAAAATAATAGAAAACTATGAATCAAAATACTATTCGTAATGTTAACAAGTTTTGACAATTATTGACAAAATAATAAATGACACAATATACGTAAAATTTATCCAATGTTATAATAAACATAAATGTTGTTGAATAATGCTAAAATAAAATATTTATTTCCTACTGTCAAATTTGACATAAATATGCTACAAAAATATTTTTTAATGTAATATGTACTCATCCTACTCCTAAAAATTTATTAACTGTCATATATTTATATTTATAAGTCCTCAAAAACAAAATGTTTTTGGAAAGTGCAAGGGTAAAATGCTATTTTCAAGTGCCAGTGCAATACGTTCAGAAGTCACCTATGTAACAATAACATTTTTGATTTAAAAAATTACAATTCTGATTAAGGTATTAAAAAATTGTTTCCTTTCAATCGTGTAACTGTTAAATTTAAAAATTGTTGAACAAAAAATTAAATTAAATCATAAAATAATGGTACATATATGACGTATTACTCGTAAATATAATATAAATTTAATTTAGAATAATTTATCGTATGAAAATATTTCTAAAAAAAAAATTTTTAAATTTACTTACCTTAATTTCGAAATTACTTCTCGCAAATATTTTTACTTAACTTTGAACTATCCTGGCAGTATCATTTCTTTTTATCATTTGTTAAAAGAATGTTGACTTTTATATTAGAACACAATTGATTTTGTCATATACTTATTGACTTTTTGTAGGTTTACTTATTTCATAACATTTTATTTCATAACACTTTATTTCACAATATTATGTCAAATTAGTTGTCAAATTGTATTAAATTTTCTTTTATTTAAACAAGAAAAAAAAAAATTAGAACACTTTTAAACTGGTGTTTTTGAAGACGCTTCTTATTTTTAATAATTATTATGATTCCACTGGCAATGAATGTTTTACTATAAATGCTAAAATAAAAAAAAAAATAAAAAACATATTAAATTCAATATTTAAAATTTTTAAACTATAAATAATTAAAGAAAACTAAATTTATTTATGTAATTGTTAAAATTTATTTGATTTTAGTATTTAAGAACCTAAACATTAAGTAACTCATATGTCTTAAGAAGAACATAAACATCTTTCTTCAAAATTTTTCTGCAAATTTTCCTACCCATCCTCCATAACTGTAAATTTCCTAAATCCCCTTTTCACAAAAATTTTTCTCACGCATCCTTATTCTTAAAACCAAACTGAACATTTGTATTAAAGGTTCCATCTTAAATATTGGTTTTGAAAAGGGTATAATTTTAGTTGATTAAAGTCCAATACTATATCTGTGAGAACCACGTGCAATTCCTCTGGGTGAGTTTTGAAGTTTTTCATCAACTTTTTATACAAAAGTATGTTAAACTTCACTAATGTAAAAATACCGTTAGTAAATCAGATCTTTAAAGTTGTCAAATATCATACTGCAAAGAGAATTGTTTCAATTGTGGGCAAAAAACTTGTAGTGGAATGTAACAAATTATAGTATATTCATAAGGCTTTTAATTCAGAAAATCAGGAAAAGAACTTTTATTATTTTTAGAGAGAGACAATATTATAAGGCTCCATTTATTTATTTATTTATTTATATTAATATTACAAATCATATAGGATATTGCAATATTACAAAACCATCGGCTATACTAAGACCATTATAAGTCGAATACTATTATAAAATTATTTATTTTGTTTATATTATATATTTATATTTACACTATATTTGGTAGCAAGGGGGATTTGTTTTTAATTAATAAAACTTGCTATCTGTGCAGAATTTGAACCAGCACTCCCTCGGTTAATAAGCCATGTGCTTAACCACTAGGCCACCGACTGAAGATTACCTACTCCAAAAAATTTTAGTTAACGTTGTACACGCCATATGACTTGACATCATATTTTCTTTATAGGTTTTGTTCATTCAATAAGAACTTAATATATTCTTAGAATTTTTCTTTCGAATAGTTTGTGAAGCGAACATTGAATAACACTGCAAAAAATATTCTTCATCTTAGCATTGTCTTTGGAAAATCTGTTGTGAAATAGATGAAGCGATCTATAGAACGAATTTTGGCGAGATAACCGTTCCATAAAGCTACAATTTATAAGTGTATGAATTATTAAAATGAATACTAACAATTAGAAACAATTAAAAAATTATTTAAAATGATTGGTAAATTATCTTTAAACAAAGAATAAAAAAAAAAATATTGTTCCTGTTCTGTTAAATTTGAGTGTAAGTAAATATGAGCATTAAATCTTTTAAATGAATGTACTTTTTATTAAATGTACTGTAAATTGGTACTACATTAAAAATTATTAAATAATTAATTAACCAATACAAAATATTATGTCAAATTAGGTACCTATATGTCAAATATTTAATACAAAAACCATATATTATTTGAAAAAGTTGATTAATAATTTTTGGTAGAGAGAAAATGGAGTAGAAAAAATAATATTTTAAATGAATGTTTAATCATAATTCTTTTTTTAATTAGTTTTTTTTATTTTTCAATGGTTATAAAATTTTATTTTTAAAAATTATGTTAGTTTAGATAAACTATATTCAAAATAAATCTAAGAATAATTAAATTTTAAAATTTATTTGTCAATATGTTATTCAGTTTAAAGTAGCATTTTTTACTTCGAAAAATTTTTGTATATAATAAAAAATCTTTTTCAGATTAGTTATAATTTCTTTAATATTTCAGTTTTTCATTAATTAACAGGATTTTCCCAGATTTCCTATGACCAACGAAAATGCTGGCGGAATACTTAAATTTGAACTATAGCTACACCAAGAGTGTGAATACTATGGCAATAGGAGTAGTTCATGCATTTATTAACAGGTAATAAAGGAAACAGGTAATAAAGCATAAAGCAAATGGACAATTCCAGTATACAAAAGAAATTTTGTTTTAGATTCAAGGATTCATACATATACAAAAGATTTCTAGATAGGGCGAATAAAAATGCTAAAAAGACAAATAAAGAAAGTTTTAAAATTTACCAAATTAAAATTTATACTAAAATCAGCACGACTCATTTAACGTAGAAAAAATAATAAAAAAAAATTTTTTAAAAATAGTTTTTTTTTTTAACTAAAAAGTAGAAAATAATTTTTAATTAATATACTACATATATGTATATGTTCTTTGGCAATATACACATGCCTACACACTTATTTAAAAACTAAAAAAAAAAAAAAATCATATTAATAGGTAAATACATACTTATTCTATTGCTTTTATTAACGTAAATATCTACATATGTATGTACATATATCTATAATATTATGCAACAAACAAAAATTTAAAAATGTTGCAGTTTCTTTGTTTGTCTGTTTCATGAAAAAGAAAAATGTATAAACTAAAATGTATAAAATTATATATTATATATTATATACCATTTAGTTTTATCTATACTCTCTAGTCTCTAGTCAATTAAAAGGCAACAACAAATACACACAATCACCCATATTCTTGAAGACTTATCATTGACGCGATGATTTGTAATTCTGCAAAACTCAAAAGTGATGTTTTTAATTTGACGTGATATTAAATGTCAAAAGTATCGTGTGTGGTGTTTGTGAAAGACTTTTCCTACGAAGCGATAGCCATTTTCTATCACACCAAAATTCTTGTATGATAAATATCACTTTTAAGAAATTCTTAGGAATTAAGTATTTTTTTTTTTAGTTTTTAGTTAAGTTTAAGTTTAAATAAAAATATAAGAATGGATAGACTGGAAAGGAAGTATGTATAATTAAAAATAAATTAGTATTTTCGTTTAGTATTTTTACAAATTAAAAATTTTTTTTCGTTTTATATATTGAACTAGCATAGGAGTACATACATATGTACATAGTTATAAGTTGCAACAAACCATCGTAACTTGCGAACTAGATGTCGGACCGATATGATTTAAAAAAGGTACTCCCTGATTTTGTTGTAGAATTAAAATATAGTAAAAAAAAAAAAGTTTGACTTTAGGCCCGCCCAAAAAAATAGCCCCCAAAAATTAGGGTTCCACTTTTTGGTATACTTTTCTCTTTTTTTTTTATTTTTAATTTCTATTACAGAATCGGGGACTAGGTTTTTTTAATCACGTCGGTCCAACTTCTGGTTCGCAAGATACGACGGCTTCTTGCAACTTATGAATATTTACTTTCATTTACTATTTAAAAATCAAACCTCTTTTTTAAATAATTTCAGCTGAACGTTTAAATATGGCAAAATTTTCATTTGACAGTAAATTACTATCAACATAACAAAAATTTTCATCATGAGTCTTCAAGAATTACAAATTTACATAGACGTGATGTGATACATATTTTCATCGTGTAAGTGATGAGTCTTCAAGAATATGGGTGAATATGTCAAGGCAAATTTCATATTTTTATTTTACTCTGTAATAATCCTGTTAAAAAATCTGTAATATCTTTGTATGAAAATTTTATTTTGCTAATTTAGTTAAGTTCTCTAATGTTTTTTGGTATTATTATTATTAGAATCATGTATTGTAATCGGAATCTAAACTGTGTCTAAAATAGCTTGCAAGATTCCACGATTCCTTTAACCACGACTAAGTTCAATAAAATCTGTTAAAAAGAAGCAGATCTGAAACAAATATTTGCAGAGGCTGCCTTACAATAAACGAAACTCTTCTCCTTAGTAAAGGCCATATTAGTATAACTGAAAGTTACCAACTAGGCTGCGCTGCGCTAAAGTGAGCATGAGATCTAATGTATAAGGGTAGTTTGTTATTTCTCCTAACAAACAACGAAAATAATCTAAGAAATTATTACAAAGAAAAATTCCCAAAAAAAAAAACTTATTCCATACCAGAATTTGAAACCTTAACTTTCCTATATTTTGGACAACTTCCAAAATATATTAATTAAGATCTATAGAAATTTTTGACACGAATAATATATAATTAACTCACGGTTATTTTTATAAATAATTATTATTAATGTCTGTTTACAGTTTTTCTCATAATTCATATATTGTTATTTACTTTTTTATTCCCATCAATTATACATATAAATAAGCTAAACAATCATTAAACCTTTACCTTGAATTTAATATTGATCGAAATACTTTATTAAAAATTGGACAAAAAATGGAAAAACAAAAAAACAAGAATTTAAGAGACAATTAGTATTAAAACGCAATTATATTGAGAAAAACAAAAAAAAAAAAAAAAACAAAAATAAAAATAAAACAATAAAAATCTAAAAAAAAAAAAAAATAAATCAATATTTTTGATTCATTAGATATTCATAACCTTGACCGGTTGATCATATTATTGTTTTTCAATACCGCATCAAAATGGCGATCAAAAATAAATTGATCTTAGAACAATGAACTGATCATAATTGCAATTAATTTGACTCAAAAAGAAACAAAAAAAAAACAAACCGCTTAGAAATTGTTGTTTTCTTTTTGTCAAAAACCTGTCAAATTTTTCAAAATATTCTTAAAAAAAAAAAAAAAAAAATTAATAAATATTATTATTAATATGATTTCATAAGAAAAATTAAAATAAATTGATTTTTATTTAAAACATCTCTAAAGATAAATAATTTGCAATTAATTCAATTTTTTTTTTTTTTTTATTTTATTTAAAGATTCTGCCTGCCTTCGCAGAAAATATCAATTTTTTTGTTTTTGTTTTTTTGTGATTTATTTAAATGAATATTAAATTTGCCTTTTACAGGTATATTTAGAGGACAAAAATTCTATTGCGATGCTGGGGAAAAAGTTGAAAAGAAGGATGTTTAAAAAGTAAATTTATTAAGAAAAAAAAAATTTACCACCCAAATTTTACTATTTCCTTTCATATTACTTCACTATTTGAGACAATAGAATGTGTAGAACTGTAGATCATCAACTTCGAATAGAAACAATTTATCTTATTAACAAATAAAAATATACAATTTATTTTATTTCTAATTAAAAAAAATATTTTGTTTTGTTGGTAGGAGTTAAAAAGAATATACCAAAAAAAATCATGCGGGAAAAAAAATAAAAGTATTGTTGAAAGGTTTCTTACAAATTTTTCATTCATTACCCTGATAATATCTAAGTGGTTTTGCTTTTCTGACATCTCCGAAAGTAGAGTAAGCTGAATAATAAATTCACTGCATTATTAAGGGTACAAGAGGAAGCAAATTAATTGAATACATTAATAAGTTTCCATACGGCTGTAATAGGCCTTTTGAAGTTATTCTACCTAAGGCAAAATAAGGAAAACTAAAGCCGTAATTATAATATACTTAGTAATTTTAGTAGATACATTTAATACATTGTCGCTTTAGTGACTTTCCTAACGAATTATCGAAATTCCCTTCTTTGGTTCATTGATTGATTTACGAACTAGTGTCTTCATTGATTTAGATTCATGTATTCATATTAAGGTTTTAAACATTTTACTATAGCTCTGGCAATATTAAACATTTCATTTTAAATAAACTTTTCAAATATAATTTTATTTATCTTTTAAAGAAAGTTTAACAAATAAGAAAGGTTAAGATGCTCTACTGATTGGTGTCATCCCAAGTGGGATTTGATCAAAAAAGGGAATCGGATCAATCACCAATCACCGCAGTTACCAGCCCTGACTATATAGTTTTCACCTTTATCATAAAGTAAATAAATAAATATATCTTATATAAGTTAATAGATGAAGGAAAAATATAATATTAGTCTTTAAGTAATTATTAACGGTTTAACAGAAATAATAATTCAAGAAACTGAATCTAAGTGTATAGTACAAATAATAATTTAGCGGATACCGTATACTCTTAATAAGTTATAGGAGTGTAAAAATCATAAACAGTTTATTTTACATATATTCAATGCAGTTAATTTAAATAATAAAAGTTATATTTTTAGCATATTTTAAATTTGTCTGTCCGATCGTCCCTCCCTTTGTTTACAAAACTTCTACATAGTTTAAGATAAAACAATGAAATCAAGAGAAACCTGCAACTGGAGCACCTGTACAAAATTTATCAAAGCAAAAGTCAAAACTTAAACCTTCAAGATTTGGTTTTTACATGTATTAGCAGTTTTTGTTAGTTCTGTAGAGTGTACGGTTACATTAAAATTGAAGAAAGTCTCTCTTAATTTTTAACAATTTTTGCTTTTATTGAGACTCTAGAAAATATTTCAAAATTTGATGTAACAATGGTAGAACCATTATATTTTAACCATGGATTCTATTAAAGCAATTAATGTTTCAGAATGCTCTTAATATAGCTGAACTAATTATGGAACTGCAGCCCCTAAAAATTTGAAAATTACTTTATTTTCTCTCAGGTTCTTAAGTTCTGGTTAATATTTCTTCAATATAACAACGCTAAAATATATGACTTCTTTTTACCTTTATTAATTTAGTATTTATATTTTCCATTATGTGAAAAGAACATTTTACAAGATTTTGCATTTTTCATAACTAGGGCAAGCTTTTAGTTAAAACCTTAAATTTTTTAAAGAAGAATATTCTTTCGGAATTAGCATAAGTTTTGTTAAATATAATTTCCTAGTACCCCGGCATTCCCTGTTTAAGAACTATTATTAGGGAAAAAAATTTCAGCAAAACTGAAATTTTACTACCTTTAAATCCCTGTAACTTAAGCCTGGATAACTTTTTTCAAAATAAAACGCAAAAATTAAAGCTTCAACATTATAATTTGGCAAGATGTTAATGGAAAACTATAGGGTTTCTATAAAATTTAAGAAAATGGCTCGTGACTTTTTACAATTGTTTCGTCGATATTAAATTCTGACAAAAATTACAAATTTTGAAGCAAGTCGCAGTCAACTGCTTTTATTATCTTTTGGAAAATGTGCGTTTTGAAAAACTTTCGGTTTTGCATTTTACTTTGTTTACTTTAATTTTAACGTTTCCACAAAAAGAATTTTCCAAATTTTAACAGGTTTATTAAATACAATCTAAAAAATATTAAAATAGAAAAATTCACTCTGACGAAAAGGCATTACTAATTAGGATTACAAATAAATATTATAATAATAAAATAAAAATTATGGTCTCAAAAAATAAACTAAATTATTAAATGATTTGAATTTTTTTTGTTTTTTAATGCATTTATCTGCCATATAAATGTGGACAGGATATTACACGCCTTTCCTGTTCAGGTGTGGCTGTAAATGTCGTAAGGGAGATTCGAATCAACACTCCCTCAGTGTTTACAGCTTATTTTATACACTCTTACCCATAGGTCATCGAGGCCCCATGATTTGAATTTGAAAAAAAAAGTAAAATATATAAATGAAAGCTAATTGTTAAAATATTTACAAAATCAAAGAAGAAACACAAGTTTGTTATTTTCTCAGAGTTTACAAATAGTCAATGGTTTACATGGTGAATAAAGAATGTTGTGGTTGTCCATCGTGAATTCAGACATTTATTATTTTTAAACTTCCCCATAGCTATCAATAATTTATAAGGCCTCATGATAATCTTTAGTAGTTAGTCAGCCAGTCATAATTTTATATATATACATACATACATACATATAATTTTCATAATTTTTATTTCCCCACAATATAAAACATTTACGTATCTTTAATTATGTAACACTTCGTCTAGACATTTTTAGAAAGAGAAGAAAAAAAACATGAATATTTTTTTTTGTTTTGAATAAATAAAATTTATCTATGATATTAATAGCCAAAAAAAAAAAAAAAAAAAATTTATTTTGTAAATAAAAAACGCACACATTCCTATACAGCGAATATTTTTTCAACGAAAATCTAAAAATAAAATAAATGAATTTATATTATTATTATATTTTTGCTGAGTGAATTGTATTTTTTTTTTGTTTTTTTTTTTTCTTATGAAAATATAATATTTCGTATTTAAAATAAAATTAAATAAAATAAATAGAAAATTATGCAAAAAAAAAGAAAAGAATTTCAATTTCGAAAAATTAAATTTCGAACTTCAATGAAATTCATTTAACACTTCAATTATAATTAAAAGAAAAAAGAAAAATACCCTTTAATTATTTAACAATTAAAATAAAAAAAAAATAAAAAAACTCTTTTGTAAATTATATATTAGCCTATTTGGAAATAATTAAAAAAAAAAAACAATTATATTTAAAAAACATTTTTTTATAATTGTTTAATTTTATTTATATCGTCTGTTAACGATAAAAACAAAAAAAAAAGATTTCATTATTTTTTGATTCTAATTTCAAAAAATCAGCTGTCTCCACCACAGGACCGACCACCACTACACAAAAAGTACAATGCCAAAATTTATAGGATTTTTTACATAATAATTTATATCAAACCAAAATAACTTCTAATAATTTAATAACATTTTGTTTTATTCAATAAAAATAATTATAAGCAATGAAATCGTAAAAATATATGTACATTCATTCATACATCCATTTATTATTATTATTATTGTAATGTAGATACATGATTTTTTTTTCATTGAAAAAATAATATTATTAGAAGTAAAAAATAATAAAAACTGTAAACAAATACAAAACAAACATAAGATTAATATTAAATCTGTAACAAAAATTTTACCGTTTTAATTTTATGTTATCAACAAATGAATAAATAATATGCATTGGCATAGATATAAGTACATACATATGTACCTATGTATATAAATTTTTAGAGATATAAAAAAAAAAAACAAAAAAAAAATTGTTCATATAAATTCATATGGAGTATGTATGAAATTTGGACTTAGAAAAAAAATAAAATAAAAGTTAAAGTTAGTCGAATCAAAAAATGTTCTATGGCAAAGTTGTTCCTCTTTACTTGTGTAACAACTTTTTCTTAATAATTTTTCTCACCAAATTTTTCTGTTACGAAATATTCGTAAAAAACTTAAAAAGTATGTACACTAGTAAACTACCACTTGCGGTTGTCCGATTTGCTCCAAAAGCTTATCAATCCGAGATATTTACGTCAAAACCTTAAATATGAAATTTCAAAAAATTCCGCTCAGTCGTTTAAGCTGTACACGTGCCCACAGACACACACACGCACCCACACACACACACACACAGACGGACATCATGCTGAAAATTTTTTTACAGCCTTCTCCACACCGGAGTAGTGCATTTTTGCCAAAATCTCGGGTACACATTTTTAGTATGAAAACAATACCTACCTTATACATTAATGTATGCGGTCGGTAAAAATTGAACATTAAATGATTATAAATAAATCAAATCAATCAAATCTTAATTTAAATCTATAATAATTATTTAAGTTCAATAAATAATTAACAAATTAAAGTCCAACATCTGAGGAAGCACTTAGAGACTTCAGCCAGCCTTTCAGTCGTATTGAGAAATTACCGTATAATTCTTTGATAATAAATTATATAATTATTAACCATATAATTAATTAATATTATTATATAAATCATTCAAATAGTATAAAATAAATCCAAGTTTTTCTTTTTTTCATTAAATTATTTATTTTATTCCGAATTCAAGAAAAATGTTATTTCATTTTTTTATGGCTATGGTTGGACATCAATATTTTCTATCCCTTTTTTTAATCCCCTTTCTTTAAAGTTTTTTAAAATGACAGAAATCTAAGTTTTTTGAAGCGTTCACAAAATAGAATGCAAAAATTAGAGAAATTCATCTTTTTGAAGCGTTTATTTTCATTTCATTTATGTTCATTTCAAAAATTATTTTTTTATGTTTTTTAGATTTCAAACTAAACTATCACTCACATTTTGTGCCTTACTATAATAAAAAATTTTTAACGAAACGAAATAATAAAAAAATAAAACGAATAGTTCAGAACTTCAGAAAAGTTTCAAAGTTTCACCGTTTAATAACAGCTACAAATGTCAAAGAAACATATGTAAAAGTCTTTTGGTTGAAATGTCAAAAAACATGTATAAAAGAAATATGGAAAAAAGTGGAACAAAAGTGGACACTAAGGGTATTTTTCTTTTTTAGTTCAGAGTAGAGCCAGAACCGTAAAAAAAAAAAAATGTGTTTCTTTTTTCACTCTGAATGATCAGAATTTATTTTTTGTGTTTCTTTTTTCATTCAGAGTGCGCTCACAGTATAATCTTGATTTTCTTTTACAGATATAGTATAGGCTTCGTAGAGTATTCAAATTTAAATGTCAAAAACTTGATTTTTTTTATATGATTTGACACTTTTGACAGATTAAAGTTCTATTGTGTTTCAAAATTATTTGGGAGCGTTTAGAGATAAAATATTATTAATTTTTTCAGAAAGTACTCTATGTACTCGATATCTGTTCAGATCACCAATCTGAACTAAAAAAGAAAAACATCCTAAATAGAAAAATTTCTATTTGTCACTTTCAAAAAAATTGAACAAACATGGTAACGTATAACGTATTAAGTATAAAAAAGAAATAAAAAGATGACGTCTAAACGCTAAGTATCATCCTTTTATTTACACATTAAAGGGTTTTTTTTTGAATTTACATTAATTTTTGCACAGTTTTTTATATGCAGTTTTTTAAACATACAGTATAATCTGAACCAGTCTGAATATATGTACATACACAAACATATGCAGTTTTTTAAACATACAGTGTAATCTGAACTAGTCTGAACATACATTAAGTCATGCAGTGTAATCTGCAAATGTCAAAATCTCGTATGGTTTCTGCCTCCAAACGATTTCCAAACAATATTGCCAAAATTGTCAATTGTCCCCTAAATATTAGTATTAGACAAAAATTTAACTGTAGCGCAATAGAAATAATATCTACAGACGATTTAGGATAATTAAAAAAAGTGATTGAATATTTAAAGAAAATTGGGGTATACATATATGTATTCAAATAATTATGGCATTAAAAGTTTATTTCAAGAAAATTAAATAGTTATAAGTTAGGTTGGATTAATTGTACATACATACATATCTATTTTTTTTTTCAGAATGCTATATAATCTTGTTCGTATAGCAGAAGTTATGGGTATTTTAATCAAAACAACTAAAATTGCTTCTTTAAGGGCCCCACAATCTAGCCCTCGCATACAAACATTTTGTTTCCACATTATTCTCTACAGGGCGATATATATACATATATATAAGTTCAGACACTTATTTATGAATCACGCTGCACATATTTTATATTTTAGATTATAGGTGTATAACATGTGAATTAAAAATGTTTATACATTATGTAAATATTTTAGTTATTAAGATAATTATTTCAGTTCATAATGTATACATTATGGTACTCTATAAGTTACGATCACAGCGGTTGGGCGACACTTTTGTGAGGAAGTATTCACAAAAATTTGTGATTTTTCAACGGTTAAAAACCTTTTTATAAAGTTTTTAAATAGCATAATTTATTACATATAAAAATAAAGTTCTTATTTAATAGCCAATAAGAGTAATGATTTTAGAAATCCTTTAATAAGAAATATATTTTTTAAGATATTTTGATATTCTTTAAAAGTTACCATTCCCTCTTTCGATTCATTCTAAAGTATATTTTTATTCACTTAATTTTACCATTTAGTATTTAAGTTATTGTTAATTGTAGACATAAAATAATAAAAATTAAAAAAGAGGACTATGTGACCCAGTGCTTAAGTATGTGGTTTATTAACCGACGGAGTGCAAGTTTGAATTCTGTAAATAGATCAAGTGGTTTTAATTGTAAGGAAAATAACTGATAAAGCAATTGTAACCTTTGTATAAATTAATAAAAGTATCTATTCAATCTATAATGATCTTTCGTAAGAGATGGTGAAGTAATATTGCATTATCCTATATGTGATATTATGATATATTATGATATTCTATGATATATAATATTATACAATTTAAATAAAATTAAAAAAAGGCTTTTTGTTCCTTTGTCTTAATAAAGATAAAGAACCATATGGAAGCATAAGATGAAAACCAACTGGAGTTTCGGTGGCCTAGTGGGTAAGAGCGTATGTGAACAAGAAATTACACAACCTTTCCTTTTCAGTAGTGGCTGTAAATGTCGTAAGGGGGAATAACTCTTACGACGTGTGTGGGACTCGAACCCACACACCCTCGGTGTTTACATCGTATTTTATTCGCTCGTACCCACTAGAACACCGAGACCTCCTTAATACTCTCTTACTTTAATATATTTTATCGCTTTATTATTAATTTAGATTAAGCATTTATTAAAATAAATTTATGATTTTTTGACATAAAATTCTATTTATTATAAATTATTAACTTGTTATCCATTTATAATTTAGTTTATTTTCAAACAATATATTATACAAAAAAACAAAAAATTTAAAAAGTATTAAGTGTATTCATTTTTATTTCAAAAATATTTAATAATTTATTATTTTTCCTGTCATCACGATTCATGATCATACATACATACATACTCGTATAAATTATTTCTTTAACAAATCAAACAAAACCCAATTAGGTTTTGTCATAATATTATGAATATAAATGTATATGCATATATAAAAAATTTTCATATAAAATTCGAAATTATATTTAAAATTCACGTATTCAAAGCATGAATAAAAAAAAATAAATCATAACACCCCCAAGACACCTTAATAATTTCTCATTATTTTTATTTTTTTTTTTTTGTTTTAATTTTAAAAATTTTCATTTTAACAAAATTTCACCATTGACCCCAAATAAAAGAAATATATAAACATTTTATATATAAAATTATTAAATATGTTAGAAAAATAAAAAATAAAAATTTTCCATAAAATTTGATTTTTCTTATTTTATCTGTCTTTTAATAAAAAAAAAATTCCAATTTAAATTGAAACAAAAAAAAAAAAAAAAAAACAAAAGAAAAACCTCGATTTTCAATATTTTTTTTTTTAATTTTTGTTTTGATATTTAATAATTTTCTTCATAAATAATTATTTTTTGTTTTTATCCAAAGCATATATGAAGATATGTGTTACCACACAATAATACTGGATCCGCAAAAGTCGTGTAGGTTCAAAATTTCAAATGACAGAATAATTTTTCTTATTTCACTTAAAAAGTGTATTGGAACACAAAAAAAAAAAAAAATTAATAACTTTAATTTAGATTTTTGACTAAAACATTTTTTTTTTTTTTTTTCAACAAAACAAAAAAAAAAAGAAAATTAAAATTAATTTTTTTAGAAATTAATTTTGACCTTTTTTTTTTATCGTGGATAACCGCAAACGAAAACAAACCCAAGAACAATCTAAAAGAAAAAAAAAAAAGTAAGTCAAGGAGTGTATTGAACTGACTAAAAACAAAATACGAAATAGTAAATAAAAATTAAAAAGAAAAAAACAAATATCTGAAATCAGACTAAATTCAGAAATAGAATTATATAAGTACGTATAGATATGTATATATATATATTATAATATACATAATAAGTAAAATCAAAATAGAAGTTTCAAAACAGTAAATTTTCTATTTAAATTCAAAAAAAAAAAAAAAAAAATTTTGTCCCATTTCATTATTTTCTTTGATCACATTTCATTTATGGTTCTGATTCATTATTATATATTAATTGTAAATGATTCATGTTTATATACTCATGTAAAAAATTATATTTTGAGTAATTTTTGTGTTTATTTATAAGAACCGTATTTAATGTTTAATACAACCACACACACATGAAAAATACTTTGTATTTTTTTTTTAGAACCAATTTTCGAACTAAAATGACTTAAATTTAATTATTTAAAGATGTTCGAAATATGACGTTTTAAGCCAAAGCTATAATGTTAATCTATCTATGTAATTTATTATTATATCATACGACATAAATCGGGTTTTAAATATACACATACATATATTCATTATACATTTTTACTATTAAGCTGGAGGTTTTTGTTTTTTTTTGATCCGATTCAAGTTCAAGGTAAGTCAGAAATCAAATACTTTTTTGTTGTTGTTTTCAACTGCTAAAACACTAACATAGCGCTTGAACTGAATAAAAATAATAAATTTTAACAGCTAATAATAAATTGTGTAATTTAATCAAATACAGAGAGACATTGTCAATTTTTGTTTAATCTACTAGTTTTTTAATCCATTACGGAATGTTTGAATATAAGTAAAATTTTCAATTTTAAATATTCCCACATAAAAATCTACAAGATATAGGATATTATCAGTTAAACATGC
Source organism: Poecilobothrus nobilitatus (assembly GCA_947095535.1). NCBI lineage: Eukaryota > Metazoa > Arthropoda > Insecta > Diptera > Dolichopodidae > Poecilobothrus > Poecilobothrus nobilitatus. Next base: position 33,767,218 of record OX352774.1, read on the forward strand.
TGGATATTCTCAATGTTAGTAAAATCGTTTAAACTGTAAAAACTCTTACTTTACATGTGTTTACATACATATTTATATATATTTACTCCTTATTATGTTATTAAAGGCTATAATAAATATACTGGGTCAAGATGTAGATATGATCAATGATCAGTTATCAACAAATTATCAGTAGAGAGATTAGTGGGTCAGAATATAGAGATGATCAGCGTTAAAAAAATCCAGAAAATATTAAAAAATACTGACATAACAAAATATAACATAAAACAAAATGGCAACTCAAAAATTTTTCTTAATAAAAAAATTTGAATTTTCTATTTAAGAATTTATATTTTCTTTAAAAATACTTTACTTTTAACATAAAATTATGATCAGCATACTTAAAGTAAAAAAAAAAAACTTTGTACAAAATAATATTTGAATGATTTATACTAAATATTTTTTTTACAAAATTTGTAAACAAACAATTAAAAAAATTTTTTAAATAGTTAAAATGTTTAATAAAATTTTCTTTTTAAAACAATATAAAATTTTTTTTTTAAGAAATTCAAAAAATATAAACATTTTTGAAATCTATTTAAAAAATATTTGATTGTTCCAACAATTAGCTAATAATTTTTAATTGACATTTGTTTACAGTAAAAAAAAACAAAAAAAAAAAAAGATTTATAGGGCTATTATGAATTACTCTACTAAATTCTTATAAAAGTCCTAAGTATACTAAAGAAAAGTAAATAAATATATTATCAAAAAATGTACTTCTAAATTTTATAATATACATTGGAGTTTCTCAACACTTAACATTAAATCTAAAAAAAAAAAAACACGATTTTTAATTCCAATAACTCAAATAAGTCAATACATACATTAGAAATATGCATACTTAGATAGAACTTTATAGACATGACATTACAAAATAGTATTTACAACACTTTACTTAACTTTAAGTTTGAATTACTTTAAATTACTTCAATTTTTATTTTACTGTTAAAAATGTCAATTAGTTGTCAATTAGTTGTCTATATATACAATCACGGTTATTTATCTATCAGTTTGAATGAATAAAAAAATTAGTCAGCCGGTGATATTGCATTTATTGCAATGATTTGCTTTTCTGATTTTGACATTTTAAAAAGTACCGCTGTAAATAAGTGGTGAATTTTGTTTTTTATTGATAAATTTTACCAGATTTCCATAAATAGAATTTAAAATTGGCTGATATTGAAGGAAAATGTTCAAAATTGGTTATTTAAAGCTTACGAAAAATAAAAAAAAATCTAGTTGCGTATTTAAAGTTATTACATAAATGCCAGTTTAAATTTAAACAAACGTCTTACGCTAAACTTAAGTGTTCTTATATTTTTTTAAGATAAAATAGAAATATGTTTGTAATTGTCATTTGTTTTTACTAAAATTATTAAAATCTATTAATCAAATATGGACTTATTGCATAATCTGTATAGAAAACTGATGGTTTTATTAAAATCATACCAGATCATACTCAATTAAGAATTATGTATTGGAATGAATACTGGACGGACAAAACATATTTGCTACATAACAATAATTAATGTTCTATGGCTACATTATGTAAAGATTTGAGACCTTTTGTATATAATATTAATACTTTTAGTAAAATTATATATACGGCAAAAATTTTATTGCATTAAATTTAAATGAAAATTTAAAAATTACTTTTTGTTAATAGAAATATGAGTCGAAATAGAAAAATGATATTAAAGTGCAAATTGAATTATATCAGTCCCTTCCCTTTTTTGTGCAACATTAAAAGCAAAACCTTATTTTAAAATATCACATATAAATTATTATAAAACTGTATTCAATATTGTAATTACTTTGTTTGGATTTATTATTGTATGCACATAGTTATCTTCTAATTAGAAATTTAAATGTTAAAAAAATGGAATTAATAAAGAAAAAAAAAATATTATAGCAATAGGTTAAAGAAAAATTACTATTATGTTATTTTTTGAGAAAGTGCAGACAATTTTGACAAGAACTAATCAAAATATTTAAAACTTTAGGAAAAACTTTGACATAAAAGGTAAAAAGTCTTTAAAATTAGCCAATTTTATAGTGCTTTAAAGTTATATAGTGTTACAAATGTACCATATATAGAAAACACAAAAATAAAGATAATGAAAACATCTAAAATATGCTACACAAATAATCGAAAAGCTCGGTGCCATGTCATAGTCCCGAAGGCCATAAGCCCAGAATGAGGTTATATTCCACTATCTTGAGTTATAAAGCCATAATTGCATTATGGTTGTATAATTCACCATGGTGGAATATGTTCCCATTGGGGGCTTCTGGCCTGTGATAGTATATGACACGGCACCGAAAATCTTATACATTTTATTTATAAATTTAGGCTTTTGTAATAAATTTTCATGACATTATTTTTTCTATTCTTAAATCACTCTTTTATTTATCAGTTCTTTTTTGTGTTAATTCCAAAAAAAAAATATTTAAAAATTTTGCCTATTAGTTTCACTCTGTCCTTCCGTCCGTCTATTTACAAAATTTCTACACAGTTAAAGATATAGCAATGAAATTTTAACCATGAGTACAGGTTTCATAAAAAACTTATTGTTGTAGAATTTTGTTTAAAAGAACTATTACAGCTCAAAAATTGAAATTTCCAATAAAAGGCAAAAATTATGGCTTCAACTTTATAATTTTATATATTTTGTTAATCGTTTTTCTTAGTTATATACATATAGAGTTACCTTAAAATTGATGAAAAATGGTGTATCTTTATTTTTCACATTTTTTCTTATATTAAATTCTAAGAAAATTTTTAAAATTTGGGAGCAAGTCACAATATTCTAAACAGTTTGTATTGGAAATATCATCTTCATCTTTTATAAATGTGCACCTTTAAAACTGTGCATTGATTTTTATTCTGCCTCGTTTTTTTTTTATTTTAGGCATATAAGTTAAATCAAGAACTGCACAAGTATAAGGTATATTTAGATATATTTTTCTATATAACGATTCTGTATACGATGTTATTACTGTTTATGAATGCACCTAAAAAATATTGTAGATTTGTAGTCTTATATCTGTATAGGTAGGTCACTTATATCCTTTTAAAAAATATTATCAAATGTACTTATGTTGTACATTTCAATATCGGGAAGTACAAAATTTAGAAATTTATTTTTAGGTTATATATTTTATAAATTCCTTACACCTAACAAAGAAAATCAAACAAAAACAAATTCTTTCCAAAAAAAAAAAAACCCCCCTAATTACATGAAAAGAAAATTAAATTTAATGACAAAAATTTATTTTCTCAAAGTTTAATTACCTTAATCTTTTTTTTTTTAGCTAACATATCAATAAGAACAAAAAATAAATCTCCTTAATTTCAATTACCTGTAATTAATTGTTACCTGTGAAATTTTTAATATTTTTTTCTACCTGTTTATTATTAAAGTTTTACAAATTATTTCTTAGAAAAATATTATTAATAAGTCAAGTTATATTATAAATATAATAAAATATTTTCATATACGAGTATACAATTTATTAAAAAACAAAAAAATAAAAGTCATTTTAATAAATAATGAGATCATTTTTGATCATAATACCATCTATATAATATGTATATGTTATTAAATTTACCTTTGCATTACTTTTTGTTTTATTATTTTCAATTTAAAAAAAAAAAGAAAACAATTCCTTTAAAAATATAATAATGATAATAATAAAAATTCAAACCATATTAATTTCAATTAAAATAAAAACAAAACTTTGTAAAAATGGCTCAAGTATGCTCAGATTCACAAAAAAAAAAAAAACAAAAAAAAAATGGCACGTTCGCTCTTCTTACATCAACATTCAACAATTTTTATTATTGCAATTATTTAACCTGAAAAATTTTTTTTTTCTGTTTTTTTTTTCATATACCTTGGAACTACATTTATTGAACCCCCCCTTGCCACCTCTTCTCATCTTCTCAACAAACAAATACTTTAAGTAAAAAAAAAACACAAAAACTTTAAGTATAGTTAAGCTCACGAATTAAAGTGAGGTATACATCACCTGTAATCACCTGTAATATGTTCTAAATATTTGAAATTCCAGTTAATCAGTAATTTGAAACGAATAAAAAAACAAACAAACAAAAATAATAACAACAAAACAAAAGTAAAACATGTGTAAGAAATAAAAAGAAAAAACAACATCAACAGTTTTAAAAATTGAATGATTGCAAAGAAAATACCAAAATTTATACTGTATGTATTTATAAATATGTATGAATTAAATAACATAATATACAATTACATACATTGTAAATTTTTTTTTAAGAAAAATTTAACATATGCACACATTTTGCACATTTTAACAAAAAAACAATAAATAAAATAAATTGAATAAACAAAATATTGAGGTTAAAACGCGTACAAGAACTTGCATTATTTAACAGCATAACACTAATATAATATAATATTGTGCGATTCAAAGTGTTTCTCAAAATGTTTTCAGTAACTTTACCAAAAAAAAAAAATTTCCAGAATAATGTTAAATAATTGTCTGTTTTACAACAGATTTTAACTGATTTTAAAAATAATGTCTTAATAAAAAAAACTTGAAGTAAAAATTTAACATAAATGTGAGAAGTAAATAACATACTCTTTCCTTTATATGTGTGGCTGTAAGGCTTCGAACACACACTCCCTATGTGTTTAAAACGTCAGTTTTTTGTATTCAAATAAACGTATTCATTTCCTGATCAGTTACCTGGTCTTCATCTTCTGTAATCAATGTGTTGACTTTCGAAAAAAAATTAATTTTTTAATTTTACTTTTCGGTTGCTGGCTTATGTCTGTGAAAGCAAGAAATTCCCTAGTTTTGAATCTGACTATATAGTTAAGATCGGATAATTTAAAATAAAATAATGAATGTAAATAAATAATGTGTTTCTTCCATCGCTTTCTATTAACAGCTTACCTATTCTGGCTGCATGAATTTCTACCAACTATTCAATTACCTGAAATTAACGAACATATAGCCAAAAATGATCATTTTTTTTATCATAATATAAAATTTAAATCGTAAAACCCTTATCTTGATTACTGTATAAACAATCTATAATACATACTCAAAAAAACTAAAACTAAGACTAAAAATGGACAAATTCTTACAAAATAGGCACCTTAACTTACAAATAAGTTTAAATTTAATAAATGTCCATATTAATTTATATGCTTTTCCTTTTATTTTTGATGAGAAGTGGTGAGAATTATTATTATAAATTATTGAATTATTGAGTAATACAAACATTTACAAACACTCATTATTATATAAACGCGCACCTTGAATCTGTAGTTTTCAAAGTGTATAATAAGTTACAGATTTAATTATTAGCCGACCCAATAATAGGCTAAGAAACTTTTAATAGAAATTGTATTGCCTTTACAAAAAATTAATTTAATTCAAGAAATGGTTTACTGTTGAGACAAGCTAAAAGTAAAGAAAATCGTAATTAATACACAAAAAAAAATGTGACAAAAAAATAAGTAAATACATACATTTTTATATTAAATACATGACCAAAAATGTGATTGATTTTAACTTTATTAGTCAATTTTTAAATTTAACCTAGAGGCAAAACGAGACAGTACTAGCAAGATAGTGCACAAATACATGGACTTTTTTTATCATACTATTACAGTTTTTCAAATATCTTCTCCACTGTCTTGACATTAGAGGGAATAACTCTTACAACGTGTGTGGGATTCGAACCCACACTCCCTCGATGTTTATAGCGTATTTTATACACTTTTACCCACTAGGTCACCGAGACAATTGCTAGTAATTGAGATAGTAATTTGACACTTCGAACAATTAAAAATGGCGACAAATGGAAAACAACATTAACTTCAAATAAATTTTTTGTAGTTGTTTTATTTTTAATTTAATATTTTGTTTGTGTCGATTTTAAACATTAAGTTTTTTGAAAAAATACATATAAAATAAACTTAAAAAATTTTGATAATAAATTAAATGTTTTGATAGTAAAAATGCCACATACGTCACACAGCCAGTAATTTGACATTTCGTAATTTAACAAACTCGCAAAATAGTAAAACTGTCCCGTCTCGCTGCCGGAATAAATAGAGATACCAAGATATCTCTGGTTTTTTGTTTACTTTTACAACTCATGTACTTAAAGTTTTAAAATAGCTGTACAGTTAATTACATACAAAATTTATACAACATTATCAATATTAAGAATTTTATTTCTTCAATTTTTCTTTTTAGTAATAAAACAATATAACAACGCAAAAGAAAATAAAAACAGAATACTAAATATAACAAAAGGTATAAAAGGTATATAAATATAAACAACTACAAAAAAAAAAAAAAAATAATAAAAATATAAGAAAATATAGAAAATTTTTTTTATTCTGGAATTTATAACGATTATGCGAAATTCTTTTTTATTACAACAAAAAGGAAATAAAAACAAAATACATAACAAAAAAATAAATAAGAAAATAATGAACTCAACAGTAGAATAAAAATAACAAAAACATATTATTACCAATAATAACAACAAACTGTTTATTTACTCATTTTTTGTAGTAAAAAAATAACAGCAAAAAAAAAAAATAACTTTATTTTTTTTTTGAGTTCGTTTTGGTCAACGACTTACGAATTACGAATTAAAAAAACTAAAAATATTCTAAAAATGTTAAATTGTTTACTTTCTTGTATTCTCTTAAACTTTTTTTTTATTTTTAGTTTTTAATTTTATAATTTTTAACGAAAAAATTAACCAACAAATTAAAAAATTATCGAAAATTGCATACCTAAATTATGTCTGTATGTACATAGTATGTATGTAGGCACCAGCATAAATTCCAATATTCATAATTAAATTAAAATAATTACAACTCAATTTTATTCTTCATTATTTTCTTCTTCTTCTTAAACAAACATACATATATATATAAGTATGTATTACATATTTATCATTTTTCTCTTTCTATCAAATTAAATTTTCAGTTTATTTTTTATTAAATTCTTTTTTTTTTAAATATGTGAATTGAACAAAAAATATTTATAAAAAAAAAAACAATATGCATTTTTTTTTGTATAACAGTAATTTTAATTACAGTTATTATTTTACTATATTACATATTACGAGTAAACAGCAATATAGGTAGCATTTTACATAGCAAAAATTATTGTTTTTCTTTTATTATACAAAGGCACTTATAATTTTAAGCGCCATAATATTATTATTATTATTGACATTCGCTTATTTTAGTTTTTTTTTTTTGTTAAATTATCATGTATTGTTTTTGAAAACATTAATTCCAAACTCTTAAGTTGTTGCAGAAATCAAATATGATATGCATGCATGCATTAATTATTATTGAACCCTAGGCTTTTCTCAAAAACATCTTATGACGTTAATCTATTCTTAATGTATGTTTATGGCTGTCAAACTGGTTGTCGTATTCGCTATATTTATTAAATTTCAAAATGAATTCATATGTATGCAAAATTGTAAAATGTAAAATTATTAGTTTTGTTACTTAAATCGAGCAAGTTCGGCCGGCGGATTCAGGGAGTTGCCGACAACTTCATTTTTCATGTAGCCATAATTTATTACACCATAACTTGATACTTAATAAAGCTAGACATCTGAAATTTTCTATAAAATGAAAAAGTTTAATTGCAATAACTTCTATGAAATTTGGTTGCTCTAGTCTGTAAAATAATCAAGTTTTATGGCAATAACTTCTGTAAAATTTGGTTATGTTGGTACATAAGGTTTGGATAGCTGCCATACAACTCTAAAATTTACGTAAACATGTCTCGGTACTTAATCGAGGATTAATTATTAGTTAATTAATTATTATCTTAAGGATTAATTATTAGTTCATTTTTAGCTATAGACAACTACTTAACATCTTTGATAATATGATGTAAATCACCTATGGCTTGAATTGAATAGATAACAGATTTCAGCCCACTTGATAAATTTTGTAATTTTGTTATAGATAAAAACTTTAATTTTTGACTTTGCATAAATCTCGATTTCTTGTCTTCGATTTACTACTGTCATTTTTATACGCTTTAAGGCAAAGTAAATTGTTTGTCAAAAGTCTAGTTGCCAAAGTTCAGCTATATTAATCTTTATTAATTATAATTATACTATATGAGTTTCTATGTGTGCTAATTTTTGCAGTGATCATGATAGGTATACATGTTCGAAAAATGGGAAAGGGTTATGATAATGTAAGGTAAATATGCCAGAAAAATAGGAAAAAGTGTGCTCGAAAACTAGCGTTTGAACCTTAGCGCGCTGGATGAAAAGTCTACTTTTTTAACCACTACACAAAGTTTCTTCACCAAAAAATTTTGGAATCCGTCTTTTAAAATAAAGGCAAGATATTGAAAGGAAGGTGTTTAAGGCAAGATATTTATAATTCTATTCAAAGGATTTTGTAAATGTATACATTTTGAAGATTTTGTAAAACTTTTTTAAAATATATGGAAGTTTACTTAATTGGAATGATTTTGATACGAAAATAAATTACATTTGAAATATATTTGAACCAAAAATAAACAATCTTTAAAATTTTAAAAATTAAGTAAAGATAAATATACAAAAAGATAATTAACTAAAAAAAATTAAATTAAATTAAATTAAATTGTAATAAAATAAGACTTACAAAATAAATTACATAAATTAATTTTTGTTTTTTCTTTTGTTAGTGCTTTTCTCTACCACATAAATGTGAACAGGAAATTACACAGCCTTTCCTTTTCAGCCGGGGCTGTAAATGTCGTAAGCGGGTATAAATGTTACGACGTGTGTGGGATTCGAACCCACATTCGCTCGGTTGTTACAGCGTATTTTATACGCTCTTTCCCACTAGACCAACGAGGCCCCTCATACATTAATTATAATTAAAATAATTCATTTAATTAATGCAAAATCTTGAATTTAATTTTTTTTATTTTTAAATTCAATGTAATGATTAATGACATTTAAAAATATTTTTAATAAAAAATCAATATTTTTTTTTACCATTATTAATTTTTTTCCCATTTTAATATTGTGGACAGGTATTTTATAAATCATTGTATTAAATTTATATATACATATATACGTATATGTATGTACTTATTATTGTTGCAGAAAGATCAGAAGAGATAATCGATTTCCATTTAAATACAAAAAGAATTGCGTGGATTATTTTTAATAGCCAAATAGTATTACATTCCTCAAGTGTTAAATATTAAACGCATTAATAAAGAAAATATCTGAAGCATATCCAGAATATTTTCTGTTAACATGAAAAGTAAAAATGAACAAATTGAAGGTCATATGAAAAGTTGACGGACCAAGAGGATTTTAAATTTCATGTGCTTCTCAATTTCAATTTGTTATACAGATAAAATCACAATATGTACAATCATAATGTAATATATTTTCTATAAAACATTATCCTACCGCTACGAATTGGAGAAAATGTCAAGCATTTCATTTAATTCAAGAAAAATTCTCAAAAACAATTATTTATTTCATTTCCGGGACTACATGATCAGTAAGACTCAATGAAATGGTATCCGTAAGCTGAATTATTAAAAGCTATAAAGTTAGAATTATCTACAAATCAACATTCCTTTAAAAGTTCAATTGTTTAGAAAAAGTAAAAACATTTAATAAATATCAGAATAAACGTAAAAATATGAGAAGGTATAGAAAAAAAAATAGAACACAAATGGCTTAAAATTAATTTTATTAAATATTAAATTTGCAGCAAAAATCCTTAGTGTGTTCCCGGTGATCAAAACTAATGCTCCCTCGAATTGATTTGATAAATCTGATCGTAACTCGTAATATCTACAAATCTTATTGCTAGTGTAGATTTTGCTGTTGTATCTATACTTCATATGCGGGAAGGGAAGCCTGCAAGTACAAAGGTAAAATTCAAGTTCAGGGCTTTCCAGCACTTCATAGTTATTCATTAGATGAATGCAAACAAGTACACAACCCATCTTTACTTCTCAACAGTTTCGAAAATCTGAATATACTGGAACTGAACCATCATTTCTTTTAAAAATTTCTGTATAGTTAATCGCTCAATTCATTTCCATTTCAACCACAGATATACAAAAATCAATTCATCATTTATAAATAACTTATGATATTTTTATTAGATTATTAAATACCAGATGAAATTTAATCAAAAAACACTTTTAAAAAATATTTTGAAAAACAATAACAAAAAGCTACTAAATTTCGATTTCAGATTAATTAATCGACCAACTTCAAATCAAATTTAAAATTATGAAAAATTGAATACGAAATTGAATTCTTAAAATTTGCAAAATTAACAAAAAAATACAAATATAGCTAAATAACACACATACATACATATGCATATATTTTTTGTGTTTGATTTATTGCAGTTATTTTTAATAATTTTATTTTTAAAATTTATTTAATTCGTTTAAAACAATTTTTTTTTTATTTATTACTCAAAGTGACATTTTTTTCTTTTTTCAATCAACCAAAAAAAAAAAACAACAATCCAACAAAAATAAAAAAGAATATTCAAAATGAAAAAAAAAAAATGATGATTTATAAAAAGTCACGTGCCCAAAAGTAATTTTACATGCAATTCTTCAAAATAAAAATTCGATTTTAATATTTCTTTATTTATGTAAATATTTTTCGCTGTAGTGTTGTTTTTGCACTAATATCAAAAATCGCGGGACATTAATAACTCATTCAGCAAAAACAAAAAAAAAAACAAAAAAAAAATAAATGCAATTAAATAAAATTTGCATCCAATCCTTTAAACTATTCAAGAACATACACATAAACTGATATATGTATTTTTTTTTTTTGTTTAGAATTCGAACTGGGATTGGGATCAGAAAATATTTGTTATTGTTTTTTTTTTTGTATTTTCCTGTTTGATTACATAGAGTAACGTCCTTGATATGTCAAAATAAAATTCAAGTATAAAAGTCAAGGGAATAATAATGTCAATGTCATATTCATATTAAAAAAAAAAAACAAGAAAAAAAAATAAAACCTAGACTATGATTAATTGGAAACACAAAATAAGGTAGTATCTAAAACCAAAGGTTTTTAAAGGAGCACATTTTCAAAAATAAAATAAAAATATATTATAAATGTATTCCTTTTGCATCAAAATTTGTAATTTTTTAGAATTTTTTATGTTAGAAGGGAATTACTGAAATGGAACGCGCAAGGAAGGCGCAAATGGAGCTGTTCCAAAAACACCTAGAAATGACTGCTAGCTAGACAACCCATGCTCCCAAGATAAGTTACAAGGGAAAAAAAAACAAAAAAGACCCTTTCATCCGATTTAAGGGAGACTTATATAATTAAGAATCCCCGTTAATAAATATTAAAATATAATTTTGAAGCTTTAAGTTTTATATACCCTTGCACATGCACAGGTGTCTAAAAATATAGCACATCATCAATTTTTGACCCTCAATAACTCTAAAACGGATGAATATAAAAATAAAATGTCTGAAGTAAATTCTGACAGTTCTCAAAGATTTTCCTTTTCTTAAAATTAAAAGGCTGTAACTAAAAGAGTAAAAGAGTTCCAGAGATATACGGAAGAATCAAAATTTTGCAAAATTATTTTGACTTGAGATACTAACAATTAGAAATATGAAATTTTTAATCTTTAAGAGGTTGTAACTTCGCAATGGATGAAGTTACATAAAAAAGTTATTCGACAGCATTGCTTTTTTAATGAAGCCTATCCATTTTTAGAATATCATTGCTATATCATAAACTATGTAGAAGTTTCGTAAACAGATGGACCGAATGAAATTAATAAGTAGATTTTCAAAAAAATTTTGGAAAATGTGCTAAAAAAAGAATTTTTTTACAATATATTTAAGTTCAGACAGAATGGAGGCAAAATTTATGGATTATTTATAAGAACAAAAAATTAGTTCATGAAAAAACAAATTAAGTTTTGTTTTTTTTTTCTTTGTTTTGCTCTCTAATTGTGAAATAAAAATAAAGAGTAATATTGAATTTAAATTTCATAATAAAACAATAAATATTTTTAAATTGTTTTATAGCATGATGAGTGATGACATTAGTTAGACTAATAGTAAGCGCTTTAGTATCAACTAGATTAGTAATAATCACACTGAAGTACAGGATAACACCACAGAACTACAGGTTACCAATATGTTTATAATTATAAAAACAGTTTAACTAGATAAACATAGACTACCATAAATATAGATAACCATAGACTACCATAAATATAGATAACCATAGACTACCATAAATTAAAGAATTAGGGCACATTGTGTATGTACAGGAAAGTAGATTTTGTATGCATAAAGTCAGTATGTAAAGATAGGTATTTAGCTATATGTACTGTATATGATTAGGATATCTAATATCTGAATTTAGATTATACTATTATAAGGGAGAAAACTTTGCTTATAATAAAGGCATTTACACAGAAAATCTTCAGAAAATAAAATCTTCTGTAATTAATACCCTAAAATAATATATAGGATTTTCTAACTAACCGAACTTCTTTCCAACCGAAAGACAAATAAAGAATAACAAATTGAAACAGATTCTACACATATTAACGCATCCTTATTAACTGCTAATATTGCCCGATAACATTTTGATTGGAAAATAATAGTTTGGAAATCAATAGCGGAATTAATAAGAATAAGCCAGCAAAAAAAAACAAATCGACTATTAAATTATGGTTGAAATTAAAGACATTGGCTCAAAATATATTCAAATAGAATGTGTGGAAACTTTTTATTCTTTAGGTAATGAAAAAGGAAAAAAATAAAAACCAAAGAATATTTTTCAATAACCTTAGATTATTTTATTGGATTTCTAAACCTAAAAAAAACACAAATTTAATAAATTATAAAATTTTTTGCAAAAACATATATTTCATTACTTCTTTGATTAACTATACTAAAAACTGCCCCTTATTTATCCTGTTATTGCCCCTTATGACGATATTAAAATTTTTTCTTCTTTCATCTAAAGTCATTTCTGCTTTCTCGCACCTAATCTAGCCCGGGGATATAATTTTAAAAAATCTCAATAACACATTAAATTTAATTTCAAAAAAAATACATTTATTATGTAAATTAAACTTTCTCTAAAATCGAGTACACATGTACGTATAATTTAAAAAAAAAATTAAAAAATTTACAATAATTATAACTAATCTAACAAATTCATGTGTAAAATTTTAATAAAAAAAAAATAATAAATTAACAAATTTCTTAACAAATGAAAAAAGTTTACATTATATCTCTAAATTTTACACATCTAATAACTAATATTTTCTAGATGTTATGACGTAAATCAATGTTTACATCTAATATCAAATCAACATACCTAAAATGTATTCATACTATTATATATACCTATATACATACATATTTAATTATTTTCATTAATAATCATCCCGGATCTACATATATATATGAAAATATACATATGTATATAATATAGTTAAGTGTGAAAAATCATAATAACTACTATCACTATACTGATCCAAATGTATTTGTACCTATTTAGTTGATATTATGATAAATGGTCATAATTACTGACACCCTAGAAAATTTACATAATAACAATATTAATAATGTACAAAAAATATTAAAAAAAAAAAAAAACATGTTTACAATTTTTTTCTTTTTTTTTTTAATAAAATCAATAAAATATTACAAGTTTTTTGTTTCCTATTTATTATTATTCTATTTGTAACTCATTTAACATTTCTCATAAAGTGCCAGATTTATTCAAACATATCAAATCCATATAAAATATCAAATATCATCTTTTATTTAGACGACTACTCATACATAGTACATACATACATATTATGTACATAATGTCTATATGCTATTAATTTTGAAGATTTATGTAAATATTTTTTTTTTACATAATGTTAATTATTTAAAAAATTTTATTACCTATTTATTCATTACGTTACATTTTTCTTTTTTCAACATTTAAGAGTTTTAATGGCCTACAAACAAAAATACTGTGGTAAGTTTTAATTCACTTAAATAGTAAAAAATTCTATCATATTAATATTAAGATATGTTTGTGTTTTTTTTTATTATAGAATATATCGAAAATATGGGTCTCGGTGGACTACTGGGTAAGAGCGTATGAAACACCGAGGAAGTGTGAGTTCGAATCCCACATATGTTGTAAGAATAATTCCCCCTTATGACATTTACAATCATGACTGAAAAGGAAAGGCTGTGCAATTTCCTTGTCACACTTATGTGGCAGGGGAATAAACTAAAAAAAAAAAAACAAAAAATCGAAAATATATATGTATATGTAATATATGTATATATTTGTTATTAAATATAACAAAATTAAAATTGTATAAATTCCAATGTACTGCAAACGTTTCTGCACCATAGATACACTGTGAAAAGTTGAAAAGTAATACCTATTAGGTCGATGATTAAATAAAATAATCAAATCTTAGCAAATAATTTTTTTACCGTAAAAAATTGCTGCTACAGAAGCGTAGAAAAATACAAAATCAAATATATGAAGTTGTGTTTAGCGTTGGGCAGCATAGTTACCACCTTTTAAAAAAAATCTTTTATTTTACATATGCATACATATGTGTATTATCTTTAACTACATAAACCCGGTGTAGCATACGCCAGTCTGCTAATCTAGAAATAATATTGGTTATTAATACTGGGAACTTAGTAATCTAGAAATAATATTACTTTTTTGTCACTTAACTTTTTAATGAAATAAAAATATCTTTCTCTTGTAATATAGTTTTTATTTATCTTAAACACGTTTTTTTGAAAACTATGTTTCCTTCATCAGTTAGAGTACGTAACTTTTTACAATAAGAATAAGAATAAATTTAAATAAAAGTAAAAACATCGATAATAACAGTAAGAAAACTAAAAAAATATTTTGTATTGATGGTTATGGGAGCGATGGCCCCCTTTCCTTCAACAATAATCTTTGTTTCATAAAAATGTCTAAATTCGCATAAAATTCACTATTTTCTAAGTGAAATGCCAAAATTGAATACTTTTGTATGCACCCTTTTCAAAGTTAATTATCTTTCATATGGAAATGTGAAAATTTAATTTTCTTTGAATGAAATTGGTATATATGTGGGGGGCCATACTGTAAATATTAATAGTTGCATTCAAAATCAGACTATTATACCCCTTTTTCCGGAATATTTATATCCATATATGTATGTCTATGCCAGATTTTGAAATTTCGGGATTTTGTGTTTCGGAATTTTGTAATTTGATTTAAATTTACGGGATTTTCATTTTTCGGATTTTTGTTTTCGGGATTTTGAATTTGGAATTATGATTTTCGGGATTGCGTACACAACCCTATAAATTTAAAATTTTTTTTCTGTTATGTGTAGTATTAGTTTTTGCTATGAAAAATGTTATTGTTGCAAACGTTTACGGCTTTTATATAATAGATACTAAATTTTAATGCAAAAATTATTTGATTTAATGCTAATTTAAATCGAACCCTTAAAGTTAAGTAAATTTTTAATCCAACATTATATCATGATAAACTAAGCTTATTCTTCGAAAGTTTTCTATTTATTTTAATACCGGCTATTTTAATATACGGTTTTTAATGATTCAAAGTTTTGAATATTTGCAGTTTTACAACAATTTTACAGAAAAAAAAAAAAATTATTATCCAATAAAATCATTTCAAATATTAATATAAGAACGAACCTATTTCTAAAATAAGAATTTGCTATTTCTAAAATATAAACAATTAAAAATAAAAAAAAATATTTTAATTTTGTATTCATTCAACACTTTCTAATGTTATTTTAATTAAAATGAATCTATCAATCACAAACTGCAATCGATCTATGACTGGCATTGATCTATTTTAGTTTTTTTTTTTTGGTGTGTATCTTAAAAACGTTTGGATGTCCGCCCAAAACGTGTAAGACAATTATAACAATACAAAAACAAAATTAATAAATAAATAAATAAAATGACCCTTAAATTTTTTTGAAGAAAAAAAAAAAATCTGCGCAAATTTCACGCAAATTTAAAAATTTAAAAACAAAATTTCATAATTTAAATATTTTTATATTTAATTTTTATTTGCTTTAATCTTATGATTTGTTTTTTTTTTTGTTTTTATTTTGTTCGTTTCCTAGTTATAGATATAATTATGATGACCAACAGACCAATATGGCAGGCCCATAATATAAATATTTGTGCCCGTCAAAACAAATATTAAATTAGAAAAAAAAAAACAACTTACAAGAAAACATTTTGCGCGTGTAAAATATACGCTTGGTTTAAATTTCTTTTAAACGAAAAACCTATTTAAATTTCAAACTGTCAATCAAAAAAATCTTTTTCTGAAAATTTTTATTTCTTTACTGACAAATAAAATTAAAATTCATTGAAATAGTTTTGTGAACTTGTCAAGGTACATAACAATTTTCATTCAAATTAATATTTTTTTTTTTTCTTAAATACTTACATATGTACTCGTATGTACATAATATTATGAAAGAAATTTTTAAGATTTATTATACAGACAGGTTGTTCCACAATATGTAAAAAAAAAATTTAAAAAAAAAATGCATTACTAAGAGGATCTAGAACAGTTAAAACCGTTATGGATCTTTTCATGAACATTTTGTTTGTTTTATCTTTTATGTCATTTTCTGTATGTTTCTGTATTCTGTATTCTGTATCAATCCAGAGACTACAAAGCAAACTACAAACAAATAAAGAAAATTTGACATTTTCGTTTTCAAATTTTAAAGCAGTAACTTTTCATAGAATGCGTAAATGCATAGATCATAAAGCAACAAAATCGAATCATTAACAATAAAAAACGAGGAAGAATACAGTTGACTTTGTCAACTCTTAGATACCCGTACGAACCGTTAGTATGTTCACAGCCTGTCACTCTGCTTACAATATTATTTTTTTAATATTTTAGTATTTTAAAATAATTTGGGTGAATTTTATAATTTCTAGAACTATGGGTTGTACATATATTCAAACTATATGTTTATACATTCTTCAAAAGCAAATTTTAACCTTCTATACATAACGATTATCAATCCAAAACTTTTTCAAATATTCTATAGTACCATTTAATACTAAGCGGTAAATGTATATTAAATTTACTAAGTACAAAACAGTAAATATAATTTTAAATATTATATTATATTATATTTAAATATTCCATTGACAGAATAATTTCTTATAAGTACAATAAAATACATATATGTATGTAAATACGGCACTATATAATATACATATATACTCTTATCATTCACTCACTAGTGGCATATACGATATGTAAATAAACATGATATTATATAAATATGTATATCAATATCATATAAATAAAAATTCTTCAAGCAACCGTTATGTTGTATATTTAAATTAACGAGTAAAACAAATGCAAAAAATTTGTTGAAGAAATTTGTTAGAAAATTTGAAAAAATCAAGTAACACTTTCGTCAATTATAAAGTAACCCTATATTATTAAAAAAAGTTGTTAACAGAAATAAGAGTATAATGTGGAAGCTTTAATTTTTGTGTATTACTTCAAAAAAATTTTAACAGGTGTTCAAGTTACAGGTGTTTAAAAATAGGAAATTTTCAGTTTTTGACCCCTTACAGCTCCTAAACGGGGGGTGATACAAAAAAAATTTCTGAAATGACTCATACTTATTTTCAAAGATCTAACTTCTGTAAATTAAGTTTCCAACTTAAACCGTTTAGAAGATAGATGGGTTAAAGGATTTTGCAAAATTTGAGTTTCGCATAACGGGAAATTAAGACATCGTATGCCACAAATATATATTTATTGTATATATACTTTTAAAGCTAATAAAAGTAGTAATCGTTTGGCGTTTTCAAAATGAAGATATACCTTATACAACTTGTGCTATAACAATTTAAATATAGAGCTTTTATGAACCTTTGGGGAGCTGTAGCTCCGTAACGGGTGGGGCTAGAAAAAAAAGTTATTAAAAATAAAATTAATATTTTTGTGAGATCTATGAGCGGTTAAAATTTCATAGCTCTATTTCAAAAAAATGTGAGGATCTAAAAGTTAGGTGTTCGAGAGCTACCCTAAGTTTTGGTCCAAACTCAACCAAAAAAAATAGGGAACCTACAAATTACTCCCAGAATATTTTGTGTAAATTTCAATATTCTAACTTTCTTAGTTTTTAAGTTCGCGTGCTGACGGACGGATGGCCGGACGGACATGGCTCAAAAGTCTTAGAATTTTTTTCTGATCCGATCCATACCTTTGAAGGTATATCTAGCTCGCTTATTTCGAGGTGTTACAAACGGAGGAGTAATTTTATAATACCCGATCCTATCGTACGGGTATAATTAATGACAGCCTAGCGTCAATGGCACTAAAAAAATTAAAACTTTGTAAATGTTCGGTTTATGACAATAAAAAATTTGCTCTACTTTTCCATGATTACAAAACTATAATTAATTAACAGATACCGATAAATTGCAATCCTCTAGGGTCTAGACTCAAATCTAGTTTATTTTATAAATTGCAATTGCAAGATGTTGCAAGGGCGATTTGTAATTAAATACACTTTTTCAGTTATTTTCCTGATTGAATCTTTTACCACCATATAAAAAAACCATTTTATAAAACCTTATTATTCTTAACGAAACCACTAGCAAGTCAGTCGTACACCGAAATTCCACTTTGCGTTTAGAAACTAAAACTGTTCTAAGTATCAAATCTTCTTGTAATCTTCATTTTGTGGGCAATAAATCTATGTTATATTCATACCTTTCAAAGAAATCTGACGGAAAAAATTTGATTAATAATTATTGAAATACTGTCAAAAATAAAGATAAGTGTATAAGATTTTTTTTCAAATAGAAAAAGAAGAAAATATAAGCCACCTAAGACTCTAAGGTCAGGTCTCTAATCTATGTATATAAAAAATTTTAATTATTGTTTAGTAATTTTTTTAATCAATGCTGATACTATGTACATAGATGCAAGACTTAACCAATGCAAGAAATTGGAAAACTAATTTGAAATAAAAATCTCTATCTGTTAGTTAGAGATAATTAGACAGTTAGACAGATAATCGTATAGAAAACTTTACATTAATTTATTTATCAAACCATTAGATTAATTACAAACCTTCATTAATTTATTTATCACTAACGTAAAATATTTATTTTAAGTTAATTTTATTTTTTCTATGTTACATTATACATAGGTGTATTTAAAATTTATTCTTACAACTTTTGATATCAATACTTTGTACCTATGTAAACATAAATTCATAATAATTGTTAAACTCTATAAATTTAAACAAAAGAAAAACCATATTTATCTAAAGATTTATTTTAAAAAAAATGTACTTTGGACTAAAACTCTTTCAATCCAAAATAAAAATAAAAAAAAATAATGCGAAGAATAACATAAAATATGATCAATAACAAAATAAATTTTTGCTAACTATTACCTAGTATCAGAGGTCGGTCGCTGATATACATATGTATTTCGAAACGTTATAAAACAAAAACTTATTTTATTTTATTCGGTATTTATAAATTTATTTACAACTATAAACTAAACTTTACTTTATGCTCTTTTATAACGCTACAAATTGTTTTATTATTTTATTAAAAAGAACTTTGCGTTTATCGAAGCAGGGTTAGCCGGCCTTAAGAAAAAGAATAGCTAACGCCTAACAGAGAAAAAATCAATAAAAGTATTAAAATACCAACGTCCAAGTAAGAAGTTATAGCAATTCATAAAACACTTATATATGTACGTACATATTATTTGTTCTCATATTTTTTGGTATCGCTTTTATAACCTTATGTGTGAGGCGATAAAATTTCATTTTAAAATTCAATACAATGCTTAAAATTGTTCATATTCTATGTACCGAAACAGGTTAATGAAACACAATCAAATTAATAGAGTAGAAAGATCTTTTGGTCAGACATCACTGTTTGGCAATTCTTAAATTTAATCGGTTAAACAATTTAAAGACGTTTGAGCCGAAACAGGTTAATAAAAATCATAAGTTAAAATCTTCTTTGCCTCCTTCTATGTTCAAAAAAACATTTTTCAAAAATTATTTTTTTTGAATGGAATAGAGAAACAAAAAACTGTATTGGAATGCAAATAAATCCAGCTTTCCTGCTTTATGAATTGAATTATTATCCGATAATTTAAAAAAAAAAAAACCCCATACAATTTTAAATATTTTAATTAAATAATTGAAAATGAAATAATACGCCTATAAATATGCACTTCACTTTTTTTTTCTCACTTAAAAAAAATCATTTTATTGTTTTAATATCCATTATTATTACTTAATTAATATTCTATAAATCTTTATATAATTTATTATATTACATACATGTATGTATGTATTTGTCTTCATCATCAAAACAAACCCCATTTTTTTCTTTTAAATATTTTTCTCGCTTTTAATTTTCAAAAGTAATAATAAATTTAATTATTAATTTACCTCCAAAACTACATATTTCTAATATCTCTCATAAATTTTATAATACATATATATTTTCATTAACATATAAAAAAAAAAAAAAATAAGATAAATTATTTAGAAAAAAAAAAAATTAATTTACAGAATATTTATAACATGTACCAGAAATATACCCAAGTTTGTTTATACAAAACAAAATAAAAAATAAAATTTATTTTTAACAAAACTTTACTATCAACAACTAATTTATATACATTCAAAATTTGATAATTATTTTGTATAAATCAAATACAAACCAATTGATATTTGCGCATTTGAAAAAAAACAAAAAAAAAACAAAACAAACAAAACAAAAACAGAAAAACAAATAAAGCTCAATAAAACGCTCGATTAACAAAACGATGGAAAAAGTGCGTGAATTGTAAAAATAAAAAACTATATTTTTTTTTTTGATAGTATAACGTTCGTTTGTATAACACAACACACCACGCCCACAATGACAGATAAAATTGTACGCGAATATTTATAACACATTAATAATAAATGCGTAAAAATTTCAAATATTTTTGCGTTGACATTAAATCTAATCATATAAAAAAAAAAAAAAACTAAGAAAAAAAATACCAATACATACATAGGTATAATTCTGTCAAACAAACTGAATATAATTTCATATCTAATGACAATAGGTATGTATTATAATATAGGTTAGTATAGTACCTAGTTGAATTTTGATTGTTAAATAAAGTCAATTATTAAACTTTAATGCCATTGAAATATAAATTTAATCAGTATTTAATACATATTATTTTGTCTGTCTGTACACTTGTACAGCTGATCGTTTTTTCATTGAAAGTTAATATGAAAAATTGTTTTTATTTGAAAATTATAGATGTTTTATAAAAACATATTTTTTTTAATATCCATTTTAAAATATACAATAGCAATTCATCTGTTTATTTGACGTATTGACATATAATTTGACATATTCTGTCCTTTTAGCACGTTGACGTTTATGACAACTATAATTGTTGTCAAAAAAATCGTCTTAAATGGATCATGATAACTATAATAGTTGTCAAGAATTCAAAATAACGTAAAGATAATTTTCTATTATGAGCTTTGAAAAATCACAAGAAAAACTTCAAAAGTTATTAGAAGAAATGTTAGATGAAGATGAAAATGATTTAAGTGGAATAACTTCAAATTCATAGAAATCTGATGATGAGCATGATCAAAATGATTTCTATAATGATGAATCTAACGATTCTGATTATTTTCCAGAAGAAAGTGATGAAAATTTATCTGATAATTTTGAAGAAGCGATGATTGAAGAAGTTTTTGGTTATAATATGTAAAATGAAAATATTGAAAATATTAGTCCCAAAATCAAAGTGAAATTTATAATGAAATTTCAATTTCAGTACGACGAGGTTGCAGGGATTAAGATTGATGCCTCTGCAAATTCTACACCGCGGAATATTTTTAAATCGCGAATGAAATCGTTCAACGTTAAATACCAACAAATACGGAAATGATTTATGTACAAAAGAAGCACAAAAAATAAACACATGATCAGTAAAAAATAAAACATTTAAACAAACAAATGAAACTTAATTATTAAAATTAATAATTTTAATCGATCTAAAGATTAGACATTCTTTGTCTTTTACAAGCCCAGAGAAAAAGTCCTAGTACATATACGTCATTTATTCACAAGCGATCAACTGTTTTTCTCACCCATTTTTCCACGAATTATATTGTCAGGTAGAAGATTTCAAAACTATTACGTTGTTTTAATTGTCATTCAAATGGCAATAATAATTTGGAAGATCAATCATCGAAAATATTAAAAGTACTACCAATGTTAAACTTAGCTTTACTTAATTTTCAAGCTGCAGTTAAATCTATTAAGAAACTTTCTCTTGATGAATCACTTTTGCTGCTTTTAAGCTTCAGGCAATTCATCAAGGAGAAAAAAACAAAATACGGTACTAAGTTTTAAGAGTTGACCACAGCTGACATTTTACACTATATTAGGTCTGTTTATATCAGTCGAACAAAAAATTTATGTAAATTTTTCCAAAAGAAAGCGTTTAGGTACTTATAGTTTTCGAATTTTATATAACTACAGACTTTTTTTTGCTTTTACTGACTCACTTTTCCATTTGTTTTTTTTTTGTTTTAATTTTTTCTGTCATCTGACAATATTTAAACGTAAACATCTGAAAATATTTAAACAAAAAATTATTTAGAAGAGTTTGGAAATGTATTTTTCTAAAGGTTAAAGGTGATTTTTGGGTTATTTTACTTTATAGGTTAAAAAGGTTACTTTTTTGTATTTTAAATATTATTATATTTTTAAAAAATTTACCACTAAAGTGGTCAAGTTGTCACTTGTCAAAAATAAACTTTTTTAAAATTGTTGTAAAATTTTTGTGAAAAAGAAAACATTTGAGCACTTCATTTTCAAATGAGAGAATATATTAAAATTCAGAAACTTTTTTTATCTATTATTTATTCTCTTTTAAATGTCTTCTCATTTGTAAATTTTTGAAATAAAAGTACTCAAACCAACTCATTTATACAATTTATATGGTGCCAAATGAAAATTTTTTTTTTCACAAAAAGAAGCAAATGATTTCTAAATATAGCAGAAAACATTTTATTAATAGGTACGTATAAAAATAAACTTTTCAATTTCTTTTAATTATGAAATAAAGGCTACAATATTTTGTAATATAGGTATTTTATCGTAACATTTTGCTTTTATATTTCTTCTTTCTAAAATTTTTTCTTAATTAGTGAATTTTAGTGAATTAATTAAATATAAAATAATGATATTCTAAATAAGTAAGTAACTTCAAATTTCTATAGTCAGATATTATATGACCTAAAAAATGATTAATTGATATTATGCTTTTCTAATTAATTAATTTTCTTGAAAAAAATAAATCAATCATTAAAGGCAATATTGTTAATAAGGAAAATAATTAAAGAAAATGAAAAAATTCTACAATGCTTTTACAAAAAGATTCGTTCTCTCTTATATATGTATGTGTTTATAATCTGTTGTTGTTGCCAGTATTTTAATGTCACTTTAAGACTTATTTTATAAATTTAATGAGTTAGCCGCTAATGTATGAAATTTTCAAGGCTACTTATAAAAGCGTTATACCTTCAATTTTTTCCTCTCTTGTAATCTGAAAAAGAATCCATTATATTACAGCTGTTTCATATTACAAAATGGTTTACCAAATTTTTTTATAACTTTAAAAAATTATTTTCAGGCGCACCTAAACATACATTTGTCCTACATTGTATTTCTTTGTTTGCCAAGACACCTTAAAACATGCACCAGATATTTAAATTTTTCTGAAAATTTTTAATATACATATTTGTTTTTGTCAGTGGCCTCGGGAGGCCGTGAATGGACTTCAATTTCGGCTCAGCTGACAAGTGTTTTTTAATTAAAAACAGGTCTGCCTTGCTTAAACAAAATGTAAATAATATTAATATATTATAAATTAATAAAAATATTGAACTTATAATGGCTCTCTACAAAGCTTTAAAATATATTATAAATTAATAAAAATATTGAACTTATAATGGCTCTCTACAAAGCTTTAAAAATTATTCATGAATTTGCAATTCTGATTACGGCGCATATTTTTATTTTAATAGTATGATCAGATTTCATTCTAATAGACTAGCTAGAATAATTTGATGGTTTCGTTCATTCTGTATTTTTATTTCATTTTATTTTAAAAAAAAAAACGAAAAATAAAATCGAAAAAATATCGAAATGTGTGTTAATGAAAAAAAAATATTCTTTTATTCAAAATTAGCGTTAATACAATCAAACAAACAAAGAAAAAAAAAACTCTAAACATAATTTTTAGTGTATACGCACTGAAAAAGTTTGCTTATAGCGAAATTTTGTCTTATTACTTACTATTAAAGTGTTTTTTATTTTTTTTTTTTTAATAATTTTAGAAGTGTACAACTTTTGAGTCTGAACTACAGGTGAATAACTTCCTATAAAAATACATGCTAGTAAGAGAAAAAACACAAAAGCAAACAAACATTTTAAAGTGTCAGTGCTTTTGTTTTCATTTTTTTTTTTTTTTCTATTTTTATTTTTGCGAATTTTTTTATTTTCGTTTAAGTTTTTTTTCTGCGTGTTTTTTTCTTTTTTTTTTTGCGTAAATAAATTTACGCGTTCTTTATTAGCGAAAAAAAATTTTTTGTTTTGTTTTGTTTTGTTTTGTTTTGATTGTTATGATTTTATTCAAATTAAATTAATATTGTTAATATATTGAAAGCTTTATAAGTTACACGCTTGTTATAGTAAACACCTTGCTTGTTTGCGATGAGAACGCGAGTATTTTTTTTGCAAATTTTGTTTTTTTTTTTTTGTTTTTCAGTACTATTTGTATGTTTGTATGTTTATAGGCAATTTTGATTTTGATTTTTGTTTTTGTTTTACTTAAAGGAAGCCGAGAGTTCATTGAAAAGAAGACGCAATAATTTGTTTATTTATTGTATTGTAGATATGTAAGTGTAGAATAAGTCTGTGTTGTGTAATTGTATATTAAGAAAAGAATGATAAAAACCTTGGCAGAGTTTAATGGTCTTTTAAAATTATAAATGAAAAAAAAAAAAAAAAAAACAAGAACCAAACTATAAAAAAAAAAAGTATTTAAGAGTAAGAAAAAAAAAAACAAAATTAATTTTATTCTTAAGTGGAATTTTTTTTTTTCTTTTTTTAGTTTTTTAAAGTGAAAATTATGGACATACAAACGAAGAAAAAAAATTTGCAAAATAAATTGTTTAAAATTAAAAATATTTGAAAAAAAAAAACATGAACACGTAAAGTATTAGGGTTGATTTTGTCAATTTTATGAAATTCTTTTAGACTTAAAAAAACAAAAAAACAAAACAAAATAAATTGTATTTTAAAATAAGAGGGTTGTTTAGTACGGGTAGACTTAATTAGGTTTCATATGCGTAAAGATTTAAATTATTTGAAATTTTAAAAATCTTTTAAATGAGTCACAATTTATTTCTAGCTTCTAAATATGAGTCTCTATATAAAATGAAAAATGGGGCCTTGGTCGCCTAAAGGCAGGTTGTGAGTGTATGAAATACATTGTAAACACCGAGGTAGTGTGAACTCGAATCTCAAACATGTCGTTAGAATAATTCTCCTTTACGACATTTACAGCTTCGCCTGATAAAGAAAAACTGTGTAATTTGCTTGTCACACATATATGTGCCATGTGGCAGAAGAATAAACTTAAAAAAAAAAAAAAATAAAAAAAGAATGAAAATATGTTTACTTGTTAGAAATTTATGTTTTTAGTAAATGTTAGATAATTTTGTATTAAAAATTGTTTGAAATAAAATAAATTTAATTACTTTTATTGAGCATTTAGATTTTCTTGTTAATTTTTGAATCTTTTGATTTTTGAATATTGTGCATTTAAAATATTTTTTTTTAAATAAATATTAAAAATTAGTACTTATGTCATTCATATTTTATACTTCTTTTTATTATATACATAATTTACTTTAATTATCATCTCATGTTTTTGATTGACTCTTTTACAAGACAATTCGGGAATAGCTATAAAGGTTTACCTCTTTTACCTCTTTTCTTTGGTGATTTCTGTATTTAAAGCACTTACTGTAACTTCTCTTTTAGAAACTTGATCACATCACTTTAATTTTTATTTTTCTATTGGCGTAATTTCTAAACTACCTCAATATTATAAAGGTGAACTTATCATTTGTTCAGCAAAATATTTCCATTCATTACACAACTTTAATTTTTTGTATATTTTTTTTTAATTTTTTTTCCCCTTATCGATATAAATACCGATATTTTTTGAACCCTTTAACCGAAAGGCATATGAGCTATTTCGGTACAAGTATTCAATTATAATTCACCTGAAAGATCTGTGACTTAGAATTGCACAATCGGTTAGATGATTTGAATACCGTGATTCATTTAATAAACCTGACTTTTAATTTTTGAAAATTTTCTTTTTGATTTGAATGCAGATTTTCTTTTATAAACTTTCTTGGAATTTTCTTTAGGACAAAGAGATTAAAATATAACATTTAACAACAATTACGACAATAAATAAAAAGGTTTTAGTTAAACTATTTTAATATACAAAATATAAATGCTATTTTGGTAAAATAATAATAATAATAAGAATTACAAACAAAGAAAATGTACACAAATAATACAATAATAATTATATTAGAAGTTTCAAAGTTCACATTTTTAAAATAAATAAATTGAAATCAATATAAAAAACTGAAATATATACACAAATTTTAAATACAAGTGAATCTAAAACAAACTAACCAAAAAAAAACAAAAAAATTTAAATAGTATTTAGTATTTAGATGAATAAAAACAGAAATAAATTGAAAACCAAAATATTGTACTAAATAAAATAAAAACAAAAATAATAATAATAATAAAGATAAAAACAATAAAGATAAAGAAAAAGAACATGATGAACAAGTTCAAGATGAAGAGGAGAAAAAAAAAATACAACAGAAAGAAGAAAAACAAATGTTAAAATTAAGAATTTAAAAACAACAGCAACAATAAAATATAGATGTAGAGAAGGAGAAGAACAAGTAGGTATACCGTATAAGAATATAAACTATATAAAGTATAATAACAGAACAAATAGTAGTATGTATTTAGTAAAATGATTGATTATTAAAAAATACAGGAATATTTTATATAGATACATACATATATACATTAAATAGATTCATGTTTGTGTTTCGCGTTAATATTAAATGTTAATTACATTCGTTTTTTTTTGTTCTTGTATTTGGCAAAAAAATAAATAAATAAATTATATTAAAAAAAAAAAAAAAAAAAAGATAAGGAAAAAAAGAAGAGAAAAAAAAAAATAATTAAGAAATTTTATTTGTTTTTTCCATAAAAAAAATTTTTCTATTTATTAAAAATCTTAATTTAACGCACGTGTTTCCTGGCTATACATACATCTATGTACATTATTTACATAAACATCATGTATATATATATAATATATACAAAGAAATTTTTTAGTCATGTAGTGTTTATTGACTTTATATCACAATAAATAAATTGTGGGAAAAAAAAATGAATTATTAAAAATAATTATAAAAAAAAATAAAAAAAAAATTGAAAAACTAATGCGAACAAAAACAAGATTAAAATAAAGTTTGAAGAAAAAAAATAAAGTGATATTGAACTTTGAAGAATATCTATCATTTTGTTTTTTTTTTAGGATGCGATATTGAATATTCATATTAAGATTAGAATTGAAATATGTATATCTTAATATATATTTATAGATAAGTATATTATACATATCTTCAATTAATATCTTAAAAAAAATCAACTCTGCCACCACAGAACCGATTGCAGGAAAAGGAAAACTTAATATTTGTTTTTTTTTTTTTTAATAGGATTATATTTACAAATATTGATAGACAGCTAAAAGTGGTGTACGTCACTAGGTCTAAAAACAATATCTTTGTTGCAAATAAGTAGGTACATATTATATGACCATCGGAAAAACCATTACAACAAAAAAATACTCACCACAATTCAATAGAAGCAATAAAAATGTATAGCTATATATATATATATGTATATGAAATATGTATAGAGCTGCTGTATTATCTGTATATTTATACATTTTTATATATTATTATCTATAATATGTACATTTCATTAACAAAATTATATATTTTTAAAAAAAAGTTTTCACATAAAATAAATTTCATATTAGCAAAAAATGTCTTAAAAATAAAATCGTGTAAAAATGAGGACGAACGTAAAAATTTGTACGGCTAAAAAGTGTTCTATGAAAAAGTTGTTGCTCTTTAGTAGTGTAACAGCCTTTTCTTAATAACTTTTTTCATAATATTTTTCTGTTTCAAAATATTTGTAATAAAAGTAAAAATGGCCCTATATTAAAAGTGGCACTTATAGGACAGACGGATTTCTATCAAAACCTTTTTAATTCGAGTTAAATTGGTAATTGATATGTGTACGATTTTTTAAAATTTAAGAAGAACATTAACATCTTTCTTCAAAATGTCCCCCTAAATTTTCCTACCTATCCCCTATTATCTAAATTTCCTAATTCCAGTTTGCACAATTATCCTTCCAACATCCCTATCCTCAAAACCAAACTGTACATTTGTATTAAGAGTTCCATCCTAAAGTTTGGTTTTAAAAGGGGGGTTATTTTGGTAGGTTAATGTCCATCACTACCTTGAGGAAACACGTGCAATTCTTCTTGGTGACTTTCGAGTTTTCCACCAACCCTCGTCAAAAAAAAAAATAAAAAAAATATGAAATTTTAACGAATTCCGGTCAAATACACAAAGAGATATAGAAACAGACAGACAAATACCATTCCAAAAACACTTAATTCAGGTTTCAACTTAGGTTCCGATGAATTCAGAGATTTGAAATTTTTGGTGCCATCACAATACTTTACATGTATGCGATCGGTATTTGATTACAAACAATAAACAATTAAAATGGCATATATAATTTATATAAAAATATTTCTTTTTAATTAGAAAGTCAAAAACATTATAACCAAATTATTTACATATGTATGTATTCTATTAAAAAACAAAAAAAAAGCATGCCATCTAAAAAGATGATATTTACAAATATACGCTTAAAATTCAGGTCAAGCTAAATTGAAAGTATGTTATAAACTTATAAACTATTTTTTAATTGAAAAAGAAAAACAAAAAACCATATAAAAAATGATAACTGATTATTTTGCAAAGCATATTTCTTTAGGGTATATAATAGAAAGCAGAGTAAAATTCTAAAGATTGAGTATAGATTGGGCAAATGTAAATTTTCAAAAAGGTAAAAAAAAATTTTTTTTAAATGTTACATTGTTACACAGCAAAAATTAAATAAATATATAAAATACGTTAATGTCCTTAATTAAAAAACTGGGTAATTATGTCAATTATAATTTTTTAATATTTTTCTAGATATAGGTTAGATAGGATCATATAGAATGTTGTGCAAGAAAACATAAGCTCTTTTAAGATAAAAAAATCTTGTAAAGTCTAATGAATAAACTTATGAACTCTAAATTGACAACTATATTTAAAATGCTTTAATATATAAAATGTAAAATATGAAATAAAAATTGATAATATACAAAAGCTGTGGTGAATAATATAAAATAATCCATATCATTTAGAAAAAAACAAAGCACTATTTCAATACGCTGAAAATTACCGTTAATTAGACCTGATTTATAAATAAAAACGGTAATATAAGCATTGACGTTGACAATATAATTAAAAA
Organism: Poecilobothrus nobilitatus; assembly: GCA_947095535.1. Lineage (NCBI taxonomy): Eukaryota > Metazoa > Arthropoda > Insecta > Diptera > Dolichopodidae > Poecilobothrus > Poecilobothrus nobilitatus. Next base: position 33,797,176 of record OX352774.1, read on the forward strand.
GACGAAAACAATGTTGAATCGCTTTCAACCATGGAGAAATTCTTTCAAAATGTGGAGAAATTTAGTCACGAACAACTTACAATGGTATTCATTAATAAGTGTCCAATGGATCATAATGTGGAATAAATTGGTTAATACCATAAGTAACAGAAACATCTCGAAATCATTTCAAATCATAACTATTCAAGAAACAAGGCAGTATGTAAAACCATAGGTTTTAAAAGATGCACAATTTTAAAATATTTTTTATAAAAATTTCGAATTTTTCTTAAAATTTTTTATAAAAGAGAAATTTTGTGAAAAATTAAGAGACACACTTTTTTTACTTTTAAGGAAAAACTATATACTCGTAATTAAGAAAAGCTGTTAACACCTGTAAAAATATAATATTAGAGATAGAATATTTTGTTGAGGTAACTTATTATAATTCTCAAAGATCCCAAAAATTGTAACATACAGATTAAGAGCATTCCGAAGCATTTCAGATACGTAGTAAACGAAACCTCCCAATATTTGTTTTTCACATATCGGTAAATTTAAATTTTAAATACAAATACTAAATTACTTTAAAAAATAAATTGTGTAATCTTTATATTGATCTATCAAGCTGTTGAAAATTTAATATCTCCTTTGACATAAGATAAAAATAGCGTTGAGAACTTGATCAGGATCTTTTAAAACTTTGACGGGCTGTAACTCTGCAATGGGTGGGGTACATAAAAATGTTCTTTAACAACATTTAATTTTATAATGGGACCTATTCATGGGTAAAAATCCATTGCTTTAACTTAAATGCTGTAGAAGTTTATAAATACACGAATAAACAGACAAACTAACAGATACAGTAAAACTAAAAAGCTAATTTCTCAAAAAAATTTTAAAATATACAAAAAAAAATGGATTTGGTTGGGGAACACTCTTATAAAGCCTCGGTATATCAAAACAAGCATTAGATGCGGGAATAATAAATTATCTTAGCTGATGAACCATAAAAGCTTGAAGAAGTTTAAGTAAACGGCAAGTCAAATGATTAATTCTAGAAATTTATAAATAATCAAAACATAAAAAAAATTGAATAGTTTGACGAAACATTAAGGTAAAAAATTAGATTGATAAAAATCAAGAATTTTCCATTAAGGTAAAAAATTAGATTGATAAAAATCAAGAATCAAGGATCTGATTCAAAAATTCTATTTTTAATTTTCGAAAGAACCAAAAAAATAAATTTTCGTTGCTTTTTTATTCATAGATTTTCTTTTGAAATTTTAATTATAAGTACACACTATCAACATATTTTATATGGTAAAAAGAATGATTAAACATTCTAAATTTTACCCTTTTTACTTTCATTTTAGATTTTAGAGTAAATTTTCTTTTTTTTTTTGATATTATCGTGTCAACTAACGATTTTTTTTTTTAGAACATGGATGCAATAAAATTCAACTTTCGTTTATTACTTACAGATAACAACGAGGAAGAGTGCAGTAGAGTAGACTGTATCAACTCTGGGATACCCGTATGAACGTAATATGTATACTGGTTTTATAAAATTTTTATAAAATTTCAGATGTTTTAGTACCGATGTTAACTACCGAGATAAATTTATGTAAATCGTGCAGTTGTAAATTGTGAAGTTGTATGACAGCTACTCGAATTTATTGCACCAGCACAATCAAATTTTACAGAAGTTATTGTCCTAAAACTTGATCATTTTGACTTGATCAAGATTTCAGCCGCTTAGCTTCATAAACTTCCAAGAGATGCAAGAAGTCTGAACCTATGATTTAGGTTAACCAAATTTTACAGAATGCAATTCGACATCTTTTTAGAAAATTTTAGATACCTAGCTGCAATAGACTCGGAATTATTTTCTTATTTTAAAAAGAGAAGTTGTATGGCAGCTACCCGAATCTATCACTCCAGTACAGTCAAATTTTACAGATGTTGTTGGCCGACAACTCGACACTATTTTGCAAAATTTCAGAAACCTAGGTTCAATAGGTACTGAATTATTTCCAAATAAAAAAAAGTTGTATGGCAGTTACTCGAAATCGGCGGCCGAAAATGCTGCATTTAAATAGCAAAACGGACTCACAGACGGACTGACAGCCGGCCGGACATACAATCGGACGGACGTACATGGTTTAATCGACTCAAAATTTGATTCTGAGCCGATCCATACCTTTGATACTACATCTAGCTCGACTCCTTTAAGGTATCACAAACATAATGGCAAATTTATTACACTCTTGAACATAGTTCATACGGGTATAAATATTCAAATATAGTACAAGAATCAAAAAAAAAAAAAAATGACCAATCATAAATCTTCAGATGGAATAAAATTAATTTTAAGATCCTTATTTGAATTTAAGTTGTTAAGTTTTTTTTTCTTCTTATATAAAAATTCCAAATATAAAAATTCAAATCATTGTTAGTTAATCACTTTAATTTTATTCTTAAAATAAATATTTCACTAATTTTAAATCAATCAATCATCGAATACAAAATTTTTGGAAGTACTCATAAGGTTTTTAACCTGCGAATTAAATGATCTATATTAAATTCAAATGGTATATCAATTTGTCATGCTATCATCATTATCATTATCATCATTATCGTTATTATAACCACACTAACATTAATATTATCATCATCATCATTATCATAATCAACATCATTGTCATATCACCTGAATATCAATAACATTCACGGATGTTTTTTTTTCTTTTAATACCGGAAATTATATTCGCAATACCACCTGTCGAATTATTGCTATATATATATAATAAATTAAATAGGTACGAGTATGTGTTGAAAATTTACGACTTCGAATATCTTCATATTGATTATATGGATTATTTGAATTGAATCGAATCGTATAAAAATCGAAAAAAAAACAAAAAATATGGAATAAAAATCGAAAAAATAAAATTATATAATTTTTTTTTTTTTTTTTTTGAAGGAAGTTAAGTGTAAATACGAAATCGAATAGATATTTAAAATCTGATATTTTGTTTTGTATTGAATATAAAAAAAATACGAAAAAATTATGATCAAATCATTAAAAATTTAAAGAAAAAATTATCTTATGTATTATAATTCTCCATGTTAACAGATGTCAAATATGTTTTTCGTCTTTTCAATAAAACCATTAAAAAAACCTAACAATCTACGAAATTAAAAAAATAAATAAAATAATCTGTAGATAGATTAAGAATTGTTTAAATAAATTGAAAACTTCAATTTGTATTAAAAACAAAGATGTGACTTTGACATTTTTAAATACATAATTTAGATTGATTAAATTTATTTTGAAGGCATTTTGAAGGCCTAATTGACAAATTTAAAGTTTTTTTTTAGTTATTCCCCTGCCACATAAATGTGACATTGAAACTCAATTCACAGTCATTCCTTTCCAGGTGTGGCTGTAAACATCGTAAGGGGAAATTATTCTTACGACATCTGTGGGATTCGAAACCACACTCCCTTAGTGTGTACAGCGTATTTTATACAATCTTCCCACTAAGGCATCAAGGCCCTCTATTAGCCAAATTAAAATGTCTAATCAAAATGAACATCTACAATTTGAATTAGAATTTTAAAAGTTAATCAGGAAATTAAATTATATAAAAGTCAATCATTCATGATTGTAAATATTACAAATTTATGTAATATCATATTTCATATATATACTATATGTATACATAGTATATAAAATTTATTATATTATATAGTATTAAAACACTGTGTATGTTTATTTACTAATTGTGTTAAAACATTCATAAAATAAAATGTCATTAGCAGTACTGCTTCTCGCACTGCATAAGATAACGTCCCTGGTTGCAGATATTTACTTACATATACACAATAAAGTTAAAAACAAAATTAATCTTTATAGAATTAATGAGAAATGAATAAATATTAAAACGGATATGTATTCAAAAAGTAATAAAAATTTATATGAGGCCTATTTTAATGTTAAAATAAGGTAAAATACAAAACCAAAGGATTTTGGAGGCGTAAAATTTTCCAAAAGATAATAAAAACAGTTTAACAGACAAGAGCAGAGGTGTCTAAGTTACAGATATCTGAATATTAGTAATTTTCAATTTTTTATCCCTTGATAGCTCTTAAGCAGCGCTAGGTATAAAAGTTTTTCTGCCAAAAAACCAAATATAATACTGTTACATTTTTACAAAACAATTTGACTTATTGACGTTTCAGGACATATCAGGACAATTTCGAAACGGTTTGTTAAAATTAAAAAAAAAAAAATCGTTAATAAATTTGATTTTGAAAACTTTTTTACGCAACATTAAAGAGTCAGAACGCATAATGTAATAAAAATAAATACTATAAAAATGAAATAAAATTCAAAAAAAAAAATTAAAAATTAAATTTTTTAAAATTTTTTTATGATTTTCATATCATGATTTTTTTATTTAAAAATAAATAAAAAGAAGTTGTTTCGTCCTTTGTTCAGTCTGTTGGACTCCTCAGTAGGTACAAACTGAACATTTTACCTTCAAATCACAAACCATTTAAAATAAAAATTATAAAAATGGGTTGTGAGTGGAAACACTTCAGTTCAAACCACAATCAATTGGTTTATTGCAAATAAGAGTTTAAAGTTGCCTCTGATGAAATTCATTCATGTTATATAAAAAAAAAACTATAAATTTTTAAATAGATCCAATCCAATATCCTTACACCAGAGAAAGTAAAAAAAAACCACCTTTAACAAAGCTCTTAACGATCTTTATGAAAAATATGGTATATCCCCTGGCATTTAAAATCCTATATGGTCCAATTTTTCATACTAGAACGTTAATACTTCACCCACTCGGTTAAAGTAACTGTATAAATTAATATAAAAGGTAGAATTATACCATATTCAATGTAATGCATTAAGTAAAGGAGTTTTATAGATAGTTAAGAGAAAAAAAAAATTCTTTTTAAGAAAATTTTCCATGTTCTTCAAGCATTTCAGTATAATGAACAGAGTTTTCTCTAAAAATATTAATATTATATTCATAATCTTTTCTTAAACAAAAAAATAAAAACAATTAATGAAATACTTAAAGAATACAAAAAAAAAGCTCTGCTAGAGCACGTATTTTAATCCAAAAACTTTTTTTTTTTAAACACGTGCATATTTTATACCTTAATTTTTAATTAATAATAATAATTTTATTTTTTTTGTTTTTTTTTTTTTTATGTTCAGTCTTTATTACTTATAAAAATTTACATGAAAAATTTACCCCCCAAAAAGTCCAATGACTTTTATTTTAATTTTCAAAACAAAATAGCTATATATACACTTACATACATTTACATATATATATTTACAAATAAAAACTTACACTCTATAGTTAACATTTGAACAAAAATTCAACAACCAAAAAAAAAAAACAAAAAAAAATCTTTAATAAGTTCAATGTAATTTTACAAACAAATCTAAAAAAAAATATACTAAAATTTAATAAAAAAACACGTATGTACTTACATTACACTAACAAAAAAAACAAAAAAAAAAAGGAATAAAAAAAAAATAAATAGATAGTAAAAAAAAGATAATATGTATAGTTTGTATAAATTATATAACAGCACATGGGAAATATAACAATAATTTCGAGAAAGAAAAAAAAAATGGAGAAAACAAAAACACAATAATTAACCAAAAATGATTAAATAAAACAACAAAATTTGGCGCGTAAAAGGTAATTCACCTTCGAAAACAAAAAAAAAAAACATTTCGCGCGCTTTTTCACTCCTGTTTTTTCACCTTTTTCTTTTAATGTTTCTTTTTGTTTTCTTTTTTCTTTTTTTTTTTTTTTTTTGTTAGTTACAATGTTTCAGGGGGTTGTTATTCTCAAGTTCATAGAATTTTTTTTGTACTATGTATGATTTTTGTTTTTTTTTTTTTTGTTTAAAATTTTTTGAGGTGTTTAAACTAAAAGAGGGCCATATTAGTTGGGGTGAGGGACGTCTAAATAATTTATTAAAAGCTTTTCTTTTTTTTTTGGTAATTTTTTTTTTTTTTTTTTGTTTGTTGTTTAAGAAAAACTTGTTGAATCTTGAATCTAAAATTTGTCATCTTGTTGTATATTGTATTCTATGTAACTGGCGCTCATATATATTTTTTTTTTTTTTTTATTATCTAAAATTACGAAATTCAAAACAAAGTAATATTGTATATATATAATACATATAAATTTAAAACAAATATAAATTATAATCTGTAATCTGTCGGGCTACTACTACTCATCAGAATTAAGATTACAAAAATGAGATAATTTTTTTTTTTCTTTTTTTGGTTATAATAGTTAAAACTAAGTACAACTAACTACAGTCATAACTCAATGGAAAGATCATATATTTGAGATTATTTGATATGATTTATTGTTGTCTAAAAGATAGTTAAAAATTATAAGTAGTTAATTGTTAAAAAAGCTTACCAAATGATTATAATTATTATAGATTAATTAGAGTAATAATAAGGATTAAGACTTTTTTTTTTTTTTTTGATGATCAGAAAATGAATTTATCATAATAAAAAAAATTTTCATTGCGTACAAAAACATACATAATGATTGGATATATGATGAGATTTAAAAATAGAATTATGGGGATCTCATTTTAGGTACATATAGAAATTAACGATTAGAAAATGTAACTGCTTTAAGTAAAAAAAAAATTTTTAATAAATACTGATGAAGAATAAAGAAAATAAAAGTAATGGAAAGAGCCAATATTAGTTAAGACTTTTTCTTCTTAAAGCAGTTACATTTCCTTAGTTTTAGTAACAACATCTAAATAAAAAACAACATTTATCATGAGTCATGACAATTCTGTAATTTTTGCCATGACAAAACTGTGATTACCTTACCCTTAAATTTAAAATTATTCTAAAAATTGCATTGATGAAAAACATATCTATATGTATATCCAAATAGAAAAGACTAGCTTACACTACAACAAAAGAAGAGGTTAAAATAAAAATATTTAGTATATTAAGAATTATTTATATAACTGGTATATTAAAAACCACCATAATAGGAATACTAACACCATTATAGGTTTTAAAATTTATCGAAAAAAGAATTTGTTAAGAAATATTAACTTTTTTTGTAATTTTACTTTGAATTAATAACGCAGACGATCTCTACAGACTTTATACTAGGTAGCACTTTTTCGATTATACACTTTATATTCTATATGCTTAATTTTACCACACTTCATATGATATGCGCTACAACTTTGACAACCGATACCCTCCAATACATGTATTTATTTATTTATTTATTTATATTAATATTATATACATAAATGTAATGCAATATTATTGAAATATCGGCTACCAAGGCCATTATAGGTTTTTATGCTATTATTAAATTATATAGTAATATTATTTATTTTGTTTATATTATATACTATATATATTTACATTATATTTGGTCGTAAGGGGGGTATGTCAAGAAAAAAACACTTACGACCTGTGCAGAGATCAAACCCACACTCCTTCAGTTAATACGCCACACGCCTAACCACTAGGCTACCGAAGCCCCCAGCCCCTCCAATACATGAATTAATGATAATAATCACTACTCTAACATAAATTGCATACTTTTAGGAAAATGAGAATTAATTTTTTTTTGTTTTGTTAATTATAATAAAAATTTAAACTCTTTTATTTATTTATTTATTAATTTACATATTTAATTTATATTTATTTTTAGAAAATAATTAAAAAAACATGATAATAATTTTAACAAAATACTGTCATGTTTTTTAATTGTTTGGTGAAAATTGACCCAACCGAATGGTAAGATGTAAAGTACAGATATAATCGCTATTTTCCTTATAATAGTTAGAAAAAAAATTATTTCATAGTTTTATGCAAAATTTTTAGATAATTTCAGTTAATTTCAGAATTAAATTAAATTTAATAGAATGACTATAAATAAAAATATATAATATATAAGTACATATATATTTACATTAGATAATTTTTAACAGATAATTAATTTACTATAGCATTTATAATCATGTTAGTAATAATAATATGTCAGTTACAATTATTTTAGTAGGAAAGTAAATGAAAAATAATTAAAAATTATTTTCTTTTTTGTTTTTATTTCTTTATTTTGTTTTTTTTTCCCCCTTTTTTTTGTTATTTTAATTATAATTCTTGTTTAAGTTTAAATACTCAATTTAAATGTTAAGGTTAACTTAAATAGAGCTATTTTTTATTGGTTTTTGTTTTGTTTTTTTTTTTTTTTGGGAAAAAACATTTTTATTTTTGCAACCTTGAGTTAGTGTATTACTACTAAGTAGATATAGTTACATATTTAGTTACGATATTTTGCAAAAAAAAAAAGTTTTATAACTATCATTTTATAATCGCCTGTTTCTTTACTTAACACAGTATAGAACAAAATTCCAACTAGCAATTAGTTATTATTATTATTTAAATTTATGACAGAAATGTTTGATAATCTTTGTATTTGAATCTTTCAGAACTATAATAGAAGGTTATCAGAGTATTTAAAGAATGACAGAGTGGATTCCTAAATTTTGTTTTTTTTTTAACATAAATATGTTTAAAAATTAGCCTAATTATAATTTTTATTGATTTTTTGTTTCTTGGCTTAATTTAAGAATATTACAATTATATATTTTGGCCAACTAATTGATTTATTTTAATATACCCGTAAGAACGTAGTTCTTAGACTTTAATAAATTTATTTTTGTGACACCTTAAAAGAGACATGATAGATAGATATCAGAAATCGTACATCCGCCCATTGGCAACACTGCAACTTCAAAATAAAGGAGCTAGGATTCTGAAATCAATTTTATAAAATTTTTAATTTCAATATCGAAATTCAACAAGGTCGTCCGGCGAGTTGTCGTAGCTGCCAAACAACTTTTTTCTTTATCTGTAAATAGATCAGTGTCTATTAAAGATATATAACTGAAATTTTGTGAAGAGAAATCAAGTTTCTAAATATCAGTATTAACAATTTCTGTTAAATATGGCTGCTCTAGCCTAACAGATTCGAGTAGCTACCATACAACTTCTCTTTTTATATGAAAATAATTTAGTGTCTATTCAAATTAGGTGTTTAAAAATTTTGTAAAAGATGATTAAATTTTTTGGTCATTTTAGAACAGCATGACTTATGTTCGTACCTTTACCCAATTTTTTAATCCCACATTACGATTATAAACTAAATTCATTAACAAGATTTTAAAATGAATTAAAAGTGCCTTCTCAAATATAAAATTTTATCAAGAATATGATAATTTTCCTATATACTTTTGATCTTTGATATTTATCTCTTTTTTTACCAACACTCTTTTAAACAATACATAAAATCATGTTTCAGAATTACTTAGTTATTTAGTAATGGTATCACAAATTCTTTTTTCATAAAATTTAATATAAGATAGAACTGACTAACCGCAGAAAAATCTGTCAAAACAATGAACGAAAACTGTTCTTTTCATATAATCATTACAATTTGAAACAGTTGAAAAAATGAAAGTGATTTTCGGGAAATATACCCCTTCTGAATATATTTTTGCAAAATTTATTAATTACTTAATTTTCTGTTTCTATTATTTAAAAGTAACTATGTATATGAAATGTATGAGAGTTCTTCCTTATTTTTTCATTTTTAACATAATATTTTGTCCATCACTGTAATATTATGACAGTAACAACTCTATATTTAATAATAAAATATTAAAAGCTTATCGAATATGGTTAATACTAGTTATATTAAGGTATTAATGTATGTACATATATATATATATATATATATATATGCGTATGGTATACAATGTAAGTATGTAAATATACTTATAATAAAAAGTGTGTTCACTATTTAAATTATAATATGTATAATACAGAATTTTTGGCGAATTCTATTTTTTTTTTTTATTGCTATTTTTGATCTTTTATTTTTTTTTTTTTAAACTTTTATTTTGACTTACCTTGAATTTTAAAATTCTTTTTTTTTTTTTTTTTGTTTTTTGTCTTTTTTATTGTTAGTTTTTTTTTTTTTTTTTTTGTGGGTTATTGGCTTCTGATGGGGTTGATAATTCAAGGTCAATAATTTATTTATAATGCGTATAATATTATATATTTTGAATATAGTATAGTATAAATAAAGGTGCGTAATATTAATTGTACTTACATAGCTAAATACATTTTCTTTTTTATTAAATATATTTATATATATATATGTACATAATATGTCAATGAACTCATATACTATATTAAATTTCATTAAAAAAAATTATTGTTATTACATATGCACATATATACGCATGAATTTATGTATGCGTACTCGTAGTTTAAAATGTTTATCATTAAATATCTAAAGAATTATTTTAGAACATGTATAATAATTCTTACTTTTTATTTCTTATATATATTTTAAATTTTAGTTAATTTTTTTCTTTTTTTCAATTTAATTTTTTATACATAAAATTATTTTTATTACAACATGTACTTGATTTGTCATTTTTCTTTTTTTTTTTTTTTTTTTTAAATATTAAAATTAATTTAGTCCAAAAATAAAATATAATAAGAATTAGAATATAATAATAAAATTTTATCATGTTTAGTTTTTAATGGATTGTTTAAAATTATAAAGAAAAAAAAAATATTTTTACATACATAAGTACATATATAATATATAAGTTTTAGTTTATTAGTAGGTATAATATGTTTATCTATAAAAACCAAAAAAAAAAAAACAATAAAATACTAAAGATAAAATAATTTAAATATCATTTTTTTTTTTTGCTTTAAATTTTATTACGTATTAAAATTCAAAAGAAAGCATCAATGAAATTAAAAGAAAATTGTTCTCAGTCTCTTAATTATTCAAAAAAAAAATAAAAATATATTAATAAAAAAATTTCCAATTTATTTATTTCTTCAAATAATGCACCTTTCTGTTAAAAAAACATAAAAATTTATGTTTTTCAAAAAATGTATCTGCTTGAAAAATTTTTTTTGGAGTACTTCCGGTTTTTATTTTTCTTCAGTGATTTTTTTTTATCGAATATCTCTATATTTTTTTATTAAAAATTCTAATTTTTATAGCGTATGGTAACAATGAACGATATAGGGTCAAAGCTCCCAACGATTTCCCATGAGTCCATATGAGACTTCTAACTCATTAAAAAAGCCAAAAGTCTCATGGAATTTTAGTGATCCATTAAACTAAGCCAAAAATCTAATGGGTATTTGACTCACCTTAATGGATACGCTCTTTTTTGCATTCTACTATAAAATTCCTCCTAATTCAAAATATTGCATATATATACATACATATCTATAATTTCGGAATATATACAATATTTCGGAAAAGCGATAACCATGATTTTCTAATCAACTATAAAATGACATAAAAACAGAAAATGTTTTTATTTAAAAATATCACAATTAATATTATTATCTTTTATGCGCTTTTTTTCAGAATATACCTACATATATATGTATATATTATGTGTATATGAGAGATTCTGAATTTAGCGAGATTTTATAGTTATTCAAGGTTGTCACAATAAAATCAGGATTGTCACTTTTCCGGAATATATGTGTATATATGAATAGTTATACATATACGCGAAATTCGTAATTATATTTTTCAGATTCCGATTTTGCAGCCAAATCTAAAATCATTCCTAAATTTTTTTTTTTTTACATATGTATAGGTTATAATATATTGCAACATTAAAAAATTTTAAATCCCCCAAACTCCCGCTAAAAAATTGAAACCCTAATTTTATAACGAACTCTAAAATCCTTCAAAATTATTTTGTTTATGTACTTTAGCCGCCACTGTTTTAAATTCTTTGATATTCATATATATGTATATGTATAGTAACTGGAAGAGTAAGCTGAGGCCCTCATAACAAAAATACTTACATTCGTATGAGTCTTTGTAACGGTACATAGAAGCGTAGTTAAGTAGAAAACACTCTGTATATGTATTGTATATGATTTTTGCCAGTTGGGTACCATATTCCAAAAAAAAAAAATTCCATTTCGAAAATACCATTTACATAATTCCAAAAAAAAAAAATTCCAAAATTCAAAATTTAATGGGAAGCATTTTAAATAGCACCGCTATTAACACCCGCTGAACAAATTATTGGACTCTATGATTTTGTAACCAACTGTTAAATCGCTTCTAACATCTTTTCAAATACACATTTCAACAACAAGCCATTTAAAATGGTGGGGGCTACCATCCCCAAACCGCCCTAAACAAATTTTGGAGCCTGATTTTGTAATGAACAACAAAATCTCACTTATTTCTATTTTTTACATACATATTTCAACAACTATATATTGAATAAATAGAGGGCTGCGTCCCCAAACCCCCACTAAACAAATTTTTGAAACCCTGATTTTGTTACCAACTATAAATAATCTATCCTAATTTAGAATCTCACATATACATATATAAAAATATTCTGGAAAAAGCATATAACTGTGATTTTAAATTCAACTTTAAAATTCCTCCTAATTCAGAATCTCACTTATTTACATTTATAAGTCATATATTCTGTAAAAGGCGTGTAGTTCTGATTTTGTAACTAACTTTAAAATTCATTTTCACACAGTACATAGACTCCTGCTCTCACTAATCAAATTTTTAAAGTTTGAAGTTTGAAAGCTTGCTAACAAACTTTGTTGTCAATCACAAAGAATATACGAGTATATTATGTATTTCATTTTGTGGACTTTTTTTTCAATATTTTGGAATTTTGTTATTTGGAATTTTTTTCTTTGGAATTTTTTTTTTGGAATTATTTTTTTTCATTGTTTGGAATTTCATTTTGGAATATTTCACTTTGGAATATTTCACTTTGGAATATTTCACTTTGGAATATTTTTTTTTTGGAATTAGGATACCATCGCGATTTTTGCATATATGTACATACATATATGGTTATATGTACGTATATGATTTAGTATATGATATTAGCCATAACATTACAAATTATTCCATTCAATTTATTCGTAATAAATCTCATACAATTTATTCTAAAACTATAATAATCAGAAAAAATTAATTTTATCTATATAAACCCTATATAATAAATCACAATATTATCACAATATACCAGTATATAACCAGAATCAAAAACAAAAAAAAAAACATTTTTAATATTTAATTGTTATTATAATTCCCCTCAAATAAACAAAACGAGTACTATCACCGATCCCATTAAAAATTACAGTATCTCAAGTAGTTCTTCCTGTCATAATAAAAAAAAAAATAAAATAAAATAGTTTCTTTCCTTCCTATAACCATCTTGTAATAATTTCTTTAATCTTATCTTTAAAAAAAAAAAAATTTTATTTCCAGACTGACAACTCTTCAAAAAATTACATATTCTATGGTATATACCTATATATGTATGTATGTATATAGCAATATTCTCTTAGAAATTCATCATCATTTAATTATTTAACTCATCCATTTAAATCAGTTTAAAACGTATATCAATTTCAAATTCTTATTCTTTTCAATAAAAAAAAAAAAATTAAATAAAAATTATATTCAATTCAAGAAATTTTTTATGTTTTTATTTATTTGATCGTTTTTTTTTATTTATTTGTTTGTTTTGTTTGTTTTTCTCTTCTTAATATTTGTATATTATATTATATTATATATATATATATATACATATATACTTTCCTCTTCCTTCAATCATTTTTGTTTTTTTTTATATTTCATTCATTCATTTTTTTTCTTTCTTCTATTTTTTTTTTTTTTTTTACTACCATACAAATAAATAAAATTTAAATATAAAAAAAAAAGTATGAAATTATTTAATTTTTATGTTCTTTATTTTTTGTTTTTTTTTTGTACAATTTCTTTATTTGTATTTCCTGAACGCCAAACATCCGGAGAAGACGATTTTAATTTGATAATAATAAAAATAATATTAAAAAAAAAAAAAAAAAAAAACAGAAAAAAACAGATTAATAAAAAAAAGGAAATAAAATAAAATGTATCTTAAAAAATCCATATATAAATCCAGGGGGAATAAAATGAACAAACAAACAAATCAAACACGTCTACAAATGAACAATAAAATAAAACAAAACTCCTCAATAATATGACAATTATATTACGATTACTGCAGTTTAGAACTACTTATATACAAATTCAAAACTGACTTAAAAAAAAAAAAAAAAAAAAAAGCTACAATAAAAACTGGAATGATTCATTCAATCAACCGTCTTGTCTTTACGTTAAACCAACGTAAGAACAGAAATGAAAAAAGAAATGGAGAAAGAGTGAAAAAGAAAAAATAATAAAAGCAGTTACCAAAAACTGTATAGGTACCACTTTATTAAATGATCCAGATTTCTTTTTTTTTTTATAGGAATTTTTTTTTTTTTTTTTTTTTTGCGAATAAAAAAAAAAACAAAGAAAAAAATAAAATTAAAAAAGTAGATTGTATCTTTAAATAGAAACTGTTATAGATACTCAATAAAAGTGATATTATCTAGTATCTCATTTTTTTTTTTTTTTTATTATTTTCTATTTTATTTTGTGTTTTTTCTGGTACTTTTTTATATTTTTTTAAAATATTAATGGAATTTCAGGAATAGTGATTCTCAAACTTAGTAATTAAATAGTTTAACATACTTTTACTCTAATTCAAAAATTAAAGAAAAAAATAAAATTATGAAAAAAAATATTTAAAAGTTAATTTTAAGGTATTAGTTTTCTATCGCTTTGACTTAATAATTTTTTTTTTAAGTATATCAATTAAGAGTTCTTTTAATTTCAATTTTCATATTATGACGAATGATCGGAATTAGACTAAAACCTTTCGAATGTTTGTGAATTCAGATTGTCATATTGTAACGTCTTTATCATTTGTGAACTTTTTTTTCATTTATTTTGTGTTTTGTTCTTTTTATTTTTCTCCAAATCAATGATTTTCTTTAAATTTTAAATATTTAAAAATCTTATTAAAAAAAATTTAGAAAATATTTTAATTTATAAAAAAGTAATGATGAAGCTTGCATTAGATTTTTTTTTTAGCCTCAAATGAAAGAATATAACAAATATGTATAACCTCTAAAAAATTGGATCAAGAATTTTTTATTAATGTAATACTGAATCTTTCTTTTGATCCTAATTCTGATAAATTAATTTCTTTTAATTAATTTCATATTAATGTTATTTAAGGTTTTTTATTCTTTTTTTGAGGACCTCGGTGCTCTATAACAGATAAGAGCGTATGAAATACGCTTCAATCATCGAAGGAGTGCATGGGTTCGAATCTCACTTATATCGGAAAAATAATTTCTCCTTGCGACATTTAGAGCTGGAAAGGAAAAATTGTGTAATTTCGTTGTCACATTTATATGTCCCTTTTTGTTCTTTTTTTGATTTTTAATATTATTTGTAATAATCTTTTTATATTATGGCTTCGATTTTCATTAGTATTTTCGAAACAAAAAAAAAACCCAATTTTGAAATTAAAAATTGCATGCATCAATCAAGTAAATTTGGTTCATAAGAGAACCATTAACTTGAGTCATAATTTTTTTTTTTATCCTTAATAAAAAAGATTTAATATTTTCTAATAAGAACAAATAATCCAAAATGGTACGTATAGTCAAAAGACAAGACAAAATGAAGTACAAAATAATTTCTAATAGGGATATGAATCAGGGCATAATTTTCAAACAAAAACAACATTATAACTATTTTTTTTTGTATATTTTTTCCTAAATATGTAAATGTTTTCATTTTTTTAATTTTAACAAATAACAAATCATTATAATATTTTTGACTCATTATTTTAAATGAATCATAACGTATATTGACTGAAACACAAAACACATAACACACAAAAACAAAAGAAATATAAATATAAATCCTTAAATGTCTAATTCATACAAAAATAAAAAGAAAAGGCGTAATTTTTGTGTTAAAGAATTAAATTAAAGTTTTCGTGGAAAATTTTTTTTTTTTTTTTGTTGTTCTTTTGATTCACCGACTCATTTTCAAATTTCACAACATTACTTAATGAATTTTGAAAAGAAATTCACAGTTTGAGAACATATTGTTAAATATATGTATATTATACATGTAAATACAACGAATGTATGTATGTATCTAATATAAGGGCTTATTATAATTTTTTTTATTTATATATGCGTGTATTAGTTTTAGTTGATTGATAACGTGAATTACTTAGTTTTACTTTTTAATTGACAAAAGCAACCAAAAAGGAATTAATGAAAAAGACACGGTTTTGTCATAAGTACAATTTCCTTAAAATTTAATTAATGCGCATATACAAAATTATAAATAAAAAATGAAAATTGAATTGTTTTTGATTTCCCACATCAAATCACATTAAAATGAAAAAAAAAAAAATATTTTAAAGGAAAACTTTGGACAAAGGTATAATGTTATAATTTTTAATAGATGTATAAAAATTCTTGACCCGCTTAATATGGTGACGTTTTATCCTGTTGCTTTTTCTAAATCAATTTGCACAGATATAATTCTTCAGCTTACGCAGAATATTGACTCAGGATACTCATCACCCATGGATGACTTTTTCGTAGTAGGCCTGAACCGAAATGTAAAAGTTAAAAAGAAAATGTTGATATTTTCTTTGGAATTTTTGCAAATTATACGAATCAAAAAAAAAACGAAACATATGATAGTAAAGTATTCCAATATTTAAAGACTTTAACTATGTATGCATATATATAATATAACTATTACATCTATATATATTTTAGAGTTCTAGTTCGAAGCATCTATTCACTATTTATTAAAGGAAATTATAGCTACTCTACAATGCCTACAGTAAAACGATAAAATTTTTAGCAAAATACTTTTAATTGCTACTTGCTTAAAGTGCTACTTAAAAATATTAAAAAACGGGCCCAAGACAAGATTTAAAAATTCAATTCAAGTTGTGGCTAAATGTAAGTTTTTGCACAGACTTATCTGACTCATGGCGTAAGAGTTAAGTCACCAACCTTTCAATCGGAGAGTCTTGGGTTCAAACCCCGGTCAGGTCATATAAATAAAAAATATAAATAGTGATTTCATATCGTAATAATGTATATTGTTTAATTAATACTAATAATAATAATAATAATAATAGCTGCTACAGTGGAGCTATCTTTGGTTATATCATGCAGGAAGATATTATACTACTACACGCTCTAATCCACTGATGGCCCTGACTCTGTAGTAAAATGATAATAATATTAATAAGAACCACTAATACCAATAATTATAGCTGCTACAGCGACAGTGGGGATTGCCTTCAATAATTACCTCAAACAGTAAGGTATTATATACTACTGAATGGGTAAGGTATTATATACTCTGTTGTAACGGTTATATAGTCACTGTTAGCAAAATAGTAATAAGGAAACTTCATTGTTTCCTTACAGTCGGACATCCAATTCAAGGTTTCCACATGCATTTCCTATCCTTTCCTATCCCTACTCCCTAGCCAATATACTGCGTTAGTAGATAAGGGTTTCATCCCATTATATTGCCTAAAAGGCGAGGTGGGTTTAGTCAGTAAGAATCTGACACCACCAAATGGAAATTCTTGATGTCTTTGGAGGATTCCCCCTTCTTTAGAAAAAACAAAAATTAAATTAGGGAAGAATTTCAAAAAAACATTCATCAAGTCATTAGCATACAAATCATATAACTCCAAACTATATAACAGTCATTTAGCTAGTACAGCTTCCTTCAATTACCCTATGCAGGAAAGTTCAATATACTTCATGTTATGTAACTGTCGAAGACTTTGTAATTAGAAAAATAAGAATAATATTAGGCGAATTCATTGTTCCCTCACAGTTCCACTGTCTATTTTTCAGCACCCTTGTGCTATTCTGTAATATTCCTACTCCCTAGCCAATATCCTGCGTTAGTAATTAAAGGTTTCTTCCCATTATATTCAAATGGATTTAGTCAACAAGAGTTTGACACTACATCAAGAGGGTATTCTTGTTATGTTTGGAAGATTTCCACATCTCTTAGGCCAACAAAAAAAGAAAATAAATATATGGACATTCGATATGATTATGTATATGGAAGTATAATATATGTACATACAAAATCACAATCCTATTACTGTAAACAGTCATAATAAAATCATTTGAAAAATGCTGTCATTTGAAATTAATGGCTATTTTAGATTGGGGCTATTAATTTTTTCTAAAACTTGTAAAATTTGGGTTAATTCATAGTAGGTTCTGTTTTCTGCTCTACACTAATAAAATAATATATCTACAATTATTACATACACACATACATGTACATACATCATAAGTCATAACTACTTCATTACAAATAGAATCCAAACGATTTTTAAATCAATTTGTAACAATGTGCGAAAAATACAAAATAAAAAGTGCTAATAAATAAATAATTTACTAAATAACCCTCTACCCCTATTTTAATTTTGTTTTTCTATTTTTAATAGAAACATATGTACATACATACATATGTATATTTTCAGTATATTATACCTATGTTATACCTATACCTACATATATTTTTCTATTGTTTTTTTTTATTTATTATTTCTATTTTGATCTCTTTTTTATTTATTTTCGTTTTTTTTTTAATTTTATAATTTTTTAATTTATTAAAAATACGTTAATTTCTTATTTTATATTTTAATTTTTAGTTTTGAATTTAATGTCATTTCTAATACATAAAAAGAAACCATATATACATATTATGTAATTATTAAAAAATAATCTCTTATGCCTTATGTGTAGTGTTTGTTTTTTACTGTGAAATTAGTAATAGAATAATAGTGAAAATTGTAGTAGTAGTGGTGATAGTGGTATATAGTAAAGTAATAAATATATAGTTTTAAAAAATGCTTTAGTAGTTGTAAAATAAATATATATATATATGCGATCATATATTACAGCTACCCAAATACAAAAATGTTAGGTTCTATTATTATTGTTCTTGTTTTTATTTTTTCGAGGTCAAACAACCTAACAGGCTAATGACATTTTAAATTTGTTAAAAAAAATTCAAGGACATTTTTAAAAAAAAAAACGAAAACAAAATCAACAAAAAAAAACAAAGAAAAAAAAAAAATTTATTTTTCAACTAAGCCGGCAAAAGGTGGCAAGTTTTTTTTTCTTTTTTTTGTTTTTATGTTTCAATTCGTTTTTTTTTTTGTTTTGTAGATTTTTTGGGACCGGCGACTGCTTTTTAATTAGTTGTATAATATTATTATTATTATTATTATCAGATTCAGGGGTAAAATTTTTTAGTTTTCTTTTTTGCTTATTTTATTTTTTTCATTCAGAATTTTTTTTTTTTTTAACCATGATAATTTTTATTCAAAGTATATGTATTGTAAATGAAAAAAAAACACGAAATTTATGAAAATTTGTTAGGAAAGTAAAAATTAATTTATTATTATATAGTTATATATAGATAAGTTAAAATATGTATTTATATTTTTATAGATTGAAATTTTAACTAACGTTACTCTTTAATGATCCGGTTTTGTTTTTATTTAAACAAATAGAAATGTTTAGATTTAATTTAAAAGATAAATATACATACATACATACATACATAAGTAAACTAACAAATAATATACACATGTATGTACAAGTGTATGCACTTCAAAATAAACTTACAGAAATATAATTTTATACACAAGATGTTAAATAGTGCAGGTGGTGGGAAAAAAAACCTGAATATTAACATAGTTCTTATGTGACATACCTTCAAAAAACCGCAGACCTTTAAACAGAACATCGACGCATAGTTCTTATGTCACAGATCAGACAAAAAGATTTGATCTCAAATTCCTTTCACGTTATAATAAAATAAATATTAAAAATATAATATATAAAATAAATGAGACTTGACCCACATGCCTAAAAGACAAATAATCCATAAAATATATCCGCTAGCATGTATTTATAAATGCTAGAAATAAAGTGGTGTGATAAAGTGAAAAAAACTAAAATTGAATGGCATTTCAATGAATTCAAAAAACAAAAAAGAAGGCAGAATGTAGGGTTTATTGTGTCATAAACCATTTGCATATGACCAATCAAATTTTGTAGAGGTAGATGGCAAAAAATTTAACTTTTATTTAAAATTTTATGAAAATTTTAAATACCTATAGTCTTATATACCTAGCATTATTCTGAAATAAAACAGAAAGTTGTATGGCAGTTATTTGAATCCGCCGCCCGAACTTGTTCAATTTGAATGGCAAAACTAGCGTTTACATTTAAAAATGTAATGTTCAGAACTATTTTGTTTCATTATTTTTTGAGTTATAGTGCTAATGTACAGACGCACATAGCTAAATTGACTCAGAATTTAATCCTGAGCAAGGATATATAATACATTATACTTTTCCAATGTGTCAAGGCACTTATTGAATGATCAAATTAAAAAAGCTTATTTGTGATAGGTGAATATGAAAAAAAAATTGTTACATGAATGGATGATAAAAATATCTTATGTGACAATGACTCAGGTTCCCAATCTGTTGTAGATTTTTACTGAATAACAAAACCTTCCAAATTTTTTTACATTATTTGCCATTTATATCTTAAATTAAATATAATCTCTAATAAATATATCTAAATAAATACACCTTATATATAAATATACCTCGGTTAACCTTTTTCTAGCACATTTTCAAAAAATTTTGAAAAAATGTGTTTATTATTTTCACTCTGTCCGTCTGTTCGTCCGTCCGTCTGGGTGTTTACAAAACTTCTACACCGTTTGAAATAAAGCAATGAAATTTTAATTACAGATAGGCATCGGCAAAAAAACTAATTTTGTTAACTTTTTTCGGTAGCCTTATCCGTTACGAAGCTACAGTCCTACAAAGTTCAAAAAAGCCCTATTTTTAAACTGTTATAACACAGGTTCTATAAGGCATATTTTCAATTTGAAACCAGCCAAAAGACAATTGGTTTTATAAACTTTATAAATATATATAAAATAAATATGCGGCTTTGTCATGCGGTATTTTAATATACCGTTATGTGAAAGAGAATTTTTGCAAAAATTTGGACTGCTATCTTTTCAAAGGTTTAACGTAGAAGTTTGAAATTTTGACAGCAGTTAGATTTTTCGTATATCAATATGAGTTATTTCAAAAAATATCGCTCCCCGTTTGTGTCGCTCCCCGTTTAGGAGCTGTAAGGGGTCAAAAACTAAAAATTCTCTATTTTTAAACACATGTAACTTGGGCATCGATCCATATTTTTTACGAACTAATATACAAAAATTAAAACTCCAACATTATATTTTTGTTTCTGTTAATAACTTTTCTTAATAATATAGGGTTACCTTATAATTAACGAAAGTGTGATTTCATTTTTTAAAATTTTTTCTTACAAAAAAAAAAAAATCGCGCAAATTTATTATACCCGTACGATAAGCATCAGGTATTATAAAATCTTCTTTTTTCAATATATCTCACTCTAGGCTTATTATGGAATATTTTTTAATTTTGGAAATGTGCTTTTTTAAAAACCCTTGGTTTTTTCCATTACTTATTTTTTTTTTAATTTGTATATGTATATAGAAATGAAAATCAATATCTTAAAAACATAAACTTTTTAAATGTATTTGAAAACATTTTGGTTTATTAATTTAGATTAATATTACCTCACATATCACATCACACATATGTATATAGGATAATGCAATGTCCTCCCAATTAAAAACACTTTCTTCCTTGCACTGTACAGGATTTGAACCCACACTCTCTCGGTTAATAAACCAATTGTAGTACTTAACCATTTGGCCATCGTGATCCTGTTCGAAAAACAATGTTTTTTTTTTTATTTATCTTTTAATTACATTGTTATTACATTGCCTAGCCTACAAAAAGTTTAGAAAAACAGCATTTCTCTTTTTCTTTTTTTAATAACATTTAAATTATCTCTAGTAATTTTTATGTTAGTTTTTTGCTATAATTAATTTTTATAAGATATTTATATTTTAAGTGGTAAGTACATATTTTCTTTTGTATATTGAAGAAATGTAAGTGTTAAAAACAATATTATTTCTGTATTTTATAATAAAAGCTACTTAATCTACCCTAGCCTACTTAACGTAACTTAATTTACGTAGCCTAATTTTAAAACCTGATACAAAAACTTGCTTTTGGCATCTTATTATTGAGTGCTATCTAACCACCAATATTCTCTTATTATTCCTTTATCTTCATCCGGAATCGACATGTCATATTTTAAGTTTTCTCCATTAATAATGTGCGGACTATATTTTATAGATTTACATGTAGCCCGCCTATTAAAGTGATATAACAGGAGGACATGATTATGGCTCGAAAAATTTATTTTTTATTTATTTATTTATATTATTATTACATACATAAATGTAATGCAATATTATTGAACCATCGGCTACTAACGCCATTATAAGTTTTTATACTATTATTAAATTATATACATACTATTTATTTACACTTACGACCTGTGCAGGGATCGAACCCACAGTACTTCGATTAATACACCACACTTCTACCCACTAGGTTACCGAAACTCCCTGGCTCGAAAAACAATCCACATTAATGAATTAATAAATTTTCAAAATTGCATACTTTAAGGAACTCACAGTAGAAAATAACGAAATTATTTTAATAAAGAACCGTAACATTCTTATTGTGATAATAATTATAATTTATTTTTTTATTTATCTTTTTAGTATATTTTTTTTTTCCTTCATTATAAATTTTTTTTTTTTATAACAATAAGTGTCAGTTTAAGGGTTAATGTTATATTTAAGCCGCTATTCTTTTTCCACTACAAAAATTTCTATATTTATTGTGATTAGTGATTACTATTTCTGCAAATTGAAATAATTTACTGGTAAATAAATATGAAAGTCGGATTAATTTAAAAAAAAAAAAAAAAAAAAATCAAATTTAACTTAAATACATTTTACTCATCCATATATTGTATACATATTTGAATCATTATGAAAGAATATTTTTGAAGATTATAGTAATGTTTTAGATTATGGAAAAAAAAAGGTTTAAGTGAAGAAGACCTTTTAAAGTGCTCGATTAGAAATCTTCAAAAAAAAAAATGTTTTTATAAAAAAAAAACACAACAACAAGTTGTTTAAATAACTAAATTCAAAATAATAAACAAACAAAAAAAAAATTTCGATAAAAGAAATGTTATTGTTTTTATATACCCAAAATGAATTAAAAAGGGTAAGAGGTCTTCTTTTTTTCTTTTTTTTTTTTATGTTTTGGCAATTTTTATTGTGTTTATGTTTTGTTTTTGCTTTATTTAGGTTTTTGTTTTTATAATATGAAAAATGGAAAAAAAAAAAAAAATGTAAAAAATACAATGGTTGATGATCTTGAATTTTTTTATACGACCATGAACCATAAATTGAATTTGCGACAACGACAACGACAACGTCAACGCCAACGACAACAATAATTTTATTATGATGATGTCTAATAATAGAACTTTTTTTTTTCCTATAAAACATTAAAAAAACATAGGTATTTATTTACATTTAATTGGAATTTATATATTATATGTATATATATAAATATATAAGTACACATATTAATGTGTGTATAGTCATTGTATTATAATGTATACATAAAAAATTATATAATGGTATCATTAATAAAATTGAAATTAGATAAGTGCTTCCTTGAAATGTGTCTGCGTTTTTTTTTTTTTTATTTTCTATATATGTTTAATATCTGTGTTAGATGATTAGATTTTTTGATGATGATGGTTTATTGTCTGGCAATTAAACCAAAAAAATACAAAACACAAAAAACGAAAAAAAAAAAAACAAAAACGACAAAAATTTTTACATATTTTTGACATATTATACAACATACAATGTATATATACTGTCTGCGGATTTAATTAAAACATTTATGATTTTTTTTTTTTTTTTGTAAATTCACATTAATTAAATTAAAATAGAATTGTTTGTAGTAATCCTTAATTACCCTCTTTATAATTGAATTGATCAAAAAATAAAAATCAATTTAAATATATGCACCAAAAAAAAAAATAATTAGGGGATGTTATTAGGGATTTTTTTTTTTTTTTTTGGAAATTTATTCATTAGAACATAAAAGAGAAACGTTTGTTCGATCAACAAAAAAAAAAATTTTTTTAAAAATCATTAAAATAATTTAATTAAAAATAAGGTCATTAAATTTTTGAGGATTCTGACTTTTCTTTCTTGTTAATTTAATAGGGTTGGGACTGTTTTGTACATATATATAGCATAAAATTTTTAAAGGATTAGCAATTAAAATTTTATTAATAAAGAAAATAAAAGGAATTAAAATTATATAGAAATATTTTATTAATAACTGGAAATACAGGACTACATATACATATATTATACTCAAACCCAACTTCAACTCAAGGAAAACTCCTTTGAATTGCTCAAAGTACTTGCATCATACAATTGTCAAGATAACCAAAACCCTGTAATTTTTTTTTTTTTTTTATTATTCACAGGTTCAAAAAAGTGCTTAACACTTGTGGCGAACCCCTTTGTTTTTATTACAATAATTAACACTTAACACTAGGCAACAAAATTATTTTAATAACAATAAGTTCTTATATTATTATATAAAAAATTTTAATTAGGTAAAATATTTTTTTTTAATTTATGAAATATACAATTATAAAGGATTAGGTAGTATTAAGAAATTTTCTTAATAAGCGTTTAAATACGAGCATAGAGTCGGTGGATCTCACATGTAGAGGCAAATTGTTGTGATTAGTAATAGCTGAAAAATTTATTGTGTTCGGAGCGAAATTTAAAACTGACAAATTCTCTCTTCCCCTCGTATTATAGTTATGAACCTCACAAACTTTGGAAAGTTGTACCTCCGATTTAATTTTATCGTGAACCAACTTATAACATAGTATACATAATTCGTAGACCTTTAATTTATCAACAGATAACAATTTTTCACTGTAAAGTGTGTTGGATGGGGTTAAAAGAGGTAAACGGTTTATTGCCTTTAATATGCCTTATTTTGCAAAACTTGTATTTCACGTAATTTATAAGCGGGAGAAGTAGACCATATTGAATTTAGATAAATAAACTGGGAATGTATATGTGCGAAATATATATTGTAATAGAGTCGATTTTGGAAGAATGTAGCGCTGTTTGACTTTAAGTTTAAAAAATATCCAAGTTTATATTCTTTATTCCTAGACCTGAAGTCAAATAATTGACTGGTGTTATTTATGAAAGTTACGGTGTTATTTGTCTGATCTATAGTTAGTTCTACGGAATTGGGTTTACATGTGAATCTTATAACTGTTATCTTTTACATTTTGCAGAGTTAATCTTATATTTAACTGAGATATTGATATTATCTGCATGCATGGGACACTTTTTCTGCACTTCTCTCGGCCTATCTAAAAAAAAATGTGAAAATATTTCGATAGTTTTATTTTTCAAAATTTTGATGAACTTCTCAGACTTTGGTGAACTCATATATAAACATTTTCCTTTACATTAAAAGTTCAATACGGAGCTAGAGTCAAATAACTACGGATTAGCTTAGCTCAGCCTTCAACACAAAATCAATTGTTTATTTTTTGTTTTTTTATGATTAATTTTTATCATAACCAACAGCAAGCGAATTGAACGTTAGTTATATGAATTAATTTAATATGATAACGATGTAAAAATTTGGGAGTTCGAAAACTGTGGGGGTTACAAAAAAAAATATTATTTAGGTTTTTGCAATTTTCATTATGGTAGAAAATAAAACTAAAATTTGAATAAACATACCAAAGTAAAAGCAAAAAAAAAAAAAAAAGAATCCATGCAGTTTTTAAATATAATTTAATTGGTTTAAAGTTCAGAAAATAATTTAATTACTTTGAAAATTTAATAATATATGGTAGTAATTTTTAACACCTTTTTAATAAGTCCTAATTATAGCAGCAAAACATTTTTTTTTTTTTTTTTAATATTAATTAATGATTCTCACTTTTGTACGATTAAAATGATTAAATTTTCTGACGTTACGCGAAATAAAAGAGAAAATTTATATAATATTTTGTTTAAAGAAAAAATATTAGATTAAGATTAATAACAATAATTGTAGTGTTAAAATGTTAAAAATATTAAAGCTTTCACCAAACAAAAATATACGTATTAAAATTATTTTATTTTAACATTTCTTCTTTAATTCAATTAACACTTTTAAGATCGTGCAACAATTTATATCATAAAATTCGCAATACACTTTAATTATTATATAAAAATAAATTCCACGTTTTTCGTTAATTTTAGCAAAATATTTAATTAAAATTATATATTAGATATGTATCAAAATTCTTAGATAACCAGTTAATTAAATCTTATCTAGAAATTTATTAAAAAACTGAAAATTTCAAAAATTAAAACTGGTAAAATCTCTGTGAATAAAAAATTAAAAATAGATATATTTATATATATATATATATATTAATTAATTTTATTTTTATTTATTTATGATGTAAATAATAACAAAAAGAACATTTATTTTTTTTTTTAATATTACAAACCATATAATATTATGGAAAATATGGTTAAATCAAAAAAAAACATTTGAAACATGATTGCATACTTTTAGGGAGATATAATTTTTTTTCTTTTAATTTTAAACCACTGTCTAGATATTATATCTGTATGTCTCTTTTCAAGTAAATATCTGAAAAGGTAGACTCATTATTTAACTCTATATGGAATTTTAATCCTTAATTTAACTCCAAACCAAAACACACTAAAGTTTTGAAGTAATTTTAAATTCGATATGTAATAAAATATTTTTCTATTCAGTTTTCACTTTTGAAAATTTACACTTCCTATTAATCTCCTATAAAATCATTATTTTAAAATTTATTTGACACAAAATCATTTCTTAAATCAAATAAAAAAAAAAACTTAATTTATCAAATCTTTAAGAACTCGTGAACAACATTAACTTAGTTTGCTAAAAGAGTTTGGTAATACTTATGTAAAATTCTGGAGATAATTTTGCTGAAATTTTCGGAAAACGGAAAACTCTACATTTAATTTATAGATTATTTAATTGTTTTCTTTCTTAGAATTTTCCAAATTTTGTGTTTGTGTGTTTTGTTGAATATGAAAAATGTGGAATTTTTAATTGAAGCGATACGAGATTAAAAGGGAATTATGATATAAGAATATTAAAAACTATTGGACCGTAATAATACCAATCAATTCTGTAAATTTATTTTTCAAATTTCACTTACTTTTTTCTGTTACGTACGTATATACGAAAATACTTATTATAGTGCACAAAATATTTTATATGTTTGAATAAAGAAATTATTAAAAAAAAATTTAAATTGAATTTAATAGATTTTTGATCAATAATAATTTTCTTTTACTGCATATAAAATAAAATTAGATACAATTTAAAAAAAAAAAAAACTGTATAATTGTATAACTATATAATAAAATATAGTTTAAATGTAATTTTCGAAAAAATGATAGATATTTATTCAAATGAACTACATATTTTATTTCGATATAAATTTTTTCATATTTGACGTCTGTTCTAGGCAACTTCATTTAAAATTAATAATAGATCAAGGAATTAATATGTCAAGTTATAAAGGAAAGGAAAAGGGAATGTATAAAAACCCTTTAGTTAGTAAGAAAAATTGTATAATGTATAAGCTAACAATCATCAACAGCTGCATTCGTACAACAATAATTTATCATAAACTTTTCAATATCTCTACGTCATGTCATTTTAGCTTTGTATAAACGATATTTCTATTAAATCTTATGACCGTTTAAAAAACTCACTCTCGGAAAATAGTAGTTTCTTTAGAACAGCACAGGGTTGGGTACTTAATCGCAAAAAAAAACAAAATTCCAACATAAAATTCCGGTATCGCATTTTTGCGCTTTAAATTAATAATCGGAATGGGCCGATTTCTAAAAATAAAAATTTTGAAGTAAAAAATCCTGAAAAAAAAAACATCTTGATTAAGAAATTTTCAATAAAAATTATTTATTTTTTTTATTACTATTCGGGTAGAGTTGATGCTAATAACCCAGTGATACCACTCTGACGGAGAAGCTTTAAAAACTTATCAGATCAATGTAAGAGAAGTCAACTAAATTTTGGCAAAGGAAATTACGAATATTTTTTTATTTTTTCCTTGACAGACTAGCACAGATGCAGAGAAAGTACTAAGTCGCGCTCTCTATCATGGCAATTCTTCTGAAAAATTACAGTTAAAAACTACTTCATGTCTATCGATAAGACAATGGAACGTAATAATATCAATCAATTGTCATTATTGGAAGTCTTGAGAGAGACACTATGCATTTCGATCTTTTTAAACTCAGATTCGGCCATAAGGCTGTTCCACCATATTCGGCCATAAGGTAATGTACTGCAAGTTCCACCAGTTAGCCATAACTACTTATAAAATCACTTCTAATTCAAAATCTCGCATAATAAAATCATATGGTGCAAGAAACGTATTATTATTTTTATTATCATGATTTTATTACCAATTCTAAAATCTTAAATAAATGTATTTTTTTACTTATATTTCAACAATATATATAGCAAAATTAAAGTCCGACGAAATTTTTGAAATACAGATTTTATGCCCCAATTAAACTTTTACTCTGAAAGTTTTTAATTTTGGCATTTTGTATATAATTATGGGATTATGTTTTTAAGATTTTTAAGAGTTTTGCGATTTTATAATTTTGAGATTTTGTAATTTTAAAATTTTGTAATTTGGAATTTTGATACGCTACCATTAACAGTGAAAGAAGAGCACATTAACAGAGAAAGTGTTATAATTATATTTAAATTAAAATTTTATTTTTTAATTAACTAAATAGCTTTTATAATCTAAATTCTAGATTCTAATAATTGTATTAAATTACAGGTTTAATTTTAATATAATTTTTTTTTTGTTCATTTTTTAATTTCTATTAACAAAACTATTTTTAAATTGATAACAAAAGCTGATTGATAATAAAAATTTTGAAAAATTCCCACATAAATTAAGATTAAACAAAAAAAAAAAATTAAAACTGGGCAGTAATTAATTTAATTAACAGCGAGCTGTTTTTTTTTTTTTAATCAGAGGTTCATCAAATTGACGAATGTATTTTTGGATATCGATTTGTTTTTTTTTTTTTTGTTCTAATTTATTTATTTTATAAAAACTTGATTTTATTTAAAAAAAAGCGGAATTTTCTTAAAAAATATTTAAATAAATCCAGTAACATAAAAATGTCATTAAGTGATTTGAAAAACAACAAAAAAAAACATAAATTCATATTAGAAAATAACAATCTGTGTGAATTGATTCTTAAACAATTTTTTTAATTATTAACACGTTTTTTAAATATTTGGATATGTTTTTTTTTTTTTTTTAATAAAAAATTAACTCAAAAATCAATATAAAAGAATCGCTTAATTTTTTTTTATAATCCTCACCAATAATTTAATTATTTATATTTCTTTTTAAATATTTCTTATTTAATATAAAAAATGAAATAATGTCAGCATATAATTTATAATTAGAATGATGAACTTAACAATATTTTTTTCTTCGGTTTATTCCCCTACCATATAAATGTGACCTTTCCTATTCTATGTGGTTGTAAAAGTCGTTTTTGTGTGATTTAAACCCACACTCCGACGGTATTTACTACCGCAATTTCGGTAGAGTAATAAATACCGACGGTACTCTTATCCGTAATTTCACCGTGACTCCCGTTAATGATCTTAATTTTGAAAAATTACCTATAGGGTGCGAAAATATTGGATTGGGAGTGGGATTGTAAGAAAACAATGAATCCGCCTATTATTATTATCATTTTGTTAACAGTGATAATAGCCGTTACAACAGTTACAACATGCAGTAGTATATAACACCTTCCTGCATGAAATAACTATTGAAGGCAACCCCTCACTGTAACTGTAGTTGCTATTATTATTGATATTAATATTACTTAGTAATATTATTATGTACTACAGAGTCAATGTCTTTAGTGAATTATAACGTGCAGTAGTATATAACACCTTCCTGGATGACAGCCAAAGATAGTTTCACTGTAGCAGTTATTATTATTATTATTACTATTGTTATAATTATTAATTATACGTATAATACATTATTACTATATAAAATTACTGCATATTTTTTATTTATATGATCTGACCGAGGTTTGAATCCAAGACCCTCCGATTGAAAGGCTGACGACTTAACCACTACGCCATGAGTGAGATAGAATAAATTAGTATAAATAAATTTTCATACACATTTTCCGCTTAAATAAATCATAAAATTTTAGAAATATTGAAAAAGGGGATAATTCGACTTTATTTAACAGTATATATAAATCCAAATTTAAGAAAACAAAAACAATTTTATAACATTCCAAGTTTTTCCTTGTATCTATCCTTTTGAAAATGGGTAATATAATCCTTATTCTGTATCGAATATTAATAGACTTTTTTTGATATGAGGCAGTATTTTTATAAATTGATCGGTCAGTTTTTACAAAGTTTTAAAAAATAGTGAAGACATTCTTAAACTCGATTAACAAAAAATAACTGTTTAAGTTCATAAGTTTTTGAAAATTTTTATACTGAAAATTAAAGTGTAATAGAGATAAGGATATTAAAATATCTGACTTTGGCTATTTAAATCAAACTCCAATCAGGTTATATCTAATATTTGTAATGTATATCGTACAGCCGAGTAATCATAAAGGCTTAGTGAAAATAATGATTCAAGAAACTATCTATCTTTATTAATTTCGAAGATATGCGTATTGCGTTTTGGGAGTTGTATGAAAGGTACCCGAACGCATGGTCCGATTTCGCCCATTTACAATCCCCGCCTTACCTTAGTCATTGTTAACCTACTGTATAAATTTCATTAAGATAGCATCATTATTTTTTGAGTTATCGTGCGTACGGACGGACGTACATCGCTAAATCGACTCAGGAGGTGATCCTGATTCAGAATATATATACATGTCTATACCTAACTCGCTTCCTTTTGGTGGTTACAAACACCATACCAAAGTTAATATACCCTATACTTAATGTGTAGGGTATAAAAATGTGAAGAAGAACATAAGATATACCAGATGTTACTTCTTTTTCTCCCTTCGATTGGTTCAGTTAGAGCTAATTTTGAAAACCAAATTCTTCCAAACCAATTCAGTTTATTTCATTTAGAATATAGTCCTTCTTAAAGCGATGATCTTTATTAATAAAATGGTCACTATAATTAATGGTCACTATTTAGTAAACATATAGTGAGTACAATTTACAAGAGGAAACAAAATTATAAGTACAAGGGAATTATTTTACATTAAAACAAGTACTAAATATACGAGGGCAGTCAATAGAATTTTTTGTAAAACAAAAAACAAATAGAATGTTTAAATTTTAAATGGCTATAAAAATAAAACACCTACCATGACCTTGTAATATTTGGTTTTTTTTTTTTATTTTGTTTATCATTAAATTGATCGTTTCGCGTGTAGTTTTTGAATAGAAATCGACAATCATTAAAAAAAAAAAAGACATGAATTACAATAAAAAAAATAAATAAAAAATGTAGGAATTTAGGAAAGCAAAAAAGAAAATTGGAGTATCTTTAAACAAATCCGAAAACTTTATTACCGCAATTTACAATTAATTTGATGATTATATGAAAACGCGCGCGTAGAAATCAGGTCGATGGCTTTAATATTTTGTTTTTTTTTTAAAAACTTTTATTCATTTTTATAATTTTTTATGTATTTTTTTTTTTTGTTTAAATAAACAGGTATGTAAACGGAAGACGACAACGTTAGGCTTTAAAAATATCATGTAAAATGATTTAAATGAAAACAAAATTTATTGCAAATTGTATACAGAAGTGTTATGGCGTACATGACACGTGAATTTGAAATATGTTTTAAAATCATTTTTTACCTATAAAAATAATACATAAAAAAAGTAATAAACATGGTTTATTTTTTTAAATTTAACTTTTTTTTTATTAAAAAAACGAAAACGAAAAACTATTTAAATAATCACAGAATTAATTTTATAATAAAAAAACCAAAAATATAATAATAAATAATGTGACTATAAAGTAAGATATATTACTTAGCATAGTTAAAATTTATTTTTAGAATTAATATTATTATATCCCTACCATGTAAAGTTACCAAGATGGCGAAATACAGCTTATGGAAACTCATTTGTCATGCGCGCGTCCCGTTTGTGAAATCATATGCCATCGCATGTGTTCCCTAAAGTTGGAAATTCATATGTGTACGATTAACTTTAGTTTAAGAAGAACATTAACATCTTTCTTCAAAATATCCCTCCAAATTTTCTTACCTATCCCCCATAATCCAAATTTCCTAATTCCAGTTTCCACAATTATCCTTCCCATATCCCTATCCTCAAAACCAAACTGTACGTTTGTATTAAAGGTTTGCGCCTAAAGTTTGGTTTTAACAGAGGGGTGGTTTTAGTTGGTTAGAGTCCAACACTACGTGCAGTTCCTCTTGGTGACTTTCGAGTTTTTCACCAACCCTCGTAAAAAAAAAAAAGTTACTTTAAAACATTTTACAAAACTTATAAAAAATCAATTAGAATATTAATATGTAATTAAAAATGCTATTAAATAATGTTAAATTAAATCTATTAGAATGGAATTTTATATACTAATTTATAGCCATAACTATAGTATACATAATATCTAGTATAATATTGTACAATTTGTTTAAATATATCTAATCTGTAATTGGTTTGTATAAAAACAAAGTGATTCCTCAATAATTTAATACAAAACTTTATAGAATGTTTGAAAATTCTTAAATGAATGTTTTTTTTTCAAGAATTTATAGAATGTTTCTACAAAAAAAAAAAAATTTACACCTAAAAATATGCAATTTTTTTCAAAAATTAAGTTAATGTAGGGAGGGGCCTCGATCTAGTGGTTAAGCATGTAGCTTATTAACTGAGAGAATGCATATTTAAATTCTGCACAGATAGCAAGTTTTATTGATTGAAAACAAATCTTCCTTGCTACCAAATATAGTGTAAATATATAATATAAACCAAATAAATAATATTTGTGTATAATTTAATAATAAAATTCGGCCTTAATAGCCGACGGTGTTGTAATAATGCAATATCCTATGCGATTTGTAATATTAATATAAATAAATAAATAAATAATGAAGGGAAATTTAATATTAAGACTCCAAACGGAACCAAAATCTAAAACTCAAACAGTGTCAAATACTTGAGTGTACATTTTGATTATCTAATGAAATTTAATACTCATATTAGGAATCAAATATTAAAAGCAAACAATGCATTTATTTTGTAGAAAAAAATTTTCTATTCGAAGTTTCTTTGTAGCAAAGTAAAAACTCTATGATACAAAAGTTTCATAAGACCTAAATTAACGTATAGCTGTCCTATATGGTTTAACATAAGTGCTTCAACAATGGAAAAAATGCGACTAGAAGAAAATTCTTTAATATATTTGCCGTGGTATGAAAATGAGGAATACTTAACAAAAACTGTAGAATCTGGTTTTACTCCACCCGAGAGTTTCATTTTACTAGATAAAAAGAATTTAATAGAAAATACAAATAAAATACCAATAATTTATCATTACAATAAACATTCACTAAGAAAAGAAATATCCATAGATTTAAATAGACGTAATATTAATAATGAAATTGTTATTTATATACATATCATATAAATTACATATATTAAAATATCATATATTGCAATAGCTATATAATAAAATAATAATAAACCATAATTCTTGTATAAGATAATAGATGGCGTAGAAATAATAGAAACGTCTTAGTCTTGTACAATAGCTACAGCCGAGTAATCAACGGCTTAGTGAAATTAATGATTCACGAAACTGAAGCTTAGTCAAATATGAATAATAAATGACTTAGTGGATTCCGTATACTCCTCATTGGAGTGGCAAGGAAATACAAAAAAAGTTAAAAATTATAAGTATATAAATCAAAAACAAATATATATAATAAGTGTAAATGAAAGTGCTAGTTAAACTAACAGCCTAAGTAGGAGCCTCGGTGGTCTAGTGGATAAGAGCGTATGAAATAGATTTAGATTTAGATTTATTTTATTAGTTTCTAAAAAACTTTATAATTTACAATTACTTTTAACAAACAATATTCTACATATATGCTCTACTATAAGTTTTTTAAATATACTAATTCTATTTTCATTCTTAATATTTTGCGGTAGCTCATTAAAAATTTGTACTCCTTTGTACATAAGTGAATTTTGTGTGCTGGTTTTTCTATATAACGGCAGTCTAAAATCACCTCTGTTTCTTAAATAATAATATCCACCAACATATTCAATGTGTTTCTGCATATAGCTGAGAAGTAGATTATATGTTTTAGTTTAAACATAAGAATAAAAATGTTGGACTTCAGTTTATTTCTAACATTCATCCATTTTAATCTATTTAACATATATTTGATAAGTGTTCTAATACTGCATTTTAAAATAATTCTCATTGTTCTATTTTGTAGAATTTGAAATCTGTTCCTTTGTGTCTCGGTGCTTAAGAACAAAATTGAAGAACAGTAATTTAAATGGGGCAAAATGAGCGTATTATATATATTTATTTCACAATTTTTAGAAATTTTTGATCTTATTCTACCTAAAAAAGCTATTTTCTTTGCTATCTTTTTACATATATATTGGCAGTGTGTTTTAAAATTTAGTTTTTTATCTATAATTACTCCTAAGTATTTAATTTCATCCACATTTTCAATTTGTTCGCCAATTATTTCTATTTTTGGTTTTTGTATTGTACCTATTGTTAAGCATTTAGTTTTCATTGTATTAAGCTTGAGTTTATTCATATTCAACCATGTATATAAATTATTTAAATCTTCATTCATTTTATTTTCACATTCAGTTATCCAATCATGTATACTAGTGTATCATCTGCAAATAACGAAACTTTACAAAACTTTAATGCTGAGCAAATATCATTGATATATATAAGAAACAATAATACCCCTAGTATAGAACCTTGCGGAACGCCTAAATCTATTAAATTACCATTACATTGCATTCTCCCTGTTGGAAAATTTTTGAACTACATTTATTTAAGAGTAATGCTAATTTTTTTAAGAGTACATTTCTATCTAGTGTTTCATATGCTCTTTTGAAATCTATAAATGTTGCTACAATTACTTTCCCATTATCCGTATGCCTCTTCCATTCATGTAATATCCAATTTAAGGCTGTCTCTGTTGAATATCCCTTCCTAAACGCAGATTGCATTTCATTTATTATATTGTTTTGCATTAAATAGTTTTCTAGTTGTAAGCAAACTACTTTCTTCAAAATTTTTTCATATAGCGGTAACATATTTAGCGGCCTAAAGTTTTCTGCAGATTTGGTATTTACTGTTTTTTCTACTGGGTATTATGGTAGCTATTTTCCACTTACTTGGAAATTTTCCTTCACTTAATGATCTATTTACATTTTTACAACATTTTTTTTAGATATAATTTTTATAACTTCTTCCATTTCATTAAAGTTTACTAGCCTAAATTTAAATTAATTTTGTGTAGGTATTATTTTGTCTTATATAAATACGTTATAAACACCGAGGGAGTGTGGTGTGGATAAGAAATCATTAATGGATAAGAAATCATTAACCAATTATTTGCATTTTTACTCAAATAGATTAATTTATGAAATGTCTATAAGATAATCAGAATCGATAATCTTATTATCCGTATCATTCACAATCATATTTCTAATAATGTAATATTTATGCAATACCAAAATAAAAAAAAAAATTTTTTTTATCATCAACCATTACATCTTCCAAAAAAAAATCTAGATTCTAGATTCTTGAATCAATTAACGTAATATAAGAATGATCGATTAAAAATTTTCTTAGAATAATCGCCAACTACCCTAAAAAGACCAAATTAAATAACTAGATATAGCTAAGTGCGTGACCTACTTAAAACCCTTTTTATTTCATATCAAAGCAGTCAAATTGTCAATTATTTTGCAATTGACAATTTTTTGAAGAACATTTGTTAAACGCACAAGTAATGATGCAAGTACAAGTTTCCAAGATTTATCCAAAATAAGAAAAACTGCCAGACATAAAAGAACTTTACAAAAATCAAAACTCATCCACAAAATAATAATTTAGCGAACTGCTGAAAAAAATCCCAAAAATTAAACTCTGTGTAACAATAAAGGAGATAAAATTGGATAATATTAAAGGTGGACATTAGAAAATGTGAATCGTCAATCGTCTTTGTAATATCATCATTAAAAGATATTACAAAGTACACAACTTCTGAACAACATTAATGGGTATACCAACTCCTACACTATAGAACTTATAAGATAGCGTAACACACCTTATGGAAATTCGTTTCGTCCCTTTTTCTTGCATCAAATGCATCGCATGTGTTCACCGAAATTAGTAATTTGGAAGTGTACGATTTAGTATAAAGTTTAAGAAGAACATTAAAATTTTTCATCAAAATGTCCGTCCAAATTTTCTTACCCATTTTACATAATCCTAAATATTTCCTAAATTTCCATTTCCCAAGAATCTTTCCCACATCCCTATACCATAAATCAAATTGCACATTTGTATACCCAAACCAAAGGTTTGATTTATAAGGGATGGTTTGAGTTGGCTAAAATCCAACACTATCCGGACGAATCATGTGCAATTCTTTTGGTTGACTTTTAAAATTTTTCATCGACCGCCGTAAAAAGAAAGGTATAGATTTCACGTTTAAGTTTATATACATATTATTTTGATTTAACAGGCAAATGGAAGTTTTGAGCATAATTAAAAAGAATCCGAAAATAGAGTCGTTGAATAAGTTTGGTCGAAATGATATTTTAAGCTTTCAAAGTATATACATATATACTTTGATTTATCTTTTATTCAATAAATGGAATATCATTACCATATCAGTTTTCTTGTAACAGAATTTCTTTCCTTTTTTTATGAGGATTCATTAATCAAATGAAAAATATTAGACAGAATACGAAGAAAAATATGAATATGATTTTATTCCAGATATAGATTGTATTAGAAGCGAAGAAGCTCATTAGTAATATGTTATATGGGTAATCAAACAAATTATTGTTAGATTGCAAAAGGATTCAAATTTTTTTTATCTAAAATCGTAAACGTTGATTACTCGACTGAAAAGATAATAAGAAAAATAATTAATCTTAAATATAATATGTAGAATGCATATTCCATATCCTAGTTCTAAAGAAAATAACATCAAAAGCGTGTTAATGATTTCCGCTCCGCTTTTGTTTATATTTATTGCATTTAATTCACTTCAAATCTTTTTATGTCTTACAACAAAACCTTAAAAAAAGCAACAAAGCCATGACAAATGAATCACTAACACGCATTTAAAAAAAAAAACATAAATATACCCTTTTCTCTTCTTACCCAAAAAAAAAAACCAGTTAATGTTTCAAAAAATATGAAAGGTAAATGATGAACTAATATAACCAATGAGCCATCATTAAATTGACTAAAAAACAAAATTAAGAAAATAAAAGAAACAGGCCATTCCATGAAGAAGAGGAAAATGTGTGTATATATTAAAAACATTTTCTTTTTATTATTATTATTGTATTTTTGTTGTTATTTTTATTGTTTTAGGGTTCATGAACAGGTAAACCACTTCAAATTCAACTGACTTACTAAAATGTGTGTTCATTCAACCGTAAATATATATATTTTATACACAAATTTTTTTTTCTTTATTTTTTTTTGTCTCTTTCACTCTTTTTTGCGTGTTTCTTTTTTTTTTTTTTTGTACTTTACAGGTGTATTTTATTTATTTCTTCTGTCATGTTTTACAGAAAATTTGTGTCTTCATTTTTTCTCACTGTCATCGAAATTGAATCTGTATAGTTTTTATTTAATACAAGTGTTTAACCAAAAAAAAAAAAAAAAAACGAGTGATCTTGTAGTCGCGAGAAAAAGAGTGGTCGGACTTTTTTTTTTGATAGCTTTGTTTTTTTAATTTTTTTTTTTCTTAAGTATTTAAGAGCGGCTTTTATTTATAATTTTGTTTTTTCGTCCTTTCCACTTTCATGAAGACTATAATGCATTCATGAAGTCTCTTATTATTCATATTTGGGTAAGCTTCAATTTCTTTTTAATCATTATTAATAATATAAACCGTTAATTTACTCGACTGTAACTATTGTACAAGATTATTGAAACAAATATATTATATTTGTGCACCATCTATTATCTTATACAAGAATTATTTATTTATAAATTTCTTTTCTTTTTACATACAAATTAAATACTTAAATTACTATTAGTAAAATTTTGATTGTTTGGATGACTTATATTACTACTCTCTAGAGTTCTATCTTAGAGATAAAAGGTAAAAACAGATGTAATTTTGTTACCATTTGTAAAATAGACTGCCGAGCAACAAGTCTTAAAACAAAATAGTATAAACTCTTCTGAAAGCTGAAAGAAGGAATATTTTATTACACACTTTCTATCAATATAGCGACGGCCAACAGTGTTGTATACCCGTCCCATAGAGTTTAGAAATAAAATTAGTTCGATAATTTTACTTTCCCAGTAGCTAAGTTATATTTGTCAAAGTATGAGCAACATCTTTTTTGAAGTTTTGCAGTTGCTTAGACTACTACTCAACCTAGATTTCGTTATTGTTAAGAAAATGTAAGAAAGTGATTCTTTTCACAGATTTCAGTTAGGTGGATATTATTTTTGTTTCAAAGACCTGTTAGGCATCTATTTTGCTAATTCGTCTACTCGTTTGTTTACTTCAATAATGCTTGATAAAATATTATATTTTTAGAATTTTTTTTTTTTTGACTCTAAACAAATGATTGAGACCACGGAAAACCTCTGGAATAGTATTTTTTAAAGAAATCGTATTCCAAAAAATTAAACAAGAAGCTTATTTACTGAATGAACCATTTACTAAATGTATAGTTAAAGCACATTAAACAAAGTTTTCTCATATAATTTTCTAAATTTAATATAAAAAAAATAATCCGATTCTATCCACTTTCAGAAAAATCCAATGTATTCAAAATTTTCTCTTATAAGAAAAAAAAAAGTCCTCTATTTGTATACAGTAAATCTGGTAAGTTATGAAATGATTAATCATTTTTGTTTTTTTTTTTTTTCGTATAAATTAAGAAGCCAAAAATATAACCAATATGCGTAAAGGTAGTATTTTTTTTTTTTTTCATTTTTGCCAAATATAGTAAAAAAAAGAAAAGGGGGTAGAAATTTTTAAGAAGTATTTCATCAGATTAAAGAACATGACTTCAGTTTCTTTTGATTTTTTTTATTTTTTTATTTTTTACTTTTCTTTAATATCGATACGGAAGCTTTTTACACAATTATTACACACTATTCGATATATTTATGTATATTTATTAATAAACTTATATATTTAATTATATTTATAAATTTGTATAT
Source organism: Poecilobothrus nobilitatus (assembly GCA_947095535.1). Classification (NCBI taxonomy): domain Eukaryota; kingdom Metazoa; phylum Arthropoda; class Insecta; order Diptera; family Dolichopodidae; genus Poecilobothrus; species Poecilobothrus nobilitatus. The sequence continues at coordinate 33,836,846 of OX352774.1, forward strand.
TTATACATATATATGTATGTTAATGTTATTGTATTTATAGATACAATAACACATTTTTCATTATTCTTTTTTTCTTTTTTTTTTTTTTTGATTATTGCTGGGGATTTTTAAAAGTTCATTGGATTTTAGACATAAGTTTCATGACCCAACGATTGGTCATGTAAGAGTAATTTTTTCTTCCTCCTGTTTTTTTTTTTTTTTTTTTTAATTTTTGGTCTTTTCTTTCTATTTTTTGTCTTTTCTTTATATAATTTTTTTTTTTTGTAAAATTAAGTTGAGTTTAGACTATTAGCCTTTTTTTTGTGATTTAATGTATTTATTATTTTTAATTTTTTGTTTTTTTTTTGTTTTTATTATAATTTTTCGATAAAAATTCTCTTTATATATACATATATATATATTAAACAAATAAATAATTTAAATTTAAATGAAAAATGATTCTTCGATCAATAAACAAAAAAAAAAAAAATTAAAACACTAAACAAAGGATGTGGTTTTAAATGTCCATTAATTTTAAGATTAAAAAGTCAAAAGCATAAGAAAAAAAAAATCAAATAATTAATTTTCAATTATAAAAAAATTGAATGAACTCTATTCAATATAAAAAAAATGTTCGTATTATTTTTTTATGCCCCTTATAATAAAGTGGCTATGTCCTATATAATCTATTTAATAAGACTAGAGACTTTTTTTTTTATTCTTTCATAGAAAGCATTGGATCTTTTAAACTAAACTGTTAAGTTTTATATTATTAACTTGAGGAAAAATGTTTTTCTACGCGCGTAGATATATGTTTGACGCATCCAATTCATTGTAGACTTAAATTGTTTTAATTTAAAATGTATATAATATAATAACAGAGATACCCGGCGTTGCCCAGTATATTTGAAAGTTGTAAGAATATTTTTTGTTTTGTAAATTTTGTAAAGGGAACTATTATTTTATTATCTTAAATATTGAATTTATTATGTTTGACTCGTGGAGTAGTAATTAAGTCGCCAGCCTTTCAATTGGAGGGTCTTAGGTTCAAAACCCAATCAAGTTTTTTAAAAAATAATAATAAGTAATATTATATTGTAATAATGTAATAAGGAATAATAATAATAATAATAATAATAACAGCAGTCACAGTGAAGCAACCTTTGGTTACCTCATGCAGAAAAATGCTTTATACTACTGAATGATGTTCTAATCCAATGATGACCATGACTCTACCAAATTGAATTAATAATAATATTAATTAATAGCAATAAATAATAGCTGCTACAATGGCAGTGGAATTGCTTTTAATTATTACTTCATAGAGGAAGGTTTTATATACTGCTAAATATATAATATATAATTATTAGTAATATTATATAAATTTTATATGTTGTAACTGTTGATGGCTTCATCTGTGATAGCAAAATAGTTTAATACGATTCATTGTTCCCCTACAGTCCCAGTTCCCAATCAAATGTTTCCGGATCTGTTTTCTTTTCCCCTGCTATCCTTATTCCTTAGCCAATATACTGAGTTAGCAGCTAGGGGTTTCATCCCATTATATTGGTTAGAAGGAAAGGTGGGTGTTGTCAGTAAGAACCTAATATTACCAAGCACGTATTCTAAATGTCTTTGAAAGATTCCCATTTCCCTTAGAAAAAAAAAATATGTAGATGTTCGCAAACTTTGTATACTACACATCACTTTATTATATGTGTTTTCGTGCAGAGTTTTATAATTATATTTTACAATTATTGCTATAACATTCGCAGTTACTGCATAAGGTTTTGTACAAACTTATAAGAAACTGTGTTTTCCTTTTATTTATTTTAATAAAATACTTTAAGTTTTTAGTAAGTGCCCGGTAAAATTGGACGGAACTCTCTTATAAAATATTTTTTGATAGATCGATGTAAAAGGCGAAACTTGTCAATGGATTGTAATTCAATCAATTCAGTGAGCTCCTCTGCTAAGAGACAATATTTAAACAAAGTTTGTAGTTAATCGGTTAACTTAGGAGTTTGTTACAACGAAAAAATATGTTTATTAGTACTTGCCATCAAATTAGTGCTTTAGCACGGGACAATGATTCTGTAAATTTTAAATTTAATCGGTCAAACCTTTTAGCCCAGAGAATAAAAATAAAAACGTCAAAAATATCATTTATTAGGCATTATTTCTTGCAAAATTAGTTAAAATTATAAATGTATTAGTTTCCTTTTCAATTTTATGACACCTTTTTGTTTTCTTTAATATCACATATAACTTATTATTTATTAAATTTATATAAATGTTTATGAATTTCCAACTGACAGTTAAAATGTCAAATTGGTATCAAAATTTTAAGTACGATATTTATGATCAGATATGAAAAATGTCTAAGAACCCCCTGTTTCAGCTCGACTTTAATAAGTTTAGAGTAAAGAGTTATAGCATGAAATAAAATGTAATTGCTCAAAGCTATAAATCATATTTTTTTCCGAAGGATTTAAGATTTAGATTTTGTTTTAGTATATTTGGAGTTTGAAATACCATTATGCAACATTATATTTATTAGTAATTACAATTTTGTTTCAAAACCCAACAAAATTGTATAACACAATAAATTATAAGTTATGAACTTAACTCTAAGTTTTTGGTATTAGTAAATTTAAAATATTTATTTATAATTCTTACTTTGTGATAAGGGTTATATAAATCAACTAAAATAAACGTAGGGACCTCGGTGGCATAGTGGGTAAGAGCATATAAAAAATACGCTGTAAATCCCGAGTAAGAATAATTTCCTCTTACGACATTTACAGCCACGCCTGAAAAGGAAAGACTGTAATTTCCTTATCACATTTATGTGGTAGGGGAATACATTAAAAAAAAAAATAAACGTATATATAGACAATGTTCCTGGTAAATCTAGTAAATCAATTAAGGGATTTTCGTAAAAAAATAAACCTTAAAAAATTAATAAACAAAAAAGAAAAATTTAATTACAATTTCCCTCGCAACTTAAATACTATAAATGTATAACTATAATTAATTTAATATGTAATATGTATATACATATTTTTTTTTTATTTATTTAATTTTAATATTATTTAGTATTATTATAAATAATATTTCTAAAATCATTAGCTATATTATAAAGCCATCTATTTTATATACTATTACTAATTTATATGAATACAGATATATAAACATTAAAAACGTACCTAAAAGAAATTAAAATTGTTTGTCATTTGTGTAGGACATGCACTTTTTTGTTTGATACTTCAAGCGCTCTTATAGACAACCATTAAATTGGTGCACAAATTACAAATGTAAATCAAAATGTGTTTGGAGTGAACCATTAATATTATATTTATATCGTTATGGTGAATTCCGGTGGAAAAAACGTTCGAATAAATTTTGTACGTGCTGCATTCGAAAAAATTGGTGTGCTGAAGTTCATTCGTTTGCTAACACTTTTTGCAGATGTCAAAATTGTATGTTTCGTAAAATAGTTTTTGTATCAGTATTTTTTTGTGGAAAAAATTTTTTTTTGTGTTTGTTGTTGTTCAGTATAAAGAAATACTTCAAAAATACGTTTAAAATAATTTTTATGAATCGATGATGAATTTTGGAGCACATTTAGAGTAATTGGAAAATGAAGAAACGGAATTTCAAAGGACTTCCGTTGGGAAAGAAAATTACTCAAAATATTATTTTTTGCACTGAAGAATTCATCGATTTTAAAAAAAATATTTTTAAATTTATAACTTAAAACAAAAACATACCTACCAAAACAAAAATTATCTTTACTTTTTTTCTTTTAAAAAATAAAAATTATTTTGCACTAAATAACACTTCTTTCTTAACCGTTGGCTTTCGAATTCGAATAACTAAATTGTGTCGAAAGGAATTTCATCTATTTCATTCATTCTCCATTTCGACGGACTTACAGTCTACACTCTACAGTATACCAAAAAAAAAAAAAAAATTTTCGAAATAAAAATGACGTTTTGCAAGCGTAAATAAAATTCTGATTCCAGCATACCTACCTACCATATGTGGAACTTTTATTCATCGAAACATTTCGACGAACATCAACATAACCATATTAATTTTTTTTTTTTACATTTATTTTATTAAAAATAATTTTATGTTATTTCAAATAAAAACAAGTTTACATCACACTTTAGTTTACAGTGTTCATAACGTTATTTTTACATCGTTTAACGGTTAAATTCAAATATTTAAGTATTACAATAAATAGAAGCGACATCTTGTTTATAGTAGAGCAAAGTTAAAAATCAAATTAACAGCTGATTAAATTTTTTCTTTTTCTTTATTTATTTTATTGTTATGATTTTTTTTTTTTTTTTCTTGTCAAAGTTTTTTTTCTATTATTTTGTTAATTTACGAAATAAATCGATAGTAATGAATCTCTTTAGAATTTACATTAATTTTAATTTATTCTAAAAAACAAAAAATTGTTATTATAAACAAATTTGGGCATAAAAGCAAATAATTACGACGACTATGCTATGCTACCTTGAAAAATAAAATAAATATTAATTTTTTTAATTTATTCAAAAAAAAAAAAAAAAAACACAGAACATTCACTCATACTTACTTATTTCCAATGAGAAGATTGCATATGTATTTGTTTGTTATTGGTTTACATTTTGAAAAAAAATTAAAAAAAGGTGAGGTGAAAGTAAAACAATAAACACAGTGCTGTGTCAAACAATTTACAAAAGGGTAAAATAAATTTTTAATTAAGTTTGAAATTTGATGATATTGAAAATTTTTAAGATTTAAAAAGCAAAGCTTCTCCTAAAATTTTAATATAATTAATTAATTTAGTTATTTTTTATTTAAACACATCAATTTTTGCAATTAAACAAGGTTAACGGCCCTTAAAATTTTAGTTTTTTAAAACAATGAGTAAGTTTAATTTCTAGAGATAAAAATGATAGCAAAATGTAAAAAGCATGCTTACTAAAATGAAAACGACTTAATAGTTTTCTTTATCAATGAATTCCTACAATAAATTTTAAGATACCCAGAAATTTCGGATAATAAAGCACTTGAATTTGAAACCTACTGGGCTATTATCATGAGTAATTAACAGTTAATTTAAAAACAACCAATGAAATTATGCTATGAATATAGGAATTGACACATAAAGACAGATAGTAAGATCAGTTATTAATAGTTAATAAAAAAAATAAAAATGTAACTAAAAAATTATAAAAAGAAATAAAAAATAATATAAAATTTAAGAATAACAAAATATATAACACAATAATACAAGAAATAAAGAAAACAAATAAAGCATTGTTTTTTTTTTTTAATTTAACATTAATTTTTATTTAAACTTAATATTTTACAAAAAATAATTTATTTGTTATCAAATAATTTAAAATTTTTAAACATTGAATAAATTTTACAAAATTATGTATTATTTAAAAAATATTTCAAATTTTTTTATGTATATATTAATTAGTAATCCCAGATTTTTTTTTATTTTTATTTTTTTAACACATTTGGTATTTTATATTTAATTTTAAATGTTTTTTTTTATGATTTTTAAGAATTTAGAAATTAACCAGACTGTGTTCAAGTATCATCATAAACAAAATACACTTTAAAGAATTTTGAAAATAATATCATTGTACAACAATGTACCTACCTAATATTTTACAGTGAATTTGAAGTTAATTTTTGTATTTAAATTCAATTTGAAAAATAATTGACATAATATATAAATATTATTTAATATGTTATTATATTTTACTTATTATAAATATTAAATGAATTTTGTTAGCTAAAAATAGCCCAGGAAAACAATTTGGAAAAAAAAAAAAAAATAAAACTAAATTAAAGCAACCTTATAAATATTTCGGTTACATCACTGTTCATTAGATATTATTTTCTTATTCAATAATAGCTGCTCTCTTCATTCACTCCCTCTAAATGCCTTGTTTTTGGTTTAAGTTGTTTTGTTATTGTAAATTTTAAGATTTGTATTCGTTGCATTAAAAAAAGATACTTCAATCTCGACTACAAAAAACCGATTTAAACTTCTAAAAGAAATATTTTAAATTTTAATAACAAAATATAACACTTAAATCAAAAACAATTAATCAAAAAACTGAGTTCTTTTTTTTCAAATAACAGAACATTTCAGAAGTCAAAAATTGACCAAAAGAATATTTTTACCATAAGAAATTGTGATAAATTTTCTTATGTTTCTTTATTTTATTTTTATCAGGATTATGTCATCATAACTCATAATCTACACCTTTCTCTCTCTCTCTTTTATTTTATACAACAAAACAAATACATTCAAATTATTTTTTATTTCTATCTCTTTGCTATCTGCAATAAATCCGTTCATATCCTATTATACTGTTACATATCTATATATACATACACATATATGTATTTAATTTATTGTTTACTAACCGTTATATATTATGTCAAAAACATATGTTTGAAAAATAAGAAATTTTTGTTTTGTTTGGACCGTATAGGCATGTCATATAGGTAGTAGGTGGATTGTATATATGAATGTATGTAGTTAAAACGGGTATTTTGTTGGTTAATTTTTTTTTTTTTTTTTTAAATTTGTGGTGGAATTTTATAAATTTTGGAAAATTAAGAAATTCTTTTCATAATTTTGTTTTTTGCCAATCAAAAAAAAAAAAAACTCACCAAAAATTTGTAGTTTCAAAATTATTTGTTTATTTTACTTTCGTGTTTTTTTTTTTTATTACTTTTATTTTATTACTATTTGGAAGTCCTCATTCTCACAAACACATCCGGAAAATTTCGTTATAATTTCGGCTTTTTTTTTCGATAAGATAGAATAGATATAGAGATCATAATAGAATACCGCGTACCGAATTTCCGCATATATATATAGATATACTTATACACATTCTTTTTTTTTTTTTTTTGAATGTTAATAAACATACACATACATCTATGAATTTAAGTTACCGATTCCGATACCGATATACTAAAAATTTAAATACAGGATGTTTTTTTTGTGAACATTTTTTTTATTTTTCTTTTTTTTTTTTTTTTTTTTTTTTTAAATATTTTTTTATGTTCTAAAATATTTTTGAACTACTAAATATTATGTATTTCAGATGTAAATAGAATTAATTTGAATTACTTAATATATTTGAATAGTTTGAATTAAATTTAAATTAATGACAATTAACTATATAAAATATATAACTGTTTTGAATATGATTTAAATTTTTTTTCTTTTTTTTTTTATTTCACTCGAATTTCTGAAATGTTAAAAATTATTTAAGATATCAACGTTCATGTCACTTTTTTGGTTTTTTTTTATGGCATTTATTGTCATTTGTTGTATTTTTATTCATTTACAGTGTACTTATTTATAAAGTAAAGCGACATCTATAGGATGGTAGAATACAGTGTAAAAAAAAATGTATGCATAATATTTTTATATAACGGTATTGCTACACTGTCCTAATTTCAATTATATTTATTCTTAAAAATTTCAGCACTATGTATTATAAACAAGAACATTACTTCTCAAAGGGAATTAATCATTAATTTTACAATATAGTAATTCGTATCATATGCAACAAGAAAATTTTAAACAAAATTGTAAATTGATTTTTCGTTCAGCAGTTTTTTTTTATATCTCCTCCCCTTCTATTCGTGAATAAATGAGGTATAGAGAAAATTTGAATAATTTGAGGTTGGTTAAGCTTTCTAATGTGTCACACCACGCTACAGACTAAGGCAATTTGAGCCTATTTTGCTGTTTAGGTTGATAGAGAGTAATTAAAGTTCTGAGCTCTTCGATATTAGCGTTCACAAATTAACACTAAGAGCCAGACTTTACGCGAGCATGGTAGTTTCTTGTAGTCTGTATGATTAGTCTGTCATTGCAATTTTACTTGCATATTAGATTTTTTTTTTGCAATGCAAATTATCATTAACAACACTACTAATATTAATAAGTGTTACTAACCGTGATAATGACCAATGAAGTATTAAGTTTTTCTAATATCTATCATGATTTACTAACATACACATACTAACCCTTGTAAATTATGACTTGTTTTAGTTAATTGTGATAGTTCACTAAATGAACAACATAACTGATGCTTGGTTTAACCAAATACAAATATTTATTTAATTTAAATAAGAAATTAAATTTTTTGTTAAGAATTTTCACATAGGTGTTTTAGGTGTTTTATATACATACATAAGTAGTCTAGTAAAAGTGTTTTTGTAATAGTTAGTGAACAGTTGAATACGACAGTAGATTCAACAAAAATTTTAATTGAAAATATATTTAAAAACTGCCAGTATTTCCATTTTATTTTTCTTTCTTGTGATATTTTCTCACAATTATTAAGAATAGAGAGATTCATCGAACTATAAATCCTATTCATTAAAATTAAAAACAATACATTATCATAAAATAATTTTAAAAAACATTTATAAGTTGGCAACGTTGTTTTTAAGAACAGATTTATTTCAACTGTCAAACGCCTTGTTTCAATTAAAAAAGAAGATAGAAAAATAGAAAATAAAATTTGTTTTGATTATATTTTTTAATTAATCTTTCGTAAATATAAAATTTTGACACCAAATAATAACAAAAGCAATTAAATTATTTTAAGAATAAAATTAAGCAATTTTAAAAATAAATATTACAACAACAAAATATGCAAAATTTTGAATCAAAACGGAAAAATCTATTTGATTTATTGGACAATGAAGAGAAAAAACTTAAAGGTTCTATTTTGGAGCAGAATCCTTATACAGAAGATGATGAAAGGCGAAGGAAATTACCTCGAAAACATAAGAACGCAAAAGATGGCAGTTCAGTTGAAAAATTTATTGGTAAAGAAAGTATTTTTAAAAAGCCGGAATTACCAATACAGAAATGCTTAAAACCAAGAGTTGTTCCAGATTACAAGGTATGAAAATGTCTAATAAAAACCTTGTTAATAGTTTGTTTTAAAATACTTTTAAATAATTTTAGGTAAATCCACATAAATGGACAAAATATTCTTTGGAAGATGCAGACATTTCAGATCAGGTTAATACATCAGCAGCATTTGCATTTTTGAAAGAAATGGACAGACGCAAAATAGAAGATGATGCAGAGGAACAATCCCATAAAGAGGACGATGAAGAACAATCCAATAAAATTGTATTTAATAAAACAGCTGGTTTAAAGCGAGCTATCAGAAAACCAGATGAAGAATTAGATGATGTTGAAACTCAATCACCAAAATTCAAAAGTACTACAGTGGTTATGCCTGAATATGTTGTTGGGCAAAAACCAAAGAAAGAAAAACGAGCCAGAATTGATAAGAAAGATGATGGTGAGAAAAAAAAATCTGATAAAGAACTAAAATTATCACATTTACTGGAGTATGATGACGATGAAGATGATAGCGGAGGAGAATAATAACAATATACAAATTGTTAATAAATATTATTCTGGTGAAGTCAGTAGATATATAAGCATGTGAAAATCATTTTTAATTTTAAGTAAATGTAAATAAAAAGGATAGAGTTCAATGAAATCCTCTTTATTTAGAAATAGATAATCTCGGATCCTTTGTAGCACAACTTGTAAACCAATTTTTTTGTGAAGAAAATAACTTGATTTTTGAGAGTGCAAGTTTACTTAAGTGAAGAAATAAAAATAGCTTCTTGATAAGGCTATAAATTACTCTAAAATTTGTTTTATTAAATTTGTTCTAATTTTCACTTAGATTATAAAAAAAAATGAGCGTACAACAAAAAAAAAATGAATTTATTTATTATCAACTAAATCAAATGAACATAAAATTATATAATATATTTGTATTTTATTGAAGATAGTATGTATTTTATATCTTCTAAAATAAAACAATGTCACGTTCATGTGAACAAAGTTCGTTTTGTACGTGACGTAATTCGCTTTTAAGTTACATAAAAGAATAGATATTTACTTTCTTGAGACCCCAACTAAAGCTGGCCTTATACATCTACCTCGTAATTTGTATCCGACTTTATTAACTTCTATAACAGTATTAATTTCGGTTTTTGGATCCTCTTTTTGAAATAGTGCTTCATGAAAGTTAGGATCAAATTTTTCATTAATTGGATTTACTAGTTCTAATCCATTACGACTAAAAACATTTTGTAAAGATTTTGTTGTCATTGTTAACCCTTCAAATAAACTTTTTAAATGTGGATTTTTATCAGATACTTGATCTTTTGGTACAGAAATCGTAGCACTTTCTAAAATATCAGCCACTTCAATTAAATCTTTACAAAATCCTTGTATACCGAAAACTTTTGCATCGTCAATTTGTTTTGTTAAACGAGTTCGTAAATTTTCATTATCGGCTAGTGATCTTTTATATTTGTCTGTAATTTCATCATTCCTTTCTTTTAATTGTTTAATTTCACCAGTTAAGGTTTCAATTTCTTTATTAAAGTTTTGTTCTTCAGAAGATTGTTGATCATCGGACGATTGTGAAACTGATTCAGTTTTTTCTTTAGTTTCTTGAGTAACCTTATTCCTGTATGAAGTGAATGTCGGTTGTAAAAATCTTGTTGAGAAGATTTTAGAAATATGCCTATTTTTTCTTATTAATCCAATAGCACTATTCGCCATTTTGCTTTATATTCTGGGCCTTTTTTTTTAACTATATTTAATTTTTTGTATATTTTTTTAATTTCACAAAACAAATCTGTTATTTAAGCAGTCGATTTGATCACAATTCGTAATTTACATGTGTTACCAAAAAAAAAAAAAAGAAAACAAAAAAATGATGAAAATTTATTATCAACTGAGGTGAACACTGAACACTGGAAATTTACCATAAATTTTGACAATTAATTTAAAACGTGGTGAATTATATCGATAGAATAAATATTGCAAATAGTTCTTATTTAATTAAAAAAAAATTTTTTATTTAAATTTTATAGTTGAACATTTAATGACATTTTATTAAAGCAACTAAAAATTTAAAAATTTCATTATGACAAATCAAAAAAAAATAAATTTTTTTATTTTTGATTTGATTTTTGATATTTTTAATTTTAGCATTTACATTTTACACCTTTATAACAACGATATAAAACAATCGTTCTGGTAATACTTTATTTTAAGTAATGAAGAATGACATTTGACAAATTTAAAATTTTGACAACTTAAATTTATTTTATTATGAGTTTTAACTTCAAAAAATACATAAGGAAATTATAATTTTAGTTGTAACTTAAATAATATTAATTATTGTGTAAAACAAAAGTTAAAGTAATATCCATATTACATTGACATCCAATTATTTTTTGAATTAAGGTTTGTAAATGTATTTTGTTTCTTGAAAGTCCTTTTAAGGTTTATAAATTACATATAACCTCAAATTTATAAAGTTTTGGTGGACTAAATTAAATTAATTACTACCGGATTTGTTAATGTTTAAAATTCGAATTAGCACTAACTTATGTCTTATTTGTAAAAGGTGCATATAGTTTAAAATTTTTAAAGTATGCAGTTGTATATTTGTATATTAAGTATTATAGTTTCAGTTTTGTACATTATAAGTTTTATATACACGAAAGTACCTTGGTTTTGTCATTGATATTGTATTGTGGAATATAATTTTAAAAGTGTTACCATCGTGACTTTAATTAACATACCAGTTCTGTAAAAAGTTTTAATTGTTAGGGTAATGTAAAAGAAAATTGTTGAAAAAAGAAATAACATTATCTAAACTTATTTTAAACTAATAAGTTGTAATTTAATTTTTAGAAAATTATAAATTATAAACTTCAAAAAATGTGAATTTTACTATTATATTTGAAAAAGCACATGTAGAGAAACTATTTTATAAATGTGGTAACACTTTTTTTGTATTTATGTTCCAAAAAGTTTGCAGAGTTGTGGATGGCAGAACAAAATGTTATCAAACAGAGAGTATTGACATGTCATTTGTAATTGATCAAAAAACTTTTTTTTTAAACTTGTGTTTTTTTTAAGTATTATTTAAATTTTTAATATTATTTTATAATTTAAATAATTTTTCCAAATGAGTGTATTAAATGCAATTCAATTAGGAGCAACGGTAGCTACTTCTATATTTATAGTTTTTCTTGTAATAGTTTTTGGTAAGTTCCTCTATATAGTATATGTACACACATTACATACATACTATACATAATTTTGTAAAAAGTTCACAAAGTTCAGTGGCAGAAAACTATTTTAGGGTATTTTTAAATCAAATTTTTATTTTCCATGAAATCCATTTTTAAATAAAAAAAAAAATAATCTATTTTAAATGAATGGGAAATATTTCTTGTATCTGACGAATAATATTTTATGATATATTCTACAAAAGGGGTATTTCCATTATTTTTGATAAATCTGGAATTATTAAATAATGAATAAATGACAATTAAGTTTTATATATGTATATTTTATAAATTATAGTTATGTATGTTTCAAGTAGATATCTAAATATTTAACATTTTTTTTTAAATTAACATTTAACAAATTAAAGTTCAATGATTTTATAATAAAAATAAATGAAAATAATTCATACTTCATAACCTTAACCTTTAAACAAATTATTTAATTATCATTAATCAAAAATAAAAAAAAATTTTTTATATTTTTAGGCTGGTTTCTCATCTGGAAGGCATTTTTATCTAAATTCCGGTTAGTACGTGAACTTTTAGGTCAAAGTAACGACGATTCTTCACATATAGATAGAAAGGATAAATCAACATCTAAAATTAAAAAAATCCGGAGAGAATAGAATAAGACTTTTTTTTTTATTCTATATTAGTACAATAATTTATTTAATAAATTGCAAAAGCAATCAAGTTTCTAAAAAAAAAATTTACAAATTATTAACAAAAATAAAAATCTAAATCAATAAACATCAAAAATGAATATTCGTTGTGCAAGACCGGAAGATCTAATGAATATGCAACATTGTAATTTGTTGTGTTTACCAGAAAATTATCAAATGAAATATTATTTTTATCATGGTTTAACATGGCCTCAATTAAGTTACGTAGCTGAAGATGATAAAGGTAATATTGTTGGTTATGTTTTAGCTAAAATGGAAGAACCAGAACCAGGTGAAGAAAGTAAACATGGTCACATTACATCATTAGCTGTTAAACGTTCATATCGTCGTTTGGGTTTAGCTCAAAAATTAATGAATCAAGCTTCACAAGCAATGGTTGAATGTTTTGATGCACATTATGTGTCATTGCATGTACGTAAAAGTAATCGTGCCGCATTGAATTTATATACAAATTCATTAGGTTTTAAAATTTTGGAAATTGAACCAAAATATTATGCTGATGGTGAAGATGCTTATTCAATGAGAAGAGATTTAAGTGAAATAGCAAAAAAAGTTCATATTGATAGAGGTAATGATGTAACAACTGCAAATACAACAACTGGCGGTAGTAAAAACACACATAAATCACATGATCATAGTATGCATGACGGTCATTGTTGTTGATTAATGATTAAATAATATAATAAAAAAAAAATTATCTAAACAAAATAAAAAAAAATTGAAAAAAAAAAATTGAGTAAAAAAAGGGCATTTAGCAGGAAGTTCATTTTTTTTATTTCTAAATTTAGAAATACTAATTAAGTAAAGATTTTTTTCTTTTTAAAAAAATGTTTTGAGTAAAATTAATATTCGAGAACAAAATAAATGAAATTACCTACCATAATGGTAAAAAATAGACCTAAATATTGTATTTTTTTTTTCTAATTACATAAGGGATATAACTTTTATTTCATTTTAACTTTAAATATGAAATAGTGTGCGTATATAATATTTAAATCTAAATTATCTTAATTTCCTTGAATTATTAATTGTAGTTAATACAGAGATTCATTGAAATTAATGATTTAAATTTGAGATACTATTTACGTCTAAACCGGATCATAGATTATTTGTATGCGGTTATTTTTTATGTAAAATTATTCCATTCACTTTGATTTTTCATACTTTCATACATCTGATTACAGGCTGGTTTTAAACGTTAATTTAATGTTTGACCATTCTCTTATTGTCGTGAAATAATAGGACTGTAATACTAGCTATTGTTAATAATAAAATTATCTTGACCGTTTACATAGAATCTTTACATTATTTATATTTGATTCGTTATTGTAGTTCATACACCACCATATAAATTCATATTTTATTATTATGTAAAAATATGAGTTTTGCTGAGAATAAAAAAATTAATAACATTTTTATTGCAATTGTTGTTATTTTGGCATATTTGCATTATGGATATTAATAGATTTGGTTTTTAGTTAATTTTAAACAATTTCGAATTAAATGAAATTAAATGCCATATCGGAGTTGAAAATCAAATTAAATTTGTAATCTTTAACTTTAACATAGTAATATTGCATATTTATAGGGGTTGTAAATTTAAAGAAATTTCATGAATTTGTACTTTTAGTTTTGCTTTGTTCTTTAGTCTCTTTACAAGACTTCAAGACCATTTGTGTTAAAGAATAAATAAATTTAATTAAAAATAATTAAAAATCATGTAGAACATATTTTTTTTTTTAATCCATGTAGGTAAGTCTTATCTTACGAGTTAGTTACTCACAAGCTCACAGCTCACAAGGTTTAAAAAGGCGTTACAATTTAAATTGAAAAAAAAAATCAATTAATAAATCTACAAAATTATTTAATATAAAAATCTGTAATTATTTAATTGTAATATTGGAAACCAAAATTTTGCAAAATGTTTGAAGGGGTTCATATAGAGGTATACCTCAAAAGGTAAAAATTTGAAATGTAAAATTTTGAAAACGATAAGATCTTCGATTACACTTATACTTATAAGTTACTATTTATAATATTTATTTTATATTAATTTTATTTAAATTTAAAAAAAAAAAAATTTAATTGAATTTGAAATATTTATACTTTTACGCGCGTTAATATATTGACGAATTAGCGGTTCTTATTAAATTAATTAAATCTATGTATTATGGAATATAAATTGATTATTTTTATTGATTTATTTTATTTTACAGTACATAAAATGCTAGTAAATTAATATTTTTCTCTCAATTTTCTAAAATCCTTCTATGGACCATTATGGCCATTAGCCAGTAGCCACATTTAGTATAAGGAAAGTAGCCAAGGAAAAAGGATAATAAAACATTCCTCATAAATACTTGTTTGGCTTGGCGCTATATCTGATATAGTATTTATCAAAAATGATTAAAATTATAATTATTTTTACTTTTCATAAATATAATCCTATCATTCTTCATTCCATTTGAAAATCATTCTAAATTTGTGAGCATAAAATTTTACGCGCTATTTGCAGAGCGATTTAAGGCTGGTTTTCGTTAGACCGGTATATCTACGAAAATGTTAGAGCATAGGCAGAAGATTCAAAATTGATATGTGTTTGAAAGACCTAAAGCGGAAAAAATTAGAGAAGATATACGGATAAAAAATACCCATCAAACATTTAAAAATATCAAAGAAAGTAACCATAAATATCCACGAAAGTATGTTCTCTACATATATTTTGCTATAAATAACGTGGATTGTGGATATTTTTAATACATATGCAAAAATAATATATCTAACAAAAAAAATGCTCACTCTCCATTTAAATTTTGAAATGTCAAAAAAATCAACAAACATTTTAAAATAAACAAATGTTCAAAATTTTTATTTTTTAGTGATAAACTGTATTAAAAATTGCTATATTATAGGTATTCTAAATAATATTTTTAACAACTTTATAAATAAAAAATTTTAAATTTTTAGCTAAATATGAATATAAACATTAATAAATTAGGTTATGTACATTTTTAACTGTCAAAGTGTTGCTGTACTATTTTGTAATAATATATTTTTTTTTTCTTCCTCCTTCCCACTGCTAGTACACTATATTTTTCTCTTTCTAAAGTTGCGATAATATCCACGAAATTTCTCATGAAAACCAACCTTTAAGTATCGGTTTATTTTATGGTCAAAATAGGTTTTCCTAAAATCTAAACAAAAGTTTTGACATTTTGATTTGATAAGATCATTTTTAAAGATCATTTTTAACCCGGTGGTTAGACGAAACAGTATGATATTAGCAAGATAAAGCACAAATACATCAATATTTTTGAGAGCGCAATTACATTTTTTAATTATCTTTTCTACTAGCTTGATATATTCTTAGAGCTACATAGTAATTCAACTAGCTAGTAATTTGACATTTCGTATATGTGTACATTCATATGTATATCAAAATGACGAAAACTAAAAAACGTGTAATCTTCAATGTTCACGTCATAAAATTTTGCTGATATAATACGTTGTAAAGTTTCAAAAATTGATAAATGAAATATCAATTGATAACAAAAATCACACAGATAATAATTTTGACATTTCGTATTAAACACTTTCAAAATATGTAGTTACATTATCTGGTCTGACTGTTTATTTAGTTAAAAATCTTAATGTAAATTGTAAATAATATCATTGTTGCTAATTCACTTTTTTCATGTGTCATCTTGTCTTTTATCTTTAGAATAATTAATTTTTTAAACAAATTGATATAATTACTGTAGCATATGACATTCAAAAACTAAACTTTCGAGATGTCAAAACTGAACGGTGATTTTTCATTATTGAAAAACTGGTTTCACTGAATTAAGTCTGAGTAAAAAGAATGGGTAAAAAGATTTTAATAAAGGGATGAAAAAAAAAAAATTTCAAAATAAGTAAGTATTTAAAAATAAATTAAAAACATTTTATTATTTTTTTTAAATATTTTATTATTTCCATCAAATTGTTATTATTATTAATAATAATACATATTCTACTAATAAATAAAGAACGCTTTTAAAAATTTACTGTTTTATTTTTATTTTCTTTTCTTTCCCGAAAAATTTTATATTTTTTTATTTATCTTAATTTAATATATTAATTATTATATATGTATATATTTATATATATTTGTGTTTTTAAAAAAAGCCCTCAAAAAGACTTTTTCTTTTTATTTTCTTTTCAATATTTTTAACATCTATTAATATTAAATTTATTTGAATTTTTTCTTTTTTAAATTTAATTTTCTTTTCGGTTTTTTATACGTCGTTTTGTTTTTGTTTTTATTTTTAATTTTTGAATTGGCACCTTTTAAGCCTATTTTTTTTTTATTGAATTTTAATTATTTGCATTCAGTTACTTTTCGTCTGTTACAATACAATAATTTTTTTTTTCTTGTTTTAAAACTTTAAATTTATATTTTATATTTATACTTAAAGTTATAAATCTAAATAAAACATTTAATAATTTGTATGTAATTTTTTTTAAATATTTGTAAAAGCTGTCATTATATAGTAAGTATATACATATTTATATATTATATATAAACATATATTAGTTTTAAATTTAATTTTTATTTAAATATTTTTTATTATGCTTAGGGATGGTATCACGTAACTTGTTACAACTTACAACACATAATTATGTCAAAAGATTTAATTTTTTTTTGCTATACTTTTGACAGAACGTCAAATTTTCGTTGTTCAAGTGTTAAATAAATTAGGTTATATCAAAAATTATATCAAAAATGTTTTATGCTGATTTTGATTGGTTAAAAAAAAGGAGAAATTTAGATTAAAATTAGAATAATTTTCGATCAGATTTTATGTTCAATTGTCGAAAAACAAAAAAAAAAACTCTTTTTCTTTTTACTCGGAATTTTTAAATAACATCTAGATTTTTTCTAAGATTTACTCTTTTTTATTTGACATTTGTTAAAAATAATGAAAGATGTCATTTCTAATTCAGAGTTAGAAATACCATGCTATACTAAAAATATTTTGTGACGACAGTGTTTTGTTTCAACAAAACGCATTTATAACAAGTAATGTGTACACCCATTCTTTAGTTTTCTTTTTTTTTTTTTTATAAACAACATGGTACATTATAATATTATAATTTTAAGAATACAGTGTTGAACAAAATTTATGTAATTATTAATAAAAGTTTTTCGAATGGTGTTCAGTTCACAAATAAAGACAAATAGAGTAAAACTTTGGAGGAAATTCAATTAAAATTAAGATGAAAATAAAAATTACATATAATATACTATTTGAAATTAATGTATTATTATTTTGATTTACTTGAATTTTAAGAATGTATAGATAGGCATGTACATACATACATATGTAAAATTATTTTTTATTAGTATGTAATTATTAATTTTTTTTTTTTTTATAATTCTTTTATAATTTACTTTTTTCAATTTGTAAATATATTTAAGAAAACAAAAAACTTTTAAAGAATTATAAATTTAATTACATAAATAAATAATACATTTAAAGGTTCTACTATATTCAAATACAACTAAACGAAATTTGACGTAGCCATTACACAAGTGCTGTCAAAAAAAAGATAAAATGTATTAAGATTATATGGAAGATTTTACAATTAACGTAGTCTTGAAAATTTACGATTACTTACGTATAGCTAAGAAAAAAAGCTAATCCACTTTTAACTCTTTGACATTTTTAATACGCTTTGAAATGTCAAATATATTGTGTTGTCATATTTGTTATTCGCATTAATATATTCATATTTTATATTATTCTTTTTAAAAATTTCTTTCTTCAAAAATAATTTTTTGAATTTGATTGATGAAGTAAAAAAATCCGTTATGCGTTATAAAAAAAAAAAAAATTTATTTCAATTTTTCAGAGTATGTTAATAACAAACTGCATAAGGAATCATAAAATCTTAATACAAAAATAAATGACAATTTTTACGGTTTTAAACGTTTTTTATTGTGACAGAAATTTTTGTATCATGGCGAAAATGTGGCGTAAATGGATACTCATTAAAAATATTTTCAATGTAACTGTACTGTTCAGTAATACTAATATTTTAAGTATAATATTAAAATAATTTATTTTTGTTTAAATTTTGTCCATCACTGTATTTTGAACATACATACATTTATTTTATTAATTTAACTATTTATTTTGATTTTTTTTTTAATTTATTTATTTTTTTTTTTCTTTTTAATTTAATTAACAATTGCTGTTTTTTTTAAATTTTAATGTTAAGCATTTATATTTATTTACATACATATATAATTTTATAATATTTTTTTTTGTTATGTAAATCTAATTTTTATTAATATAATATTAATATGTGTATATTATTAATTATTAATTAAAATCTAGTAACTTTCTGGTATAATAATAATTTGTAAATAATTCAAAATAATATAACTTTTGTTTTTATTTTTTGTTTTTTTTTTTTTTTTGTGTTTTTATACAATATTTTAATATATAATATAATATTAAAATCAATATTTAATTATATTTATATATTATGTATATATATATAATTATTTATAATAAATTTATTATCACATGTAAAAGAAACTTAATAACTAAATTAAATTATTTAGGTTAATTTTTAAAATTAATTTTGTTTTTTATTAATATTATGATTTTTTTACTTTTATTTTTATTCTTATTTAAACTTTTTCTTTTTTTCTTTTTAGAAAAAAAAAAATCTATTTTATAATTGACAAATCAATTCAAAAAAAAAAAAACAAAGAAAAGTTATTTGAATTAATTCGAATTAAATTGATTAATAAATACAATAGTTATAGATTCCCTTCAACTGATGTGCTTGTATTATCATCTAAAATATACCATTTTTTTAATTTAAATTGAAGGCTTTTTTTTACTATAAATGAAGATTTTTTACTTTAAGTGAAGATATTTTTATACTTTAAATGAAGACATTTAACTTTAAGTGAAGTTTTTCATTTTTACTTTAAATGCAGACTCTTTTCTTAAGTAATTTAGATAATGCGTATATACATACATATATTTTAATTTGCATTATTCACATATGTATGTATATAGTATAAAGAATTTTATGTGCACGTAATACGTATGTATATACATATATGACATTTTTACTATTTTACAAAATGTCTTCATTTTAAGTAAAAAAAAAAAAATCTTCATTTAAAGTAAAAATGTGTTTACGTTAAATAAAAAAAGTTTATTTAAAGTAAAAAAATACATTCACTTAAAGTAAAAAATCTTCTCTTAAAATAAAAATGCTTTCACTTAAAGTAAAAATGTTTTTAGTTAAAGTATAAAAGGTATAATTAAAATATTTTAATATTGTATATACATATGTAGATATGTAAATGGTGTTGTAATATTTTGTGTAATATTAAATAATTTTTATACATTATCCATATGAAAATTTAAATAAAATTTAAAAATTATTTGAATATTTGGTAGTATGTGTATTCGGCTTTAAGCTAAGCCATATTCAAAATAAATTACATATATCGAAATTCGAATCTAACGAAATTACTATATCTATATATGATTAGATAAATTTGTGAATGTTATAAAAGACGACGATTCATTTAACGGACATCTGATCCGTTCCGATCCGATTCGAAAGTTTTTTAATAAGGGAATTTTAATAAAAATTTTGAAATTTAAAATATTTTTTGCAACAGATTAAAATTATAACCTAAAGTAAAAAAAATCAAAAATTATTGCCTTTAATTCTTAATTAAAGTATTATTGCATTTTTTTTTGTTTTTTTTTTCTTGAAATTGTTAAGCATAGCCATTAGCCATAGCCAAAATTCCGCATTATTTGAAAACGATATTTATTTTTGATATTTCTGTCAAAAATTGTGTTTTTTTTTTTTTTTTTGAATTTTGTAACTTAATGTTATAATTTAGATATTCCGATTTACGTTGTTTTATTTTGCATTTTGAAAATTTTTATTCAGTCAATAATGCAATATAGTGAACCAACACAACTTAAGTGTCTTTTAAATAGACTAAGTACAGGTATATAATATTTGATTTAACATATAAAAACAATAAATTTTAATAACTGGGCAATAATGGATTTTTTTTTTTTTTTTTTATTATTAATTAATACATATTATATTAAATCTTACGAATTTTTTTTTATTTTGTTATTTATTTATTTATTTATGTAATACATTTATTTATTTTATTAATTTTAAATAATTTATTTATATTTATTTATTTATAGTATCGGTAAAAATTTCAGTATAAATTTTTTGTATATATTTTCTTTTTCTATGATTTTATAGTCTACTTTTGGCAGTTATTTAATAAATTTTGTAAATTTTTTATTTTGTGCGCGATGTTAATATATATGTATATATATATATATATATTTTTTTTTATTAAATATGTATTTTTTTAATTTTATTTTTGTTTTTTAATTTAATTAATTTAATAAAATTTTACAGAATTCGAATAGAAATCTGAACCATATTTTTGTTTTTGAATTTTTAACGGTTAAATTTAGAAAAGTCAATTAGTTCCGAAGAGAATTGAATTTTAAAATAAATTTTTATTTATACTTTTTTTGTGACTAATGATTATATTATTTCAATTAATTAAACATTTTTTTGCTTTTTTTTTTTAAAATTTATATACTGCTTTTATTGTAGTAGAGTGGGTATTTTCGAATCCAAATTTCAATACATTTTTGTCTGTAATCGAATTTTTTAGGGTAAGATTTTTCTATTTTTTTTTTTTTTAGATATTCATATCTACTGTTTTTTAATAAAATCCTTTAACATAACTATATAGTTCTTAGGATTTTGTAGTAATGTTTTTAATTCATCACTTCACTATCTCAAATTATTTCTCTGAAGTTATTTGGCTCTGTTTACACTTGTCAACATTTCTGTATGCAATGGTGTATTCATTTTTGTATTAAAAATGTCCTACAAAACCCTCGCGTTTGCATTAGGCCCTGTTTACACTTGTTAACATTTGCAATGATGTATTCGTTCTTGTATAAAAAATGTCCTGCAAAATTCTCGCGTTTGCATTAGGCCCTGTTTACACTTGTTAACATTTCTGTATGAAATGATGCGTTCATTATTGTATTTAAAATGTGCTGCAAAACTCACCCCGTTTACATTAAAGTTGTATTTTGTAGTTGCAACTTTAAATATGTGTCCGTTAATATTCTAACTTATTTTTTTGATCTGATAACATTTTTTATTGATGCTTTGCATGTATTGGTGGCTTGCAACAGCTAAAGCAGCTAAATTTTGGTTAACAAAAATGATTAAAGGTTTTCGGAATTTTACACATTTTCGTAATTTTTTTTCGGTTTTAAATTTTTTTTTGTGGGAGAAGCGTGGAAGTAGGAAAGAAAAAGAAAAAGTTGCAACTGAATAATGCAACCAGTGTAAACAGGCGGATTAAATAATAACGACTTCGAAAATAACTTTTTAAACTTTATAGTGGCCGCCATTTTATTTTTTTTTTTTCAATTAAATAATTTTTAAAACCTTTTTTGTATAAAGGTTCTTTAATTTTTAAGAGTTTTTTTTTAATTTTTGGAAACATCTAGATCTTAGAAATATTTTCTTTGGTATAAATCGAAGCACATACTTTAATATATATATATATATAGTTTTATATATATGTATTTAATAAAAGATTTGTATTTTATATTAAATATTTTTAACGATAATTTTAGTTTTAAATTTTTTTTATGTATTTTAAAAAATGACTAAAATTATACATATATGTATATAATTAAGTCTATTTATATAAAATTCATTTAAATATAATCTAATAATTAGTTATATATATATACTTTTATTTTTTTTTTAATTTTTTTTTTTTTTTGTGTCAATATTAGTTCCACATATAGAAGGAAAAAATTTTAAATTTGAAATGAAATAAATTGAAAAAAAAAAATAAAACTAAATTCATATAAAAAAAAAAAAATAAATTGTTTTCATTTAATTTAATTTTCCTTTTTTTTTTTTTTTTAATTTTTTTAAGATTGAACAGCTTGCAACATTGATACTTTTAAATCATATGCTAAATGTGATATATCAACAACAGAATCAACCATTTCTTGTACAGCAACAACACTTGGAAAATGTTGTGCTGCTTTTTTTGATTTTAATACACATGTTTTTAATGCTTCCGCTAATGAATCTGTATATTGTTCAATACGTGATTTTAAATCTTGTTTACTAACATTTCGATGTACAATATCACCAATACTAACCAAATTATGTGCACTTAATACAACAAATTTACCATATGCAATAAAAAATTTTGGTGGTTGATTTTTTTCAACAGTATCTAAAAATGAATCAATAGCTTGTGTTAAATAACCCATATGTGTTGTTATTTGAGCTGCATAATATTTAACAACTAATTTATCATTTGGATCTAATTCTAATTTTTCAGTATTCATAGCATTTGCTTCAGCATTCTTTAATACATTATCAAATTTATTTTTTAAATTAGCTGGTATTGCTTCACGTAATTCTGAATTTTTTTTTGCTGCTGAATCTTTTGATTCAAAACTAACATAATCATAATCTTGTACCCATTCATTACTGCTATTTAAACCACCAGTTGGTGTTGTTGGTTGTTTTGGTGGTATTCTTTTAAATAATAATGGTGCATTACCTTGTATAAAAGATGTTGATTGTCGTACATCTTCTGTTAAAGTTTGTGCACATGCAATTAATTGATCTAATGAATCTGGTTGATGTTGCATTTTTTGTTCAATACGTAATAATGATTCAACAGTCCAACCACGTATTTCAATTTTATGAGTTGATTCATGTAATAATTTATCAGCTGCTCTTAATGCTTTAACCAATGGTTTTAATTTAATAATTAATGTTTTATCATCAGATCTTGATGCATTTCCTAATGCACCTTCACAAAATTCAGCTAAATCATGTAATGCAGTTTTTAATCGTACAATAGCTAATTTAAGATCCATTAAAATAGGTTCTAATTTTTCTGCTTCCCTCCAATTGGATGTAACAAATCCCAATACGCTGTAATAAAAAAAAAATTGGTTTAAAAATTTAAAAGTTTGAAAATAAATTTTTTTTTAATGTATCTACCGTGTTATTGCTGTGGTTGCTTCTGTTTGTAATGTTGCTAATGTTTCCAATGCTGATGGTAATTCTAATGGAAGTTCTTTGGTTGGGACTAGTGGTGTTGTAACTGGTGTTGATGAAATTGATTTACATATTGTTGATTGGGATTGTTTCTGTTGTGGTGAATCATAATTACATGATTGTTGATGTTGATATTGATATTGATGTTGATGCTGATGTTGATGTTGATACTGATGTTGATGTTGATTATGAATTGTTGATGTTGAAGATGATAATGATGAAGATGATGATATTGGATTTTGATTTGAATTTTTTATTGGAATAACTGGATTATTTTTTGGTATATCATAATCAGGCATATTAGCCATTGATGAACGATTTGATGATGAAAATGAAAGACTTAAACTATCCGATGTTAATAATGATGAATTTGAACTGCTTGGTGTCATATTCTGTTGTTGATGATAAATACTAATTGATTTTGGTATATCATATGAATCATCATTAATCATTGATGGACGTAGCTGATGTGCTAATGATGATATTGATGTTGGTGTTAATATACCACAACCCGATAAATTACCAATTGGTGTTGATGGTGATGGACACATATCATTACGATTACCAGATGGTTTTATCCATAATGGATTTTTTAATATAGAATTATTACCAGTTGGTGTTTCACATTGTACTGGTGTTGCTGGTTTTGGTATATCATATGTACTTTGATCAGCCATTGCTTGAGCAAAATTTTGATAAATATTCAATGAAGTTAATGGTGATGGTGTTGGTAAAATATCATATAGATAAATATCACCACATTTTTGAGGTGTAATAACCTGAAATTAAAGAAAAAATAAAAAAAAAATTGTTATTTTTTATATTTTATTATTAAGAAAATAAAAGGAGTTATTGATTTTTACCAAATTTTTTATATTGACTACTAATTTTGTTGTTATTAACTTTTTCTTTTTTTTTTTAGTATACTACTGATAAATTTTGCAGAAGTTATTTTAGCACTTATATTTAAAAGGCAATTGTAATTTCATTCAGTCAGTTTTTCAGTTTCAGTTTTTTTTTATAAAATAATTATTAAAAATTTTATTATTGTTATTAAATTTTCATTGGTATTAAAATGAATACAGAACATCTAAATGTGATAACGTTCATATTTCAACTGAATTTCAACAATTCATTCATTATCCTTAAAAAATTTTTCTTTAGCCAGTTAATTGTGAAGAGAAAAAAATATGATGGTAATGCGCAGGTCTTTAATTTATTTTTCTGTTAAATTTGAAGGGGAAATAAGGAATTTCAACAATGAGCAAGTCCATCTATTGATTTTAATTAAAGATAAAAATTTCTTATATAAAAAAAAAGTATCGAAAATGAAATATAGATGATGCTTATTTTTAAGCGCAATGTTCAAAAATGTTAAAGGGTTCATAGAGTATTTTTTAAATTTCAGTGTATATTTATTCATGTTCCAAAAAAAATTGTTATTGTATAAACATGAATAACTTCCGAATTCGAAGATATTACTGTTAACATTGGTAACATTGTCTGCTTTAGGATTTTCGAATATTCTGTCCCGTGTGCATATATTTATGCTTTCATAATTATGTTGTCTTAGTTCTCATAATTTAATGTAATCAAAATTGTAAATGTCGTTTGATGGTATTTAACGGGGTATAGTTTTGCGCCTGTTAAATAGTTCTAAGCTTCTGTTAATAGATAATCTTAGCTTTAAGTACCAAACTTAGGATTTTTAAACTGAAAATTAGGTATTCTTCCAGAATCTTAAAAGATCTTTCCAGATCCTTAACAGATCCTTCCAGATCCTTAACAGATCTTTCCAGATCCTTCAACTGTTGATAATATCAAATATACAATAGAACGTTTGTTCAATAGTCATTTGATTTTTGTAAATTGATTCAACCATTGATCAACCGTTGTATGGTGTAATAAGCGCTTAATAATCCTTTCATTATTTTAAATTTTCAAGTTAAAATTAGAATAAGTTTAGGTTTTACTTTTAATAAAATTCAAACACAAACCTTTATACATTTCTAAATACCCATTTTTTTTTAGAACAGTATAAGTAACAATCAAAATTATAGTCAAAAGTAATATTTAGATTTAAGGAATATTTTTTAACCACCATTTTTTTTATCATAAGATGAGTTTGTGTCGGTTTTCCAGGAATTAATGTTATTTTTTTTCATTAATTATCCAAATAATTTTAAATGAATCTTTTCAATAATTTTCAATATATATATTTAAAATTTTAGTTTAAAAATTCCGGTTTAAAAATTTACAATGCTATCTGAAATATATCATAAATGTAAATTTAACCCAAAAAATATTTTTTATTTAAAACTAAGGTTAAATTAAGGCCATATATTCGAAACTATTTAAAAATCTCATTTCCTTATTTCATACTATAGTCACTATTTTGTTCATACTTTTTGTCCTTTAGAAAGCTCAGAATATATTATGATATATTATCCCGTATTCATCTCAATTAACACTTCATTATCTGTAAAATATTTATAAAAATGTAAGTTAATAATTCAAGCTGAAATGTATGTAAAAGAAAGATGCGTTCAATGCAATCTGGATTGGGAATACAGAAATAGAGAAATAACTATTCTATCACACAGTCTAGCAGCCATAAAGAAACCTAAAAGTGAACATTTAAATCCCAATTAGTATGGGAGCGCTATAGTGAAACTTAATCGTTTAGGAACAAACAGTACCTTACTACCCTTACTCAGTAACCTATAGACTCAGTACTCAGGTACTCAGTAACCTATAGACAACTACGTATAAATGGAAATGAGAAAGCGGTTCCAAACGCTAAAAAAAAGAGTATAGCAACTGACTTTACAAGCCCTAATTCTTTATTGTAAGATAGGTAAACACAAAATAAGAAAAGCACTAAAAATGGAAAGGGAAAACTGAAGCAAAACTATAGAGTGCAAAATCCAAGACAATCTAAAATAGTTTCTGGAAAAACTATAACCGGAATATATAAAAAAAAAATCATATATAGTAATCAATCATTTTCAGAAAATTAAAAAACAAAGTACTTGTATTAAGTGCTAGTATAGGTAA
Source organism: Poecilobothrus nobilitatus (assembly GCA_947095535.1). Classification (NCBI taxonomy): domain Eukaryota; kingdom Metazoa; phylum Arthropoda; class Insecta; order Diptera; family Dolichopodidae; genus Poecilobothrus; species Poecilobothrus nobilitatus. The sequence continues at coordinate 33,863,926 of OX352774.1, forward strand.
TATAGGTAACGACTAGCTAGTATAGGTAACGGCTTTAACGTAAGGTTCTATAAAAAAAAAAATAAATTTAACTCAAGAATAAAACATTTCTCTGTATAATGATTTAATATACGATTAAGGATATAGATGTTATTCATAGAATCCTTTTAAATTTATTAGTATTCGTTAGTATTCATCCTTTAATTTTAGTTTTTCATTTCAAGTGTTACTAAATCAAAAATAAAAAGGCATTACAAATTCTTTACAAATTTTTTACATTCTTTACATTACAAAACTTTCAAAATCCCTACTAAAATAAAAAATCATTTCTAAATTTTCGATTTCATTACCATTCCCAATATAATTTTATCAATCACTTTCAGGACTAATTGAATTTTCTTAAAATTCAAATAATTGTATTCATTACTTTGTAGGTAATTTATTTAAGTGGAAAATTAATCTTTTCAAATTCAGTATTTGGAATATAGAAATGCATGAAGAGGAACTCATATCATATCCATAGTTCATACAAGAATTTATAATTTAAAAGATTCAAAAAAAGATTCAGGATTCTTAAGGAAAGATACAGAAGAAACAGAATTTAACTATTTTTCTAAATTATTATTATACTTAAATTTTTTTTTTTATGGTATTTCTTTTATCATAAAAAACCTTGAAATCAAAAAATAATGTTAATTATATTTTTATTATACACATATGATGCATCATACCACTTATTAACACAATTCAAGAAAATTTTAATTGCTATCTATTTACATCTGTTCCTTTTATCAGTGCTTTACGCGTAGTTTCTCTATAATTATAATGTCTATAATAAAAAAAGAAAAAGAAATTTCTGAAAGTACTCATGTATAGGATATGAAAGTGCGTACATATTAAAAAATTCTTTATATATAACTCATATCATAACTCATTCCATCAAATTTAAGGAATGAACCCCTTTTATTATGATTGTGTTTAATAAAAAAAAAAAAAAAAAATATAAGAGGAAACACGTATAATGTTTTTGCTTCCACTAATTTTTGGGTTGTTACCTTTAGTTTTTTTTTTCTGGTTTTTGTTGTTTTTTTTTTTTTTTGATTCCTTGAATTGAAATTGAAGCTGGGTACAATAATATTCAATTATAAAACATATATGTATATATATATATATATATATATATATATATAAAGTATATGTTTGGACTATGTGAAAAGAATAGATAAATACAGCCGTTCAATCGTGTCATATTTCAAAACTATATACATACATACATATAGATTCAATTTATTAATTACATACACATATGCAATACTGATATTATATGTATAGACATAAACGCGAATGAATGAATTTAATTATTAAAGAATAATTTTTGAATTTAATTTTGAATAAAGGATTCATCCTATGATAATAATTAATAATAATATATTATTTTCTTTATTATTTCTTCCTCTTCCATTTCAATTAAATTAAAAAAAAAAAAAAAAAAAAGGAATAAAAAAAAATAATAAAAAATAAATAAAGAAAAAAAAAAACTTTAGAATGAAAGGATTCTTATTATGCTGGTAGTTCATACAATATATTATGTACATGTATATATATATACAGTACCAGCCAAAATAGTAAATACATTTGAAATTTGATTATTTTTAAAATTGCAAAATCGAATTTTTATTTAGTGGGGTTGTAATATCATTTTATTGACAGTTAATCATATTTATTAGAGTTTTTATTGTTTAAATTCTCTTTCTCCTTTAGAAGGAAGAAATCTAGCTGCTATATGGACTAGATTAGTTTTTTTTAACCACTACTACATGATCTTCTATAGCCTGTACTTTGCCAATTGTTTTAGTTTTATTATTTAAAAACAAAAAATATAGTTTTTTTAAGTTTCAGAGTCGTTGAAAAATTTCAAAAGACACTCAAAAGAATTGCACGTAATTCTTCCAGATAGTGTTGAACTTTAACTAATCAAAATCACCGCCTTTTAAAAAAAAACTTTTGAATGGGACCTTTAATACAAATGTACGGTTTAGTTTATGGGGTAAAGATGTGGAAAGGATTTATGGATTTAATTTTTGATTATGTAGGATGAGTAAGGAAACTTAAAGTTACATTTTGAAGGAAGATGTCAATATTCTTCTTAAACTTTACTAAAATTCTGTTACACATATATATGAGTTTCCAACTTTAGAGAACACATGCGATGGCATCTGATTTTACAAATGCAATGTGTGCATGATAAATAAATTTTCATAAGCTGTGTTACGTCATGCTAGAAGTAATACAGTGTAGGGATGGGTATTTGTTACACTTCTTGTTTCGAACTTCAGAGAAATAAGTTATTTACGAATCAGACCATTTATTTTAACTTAGAATTTATTTTAACTTTTAACTCTTTTTTTTTTTTTAATTTAAATATAGCTTTCGCAGATGTCTATTATTATTTGATCTCAAGTGTTGGCTATTAAAATATTTAGAACAAAAAAAACAATCAAATAACCAAACGTACTTCTTTAATTATGATTTGATAAATGACGTTCGTCTTCATTAAAAACTAAAAAAACTGAAAAAAAATTTTGGTTATTTTGTTCAGTTGTTGTGTGTTCCGTGACTAAAAAAAACGAAAAAAAAAAACACAAGAAGCGAGATAGATATAGGGAATCATCTATTACTTAACCATAACTTATTGTTTTATTTGTTTTTTTTTTTTTCATTTTTTTTCGGGAGGATTTTATTAATGAAAGTTGTAATTTTTAATTGAAATGTTGAATTTCTGTAAAGAGGGAGTGTTAAATTCTAAAAAAAAAAAAAAAAAAAAAAAAAAAACAGGGATTCCTTTATTATTTATATAACTATAAGAGGGTGTTCTAAATGATATATATTTTGTTTTTGTTGTCTAGCTAGATGGTGGTAAAATAATGAATAAATTTTTGTAATGAAATATTATGGTATTTCTGTTAGAAATTATTTAATTGAAAATTATAAATTATTTAAAGTTTTTATTTTTTTTTTTATTTTACTGCCTTTTTTTTCTAAGATTGCTTAAGGGACCACAATTTGGTTTTGAAAGTCTTAAAGTTGTGTTATTTCTTTGTTTTTTTTTTTTGGATTGGTGTTATATTTAAAGTTATATATATGTACATATATATATATTTAAATATTGGGATTGTTATTTGCGTTGAATTACTTTTGTATGATACAAAACTTCTGTTTTTACTTTAACTTTAAAAATTAAATTATAAAAGTTAAAGCGGAAGAATACAAAAAATTTTTACAACACAACTGATTTAGGATTTTAATAAAACAAAAAAAAACATATCAAAAATCAGAGATATTGTGGTCCGGTTTATAAAAAAATGAACAACTTTTATATTAAATTAAAGTTTTTGTGTTAAATTTTTAAATTAATATAATTCAAACGAAGAAGGATATCATGAGATCTAAGAAATGAGATCGGTCATCAATAAATAAAATTTGGTTCTGTATAAAGAAATAGAATTTTATTAGCAAATAATGCTTTAATACTTCCCCTGCGCGAATATCGAATATCAGATCACTTACAAGTAAATAGGTACAAATTAAGCTAACGTTTCAATGTATATCACTTTACTTCCTTTATTTCATTTATTTTGTTAAAGTATTCAAAGGAGCATTTATAATAGTCAAAGGATTTGATGTTTTAGTACTTTTTGGAAAACCATTGACAATTTTTGTTAACAAAACAATTAGATATGTTTTAATTACCAAATTTCTAAAACTAAATACAAGAATTTTTAAATGGAGTTAGAAGAATTTCTCAAGTACTATATATATAGTAGGTACTTATAAATATTAGGCACCTATACTATTAAAAATAGTGTAATTTTTTTCAGTTGTCATATTGGAGACGTAATGCTTTCATGCAAGTCTAGCAAGTATCAAAATATGTATAGAAATAAATTCAAAGTTTGAGATAGTACCAACTAAAGTACCTTACAAATGATGACTTTATAACCGCACGAACATATAGTTCTAAGGTTATATAATAAATTTGCCATTACGTTTGTGAGACTAAAAAAGATTCTTGTACATATATTGTTCCTTAGGATTGAATTCTAATCTGATTTAGGTATATGTACAATAATCGAAAAAATATAATGAAGCAAGAGATTCTGAAATTTTTACCATTTCATCATTTATATAAAAAAAATACTACTTTTACTATAGAAATTGAATAAGTTCGAGTAGTTGCAATATATTGTTTTGTTTTCATATGAGCATAACTTTGTTATACCACTTTTAATATTGAAATTGAACAACTTCGATCACCGAGTTCGAGTACCAGTCATAAAATCTTCTTGTTTTTATATTTTATATGATGCTTATTTTTTATTACTCAGTCTGATTAAACTATGGGTATCTGTAATTTTATCAAAACATTTGTCCCAATGACTTCTAAAAAATTTGGTTAGTCTAATGTAAGAGGTTTGGGGTAACTGTAATACAACTGCTAGTTTAGATCTTCATATATTGCATTACTTTGTCTAATTACGCTAGACATTTTAAATTTTATAAAAGATTATATAGTTTTTACCATATAATAACTTCTGGAAAATATGGTTGATTAAAGAGCTACGAGTTCGAGTAGCTATCATACAAATTCGATTAAATTTTGTGGAAAAATATATAAATATTATATGTATTACATTTATAAGGATATACTATAAAGTTAACATAGTCAACTCTACACTTTTTTTTTCCTATGGTTTTTCCCCGGCGATTATGAAAATTTACCTAATGTTTAACTGTTAAAGTTTGTTGTTAACATTCTCAGATCTTCTTCAAGAGTTATTTGGGTTTAAAAATACACTTTTCTAATTACTAAACAAATGGTTTATATTTTAAATTTCTCTTAATACATTGTTTCTCTTGTTGTTATTTCAATTTTATTATAAATATTTAATTATTTTTCCTTAAGTAAGTATTACTTTTTTATATTATCTCATCTTATAGTACTTAAAAAACTAACAATCATCTTTAATTCTTAACTTTTATCAATATATGGAAAAGCACGTTTTAATAAATTTTAAATACATATATATTTCATTTAGAAAAGAGATAGAAAAGGAAACTTGTAAAGATGCAAGAAATCTATTTTTTGTTTTCTTTAAGAAAAAGAAGAAGAAAAAAAGAGTAGAAAAAAAAAAAAACAAAATTCTAACATTTATCATTTGCAATTCTTTAGAAAAAGCAAAAAAAAAAAAAAAAACAAATCTCCGAAGTAATTTTTCCCTATTTTGTAAATACAAAAATAATAGGAAAATTCTTAAAATGGAAAATTTTTTCTTGTTTTTTTACTCTTAAACACAAAAAAGCGTACCATCAGATTGATTAAAAAAAAAAAGAAAAAAAAACAAAACAAAAAAAAAAAGAATACTCTTTTTTCTCTAAATAGTATTAAATCCAATACTTTAAATTATTTTGTACGTGCTTGCATGTCCAATTTCAGTTTTATATTGCCAATTCCAATTTCAATTCCAATCCTTATCGCATCACACTTTAAAAGTATATCTGATGTATAGTCTGTACATATGAACAAATCGATTTCTCTAAATTCTGATTTATATATATGGATTTTCATTGACTTGAATTGTGTGTAAATTGAAAATGAAAGAAAAACAAAAACATAAAAAAATAAAAAAAATAATGTTAAATGTTACATTTCAAAATCCAGTTGAAATATAATTTTTCCTGTTTTCCCATCTATTGGCGAATATTTTAGTACGAAAAACACATTTAGAATTTTTAACAGTTTTATTATATTTGTTTTGGGAATTTTTATATTTTTTTTTTATTTTATTTTATTTTATTTCAAATATAAGATAAATTGTCATCAGTCAGTATTTTTCCAATTTTGTTATACTATATTGTTTTAAGTTTTCAATTTTCCTAAAATGGTAAAAAGGTTAAAAATAAATGTTTGGGTATAAAATTCATTGTATAGATATGGTGTTCTGATATCATTCTAGAATTTAGATATGATGGTAGATTTTAACTAAAAATGAATATATTTTTTATTTATCTAACGGTATAATGGTAATCAATCTACAAGTATAAAGTCTTAAATATAAAGAACCTGAAAAGAAAAACTGATCCCAGAAATCAGATCAATCAACAAATTTAAATATATGATTTAGTATATAACTGGATGGTCATTTTTTTGTATTAAAAACAAAAAAAAAAAAAACTATTATAACTTGTATTGTTCCTTATTATTGAAAGTTTCTTTTTTTGAAATTTTTTAAGACTGAGGGAAATTTATCCACCGCTTTATATAGGAAATTTTTCGAATGTTTTAAATATTTCGGTAATCGTCATTTTGTCTTGAACAATTTTTTTTTCCATTTAATTTTTATTTTAATTTAGTAATTATTATTGGACAGTTTAAAAATATTAGGAGAATATTTTACTCCAACTTGAAATTTAGCCCAAATTTTTGCTAGATTTTATCATAAAACAAACCGGTGGAACGTAATCATTAGTACGCAAAAATCGCAAAAAATTTCATTTATTTTATACTAAAATGGCATCAATGCTTCAACCTAATCAAAAAATTGTTTGACGAGACATAGGATGCCCAAAATAATACGACTAAATAATTGTAAAACCAACAAAACTGGTTAGATGAAACCGCTCCAATAGCAATGCAATTACTGAAACCGTCCCAATAAGAAGATCATTATATTATAAAGAACCAAGAATCTAATATGGAATCTCTAATATTGTAATGTAACATTTATAACAGTCATGGAAAGAACAATTTGGAATTAGGATTTGACGCCATGATAATCGAAAAGCGTACGCCTAAAAAAGTAAAGTATTAAAACATTAAATTAGCCAAATCCAAATCCAATTAATTCTCGATCATCAACTGTCCAGAGAGTCATTCATAACAGAAAGTCAATGATATAAAACAAATATAATAACGCAACCAAAGTGTCTGTTAATTCTGAGGCATTTTAAATATTTAACTTAAAGTTAGAATTTAAAGTTTAATTAATTTATTCATTATTTTGGAACCTTTTTTGCTTCCATCTTCTTCAGTTCTTCCTATCAACGCATATAGCAATTTAATTCATTTGTTTTATTTTTTAATTTTGAAAATTTGTTATATGCAACTTTAATCATAAAATATAATAAAAATATTAAATTATTTACAAACTTCAGATTCATATTTAAAGTAATGTAGAAAATAATTAATATACAGTAGATACCTATACAGTTTTTATTTAGAAAGCATTTCAATGTTATCCCATGATGAAAAATCATGGACAAAGATATATATATATTGAATGGAAACAGGTGCTTTTCTAAGTAAATGAAAAACTATATACATATTATATGTAAATAAAATACATAATATATATACATATTCATTTACTATATAGTTTTTGTTACTTTCTTCTCTCTATATTTGGTTATTATAGAAAAAATAACTGTAGTTTTTTTTTATTTATATGGATAAAGGATTTTATTTTATTTTTATGCATTAATAGATACATCTTTAGATACATATAAAAATATTATACATATAAAATATGGAAGGTAAGCAATGATGTGAAATAATAATAAGATTTTATATTTAAAAAGTTTTCTATTTTTTTTCTATAGGTGACAAAGAATGGGGTTTAATTTGGCTAAAATTGAAATAATAATCTCAAAATTTATTTTATTTATTTGTTTTTTTTTTTTTTTTGTAATTTTCTGATTATTGTTCTGATCAAAAAATTAAAAATCATTTTGTCATTTATAAATATTTTTTTAATAAAAAAAAATTATACAATTTCGAAGTATTAAAACACATAAAAAAAACAAAACAAAAAATGATTTTATTATTTTTTCAAATTGGAAAGAATGACATTAAAGATAAAAAATAATGATAAAAATAAAAAAATTCATATAAATTTTAATTATGAAAGAATTAAAAAAAAAATAAAAAAAAAATATAAAATAATAATACATAATATTATATAAATTGAAAAACTTTGTAATTAAAAAAAAATATTTGTTTTTAATTAAAAACAATTCTACAAAAAATTATGATGTCTATATACAAGTCTTTATTACTTCTCTTTTTTTTTTATATAAAAATTGAAGTATTTTTTCTACTATATTATATAATAATATTATGTATATTATGTATATAATGAAATTTGTATCTTTTCGCAATATGTTTGCCATATTATTGTGATTAAAAAGAAAATTTTTGCGAACAAGAGTAAAGAAGTTTAGTAATAAATAAATAATATAATAAATATATAAATAAATAAAGTAGAAAACAGAGCATTTCGTTTAATAAACGATCCCATTGCTACCTTAACTCTGGCTTCACTTGGTCGTTGACGTGTAATTGGAGCACTCATAAATTTTATTTTGTAGATATTTTGTTGGTATAGGAATCTTTTCAGAAGAAATAAAAACATTAATGCCTGCTTTCAAAAATTTTAACCAAGTTACAAGGAGGGCTGCACATACTTATCCCTATATACTTCGCCAGATGGTACATCTTGGTACATGGAAATTCAGTTGAACTGCGCACAGTTCGAATATGGAATAGTTTGCCTCTGGAAGTATTCTCTTAAATTGGCAATGGCAATGATATCAATAAATGCAAGAAGAACATCAACATCTTTGTTCTATATAATCCTCCCAAGATCCAATAACTTCCTATATTTCTCAATATCCTTTATTCCTATTTTCCGAATCCTCAAACCAAACAATACATTATACTATAGGTTCTTTTAAAAAAGAGGTGACAATTAGTTAGTTAAAGTCTAACACTACCAAAGAAAATTCGCGCGTTGACCTCATTGGTGTCTTTCGAGATTTCCACCTATACTAATAATGTATAAACCACCAACCAATAATAAATAATAAATCCACCAATAATAAATAATAAATATAATGTGTAAATCTCTAGTATCTTAACTGTATAGGTTATCGATGTAATTGATTTAATTAATTAAATTCAACTTTTTTTTGATTATTATGAATTATTCTCTCAACTCACACAGAACATTTTAGGTTGTTTAGGTAAAGTTCAGTTTATGTCTACTGAGGAGTAAAATAAACTGAACTATAAGACGAAACAGGTTTAAATTCTTTTTCAGTTTTATAAATAAATCTAATATTTAAAAATATATAGTAATTTAATCAATATTATAATTCTTGCAGATGTTAAATAATAATTAGGAAGTTTAACATTTAATATAAGATTGATATGCCTTTATAATATGTTATAAACACTTTACTGTTATTTTCGCAAATAATTTTTCTAGTCTTCGCTTTTATGGTTCTTTTCTTAAATTTTTCATGAGTACACATTTCGTCAAAGAAAATTAACCAAAATAACTGAAAAGTAATACTATCTAAAATTCTAATTAGAAATTATATATTTTACTGAATGAAATTAAAAAATCTAATTATATTGTACTATAGAAGGATACATTTTTTTTACTTTTTATTCCAATTTATTCCAGGATCGTAATATTTAATTACTTCTAATCATCTCTTGTTATTGTGTACTAGGGTTTGGTGTGTTTTTTATTTATATTTGAAACGTTCAGCGTAAAATATTTCGATGCCTATCCAGGTTTCTTTAATCATGTGAAATCGGTTCCACTGCTTGTTTTTGGTATCAGTTATTATCTTGGTATATTTTCTTTAATTTCCTTGGTGTGTTTCTCAAACTTTAACAGTTCATTTTTTATAATCGATTTTTAAACAAATTTTGAGGAGCTTTATAATTTATCAGACTTTGATTATGACTATACGATTAAGATATTATTACAGAGTGTATCTCTAAAGAAATGCGTTTAAAAAGACATTTTGTCTGATTTTAAAATGGAATTAAAGTTGCAAGCTGTTTTGGTTATTTTTTAAAATTTATTCAACGGAAAAAAAATATGAATTGAATAAAATTGAAAATAAAAAGTTTAAATTATACAACAAGTTATATAATATGTATATATACTTATATGTATATCTACATTTAAATGACACATTTGTTTACAATTCAAATTTATTACGAAACACTGTACAATTAGATAAGAAAATTTGAAAAGGAATAACAATTTGAAACAGTCATTAGATAATTAAATATTACAGTTTTAAGTACTTATATATGTATGTAGATGTTTACAATGAGTATCACTTTTATTATCGATTCGATTACTTTATATGTAATTAAAAAAAAAAAAACATTTGCTTTAATTAGAAAAACATTCATTCATAATATTCGATAGATTAGATACTTACGTATTGCCAACAACTGAATGATTCATTGATTATTATAGTATATATACATACATACATACATTTAAGTATTATTAACATTTTTTTAATTTTATTTTAATTTTAATGAACAGTTTTTTAAGTTTGTTTAAAACAGTTGTAAAAGTTTTTAGTACTTTTTTTTTTAAAATGTAAGTAAAATGTAAAGAGTAATTGGCAACTCTAATCTTTAAAAATTAGAGTATCATATTTATAATTTATTAAATACATCAGATGTAAAAACAAAAAAAAAACTCCACATCTGTATTATAGTACAGAACAGATGAAATAAATAAGAAAAAAGGCCACTCAGATTATTATTTTATTTAAAGTACGAAAAGTTTTTAAACAGCACAAAAACTAATTTTATTTTTTTGTTCATCAGAAGAAACAATGCTTTTTATATATTTTTGTCTGCGAAAATTAAAAAGTAAAATCCTGCAATTGTTTAATTCATATAATAAATAAATATTTAATTTTTTTTTTTTAGGTTGTTTTTAATATTTTAATAGTTTAAAAACAACTTTTTTTTTATATACTTTTTCTAATACATAAAATACAAAAAAAAAAAAATAAAAAAAACAAAAAGTTTTTTGAAAATTTAATTAAAGTTTTTTTTTTGACTATTATATACAATTTTCACTTTGTTTTCATACTCTTTTAAATATAATTTGTTTTTAGACAATAAATTTTCTTTTTTGTTTTCTTCATGACCAGTTGTCAATTTTTGTAATTTTATAAGTTATTTTATATGTATTTATGACTTGTGAACCGTTTACTTTTATGTTTCGGGGAATTCTACCGAAACACCTCAGTTTTTGCATTATTTTTCTATAATAATCCAAATATAATCTAAAATTATTCATCTTCGAATAGTAAGTTCGAAAAGTAATATGTTTATATTTTCAAAAAGTAATACGCTATCAGTTAAAATGACAGTTGAACATTAACTGTCAAAAAATTTTTTAATATTATTTTATTTAATAAAAAGCTTGTGTTTTTTTGCTAAGTAAAAATGACGGTAAAGAGCACTTATAAAAAATAATAAATCGCATTAGAGAAATCGAAATATAGAGAAATGTGTTAGATTTTAGGCCGCAACTCTAAACTGCCAATATAGAATATAAAATTTTGTTATATAACCAAATATGTAATTAAGCCAAATTGGATGACAACTATGGGGTTCTGCTAAACAAATTCATATTATTCAGATCATCCAATTTCTACAAAATAAAATTTTATGTAACATGCTAGTTCCTCTTGGCACTTACGTTCGAAAATGGGATTTATGGAGAGATCTACAAATCCCTAGTGTGAACAAAATAAATAAAAAAACATGCAGTCATCAAGAAACATCAAAACGGCTATATTCTGAAAATGCCACTACAATGGCTTATGAGAACTAAAATACTAGATTCTGTCAGAAAAACAGATTATCTGTATGGTAGTTTGCAGTTTCAGTATATTAATAAGCCTTCGAGCAAAATTAAAAATTAATCTTTAAGTCTTCATCTTTTAAGAAGACGTTAGTGCTTTTAGTTAGTTCAAATTTCATATAACTGTGTTCCTACAATATTTTTCGATGATTATCCCAAAACATATGATGAACCCAAAGAAAAAAATCCTAAAGTTCTAAAATAAAATCAAAACTGAACAAACCAGAACTATTCTACAAGGCTGAAGGCACACTAAAATACAGTTAAAGAATGGAACGACAATATGAATCTACAGACATGAAAGGAGAAAAAAATATCTCGTAACGATAGTTACCTATTTAATTTTAGTTTTATTTCTGCTTTCAAATTTACTGTTTGAATAATTAATTGCAAACGAATATCAAATCATTAAAATGATTTCAAACATCAAATACTTGTTTATTAATAACCTAAAAACAGTTTTCGAATAATAGGGGGAAAAAAGAAGTAGAAGAATCATAATTTTGGTTCGATTTAAAAAAATCAAAAATTAATTCCAGCTCATTTATGTTATACCTACTATAAAAAATCTTAAAACTTTTAAAATAATTAAACGATTGTATAAAAATATAAAATTTAATATTTCTTTTAATTGTCTAGAATAAATTGATTTTATATTCATAATAATAATAAAAAAAATAAAATAATCTACAATATTCCAATTATACTAATAAGAACTATAATAGCATTTAATAAAATTAAAAAAAAATTAATACATTCGTATATATAATAAATATGTTTATAAATATAAATAAATTTAATTTAAATAATATTTTATACATAAATATTTACATATGTATGTGCATATGTTTCAAAAAAAAAAAGAAAAAGAAAACAGATATACATACATAGTTTTCAATTCATTTTAAATAGATTAAAAACAAAAACAACAAAAGAAAACAAACAATAAACAGGAAAAAGATATTTCAATTTAATTTTTGCCATAAAAATTCTACACACATCAGACATTTTGTCTCCACAATAAAGAATAATTTCTACATAAATTTATTTTCTTTTTTCTTTTTAATATAAATAATATAATTTTGTTTGTGGAAATGTGTATAGAAAGTTGTTTTGCTGGTATAATATTTAAAATTTTTTTTTTTTTTTTTTATTGTTTAAAATTGGAAATGGCATCTATAAATTAACTAAAACAATTTGGAGAGTTAAGTTTTAGTTAAGTTTTTACAGATAACAAACGACAACAAAAAAAAACAAAAAAAAAAAAACCAAATGAAAATAATTTCTTTTTTATATTATCTTTACGCCTATATTTATGCTATCAGATTAAAAAATAAAACTGAAAAAAAAAAAACAAAAAAGGAATAAAAGCCAAATTTGGAATATTTCGCAATTTTTAAATTCCATTTGTTTTTATTGTGCGTTTTCTTAAGGTATTTATGAGTTTCTTTTTAAGGAAATTTCTGAACAAATTGAGTAGCATTTTATATAAACATTTTCAAATTAAAGTAAAGACCGCTCTAAAACAAAACAAAAAAAAAAATAACAGAGAATTGATATTTATGCTTATCCTTATTTAGACAACTGTTGGTATTTACCATATTCGGTATTTAAAAATATTTTTTTTTGCGCAATTTATAATGAATGGACGGGTTTTTAACATACTTTTGTGAGTAAGGAAATATTTTACTTAATACAGTGAAAATTATCTATTAAATTGTCAGTCTGTTTTTATTGTTTAATGTTTTTTAAATGCTTATTTAAATCTTAACGGTTCAAACGTTAAATTTTATTGAATAGAATGGTAGGTAGGTAAGTAAGTAGGAAGATGGATATGTAAGTAGTTTGTTAGATAGATAGGTAGGTAGGTAAGTAGAATGGATATGTAAGTAGTGCTGATACACATTTTGTTATACCCTTGATCCTTGTTCTTCTAGTTAAATAATTTTGAGCGAATTGTAAGGAGTAATAAATTATAAAAAAATGTTCATCACTTTCTGAATTTTAATCTCGAGGTTTTAATTTAATAACTTTTTCGGTAAATAATTTTAATTTTGTTTTTCAAAAAAAAAACTCAATTAATAATCATTACCCTGTGTTTTAAAAAAAAAAAATGTATGCAAGAAGCTATTTGTGTTCTAAACTACTTCCACTAATATTCGTCCCGTGTACGGATGCTTCTATATAGAGAGAACAGCTATCTAGTTCTGCAGAGAGCAGGCTACTTGCAAAGTATATTCTTTCTAGTATAATCCTATCATCACGTACACAACACTGCATAAATATTTCCATCTTACAAGAACTTAAAGTAAAATGTAAACTTTTGAAGAAAATACTTCAATCTTACCTAAAATATTTTGGTTGCATTGCTAAACGAACAGGTAAAATGGGGGAAATTGGTGTAGTGGAAAAAAAGTCAACGGTAAAAGAGCAAGGATTGATCTTCTACATTTCGATCACATCAAGTACATTTGTTAACAGAAGACACACTGGCACTATCAACTCATATGGTACAAAAACTATCTAAATGGTAGCAGCATCTAAATAATATCACTATCATTTGTAATATCAAATCATATAACAATGTCACTACACTCTGAAGAATGATTGACGAAAGAAAATTGGAAGAAGAAGAAAATCATCTTACAGTTTCATTTTGTTGAGGATAGTTATAAAATTCATATAATTATGCTAACATTTTCGTCAATACTTTAAACCGTGTTTAAATAAATGTTCCTTGCAAAAAAAAAAAAAAAATTACAAATTTTATCAGATTCTGTTATTGAAAATTGAAAATATATTTTCTGTATTAATTTGAAATATGAAAAACTGATCTTTTAAATTGAAAATTTATATAACTGTTTATCAAGCTCCATTAGACTCAACTTCGTAATTACACTTAATATTAAAATCGGTTTTCTCCATTTTATTCAAATTTTTGTAATTTTTCACAATATAAATTACATGATTAAAAATCGTTTCTATTATTTTTTGTATACCCCTTTAGAAGAATAGGTAATGTGCATAGATATAATAGTACTTTAGATTGGCACTTTCTCTTTTACTCTAATTTATTTTCCTATACAAGAAATTTCAGTCAAATATAAAACATATGACATTCAAGTAATGTCGTTCATTTGACGTAAGTTGGATGCCAGCTGTTTTTAAATCATAAAATTTCATTAAAATTATTATAAAATGCAGTACAGTTTCTCTCATAGATATTGATAGATTTGGATATATAAATTTAGATATTTTTTATATTGGATGTATAAAATTAATGAATATTGAATATAAAAGAAAAGTTGAAAACTTAAATTAGTTAGTTTAAATTATTCGAATTTAATTGAATGGAGTGGAACTTCCACTGTGGAAGAAAAGTCTAATGAATTTAAATAATTAAATTCTAAATTTGAAGAGAATATACAAGAATAACAAACAAGAATATTTCAAATTAAAAAATTGCAGAGAAAATTTATCGTATCGTATTTATCGATTGGAAAACTTTGTCCAAGGTACATATATTATATCACTTCACTTTGTTTATTTAAATACTTAATATGAAAAATCCACTTATTTTTTAAATCCTCGTCGTTCGGAAACTTGTGTAAAGAGATGTTCTTACATTTATAATATGTATTTAAATATCCCTTTACACAACAAGATTGACGAGAATTGTACATATTTTTTAGTTTTATTTTATATTTACTTTTATAATATTTTATAATAAATTTTTCTAGTTTTATTTTTTAACACTTTTTAATTTTATGTAACTATTCAGTTTTCAACACTTTTTATTTTATATTTATTTTCTTTTTAATTTTTTAACACTTGTTTTATTTTTACTTCATTTTCACATTTATGAACTATTTATAAAAAATTTTACTTTAAAGAATTTTGGCGCAAAATTTCCATTTTTAGCGGGCACTGTTTCCAGGAGAAACTAAATTTAAATTTACACAAAAAAAGCATCAATAAACAGCTGACTCAAAATTGACTGAATTTTTCTTTTATATAGCCAATCTAAAGTACTATTATATCTATGGTAATGTGTCATCATTGTTAAAACGATGCGGTTACTCTAATCATATTAGAATTCGTTTTATAAAAAAAAATCATGACTATATTGCATGAATTAATAGGGTAACATCTACTTTTAAGGTTATTATTATATTTATAAACTAAAAACAAATTTAATTATAATAAAATGAGCACCTAATCAAATGTTTTAAAACAGAATACAACAGAACTTATCTGCACTTAAACAGAACACATTATCCACATTAGAAATTTCATGAATAATAAATTAAAAGTTCTTAGAAAATTTAACGCGTTGTTTATAATCAAAATTACGATAAATTATGTGCATATATCGTTTTAATTTAGTGCATTTTTAACAAAAATATTTATTTTGTTTTTTTTTTTCTTTTTTAAAAATGATTTTAACTAAGTTCATGTTTACCCTGTCACAATTTATGGGAATTTTTTTTTTTTAAATGTCACGAGGCAAAATGATGTTTCATTGGCGCTTTTATTAAACCCATTTTCAGCCGATTCGATGATAGATTTTTTTTTTTTTTGTTTATTATGTTGTCTGTTTGTTTTTTTGTTGATACCATGGCGAAAATTGTGCAAATAAATTTAGGTACATATGAATAAATGTTTATTATTATAAAATAAAAAAGAAAAAAAAACATGAATTTCAGGTAAATTTTTAATGGCCTATTAAAAAATTTTATTAAGTCCACCTTGAAATTTCTTTTTATTTTGTTGTTAACTTTTTATTTCTTATGTATTTTTAATACAAAAAAAAAAAAAACTAAACATATTCTAGTTAAGTACAAGGTGTGATAAAATTATTTTGATTTGTTTTTTTTTTTTTAGCTGATGACGTTGGTAAGAATTTGTTGATGGCCTAATAAAAAGAATTTTTGAATTCAAAAATCTGAAACTTCACTAACTAGAACTAATCTGGAGTTAAAAAAGTTATATGAAAAAGTTATAATAAATAGTCTGACATAAATTAAACGAATCTTTAGTTTTTATTTTGCATAAAAATTGTTTGGAATCTTTTATACTCCATTATATCTGTTGGATATAAATTAAGAATACTAAGAATAGATAGTCTTTATTTGACAAATGATGCTTTAAATACTTAAGTAGCCAGAATTTCAGTTGAATTAGCTCGGATTTAAACCCCGGTCACATGATATCCAAATAAGTGATACAACTAAATAAAATTTGAATAATATTTCTAGGAGAACAGACGAATATGTCTCGAAATTTTGCCCAGGTATTTATAATTGGGAAAAATAAAAATTAAAATATTAATAATGACATGATACCCCCTGTAGCAAAATTTTTTTGATTGGTTTCATTTCCTTTATAATTTTTTGTACTATTTCTGATCTCTTAAATGACAAATGTGTATGCATAATAATTCTGCATTATAAATTTAAAAAATCTTATTATGAAATTTTGTTCAAGTTGCTTTACGAGATATGAAAAATAGAGGCCGCAGTAAAAATAAAATTATGATATAAATGATTTGATATTTAATTTTAGAAGCAATAATTTTTTACCACTCTGTTTAGACTGTCAACCTAAAAATAAATCAGCTTGTTTTTTTATTTATTTTTTTTGGAACTTCGATGAATATCTTGAACGGGTCTGATGGTGATCTCATATTTTGCGAAAAATAAATAAGTCAAAAAATTTGTGTTTTTTTTTCCCTTCTCTCATTCCTTTTTTTCCTTCTTTCTTTTTTTTTTTCGGTGTAATTTTTGAAAAATTCCCTTTTTATTCTTGTGTTTCCAATTACCTTTACCTTGGCCTTTCTTACCTTGGCATAATTTTTAATTTAAGATAATATGCAGGTTTATTTGGGATATGTTTGTAAGTATTTATGACTTTAAAAAATAAAAAAACAAAAATTCAATAGAAAATATTCATACACACATACTAAAAATTCTCGGACATATCCTGTTTTTTATCACAATTATTTTGTTTTTTTGTTTAGATTTTGTTGAGCAGAAATAATTTTGGATCGCAATTATTTTTTTATTCTTTATTGTTTTTGTTTTTTCCCAAACATTTTTAGGAACCTTTCTTTGATTTATTAACAGAATAGCCGGGATGTCGGTATAAGTTTCATTCTTGTTAGCACATTTCCAAAAAAATTTTGAAAAAATGTGCTTATTAGTTTCACTCTGTCCGTCCGTCCGTCCGTCCGTCCGTCCGTCCGTCTGTTTACAAAACTTCTACACCGTTAAAGATAGAGAAAAAAAATTTTAACCATAGGTAGGTCTCATAAAAAAAATAATTTTGTGGAACAACTTTTTCATGTAGCCCCCCCCATTACGGAGCTACAGCCCCTCAAACTTTGAAAAAGCCCTATTTTTAAATACATATATCTTATGTTCTGCTTAAGATTTTTTCAATCTGAAAACGTCATTCGACAGGTATTTCTTTTATCTTTGTAAATTAATATCAAAATTATACTATTTTTTTAAATTTAGTATTTAAATTTACCGTTATGTGAAAACCAAATTTTGCATGATTTTTCTACTTTCATAACTCCGGCCCGCTTCTAGATAGAAGCTTGAAATTTTGAGGCAAGAAAGAACTTTTAGAATTAGTATAAGTTTGCTCAGAAAATTTTTTTGGACCACCCCCTGTTTATGAGCTATTAGGGCTTAAAAATTGAAAATTTGCTATTTTTAAACACCTGTAACTTAGGAACCTGTATACATTTTACTTCTGCAAGATATAAAAATTAAAGCTACAATAATATATTTTTACGTGTGTTAAAGGTTTATTTTAATTGTAAAGAGTTCCAAAGTTGCAGCTCTTCAAAATTGCGAAAAAGCCCCATTTTCAGATGTATATATCTCGGGCTCTGCGTAATAATTTTGCAATCTAAAACCGCCAGAAGATCGAAAATTTTATTATCTATATAAAACAATATCAAAATTATGTGATATTTTGTAATTTACTATTTAAATTTACCGTTATGTGAAAACCACATTTTGCATGAAATTTCTTTTTTCATAACTCCGGCACCCCTTTAGATAGGAACCTGAAATTTTGAGACAAGAAAGAACTTTTAGAATTAGTATAAGTTTCCTCAGAAAATTTTTTGGTAACACCCCCTCTTTAAGAGTTATTACGCCTCAAAAATTGAAAATTTGCTATTTTTAGACACCTGTAACTTAGGCACCTGTACAAATTTTTCTTCGGCAAGACATGAAAATTAAAGGTTCAATAATATATTTTTACGTGTGTTAACGGCTTTTCTTAGTTATATAGGATTCCGGACTTACGGCCTCTCAAAATTTCAAAAATGTCCTATTTTCACATTTTTACTTACATGAAATTTTAAAATTTTTGTGTAAGGCACACTTCTAAACAGTTTGTATTGAGTTTTGGAAATGTGCGCTTTTAAAAACCGTTGGTTTACATTCTACCTTGTTTTTTTTTTTCATCTCTGTTAAAAAAAAATTTTTTTTTGCTTTCATTTTCATTTTCTTTTGAAATCATGTTTGTAATGAGGTGGTGTTTTCAAAAATACATGTGTGATAATTTGTATAAAGAAATCAAAATGTTGCCAACTATTGCAATTATTGGAATTTTTATTGTAATTACTGAATTTTTTGTGATCATTTTTGACATTGGTTTTTTTTTATTTAGAGTTAAAACATTAAAATGATTTTGGCCAACCAAGCCTATATACGTTTTAAAATTCTAAAAACTGGATAACACAACGTTTAAAGAAAAAACTTTTTATACTATTGCTAAAATTACTTTTTTAATTTTTCTTTTGTTTTGTTGGAAAAGCCAATGATTTGTTGTACAAACCCGATACCTTAAATTATTACTCTATAGCTTTTTTAATATCTAGATTTTACTCTACAGGTTTATTGTAGAACTTTTCTAATATCTATAGATTAGATTTTTCCCTTAATTTTTTTCGGCTTTACTCATAAATTACAATATCAACAATATCTTTTTTAGTTTTGCATTTTTTGACAATATTAATAGTTCTTTTTTTTTACTATAAGACTTGGCAACACTGAACATAATATGTATATTCGTTATCTAAGATCTTAAAGATGTATTAAATTGCAAAATCAAAATAAGAGCAAAATGTAATCATAAAAATTAAATGAAGTTAAAAGAAAAAAAAAATTTTAAGGTATAAACTAAACATACGCACACACATAAACAAATTTTATATATCCAAAACATAAAAGAGGAGTCAATGAGCCAACAATAAAAATGCTTATATTGCTCACTTTTAATCATATCTTAGGGACATTCTCTTTATTTATGTTTAAGGAACATTTTACCTATATATATATATATATAAAACAAAAAAAAAAGAAATCCTGACAAAAATATATAATTTCCCAAAAGAATAAATGAAACCTGACAATAGGCCGTTCTTAAGATTGTTGCTTTTTAAATGTAAAGTAATTTTAGAGAAAAAAAAAATAAAAAAAATTATAAAAAAGAGATAGAAATATATGTAATAAGAAATATTAGAATTTTCATATACTTATCTACCTTTCTTATTTTGTTAAGTTAATTTTATTTTATATTGGTATAAAATACAGGTAAACAATTGTTTCATATATAATTTATCCTATGGGATGGATAAAAATTGCGTAAATACGAGTTTAGATTGTAAAAACAGATTTGGCAGATATTTTTGATAAAGTATAAATTGTTGTTTTTTTTCTTTTTGTTTAAAATATTTCAAAAAGAGAGGATAAAATCAAGAAGTGTTTTTAGATAAATAATAAATAACTGAAAGAAACCTTATTTTATAGTTATAATAAACCAGAAATGGAAGGGAGTGAAATTTTAAAAAGAGCTTCTGGTAATTTCATTTTTAAATTGTTAAAATATTTTCCATTTAATATAAGGCAAATAATTTTTGAAGGTTTTTGAAAATAATTGATTTCATGCTAGTTTTTTTTTTTTTTTTAAATTATACTTTAAAATTGAGGTGGTATCAAAAATCATCAAAAACGTATATTAAACGTATAAATTTTTAGGGAGTACGGATAGGTGTATAATAAAGGAAAAAATTTTAAACGTATAGAAAAATCGTAAACAAAATGTTTTAGACATATACTGAAATGAAATTTCTTTTGAAGTTTTAAAATATTTTTTTCTTTAATGTTTTTTTAGCTTCAAAACTTCAAATGTGTAAATTAAAGAAAGGTTATGATTTATGGATACGGGTATAAATAAGAGATTAAATGAATGAATTAAAGTAACTTATAAAAAAACTTTAATGTATGTATCTTGGCATTCTTGGCATACTGACTTAACTTATATAGCAATTGGATTATATCAATAAATAAAGGAAGACAAATCCAATGAACAGATCAAATTGATGAAAAAATTTTATTGAATCGAAAGTATAGAAGGGGAATAACATAAAGTAGAGAAAAAGGGGTAATTTGATCTACTAGAAGTAAAAAACTTTCTTTTTATACTTTTTGATATGTCATCTTACAGTTGAACTGCACCTAACAGTGCACCTAGCAGGTTACTATATTTACCATATATACATTATACATATATAATTTCAGAATATTTAATATATTTAACAAAATTATTGCATCATTATAAAAATATCACCTAATTGTAAATAATGTATCTTTATTTATTATAACGTATTTACGTAATTTCTATTCTCAATAGAACATTAAATTTTCGTAATTGGGAAATTAGGTCAATTATCCCAAACTATAAATATATGTTTTAATTTATTTTACGTACTTTTATTTGTTATCTAAATATCGAAGTAAAAAATACAAAAAAAAAAAAAAAAGGAAAAATTAATCCTTGGAAAAGGAAATTTAATTATATATCAGATTTATTTATAATATACATATTCCGATTACATTTAAATTGACAAAATGAAACCAAAAAATAAAAAAAAAAAAACAAAAAATTGAATATCTAAAAATAAATACGGAATTACGTACGTACACACAAGAATTGAATTATGTAGGTAATACTAATAGAATATTTTCAATTTCATGGACACATAACAGTTATTTATATTATATATATTGAATACATAAATCTATGTAACTTTGATTAAATAACTTTATTACAGAGAAAATTGTTTCAATTATATATTTAATATAATTTTGGTAATTGTAAATAAAAAAAAAAATCCTAAAACTAGACGATTTTATTTCCAATTATAAATATACAGGGTGTTTCCGGCAAGATGGTCGTCCTTGAAATGGGTTATCGGGCTCATGTGGAGACGAACAAAAAATTGTATTGGAGGGGTACTTTTTATAGAATATTTCGAAATAGCTTTTAAAGCCCTATAATTAGTACCTAATAACATTTTCTCTATCTTTAACCGTTTATGAGATATGAAGAATATAAAAGCTGACAACTTACTCTACAATATGCATTTTTTTTTATCTCTACAGCAAGCCGTTCAGAAGTTATAAATTTATGAAAAATCGCTAAAACATCTTTAAACCCTCATATCTCGAAAAGGGTCCAGAATACACCCTCTTCCTCCAATACCATTTTTTGTTCGTATCCACATGCGCAATCACCCATTTCAAGAAAGACCATCGAGTCGGAAACACCCTGTATATAAAAGGATTGAAGGATGAGTCTTATAAGTCTGCCTGTATTATACGAGTAATATTGAAGAATAGTTTTAGATAAATTTGACAATTTCAATGTACAAGAGGTCGCAGGGCAATATGATCATGAAAATATGTATATTGAGAAAACAACAAAAACGTCGAGGCTAATGATGCTATACTGTCTAAAAAAGAATAGGCATTGCTGTCATAAAAAAGATAAAATTTAGAGGTTTTAAGATCTAAGGCACAATTGCACATAATCGGATCTGACTTTATCTAAGCCATTCTTGATATTTTTTACTATTTACAAGTTAACTTCTCTATTTACATTTTGTATATATTTGTATAATATTAAAAAATCCTAAATGTTTGCCATTAAACATATTGCTTGTTCACTTCTGCTTGAAAAGGACAAATATGATGTTTATATATTTATCAAATTTTTAAGTTTAAAAAAAGTCTATATATTATATAACAGTTAGGGTAATGCCAGGCGAAACAAAACTAATATGAAACGTGTCTCATCTTGATGCAATGCTCTCCGATATAAAAGTCTTTAAGTTCAACAAATTTAACTTTCAATTTTAAAGACTATTGGAAGGGGATAACTCTTTGTGTGTTAACAGACATTTGTTAAACTCTTATCAAGATTAAAAAAAAGGAGAAGAGGAGCATTAGAACTTGCAGTTGAAAATATTTTATTTGTACATTATAATGTCCGGTTTTTATGTTTTTAATGTATTAAAATATTATGTTTCTCCAAATTTTTTTTTCTTTTGATGAATTGTTTTGTACATTGAAAACACATTAAAAATTACAAAATGTTCTTACAAATTGATTTTCATATTAGTTTTTTTTTTTTTTAGAAAATAAAGGACAGAAAAACAAGCAATAAAATATAATATCTTTTTTTGTTTTCATATTTTTCATAAAAACTCCTACAAAGTCATATCCAATTATAACTATGTGCTATATGTAAACATAATATATGATAGATACGACCATATAAGCGTATAACCTGTTTACATTGTATGTATAAATTTCTAGAATACCCACTGTTATTAACCCCCTGCAGGTTTTATTGATGCTATTAGAAGTTTACATCAACATGGAAAAACACGTATACCAATAATTATATATAAATTTCAAAAAAAAAAAAAACGCCATACAATTTAAATAATAAAGCAAAAAGAAAAAAGACAGATATATTACACGTGTCCTACGGGATCATGTCATGAAGAAAGAAAATATAATAAAAAATAAAAAAATAAAAAAACGAACGGTGTTTTTAACATTCCTATTTAACCGTATTATCAAGAGGACATGTGTATCCTTTCGAAAGATGGATCCAACGTTGCTAGAAACAAACAAATTCATTATATATACAAACAAATATTTTGAACATCAGGGAACCGTGAAAAAAAAAAATACTATCAATATGTAGAAATAATAAACATATAGCAATTCTTGTGTTATGATGATGAAAATTGAAAAAAATATAACCTGGCATTTTTAATTTAAAATTTGAACAATATCAGCTTCAAAACAAGAAAATTTAGAAAATAAATCTTCCGCTAGTAAAGAAGTGGAAATTATTATTTTAGTTTACTTAAGGTAAAATTGAGTTTTTAAATTATATTGAGAATATTGTGCAAACATAATCTAATTTATTTTGGTTTTTTAATTAGCATAACTTCTAAAGTTACATTCATTAAATTGTTTATACATTTTGTTTACACCTTTGTACATATTTATTTTTACATTTCATTTATATTGCACCATGATATAAGATAATATAACAATGACATAATCCAAATCGTTTGACAGTTGACAAATGAGAAGACGTGTTTGCTAATATCTGTATCTACAATCAACGCTCTCGTTGCGCTCTCTTAACGCAGTCTACAAAAGAGTGTCTACAATGAAATCGTAATTTGTAAAATGTACTTACACACTTAGTGAACAAAAATTGTTCCTCTTTTTTTATTTTGATACTATTCAATTATTTGACACTTCAATTCTTGATGGATTGATACTATTCAATTATTTGACACATCAATGCTGGACGAAAGCATAAAAAATTAAAAGTTGAACAAATTTTTTCATAAAAGCGTCACGGTAGCATTTATTGTGGCCACCTTTTTACAATTTAATACATTTTACACTTCAAAAAAATTTATATATAGAGAGCGTATAAGAGCGTAACGAGAACGTGCATTGTAGATACAGTATAAGATTTGAGGCAAATTGACATTAACCGGGATCTTTACGATACCTCTATTAGTTATTTTTATTTATACAATAAAGGAAACCATATATATACATATGGAACAAATCTGGTACAAATATCAATTGATGTTTGGTTTACATTGTCAAATTGTTGATCTGTCATTATTTGATTTGTCTCAGTAATTACTGCTCTAAAATTGTTCAATAACAAGCTTGAAATTTAAAAAGACTACTAAACCAAACATATAGTTTTAAGAAAAAAATTCTTTATTAATAGCTGTGAAAATGGATGATACCATATACAATGATTAAAAACCGAAATAGTCATGGGGGCATATAAAATACTACATTGGTTATGTGTATACATTTGTTTTTTTTTATCAAAAATCCTGATTCCATATCAAATATTTTCGATACTTGTATTATACATACATGTATTCGCATTTCTGTGCAGAGTAATTAATTACATAATAATATATTTTCAATAATAATTAACCTTACCATAACAGGATAACTCATGAATGCAAACAATACCAACAAAAATACACATTTTTTTCAAACTTAAATCTCTTGACATACGAAAATTTAACATCATGTCAAATGTCATAAACAGAAATAAAACAAAATTTATATAAAAAAAAAAAACAAAAATAAAAAGCGACTGTAAAATAAAATCAGAAAAAAAATTTTTTATTTTTCGAAAGTACCTATTTTCTAGTCATTTTTCAATACCTATACTAATAATTATAATGTCCCTCCTCACCAGTATGATTTAAATTGTCAGAAAAAATTTTTATTTTTGTTTGTTCAACTCCCGTCGCAATTTTTAATGAAAAAAGGTCACGTGAGGATTTATTTTTATAAATATATGAAAGCATTAAATTTAGAAATACGTAATTGGTAAAAAATATATTTAAATGATAGGATTTAAAAATTGTGTTTGTCTGTCCTTTAAATGGAATTCAAAAGAAAAATATTGAAGATTTTTTTATATTCTGCCTTTCAAGTCTTTATTTTTCTTGCGCTATTTCAATATTAATTGATTGAATTTACTACGGTTTTAGCAAAAATAATTTATAAGTACCAGAAATCAAAATTTAAAAATAAAAATTACAGTGGCAACAATAAAATTAATATCTCAACAATAAATAAATTTTACTAAACTGGACAATTAAATTCAGTTTTACCACCTTCAAACATCAATACAAAAAAAATGACATATGAGATGACAACACCACAGTAAGCCATTTTAAAAAGAGTTAGCCATTTAAAACAATTTAGGAGTAAAGTTTAATTTCTTGTAATAAAAAATTTATTACAAGAACTATTTTTAGACATGGCTTGCATAGAATTAATCCGCTCGTGTCAACGTAATAATAAATATTGGATTGTGGATCATTATGGGCAATTCAAATTGTAGTCACAAATTTGTTTTTATTTGATATAAAAAAAAAAAACAGAACTGCCAGCAAAAAAAAAAAAAAAAACAAGTAAAAAATTGACTTTACTTCTGTAAGCAGTTAAAACTCATAGTAAAATAACTGGACTACAAAATATGTGAAATGCATTTAACAACAACAATAACAACAGCAACAATAGCATCAACAATAACAGAAAACTTTAACACCAAAACAAAAAAGAAACAGAAAAAAATTTAAATGGCTTTTAGGAATTTCTTGTTAGTAATTATTTTGGCAGATGTTCAACGTTTCTATTTATTTATAACGTTATTTGGTATTATCAATGCTGCTAGTGCTGCTGTTGTTATTGCTGCTGAATAGGTTGTCACATACAGACGACAGCAAAAAAACGAAGCCAAATATTAAAGAGATGAAATGAAATAAATATTTGTGTTTTTTTACATTTTTTTTTTTTGGATATTCAAAAAAATCTAAAATTTCCATAGACATTAAATTTCCGACATTGCATATGCATTGGGATTTAAGAAATTCATTTTAAAAAAAACTGCAGTCTCTTATGGGTGCTCTATAACATTTCTACATATATTTATAATAATAATATGTGAGTGTAGTTTTTTTTTTTGGTATAAAATAAATTGTGTGTTTTTGTGTTTCTATGTGAATACTAATATCTATTATTTTGTTCTATTAAATTAATGCCCTGTTTTTTTCAGGATCTTTTTCTCTTCCTCTATTTATAGGGCCAGAATTTAGAAAAATATTGAGAATATGTTGTTGTCTCTTTTTTGCTTTTCTTTTTTTTTATACTATGAAATTCCATTGAAATAATTTTTATAAAATATTTAATCAGTTGGAAAGTTGAATTTTTTAAAGGTACAATGCTTTTAAAGGATACATTAAAGAAAATTTTTGGAAAAATAAAACAGGATATTTAAAAAAAAAAAATATTTTGCAAAAAAAAAAAATGAAAAACTGTGTTAGGAGGGAATTTGTTTTATTTGGTTTTGAATTTAAAAATTATTTAAAAAAAAAAAAAATTTTTTTTTATAGGTTGGCCTTAAGGTTTTTGTGCACTATAGCTGTTATAAATATCTCGTATATATGTATTGAAATTTTTTTTTTAAATTTCTTAGAATAGTGTTGGTATTTTACTGTTACTTTTTTATGAATTCAATATTTTTTTCCCCTATAAGATTTGGTGTTTAGATAGGGTTATACATTGATATTTTACTAAAGCGAAAAAAAAATTTTTAGTTATTTTTATTCGTTTCATTTTATTTCCGTCCATTTATTTTAGACTTTAACCGGTACTATATATATGTATAATAATAAAAATTTTTATTTTCTAATGACTTTATTATTTAAATAAATTATAGCTGATTTTAAAGATAAAATTTTATATCAGATAGATAAAGTATAGTCCAAAATAGACGTGACAAGACGATAAAAAAACAGAATAAATTTCGTACGGTTTTTTTCGTGAAGTGTAAACTAGCTAAAAAAATGAAAACGTAATGACCATAAAATCATATGCTTTAAAATCACATGTTAACAAGTTCTGTGTGAAATTCGTACAAATTTAATTTTAAACCTTAAGTGTTTTTAATTGTTTTTAGAAAGGATAAAAAAGAATTGGAAAGATGTATATCGTAACTTTAGTTACATTCAAATGTTTAAAAGTAATTTAAAAAAAAAATAGATAGTTGAAGACATATAAAAATACAACATAATCAGTATATAAATATTTATCTAGTTCTTTAATATAATTTTAATATTTCCGAGTTCTCGAAACGTAACGTATTACCGTATTATTATTTTACGGAGACTGTGGCATTTCTCATGTTTATATGATATACATATAATTTTTAGTACAGTTTTTTTT
Organism: Poecilobothrus nobilitatus; assembly: GCA_947095535.1. Lineage (NCBI taxonomy): Eukaryota > Metazoa > Arthropoda > Insecta > Diptera > Dolichopodidae > Poecilobothrus > Poecilobothrus nobilitatus. Next base: position 33,891,824 of record OX352774.1, read on the forward strand.
TGACATTTTTATCGTCGATTTTAAAACTTCTACCATATATTTACATGTAACGGTAGAAGTTTTACTCGTCTCGTTACAATTCTTTACGTCTATTTTGAGATATACTTAAGTCTTTTTTTAAGGTTGGAAGAGAAAGAGAAATTAATTTTTAAACTTTTTTAGTGAATGCTCAGCTCTTGTTCTCAAAATAAGAAACTTTCTGGGAAAATTTTTAATCTGTTAGAGGTGCGCCCAATCAAAACTACATCGCTCAATCAAAAATACATCGTTATTTAGAAGAAACCTGAATACAGAAAACCTGATACAGACTATTACAACGGACCTAAAGTGGTCTAAATGTGTATTTGTAACTCCTTTTTACTTCTTTCTACACCTATACTTAAGATGGAATGCTAAATACTAAATTAGTCGTAAATTAAATCTAATACTGTATGAGTTATGTTGTTATGACTGAGTAACTTGACTGTTGAATCTTTAGTTACAGTAATTGAACTGGGACTGGTAATTAATGTAATCAAATTTGTAAGGATTTTGTAGTGAGCTTCTCCTTTTCCGTTTACTAATTTTGAAAAAGAGATTATTTAAGAATTTATTTTTTCTATATTAATATTGTTTATTTATTTTTATTATTAATTGTCTTCGACGACTTTCTTTAATATGATAATTAGTCAGATGCATTCTGTATTTAATTAAAAATGTATTAAAACGTATACTTAAATAGCCGGGGTTTAATATAATTTTTTTTTTTTTTAAATCAGGGCAGAATGATAAAATTTAAATATTAATTATATTTTTGTATTCTTTTTGTATATAATAAAGAAATTATTTTGATGAAACCAATTTATATATATACATGTATATACATGTTATATACATAAATAGTAATTAAATGAATTTCTATATAATGACAATAAATTACTTAAAATTTAAACCTTTAAAATTATTTTATTTACAATTATTTTTCTTTTATAATTTTTTATTTTTAATTATTTTAATTTGGTTTTTTAATTAAAGAGAAAAAACACTATTGTATAGGTACATATGTGTATACTTAAATAATAAATATATTGTACGAACACATGTTAATTCAATAAATTTCCTATACTCTTTATTTACTTTTTGTATGACTAAAGAGTAAAAACGGGTACCTATACTGAAATCTGAACAAGTCTACAAAATATAGTTTTTAAGAAAACAAAAAAAAAAAAAAACCGCGACTATATAGTGAAAAATAATGAACAAAAAAAAATAATGTTTGTTCTTTTATTAAATTTTTTTATTTCTTTTTGTTTTTTCTTTTAATTATCAATTTTTTATTATATTAAATTACAAAAAAAAAAAAGAAAAAAAAAAAACAAGAACATGATATTATTATAGTGGTTGTAGTTGTTTGTAAGTGATGGTTTATTTTTGTAAATCTTGGGATACATGTAAAATTCTTTTAATTTTAATGTTTTTGCTGTTAAGTGGTATTTTTTTTTTTTTTTTAAGATGTAGTACTTTTAAATTTGAAGAATATTTGAGTTGTAAAGCTTAGTGAAAATAATCAACATTCAACCATACATAATATATTTATTAAGAAAATTGATGTTATATGGTTTTAATATATATTATTTTCTATTTATTTAATATATGAATTCTTGTTAAAATCTTAATTAAAGGTAAAAGTAAAACATGTGAAATTGAATAAAGGTATTTTAAAGGATCAATAAGGATAAGTATTAAATTTTACATATAGGTTAAGTATTTAAGAAATTCATAAGAACCTGAATAAAAATTTAGAGATGATGTAAAATCAGAAAAATTTTGTATAGATAAAGAAAAAGCTACAATTTTTTAGTATTGGTTTCGAATTATCGGATTTTTTAATTTCGTTTTCACAAAATCTTTTGCGTTAAAATTTGGATTTTCTAAACTCACTTTTTACAATCTGGTTTTTTTTTTAAATTTTTATCTCCTTTTTTTTATTCTAATTCATTGGACGGACGCTTCACTGTGGAAACACTTCTTAAAAAATCAATATACCCCCTTTTTTTTTTTAAATAACCAGATTTAATAAAATGTTTAGGAAAAATAAGATTAAAAAAAAAAAGATATTTTAGAAAAACCGAGTTTTAACGAAAAAAAGGCTTCTTAATTTTTCAAATTACATAATATGTATATGTATAAATATTAAAATAAATTGTTTAAGATATTATTTTGTATAAAACATATATGTATGTATTAAATTGATGAGAAGGATTTCCCTTATTTGAAAAGCTCTTCAATAAAGCCGAATTTATTTTTTATGATAAGAAGTCAGTTCTAAATAGCATATTCATTAGTTTGATGATAAATTGATTTCATTCATTTTGTATTTATATGGGTATTTTTGCATTAAATCCTGGCTCTCTCATTGAAATTACACAGAGTTGATTAACTCTTTCAATTTTATCATGGTTCAAATTAATTCCTATTAGGTCTTTCAATTCTATTTTTAGAAAATTCTTCGTTTCTCTGGTTATATATATTAGGTGAACTGTTTTATCTATTTTTAAATTTATCTTGATCTTTCCTTTTTATATTTTATTCATTAATATATATTTGACGAAAAGTCCAGTAACAATCAAAATACCATCATTATATCATTTAAATGATGATTGTTTTGATTTTATTTTATTTAATGAAATATAATTAATGACGATTTTTTTTTACAATTTTTTCTAATCCGTTTTTATGTTTTTTTTTTTGTTTTGAACTTTAAAAAAATATTATAAACGTAATATGATAATTTGTAAAATCCCCATATTCAACAAATAATCGTGCTACTTTATTCTTATTAATTTTTACTATATAATAAACAAATTTAAATGCTTTTGCAACAGAACAGAAAGTAAAAAAAAAAGAAAAATCAAAAAAAAAAAAAAAAAATACGATCTATCCAAATCTGGAAAGTCGTTTTTATAAAAACACAGAAGTACTCCTCAGTAAATATAAACCGAACGTGTATATTTTAAATATAAAAATCCAAACCAACAAAACCAGCAAGACGAAAAAAAAAAAATTACAAAAATAGAAGCAAAATTAATGCAAATTAATTTTGCAAAAAGGGGCTCAAATTAAAAAAAAAAAAATTATAGTGCAGCAGGATAAGTTCTCTTTGCATTTTGCTTTTTTTTTTTTTTTTTTATTTTGTATTTTGCTTTTGGTTTTTCTTTTATTTTTATTTTGGTCATTGGACCAAAATAAAAGTGATATAAAGAAAAAAGAAAAAATAGAAAAACAGTGATATAAAATGAAAAACAAAAAAAAAAAGAAAAAAAAAACAAGAAAAAAACTTGATAATATTAAGTTAAGTAGGTGACTGCTGTATAGTAAACTTACCTTAAATGGTTGTTCAACACAACATTTAATAGTCATAGATATCACAAATTACACCCAATTTTATCTCTTAATAATATCGTGACTTTTTAACGTGCACGTTTCACAGCAACCCAGCACCAAGTCACAATATTAAAATGGCATGATTATACATTTTCAAACTTTAAAATAGATGCAAAAAAAAAAAAAAAAAAACAAAAAACAACAGAAAAAGTATAATTTTAAAAATTAAATCTCTCTTAAAACTAAATTAGAGCACAATTTCGTGAATTAAAAACCAAGAAAACTAAAAAAAAAAAAAATCTAAATATTTAAATTAAATACTGACATAGTTTTTAGTTTTATTAAACACGACATTAAAGATGTGTGCTTTGACAGTTTTAAATATGTATAACTTAAAGATATTGTATCATGCCATCAAATTTATAGACAAACAAAATATAACGTGTTATAGTGTTCAAATAAAAAGTGATTTCATATAAGTGAAATGGAAAATTGTGTAACTGCGTTCGTTATTAAAGATGTTTAATAGAATTTTTATTTTAACATTTAATTTTAGGATTAATAGGATTAATATTTGCAAAAAAAAAGTAACTTGGTTTAGGAATCTACCTCTTCATCTATCTTAGGGGAGTGAAGGATGAAAAATGGTCCAGCTTTTGAAAGGTTCTAACATACTGTACCTAATTTTCAGGTTTAAAGAGTGTATCTTAAAATCTCTTGATTTTATCAAAATTTTAATTTTGGACCCCAATAGTAAGGCTAGGATCCACTTAAGTTTCCAGCCTCAAATGCTTTTAGCTTCAACTATATAGCAAAAGTAAGAGTAACAATTACTGTATGATCTAGGACAGATATCAAATAATATTGGAATTCGAATATTTTAAGGTGCACCGATCCCAGACCGATACACCCGATACCGATACAGACTTCAAATTTTTTATCCTGATGCGGCAGCGTAAGGCCAATCCGTATACAACATTTAATTGAAATTCGAGCCTTTTTTTTTTGTTTGACCACGTGGTTCCTAGAACAAATCATATTTTATTCGAACATTATGAGGGGGTTCCTTATTTAAGAAATTTAAGAAATACCCATTTAAGAAATGCCAATTTAAGCAATATCCATTTACCCATTGTTAGGAAAAAATATCATATTTTATTATTGTCCACAAAAAAATAAATTTCAATTCGTGCTCTGACAAATATGAGACTGTGGTAAACATATATTTGTGTCAGTGAAACCTTATATACTAAATCAAGTTTTAATATCAATTGCAGATTTCCAGAGTTTTAGTAGACATTCGTTCCTAAAGCTAGAGATACATTAAATTTTATTAATGATTTAAGATACTCCGAGGTTATGATGAGATTAAAAAAAACAACCCAAGAACTATTAATAAAAATTGAAGAGTAAGAAATAAGAATGCGGGAAAAGGTACAATTCAAAATCAATCAAATAAAAATTACAAACACTTTTACTGTTGAAAATTTTTTTAATGAAAATTAATCATAAGGTAATAAGGATCTAGTGTGGGAAATACTTGTATAATACGTGTTTATTTCAAATGTACTAACTTCAACATGAATTAGATTTACTAATAGTTTAGATTTACCCAAAGTATTGAAAAGTCTAAGTCTATTGAAAGTTTTAGACTTCTTCAATAATTTCTTGTATAATTACAATTTTAATTGGTCCTTATACCGTTTTTGTACTTTTTTAATTTTAACTCAATCTTAATATTAATTATTAAATACTATCATCTGGCATGGTTAGACCAGACAAACAAATGGTTTAAAATATTTTCTAAAGAAGTTTGGAACCAAAATAACCTAAAATTTAATTGTAAAATACAATTTTATACCAAAAACTTGGAATATTTTAAGTGACCATTTTATTTCGCTTAACAGTTTGTTTTCATAGACAAAAAACTAAAATACAGTTATTTTTTAAATAAAATTAAAAAAATAATTATGAAACATAGACTTACTTAAAAATAAGTACCTACGCTACACAATAGAATTTCATTTTTATAGTTAACAGTAAATTTTATTGTAGTTACTAATAATTCATTGGTAGTTTTGCAAAAATCGCGAGTTGTTTAGCAAAAAAAAAAAAAAAAACAACAACAATCAAAACCAGACCTATTATTTTATATTTGGCATATAAAAAACAAAAAAAAAAAAAAATTTGTTAAAAGTAAGTGTGTTTTTTATTTCTATATAAAATCTTTTATTTTTTATTTCAAGTTTTTTTTTTTTTTTTTGGAAAAGTTTCACTTTCTCATTCAACGTGACGCGAGATAACTTCTTTTTTTTTTGTTTTTTTCTTGTGTTGCACGTTTTTTGCCCACATGACTTAACAATTCATCATTTTTATGTTGCAAATGTACATAGATACATACACTTTAATTGTAAAAATCGCGATATTTTAATATTTTTGAATATTTAAATAGTGATGGTGTTAGTTAGGTGAATGATGATGGTGATATTAGTTAATGATTTGGTACTACAGATTTGTTTTTTTTTTTTTTTGGTGTAATAAAAATATAGTTTTTTTTTCTTGGTTCTGGTGTTTTTGATTTGTATCTTCCGTGCAAAAACAGATTTTTGTATTGGTTCAAAAGAAATAACAAAAACCATTTCATCATGAACATTAAATGTGATAAGATTAAATTAAAATATAACAGAAGTTGAAATGTTGCACCAATCCATTAATGTATGGATTTAAAAAAAAAACAAAAAACAAAAAACGATAAATAAATAATGAAGAAAAATATTCGAATGTATGTTTTAATGTGTCATAAATTTGATTTGAAATGTGTTAAATATTTAAGTAAATTTGTTTGAAACATTAGAGTTTCTTATCCAATGGTTTGTGTATTCTTCTGTAGGTCTATCGATATTTTATTTTTATTTTAATTATAATTTCGCAATTAATAATTTTATATAAGACCAACATATAAAGAAGTATATGTACTTTATTTTTATAGTTTTAATTATAAGAGGCACTTGTCATATCTAGGAACTCACAAATACAAAATAAACAAAATAAAAAAAATGCAAAATGCTTGAATAAAGTTTGATCTATAACAGGTGGATGTAAATAAATATACCTACCTAAATGATTCATTTAGAAAGAATTTGATGATTCTATTAATATTGAATTAATAATATGTATGTACTTTATGTATGTATTTCCTCTTCATTCGACTTTATTTCTCAGTGAAACCGGTTTAACTTTTCAGATGTTACGCTATTTTATCATAAATTACAATAATCTGTGGATTATATATAAGAAAAGATAGTTTGGGGCTTCAACATCGTCAATATGAAACCATCTTTCACCTAATGTGTTCGGTACAGTTAGATATAATTTAATTTTTAATTTACAATGATGCAAGGAGAACTTCAACAAACAGTGCAGTATAGTACTAAAATCCCATAACCTATTGTTTTGTTTGAGTTTTTTTCAAAACGATGGTGGTGTTAGTGGGGGGGGGGGGGGGGAGAGAATTATGCTCGTACTGCTTTCCTTTAGCTCTTTTCGATAATTTCCACTGACCTCCATAAAAAATATTAATAAAAGTATGCGAATTTTGTTGCTTAATACTCTGCAACTGAACCACTATTACTTTACCTTGTATATCTGTTTTAATTTTATTTAGAATTCTTTTACAACTTGAAGTTATTTACATCTCTTCTCTCGTTTCAACTATTTATATAACTTTGTTATTTGTGAAGTAAAATAGATAATGTATAAAATAAAGTATATGCCTAATTTAATGTGAAACCATAGGTGACTTTGTAAATTCCTATTTTGTTATCAAAAGCTCTTTTGACATATTTTTATTCTATCTAATATATAATTCATATCACGTCCCGTATAAAATCTCAGTATTTCATATGAATTTTTCAAATTTTCTATATAAGGTTCCTTCTAAGCCAATTTAAAGGTAGGATAAAGAGTTTTCCTTTTTATTTATTAATAGCTCTACGTTAGGACTTTAATAAATTCAAAATTATTGTTGTAAAAAATTACATAATTAAGTTGAATGACTGCCTATTAATACCGCATCAATTCACTCAACATTACAAAAATTTTGTAAATATTATTAAAAATTTATATAACAAAATTTTATTTAATTTCCGAAATTATATCTCTTTTGTAAATCAAATTTTTCCATTATGTAAATTTAAAAAAATATTTTTTTAATGAAATTAATTTTAATAATGTGTCCCAACCCAACTCGACCCCTATTTGGGTAGTTTTGGTAGTGTAGCTATAGTCCCTCCTTCTTCTACCGAGCTTTTTAATGCACTAGCCAAACCCTATTGGTAAGGATTTGTTTGTAGATTTTTGGTGTAAGTTTGACTAAATGGAGGAGGAAATTAAGGAGAAAAATAGAACAAAAGGGTGGAATTGGTAGGTAAATTGAAACTTCACCTTGAAAAAACTCTTTTTGAATAAGTGTAAATTGTAAAATGGAATATTACCAACAGAGGAGAATACATTTGATGGGATCATGCTCCATTTTCCACAATTTAGCAGTTCCCACAACTAATTACTATGTTTGCGTTCCTTTTATAGAGTGAACTACTCTTTTCTACTCCGAACTACACCAACCAATGAGAAAAAGTAGATAGGAGTAAATACGATTATATTAAGTTGGCGCTCCATTTACAAACTACTCTCAAGTACTCTTTTTGTGTAAAAGAAACACAAACTATATAACCAATTTTAAACCATCTAGGAATTTTTACAGTGTAGATATCGACACTAATTGCTACCTTTCTTGTGATACATTGGAATTGTTTGAGAGAAGATATTAATGATTTTTATTTCTTTTGAGCAAGGTGTCGTTGTCATAGCAAAATCAAAACAATACAAAAATTCTAATATTTTCTACAAAGTTAAATTTCTAAATATTTCATATATTGATATAAACTAGGACTAAACAAACAAAATGCTATAATAGACATCAAGTCTATGATAATTACGCGCTTAAAAATTTCCAGCAATGAAAAAGTTTAAATTGATATTTGAGTATGATAAACAATATTTAAAAAATTTAAAAAAATATTTATATTAATTTATTATTTTTCAATGCGATTTTCTATAATTTGATGAACATGTATATATACATATATGAATAATTTTCATAGTCTGGTGAATAAAATTCAACAGACGTAAATTAAAATTACACATAAAAAGTTTCATATTGCACAAAACAATTTTATATTGTTTTTTTTTTTTATGTTGAATTTTTGAAATTTATTCTATTCTTTTATAATCTAATAAAGTTCAAATTTCTAAATTTCTGTAATACAAAAAACAAAACGCAAATCATTCAACTGTAAAAAAAAAAAGTATTATACTTTTAATTTTGTTAAATATTTTATAAAAATAACTGTAATTCAAAGTTTATCTTGACCACATGAAAAAAAAAAAAAATGGTGCCACCAATGTAAAGTAAAAAATATGAGAAAAAATTTAATTTAAGTTTTATTATAAATTAATCTGGCAATGTTTGGCGATTTTTTTTTTTATAACCAAAAAACGTATCGCCAAAATAGAAAACAAATAAATAACAAAAACAAAAAGAACAAAAAAAAAAAGAGCAAAAAAACTATAATGTATTAAGGCAATTTTAAAATTACCAATCCCAGAACTTAAGATTTCAAAAAATATAAAAATTAAATTAAAAAAACAATCTTAAAGATAATTTTCCAATATCTTAAGTTTATGAGATAATTTTAAGATGATATCATTCTTGGTATATAGTTTCCATTAAAGTATTGAATTTTATATTGGTATGTACAGTGATCAGCATAATAAATCACATCAACTGATCAATATATAAATAAAAGTAATTAATTATTTACTGTTATTTATTTAAAATAACGGCTCTTATATGTTATGTTAACTGTGCATGTAATGAACCTTTTTTTTTTTTAAGACTCACAATTTGCATGTCCTTATATTGAAGGTTTAGGAAGTTTAGGTTTAGATTTAGGCTAAGAAATGTGAAATCAAAAAAATTCGTTCAAAGTTTATCTAACTCATCCCTATGTGTTCTTTTTTGTCTTTTTGAATTTTATTGTTTAAGAAACAACAATTATTGGAATGCCATTACATTCACTTAACGACAAAACAGCAGAACGATATAGATCACGTGAGTGCAGTGCGATCATAATGGCGCAACTTAGTTCTAATTGAGGCTTTCACACAGCATCGTAAAGGTCACCACCTTATACCTATCTATCTAGCTACCGGTACCCTATACCGATTAAAGCTCAAAAATGGCAAATTTTAAGGTATTGAATCTTGTTTGCATATATAGATACGTTGATATTTGTTGTTGAGTTTTTTATCTATATGTTGTTGACAGGTGTTAATGCTTAGAACATTTATTTTTATCTACCTTTTAAAAGATCCAATAACTTTTTTAATAGATCCAATTATAACAGCAAAGTAAATGTTTTGAGGGAAGTAGAACTCAAAATGAGCAAATAGTCTCATAATTAGTTATGTTAAAACACATTTACTAAACACTGTACAAATATGTTGATTATAAGCTTTTGTTTTTTGTTATGTCTTTTCTGTTTTAACTCCCTATTGTTGCAATATGAAACTTTTTAACTTGTTTATAAATTTTAATAAATAAAGCGAATAAAAACAAATCAGAGGAACCTAAAATCAATATTGAAATGGACTGACCGGTTTTTGTAAATTATTTTTTTTTTTACGGGAGATATCAACAAAATGAAATTCTTTTATTTTTTTTAATATATTTTTTTTTCTTTTTTTTATTTTAATTCAAGAATCGCGTAAAAAAAAAGAAAGAAAAAAAAGCTTTCATTAAAAGTGTATATTTGCCAAAAATAATTTTTTTTGAGAAGAATGAATAAAAAAAAACCTGATTTCGGTTTTTATATTCACATTTTAATATAATATGAGACAAAGAATTTAAAAGTGATACTAAATAAATTAATAAACAAGCGTTAAGAATTATTTCGTGAAGCAGATTAGCAAAATTGTGAATTCTTTTATATAATTGGCTGCGTTTTAGATTATAAAATTATTACTGGATATCTGTCGTTACATAAAAAAAACCGCAAAACACATTCACAAAAAATATCTGCTTGTTTTTTACAAATTTAAAATAATGTCATGTCTTACTTGATTCTTGCCCCAAGTTATTCTTTGTGTTACTTTTACAAAATAAACTACTCTTTTCTATCCTAACTATACCAATATTCGAGAAAGAGTATAGATAGGAGTAAATACGATTATGTTAAGTTAGAGTTCCATTTACCAACTTCTCCCAACTACTCTTAACTACCCTTTTTGTGTAAAAGGAACGCAAGCATTATCACCTTATATGGATTAAAGTAAAATTTTAAATAAAAGTATCCTTAAAGTTCATAAAAGCTGAATCAAATTTGAATCTTTTTTTTTTTGTTTTTTAGTGCATTCCCTGCCACATAAATATAACATGGAAATTACACAGCCTTTCCTTTTCAGTCGTGGTTGTACATGTCGTAAGGGGGAATTACTCTTACGACGTGTGTGAGATTCCCATACCCACACTCCCTTGGTGTTTACAGCTTTTTATACGCTCTTACCCACTAGGTGACCGAGGCCCCATCGTTTTATTCATTCATAAATATCAAGTTTAACAAACGGATTATAAATTTTAATTTGAGAATTTTTGTATGCAATGTACAATTTTTAAAGACTGACAGGCGATATATTTGTCGAACATTGTATTATCGGTAGAATGGAACATTGTATTCCATGCATACTGGAATATTAAGTATGCATGTGGATTAAACTGTAGATTTTTGTAGAGGAATTGAGAACTATAGAGAGCTGGTACTTTTCCTTCATGTGTCTCACTCTGTTAAGAAAGAAGCGGAAATGTCTCGGTAGTTTCATTTTTCAAGATTTTGGCTAACTCTCTCTCATGGATCTTAGATGCTTTCAAAACTTCATTCGTTAGAGTGGGACCACTATGGTATAAATATAGTTTATATAAATATATAAACGGAAACTTAACATCAACTCTTGTCGAATAGATTATCCTACCTGTTCCCCTTGTTCTATGTCGGAATCGGAAGAGTGTCTAATGACACGATAGCTCAGGGTTTATCAATATATCAAAAAAAAAACTGACAGACGAACAAGCTAAAATTTGTATAAGATTTTAATATAATATATGTATATATTGTTAATGTTTTAGCTATTTTATGAAAAACTATTTTTAAACGTGACACGTAAATAACATAATTTAAAGAACAATGCCTTTTTAATACATGCCACCATCATCATATTTAAAATTAATCGAAAAATACAGGTACCATAAAAGAATTTTTATTCATTACAAAAATTATACCAGAGCAGGTACATAAAAGAAGATAATAATAATAGCTTCTTTTTTTTTTGTTTAATTTAAACAATTTATATTATAATATGAAGTAATAAATAATAAAAAAAATTGTACAATAAAACAAAAATATATATAATAATAATAATTTACCTTATGAGGGGTTATATGCCATGACCTTCGTTTTCCTTGATAAAATTTTTGACTAAATGAACAGTTGTTGTTGTTATTCAAATTATTGAAATTGTTGTAATTACTGTATATTTGATTACTATTATTATTATTACCACCATTATAACCACCATTTATACTACCATTTAAACTTATACTACAACTATTTATGCTATTATTACTTAGCATACTATGTTTATCATATGGTAATGATGTTTGTATTATAATACAACCACCACCACTACTATTACTAACACCACTAGCTATAGATGATGGATGTTCATAAATTTCTGATGATGATAATATTGAACTATTCAATGTTGCTGTTGATGCACCCAATGATGATGGACATGGTGATGATGATGGCGATGGTGAAAAACATCCAGAATCATAAGAATTTAAAATGCGTAATCGATTACCTGGACAAATTCCCTGTAAAATAAAAAAAAAAAATAAAAATTTTATATTTAAAAATAGAAAAGAAAAACATGAAAAAAAAACAAGGATGGCAATATTGATTAAAATGAAAATTAAAAAAAAAAAACAAAAAAAAAAGGAGAAGGAAAAAGCATAAAATAAATTTATAAAAATTAATCAACGGTTATACAGTAATTAATCATTAAAAACTATATAGATAGATATGTATATGTATATGTATCTATCTACAAGATAAGATATTTTATGCATATTATATAATTTTATTCACAAGGCATTTTTGGTTGATCAATAATCACTTGTAATATGATGCTAAAAATAACTTTGCATCTATTTTAATTAACTATGATTAAAGAGGTATCAATTAGACATTCGTAAATTAAAATTATTGAAAATATGATTGGTTAAAAAGTGCTAAGGGGATGTTAATGATTGGAAGTTATTCATTTTTTTTTTAAGTATAATAAAAAAGTGGAAAATGAAAAGATAAATTAGATGATGATATATGATGAAACTGCTATAGTTCAGGATAAGTTTAGAACTCATCACAATTTATTTATTAATTATTATTTTTTATTTTTTATTTTGTATATCTTGCAAAATTGATTTTTTTTTTGTATTTTTGTATGTTGTAACACACTAAATCAATTCTTAACACACGAAATCAGGAGTTAAATCAGGTTGCTCACTTAGTCCCCGGCTGTTGACAATGGTGCTAGATGAATATTGATTAAATCTGCATGAAGAAACGTACAGAATAATATGAGCCTTAGTGCATCAACTACAAGATTTAAATACCCTCGCACAAATTCAGACTAATATAGAGCATTAGATCATCTGCAAAACCTCGCACTTAACGTTGCACTTGAAATCAGCAACTGTGTAAAACGAAAGCGATGTGATTCTATAACAATGGTAGCTTCAAAGCAAAATTGTAGCTTCAAAAAAGCGATGTGATTCTAACACAGTGTAGCTTCAGATAAATGTTTAGCGAAACGACGTTGCAAAAGGAATCTGTTACCTAAACAGTAATATCTATTAACCAAGGAGCCCAGCGGGATATGAGGAATAGACTTACGTAAGTCACAACAGCATTTGGAAGATTACAACTGATGTGAAGCAGACAGTCAGAAACATTAAACTTAGAATATTACGGTCCTGTATAAAATTTACTCTACTATTATGATAGCGAAACTTGGCCAATATTAAACTTAATGGATAACAGGTTGCAAGTATTTATCAATAAGTGCCTAAGAATCATATGCAGTGAATTGTGGCGAGAATAATAAAAAATAATGCTCTGGAAAATAACAAGTAAAAATCAGTTATGAAATAAACTAAGCAACGAAAATCAAAGTGGATAGGAATGTAACAGGGACTTTAAAAATAAAAAAAGAACGTAATAGGATTAACAACTAGATTTAATACAGAAAACGGAAAGATTGAACATTTGTTCCAGCTGTTATTATTAAAATAATATATAGATGTATTAGTTATTTGGGCATGATCTGACAGTGGTTTAAATCTTAGATCTTCAAAGTAACAGGCCGGCGGATTAATACCCTGCGCAATTAATTAAAAGAGGAATTTAATATTCCCAAAATATAAAAAATCTTTTAGTAAAATAAAAGGAAAGATGAGAAAGGATGCAGCGAACATTTGTAAAATTTTAAAAGTTCTATTTAAGAAGATTTTAAGAGTTATATTTATTCATATTTATTCTGTTAAGTTTGTAAAAAAAACCCCATCTTTTGTTTTTATAAGAAAAAATTTAAAGCTTATATGGTTGTACAAAAATATTTAGTTTTCTTAAAATTTTCAAATTTTTGATTGCAATCTGCTCCAAGGTACCATTTATTTATTGAATAGATATTTTTTCTTATTTTAAAAATTACCAAGAAACATAGGTAATTGTGGTTAAAGTATTTCTATGATCTGGTGTGTATATGCTTATATGTATATTAAATATGATAGAAAATATAAAATTAATTATTATGTAAAAATAATGAAAAATTAAAATAAAATAAGAATCAATATTGATATGGAAGTAGGCAGAAATCTATGCAAGTTCTTTCATTTGGATAAAAAAAAAATTTAAAATAAAAACTTGTTTAGAAATATTGCACTCTTTTAAGATTGAATCTATCGACTTCAATTAAGATAAATTACTTTTTGATTTGTATAATGGTTTTATTGTGTGTGTGTTTTTTTTTGTTTTTGCAAAATTGAAAAATGATTGACAGGAACAATGATTGTTATAAAAGATATTTTCCATGCTGAGAGGAAGACATAATACTAACTTTTAGATTTTTTTTTTTACATTTTAAATTAATATTATATAGAATAGATTTAACAAGAGTTGATTGATTTCTTTTCGTATTCTTTACTAAAGTGATGCCAGGAATGCACTTTTTGAAGAGAAAATAGTCTTATGCAATAAAAAGAAATCTTTAATTTCATAAATTTGATGGAGTTGAAAAGGAATTAAAACGATTATTATCTTAAAAACTGAATAAATATAATGTAATGCTAATGTAATGCTAATGTAATGCTAATGCTAATGTAATGTAATAAATATTAGAAAACAGTATAAAGGCTATGTTGTATAAGATAAACATTTCGATATGTACAGAATAAAATAAAAGAGTTGGGAATTTTTCAGAAGATCGCAAAATGTCGATGCGAATGCCCCAAACCATACCAAAATTAACAATGTTGACCGCAGGCAATTTGCGGTCAAAATGACAAGAATTAGAATGGGTTGTACATTGGTCACACACAAACACCTGTTTAATAACAGCGATAGACCCACATGTAACTTCTGACCAAATCTACTGATAATCAAACACATATACCTATAACGAGTGCTCAGAAACGGAATGATACTGTTTAGAAATAATTACACCTTTAGTAACACTCACCAGTAACGATGAATCCTACATAAACTGGGCAAAACAATTGAAGCAGCATTTTGAGATCTGGAACATTATCTGAGATATAACGAATGAAGAAGATAATGATGAGAAAGTTAATATAAATTTGAAAAATTAAGTTTAGACATAAATGGGAAATGTATTATAATTTGTAAATGGGAGACTCGGTGGTTTAGTGGGTATAAGAGCGCATAAAATACGTAGTAAACACCGAGGGAGTGTGGGTTCGAATCTAACACACGTCGTAAGAATATTTCCCCCCCCTTACGACATTTACACAGCCACACCTGAAAAGGAAAGGCTGTGTAATTTCCTGTTCACATTTATGTGACAGAGTTAATACACTAAAAAAAAAAAAAAATTGTAAATGGCCCACATGTCTTCCAGGCAAAGGGTTCAACACTATGACACAGTTTTTATACTGTGTGGTACTAAAAATAATAATAATAAGAAGAGTTGAATAAAAACTTATAAAAATGGCAGAATTTCTTGAATTAATGTTTGAAATATCAAAGTAAAAATCAAATATATGAAAGGAATTGTATAATAATTTAAATTTATAGAATTAACATTTATATGTAGAACAGATAGAAAAAAGGTGCCAGAGTTTCTGTTTATTAATGAACCCATTCTTTAATTAAAAATATTAATTTTATAAACCTATTTATCAAAGCATTAGTTAAACATTAGTTGAAATTGGATCATTCAAGTGTAAATTCAGATATGTTGACGTTAATATATCCATATTTATTTTAATGTTAAAATATAATTTATATTGACCTAGTAGATATATTAATTTTAAATATAAAAAATCATGAAAACCATTAGTTAAATTGAAAATTTTTGATTTGTAATCTTTTGATTTTTCAAGAAAATTAATTTCCTGTCATGAATAAATCAAACATTCATTAATTTATAAGGTCAGTTTTTTTTTTTTTTTGTCTTTTGTAAATTTACCAAAAAATCAAAAAAAAAAAATAAAAAACCAAAAAAGAAAATTTTAAAATCATTAATTTCCCTGAAAGGTATCCTATTCAAAATACCAAAAAAAAAAAAAAGAAAACAATATCTTCCCTATTTTCTTAATATTTTACTGAATTTTACCTCCTCCTGTGTTTTTCTACTATTATAACTATTATTATTTAAGGATCCCCAGTATTATATTAAAGTAACTATTAATGCAAATCATTCTAAAAAACAAAATAAAAAAAAAAAAAAACAAAAGAAAAAAATTTTTAACTGTCATGAAAATTTCTAATGAAATAATTAATGATAAATTTCTTCTCCATCTCTTAATTTAAATTTTTTTTAGACATTAAATAGACTTGAAACATTGAAAAGCTTTTTTTGCACTTAATTTTCCAATATAAATATACGAGTATTGTTAAAATATGACAAAAAAAGAAAAAAAAACATTTTTACCCTTCCTTTCCTTATTTTTCTCTTTAAAATTTAGGTATAAAAAAGTTTTTGGAACCCCCAATAAAATTTATAAAATTGTAAAATCCCTTTAATTCATTGATCTGCCTATTGTCAATGGTTTTACTCATTCCAATTCCTTGTTTTTTTACTCTTTCTGTTTTCTTTCTATTTCCCATTTTTTTTAAACATAGTAATTATTAATAAAAAATGATTTCCCGTTAACAAGTCAATATTTCGCATAAATGGTTATGTATTTAATTTGTTAAAAAAAAAAAAAAAACATTCATAACAAGTTATTATACAACAAAACAACAACAACAAAAAAAAAACAGCATCAATTTTTCGCGTTTCATTGCTTGACTGATTTAAATTACTCTCAAATGGTATTTAAAGAGAAGAGTCTGAGTCGATTTTATATAATATTATATAATACATAAACCGTAAATTTCCATCCCTTAAATAACTGTTATTTTTAACTAATTTTTTTTGTTTATTAGTATTTGTTTTGTTTTTTTTTTTTTTTTTTTAAATATTTATCCAAAGTCTTAAATATTTATCTGAAACTCATTTTTCTTTCATAATTTAATATTGTTATTCTTTTAAAATCAGGGTTGTACAACAAACAAAGCCTGATGTTATAAGAAAAATATAAAATATTTTAGTGTAGTGAATGAATGGATATTAATTTTCAGTTAACTTTTGACAGATTATCATTGTTTTAGGAAGGTATACTAAATAAAAAATACTGAGGTACAGTTTGAAATCGTTTCGATTTATTAGAATACTGTATATATATATGAAACAAAGGGAGGGGTATAGACAAACAAAGTATCTTATTGCAATTAAATAGAAAATTAAATCGACCAGAGTCTAAACTTTAAAAAATTTATATTTTATTCATATTCTATTCATTAAATTAAATAATAAAATAATGGAAAATAATACTTTTATTGCATCAAATAATATGTGTATATCTATTATCAATGTCTATTTCAGAAACTTCCTCTTGGAATGCAAATACAACTACTTATGCTAATAAAATTGAGTTTAACTAAAAGAAGTTTTTAACCATAGTTATAAAATATCATGTTTATCTGTTTCTTTTTCTTTTTATTCGTATTAAGAAATATATGTCTAATGGCTTATTATTGACATTTTTGACTAAGCTTCAATTTCTATAATCATTATCTTCACTCAGTCGATAATCGATCGGCTGTAGTTTTTTGTATAAGATTTAGAAATACAATGCCATCTATATCAATTATAACTATTACGATATGAACGACCAACATTAGATATATGATCTGAATCAGATTGAATCAGATTGGATCTGATTGAACCCAAATATTTTCGAATGTAAAACTGGCTACTTAACCACTTCGCCATAATAAAATATATTATATACACATATCATACCATTATTATACTAATAAAAATTTGTATGAAGCTCCATCCCTGGTTACAAATGTCTAATGATCCGAAAATAAAATTTCGTAAAGGAATACATAATATCTTTTACTGAGGCAAATATAATAATAAAAAAAATTTTTTTCTTATGTTGAAATATTAAATCAACTGAAATTTTTTTCCACTTCCCCAAACAATTTTTTTTTTTTTGTGTTATTACCCAATATTACCTTATAGGATGAGATTCCCTTTTCTCGTTTGTTATCCTTCTTGTTTTTCTGTGGAATCGAAAATTTACTTCCGATGTTATATGAATATATAACAGGAAAGACAAGAAACAGGGCACATAATGTGTAAGTTTATAAAGAAAAAAAAAAAAAAGGAAAAAGATATGAAAAGTGATGACATTTAAAGGGATGCGGAAGGATGATAAAATTTTGAAAAACTGTGAAAATGATTGTTAGAGTATAGAGTTGCTGTTAATAATAAAAAAAAAAAAACATTTTTATTTTTTATTCTTTTAAATCTAATTTTTATTTTTTTTTTTATTTCTAATATAAAAAGGAGCATAATCTATGCCCCATTAATCAATTCTATATATTATTTGCTATGTTAAAACGTGTATATAATGATAATATAACAACCAACTAAAAAAACAAATCCAAAATGCAATAATAAATTTTTATACAATTTTTATATTTATTACAAATGCTAATAATGTTTTTAGCAGCAGAAAATGCTAGAATGAACACTGTTCTTGAATGAAATTGTCACTGTTCTCGATTTCGATTTACGGTGTTTTTCTAGTACCTTAAGTAAAGCGTAATCAAAACTTCAATCTGTTAAATTTAAAAGGTGTAAGACCCATTAGAAGCCTAAATCTAAGTACCATATAAGTACCATCTATCTAAGTACTTATATAAAAAAATTTTTTATGAACAAATTCTGGCTTATACAGTTAGAAACGAATTTTATGATAAAATAAACGAAAATATTTTTTACAAATATGACTTTTGATGGTAACTCTACAACGTAAAACATATATTTTTATAATATGTTACAAATTTATTACAGTTATGTTAAAAAAAAATTTTTCACAATTTTTCTTCGGTGAATAAAAAAAACAAAAATTAAAATGAATGAAAAAGAAATAAAATGAAATAAAAAAGAAAATGAAATTTCATTATATTATTATATGTTCATATATAGGTACAGTTATCTATTCCTGTTTTTCGCAACTTTGTTTGGTACCGTCAAAAAGTTTTTTTTTTTTTTGCTTATTTTGGATAAATTTTCGGCACAAAATTTATATTTTATTCCATTTTTTCGTTTTTGCTCATTTTAAGAACAAAATATTAAGGATGAGATGGTGACAAGGGATGTGATGAGGTACAATATTAATAATGATGATGACAGTGACGACAGCGACGACATTTAATAAAATTTGAAACAGCAGAAAATTTTTTTTTTTAAATAGAATATGAAAAATTTTGATTGTCAGTAGCTAGTAAAAAAATTTTAGCACGATTTTATTCTTTTCTTGTTTCCTAAATTTTGATTTTAATTTTTTTTTCAGCTTTTATGGATGTTAACTAGAAATTCGCTAGAGTAATAAAATTGTTGAATTTATTTATTTATATTTTATACACATATATTTTTTTTTTCCTTAGTTGTTTTTTTTTTTTCCATTTTACAACATGAATTCATTTTGACGTTTTCTTTCTTCGAAAGAATTTGTTATCAAAAAATCCATGTAAATGCAAAAATTACTCACCCTAAAGGAACCCAAAAAAACAAAAAAAGGAAGGAAGCTTGTAGGGGTTTGATTAAAGGGGGGTTTTAAAATAAAATTTTTTTTTTTTTATTTTTCCTTTTTTTATTTTGGCTGGAAATTTCATTTATTTTTGATTTGGTTTGTTTTTTTATTTATTAGGAAACCACCCTAACCAATTCCAGACTTTACTTCTTACCAAAGAAAAAAAAAAAAAAATTAAATCATAAAAATTTAAATTTTATTTTTATTCGGCGAATAGAATTGAGGTTTTTGTTGTTTTCTTTATGTTGTGTTCAAAACACAAAAAAAAAAAGATTTGGGGTTGGGATTTTTCTTATAAAGTCTTAAATTAAATCTAAATGTCATTTTTGATTCCATTGGTACATTGAGTTTTTATTATATATTTAAGAAGTATGGGATATTTTAAATTGAAATTATATGTGTATATATTATATATACATTTTTTTTTGGTCAGGGATTTTTGTGTAACTTATTTAAGATTATTTGCAAATTTAATAATATTTTAGTTACAATATATATAATATTTGTGTGGAAAGAACAGTAAAATTTTTGGTAATTATGAGGATTTGCGTTTTGTCATTACGTAGTTGAAGGCCATATTAAAAGTTTATTGTTTTTAAGATAATTCTGGATAAAGATTTCTTAATTCTCATTATTAGAAATTTAAATGAAAAGTGTGACAAGATAAATTTTTAATGCACATTTTTCAAAATATTTCCTTATTAGATTCACTTTGGTCGTCTGTGCGTGTGTTTGTTTATAAAACATACTATAAACATACTATACACTGTTTAAAATTTTGCATTGTAACTTTAATCATGGGTAGATGTTTTAAAAAAAATTAATGTTGTGGAACAACTTTTTATTTACCCCAACCCACTTCAACATTTTTGGCATATTTTAAGATAATCCGATTTCGGCTTCGGCTCCGGCTCAGAATTACCATAAGTTACTTTAGTTAATTTTTTTTGTAAATTACTGTTTAAGAGCTGCAACTTAGTAACTTAACACTTGTGCAATTTTTTCAAAGTCAAACGGTTAGTTTAAAACTTCAATATTATATTTTTGCATTTGTTATCAGCTTTTCTTAATTTTCCTTAAAACTGAAGAAAATATCTTTTGATTTTTCTCAATTTTTCATACATGAAAAATTTCAAAAAAATTTGATGCAAATTACAATTCTAAACTATGTGTCGAATGCATAAAACTGAACTAGAACTCAAATCTGAAATTTTCAAACAAAACTATGAGTTCAGTTTTAGACTTTGTTTGAAATAGTGAGATTTGAGTTAAAAATCAGTTTTATACATTCAACCCTATGTCTTTTGAAAAATATGCCCCTTTAAAAACCTATCGTTTTATATACTACCTTCATTTTATTTTACTTCACTGATCTGTACTACAAGTTTTTCTCTTTGGAATTGTTGTTTATTATTTAAGGACTTTTAATATTTTTATTATGATTTACCGGATTATTAACTGAAGATAGTTGAAGATTTCGTATAAGCATAAGATCATTCATTTCTATACTTTACGAAAATCAGATTAGACAGCTTGGGCTAATCAAATGTTATCTATTCTACGGAAGGCAGAATAGCATTAAATATAGTTCAATGAGGGGCCTCGGTGGTCTAGTGGGTAAGAGCGTATAAAATACCTAGTGGGTAAGAGCTATAAACACCGAGGGAATGTGGGTTCGAATCTCACACACGTCGTAAGAGTTATTCCACCTTACGACATTTACAGCCACGCCTGAACAGGAAAGGCTGTGTAATTTCCTGTCCACATTTATGTAGCAGAAAAGTGCAAAAAAAAATATATATATAGTTCAAGGCGTAATATGCTTTTGTTACTTTTTCAGCTATACATAATATGTGTTAAATATTTAATTTTTCTAAATACTCTTAACAAAAACAATTTTCTTCATTTATAATATGAACAATCAAAGGATAGATTACCTCACCATCAAATAAAATTATCTGGAAAATTATTCACCACATTTAAAATTCAAAATTAAATCATTAAAATAAAAAAATAAGTTTTTAAAAACTATTTTAAAAAGTACTTTTAACTTTAAATCACTGTCTACATTATTCTCTTTGTAAGTGATTTTTCTTTTAGTTTCAATTTTTTTTGTAATGGCAATAAAATTTTTTTGTATTTTCTTTCTTTGGAAATTACAAAATTTTTTCGACATTTTTTGTTAGTATTCTTAAAAGAAAATTTGTAGAGTTCTAGAAATAATCAAAAAAAGAAAAAAGCAACTACTGAAATTCTTGAAATAGTTTCGGAAAATTTTAAAAGTTTTATTTTATATATTTTTTTCGTTTTTCTTTTATTTTATTTTTTTTTTGTCATTAAAAATATTCCCTAAAGTTTCGGTCATTGTAACATATTTTACATTCAAATTATTTTTTTGTGGAAATGATTTTTTTTATTTCCCTGTAGGAAAATTACATAAAAACAACATTATAAAGTTATAATATAAAATCCCTTGAGTTGTGGTCACCTATTGGATGATACAATATATGTTTTTCTTTTAAATATAAAAATTAAATGAAAGAAAAACAACAACTGTAACAACAAAAATAATAATGAATATTTGTGAAAAAAAAAAAAAAGTTTAAATTAAGTTGAAAATATTAACAACAAGTAATAATGAAAAAATAAATAAGTTGAAAATATTATAATCGGTCTTATTAAAATATAATCAAAAACATAGATTATATAATACCGAGGCAAAGTGTCAAGTTGATATGGAAATTACTAATACAGCTTCACAATTTTGCAGTAGAAGAAATGACTCTAAATAAAACGTCAAAGGACAAAGAAGAATGACTATTCTTTTAAAGGTATTTCAAACACTGTGCATACCGTTATTTTATATAGAAGGATTATTTGGCAATTTTATATTTAATCTAGTTTGAAAAAAAAGTGGAACCGACACCAAAAATGGTGGAATCTGATGAACCTTTTAATATTTGAACTAGATTTCTCAGTGTAAATACTTCTTGTTCTTGCAATAATCCTTACCTATCATCTTGTTCTTACAATAATCCTTTGTAATAAGAAAAAACTGTACCAGAATAGTCTAGACTCTAGAAGATTAACGAACTAGGATTTCTGAAATAGAAAGGATTTAAATAGAAAATCTTCAATAAATATTAATCAGAACAATATTAAGTATTAAATGACCATTGCATTTTTGAAACTTGTTAAAAATGTTAATGTTAAAAATTATGAAATATTAAACCTAAAAGAAGAGGTAAATTTTTTTTTTTTGCGAGGGTAGGTAGGAATTATCGAAAGACACTATAGAGGAGTAAAAACGAGTACGAGTCTTCTATTTGTGTATGGGGCTTTAACCCAATAAACACCACCTCCCTTTTTTGACCAAACAATAGGTTATACGTACTCATTTACTCAGGTTATATGTATTTAGTACTCATGTACTGCCTGGTCAAAGCAAGTTTAGTTAAGGAATGAAAATTGATTTCAATTGACAGGCATATTGTGAACAAAGTTGTTAATATTCACCTTGAATCTTTGAACGTTGTAAATGAACATTATAATAATAATAACTTATATTCCATTTTGATTTTGTTCATTTTAATAGTTTGTGTTTTTTTTTAAATATATATCTGTATCACTACTCACAATCATCTGTCCGATTAACCATCACTAGTCTAGTAAGGCCAGGAAACATAAGACAAAAAAAATAGAAAATAATATTTTCTTCGTGTTTATCTAAAAAGAATTTAAATGTCACGTGCAGTAAACATATTTTCACTTAACTTTATGAAGACAATTTTTTTCCTTTTCTTTTTAAAACTGTGGTTGGTTTTAAAATGAAAAGTAAAAAAATCAAAAAACTTTTGTGACTTTATTGCTGACAAAAAAAAATATCTTTTTGCTTCTATACAAAAATGAAACCATTGACAACAAAAAATATTTAACATGATGTAAAAGTGCCTGTGGAGAACTCTCCACATTTTATATAAATTAAGAAGAAAGCAAAAGAAAAAAAAACACAAAAAGATATTTTATATGCTCAAGGATAAAGATTTAATTCTAGAAGATTGAAATTTTTAAGGTAAAAGTTCTTTATAAAATAATTAAGGTGACCAGAATTCTTCTATAATAAAATTGTATTTTAGTTAGAAAAATTAAGGATGGCTGTGCACTCGATTCTTGCGAATCTGGAAATTTTCGGGTAATCTAGTCATCGAACCCAGAAACCAAAAAAATTGCCAGTTCGAAACTTCATTCCATTACACTTCTTTTAATATACATGTTTAAGTCCAATTGTTTAAATTTTTGAAACCGTTTAAAATTGTGGTTTGAATTTTGGTTTATTTTCCTATTAAATCAGTTGAAAAATGAAGAATATCGCTTATGTATTAACCTAAGAAAAGATTTGAACTTAAAATAAAACGGATACATAGACAAATGGAAATTTCAGACTTACTTCAATATTTGCATAATCCACATTATCAAAATTTTGTGTACTTAGAATTTCCAGTAGCTTCATGATTGACATGAAGAAATGTGCTGAAGTTATTTACAAAAGCCTTCATCCAGAAAACTATAAAGAAATCAAAGAAGAATGTACTGCTATAGAAGCCAGTACTCAAACAATTGTGACTAATCGATGATCTTTTGCTTAAATACATACTAGCGATCGATCTAATATTAAATAAATTTATAATTGAAGATACAAAGCTTTAAAATTATTATAGATTAAGGGCATAGTAGGGCATATAGGTCATCGATTAATTCCTTCCATCTCGTTCGAATTTTAACTATTGGCTTTAGTTTTCCAAACGATGTTTTTTCTTTTTTGCGCTTCAGCTCCTTTCAAAACAGTACTTCTTTATGTTGTTTTCAGTCTTTAGACATCCCCCTTGATTTCTTGTAAAATTAAATTTGATTCCATTAAAAACTTTGTATAGCGAGGTAGTCTGGTTTTTTCAAGGTGTGCCCTATCCATTACCATTTCCTTTTCTGGATCTTGGTTTTGATAATCTCTTGGTTTATTCTCTCCTACTTTGATTATATAATATTGGTCTCCTTTTATTTTAGTTCATTTAAAATTTGATTGTTTTCATTTAAGTTTTTAGATTCCTTTTTAAAAAAAAAATTCATGGTCGATTTCTTATCTTTTGTTCTATACTTTTCTTTTTGATAGTCCTTTTCAAAAAAAAAGAAAACAAAAAAATACTTACGATGTTTTTCTTTTATAAGATTATTTTTTACTTCCACTTATTAAACAAGAAAATTGCAACATACGTGTATGTATATATAAATGATATATAGTATACATACAGCCACATGTATATATACATAATATTTTTTTGTAAATTATATAAATTTTATAAAAGAAAATAATAAATTATAAATTCATGGCCTGATGTTATTTATTTTTGAACATATCCAATACATTTTAATGCATATCTATAGGAGTATACAACTAAATGATATCAAAAATTGAAATGTCCTTTCATTTTAGTTTCTTTTAATAATATGTGGGTTGTTGTGGAAAGGATAATTTGAAAATTTGAAAGTTTATTGGGGAAAAAAAAAAACAAAGAAAAAGTAAAACATAATAATTGTTACCGTTAACTTAAAAGATTAGAAAAAAAGGGAAGAATATAATAATAATATGAAATTAGGGGATAGAAAGGATATTATAATAAAATTGGATTGGGTGAAATTAATTTTTGAATATGTATTGAATTTTCTATTTTTTTTTTTTTTTCCTAAAAGTAAATTTAAAACTTTGAGTAAATTAAATGGAAAATTCTCTTTCTTAAAAAATAATAACAGGGAAAATATAAGGAAAAGAAAATTCTATTTTTTTTTTTGTTTTCTTTTTTTTTTCATTTTAATTTCTGATCATAAAATTTATTTGTAACCTAAAGAAAATTATAACACCGTTGATGATAGATTTCTTGAAGGAAATTAATCTTCATCAGAACTGATGATGGTTTATTGAGGTAGGATGTTTTGATTTAATTTATATTAAAATTTGGATTTTTTTAATCTAATGAAAAATTTTCTTGATTAGGATTTGTTTTTTTTTTTTTTTTGTGGTTTCTTAAAAGTTTTTGACTTATTGAAATCTTTTGTTATCCTTTTTTTTAATTTAATATCTGTTAGCATTTTTATAAGACTTCTTAGTAATTTTAAAACAGATTTTGAGGTAAACTAAAGTTTAACGGTTAGTTTTTTTAATCGTGGATAGTTTTCAATTTTTATTAACCAAAATGTTTGTATTGGAGGAATTGAAGGGTTTTAATCAAAAAAACTATCGATTTAAATCTTTAAGGCAATAAATTTATACGCTCCATAAAGATTTCTTTCAATGTAAATGGTTTTTCTTTTTTTTTTTTTTTTTATAAATTTAAAATCGAAATTTTGAACCTTAACTCTAATTTAATTTATTCTTTATTAGTTGTCTTTTAATATTATTGCTATACCAGTTGATTGGTCTTTGTTTTTTTTAATAGGTAAGGTTAAACAATTTAATAAAGTTTAGGTTGTTAACAAAAATATTTTTACAGTTATTATTAATTAAGTCCTTTCAAATTTTTTTAATTGAATTTCCTAGAATTTTTCATTCCTTAGAATTTCCTTTCAGCATTAAATTTCTTCAAATTTCCTCTAATTAAATTAATAGGAATTTTTTAAGGATAATTAGAGATCATAAACAATTTTTTATGTTTTTTTTTCTTTTCTGTAGGAATTAAAAAGAAGACTTTCAATTAAAGACTTATTCGCTATACTTGAAAAGTTTTTGAGTAACAGATTTATTATTCTATAAGATTAAAAATTTCTTAAAAGTTTTTTTTTTAATTATTTTTAATTGAAAATTTTAATATTGAAAAATTTTCTATACAAAAATAATTTAGCTATTTTGTATATATATATATATATATATATATACTTTTCTTTAATTTAAAAAGATTATTATTAATTGCTTGTAAAACTTGTGATAAAGTATTGATTTAAGTATAAAAAAAAAATAAAATATATAATACTTAAGATTTTTGTTTATTTTATTTTTTTTTTTCTTATTTAATTATCAAAAATAAAAAAAAAAAAAAACCAATTAACAAAAATTTCAAAAACAGAAAAATTTTAAAGTTTGATAAAATAATGTTAACACAAAATTAATGAAAATGTTTTTATTTCAAAAATTATGATATATAAAAAGATTATTATATAATATATGTATATATAAGTATGTTCACATAGAAATATCTAAAATTCAATCTTAAGTAATATATTGTAGAAAAGACATACAGATATACAAAAATATAGAACACATTGAATTGACAATAAAAATTTAAAAAAATATTTCAAAACTACAGAAATTTTTGAACATAAAAGTTTGTATCGTGGAAGGATTGAATTATCCTTGATATCTTGAAAAAAAAAAAAAAATCTTGAAAAATAAATCTTGAAAAATAAATCTTGTAAGCTAAAATCTTTTAGGGATAAAATATTGAAAAAAAGACACCATGTATATAGAAAAAATAAAAACAATTCCGACCATCGATGAAAAATTCGCGACTAAAAATCAATTTTATGCAGCTTACAGACGCTTAATGAAAAATTTGTCATCGCCGAGATAAAGATATTTTTGATTTTTATTAGGTGATGGTCGGATTTGATATTCATCTTTAAGTAAGAAAAATTAAAAACGTTGCTTGAATTTTGTTTCGCTACAACTTTTGACTAAAAATTAACTCCACGCGGGGTAATTTGATTGTCCATTGGAATTGTGTTTATTTCTATCATATCCTACCATATCCGACTATATTGGAATTGTGTTTTTTCCTAAATTGAATTTTTTTTAAATTTTGAATTGTATTTTGTATTTATTTAGGTTATATATTCACAGTTACAAATGGTCAAAAACAAAAACACAAAAAAACATTATTGATGCCTTCCAATATTTAATTTTTGAAAATTGATATTTATGTGGCAAAAGCGTAAATATTTAACCAAATATAAAATCTGTCCTAATTTTTTTTTTTTAAATACATAATATATCAACGAATAGTGGCTGTGGCAGATATATCTAGTGGGTGTATTGCAGATACAGTAAAAAATGCTTAAGTACTTTCCGGATAAGTACCTTTTTCGTTTTAGAAACAAGAAATATTGACATTTTAAAATTTTCTATGAATGGCATTCAAAAATATACTCGCTTAAGTGCTTCTCGTTTAAGTACCTAAACCTCTTAAGTACTCTGTTTTTCCAAGCACAATATTAAATTTTTAATTAATATTAAATTTTAGTTTTAAGTGGCTCAAGAGGCATCTACTTTCTGTAAGAAAATGTCATTAGTTATGGATAAGTACCTACCATGAGGCAGCAACGTACCTTACTTAAAGCACCTATTCGAGTTCAATTAAGTGCTTTGTTCGGATAAATTGCTAAAAATTGCTAACATTTTTGTAAGAGCATTAAACGGGTTTTACTGTATATCGTACAGCACCATTTCTTCAACAATTTTGAAAGAAATATTTATTTTCCAATATAAAATAGGTACTAGATTTTTTTGTTCAATATTTTTTTTTTAAATTTTGTTTCAAAAACATTTTAAAAATAAAAAACTGAAGATTTGGCCTCAAAATATTTTGGGAAATTTTAGAAATGAAAAATTGAAGATTTTTTTGTTTCAAAAAAATTTTTGGCACAAAAAAATTTAAAAAATATAAAATTCAAGATTTTCTTTATTCAAGATTATTTTTTTTCAGGATAACGTCATGATCCCGGAAGGATTAAATTTGTATTAAAATGAAAAAATGTTTTGTCAACAAAATCTTAAAACTTTTTCAAAGGAAATATTTTTAAGTCAATTAAAATTAAAATAAAAGTTTTTGTTTTTTTTTGTATTATTTTAATTGAAAACAAAAATACTTTAAACTGTGCTAAAAATTAATTATAAACAAAAACAAACTTTAAAAGAAGGAATTTTATTTTAATTCTATGTAATTTTTTTAATAATAGTATAGGTACTAAGTTTAATTTTAATGAGTTTAACTGTTCTGAAAAACTTTCTTTTTTTAATTTAAATTTAAGACATTTTTTTTCTGTTTTTTTAAATGTTATTTTTAAACTTCAAGTAATTAAAATTATATTACTGCGGAGAAATAACGGTTCATTCCCTTTATTAAATTTTCATTTCTTACTCTATTTTTAAAGAAAACAAATTGCCATTTCAAATTTTTTTTTTTTTTCAAATTAAAATAAAATCTCTAATGACAATAAAAAAAAATTAAAATTTAACATTCATTTTTACATTCATTTAACCATAATAATTTTAAATATTTTTCTTTTTATTAAAACCATTACAAATATTTTTCTTCTATTCTTATAGGGAATTCCCATATTGTTCTCATAACCTCATACTATTTTAACCTACAAAAAAAAAAACAAAAAAATGTATATTAAATTTTTGCTTATTCTTAAAAAAAAAAAATTTATTTCCGTTAAATTTTTTACATCTGTTACAAAAATTAAAAGTTAGAATGAGAAAAAGAATGTAAAAATAAAATTGAAATTAATTTTTTTTTTTTATCAACAATATTCATCACCATTAAGTCCAATTTCCTGAAAAGTTTCTAATAGATATTTACCATTATAAATTAATGTATTTCAATAAAATGAACAAGAGAAAGAAATACATTGAAAATATGAAAAATGTTTTAATCGGTTTCGATGACAACTACATATTGACAAAATTGTTAATATTTAGTATTTTTTGTGTTAAGTGTTTAACTGTTATTCTTTTATGGAAATATTCTTTAGAGCAGGTTCAAGTATATGTGGAAACAAAAGGATAGTGTGGTATGAGAATTGGGGTATAATGGATAATGTTGGGACAAAAGAACATTTTGGTTATGAGGAAATCGGTTGAGAATATATTTTCAGAATTGATCTTCAAAATCAATGTTGGTACTGCCTCGGGAAATCAAGGTGCATTAAATACTAAAATATTTCTGCAGCACCTGCGTTGGATATGCGGTTTCTCTCCCTTAGTTAAATAACTTTTTTAATTTTAATTATAGGTAAACAAGATAATACATATAATTTTATTTAAAATTTTTTACATTTTGTAAAACAACATTTGAACAAATTTGATTTACATGAACATTTGTTCAATACGAATCTTAATGTTGTTCGTTAGTTATTGTCAGTACAATACATTAAAACTTAAAAAGTGATAGGATAAAAAAATAAACAAAATAATAAACACTAAAATATAAACAGTAACAGTGAGTGACTAAATAATTAATAATAATAAAAAAAAAAATCAAATAATAAAAAAAGTTAATAAGGCTATTTATTTTTAGTTGAAAATTTGTTTGTTTTTTAATTTCCCGAAAAATCTTTATTGAAAACATTAAATTTTCAAAGTATAATGTTTTTCTTTATTCGGTCTGCATTAAAATTTTTAAATTTGTTTTTAAAAGGATTGATCTTAGGCTTTTCGAAAGAAAAATTTACCTAATTCAAATATCTGTCGACAGAAAAGTAGGAAAATTGACAAAGTTTCTATTGATAATTATCCTTCTATGTTAGCATTTCACCACAGCTGTATCTCGGTTCGTGTAATATACTGATGTTCGACTCAGAATTTATGTTAAAAATATCTTGTTCTCATCCCTTTGCTTTACCTCATCCTACCCTATTTCACAGCTGTTATACTGTTTTGCAGTTAGAGTGATTTTCGAATTATACTAGTTAGTGGGAAAGGTGGTAACATAAGAGAGCTTCAATTTTCTCGGTGTCTTTTGAGATACATCTCCCATAGGAATAAAAAAAATTAGTTTAGAACTATTACCGTTAAGCCAATATTTCGGAAAACAATTCCGTAACCGGTACATAAATAAGTCAATTTATTTTAATTTTTTTTTTAACAATCACCCTTAAAGTTGGACAATCATAATATTGTGGTAAAATTTTTATAATTATACAATAATTTAAACATAATTGCACAGGAAACTGAAACTGAAGAAAACTGATAAAGGGACGAATAATTAAGCCTCTATGATATGATATTAATGTGTTTTGTTTTGGCCGTTATTTGTAATAAGTGCTAATAATAACCAATGTAAAAAAAAAAACAAAAAACAAAGTTTTTAAAATAAAATAAAGGTTTCTCTTGTTATTATTATTATCGTTTTTTTTTTATTGTTTCTAACAAAAGTACCAGACTTTCAATTTATTGTTATTTTTGTTTAAAACAACAATAAAAAAAAAAGTGTAAAAAAATAATTATAACAAACACCAAAAATTGTTTGGTAAACTAATTTTCTACGTGACTTAGCAGGAATTTTTGATCAAAATTTTTTTATTTTTTCTTTTTAGTTTTTTTTTTTTTGTTGTGCTGTTAATTTTTAAATTAGGACACTTTTGGGGCGAACTTTCGCTGTTAATTTTTAACATTCTTTTATAGAGAATAAAATCCACAGAAAAAAAAAAAATAGAATAAATAAATGAATAAATATAAAAAAAATAAAAAATGAATTAAATAAAAAGTTATTATAAAAAGGTCGTTTAAAAATTATTCTGGGAGAAAAGACAATAATTCGTTGGTTTTCCCCCCGATAGATTTTAATTTTGTGTGGTTAAAATTGAATGTTTTTTGGTTTTTTTTTTTTTAATGTTAATAACAACTAATAAATAAAATGCAAATAAAAATTAGAAATTATAAAATTCGGTAAAAAGTGTGTACATTTTTTTTTTTATCTAAACGAACGTAGTTCTCACGGTATAATAAATTTGCCATTTTATTTGTTCCGCCTTAACGAAAACGACATAGAAATGGAAAGATATATATATATTCTTGCACAGAATCGAATTCTGCATCAATTAAGCCATATACAACCGTCCGCGTGCCCGCAAGATAACTGAAAATATAAAGAAGGTTGGAGACTGAATTTTGTTATATTTCATATCTTTCATGAACTTCAAGTAAGTTGGAAAGGCGGATTCGAGTTGCTGCCATACAACTTCTTTCGTTATATGAAAATAACCTCAATGTTCAAATTTAACTCAAATGTTGTGAAAAGAAGTTAAGTCTTAATATTCCAACAACTTTTACAAACTTTTGTTGGTCTAGAGCATTAGATTACGGCTGCTGCCATACAAATTCATCAACAACAACTACAATTGCCAACACCTATTTGATATGAGCATGTCTATAATATAATATTAGGTATTAAAAATTTTTGTTAAGAGTTAAATTTTATATCAAAACTTTCTACAAAATTTTGGTTAGTCTAGAGCCGTAGGTTCGAGTAGTTGTCATATAACTCTAAAATTTACACAAATATTTCTAAATTTTGTGGTAACAACATGACTTATGTTTGTCCAGGTATCCTAAACTGGAAAACATCATTTATATATTGTTCCTCGTATGAAATAAAAATACATACATACCTACCTACATACATACATACATACCTATAATATAGGAAGACGTTGTTTGTTAACATTGTTTGTCTCTATGGAATTTTGTTTTGGAAACTAATGGTATGTACATATAATGGAAATGTATAAAGTTTTAGTTTAATTCTCTCTTTTGTGTCATAAATTGAAGAGCGAACTTACCAAACTTTTAAATAAACTTATTAATTTTAAATAAGTTCCACTGGGCATTTATGAATTGTTGGTTCTATTATTAATAATTATTACATCATAAGTACAAAATTTCTAAAATTTATTTTGTTGATAGCACTTTTAAAATATTCCCTGTATAATTAAATATTAATGAAATTAGGAAATTGAATATTAATTAATAATAATAATTTATGGTAAAAAGGTTCTTAAAAATATTCCACATATGGTGTAAAGTGTAGACTGTATAGAGCCATATTATACATACATATGTAAAATAAAATAATAATATTTGAAAACGCTGCGTGAATAATTTATGTTTTGAACATTTTTTAGAAAATGACAATGAAATTAAAAATAAAACTAAAACTAAAACAAATTAAAATTAATTAAAATTGTACCATAAATTATAACATATAGAAGAAAAAGAAAAAAAAAAAATAGTTATGTAAAATGACAATGTAAATTTGTTGAATTTATTAGAAACTTTTTTCAAAAAAACATATTTCAAATTTACATAGAAGGAAGAAAATTTTATTGTAAAACAGAAATAGTAATGCCAGCTGTTAATTACAAAAAAACAAAAAGGGAATTATAAACACAAAAACATATACCTAATCATATGTATGTATTACTAAAATTATGGTATCAAACTATGAAATGTTATCGAATAAAAATTATATTTAGCTGCATATGGTCATGGTTTGTTAATTTTCTACTATTAAATAATCGAAAAGTCATTCCTTAATGCATTTTTTTTTTCTGATTATAAAAAAATACCGTTATAAAATAGTTTAATGGCACGTGACTACATTTATTCATTTTGATTTTATTATTTTTTTTTTTTATGTATACCTAATTTGTGATTGTCATAATTTTTTAAATAATTTTTGTTTAGAAAGAAATAAAATTTAAAACATTTGTAATTCATACAAGAAAAAAAACAAAACAAAATGAAATGTCATCAAATTAAAAAAAAACGAGGAAGAATACAGTTGACTTTGTCAACTCTTAGATACCCGTACGAACCGTTAGTATGTTCACAGCCTGTCACTCTGCTTACAATATTATTTTTTTAATATTTTAGTATTTTAAAATAATTTGGGTGAATTTTATAATTTCTAGAACTATAGGTTGTACATATATTCAAACTACATGTTTATATGTACATTCTTCAAAAGCAGATTCTAACCTTCCACATAACGATTATCAATCCAAAACTTTTTCAAATATTCTATAGTACCATTTAATACTAAGCGGTAAATGTATATTAAATTTACTAAATACAAAATAGTAAATATAATTTTAAATATTATATTATATTATATTTAAATATTCCATTGACAGAATAATTTCTTATAAGTACAATAAAATACATATATGTATGTAAATACGGCGCTATATAATATACATCTATACTCTTATCATTCATGCACTAGTGACATATACGATATGTAAATAAACATGATATTATATAAGTATATATATATATCAATATCATATAAATAAAAATTCTTCAAGCAACCGTTATGTTGTTTATTTCTTTACATTTTTTTGTACTACGCATTATATCCTCAACAATTTCAAATTATCGAGTAAAACAAAATGGAAAAAATTCGTTTTAAAGAAATTTGTTAGAAAATTTTAAAAAATCAAGTAACACTTTCGTCAATTATAAAGTAACCCTATATTATTAAAAAAAGTTGTTAACAGAAATAAAAGTATAATATTGGAGCTTTAATTTTTGTGTATTACTTCAAAAGAATTTTAACAGGTGTTCAAGTTACAGGTGTTTAAAAATAGGAAATTTTCAGTTTTTGACCCCTTACAGCTCCTAAACGGGGGGTGATACAAAAAAAATTTCTGAAATGACTCATACTAATTTTCAAAGATCTAACTTCTGTCAAAATTTCAAGTTTCCAACTTTAACCGTTTAGAAGATGGAAGGGTTAAAGAATTTTGCAAAATTTGAGTTTCGCATAACGGTAAATTAAGACACCGTATGCCAAAAATATATATTTATTGTATATATACTTTTAAAGCTAATGAAAGTAGTAATCGTTTGGCGTTTTCAAAATGAAGATATACCTTATACAACTTGTGCTATAACAATTTAAATATAGAGCTTTTTTGAACCTTTGGGGAGCTGTAGTTCCGTAACGGGTGAGGCTACAAAAAAAAGTTATTAAAAATAAAATTAATATTTTTGTGAGATCTATCAGTAGTTAAAATTTCATAGCTCTATTGCAAAAAAAATGTGGGGATCTAAAAGTTAGGTGTTCGAGAGCTACCCTAAGGCTTGGTCCAAACTCAACCAAAAAAAATAGGGAACCTACAAATTACTCCCAAAATATTTTGTGTAAATTTCAAGATTCTAGCTTTCTTAGTTTTTGAGTTAGCGTGCTGACGGACGGACGGACGGACGGACGGACGGACGGACGGACATGGCTCAAAAGTCTTAGAATTTTTTTCTGATCCGATCCATACCTTTGAAGGTATATCTAGCTCGCTTATTTCGAGGTGTTACAAACGGAGGAGTAATTTTATTATACCCGATCCTATCGTACGGGTATAAAGATGAAATGAAATATCATTACATTCTGAAGTGTTCGAAAATTAAATTCATAACAGAACAATTAAATAAATTTAGGTAAAATTATAATACAAAAAAAGAAATAATATTACAATAACATTTATGGGCTTTTGTTAAATGTGTTGTAATGGATTTGCTTTATTATGTTTATGTACGAATAAAAATGGATTAGTAGATACCAAGTTTGGGTGTTAATATTTGTAATAATTAAGGAAATTTAAGAATTAATGTCAAGAAAAAAATTTTTAAGATATGAAAAATATTTTTTCATAAAAGTGACTTAAGAATATTTATGAGTGTATCCCTTTGAAAAGATTGAAATTGTCGAAAAACAAACCATATTACATAGATTCTAAATGAAAATTTTTTTACATTTTTACTTCTGCTTAGAGAAGAGAAGCTTATCATATGGCAATATTGTGAGAGTCTAATGATAGTAAATGGTAAGGTTGAAATTCCTGAAAATCATTAAAATTATTAAACTGTCAAAAATGTTAAATTTTTTCTCCTGTTCAGACGGTCAGTGTATGACAATATTGTGAAAACCTAAAGGTAGTAAATGAATTGGTAAGACTGAAATTTCTGAAAATCATTAAAAGTATTAAACTGTCAAAAATGTTTAAATTTTTTCTCCTACCCAGAAACTTAGCATATGGCAATATTGTGAGAACCTAATGACAGTTTGTAGGAAAAATTTAAATTAATTTTAATCTCTTGTATAAAAGTATAATAAACACATGTATAAAAATTGTATATGTATGTATAATATTGAAAGATAATTAAAATTAATAATATTTATTATTTTAAATATTAGACTATATTATGGTGGTAAATAGCATTTTTTAGTGAATCATTGTAAAAGAATCAATTTTTTAAATATTTTCGCCATTTTGATTAATTTTTATTATTTTATCTTGTAATCTCTTTGGAAAACTTTTTTTGATTGATATTTTAACATTGATTGATTACTATATGGTATATTTAAAATTAAGAAAACACTTTCGGTAAACTTTTTTAATATTGTTTTATTATCCTGAGGTGGATCATTAAAATGAAAATGAATTCAGTATTATAAACTTGTATGTAAAATTTTCCATAAATATCTATGTATCTTCTTAAAAATTTTCTTTGTTCACATATTTTTTTTTTATAGTAGATACTAAAAAAAAATAAAAAAAAAAACAAAAAGACGGTTTTCAATATAAGAGTCAGGTTCCGTAAAATTTACTCTAAAATGCGTCAAGAAATGATGGATTTCTAAATATCTACAATAAAAATAAAAAATATAAAAAAGGTCAAATTTTTTTTTAAATTAAAAAGTTTTATAACTGTAAAACTTCTAAAAAAATTTCTTTAGTTCCTTTTAACTTTTATGTAAAGTAAAGCATTTCTTAACTTTATATATTAAAAAAAAAAAAACAAGCAAAAAATAAAAACATTGCTGGTGTTAAAATCAATGTTTTTAAAGTTCTGCACCACTTCAAAAAAAAAACTTTTCCTTTGCAACGTTTCATTATTGAAACTTTTTTTTAAAAGATTTTCAATTTTATTTTCAATTTATTAAAAATTATAAATAAATTTACTTAAAATTTATATGTTGTGTATCAAAATGAAAAAATGGTGTATAAGAAAGAAAAAAAAAAAAAAAATAATTTTAAAAATCTTCTAATAAATCATTTTTTATAAATTTTCGCAGAAAAATAACTTGCACGTTAATAGTTGGAAACATTTTAGTCAAATATTGTTTTTCTTTTTAATATTCAAATAATAATTTTTGGGGGCTTCGGTGGTCTAGTGGGTAAGAACGTATAAAATACGCTGTAAACACCGAGGGAGTGTGGGTTCGAATCCCACACACGTTGTAAGAGTTATTCCCCCTTACGACATTTACAGACACGCCTGAACAGGAAAGGCTGTGTAATTTCCTGTCCACATTTATGTGGCAGAGAAATGCATAAAAAAAAAAGAAAATAAATAATTTTAGTCTTAGAACCGTCTAAGAGACTTGAGAAAGGACAGTTTTTTTGGGGGCATTTTTTGAAGATATATTTAGAAATGCATTTTATGGAACGGATAATGAAATTTTTTGAAAAATATTTGCCTATTAGGAAAAAGAAATTTCTTCTTTTTTGTTGGAATTTTTAACGTATATTCAGTCTATAATTTGTATGGTTGTTCAAATTAATCCCCTAAGATCAAAAAGGTGTATCTGTCATAAATAGATTTTCTTAAAAGTAATAAAAGTTTTTGTTTAAATCTCACTGGTTCGAAATCTAATTTTAAATGTAAACAGTATATGATACTAAGAAGATAATATAAAGTGGATTCAGAATTTATGTTAATCAAAATAAAAAAAAAAAAACATATATATTTAATGAAGAATCTATAAATTCCCAGATCTATTGGGAATAATTAGAATTTATAACCTGATTTTGATATAAATACTAGAGTTATTACGATTTTATTGTATATATAGGATGGAAGGGATTCTAATAATTTTTTATAAACGTAATTTTATCAAGTAATATCAATACCTATGTATCGTCCTGCAATGAAAAATCTCTTGTACTAAAGTATAATATTTATTGTGCAATTTTGTCTTTTTTTCAAATAAGTTAAAAAAATTTTTTTTTCTTTTTTCTTTGTTTTTTTTTTATAATTACTAAAAAATAAGGTAATTAGAAACGCTTTAGTATTTCAGGTTATAAAAATATACAGTTTCCTATTGAAACTTAATAAAATTTCAATATCATTTTTCTTTTAAAGAAAATTTCATGAAAATTTAATATAAATTTAAAAAAAAATTTTTTTTTTTTTTTATTTCTTATTTCTTATTTTTTGTTTCATTTCTATAGAATAAATAAAATATGATTTATCACCTGAAATAATTGAATATTTCAGAATATAAAATTTATTTTATTTCTCTTTTTACTTTTCCATTTACAAAAATTATTTATCCAAGAATTTGAGTTAAAACCATCCATAATAGTTTAGGTAAATTGATCCCTTGAGAACAATTTTCTAAAAAAGTTTATATAACCATATACCAAATAAAAAATTATCAAAATAAAAAAATATATATATATTTATATAATATATAATTTGATATTCAAAATATTTTCAATAGAAACCTCAAAATTGTATGTTTAAAATATAATTTAAAAAAAATAAAATTGACAGAATATATGTATATAATGTATGGTAAACAAATTTCCCAACATCCAACACACCTTTAAATTTAAATAAAATTATTTTAAAAGGATAAGAAAATGATAGAAGGTGAAAAGTAGCTGAAAAGAAAATTTTGAAAAAAGGATATATGTATCTATGATAGAGTTACCATATATTTTTTGTTATATGGAAATTTAAAGAAGATTAAGGTGTTTCAGTTCTATCACTTTAGAAGAAAAATGGTATTTAGACACAGATTAGCCGTATAAACTTATGTTTTCTGATAGGCTTTTTCTGTTTGATGATGACAATAAATTGTAAACATCTTAAAAGTAATAAAACTTATAAAGCAACACTTAAGATGCTTTTCATTTCCTTACCACATAGAAAAATAATTTTATGTTCCAGTAAAGGATCGAAATTGATGTAAAGTTTCTATGTTCTACCTTCAATTTATTTTTTATCTACAACAGGACTCTATGGTTAGAATTCCGTTAAAGAAAACCAAATTTTTGTCCAAATGATAATGTACTAAATTAAATTAAGAAATTAAGGGGTGTACAACTGAAGAGGAAATAAGAGAAAATAAATAGCAGTTCTTTATTTTGTAGACCAACTGTCAAATAAAATTGAAGCTTAAAATAGTTTAGCTATTTAAAATGTTGGCTTAAAAAAATTTTTTTACTTGCACATATGAAATTAGATAAAAATATATTTATAATTTATTTAATTATTTATTATTTTTCGGACTAATAGGTATACAATACCAGCATGTAATTTTAAAAGAATTTTCCTTATGCGTAATTTGGTCCTGTCTGACATGTGGACCAGAATTTATATTGAAAATATACTTTTAAATTCAGTGAATTTTAGTTTTTCATGGTTTTGTTTTTTTGAAAGTCTTCAAAAATTTGTATTAACTCTGCTTTTATTCTTATGTTTTTATTTTCATATGCATATACGCGTTACTAAATCGATTTAAACCAAATAAATGCTTACTCTTCCATCGCATCTATTATTTTGAAGAATTTATATTAAAAAACCGTACTAAGTTATACCCTAATCATAATATTATAATCAATAATCACTTTTTAAATTAAATAGAACAAAAATATATACATATATATATACGTATATGTTTTTATATATAGATATATAGTATTAAATAAAATTACTCACCTGTCTACCCCTTAAGGTACATAACCACCATCCATTTAATCCTTCCAAGTCTTGTTCTAAAACAGTTAATGTGTCACCCTTTTTGAATGCCAATTCATCAGGAATGTCAGCAATATTGTCATAAATGGCTTTAGCATAAATTTTCTGTAATAAAAATAGACAAAAAAAAATTAAATATATAGAAAGAGATAGAAAACAACAATAAGTAAAATGTGATGAGGTGTGGTGAAATAAAATTCGATTATAGAAAATTCATAACAGCATTTTTTTTTTCGTACTTATATTTTTCTTTATAAAATTTTTTTTTTTTTTGATAAAATAAAATGTAATGGTACTATTATTGGTAAATATAAAAACACATGTAAGTAAGTGTGATAATATAAAAAAGTATTACAAATTTTTCTAACCTTATAAAAATTATAAAATATATCCAATCTCCCCTTATACTTTTTTTTCCTTTTTTTTTAAAAAAAATAAAAAGTTTTTTTTTTTTTGTTCTCAATTCAGGATGTTTGGGGAGAATTCGGTAGGGAGTTGGAGACTATATTATATATATATGTATAAATATGTATATATGTATGAAGTTTTATTGTATTTTATATTGTAAATATAGAATGTAACAACTGTAAACTGCAGCAAATACACAAAAGGGATAAAGAATGAGTAACAGTCTGCCATTAATTTTGGGGATTTAAGAAGAACAAAATAAAAAATAAAAAATAAAATCTGTGTGTTATTGGTAACGGCCGGATTAAGTTTCCTTTCATTTTTGCTACTCTATGTTCTTTTTTATTTTTTTTTATTTTTCTTTCCTTACATTTATTCTTATTTTGTTTACGTATTTGTTATTATGCTATGACAGCAGTAAAGAATATTTATGAGAATAAAGTCAGTAAAAAATATTGAGGAGGTATGAAGTTAGAAGTATAAAATGAACTTAAAATAACATGGGATGGGGGAGAGCTTAACAAGTTTAAAAAAATATATATATATACTCATTCCATTATTTATACTACCATTCTTCAGCCATCACAGTAATAAAGTTAGAAAAATTGATATTGGTGGAATTCAGTACAGCCAAGAATAACAGTACAGTATAATATGTATAAGAATGGCAGCAACAGTATATAACAACAATAATAACAGCCTGTCTGATCTTAATTCATTTTGTAAATATTTAAATTAAAAAAGTATGAAAGAGATAACAATATTTTTATTATTGTTATTAGAACAGCAAAAAAAAAAAGTATGTTGGGAAATTACCGTTAGAAAATAAAATAAAATTATATTTACCCATTTGTTAGTACATATGTGAGAAAATGTATGTATGTATGTATATAGAAGAAAAGATGACAGTTCAACTTAATATTAAGTTATTACCTAGTCCATATGGTTTAAAAATTACATGTATAATATATATGGATGCGTGTATGTGTGTTTGCTTGAAAGTATGTTTTAAAACTTTTTATATTTACAGTATTTTTTTGATTTTTTTTTAAATGAAATCATATTTTATGATCAATGTTAATGTACGAAGGATCTATAAATCAAAATTAAAAAAAAAAAAATAAATAATTCCGCTTATATTATTACCTATACATAAGTTATCAATATGTTGGCTACATATGTATGCTGTAAAATGTAAATAATGTGAAAGATTTTATTAGATCTACGTATATGACTTTTGTTTATTTGTTTTATTAGCTAAATGTTGTAAATTTTCTAGCTAAAGTGTGAAAATGTGTTTTCAATTTAATGCTAGTTTATTACAGTTCATTGTTAAATTATACAAAACAAAAAAAAAACAAAAAAAACTACTTATGTGTACTGTAATTAGATTTTATTGTCGTTGCATTTAAAATTTGAACTAAATTGAAGTATAAGCTGCAAATATTTATGTTAAATATTGAAGGGGATAGAAATTTAACAGTAGTTATAATTTTTTAAATAGCAGTGAAAAATAAATTTTTTTTTTTAAATTTTAAACTTTGATATAAGATTTCATAATAAAATGAGGTATGAGATGATGTGTACATATTATGTTATAGCATGAACTCGATGGAAGAGAATGTATACATCATAAAATTAGTATTAATAATTTATACCTATGCAAATAACTTTATTTTTTATTAACTATATTATGCTTTTAATTGTCATATTGACAAAATTTGGCTCTAATTGGTTTGGTAGAGAAATTTCAATCATCTTGCAATATAGAGAAACGTACATTCGGCCAAGAATTGAATATAACATCAACATTTTTGTTGATGGGTCCAGCATATATTTTCAGTATATACAAAGAATACAAAGAAAACAGATATTAAAATCATTAGAAAATCGTTTTGAAATTATAAAAGACTTAACATATTTAAGTTATGGCCGAAATGTCAGGAGTTACTTAAATTTTGTGCAAATATCTTCTCGGAAACACTTTACTACTTCACTTCAATACCACTACTTTATTTTTATTAACTACTATAGCTAATACCCGGTGCGTGTTGCTGCTCCCCTCAATAAATAAAACATATATGATTTTAATTGAAGATGATGTTAATGAAAAAAATTAACATAAAAATTGTTAAAGCTGTTGTATCCTAATAATTTAACTGAACTCGATAAAAATTTTTTTGAAACTATCTTTTGGGTGAAAGCAGTGCTTCACAAAATTGAACATAATTTGCTTCCAAAATTTTGTTTTTACCAATGATCGTGCAGATATGGTTTAACAAATTCCAAGTCTGTTAATAGAGTCAACTTCACTGTAAAAGAGCAACACATATACAAAATTTGAAATCAATCAGTACAAACCCTTTTTATTTTAGAGCGAAAAAAATTTAAATTTTTCCACCACAGTCTTCAACTTCGTGGTCCGTTAGAACAAAATGGTTTGCCCAGAAACACTCCCCGTACTCAAAAATCTTTATATATACAAATTTTCATAATAATCGGCTGAGCAGTTTAGGAGTCTATAAATTAGAAACAGATAGGCAAACAGACAAACATATGCTTTTATAAAAGAAGTAGAAGAAGAAGAAGATAGATAGAAGATAGATAGATAGATAGATTGATAGATAGATAGAAGATTATTTGTTTAAAGAAGACAAAATATAATTATATAATTTTTAAAATGTGATCTAATATTAATACTTGACACTGGTACTATAGTTAGTTGTACTATGTAGACCAAAAAAAAAATAGAGATTCTGTCTATTTAGTCGCAATTTAATTACTATTATTTTGTTTTTTTATACCCTACACATTAAGTATAGGGTATATTAACTTTCGTATGGTGTTTGTAACCACCAAAAGGAAGCGAGTTAGGTATAGACATGTATATATATTCTGAATCAGGATCACCGCCTGAGTCAATTTAGCGATGTCCGTCCGTCCTTCCGTCCGTACGCACGATAACTCAAAAAATAATGATGCTATCTTGATGAAATTTATACTGTAGGTTAAAAATGACTAAGGTAAGGCGGGGATTGTAAATGGGCGAAATCGGACCATGCGTTCGAGTACCTCCCATACAACTCCCAAAACCTAATACCCATATTTTCGAAATTAATAAAGATAGAAACTTAAAATTTTGTACGAGGATGTCTTTTTCTGAATCCCTGATATCCCCAAAATTTGAAATGAATTGGAGTGGTTGTTCGGGTACTTCCCATACAACTCCCAAAACCGAACATGCATATCTTCGAAATTAATAAAGATAGGAACTTCAAATTTGATACGAGGGTGCTGTTTCCTAAATCCCTGATTTGCCTAAAATTTGAGATGAATTGAAGTGGTTGTTCGGGTACTTCCCATACAACTCCCAAAACCGAACATGCATATCTTCGAAATTAATAAAGATAGGAACTTCAAATTTGATACGAGGGTGCTGTTTCCTAAATCCCTGATTTGCCTAAAATTTGAGATGAATTGGAGTGGTCGTTCGGGTACCTCCCATACAACTCCCAAAACCGAACAAGCATATCTTCGAAATTAATAAATATATAAACTTGAAATTTGATATAAGAATGTTCTACCCTGAATGTTCTATCTGTTGATGTCTTTAAAATTTGAGATGAATTGGGGTGGTGGTCCGCGTGCCTTCACACACTTCCCAAGACCTAACAAGCATATTTTCGAATTTAATAAAGATAGAAATCTGAAATTTTGTACAAAGGTTGTAAAAGCATTTATTTTTTTAGCTTAGTTATATTAAATACCTAACTAAAATAACTTATGGATTTTTAATTTAATTTCAATTTTTTAGGTGTAGGGTATAAATAAGTCGGTTGCATCGACTTACTGTTACTTT
Organism: Poecilobothrus nobilitatus; assembly: GCA_947095535.1. NCBI lineage: Eukaryota > Metazoa > Arthropoda > Insecta > Diptera > Dolichopodidae > Poecilobothrus > Poecilobothrus nobilitatus. Next base: position 33,935,621 of record OX352774.1, read on the forward strand.
TACTTGTTTTCTTTTAAACTTGTATCAAACAAGCAAATTTTAACTTTGAAAATAATTATTTTAATCATAAAATAATTTTGGAACGCATTTAAAACGTTAACTTAACATAAAAAAAAAAAAAATCAATAACTTTTATATTTTGTTTTATACAAAAGTATTGTACCTTGACCTTAAATGAAGCAGAAATGTAAAATTTCTCACTAACGAAATAAAAGAAAAAAAAAAATTTATTTTATAACTTACACATCTTGTAACTGTACAGAATTTAAATTACTCGAATAAATTATATAACGATATTATTTTCTATTGCATAAGTTTTTATCAACCCCCTTTTTTTTATATTCTTCATCCTTATTTTAAGTTTTAAAGTTTCTATTGCTGTTATGTAAAAATGTTACACGTTTTTACTATACACAACTTACTAATGATTTATTATTTTGCACGTATTGTAAAAAGTTTTCCTACTTTTTATTTTTTCATATAATTTTTTTATATTTTTTTTTTTATTATATTTCTAATAAAAAAAAAATTGCAACTTGTTAATTTTTTTACCTTGATTTTAATCTTAATTTTAAAGTTTTTCTTATAAATTTTTTTAATAACCATTTAAGGAATTGTTGTTATTTTCAAAGTAAAAAAAATGGTTTTGTAAAGAAAACTTTGTTATTTATATTTAATTTAATTAAAGAGTGTGTTTTTTTTTTTTATTAATTTTCAATTTTTTTTATTTTAAATTTAATTTGTAACTTAATTTGGGAAAATGCTATTTTTGGAATAAGTTTGAAATAAATAATGAAATAATTGCGGTTTTTTTTTAATTTGATTATTAAAGAACAGGATTTAATGGTATAAAAAAAAATAAAAAAATACAAAATAAGGAATTAAAAAATAAAAAACAATTATATAATGTATTTTTTTTTGATGCAATAATTTTATTATCTGGGCCAAAACATTCTATTTATTTTTTATCCTTAGTTGTTTTACGTGCTTACCTTGCCACATCACCATTAAAGAAATAAATTAGAAGGTATATCTGAATACTGAATACATATAATTACTTTTATTTGTATTTTTTTTTTACTTATAAAGTGTTATATTGTCAAAAAATTTCGCTCTAATTGGTTTGGAGGAAAAATTTCAATCATCTCCTAATATAGAAAAATATATATTCGGCCAAAAATCGAATATAATATAAATCTCATATCTTTCCTGATGGTGTGTAACACTTATTTTCAGTATCTGAACAAGATACAAAAAAAAAAGTTATTAAAATCATTTAGATAATTATTTTGAAATTACAAAAGATTTAACGTCTTTAAGTTATTGCCGAAATGTAGGAAAGTTACTTATCTTTTTTATAAAATATATCTCAGAAACACCTCTCATGAAATTGAGGAAATAAACTACAAAAAAAAAAAATATTTGAAAGAATGTATAAACGCTTATCAACTTAAGTACCGTAGGTACCATAGTAAAAAGTATCATGCCTAAACTCCAATCTAAAGGGTGTTCAAAATTGAGGTATCATTTTAATTTTAATAAAAAAAGACTTTTTTTTTGAAATATTAAATATATTTTTATTTTAATTTATTACAAAGAGGTTCCGGTTAATAATGAAAAATTATGTCGGCCAAGTGGCCCCCTCTACTACTTCGGCAGGCTTCCAATCTTTTATCAAAATTCCGAATCACGTTGTTCAATAAACTGAACAAAAAAAAATCCCACGGGTTCAAATCGCACGATCTTGGTGGCCACATCACTCATCCTCTACGAGAAATAATGCGATCTTCGAACTTTTCCTTCAAAAGATCCATTGTTTCTCTTGCTGTATGGCAAGTGGCACCGTCCTGTTGAAACCACATATTCTCTACGTCCAAATCATCAATTTTCCGCCACAAAAAGCTTCGGATCATCTCCCTGTAGCAATTTCCATTGACCGTAATCGCATTTCCATTTGCGTTTTCAAAAAAATATGGTCCGATGATTCCTCCTGACCACAAACCACACCAAACCGTAACTTTTTGTGGATGTACTGGTTGCTCTAAGATAACCCTTGGATTCTCTTCACCCCAAATGCGGCAATTCTGTTTATTGACGTAGCCATTGAGCTGGAAATGAGCTTCGTCGGTGAAGATTATTTTGTTAAAAAAATTCTCATTTTCTTCTTGTTTTTCGATTGCCGAAGAAACGAATTGCCGACGTAATGCATGGTCAGTTGGTTTTAATTCTTGCGTCAGCTGGATCTTATAAGCTTTTAAATGGAGATCACGATGCAAAATGTTGAATAATGTGGATGGTTTGATGTTTAATTGTTGCGAACGATGACGAATGGAAGTTTTTGTATCTTCTTCAACACAGCTACTACATTCTCGGTTGAACGGCCACTACGTTGATAAATGTTGCCTCTGTTATCAAGAACAGATCCAGTTTCTAGTAATTTATCAATCATCAGCTTGATGGCACGATTTGTTGGAGCATTTTCTCTACCAAATTTTGTTCGAAATTTCCTAATTACATCTTGAAAAATTTTACCATTTTCAAAAAATGTTGTAATAACAAAAACACTGTTGTATTTAGAATATACCTAAAGAAACCTCGTATAAAAATTCCAGGTAGAAAAAAAATGGCGGCAAAATCAAAATGATACTTCAATTTTGAACACCCTCTATTTAATCGTAGAACATGTAAAATAGGTCACTTGAATTTTGAATATATTGACATAGCGGAACTAGAATCTAGAATCATGAAATTTTGGAATCTATTTTTAGTTCTAATAGTTTTAAATTATCGAATGAACTGGTACATTAAATGTTTCAAATGTTTTTTACTTATTCAACAGGTCAATTTCTATATTCTAGAATTTCTATTTAAACCCACTTTCAAAATTTGAAATCAAAATTTCTTTTCTGTTTCCCTTTTTTTTTTTTTTTTGCAGGAAAAACAAAAACAAAGCCAAAAACAAAAGATGTTATATTAAATTTTATCATGAAAATCTAAGCGGAAAAAAATTATTATTGAGCTCTGTTGAAGAAAAAAAAATTATGATTTTTAAAGGTTAGAATGTTTTTAATGAAATTTTGTCAAAACAAATATTTATGGGGGCTTCGGTGACCTAGTGGGACCGTAAGACCGTATAAAGAGCTGTAATCACCGATAGATTGTGGATTCGCATCCCACACCATGTTGTACGAATAATTCCCGAATTCCCGACATTTACAGTCACGCCAGAAAAGGAAAAAACTATATTTTAATTTTCTTGTCACATTTATGTCACAGGAAAATAAACTACGAAAAAAACAAATATTTGAAAGAATGTATAAACTCTTATAACTCTTATAACTTAAGTACCATAGGTACCATAGTAAATTAAATAGAAGAAGAGAGAATCTTGAGCACCAAATCTAGTATCTAATTAAATCTTTATATGTATGAAGGTACTTACTTATAGTTATTTTTTTAATAACTTATAGTACCTACCCATTCATATATGTATGTACATATGTATATCATAATATGAATAGCATAGCCTTAAGTTTTAAATTAAAAAAAAAAAAACTTCAGTTTTAATTAATGTTAAATCACTCTATTAAAAGCTAATAAATAATCATACCTGTTGAAATACCTTAGAAATAGACATTTTGTTTTTTTATACCTAATCATTATTTCATAAATTTCAAACAAAAGAAATCAAAATTACAATTTTTATTATTATGAGTTAATTTTAATGAATACGTACATATACATATGTACATGCATGCATACATACGACATGTGTCTATTATGCATATGTAAAAACTTCATTTAATATTTTGTTTTTTTAATATCTGCTCCCTGCTGGCAATTATTGGTAACAATACTATAAATAATTCATTTTTTTTTTTTTTTTTTTTGCAATATTCAATTCATTATTTTAATTTTATTTAACTTTAAAAACCATATCAAATTGCTTAAACACGTTTTCGTTTAATTTTAATTTTTTTTTTTTTGTTTTTATTTATTTTGAATTTATTTGTTAGGTTTTACATTTTTTTTTTCTTGTTATTTTTTTTTTTTTTTTTGCAAAATTTTGCACTTGTATGTGAATGAAAATTAAAATATTAAAAGAAACGAGGAAGAGTGCATTAGAGTAGACTGTGTCAACTCTGGGATACCCGTATGAACGTAATATATCCTGTTTCTATTAAACTTGATCATCTTTTAAAAACATTCAGAGTTTTAGTACCGAACTACAGAGATATATTTATGTAAATTGTGGAGTTGTATGATAGCTACCCGAATCTATTGCGCCTAGCTTCATTAAGTTCCAAGAAATGCAAAAAGCCTGAACCGGCTGCTTTAGACCATTCAAATTTTACAAAAGTTTTTGGCATGCAACTCGACACTTTTTCACTAAATTTCAGATAGCTAGCTTCAATAGACACTGAGTTATTTTCATTTAAAAAGAGAAGTTGTATGGCAACTACCCGAACCCGTCACACCACCACAATCAAATTTTGCAGAAGTTGTTGCCATAAAACTTGATCATCATTCGCAAAATTTCAGATACCTAGATTGAACAGACACTGGGTTATTTCTATTTAAAGAAAGAAGTTGTATGGCAGCTACTCGAACCCGGGGACAGAAAATGCTGGAGTTAAATAGCAAAACTAACAATTTTACAAAAGTGACGTAAAAAAAATTTCAGCCTCCTAGCTCCTTTATTTTTTGAGTTATCGTGCGGACGGACACTGAGTTCTTTTCATTTAAAAAGAGATTTTGTATGGCAGCTACCCGAACCCGTCGCACCAGCACAACCAAATTTTGTAGAAGTTGTTGCCATAAAACTTGATCATCATTTGCAAAATTTCAGACGCCTAGCTTGAATACATACTGAGTTATTTCTATATAAAGATAGAAGTTGTATGGCAGCTACTCGAACCCGCCGACCGAAAATGTTGGATTTAAATAGCAAAACTAACAATTTTGCAAATGTGACGTAAAAAAAATTTCAGCCCCCTAGCTCCTTTATTTTTTGAGTTATCGTGCGGACGGACGGACGGACGTACATGGCTTAATCGACTCAGAATTCGATTCTGAGCCGATCCATACCTTTGACACTATATCTAGCTCGACTCCTTTAAGGTGTCACAAACGTAATGGCAAATTTATTATACCCTTGAACATAGTTCATACGGGTATAAAAATACATACATATGTATACGTATAGGTATATAATAGATACAATAAAAAAAAAACAAGACAAAAGAAAAAAGAAAAACGACAAAATATGATAAAATAAACATCAATCGCAAAATATTCATCGAAATGAATTTGAAGGTCGCTTGATATTAAAAAAAAAAAAAAAAGAAAAAAAAAACCCATTCGCGAATATATAGCGCAATGTTTTACAAATAACCGTATAGCGTGTCAATTTTAATAACAGTTTCTTTATTAATATTTTTTTTTTATATTTTGTACATTTTTTTTTTCTTTTGAAGCTAGCGAATAAAAAAAAAAAAACAATAATAATTTCAAAAGAAAAAATCAAATAAAAATTGAATTGATCGAATCACAAATAAAAATATTAATTAAAAGAAAATATAAATATGTATTATATAAAATTGATTTGAAGCTCTTTAATTTTTGTTTTTATTTATTTTTTTCTTTTAATTTAGCAATAAATTGATAACTGTAGAATTTTAATAATATGTAATGGTTTTATTATTTATTTTTTCCTGAATACTACAATTTTTAATGAACCATAAACACAAAAAAACTCTTTCATTTTTAAAATAATTATTGATGGTTGCGAATGCGATAAAAATATCTTTTTAATATTATGTATTTTTATTTTTAACTAATGATTTATGATCACTGATTCACTGATGATCACTGTTCTTAGATCATCAAAAATTTTTTAAATCTTGTTGTTTATTTGCAGTCTGTAGCAATATAGCATATATGCATGTGTATATAAATATGTACATACATATATGTATGTACTTATAAATTGTCAAGAATTAATAATTGGAGAGTTCCTATGCTTCCTAGACAACAATTCAATTGACTTGAGAGCCTTATCTTTTATCTTTTGTTGAAATTTAGAAAACAAATTTAGTTAGGTGCAATATACAAGTGGATGCTGTAGTATTTTATTTTTATATTTATCATAAAATTGTTAGTATATCTTAATTTAGTATAGTCTAATTGGTTCATCAAATCTTGCAACATGGATATATAAACTCCTTCCTTTTCTTACTGCAAACGCTTGTCCGAACGTCGCAGTTTTTTTTTATGACTAAAGCATAAAGCCCAATGAATGCGACACGACATTGTGCTCGACCAAAATATATTTTGAATTAATGTTTTTAAATGTCATGTCATCGTAACAAATAAAATAGTACTAACGACATAACAAAGATGGCAATAAATGTTTAATCAAAGTTGAAAATTTTTTGTTTGTTGATATCGCGCTAGAGTTTGACAGTTCTTTTTGACAGTAAATAAAGGTTGAAAGTAATTTTTAATTATTTTGAAATTTTAAAAGTTCTTTTTGATTTCAACCAGTGATTCAACTACATATATAATTTTACATAATAACTGTCAAATATCAACTGAAAACGTCGTATTCATTGTATTTAACTCTGCACCATACTATGCTGACAATCAAAAACGACAATTACGAGTCTATACTTCAGGCGAGTCTATACTATACGAGTTTAACTCATTATACTTCAGGCTTTAATAATTCAGTTAACATCCTCAACAAATGAGTTAAATGTACTCTGGATAGTACTTTAGCATCATTAATATAATATTTACTGTTACGTTTTATGTTTTGTTTTGTCGTTTAAGAAGAAGCACATGGACTACAAATGAATCTTCATTTTTCTTTTGTACATTTCCTATATTTCCCATATTCATTCTCCAACTTAAGAAGTTTCATTTCCCCTTTAACTTTCCAGTTGATGTTTTTAGTTATTGAGCCAGTGAACGATGCTGGTACTGGTGATATCTATATGAGACGCCAGTAATTAGCGATATCTATGCCGTTCTAGCGTCGAGTAATCAAAATTGCTTAGTGAAATTAATTATTCCAGAAACTATAGAGGTTATAGTCAAATATGAATAATAAATGACTTAGTGGATACAATATGCGAGTGGGAAGGAGTGTGAAGGAAAAAACTACCGTTTTGCTCGATATCAAAAAGTTTGGATTTAGATACTTAGTATGCGACAGATAAAGGGAAAATCTTTAAAAACCTCTCCACCCAATTTTTATAAATAACAAACAAAAAAAAAAAAATTTCGAAAAATCTAAAATATTATTTCTAAATTTTAAAGATTTTTAGAAAGTTATTGTTATTTTTCATGCTATTATCTATATTTAACCAAAACTGAAAATCGTGATCAATTATGCTAAATTAAAATCATGATTTGTGTAACTCTCACTTCGTAATAGATGAAATACAATAATTTTGTTTTGAGGAAATTGTAATATAAGTGCTACTGTCTTCAATTTATAATTTTAAACATAATTCAAAGAAAATTAAGATACTATGCAATGCATTTTGCAAAATTATATGTTGAATGGATCTGCATAAATAAATTAAAAATGAAAGTGATGGATTAAATATAGAAAGATATTTTCATAAACGCCAAGATATGTATGTTCAATCTTTCATTTTTTTGAAAAATTTTTTTATTAAATTCATTAAAAATTCATTTCAAGAAATAAATTTTAAAGTTTTATTTCAAGTTATAAGATTTTTTTTTATATGTATGGACATGAATGATTCAAATTACAAAATAAATTCTCCTTAAAAACTGAAGATCTCATGACATTTTTTACCTAAATTAACAAAACACTAATCTGTTTTTTAATTGCGAAAAAACAAAATAAAAAAGTAAAATTCTAATTTTCTAATTAAATCTATTTGCATAATCATCACAATTGTATCTTATCTGTATACATATAGAAAAATTCTTGTATGAATAATTTTGGTTTTTATTTTCTAAAGGTGTAAAAACTCACCTTTTTTTTTTTACTAAGAATCTTTTATGATGAGTTTTTTTTTTTTTTAATTTTAAAACCTATCGCATCATTAAAAATAATATTTAATGACGTTTTATTTTACAGAAATTTGAGTTAATCCAATAATTTTTTTAAATTTTTCTAAGATTTTTTTTTGAAAGACTTAAAAGATAAAGATAAAAATTCTTCAGATATTCAAATTTTAGCTGAAAGAAAAAAAAAAAGTGTAATTAAGAGGATTTTGATGGTTAAATGAGTGCTTTTATAACCAAACAAAAAAAAAATAAAAATGTATCTTTGCAGGAGGAAGAGGAGAAAATCTGGTTTAATGGTCCTGAAAATAAATACATATTTATAATAAAGTTAAGAAAGAAAACTTTTTTGAAAAAGTTAAGGTTAAAACGTGCATGGTTTATTAAACGTATAATACATTTGTTAATGGTAGACAGCGATGGTAGACAGACACAAGTTTACAAAAAAAAAAAAAAAATAACCCAAGCCCTTTCTTAGGTAGAACAATGGTATAAATGTATCTGTAAATATTTATTTATTTTTTTTCTCTTGATTTATTTCAAAATAATTATTATTATTTACATTATTTTTATCTCTTCAAATTATGTAAAAGTTACAAAATGTTAAGGTTTGGTATTTAATTATTGTTAGATACTTCAATATAAACAAGATAAATGATTTATAACCTTTAATTGGATTTATATAAATATTTTTCTTTTTTTTCGTTTTATAATGAAAGCAATATAACCCACGTTTAAATATTGATTTAAATTATGACAACGACCTGATGCCATTTTTTATAAATAACAGTAATAATACACGTGTCAAAAAGTCAAAAAAAATGATCTCTATAAAAATTAATTTGGAAGGTGTGAGACTCTAAATTTATTTTAATGTTATTTTAATAGGTATATATATGTATATATATATATATATATATATATACATATATATATCTATAAATATATTTATTTTATCTATAAATATACTTTCACACTAAAATCACATTAAAAGCATTTTCGTATTTAAAGATACAATATTGATTTCTCTCAGTTCTTACTAATTTATTTAAAAGAAAAAAAAAAAAAAATAAATATCTGAAGCTTCAAATATTTTTTAAAAACTTTCAGCGAAAATTTCTCTTTTTTTTTTTTTTTTAAATTAATTGATTAGGGTTAGACATTTGTTGTTAGATGTCTTTTAAATCTTTAAAAATTTTTTATTTTCTTTTCTTATAAAATCGTCGTTTAATTTTGACAAATGCATATTGTTTGATTATGCGCCGCCGTTTTCTTTCAAATAAATTTAAATATTTATTTTTTAGGGTTATTTCATTTCTACTAAAGGAATAATTTTATTTTTCTTATTGTATAGTTTTTTTCGGGGAAAACTCTGCTTCAAATATTGAACCATTTTGAACAATTTTTCTTCATGTTTTATCAATTTTTGCTTCCTTAAGATCTCAGAGTCTTGCCTTATGTATTATGTACATATATTAGAACTTGACGAATGATCAATATATCTGTGACTTTTCTTTCTTAATAAATTTAGTATTATAATAATAGTTTTTGGTACTACTGGTTAAACATAATAGGTCTACATTTAAACCGAAATATATTATCCTTCTTTTCCAAGCTAGAGTAAGATAAGGGGAGCTTCAGGCCATAGTCGAAAGTGACTAGAAATTATAGCAATAAAAAGTATAGTTTATCAGTATAAGATCTTACAAGCTTACTATTAAAAGCGAAAATCAATTTAAAATTTGAATAAAGATAAAGGTATAAATAAAGTCAGCTCTTCTCAATTATGGAAATTATTTAATGAATCTTTAATCTTTAGTTAAACTATTTAGATAAAATTATATCAAAGATAAAGGCTTTTCAAAACACTTCCAGTTACTGATATTTTGTAATTGCCAAAGTTACTGTGTAGGAGTTATGTAATTCTTTATATCATGGTGGAAGTCGTGGATTTTTATAAATCAAAGGAATCATATAAAACTAAAATTTTACCTAAACTATGCTACCATTAGGTCATCGATATGTCATTAGAGCATTTACTCTATTTTATACAGTTATTTTGTTCGTATAGGAACCAGAGTCAAAGGGAGGCTGTACAGGTTAACCTTCTATACCTTAAAGACCCCCCAGATCGCACTGGCTTCATTAACTTCTCACATGTAAATTCAGTGCGTTTGTAATGCATACAGTGCGAATATGTAATATCGTACTACCGGAAAAATTCCCTAAAGTTGGCAACCATAACCTATATAATATTGTTAAATTCAGGAAGAACATCAACATTTTGTTCTAAACATACCTGAGAATATCTTGTTCTAAACATACCTGCGAACATCCATTAGCTTTCCATATTCCTCAATTTCTTTATTCCTATTTTACCCAATCCCCAATTGAAACAGTACATTGTTCCATACTTTCTACCCTAATGTTTGGCTTACAAGTGAGTTAGAATTTACTTGGCTGGGTTCAACTTCAACACTATACCAAAGAGATTTTGCGCTTTAATTTTATTGGTATTTTCAAAATACCCAACTACTCTCGCAAAAAAAAAATATTTAGGAGCACCAAATATTAGAGCTATGAGAACTCTTAAAAATTATTAAACTCTTATCGGAGGAAAAATGATCTCTATACGCTTATTATATACTTAGATTGTATTATTTGTATTCTTCTGAAAATTAAACTAAACGCTTAAAAGAAACAAAACCAAATTATATTTGACTTACACGAATTCGTTTCGTATCTTACATAAACCAACAAAAAAAAAAAAGAAGATATCAATAAAATAAAAAATAAATTAAATTCAACTTATCAGATCTTCGCATATACTATAGTTAAAGAAACTGTCAAAGATACTTCAATACAATTTAAAAAAAAAAAAAAGTACCAAAAACTACTTAAATCTATAAAACGTCTTGCTTTAATTTAAAGATAAAAAAAAAAAAAAACCTCAAGGTAAAGAAAACAAAATAGTGAAAGAACTTTTCTTTACTTCCGTCTTTTAAAAGTTTAAAATTGAAATAAAGTTATCTTTCGTGTGTAAGAACTCATTTTGTTGTTTTGCATTTACCTTTTCCTTTTTTCTTCATCTGCCTCTTGACAATTTGCTTCTGTACTTCTTTTAGTATTCATAGTACTCTAGAGAATTGAAATAAAATTTTCTTTTTTTTTTTTTTGCTGTTATTCACTGCGAATTGAAAATTTATTTTTTGTAATTTTTTTTTTTTTTTGTCAACTGTTTATGTTAACTACGTGTGTTCAATGTATTGTACACCATATTATATTCGGCGTATTATTCAATTTAAAATTGTCATTAGAATGTAATCAATTGCGAATTTTTTGAAAAAAAAATAATAAACAAAAAAACTTTAAGTCTAAAGTTTGTATTTTGTTTAGATTTAAATGATTTTAGCATGATTGTGTTAAAAAATATTCGGAATATTTTTGTTAAATAACTATTCGAAATTTTTAACATTTAACTGATACTTCTTATAAAAGTTACATTTTTCAAAAACACTGTTTCTATATAGATTTACAGATTCTAACGCACTTGAATGTAGAATGTACTTACAAAAATTTTAAAAGTTCAAACACTTAATATGGAAATTATTTCAGAAAAACTATAATGGAAACACTTGACGTTAATTTTCGGTTGACGTCCGCGTTGACGATTTATAAAGATAACATCAAATCATTTAATCTTTAATTACATACTCAATTAATGAAATTAGACATTATTTGAAATGCTAAATATAATCTAGACATTAAATATATAGCTTGAAATACATTTAATAAATATGTCAAAAATTTTGCAGTGTTTTTTCCTACAACACTCTTCAAGAGGAAGGAATATATGTTTGATGAATTTTCTAATCAACTTCTAGTTTAATTATCTGTGATGTATAAAAAAAACTAATAAAAAGAAATTTTTTTAAAATTTAAATTAATGTAACTTAAAAATGGCAACTTCTACTAGAAATAATTATTTTGGATCTAATCATTCTTTGAAATGGATTAATATGTTCACCTTTAGAAATGGATTTACCTCTGCTAAGGTACCTCTGACTTCTAGACAAATAGAATAAAAAAAAAAAAAAAAAAAGATATATATTTTTTTTATTATATTAAAAATGAGGTGAGAAAAAAAATGAATTTGAATTTAAATGAAAATAAACAAAAAAAAAAAAAAAAAACTATACAGAAAAATAATGTAATTGAATTTTCCATAAGCATAAGCATGGACATAAACCACTATTATCATTGTCGCGAATTGCGATGCTGATGCTCATGCTGCTGCTTATATTAGTTTTTTTTTTTTTTTTTTCAATTTCATTCAATTGCTGGTCTGGTAATGCTCTTTTCTACTTGAATTACACAGATATAAAAAAAAAAAATACCAGACATCATAGGTATTTTAAAATAGGTATAATATTATGTTCATCTACCCAGAAGAGTGATTCTTTTTTATTATTGCTGGTTGGTTGGTGGTTGTGAATCGCGACTAATCGTTAATAATGTTAAAAATAAATAAAGAATAAAAAAAGGAAAAATTGAAAATAACCAACAAATTAGTAAAACAAAATACGTGACAATTAAATTAGTTTTCTATGTGAATTTGTATTTCAGTGGTTTTAGAAGTAACAATTTTTTTTTGTATTCAAATTTTTTTTAGAATTAAAATTAAATGACTTTTTTTCTATACTTTAGTTATTTTAATTATTTTAATAAAATGTTATTATATGTTATATTGAGGTTAAAATATTTTTTGATTTTATGATTTAAAATACATTTTATTTTATTTTAATTTAAATTAAATTTTAATGGAAATTGATTTATAATAGGACTTATGATTTAAATTATTTGTAATGAATTACATTTTATATGATGGAAGTTTTATGTAATTATTTTTTGATTATTCAATAAATTGTTTCCAAATGATGAAAAATTTAATATAAATTTGAATACCAATTATTAATTAATAATTAATGTAATAAACACAATTTCAATCATCGACGAAAACTTCGCGACTTAAAGATTACAACAAAATATGCATTTCGATATATTATGTATAAATTTATGCATTGTTATATGTATATGCAATAATTGTGACATCGACGTTCAACGAAAAATTCGTTGTCGCAACAATTATGTTTCATTTGACGCAAAATAAGTTGGACGAAGAGACTTTCGGTGATGGTTGATAGTCGGAATTGTGTTTATTACTTTCTATAATAATATGTATACATATTGTTATATGAATGGATCAGTTATTATTTATTAAAGAATATTCCGTCTTACACTTGTTAGAGTTATCATTATATAACTGATAATGATTATCCTATATACTTATAGAGTTTGGTTGCCTATTATTTAATAATAGCTTCCAATAGAAGAAAACTTATTAACGAAGTGCAAATGGTTTATTTCTAATTATGTATGTTTCACTGCTAAACAGATCAAGCCTATATTCAAAATTGACCTACATATAATAGATTTAAAAAAAAGTTTTGTACTTATCACTCTATACACACTACTTAATTGATGTATTCGTGGTTCCTATAACAGGGCATTAGCTTTATTATAAATTATTTTAATAGGCTAAATTTTTAGTTCAATCATGCTAATTATTTTTGCATTTAGAAAAATAAAAATACATAAGGTTTCTTACTGAGCCGTGTACTATTTAAACTGTCAAACGATCACTCGATAATGTTCTTGAAAATAATCTTATAGTGACCTAACAATATATTGATTTAAATAATTTACATTACTTTCTATAAACTTCAAAATAGATCTAATGGAAATAAATCCACTCGATGGTGTTACCAATTAACCAAACCTAATACTGAATCATCAGAGACAGTGACATTAGCCCTAACCTAAAAACACTAAGGAGAAAGAAAATATTTTAACGCAGTTATATTAAAAAAAAAAACTTGTAATATAAGTACAAATATCGTTAACTAACGCTTGTATTCCTTATTATTAAATGTAATCTATAATAAATTAAAATGATTTGGTTCGCTTTGTGGTAAAACAACTTAGGTTCATTTACTTATAATAAATTTTCGATTTATACATGTAATAAATAATACGTATATGTATGTATGTATATTTAACAAAATATTTAACTTTTAAATAATTCATTGATATCTAAGAATGGAAAAACTATTTAAAAATTTCAAATGTACTCTTCTAGCGTCACGTCACAAAAAAAAAGTGGCAAGCAACTTATTTTGTAAATGAAAACAAAACTTTGTTTTTATACATATATTGTACACTTTGTACTTTTAATAGCCCTGTAATTAAAAAGCAACTAATTTATTAAAATGCCAGAAAAAAAAAATAAATAAAATTTATGTTTCCTTTCTCTTCCTTTTCAAATTCATCTTAAAAAAAATTGTTTTTTCTTTTTTTGTAGTGTTTTTTCCATACAAAGAAACAACAATAAACTGCAACAAAATATAAATGGATGAAAAAGATACAATAATTTATTAAAAAAAAAAAAAAAAATAAAAATTAAGTTAAAATAGTATTTCATACAAATCTCAAAGATACAAAAATACAGAATTATAAATTTAAAGTATGAAGATTTTGGCGCCATGACATTAAAAAAAAAGACTGTTATAATAACAGTAATTTTTACTCTTTGTAATTTTTAAGATAATTATTACAGTACGTAATTAACAATGTTATAATATATAAGTATGTATGTATGTAATAAAAATAATTAAAATATATAACAATAATTATTATTAATAGTGGTAACCGTTTTTTTTTTTTTTGAAGTTTTTATCTATATTCTTGAATCTAGACAAGTACATATGGGTCTTTGTTTAAGATTTTTAATTTTAGTTTCAAAACTTGGATTTTATGTAAAATTACAAACTGAGAGGAATCACGAAAAAAAATACATACATGCTAAAATACCAATTTTTAGAATTTTACAAAAATCTTAATTGCAACTTAGAAAAGAAACTGGAACACAGAAAACCCATAACACATTGTATGTCATCCAATTTCTATATACTATAGGCTAAAATAACTAATGTTTAAATGTGTCATACATATATCAAATGATATATTGAAATTTTATTTTACAACTTCAACAATAAAAGCATTTAAAGTTAATTATTTTTTTTTTTAAATATTAACCAAAAAATTTCTACTCAATTGCAGTTTGGACTAAATGAGTTGAGGAAAATTGCAGTAAAAAAGAAATCAATATACAAACATTAAACTTATTTTTATTCCATAGCAGAATTTTCCTTAGCCCAAACAGTACAATACAGAACTAAAGGTCGCCTAACCAATTGTTGGGTTAAAAATGGAGGTGATGTTTAGTGAGCTAAAGTCTTATAAGTTGATAGAGGAATTGTGCTCGTAACTCGCAGTTTTTCGTAACTTTAACGTATTTTGATGATTCCCAACTACCCTACCCCAGTACAATCAAGCAGAATATTGGGAACTATAGAAATTAATCTGTAAAGGTTCGATTTTGATTTATTTTATACAACAAGTTCCAGGATTGAAATATCACTCAGAGCACATACTCAAAAATTGCGGAACTTTACTCCAAGCAAAATAAATGTTTACCTGTGTAGTATTTTAGAGAACTGCAAACAATAAACTCTTTACAGATCTTCTTAGAGGCAATAGTTCTGACAGAAACAAGTATTATAAGTATAGAGGCAAAATCCGGTATGAAGCAGTAATAGTGGGAGTACAAATAAATCTAAATCAAAATGTTTCTTACACATCTTTTAAAATAATCTAATCAAATCCAGTTAATTAGTTTAAAGTTACCTATAGAAGAAGAGCCACTGTCTTTTGAAGGCATCAAAAATATTAATACAAATATGCAATTGATTCAATACTAATATAAGTAACACTACCATACATATAAAATCTTTAAAAGGGCTTCGGTTAATATTTAATTCAAATAAGCTACAAACAACTATAAAAAAAATGCCTCATAACTTATAAATTTCAATTCAAGGGAAAATGTCCAATTAATGCGGTATGTTTTGAAACTGTTTATTGATATACAAATGGTTTATTCTAGGCTACAATATAAAATCACCGGAGGTCGGTTTTTATTTTCATAATATCGGGCATTCCGTTTGTGAACTTAAATAAATGTTGTTCGTTATCCATATGAAATTCTATTTGAATTCTCTTAGATTGACGGAGATACCTACTTATTTTACGTATAATATTAGGAAAATACTAGGTTGAATAAAATTAAAATAATTAAGTTGTTTCGGAAAATAACAAAAAAAAATTAAAAAAAAAAAATTTTCAAAGATAAGTAAAAGATGAAAAAAAGTAATTGAAGTACTACTTTCCTTTTTTAAAAGAAAAAAAAACCCAAAAAAAAAAAAGAAAAAATTATAACAATAATAATAATATTTCAAAAAGTAAAGATATGAAAAAGAAAATCTTTTTTTTTTCTTCTTCTTTCTTAAATACATTAAAACTTTAACACTTTATTTCACCTTATCATAAAAAAAGAAAGAATGAATATCTTAAGATACTTTTTTTTTTCTTTCTTCTTTATGATGCCATATACCACATCTACATTTAAATTTTCATATTTTCGCTCTAAAAAATAACAGTAAATAAATGCGAATATATATATTTTTTTTTGTTTTTCTTTCTTATTTTTTTTTTTGCTCAGATAAATTCATTTTAAGATAAGAAAAAAAAAAAGTATTCTTTTATTTTTCTTTATTTTTTTATTTTTTTATTTGCATTATATGGATGGAGTCATGCAAAGTATCTAAAAACAACAAACAAAAAACAGTTAAAGATATTTTAAAGATACAATAAACTCGTTTCTCTGTTTTTGAGGTTCAATGAAAGTTTTAAAAAGGTAAGATACCTACCAGCTATACATATATATAAAATATATGTATATACATTATATTATAATAAAGGTAACATAAATGTTAAACCATCTTTATTGTATGAAGTCACTTTAATGTACTCACTAGTGTTTTGTTTGTAATCCACGAGAGTACACCACCAGTATACATCAAACCATACACCACATATCATTATCATCATCCATATTATATAGTCATACATATAATATAGTCTTATGGGCACTTGAATTTTATGAACTTGGGTTTGTTATTTTTTTTTTTTTTGTTTTTCTGTTTTTGTTTATAATTTAAATAAATACAGAATTTGTTATTGGATACAAGGTTTTGTAGGGTATATCTATGTATATATTGTAACGAAAAATACAGGTACAAATATAGGTGGTTCAGGGGGAAAAAGAAAAAAAACAAAAAGTAAGTACATATACGTATATGTAATGTAAATATTTCAGTTTAGGAAAATAAATTTTAAAGTGTGACGAATAGAATTAGTTCTATATGATAAAGACATAAAAAAATGTTTTGCAATTTAAAGTATTGTTTGAATTTTTTTTTATGCACAATAAAAAAAAAAAAAACAATAGTAACTATGGTATACTCTGTTTATTTTATGACATTTCTTTTGTTATTATTTAAAGTCAGAATCTTCAGAATTACTCTGGATATTTTTGAACAATATTTCAAAAAAAAAGAAATATATATATATATATATTAGATATATTAAATTGCATTTTTATTTGTTTGGTTATATTATAAATGAACTTGTAATAAAAATAAAAATCAAATTTATCTTAAGTTTTATTATTTTTACTTGAAAAAAAAAAAAAAAATCTGTAGCTGTATTATAACTTGAAAAGCCATAATAAATCTTCTTCAAAGTGTAAATGTTGATGACACTAATATCTTTATGTCAACTGAACTGACTGAAATGTCAACTGACTCTCTTAAAAAATACATAGTGTTTCTCTTAATATTTATTCTAATATAATAATGGGCCACTATTCACTAATAGATTTGTTTAGCGTTAATAGTTAGTTATCCGTTATCTATAATATTATATTTCTGTTAAAAAAATGTACAGTTATTCAGATCGAATCTTGAAATGAACAAAAGTTTTATTCTAGTAATGGAATAACCTATCAGAACTTCAGAAGGTTTATTTTAAAATGCTAATGTAGGCTACAGACTTTTTCTACAAATATTTACAATGATGAAATATAATCACACCCTGTCCCAGCGCTTCAACTCTTCTATTATATACGTGTATAATTATTAAAATAAATATAGCGTGAGCCTTTTAAATAAAACTTGAGTACTGTTTTCATTTACTTTTTATTTATTTTTTATTTAATATTTTTTTTTTTTTTAATATTTTCATAAGTTAACAAAGTAATATGAAAATATAAAATGAAATTATTTCTTGTGAAAAAAAAAAAAAGCTTTTATTTACCTTTGACATTTTTTGTTATATTTTTTTTATGATGTTTGTTGCGTTTGAGCAGATCATAAATATAAGATTTGAAAAATTAAAAAAAAAAAAAAAATTTTTTCTATTAACATTTCTTTTAAAATGATTAGATACCAAAAAAAGAAAATTTAATATAGGTATGTATATATATATATACAATATTTCAAAATATGCACTTAGAGATCATATTATACTTCGTATAATAATGAACAGAATTATTTCACGCTTAGAAAAAAAGAAATCTTGTTTTGTTGATTTTTTTAAATATATTCTTCAAATATCATTTCGAAAATTTTTAAATTTAGGGGCGAATACAACCTTATGAATGGTAAAATAAAATATTCAAATGTATTAAAAAGAAGTTTTTAAATATGTCTAATTTGTTTTTGTTAAATTGGTTTTTAAAAAATGCCTATAATGTATTCAAATTAAACTAGCGTTACATTGTTATAATACATATGTATTAATCTATTTGAATCTTATAAACTAACGTCTTTTCCATTTCTTACACCAGGGCAAGGGTAATCCCTAACACCATTTCTGAAAAGCTTTTAGTTTAAAATGCGTTCTCCCAAGCAAATTTTTTTCTTGTTATTATGTATTTTTAGAAAAACGCAAAAAAAATATCGAAAGTAAATGATATTGGGTCGTTATAGAAGCTTCGATGAGTAACAAATCTGAAAGGAATAAAGGATAATTTAGCTCTTCAAGTTGTGAAAACATATTATTTTTGAAATAGATAGTATTAGAAGTAAATAGATAAATCTTTGTCGGATAATAAAATATAAATGTCGGTAGATTGCTATATTGTAGTCGTCGGATCCTAATCAGAAATTTGATTTTAAGTTATCGCGATTTTGATCTTTATTTTATTTAGGAGTACCTCAAATTACAGTTTATTTCTTTAACCCATTTTCGATTCTCGCATATCTACCTACAGACACCTTTCCAAATATTTTTATTTTGGTGTTTTTAAACTCTAAGATCTTCTAAAGTTATTTTATCTCAATTTCGATTTTTACCGATTACTATATATTTATCCCTATAAAGAAATGATACACATAGATACATATACTACATACTATATATTTACATAGATAATATTGATCGAGAGCATAAAACTGGAATGCTAGGACTCAAATTTCACATTTTCAAACAAAAAATAACGAGTTCAGGTGTAGATTTTGTTTTGAAAAAGTTAGATTTGAATTAAGCCCAGTTTTATACATTTCTTTCTCTAAGCTCCTTAATACATACTTAATTTGAAGACCTCCCTTCCAAAATTATTCCAACCACTACCTTTACCCCAAATCAAAAAAATGCTTCAACTAAAGCATGGATCTAACTCTATTGATTAATTTAAAATAGAGGTAGCTTTTTTTTTTTTATGAGGGTAGATGGGAATCACCGAAAGACACTATAGAGGAGGGAAAACGAGCACGAGGTGTGTTCGTCTTTAACCCACTAAACACTACCTCCCGTTTTTGACCAAACAATAGACTATACGACCTTTAGTACTAATTTACTGCCTGGTCAGAGAAAGTTGAGTTAGGGAAAGAAAATAGATTCCAAATTGGCAGGCATATTGTGAACAAAGTTGTTAATATTCACCTTAAGCTTAGCTTAAGTTAATTAAAAGCAACTTTGTTTGTAGTATACTTATATTTAGATCGTTGTCGAAGTTTTCGAATCTAATCGAATGTAAACTATTTTTTGGTATAAAAGCTTTTTTAAAAATTTTTCAAAAAAATACAATAATTTTTTTTTAATTTATAAGAAAAATTTTGTACAGCCAAAAAAAAAATATTTTTATTCAAGTAACAGCAGTTCATACGTCACTGATATTTTACGTGTTTAACTGGTGTTAATTTATTTATTTTTCAGTACAATGCGTCATAAAAGAAAAAAAATTTAAAATATTTTAAAAATTTTAATTTAAATCGTTTATACTTTTAAACATTTTATTATTTCTATTTTTTTTTCCCCCAATTGAAAAAATCAAACCGGAAATGTCATTACTTTTTAATTAGAGTAGAAATGATTTTTATTTTTTTTAAATTTTATTTTCTTTAATTATATTATATGTACGTAAGTAAGTATAATATATATATATTAAATAAAAACGTGTCTAAAAATTGTTAATTCCCACAATTGTACCATTGGTCAGTTAACATTTTTTCTTTTATTTATGCACTTTGATAAATGGGAAATTTTTTTTTCTATTGATCTGCCGAATTGTTGTATTTGAAAAAAGAAACTTAAAATTTGTAGATTTGAATTTTCTGAGGCAATTTAATTAAGTAGATTCAAAATAAATTTATTATTTCCTATAGTGTTTGAAAAATCCAATCAACGTATGGTTGTTATACAATTTATATGGGACATTAGTTTAGCCTAATTTAGCCTTATTATCATAGTTAACCACAACGTGTTAGATGAAACTGAAGTTTAATCAATTAAGAACCTTTTGAATAAGGGCTAGTCTCTAATAGATGAAGAAGTTTGATCTAATCGGTCTTAAAAAAGCCCAAGTAAAAGCCCAAGTAAATTATGTTTTATTTTTTCTATCAAAATTTTGTGATTATTGTATTTGCGGCAATATTTTTTAATAAATAACCAATAGTGTAATTTTCATTTGATTTATGATAATTGGTATCCTAAAGAGAAAATTTAATTACTTAATTAATGTTCACTTAAATAAATTTAAAGATAAATAAATTAATTAATGAATAACAAATAGTTAAAAAACAAAAAAAAAAATTTCGAAAGAAACTTGATTTATTTGTTTTAAATGGCGCCATTATAAGTAAATGCTATTTACTAAAATAAATAGTTTTCAAAACTTTTAACTAACATCAAACGTATTTTTTTATTATTTCCGATGTATTTATTTTTGAGTATACTTATACTTATTAGAAATAATTTTATTTTGAAATAAAAAATTATATTCAAATATTTTTAAAAGAGTACTTAAAGGTGATGTAAAAACCGCCACTAGTTATACAAAAGTAATAAAAGATTTTCTATTAGCTTTTTGGTGGACAGAGACGTGTTATCTTGTCATACGAATGTTGATACTGAAGTACAATTTGAAATTACATCAAAAACTTTAAAATGATAAAATGGCAACACAACATACATAACATCTTTATTCCATTGTAGTTATATCTTGAAAAAGAAATCATAGTGTGCTCCAGAAAATATATACTAGAAAATTAACTATGGGAAATTTAAAATTGCAGAAACAGCATGTTGTTTTAGTCTTTGTCTCATAGTTTTATCTTTTTGTTAATCGAAGATATCAAGTGCCCCCTCAGAAATCTAAATAAAATTATGTACCCCAAAGAATGAAATTTTTAGTTGAAAAATTCATTTCTTCTTTTATAATTATTACAAGGCTCAGAAACATAAAATCTGCTTAATATTACTATAATCTGCTAAAAATTACTATTAAATTACAAAAGTATTACTTATTGGTCCTCTGAAATTTTTAATCATTTAATTTTTTTAAAAACCAATTTTCTATACTAGGTATAAGTAAAGTAATGTACTTACATATATTTAATTATTTATCTAAAATATATTTTGAAAATTATTTGGATTTTTGATCATTACTGCATTACTGTTCAATATTTGTACCATTATCTGAAAAAAGAAATCTCAAATAAAAATTTAAATCATGAATTTCGGCATCGAATTTTTATGATTTCAAAAATATTTTTTTAGATGCAATTTGCCCAGGTTTCGATAGTTTTGTTAGTTTGAAATTTAGTTTTTTCCAGATATAGAGGATGGAACAATTATTATTTTTATAAGTAAATTAATTCGGCACAATATGATAAGATGTTAGTTTTATTTTCCATCTTTCCCTCTTAGCTCTATTTAATGGTAGCATCAACTCTTCATAACCTAGAAAAAAAAAGTTTATAGATGGGGAATCGTTCAATGTTGTCTTTAGGGTACATAAATATTTACTTAATCAACTTTGTTAATGAATTAATGAACTATTATAGCTAGGCATTACACAAACCTTAAAATTCTTCGAGATAAGGAGTTTCCTTTTAAACCCGTAAATGTTGCTCTCAAAAACAAGCCAATACACACATAAAACAATAGCTGGTTTTCTATTAATATTTATTTACGCTGTGACCATACAGGCCTGACCTAATTTAGATCTTAAACGATCAACTAGACATTTATCTCTAAATCACTGCAATACCAGTAATTAATAATAGACATTGTAACAGGGCAGTGATTGTTCGGTTAAGATTAGATTAGAACTTTCCTCATATGAAGTTTTGTAGAAGCTGTAAAGAATGAAAAAGCAGAGGCATCAATTTAACTACATTTATTATGTGAATGTCCGGTTCTTGTTTTAAAAAAAAATTTCTAAGGAAATATTTATTAAATAACCTTTTCAATTTATGGAACGATTTACAGCTGTGTTTTGTAATAAACTCCCAATGATTTAATTAGGAAGAAAAACTAATCCAAGGTATAACAACAGGAATTTTAAATTATTATAAAATACATAATAGATAATAAATTAAACCAGTTTATAGCTTAAATGAATTTTATTAATGATGTATATAGTTTAAAATCATAATTATCTTCATTTTCTGATTACTTATACATATTATATTAATTTTATGATTTAAATAAATACCCATAATTTTAAGATTTTTATCATTTTATGCAATCAACATACTTAGTTACAAAACTTGAGTATCTTTAATAACAAATTAATTTTATTTTTGTAATAAAATTATGGAATTTATACTTTACATATATAATTATTATTTTTTTTATGATACACTTTGATTAAATTATCATTAAATCTTATCACACTTTATAAATTCAATTTAATAAAAAAAAAAAAAAAAAAAAACTTGAATATAAACATCCTGAAATAATAATAAATTATATTTTTATAGATACATATATATAAAATGAATGTATATCTGTGTATCGTATATTTGTATCTACATATATTTATTGCTAATCATCTAAGATACAACAAATATTAAACGGATGTTGAACGTATTATTAATATTTATGTATGTATATATATATATATATATACATTTTATTACTTTATATTGATACATGTATGAGATAAAATATGAACGAAATATCTAAATTTAATCTAAAACAGTAAATCGTAATTGTAATAACTGTTTACGCGTATTGAAAATTTATTTCTCAATAAAGATATCTTAAGATACAATATAATAAAAAAAAAAAACAAAACAAAACAAAACAGAACAAAATTGTAATACCAGGTGAAATTTATAATTATGTATTACTATTTACTATTAAAAGTAAAATTGATAGTATACTATAAATATTTATTTATTTTTATTATTTAATCTTTTAGTGATAAAAAAAAAAAAAATGTTATAACTATGTTTTAAAAGATTTAGATTTCATTTTGTCCGTTACACTATTTAAAAGCTTCCGAACTGCTTTCTTATGTTATTCAAAAAATTGTTTTGTAGAAGAAGATATTTTGAAAATTATACATTAAATATGTGGTTGTTAAAATGATGTATTCTTTTTATGTTTAATACTTTATGTTTAAGTTCACCGCTTCAGCAAATTTGTTCTGAACAATTTAAAAAACAAAAGAGAATTCTCTCAACGACAATTTATCGCGCTTCAGAAGAATTTTTCTGCAGAAGAAAAAAAAATGTAGGCAGATAATTCCGTCTATTTAATAAAAAAAAAATTTTTTTTTGAATATGTCACATTATATGGCAAAATGACAGTTGAAAAAAAAGTTAAAGTTAAATCAACTTTTTTTCCGGAGATAAAAAAAAAAAAAACTTCTGGAGAACATTTGAAAAAAGAGAGAATTCAAATTTTTATATAAAAAACATACGCGAATATTAGTGCGGCTAAAATATCCGTAGCAGTAAATCCAGCATAACACCGAACAATTAATGACCGATGAAGAAAAATAGATGCAGTCGAAGAGTGATTTATAAAGGTGGGTTTTTAATATAAAGGAAGGAAGTGTGTACTTGTAAAATACTAATTTGTTATTGGAATGGATAATTTTTTTATATAAGCTCCGTTATTTATGATATATTCTCTATTTTTTAGTCATAATATTTTGAATAAACTAATATTCCTTAAAGCTTTATTGATTGCTTCAGCACATTTAGTTCCGAACAATTTTTTTTAAAAGAGAATTCTAACTTTAATGAAAAATGGCCTTTGCTATCTGCCAGATTTATGTGACTGTTTATATCAGTCAATAAATAAATAAATAGTTATATGCAATTACTTCCCAAATTTTTTTTTTTTTTTTAATTTTGTTATTCTTTATAAAAAAAAATTTTTTTATGCATACTTGAATATACTTTGCATGTTAGTTGGTAGTTGGTTAAATCAGATAATTAACGGAAAAAAGTATTTACTATTTCAGTGCGTAACATAATAATAGTGTAGTTGTATACGAGCGAACTATAAGATGTTTCATAAGATGCATTCAAAATATATTATTTTTAATTTCTTATAAATAAAAAAAATGTACCATTTTTAACTTAAGATTTAAAATATATGAAGAATACAAACATTTTTTTTTTTTTGGATACTTAAATAAGTTTGATAGGTAATTGAAAAAAAAAAAAATAATTACTTAAGGCGAAGATCCTGAATGAGGTATTTTGAATAGAATCGATTTTATTCATCGGTCTTCCAGTTCTTCCTCTTCAATATCATTCTATTTTAGTTCAGAAAGAAACATCAAGGATCAGGTTTGATAATAAAATAAGCATTTCTATCTTTATGATACGTTGGAATAACTATCTAACCGTTTTCAATTGAGTTTGAATTTTTCAAATAACTGCTATGATTTATATGTTATTTTTGGAGTTTTTTCTGAACTTTATCAATCAGTTAATCTTCACTATAAAAATCGGTGACTAGGGTGAGTGATCAACGTGATCACAATTATTGCAAAGAATATATAAAGAGTAAAAACGAATATATAACGAGTAAACGGTTGAAATTAAATAAACAATATTTGTATTTACATAATATCTTGAATGGAAAAGCGACTAAAAACTTGCTCACAATTGACTTAAATGTGACAAGGAAATTATACAGTCTTTTCTTTTCAGCCGTGGCTGTAAATGCCGTAAGAGGGAATTATCCTTAGGACGTGGGTGCGATTCGAACCTACACTCCTCCGGTATTTTATACTCTCTTACATCTCTATACTCTATACTTTCTTATCGGGCGAAGCCCCCCGCTTGCTTGCAAAAATAGAAAAATAATTTTAAATAATTTTTTTTTAGGAAAATTATAAACTCAATATATAGTACTTATAATGAATTATATTTTCCGCAATTTCACTAACAACAATACTTTTTTAAAAATAGTTATTTAAAAAAGACAAATGGTTAAATCTAGATTTAGATTCTTTATGATAAAAATATATAGGCAAAAAAATAATAAAAAGATATGAAAAATATAAATAGAAAAATTTTTTTTTCTTCAAAAATAATAAAAATAAAATATAACAAAAGCTATAAAATCAAAATAAAAAAAAACAAAACATATAAAAATGTACATCTTCTTTAATATTTCAACTATATACATATATAGGAAAATTTTCTATGGAAATCAATCTGAGACATGAATCTTTCAACTTTTACTATACGATACATACATATACTTATAGTTATACTATCATCATCGTCTTCAACATCCTTCTACCACCTTATTTTTCTGTTATATTTTCTCTATTTTTTTTTTTGTTTATCATTAATTTTCTTATGTCCAAGTCATTGAATACCAAAAATACCAATAACTGAAAAAAAAAAAAAACAAAATGCCATGTTTTACTGATACCACATTATATACCCATACAAAAATATACAAATGGTATTTTTTTTTTTAATTTTTTGCACAGAAAAATGGAATTGAATGAAATGGTATCAATGGTCATGTCGGATTATTATATAAAATTGCCTAACATGAATGGCTTGGTCAGGAAATTCATCCGTTTTGTATAGTAAAAAAAAAATTATAAAAAAAAAAAAGAAAAGAAACACAAAAAAAAAAACAAAACAAAGAAATGAAAGAAATGAAAAATAATATCCTGTTTATATTGTTATCTATTAATCTTAAGCTGTTAAAAATAAAATTGTAAATAGATTTTCTTATTTTTCTCTTCTCTTTTTAGATTTTATTTTATTTATATTTTGATATCTTTTCCAAAAGTTTTTATTTTCCGACCATTTCTTATAAATGGTTTTTAAAAATAAGGATAGTATTGGACAAATGCTTATAGTTATTAATTATTATACATAATAATGCATATCTGTTCTGTATAGTTCTGTTTTTAACGCTATAATAATCCGACCATATCGTTACCTTTCATGCATTTTTTTTTTTTCAATTTTTATCAATTTTCATCAATTTCAATTTTCTGTCAATTTTTTTTTGTTATCTAATTTTTGTTCTAAATTATATATTGGTAAAATAGTGAAAAAATCTATTGAAGACATAAACCAAACTTTATTATTTCAATAATAAACACAAACCAATCATTAAATAAACATTTATTTTTTTCACGACTTTCCCGAGATTTTCAAAATAGAAAACTCAGTACTTACATGTGTATTTAAATAAAAAATTAAAAAACACTTTGATTGTGTAAAAAAAAGAAGGATTAAAAATTAGAATATATCGGTTCTAAATCTGATTATTAAACATATTATTGATATTTATTTGAATCAAATACAAGATGTTTGATATGATTATTTGATTTTTAGATATTTCTTTTAAAGATAACTTATTAAAAACCAAAAATATATTCTTTTAATTTAATTAAAATAAATATTAGTTTAAATAGCTTTCTTTCTAGCACAGAAATAAAAAGAAATAACTCAGGATTATTTTATACCAGTCATTGATAAATGAGTTACGGTCTACCTACGAGTTTTACTAAGTTTTACCGTTTTACTAAAAATGTTATTAGGTTCGTGTCCTAGATAAAATGTTTAAGATTTATCTTAGTTTTAAATTTAATTTATCTAATTCTTGCCATATGGAAAGTGTGATTGAGTTATACAAAAATAATTATATATGTAACTATTTAATTATTTTTTATTTATAATTTTTTTTCCAAGACTGTGTCTATTTTTTGTTTTTCTGTGTACATACTTATAGAAAGAAAGTAAAGGTGTCGTACAATTGAAAGGAATTTTCTCCGAAAGAAAATTATTTTGCGAGAAATTCTTTTCATGTTTATTTTCTTTTTGTTTTTTCTAATTTAATTATTTCAAATTTGTCTGAAAATCAAAGATTTGACAAGAGTGAGTTAAAAAAATTGTTTTTCATTTTCAATTTATATTTTATTTTTAACAAGAATATTTCAAGAATGCGAAATTTACGTTACATAATTTAATAAAAACACAGTGCTAATTTTGATATTTTGGTACTTTGGAAAAGAAAAAGAAAAAAGAGAAAAAAAAAAATGTTTACTTGTTTTGGCAATTTATTTTCTATTAAATTCTATGTAAGTAATAAACTGTTTATATGTGGGCTCCGTGGAAAATTTTTAGTGTAGCAAAGAAAAAAAAAATTCTTATATAGGAAGCGGAAATGTTCAAAATTAAAACTAAAATAAAACTTTTAAGTGTAAATTTTAATTACCTGCGAAGTATGTATGTATTATGTACCATATTTCCGGTAAGGAACATTAAAGAAATTCTATATTATACATTTGATAGTTCAAATGACTTAAAATTATAATGTAAAGTAATAAAAATCGATTTAGAGTGGGATAAGTGCCGTAACAAAATATTACATAAATAAATAATAGAAAAATTTTAGAATTACATTTTTTTTTTTATAAAATTCTAAAATGTTAGGAAATCCTCTTGTATGCTATACAAATGATTTGTAAATTTTAAACTGAAAAATAAAGTAAGAAGAAAAGGAAAATTTTAAGAGTTCTAAATATATTGAAAATAATGCTAAGAATAATGCTTTTTAGCCATCAGGTTTAATAAAATGGATGGAATTTTTTCTTAAGATATTGTATTCTTAATTTATATTCCAAAAGTGGAGCTGTCGTCAATTATTACCTTATGCAGGAAAGTGCTTCAATTGTTGGATTCATTGTTCCCTTATAGTCCCATTTTAATATTCCTACATCCTATAGTTCCCTTATTGTTTCCACTTTTGTATTCCTACTTCATAGTAAATATACTGCTTAAGCAGTTAGCGGTACAGTTACATACAGATATTACAATTGGCTTAGTCACCTGACACTACGGTGAAGATATTTTTGATGTCTTTGCAAGATTCCCACCTCTCTTAGGAAAACTAAAAAATTTTGGAAAATTTAAACTGAGTTGGATGCAAAATTTAAATTTATAGTTAAATTAAATTTAGGTTTCATGTTTTGATTCATATACAATTTTAAATTTGTGCAGCAAGTTGTTTTTGATAATACATATTGTATTACCATTTTTGAAATCACTCCAATTTAGTAAAATACTTAAATAAAGTTTTATAGACTTCCATTTATTTTAACATAAGATAATTGGAACATGTCAATTTTTTCATTTTTTACTCCATAATTTACAACAAAAAGAATATCTAACTATGTACACATTTTTTCTTTCTTTACAAAAAATCTGTAATTTGTTAACGTGATCAAAATTAATTCCGAAAGACCTATTAAAAGTTAAAAAGAATCTTTTAAAATTATTATCACGTAATCGTATTTTTTTTTTTTGTTTTTTTTGGTTCAATTTTTATAGTTATAGGTTCGTTATTGATCTTACAATTTCCATTCAGAAAAATTGTTGACAAGAATGAAGGGTGGTAATTACTTACATTATATGGATGGATTACGTAATCATTTTTTATTTAATGATATTGAGATTTTTTTGACTTTTTACCTTAGGTACAAGTTAAATGACTTGAAAATTATTTATTTTTTTAAACATTAAATTGGTTTGTTTTTGCACAGTATATACGGCTGTTCAAGTATAAGATTTTAAAGGCATATGATTTAAAAATTGATGAAAGGATCTTATTTTGGCGTTTTTTTTTTTAAACTAGTCAAGTAAAGTAAATTAAAAATGAGCAATTAATGGCGGCAAAAAAACGTAATTGCAAATTTAAATTATAAGATACATTTAATTTTAAGGAAAAAAGAAAATATTAGCAGTTAAGAAATTTGAATGGCAAAAATTTAAAGTTCTCAAGAATTATCACCATAACTTTATTCCTTTAAAAGATAGATACAGTTAAAGTTGAGCGCGAACACGTTTCTTTTGAGATTATGTCAAGTTCCTTAAAATACTTTTTCTTCTAAAGAGCAGGGATTTTTTTTTTTCCTTTTAAAGAGCCGAGATTTTTTTCCGAGTGTGGGATATTTTGTTACTGCTTAAAATATGAACACAAACATCCATTTTCTTGTGCTCATAACTTTGAGTCGATTAAGATATATCGCGTCACGACGAAATATATGCTCTAAGATGCGTGAAAAATTAATATTGCTTAATGTTGGTAGTACGTACTTGAATAATTTTTTTTTATTAAAATTTTATTAAATCCTACACACGACGTAAGTGTAATTCTGCCTTACGACATGTACAGCCACGCCTGAAAAGGAAAGGCTGTGTAATTTTCTTGTTACATTTATGTGGTAGGGAAATGCACTAAAAAAAAAAAATTTCCTAACAATTATTTTGGAACTTTGAAGAACATTGTTATCAAAATTTAACACTAACACACAGAACATATCTGTGCCAAGACCAAATAATCGGTTGTTCTATTAGATATTATTTAAAAGAAACTTAAATAAACCTTTTGCTTTTTATATTTTAAATAAACATTGAATTTTTATGGATGACCATATAATTAAAACGACATAATCCATCATACAAAAATATAATGTTATTTTGTTTGTAACTATTGTTATCAGTTTTCTTTTTGTTTTTTTTATCTTAAATTACCATTAGTTTTACAACAATTACAATTCAAAAGAATTTTTTTTTTTGTTTAATATTTTCAAAATTTTTAATACCATTTTTATTAAGTATTCAATTTTTGTTGTATTTTAAATTCTTTTATACAATATTTAATTATATTTTCGGAAAATCTTTTAACTAAAAAGAATGATAGTGATGGAATGTCACTGAATGTTTTAATCCAATTCTACTTTCAAAAAAAAAAAAAAAAAAATTTTTCATTTTGTTGTGACAATAATGACTTCTTAGAAAGTGACTTTAATACCATTTTATTGTAAAATTAAAATCAAATAATTTTATTCAAAAGGTTGATTAAAGTCACTTAAATAAAGACTTAGTAGTGATTTCTTAGTTTTTTTTTGTTTCTTTCTTTTTTTCTCTTATTCTTTCTTCGTGTTGTTTAAAATACAATTTAAAATCAGAAAAAAAAAAGAAAACAGAATAAAGAAAATTCTTTTTTTTCTTTTTTTTTTAAATTAGCCTTAATTCTTTAAGATTCTTAATAGTACTAAAATGAAAAATAAAAAAAAAAAAAGAAATTATTAATTATCTGCATTTTTTTCTTACATCATTTTATTTCTCTCTCTCTTATTTTTTCACTCTTTTGGTTTTTAATGGAATTTTTAACACTTTTTTTTGTAAAAAAATCTTTATTACTTCTTTAAGAATAATTTCATTCTTTATTTAGGAGAATTCCACTTGAAAATGTGTTTTTTTATTTTTCATTTCTTTGAAAATAATGTTGATTGTAACTTAATTTTGGGTGCAGCGAACGTAAATACTAAATAGATGCAACTATATACATAGTAAACAATAAACAACTTAATCAAAAATTGTAGAAAGAGTAAAAGAGATAGAAAAATAAAGGAATCTATTAAGTGTGATTAAGCAGATTACATTTTTATTGTATAGAGAGAGGTCAGTTAACTGAAAATTGTATATATACAATATATACATACATATGTATGTATATGTACTTAATTCTAGAAAATGTATTTAATTTTTAAGAATATTTTCTGTCTCTTTCTATTCCCTTATACGAAACAAGAAATACATAAAATACATACTTCAATTAGTAATAAAATTCATAAATAAAATTTTCATTTTAATAACGGAATAAATAGTGACAATGCACGAGTCGAACTTTTTTTTCGAACCCGTTATAAATAATTAATGACAATGTAAACAATGTTAAATCTAATGTTTTTTATTTTTTTTTTTGTTATTTTTTGTAGCAGATGCAATATTTTACTACAAATCACTAGAAAGAAGAACACGAGTGGGTGATACCAAATGTTCCATTTCAATTTTCAACTATTTATATATGTACGTACCATACATGCATACATATATAGTGTAGAATTACATATTTGTAGTATTTGTAGCGTTTGTGTTTGCAAACGGTGCGAGCTGTCATTATTATGTCATAAAATTTGTTGATTACTATATTACAAGCTAAGTTATTTTTATGTATATGTATTTATTTTGTTTTTTACCCCATTATTATTAAGAAAAAAATAACTTTATTTAGATAAGAATTTAAAAATAAAAATGTTTCAAAAGTTGAAAATAAGTAAAAAAAAAAAAAAAAAAATGGAAATAAAATTTGAAAACATTGAAAAATAAAGTAATTATTTTATTTATTATGAATGGTTATAAAAAAAATGTTTACGTAATTTCATTTAAAGATATTAAAAATTAGGAGCTCTTTCAGGATTTTTTTTAAAATTTTTTATACTAAATACATATGTATGTATGTATTTATGTAGTTTTTAGGATATATGGTTTTAAGACCTAGGTTAGGTTAGGTTAAAGTGGCTGCCAAAAAGGCACACTTAGACCGTATTTAGTCCACTGTGATACCACATAGAAGCTTTTCTATCCCACTCGTTAAAACCAATATGAGCTTTTTGCAAAGCGAAGAATACTTTTCACATTTTTACCTGCTAGATCGCTAAGGTTGTTGAAGAGATATTACCCCAAATGGGTATTCCTTCTTGCCGACAAGGCCGGGCATGTGAAAAGGAGATGGAGAGTAGTTTCCTCCTCTTCTTCATTTTTGCAGGCTCTACAATAGTCGTTTGAGGATAAGCCAAGTCTTCTCTCATGCTTCCCTATTAGACAGTGACCGGATGGGCAGTTCCTATATTAGACAGTGATGGGTGATTACTATATATTAGACAGTGATGGTGACATGCTTCCCTATTAGACAGTGATGGGTGATTATACCCATTGTCATTCCAATGTTTGTCCTTTTGAGAGAAAGCAGATCATTGGATCGTCTTAAATCGGTTAAGACCTAAAGATACATAGTTTCAGAAACTGTTCAAGGAACATAGTTTTAGGATAGAATTAAGTGTATTACAAACAACTTATTAATTATAGATACATCGTTATTAATGTGTAAGGATATTTTTAATTTCAGATGTCTGATGCATAATGGAATCTAACATTGAAGAAACTTTTCGTTGAATATGATGGAATTTAATCACTAAAATCAATTTATGAATTGAATATAACTCCTAGCTCTTTCACTTTATTTGTTCTCATTAAGATTTTACCATATGGACAAAATAGGATAATTCAAAATTTATGGTTTTTTTTCTGTTCTATGTGACATTAACTTGAACTTTATGAGATAAAAGTGTTTAAAGAATAAACCCATAATCCGAAGAATTTTATTTTAAAGGTTTAAGTATACAGAGGGAAATTAATTTTAGATCATCAGTGAGAAATAAAAATTCTAAGCGCTTTTAAATTTTTTTTGTGTTATTTATAAGTATAATAACAAGCATAGCGGACCAATATAAGTGCCTTGAGTGCACTTAGTTTAATATCATATAGCTAGTAATTATTGGCTAAATATCCGAAATTACTACAAAAAAGAATATATGTACCTAACTATCTATATTTCATTTTAGATTTTGTAGAAAAAAGTATACTGGGATAGTCTAAAAAGAAAATAAATTTCAAAGATGAAAAACTTTCCAATAATATCCAATGAAAATATCCTAGTTGACTTTTTAGAAAATCATCAGAAAAGTAAAAATTACAATCATGTTAACCAATATTAGCCATTTTACCCCGTGTCAGATAAGAAATAAGAAGAAAATAAATTGAATACTCCTTAATCGCGCCAATTAAACAAAACAGATTGTTACTAACTACTTAATTATTTGCATATATTTAGTCCTTATTATCTAATTTAAAAACTTTCTAGGAGGAAAATATGATCAAAGGAATTGGGGGCGCCTAATAAGAATACGAAATTGAGTAATTTCTTTTTGAATAAGTGGAAATTGTAAAATGGAATATTCCGAACAGATGGAATCATATTTGATGGTAACATTTTAGCAATTCTCTGTTTTCGAAGATAACGTACCATTCATAAGTCTTTTCGCTGTGTCAAAAATTCGGCAAATTAAATTTTAAATTTAGTTTCTTTCTTTTTTAAATAAAATAAAATCAAATTAATAATAATATTAATATTTTATGGTTATTTTTATTCTTTTTCATTTATAATAAAAATAAATTTAAAAAAAAAAAGAATAATATATTTATATTAAAATATTATTTTTTAATTATTTAAAATTAACGTTTCAATTATTTCTTTTTATCAAATCTTTTAGATGTAATCATTCAAATCGAAACATGATGGGAATCAAGGTTTTAATGTATTAAGTAAGAACTTTTTATTCATTTCTGATATTAATAATAAAATATTTAGCATCTAATATAATCTTATACCTACCTTACCTACATATGTATGTATGTAAGTATATATTTAAGTACTCCATATACGTTTAATTAAAACAAGTAGCTATACTTAAAATTGTAAAAGTACTTTCGTTCATAATTAAATAAAATATAAAATATTTGCCACTTAAATATAATTCAAATGAAATCAATTAATTTATCACCTATATAAGTATTTAAAATAGATATCAATTGCTATTAATGTGAATTAATAAATTATCATCATGAAAACCTAAAATATTACGTAGATACTATTGAAAAATACAAAAGTAAGTACTAAAATAAAGTAAATTTACTTTTATCATTATAATTTTTTTTTTTTTGCTGTAAAACAAAAAAAATAATTATTTGATAAAAAAAAAAAAAAAAAAATGTTTGGTTGTTTACCAAATAAAACAAAAAAAAAAAATTCAAGGACGCTCTTAATTAAAATAAACAGGTGGGTAAGTGAATTAAATTACCTTGGTGATAGTTAAATAAAATAATTAAAAATTAAAACTAAAAAAAAAAAAATAATTAAATTTTAATATTTTTTTTATATAATTATATTATTCTTATTAATTTTACTTATTTTTTTTATTATACAACATTAATATATATTTAATTAATTAATTTTTTCATTTATTTTATCAGTACACCATTAATACTAATTGATATTATATTTAATGAAGCCTATGCCTGGAAGGCATGTACACTATTAATAGTTCTTATATTAATAATTTTATTAAAGTTATATTGTACTTACACATACATACATATTTGAATATGAGCGTTGTATAATTTGAGATTTTTTAGCTAAAAGGTTGGCGAAATAGCGACTATGCCATTATTTATTTGTTTTTTAAAGAGGGACGAACGAAAACATTGAAAGTCTTGTGGGTCGTGTTAAACTTTAACCAAACAAAAAAAAAAACCATTTATAAAACTTTAAAATGGCTCCTTTAATACATATAATACATAATATAATGTACAGTTCGGTTTTAAGGATAAGGATAAGAAAAGGAAGTTTAAAAAATTAAATTTGGAATAATTGGCATTATGGAGGATGACGAGGATAAATCTGAAGAGTTATTTTGAAAAAAGATGTTAATGTTTTTCTTGAATTTCGTTAAATCGTACAGATATTGACAACTTTTGGCAACAGATATACTGGAATAAAATTCCATAATAGTCTGATTATTAATTAATTTAAAATTTTATTAATTTCCTTCTCTCCAGAAGTCAGAATCTCTTATTAGTTTGATAAATTTTCAACGCATAAAATAATTATTACTGTTCCTATATCATCCGAGCCTATAGACTAAATATCCTCGACTTGTATTTGTACAATAGATAAACCATTTAATGAATACTTGCGTAATACAAATTATCTAGCATATCTTTTTGCGTCATTGTGATCTTCTTGTGTTGTCTTCTTCTGCATTTTTGTGTTTTTAACAGACTACTGCAAAGGTTAGTGGTAAAACTATTTTTGGAGAAAATATTAAACTGGTACTAACAGAGAGTAGTAAAAAGAATCAGTAAAAGTTTATTCATTATTTCATCTTTTAGTTCTAATATTAAAATTTTTTAATATTAATATTAATTTAATATGAATTTATTTTCATAGATTACCTACCAGAAATGGACGATCTATTGAAGTTATCTCGGTGAGAAATAGGTAACAATAGGTATGTTCAGGGGACACCGGCCAATTGGCGAACATGCGGTCAGTTTAGGTGTCGCATTCAACACATCATGCCGCGGTTGTGGTGAACGGAATGAGAAAGAAAACATTATACACATCACATATAAATGCCAAGCGCTGGCCAGGGCCAGAAGAGTAGCTTTGGGTAGCCATAAACTTAACGATTTTAGCGATCTAGCGGCTACCTACGATCAACCTGCAGAAATTGTAAGGTTTCTGAATGCCGCAAAATGGATCTATCTAAAATAATCATCATCTGATATAGCCTAAATATAAGCCTTGTGATCACGGTAGTGGTAGCAAAACTGTGCTAACGTGCTAATTGTGCTCTTGTCACGGTTGACAGGACAAGCCGGACAATACTAACCAACCAACCATACCTACCAAAATGGTTTCAAATTTTTGTCATCAGAAGTAAGTATTGCAAAGAGTAATTTTTTATAGGTTGTTTACGTGAAATTTGATTCCAGAGAAAATAATTCAAAAACTAATAATGTTTTGTAAAAAAATGTTTAAAAATTTTAGAGATATTTTGTTATTTTTTTTTATAAGTAGATAATATTTAAAAAAAAAAAACCAATATTGGAAAAACCATGTCAATAAATGTATGCAATCAATATCAATAATAAATCAATAAATTTATTAAATTGATTCTTATAAATTTGATATCTTATCAATATGGTCTTTTTTTTATACATGTATACTGTTATAAATTAAAGTACACATCAATAAAATAAATTTATGATATTGTTGTCCATGTTACCAGTTAATATAAAAACAAAAAAAAAATGTTTCAATTGATTCTTAAACGTTTTTTTATACATTGTGTAAGTAAGTATCTATACAAAATCAATTTTAGATTGCGAAAGATATTTTTTTTGTTATCAGATAAATATATTTTGTAGTATTTAATGGGGTGGAATTTAAAGTTTTATTTAGTAGGTGAGAAATTATTATTGTTTGAATGAAAGTATAAGTAGAGACAATATACATTTAATTTTTTGCAATTCAGGGATGTGCAAAATTAAAAATGTTTCATTCCTAAGGTAGGTGGGGATCTAGTAAAGACATCAGGAATACCTCCTTGGTACTATCAAATTTTTACTAACTAAATTCACCTCTTCCATTTAGCTGCATACAATACATTGACTAGGAAATACGAATAGAAAACAATAGGACAGAATTGCAGAAACTTTGATTACTATTTTATTAACAATGATAAAACCACCATAGTCAATTACAACATAAAGCAGTACTGTTTGCTAAATGGTTACAAAAACGAAACTATCAGTCAGTCGTGACATGCGGTATATTATATATCACTTCCTTGCATTAGGATGTTCCTTTCAAATGAAGGCAGTTCGAGTGTAGCAGCTATTATAATAAGTTCCTACTTATTTCTATTATTATTAGTATTGATATTACTATTATTATTATAATCACGATATGCATTACTACAATTTAAAATTACTACTTATTTTCTTTTATATAATTTTACTGTCATTTTAAATCAAGACTTTTCGATTGAAAGGAGAGTAACTTAACTAACTTAACTATTGTGTGATTAGTCAAATTGAATTTATCAATATTTTTAATTTTTACAACCCTGCGTAATCTATAAAAACATGGTTATTCTTGGTGACAATGATTAATTATAAGATATTGAAAATGCGACGCCCAAAAATAAAATTTAATTTAATTGAACATCCAACTGAAAATAGAAAAACTGAAAAAGAAAACGAAATTCAATAACAACTTTTGAATTAAGAAAATAACTACTTAGCAATGCAAGTTATAGCAGTGTTTAAAAAAAAACATTTGAAAACTGCAAAAATTCTCGTTTTACTTATATTTAACAATTTATGTTTCAAATCAATTTTTTATTGTTAAAAAAACCAAAAACCACTAATCGGCTAAGCCTTAATAATTTTTTTTTTTTAATTATGGATTAAATAAAGGTGCAAAAAATAGAACAGAATAAATGAAATTGTGATGGCCATTTATGGTATTAATTTAATTAATATTATAGTGATAGCAAAACGAATCGATTAGTGGTAGTACTTGGATTAGATTTAAAATGTAAATTCTATTAAAATTTTATAAAAATCTATTTATTACAAAACAAAGTTCTATTGGAAGGTTAAACTTTATTTATAGATGATGATAAGTATAGTCAAAAGCTGATTTGAAAACAGTCTTTCGGCTTTAATTCAAATTTGTACTAAATTCAAATTTAATAACTGATTTTTTTTCTTGATTAATTAATAGGTGTAAATTTTATGGTTAATGGTTATACATATAAATTATTTTTTTCTTAACACCATTAAAAATTTAATTTCATTAAATTTACAACTTTCAAAAACCATACAAAAGCAGTATTTTTTTTTTTATTTAACAAAAATAAAAACAAAAACAATTTTATGAAAAGCTTTAAATATCCATTTATTTAAAGTGGTCTACTTAAATTTTTAAATTGTTAGGTACTTATCATATTTACAATCATAATTTCATAGATAATAAATAAATGCGTACATTTTTTTTTTTTTTTGCTTCTTATCAATATTATACTTACTTACTTACACTTTATTATATTTGTAAATTGTACTTGTACCACTGTTATACACTTATACTAATGTAATATACGAGTATAGTACTAACTTATATTAGTATTATTGTAAAATATATCGTACTCACAGCTTTTATACTTATAAGTAAATTTGATAACTATCTTTATTAACATATAAGGTGATAGTTTATAAATCAAATAAGTAGATATACATTATATAGTATCAATTTAGGTATGTATGCATATGTATGCATATAATACTACTTATAATTTTATATATAAATAAATTTATTTACATAGCCCATAGGTACAAATAAATAGGTACATAACATACATATACACACATATATATATACATATACACACATATATATATACATATATATAAAATGTAAAGCAAACAAATGATTACCAATACTTTGAATAAAAAAAAAAAATAATAAACCGATAGGCGATAACTACCATTCATTTACAAATTACCTAACACTTAAATTATTTAACTGTAAATCGAATTTTAAGTGGTTTAATTTTTAATTATTTAATTATTGTTGAATTTTTTGTTTTTTTTCTTTTTGCTGTTTATTTTTGATTACAAATAATCATTTAAATAAAATTTCTTATTGAAAAAATAAGGTTTTTCTTATCAAGGTCATTGAAGGTCGTCTATTAAAAAATGGAAAAGCATAATAATATAGTGCAGAGTATAGGTATGTATTGTTTGATTATAATGTAAGCCTTGGAATGTAAAATTATTATTTTTTTTTTTTTTGCAAATTTTATACCTATACATATAAATTGCATATACAAACATACAATTCATTATAATAATTGAAATGTTTTGAAAAAAAAAACAAAAATATTAAGCATATTATTATAAAATTGTATGTGACCTAATGATTAAGATTTCATCATTTAAAATTGATCACGATTTTTTAATCTGTGAATCTTTAATATTCTTAAAATAAAATTGTCTTTTTTTTTTTTTTTTTTAAACGTAACTAATATTTATTCAATGATTCATTGTTTATATTTAGAGTCTTAAAAAGCTTCAAAGATGTTATTAAATTTTTTATTTTTTATTTATTTTTTGTTGTGGGTTTAAATATCAGATTTTTAGTGCTAAAGACTGAAATTAGTTGATATAATTATATGTATGGGTATTCGGGATAATAAATAGTAAGAAAAGTTTTATTTATTAGTTAGTTTGAATTTTTTTTTTTTTTATTGCAAAATTTATTTTAACATTGTTTTAACCAGTCGATAGAAGGTGAATTATTTTGCCAATATATATTTACAAATACATAAAAACATAAACATACATCATATTATATACCTATATAAAAATATGTATATAATTATTAACAAATAACATTAAAAATATCTTCTTTATGTGATATAAATAAAGTTTTTTGCTATTTGATTGAAAATTTAAAAATATTTGATTTTTAAGATAAATTTCATTATTTAACACCATCCCAAAAATTAAATAGATAGTAGATCTTTTTTAGCACATTTTCAAAAAATTTTGAAAAAATGTGCTTTTTAGTTTCACTCTGTACCCCCCTCCGTCCGTCCGTCCGGCCGTCTGGGTGTTTACAAAAATTTTGAAAAAAAGCCTTATTTTTAAAATGTTATAA
Organism: Poecilobothrus nobilitatus; assembly: GCA_947095535.1. Classification (NCBI taxonomy): domain Eukaryota; kingdom Metazoa; phylum Arthropoda; class Insecta; order Diptera; family Dolichopodidae; genus Poecilobothrus; species Poecilobothrus nobilitatus. The sequence goes on from OX352774.1 coordinate 33,975,668, forward strand.
CACAGGTTCTATAAGGCATATTTCTAATCTGAAAACGCCAAACTATAGCTGATTTTATAAACTTTATAAATATATATGAAATAAATATGTGGCTTTGTCATATGGTAAAAATTAAACAAATTTATTTTTCAATATATCTACTCTTTACAAAAATAAAAATACAGATCTATTATGGAAAATTTTTTAATTTTGAAAATATGCTTTTTTGAAAACCCTTGGTTTTTTCCATTACTTGTTTAAATATGTGACGTTCGTTGACTGTTTATATTCATTGCTAAAGTACCTATATATTGGCCAATATTTAAAGAAGTGTGCTCAATGAATGATGCAGACTCTTTCCAAAAATATCTTAATAACTTTATGAAGTGGTGTAAATGTAACAATCTTATTTTAAACATTGATAAATGTGCCGTCATTTCATTTACGCGTTCCCTAAACTTAATCACAAATAATTACACTTTTAATAATAACATAATAAAAAGAGTCCCTGAATTTAATGATCTTGGTGTAACTGTTGATTGTAAACTTACTTTTAATACACATATTAGCAAGATCATTAGTAAAGTAAACTCAATGCTAGGTTTTGTAAAAAGATGGTCTAGAGAATTTAATGACCCATATACTATAAAATCTCTTTACACGATTTTAGTTCGTCCTATTCTGGAGTATATAAATCAGGTCTGGTCTCTACACTATCATCAACATATTGTTAGAATTGAAGCAATACAAAGAAATTTTCTAAGGTTCGCCTTAAGAAACCTAAATTGGGCTGATCGCCTTATATTGCCTGCATATGTCAATCGTTTCAAATTACTTGACATGACTTTAGAATGCAGACGAACAGCCATGGGTATTGTTTTTATTACTCAGGTATTTCATAACTATATAGATTCACACTACATTAACAACATATTAATTAACTCAATCAACACACGAACACGTTTCAGGTTTGAAAAGACATTTTCGATTAGATATCATAGGACTAATTACGTCAAATACGAGCCGATTAATAGAATGTTGATAATTGTGAATCAATACAAAACTATAATAAATATAAACATGAGTAAAGATGTGATAAAAAATCACAAAATAATTCCTTAATTGTTTTTCACTATTTTTGTTGTAAAATTTTTGTGAAATATTAAAATAAGTAAATATACATTTTTTTTTTTTTTTTTAATAAAATAAATTTTGCTTTGTATAACTTTAATATTAATTTTAAATTAAGTATAATTATCTAAATGTAATATGTAAATTCTTGAAATAAGTAATAAATCAATAAATATTTACAGTACAACTAAAGTAGATCAAGAAGCAGAAGTTGAAAGAAACTACATTGAATGTTTAGTAAAATTTTAACAGTGTTAATTTAAAGAATATAAACTAGTCTCCAAGTATGTTTCGAAATATTTAATAAATTTATTTAAACATAAGCCTTCTCTTTGTAAAAATTATTTTATATAAAAAGGGGAAAAATTAAGTGTAAAGCAAACCACACAAGGTCAAAGAAGTTTCCACAAATATAATCACCCATATCCTTCATATCCTTCAAATTTTACGAAGAATATCACTATCGTGATGATTTATTGTTCTTTTAGACGCAAAAGTGATGCTTTTAAAATGATACGATTTAAACTGTCAGAAGAATTGTGTCTAGTATTTCCTCAACTATTAAAAATAATTTCGAATTCTAGTGTTTTTGGTTATGTTTATTCATTTGACGAAAAACATTACAAATATACTTATTAATATAAAAATATACAAATATACTTATTATTTTAAAAAAATCTTAGAAGAAGAAACAAATTCTACTAAAATTTTAAAAGAAAATCTTTACTTTTTTGTTTACTTTTCAAAACAAAATAGAAAAATTCAAATTTTGTATTCAAAACAAAACAAAAAAATTTTTTTTTTGACAGATTCAAGTAATACCAACACTACGCGATACGTCATTTCTTCATCGTCTCAGTCGTCTAAGATTTAATGTAAAAAAATTTTATTGAAATATATAAATGTTTGATATTAGTTACGCTAAGCAAGTTGCGCAAATATGCGAACAGCCTCGCACTCGTACAAATTTGCTTAAACCAACATGATTGTGATTTAGTCATTTACTTGATTCGTGTATGTTCAGCTTAAGAGTTATATTTATTGTAAGCTGTTTTATTTTTATTAGTTACAGGTTTAGAACATTATAAATTTAAGATAATATGTAGATCCGGTTTAAAATTATCGGTATACTTAGTCAACATTTTTGAAAGTTATATAATTGTGGTAACTACTTGTGGTGAAATATTTTTAAGTTTACATCATATGTTTTTACAACTATGTATGGCTTTTTTAAACAAGAACTTGATTTTAATGTATTTTCGATTAGAATATATTATATTATACATAGACATTAGATTAATACATACATATATAATATATATAAAATATTCTAAAAAATGAAGAATTTTATTTTAAATTTGAAAATATTGAATTTGATATTAAGTTGAAATTAACAAAATCTCTATTATGGCTTTATTAGTTTTTTTTTTGCAAAAAAAAAAAAAGTAAATAAATATCTAAGCTTTTTTTTAGGAAGTTGCCAATACCCAAACTAATATCAATGGTATCTTATTAATAATTTTAAGTTCAAGCTAAAAAAAAAAAACAAATTTTTGTTTTTTTATTATTGAAATTTTACAGTATCTCACAAAAAAATATGTCTTAAAAGTCATGTCCGAATCTCATTTTTGACAAAAAAAACCTGTTAATCAATTCAAATTTAAAAACACCTTCATTTTTCTTAATAACAAAAAAAAAAACAAGTTAGAATGTAAACCAACGGTTTTTAAAAGCGCACATTTCCAAAACTCAATACAAAATGTTTAGAAGTGTGACTTACACAAAAATTTGAAAATTTCATATAATAAGGAAATATGTGAAGATAGGACATTTTTGAAATTTTGAAGGGCCGTAAGTCTGGAATCCTATATAACTAAGAAAAGTCGTTAACACACGTAAAAATATATTATTGAACCTTTAATTTTCATGTCTTGCCGCAGAAAAGTTTGTACAGGTGCCTAAGTTACAGGTGTCTAAAAATAGCAAATTTTCAATTTTTGAGGCGTAATTACTCTTAAAGAGGGGGTGTTACCAAAAAATTCTAAAAGTTCTTTCTTGTCTCAAAATTTCAGGTTCCTATCTAAAGGGGTGCCGGAGTTATGAAAAAAGAAATTTCATGCAAAATGTGGTTTTCACATAACGGTAAATTTAAATAGTAAATTACAAAATATTACATAATTTTGATATTGTTTTATATAGATAATAAAATTTTCGATCTTCTGGCGGTTTTAGATTGCAAAATTATTACGCAGAGCCCAAGATATATACATCTGAAAATGGGGCTTTTTCGCAATTTTGAAGAGCTGCAACTTTGGAACCCTTTACAATTAAAATAAACCTTTAACACACGTAAAAATATATTATTGTAGCTTTAATTTTCATATCTTGCAGAAGTAAAATATGTACAGGTTCCTAAGTTACAGGTGTTTAAAAATAGCAAATTTTCAATTTTTAAGCCCTAATAGCTCATAAACAGGGGGTGGTCCGAAAAAATTTTCTGAGCAAACTTATACTAATTCTAAAAGTTCTTTCTTGTCTCAAAATTTCAAGCTTCTATCTGGAAGCGTGCCGGAGTTATGAAAGTAGAAAAATCATGCAAAATTTGGTTTTCACATAACGGTATATTTAAATACTAAATTTTAAAAAATTGTATAATTTTGATATTAATTTACAAAGATAAAAGAAATACCTGTCGAATGACGTTTTCAGATTGAAAAAAACTTAAGCAGAACATAATATATATGCATTTAAAAATAGGGCTTTTTCAAAGTTTATGGGGCTGTAGCTCCGTAATGGGGGGGGGGGGCTACATGAAAAAGTTGTTCCACAAAATTATTTTTTTTATGAGACCTACCTATGGTTAAAATTTTTTTTCTCTATCTTTAACGGTGTAGAAGTTTTGTAAACAGACGGACGGACGGGCGGACGGACGGACGGACGGACAGAGTGAAACTAATAAGCACATTTTTTCAAAATTTTTTTGGAAATGTGCTAAAAAGAAGTTTTGATAAAAAAAAATTTTTAATACTATAATAGAACAAAAGTTCGAAAAATTAATGATTAATCACTATAAAAACTATTAAAAGAGATGTTAAATACATAAAACAAAAAAAAAAAAAACAAAAACAATAACAATAACTAAGGAATAAAAAATAAATATTTTATAATAATAATAGAAAATAACTTGTTTGAATAAACGAAAATAAAAATAAACAAAATATAAAAGAATTTTTTTTATTTCAATCAAAATAAAAAAAAAAAATTAATAGAAAACATTAAAAATGTTATTTATCGATAATTTGTTAACATTTCTGGTGTCAAAAAAGACTTGAAATTGAAAAAATTGATTAGATTGAATTTTATATATATGTAGGTATAAAAAAAAAATAAAACACCTGACATTTATTTCACAAAAAACAAAAAAACAAAAAATGTATCAAAATTAAATTAAAAAAAAATTAAATTAGTGGGAATTCTGTTATTTATTTTGCATTTATTTCATTTAAATTAGTTAAAAATTCCTTCGAATTGAATGTTTGTTAGTTTCAAATGGAAAAGTTTTAATAAAGATCTTTATATACAAATATACATATATATTTAAATTCAACGAATAGGATTTGACATTTGACATTTAGAGGAAGTAAAGGCCCTCTCTTTCTCAGTTAAAAAGATACATAAGATACATAATTACTATATACTTATATTAGATATCATCAAGATACGCTAGATAATTTGAGGTTTATCTGTTCTCACTATAAGTACTTTCGTTATATAGTCAATTACGTCTGATTTAAATTTAATGTAAAGTGATCTGTTAAAAAACAGAAGTGGTCTAAATTTGATGTAAAATGATCAATTAGACTTTTATTGCTATAGATAACTGTAATATCGGTAATATAATGGGGAACTGTTCAATTTTATAAGAATTTTATCGCGATTATGCTCTTTGGCAAGACATGTCATACATTTAGAACTTTCTTTATGTGGTTTTTTTTTAGAAGTTACAAAGATTAAAACGTGTATCATTTGTTCATCTTTTCATTTTTAGGTTATGTATTGAAAAAAAGAAGGTCTTTTAGGTAAGGCTTCTGGAATAATGCTTTTGATCTGTGAGATGTATAGATATATAATCAAAATACAATACTTTGTAAAAATTTAACACTGATTTTGATTGTAAAAATACAGATTTGGGGTATCAGAATGATTTTAAAATGTCATCTCTACTACTTATAATTTACCCTAGTTTTAAAACATGTATTTATAACTGTTTTAAAACTAGGGTAAATATAATAATAAATTTAATAATTATTTTTAACAAAATAATTATATTACATTGATTATTTATTATAGTTTTAAAAGAAAATCTATTAAGTGAATTTTTAATATATGACAATGTATATATGTATGTATAATAAATATGAAAATAATTTTAATAAATTAAGTTGTACCATTGATTTATTTTAATATTTTATTTAAATAATTCTTGATTTCTTTATTTAAAATATTAAAATATTCGGTAAACTTTTACTATATAGTCTAAAAATTATATCAAAGAAATCTTCTATATAATATAAATTTAACTATCTATTGTTATTTTATTTCGTAAAAAATTTCCTTTTTCTAATACTTATAAATTATCTTTATATTATGCTCTACAATTTAAATTTATTACAACCTATGTCTTAAAATGGGTCGTTCATTGTCCCAATTAACTTTTATTTCTTTAATTTCTCCAATTACCAAAGAAAGATCCCTATATATATATGTAATATTAAGATAAATCCTATATGATTTATATTACCAAAGTAATAAAAATCAAAATACAATAAAAAAAGAAAACTTTCCGAAACTATGCATAGCATAAAATTATGATATTTCCTTCACATGACAAAACCTTAAACAGAAAATCTTAAATTACTTTGAATCCCCAAAAAATTTATTATCAACTATATAAATACAATTTACCTTTATCTTCTAGGATTTCTGATCTATAGTTACTATTTGAAAGGATGCATATACTTAATATATATTATGTATAGTTAACTATAACAATACATAATATATTTTTTGTATATAAATAGAATAAATGATGAAGTTAGTGGTTAGTAATGGTGATATATAAGTAAATAAGTATATAAAATTTTGCGTATCCTAGAATTTTATTTCTTATACTGTCTTAACTTTTAATATATATCGTATCTGTATGCATAGTTAATATTTGTTTGTTTGATTGTGTTTAATTTTTTTGTTTTTTTTTTTATTTTTATCTATATAAAAATGACTTATGTATGGGTATGTGATTTATGTTTTATTTATTCTACCCCCCATTAAAAGAATTTGGAAAACCCGAAGATATATTCTTCAAGGTAAATTTATTTTTTTTATTAGTATCTTAGTTATTTCGAAGGATTTATATATATATATATATATCTTTTTATTATTTTGTACTAATTTCATAGTTTCTATTCCGTCATCATCCAATATCAAAAAACAAAAAAAAAAAAAAAAAATAGATTGAAAGAATGAATGAAATAAACATAATATATTTGATATTTTTTGGTTGATACATAAAGTAAGTATAGGTATGTTATGTATGTATGTTCATATGACTGTTTATTTTTAAGAAGTATGAATGTAATAACCTTTCAACTTTAGATAATCAATTATTATTTAGAAGTTTCTTAAATACAAACAATATCTGAATAAAAGAAAAGTAATGGTTAAGATAAATGTGAAAAAAAAAAAAACAATTTTTTTTTTTATACGTAACTATGATAAGAATAAATTGAATTATTGGTTTTTCTGTTAAAGTTTGAATAAATAATGTAAATTGTGGTACTTTAAGGATAAAATTTAATTTTAAAATATATATATAAGTATCTACTTATTGTATTAAAATTACAGTAGTCGTGAAGGGGTTAAAAAAAACAGCATGGTTTTTGATGAAAATTAAAAACTTACGAGAAATTACGTTTTAAAAATTAAAATGATTAATTTATATTTAATTTAACCCATTAGAACTCACAGATCTTTATATAATCGTATTAATTTCAAAAAAAAAATTTTTCATATGTATAGTATTATACATATGTATAGATTCCTATTTACTGCGGGTATTGATTTGATAAAAAATGGTTTCTTTTTTTTTTTTTACTAACTTGAGATGAAATCAAAAATCCCCTCTTTCGCCTAGACCTTCACTTAGAGAGATTGTTCCATAAAGTTTTAAATTATTTGAATTAATTTGTGTAAGTATAAAATTTTTTCTTATAAACTTGATCTGGAACATGTTCTTGATAGAAACATGATCGAGAACACGTTCGGGAGCATGATTGGGAACACCGAACACGTTTAGAAACATGATCGAGAATCTGTTTGGTAACATGATTGGGAGCATGTTTAGAAACATGACCGAGAACATGTTTGGAAACCAAAGAGCATGATCTAGAACTGAAAAATAGTGAGTTAATTAGAAGTGATATTATGTTGTAATCTAGTTATATTCGAGTTTTATAAATCCATGTTCATGCCGAAAACAGTCAAATATATAATGATTTAAATCAATCGGTTTTAGTACTTAACTAGTTATAGAAAGAATTATTTTTTTTAGTTTACTAAATTTACATACTATGTACATATTTATATTTTAGTTTTTTGTTTTTTTCATAAAGTCGTTATTATAAGTCGTTTATCAGTAGTAAATTACACTGCATTAATTTGTTTTAATAAAATATTTGAACAAACCCTCCTTTTTTTTAATATATGTAGTAATTCTTATCAATTCTGTATAATTTTCAATCATTCATTTATTTAATTATAATATTTATCTACATACTTACTATATTATATACATATATGAATGTCCCTAAATATTATTTTCTATAATTCCTTTGGGAACTTTTAAATAAATAATAAATAAGTACAAAAAAAAAAACAAAAAAAAACAAAATCCGATGAGCATTTCACTATAAGCAATGATTATACATTGATACAAACCGGGGGTAATAAAGATAAAATTTATTTTACACCTGTCCATTTTTAATATAAAATTATTCTAACCAATCAATGAATTTAAATTACTTTAGTTAGGTATACATTCAAAAAGTACCTATTTATTCACAAGTAAAATCTCTAAAGTAGAATCAGTATCAGTACGCAAGTAAAATCTCTAAAATAAAAATTAATGTGTGTAAGCGAGACAGATAATGTATGTATATATTATTATTTTCTTTTTTACTTTATTTATTCATTCTTTAAGAATTTTTCCCAACAAAAAAAAAAATAAAAATATTATTTCTATATATAAACACAGTTTAGTGATTAAATGCAATAAAACAAAAAAACTAGATGATGATGATGATGTTTTAATGCACTATTTGTTACCACGTTTTTTTTTTTGCTTTTCTTCTTCTTCTCCATTTTTTATTTCTATCTTCCTATTATTTCTTTCCTTTTTTTTTTTTTTGTTGATTCTTTTGCGGAAAGTTTATTTTTGTATATTTTATAAGTATCTATAAATATTTTTATATAAAATTATTTATTTTTTTGTTTTTTTTTTTATTTATTTCAAAGATTATGCAATGATTTTTATTTGGATTGCAACAAACCGGAAATTGATAGTTTTTCATTCTGTCGGATTGAAGTGTTGGATTTTTCTTTTCTTTTTCTTTTTAATATTTTTTTTGTTTTGTTTTGTTTTTGGATTGCTGTGCACTTAAGCATGATAAGCTTAAGTAAAGTGTAGACTAGAGCATATTACAATGTTGTATAGTGTTGAAGTACTTTGTAATTTCTGTTGAATTCTTTTTTTTTTTCTTATTATTTAAATGATTCAATATACAAAAAAAAAGTTATTGATTTTTTTTTCCAGAAATTTATAAATAGTGCATAGGTCAGTATTTCAAAAAAAAAATTTTTTTAATTTCTTTCAATTTTTTTTTTTTTAAATGAATCAGTCCCGGAATTGATTTATGTATAATATATTTTTTTTTTGCATTTGCTTTTAAAAGTTTATGTTTTTGAAATTAAAAAAAAAAAAAACTATAGATACAATATAAATTATTATCAACAAAATTTTGAAAACAAAAAAAAAAAAAAAATATGAAGAATAATGAAATGAATGAGTGATTAAATAAATAAATCGAATGAATGGATGAATGAATGAATCTTTATATTATTGAGGGCATTTTAACGTGATGATGAGAAGGTCAAAAAGTTTGTAAATATTTTTGTGTTTTTTTTTATGGAATATTGAAGAAAGAAAAATATAATAAAAATATTTTTTTTAGTACGTGTTATCTAAGCATTGAATTTAATATATTTTTTTAAATTGAGTTTATGGTTATTTATTTTTAATGGAAGTAAATAAGTATTGCATTTTATTGTAATTTTGTAGGTACATGTTATAAAGAAATTGTAAAAATAAGGAAATAAAATAATTTTGTAATTAAATTTCTTTATTATATATGTAGGTATAATATACAAGTCGTTCTAAATTGATTTACTTATTCAACATAAGTATTTATTATTTTGTTACTTCAGTTGTAAATTTTAATAATGTTATGATTGCAATTATTATTGATGATTTCATGGAATTGAAATTGTTGCAATTTTCAAAGGTAGGTACTATTCATTTTTACGTATTCTCGTAGTTTATGTATATTAACTAACTATGTATATTTTTTTCCCCTGCCACTGCCAAGCCATTATTTATATTTGACTAAAATTCAGTTTCAGAAATCATTAATTTCACTAAGCCGTTATTTACTCCGCTGTAGCCAGTAGCCGCTACTTAGCTCCTTAGCATGCACAAGTGACGGCAAATTCCTCAAAAAAAAAATCGCCAACATTTTTTAAAATTTTTTTTTTAATTACATACCTATTTATAATATTCCTACATAAAAAATATTGTGTACTAAATTTATTTCACCAAAGTAATACAGCTTTATAAAATGTAGAATTTATATTAATAATTTGGAGTAATTTTAATATGAATTTGTATACAAAATATATACATAAGGCTAGATATCTAACAGTTTACATAATATGTACACTGTATTAGACTTTATGTCATGCACATTGTACATTACACTCTATACGTAATACACATCTATGTTAACTATATAGCTATATTTTTTATTCGTTTTTTTATTTTTTTCAACAAGCACCCAAACTCATCTAAAGCAATATACCTATAGGAAATCTTTAACTCTATATAATTATTTTAATTTTTCTATGCAATATATCTTACATTACAGGCCAGGCCATAGACAATAAGGATGGAGAAGCTTTCAAATTGGTTCTTTTTTGTTTTTGTATAAAAGTCTCATGGGAGTTTTTAAAAAAATTAAATGCAACTAGTCGTTCTTATTTTACATATGTATCTATATCTGCATCAGAAAATTCCTATTTAACTTCTAGTTATAAAGTTAAACTGCAAATTTGAACGCAACAACATTTTCTACCTTCTCTGAAAAATTCATTAAAAAATATTAACATTTTCATTCAAAATTTTTAATTTAAAAAAATTGAATCAGAAATGCATGGACCCCTAATTATTTTAGATAATGACCTAAATATTTGATGGACAATGGCCTAAATATTTTAAATTTCAATATTCAATCAAGATCTTCTTTTTAGAAAAATATTTTAAAAAAAGAAAAAAATCAAAACAAAAAATATTCTGTTGCAATGATGGGAAGGGGGGCGCAAAAATTTAAATGTAGGGCGCCACAACTCTTGAGACGGCGCTGCCTGTAGCTATTGTGTACAAGACTATAAAATATGAAACCTTTCATTTATTTTTACGCCATCTATTATTTTATACAAGAATTATATTTTATATGTATTATATATAATATGATATTAATTATAATTTATAAAGACATATTATATGTATAACTACATACTTATTTTTAATTAATCTATAAGTATGACCCGGCCGGAGTTTTAACCCGAGGCCGTTTAAAAGGCCCGTTTCTTAATCACTACACCATTGATTGGAAATAGATCTTTATAGAAGAATCTTTATATATAGAAGTCCCTATATAGAAGGTTTTAAATATTTTTTTATTGTATGGTAACTACAGTTTTTAATTGCTTAGATATAAAATAAAATAAGTGCAGGCAATTTAGGTAGCCCAACAATCATAATAATAATCTAAAATTTGACCTTGAATTTGATTGCTTCAGAAAAAAATATTCAAAAGTTGGTATAACTATAATTTCTTTTTATACCCGTACGATAGGGATCGGGTATAATAAAATTACTCCTCCGTTTGTAACACCTTGAAATAAGCGAGCTAGATATACCTTCAAAGGTATGGATCGGATCAGAAAAAAATTCTAAGACTTTTGAGCCATGTCCGTCCGTCCGTCCGTCCGTCCGTCAGCACGCTAACTCAAAAACTAAGAAAGCTAGAATCTTGAAATTTACACAGAATATTCTGGGAGTAATTTGTAGGTTCCCTATTTTTTTTGGTTGAGTTTGGACCAAACCTTAGGGTAGCTCTCGAACACCTAACTTTTAGATCCCCACATTTTTTTTGAAATAGAGCTATGAAATTTTAACCGCTGATAGATGTCACAAAAATATTAATTTTATATTTAATAACTTTTTTTGTAACCCCCACCCGTTACGGAGCTACAGCTCCCCAAAGGTTCAAAAAAGCTCTATATTTAAATTGTTATAGCACAAGTTGTATAAGGTATATCTTCATTTTGAAAACGCCAAACGATTACTACTTTTATTAGCTTTAAAAGTATATAAACAATAAATATATTTTTGTGGCATACGGTGTCTTAATTTACCGTTATGCGAAACTAAAATTTTGCAAAATTCTTTAACCCTTCTATCTTCTAAACGGTTTAATTTGGAAACTTGAAATTTTGACAGAAGTTAGATCTTTGAAAATAAGTATGAGTCCTTTCAAAAATTTTTTTGTATCACCCCCCGTTTAGGAGCTGTAAGGGGTCAAAAACTGAAAATTTCCAATTTTTAAACACCTGTAACTTGAACACCTGTTAAAATTTTTTTGAAGTAATACACAAAAATTAAAGCTTCAACATTATACTCTTATTTTTGTTAACAATTTTATTTAATAATATATGGTTACTTTATAATTGACGAAAGAGTTACTTGATTTTTCAAAATTTTCTAACAAATTTCTTCAACAAATTTTTTGCATTTGTTTTACTCGATAATTTGAAATTGTTGAGGATATAATGCGTAGTATAAAAAAATGTAAATAAACAAACAACATAACGGTTGCTTGAAGAATTTTTATTTATATGATATTGACATGCATACATACTTATATAATATCATGTTTATTTACAATATATCGTATATGTCACTAGTCAATGAATGATAAGAGTATAGATGTATATTATATAGCGCCGTATTTACATACATATATGTATTTTATTGTACTTATAAGAAATTATTCTGTCAATGGAATATTTAAATATAATATAATATAATATTTAAAATTATATTTACTATTTTGTATTAAGTAAATTTAATATACATTTACCGCTTATAGTATTAAATGGTACCATAGAATATTTTAAAAAGTTTTGGATTGATAATCGTTATGTAAGGTTAGAATTTGCTTTTGAAGAATGTATAAACATATAGTTTGAATATATCTACAACCCATAGAAATTATAAAATTCACCCAAATTATTTTAAAATACTAAAATATTAAAAAAATAATATTGTAAGCAGAGTGACAGGCTGTGAACATACTAACGGTTCGTACGGATATCTAAGAGTTGACAAAGGCAACTGTATTCTTCCTCGTTAAAAATATTTTAATAGTTTATGATTTGGTGAGCATTCAATTAAATATAACGCTTTGGTAAAGCAAAATTTAAAATGACAGTTATATGTCATACTATAACTGTCATATATTTTTATTTCATTTTAATTAAGCATTTCAACGTACAACAAAATGAAAAGTTAAGATAGGAAATATATAATAAAATTTTTTAAAAGTTTTAGTGAAATATATAATTTTATATTAAAACTTTTTACAAAATTTTAAAGTAAAATTTTTATTGTAAACAAATAATTTAAAAAATATGTCAACATGATAAACGTCAAATATGAATTTTTTTCACACATTTAGGAAAGATAATGCGGTCAAATACAGAAAACTGAGCTTAAATTCAAACATATATAAACGAACTACGATTTAATTCATAGATTTTATTAGAAAAATTTAGATTTGAGTTCAAGCTCATAGTTTTATGCATTTAACCATTTATTTAAAAAATTTAAAAAATTGTAGAGTAGAAAATTATTTGAAGCGCTACATTAGTATGTATATAGTTATTTTTTTGTCCCAGATTCAACTAAACATAATTGTTTTTTTTATTGTTTATGTGTTAGTGGATCGGAGTTTCTTTATTATTTAGGATGGATAATAAAGTTCAAAAAGTATAAATAAATAAATCAATAATCTCAGAATATAATAATGTTATCGCAGTCATCATTGATGTAAAATAACTATGACCTTTTGCGAAAGAAACAACAAATTTTTAGCTTAGAACATTTTAAATTTGACATTTTTGTCATTATGTCTCAACATTTAATTGACAAATCCAAATTTTAACCTAAAAAATTTTTGCTTTTATTTTTCAGTTAAAAAGTCAGTTCAGTGAGTATTACATTCAGTAATTTAAAATACAGGTGATCAGTTGACACAATCTAATAAGTAAAATTTAAATAGTGTGCAAATGATGATGACATAAACAACTAAATTTAGTTTTTTAAATTCCATTGTTTATTCATTATAATCATATAATTATATATATATACTACTATGACAGAGTCATCTAAATTTTTTATTTTAAAACAATTAATAAATCAAAAAAAAAAAAAAAGAAAATTCTTTTTTTATTTAAATAAAATTTAATATTGTTTGTTATTTTATTGATTTTTTCCACTTAAATTACAATTGTAATAAAAGATGAATAAATAAATAAATAAATATAAAAAAAAAAATGACTGAATGAAATAAAAAATTGAATAATTGTATGGAGTTTTCTTTTTTATGAAAAAAAAACAAATATTTCCTGTTGAACCTAATAATTTTTCAGATTATCGTAGTAATAATAATAATATGAGCTTTCATTTGTTTTTTTTTTAATTTTATATTTGAAATGTAAATGTTGCCAATTCAATTGGATTATTACACAATATTTGCAAAAATATTTATTTTTTTTTTTCTTTTTATTTTATATTCAATAATTCATTTTTGAGTCTATTTTTTTTTTATTTTTATATTTGATGTTTGTAATGAACAGGTTTTATTCACCTTTCAAAAAAAAAAAGAAAAAAGTTTTATACATAATTATAGAGTTGAATGTCTCCATTATTTTTTTTCCTTTGCATTTTGTAAATGATTTATTTAAAAAAAAAAAAAAAAAAAAAAAAAGAGACACAAATAATACGGTAGAGGGCGCCAAAGTAAAATTGTCATTGTTTATATTGAAAAAATTTTTCATATACAGGATGTTCCGCATTAACTTTCATATAGAGCAGGAGATGATTAGGGAGCATCACAACGAACAAAAAATTCTATGAGAGGTAAACAAAAATTAAAGCTGACAATTTACTCTACAAAATGAATTTTTTTTTTTCTCTATAGCAAGCCGTTCAAAAGTTATAGATTTTTTTATGAAAAGGCGCTAAAACATCTTTAATCCCTCATATCTCGAAAAGGGTAGATACAGAATAAAATTTTTTCACCCTCCTCCCCCACAATAGAATTTTTTGTTCGTTGTGATGCTCCCAATCATCTCCTGCTCTATGTGAAAGCTAACGCGAGACACCCTGTATATTTAATTTGACTTATTTAATACGAGTTGTAGCTAGTAGCCACCAATTTAGGTAAAGTGTAAAATTAAATTTTAAAAAACTTTATTTTTAATCTGATATTATTCTAATCTACCGCTATTATATACAAATACAACAACTATAATATACATATTATAACATATAGTTTTTTAAATACTTAATGTATTAAATATTTTCTCTTTATATATTTAACTATAGATATATAAATAAGATTTTAAAAAAGTTGCATGTTATATGGTTCTATTTTTATTTCATTTTTTAACTCATTTTGGTTTTTTTTTTGTTTGTTTTTTTTTTGGTATAGACAAAAGTGGTGTTAGTCCGTAGAATGACTACCAATTAAGTACTTTATCTAAAATATTTGAGTGATGGATTCTTTTGCAATGAATTTTTACAGGTGAATGCAAGTGAATGAAAAATTTTACAATAATTTTGCAATTGTATGAAAAAATCTTGACCTAAAGCGTTATTCTGTTTCTTTGAATAAATTGTTCTTATAATTACCTTTATTCAATAATTATTTGTTATATATACTCTTAAGTCTTAAGTAGTATATAAGTTCTATATCAACAGTAGTTATATTGTACAAAAGAAAAATATATGTTCTTAGAATTTATTATGTATATGTACTTATACGTATACCTATAATAAATAACAAACTTACGGTTAAGATTTCTGGTATCCTACAAAAGAAAAGGTTTATTAATTGTTAAGGTTAAGGTCTATACTGAATTAAAACGAAGCAGAATAAGAAAAATCAAAAACCAAAGTTTTTTAAAGTCGTACATTTTTTTGAAAGACAAAAAACAGTTTAGAATATTGAATTGTGACTGTGACTGCGAATATGACTTGTACCAAAAGTTTTCTGAGATTTTTTTGCGTAAGGAAAAATTATGAAAAATCAAAAGAAACCTTTTCAACTTTTAAAAAACCTTTTAATACTTAATTACTTTACTTTTTGTACCGGTGCTTAAGTAACAGGTGTCTAAAAATAGGGAATCAATTTCAATATTTGCTTCTTAATAGCCCTCAAACCATGGGAAAAGTAGATACAAAATTATTTTCTGAAGTAAGTTATGCTACGTCTCAAATATTTTCGGCCTACAAATTTCAAGAATGTAAAGCGAAAATGGTTTCGGAGATTCGAAGAAACTAAAATTTTGTACAATTATATAGTTTTATAACATAGGTATACTTATAATAACATTAATTTTTTAATGAAGCTCCAAGATCCTATATCTAAAGTTCAAATTTCATTGCTCTAGTTTTAAAAGTGTATAGAAGTTTTTCAAACAGACATATAAAGAAGGACGGGCGGACAAAACAAAATTAATATTTGGAATTATTTTTTTTTTTTTTTTGGAAAATCTGCTAAAAAATCTTTAAAATACTTTAAATAAAAATAAATGTTTCTGTACTTACTTAGTAACTTAATTTTATTGAAAACTCATTTAAGAAAATCGAGAATTTAACTATACATACATATACTTATGTACGTTAACCAGATCAAATGTAATCATATAAATGAGTTAACCAAGAAATGGTGGTTGAGAAGTTGAACTGAAATAAAAACATAGAAAAATTGGGATGTGGGAAGAAAAAAAAAAAAAAACTAAGTCGAAACTAAAAATTTTTATTTTGAAAGTTGAGCGTTTTTATAACATGTATGACTAAGGCATTTTAATATACAGCAGGACTTTTTTACTAATACAATTATTTTAACCTCAATAGTTAACAGTCTAAAAAGTTGATAAAAGAAATTAATTTTGTGTTATTGGACTTTGACTTGAAATACATTGGTATTTATTGTAACTATTAGTATAGTTAGTTTATACCGTTAGTTTATTAGTGAGTGATCATCATTGGTCAAATTATCTAATCTAAGTATATACATATTATGTAAATATTTATTTTTAAAAATAGCATATAATGGATAAATAACGGTAAACATAATTAAATTATGTTATTTTTTATTGCATAACTAAATCTTTAAACTGTTACGGATATCGTAAATTTGCAAAAATTTTTAATAAAATAATAGGTACGATTGTTTTACATTTTTATTATCACTTTCAATATTAGCTAAAATTTGTATAAATGTTAAATTAAAACTGAATAAAAGATTTTATATATATGTAGGTATTATATACAAAGGAATGAGATAAAAATATATCTAATATTTTTTGCATTCATTTAATACTTTTTTTTGTTTTTGTTATTTTTTATTGATTTTATAAACAAATTTATGTAAAATTAAAATCGAAACAAAAAAAAACAGTAAAAAAAAAAAAATTACTATTTATAGATAATCAAATAAAATATTTTTTAATTTTTTTTTTTATCTGCGCTTTAATAAACTTTGAACAAATGAGTCGATTATTTAAAAGTATAGTTATAAAACGCGGTTATTTAACACCAATTCGCAAGTTATAATTTATGTTTCATTATACGTATATATGTATATGAGTACAAAGTGCATACTTACATATACCAATATGCATTTTTTTTTTTTTGTTGTTGTATTTGTTGAATTTCTATTAAGTAAAAATGATTAGATTCTGATTTAGAAAAGAGAAACTTTATTATGTTGTATTTATAACAAAGAATCGAACTTTGATTGAAAGTTTATTACTTTACTATATTTTATTTTATGTATTAGCATTAAGTAGGATAGGTAATAATAAAAAAAAAGGTAGGCTTTGTGTATTTGTTATGATTGAGATAATTAATATTATATATATATATTTTTTTTATTATTTATAACAAAGGTGATTTAATAAATAATAATGAATTGCATTTTAACTATATAAACTATCTATAAACAAAATATTTAACCCTTTAATTACTGCAGTCAAGATAAAAATATTTTAATTTTCGTGTAACAATATTGCTTAAAGATTTTTTTTTTTGTGCCAAAAAGATGTATTATATATATGTATAAATAATAATGAATTGCATTTTAACTATATAAACTATCTATAAACAAAATATTTAACCCTTTAATTACTGCAGTCAAGATAAAAATATTTTAATTCTCGTGTAACAATATCGCTTAAAGATTTTTTTTTTGTGCCAAAAAGATGTATTACATATATGTATACTTAATGCTGAGTGAAAATAAAAATTATTATATAAGGACACCAACGTGATTTTAAGTAAGATCTATTAAACCTTTAAGAAAGTCTTAATAAGTTCTATTGGCATTAAGTTGATGATTGATTACTGTCAAAAAATTTTAAAAATTGATAATAAAGTATTTGATTCAACCAACTATCATAGAAAATGGAAAATGTATAAGCAACATAATATTTTAAAAATGTAACTATAGCAGAATGATTCAAATTTCAAAGTATTAAGTAATTGGAGTGTAAAATAGCGGTTTGGGAGTCGAATATTTAGGTTTGACTAGTAATTGTAAAAAATTGAAAATATAAAAGATGAAAAGATGTTATATGCCTTAAAACTTTATTAATAATTTTTAAAAGAAGGTTCTGACTACTAAATAATTAGAATTCTGTTATGTTCGTATTACTTAACTTAGTATGTTATATACTTACTTATTTCTATTAATTTCTTAGTTGAATTAACTTTTTTCAGTAGACATTTTGGCCAAAAGCTAACAGACATTATAATGACATTAATTAAATTAAAAATTTAAAGTTATTAAATTAAGAATTAAAAATTTAAATTCGATTCTATTCACAAAATAATCTGTCAAATTGAAGTGACGTCGAATGTTAGTAAGTATGTATGTAAGTAAGTAGGTGGATATGCCATATGCTAAGGAAACACCAGTACAACATAAGTCGCATGATCCTGGAGTGGAATCTCCAAGGAAGCAGAAGATGCCGGGTCCAAGTAACATCTGGAGACGCAACGTAATAAACGAACTCAGCTAGTGTAACCTCACATGGGAGAATGCAAAAATATCATCAGGAAACCGTGTGAGATGGAGATGCCAAATGGAAGCCCTGTGCTCCTCCGCGGAGTGAAAAATAAAAAAATGTAAGTAAGTATAAGTAAAAAAGTAAGAAGATAAGTAAATAAATAAGTAAGTAAGTAAATAAGTAAGTAGATAAATAGGTATAGGAAGTAAGGAAGTTGAAGTTACAAAGTTGTAAGTAAATAAGTGATTAAAATTCGATGCGGGAATTTAAAATGCTTAATATTAAAATTAACACTTATTCTTGAAAATGGATTATTTGATTTCAACTATATATATAATAATGCGAAATATAAATTTAATATTAATGATTCATAGGTACTTACTTAATTGATTTAAAAAAAAAAAAAAAATTGTTAAGATGATAAGATTACAATGGACCAAATATATGGCAAGGAATTATTCAATATTATGACGCATACTATTTTTTTATCTATGGAAATATACCATTTCAAACAGAATCATTTCAATGTATGTATATAAATTTAGATTTTTGTAAATATGTTAAAAGTTATCATGTAAATATTATCAATAACAATAACAATAACATCAATATTATTAACATCATAATTATAATTGTTTTGTAGTGATTTATTCTAGAACATAAAAAATTAAAAATAAACTATGATCAAATATAAGTATGTAATATCAAAAATGTCAAAACAAACTAATTTAGATAACAATTATTTAAAGGTTTTGTTTTTTATGAAATTTAAAAAAAAATATATTGTATTTTACTTATATGAAATGAATTTGATATAATTGTAACAACGTAATCTATCTTAAGATACATTTTTTTTTTTTTAATATAAATAATTTTGTAAAGGATATAAAACGAAAACGAATGTCCCTACATAATAGTTAGTTTTTTTTTTTTAATGTAAAATTAATTCAATTACTTATATACCCATTCTGCATTTTAAAAACTATATATATACACGTATGTATACACTAAAGATATGCCGATAAAAAAAAATGAGTGAAATAATTTTATCAAATATTTTGTTTTTACATAATATTATAATGGCATTAATTAATTCGGTATTGTTTTATAGGTCTTAAACGTATTAACTTGAAGATTAGTTTCAAATTAGTAACAAAAAAAAAAAAAAGACAAAAAAAAAAGAAAAAAAAAACTAATTTTATAAAACAAAGAGAATTGCGTTTTGGTTGTTTGTTATCATTTTTTTCTTTTTTTTTTTGTTAACAATGACTAAACAATGTATTTTTTTTTTTTTTTTTTATTACCTACTACAGGTAAATCCAATATTGATAAGACATTAATTTATAATCCTATATATATATAAGTTATTTGTTATATCCAAAGTTTCTTGGTAACAACATAATGAATGGTACATACGTATTATAGTTAATATATGTATGTATAGGGGAGGGGGAAAAAAGAAAACTGTTCATTGTAATTAATATCTAATCTAATAGTTAAAAAATTATAGTTTAATTTAAATACCTTTAAAACAGTTTTAGTTGGTCTGCGTGTTATTGGTATATCATAATCCTGTAATAATTGTTGTTGTTGCTGGTGTTGTTGTTGTTGTTCTAATAATGAACAACTTCTATATACAAGTCCACCTGTTGTTGAATTGGAAGTTGTATCATTACAACAATTATTATTATTACTATTATTATACGATTGATCAATCATGTTGAAAATTTTATTTTATTTTAACTTCTTTTTTTTTTTTTTATTTTTTTTTAATTTTTTTAATAATTTTCAAAAAAAGAAAATTTTTTTTTTTTTAAATATTTTAAATAGGTATTAAATTTTTTTTCTTTTAAAATTAAACCAAAAAATTGCAAAACCTTTTTTTTTTTTTTTGCTGTAAATAGCAAATTTAATTATTTTCTGACATTATATTTAAAAAAAATTTTTTTTTTTTTGTATTTTCAGAAATTCCATTGAAATTTTTTTTTTTTTTTTTTTGTTATTCTTTTAATATAATTTTGTCACATTTGATAAAAAAAAAAAAAAAAAAATTGTTTTGTTGAATAAATAAAACATAAAAATAAGATACAATTTTATAACCTATATATGTATATGTTATATATTTTAAATAAAAAAAAAAATAATTATGTTTAGTATGCAATTTATGTAGACAGTTTATACATATACATACATATAGATATATATAAATATGTAGATATATTTAATATTTCAGATGTATTTAAAAACAAATATCTTAAGAATCAAAAATTTTTATTTTTTATGATTCAGCAAAATTACAGGTAAAATAAAAAAAAACTTTTTTTTTTTTTCAACACACATAATATGGTATATAGTATATTATATAGACTATATATTTATTTTTGTTTGTAATTTAAGTACTTAAATGGGTAAATATGTTTTTATATATGTATATATATATTTATGTTGTATATATTATGCTAATTTTATTATTTTTTTTAAATTTTTGTAATCTTTTTCGTAGAATTTAACTTTTATTTTATCAGATACTTTTTGATTTGAATGTAAAAAATTTTTTTTTGAAATTATTATTTTTTTTTTTTTAATTATTTTATTTAATAAATTTTTTTAATTAATTAAATTTTAATAATCAGTTAATTATTTTTATATTTCGCTATCGTATCATATCTTGTTTCAATTTTTTTTATTAAAAACACTTTAAATTTTAGTAAAAGTTTTCGTTTTCAAAATAAAATCACTCTTATCTCCTTTATATTTTAATTATAATTTTTTTTTAAATATTAATTTAACGGTTTTTTGTTTTTATTTTTTTTTTTGTAGTCACTATTTAAAATATCGTAAATTTTTTATTGCGTTTTCTATGTATGTAAGTACATATATGTATTTTTAAGGATTTAAGAATTGATTAGAAAAATCTTATCAATTATTTTTTTTTTTTTCTATTATCAAAATTATAAAAAACCGTTTCTAAGAATATTTTTTCACTTATTCTCTATTATATTATTCATGGAATAAAAAAAAAAAAAACTGCCACAAATGAAAATATAAGTACCTATGCTTTTTTTTTTATGCTACAAATAATTATCGTAAATCTAATCAGTTATTATCTGATTATATTTTTTTAGTTGTTATTTTAATTGTTAGATTTGCGCGAAAAGATATATCGTATATCGCGGATATAAATTACACTTAATCAAATAGGTATACGTAGATATAATAAAAAAAAAAAAAAAATTATACCTAAGTGAAAAAATAGAACCTTTTGTTATTATTTTTCATTTACGCGAACTTATTATGATGAGAAGAATTTTTTGTTTTTATTTTTTCTTTAATAATCAAAAAAAAAACACAATAACAATTTAACTTCTTTTTCGCTATTTAAAAAAAAAATAGCGAAACTGTAGACGTTATTCGTACAACAGTTCAAATGAAACTAAATGGAAATGAAACTGGTAACAGTATTCTTCAGTTGAATTTTACTTCAGTTTACCAAATCAAATACCAATCCAATGAAACGACTAACACATTAAAGTACGGTTATTTTATTTTTCATTTCCTTTTTGCTATCAATTTTCTTTCTCTCACAAAAAACTGAATATTGCATGTATTTATTATAGCTACTGACACAACACAATCTACACAATCTACACTTTTCTACACTACAGTCAAATCGTTTAGGTTTGAATACATATTAAAAAAATTATACTGACATGAAAATATTGTATATATAACAAAGTGATATTAGAATAAAATATCAACAAGAATTGCTGATAGAAAATAGCTAATGATATAAAATATGTATAGATACCGGTTCAATGTTTTAGAATTTTAGATAGATTGTTTTGATTAGGTACACTAAAAATATTATTTATTTTATTAGCATGGGAGAAAACTGAAGCATAAAAACAAGAAAGAAATTTAAAAATGTTTGCAGCTATAAAATTATTGTAATTTAAGAGAAAAGAAATATATACATATGCTTCTTAAGATTGGTACTCGTAGTAAAATATATATCGCATGTAACAAATTTCTACCAGTAATATAGGTATTCAGTGAATTTTCAAAAATACTTTCAAATATTTAAATTTAAAATAAATATGTATACAATTTAAATAATGTGATAACTAAATTTTTATTTAAGAAAAAATAATTGTAGCATGCGAGAAATTTATACAATTAATGCTGATGATATTTATATGTAAGTACATATTATTGTTTTTACTCGTAATTACGTAAGTTGGTATGTTGTAGGACTGTTAAGTATCTGAATATGTATAAAAAAAAGAAAAAAAAATTTCAAGATTTAAAAATATCGCAAAAGGAGACTAATATAAATAATATACAAAAGATAAAAAAAAAAATCGTTCTCCCACGATAGTAATGTAATTTTGAAAAATTATCATGAGATATTAATGAAAATAAAGCAAATATATTTTAACGATCTCTCATGACAGAAATGTAATTTAAAAAAATTTTCATGAGATATTGATGAAAATAAAATACATAGGTACATAAATATATTTTTCTGTCTGAATTTCTTTTTAAACTAAATATTGCATGATAGAAAAATAATATCTTATCTGAATCTTATTGATAGTGGATAATACAACTAAACAAGTAAGGCACTCAATATCATATAGCACAAAGAGAGAATTAAATTCAAATATACCTATATCATGTATATATATATATATATATATATTATTAAAGGTACTACATACATGCATACTCGTGTATATACAAATTTGTTGAATGTTTACTATCTTTGATATAAATCTGAAGATTCTTAATGGAAAATTAATTACAATAAATATTGTTGCTAAACTTTTTTTTTTTTGGGTTGAATAGATTTTATTCGTTTATTTGTTTGTTTTTGTTTTTACTCTGGTGTTATGTTTAAATACAAACCAAAAAAAAAAAAAAAAAAAAAATTAAAAAAAGAGAAATCTTAAACATAAGTTTTTAAATAAATAAACATTAAAAAGTTAATTTTTTATTTTGTTTTGATTTATCTCTTGATTTTAGTAAATCTTAGAAAAATAGGGAAGTGTTACCATATGCTATTCAGTATTCATTATTATTTTGTTATTAATTGTTTTAAATGAAAACAGTTTTTGTTTTAACAAAATTTTTTAATTGAAAATTTCATTTGAACATTTTTTTACATAATTTTTAGTAAATTATAGCAGATAATATGTTGCTAGCGTTATTACAATTAAAAATTAACAAAATGAATTATTGCCAGAATCATATAAAAATCTGCGTATGATAATTGTTGATAAATGAAAGATATACCTATATTTCTTAATGTAGAAAAGAAAGGGTGTTGTTTGAGGTAAGATTCCGATTGATTTTAAATTAAAAGGTGAAATTCTTGATAACAAATTTAAAACTGCTTTAATATGTTTGCGCAAAATTTTACAATCTAAAGAGATATTGTTATTCGAAAATTTAAATAATTTACAAAAAAGTTTTGCAAAACTGCATGTAAAAGTAACATCATTTATGGGTGTCGTTTAACGCTTTCCATTCCCATAGGAGAATATATTACAACAAAAGTTTGAAGACTTTCCGAACATTACTTTTATTCAATTATCTTTCTTTTAATTTATCCCAGTGGTATTATATGGTTTTTTCTTTAATCTCTACCAAAGCAATTTCTTGTACAAAAAGAAAACTGAAAGGTGAAACTACAAAAAAAAAATATTCGTGTCGAAAATTTGTAACATAATATTATATCAAAATAATAATGGTCTAGTTCTAGACGGTGTAGATCAAACTGTGATATGATTTTAGTAGTATAGGCTAGGCCGATTCTAGACCAGAGAGTGACGTCAGAGATAAGAGATGTAGAGATAAGACATGTAGAGATAAGATAAGAGGTATGAATGTTACTGATTTTAACTGTAGATCTACAAAATGATGAAAAAAAAGTGTTCTATAGTGTTGGTGTGGTTAAAAGTTTTGGATGGCTGTGATGAACTTTTGGTTAATATATCAGGAAAAAAATCATAAAAAAATTGCATTATTGATATGATTCATCTGGCAAATCAAATGATTGAAAAAGGACATAGAATAACTATATGTATAGTGTTTCAAAAAAGAAATCTCTTGTTAGACATCCATAAAAAATATGAAAAAGCACTTTCAATCTGTAGAGGAGTTTACCAAATTTTTGTTTTACCATACGTGTTTTGAAATCATGGTGTAATCAGATAACAGATTAGTCTAATTTTATTTTTTGATTTTACTGGATTACCAATATTTATGAGAAAAAAAAAAAAAAATTTGGCACCCAAAGGGTTAATAACATAACATCAGGTAAAAAAAATTAGAATCTATTTTTTTTTCATTTAACACTTGAATTAAAATCGAATCGAACCAAATACACTTCCAATCTATTATCTAACTTTAAATAGACGTAACAGAAGTGAAACCGTTTATATTATTAATTCTGCTTTATTTCATTCGAACCATCAAATGTGATAAACTAAGTCAAGAAATCTGCTTTATTTACAACTTTATTGCCTTTTTTTTAGAATTGATAACACTAAGCTTTTCCTATGAATTATTTAGATTCTACCAACCCTTTTAATTTTTTTTATTTGAAAAAGGGTGTACTTTCCCTAAATTTCATGTACAAATGTTTATTCTTAATTCAAACATTAAATACCACGGCAATATTAAATTAGTATAATAAGAAAAATTATATGTATAGATACTTGTATAATATATAAACTTCGAAAAAATTTCCCTGCTTTATTATCAATATGTTGATGAAAAGCAAATTTAAAATAGAAATGTTTATAAAAAAAAAACATTTGCATTATATTTTTATTATCTAAAAGATTGCTATAAAAAAACTGCATCTTATCAGTTATTAGCTTTTTATACCCGTATGAACTATGTTCAAGGGTATAATAAATTTGCCATAACATTTGTGACACCTTAAAGCAGTCGAGCTATAGATATAGTGTCAAAGGTATGGATCGGCTCAGAATCGAATTCTGAGTCGATTAAACCATGTACACCCGTCCGTCGTAAAAGAGCTAGGAGGCTTAAATTTTTTTACGTCACTTTTGCAAAATTATTATAATTTTGCTATTTAAAACCAGCATTTTCGGCCGCCGGGTTCGAGTAGCTGCAATCCAACTTTTTTCTTTAAATAAAAATAACTCGGTGACTATTCAAGTGTCTACTCGGTGTCTAGGTATTTGCAATTTTGCAAATGATGATCAAGTTTTATAGCAACAACTTCTGCAAAATTTGGTTATGATGGTACGACAGGTTCGGGTAGCTGTCATACAACTCCAAAATTTACATAAATATATCTAGTAGTTAACGTCGGTACTAAAACATCTGAAAGTTTTTGAAAGATAATCAAGTTTTATAGAAAAAGGATATATTACGTTCATACGGGTATCCCAGAGTTAACACAGTCTTCTCTACTGCACTCTTCTTCGTTTTTTTTTTAATATTCTTTTAATTTAGTTCAACTTTTTGTTTTTTGTTTTTTATTTTTAATTTTTTTATTTTGAAAGTAAATAAAATGTTGCTCATAACTAAAAAAATGGTAAGTAAATAGTTGCTATTCGAGTGCTCAAAAAAAAAAATGTAGCATGAAGTTTTTATAACAACATTTTATCAATTTTTTGTTTTATATTTTTTTTTTTTGTGATAAAAAAATGCAATTTTTTAAAAAAAACAACTTGTATAAAAAATGAAAAAAAAAATGAATCGATTTACTGATTATATTCACTTACCTTTAATAAAATTAAAATGTAATGTAAGGAGTGTTCAGAATTATCTGGCTATATTATGTCAATAATAATAATTGTTTTTTAAAAGAATTTTTGATAAAAAAAAGTATTTTTTTTTTTTTTTGGTTTTTTGTTATTTTGTTGATTTTTATAGACATGTTGACGCTATTTTTTTTTGGTTTTAAATGATTTTTGATTATGATGACGCAATGTTTTTGAATAAAAAATTTATAAAGATAATTAGATTTTAAATGACTGTCATAAAGATTTCTACATCTACCTAAAAAAAAAAAAACTTTTTTTCTAATATACCTATAGGCATGATAAAAGAATACCTAATCATATAGTTTAATTTCAAGTAAAAGTTACAACATAATATTTGTAATTTTCATCATACGTATTTTTTACGCGTAACGGTAACTAAATTATAGTTGTAAGTTAAGATTAATTACTATTAATTCAGAGCAAAATCTTCACTAATTATTAGTGGACGCTAAGTAAGGTGGTTCATTTTCATAACATTTATTTTACTATATGATTGTATATGAGATTATGAAAATAATAAGATTAATTAACCCTTTGTGTCCCAATTTTTTATTTCCATTAACTATATTATGTATTGTGTAGTAATGTGGTAAATGTGGAATATAGTTACTAGGAATTTAATAGAATCTCTGAAATGTCTAACTAGACTAAGCAATTGATATTTGCCTTTTCTCGCATAGATTTTGTGATACTAAAAGTAAATCATCTTGTAACAGACTTGCTCATGCGGTAACACTTTCTTAAGATCAATTTAAATTTGTTTAATGCAGTATTAATATAGCGATATTGGTGAGAGATGCTGACGACATCAGTTGGAAGAAATAAAAATGAATGAATAAAGTTTAATTAAATGTATGAACTGTAGAAGCAGAGCATATGCATGATATTTAATTTATTAAGGTGTATAAGAAAAACTGTCAAATTTTTCGAACAAAAAAAAATAAAATGTAGTTATATGCTAAGCTTTTTTTTATTTATTTATTTATTTTATTATTAGAGTGCAATTAAAGGATAATAAGGATGTACTGAGAATAATAAGAAAAGAAAAAAACAAAGAAGAATATATTATGTATAGTAATCCCAGAACTAAAAACTAGAAGACATGGAGTTAATTATCGTTTGGTAATGTAACCATAAAACTAAAATCCATTTAAGCCGCCATAATTTCCATTAAACTTATGTTAGAGGAACTTAAGTTATAACTCCATATATTTGGACTTGAGCGGGGTTTCAACTTAAGATCTTTTGCTTAAAAGACCGGTAATGTAGGCACTGCCCCATTGGCCTAAATTGTTTAATATCGAATTATTTCTCCACACTCCTCTACAAAAATCTAAAATCATCTTTCTTCAATTTATTGTACTTTTTAATCTTTTTTGTGTCAAGAACCTTTTTCTTATCTAAATCAAATTTTTCCATCAGATATTATAATATGTGGACGGTGTTGCAACACCAATCAAACAAAATGCCTCTATGGAAAATAATAATTTTTCGGGGTTTCGGTAGCCTAGTGGGTATAAAATACGCTGTGAAAACACCAGACACATTGTAAGAATAATTTGCTATTTTTAAATTTTGAGGGAAGTAAGATCTTGCTGCTTGCAGAATTACAGCATAAGTTGTAGCCACACTTGGAAAGGAAAGACTGAGTAATTTTCTTGAATCAAAAAAAAATATTAAATGCATTTTTGAAGGTTTAGGCATCAAACTTTTTGATAAATATAGAAGCGAAAGAAAAAAATGAGTATTACCAATTTCTTAACTAGAATCTTGTAGGATTGTCTAAACATTTTTTATTTTTTGTTATAAACAAAAATAAATTTTTAATTCAAATTAATAAAAAAAAAAACTTTTCCAAAGAACTTTTCAATATCCTTTGATATTTTCATATCATCTTCGATTCTTAATAAAATTTTTGAATAATTTCAACAGAAGTAACAATGAAATTATAATATTAAATAGATATCGATATTTACTACTTTATATCTTTATTGTATTATCAATTCCTGTTTTTGACGTTTCTTTTACTATATTAAAAAATCAAAAGAAAAACTTTTTTGTTTCATCATCAATTATTTAAAAAAAAAATTCCTTACGATAAGTTTTATTCACTTAAATAAATGATGAAATTTGCATTTATTTGATTCAAATGATTATAATATATGCAAATTAACCAAAGAATTTTAATTGCATCATTAGTTTTTAAGGAATTTATGATTAAAGTGCAATTAAAATGAGGTAAGTGATGAAGCAAAGCAAAGAATCAGATTTCAATTTCTTTTTATTAATATTTAAAATATTTTTAAATTAAAAAAAATTATAAGAAATTATTGTTAAATCAGAATTTTTGTATATATAGATATATACATAATATAATAGATTGTATATGTATCTTTTATCTTACAAAAACTTCTACACCGTTTAGAAGAGGTCCATTGATAGGTTTTTAAAAAAAATGAATGAATTAGAACAACCCTTTTTAATGTGGTACCACCCATTAAGGAGCTACAGCTCGTCAAAGTTGAAAAAACTCTTATTTTTAAATTTATATATTTCTCGTTCTGCGTAACATTTTTTTATACCATACCATAGGCTAAACCTTAGAACATTCTTTGAGCTTTAGAAATCAATATCAAAATTGTACAATATTTTAATATTTAGTTGATGAAAGGAGAGAACAATTATGCTTTCTTCATATATTCGGTAGATACACTTCATTTTTCGGTGCGAATCTTTAAATTTTGAGGAAAGTAAGATCTTGCTGCTTGCAGAATTACAGCATAAGATACCTTAGAGAAAACTTTTTTGATATCTCTTCAACTGACCCTGTTTAAGAACTCCCTGTTTAAACTCCCCCTGTTTAAGAGCTATCAAGGGTCAAAAATTAAAAATTTTCTATTTTTAGACATCGTAACTTAGGCGTCCGTACAATTTTTTTCAAAGACGCTACGTTGACGCAAAGTTGCGGTTGATGTTAAGTGTTAACATCTTTTCTTAATTATATAGGATGTCTTTCAAATTGAAGAAATTTTCTTTTGATTTTTCATAATTTACTAAATTGTTAAATTTCTAAATTGTTTTTATTATTGTCTTTTCGAAAATGGGCGCCTTTGGATTTACATACGTGCCTTGTTAAAAATCTTCTCTAATAAATAAATTAATCAAATGTTCATTTTTTAAATTAATGTTTTCGGCTTTAAGTAAATCTAACAAAAAAAAAATATATTCTCATTCTTCCAGAATAAACAAAATAATGCTAAGAGATCCTAAAATATATTATGTAAATTTGATTGACATAAAATATAATTTCATAGAAATTTATTTTAATAAAAAAAATTCTTTTGTTAAAATCTAATATTAAAGTTAACGTCGTCAGGGTTTATTGAACTCATGTTTTTTTGCTTTTGGAAATTTACTAGATTTTTTATTTGTTTCTAGATTGTGTTAGAAATACAATTTTTTATAATGTGAGCTGAGACATTCTGAGGTTTTTTGTATTAACATTTCGAGATTTTACTTAATGTTAGAAAATCTTTTTAAAATGGACAAAAAGGAGCTTCCAAATGGGTTTTTTTTTTTTACAGATTAAAGTTTACCAATAACTCTTAAGATTCATATGTACTGTAACAGAGGATTGAAATGTAAAAAAAAGAAAAGGATTTGAATTAGTCCTTTTATATTACATACAAAATGAGTAATGGAAAATGACTACCAATTATGGGACAATAAATCATGATGGCAAAGTTATTTCTTTTTTGTTTACAAGACACTCTTGGAAAAAGTTTTGGAAATTTTGACAAAATTAACTTTGGTTTATTAAAGTTCGTAACGTAAGGTAAGGTGAGGTATGTTTAAGGTAACTTCTCCTAGAATATTACTTTATATAATAGATTCAACAATCCTTTTCTTTTTGATTTATTTTGTTGTGAATCATTAGGATATCATTCTCTTTGTAGTATTTTTGGTTCAGTTCTCATCATATCTCAGTTTTAGAATCAGACCTAGTTTTAATCAAATAAAGCCTATGTTACACGAAAACCTTAAAAGAAATAAATCACTTGGTTACGGGTATTTTTTGAAATTGTATACTAAATATATCAACGTACGAAATAATAAGTCATTTAGAAGAATAACTTCATTCATTAGAGTTGACCAATCAAAATTTGAACTTTTATTAATTTTATAACGGTAAAAATATTTTTATTAAAATATTATAACTTATAAATATAACAAAAACCAAAAACCAAAAAAAAAATTGCCTTGAAGCATTGATCATTAAGTCAAATTCAGGCATTATGAATTTTTTTCTACTTATACAATAAAAAAAAATGATTTTTATTGAATATTTTTATTTAAATATATAAAACAAAGATGACTACAAGGATGAAAACAAAATCCAAAAAAAAAAAAAAACAAAACAAAAATATTAAACAAAAAAAAACAAGAATAATTTAATAAAATAAAGAAAAGCCCCCCTATTGAGCTTGAAAGGACAATAATAAAACGATATAGGTTTTAAATAGGATTAAGGTCACTGGCCAACTTAAAATGAAATTTATTATAAATAATAATAAATTTAGTACTATTGTATATACATAATACATGAGAATTTAAGTATACCAGTACTTTTGTTATTGATGTTATTGTACAAAAAAAAAAAATTAACTTGTTTAATTTTTTTTTTTTTTTGGCAATACATTTAAAAAACAATATAAATATAACGGTAAAGGATATTGAAATATTATTTTTTAAGAGTATAAAAAGAATGTAAATCGGAAAGAGGAATGAACATATAATTGTTTATAAAAAATTTATCGATTTAAGTGATTTTTTTTTTGTTTCTTCTTTTGTCCTTTTTTCATATCCTTTTTCTTTCTTTTTATAATTCAGACAAAGTTCTTTTAAAGGACAAATTTTTATATTTTTGTTTTATTGTTTTACTTGAACAGTAAGTTCAAGTGAAAAAAGGATGTAAATGGATTTTATTTATATGTATATATGTATATTATTATGTTTTTTTTTTAGTACTTTTGGTTCTTTTTTTTTTCTCTTTCTTCAGAAATTACTAAAAAAAACAACAAAATGAATGGAAAAATTATAGAGACAGGAAATTAATAAAAAAAAAAAAAAGTGTGGATAGACAATCATTTTTGGGATAATATTTTTAATTTTTTTTTTAAATTCTAGGATTGAATTATTTCCAAATAAATTTTTTACGTTATTTTACACTATTAGAAAATATAATATGAGCGGCAATGATTTATTTTTTAATTTATAATAATTTAATTTATTAGAAAAATATTAATTTAAAAAAAAATAAAACAGTGTTTTGGCAACACTTTTATTTAAAATATGTCTTACGATTCGATTCATTTAATTTCCCAATATCTCTAAAAAGACTGTTAAAGCTGTTGTTCTCATTTTCCTTAATTCATTGTGGACACTATTTAATCAATCTAATTTTATTTAACTCTAGCTGCAAAATGAATACTGAATGTTCTAATTAGCTTTTTAAAGATAATACTGAGATACTAAGTAGGTATTTGGAACCCAAAATCTTAATTCCGATTTTTTAGGTTTTGGTTAAAATATGATGTAGAATTAAAAAAACGTTACTCATATTTAGTTACTTATAACTTCCTCTATAATTTCTATAAAAAAATATAGGTTCTGCAACTGTTAATATTACAGTGTTACAAGATAGTATCATTTTGTATATTTGGTGCATTTCTAATATTTTTTATACATTGTTATATATACGATATAACATATATACAAATACGATATATACGAAGATTTAAGAAAAAGAAAGAAATTTTTGGAATTTTAAATGTGAATAATGGAAAATTGGAGTTTAATTGTTTTCTTTATAAAAAAAAAAATTGGAACCACTCATGGAACCAAACCAAACCGAATTTATAAAAAATCAAAATTATAAAAAAAACAAAAATCATTAAAAACTAAAATTGGGACCAAAATTATATAGTATAAATATCGTATAGTTTATTGTCGAAATATTTAAATATGTTCATATCTTAATCTAATTATTTTACAGAATTTTTAATTTACAAATTTTTACAACTGAGAATTTTTTTTCTATTCTTATATTACATTCTAAATTCTAAAGGAAAATGACAAAAACCTTATTAAACTTATGGATATAAAACTTTTAATTACTTAAATCTAAATTAGGCTACTTAGTCCGTTTCCGAAACTATTGCACTTCGCACTAAAAACTAGCTAATCACACTAAATTTACTCCGAAAAACTCCGAATAGTGTGAAGTGTTATCCGGAAAATTTTAAAACATATTGTTGTCATAACTTCATAATGATAATTGACATATTCAAATATAAAACGCATCCAATATTGCCATAATCATCATAAATGTAGCTGGATAATGCTAAAATAAAGTACATTTTTGGCGTTGTCAAAATAAATTTTGACACAAAAATGCTATAAAAATATGCATTCTGGCAATACTTCTTCTACTCCTAAAAATTTATTAACTGTCATAAATTTTAATCTGCAAAATACTAAAGTGGGGAAAATAGTGTGATAAACTGGGGAAAATAGTGCGTAGTGCTAGTGCCGAAGTGCTAGTGCGATACTTTCGGAAACGGCCTTAGACCTAGATTAATTTGAATAAAATAAATTTTTAATTAGTGTATTATTTAAAAATTATGCATTGTACTAAACTTGAATTTACTGTTAAACTTTTCAACTTTATTTTTAATCATATCGTAAAATAAATCTTCAGAATTGTAAATCTTCTTCAGAAATTTATTTTGCGAGATTTGTAATTTGCTTGTATGCGATTTAGCGTAATCTGCCCAGATTGGACAGCCACAAAATAAGATTGGTTTGGTAATAACGGTTTTTATTATTAGCAACTTATTATCAACTGACAAAAATGAATTTCTATTCAGAAATGGGTAAAGTGCTTTAACACATCTACTCGTTTTATTTACTGATTATATAACCCAAAATCTTAATTCCGATTTCTTAGATTTTGGTTAAAACGCGATGTATGATATAACAAAATATAGAGAAGAAAAAACTATAGATAGAATAAAGTGTTCTCTGCAACCGTTAATATTGCAGTGTTACAGGATAGTATCATTTTGTATATTTGGTGTATTTCTGATATTTTTTACACAATAAATATAAAAAAAGATTAAAAAAAAGGAAGATAGAAATTTTTGGAATTTTAAATTATGAATAATGGAAAATTGAAGTGTGTTTTCCTTATACAACCAAAAACAAAAAATTTTGTACTACTCGTGGAACCAAACCAAACTGAATTTATAAAAAACCAAAATTATAAAAAACAAAAATCATTAAAAACAAAAAATTGGGATCAAAATTATAGAAAAAAAAACTTTAAAAAGGTAAATAAGAAAGTTTTGAAAATTTATTTTTAATTGAATTAACTCTTTAACTTTATTTGTACCCAATAATTTGATCCTAGTAATTTAATAAATTTAAAAGGTTACTTATGTAGATGTCAACAAAAAAAAAAAAAAATTAAATAAGGTTATAATATTATAATTAAGATTTTATCTTAATTTTCTATCGGTTTGGTATTCATTAACATTGTAATAATATGATTGGGTGATTGTAATTATAAGTAAATGTTAAATGAAGGTGGCAAGAATATAAGATTTTAATTATAGAAATTAACCTTTAAAGCAAATAAAGTTCTAAGAGTTTCTTTGTAATAAATTTATTGTAAAGTTTGAAAATACCACCATAAACCGAAAAAGTTTCCCTTTCATTCATCTTCACTAGGTAGTTCTGATGTAGTGATTATCCCATTAACAACGGCAACGGAACAAAGTGAATGTATAGTGAGGAAAAATGTTATACGCTAAAGGAGTCTTAGATTTTTTAATGTTTTTTAAGGATTTGAGGATTATATCACTTTCCGTTGACGTTGATGGAATAGAATTTATTTTTTTCTAAGTTTTTATTTAGTTTCATAACTAAAGCAGTAATAGTTTTAACTCCTAATATAGGTGGGCTTGATCTATTAATCAAAGTAAAATGAAATATAGAGCCGTAAGTTGAAGTATATATAGTACTTAATAATAAGTAACAATTTTTAATTATATAATGATAACCTATCTATGTGCAGTTTTTTTTTTTTTGGATTTTTAAAGAGATCGTGTTATATGCCGCTTCTTCATTTGTCTGCAGTTTCATTTGACTGATTTTTTGTAAGTTGCCTGTATCATCATTTGACTTTATTTCATTTTTCTGTATTTCCTTTTGACTGAATTTATTTGAACTGCCCACTTTAAACCATTCATTTGACTGTATAGTTAATATAATTGGAGTTCATTTCATTTCATAATTGGTTATAAATTCAGAGTTACACCTTCTTCGGAAAAATATGTACAGCTAAATGAAATACAGTTAAATGTGCTAAATGTGTACAGTATAGAAATGAAATTCAGTCAAATTATAGTACAGGTATTTTAAAGTACAGATAAATGGAAATATATGCAAAGTGATAACTGCAGTTAAGTGTCATCTAGTTAAATGAAATACAGGCTTTTGATATTAACCCTTTTTAAATTTTTGGAAATAATATCAATACCCACTATATATATAACATTTAAAATCTTGTGCAGGTGTCATCAGTTATCCAAAAATTTCCTGGATGTAATTATTACTTTTGATAATATTATTTTTAATCAAAAAAATCCGTTATTTTCTTTGAACCTTTTTTTTTTTTATAAAAAAAAGCTAAATTTTCCAGTTTAAATAATTTTATAGCTTTAATTTACTTTGATTTATTATTTTTTTATCATTCCATTTCATTTATTTACAACATACCTATCTGTTGTATCTACTTTTATTATTTGTTGTATTTATTATACATATATTCTATATCTATTGTTCTACTTTAAAAAATCTAATAAAGAAAATTCTTATCAATGAAAGATCGATTTTTTTGTTTCTTTTTTTTTTTTTTTTTATGTAATCAATAAATAGACAAAAGGTGAATAGAACATAGATATACCTTGTAATTATTGTTATAATTTCATAAGAATGATAAGTAGACAAAAACGAAATCATATATGATGTAACTATAATTAACCTCTATTTATAGCATTCTTTTGATAAAAACTACATTCTATCTACACAATCTAAATGAATCATATTTATTTGAAAAAAAAAAAAAAAAACAAGAACTAATACCTCATAAATATCTCATAACACACTAGTTTTTATGTTTAAGAGCACGATCTATCTTTTAAATATGCATTCATATATTCTATCTATCGAATATACACTCAAGAAGATAACTGTAATTTCTAAGAATTCTTTAGATACATACATACATATTTTTTTTTTTTATGTTTTTTACTCTTTAAATTTTTTTTCTTTTTAAATGTTAAAAATTTTGTGTTAATAGGTATTTTATCAAAACACGTTCCAATTCAATCCAAAATTTGATTTTCTTTCATTTATTTTTGAGTGAAATGCAATAAAAAAAAAAAATGAAAAAAACCACACTTTTAAAATAAATTATGTTATATTGATCAATATCATTCACTTCACCATTAATGATTATTATATATTATGATTTTTGACAATAAGTCACTGATCTGTAAACTTTGGAAAAAAAAAAAAAAAAACTACACTTTGCTGTTTTGAAAACTGTCTGACAACTTTGTAAAACCAGAAAATGTTCATTAATGTGTGAAAATTGATTAAAAAGAAGAAAAGAAATGGTGTTATGTGATGTAATGAGTTTATAACTTGAGGCTAAATAAAATAAAATTCATTTAAAATGATTATAACAGATTATAGCTGTCAAATTAGCGTGAATTTGGAAAATAAAAAATTCTGATACAATTAAAAGTGAATGTATGTGTATACGTATATATTTAAGCGGATTTATTATAAATATATATGCATTCAATATAATATTGAAATTGCAGTGAAAATTACTTAAGATTAAAATAACTTTTGATCTTTTTTGTATAAATTGTTAAAATTGTGTGATAGTAGTTTAGAGATAGTACTGTACCGGTTTTAAATAAATTCATCTAATTTTGTTAATTTTCCAATCTTTTAAATTCAATTTTTTATTTTTATTTTTAGATTTCAACATATTGATCATGAACATATTGACCTACCAAACTGTTAACTTTATCAACCTAGTGATTTCTGCAGCAACTATTTCTAGATTTGGGTTACAAAAGGAATTTTGATTTAGTCATAACAAGCGTCTACCTCTTGCTTTTTTAGACCAGATACGATTTACTTCAATATTTTAATAATATTTTTTGGGTGGCTTCTCACAAGAAAATTTGGAATGGTGATTTTTTTCCAAATAAATGATGGCAAACGTTTCTTAATATGTTACTTAACAGTATTAGTCTGATTGGAAATTAATGTTTTACCTATTCTATGTAAATATAACTAGCAAACCAGTAGTCTGCGAAGCTTCAATTAATGAAGTATAAAAAAAATTGCAATTTTTGAAAAAAAATATATGTACAATATGGCAAGTAATATCTGCATTTCTCTGCCACATAAATGTGGAAAGGAAATTAAACAGCCTTTCCTGTTCAGACGTAGCTGTAAATGTCGTAAGAGAGAATAACTCTTACGACGTTTGTGGAATTCAAGCCCACACTCTCTCGGTATTTATAGCATATTTTATACACTCTTATCCACTAGGCCACCAAGTCCCTTTTATTTCTGAAATGTAAACAGTGAAGGCGATTTTGAATGTATTAAGTAAGGAGCAAAAACTTTTAGGGAAAGGTGAAACAAATATTATCTCCTTCTTGACCAAAAAATAAATTAAAAAAACTTTGGGATTTGGTAACTTTGTTTAGGTATTATAGTACTATAATTTTAGTAATAACCGAATAATTTGGTGAAATTACTTTAGTTTGAGAACAATAGACTCATAATATTTGTAAAACTATACTAGATTGATACTATACAAGAAACGATAGGCATTTGGTTTACATAGTTTTTTTTAAGTTATTATCTAATATTTCGATAGATCTCATTGTTAATATGTACGACATATCTATGAGATCTCAATATTAGTACAATAAAATTCTTAATCAATACCATAAAAATCCTTCAACCAATAACTTCTCTTAATTTATTTACAGAATTTTTTAATTTTTTTTTGTTACTCAAACTAATTTTTCATTATCATAACCCTACATTTTTTGTATTAAAGATCATTGAACGTATCATATTCATAACATATCACAGATACTTATAATAGTGTATCATTATTAAATTAAAAAAAATAGTGTATTTTTATTTTTGTTTCCTTATTTCATGTAAAATTTCACACTTCAACAGTCATTCAAGTTCAGATAAAATGATATAATTACCAACAACAAGGTGATGTAAGTCTCAATGTTAGGAAAAGAGAAAAAAATGAGGATTCACGTGTTTCATATAATTCTCATTCGTAAATTTATTCACTCATTTGACTTATTGTTTACTGATGATTTACATTGATCTGCTTGAATTCATGTTCGTGTAAATGGGAATTTTACATGATATTGAAATTATCTGAAAACAAAAAAAAAAAAATTTTTATTTCCGACATTATAATAAAAACAATATGAAGAATGTTTTAAATAATTTTTTTCTTCCTTCTGTTCAAATTAATGTTTTAGTTTTTTTTTTTTTTTAAATTCAGTTAGTTTTTAATCACGACTTTATGAAACAATCGTGTAGGTATTGAAATTTCTTTCCGAAGTTTTTTTTTTTTTTCATTTTTGAGCTAAAAATAAAATATTTTTTATTGGAACTTAATTCCAAATGGCAGACGACGTACACTAAATTAAAATATTTCCAATTTTTTTATTTTATTTTCTTTCATTTTTAAATTTTCAAATGAACTCATAAATTCGAAGGAAAATTAAGTTCAATTAACTTTCATAAATTTTATAGTGGGATCAAAATAACAATATTGTAAAATGGAAATTGTTCTGATCAACTATAGGATACTGATCATTAAAATAAAAAACGATCTTCATTATATAAATTTTCTTTAATTATTCAAATTAAAGCAATTATTCAAATTGTATTTTTAATATATATATTTTTGCTTTCCCTCTTCAAAGCCGTTAGTTACTTACCAAAATCTGCTTCTGCAAATGAAAATGCTGCAGAAATATTTACAAACATAGAATTTTTATTTTCAAGAACTAAAAATATATTAGTTTGCGACTTCAATTACTAAACTTTTTTTAATTCATTTATATTTTAGTATTTTCATACATTATGTGAGTTATAAATGCGAATTAAAAATGATTTGTTTAGATTTTAATATTTAACTACTTTATGTACCTAATATACAATTTGATTTTATTGAATACATATATTATACATTATAATACGATCTAAACAGGTTCTATCAGGTAAGAAAAGTTATTTGCCATTCAAATATACAGACTGTATTGGTGTGCGTTAAAACACAAAGCTTTTTTGTGCAATGATATTTTTCTTCCACATATACCAAACAAGACCCTTCATCAATTTTTTTCTTTGGAGAATAAATCAAAAGATTTAGTATTTTTATGTAAAATAACTTCCTCACTTTAAAATGACAGTGACTCATGAATTTTTGTCTATTCGAGTTATAAATTATCTCGTTAATTATTCAAAGTCCATATACTTACTTAATAAAATGTTTCCATGTGTGTGTTTGCGTTTCATGTAAAGTACTAAATCTCAGTTCAAAGAAAGAATATTTTTAAATTAAAATTATAAATCAAATCGTTGGAAATCTTCTAAAGATATCAAGAATACCCCCTTGGTAGTATCAAAAACTTACTGACTAAAACCACCTACCCTTTTATGGAATAAAATAAAATAGAAAACTCCTAACTGCCAAATAATATAAAAGTATAGGACGAGAATGCGGAAATTTTGAATTGGGGAATGGAATGGAACTGTTACACCTATTATTATTATGAGTTTGATATCAGTAATGAAACCATCAACAGCTACAACATGCTA
This sequence comes from Poecilobothrus nobilitatus, assembly GCA_947095535.1. NCBI lineage: Eukaryota > Metazoa > Arthropoda > Insecta > Diptera > Dolichopodidae > Poecilobothrus > Poecilobothrus nobilitatus. The sequence goes on from OX352774.1 coordinate 34,015,351, forward strand.
TAGTATATAACCCCTTCCTGTATGAGGCAATAATTGAAGACAAGTGACTTCACTGTAGCTGCCACTATTATTTATATTAGTATTAATTATTTTTATTATTACTATACGAATAATAATGAAAGCTTCGAATTTCTTTATGCAGTTAACAATCACTTAAAGATTATTTTTAATTCCAATGCTCTAATACGTTAATGGAAAATATCAACATATTAAATCTTGGACAAACTCCTTTAAAAAAAAAATAAAGAAAATTTATAGCAATCAATACAACATCATAAATCTAAAATTGTTTTCTATAATTTTCTTTTAATTTATTTTTTTATTGAATGCGACAGATTCAAAATACCCGCCATTTATTATTATGTTAAAATGTTATTCACACAGTATTGACATTTATTTGAATATATGTATACTTATATTCAGTTAAATAGTGTTGATTGTGGTGAATGTACGCGGTATTTTTTTACTTTGTGATGAATTAAATATTTTTTTTTTGTTATTGATGCAACAATTATTTTATTAATGATATTATAGTACTGATGGGCTAGTTTGAATACAAATGTGAAAGAAGACGAGAATGTTTTTTTTTTTTTTTTTTTTATACATATTTAATTTCAACTTGAAATTTAATCAAAACTCATTACATTCAATTACCAGTAAAATTTACAATTTTTTAATGAATATGTATGAGGCAATCGATAAGCAATATTAAGCATTTCAATTAAATGAATGTTTAAAGCATCTTATAATAAGTACCTATTTATTTAATTAAAAAGTTTTAGTATAAAGTTAAAAATTGTTTTGAAAAAACAAACAATTTATATTTTAGTGCTCTTTATTAAAAATATTTCTTTCAAATGTCGCCTGACATGTTAAATCTTTGAGGTTTAGACGATTTGGTATAGTTGGTAGAAGACATGTTTGAAGCAACATTTTAACTCATCGATTCAATTTATTTTAACTAAACACATATGTATGTACAAACATAGTTTATTTTTCAAGGGTCTGTAAAAAATATCGAAATTCCAGAAGAATTGGAAGGCGTTCTTCTAGATAATGTTGAAGATTAACTAAATAAAACTAACGAAATTTTAGAAGCGGATCTTCCATACAATTAGACAGTTTGATTTTAAGGATAATGGGATGAGAACTGGAGGTTGTGAAGGGGCGGTATCAGAAATTTCCGATTATAGAGGAAGGGCGAAGAAATTACTAAAAAAAAAATAAGAAAAGTATAAAGTTTAAGAACAATTCGACCTTTATAATTATCATTACTCAAATCATTGAAGAAAATCTATAATTTAAAGTATTACAAACTTAAATTAAAAATAGAAAATCTTATTACTTTAATTATAATTTTATGCCATATTCCAATATAACATATTGGAATACGACAATTAATCGTATTTAATATAAAATTAAATAATAAAATTTTGTGCGAAATATTACATTCACTAAAAATCAATTGAAATATAAGAATACTAAACAAATGCGTGAATGAAAATGTTTATCATTAAAAAAAATAATAATAATAATAATAATGAATAAGACAAAAACAATGAAATCATACAATAGATTTAATGAGAGAAATTTTAAAATCGATTATTTAGTTAATGATTGTTTTGTTTTGTTTATTAAATTAATGATTTGGTATACAGAGTTATTTTAAATTCAAAATTATTACAATATGGTGAATAAATACAATATACATATGTAACAACTGTTCTACAATAATAATTTTTCAAAAATTTTGGTTCTATGTACCCCGCAGACTTTGTACTTTCTTGTAATGGAGAATTAGTACTGCGATGTATATAAATTATAGATTGATTGTTCCCTTATTTTCGATGTCACTTTTGTGCTTTTAAGTGTTTAAACGTATTTGTAAATGTGGTATAGTAGCGTCCCTATTATAGCCTCTAGCATATTAGCTTCCCTAGTATAGTCCGCAGTTAGAAGTGCTGAAAATTTCAATGTCTTATAGAAAAATAATGCAAACTATAGTATATATATGACAGTATATATATGATAATATTAAAATGTCCCAATACGACTAAATGTCATAAATGTCACTTTCTCAAAACTTGAAGTTTCTCAATATTTGTTTTGACAACTTGACCACAATCAACACTATCTAACTGAATATAAGTATACATATATTCAAATAAATGTCAATACTGTGTGAATAACATTTTAACATAATTATAAATTGCGGATATTTTGAATCTGTCACTTTTTCAAAACTTGAAGTTTCTCAATATTTGTTTTGACAACTTGATTGTCTTCAATGTCATGATAGTAACTCACCACTTACACGTCAGTCGTCACAGATAGTTTGCAGTCTAGTTTTTCTTTCTACTTTCTTGTTACCGTACTACTCTCAAATCGAGGTGCAGTGTTAGAATTAAAATTTTTCAAATTCCACAATATTCATATTTATTCAATCAAGTGGTCAAAACTCAAAATCAACTTGATAATTCGTAATTTAGATGATTTTTATAAATTTAAATCTACATAGTTTAATAATTTAGAACTACATTGTATTAAATTTATATGATTTTATTTATAATTTTTGCAAAAATTGTATATTTGTTTTTGATGTTTGCACTGAAACTGCAGCATAATATAAATTATATTTGATTGTTTGCATTTACAAAATAAACACTTGAATTTTCATTCAAACAAAATGTGTATAAAAAAAAAGTGATTAGAGTTTTAATGTAAACCAGAACATACTACCTACTGGTTTTATTTTGTATTTAGTATATACTAGAGAGAGAGCAGTATTATATTGTGGGGTCGGGGTGAGGATGCACAACACATAATTTTCATTCAACTGAAGAAAGAAAACGTAAAACTGATTAAAAAAATTATAAAAATGTGTTCTCCAGATGGTGTTTATTTTGATTAAATAAATATATGTATGTATGTATAGGAAAAGAGACAACAAGCAAAAAGAAAATAACTAACAACAACAAAATATTTTTTAGTCTTTTAGAAAAACTGTGTAGAGCAGGAACAGTTTATTCATAAATATAATTCTTGAGGTTTTGATTTGCATTTAACAAAAGAAGTTTGTAAAAAAAAAAAACCAAAAAAAAAATAATGAAGATTTTTGCGGTACGGTAACGGAATCGTTTATACATTTTATGATGAAATTAGCCATATTTTCTTCTTTACTGTTGTTGTTATTTTGTATTATTGTTTTGTTTAGGTTTCTGGTTATAATTTTATGAGCCCAAAACAACACCGACAAAATTAAAAAAAAAAAAAAACAAACAAAAATATCAAAAAAAAAAGGAAAAATAAAAAATAGAATTCAATAGAATTAATGAACATTTTCTATATAGGTCGGATTATGTGTCCCTTGTCATAGTGCAGTCATCGGTTTATGTTCTGGTTTGTGTTGTTGTTGCTATTATTAATGTCGTCGGTGGATAATTATTATTGAAGCAATGTTTTTTTTATTTTTCAGTTTGTGATGAACCGATTAAAAATAAAATAACAAAAAAAAAAAAATTAAAATAAAATATTAAGAAAAATAGAAAAAATGACAACTAAAGCAAAATTTTGCTACATTATCGTTATGTACGAGTATATTAAATTTAATAAACGTTAAAACTCTAAAAGAGTGTATAGTTTCATAATTTCTATTGAATGATTTCAGTGTGTACTTTAGAGATTTGCCACTCTGATTTATATTTTCTATTTTATACATAGTTTGTATTTTGTCTTAGATTTAAATCTAAAAAATGTTCTATTTTTTTTTATTTAAAATTTAATAGGAAAAAATTATGTTTTTAGGACTGTAAAATATGTACATAATCAACAGTTCTTCATTGTTTTGTTTTGTATTATGTTGTTTTTTGTTTTATGTTTTATGTTTTTTTTTTTTTTTTTTTTTTAAATCTGCTAAATATTTAATGCATATTAATTAGAAATATATTTTAGTATTTAAGTTTAGGAATTTTGATGAAAATGTGGTGTGTGTTGACTGTGTTGGTTATTTTCTATTTGGATCAAGTGGATTTTCTGGAAAAAAAAAAGATAATAATAATAAGAAAAATATTTTTGTTTTATAGTTTGTTTGATTTTTTGATTAATTATTACATTAAATAAAATATAGGACGTAGACTTAAGTTGTTTTGTTTGATATGCTGAATTTTAAATATGTATGTATGTATGTATGTATTTAGTACCTATGAAATTTCTTTTAAAAATATAATTTTTTATTTAGAATTTTTGAGGTTGACTGTTCTGTTTGTTTGTTGGCTAATATATTGTTTGTTGGGAAATGAAAGCTTTTATGTTTTGTTTTTTTTTTCGTTGTTTTGGGTCTTTGTTATTTGTTTTGTTTTTTTTTTTTTTTTTAAAAGTTTATGGAATTTATATTTTGTAAATAGACGTTTTTTTTTATTTTTTTAACTTTACTTTGTTCACTAATTAATATTTCATTTTATGTTTAAATATTTGAATTTTACTTACATAGGTATTTTTGTTTGTTTAATTTTTGTTCAAAGAATTAGGTGATTATTGGGTGATGTGTTCTTTAGATATTTGCCGCAAATTTGTTTTTTGCTTTTTTTTTTGGGTTTTTTGAATTATTGATTTTTTTATTTTGAGTAGGTACGTAATCTAATAATGATCTAATTTGTTTAACAGGAAAATAAATTTTGCAAATTGTCTTTAATCGATTTATTACTGTACTAATTAGCGAAAGAAAAACAAAAAAATTAAAGATTCTAAATATTAAATTTTAAAATAACCTAAGAAACCTAACCTAATCTAATATACATAGGTAGGTACCTACATATGTGTTTTAAGAATTCTAATATAATCTTAATATTAAGTCTTGCATGTAAAACCAAATATTTTTAAAGATGGCCATTTTGAAAAGACAATAAAAATATTTTAGAATTATGAATAGGTATCTACACGTACTTTTTCATCAAAATTTGTATAAAATTTGTGAATTACTTTATATTAAATGGTCCTTCGATCTAATTCCTTATAAAATTATTTTTAAAAAGCATAAGATTAGGTATATGGTTTTGAAATCATATGTTGAATGGTTATCGTATTAATTATTATCTGTGATATAGGTTAGGTAGGTATATATAAAGTCCTTTTTAGATCTATCATTTCTATGACTTACAATATGTTGAAGTCATTTAGGTTCTTTAATTTTTTGTAATGTTGACCTGTAACAGTCCCCTATGTCTTAATGATATAGATATGTATCTAATGATATAGTTTTGTTGATGATAACAAAATCTACAGCTACGCTATAATTTCTACTTCTGATTTTGAACTAATGCAACATTATTTTAAACATTTTGGTTCATGGTGTAGGATCAATAATCTATAATAAAAATTGTTTTTAAATCACTACATATAAAAAACAGATCTATATAGGTATGTTACTTCTTAAGGCATATTGAACATTAGTATTAATATTCAGTAGTTAAATAAGTTTTCCGAATGCAATTTTAAAATGCTGATGGCTTAAATTTGTTAATATATTTAATGAATTATTTTTTAAAAGAATGAAATTATTGTTTTAAAGAACGAAAAGCATAAATGTTCTAAATAGATATAGTTGAAATTCTTGGGTTGGTAATTCTTAATTAGGCAAGTTTTTAGACGCATCTACAATAGAAAACAAGTTCTTCGTGCACCTTCAATATCTTGTCTCTTAACCAGTTCGCTCTGAGTTAAAGCAGATAATCTAAACAACCATATGGGATGGTATATACCAAGTTCACTATTAATATGTAAGAATAGAGTTAAGAAACTAAATACATAGATCTCATTTAAAACTTATTTATATTCTTAGACTTTAAAATGAAGCATTTATTTATAAGTTTTAATAAACCATTGCTCATGATCAGGATAAATGTTTTTTATTGTTTTTCCTTCAATTGTTGTTATTCGAAACATGAAATTGGTTTATAAAAAATATAGTTTTCAAAATTATTTATCATGGAAGGTTTATTTTATATTAAAAATTGTTATGTAATTATTCTACTTTGTACCTTCATCAGCAATCAAATATTGTAACTTTTGTACTCAAGTGTTCTGAATTTTGCTTCATCTAAAAAAAAATTTCACAGCAATTAATATTTTAAATAAAACTTTAACTTTTCGATTTTAAATAATATCACGGATATTTAAATTTCAAATTGATTTATTCAATTCTATAATACCTACCGAATTTTAAATTCGATATGCATTGAGAACATTAAAATTAAAACTTAGAACATGTAATAAAATTTAATTACATTTATTCTCCCCTCCGGTTTTTGTTTCTTGCAAAACTACTTTCTATATACCTTCAATAAGAGACCTTGTTGTTGATTGTACCCGAAATAAATATAAAATTTTATAGTTTTTGAAAAAATTTCACACATTATTGAGCATTTAATTAGTTATGTCTTTTTATTTAAAGAAAAAAAAATTGTCCTTTAATATTACGTGTATTTTTAAAAAAGATCAAAACTGAGCACCGCCATACAGTACTTTTTGTCGGAAAATTTGAGAATAAAAACACCAAAAATACAGAAAACACAAAAAAAACAACAGAAAATCAACTTAGAATATAAGTAGGTATGTATGGTAATAAAATGTTTCACAATACAATTGTTTTTTTATTTATTTTATTTGTTTGTTCCCAACATTTCATTATTTGACTTATGTGTTTCATATGTTTGTGTCACTTAAATTGAAATACTCTCACTCTGCTGTTATAATTGTACGCGTTGTACCTGTAAGTACAAAGGAATAATACTTTGAACCAAATATAATGATTTTTGAATTGATATAACTAATAAAATAATCAGTACTTAGAACAGGGAGCGGCTATTTTTTGTATAGGACGGCAAATGCAATGCAAAAAGGGGAAATTAAAAAAAAATGAAGCCCAAAATAGATTTAAAGTTCATATTATTTTTAAAATTGGAAATAAAATTTGAAATAAAATAGAAATATACGTTCTTATATTAAAGTCAGTAGGTAAATAGAGAGAGAGGGAGAGAGAAAGACAGAGGCGAAAAAGTAAAGGAATTAACCTTATAAAATCAACATTTAACCTTCTGATACGTCACATACCAAACCAGCAAATGTGTAAATTTCTTTTAATGGGTTTTCTTTACTTTTTAAATTCCTGAGGTGTTTCTTTTTTTTCTTTTTTTTCCATTTTATTTTCAAAGTTTTTCCTTAATTTATGTTTGTTTTAGTTTTATCTTATTATATGTATGTATATAAGTTACATATAAGATATTTGAAATCTAATATTGAATACATGATAAGTATTCATAGACTATTATAGTGAATACTGTAGAAATGTCATTAGACTGGAAAATTCTCTGTTCAATTACCTCACTTGAAACAGTTTAAACCGTTTAACAAAAGTATATTTTAGTCAAGAATAGAAGGTAATTTAATATCATTTTGTGTAAAATTCTATAACCTTTAGTCTAGCACACCTCTTTTCCATTGGTTTGTATTGGTTTTTAATAAAGAAAAATTTGAGTATGATTTCATTTCACGAGAACAAATTTTTCATACGTCGTTTGATGTGTTGCGGTAAAAATTAGTAATTTGGTTTTTATGTATAATTACCAGCAGCAATCAGCAAATGTTTGGCACTTCTCCCTTTTCAAAAACTATGAAACTTTAATGTTCTTATCAAATAAAATATTTCTAATTTAAAATGGTTAAATAATGAAGAAAATAATGTTATTTAAAAACTATACATTAAAAGTTTAGAGTACCCACAGTTTGTCTATATAATCACAGTTTTAATTAATGGTTTAGTAAGAGTTAGAAGACAATAGATCATCCTTTATATAAAAATAAAATATTTCGGCTTTCCCTGCAAATTCTTCCTAATTATTTTTTTGAAATCTCTTTTTCGAATTCATTTTTGTATCTAAACTGAGAGATAATATATTTTCCAGAGTTTGAAAAACTTCAAAGTATTTTACAGATTTTACTATTTTTTGACTGTTGCGGTCAAACATCGATACAGCAAGTAAAAGTTTTTTTAAACCCTAATTTTTTTGCTAATTGTGATTATATTTACCAGTATAATATTATTTTGGCATTGAAAATTTTTGGCTACTTATACGTAAGCAATAGTATCAGCTAAATGTTGTCATTCGAAAGGCCTCGGGTTCACATTCCTGTAGCGTCATATAGATTAATAAAAAATAATTTTTGTATAAGATAATAGATGGCGCACAAAATATTTATTGGCGTTTAAAATTTAAATGGTCTTGTTCGTATATAATAGCTACAGCCGAGTAATCAACGACTTAGTGAATATTAATAATTCTAAAAACTGAAGCTTATAATGGTCAAAAATGAATAATAAATGACTAAATGGGTACTCTATGTTCTTTATAAAATTGAAAAAGAGAAATAAAATACAAGCAAAAGTACCGGATTATTGCATATTTTTACACCATTACTAAAAGATATACCTTATTATCATTTTAACCGTCACATATAAAATATAAATATTCAAATGCACTATACCAATATCAATTATTTCAGTTCAAGGATACAAAAATCAAATTGATTGGAAATATGTAAACATCTTAGAGTTTAACTTTGGAGTTCACAGTTTTAGATAAACATTTACACCCTTTAGTTGATTTTAAAGAAGTAAAAAATTACATATTTTATTCATCAGCAGAGTAATGTTTACTTTTTATTCAATACAATTTTATTTTAATATAAAAAATGTGGTATATTTGATTTCTTTCCTTTTTTTTTATTTTTTTAAACCTTTAGGTGAAATTAAATTGTTTTACAGGTGATGATTGAATTTAATACATTTGGTAAATGTTTGAATTTCAATGTAATATTACATTAAACATTTAGGAAAATTCAACAGGATATTATTAAAAAAAATAATATCTTTTAGTCTTCATTCATTTTGTTTATTTTTTTTTTTTTTTTGTTTTTTTGAATAACATATAATATAAGGTAAGGTATCAGTTATGTGAATTGAATACCTGGAATACATCAATAAAATGATATGAATAGATCTGATGAAATTAAGGAGTTATTTTATGTAGTAGACGTGTTTATCTTAATATCCTGTGAATTTTACCAATTTTTTTTTTCTTTTAATAAAATCTATTTAAAATTTTCAAAAGGTAATTTTGTAAACATTTAAATTTATCATGTGTGTATTCGTATATGTATATTTCTAGATTAAAATGGTATCAGTATTATTAAATCTATATAGATAGAATTATTTTTTTTAAATAGGTTTTGGTAATGGTTCCATATGAATTTTTCAAGGATTTTAAATTGTTTTGTAAATTGTTTTCGATTTCTTAAAAAAAAAAACAATGTCTATGTTATTATTAATTATTTTAGAAGTTATCTTTTAAGAGTAATTTCAGTTCAACATAGGTTTTTATACTCGTATGAGTCATAAAAAAAATTTCCATTACGTTTGTGACACTATAAAGGGGAGAAGATAAATATATATATAAAAAAAGTATATATATTCTTGTTCAGGATGAAATTCTGAGCGGAGCTAGGAGAAAACGCATCTCACTATACCACATAAAATAATGGATTTAGAATTCTGTCCAGGATTCAGGTAAATCCCAGTTTTTCTATTGAAATTAAACAAGTTTACCCGCGGATTCGTGTAATTATTATACAATTAATTTTTATACATGAGAATAAATTCAGTGCCTATAATTAAGCCATAGGTATCTGAAATTTTGTCAAAAAAGCTTAAATTTTATGTTTAGAATCTCTATAAAATCTGATTGCACCACTCATTTGTCTGGTGCAATAGGTTCGGATAGATGTTATGTAACATCTTTTTACATAATTGGGGATAAATCTAAATGCATGTATATTTATATATAGCTATATGTATATTTAATATCTTGTCAAAAGAAGTTAAGCTGTAGGCTAACGATTTCTATAAAATTTACTTATTCTAACACAACATGTTACAATTTATATCCTCATAGCTTGAATGTTGTTTTGATTGATCTAGTAAGGATTCCAGTTTAGTGATCCTAAAATCCAAGTTATTGTTTATTTCCTCTGTGACTGCTATTTGATTTTTTAATAATTTATTTTCTTTCTTAATAGCAAAATTTTGTTTGCACATGTGGTCAATTATTAAAGCAACTGATTTTCTTATTTCTACAACAAGAGAACCCAATAATTTAAAGTATGACGCCATTTTTTCCATGTTGCAGTTAGTTGGATCAAAATATGATAATTCTTCCAATTCAACTAATTGTGTTTCATGTTAATTGCTAATAGTAGTTCTGTTTTGATCTTCTTCTTCACCTATTATTTCTATGTCATTTACTTCTTCGTCTTCTATTACGAACGATTCGTTGCTATTAGATGAACGTTTTGAACACCTCCAGTAAGCTTCATCCTTCTTGAGTGCTTTAAATAGTTCAACTGAAACTCCGCCGCATTTCACATGAAAAGAAGAACGTCATCACTATATAATATTCGTTTTGATTTTCCTGTGATCTTCTTTGTACAAACCGAGTATTGATTTACAATGGTTTTCTGATTTGATTCATCCATTTTTTGATCACCACAAATTTTGATATTTTGGGATTATTTATGTAAGTATGTACCGATGTACGTATATGAATGTAAATATAATATTTAAATTTCACAAAAAGACCCATACTGATTTTAGTAATTAGTATTATTTATTAATTATTAATATTATAAATTATTAATAATTGCTTTATTTATTTCGGTGAGTGCAAAAAGTTAATTTATTTTAAAATTAATTTTTAAAATTTCAATTAAAGCGCGATAAAAAAAAACAACCTTTCTTATCAACTGTCAATTTAGTTTTTGATATTTAATGGTCTAGGTTAATCTGAAATTTTGTAAAAGATGATCAAATTTTATAGCAAAAATTTCTATAAGATTTGATTGTTTTAGCACATCTAGGTCGAGTATAGCAGTCATACAACTCCGAAATTTACATAAATATATTATCCCGGTACTTAGTTAAGTCAGATATCTTAAACTTTCTAAAAGATGAAAAAATGTTATGGAAAAAGAGGGTATGTTCGTGCAAGTATCTTAGAGTTATCTACAATCTTCCACGTTTTTCATTAAATGGTACAACAAGAATAACACAAACCAATCTACTATAACTCAATAATATACACAAACTTATCATTCATTTCCACGACTACCACCTTGAAGAAACTACATTGGGTATAATTTTGAATGCAAACACATTTTCATTGAGGATGTTTAATGTGCTATAAATGACTTATTTGTAAAATCAATTGAAGACACAAACCAATTTACAATAACTCAATAATATACACAAACTTATAATTAATTTCCACGACTACCACCTTGAAGGAACTACATTGGATATAATTAAATTTTGAATACAAACACATTTTCATTGAGGATGTTTAATGTGCTATAAATGACTTATTTGTGAAATCAATTGAAGACACAAACCATTATTATTTTACTCCTGTTATTTATTCCGCGCTACGACTTACCAAGATTTAATCTATAAAAATTAGGTCATTTTTTAGATGATTAATCACTTGTTATTTAAAAGTCGTATATGATATTTTTCTGTCTTATTATAAAAAAAAAAGAAAAAAAGATTTTAGTTTAGTATAATTGGTTAAATTTGAATTGCTTACATAAAAATAAAAATTCCTTAAGCTTGATTCTAAATTATTGTACTAATATTAAAAGCTAATTTCTTTAGAAATTATGTAATGTAATAAATCAAACGATTAGTACTAAAAAATTTATTTGGTTTAGATTTTTAATGACTGTTTTTTTTGTTTAATTAGAATCTATAATGATTAATGGGCTCATTATTTATCAAATTGATATTTTTTTTTTCAATTTTTTAAAATATAGTTTAAATATACCATTCAATATAAATGACGAATCTACATCCTAACTATTAAATTTTAAACAACAAAAACCTCATTTATTTAAATACTTCATCCAGAAATGTGAAATAAAACCTAAAAAAAAAAAAAAATTAGAACAAATTTCTATAGAATTTGCTATCATTAGTTGTCATATGTCTTCATTTTGATACGCATATCAGATTTAAAGAAATTTATTAATTTTTAAATTAATTTTCTATGTCAGAATAGTTCGATTCCATATTTATTGTACAATACAATGAATGTATCTTCAAATGTGTTGTTATAATATTTGAAAAAAATATTTTTTGGTTTTTGGTTATTTAATGGACTCTAATTAATCACAAATTACTTCCTCTATATATAAGTGTGGTTTTAACTAACAACTAAAAATTTTCTATGAAAATTTTGTTGAATTTAATTTAAACCAGATCATTTAAACATAAAAATCCATTATCTTCTATTTTACTTAATTATTTATGGTTTTTTTTTGTTTTTGGTACAATTATTACTTTTCCATTACTAGATTCTCAGAATGAATGTTTTTTGATGCAGTGACAGAACGCCCGAGAAAATAAAGTCCAACGTTTGGCATTAAAGCCCAGAGGCGTTAATTCCTTTTTGAATTGGAATTAAAGCCCATAATTAAAAGGATTTAAAACCCGCGGCCTTTAATTCCTTTTGAATTGAAACACTATATTTTGTTATTAAAAGAAGAAAGTAAATATAGTATGTAGAGGAAACGCATTACGAGGGATTTTAGAGTTTTGGATAAAAATTGGGGTATCCCCTTTTCCCAGAATATTCACTATTATGTATATGTGCGATATTCTGAATTGTGAGGGATTTTAGAGTTTGTTACAAAATCAGAGTTATATGCTTCTTCCAAAATACGTATATAAGTAATACTCCTATTGTCAGAGATTTTTGAAGGTGTTTTAGGATTAAATCTAAAATTAGGATTATATTCCTTTTACAGAATATTTAGATATATGCATATGTAAGTTTTGAATTAGAAGTATTATTTACATATTTTGACAAAAGCGTATAACCCTGATTTTGTAGCCAACTCTAAAATCTCTCCTAATTCAGAAACTCGCATATGAATAAATCTAAATATTCTGTAAAAGGGTAATACTCTAGATTTCGAATTAAATTCTAAAATCCCTCCCAAAATCACTGAGGCCTCAACAATGAGACAGAAGTCCCAAGGGACTTCGCGCTCATTGAAGTGAGTCAAAAGTCCTTCTGAAATGTCACCAAATAAAATCCAGTCAAATGAAATACACACTCATGATAGTAACCATTGTGTTACTCAGTGGGCTTTAATTGTTTTTCGAAATAGACTTAAAGCTCAATATCTAGTGGAATTAACACCTGTGGGCTTTAACTCTTTTTTAAAAAGGTTTTAAAGTTTTGGTATTAAAGCCCGCAGGCTTTATTTCTTCGGACGTTCTGTCACTGCATCATGTTTTTTAGCATAGGTTGTTTTTAAAGTATTGATAAAATTGGCTTATTAGTTTTATTCTGTCCGTTTGCCTTCCTGTTTACGAAACTATTCAAAACCGTTTAAAATGGTACAACTAAATTTTAACCATGGATAAATCTTATTATAAAATAATAGTTGTGGAGCAAATTTTTAATGTCCCATTACGGAGTGGGGAATTTGGGTCAATGGGAATTTTTAATGTCCCATTTGACCCATTACGGAGTTTCAGCCATTTAAAGTTAGAATAAAATCCATTTTGTGAAACTCATAAATGACAGACATTCTTTTGCAATTTTAATTTAAAAAATATAACGATAGATTTTTCAAACCAAAATTTTGAGATGATTTCAATCTGAACCTTGACGTTTTGAGAAGACTAAAATCTTTGGTAATAAGCATAAAGTACCTTAGAAATAATTTTTGAATTTTCCCTCTGTTGGAAGGCATCAAAATTAAAACCTTTTGGAAGCAAGTTGGTGTAAGTTTAGCTTAAGTAAAACATAAAAATTAAAGCTGAAATATTATATTTTTACATTGGTTAACGGCTATTCCTAATTATTTGATGTTTTCTTAAAACTGAAGAAATTCGTCTCGTGATTTTGCACAATTTTTTTTCTTCCATAAAAAGTGATTACAATTTTAAAACGTTTTTTATTGTTTTTTTTTTTAAATGTGTGGCTTCAAAAATCTTTTATTTTATATATTGCCTTGTTTTGTAATTTCTAACAAAAACAGAAATACAAAATTTTTATTTATTTTTAATTTCAACATGTTTGTTTTTAGTTCCGTCGTCAAATGATTTTTACATATGCTCAATTACAATTCATGATGACCTCTGTACTCTGGAGATATGATCTTTAACTTGCTCTAATTATTATTTTTGTGAAAGAATGATCAATGTTTTATTAAAATACAAAATAAAAGATTTTGATGATCCAAAATTAGATTAATTTTTGTTAATTTTTAGACGTCTCTTTAATAATGGTATAATCTGGTATAATGTCTGGTATTATACTAATAAGATTGGCAGCTTTTTTTTTTTTAGCAAGACGTTTTGATGATAATATTTAATTTATGGCTAGGGATTACTGATATAAATATAATATGTAATTTACTAAATAGAATTAAAAATGTTGTTGCCTTGGTAATCATAAATTGAAAAATTATTTTAATGACGTTTTAAAACTAATGTATTAGTAAATTTAATAGAAAAAATAAGTAGGTACTTTACAAGTACTTTTAAACTACACACTATTACCTTGTTAAATTGTTCCGTAATTTTAGATTTTTCTGTTTTAAAAGGTATAAGTAATTGTTCAGATGTTTTCATTAATTTTTTCTCGGGGAGATGTATTTTTTAATTGTTTATTTAATAGATTGAGGGTAGTATGACTAATGTTGTACTGGTTAAGTCGGACGCTTTCCATTCGAAAAGTCTAATGTTTAAGGTCCAGTCAGGTCATATATAAAATATTAGTGTTTTAAATCATAATTGTTTATGCCGTAATAATTAATATCGTAATATAAAATAAATAAAAATGTATCTTGTAAATATAAGATAACGTACTAATACAATACATATAATCATTTATAGTAGCTACAGACGAGTAGTTAACGGTGGAAATAATGATTAAAAAGAGACTGAAGCTTTGTAAAATGTGAATAATAAGCGACTAAATGGATGCCCTATGCTTCCCATAGAAGTGGGTTGGGAAGTAAATATAAATAATAGTTTATGTCTTTTTCCCTTATATCGTAGGATCTGTATAAAATTTTTAATATGGTGGGTTTTTTAAAGCATGTGTAACCTCACTTGCACAAATTTCTTTGTTTATATTGAAGTTTTATTATTTTTAGAAATTATTTTATTGGGAACTGATAAAATTAAATTGAATGCATGTATTTGAATAGTTTAACATCCTATTCCTTCTTAATTATTCATCTAGTAAGATTTGATTAAGTTCTTTTGAATAAAATTCTATTAACAGATGTCGTTTTCAAAATTTGCAGTCTGCTAGACTAAGGAGTTCTAATTTTTGATCCCTTCGACGAAACCTAGTTATTGTTAACTTAAAACTCATTTTGGAATAGAATTTTTATTCTAAAAAACTAACAGCTCAATTGCCTCAATTGTGTCCGTTCTTAAGTAGTACTTTTATGATCAGCAAAATATTTTAATAGTGAGTATTAAATTGATGTCTCTTGATGTAAATACAAAAAAATTATATCAAATTTATTTTACTTTATTACATCATTAAAAAGTTTTCCTAAAATTGTAAATGGAAGAATTCTTTTGGAAATGTTTAATAAAAATTTTGTATTACAGTTGAAAAAATTATTTTTAATTTCAACTGTGGTATAATAAAATCATTATCACAATTTTTTCTATAAATATTTTTTTTTTTGTTTTGTTAATTCCCCTATTGACAATTTATTAGCATTCTTTATTATATTCATAATGTAATAAAATTTCCATTTTTTTTTTTGTTGTAAATTTTTAAAGTGAAAGTAATCCTTGAATAAAAACAACATTAAATCTATCATAAGGATTAAACATTATAACTGAAATAATAAATTATTTGTTATAGGAATCAGAAGAAGAGCCTATTTAAATCATTAAAATGCTATACAACATCAGTAGTAGTAGCAACAATAACAACAATAACAACAAATTAAAGATTTTTATTATTAAATTTATGTCATACAATACAACTCATCTTTTCATTCATTGAATAATTTCAGAAAAATAAATACCACAATACAATACCAACAACACCACTCCCTAACTATCACCAATATCAGAGAATGAACATGGTTAATCTTCATTTCAATAGTGGTTTTTAATAGAGTCAAAACTAGGTGAGGATGAGGGAGACCAAAATTTAACTATAAAAAAAAAGGTTTCGTTTTTTTACATTGTTTTTTTATGTTTTTTTTTTTTGTTGTTAAGTTTTACAACTTTATTAATAAAAATTGAAAAAAAATATTAAATAGTGCTGTCCTTATGACATTGGCAGTGGTCTGCTTGAACTCTGAACATATACATGTACATATTTCCACGAAAACTATTTGAAGTTGGAAGGAACAAATTGATAAAAAAACATTTTGGTTATTTTAGTTTGAGAATTTAAAATATTATGGCAGCATATGATTATAGAATAGAAAAAATCGTGGTACGGTTCATGGAATATACCTGGACTTATAAGAGAATAACAATTATTCGGATAGTCGTTATTATTATATTTTTTTTTGTTTTAAAAACTCATAAAATTTCGATTGTTAACTTGTA
Organism: Poecilobothrus nobilitatus; assembly: GCA_947095535.1. Lineage (NCBI taxonomy): Eukaryota > Metazoa > Arthropoda > Insecta > Diptera > Dolichopodidae > Poecilobothrus > Poecilobothrus nobilitatus. Next base: position 34,032,059 of record OX352774.1, read on the forward strand.
TAGAGTTTTATTTAATTTTATTATTATTTAATATGGTCTGGGATATTTAAGAGTTTTGGGGAATATTTTTGTGATTTAAGAGCATATAAGGAAATAGTCATATACCTATACCCTCATTTTCAATAAAATTTACTATTGAAAAATAGAATCAAATGATAAATATGAGAACTCTCATATGAGAATATTGTGAACAAGTTGCACTATGTATATATATATATATATGTACAATGATATCAAAAAGAATGTATTTTTAAATTAAGAGCAGAACTAGAATTTATAATACACTGAAAATTTTATAAACATGATAATAAAAAAGAACAAAGTTTCATTTTTTTTTATTTTTTTGTCTTTATTTTAATAAATGATTTGTGTGTCCCTGATGAAATTTAAGTAAAATTGAAATCGTTTTATAAGGTTTAAAATCTTTTCTGTGGAATGGTCGAAGTTTAAGTTGTGGAATAATTTAAATTTATTTCAATTAGATGAGATATTTAAAAGTTCGTTTCATTTTATAATAAACCTTGAATTGGAAATAAAAAGTGTATATCTGTTATTTGTTCCTTAAGCAAATTTGGTATTTTTCGCCTTAACTCTGCTAGATATATTCTTGTTTATATTTCAGTTAAAATGAGTTTTAATAAATTCCAGTTTATCAACTAAAATATGGTTAAATGAACAGGTTGAAGTTTTCGATATCCATCTTGTTTGGCTACAAAAATTTAGTGCTTTTTTAGATAATTGTAGAGTTTATTAACTTGCTAGAAGCGATTAAAACTTTCAAATTTTCCGAGAAAAGGAATTTTTACAACCTGCACATATTCTTCTCAACAATAACCCAATATACTCACAAACCGTAGATGGTTTTTTCTTAATACTTACCCTGTGACCAAATACATCTATTCTATTATATTAGATCTTCATCAATCAATTAGACTCTTATTTCTAAATCGACACAATATCGTTAGTGTAATTGGAGTTTTAAAGAGACACTGTCCAATTGGCAGATTTGCAAGATGGTGAGGTTTTCTTTCATATTACTTTTGCAGAAGCTACAAAGATGAAGAGGAAGAGAAATCAATGTTTCACATATTGTGTGAATGTCCGACTATTGTTCTAAAAAGATGAAAGTTTCGGAGGAAATTCTTCTTAAATAACCTTTTTGGTTTATAATAAGCTACCAACGGTTCAATTATAGGAGAACAGCAATCAAGGTTATTACAAATAAACACACACGAAAAGTTTGTAAAGTTCAGTAATTAAAATTTTATATTAAAACATTTAGAAAATAAAAGTGGAACTAGTAATATGTGCTAACTCTCGTCCAGAGTTTTGGTCCGATTATATAAAATATTTTTACTTTGATCTAACAAAATTTCTCTCTAAACCTTACTTCCTTTGAGTAAGCGGTAAATGGGTACTAAAGGTTATATAACCTATTGCTTGGTCAAGAAATGAAGGATGTGTTTAGTGGATTAAAGTTACATACACTATAATGAACTGGTGCTCATTTTTCTATAGTGTCTGCGACGATTCCCACTTTTCCTGCCAAAAAAAAAACAAAACAATGTCTAATAATTCCGTTTTAACAAAGGAGTCTTAATAATCTTTTAATTTAATCTGCTATTGTATTATTGAAACCATTTGGCACAGCAAAATAATTGTTTAAATACAATATTTTGCTGTGCCAAATAAATAATTGTTTAAATACAATATTTAATCAATTATTTTATGCCCATAAATTTAATATACATTTAATCTTATAACGTAAAATACTGTAAATATATAGAAGATTATAGGTCGCTAATGTTTCATACGAAAGGTTAATTTATTTCCTCATTACAATTCCATAAAAATGACAGAACCTTGTACCAAATTTAAAGGTTCTTTCACTTTTGGTTCTACCTGGAGATATGCTCGTTTGCTTTTCGGCTAGTTCGGAAACTTCGAAAATCCGAACCCATATGGTCCAAATCATCTCAATTTCAGGAACATAATGGAAACATGACAAAACACCCTTGAACCATTTAAATTTAAAGGTTCTATCTTTATTGGTTTTGAAAATATGCTTCAAAATCCAAACGCATGAACAGGCTCTTCCCAGCCTTTCTTTCTTAATTAGTAACTTACTCTATAAATTTCACCAGTATAGCTTTATTCGTTTTTGAATTATCGTGCCAACAGATGGACAGACGGACGGACATCGTTAAATCGACTTAGGAAGTGACACTGGTTAAGAATAAATGTAGATGTCCACTTCTAACTTGCTTACTTTTGATGATTACAAATACCATACCAAAGTTAATATACCCTTTACTTTAGGTGTAGGGTGTAAAAATTGTATTATGAACACCAAAGTATGTAAACATTTATAAAATAGAGTTAAATATTAAAATTTGAAGAAATCCAATTCTAATTTCAATTTCAAATGATCGAATGCATATAATAAAGCTTCAATTTATTTTATCTTCATAGATTGGTATACAAGTACAATATTGTATATTTGAATTTTAATTTTTCAACTCAATAAAAAACGGAAAATATTCTTTCATAATAATAATTTCGAAACTTTTTATAAATAAATTCAATAATCATTACTTTAGTTAATTTATTACTCATTTTTAAGACTCATATAGAACCCACTGACATTGTTAAATAAGTTTAAATTTTTATACCATATACCATAAATACATATAACCACTTTAACTTTTTAATGGTATAATAAATTGCCTTTTCCAAAAATAACAAAACAAAACCAAAAAAAAAAGTTTTTACCATTTTCCAACAAATAAAAACAGCAACAATAACAACAGTATGATAAGTTACAAAAATTATACAAAATAAAAAATCTGTCAAAAATTGAATTTTTTTTTTCTTCCTTAAAATTAGTTTCGCCTTTGGGGATTTTTTTTTCCTATCCTAGATTCTTATAGAATAATATCAGCATTAGGACAAAAAAAATTTCCAAATAATTCTCTTGATCAAAGAGACCTTAAAAACTAGGAAATGATTTGTTTCAGAAATTTTTAGTTGTTATCATCAAAATGCAATAATAGAAATAAAATATCCAGTTATGATATCTATTGATGTTGAATTGATTTCAGGGGAAGATGTTTAATTTGCACTTTGCGAAGATTTTTTTAATTGCAAGTCAAAATTTAACTGTATAGCTTGACTAATATGTTATCGTATCACACCAAAAGAGCGAAAAAAAAGTGGGCTAGTGAGAAGAGCTTATAAAATACGCTCTAACACCGATGGAATGTGGGTTCGAATCCAACACAGCTTTAATAAATTTTTTTTTTATAATTCCTATACCTATAATTGTAGGTATTTCGGAATCATTGACGGACGCTGAAGAAAAGCCGCCGTACAAGCAAAATTCCTCTATAAACGTGTGAGACTTCTTTAACGCACTGAGCAACTCTTTCATGTTTGACTAAACAACAGGCTAGGGGAGCTTTAGTACTAAATTGTCTACAGTTTGAACAAGTAAAGAATTCTTCTATGGAGTAAAATTTGGTTTCAGGTTTTTAGAAATATGATCAATGATGGTGTTCAAATTCTCCATAAACTTATATAAATTTAAAATGTAATCATCTTCAATTTTATGGAACATCTGAGGTGGTAGATAATTCAAGATATTCGAGTCACAAACGAATTGCCGCCATATGCTGTATTCTCTGTTTTTGTTTCATAGCTATTTATTGATTTGATCTTACTTATTTCGCTTATATTGTTGTAATACATATATATGGCGTACTACTATACAATATGACTGATAAGTATAATGTAGGCACGTTTTAAAAATCTTTCAAAGTTATGTTGAGGCAGTTTAAATTTAGAAAAAAGTTGGCTTCAAAATTAAAACTTTATATAAAATCTTTAATTTCAAAAATTTCTTGAGGTTGATAATTGCAAAAGACTGTTTTAAATATTAGGGGTCTTTACGTAAAAGTGCATCGAAAGAAATATTTCCTACTTTACGCGAACGACCTGATGCAAAATTTAAATTGCAAACTTAAAAATTACAGATGAGAATATGTGGATTGGTTTAGAGAAACGTTTATTGGTATCTTTCAAGAAATGTTGATTGGCATTTTTTAAAAAATGTTAGTTGGTATCTATTTGTTAAATTATATTATTATTTGAATAAATATCTATTTTGCAATTAGAAAAACTAAAATATAATTTTTGAGTTTTGCTTTTGGAAAATAAATAATTTTTAAATAAAAAAAAATGCCAAAAAAAATTTTTTAAAGCATTTTTAGAAATTATTTAGTTAAATGTGCTATTTTTATTTGATGCACTCCCAATAAATTCCAAAACCGAAACCAAATAAATTCTAAAAACAAAATGACAAATTAACTTCAAAAAAATATCCTCGATTGACGTCAAAAAAATTTCCTCGAGCAAATAAAATATGAAATAGGGTTAAGGTGGAGGATATTTTAGTCGAGGATCGGAGAATCGGTGCAAATTTTTTATACATGAAACAACTACAATTTCTGTCAAAAATTTCCTCAAATCCTTCGATCCTCCGATTCAAGACTAGTTTGCACTTTTACGTGAAGACCCCTATTATATTTTAAGCGAACACTTTATTAAATTACCTTGAATATCACCACTGAACCATATGTACTGAACCATAAGCATTCATATAACATAAAAATTTGTTAATTGTAATGTATATATATAATTATATGTGTATATATGTGTATTATTGCAATTGATGCAATAAAAATATCTCTAAGGGGTATTCATAAGTAATTTGAGATCTCAATTTTTGTTACTTATAACTGTAAATGTAGGTACTTTATGGTATATACACAATTGATTGCATTCATATTAGTTATTTTTAAAAATCATATTGTCTCATTCAAAATGTTTATGAAGATGATGATAAAATAAAAAAAAAAATTTTTTTCCATTGAATTGTGTATGATTTGCTCAGTATGTATTTTATAAAAATCAAAGGAACCGTAATTTTAGCTACATATGTATGTAAATATATATGTATAGTTGATGCAGTCCATAGTTTCTTTTTTAAATTGGAAATGGAACTAATTTATGATCTTAATTTTAGTTTTTATGGATTTTCAACGTTTTTAAGAAGGCAATGTTAATCTAATGACTGAGAAAAACAATAATGAAAAACAATAGAAAGAGAAGGAGATAAAATATTAGTTTATTTTTTTTTTTCTTTTTCTATATGGTAGAATGCTTAAAATATGCAATTTTTTTTAAAAATAATAAAGATCTGAAAGTCAAAATAGAAGATGATTTGGATGATTATAATGAAGATTTGTCTTTGTTAATGTTAAGTACATAATATATATGTAGGTATATACATATTATTTTGTAAATTTGTAATGCCATATCGGGAATTTATTTTTCTAAATAATTAGAGAAGTATTTCGTTATAACAGTATATTTTTTCATCTTTAAATAAAGAGGAAGAAAAAAATGAATTAACCGTTGTATATACATAATATGTAGTCAGTAGTGGATATAACTTTCTTTTTCAATTGTTTCTTTTTTTTTAGTTTTTTTGGGGGGAAAATAATTGTAAATAATTTTTCAGAATAATTTTATTTTTAGGTTTTCTTCAAATCAGAAGGAGTTGATGCTGTCATCTTAAGAAAAAACAAAATATTTAACTTCTTGTTTAGTATTTAGGCAGTCTTTATTTACTATCTTTATTACGAATTTTGAAAATGATGATTTTAATTTTTTAACGTCGTAAAAGATAAGATATTAATATAGGGTATAGGGTACACTTTATCAAAAGACATAATGCATAATGCAATGGCATTTTTCATCAAAGGATTTTTTAATTAAAAAAAAATTAGGACTTTTACAAAAAGGCTTCATATGTCGATCAAAAATTGTTTTCATTTTAAAATTATTTAATTAGTCTGGAAAAAGCGGAAAATAAGATTTCTTTAGTATGGAAAAAGCCGAACTTATCGGTTATAGGAAACATTTATATGTTTTCCTTGATTTTAACTCTTGTCTTAGCATTATTAACGTCGCTTCGTTTATTGATTGTTGTGATTTTTCGCAAAAATCGGAAAAAGCGGAAAATAAGTTTTTTTTAGTACGAAAAAAGTTGAATTTGACGGTTATAGCAAAAATTTTTTTTGGTTCTCCAAATCACTTTAACTAAATTATTGAAATAGGTTGATTTGGTCCAACTTTTCAGTTTAGCCACAATACGGTTTGTTTTACTTTTAAATTTTATTGGTAAGTTTTATTCACTCGCATACCTACAATAAAACATTAAACCAAACTGCAAAACTATGTAACGTAAACGTGAAATGTCATCAGTGTAAAATTTTTAGAAAAGAAGATTAATTTATCTCAACTTAACATTATCGATTTTTCCAAACGAAACTACATTATGTATTCATGTCTGTCTATAATATGTAATTATTTTTCGTAAGTATAATATGTAAGGTCTTTTTCGAAATGAATTTTTGGTTCAAATAACTTTTTCTTCAAATATGATTTTGCAAAGTATGGTATTTGCAATTTTTTGTATTTTTTTAATGAAACATTTATTTTGTAAAACGACTTTAATTATATGATTTCTTCCCTATTAATTTCGGTATATTTCAGTTTTGAGTAATGATACTGCAAAAATTCTAACAGAGAAATGATTAGAAATCATAAAACAGAAGAGATTACAAAAAATCTTTATCAACAATATTAAGGGAAGATTTAATGCATTACATTAACATACATTGTGTGTTGTTATAACTAAGAAATATGATACATTTTGGTTTTAATAACATTTAATTTGGTTTTATTACGTTAATTTATTGTCTCTTACGGAGTATTTCCAAAATTAAGATAGAAAAATAATGAAATATAATATTACAAATAATATGCTGGTATAATGCTATCCTTAATATTATATTTTAATTTTAGTTAAAGTTACAAATTTCAAGTAGTTAATAAGCCATAAATCAAATATAAGTTGGTTTTAATAAGAATGAAACCGACCTGACGACCGTCAACCTTTCATTAGTGGAAGTTGCAGAAGAAAACAATTTTAATTCTATCTTATAAGTCATATATAGCATTATAAAAAAATATAAACAAAAAGAATTGCATCGACTGCATTTTTAAAAATTCTACATGTCTTAAGAGCCAGTTGTGTCACATGTAGTAAGTGAGTGTGAAAAAATTAAGATCAATTCAAATATTTAGAGTATATCCTCAACATAATTTCGTCCCTCCTCATTATCTGTCATATCCTAATTTACTTTAAATATCATATAGGCTGATAGGCATATGCACCACTTTAAAACGCTTTCTATTGGGATACTACCGACTAAAGGGAACTTTTAAAGAAAATTGGAGAAAGAAAGATAAGAATATGCAAGAGATTTAAAAACTGCAGAGCTTTATTCCGATATATGCAGCTACGAACATTCTGTTTTACAAAAGATGAACTATTGGCAATAAACCCTCTACAGGTATTTGGTTTCTTTGCGGCATTAGAGCTGGCGGAAGTAGGCAAAATAATAGGAGGCAAAATCTTTAATATAGTTGTAGGGATAGCACAATAGATTCATATCAAAAAGTGGCACGGTTACAACCATTTTCATTACTATAATCTAACCTAATCTTGTGGCAATTCAAAATTAAAATATGTATGGTTTAAGAGTTTAACACTTTTTGTAAATTGCACTCTATTAAAGTTATCTTAAATTTTAATATTATTTTAATTATTCTATGACAGATTGTATAATTCATGATTTTACTTTCAAAATAAGTAAATAGTTTTTTCTATACTTTAAATCTCATTATTTTTTTTATTTCTAACAGAATTTTATTTAGAATGTGGTAATTTTACCTATTTCACATACATTTTGAAAACAGATTTATACAATGTCTAAAATTCCACTTGTAATAATTTAAGTGAATTGCTTCAATTTTTCTCACTCAAACAACAATCACAGTGGTTTATTGTTATTATTGTAAAGTGGTCTGGCTATTACAAGTTGATATATACAAGAATACAACAGTTTTCTTGCAAAATGGAATACAAGAAAGTGTCATCGAATTCTTTTTGTGTTCCTTATTTGAAAGAAAATATTGATTTGATTTTTAAAATGCAATAATAACAATGGAAATAAATCCAAGATAAATAGTAGAACAATTACTTAACATTACTTAGTTTTTCGATTGATTTGAAAAAGAATTTTAGTTATTGTGAACTAGTTTTGTTTTTATTATTTTATTTTATTGTCCGTAGTTTTAATTGTCTGAAAACAAAATAAAATTGGAAATTTATTTCAGAAGTACAACAACAGTAAGTATCAAGTATGTACCCATTTAAAAATATAAATAAACTAAACTTATAGGAATTTAACTTCAGTTTTCTATGAGTGAGTGGGATTTAAACCTCTTTTATTAAACGATAAAAATCGTTGTGTACAAGTACAAGTGAAAATAATGCGAGTAAAGTTAAAAGCTAAAGCAAACAAAGTTATATAAAAAAGAAGATGGGTGGACAGGTGTTCGATATATTTGAAATACTTACCTCCAATCAAAATTTGCCCAAGATATTCAAGTTCCAAGATGTTATCGCAAATATGGAATATTGCTTCAATGCTCCATTATTATAATTATAACTCTTTGTTTTTAATTCCATTCAGTCTTAAAAATATTTAGGTCCTTTGAATCTCCATTTCTGTGCCCAAACTACACATTATTATAAACGGTTTTTTAATCTAATTTAACTTCAAGTGTGTTTATTATGTTAAAATTCCACACATCGGTATTCAACTTTGGTATTGCGCAAAAATATCAAATATGAACATAATTCAAATTTTTAAAGACAAAATACTATGCGAAGTTGTAAATGGTCCTTGGCATATGCATAGCTTAAAGACCTACCTACACAGACCTACACAGGAAACTGTATAGAATAATTTTTTGTTACTGATGAGATCAGAATATTTGCGATAAAGAACTACCAGCGATTACGAATGAGATGAGAAAGCTAAAATGAAAGCTGTACTGAATGCTTACAACAATATTCATGCGGCTAAAAGAAGAAAACTACAACAGTTGCTGCAATAAGCAGTCCAAATATATTCTTTTTAATATTTTCTTTGAAAGGAATAAGTGTTTAGGTGATCAAATAAATTGGTATTGACACAAAGAAAAAGTGGTTTTTTACGTCACTCTGCAAGAATAATATATAATATCTTATTTGCAAACGTGAACGTGGACAATGGAAAGGTGATTTTATCATACTATAGTAGAACATGGGTTTTAAAGTATCTTTTGAAGATTTCCATCAATCTACATTTAAAAAAAATGAAGTTCGACATCGTCATTTGTCTTTTATCGATAATAATGTAAAAAAAAACAACATGAAAACAGCCGAATAAAAAATTTAAAAGTTTTACAAATTCAAAAAATAAAAAAATTACTTTTATCCTATGATTGATAAAAAATTCTACACTTTTCTTCTTTTTATTTACTTCACAAAATCATTTACAATATTCTTACTTAAAAATTCTGATATGTGATGACCCAATTGGTTACGGTTTTTAAGTGGATGAACATATATACCTATATATATATGATTTATATCAATCCATATATGGATTTATCCATTAAAATCATGTAATACAGATATTCCCTTTTTCAGCATATTTTTGAAAAATTTGACTTTTAGTTTTACTTTGTCCGTCTGCCCGTTCGTCTGTTTACAAAACTTGTAAATCGTTTAAGATAGAACAATGAAATTTTAATCTTGGGTAGCTATCTTAAAAAAATAAATGTTGTAGAACTACTTTGTTATGTAGCCCTGTCCATTACGTAACTACAGCCCCTCAAAATTTGAAAAAGCTCAGGTTCTTTTACATGTATTCGTATCTTTCCTTAATTATGTAGCGTTGCTTTAAAATTGAAGAAAGTATCTCTTGATTTTTCAATTTTATCTTATATATACATTTCTAGGATACCTTTTAAGGATATATTTTGACATAAGTCACAGTCTAAATTATTTTTATTTTCTTTTGAAAAATGTGCACCTTTAACAACCGTTGGTTTTTATTCTGCCTTATTTTTTTTAGATTAAATGTAAGTTTTCATTTCAGATGATGCAATGGGGACAAAAGGGGCATTTGAAAATATCAGATTTAATTGCGTAATATATATATATGTATACATATAACACATATAAGAAGATATTTTCTTTACGATGTTTAATTATTGTTCCGAAATGTTATTAAATAAACTGAATGCAAGTAGTTACTAATTAATGTAAAAGTTGATAAAAGAAATATGCTGTTTATTCCCCTTTTTGTATACATTGAAAATGTGAATTTTGTTTTAAGATTCATTTAATGTATAAAAAGGCACATTTCTGCCACGTATATCTTTTATTTTTGTTTTTTTTTGATTTTTGATAATTAGATTGATTTGATTCTATATCACTATTCGTTTGAGATTGTTAATTGTTAAGAGATTCTTCAGCATAACATCTATAATAGAATTAGTTGTCAGTATAGAATTTTAAAAAGGCAATTTATTTTTATTGTATATATCTGGAAAGAGTATCTATATATATATGTAAATGTACGTAAGTTTTATAAGTGATGTTACAACAAATTCCACTTATTTAGAATTGATGAAAAATCAACAGATCATACATCGGTTTTTTTTTTTTTAAATTTATTTTTCTTGTTTTAATTTGTACCTTCTTTTAATGAAAATTGTGTGAATGGGATCACATTTTTTTATACATCTTCAATATTTTTCTGAGTTCGCTTAAAGAGGGGAATCTCTTCAAGTAAGTAATTTTAAGAGTAATTATAGGCTTTTTATGGTATATTATAGTATTTCTTTTTTTTTTTTTTGTTTTTAAATTGCCCTCTTATTTTAAAATTATTATTCATTTTATTTTTCTTAATGTCTCCAGATTTGACCAGCTGCTTTTTACTTCTATTATATATGTATATACATAATATAACTTCCATACAGTTTCATATTCATTTTGTTGTTATCGTGGATATGCCTGTTATCGAAGTGCTAAATCAAAAAATTATTGTTGAATGCACTTAACACCAGAATAATGGAGCACAAAAAAAAAAAAAAACAAAAAAACAGAAAAAAACAAAAAAAAACTAATGAAAAGAGGAACCTAAAGAAAAATAAAACTTTTTTAAAATTTATTCATTATGCATTTGGAGCCTTATAACAGAACGCAAACAAAAATGAAAGAAAATTTTTTTAGGCAGGATACCGTCTATCTGTTAATCGACTTCCATCAGACAACCTTTTTTTTTTTTGTTTTTGTTGTTATTACTGCTGTTTTTATTGGATTTATTTTTGCATAATGGTTTAAAAGAATCTATAAATGCAATTAAAATTGTTCTACAAAATAAAAAAAAAAAAAATAAATGTTAAAAAAAGTTCAGTATTTAAATGCAATTAGGATTGAAAATAATAGGATGAGATGATAGGAATTACAGAATTTACCACTTCTATCAATTGGATGCTGTCATTGAACACAAAAACAAAAATAAAATCGTATTCAGATTAAGGTCTTAACTTTTTTTATATGCCCTTTTGTTTTTTTTTGTAATTTAAAAGTCAATGCATTGTGGTAGAAATGACAAAAATGAAAATGAGAAGAGATGGTAAAAGGATAGAATGCATAATTTTTTAGATAATTTTTTTTTTTTTTACTTATGTATTTATTAAATATATAATATTTTATTATGATAACTGAGGGAGGTTGAAAAATTGTCGATCGATTTTGTTGGGAAAATGTACAAAATTAAATATTATTATCTTTTCTTCTATATAGGTTCGCTAAAGAAACACGTTTTGAGAAATAATTTTCTTTTTAATATCACAAATTTGTTTACAATCCACATAAACTTGTCTTAGATCTTGTCTTATTTGGTAAACGCAAAAATATTGTTCATATTTTGATAATTCACAATGAAGTTTGTTGTATTTTGCTGATCTTTTGATAATTTCAAATCCTAAAATATGGAGTTCGCCACCTTGTACATATCAACATAAAAGAAAACTATCAACCATACTTTGTGAAAGTAAGGCCTATCAACTCTGAAGCACATGAACTATTTTACGTACCTACCATAAGAGGAAAAACTGGGTTAAAAAACTAAAAGCATGATGAAGTTGAAGAAGTATAGTTACAATAGGTTCTGATGAATCTTCTTTTATAAAATTACAGATGAACAAGCTCTTTGTGCTTGGGAAACTTTATCCCGTTCGGTTGTTTTAGCTGTCGACTAAATTTATTTATACTCGGATCAGTATTTGCGGAATTTGAGTAGATACTTCAATTTTATTTCGGAAACATATTAACTTTAATAAAACAACTCAATTTACCCCGGGAATAAATAATCTCTAGTAATAACCGTAAAAACAATGTACATTTTAAAACTTTATCTTTAGAACTAATTATAACAATAAAACAAACTCACAGGAAAGGAAGTTTTAGTAGTATTAGTATTACTCTACTTTTCAATCTCTTACTCTGTTTTACATATATCCAGTAGGAAGGTGAACTTGTTCCGACGAAATAAAATGTCTAATGCCTTCACTAAAAGTTATTCAAAGAGAGTTATGTAGTTCAAATTTCTAAATGGGATAATTCATTATACGGAGGTTCGTATGTGATTTGAATATCGCAAATGTGAATCCATCTTCCACCTCATGTGTTGACTAAAATTGGAGATAATTACTTTTTCAATTTACATAGGTTTAAGGGAGAACGCCAAATCTGTATTCATCACATTCCTACAAACTGTAAACTTATATTTAGTTTGAAGAATCATCCCTTGCCCGAATGGTACCAGAGTACTGTAAATCCCCTAACCTATTATTTAATCAGAAGAATAGGTGATGTTTACAGGGTTAATCGCATTGAGTGCTTCTTTAGAGTCTGCCGATGATTCCCGCACTTACCTCCATAAAAAAAAAACGTATTATAATCGTATTCCGATTATAATTGAGGAAATATTAAAATAGCCGTGTATATGACGCGAAACATTAAAATAAAAAAAAACTTTCCTTACGCAAAATATTATCTCAGCTGGAGGAAGCGTTTTTGATTTTTTCAAAAAGGTTAGACTGATTTAAACGTTTCCAATAAAGATGATATTTTTGTAAAAGGCTCAATGTTATTAAAAATCTTGTATTTTTAGTTCATCCTTCTTACGCAGTTATCTTTAAAATATAATAAGTGTATGCAAATGCATTCGATATTCCCCATAATTTTTTAGTAGAAATAAAATTTAAAATAATAAAAAAGTGCAAATAAAAAAATCCTTTAATGACAATTATTTTTATTGTAATTTATTAAATTTTATTTGTTTTATTTTTTCTTTCCATTTTGAAAAAAAAAAAAAAGAATTTAAAATGAAACACCAATTTACAATTACACAAAATGTTTTGGTAAAGTTTTAAAGTTAATTGGAATTATTTAAATAAATAAAAGAGAATTCGATAAAAAACAAAAAAAAAACTATTTACCTAATAGAAGATTAACATTAGGGACAGTTTTTTATGAATTTTATTTTTTTAGTTCTATAGGATAATGTAAGTAATTCATTAAAGGGAACATTAGAATTATGTGCGGTAATTTGAAAGGGTTGCAATTTGAAATTCAAACACACTTCAACTATTCGCTTTCACGAGAGGCGGTCGAAAATATGGAATTCCATTCAGAAAAACTACGAGTTCCATTCTACGAGTTTGAGTATAGTTAATTTCACTTAAATCAACTAAAACTCCCTCTAAACAGGTTTATTGAGCAGGTAGCTTGGAGATTTAAAAATTTTAAGACATTAATATTTCCAACATTTATCCACTCTTTGATTTTAGTAAAGACTAAGATATAATCTTGTTTTCAAAAGTTTTGATTGTTTCAATGTTAAAGGTGTAGATAACTGGAATATGAGTTGGTTTCTAAAATCAAGAATTGTTGATTCAAGCGTTGGCATACCAGTTTAAGAAACAATACATTGTAAAAGAAATACTTTTTGCAAAAACGAATAAAACTTTACAAACATTTTACAAACAAAGTTGTATATATTATCATTTCTTATTGTTTATCGCTAAATTTATGTTATTGGATTGATTATATCAAATAATTTTTTATCCGATATTTTTGATGACAATGGTATATTAATTACAATTTGCAGTTATATGAATTAAATCCTTTCATCTTATTTGATTGTTAAATCTGTCTAATCATCAATATTTCTAAACCTCACCCTTAATTTCCTTTGAATACTATATTTGATAATGAGTTCCAATATATTAAATTCGATGCCTCGTATATGTCCCCTATATACGTTGCATTTTTTTTTGGCATTTAGAAGCAGCTCATTTATTGTTTGCAGCCTTTTAGAACTTTTACATTTGAGCCGTGATCTACCCAAATTATCTTTTATAGGCGTACTTAGGTTTTCACACTCTTTAATTTTTACACTTCTGTAGACCATAAGACTTTAGATCATCAATCAGACTTAATACTTGAATCCTTCATTATCTGATCGAACATATAGCTATTGAATTATATAAAAAGAATAATTTAATGAATAGTCGAAACGTTAAGTGTTAAATACCAAGCTTGGATATATTAAATTAATTTTAAAATAAGATAATAAGAAAATAAAAAATAATAAAAAAAAAAAGTGTTAACTTCAAAATTTTCATTAATTTAATTAAGTGACAACAAGACTATAACACCTTTCATTAAAAAATTTTTGAATTTTTAAAATATTGAGACTTAAAAAATTTAAACTGTATATAGTGAATAATAGGATAAGTATATCTAATGTATTATATTTTGGTTAATATAAAATATATATGTACATATTATGAACATATAAATTTATTAAAGGCAATTAAAATTCGTTTTTATTGTCAAATAATCTTAAATAGAATATTAATGAATTTTATTAAATAAAAGTACGAGCTCTAACAATACTGTATTCGGATATTAAGTTTTTTTTTTTTAAATTTTAGTTTTGCAATTGAGTATATCTAAAGTTTTATATATCATATTATTTTTATTTTATTAATATTCGTTTTAAAGGGAGATCACTGTACACAAAATTTGATCACTGTAAGAAAAATTCAACTTAAAGGAATTTTTGAAAAATTGTGCTGTCTTAAGGAAAATTGTTTCATTCTACTTAAAAGGAAAAGTAACTGTTATTTCTGACACTTATTCAATCTCCAATAATAATGGGTTACATCACCATATAAGTCATCCATCAGCTTAATAACTGATTGCGATTTTTTCGGCATTCAATTAATTGAGTTTTGAAAATCTTTGGTTGTAATCGAATCTCAAATTTCTTTTGTTTTTTTTTTCAATCGGCTGTCCTTTGCCAATTTTTCATAGTTTTTAATTAATGCTCTTAATAGTAAAATAATTATTTATAGTTATTTCATGTATAGACCGATTCATTTCATTTGTATGGCAATGGTATTTGACAGGTATTTTATTTTTTTTTTGTTTTTTAAATACCATTTTGTTAAAAGTGTAAATGCAAAAGAATGGGGAAAACAGAAAGAAAATTAATTATAATTAATACAAGGTAAGGCATTAAATAATTATAAGATTCTTACCTTTACTTACATTTATACACTAAAGTATAATCCACATTCATTGATCTTAAAAAAAAAAAAAACTCACAAGGTATATTGTAATAAATTATTTTAACATTTTGGGGGGGGGGAGACGAAACAAACATTTAATTACCGTAAAGAAGTGAAAATTTTTTTGGGTATTAGAAAAAAAAACAAAAAGAGGCGAAAAATTACCAAAATTAGAAATTTAAGACCTTTAAAAGTCGTAATTCCTTAAATGTTATAATTATTTAGGAGGAAATTTTTCACTATTATTTGCACTCTTTTGCACAAAGATAATTATTAAAACGAAAGGTCGTTAAGTTATCCATGGAAATGCGCTTTTATAAACATTATTCAACTCTTTAAAAAAAAAAATTTAATTATTTTTGTCACTCTTTCTGTTTTTTTTTGTTGTGTTTTTTTTTTTCATTACATTTTCTTTTTTTAAATCTACTTTTCTTTATTGAGTTCTAAATTAAAAGAGGAAAAGCAAAGAAATACAATTTCTGTTGTCATATTTATTGTCCCAGTTCCGGGATTTGGGTTGATTCATTTAATACATTATTTTCTTTGTTTTCTTTTTTTTTTTGTTAAATATCGTAGAAATTAATAGGATTTATATTACCCTTTCTTTCCTTTATGTTAAAACCTTAAAAATAGATTTAAAGAAACAAAAAAAAAAAAAAAATGGGTCACCTGATTTCACTGATGTTAGTTTTTAATTTATTTTTATTTTATTTTTTTTTTTTGTTGAAAGCTATTAAGTTATAAAAACCTTATATTTATTTTAAGGATAGGGACGAATATATAGGATAAGAATGAAAGTTGAACCTACAAAAATTTAAGTTTTTAGTCACAGGATTAATTTATATATATTATAAAAGTCCTTCAATGATTTTCTTGTATTCTCTTCACACAAATATTTAGTACAGTGTGGCACTCTTATTCACTGACCTTATATATATCTATTGTATAGAACTATTATACTGTCAGTAGATTATAATAATATTTTGTACAAAATTTTATTATACAATTTAAAAAATATTTACAGGCATCCATAAAATCTTTAAAACAATTGTGATTGTTGGAAGGAATATTATTTAGTTAATAATCCTCCCCATATAGGTAAAGTAAATTTTAAGGTTTAATTTTATGGAACATTTTTTTTACGATAAGAAGCTGAAATTTAATATTTGTTTTATAATTATAAGTATACGTATTTGTCTTAAACATTAAGTCCAAATTGTGCAGCACAACTATTTTGTTGTTGCATCACTCTGCTGAAGTTTTAGTCAAGAGTAAATAGATTAATTTTTCTTATCCAATTAATATCCTCTAGCTGAAATACATGGTTATCAAAACTCATGTTGTTATTTAAGGAATCTTCATAGTAAGAAGGAATCTTCATAGTAAGAAGGAATCCACAAAGTCTTACATTATCTGATTCTACAACCCTTCAAATAATACTCTTTTTAATTCTCTTCCTAATTACTCGAGTTGCTGTTGCTTCTAATTAGATGAAGGATAACTGTAAAATCATATGAAAAGACAAGTTTATATATATGTATATACTAAATAAAATTTATTATTGTTGTTGTTCTTGTGACTTTTATCTCTTCCTGTTTTGCTGTCCCGCTTTCTTTGATATATATATATTTTTTTGTTTTTAAATATTTATCCATGGATGGATAGGTAGGTTTATAGTACAAGAATGTAAAACAATCTTTTAACAAAGAGAAACAAAATATAGGAAATGATAAATATAAGTTTGACTTTCTAAGTCTATAATGCATATAACATTTTTAGTATAGCACGCATATAAGTTTACGTACGTGTATCTACAAATAAATCCTTTATGGCAATATTTTTTGTGTATATGTCCTTTATTTCAAATTGTTGGATACAAGAATTTTTATCATTCCTTACTATTAAAATTTGAAAAAAGAAAAAAAAAAAATCTAAGAAAAAAAGAAAAATAAAAAAAAATTGTGATGGAGATTTATGTTCTATGCTTTAGAGAATTTATAATATTGGGACAAAAGACAGACAAAAATAAAAAAAAAAACGAAACAAAATTTTGTAATGAAGAAGAAGTTGATCGTATTTAATATAATATAAAGGACTAATACATAGTTGTACAAGAGTATAAATTGATGGATTAAAATAATGGATATGCTCTTCTTCTTATAACGTATTCATACATATATACTTGTACATAAAAAATGTCCTGTTTAACAGAAAAAAAAAAAAAAAATTTCTTGTCTAAAAGTTGACAAGGAAAAGAGTAGCAATAAAATTTTTTTTTTAGATGCAAAGAATATAAATCAAGATTTTTGTTCACAAAAATAAAATTTTATTATTGTTGTTGAATGTGAATCAGAGGAGAAAATAAGAAAATGTGATGTGAAAATGAAATTAAAAATTGACTTTAGTACAATGTATAATAATTAAACATGTAAAATGAATGTAAAACAATGATTAAGGATAAGAATATTAAACATAATAATAAAAAAAACATCAAAAAAAAAAAAACCTTTTGTTAATTTCTAATTTTTTTTTTCTATTCATATTCATGAACATTTTAATGTTTTCAGTAAACAAAAGAATCTGTTTAATGTTATTTTTTATCCATAAAACTGGAATGGTAATCTTTTAATAATAACAAAGAATCCTAGATCAGGATAATGAGACGAATATTGACTGACTAATTATGTAATTCTTTAGGTCTCAGCTATAGGTAAAGACTTTGCTAGTGCTCCTTTCATATAATCCTTTCTTATAATCCAATAATCAAAGAGTGCTTGAAAAAAAAAATAGTTCTAAAAGTAATAGTATAATGTTTCAATATAAGAGTTCGTTAAAAGTTGAATTGATTTAAAAATAATTTTATATAAAAAGTGTCTAATAACTTGATCTTATTTATTTATCTATACACCTGTGTTTTAAGTTAGTGAAATTGGTTTGAATCCCATGGTCTTTGGTAGTCTTTGATCGCCTTCGCCTTGAAAAAAAAATGTGGAAATATTGAGCGTCAGCCACAATAGTGCTGAACATAATTAATGAGATAAAATAGAGATAAATTGTATCTGATGGGACTGCAGAATATTTAATACTTCGGATAAAACGTCAACTAAATTTGGTCATTTAAAGGACCACCTTTACTTTACAGAAAGTTTCCTTAGGAAAGATTCTAATCTAATACCATATCGTTTGAGGATGTATGAATTTAACTACTACAGATTAAATAAAACTAAATTAAAAAATATACTCATTTTTTAAAATTGAAAAATTACTCAACAGGTAATAAAAAAAAAAAAGTAATACCTTTTTTAAGACCGAAATGAATTAAATAAAGAAGCCATAACCTAAAATAAATGACAAAAGTCAGTAAAAAATGTTCTTTTATACAGCTCTTTTTTCAATTAATTTTAGGATTTGTGTTATCATTTGATAAACCACTTAATTTGTTTAATTACAAGGTTATTAAATAGTAGATACAAATATTTATTGACTCAATTAAAGTCTGAAAATATTAAATGTCAAATTTGGTTTGATAAAACAAAAAATAATATTAGCAGTACTAATTGTTTATACCCACCCACAATCTAAAGTAAAACCAACCGTAGACGAATTTTTAATATGATAATATAAAGCTTGACATTATAGATGTTATCAAAAAAATTAAATAATTACCAAAATATCATCCCCTGCTCTATTTTGTTTAATTATATATTAGTTATGTAAATTCCATTATTGATTATTCCATTATTATTTATTTTTTAATTCTAAATAATAGAAAATTAATATTCCTAATATGAAATCCTTCTCCAGATTTCATAGTAGTTGCTAATTTGCAAAATATTTAAATGTAAAAGAAAAATACCTTAAATTGAAAAAGGTGACATCACTAACAACAATTATGACGTAATGAAATACGTATTTTCTTTATTATTATACTTTATTTTTCTCTTATCCGTTGATATTTTATGTATCCTACTATAATAATATTTTATTACCAATACCTCTATAGGTATTCAACCAACACACTTTGATAAATGTATACGCACCATACAATAAATTTAAGCATAAATCATTTGTTCAAATAAAGACATCCAAAAAACATGAACCTATGTACGATAAGGAAAAAAAAAACATTTTTTTTTTTTTTACATTTGATGAGAATTTTCAGATAAAAAAAATTTTGTTAAACATTAACATTATCACAATTAACCAATTTTAGGTACCTACTAAATAACTTGGATAATGTATCCAAAACAAAAAAAAAAAAAAAACTAAAATTAAGTTCCAATTATCTTATCTGTAGTTATTTTTTCTTTTGGGATATTTTTATTGTTTTTTGTTTTTTGTTTTTTTGTAGGTATTTTTATGACTATCATACCAATACCCACAATTAAAGCTCCCAAAAAAAAAAAATTAACGACCATTAATAAAAAGCATGCATTGTCGTTATATTAATAAATTGTAAATAAATCAGAAAAGATATAATAACAGTTATGCAATTCAATTACATGGAATGTATATGTATTTGTTGACAAGGGCCCATTTGTAAAAATATACACAGACGTTTTTTTGAGTTTATGAATCTGTTAACATTATGAAAAGATCAGCCATATAATTTTGTTAGGTTTTTTATATTCTTAGAATATAATAAATTTGTCATTACATTTGTGACATCTTAGCACATCTTAAAAGAAGAGATTTATACCGAAAAGTATATTAAATTGTTGCTTAGGATCAAACTCATACTTCTGTCCCCATGACAGCTCAAAATAAATGAGAGAGGATTTTGAAGTTTTTTTCACTTTTGTAAAATTATTAGTTTCACTACTGAAATCGAGTAATTTTGACCAGTGAATTTGAGTAGCTGCTATACAATTTCTTTCTTTATAGGAATAATTCAGTGTCTATATATCAAGACGACTATAGGAATGTGAAATTTTGTGAGGGGAATAAAGTTTAATTGGTTTAGAGCAACAGGTTCGGTTAGCTGGCAAACAGCATCAAATTTTATATAAATATATCTGGATACCTACTTAATTAAGTCTGATATCTAAAATTTTTTATAAGATAATTAAATTTTATGGTAACAGTATAATTTATATTGGTACAGGTAACTATGCGCTCCTTCTCGCTTTCACATTTATTGTATTTTTACACCTCGATAGTTGTTGTATTTAAATTTCCTCACAGAACTTTAAACTTTAGTTCATCGTGCATATCACTTTAAAGTTTAATACTAACAGGATTGTATACTTAAAGGATGTATCTGATCATTTAAAATTTTGTGACCTTACTGTAACAAATATAACAAATATATAAAAGTTAGATTTTTCTCCAAGTAAGATTATTAAAATCATGGTTGGATTCAGATTAAAAATATTCGGCATAAATAAGATAACTTTAAAATAAAATTCATTACATCTCTCATAATTATGTTTTTTTGCAAAGCTTTCAAGAATTTTTAGTTCTAAAGGATGATTTATATAACGATTTAAATTTTTACACTTTAGCTTTGGAAAAAAAAAGGAAACTCCGTCAATTACGACTACTTTAATTTCAAGAAATCATTATGAATAATTCATTTTGGTTTTAAACAAATCATATATGTTAGAACTTAAATATATATAACTAACTATTATGTAAATATTCTTAAGACTAATCTAATCCCATAATATATGTTTAATAATAAATTTAAATAAAATAAAAAAGAAAAAAAATTGAAAGTAATAAAAAATTCGGACAACGAAATAAACGCCTAACAAGAAAACAATGTTATCGCCACTAAAAAGAGATAACTGGAGGAATACATAATAAGTTGTCAAAATATTCTCGTATAAAATCACATAGTAAAAGAACCCAAAAGACAAAAAAAAAAAAAAAAAACAGAAAGATGATAACAAATTTAACAACATGCAATGTGACGGAAAAAGAAAAGAATTCCGATTCCAATGTAAAAAGATTCCACCTCTAAAGAATATTCCCATCATTGATATATAATAATAGAATTCATGAATTTAAAATTTATTTTATTTTATTTATTTATTTGTTTTTTTTTTTAAATTGCAATAAACAAAACCATATATACTAAATAAGGTAATACAAGAATAAATTTGGTAAAACTGAAAAAGAATCGAATATAGAAACTAAGAAAACAGTTAGGTTTTCAGACAACTAAAAAAAAAAAATAATAAAAATGATAAATGTTAAGAAAACTCTCCATACATGTACGTTATAAACTCGTATTATTTGTTTTTGGAACAGCCTCAAGTGATTGCAATGACATTTTATGCATTCATATTGATATATGTACATATATATATATGTATGCATTATACACTGGCACCAAACTCTATTTAAAATTTCTATATCATAAAATCGGATTGTGTTGTATGATAATAGTTTATTCATTTTTATCGTAAAAATGATAGTTTCAATTTTTGATGGTAGTACAGCTAAGCGATGACTTCTTTTTTAAGTGTAGAGAAAAAAAAAAAACAACAAATTAAAATAATCCATACAATAAAACACATAATAATATTATGTATAGGTAGTATGTATACATAAACACTATGTCTTAACTTGGCGCTTATGCTTGATTAAATGTACATGAAATGCGTGCAATAATAAATAAACAGTAGCGATGTTTGTTGATATTTTTTTTTTAACAATAACAAAAGTTAAATATATGTAAGTATTAAAGAAATGGTTGTAGCATTGTAATTATGGTAACTTTTAAAAAAAAATATTTTCATTTTTTAATAAATTCATATAATATGTAAGATTTGAAATATAGAATTTTCTCTTATATAGGCTACATGATACATTTTGAAATCTTGGTTACTAAGAAAATGGATGAACGATTTCGTGGTTGTTAAGAATAATAATATTAGATAAAAATAAAATACCTTAGAAATTTTTTATCGGAAATAATTAATTAACGTTTTAGAACAATGATTTAATTTTGAAAAAACTAAAAAGAGTAAGTTTGCTAATATATTGTACATTATCAATATTGTACTCAACTGGCTTTAAGTAAAAAGTAATCTGACATAAATGTTATTTTTGCTTGATCCCTCCTATAGCTGACTTCATCCCTCATGTGTTGTAAACTCCAGATCAATGAGTTAGTCATAACGTCTATTTTAGCTTTCAATGCCCCTAAAAAAGATGACGATTAAGCCCTGGCCAACTACTTTCACTTTGAATAAGCTCTTCCAGTAAGCTTCCTCCAAGATAATGTGGATATTTACTTTTTAACTATAAAAGTAGTTTAGTGCATTATTAAAACTCTAAATGTTGAAATTTTGTAAAAATCTAAAAATTCGTTATTAAGTTTTAGTAGGAGATAATATATTAGTTTTCTTGACAAATTGTTTTTTTTTATTATATCCTTTCGTCAGCCATTTGAAGCCATAGCTGTTTTAAAATAAAGTGTTTCAGATACTTTTAGAGACATTTGGATTGCAATTGTATTGATTAAATACAACCAGTGATCAGTAAAAGTTGAAGTTTTCTTATTTATGTGTTCGTTACAATTTGAAGACATTTATGATAATTTTGTAGTACATACATATGCATATATTGAAGACAAACAAATAGTGGGTAGGTAATAGTATTCTCTACTTAGTTATTATTTATTTAATTATTGTAAAAAATATGCACCTTTGTTCAAAAGTGGCACCTTTTTTACTTTTCGATTCTTCCCCCAGAAGTTCTCAATGAAGTTCCTTTAATTTTCATTTATGATGACGAAATACATTTGTTGTACTTAGAGTTATCCAATATTTTCCGGACATCAAGAGGTTGCCTCTGAGAGATCGACTCTGATTTTAATTGCAAAAACGTCCCAGTTGGCTTTTTAGTATCAAGCAAACTGTGCTTAAATTCAATCTTCATATAACAGTTTCCATTCTATATGATTAAATATCTCGAGAAATCTTACTTAATCAATCTTATCTTTTAGAATTTATTAGAATCTATAGAAGAATTTGATCCAATGTATCTGTAATTTTCTAAATGCTCTTAGAAAGTTTTGTTATTTTTTAATGAGCTTTCACAATATCCACCTTACATAGTATATATATATGTAATATATATATTTTTTTGTAATTTGTTAATAAATTTAACATGTAACTAACATTGAGATGATCACGTACAATACGTCAACTTTATTTTTGTTTAACTAGCTTTGCTTTTAATGCTGTTGTTGTTGTCATTGTCATTGTCAGCAAAACGTTGTGCAAAATCCAATTGCATGTTTAACATTTTCATAAAATGAAAATATTTCTTATCTGAACGTGAAAATCTTGAATTTATTTGATTTTATTTTTATTTTATTAAACTTCTTAACGTTTTTTGTCTTTCTCTCTTTCTCTATCTCTCTGTCTTTTTCGTCATTTATTATTATTTTTAAGGATTGTCCATGCTCATCATATGACAAGTAATTCAATGTTTTGTAAGTACAAAAGACACTTTACAAACAAGAAGAATTTACAAATAAATAAAAAATTTATTTAAAGAAGAAATGAAAAAGAAAAAATCGTGAACGAATTTCGAATTGTGTCGGATTCATACCGCAAAAAGGTATTCCTGGAAGATTTATATAAAAATTTCATCCTTCACAAATTATTAAAACAAGTTTTTAAGGATTTTTTTTTTCTTTTTTGCACTTGTTTTTATTTTCTAAAGAAGACAAAAATAACAGATTGAATCACTGGAGAATTATTTTAAAATTGTGTAACAGAAGTATACTCTGGTAAGATTAGATAGAATGTGTAAATGAATGACGCTGGTAAAACGCCTTATTTTAGTATTGAATTTGTAAAAATGTATATCGTATAATAGGTGCCGATTCTTTTAATTACTTTTAAATTACATTTAATTAAAATTACTATTTTTAAAACATCTTTTTTTAGTAGTTTTTATTTTTTTATTTTACGTGATTATTTGGTGATTGTGTTACAACTAATAAGAGAGAAAGAGAGAGTTATATTTATGATTATGATTAATATAAGAATGTATGATAAAACATTTTTCATTTTGTCAGTAGACCACAATGTACTCACTCGGCTTAACTTATTGTTTTTTTTTTGGTTTTATTTTATTTTGAATCTCTTTAGTACATAGAATGTTTAATAAGTTTGAGATAAAGATAGGGATAAATGAAATAAGAGTAAATCATTTGAAGAATTATGATGTTTGTTTCACTACTTTCTAAGTTAATAGGGACGATCCCGTTATATAGTTTTAAAACTTGAATGTGACTACTTTAAACATTTTGTTGGAAATATTTTTTTTTATGCATATCACGTTTTAAACGAAACCGGCTTATAGCCAAGATAGTTTTAGAACCTTAATATGAATTTTACGATTTTATTATAAAAATAAAAAAAGTTATGCAAACAGAAAACATTATTATAGGTACACATTTTCTGACGGGGGCCTCGGTGGCCACGCCTGAACAGGATAGGCTGTGTAATTTTCTGTCCACATTTATGTGGCAGAGAAATGCATTAAAAAAAAAAATTTGTGACGTTGGTCTGGTCTGCAATGATAACAATATATAGACTAATAGGATAATATCTTACGTACATTATACTTCCTTGTTGTACCCCTTACACTTTCGTGTAAAGTTGGAGTTTAACCTAGATAATAATGATGTCAATATTATTCTACAGGCCTAAATTCAACTGTAATAATTCCACTCCGACAAATTTCACTGATTATAATTCCATTAGGAAACAACTAAACTTAGGCAGTGTCCGCACTTGGACAATTTCACTATTATTAAATAATTCCATTTATTACATGGTTAAAAAAAGGACCTCAGAATTCGGAATACAAAATATTGTAGTCATATATAACGCAATATAATCTTTTCTTATATGTTTCGTTCTTATAAAGTTGAATGTTTGCTACCATATCAAAACTAAAATTTCTTTTAAAACTTTTTTTTTTGACTCTTTTATACTTTTTTAAAATCATCGGTTTATTATGAAAAACCAATTTTTTTTTTATTTTCTTTATGTTGCAAGAATTAAGCGAACATAAACTAGTAGCAACAAAAAGACTTTTCGATGTGAATGAAAATTTCGCGGGAAATTTTGGAAAATTTTTTAAACTATAGAAAAATTAAATTGTTCAACAAAATAAAAATAAGAAAATTTGAAAACTTAAAAAAAAAATTCTTAAAATAAAGAATAAAATATAATCTAAGAAAAATATTTTCAGAAGTTTTTATTCTTGGTGTCATAATGATTTTTTTTTTTTTTTTGGTATTTTGGTATTGTATATGGCTCCGCGTCATAAGTTCCAACGTCATAAGTTCGAAAACAAAAACGACATAAGTTCGACATATTAAAAATTTTCTGTATTAAAAACGACATAAGTTCGAAAAATAAACAAATTTAAGGATAGGTTTGGGTATATGGTCAAATATAGTTGTTTTCGTTTTTTGCAATTTCTTCAGCTTGTAAATACAACTGACATGTGTGGCGTTTCATCTTAAGAAGAAAAAAACAGCACGTTTGACGGATTTACGAAACAAATAAAGTATGCATTTTCAACCTGGGATTGGGTTGGAGACTCGGTTTCATCTATAGATTCTGTTAATAATGGATTTATTTGGATGGATAAACGGATTCATTTCCTATTTCATCGTCATCAACATCATTGTCCTCAAAATTATTAGAATTGTTTATTATTTTAATTTCTTTATATGCCATTTAAGAACAACATTATTGTTATCTTCCCTTGTTTCAATAAATCACTAGTCTCTTTGATTTTCTCACTTTTGTCAGTATGTTATAATGATGGAAGAATGCAATTTTCGCATTCTATTTATTTTTTTTATTTTTTATATTAACTCTATGAAACTGATAAAGGAAAATATACCACCAGATCATCGCAAATATTTAATAGATGGAATATTTTCAATGGTGCCAAAAATCTGTTTTAAGCAGCTTTTAATTGGGTGCGAAAAAAATCATAAAAACGAGGGTATGGGGCGCGAGACTATAGGGGCAATGCTCCGAGTGGTTGCGGAGGAGCCACCTCGCCACACCGCCGAGGGACGTATTTATCATTAATTGCTACAGCAAAAGTTGATTAGAGTTTAAAAATTTAGAGAAAATTATTTTATTTTATTTTTTCATTTATTAAAATTAAAAACGACATAAGTTCGACAAAAAATTTTTGACGGATACTTATCGTTTTTTTTCGAACTTATGACGCGAAGCCATTGTATAAAAAATAAATTACAATTACAATAAAAATTTTAGATTTGTGGACACATTCATTCAGAATTTATTTTGAAATGTTGAAATTTTTCTCCTATTTACAAAAATATTGTCCGGACATACCAAATGAACGCATATTTTCATTGTTATTCATTTCCGGA
The DNA here is from genome assembly GCA_947095535.1 of Poecilobothrus nobilitatus. Classification (NCBI taxonomy): domain Eukaryota; kingdom Metazoa; phylum Arthropoda; class Insecta; order Diptera; family Dolichopodidae; genus Poecilobothrus; species Poecilobothrus nobilitatus. The sequence goes on from OX352774.1 coordinate 34,059,126, forward strand.
AAATTATTGAATTTTTTTTTTTATTATATTAATGTGTATATTTGTGTATAGGTATATTATAGAGATATAGGAATATATATTAAAGAAAATTACATTGTTATGACATTTCTTTTTTTATTGTTTAATATTTGTGATTTGTAATCAAAATAATAAATTTAATTTTATTATAAAATGTTGACATTATGTTTAAATTTAAAAAAAAAATATGTATTATGAAAAGTTTTAATCTCGAATATAGAAAGAAAATCTAAAGAAATAGGTAAGTATATATATACTATAAAATTATTATTTTTGAAAAATAACAATAAATTTTCTTTAATAAATGAATGAATCATTTGAGAAGTTCTTTGTTTTTTTTTGTTGTTGAAAAAGAGAACGGAAATTTCAATCATTAAAAAGATGAATGAATTACTTGTAATATACATATTATATGAAAAATTTTGGAAAATATAATTTTATACAAGAGAAAAATGGGAAAAGTACATTGAAAAACATTCATAAATCTATAAAGAAATATATTATTTCATTTACAAAAAAATATATTCAAAAAAAGTAGTGTTAAGATCATATAATTTTGTATATACTGAAAGAAATTATTGCCACCATAATTTTATTTTCTTTTATTATATTTAACAAGCAGTTTCTTATCTTGAAATATTATCCATTTAAATTCTATGATAATATTTTCCTTGCATCTCTAGCATTTTTCAATGAATTCATTCGTTGGTATTCAATTCGCCTGACAACATTAGCATTCATGACTGGAGGAGGGACGGGCATTTTATATTGTATCAGAATTTCTTCCATTTGTGTCTAACGTATATCTAAATTTTATATTTTATATCAGTGATTCTAAAGTGTTTCGAATTATATAACTTTGACACTTTATCTATGATGGTATGTTCTGTATATAACTCAAAATACTATTCAATATTTTAAGTACAAGTTCTAGAGGAGGAATCAATAAAGTAATTTCTTTTAAATATTTATTATGGGAAAATAATTGTTATCAAATTAATTAAGATATGCCAAAACTTTAAATACATTACCTTTATTTTGCTCCATTCTTTTGTTTGATAAACTTAAATAAAATATTTCTTTGTTCGCCGTTTTTAAACTTTTTTGAGTCATAATATTGAGTTATACCTTATCTGAGTCATAATATTATGGGAGCAGTCCAGTTTACAGCAAATAATTTTACTCAATTGGGAAAATTCGAAAGTAAGTCAAAATCTCATAAGATCTTCTTTAAGAATACCGTTCTAAACGTAAGTTTTCCTCCGTTAAACGTTTCTATAGTAAGGGTATTAAGTCTTTATTTAAAAGCAATATAAAAAAGCATAAGATTTTTTTTTTTTTTTGCTAAATCGGTAAAAATTAGTAAAAATTTATAAAATATTATTTGAATAATAGGTGAGCACCTATAAAATGTAATCGAATCATTTGTTTTTTTTTTTTGGTTTGTTGGTCTTTAAACGAAAAATGTCTTATATTTTCATGAGCAATATTCCAATTTATTTCATACATAGAAAAATACATATATTTTATATCTTTTTTAAAATGTATAATAATATATTTAATTAAAAAAACAACTAACATGGGTTTTTTTTTTTTTATATAATCTTATGTTTGTCTATAAAAATTTTGATTATATATAAACGTGTTGAAAACCTTAACTAATCATTTTTATTCTATATATCCTTTACATTATCATACACAGTTTTTTTTACAGGGACGATCTACTATACCATACATATATCACATTTATATCCATATACTATATACCATACATATATCACCATATATATATCACAACATATTAAATAGAATTTTAAATAGGATTTTATTAGGTTAAAATCTTTTGAAGTCTATCATATTATGTGAATACTGAAAATTCATTTATTGACTTGACTAAAATATTTTTTACAATAGCTGTTGGTTGTGTGTGTATACAGGAAATAATGAAAGTAAAAAGTTTCTAATCGTATCCTCAAGTTTCAATTGATGTGAAAGACAATAAAAAAAAAAAATTAACCAGCCATAATCCACAATACAATAATATTTTAGTATCTGGACAAAATGAAAAAAAAAAAAAAAATTTAATTTAACTTTAGTTTATAAATCATTTTTATAAGTCATAAAAAAGAAAAGTAATTTTTTGAAACAAAACAGTCGTTCTTCATATTTTTTTTTTTAAAGGATTATAATATTTTCAGGGCAATGTTGATAAATAAAGTTGAAAAGTGTTTTTTTTTTTAAGTATGTAAGTTTATATTATTAAATATGCTTATAATACAGAATATCAACTCCTTCCTTAAAATCTGTAGATAAGTTTATAACTCGTTTCGTTCATTATAATTGAGCTAAACTAAACCCCACAAAAACAGCAGATCAAGTTGCTTTAATTCATATGTTTATAATACTTTTTAAAGCCCCCAAGTAAAAAATTAAATAGGGTAGATATTCATGAGATGTATAAGGCAAAATACCTAGGAAAAACATAAGATGTCAAATTAAGTTGGCATGTACAGCACTTAAAAAAAAAAGAAGTTGAACTAGGATCTAAATATAGAGCAATGTATTGACTTCTAAGTTGAAAGTCTGATTGCCAATACAGTATAAAATTTTATTATATGTCCAAATAATTGGTTGTGCTGTATGCTGATATGGCATTATGCCACAGGAACTTATATTCAAAGCATTCAATTTTTCCAAAATAAAATTTTGCGTAACATCGTAAGTGCTACTTGGTACATATGAAATTCGGATTTAGAGCTCCTAGTGTGAAAGAAGAAATGAAAAAACATGTACTAAAACATAAACCGCATATAGAAGCATCAAAAATCATACATTCAGAAAATGCCAATAATATGATGCTTAAAAAATCAGGACACTAGATTTAACTATTAGATCACCTTCAAGAGGTCTACAGCTATGTAGAGTAAATCTAAAAGAATTAATGCTAAACTAATGGTTAGTTTTTAGGACTAGTTTTAAGCATTTAAGACTGGCGGGACTGGTATTTTTAGTGAGACTGGTATTTTTAGTGAGTTAAAATCTTAAATAACTGTTCATATCATTAATTCATATCCTATACTTATCAGTAAACATTATGACAGATTATTATTCTTTAAATTGATTAAAAAAATTTAATAAAACTTGTTTTACAGAAAAAATATTTTATACTGTAATATTTTTGAAGTGAAAATTTCTAAAAGTTCAGTATATAATAGAAAATAATGGTCAGTATTACCGTTAGTTACTATGTAAACTGTGCTGTTCGAGTTTAAGGAAACTAGTATTAAAAATTTGGAAACATGGTAATACAACATTTTTGGTTATTTAGTTTTGAGTTTGCTATCGAAGCAGCTATTATGTACTTTAAAATAATGAAAGGATTTTGAAAATATTTTATTTTACTGACACAGAATTTCAATATAATTTTGATTATGTTGAAAGAAGGGTATTTTGAACTTTATATTTCAGTATTCATGCTTTATTTTTTTAAATTTAATATATTAGAAATAAGATAAAAAATATATATTAGGTGCTGTCAACTATTATGAAGCCAATTATTCTGATGCCAATATTATTCTGAGGCCAACTCTCACTCCTTTTCTTTACTAAACCACCTTCATAACTTTACAACTCCTTTTCTTTACTGAAACACCTTCATAAAATGGTTTGTCTCGGTTTTTGTTATTATATTTTAGACATGGCTCACTTTTATTTCTAAATTACCCTTCAAAACTATTTTACCCTTTAAAATTTCAATTTACGTACACTATGTTTTGAAAAAATTTTAAAAATTGGTGTTATCATAAGGTCTCACATTATATAGTATATACCAATCTATAAATAAAGCTTATCTAATTTGATAGGTAGGTAGGTAGGTTGGGGCTGCAGATGCACACTTAGGATTGTTTAGACTCGTTGTGATACTCTGGATCAGTATTCCCCCTAATTAAATTATTGGGAGCTTTATTTGTTTGAATTTCAATAATACTTAAGGTAAAAAGTTCAGGATCTTGTTAGGTATTTCACTTTCTTAATTCTTCAATTTTAAATCATAATAATTTTCATTTCTTATTACTTATGACTTTTCAAATAATATAAATCTTCTATTTGTGCACATAATTTATTTGTGTCGTTGTTGATTAAGTCCATAAAGTTTTTGATTATTGTGAAACAAAATGAAGTGAAACATTTATTTATTGGATAATTGAAAATTGAGAGAAATAAAAAAAAAATTTTCTTCAGGACTTTTAGATATGATGAAAATATTTTATGACAAAAGTTTTTTATTCTATTTATATTATATTTTTATTTGTATATATGTATATATATACATATATATCTTTTTTTATAATAAACTTTTGTCTGTGTATAGTGTTTTCAAAGTTTTCCATTTCTATGGATGATAAATTTTCTATCAAGTCTAGCCAAACAAAGTTATGATGAATTTTTCCTAATGAGATTAATTCAGGAAATTCTAAATGGGCAAAAAATATATATTTGATTTGGAAGTACAAAATTTCGTTTTTAAGTTAAAATCAATTGCAACTGAACTAGAAAATATATTAATTTCAGTTGGGTACGAAATCAAAACATTACATAATAGGGTTAATCACAAGGGAGGCTGTAAAAACGTGAGCGGTAGGTCCGTGGCCGGTGCCCCTCGGGTCATATCTTGAAAAAAAACTTTATTTATATAATAATAGAATATTTTTGTCTATTAAATTCTTAGGTAGTCAAATAGGCTGTAAATTTTGGTGATAGAAATAAATAATTAAAAAACCAAGAGTTTTCAAAAAAGCACATTTTGAAAATCCAAAAAATATTTCATCATAAATTTTGGGTAAAGAGAACATTGAAGAGGTATAGCTAGATTATTTATTTATTTATTTATTATTTGTACCGAACTGGCATAAATGACAGCCGATATGTTTGGGGCCCTTTGCCTATTAGACATGTAGGCCAACTTGGTACTATAGTATTAAATTATAATTATATTTAATATTTTGTTTACATTATTTTTATTATATTTATATATTATTTTTGACCTGACCAGGGTTTGAACCCTAGACCTTTCGTCTGAAAGACCGGTGACTTATGCACTGCACCAATGGTCAGATATAGCTAGATATTGAAAAAATTTATAATAATATAAAAATTAAAAAGAATCATTATATAAAAATAGAAAAAATTTTAAAAATAAAACAAGTTGAGAAAAATCAAGTTACATTTTCGTCAATTTTAAGGTAACCCTATATTGTTAAGAAAAGTTTATAACAGTTACATAAAAATATAATGTTAGAGCTTTAATTTTTGTATATTACTTCAAAAAAATTAATTGAATATGTTCTCGAGTTACCAGTATTTAAAAATAGGACTTTTTGAGTTATTGACCCCTTATTGCTTCTAAACAGGGGTCGACACAAAGATATTTTTTGAAATGACTCATACTTATTTTCAAAGATCTACAGCCTCTCAAAATTTGTCAAAGTTTTAGTTTGAAAAATAGAAAAGGTCAAAAATTTTGCAAAAATTGAGTTTCGCATATTGGTAAATTAAAATACCGCATGGCAAAAGTATATATTTATTATTTATATAATATATTTAGAAAACAGTTATCGTTTGGCGTTTCCAGATAAAAGATATGGCTTCTAGAACTTGTGTTATAACCATTTAAATAAATGAATTTTTCCAAATTTAGGGGGATCTATTTCCGTAACAGGTGGTACTATGATAATAACACTATTTATTATTATTTTTTTTTGCGACATCTATTCGTAGTTAAAATTTTATTGTTCTATTTCAAACGGTACATAAGTTTTGTAAACACCCAAACGGACAAACAGACAAACAAACCGACATATTGAAATTAATAGGCACATTCTTTCAACAATTTTTTTGAAAATGTGCTAAACATATGTTAAAACAAGTAAATATGAAGGAACACCATTGTACCAAATTTAAAGGTTCTATATCTTTGTTGGATTTGGAAATAATTTCTTTTGCTCCGAAATCATTCGGAAACTTCCAGAATCCGAACCCATGAACCGATTTTATCCAGATTTGTACTTAGTCTTCCTTTTGTAATTCGTAATCTACTATATAAATTTCATCGAGATAGCTTTACTAGTTTTTGAGTTATCGCGCGAACGGACGAACAGACGGACATCGTTAAATCGACTCAGGAGTTGTTCCTAATTCAGAATATATATACATGTCCATATCTAACTCGCTTCTTTTTGGTGGTTCCAAACTCCATACCAAAGTTAATATAACCTATACTTTAGGTGTACGGTATAATAAATTATTTTTATAATTTTCTTTATTTTCCTTTTTTTTTTTTGTGCTTTATCCTTAATTTTACTATAAATTAAATATGTATGTATATTATCCTAAAATACAATCTACATAAATACTTTGAGTATATATTATAGTAATAGGAAGAAAGTAATTGACAGAAAATTGAAATTGATGAAATTCGATTTAATTTGAAGCATTATTATAGCATTATACGTAGAAAAACAGACATACTATGGAAATTACGTACATACTACTATACTATATACTATATTATATAATATATATTATATCGAGTAAATATAATTATGTATTTACTATAATTATAAATAATTCTCCAATACCTTTCTTTAAATTTTAGCCAATTCATTTTAAGAACAATATTTACTGGGTGTTTATTTTAACAAAATTTTTAGGAAAAATATTTAGTTTTCTTTTGATTTTCTTTAACGAATGACGTACATTTGATAATACTTTTAAATAATGTTAAATAAAAATGTTTTCATTTATTTAATTCTAATTCAATCACTTAACACTACTGCCTATTTAACAAATTTCACATTTTTAATAAATTTTATTGGAAAACAACAATTTGCAAATAAATTTGAAACGTTGATTTTAATAAATTTGAAGACAAATGAAAAATCTACATATATTTTTAATAATTTTCTACGAAATTTAAATGAAAATCTTCAGATACCGGTAATTTTAAATGAAAATCAGGATATTTCATATTTATATGAACAACTTCCACAATTTAATACAAATTATTTAATTTTATTGACAATGGAAAACAAAACCATAGAAACTTTAAAACGATTGAGGAAATTTCTTGGAATAAAAAAACTAACAACAATTAAAATAGTTATTATATCGTTAAACGAAGTTTATGAATCGAATCGTAGAAAAGATATCGATTTTGTATTGGATTTTATTTTAAAATATTCAGCTTTTAAACGCATCCTGATTATATTTAGTGCGGCAGACTTGTATGAGATTTTAACATTTCCATATCGTATGATAAAAAATATTACAGAAGAGAACAACATTGGAATATTTTCCAAGAAAGATACTAATTTTTATGGGAAATCTATTAAGACAATTGTTTATCTAAATGATTTTCCACGAGTTTTTACATTACGAAATAAAAGTGGAGAAAAACGAATAGCTGGTACAGCTGCAATACTTCTACAAAATTTTTATGATCATATGAATGCAACTTTACAACTAATATTTATAAATGATGCACGCATATTTAACGTAACTATTAATTATTTAAAAGCAAATGATTCTGAAATTTGTATGAATTTTAATGAACCCAGTAATGATACTGATATAAGTTACACCCAGCCTAAAGAAAAGATTTCAACTTGTTTATTTATACCATATAGCTCTGAAATAAATCGAAGCTATTATATTGTAATGCCATTCAGGATAGAAGTTTGGTTATGTTTAATAGGTTTTATTGTATTCAATACTATAGTGAATATTATTGTTATAAAATTTACTACTGATTTAAATTCAAAAAAACTAGATTTTGGAAAATCATTTCTAAATAGTATCCGTATCATATTATATGGACCATATCCTAATCAATCGAATATAAATGATACTAAAATAAAAATTCAAAATATGTTTATATTAGTTTTACAATGTTTTTTAGGTTTTGTGATGACAAATTTTTATTATGCACGATTATCCAGTTTGTTAGCAATGACCGTATATGAAAAACAAATCAATACTTTAAATGATTTATTGATATCAAATTCATGTTTATATCTGCTTCAACATGAATTAAATTTACTTGTTGATCATATGTCAGAATCAATATTAAAAATTTCAATTGTAGCTGAAAGTATTGACAAATATAAAGAATATCGTCAACATTTGAATACTAATTATGGTTATATATCAGGATCTGATCGTGCTAAATTTTTATTAAAACAACAGGAGCTCTCAAATAGACCATTATTTACATTAACTGAAATTTGTATTGCTAGTTCATATTTATCGTATCCGGTGAAAAAAAATTCCCCATTATTAGAATCTTTAGATGAATATCTTTGGCGAATTTTTGAGTCGGGAATTAATCAAAAATTGGATGATATAGTTCTTCAGGATGCATTTGTAGGTGGTGTTCTTAAAAATAAAAATCAAAATATTTTACATGATCATATGATCGAAATAGAACATTTGGAATTCATTTTAAAATTTTTAGTGATTGGTTTATTTATTGGATGTATTGTATTTAGTTTAGAAGTTTTTATTAGTAAATGGATTTCTTTAATACAAAAAAAAACAAATAAAAAAAAATTAAGAAGCAAAAGTTATAATTAAGAATAAAAATAAAGTAACACGTTAAATAAATAAATAAAAATTAATTTTAATTATAAGATTTTTTCTGTTTGATTGAATTGTTAATTGTTCCATGAAAATTTTAAGATAAATCATAATGTTTTTTTTTCCTAAGGAGTTTTTCCTAAAGTGGGTATGAAAAGAATCGAATAATATAAGTTCTAAGTAAGATTTTAATCTCATTGGTATAATGTAAGTTAATGTAATGTTAATAAATGTTTAATTCTTAAATCCACCTTCGCCGGGATAGAAGGATAAACATCTTAATTGCTTGCGTTTACTCTTTGTTGGTCTTTGTTGCTTTCCACAAAGAATAATTTCTTTCTTTTTTAGACTCCTAAATTTATTTTTTTTTGTTTAAAATTTGCCCAATCTGTTGATTTATTTATTTCTGCGAGTAGGCATATTTTGATAATCTTTTGGTTCAGGTTCAGTAGCACAGCAGTATGATCTGAGTCTAAATCCTGATTATATTTTATATTTTTCTTTATATTGAAATCACCCATTCTGGGTCAGACACTCCTTGATTTTAGATGGATTTTTAGTGGACTCATACGACAAGCATCCCTTGCTGCGGTTTTTCCCAACCCGTAGGGGGTAAAAGGAGAAAAAGAAAGGAAATTTAGAGAATTTAAGACCTCACGAATAGTAGGGAAAAGAATAAAGATTTCTTTATATTTGCTGGAAAAATTAGTTTTCTATTCTTTCTTGCCACAACAACGAATTATATTTTTAACTTAATTAATTAATTATCTTTGAATTTTTAATATATTTTTGAAATAGTCAAACTCTTTGTATTCTTTGTGTATTATTTATTCTTTTAGTATGTTTGTCTAACATTGTGTCAATTCTTTAACAACGATTGATAAAATATATGATTTGTTAATTTATCGTTTCTTATAGAAACTTATTTTTATAACAATTTTAGTTTCATTTTATTCTCTAATGAATCAACCCTCAACTCAATAGAAAGTTTATATAGTCTTAATTAAAAAATTGTTTATTTATTTAAGTTTATTTCAACCATTGGTTATTCATAGCTTTTCTATGAATATTTCATTCTTAACTAATTTCATATAAGAGCTAAAAATAAATTTGAAACATTCATTTTAATTAATTTGAAGACAAATTTATAATCTACAGCACATTTCAATATTTTTCTACAACATTTAAATGAATAACTTCAGATACCGGTAATTTTAAATGAAAATCAATACATATCCTTTTTATATGATTAACTTCCACTATTTAATACGAATTATTTAATTTTATTGACAATTAAAAAAAAAAAATACCAAAGGAACTTTAAAACACCTGAGGAACATTCTTAGAATAAAAAAACTTGCAACAATTAAAATAGTTATTATGTCGTTGCATAAAGTTTATGGATCAAACCAAAGAAAAGTCATCGAGTTTTTATTAGATTTTATTTTAAGATATTCAGGTTTTAAACGTATTCTAATTGTATTCAGTGCGGCAGACTTTTATGAGATTGTAACATTTCCATATGGTATGATAAGAAACATTACAGGAGCAAACAACACTAGAGTATTTCTAAAGAAAGATACTAGCTTTCATGAGAAATCTATTAAAACCATTTTATGTCGAAATGCTTTTCCACGAATATTTATAATACGAAATAAATATGGAAAAGAAAAATTAACTGGCACAACTTTAAAATGATTACAAAATACAAAAACAAACCTTGACTGATGACTATATAATTTATTCTGATAATACAAAAACATATTTAAAGTTAAATGATTCAGAGATTTTAATAAATTTTGTTGAGCCGTCCAACGGCAGTGCCATAAGTTATACTCAAGCTAGAAAGAATATTCCAGCTTGTTTACTCCTACCATTTAGTTCGAAAATTAATTGTTTGTTATTATGTATCAATTGCATTCATTTTGGATTAGTTTTGTTGGATTTATTGCTTATTATACCTTAGCAAATCTCATTGCTAGAAAGTTTTCTATCCATATCAGATCCAGAAAATTAGATTTTAGAAAAGGATTTCTGGAAAGTATCTGCAGCATTTTATCCATCTCTAAACGTAGTGATTGTTTCGAAAAGGGAAGTATTAAATATTTGTATAAAATTATTACAATTTTTATTAGGTTTTGTACTGACTAATTTTTATTATGCACGATTATCCAGTTTTCTAGCGGTGACCGTATTTGAAAAACCGATTAATACTTTAAGTGATTTATTGTAATCAAATGTGCGATTGTATTTATTTAAGGATGGTATATGTATAATTGCAAATTTTTTTTCAGAATATATTAAACAAGGTAGAATGTAAACCAACGGTTTTTAAAAGCGCACATTTCCAAAACTCAATACAAACTGTTTAGAAGTGTGCCTTACACAAAAATTTGAAAATTTCATGTAATAAGAAAAAATGTGAAAATAGGACATTTTTGAAATTTTGAGGGGCTATAAGTCCGGAATCCTATATAACTAAGAAAAGCCGTAAACACACGTAAAAATATATTATTAAAGCTTTAATTTTTATGTCTTGCCGAAGAAAAATTTGTACAGGTGCCTAAGTTACAGGTGTCTAAAAATAGCAAATTTTCAATTTTTGAGGCGTAATAACTCTTAAAGAGGGGGTGCTACCAAAAAATTTTCTGAGAAAACTTATACTAATTCTAAAAGTTCTTTCTTGTCTCAAAATTTCGGGTTCCTATCTAAAGGGGTGCCGGAGTTATGAAAAAAGAAATTTCATGCAAAATGTGGTTTTCACATAACGGTAAATTTAAATAGTAAATTACAAAATATCACATAATTTTGATATTGTTTTATATAGATAATAAAATTTTCGATCTTCTGGCGGTTTTAGATTGCAAAATTATTACGCAGAGCCCGAGATATATACATCTGAAAATGGGGCTTTTTCGCAATTTTGAAGAGCGGCAACTTTGGAACCCTTCACAATTAAAATAAACCTTTAACACACGTAAAAATATATTATTGTAGCTTTAATTTTTATATCTTGCAGAAGTAAAATGTGTACAGGTTCCTAAGTTACAGGTGTTTAAAAATAGCAAATTTTCAATTTTTAAGCCCTAATAGCTCATAAACAGGGGGTGGTCCGAAAAAATTTTCTGAGCAAACTTATACTAATTCTAAAAGTTCTTTCTTGCCTCAAAATTTCAAGCTTCTATCTAGAAGCGTGCCGGAGTTATGAAAGTAGAAAAATCATGCAAAATTTGGTTTTCACATAACGGTAAATTTAAATACTAAATTTAAAAAAAATGTATAATTTTGATATTAATTTACAAAGATAAAAGAAATACCTGTCGAATGACGTTTTCAGATTGAAAAAATCTTAAGCAGAACATAAGATATATGCATTTAAAAATAGGGCTTTTTCAAAGTTTGAGGGGCTGTAGCTCCGTAATGGGGGGGGCTACATGAAAAAGTTGTTCCACAAAATAATTTTTTTTATGAGACCTACCTATGGTTAAAATTTTTTTTCTCTATCTTTAACGGTGTAGAAGTTTTGTAAACAGACGGACGGACGGACGGACGGACGGACGGACAGAGTGAAACTAATAAGCACATTTTTTCAAAATTTTTTTGGAAATGTGCTAAAAACTAATCATTGAGGCTGAGAGCGCAGATGAATATAAAGATTCTCGGAGAACGTTATATGACAGTTATGGTTTTATTTAGTAACTACTGATCGAGCTAAAATTTTATTAAAACAACAAGAGCTATCAAATAGACTTAAGGAAATTTCGCAAAGGAAATTAAGCTTACGGAAATTTGTATTCCCGGTACCTACTTACTTTTCGTATGCCATGAAAAAGAATTCACCAATATTGGAGCCATTAAATTATTATCTTTACGGGATTTTTGAAACAGGAATTACTTAAAAAATTGAAAATGAAGTTATTCGAGAAGCATTTGAATGAGGAATTATTGAAAACAGAAACAAAGATGTTTTAGATGGTTATAAAATTGATATTGCACATTTACGATTCATTCTCGTTGAATTTTCAATTGGTTTGTTTAATGGTTTTTGTACATTAGTTATAGAAATTGTTATTGATAAAAATAGATTTTTTTAGAAACCTAAATTAAGAAAGTTAAAAAGTTAAAAAGGAAAAACTATTAGAGTAACTTACAAGCTATTTAATAAAAACTCATAAAAAAGAACTGTTTTTGTTTTGTACCACATGGCATAGCCCTGTCATTGAAATGTCTCATTTTATTTTCGTTTCGACTTAAATCACTACAACCTTATTATTCTTATGGAAAGAAACAAAGAAACGTTTCTAAAAAAATTAATGAAACGTTATCCCGTCCTAGTTGAAGTTAACAGATCGAGTTAACAGAAAAAGTCGCGGACGTCTCCTGTGAGCTCCATAGGGACATTCTTGCAAAATTATTTGGCTAGTAAGGAAGCAAAAAAACAAACAAACAAACAGATAGAATTTAAACTTTATATTTATTCTAACAATACAGTTTTCCTGACATTCACCTGAAAAATTGGAAGTGCTTATGATTATTTATATAATTAAGAGAAAAACAAACTACTTTATAGACATTACGTTCCTACCAAATTCCCAAAGTTTAAACCATAATTAAAGAGTTCAAACCATAATTTGTATAAATCAATTCAAAATAAATTTCTGAACGATTGATTTTTTTTTCTCGATTTAAGTATCGTGTTAAATTTAGGGATTAATCTATAAATCACGATATTTAAGATCGATATCATAATCTGCACCTTATTATAGCCGTATGAACGTATGTTCAAGGTTATAATGGATTTACCATTACGTTTGTGACACCTTAAAGGACTAGAGCTATATATAGGCTCAAGATTGGCTCTGAGTCGATTAAGCCGTGTACGTCGTTTAGTCGCAGATATAGAAACTATGAGGCTGGCATTTTTTACTTCACTTTTGCAAAATTTATTAGTTTCGCTATTTAAATGCAGCATTTTCGGGCAGCGGGTTCGAGCAGCTGCCATACTCAGATATATGGAATTCACTCAGTGTTTATTGAAGCTAGGTATCTGAAATTTTTTGCGAAGATGTCCAGTTGCACGCAAACAATTCCTGTAAAATTTGGTTGGGCTAGAGCAGCAGATTCAGGTAGCTAGCACATCTTGGAAGTTAGTGGAGGTAGGCGATGGAAATCTAATAAAAGATTATCAAGTTTTATGGCAATAACTTCTGTAAAATTTAGTTGTGCTGGTGCATCAGGTTCGGGTAGCTACCATTTAATTTTTCTTTTTAAATGAAAAAAACTCAGTGTCTCTTGAGGCTAGATATCGTGAAAGCTTATCTTATTGTTTATCTGATTATCCATGCATTCCTATAGATATTAAATGTTCTCTTCATGATTATAATCAAGTTGTTTCTCTTCGCCATTGGCCAAATGAAAGTAGTTTTATTTTTAGGGCAAAGAATAGTAAGATTTATAATTCAGAATAAAAAATTTATTTATATTTTTATACCCCTATGAACGTGTGTTCATTATACCCGTATGAACGTAAGTATAATATATTTGGTGTTATGTTTATGACACTTTAAAGGAGCCGATCTAAATATAAATCCAAGTGTATCGATTAATCTATGTACGCACAATAATTCAAAAATAAAAGAAGCAAGGATTCTGAAATTTTTACCGGGTCAATTTCAAAAATTGTTAGTTTCGTTATTTAAATCGACAAGTTTGGCCGGTGGGTTCGAGTAGCTGTCATACAATTTCTTTCTTTATATGAAAATACCTCAGTGTCTATTGAAGTTAGGTATCTCAAATTTTGATTGGTAAAAAAAAATTTGGAGCAGCAGGTTCAGGTAGCATTCATATCTTGGAACTTAATTAAGTTAGGCTTCTGAAATTTTGTAAAAGATTATCAAATTTTATGGTATCAATAATGCAATATATTATGTTCATACGGGTATTGTAGAGTTGATACGGTCTAGTCTAAATTCTTCTTTGTTTTATAAATAATTGTTATGTTTGATGTCAATGTGTATGTTTTTGGCATTTTCCTTCAGTTAAATTGGTTGTTTTATCCACATAGGAAAATTTTATCAACTTTAAATTATGTCTTTGGATAGCCTTGTAAATTTTAATTCGAAAATTGATAACTCCTGAATAGATAAATTAACTTTACTTAATTTGAGTTATTAGCATTCTCAAAGATTTCAATCCCTTTTCAAATTTCAAGTTTCTATTTTTAAGAGATACGAAGGACGAAAATACAAGGAAGAAAAAAAATTTTCATATCTCTAATTCATATCTCTGGAATGCTTTTAGATAAAAGCTTGATCTCTTATTTATTCATATAGTGAAAAGGTGCCTTAAACAAATTTAATGTTATTTACTATAAGTATTTATGGTTAATTACTTATAGATTAAATTAATTATATAGATTTAATTATTATACATTTAAAGTTAATAATAATTAATAGAAATTTTTATAAATCTAAAATTGTTATATAATAAAATTAGATTTGTGTTCTTATATAATATTTAAATATACATAATAGATATGTATAGGCTTTAGCAATCTAGAGAATTTATTTAAAAACATTTTTTTAGAATTTATAATGTGTTCTAAATTAATTTGCTATAAATAATATGAAAAATTTTTTCTTATAAAATTTTTTCCTTGATTTGCCATAACATTTTTTCAGTTGTTACTTTTTTTAGCACATTTCCAAAAATTTTTTTAAAAACCTATAATTTTGACTCTCTCCTTCCGTGCGTCCGTCCGTCTATTTACAAAACTTCTACACCATTAAAGATAGAGAAATGAAATGTTAACCATATATGGGTAGATCTCTTAAAAAAATTCATGTTTTAGAATAACTTTTACATCTAGCCCTATCTAGTATCGAAGTACAGCTCCCTAAACTTTGAAAACCTATTTTTAAATGTCTAT
The DNA here is from genome assembly GCA_947095535.1 of Poecilobothrus nobilitatus. NCBI lineage: Eukaryota > Metazoa > Arthropoda > Insecta > Diptera > Dolichopodidae > Poecilobothrus > Poecilobothrus nobilitatus. The sequence continues at coordinate 34,074,706 of OX352774.1, forward strand.
ATATCTCAGATTCTGCTTAATATTTTTTTAATTTAAAAACTCCATTCGACAAATTCGACCCCTTTTTACATTTATAAATCTATATCAAAATTATAAAATTTTTTTAAGTTTAGTATTTAAATTTACCGTTGTGTGAAAACCAAATTTTACATGATTTTATAGAAATAGATACTAGGGTACCTGTTTTCAAAATAAAGAGCAAAAATTAAGGCTTCAAATTTATAATTTTACATATGTTAATGGCTTTTCTTAATTTTTGTCTTCTCTTTTTTGTTTCGTAAGGAAGGTGGGAATCTTCCAAAGACATCAAGAATTTCCCTTTGGTAGTGTTAGATTCTTACTGACTAAACCCATCTCTCCCTTTAGCCAATATAATGGAATGAAACCCTTACCTGCTAGTCCAGTTTATTGGCTGGGAAGTAAGGATAGAAAATGATAGGAAAAGGATGCGGAAACATTGAATTGGGAGTGGGACTGTAAGGAAACAATGAATCTGCCTATTATTATTACTTTTTTGTTAAGAGTGACTATAGCCGTTACAACAGTTACAACATGCAGTAGTATATAACACGTTACTGCATGAGGTAATTATTGAAGGCAACTCCCACTGTCACTTTAGCAGCTATTATTATTGGTATTGGTATTCGTATTCTTATTAATATTATTATTATTTTACTACAGAGTTAGGGCCATCAGTGGATTACAATGTGCAGTAGTATATAACAACTTACCGCATGATATAATCAAAGATAGCTCCACTGTAGCAGCTATTATTATTATTATAAGTATAATTGTGTAGAGTTCCCTTAAAATTGATGAAAGTGTTTCTTTATTTTTCCCATTTTTTCTTATTACCTATATGAAAATATAAGAAAATTTTTAAATTTTTATGATAGTCACAATTCTAAACAGTTTGTATTGTCTTTTAGGAAAAGTGCTGCTTTAAAAATTGTTGGTTTATATTCTGTCTTGTTTTTAAATATGTTCAGGTGAACATTAAAATCAATTGTTTATTACAAAGTAGATAATTGTATATTATTATATAGATATTTGTTATGTATACCTATATATTAAGTCTATTCTATATTTGCTAATTATAAAATACTTCTACTCTATTTTTCATTTATTATTATTGTCAATATGATTTTAATGACAATATTTGATTTGTTAATGGAATTCTTTTTAAAAACAAGAAAAATGAGTTGAAAATTATCTTCAGTAATATATTCATTAAAAAATATTTAGTTTTCTTTTGATTTTCTTTAACAAGTGACGTTCGTTTACAAAATTTTTTTAAATAATGTTAAATAAAAATGTTCTCATTTATTTAATTCTAATTCAATCACTTAACATTTCTGCCTATTTATTGAATATCTCATCTTTAATAAATTTTATTGAAAAACAACAATTTGCAAATAAATTTGAAACGTTGATTTTAATAAATTTGAAGACAAATGAAAAATCTACATATATTTTTAATAATTTTCTACGAAATTTAAATGAAAATCTTCAGATACCGGTAATTTTAAATGAAAATCAGGATATTTCATATTTATATGAACAACTTCCACAATTTAATACAAATTATTTAATTTTATTGACAATGGAAAACAAAACCATAGAAACTTTAAAACTATTGAGGAAATTTCTTGGAATAAAAAAACTAACAACAATTAAAATAGTTATTATATCGTTAAATGAAGTTTATGAATCGAATCGAAGAAAAGATATCGATTTTGTATTGGATTTTATTTTAAAATATTCAGCTTTTAAACGCATCCTGATTATATTTAGTGCGACAGACTTGTATGAGATTTTAACATTTCCATACCGTACGATAAGAAATATTACAGGAGAAAACAACATTGGAATATTTTCCAAAAAAGATACTAATTTTTATGGAAAATCTATTAAGACAATTGTTTATCTAAATGATTTTCCACGAGTTTTTACATTACGAAATAAAAATAAAAAAAAAAAATTGGTGGTACAGCTGCAATACTTTTACAAAGTTTTTATGATTATATAAATGCAACAATACAAGTATTACTTGTTGATGGTGGACCCATTTATAATACAACTTTAAGTTATTTAAAAGAAAATGATTCTGATATTGCAATGAATTTTAATGAAATTAATATTGACAATGAAATAAGTAATACACAGCCTAAAGGAAAAACACCAACTTGTTTATTTTTACCATATAGCTCAGAAATAGATCGTAGCTATTATATTGTAATGCCATTCAGGATAGAAGTTTGGTTATGTTTAATTGGTTTTATTGTATACAATACTATAGTTAATATTATTGTTACAAAAGTTACACTTGATCTTATATCAAAAAATTTTGATTTTGGAAAATCATTTTTAAATAGTATCTGTAGTATATTATATGAATCTTATCCTGAGCAAAAAATTATAAATGAGACAAAAAAAAAACTTCAAAATATGTGTATTACAATTTTACAATTTCTTTTGGGTTTTGTTATGACAAATTTTTATTATGCACGATTATCCAGTTTGTTAGCAATGACCGTATATGAAAAACAAATCAATACTTTAAATGATTTATTGATATCAAATTCATGTTTATATCTGCTTCAGCATGAATTAAATTTACTTGTTTATCATATGTCCGAAAAAGTATTAAAAATTTCAATAGTAGCTGAAAGTATTGACAAATATAAAGAATATCGTCGAGATTTGAATACTAATTATGGTTATATAGCAGGATATGATCGTGCTAAATTTATGTTAAAACAACAGCAATTATCAAATAGACCATTATTTAGATTTACAGAACTTTGTACAACTAGTGCATATTTAGCTTTTCCAATGAAAAAAAATTCCCCATTATTAGAACCTTTAGATGAATATCTTTTTCGAATTTTTGAATCAGGAATAGATCATAATTTAGAGAATAAAGTTTTTCAAGATGCATTTGAAGCTGGTATTATTAAAAATAGAAATCAAGATGTTTTACATGGTCATATGATACAAGTAGCACATTTAGGATTTATATTCATTTTCTTAGGAATTGGTTTATTTATTGGAAGTATTGTATTTATTATAGAAATTTTTATAAGTAAATGGATTTCTTTAAAAAAAAAACTAATTAAAAATAATTATGAAATTAAATGTTATTGAATGACTATTATATAATAAATCAGAAAATTATATAAAAATATTAACCAAATATTAATAAAATAAAATATTAACATATTGAAACTTTCAGTATATACATAGGATATCTCAGTATATTATGGATAATTTAAAATAACATTTATTATATTGTTATTGTACGATAAATGTTATGTATATTTGTTATAAATATATTTCCTTTAATAATAAGTGTTAATTAAAATTATTAGTTTTATTTATAATAATCTGTTTAGGAGCCTCGGTGGCCTAGTGGGTAATAGCGTATAAAATACGCTGTAAACACCAATGGTGGGTACGAGTCCCAGACACGTTGTAAGCGTTATTTTCTCTTACAATATTTACAGTCACGCCTGAACTGGAAAGGCTATGTAATTTCCTGTCCACATTTTTGTGGCAGAGAAATGCGTTAAAAAAAAAGAAAAAAAAAATCTTTTTTCTATGATTCGTTAACTGAGTGATCCGTTAAGTGACTTAATATAGTTAAAAGAATCAAAGAAAGTTAATAGCTTTTCTACAAGGTTTTTCCAATTAATGTCTTACAATTGTTATACGTCTAAGTATCGTTAATAAAAAATCGAGACAACATAAAGTGTATTCTGGACACTCGTCTACAAGGTTCCTCTGTAAATCATAATATACATATATGTACTTATAATAACAATTTCTACAATTACTTAACAAAAGAACTAATTGATTTTTTAACAAAATAAATTAATTATCTTTTAATTTTTGATATATTTTTGAAATAGTTAAATTATTGGTGTTATTTTTTATGTATTTACTCCGGTAGGTATATTGTTATAATGTTATTCTTACATGTCCTAACATTGTGTCAATTCATTATAATGACGATTGATGAAATATATAATTTGCTAACTTGTCCCTAGTTATAAAAACTTAATTTTATAACAATTTCAGTTTAGTTTAGTATTTTATTCCTAATGAATCAACACTCAATTCTTTACAAAGTTTATATAATGTTAATTATTTATTTATTTAACTTTTTTTCAACCATTGGTACGTCATGGCTTTTCTATGAATATTTCATTCTTAACTAATTTTATACGAGAGCAACAAGCTAAAAATAAATTTGAAACTTTAAGTTTAATTCCCTATCCTTTTCTATCCCTACTCCCTAGCCAATATACTGCGTTGGCAGGTAAGGGTTTCATCCCATTATATAGGCTAGAGGGGGATGTAGGTTTAGTGAGTAAGAATCTGACACTACCAAGGGGGAAATTCTTGGTGTCCTTGGAGATTATTAGGCACGATTATCAAGTTTTCTAGCTGTTACAGTATTCAAAAAACAGGTAAATACTTTTAGTGATTTAATGGAATCAAATATTCTTTTGTATATAATTAAGGAGGATATAGGCTTAATTGAAGAATTTATGTCAAAAGATATAAGAAAAATTATTATTGAGGCTGGAAGTATTAATAAATATATTGAATATCGGGGAATGTTATTTGAACATTATGGGTATTTAGCTGGATTTGATCGAGCTCACCAAAGTTTTGCATTATAACTGTCGAAAAATTTTGTAAAAAAATAATAAACGTATGAAATGCTCATTCAAAAATAACGATTTTTACGTTGTATAAAAGATTTGGTAACAGAGTTCTTAAGTAAGAAACCTTTTTACTCTTTTTGAAAGTCTAAATCCATACCATTTTATTCACACATTTTTAAAAATTTCTACACTGTTTAAAATAGAACAATGAAACTTTAAACATGGGTAAGCCTAAAAAATTAATGATGTAGAACAACTTTTTTATGTAGTCCTACTGCGGAACTACAGTCTTCTAAAAATGGAAAAAGTCATATTTTAAAATGTACATATATCCAGTTTTGCTTAATGTTTTTTTTTTATTCAAAGGCATCCTGAATATTATGTTACATATAAGCTTTTGTAATTTAGTACCTATTTAATTTATTATTTGGAACATCAGAATAAAATTTTGGGAAGATTGTGTTTTCTTTGCGTATCTTCGGAATACTTCCAATGAGAGTTTTATGAGGGAAATATTTTTCAAAATTAGCATAAATTACTACGCCCTTGATTAAGAGATTATAAGGATCAAGAATTACAAATTTTGTAAAATTGTAGAAAGTGTCTTTTGATTTTCAATAATTTTTTTCTTAAATTCAGAAAATTTACAAAATTTTGTACAAGTCCCAATATTCTAAACTGCGTTTATAGTTTTTATTGAAAATGTTTGCCTTAAAAGATTCTGCCTTGACTTTTTTTAATTTTATATGAAAATATTATTATTTACGAATCTAAGTTTAATATAAAAATAAATTTTTTTTTTTTTTAAATTCTCATGTGAAAAACAGTTATACATTTTCGGTTGCGACTCAATTTTTTTTCATCAGAAACATATATAAATGGAATTTATTTGCGGTTCCGACTCAAAAAATTAGCCGACTCCCCTAAAACCAAATTGAATTATAAAAAAAAAAATATTCTTTTTATTTATTTTTTTTCTGTTATCTGTAGCCGACTGATTTAATGTAGCTATATATTTATTAGTTTCTATATTGTCTAATTATTTTTAATACACACAAACTTGTGTCATGGAAGTCGTATCCTTTGCTATTCCAACTTCCTAGCCAATATACTGTGTTAGCAGGTAGGCGTTTCATTTCATTATATAAATTATGAATCTGACACTGCCAAGGACGATTTCTTGATATTTTGGGAAGATTCCCACTTGCCTTAGGAAACAAAAATGACGGATATGCTTACTAGTGCATTATATAGAAGGTTTTTGTTACATTAAGTGTATAGAGATTTTTAATTCGAAAATTAAATTTTTACTCTCAGTTTACATTCTTTATACTGCAATTACTACCATTTCAATATAATTGTACAATCAAATTAGAAAAGAATTATTAAGGGTATATCTTAAAATTAAATCCAAGAAAATTATTAAAAACCTATATCAGGGGTAAAACAAATAAAAAAACAAGGTAGAATGTAAACCAACGGTTTTTAAAAGCGCACATTTCCAAAACTCAATACAAACTGTTTAGAAGTGTGACTTACACAAAAATTTGAAATTTTCATGTAATAAGAAAAAATGTGAAAATAGGACATTTTTGAAATTTTGAGGGGCCGTAAGTCCTATATAACTAAGAAAAGCCGTTAACACACGTAAAAATATATTATTGAACCTTTAATTTTCATATCTTACCGAAGAAAAATTTGTACAGGTGCCTAAGTTACAGGTGTCTAAAAATAGCAAATTTTCAATTTTTGAGGCGTAATAACTCTTAAAGAGGGGGTATTACTAAAAAATTTTCTGAGGAAACTTATACTAATTCTAAAAGTTCTTTCTTGTTTCAAAGTTTCAGGTTCCTATCTAAAGGGGTGCCGGAGTTATGAAAAAAGAAATTTCATGCAAAATGTGGTTTTCACATAACGGTAAATTTAAATAGTAAATTACAAAATATTACATAATTTTGATACTGTTTTATATAGATAATAAAATTTTCGATCTTCTGGCGGTTTTAGATTGCAAAATTATTACGTAGAGCCCGAGATATATACATCTTAAAATGGGGCTTTTTCGCAATTTTGAAGAGCTGCAACTTTAGAACCCTTTACAATTAAAATAAACCTTTAACGCACGTAAAAATATATTATTGTAGCTTTAATTTTTATATCTTGCAGAAGCAAAATGTTTACACGTTCCTAAGTTACAGGTGTTTAAAAATAGCAAATTTTCAATTTTTAAGCCTTAATAGCTCATAAACAGGGGGTGGTCCGAAAAAATTTTCTGAGCAAACTTATACTAATTCTAAAAGTTCTTTCTTGCCTCAAAATTTCAAGCTTCTATCTAGAAGCGTGCCGGAGTTATGAAAGTAGAAAAATCATGCAAAATTTGGTTTTCACATAACGGTAAATTTAAATACTAAATTTAAAAAAATTGTATAATTTTGATATTAATTTACAAAGATAAAAGAAATACCTGTCGAATGACGTTTTCAGATTGAAAAAATCTTAAGCAGAACATAAGATATATGCATTTAAAAATAGGGCTTTTTCAAAGTTTAAGGGGCTGTAGCTCCGAAATGGGAGGGGCTACATGAAAAAGTTGTTCCACAAAATTATTTTTTTTATGAGACCTACCTATGGTTAAAATTTTTTTTTCTCTATCTTTAACGGTGTAGAAGTTTTGTAAACAGACGGACGGACGGACGGGCGGACAGAGTGAAACTAATAAGCACATTTTTTCAAAATTTTTTTGGAAATGTGCTAAAAATGAATACTAAATTTTATAATGTTGTATTAGTAAAAATTTGTATTAACTTATAATTAAAAGTTCTATTATTATAAATTACTTAATTTCATATAAACATAATAATATTTTACGTAATATTTATTTAATTAAATTTTGTAAAATCATTGTTTAATGAACTTAAAATGTATTTAAAATAGATACTAAAACAATACACCTAAAATTGAAAATAATATAATTACCCCATTTTCTTCTTTTATCTTTTCAAAATTAATTAAAATGTAAATAATTAAAAATAAACTTACAAATATAAGTACAGTTTTTTTTACATACATATATACTATATATATACCGATACTTTACATTTATATTGAAAAAAAAATAAATAACAACTAATAATTGTGTTTGTGTTTGTATATATTTATACTTTATATAGGCATAATAATATAATTTAAATGGCCTCTAATATGAATTCATTAACTTTAAACAAAATAGAAATTATTTCAATATTTTGAGTACATTGCTCCAATATCATTGTCCTGAATTCAATTGCAAAGAAAACAATAATGAATTAAAAGTAAAAAAAAAGAGAAAAAATTCAAATTCAATAGAAGGTAACTAATATACTATTGTTACCAGCTTTTTTTTTTTTTTATTGTACTTTGTCTAATTTTAATATCACATGAACTTACAGAATTACAGATACATAATTAATGGGTTAGATACAAATACTCGTATCTCACAATCTGGTCATTTCAAAATCTTTAAAAAAATTTCGTTTTTTAAAATTTTCTTTTGTAAAATCTCTTTATATTTGTTTTATTTTTTTTCTAAATTTTTATAATAGATAATAGATAAAGAACAACAGTTAATGATTAAGTTGTAAAGATATATATGTATGTATATCTAAATCTCTTAAATAAAAGGGTTTTATATGAAAAAGAAATTTATAAAAGATAAAATATAAGAAATAAAAGAAAATTATTTGAGGCTTCATTTCTTAAGTTAAATTCATATTTAAGAAATTTGATTCTGGCATATACAATACATATTATGAAAAACGCAAATAACCCTGATTTTTACAAACTTACTATAAAACTTCTGTTATAATTATTTTGTCACACAAATTTTTCAACAAACAGAGCATTTATAAAAATAAAAAATATAAAATAATGGTAACCAAAAACATATAAAATAGTGGGAACTACTGGTCCCAAACTCCGGCAAAATAAATTATTTATACCCTGATTTTGAAACCAATAATAAAATATAAATACTAAATTTTTTTTATTTTTTCTGTATTTTCGAAAACAAAAGGAGGATTTTTTTTGAGATGTTTTAAAAAAAAAAACTAGACTTTTAGAAACGAAATTGTAAGAAACGAGATTTTAAGAAAAAGATATTTTGTCAAAACGACATTTTAAAAACATGATTTTGATAAAAAAAAAAAAAAAAACACAAAAATTTTGAGATACGTGTTTCGTAGTGCTCCCATTATTATTGCATATAATATGAACACAAATAATAACTTAATCAAAAACCAAAGAAAATGAGAAGCATATAAGATATTATTTTTTCATTAATAATTTCAAACACTTTTTGGTTTTTAATAATTAATTAATTTTTGAAATTTTAGTCCTCACTCAATAAATTCTCTTACAAAATCACAATATTCACGTTTATTAACCCCTATACTAAAAATGGGTTATACAATATTATACATATATACATATATTTAACTTTGTATAACTACATAATTATTATGTATGTTATTGATTACCTGACTGAAGTAATTGCGTGTGTAATATGAATACAATTAGATTAGCAGAAAGTATATTAATAAGTTCATTAACAAATTATATTATTGATATATGAAAATAAAATTTAACTGTCACATATTACATATATATATGTAGTATTTTAACCTCTAAAAAGAAAATAAGTATTGAGGCTCTAAGAGTACTGAAAAAAATATAGATCTCCAAGATTTTGATAAATTATGTTGTTATGAATTTTCTTTTTCCTATGTCTGCAGTGGGCAATCTTATTGTATTTCTCTAGTATTGTTTTGAAGACGTAATAACTGAACCAATAACCTGAATATTTCCCTTAAAAATTGGAATTTTAACCTCGAAAAGTAGTTATTGTAAAGATAGAGGACCATATTTCTAAACATAAAAATCTATAGGTACATGTTTTATGTTAAACACTAAACTTCCTTTTGATCTATTAATCTTTTAACTTTCATCTAGATACCAATGGATTGGTTGTTAATATTTTAGTTCTGGCTTTTATAATAACCACTTGTTGTAACATAAATAAAGGGAGAATATTTTCGGTGGAATAGTTGGAATATATATAGGAGTAGTTATTTATTTATTTCGTAGCTGTACAAAAAAGTCTTTGGCTTGTACAAATTGTACTTAGATATTATAAAAGACAAATTAAGATTAAAATTCAAAAACTAAAATTAAGATTAAAATTCAAAAACTAAAATTAAGATTAAAATCAAATTTAAAACAAAATTAAAAACAAAATTAAATTTAAAATTAAATTCAAAATCAAAATTAGAATAAAAACTAAAATAAAAAATAATATTAAATTTAAATAACGTAATTATGTTATACTAAAATAATATAAAAATAAAGCTTCCCTAATTTCCCCCTCATTGAACAGTCTAATAATTCCATAACATTTCTATAACATTTGTTGCAGTTACTGTTGCAGTTGAAAATAACGTAAAAAGGAATAAATAAAATTTAGTAAATTAAGAGTGCGGACAATAAGTCTTAATAAAAGTCAGTTCTATTTGTAGTACAAGATTTAGTAGAAGACGGTAACAGATTCCAAAGTCTACCAACTCTGACAAAAAATGATTGATCCATATAACGAGAACATAATCTAGGAAATGTAATAAAGTTAGATCTTAGAGAATAAGAAAAAACTATTTCAGATAATAAGTAAGCAGGACAATTAAATGTAATGATTTTAAAAAGCAAAAGTAGAATTCTGTAGTTAAAAAGCTTGTTTAAATTAACACCAATTACCCTACTCATATACATAGGACCGTGGTTTTTTGAGCGAAAAACAGTAACGAACCGCAGAATTAAAGGCTACTTTTAATCTATTAAAGCATAATACACTACAACGGCTAAAGACTTCACAACAGTAAAGAATGTTTGGCAAGATGAGGAATTTTACTAGCCAAATTTTAGTGCTTGTAAGCAGAAAATCTTTAAGCATATACATTCTCTTTTGATAAATGCAGGATTTTTGACAAATTAGGGAAATATGACGGTCCCAAGATAAATCTTCAGATAATATTAGGTCAAGACTTTTTAAATTTTCAACATATGGAATGATTACGTCAATTCAACTCAAGGACAAATAGAATTCTTCGAACTGATCTATTAAAAAAAGCTATTGCTTGAGATTTTCTAGGGTTTAAAATTAAAAGACGAAAGCAATTGGACATCATCCGCAAACATGTGAACCAGGGAATGATTTATTCACTTAAGAAGGTCATTGATAGATCGTAAAAAGAAGGGGACCAAGTACGGATCCTTGAGGAACACCACACATACGTTTTTCAGAGTTAGAACACGAACCATCATTTACAACACACTGCGTCTTATCGTTAATAAAGGAGAAGATTAAGTTTGTTAATGAATATAACATTTCATGTATAGTATATGTATGGAATATTATATTATATATATATATATATTTATACACTTACATATAGTATTTATGAATATAAATCAATTGAAATTATTATTAATTTGACTAAGGACCTTTCCAAACCATCACATTAAACATCGCACTTCGAACTAAATACTATTTAATCGCACTATTTTTTTGTCCGAAAACTCCGAATAGTATCAAGTGTTGTCCGGAATTCATCGCACTTAACACTTGACTATCTGTCAAAAATTAGTGTTTTGAAAACCACACTAGATGATGATCTAGTGCACTTGCACTAAAAATATTCTTTTTTGTTTTCGTTAAACCTTTTATTAGACACAATATTTTTAAAAATTATTAAATTAAATCATATTTCTCTTTTTTCACAATTTTAAAATTTGAAAACTAAAATAATAACTTACTGTTTTGACAATTAATTATATGTACATTTAAAATTTACTCAATATTGCCATTGTGATCATAAATAATTCTAAATATAGTTAAATAATGCTAGAATAAAATGATTTTTAGCACTTGTCAAAATAAATTTGACATAAAAATGCTATAAAAATATGCATTAAGGTAAGGCTGATTCTACTCCTAAAAATTTTTTAACTGTCATAAATTTGTAATCGGGACAGAAATTTAGTGCGATATTTAGTGCGATAATCAAGTATTTTTGAAAAGTGCAAGTGCGAAGTGCTAGTGTCAAGTGCTAGTGCGATGGTTCAGAAAGGCCCTAAATACGTTTTTAAGTATTATTATGTGATTTGTGCTTTTTATGTTCAGTGTTGGATCAGGGCAGTAAACAAATGTTTAGTTTCACTTAAAATTATTATAGAACTTATATATTTTAATTTTAGATTTTTTAATTTTCATTGTGTAGAATACAGTTGAAAGTTATATCTGCTGTATTATTTTCGTTCTCTAAGGTGTTAAGAAACTAAAATGAAAAAGTTCTTTGAAAATTAACTACCTTCAAATAGAATAGTCCTAGCACAAAATTTAGTAAAAAATTTCTATCTAATTTAATTTTCTATCTCTTTGAAAGTTAATATTTTTTTTAATTAATTCTATAATGTTTTTAATTGTTCAGTTATTAGAATATTGAGCACCCTGTTATAATTCTGATACTTTAGTGTTTTCCCTTTGCTGTAACACGTTAAATTACATATGAATTATATTTATGTTATAATTTATATAACAAAAGTTGTGTTGCCTTCTAAATTGGATGTTTGTTTTGCTATAGGATACTTTTTTTTTAATAACTTTAACAATATTTTGAACTACACTCATCATGAGATCTTTATAATATTTCTTTAGATCATTTTGTTGAAAGTTTAAAATTTTCAATAATTATATTCTTCTTTTACATCAATTATGTTTTGTAATGCAATTTAGAATGTCATCGATCAATTTTAAGATTAAAATCTTTTATTTTTAAATTTATCTAAAAGTTTAATAAAAAATATTGACTTCATTAAAGCTTAAATACAAATCGAGCCCCGACTCAATATGATTTTTTAATTCTTCAATGTCACTGGCTAAAATTTTTCAAGAGGGTGATACACCATATCTTGAAAACAAAAATCTAGATAAAAAAAATTGTGATAGTCTAATGTTTTTTTGCGACGAAACATTGAAATGAAAAATTAGAAAAGAAAATATAAACAAGGTAGAATGTAAACCAATGGTTTTTAAAAGCGCACATTTTCAAAACACAATACAAACTGAAAAAATATTTAAAAAAAAATTTTTTTTTGTAATAAGAAAATATGTGAAAATAACACTTTTTTGAGGGGCTGTAACTCTGGAACTCTTTATAACTAAGAAAAACCGTTAACACACGTAAAAATATATTACTGGAGCTTTAATTTTTATGTCGTGCCGAAGAAAAATGTATACAGGTTCTTACGTTACATGTGCCTAAAAATAGCAAATTTTAAATTGTTTAGCCCTAATACCTCTTAAACAGGGGGTGGTACAAAACAGGGTGCCGGAGTTATGAAAGTAGAAAAATCATGCAAAATTTGGTTTTCACATAACGGTAAATTTAAATACTAAATTTAAAAAATTGTAAAATTTTAATATTAATTTACAAAGTTAAAAAAAATATTTGTCGTATGAAGTTTTCAGATTGAAAAAATCTTAAGCAGAATATAAGATATATGCATTTAAAAATAAGGCTTTTTCAAAGTTTGAGGGGCTGTAGCTCCGTAATGGATGGGGCTACATGAAAAAGTTGTTCCACAAAATTATTGTTTTTATGAGACCTACCCATGGTTAAAATTTTTTCTCTATCTTTAACGGTATAGAAGTTTTGTAAACAGACGGACGGACAGACGAACGGACGGACAGAGTGAAACTAATAAGCACATTTTTTCAAATTTTTTTTGGAAATGTGCTAGAAAGAATGTAAATTATATATTATCTTTACAATATTATAAAGAAGCTAATCAAAATAAAACACAAAACTATATGTTTATTCCGATCAATATTTAATTTTGAAAACTGGCATTCATACAATGTATTCGGCAAAAAAAAATAACCCTGATTTTCTAACCGGCCATAAAATCCATTCAAATTATTTATGTGAAATATATATCAAGAAGCAGTTGGTTAAACTCATATTAAATAAAATATTGAAATCTTGATTCTATAATCAACTATAAAACGCGCAACACCAATTTTTCGGAAATAAGAAATTTTTGTTATTTAACATAAAAATCTAAATTTTTTTTTAAGATTTTCAAGATATCCAACAATTTTGATAGAAAAAAATTTTACAAATAAAAAATTCAAGATTTTGTCCATTAAAAATTAGCTTTTTTTCAAGATAACATTTTGATCTGTTTTGAAGGTTTATTTATGTTTGGATTAACATAAATATTATTGATACGTGTTCCCGTGTATTTTTTTTTTATTTGAAAAAGTGAGATTTTGAGTTCAAACTCAGTTTTATGTATTCGATCCCAATGAATATGATTTACTACGGATATTATGCTTTTTAAGATTTAAATTTTAAGATTTATTTTATTTATTGAAAAATACAAAATTTTTTTTAGGAAGTCGCACATATTATGGGCCTCATATTACTGCGTCATTGAACGGTAAATTTAATAGTATTCTGAAAGAACCTAACAAAAGTTGTGTAATTTATGGCTTATTTACTAAAACGATTGCAAGATATGAATGGAACAAAATCATGATTGCAGGATATAGTTACAAAATCACGACTACACCCCTTTTATAGAATATGTATAAATGTAAATGTATGAGATTCTGAATTAGGAGGAATTTTAAATTTGAATTCAAAATCAGAGTTATACGCTTTTTCCAGAATATTTTTTTATATGGATATGTGAGATTCTAAATTAGGAGAGATTTTATATTTGGTTTCAAAATCAGGGTTTCAATAATTTGTTTATCGGGAGTTTGGTGGCGATAGTCCTCACTTTATTCAATATATTGTTGTTAAAATATGTATATAAAAAAAGAAATAGGTGGGATTTTATTGTTAATTACAAAATCAGGTTCCAATAATTTGTTTAGGGAAGTTTGGGGGTGGTAGTCCCCACTATTTTAAATGCCTTGTTGTTTAAATGTGTATCTGGAAATATGTTGATTTAACAGTTGGCTACAAAATCATAGAGTCCCAATAACTTATTTAGAGGGTGTTTTAGCGCTTAAAATGTTTCCCATTAGCTTTGAATTTTGGAATTTTCTTTTCTGTAATTTTTTTTTGGAATTATGTAAATTGTGTTTTGGAAATGGAATTTTTTTTTTGGAATTTCGTATCCAACTCCTAAAAAACAGTGGGAAGTAATAAAACAGTGGACGTATTTAGTAGTTTTTACACACATTTTATAAAGATTTTGTTTATCTTAAATTTTGGAATTATTATTTTTTTTAGCTTAATTATTAATCTTCCTCTCCAAATAAAAGTTATATCATCAATTTCTTTAACTAATTCAATTTCTTCAAATATTGAGCACAGATATTACCTTATTGCTAAAAAATAGAAAACAAAATGATAATTTGAAGTAAATGAAAATGTCTAATACTGACTTTTCATTAAAATGTTCAGTAAATTTCTTTTGTTTAATCAATATGACAGTTTGCACAAGGCACGTCAGTTTTGTTATATTCATTCTGTATTTGTCTTGAAATTCTATTCAATAGTCAGAATATGATTAAAAATCAGATCTTTCAATTCTTTTATTTTAGATTCAATAATTTTATTTTGAGATGGGCTACAATCATATTCAACACTTTTTAAAACAAATGTTGTTGAAAGAAAAAAAAAATCATCTCATCAATTCTTGAGTTTTGAAAGAATACTAAAGGTATACGATGATAAAAATATAATATATACTTTTTCTTGATACTCTTGATTATAATATGGTTACTTTGAATGCTGTTATTGTATTGTTGTTGTAGCCTTTAAGTCTCCGATCAGAATCACTTCAAAAGAATTCATTTGAATTGTTTTCCATGTTTAGAAATGGAATATGGTTATGGTAAGATTGAATAAATTCTATATGGGATTTTGCATAAAACAAAAATAATATGTTGAAATTTATTGAAGCAAAGTAAAAAAGCATTTATTTTTTTTATAGCTGTTGCAATTATTATTTTTTTTACTTTTAAACATTTGTAGGCCTGTAAGTTTTTATTTTGAAAACATGAGAATAGAACACGTGTAAATGTAAAATGTAACAGAAAAGTAAAAATTTGTGTTATGTGTAGAAAAAAAAAACTTCTTAAATTTCACGCGGAATTATAATTAAATCCCAGGCAGCAAAAAAAACAAAAATTTAATAAATTAAGTAGTAAAATAGTATAGAAGAAATATTACAGTGCCTATCAGCCTTTTTTAAAAAAAATGCTTCTTGTATTTTATGCAGTATTCCAACTAAAGGTGGATTATATACATGAGGTGAACCATGAGGGGGAAGTAAAGTAATATAGAAGGAATACTACAGTGTCTATCGGACTTGTTATACCCTACACCTAAAGTATAGGATATATTAATTACCAATTTGGGTATGGTGTTTGTAACCACAAAAAGGAAGCGAGTTAGATATCGGCATGTACATATATTTTGAATCAGAATCAGCTCCTGAGTCGATTTAACGATGTTCGTCCGTCAATTCGCACGATAACTCAAAAACTAATAAAGCTATCTTGATGAAATTTATATAGTAAGTTACTATATATTTATTAGTAATACATAGTTATCTACTATATAAAAGGAAGGCGGGGATTGAATCAGGGCAAAATCGGTCCATGGGTTCGAATTCTGGAAGCTTCCGAATGAGCCAGGAGCAAACGAGATTATTTACAAAACCAATAAAGATAAAACTTTTAAATTTGATATAATGATGTTCTTTCATGTTTGATGGCTCTGAAATTTGAGAGGATTTGGTCGGATTTTGGAGATATATACTGGAGCTCCAAACGAGCCTCAGAACAAACCTGTATATCTCCAAAACCAAGAAAGATAGAACCTTAAAACTGCTACAATGGTTATGTAATGTTTCTTTTATGTCCCTGAAGAGTGGCGATTGGGGTAGCTGACACACGTCTTCCAAGCCTTAACAAGCATATCTTCGAAATTAATAAAGATAAAAATTTGAAGTTTTGTACTAGGGTGTTAAAGCATGTCTCTTTTACGTTCTTGAACTCAAGCAGCTGCCAAAAAACCAGCGAACCAGCTGCCAAAATCCATAAGTTTTTTGGCAGTTGGTTCATAACCAAAAAACCAAAAAACTTATGGATTTATTATTTAATTCGAATTTTGCAGGTGTAGAGTATTAATAAGTCGGTTGCATCGACTTACTGTTACATTTACTTGTTTTAAATTAGTATTTATCATTTTTTAAAAGTGTATTCCAACTAGTGGTGGATCATAAGGTGGATCAAGAGGGGGAATATTAAATAAAATAAAAATAATGAAGAAATACTTAAATTTTCATTAAAATAGAAAGTGAATACTTGTTGTTATTAAACATGAAATATTATGTTGGCTAAGTGTTGTGACTCTATACGTTTTAAATCTTTTACATAAAAAAATAACTTGGCAATTGTAACTTAACATTAGTATTAATTGAGTGTTTAGTTATTTAATCGCTTAAGGATTGTTGGCTCACATCTTTATTTTCACATAAACGAAAGATCAAACGGTATAAACGGATTTTTTTCATCAAAATAAAATTGTTTCGTTACGAAATTTCTTTTCTAGGCTCAGAATTATTTGTAATACAAATTAATCTAATATATAAGTGACTTTTTTTTAAATTTTCCAAATTCTATAATATGGAAATTTCCAAACAATAAACAAGAAATTATACCTATCAATACCTATCAATTTTGAAGGGTATTTAAGCCTGTTGTAACTTAAAAAGTATAGGGTTTCAAATTATTTGGATAGATAAAGAATGAAAAATCGTACATATTTAATATACCATATAACTTATATATACCTACATTGAACTTTTGAACCAAACAAAATTTTTCTTCAGACAATTAAAGTTTAAAATTGATATCTAAAATATAGTTCTTAGTACAATATCGCCATTAGCATTACTTTACAGAATTCTATTGGACATTCAATTTAAACAAAATAATAAAAATGGTTTTTTTTTAAATATGAATAAAGTAAAATGTTTTGTTACGTTTTATTTATAGAAATATGAGATATGTGTAGTGCTTAATGTTGTATTACATCAAGCTTGAATACAAATTGAAATAAAATAAAATATTTAACATATATGTAAGTACATTTTCGTTTTGTTATATAATGCAGCATATTTTTATCATTTCCTTATGGTTTCTTATCAAAATAATCTTTGGAAAAATGTTTGGAATATTAAAACTTGAAAATGTACAAAATGTTTTGAAATAAACAACTGTTAAATGTTTCAGTTCCTTTCAAACTGAACATTTATCTTTTTATAATAATATATGTAATATCTATATAGAGAAGAAAGACTCTTTGCTAAGATACAACTAAATTATAAGAACCAAACAAAAATGAGACACAAATTGTAAAAATTCTTATTAAACAAGGTAGAATGTAAACCAACGGTTTTTAAAAGCGCACATTTTCAAAACTCAATACAAACTGTTTAGAAGTGTGACTTACACAAAAATTTGAAATTTTCATGTAATAAGAAAAAATGTGAAAATAGGACATTTTTGAAATTTTGAGGGGCCGTAAGTTCGGAATCCTATATAACTAAGAAAAGCTGTTAACACACGTAAAAATATATTATTGAAGCTTTAATTTTTATGTCTTGCCGAAGAAAAATTTTTACAGGTGCCTAAGTTACAGGTGTCTAAAAATAGCAAATTTTCAATTTTTGAGGCGTAATAACTCTTAAAGAGGGGGCGTTACCAAAAAATTTTCTGAGGAAACTTATACTAATTCTAAAAGTTCTTTCTTGTCTCAAAATTTCAGGTTCCTATCTAAAGGGGTGCCGGAGTTATGAAAAAAGAAATTTCATGCAAAATGTGGTTTTCACATAACGGTAAATTTAAATAGTAAATTACATAATATTACATAATTTTGATATTGTTTTATATAGATAATAAAATTTTCGATCTTCTGCCGGTTTTAGATTGCAAAACTATTACGCAGAGCCCGAGATATATACATCTGAAAATGGGGCTTTTTTACAATTTTGAAGAGCTGCAACTTTGGAACCCTTTACAATTAAAATAAACCTTTCACACACGTAAAAATATATTATTGTAGCTTTAATTTTTACATCTTGCAGAAGTAAAATGTGTGCAGGTTCCTAAGTTACAGGTGTTTAAAAATAGCAAATTTTCAATTTTTAAGCCCTAATAGCTCATAAACAGGGGGTGGTCCGAAAAAATTTTCTGAGCAAACTTATACTAATTCTAAAAGTTCTTTCTTGCCTCAAAATTTCAAGCTTGTATCTAGAAGCGTGCCGGAGTTATGAAAGTAGAAAAATCATGCAAAATTTGGTTCTCACATAACGGTAAATTTAAATACTAAATTTAAAAAAATTGTATAATTTTGATATTAATTTACAAAGATAAAAGAAATACCTGTCGAATGACGTCTTCAGATTGAAAAAATCTTGAGCGGAACATAAGATATGTGCATTTAAAAATAGGACTTTTTCAAAGTTTGAGGGGGTGTAGCTCCGTAATGGGGGGGGCTACATGAAAAAGTTGTTCCACAAAATTATTTTTTTTATGAGACCTACCTATGGTTAAAATTTTTTTTCTCTATCTTTAACGGTGTAGAAGTTTTGTAAACAGACGGACGGACGGACGGACAGAGTGAAACTAATAAGCACATTTTTTCAAAATTTTTTTGGAAATGTGCTAAAAATTAGGTATTTCTAAAGGTAGCCTTAGGCCAATATTGATTAATTTAACATTGTTGGCATGGAGGTAAATCAAAAGTTATGTTGGATCAACTATAGTTTTGGTATAGCTAAGATGCAGCCAGGTGTATGGATTTCTTCTATCTATCTTCTTGTACGTAAAAGCCTTCGTTTTGTCTTCTAAGCTTCTGTAAAAGATATATAAGCTCGAAAATAAAGTGCAATATACACATTTGGGAAAAGCTCCCAAAATCAGATGAGAATTTCTTGATAAAGTTCAAATAGAGCAATTCTTCTAATAAACGCTCGTAATGTCACCTCAACGCACTGTATACTATGTTTGCATCTGTCTCTTTTGGCTGACAGAAACACTTACCTCATTTTATAGATTTTTATTAGAGGGCATTTGCCTCTGACCAGATTAAAAGTCTGATGCCTCTATTCAAAATTTTCCAAACGAAAACAAGGAAAGCTTCTGTTGTCCATTCCTATATGTAGTTCAGAAACAAACATCCTAACTGTGGAACGATCTTTCAGACCATGTGTTCCCTAGATTTTCTGAAAATTACATATCCGACGCTCAAAGATTCAAGATGAACAATTTGAAATCAATTTTCATTTGGGAAACTTAAGTTTGCTTGACCAAGCAGTATATTAGTACTGCGGGTTATAATTTATTGTTTGGTCTAAAAAGGAAGGTGGGGCTTAGTAGGTTAAAGTCGGTCAAATTGATAGAGGAATCGTATTCCACTCTTGTATAGTCTCTTTGGATTATTCCCACTTACACTTACAAAAGAAGAATGGTCAATTAAGGTTAGAAAGGTTGAGGATAGATAATATTAAGAACAAGGATATTGTGAGTTTCAGTAAACTCTACATAGTGCACTTGAACCTTTTAAAAAGCATAGCTCTATATTCATTAATTGACAGTATAATGACAGCAAAACGTATAAATTTTTAATTATTGAAGAACAACCAACAATATAATATCACTTATATTCATTTTAAATTCATTATAAATTGATTATTTTAATTTAATTAAAGGTATTTAAAGTTATCTTTAAAATTAATCCAGTTGTTATTGTAAATCATACGACAGTTTTTCACTTAATCTTTTCTAACTTTTTTTTTAACTGCTTAATCAATATTTCAAAAACTTTTTTAAAATACAGTTAAAAAAAGAGTTTATATTTAAGTGTATTTTGTTTAGATAAATTTTTCAAGCACCATCAGACATAAAAGTTTATTATGAGATAAGGACCTCATCTGGCATATATTGTAGTTTAGACAGTTTTTTCTATTAAAAGTTTTATTACATTTTCGTTTACAACAGACAAAGAAACTTTTAAATCACTTGATATTAAAAGAGAGAGAGAGAGTATGATAGTGTTATCTTGTTGTTTGTTTTTCTATTTTTTGATTGTATTATTTTATTATAAAGTAACGGTTTTTTTATTATATTTAACAATAGATGTCATTTATCTTGAAATTTACAACACTTTTTCTCTATTTTAATTTGAAGGATGATTTCTATATTCAATTTGTTTTTTATGAATTGATTTCTAAGATGAATTCATTTCACGCTTTTTATATAAGTAGGACTGGAAAAGTATTGAAATCAGAAAAATATTCCTCTTATCAAAAATATTTGTCTTTTCTGAATTCGAGTATACGATACAATTTATGTTATACATAAGACAAAATATTTATGATAAAAAAAAAAGTTCCGAACCTAAAAAATTGGTCCTTTTTAGACAATGTCTTTCGCTTCAAGGGATTGAGAAACAACCAACGAAACGTTGATTAGAAAATTAATAAATGGGATTAGTATTTTTTGAATTAAAAAAAAAAACAACATATGTAAAATCAAAAGGTTTTAAAGGTGTGCATTATCTAAAACACAATAAAAAGTATTTTAAATTTGAGGCTTCTTTTTGTAACTTTTTTTTAGAATTGCATATGTAAGAAAAAAATGTAAAAATCAAGAGACACTTTGTTTAATTTTACGGAAAGGCTATATATAATTAAGAAAAACTGTTGACAGATATAAAAATATTATATTGAAGTTTTAATTTTGAAGTCTTACTTAAAACAAACGCAGTAATAAATGAATTTTGAAAGATGTACTAAGAACTGACCATATTAGTGACAAAGCGTCATCACTGTAGAATGTTTTCTAAGAATTTTAAATTATTAAAGTTTTTGCCTCATCTAATTGTTAAGAATAGAAATCAATTATCCTATAATGTTTTGTAAAGTTAAAAATGATGTTAATGTTTTTAAGAAAAAACTGCCATATGTGTCCTTATAATAATATAATTGACGCAGAGGCAAGATCCTGATATGTTTTACTGGATTTTCTTTTAGGTTTACTTCCACAACCTTTGCCTGATTTTCAACAACTTATATACGTACATATGTATATATGTTAAGATTCATTGTGAACTTTCTATAATTTTCCAAGTTATTTTGCTAGAAGACCACTCTAGTATATTTTTGATCTTACATCTTAAATGATGCTTCAAATTGATGACCTTTTCTGACTTGACACAAAATATTCAAATCTTAAGTAGAAAGGACTGCTAGATCTGGAGGATCATGCTGGAGGATCATAATAATTAAATCAAAAACAAAATCAATTTTCTTGTTAAGAAAGACAAAAATAAACACAATTTAAACCATAAATTTATGTCATATATTGTCATATATCTGTTACCAAAAGGAAAACGATTTACCCCACCAAATCAATATTCTGATTTTCCTGTTTTCCATAAAAAAAAAACAAAAAACTTATATGTACTAACATATAGATATTTCAAGAAATGGAATAAAAACTAAATAATATGTTCATGGTTCAAAACTAAATAATATGCAAGGTTTGATAGTTTTTCTTTTTAGAGTCATCATAATATTCTTGACCTTTTTCCTACAGAGTTCTAAAAAGATAAGATTTTCAAACAATAGATATTTAAAATGAAAATACAATACAGACTTTCATAAATAAATACATAAAATGCAAAAAAAAAAAGAATAAAATTAAAATAAAAATGAAACATAATATAAAAAAAAAAAAACTAAATAGGAGAAGACATCGTAAATGTTTACGATTATGCGAAATCGATTATATTATGGCGGTCGAAATCATGATAAGAATATTAATAACAGAAAATGGACGCTTCTCTTTCATTTTTTCGTGTTTATTTTTATTTATTTATTTGTTTATTTTTTTTTTTTTTTGATTTTTTTGAAATAAAAGCACGATTTTTGTTTTCTTATATTAAAAATTGCTCCTTTATTTAATCTTATTTTCTCCCCCACAAAAATTTAAAAAAGAAATTCTGAAAGAACGTACCGACCAAAAAAAAAAAAAACAATAAAATAAAACAAACCTCATAATATGAAAAGTAATAAAGACAGAAATAAGAAACCAATAACAGCTAAAACATTACAAAAATAAAAACAAAAACCAAAAAAACAAATAAAGTAAATAAAATAAATTTTAACAGAAACAGTAATAAAATCACTTTAAATAGATGTTACCGAAACAGAACACTGATCAATAAGACATACGTATTTTATATACAGGACCAAAAAAATATTTTCTCTAACTGAAGTTAGGATAATAAATTTTTATTTAAAAGATAAAATAAAATTTGCTTACTTTAAAACATTACATAAATGACGTTTTTATTACGTTAATATAACCATTGTACAATTGTAGAATCGATTTCCGTTATAACACATAATTTACGGTATTTTCTTTTTTTAAATAAATATAAAAATAAATAAATATAAAATTGTATATAACAATTATCCTTAGGATGTCTTAGATTAAACTAGATTTGTACTACTAAAGGTAATTATTGATTAGAAATTACCAAGCTCTTCAACTTCTTCATAAATCTTTTTAATAAAGATATAATTGAAGGATGTACTAAAACTTTCTTAGTTTATTTAAATTTATTTCAGATATCGTATAACAAAATTTATAATAATCAATTAATTTTCTAGTTTGAATAAAATTGTATTTGGCCAGTATCACTTTAAATCCTTTTAACTATTTTATTTTATTATTCACTTTTTAGTTCTTACTTAGTTACTTTTGTTCTGATCCTTTTAAAGATATTAAACTGAGGTTTTTACCTCTGTAATGCTCCTTTACAATTTTGTCTTCAACTATAGATGTATCTGGGAATTGTTTCTAATTTAACTCGGTCTATTTTTTTTTAAAAGTTATTATGGTTTTTGAAATAATAATAGCTAAAACCTAATCTTATCTTTTCCAATTAAAAAAAGTCAGATCGATATTTTAAATTTTAACTACATTTTTTGATGCTTTTCGGCAGTGTCTTTTAGAGTCTACTAAAGCTCTGTATGGATTAAATATTGTAGCAATCACTATAACATTGTCCTAATATTAATTTAAAGTTAACATTTGGATATTTTGAAACTTATAAGCCCAATTTAATACAAAGACTTAACATTAGATCATATTGTAAGGTTTTGGTTTAATTTAAACGGTAATAGTATTGTAAGAACGCAAAGAATTATATCTTCAAGTCATACATTACATTAAACATAAAAATTTTTCATGAATCATCTAAATTATGTACTTCAATATACTTACATACATATATACAATATTATTGTTACAAATTCAAATGCGTGGTGAACGCATTTTGATTTTAAGTTAATGATATTTTTTGTTTATTCATATGCTTTTTTTTATTTATTGCAAAATACAATAATAATAACGGTAATAATATACCAAAAGTAAAAAAAAATAAAAAAAAAACCAAAAACATAAAGAATGGTAAATCGAAATAAAAAAAAAACATTAAAAAGAATATATGAACATTAAATAATATTTATCGCTAGAGGGCCAACAGGCTCGTTAACTGTGTCATGGTAATAAATTATTTGCAAAATTTGCGCAAATTTGTCGAAAACTGTATTTTGGAGTTTTTTTTTTGTTTATTTTTCTTTATTTTACTTTACTTACATACAACCTAATTTTAGTTTATCAGAAATAAATTTTTATTTTTTTTCCTTTAGTGGTTATAATTTTTTTTTTTTGTTGCGTTTTTTTGGTAATAAAAACATTCTGAAGGAATGAAAAAAGAAAAAAAAAAATTTGATTCCTTGTTCTTTTTTGTTTTGGCGAGTAGCTATTTTTATTTTTAAATAATGTTAATAATGGTGAATATAGAACACGTACGCCTCCACACTGATTTATTGTGATGTGATGGCGTAAAATGAGTTTTTTGTTTAACAAATTGTTCAGGTGCAATTTAAAGTCTTTGTTTGTTTCCAATTTAAAAAACAAAATTTGTATGACCTCAGATTTTGATGCAATAATTTTTTTTTATTTTCTTAATAAAAAAAATAATAAAACGATAAAACTAAAGAAAATCGATTATTTTCTAATTTATATATATTTAATATCATTTTCGATTATGTGAATGAACATGAAAATTTGTTTTTAATGAAAATTACCCTTCTTTTATGGGTCGTTCATAATAGTGAAATCAACTATAAAATTAGAGCTAAAAAATATTAACTTTTTTTAAGGGTATCGATTGACGATAGACTTATTAAAGATATTAACCCTTTAAAATCTCTATCATCAATCGTCTTTCGAAAATAATAGAAAATGACAGCTTGATACAATGGTCTTGAAATAGTCTTTTATTATTTTTATTAAATTTTCTTTGTGCAAAGGAAGTAAAACTAAAGCTAGTCTATACAAGCTAATTTAAAGTGTAGTCCAAACTTTTATATTTCGCCTACTGAGGCACTTTTTTAAAAGAAACGAAAATTTTTGACAATTATAGTGTATTTTCACTAGTAATAATTTAAGAAATATTTATGTAAAACACTTAGTCTATACAAACACAATCAGCTTACAAATCTTTAGTTGTAATTTCTTAAAAATCGGTATAGAAATGGTTAAGACCGAAGTATTTCATTTGAAAAAAACTCGAGTTCAAACTCCGAATGGGCCATATAGAATAATAAAAAATAATATATAATTAAATAAAGAATAAGTATATATATATATTACTTAATAGCTAAGTATATATCATATACAGTAATATAATATAATAAAATAAAAATAAAATAACTCTTGTATAAAATAATAGATGGCGCATAAATAAAATATTTGTGTTTCATAGGCTGCGTTTAAATAGAAACTAAATTCAATAGAGCTAAATGGTTTTATTTTTATAGCACTGAGGTATAAAGACGACATTAAGATAATTGTACCTAAAAATATAGCTAGTGTTTTGTAGCACCAGCAACGGTATAAGCCCCAAATTATTACTTCATATGTTTTAATTGTTTCTTGTTATAGCTGTCGTTTATTTGTGTATTTTTGTACTAGTAAAATCGAAAGGAGGAATGTGTTAACTAATGCAGTAAAACTTTTTGAATATTTTTCGATTATTAATTTCAAAAAATATAAAAGATTTTTTGTTTGTAATTTACTAATGTAACATTTGTGACTAGCATGGTGAGAACACATATTATATATATTAAACTCTTTTTGATGATTGTGTCTGAAATTAATTTAGCTGCGGTTTTAACACAGTTATAGTCTTGTACAATAATTACAGCCGAGTAGCTTAGTTAAATTTGAATAATAAATGATTTTTATTTAAATTTAATAATTAATAAAAAAAAAAGCAGCTGCAGTTAGAATCGGTTGATGAAACTGGTTTATGAAGGTTTGGTATTCAACTAATAAAGCATAAAGTTTCTAATGTCTATAGGTAAATCAAGCACTATATATATATAATTGTTTTAAAGCACTATAATATAATTGTTAGTATTGCCATCATTGGATGGAGGAACGTTGTAACTCCGAACTTGAAACGTTGAGACTGAAATCTTATCTACCAAAAAATATTCGCATTTTATTTAATGTAGCAAAAGTTTTGATGATTATAAAATTTTTATATAAATTGTACTGAATTTGAAAGAAGTAGAGATTTTTTCAAAACCCTTCTTTTATTTTGTTCTTTCTGGTAAAGTCAAATCAAATTAAATAATTCCAACAAAGTTTTATTTTGATTTTAAATAATAAAAAAAATTTATTCTGTTTTATTTTTAATGATATTTTAAGAATTAATATAACATATAAAAAAGAAATTTCTTTGTTTTAAAACTTTACTCATATTTTAAATTGAAAAAAATTAAGGTAGGAAGCCTTTATATTTTTTTTTTGGGTAAAACGTAATTTCATGAAAAGAAAAATTTACGATCCTTTGCTTTCTTATTTTGATTCTATTTTAAAAACAGTTGACATTAAAAAATACCAGATCCTTAAAACTCACATTTTAACTAACAAGAACGAGAATAAAATAAATTAAAAAAAAAACGAGGAAGAATAGAGTTGCCTTTGTAAACTCTTAGATACCCAACCGAACCCGTTAGTATTTTCATAGTCTGTCACTCTGCTTATAATATTATTTTTTTAATTTTTCAGTATTTTAAAATATTTTGGGTTAATTTTATAATAATTTTTAGAGCTATGATTTGTACATATGTACGTATATTTAAACTATGTCTGTATACATTCTTCAAAAGCAGATTCTAATAACCTTCCACCTAACGATTATCAATCCAAAACTTTTCCAAATATGAAATACCTAGTACTATTTAATACTAAGCGGCAAATTTATATTAATTTATACTAACCTTACCTGAAGGCCTCGGTGGCGTAAAAAATACCTAGTGAGTAAGAGGTGTACAGATCGAGGGAGTGTAGGTTTGAATCCCACACACGTCGTAACAGTTATTCCTCCTGAACAGGAACACGAATGAGTTAGAGTTAAACGCCTGAACAGGAATGATAAAAAAAAATTCATTTCAAAAAACCTTTATTTTAAGTTTCTAACTTAAACCATTTGGAAGATGGAAGGAGTCAAGAATTTTGCAGAATTTGAGTTTCTCATAACGGTAAATTAAGGCACCTTATAGCACTAGTATTTATTTATTATATATATATTTTTAAAGCTAATAAAAGCAGTTATCGTATAGCTTTTTTCAGATTGAATATATACCTTATAGAACTTGTGGTATAACAATTTAAATATAGAGCTTTTTTGAACTTTGGGGGCTGTAGCTCAGTAACAAGTGGTGCTACAGAAAAAAATTGTTCCAAATTATTATTTGGATATTTTTATAATATTTATTAGCAGTTAAAATTTCATGGCTCTACTTTAAACGACGTAGAACTTTTGAAAAATTTATATGAAAACTGTGGAGATCAAAAAGTTAGTTGTTCGAGAGCTACCCGAAGTTTTGATCGGATCTCAACCAAAAAAAATATGGAACCTCAAAATGATCCAAGAATATGTTTTGTTAATTTCAAGACTCTAGCTTTTTTAGTTTTCGAGTTATCTTGCTGACGATCGGACGAACGGACAAAGCTTAATCGACTCAGAATTTGATTCTGATCCGATCCATACCTTTGAAGGTATATCTAGCTAGCTTATTTCGAGGTGTTACAAACGGAGGGGCAATTTTAATATACCCGATACTTATCGTACTGGTATAAATATTATATAAATTACCTTGAACTCGGTTACATGAAAAATTCTTATTAAAATTTAATTCAATAAAAAAGAATTTTGTAATTTTGGAAAAAAAAGTAAAGTACAATGGATTTTATTCGATATTAAAATTTTTTTTAATTAAATATACAAAGTGTTCAAAATTGGTTTATTCAATCATAAAAAACAAATTGTTTTTTTTTTTTTAAAGTAATGAAAATTGAAAATGTCGTTTTTTTTTTGTATTTAATTGACGGTGTTTTTTTTATAACATCAGAGCCTTCGCAGGATTTGAAAAAAATGTGAAAAAAGGCAAAAGAAGGTAAATATAAAAAGGACAATAAAAATCATTTTCTGTTCAGCTCAATTAGAATTATTTGTTGGACCCAAGGGTATATGTATATATCCTCAAAAAAGGTTAAATACCAAAACAAATGTGAATAAAAATTGAATTACATACATTTAAAATGGTACCAATCAAATATGACATATCTGATTTGTTAATTAATTTAAAATACATATGTATATGTATGGAAAGTGATTGTAATGGATATGTAATGAAGTTTTCACAGTTCCTTGATGATGAAACTGAATTATTGCGATTTTTCAAATAATTGAACATAATTTAAAATAAAATTTAGGAGAGATGTTCCACAATGACCCTTGTTAGACCTACACTAGACCAACTTCTAGGGTGTATAACTTTATTATATGTTGAAGTAGATATTATGTTTGTAACCCTTCTTGTAACTACTACTTTCAAATTAGTAAAGGGTGTAGTTAACTAATACAGTGAAACTGAAATAAGTAATGTCCTGTCATAAACTATAGAATAAAGTAAATTGACTGGTCATATAAAGTGTTTTATCTAACCACTTTTGGGCGATCAGAATATTTTAAAATATTATATCGTATTTGTTTTGATAAATGAGTAGTAATTCAGACCAAAATTTTTTTGTTAGAACCAATAAATGATTCTAAATGATTTTTTTTTATATCATCTTTAAAATATTTATAAATTAATCTTTTATTTATTCTTGAAAAATATATTTCAACTTATAATAGAATAAAAATTATATACAGTTTTAATATAAAAATTAGTTAACTATTTTTTACATTATAACTTTTAACATAAATAATTTTTAGCACATTTCTAAAAAAATTTTTAAAATATGTGCTTATTAGTCTGTTTACAAAACGTCTACACCGTTAAAGATAGAGAATAAATTTTAACCATGGGTAGGTCTCATAAAAACAATAATTTTGTGGAACAACTTTTTCATGTAGCCCCATCCATTACGGAGCTACAGCCCCTCAAACTTTGAAAAACCCGTATTTTTAAATGCGACTATCTTATGTTCGGCTTAGCATTTTTTAGATAGAGCCTTGAAATTTTGAGGCAAGAAAGAACTTTCATAATTAGTATAAGTTTTCTTAGAATTTTGTTTTGCACCATCCTCTGTTTAGAAGGTATTAGGACTGAAAAATTGAAAATTTGCTATTTTTAGGCACCTGTAAACATTTTTCTTCGACAAGATATAAAAATTAAAGCTCAAGTAATATAGTTTTACGTGTGTTAACGATTTTTCTTAGTTATAAAGGGTTCCGGACTTACAGCCTTTCAAAATTCCAGAAAAGTTTTATTTTCACATATTTTCTTATTATAAAAAATTTCTTAAATTTTACTTTTTAAATTTTCAAATTTTTGTGCAAGTCACAATTCTAAACAGTTTGTATTTTGTTTTGGAAATGTGCGATTTTAAAAACCGTTGGTTTACATTCTATCTTGTTTTTTTATTTTTTAAGTACCACATAAAACAAAAAGAACCGCATAGAAAAATATCATCAAGATAAAATTTTCCCAAAGAAACCTTTTTACCTTTTATATGAATCCCTCCTCTGATTGAAAATCTATTCAATTACAGGCATATTTGAATCCATGGAAAATCCATTAACCAAATGAAAAACAGAGACGAATTTGAAATTTTTTTTTTTTTATTAAATGGAAAATTGAAAATAAAGAAAAGTAATGTAATGTTAAGTTGGTCTGGTGTACTTTAGGAAAAATAACTTTAATTAGAGCATTTTAATAAATAACATTTTCACCTTTCTTTGTTAACGGAAGGAAAACAATGTAGGAAACTGCAAAGCATGCAAACCTGCAAAACAGCTTAAAACATAGATTTTATTTTTTTATAAATAAGTATATGAGTTATTATTTTGAGCTCTCCAACAATCCTTAGTCATCATAAATAAGTATATGAGTTATTATTTTGAGCTCTCGAGCAATCCTTAGTCATCAGTTTCCCGTGTATATTAATTTATCCTATAAAGTATCTGGCATTAATTTTATTTCTTCTAAACGTTAAAGAGATTAAATGTTCATATAATATAATGTTAGAATTACAAATTGTTTAAAAAAAATAATAATAAAATGGTAAATTTCGCGTTGAAAAAAAAAATTTATTTTATTATTAGACTTTTCCGTTTTTCTACGACTAAAGGATTCTTTATATCACAGTAAAAATAAAACGTATGTTATACACCGTTAGATTATCTATTTTTTTTATCTTATCTTTCACATTGCCCCCATGACTTAATAATAAAACGTGACTACTCTTAAATGTTCTTGCTTTTATTTAAATGAAAGGTTCTTTCACAATTTCTTGCATTGTAACTCATATCGTATATAGTATAATTTTTACAAATGGCATCGTTACCTTTGTATATAAAAAAATCATACGACATAGTTTGACATTTGTGTATATAATATGGTTTACCTTAGAAAAATTACTTTGCCCTATCCTTTAATTTTGTTTTCTATATATATATATATTTTTTTTTTTTAGTTATAATTCTTATATATTTTCTTTTTCTTATTACTGTCTATTTTTGTAATCTTGACAACAGCAACACCGCATTTAATTGCTTTCATTTGTTCTAATGTATATTAAATATATATTACTCACAAGTACAACAATAGAGTACAGTGAGTAGAAGAGAGGTAGAAGAGAGCTAGTGGAATGAGGCAGATATAAAATAATTTTTATGTGGCTTTTAATTCATTCGTTCCAGGTTTTTTTATTAATTCTGCAATACAATAATAAATTATTCACTCCAAGTCTCCAACACTTAAAAAATTGATTGTTCTATTAAAAATATATAAGAATATAAAAACTACTTTGTATGACAATAATATTTTTAGTGTTTATGTATATATAAAAGTTTAAATAAAAGTTCAAAACCTTAAATTGACATTAAGTATGAGTATATATATGTGACTTTAATATTAGAATTCTTCTTAAACTGTTTTTGTTTCACACCATACATGTCTCACTAAATGGAGTAAGACAAAGTCTTGTTTTATTGATGATATGTAGGATAAATGGCATAGTTATTAGGAAACATAAATTACAAAGAACTCGAGTATTATTGAAACCTATCATATCTCTAACCCTATTGGCATAATTTCCTAATGTTGTCGGTGTTCAGTAATATGGCACAAATTTAATTTAGTATTACATTGTTTACAAGACTGTAGTAGATACTCGTTTATGTCTAGAAAAAAACATGGCTAGTCTGTTTTCTTTATCCAAAATTTGTCCTACAAATTTATTCTACCTAATTTTCAAACAACTGCACTTCAGTTATCATTTATTAGGAATTGTTTTCAAAAGACTACATATCTTTTAGAAATCAATTTTATAAGAGGTTATGTTTTAATAAGAAGAGTGTAGTTCACTAATACTCATTAGGTGTATGGGCAACTTTTATATTACCAAAATTTATGCTGTGTGGTAGAAATATCTGTTTCAAAGTACTTATTTTAAACTTAAAAACATAAATTTATAATATGGAAAAAATTAATTTCTGAATTTTTTATTAAACCTAATATAAAGAGATTTATGAAAATAATTTTGTCATGATAACCTATAAAATTAATTTTTAAAATTCTCATAAATAAAAAAAAAGTTATAATACAACTTTCAAATACTTCTAAAGTAAAAATCAAATTTTATTACATTAATAATTTTTTATTTAATAATAAAAATGCCTCAAATATATTACCCCTGGTCAACTAATCAAAGATCAAAATGTATTATCGTTAAAATTATATCTTATGCTTGTTGAAAAAGTCGATATGACAAAACATAACAAAAAATCCAAACAAAACAAAACAAAAAAAAAACCAGGTGAGTTAAAAGTAAATACATATCTCAGTTGGAATGCTATTAAAGACTATTAAAAATGTAAGGTAAATCGTTTCTTTTTTTTTTCATGTTTGAAAATTTTTGAGAATCATAAATTCTAATGATTTTTGATTTATCAAACGATTTACAACAAGATACAATTCAATAGATGCTGGTTTGTATTCAAGATGACTTGATTTTAATCACATATTGAACTTATATTCAGAATCAATGTAATGTTAAGAATGCTACGATGCTCCCAACAAAATGTCACAGATCAAAATAAAAATTCCTCTCGAAAAATTGCAAAACTTTATCAAAATTTTGGGAGGTTTTTTAAAATCAGTATAGATATGGTCAAAGAACAAAATGGAAATATGACCTCACCTCAGAAATGTATTCATCACTATTACCACGCCTTTTTTGTTATTTTCATTCTTCTGGACCACATGTGTTTTACTTTGTGGTAGGTTTATATACCATCGATGCAGTTAAATCTATTACCATTGTTTTTTTATGTCAAGAAGAATTCAAATTTCAAATATTAACACACATAGGACAAAACAAGCACATATTAATAGTAATCACGTGTAAGGATTAAAAAAAATTTGTGAGAATATGCGAGATGTGTGTGTTTGAAAGTTATTTTAAGAATGAATTCAAAGAAAATATGAAAAAATAATATATTTTGGAAATATCAATTTTTTAGAGTTTTACAAATATTTGAAGGTCAAGGAATTTTTTTTTCTTATTTATTTTCTTTAGATTACAAAAGAAGAATATCAGATAATGACAATGATCTGGTTTTTCAATTATTATTTTTAAAATGTGGTAGCATAATTTGATCTTTTCATTTTTGTTTTGGAAATTAGAGAAGTTAAAAAAATACAAATGATTTGAAGATCTATTTCAAGTATCTGGTCGATTCAGCGATAATTACACGTTTTTCTTCTTCAAAGAAGAAAAAATAATTTACTTTGGCGATTTTTAGACAAGAATTCTAAAATTGAAAAAAAAAAAAACATACAAATGAATATAGAAGGTTTGTTTCAATGGATATTTTTAGAAAAACTTAAAATTAATTTACCATTTGTATTTCACTCATTTATCATTTTAAATATACGATACGACTTAAAATCGAACAGACAAAATTGACTTAAGACTGAACTGAATTCACTGAAGCTGAATTCAGTTCTTTGAATCGGATAATCTTTTAAATTTATTTTCCGGTCCTATCATAAAAAAATCACTTTGCGTAAAATTTTTAAGCTAATTTTTGATACAGCAATAAAAAGTTCAAATTTATCCTTAAAAGTTTACAAATCAGATGAAAAAGTTGATTCCAGAATCTAATTTTAAAACTAATGACATAGTTTTTGTTAAAAATGAAATATTATATTGGTAAATATTTTCTCCTATTAGTAAGGAATTTTCTCAGAACTAAGTATGAAACTTGCATCTGCTAAAATTCTCATTTAATCCTACTTCTATAACAATTTAAATTTAAAATTTCTCTTCCTTACTCTCTTTCCTGTGCTTACACTATTTCTCAGCTATTATATTATTTTACCTTTAGGGAGGTTATTCCATTATACTGGCTACGGGGAGATGTCATTTTAAAATGCAAAATGTCCACCCTCCCAGGGATGCTTAGGTGTTCTTGATGATAACTTTTGAAGATCTACATCTTCTGTAGGCAAAAAAGAAAATGATTAAGAGTTCATTCACATTTAACATTTTAATTAGAATAAGTTCTTTAGGTAATTTATTCGAGCTCCAATAAAAATAAAATTCTTCTATCTGAGTTCTAAAAAATGTTCAGCTAATATTCATTACCAAATTGCAATTAATGGCAAGTCATTATTATTATTATACTTATAAGTTATGGTCCCTCATCAAAGGTCATTCAAACATCATACAAATATCATTTTATAAAAAATTCAGAAGGATAGCCAAAATACTTGGAAAATAGCTACCCAAATTTCATTAACATAATTAAAATTAAGGAAATAAAAGTAAAGGATAGTGTCTTAGAAAACTTAACCATTCTCTTAATGCGATGTGTGGCAATGAGAATAAAACCAATATTTATTAAAAAGTAAATTACATATTTCTGAGGAGTGCTATATAATGTTTAATGCTGCGAATTTTAATTGCTTTAAAATTTAGTACTAAAATACAATTTCTATATATTTCTACAGCTTTTATAAATCCCTGTCTTTATTCAGAGCTATTGTACGAAATAAGTGTGTGAATTGTTATGATTATAATAAAAGAAAAGAAAAGTTTATGCTGTGAAAACTTTTGTTTTTTAAATATACTTCAAAGGGTTTTATTTGCAATTTTCTAGATTTAAATTTATAATATCTCCGTAGTTTCCAATTAAATTTTGTTAAAAGTTACATTATGTTTTAACGAATATTCTGAGGTTATAAATTAGTTTAAGTAATTTTTCCTCTAGGTTTAAACAATTGTATCACAAATAATATTTAAACTAAAATAAAAAGTTTTTAAACTCAATTAAACTTTCTTTTACTCAATTTTTTAATGAAACCCTCCGGTTTAATTTCTCATTAGAAATATGTTTTTTGAATTTTACTTTAACAGTACTGTATCTTGTAGATAATAGTGAGAATATAATGGGAATATATTCAAGTACTTAAATATATTATTATGTATGTAAGATTGTATCATGACACATTAAAAACTTTACAATAAAAAGATGAAAACTCAAGCCCTAAATACAAATGCATTTCAACTTATAAAACAATAAATTTTTTTTTTTTTTTTTTTTGTAATAAAAGATTAAAATTTTACTTTGAAAAGAGATCGAAATAGAAGTAAAAAAAAAAACTATGAAAAACTATAATTTATCTCAGGTGAAAATGAATTAAACATCAATTTTTGCGGGATTTTTTTTTTCAGAAAATTTTTAACATAATCTTCAGATAACTTTAATTTTTTTTTTTTTTTGTGTTCATTCTTCTAACCAACGGAATTGTAAAATTATTCCACTATCAAGGAGTTAAAAGGATACTCCGTCTCTTATATTATTGTTCAATTTTCAGTGTAAAGTAATGTTGTATTCTCATTTAAAATAGGGGAACGGTTATAGTACAGGTAATGTCAAGTGAAAAAAATAAAGTGATTTTCTTTAAGAATTGAATAAAGTTTAGATAACGATGGGAAATAAAAAGAGAGAAAATTTTTTTTTTTTTTATTTTAATGGTTGTTTTGGTTTAGTGAGTTTGAAGTTTTTTAATGTTTTTATTTGTTTAATGGATTTCTCTCTTGTACTTCCTAGGTGCTTGTAATTGATTAGGTGATTGTTAGGAAAGGTTTTTTTTTTAAAATGGTAATTGCTTTGAATTGTCTTTGAATAGAAAAAATTAAAAGAATTTAGTTGAAATAGTTTAGTTATTTAAATTCTTTAAGAATCCTTCATAATTAGTATAAGTACGTATTTAGACAAAAAATCATTTAAATACCCAAACAGTACAATTAGGTATACTTAAATTATCGTGAAGTGAATCTGTTTAGCATCAAGGAAGTTTAAAATTTTTTTTTGCTAAATTAGTTCGTCTTAAAACCGACTTGTCTGTAAAAAAATATTAATTACTAATAAAGTGAAGATCAGAAATAAAAACCCATGTAGCAAAATGTAAAATTGAAACACTTCTCTTTCAAGTTTAGTGTAATAAAATGAGCGTCACAACAACTTTAAAGTTATCTGGAGGAAAAAAGAATGTCAGGGTTCCTGTTACCACTATTTATTTTCAACAAAAAGCCTCAACAACAAGTCTCAAAAACAAGTCAATATACTCCCAAACTTATTGGCATGCCAGAAGTTTATTGCTTCTCTCATATGATTTTAGCAGAAGCTGCAAAAATAAAGTGGACCAAGAATCAATCTTTGCCCTATTGTGTGAATGTCCGGCACTTGTTCTAAAAAGAAGAAATTTTTTTCGGTAAATTCTTCTTAAATAACCTTTTTGATTATTTTCCGGAGGGTTACTTAATGGATTTACAGTGCTACGTAATAAACTCTAAATGATTTAATTAGTAGAAAAACTGATCTATAGGGTATCACAACAGGTATAAATTAGCCTAAGTATGCATTTCTTACTCCTTTCTACTTTCTATGTGGAAGGTACTTATATTAAGGTACTTATATAAGTTCTGTATAGTAGTAATTCTTCCCTAAACTGGAACTATTTCTAAAAATGTATTTACCTATTTACAAAAGTAAGATATTTTTTTTCTATTCTTAACAATTTATATAATAAAAATATTTTCTTATTACACAAATCCTTTGAGATTCCTTTATTTTTAAAAGATGATATTATTGATTTTGATTGAATAGATTTGAAAACAATTTTTATTATCCATTATTTGATCCTTTTTCTTTTTTTTTTTCTTGTCCTTCATTTATTTTCTCTAATGCTTCTACAATACATTTTAATTTAAAGGACTTAAGTTAACAAAAAAAAAAAATTACCGTCAATTAATGACAAAATCTGACATTTTCATTGTTGTTTTTTATGGATGAATAAAGTAAAAAAACACAAAAAATTGAACACTTTGTTTGCTTAATTAAAAGTTTAAGTATCGAATGTAACCCATATTTTGTACAGTCTTTTATTGTTATTTATATAATGACAGAATCCTTTTTTATTTTTTTTTAATTGAATGAAATTTTACGAAAATTCTTTGTGTATACCCCGGGATTGAACAAAGTAATTTATGTGTTATTTTCGTCAAATTTATTTTAGTTTTTATGTCCTTTTTTTTTGTTTTTTTTTTTATTTTTAATTTAGAGTGAAAATCGGGATCTGTAAAATTTTTATTTCATTTTTTAATTTATTTTATTTTGTATGCTGTCAATAAAAGTTGTTCAGATTTTATTGTTAATTTTTTTCTTTTTTTTAAAATCGTTTCATTTTAATTTTTATTTTAAATAGTAATTATTTTAATTAAATAAAAATTAGATTTTCTTTTTTATTTTAAATTTTATATTTGTTAGTTTCTAACATTACTTAGAAGGATTTTAATAACAATAATGGAAGACAATGATTAATTTCCTTAACAAGTTTTTATTTTGAATTTTAATTATCTGAAAAGCTGAAAGATGGGCATTCGAGTTTTTTTATTCTTGAAAATTAATGGTCCATTAAAAAAAAAAAATTAAATTTTTTTAATTACGTTTTTCTCACTAAATGATTTTAAATTTAATGTAATCATTTAAAGTAAATAACAATAATACAAAGAAGGTAAATATATGGTTTAGGATGAATTATCGCTGACTGGAATTAGCATAATAAACTGCCCTTAAATTAAATAGGTGTTAAAGTAAATATGGATATAGGATTTATAGAAGTACAAACGGACAACTAGGATTATATATTATAGAACTGCAAATCTCAACAAATGAGAATCCAATATAATTTATTTTGAAAGACTTTTTACTTCAATATTTCAAATGAATAGAAACAAAATAATGCCCAGTTTTAATCGGAATAATGAAATAATACACAGTAACAATGAGAAATTCCTATGCTAAGAAACAAATATATATTTTTTTCGTAAGGCAGGTGTGATTTTTCCAAAGACACCAATTCTAAAGCCTCCATAATGTTAAATTCTTACTGATTAAACTCAGCTCCTTCTTTAGACAATATAATGGGATGAAACCCCTAACTTCTAACCCAGTATGTAGTCCCAGGAGTAGGAGTAGTAATAGATAAGACAGGAATGTGGAATTTTGAATTGGTGAGTAAAATTATAAGAGAATAATGAATGCACATATTATTATTACTATTTTTCTATCAACCATAACCCATATAAGCCATCAACAGTTTCAAAATGCATTATTATAGAACATCTCCCCACATGATATAAGTAAAAGTAGCTCCATTATAGTAGCTATTATTATTAATATTAATATACATTATTAAGATATAAATTATTACGGTACAGATTATTACGATATAAAATCAATACTTATTTTCTTTATTTAGCCGGGCTTGAATCCAACATCCTCCTATTAAAAGACTTTCAACTTACTATGGCTTGAGTTAGATAATACACATAATACTCATATAATAATATGAAAATTTGATTCCAGGCATCATTTTTTTAAATAAATTTAATGATCCACTTTTTAGACATGGTAGGAAAATAATAAGATCAAACAATTTCTTGGGGTAATTTTTCTTTGAAAGAATGACAGGTAGTTCAACTATTGTTGTTATGGAGCAAACAAAACTTTAAAACTTTTTTTAGCATTAATATTAAAAAGAAAATTATAACTGAACATTTTTTAAGATTATATAATAACCACAATAAATACAATTCAAGAATTTTCAAAGAACGAAAATGGTTTATTTTATTTCTTCTGAATTTTTATTGTTACAAAATTTATTTGGCATGAAAATAAAATAATGGCCAAATTTAAAATTATGTGATTTTAAAATAATATTTGCCAAAACATACATAATATACTAAAGAATAAATTTATTACTGCTGTGACAAAATTTACAAAATTTTTTAAAGTCATTTTTATTCACAACATATGATTTTGTATTTTGGTTACAATTTTTCTCCCTTGTCTAAAAATATTTTGTTATTACCGTTATTATGATATTAAATCAGAAAACCATCATGCAGATTTAAAACGCTTCTGACACACACTAAAAATTGTATCATTGTGGTAAACTATAAGCAAGTATTAGTATCGGTTTTTGTTCGTATATTTAATGGTACAACATTTCAGCATAAGAAATCGTAACGGAGAATTGCCTACTATTACCTTGAAATTTTAAAATCTTGTTGTGCATAATATTGTTTTCTGAAAGGATGCTTTTTCAAAGGAAGCGACTATTTTAATGTCGCTCATGCTTAAAAACTCGCTTTTGATCGTTTGTTTTTAATTTAAAAAAAAATTTTTAGTAGGAATTTTAGAGTTGATCGCAAAATTAGGGTTTAAATAATTTGTTAAGAAGGGTTTTGAAGTTAGCCACCTCATTTTTTGAAGCTTTGTTTGTAAAAAAATAATTGAGGGATTGGGAGGTGAGATTTATGAGTTGTTTAAAAAATCAGAATTTCAATAATTTGTTCAGTAGGATTTTGAGGGCTACACACTCTACTATTTCGAATAACTTCTTGTTGAAATATGTATGAAAAAAAATAACTGGGGAAGGATTTTAAATTGTCAGACCCAGATTTTTAAATATCTATGTATATGGGTAACATAATTTTAATGGAATAAAAATCTAAAAAGAGCACCTTATTAAAAAAGGGACTTTATGAAAAAAAAAATTTTAGTAGACGGTGTTTTGTAGTAGACTCATTTTTCTGATTAAAATTTATTCACCGTAATTTTTTTAATTGTTTATGTTTTAAGTATGTATACGAAATAAAATAACCCTGTCTTCTTTAGTAATCTTAAATGTTAACTTAAACATTTTGTTTTATTTAAATCTTAAGGATTACCAAAATTTTTAATTAAGATATAAAATGAATTCATGTTGCCATTTTCTGAATCTGGTGATACTTTCTTACCTTAAGGACAATATACCTTGGACTTGATTGAAGGCGTAAATTATACTATAGACTAGAGTATCAAAATTTTAAATTGATGTAACATCTAACACAGCATATTATGCAGATATTTAAGAATAGAGTTTAAGCCAGAATTATTTTGATGTGCACAGAATTTATCACTCAGAACTATACAATCAACCGAAAAGTAAAGTTTAAAATGGTACCATAAATTTTAGGTAAGAATTATAGAGACGAAGTAGCTTATGGCATATTATTGCCATTTAAAAATATTTCGTTCTTTTTTTTTTTGTTTTGTAATATTTTAAATCCACTTTTGAGGTTTATAATGAAAATGTTAAAAAAAATTAAAAATAAGTAACGAAATTTATGAAAATCTTTCAAACTTTCAGAGACACAAAAACAAATAAATATCGATTTTAATATTCTTATCATGATTTCAAGTTTCAACCACACAATATAATCGATTCCGCAAAATCGTAAACATTTACTATTTCTTTTTACTATTTCCTTAAGTTCTATATTTTTGTTTGT
Organism: Poecilobothrus nobilitatus; assembly: GCA_947095535.1. Taxonomy (NCBI): domain Eukaryota; kingdom Metazoa; phylum Arthropoda; class Insecta; order Diptera; family Dolichopodidae; genus Poecilobothrus; species Poecilobothrus nobilitatus. The sequence goes on from OX352774.1 coordinate 34,115,002, forward strand.
TTCTTTATTTTATTGCATATTCTTTTTTCTCATTATATGTATTGTTCTATTTTTATCATTGTATTCTGCTTTAAAATATTTTTTTCCCGACCAACCTATGTACACCTGCATTATAAAAATTGTTTTAATTGTTTATACCATTATGTTTAGAATGAACTTTACCTCTTTAACCAATCATAGACTTCTAAAATGACAAATAGAGTCAATTCTGTCTTTCCCCAATAGTTACAGATTGAAAGATTCTAACGTTCAAATTGACATTAAATATCACTCGGTATTACTTTACGGCAAAAAGTTAAAAAAAATTGTTTAAATTGCCAAAAAAAGAGTACCATTGGTCAGAATAAGAAAAAAACAGTTGAGGATTTGACATAATTTTAAAAATTTATAAATTGCATAGATAATGTCAATATTGCTTTGCTAAGGATCAACTGCCAGTAATAAATCCTAAACAAATCTTTACTTTTTTAGAGACAGTAGGATGGACAGATTATAAGTGAAGGCAAAAGCCAAAACAGGTGGTAGCAGGGGGAGAACTATGGATAGGATTTTAATTTAATGGATAGTATCATAATTCAAATGAATGAATTTAAATTTTAAACTTTATTATAGTATAAATCTTTTATAAATCGTATAGAGTTCCACCATAATAAAGCGACATCCTATATAAATTTTCGATTTTCTTTTATTACTCTACTAACGATATCTTATTAGAGCAGTGATTTTTTTTTTTGAAATTGTATTAAAAAAAAAAAAATTTTGCGTAATGGATATTGGATTTTAGAATAGAAATAATGTAAGACTGTTTGTATCGCAATTTATAACGTGAATGAAACAAAAATTTTTGCTCTACTATAAGAACTATCATCATCTCGTAAAACACTTCCAAATATAAAAGTATTGTACCTAAAGTGCTGTATGTTAGCAAATTTCTATAAATCGAAATTTTGCTATTCTTTGAAATAATGAAACAAAAACATTATATCAATTGCACTTTCACTAAAAGTGTAAAATCGATTTTTCTTAAAATAACAATTTTAAAACCTTTAATAAAAATATCCTTGAAAAAAGTATAAAAAATGAAGAAAAAACCTTTAAAATCAACTTGTAAATTTCTATTGTGTATAACAAAGGCAGTAATAAAAGTTCATGGTTGATACTATTATCTTTTTTTATAACAAAAGAATTCATGTATTGCACAAAACAGAACAGCAAAGAAGGTAGTATAAAAGATCAAAGATTTTTAAAGGATCACATTTTGAAAAAAATAATAAAAATATTTTAATGTTTAATGACAATTTTTACATCAAATTTTTCAAACTTTATGTAAGAAATTGTGAAAAATTATGTTGCACAATTCTTTAAATCTTAAGAATTTTTATTGTATACATTAGAAAATCTGCTGACACGGCTATATATTTATATAAGATCATAAATATTCAGGTTTCAGGTTCCTAAAATTACAAATTTTTAATTTCCAACACCTAATTGCTCTTAAATAGGAGAAAACACAAAGAAAATTTCTGAGCTATAATTGATGGAACTTCTAAAGGAGCTTTTCTCTTTCAAAATTTGAAGATTCTATCTAAAAGCAAGCTGGAGTTATTAAGGAAGCAAATTTTGTATTCTACAATAAAAGACGGAAGTAATCTAAAGTATCTAAGATACCGTTATTCTCAAGGATCTTCCTCTTCTAAAAACTTCTGATTAAGCTTTCAGAAAAGGTCAATAAAACAGACTTTTGCGAAAAGTGTTTAAAGCTTAAAAACTTTCTGTCATTTGACACTTTTTGATTTATAAACATTTTAAAATCTGGCACTTTTTTTTTAGGTTTAAGAGACTGTAGCTCGTTAATGAATAGGGTTATATAACATATTTATTTCATACAATGAATTTTTTTATAAAAGCTATCCATAATCCAAATTTGATTGCTTCATTTTAAACATTGTAAAAAAGTTTTGTGAACAGACAGATGAACAGTTTGAAAATAATAAGGACATTTTACAAGTATGTTACAAAAATATGGTAAAAAAACAACAGGACATCATTTCCGTTCTCTTAGCATTAAAAGTTCTTGTGTTTCGATTTTCATTAAACAAAAACAAAAAACAAGTGTTTAATAGAAAAGCTGTGTAAAAAAACGCTTTTATAAATGAAAGAAGATGAAAAATTTTATCTAAAAAGTCAATTTAATGTAGAGATCTTTGATATAAATAAATAACTTTTCTTTTTCTAAAATATTCTTATTTAGAAAAATTTACTATATACAATATGGATTCTGTTAAGTAGATTTTGTTGTTCATAACTTTAGAATTTTTTAATATATAGGTCTCTAGCAAGAAAATAATCCCATCATGATTGTGGTGGATTAAATAGTACTTGGGAGATTGTTAAATTATCACTGGTTAGTACTATGTAGAATTTTTAATATGGAAGTTGGTCAGCTTATGATTACTAGATAGTCTAATATTTTCTAGGAACTAATGTTTAAAGAATGTTTAGTGTATTCTCAACTCGAATGTGAATTTTTAGTGCTGTACAAAATAAAAAAAAAACTTAAAATGATTTTCTGTGTATAATATCGAGATTGATAAAGTTGTAGAAGCCTTAGGATAAGTTCACTTGGGATGCATGCATCCGGATGCAAACCTTTGATTGGTTGAAAATATATATCGTATCCATGACATGCTCTCCCTGCCGCTCATTTTAGACCTTTTTTTTTGCATCCTCTATAAGAAGCACACAAGATGCAAATTTGTTTTATTGTCAAATACAGATGTAAAATCAAACGTCAAAGATTCTAAACGTTGAATATTTTGAAGATGAATATAATAAAAAGGAAAAAATTGTAATGGTTGCTATTGGTTTACAGCTAATATTAAAGAAAAAAATTTAGTTTGTATTAATTAAATTTTTTTCTTATATAAAATAACCATTTTCTCCAGTTTAACAATTTTGTATTTTTTAAATAAAAAATTTTTTCATCAAATGTCAAAACAATATACACATACTAGCCTACTAGGTACTTTCAAATAAAACTTTCAAATAAAAGTGTCATCGTTTTGCATCTCGTGAAGGAGTGGATGCATAATGGATGCAAAATATTCGTTAATGTTTGTTAACCGAAAAAATGTTTGCATCTGGATGCATGCATCCCATGTGAACTTACCCTTAAGCAACAAGGATAAGAAGATAATACTATATACAGATTACATTTAATATCATATAATTCGTATTAAAGAGAAATCCTCTTCTATGCTGTCGTTTGAAATTTTTAGAAAAACTTTCAGAACTAGAAGATAGAAAAATTTTATTAAATTCGTAGGCGTGTTGAAATACGTTTTCTCCAAATGAATCAAAACTCTCGGACTAGTGTTTAAGCCTTAATTCGAAAATATGAAAAAGGAACTTTTTTATCCGTGGCGGAAAAAAATCTTTGAAAGAAAATTGGGTTTGAAAAGGCACATCTTACTTTGGATGAACACAGTTAGTATTAGGCAAATTCTACTTTATCGCACTCTTATTTAGAGCAGAAATATCGAAACAGAACACTAATTTGAAAACCTAAACAAAAACTTTATAGAATTTTTATATTGGCAATAAATAATTACATGTATCAAATGATGAAGTTAAGTCAAGAAAAATTTTCTTCTGTTTTGCTCTTAGAAAAAAAAGAATATATTGATCTTTTGTGTTTAGGGTTTATGACATTATGATATAAACTTAGCATTTAAGAAGATATTTAATTGTAAGCGGCTTGTTGATTATCATCTACCTTTTACAAAAATACCACAATGTGGTAAATTTGCTCCGAGTAAAACAAGTTCCGTTGGATAGCAAAGAAATTCTTTAAAATATAAAATATATCCGATACTGCACTGTTTTTGAAGGTGTCAGTCAGGTGAGAATCAATTATTATACATAATTATATAAAACAATTGTGTGCGGTACTATATATGGAACATAACTAGAACTAACAGAAGTCAATTTAACAAGGATGAAATTCAATTCCACTTTATAACCATATTCAACTACATTATAACAACGTCTAAAGCTAAAGTTGAACCTATGCAAATATAATGACTAGGTTTTTTCTATCGATGTGACCATTCACTTTTCAAATAACTCGTATTAAAAAAAATTTTTATTTAGAGGTTAAAATCTGAACACATTAAAAATACATAAAACTTTTCGTATATTAAAAAGTTTTCTAGATAAAAAGATTTTCAGATATTTTTTTGTGCAACTCAAATTTTTTTTTTAAAAATATTTTAAAGGGTGGCAATGAAATAATGAAGAAGGTGAAATTTGCAATAGAAAAAAATATAAGATAAATGGATTATTTGATCCTTTTTTAAGTTGAAGCTATTGATAGTATTTTTTTGCATGGATGAAAATAGTTTTTCCTTTATGTATAGGTATGTGAAGTGAATAAACTCATACATACTGAATTCAAATACTTATATAAATTATTAAAATGATTTGGAATTAGATGAACCATATTGTAAGTATTAAATATTAATAAACTTTATTGTATACAGAAACTAAACCTTATATTTTTTTTATCTTTTTCGAATAAAAGAAAAAATAAAAAAGCACGGGATTGATGGATTTTTATAGTTAGAAATTCTATTTATAAAAAAAAAAGCTGTTGGTAATGTTTCATCTAGCTCAAAATTTTTAATAAATCAGTCAAATTTATGTAATTGCTTATCATTCATTGCGATGCTCTATTCGTCCTTTTATTTCCAAAATTGGAATTTTCTAACAATTGTTTTTATCATCAAATTATTCTATAGTAGATGCATTTAGGATACGCATCCCGTTTTATTTTGATTTCCCTTTTAATAATAAATTACACTAACGTAATTTTAGTTTTTAATGGCATTTGATAATATATAAAGAAATTGGAAAACATATTTTGCAATTGTTTTAAGATATAAATATAATAAAAATATTTACGAAATAAATTTAGGAATTCGCTAAAATGAAGATAGCAAAAAAATTCAATGTTTAATGTAATAACTAAAAAGTTACACAAAATGGTTCGATTGTTCGATAGTTATGTATGTGGTCATTAATACTAATGGGTATGTCTAATGCATCCGATGTGTTTAGTAAGTAAACATTTTTGTTTTTGGATTTTTCTGCCACATAATTGTGGACAGGAAATTACACAGCCTTTCATGTTCAGGCGTGGCTGTAAATGTCGTAAGGGCGAATAATTCTTACGACGTGTAATGGATTGTAAGTAAAAATAAATTACTATTAAAGAATATTTTTATTTTATTTGAAAACAATTCTTCTCAACACTCATAAAAGGGGCAGATAAAAGGGTAAGTTAAAACAAAATCTAAAATAATTATGTGCTGTGTAGGTCTATTCTTAATTTTTGCAAGTATTTTTTTCCCCTAACAGTTACAATATGCACCTAGTATGCAACATTAGTATATAAAACCTTGCTGCATGAGGTAATTATTGAAGACAACCCCACCTTCACTGTAGCAGCTATTATTATTGGTATTAGTATTAATTATTAATATTATTATTATTATTATTAACTATAGAGACAAGCCCACCAGTGGATTATAACGTGCAGTATTTTATAACACCTTCCTGCACGATATAACCAAAGATAGCTCTCCTCTAACCGCTGTTATTATTATTATTATTATCATTATTAATTTCAAGATCTTTTGATTGAAAAGCTGACGACTTCACCACTCCGCTAATTTGTAAACATTTTTTCAAAATTAAAGTTTTATGCAGTTGCTACTTGTTTAAGCGTTAGCTGATACATATTCTGTGAATATTTTGATATTTGTTCGTTTTATTTTAGAATATTTCGTTATCTACGAAGTTATAGTGCATAAATTAAAATTGTTTGCTTTATTTTGGTATTTCTTTATTTAATATATGTATATTTTAATGTTATTAGCTATACAAGCTGAATCATGTCGAAAACCAAAAAAAAAAATTTCCCACATATCTACAGGAATTTGAGCTGCATCCCCTAAATAATAGGCCGATTGTCTAATTAGGCTCAACTGTTATTATTAATGGTTTTTATTAAATATTATTTTTAATCTGTTATAACTGTTTTTTAACATTCGCATAGTATAGTATAAATTTTAGATTTTTTGATTTTAAGTTTTCCAAATTGTCAGAAATCTCAATTTTTTTGTTTTTTAAGAAATTCTTTCCTTCCTTCCTTGAAACTCAATTCTTTCCTTGAACTAATAGTTTCTTTTTCTTCGCTCTATAATATAACTTCAGCCAAATATTAATTTTATATATTAAATTATATACAGTTAACTTGGATCACGTTTAAAATGCCACAAAAAAAAAGTAAATTCAAATTCGTTAAAATTCAAACTTTTACAAAAATCCAAATTCGTGCAAAGTCAATTTTGCAAAATCCAAATTTAGAACAATTGAATTATTGGGAGTTTGTTCTTTCAAAATTTATTACAAAATCAGTGTTTCAACACAATTTCATTGTTCCAATGATTAGTCAGTTGGAGTTTGGGAGTGGCAACCCCTATTATTTCGATTGTTTGTTATTAAAATATGCATGTAACAAAAATAATTGGAGGGGCCTTTTAGTGTTGGTTACAAAATCGGGATTTTAACGGGATTTCTTTAGTCAGGGTTTATTTTTGTATTGTTGCTATTTTGATTGATTCTGATTGAAATATGCATGTAAAAAAAGATATCGAACTGATAAAGTGTTAGTCAAATCAAATGCAACTCATATTACCTTTACCTACGAGTTTTTAAATTTTTCCACCTAGTTATTTATCAATGAGCGATTTTTTTTAATTAAGACAAATTATGAAAATTATTTTATAATAAATGATGATTTATGCCTTGGTACTTTATATAATATTGTCTATTATTTTGATTTTTAAATGTTTGGATTTTGATAATTTGAATTTTAACACATTTGGATTTCAAAAGTTTGGATATTCATGCTTTTGGATTTTGAAAGTTTAGATTTTAAAATTTTAATTTTGAAATTTTCAATTTTAAAATTTTGCTTTTGTATAGCAGATTTAGTTAACTGACTTTTGTCTTTAATTTTGTTATTATTTTAATTTTTCTTTTGAAAGAATATCAGATAGGGCAATCTACTCAAGAAGATGCTAAAAAAATTTTGCTACTTGGGTAGATTAATTAAAATTCTGTGTGATATTTAATATCTTTTTTACAAGGCAAACGGTTACTCTTTTTACAATTTATGTTAACACACGTGTTCTTTTCAACAAAACTTTGTTTTACACTCATATTTCCAAACTAAAAACGAGGAAGAATACAGTTGACTTTGTCAACTCTTAGATACCCGTACGAACCGTTAGTATGTTCACAGCCTGTCACTCTGCTTACAATATTATTTTTTTAATATTTTAGTATTTTAAAATAATTTGGGTGAATTTTATAATTTCTAGAACTATGGGTTGTACATATATTCAAACTATATGTTTATATGTACATTCTTCAAAAGCAGATTCTAACCTTCCACATAACGATTATCAATCCAAAACTTTTTATTATTTATCTTTAATATTCTATAGTACCATTTAATACTAAGCGGTAAATGTATATTAAATTTACTAAGTACAAAACAGTAAATATAATTTTAAATATTATATTATATTATATTTAAATATTCCATTGACAGAATAATTTCTTATAAGTACAATAAAATATATATATGTATGTAAATACGGCGCTATATACATCTATACTCTTATCATTCATTCACTAGTGACATATACGATATGTAAATAAACATGATATTATATAAGTATATATATATATCAATATCATATAAATAAAAATTCTTCAAGCAACCGTTATGTTGTTTATTTATTTACATTTTTTTGTGCTACGCATTATATCCTCAACAATTTCGAATTATCGAGTAAAAGATTATGCAAAAAAACCGTTAATGAAATTTGTTAGAAAATTTGAAAAAATCAAGTAACACTTTCGTCAATTATAAAGTAACCCTATATTATTAAAAAAAGTTGTTAACAGAAATAAAAATATAATGTTGGAGCTTTAATTTTTGTGTATTACTTCAAAAAAATTTTAACAGGTGTTCAAGTTACAGGTGTTTAAAAATAGGAAATTTTCAGTTTTTAACCCCTTACAGCTCCTAAACGGGGGCTGATACAAAAAAAATTTCTGAAATGACTCATACTAATTTTCAAAGATCTAACTTCTGTCAAAATTTCAAGTTTCCAACTTTAACCGTTTAGAAGATGGAAGGGTTAAAGAATTTTGCAAAATTTGAGTTTTGCATAACGGTAAATTAAGACACCGTATGCCAAAAATATATATTTATTGTATATATACTTTTAAAGCTAAGAAAAGTAGTAATCGTTTGGCGTTTTCAAAATGAAGATATACCTTATACAACTTGTGCTATAACAATTTAAATATAGAGCTTTTTTGAACCTTTGGGGAGCTGTAGCTCCGTAACGGGTGGGGCTACAAAAAAAAGTTATTAAAAATAAAACTAATATTTTTGTGAGATCTATCAGTAGTTAAAATTTCATAGCTCTATTGCAAAAAAAAAGTGGGGATCTAAAAGTGAGGTGTTCGAGAGCTACCCTAAGGCTTGCTCCAAACTCAACCAAAAAAAATAGGGAACCTACAAATTACTCCCAAAATATTTTGTGTAAATTTCAAGATTCTAGCTTTCTTAGTTTTTGAGTTAGCGTGCTGACGGACGGACGGACGGACGGACATGTCTCAAAAGTCTTAGAATTTTTTTCTGATCCGATCCATACCTTTGAAGGTATATCTAGCTCGCTTATTTCGAGGTGTTACAAACGGAGGAGTAATTTTATTATACCCGATCCTATCGTACGGGTATAACCAAGAAATAATAATAGCATAGAATTGCTATAATAATTCTGAAAATAACACAACAAACCGCATATAAAAATGTTTACTTACATTTTTATTTATTTATGTAAAAAAAAAAAAAATACAAAAATACAAAAATCGCTTTATTCTTTTTTCAATTCCTTTTTTATGCAAAATTGTATTGAATTTATTTAACTTTACAATAATATTCGATTTCCAAACATGGAAAACAATTGGTATATGAATTTCATTTCTTTGAAATGATTCTGATCAGAGACTTTAAGACGACGACGACGACGATGACTAGGAACATAAAAAAACAACAACTAAAAGTAATAGCAACAATTTTATGTATACATAAGTCTTATGAGTATAATTATAGATATGCATATGTATATAAGTATATCTTATATTATGGTGAATGCATTTCAAAACAAAAGAAATGACGAATTGATTTTTATTGTAACTATATGCAATATTGTTCAGGAAGGAGGGCGTTGATATTTTTGATGTCCATCTTATAATCAATGGATATATAAAATCAAGATTTAAAAATACATAAGTTTATGTATATAGAATTTAGGCGTTATGTTACCTGTCATGAATATTGTTAAGTGAATCGGGAAAATTCCAAATGTTTCATAGAGTCTCCATAAAAAAATTAATTCTCATAAATTTTAAAGAAATAAAAAAATTTTTTAAATTCTATATTAATTATTGTTAAATGCGCTTTTGTTGACATTTTATATATTTTTTTTTAACTAATGTTTATTAGAAGCTGCAAAATATTTTTTAATTACATCTATATGTAGTTATTTACGTTTAATATGGTTTTATTCGATACAAATCAAGTATAAATTTTAAATAGTTTAAAGCAGAGTTTTTTTTAAATGGATTCTAAGATAAAGCATTAAAAATGAACAAAATGCGTGATGAATTTTTTAAATTTAATTTTATTTAGTTTTCAATCAAATTGTGACAGTGACAATTGAATTTTAATTGGGTTGAAATTTTCATATATTTTATTTTTATTCTATTGTATACAATGCCGCCAATTTTGTTTTGAAAAATTGAATTTAGGTTATGTTATTTTTTTTTCTGATTGGATTTTTTTATGATTTATGAGAATGTGCATATTTTAAGGTAATAAAATAAAATCAACTTATTAAAGTATGGCCATTAAATATAATAAATTGAAAGAAGATTTGTTTAAAATGAATATGAGATTTAAAACAGTTTTTTTGTTTTATTAGAAATTTTAATTTGTTGTCATAGGGAGTGTTTAGAATTGTAAATTCTAATGAGATTAAAACTTTACTCATTTTGATTAATAATTGGATTTCGAAGTGTTTATTAATTTTTTTTGATTAAGATTATCAGTGTTTTTAAGCACTTCTGAAGTTCTTTCTTTCTTGTACTACATGCATTAGTTCTCCCATTGTTTAAAAATCCGTCTATTGTCTGATGATTCTAATCCACAATATTTACTTTCTGCCAACTCACCTTTCGCCTTCAATTGTATCTTACAGAATAAGTTGCAGAATATTATATTTGTCATTTTGTATTATATAACCTATAGATAAGTTGTTTTTCTGTGCTTCATTTTTAATAATAACTTACGGTCTCCGTTTATTGTCTATTATTCATTATTCATTTAACAAACTGAATTTTTATTTCCAGATATTAATCTTACAATTATATAATAAATTTTTATAATTTATAAAATTCGTAGCAGAATGTTCAATTCGATATTTTATTTCCATATCTGAGTTCCAGTTTTCATTTAACCATTATCAGTTAATAACTTCAATTATGCTTATTTCATATGATTTGATTTTATTACTTTTTTACAGCGTAAACATTTTTTTTTATTTTAATGTTCTCGAATTCGCTCCTTCAACTTGAGTTTTATTGCATAACGCGAACTCTTTAATCATATAACATTTATTATTTAATCAAGTAAGTTCTGAATTTTGCTGCTATTATTACTTAAATGTAAATAAAGTATTTTTAGGAATTTATACTCCTTAAAGTATGCAATTATTGTACATTCATTTTTTTCCGTACGTTTTTACTAAAAGACATTAGGGGACTTCGGTAGCCTAGTGGGTAGGCGTGTGGCGTATTAACAGAAGGAGTGTGGGTTCGATCCCTGCACAGGTCGTAAGTATTTTTTTTTTCTTTACATACCCCCCTTACGACCAAATATAATGTAAATATATAGTATATAATATAAACAAAATAAATAATATTAGTATATAATTTAATAATAGTATGAAAACCTATACTGGCCTTAGTAGCCGATGGTTCAATAATATTGCATTACATTTATGTATGTAATATTAATATAAATAAATAAATAAATAAAAGACATTACACAATTTAGTAAAATTCTTAAAAACTTTTAAATGTATAACATTTCAACTTTCTAAAACTGAATACATACATATATACTTTCATATTCTCTAAAAAGAATTCGTTATATAATGACTTGGCATTATTAAATTTGAAATATCAGTTATCCAAATATTTTAATTAATAAACCAAATTAATTAATAATTTTATTTGGTGGGTTTTAATTGGGAGTGCTTTATTAAAATAAGAACAAAAAATTTTATTGTAGGAGGTCCATATTGTTTTTAATTAAATAGAAAAGTAATTGTATTTTTTTTTACATTTTAATAAAAACCGAGCTGTACTATTTGATATCTCTTGATCAGATCAGGTTTGGTTAATAGCAAATAAAATCTTAAAAATTCTTAGATGATAATCACTGCATGACATTTTAATTTACCTTTTTATCTAATTAAAAATAAAATAATTGAATAAGACAAAAAGTATAAACACACGGTTTTTTCTAAATATTTTTAAGAATAAATATATACATATGTATTATACATATGTTTTTTATTTTATATTTTGTTTTTTCTAACAATCATGAAAAAACTTTAAGAAAATTTATAACCCCTTGGTAGTATGAAATTTCATACTTACTAAATCCACATCGTTGTATATACTCATTTTCACAGTATGGTGGCTATAGGGAATAAGGGTGAAATAGAATAAAAAGAGATGCGGACATTTTCTTAAAATTAGGCAGTAAGATTAAATATAAATTCTAATAGACAAATTTTAACATCTTCCCTAAAATTTTGCTTCTCTAAAATGTGCTCTATTTGAAGAGTGTTGTTATATATGATTAAATTTAATTATGTTTTACTGATATCTTGAAGAAAAGGGTTATTTCCAAAAGGGTTCCGATCAAATAAGAAAATTCATTTTTCCATTTAAAGAATTTCAAAAAGGAACAATGAGAGCTTCAGCTGCCCATTTCTACGTAATTTAAATTCCTAGATGATATATTATGCGTTTAAGTACATTTCGAATGACAAACCATTTTCCACCACAAGCATTCTTAAAAATTGAAGATGATTATAATTTCAAATTACATTGATTTAAAAAGTTCACAACATTCTTAGAAACCTTAAGCAAATTTTTAATGCTCAAAAGAATCTTGCCTTCTATTAAAATAGAAATCGTATCCTTATTCATTTTTGATTCAAAAAGTAGATGATGTTTAATAGCGGTTTCGTTCTTTTATAGAACTTTTTCATTAAGGAAAGGTTTAAATAGAGTTATTTTGTTAAAAGGAATTTAATCAAAGATGAGTTTTGATTTAATATTTGAATATGTCTTAATAAATAAATCATAGCTTATTACATAGTGGTTAAGACGATGGTATTTTAATTGAAGAGTCTTGGATTCAAATCCCTGTCAGATTAAAAAAACAGAAATAGTAGTAATATTATATAGCAAAAATAGTAATATTGATAATAATAATATCAATACAAAAAATAAAAGTCCTACAGCTGTTTTTAATTATTATACCTCATGTAAAAAGGTGTTATATGCTGCTGCATGTTGTAACTACATATGATTCTTTTCTGTAGCAAATAGTAATAATAATATTAAAAGTAATATTAAAGCTCCTACAGTGGAGCTTTGTTTCAGTTACTACCTAAAACAGGATGGTGTTATATACCTACAACTTGTATAACTGTAAACAGCTTCGTTAATGTTAGTAAAACATAGTGATAATAATAACCAAAATAATTATTCCCATATAGTCTTACTTTCCAATTTAAAGTTTCCGTAACCTTGATCTTTCCTTCGTACCCGCGTACTCCTTATAATCAATATTCCTATAACTCCCTATTACAATAGTTTTATTTCATTATGAAGAGGCTAGAGAGGGTTGGTTTAGTCAGTAAAAACCTGGTGTATATAAGAATACTATAAAAGGGGTATTCTTGGTAGAAGTTTTCCACCTCGCTTAGAAAAAAAAATACTTAGTGGATAGTTCAATATATATTTTTATATTATACAAACATTTAGTTCTAAATGTGGTATCAACGTGATATAAAACTATTTTCGCTTAATAAGATTAGTCTTGTTCAATTCAAATCTACCCGACGACTAAATCGAAATTTCGACCAAATTATAAAAATTTTATAAATATATAATTTGTATTATGCCAACTGACAAAATTTTTCCCATAAATTATATTAAAACTTAATGAAATGTCATAATTACTTAACTCTTTTAACATAAAAAACCATAAAACACTATTTATACCCGTACGATAGGATCGGGTATAATAAAATTACTCCTCCGTTTGTAACATCTCGAAATAAGCCAGCTAGATATACCTTCAAAGGTATGGATCGGATCAGAAAAAAATTCTAAGACTTTTGAGCCATGTCCGTCCGTCCGTCCGTCCGTCCGTCCGTCCGTCAGCACGCTAACTCAAAAACTAAGAAAGCTAGAATCTTCAAATTTACACAAAATATTCTGGGAGTAATTTTTAGGTTCCCTATTTTTTTTGGTTGAGTTTGGACCAAGCCTTAGGGTAGCTCTCGAACACCTAACTTTTAGATCCCGACATTTTTTTTGCAATAGAGCTATGAAATTTTAACCACTGATAGATCTCACAAAAATATTAATTTTATTTTTAATAACTTTTTTTTGTAGCCCCACCCGTTACGGAGCTACAGCTCCCCAAAGGTTCAAAAAAGCTCTATATTTAAATTGTTATAGCACAAGTTGTATAAGGTATATCTTCATTTTGAAAACGCCAAACGATTACTACTTTTCTTAGCTTTAAAAGTATATATACAATAAATATATATTTGTGGCATACGGTGTCTTAATTTACCGTTATGTGAAACTCAAATTTTGCAAAATCCTTCAACCCTTCTATCTTCTAAACGGTTTAAGTTGGAAACTTGCAATTTTGACAGAAGTTAGATCTTTGAAAATAAGTATGAGTCATTTCAGAAATTTTTTTGTATCACCCCCCGTTTAGGAGCTGTAAGGGGTCAAAAACTGAAAATTTCCTATTTTTAAACACCTGTAACTTGAACACCTGTTAAAATTTTTTTAAAGTAATACATAAAAATTAAAGCTTCAACATTATATTCTTATTTCTGTTAACAACTTTTTTTAATAATGTAGGGTTACTTTATAATTGACGAAAGTGTTACTTGATTTTTTCAAATTTTCTAACAAATTTCTTTAAAACGAATTTTTTCCATTTTGTTTTACTCGATAATTTGAAATTGTTGAGGATATAATGCGTAGTACATAAAAATGCAAATAAATAAACAACATAACGGTTGCTTGAAGAATTTTTATTTATATGATATTAATATATATACATACTTATATAATATCATGTTTATTTACATATCGTATATGTCACTAGTGAATGAATGATAAGAGTATATATGTATATTATATAGCGCCGTATTTACATACATATATGTATTTTATTGTACTTATAAGAAATTATTCTGTCAATGGAATATTTAAATATAATATAATATAATATTTAAAATTATATTTACTATTTTGTACTAAGTAAATTTAATATACATTTACCGCTTAGTATTAAATGGTAGTATAGAATATTTGAAAAAGTTTTGGATTGATAATCGTTATGTGAAAGGTTAGAATCTGCTTTTGAAGAATGTACATATAAACATATAGTTTGAATATATGTAGAATCCATAATTCTAGAAATTATAAAATTCACCCAAATTATTTTAAAATACTAAAATATTAAAAAAATAATATTGTGAGCAGAGTGACAGGCTGTGAACATACTAACGGTTCGTACGGGTATCTAAGAGTTGACAAAGGCAACTGTATTCTTCCTCGTTTTATTTTGACTTTAAGAATATAAAAAGCAACAAACAAAGAAAAAAATTTGCTTTCATTTAGAAAATTTTTAAACTCGCTAATACTTATGTATGCTATCATGAATGTTTTATTAAAAATCTTAAAATAATATCTACACTGTTTATAATATAACTGTATCGTCCCGTATAATAATCATACCAAATTTCTAAGAAAAGAAAAAATATTTTAAGAATTTTTCCTAAGTTTCATGCTTATTCTTGTATTTTGTAAATTTATTTTTATATTTTTTTTTTTTGGTTCAGTTCGGTTGAGTCTGAAGCAACAACAACATCATTTTTATTATTTTTGGTTTTTCCTAAAAGTTTTTCCGAATTTTTTTTATATATGCGTTTTCTTGTGCTACTACTACAATATATATAAACTTTTTGCTTTAAAATTAAATTTTCTTTTTTTTTTTTTTGGTTCATTTGTTTTTTATTTGTCAAAGAATGCATAATTTGTGGTGCTTTTGTTGAAAGTTTTATGTTGAAGCTGTATACTGCCAGACACAAATTCCATTAATTTAAAAAAAAAAAAAAAAAACAAGAACAAACAAATAATAAAAACAAAAAAAAAAAAGTTTATAGAAAAACAAAAGAAAAAAACTAAAAAATAATATAAAAAGGAAAATCTTTTAGTTGAAAATTAGCAATCAGTGTTGTACAGTTTACGCTTTATTGAGTCTTTATGCAAATGAGATATGAACAGAATATGAACGTTCAACATCATTAACACTTAAGGTTTTCACAGGAGAAAAAAAGGATTTTGTAACATATAAAATTAAATTTTGGAATCTAATAAAAGAAAAAACCCATCTTAGTACAAAGAGTCAGTTTTCATGAAAAAGTTAAAGAAAAAAAAATCCTTCTTTATTTTAAAATATGTGATGTAGAGTTATGAATAAAGTATTAGGTATTTTGGTCATTTTTATTGAAAATATTTATGATATGTCTACTGTCTAGAAAATGTTAACCTGTACTGTAGTTTTTACATCCTATACTAATATTGTTTTAAGTTTTTGTGATTGTATCTTCTTCTGCTATATTAATTTTTCTTTATTATTCTTCTGTAGTTGAATTAAATTTAATTGACGATCATATTTTTTTGTTTTTACAGGTTTTTATTTTATGCTAGAACATCTGAGTTAATAATGTTTGTTATTTACTTTTTGGGTAATATTTGAAGATAATGAGAAGGAAATCAATTGTAAAATCACATTTCACAATTTAAATGTCATTGAATCCTCTTCGAATTGTGATGCCTCTTCGAATTATGATGATCAATATAAACGTTTTCTCTTAAATTTTATTTCCTTAATTTGTTTCTTTAACTCACATAGTCGAACTTGTGTATCATTCTTATCTCTGTCACATAGATTTTCAACAGATGTGCTGTATTTTATGTCTACTACACAACCACAGACTAATTTTTTTATATGACACATGACATTTGGTATATAACTGTATCCTATCGAAAACTTATTTCAATATTTCCTTTTATACACCACGTAGGTTTTAATTTTAACATCTTCTTCCGAAAATTTTTGTCCAATTTATGTTTCTGAACAAAAAGGATAAAATTAGAAATATATGTATATGTAAAAGCAATAAGAAGCCAGTATTTCCTAAAGTTAAAGTTCCGGTAAAAAATGCATTTTTGTACAATATTAGCTATAATGGCTAATTTTCTCTCAAATATGTAAAATATTAAGTTTTATTGTCTAAATTATGATTTTTTAGTGAATTTTATAAAAATTTTAAATTGTAAAATGTAAGTAATTGTACCAAAACAAGAAAAAAGACTTTCCGTTTATTTTTTTTTTTTATAAAATAACTTTAAATAACTGTCAACTGTATGTTAATTATGGTGTGGTGAAAACAACAAAAAAAGTTTTTTTGAATTGTTTCGATTTTTTTTTTTCTTTTTTTCAAAAAATCGTACAAAAAAATTTTACCATAATTTAGTTATGGTATGGTGAAAACTTTTAAATGATAACTTAATTTATTTTATATTAAAAAAAAAGAAATCATTACAATCCAGCTGGCAAAAAGATTTACTTTGTAATTTGATAATGGATTTTGGAAGCTTCAAAGAAACAAAAAAAAAAAAATAAAAAAATTTCTGTGGTAGAAAACAAAATTAATAACTTTTGACAGTAACAAAATAGTCACAATTATAATATAATATTACTAATTGTATTAAATAAGTATAATTATAGTTAGTTAATTATTATGTCATGTTAAATTAAACATGCAATAAGATATGTAAAAGATAATTTATACACTAAATTTTTTGATTAGACATTTTTAAAGTAGTTACAAATTTTTATTAGTAGTTATTTAAGTATTTTTATTTAAATAAAGGTATATGTTGTTTGGGAGGAGGCTGTTCTTACATCCAAGCGCTAGCTCCGCGTGCAGGAAGGAATAAAAGGATATTATTACTGAAATAAAATTGAAAGTTCAGAACGGGTTGGCTACGAAATCTCGTGTTACAAAATCTCGTGTCTCAAAATCTTGTGTTTTAAAATTTTGCGTTTTTAGCCACCCAACCATTTTAAATTTTTTTCATTAATTAAAGTGGTTGGGTGGCTATGAAAACCCCAAAAAATAAAATTTATACAAAAATATTCGACAAAAAAAAATTTAACAAAAAAATTTTAATTTAAATTAATGTTGTATATGATTGTAATGTTGTCTAAAATTCCTTCTAATTTAAAATCTTAAATTTACATATATATAAATATTCTGGGAAAGCGTATAACCCTTCTTTTAAATCCAATTCTAAAATTGCTCCTAATTCCGAACTTGCATATAATATAAATATTCTGGAAAAAGCGAATACCCTGATTTTGAATACAATTCTAAAATTCCTCTGATTGTATTTTTTGCATATACATATTTAAAAAAGAGAAACTCAAATAATGAAAACTTTTTGCGCCCAAACCCCTGCTAAACAAATTATGAAATCCCTCCTAATTATGTTTTTACGTACATATTTCAACAACAAGTCATTTAGAGTAATGGAGGCTGCCGCCCTCAAAATCCTGCTAAGCAAATCATCATTTAATATAATTTGTAATAAATATAGAACACTATATCATATATACACTTATACCTATTATACGTATCCAATACGTATACGTATACATTATCTGCAAATATTATTGTTTGTGACAGATAACCGTTACAATTTTCAAATATTCTTATCTTCAACTCATACAGCTCAAAGTTTTTAGAAATTCTTCCTTTAAAATGCAAGAAATATAAACAAAAGGATATTCTATTTTTTAACTAAAATTGTAGATTCCGTTATCTTTATGATTTATCTTGTTAAAACCTTAGAATTAATTTAATGGTATTAAATAAAATAAATGCATTAATAAAATAAAGGCATTTATTTGTACATACATACATATTTTTATTTATGTATTTTCAGTATACATAAATAAAAAAAAATTTTTTTTAATATTTTATGTATACTGAAGTAATAAGCAAAAACGGGTTATACGAAAAACGGATGCGGCAGAATTATTCAGGACAAAGTCAGGACAAACAAAATTTATTCATATATTTATTTTAAGACGAGATTTTCTCTATTACTCTATTTGGAACTTTCTACTCTCAAGATAAATTGACTGCTTCGTAAACGTGTTCTTAAAAGTTTTTGAACTTCATTATTTTAATAGTCACCGGAACCTAAATAATGGCCCACTTTAACTAAACAATTCTATTGGTTTTCTAATTTTGATTTACTCTTTAATCTTTTTTTATTCTCTTGATTTTCCAAATACGGACACCTTGTCGGTATATACATAAAATATAGCATGGAAAAAAAGCATTAGTATGTCAAAATGTCTACATATTACAAATAATTTTTAGCACATTTCCAAAAAAATTTTGAAAAAATGTGCTTATTAGTTTCACTCTATCCGTTCGTCCGTCCGTCCATCTGTTTACAAAATTTCTACACCGTTAAAGATAGAGAAAAAAAATTTTAACCATGGGTAGGTCTCATAAAATAATAATTTTGTGAAACAACTTTTTCATGTAGTCCCATCCATTACGGAGCTACAGCCCCTCAAACTTTGAAAAAGCCCTATTTTTAAATGCATATATCTTATGTTCTGCTTAAGATTTTTTCAATCTGAAAACGTCATTCGACAGGTATTATTTTTAACTTTGCAAATTAATATCAAAATTATACAATTTTTTTTTAATTTAGTATTTAAATTTACCGTTATGTGAAAACCAAATTTTGCATGATTTTTCTACTTTCATAACTCCGGCATGTTTTTAGATAGGAACCTGATTTTGAGACAAGAAAAAACTTTTAGAATTAGTATAAGTTTCCTCAAAAAATTTTTTGGTAGCACCTCCTCTTTAAGAGTTATTACGCCTCAAAAATTGAAAATTTGCTATTTTTAGACACCTGTAACTTAGGCACCTGTAAACATTTTTCTTCGGCAAGACATGAAAATGAAAGATTCAAGATAATATATTTTTACGTGTGTTAACGGTTTTTCTTAGTTGTATAGGATTCCGGACTTACGGCCCTTTAAAATTTCAAAAATGTCCTATTTTCACATTTTTTCTTATTACATGAAATTTTCAAATTTTTGTACAAGTCACAATTCTAAACAGTTTGTATTGAGTTTTGGAAACGTGCGCTTTTAAAAACCGTTGGTTTACATTCTACCTTGTTTTTTTTAAATTTTGTAATGCTGCACTAAAATAATGTAACTTTATTAAAAAAATGAATGAAAATCCCAAAAACATAATTTCATAATAATTGTTGATTATTTTAAGAAAAATTTTAATTATTAAAATATCAAAATAAATCAAAAAAAAAAAAATGTCTCTTTTGATTACATAATTTTGTTTTTTTAATTTAAATCTTAATCTTAATACGATTACAAATCCCCAAAAATTCTGTTAATTTTTTTAATTCTACACACACAAGCGTTTGTACTACACAAGAAAAGTCACTTTTCTCTATTTTGAAATTTATGTGTATTATGTATCTGTATACTGTTGCCCTACCCTACCAGATTCACTTTTTTTTTCATTTCTAGGGTCATATAAAGCATAAAATGAAATAAAAATCCATTAAATATTTCAATAATATTCCCATAAGAAAAATTAATAATATTAAAAAAATAAAATTTTTTATTAGCTTATCAAATCCATTAATTTTATTATTAAATTTTTAAAAAATGAAAATAAAATCCACCTTTATGGCGTCAAGATTAAATTAAATTTGTTGTTAATCTTTTTAATAACCATAAGCGACAAAAGTAAACGTATATAAAATGAGATCTTTATATTATTATTATTCAAATAAAAATATTATTTTTTTTTTTAATATAGTTTTAAGAATATTTTTTAATTATAATTCATCCGGGTGTCTTTTTTTATCCCACTAGTTGAATTAAATGATTTTAGAATCTTAATATTTAGTATACCTTGTATAAAATATTATATACACGATTAAAACATCAATATTTTCCTAAATTAAAAAATATGTTTGCGCAATTATGATGAATAGTGAAAACAGTATCTTTCTATTCAAATATGCTTAAATACATTTACTTCTAATAGTAGTTAATTCTTTTTAATCTATTTGTGCGACATCTATTATCTGAGTTTGATGATCTTTGATAATAAAAAATAAAATACCTTTAATGATAGTAAAATTTGTTTTAGAATCCGAAATAATTTTGAAGTGTGTATACTGAAGTTATGAATTATACCAAATTTTCTACGATAATCTAAATTATATTAGGTTTTATGAACGTTTTAATCTTGATTGTAAATAAGAAATAAAGACTATAAGTTATAGTTATTTTTTATTACTATTTAATTGAATTTAAAGAGCAGGCTCAAGGATTTAATTTTTTTTAGACGCTAAATAAACATTAGGAACGAATTCCTTTATACAAATGCACGGTTGAACTAAATGGTAGAAGTAAAACGGGGAGGAAATAGAATATTAGGGGTGAGTTTCAGGGTAAATTAGAAATTAACTTAAAAATATTCTTTTTGAATATAGTTGCAATTTGTAGAATTAAATAATTTTGTCAGAGGGGAACACACAGGGGACAACACAATTTTACAACAAAAAGTATGTTAGTATGTATGTCAGATTTCAGTATGTTGTCGGTATATAAATATATTGACTCCGTTTTTCTTTCTTATAGGTAAAATATTAAGAAGGGACAAGGAAATATTGAATGAATTACGTTTTCATTATTAACATTGAATGTTACGTTATTTTTTTTTTTGAAGATAAAACTAGAGACGATTCAGCCAAAGGTATATTTTTCTAGAAATAATATAAAACAAAATGCATAAGATACTTCCCAAAAACAAATTATTTTTTATATCTTAAAAATATTTATCCAGATTAGTGGTTTATTTTAAAGTTTTTGATTTTTTATATTATTTACTAATGTAATCGAGTCAGAAGTCGATCGTTTTTTCGAAAATATTTCTTTTTGTTTTATTATGGTCATCATAATATTGTGAACTAAGACACAAACCAATTACGTGTCTAAATTCTAAAGCTTCGTATAAAATATACCAGATTCTTAATAAGGAGAGAGTTTATAAATGGTTACAAAATTAGGGAAACAGAATGTTTAATAAATAATTTTTTGATGAAATATGTATGAAAAATAAAAATAATTATCCTAATAGCAAACTTATCATGAGTTCATTGATGAGCTCATCATGAGCGATTAGATAAAAGTAATAATGAACTTAATTTTAGCGGCGAGACTAAACTCATTTATGTACTTCTGTTGTTTATAATGAACGATTGTATGAGCTATTGCTGATTGTATGTACTACGCTCATTAATGAGCTGTGTACCGATATCATCAGTAATGTATTGATGAGAAAATTAATGAACTAATCAATGAGTGAATACAGATGTACTACTGTCATCAATTGAGTACATACACTAAAATCATCACAAAATTTTTTCCGGTTTCTAAATAAATATTAAAAATAAAAAAGGTGCAATTTTTTTTTTTAAATCAAAACGATTATTTTAAGGTTAATAAAATATATATTAAAGAAATAATAAAAAACAAGTACTGATTTTCAGAATTCATAATTATAATTATTTTGTTTTAAATTACAATATTTTTTATACCCGTACGATAGGATCGAGCTAGATATACCTTCAAAGGTATGGATCGGATCAGAAAAAAATTCTAAGACTTTTGAGCCATGTCCGTCCGTCCGTCCGTCCGTCAGCACGCTAACTCAAAAACTAAGAAAGCTAGAATCTTGAAATTTACACAAAATATTTTGGGAGTAATTTGTAGGTTCCCTATTTTTTTTGGTTGAGTTTGGACCAAGCCTTAGGGTAGCTCTCGAACATCTAACTTTTAGTTCCCCACATTTTTTTTGCAATAGAGCTATGAAATTTTAACTACTGATAGATCTCACAAAAATATTCATTTTTTTTTTAATAACTTTTTTTTGTAGCCCCACCCGTTACAGAGCTACAGCTCCCCAAAGGTTCAAAAAAGCTCTATATTTAAATTGTTATAGCACAAGTTGTATAAGGTATATCTTCATTTTGAAAACGCCAAATGATTACTCCTTTCATTAGCTTTAACAGTATATATACAATAAATATATAATTTTGGCATACGGTGTCTTAATTTACCGTTATGCGAAATTAAAATTTTGCAAAATTCTTTAACCCTTCCATCTTCTAAACGGTTAAAGTTGGAAACTTGAAATTTTGGCAGAAGTTAGATCTTTGAAAATTAGTATGAATCATTTCAGAAATTTTTTTTGTATCACCCCCCGTTTAGGAGCTGTAAGGGGTCAAAAACTGAAAATTTCCTATTTTGAAACACCTGTAACTTGAACACCTGTTAAAATTTTTTTGAAGTAATACACAAAAATTAAAGCTCCAACATTATACTCTTATTTTTGTTAACAACTTTTTTTAATAATATAGGGTTACTTTATAATTGACGAAAGTGTTACTTGATTTTTTCAAATTTTCTAACAAATTTCATTAACGGTTTTTTTGCATATTCTTTTACTCGATAATTTGAAATTGTTGAGGATATAATGCGTAGTACAAAAAAATGTAAAGAAATAAACAACATAACGGTTGCTTGAAGAATTTTTATTTATATGATATTGATATATATACATACTTATATAATATCATGTTTATTTACATATCGTATATGTCACTAGTGAATGAATGATAAGAGTATAGATGTATATTATATAGCGCCGTATTTACATACATATATGTATTTTATTGTACTTATAAGAAATTATTCTGTCAATGGAATATTTAAATATAATATAATATAATATTTAAAATTATATTTACTGTTTTGTACTTAGTAAATTTAATATACATTTACCGCTTAGTATTAAATGGTACTATAGAATATTTGAAAAAGTTTTGGATTGATAATCGTTATGTGGAAGGTTAGAATCTGCTTTTGAAGAATGTACATATAAACATATAGTTTGAATATATGTACAACCCATAGTTCTAGAAATTATAAAATTCACCCAAATTATTTTAAAATACTAAAAAATTAAAAAAATAATATTGTAAGCAGAGTGACAGGCTGTGAACATACTAACGGTTCGTACGGGTATCTAAGAGTTGACAAAGTCAACTGTATTCTTCCTCGTTTTCTTTGCCACTTCTATAGGACGCATAGGACATTCACTAAGTCATTTTTATTCATATTTGAGCAAGCTTCAGTTGCGTGAATCATTAATTTCACTGAGCCGTTTACTCAGGTATATAGATATTGTACAAGATTATGAGACGTCTACGGTGTCTATTACCTTATGTGTACAAGGATTAATTACAATGATATGATATTAATTGTAATTTATAGAACATATGTATGTACTTATTTTTAATTTAATTATATTCTATTAATTATATATTATAAGAAAAATGTCTATTATTTTTTTATTAATCTATATGACCCAGCCGGGGTTTGACGCCAAACCTTTCGTATGAAAGGACGATGTTTTAACAACTGAACTGACTGGATATAATAAATAAGAAATATAAAATATGGAAAAATAAAAATCTAATTTTACTTAAATAATTTCCATCTAAAATTTAGTTTTAAATTGTTAAGTACCTTTTAACGTAAAAAAAATTAATTAAATAAAATGCGTTTAACAAGTTGTGAAGACAAATTATTATACGCTTTTATATTAACTCGTCGGTGTCGGTTTATTTATTTATTATAATATAAAAATAAATTGCTGGAATAAAAAAGAAACACGAACCTCAAATTTCGCAGATTTTTATTTAACCTTATTCCAGCAATTTACTTTTATATTATAACAGTCCAAAATGCTTGCACTAGCAATTCACTTTTATATTATAACAGTCCAGAAAGCTAAATTTTTGCAATCAATTTTATTTTCTACTTTTTATGCGGCGAATTCGGTTTTGATAAAAGCATATGTATTTTAAAAAATATTTTTTTTACATATTATTTTTTTTAAACTTATTTCATCAAATAACTCACAAATTGAAATGCAATAAAAGTTACAATTTTTTTCCCCAAACATAATAAATAACGGTGCATACGAAAATGATGAGTTACTGCATGAGTTTAATAAAATACTCATGAAGTGACTCATCAGTTCTCTAATCTGCTTAAAACATGCTTCAAAAAAGCTTATAATAAACATAACAAACAAAAATAAAATATGCCAATGAGCCGTTGTATGAGTAAATTCAAAATTACATTAATGAGTTCATTAGTTTTATAGTTTTGTTGTGACAAAAATGCTAGAAAAGTGATGAGCATTTGTTACTAGGCTGGGAGATATTTTAGATTATAAAATACATAAATATCCTAATTCATATTTACAAACATATACATACATAAAGTTTGATCTGTTATTTTTGGTTAATTTCAAAATTTTGAACACAGTTGATTCAAAAAGTTTATCAGGGATTTAAAAAGTTCTATTTATATTAAAACATTTTTGGCAACAGGTCTTAACTTTAAATAATAAGTAAATATTTCAAAAGTGAGTTAGATAACATATTAAATTTTAATCTTTATTTAATAAAATATTCAATAAAAATATTTAAAAATTTTTAATTTAAGTGATTGGAATTTTCAAAAAAAAAAAGAAATAAACTTTTTTTCTTTTAATTTATATAAATAAATAAATTTTTATTTTTTTAAATGGTATTTTACACCCATTAAAATTAATTTTTATTAATATGGAATAAAAACAAAAAAACAATAGAAAAGAAAAATTCAGTAGAAAGAGATGAAAATCCATACATATATATAAATATATATTAATTGTCATTATGACATTTAAGGTGTATAATTAAATTATATATTTAGTATTTTGTGGTTCTCACATCTCTGTATCAACACTAATGATATATTATACAGACAATTTAATTTTTTTTACATAAATTATACTCCAAAGGTGATTGTTTTTATTTAAGGAACGAAAGAACAAACAGTGAACGCCAATTCAAATTTAATTAATTCATCCATAACTTTAAGTTATTTTTCTTGATTATGGTAATATTTCTTTTTTAAAAATTTATTTTGAATTTTATCTATAGTATTGGAGATTGTAACTGAAAATGAGTAGGAAAAATTAAATATTTTTTAAAGTGTTCTGAAAAATTTAATCGTGAAATGTCATAATGATAACTTTAACTTTTATTATTAGACTGGCAGTAAATAACTATCTATATTGACATTTTTATTTTCAATGTTTTTGCAACGTAGATATAATAAAATTTAACAAAAAGGTTGATTAAGTGGTTAAACATTTTCTAAATAATAATTCCAACTATTAATTTTCTAATTTTTATTTTAATATTTCTTTAAAAATAAATATTTAATTTTTCGGATTGAGAATTATTTTCCTGTCAGTAATTCGGCATATGAAATAAAATTTTTGCAATGATGATGATGTTTCATTCCCATCCCATTACATTCCACTCCCATTTCTGTCTGTCATTGAGAAAATTTATGAAGTAATCTAATCATAAAATTATTTTTATTTTGATTTGACACCTAGAATTGAAACATTTTCCTGATTACTATAACTACCGTTATATAAAAAAATGTAAGTTTTCATTGAAATAAAATTTTAATGATGAATTCCAATGGTATATGTAGCTATAACAACAGTCTTACACTCGCGTCGCGCTGTAATCAGTTATAAATAAGGGAAGAAAAATAAATCATCTTTTTTTTTTTTTTTTTTTTATTAGACTTTTAATAATTACGAGTTTAACAAAAATACTTTTTAATTTATTTATAATTCCATTATTTGCAATAAATGTTTTTTGAATTTTCCCAAATACTCGTTATGTATAGCTTTATTTAGATTTTAGTCGTAAATTTGAAAAAATTCCCAATATTAAGTAATCTGTAAACGTCAAAATCTCTATGATTTGGATTTTCAATCGATTTCACAACGATTTGACAAATAAAGAATTTAAAGATAAATAAATGGTAGCACTAATAGTCCGAGTTCATTATTAAATCATTTAATCTTGAACATCTCAAAATACTGTTAATGTCTTGTACTAAATGTTTCATTTTTTCTTTTTTTTTGAATGGAAACTTTTTCTATTATTAGAGATTAGATGATTTTACTTATTTTTTGTCATTTATTTAAAAGAATTCAAAAAATCATAGTCCCAATGCAACAAATTAAGAATAAATTCTATGATAATTTGGTTGCGGATAAATTTGCTGTAACAACAACAGAATCATTTCATTAAAATTACAAATAATATTTGGATGACAAGATTTATTTTCGATTTAGTTGATTCACATTTTGTTTAATTACCACGCAATTTAGTTGTATTTTAATGGGAATTTATGTGAAATGTGAATGATATTATCATTCCTCCGTTAAAACGGTTTTTTTAGAGGTTTTTTATTGTTTTTTTTTTTTTTTTAAAGAAGAAAAAACAAAATTCTAAATAAAAATGAATTTTTTCAAACATTTTGTAACTTTAAAGATTATAATATACATAATACATACTTTGTTTTTGTTTGTTTTCTAAAGAAATATTGTTTGTTCTAAAAGATTGCACTTTGTATGGCAAGAAATGTTTTTAGATGAGCAGCATTAAAATTGTTTAGGTAAGACGTTAATTGCAGTTCTTTAAAGATTAAAATTTTTGAAATGTATTTCTAAGTGTTAACACTTTCACATGTAGGCTAAATGTAGCGCATGTAGCTAAAACTTAAAGAACGCTATAACGCTATGCTGACATCAGACACTCTGAAAGGGTAATTAATTTATTTAAATCAAAGTCTAGACTGTGTAGTGGACGAATATCACTTTAGATATACATATTTTATGTTTTCTTCCAGCCAATGGTATAGTGGTTAAAACACCAGCTCTCATACCAAAGCTCTCGGCTTCAATCTTCGGCTGAGTCATATAGATTAATAAAACTTAATATAGATTTTTCTTATAATATTAGTATAACATAATTAAATTAAAAATTATGTACATATGTCTTATAAATTATAAATATCATATTGTAAATATGTAATAAAATAATAATAAAACATAATTCTTGTATAAGATAATAGATGGTGTAGAAATATAAGAAACGTCGCATAGTCTTGTACAATAGATACAGCCGAGTAACGGCTTAGTGAAATTAATGGTTCTCGAATCTAAAGGATAGTGAAATATGAATAATAAATTACTTAGTGGATGGCCTATTCTTCTTATAGGTGTGGCAAAGAAAAAAAATTATACATATTAAGTTGACCTATATGAATGTTGAAGAGAAAAATCTTAAATCAGTATTCATAATACATATGTGTATACATACACATATTACGATATTATGAAATGTATATCGGTATACTGACGAGAAGGGCGAACTGGAATGAAATTTTTATAAATATTTCTAACTAAATTAAAAGTTTAAAAGTTGGATGCATGTTAATCTACTGAAATATCATTAAATTACTAATTTGCATTGTATAATCTTGTATCTCAAGATTTTATGGTTTATAAAAAGTACTTCGGAACTATTCAACATGGTTACTTTTATTATTATTGAAGAAATTTTCATATAAAAATTTTAAAGATGGTAACTATAATATGTTAGTTAATGGTAACAAATAATTAAGTTTATATTAGTTAAATGTATTGTACAGTGATTTGTTTGTTCACTAAAACGTAAAATGAAAAACAGATATTAACTGAAAAAAAAAATAAATAAATTTCAAAATTAGGTTGTTCATGTTTCTTAAACATAAAACAATCAGCTGTCATTTTGTATCAAATATATAGAATTACTGCAGCACATCTATTTAAAGCAAAACACGTGTAGTGCTGTTATGTAAACTATAGATAATTATAGTTAAAAAAAAAAAAAACAAAATGGATTAGAAAAGGTTACAGTATCTATTTTAAAACAATGAACCACAGGCATTAATTATTAATTTAATGCACCATGGTGAGATTTTTATTTTAATTTTAAAATTAATTTTATAAAGCTTAGAAAATATTTGGGTATCTACATACATATATATATATGTAGGTAATAATATAAAAACCTACAACTTTAATTTATTTTTAAATAAAGGCGTTGCTCTACATTTAACAGTCTGGAACATTGAAATGCAATAGAAAGAATAAGAGTATGTATGTATATGTATGTATTTAAAAGAAAATGAACTTGAGAATTAATTTTTACATAATATATTCTAAACATGATTTTTAAAATGAGATATTAATTAATGAGTCTTGAAATTTCATGACCTTTTTTTCTTATTAGTAACTTTTAAAAAATTTAATTTATTTATTTAAAGTATTTGAATTTATAATGAGATCAGTTTAAAATAATAATTTAAACTTAATAATGTTACTAATTATATATAGATCAAACTAAATTATTTACTTTTCAGATATTAAAAAATACAAAACAAATATGGAATTTTTGTTAGTAGAATAAAATATTTTGTTGATAGAAAATATTTTAAAAAACCTAAAGATATTTCGTTGACCTAAAAAAAATTTACTTCTAGAAAGTATAGATAAAACAAACGATTTGATTCTTAAGAGCAAAAACCAAAGATTATATATTACAATAAGATGGGACACTCACACCACGTGACCAAACATTTTCTATGCTACTCGAAAAAAGAAAAAACACCAAAATTGAAAGAAATAGATAGTAATAAGATTTTATCATGTGAAAAGAAGACAATCAAGGTAGAATGTAAACTAACGGTTTTTAAAAGCACAAATTTCCAAGGCACAATACAAACTGTTTAGAATTGTTTAGAACTGTTTAGAATTGTTAAATAGAAATTTTTTGTAATAAGAAAATATGTGAAAATAGGACTTTTCTGGAATTTGAGGGTCTGTAAGTCCGGAAACTTATATAACTAAGAAAAACCGTTAACATACGTAAAACTATATTACTGGAGCTTTAATTTTTATGTTTTGCCCGAAGAGAAATTTGTACAGGTGCCTAAAAATAGCAAATTTTCAATAATTCAACCGTAATAGCTCTTAAACAGGGGGTGGTGCAAAAAAATTATCTAAGAAAACTTATACTAATTCTAAAAGTTCTTTTTTATCTCAAAACTTCAGGTTTCTATCTAAAGACGTGCCGGAGTTATGAGAGTAGAAAAATCATGCAAAATTTGGTTTTCACATAACGGTAAATTTAAATATTATATTTAAAAAAAACTGTATAATTTTGATATTAATTTACAAAGTCAAAAAAAAAATACCTGTCGAATGACGTTTCCAAATTGAAAAAATGTTAAGCAGAACATGAGATATACGCATTTAAAAATACGGCTTTTTCAAAGTTTGAGTTGCTGTAGCTCCGTAATGGATGGGGCTACATGAAAAAGTTGTTCCACAAGATTAAGTTTTTTATGAGACCTACTCATGGTTAATTTTTGTTGTCTCTATCTTTAACGGTGTAAAAGTTTTGTAAACAGACGGACGGAGGGACAGAGTGAAACTAATAAGCACATTTTTTCAAATTGTTTTTGGAAATGTGCTAAAAACTGTTATGAAACGATTTGGTATATAACATCTCACTATACAGCAAAATGTGTCGAATGTGTAAAACGCAAAAAAAATTTAAATATTAACAGAATTATTTTGAAATGAAAGAGCATAATATATTTTATCTACTTTTATCTACTAATGGTTTTTTTTTGTTTAGGTAGTTGTAAAAAATGCAGTAATATGTGTAAAACAATATAATGGCTCATCTTATTGTAATAAATAATTTTTGGCAAAAACACTCATTTAGAAGAAACTTCTTGAAAAAATATGAGCAAATTTATAATGTTATAAGTAAACTGGAAGGCAAGATGAATAGAGGAATAAATTAATAAATAAAAAATAGCAGAATTTTTATTTGAAGTTTTTGAAAAAGATATTTATTAGTTCCATTTTATTCGTCAGTCTGTCCGTTTCTCCAACTATTTATTAAGCTTCTACATACATATAATCTAAGATGGAGGAAGGGAAATTTTACTAAGAAAAGATTTCATTAATAAAAAACAATTTTCTAGAAGATTTTTTTATATAATCCAACCCATTATAAAGTTGCTCGCGGTCTGATATTTGAGAATTTGTATGACTTATTAAAATAATGTTTGTACTTCCTCCTTAATTAAAAAAATTATGGATCAGAAATGGAATTTTTTTTATTTTAAAACATATATATGAAGGTAACTCTGATACAATATTATTTTTTAAAATGTGTTCATCGCTTTTCTTAATTATATAAAGGGTTTTTTTTTAAATTCAAAAATAATATATCTTAATTTTTATAATTTTTCTACAATTTACAATATTTTGTGTTTCATAAAATATTCTCGCGATGGTCCCTTGCGAATATATAGTTAAAATTTTAAAAATTTTGAAGTCGTAATAAGTCTTAAGAATAATTGACAAAATATTTTATACATTTTTGATTTGTCAGTCAGTCAGTGTAAAGAAAACTAGTAGCGCTACAAGATAGCTGCCACCCGTAGCCATGGTTGAGGTCGCAGCATAATTATATCTAAAGCATTAAAAATGTTTACTTAAGTGTTGCCATGTTTAAATATAAGTTAGTATAATTGATCTTAAGATAAATTAAATAAATTGCATGATGTTCATAAATACATTTTATAAGTTTTATAAGTTTTTTTTTTTTGAATACCCAAAATATGCTGAGGTAGGCTATTTAAAATTGGGATAGCAACAGGCAGTTATAGTTAAATAAAAATTTCTCAGATTTTTTTTTAGAAATTTTGAAGACTTTTCTCACATTTTCTTTTTTTCTTTGTTTTGTAAAAACTATCTATTTTTAAAATTTAAAAATCAAAAAAAAAAAAAATATGTTAATAATTAAATAACTGATAATGATTCTCTATTTAATTATTACAATTTTTTTTTTTCAATTAATTATTGACGGAAGGAAATATTTAAACTATACTAAAACTTTTTAAATTTTGTTTTTTTTTTTTTTTCCAGGTTTTTTCTTTAAATTCTTCTGTTTGTTATCTGGATGATACGGATGTAGGCCGATAATTCGTTTTACATATTATCAAACTGTTGATTATACTTAAAAAAAAAAAAATTAGAAACAAAAATATTCCAATATTTATATAGCTGTAATATTAGTACATTATAGTAGTACAAAAACAACAAATTATTATTAGATTATCATAAAGATAATCTTAAAATTTAAACTTACTTAAACATACTTAAAAACTTAAAACTTAAATTTAATAAAAAAAATAGTTACACATTTTGCTGTCAAATAAATCCCAAAAAACCAAAAAAAAAGTTATTTTTATTAATCTATTCTGGAACTATTCTGGATTTCTTTAAAACAATTATACACTGTACTCACAAAATATAAACTTGTTATAAATTTAACTTAAACTATTTAAAATTATTAAGAAAGTATAGTTTTTAAGATTAAACTTTAGATATACCTATAACAAGTTTATATTTAGTAATTAAAAATTGAATATATTATCACAAAATATAATAAACTAATTATTTTTTTATCCTTTGCTGATTTATTACATAAATTCTTCGAACATTGATAACAATTTATATCATGTTTTGTTTTTAATAGATTTTGCCTTAGCTGTAGATGATATGGATAATTAAATGCACAACATTTAAAAATTTTTGTACGTGTAAAAATATTTTTGTATTTTATATTAAGTTTTAAGCATGAAAATTTTCGTTTTGATACTACCGGTTCTCTTGGTAAATCTCCATAAAATTTTCTCCTTAGAAAATCATGACATTTTTCAGCTTCATTCCAAGTACATAAACGTTTAAAAAGTATAGGTTCAGTTTTAAATTCGTTTGTTGCTTTTACAGAACTATAACAATTTATTCCTGTTGAAACTATTTTAAATAAAAAAAAAATAAATAAATAAATAAATAAAAAAAATTGTTTTTAATTTAACAAAAATTTAATTTTTGACAATTTAATAATTATTTAACTCACAATGCGTCAAAGATAGAATTACTATAATTACATATATACCATATAATTTCATAACTAAAAATTTTCTATTTTTTGGAAAGTTCAGTAAAGTTCTTAAGAAATTTTCAATTTGACAATTTATATTTAAAAATGTTAACATTAATTTTGAAGTATAAAAACTTTTATTTTTAAAATTAAAAACAATTGCCGCGTTTATACCGTACCTAATTTAACTAAAGCTACTAACGTCAAAACGAGTTTGACAATATTGCAGCAAGTGTTATTACCGTACTTAGCCACATATGTCAAAATAGTAATTTGATAAGAAAAAATTTTGATTTATAGTACATATATTTTGGAAAATTATTTTATTAAGAAATAAAAATTATTATTAATGTAAAATTATTAATATTATTAAAGAAAAAAATTACTTTTAAAGAACTTATTTTAATTTGGATTCCACAGCCAATAAGCAAATTTTAAAAATGACATCTGTAGCACCAATTATGCCATTTGTAGGAATAATGTGATGTTTATACCATTGCTACGTAACTGTATCTATATTTAGCTTGAGCTAAATATCTTCAGCTAAAAAAATGTGGTGTTTCTACTGCTACTACAAACGTCAAACCATTTAGCTCTAACTAAATTAGCTGCGGTATAAACGCGGCAACTTGAAAAACAATTTTGAATTTTTTTGTTTGTTGGTACTACATATTATATTACAATGCCCTCCAGTGTTGAATGAGTTAAACCATCGAGCATCGAAAATATTGATTTTAAAGTCTACTTATAATAAAAGTTTCAATTTAAATAATTATAATAAAAAAATAACAATTCACAATTCTGAAGATTGTGAAAAATTATTATAATTTATTGTAAAAAATTGAGAGATACGTATACTTCTTTCAGTTTTAAGAACAGCCATTAACAAAAATGTAAAAATATAATTTTGAAGCTTTAATTTTTGTGTTTTACTTTAAACAAATATTTCATATATCCGGTTACAGGTATCTTAAAAAAGCAAACTTTTAATTTTTAAACCCTAATACCTTTTAAACTATAGGGAAAATACTAATATTATCCAAGTAACTTATGCTAACTTCAAAAAAAATCTCCTTCTCTAAAAATTTCAAGATTCTCACTCTAAGCCTATATAGAAAAAATTGAAGAGCAAACATTTTTCAAAATTCTATCACATAACGGTAAATTTAAATATCACAATAGAAAAATTTATATCAAGTATTAAAATTTTCTTGTCGTTGGCGGCATATTAAACAATTATTCAACCTGTGAAACCCATTAGTTTAGCACCTTCTTCAACGTTGAGATGGCATTAAAAAATACAATTTTACAGACGGAAGAATGGATGGTGTGAAATTGGAAGAATATTTTTTAAAAGTTTTGATAAGTATGTTAATGAAAAAGAAATACATATTGAATCTCATGTAAGTTATGTTAAATAAAATGTCCAAAAAAATAATTTAATATGACTATTTAAGTACAAAGCATCTATTAAGTTTATGTCTAAAAACTTAATACTTCTAAATCTATATAGTTAAAAATAATTTTTGTTCTATAAAAACAAAAAATTAGCAACAGATTCTCGAGTCAAAAAATCTTTCAGTTATAGAACACTTGTTATATAGTTATATTAACTTGTACAGTTTATAAAACAGTTTTCGGTATAGATTTAATTTTAAAAATAATTGTTAATATTAAAGATTTAAAAAACAAAAAAACCGTTTTTTATTAAATAACTAAATAAATTGTAAAACAAAAAATATTAAAAAATACAATGGTTTAAAAGATTTTTTATCTCTTTCAGATTTATTACATAAATCTCTAGAACAGGTACGACATTCTACATTATATTTATTTTTAATACCTTGTTTTACTTTATGAACACAATATAAATAATTAAATGCACAACATTTGTAGATTTTCATTTTATTGGATGACTGTTTTTCTGTTAAATCAATTTTTAAGCAAATTAATTTTTTTGTATTACATGGATATAAATGATTAAAAATTGTTGTATTCATAAATTGATGACATCTTTCGGCTTCTTCTACA
The DNA here is from genome assembly GCA_947095535.1 of Poecilobothrus nobilitatus. Classification (NCBI taxonomy): domain Eukaryota; kingdom Metazoa; phylum Arthropoda; class Insecta; order Diptera; family Dolichopodidae; genus Poecilobothrus; species Poecilobothrus nobilitatus. The sequence goes on from OX352774.1 coordinate 34,149,706, forward strand.
GTACAATAATTTGGTGTTAATTCATCATTTTTATTTGCCTGTCCACTAAAACAACGGTGTGTTTTTGAAGCTATATATAATTCAAATTAAAATCAAAATTAATATTAAAATTGCTTTTTTTAAACTTTAACTTACGTTGTATAAAAATTAAAATTACCATTACAGGATACAAAATTAAAATCATTTTTTAACAAAAGTTTTGTAATTTAAACAAAAAAAAAATTGTTTTAAAAGAATTTTAAAAATTTGAATAAATTTTTGACAATTAAAATTTTTTAAATGTGACAATTTGAATCTAATAGGTTTTATACACTATTAAACTTGTTTATAAACTGATTTATAAATTTATTTAAAATTTTGGTAACACACTATTAAACTTTCAATTAAAAAAAATTAATAAATTTCGGTAATTTTGTAAATATAATCAAAACACACGGTATAAATTAATTGAATTGATAGCTACAGGCTGTGTAGCTGAAATTTGTAGAAAAAAAAAACTAAAAAATCAAAAAAGTTATAGTAAAAAAATGATTGAAGAATAAAAATAAAAATTCTAAACAAAAACTATTAAATAAAATTAAAGAAAGAAACCCAAATGACTAAAAAACTTACATGAAAAGGAAAGAAAATTCTTTTCAAGATCTCTTACAAAAGGTTAAACCATTAATCCAAAAAAAAATTATATACTTTATGTATGACGCAATTGCGCCAGAAATTTGACTTTTGAAAAGATTTTTCGCCACAAAAGCCACAAAATTTGAAAGCCACAAAAAACTTGTTTAAAGATTTAAATGTTTCTCAATAGCGGTGACTGAATGCTAACTATTCTAATATACATATTCTTTATTCAACTATTACATAATACTCGTATTATACTTTTATAACTGTTACAACACTTTATCATGTTAATTAATTTATCGTTGGGAGGCTATGAATAGAAATCGCTAGAAATGCTTTTTATAAGTACATAGGAAAATATTAAATAATCGTGATGTCAACATTAACTTAAGATTGCAATTCCTAAAATGTTTTGTCTGGTCAGTTTTATTATATGGTGTAGAGACCTGGACAAAAGTAGCCATGATAAATAAATTGGAAGCTTTTAAGATGTGGACCTATATACGTCTGTTAAAGATATTTTGGACACATCACATATCCAATATGGAAGTGCTACAGAGGCTGCAGAAAGAAAGAGAATTACTTTTAATAATTAAAAAACGAAAGCCTAGCCTATTTTGGCCATATAATGCGAGGAACAAAATATGAATTACTACAGCTTATTCTCGAAGGCAGAATAGAAGGAAGACGAGAGGAAGGAAGAAGGCAACTATCTTGGCTGAGAAATATTAGGGAGTGCACTGGTTGGAGACACAATTGGAGACTTAGTTCATACAGTCACAAATAGAATAGAATATATCAACATTGTAGTCACCTTAACATAAAATTAACACTTCAACATCCAGCAGTGGATAGGCATCAGAAGAAGAAGAAGGAGGCTAAATTGTATTAATAAAAAAAAAAATTAAAATGATATTAATCAGCTGCATTTTCTTACATAAGTTTGCTAAACTTCCCCATACACCTTTGGATTTGTTTCTAAACATTTCGAAAAAATCGAAAATGTTTGATAAACTGTTAAACTGTTTATAGGTATCGAAACCATTCCCCACATGATTAAACTTACCTACTAGCCAAATCCTGTTTGAAAAACTTTATTTAGTAGAAGGACTATAATTGCTATTCAATAAGGAGAGGAGATTAATTCAAAGATGGTTAAAAGTATTATTGAAAACTTAGATTTGTTTTACAAATTCCGTCATTCATTTGTTAAATATAGCAGTTCTTATTTACACAGTTTTTTAAATTAACGGTGATTTCGCTTTCCAATTGAGTGAGAATAAAAACAAATTCTAATTTAATGATGATAAAGATTATTGCTCCAATAGTGAAAGATGTCCAAATTATCTAGAAGACAATTTTTAACATCGGCATCTACTTAAATTAAAGTGTCCACAGAACGGTGGCGAATTTATCGGTGGGGGAAAAATAAAATAAATTATAATTTTTCCACCGAAAATTTTTTTTTTAAACCAAGGACATGAGTTTAAAAGATAAATTAATAATCAAAAATAATTTTTAATTATAATATTTTGATTTTGTTTTGATTTTAGTTATCATTTATTCATTTGTTCTTATAGTGTTATTTTTATCAGCCGCCATTATTTTGTTTCGTTGCAGAAATTCGCCAACCGCTGTTCTTCAATTTCAACTCAATGCGGTTTCAACTTAAAAGATTATTGCTTGAAGACCGTTAAATTGTTTATTAGGTTGGATTAAAAGATACCACCAGATACCACTGAGATTCTTTTTCCTTTCGTGAAGAAATTATGTTTAATGAGGATATTATCAAAATATGAAGCCCAACCTTAGTTGATGACATTCCTTTTTAGCACATTTCCAAAAAAATTTTGAAAAAATGTGCTTATTAGTTTCACTCTGTCCGTCCGTCCGTCCGTCCGTCCGTCCGTCCGTCCGTCCGTCTGTTTACAAAACTTCTACACCGTTAAAGATAGAGAAAAAAAATTTTAACCATGGGTAGGTCTCATAAAAAAAATAATTTTGTGGAACAACTTTTTCATGTAGCCCCCCCCATTACGGAGCTACACCGCCTCAAACTTTGAAAAAGCCCTATTTTTAAATGCATATATCTTATGTTCTGCTTAAGATTTTTTCAATCTGAAAACGTCATTCGACAGGTATTTCTTTTATCTTTGTAAATTAATATCAAAATTATACAATTTTTTTAAATTTAGTATTTAAATTTACCGTTATGTGAAAACCAAATTTTGCATGATTTTTATATTTTCATAACTCCGGCACGCTTCTAGATAGAAGCTTGAAATTTTGAGGCAAGAAAGAACTTTTAGAATTAGTATAAGTTTGCTCAGAAAATTTTTTCGGACCACCCCCTGTTTATGAGCTATTAGGGCTTAAAAATTGAAAATTTGCTATTTTTAAACACCTGTAACTTAGGAACCTGCACACATTTTACTTCTGCAAGATGTAAAAATTAAAGCTACAATAATATATTTTTACGTGTGTGAAAGGTTTATTTTAGTTGTAAAGGGTTCCAAAGTTGCAGCTCTTCAAAATTGTAAAAAAGCCCCATTTTCAGATGTATATATCTCGGGCTCTGCGTAATAGTTTTGCAATCTAAAACCGGCAGAAGATCGAAAATTTTATTATCTATATAAAACAATATCAAAATTATGTAATATTTTGTAATTTACGATTTAAATTTACCGTTATGTGAAAACCACATTTTGCATGAAATTTCTTTTTTCATAACTCCGGCACCCCTTTAGATGGGAACCTGAAATTTTGAGACAAGTAAGAACTTTTAGAATTAGTATAAGTTTCCTCAGAAAATTTTTTGGTAACGCCCCCTCTTTAAGAGTTATTACGCCTCAAAAATTGAAAATTTGCTATTTTTAGACACCTGTAACTTAGGCACCTGTAAAAATTTTTCTTCGGCAAGACATGAAAATGAAAGCTACAATAATATATTTTTACGTGTGTGAAAGGTTTATTTTAGTTGTAAAGGGTTCCAAAGCTGCAGCTCTTCAAAATTGTAAAAAAGCCCCATTTTCAGATGTATATATCTCGGGCTTTGCGTAATAGTTTTGCAATCTAAAACCGGTAGAAGATCGAAAATTTTATTATCTATATAAAACAATATCAAAATTATGTAATATTTTGTAATTTACGATTTAAATTTACCGTTATGTGAAAACCACATTTTGCATGAAATTTCTTTTTTCATAACTCCGGCACCCCTTTAGATAGGAACCTGAAATTTTGAGACAAGTAAGAACTTTTAGAATTAGTATAAGTTTCCTCAGAAAATTTTTTGGTAACGCCCCCTCTTTAAGAGTTATTACGCCTCAAAAATTTAAAATTTGCTGTTTTTAGACACCTGTAACTTAGGCACCTGTAAAAATTTTTCTTCGGCAAGACATAAAAATTAAAGCTTCAATAATATATTTTTATATATGTTAACAGCTTTTCTTAGTTATATAGGATTCCGGACTTACGGCCCCTCAAAATCTCAAAAATGTCCTATTTTCAAGTTTTTTCTTATTACATGAAATTTTCAAATTTTTGTATAAGTCACACTTCTAAACAGTTTGTATTGAGTTTTGGAAATGTGCGCTTTTAAAAACCGTTGGTTTACATTCTACCTTGTTTAATTTATAATAAATAATTTATAATAAAGTTTTCTGCATTAATAATATTTTTGTTTTCATTAATTTTCTTAATCAACAATAATGAATATAAAAGGGAAAAATTCTACGAAGAAAAAATGGCGAACGCTTTATTGCAGGTATGCAATAAACGATAAAAGCTTTTGATACGAAAAAGATGATGATCACAGATTATCACCACAGAAAATGAAGAATTAATTTTTATTATTCTCATTTGCTACAAAATTAATGATAATTTTCTGAATTAAAATAGATTTAGAAGAGGACAAAGACGCGGAAAATACGTACTTACCTATCTTTATTTTTATAAAGGTATGTTTAGGTTTTTTATTTTTCTACCTATCTTTATTTATACGTTTAAGCATAAAGAAACTATACTATAGTATAGTATAGTTTCTTTATAGTGTGAGGAAGGAAATGTAAAACCGTTAATATAATTCATCCATACCACCCTAAGAAATAGAAAACATACTGCAAAAAACCCCGAAAATTGTAACTGTGTTTTGAGTAAAAGATTCTTTTTGGTATTGTTTTCTAAGATATACGCATTGGTTAGAAATAATTTGCTTTTCAAAATACATTTTTTAGACATTTTTTTACATCTGCTAACCGGTGTTAATTTCTTTATTCATTACCGGATTTAAATTTTATAACAGTATTAAATAAAGTTAAAAGGTATTATCTATTCTGCTCTGGCACACAGCAAAAGCAAAAGATCTGGCAAAAGATATTCGCTGTTTAAGTGTCGCGGCGTACATTTATGTAATTTTATTTTTGAATTTAAATTTTGCATAAACGCTCATTTCTGCTAAATAACTTTATTAGGTCAATTCGGCTTTGATATTATTCGAATCAGTAGGATCGGTTTGACTTGTACCTTGCCATTAATGCAGTTCTTTGAGGCTTACCTTTATACTTAAATTTGCAACTGCAACTACATACAATGGACAAAAATTCTGTTAATTTTTTAAAAATTGTGTACATGAAAGTATTTTGTTTTTTTTTTTTATCTCAGATGGACAAAATAAAAACAGAGTACCATATTGTAACAAAAAAAAAACAACTTAAAGGTTTGACTCAATAAATACTGTCTGTATATAACGTATTTATGTACATTTTTATACCCGTATGATATAATTTATACCCGCGTATAATAAATTTGCAATTACGTTTGTGACACCTTAAAGGGGTCGAGCTAGATATAGTGTCAAAGGTATGGATCGGCTCAGAATCGAATTCTGAGTCGATCAAGCCATGTATGTCTGTCCGTCCGTCCGTATGATAACTCAAAAAATAAAGGAGCTGGGAAGCTAAAAAGGAAGCTTTTTTACGTCACTTTTGCAAAATTGTTAGTTTTGCTATTTAAATCCAGCTTTTTCGGCCGCCGGGTTCAAGTAGCTACTACATAACGTTTTTCTTTATATGGAAATAACTCAGTATCTATTGAAGTTAGCTTTCTCAAATTTTGCAAAATCGTGTCGAGTTACAGGACAACAACACCTGTAACATTTGTTTGTGCTGGGGCGACAGCTTCGGGTAGCTGCCATACAACTTCTCTGTTTAAATGAAAATAACCCAGTGTCTATTAAAGCTAGGTATCTGAAATTTTGTGAAGAGGTGTCGAGTTACATGCCAACAATTTTTGTAAAATTTTATTGATCTAGAGCAGCCAGTTCAGACTTCTTGCTCCTCATGAAAATTAATGAAGCTCGCCGTTCGTGCAATCGTGCAAATTAAGATCAAGTTTTATGGTAACACTTTCTTCTGTAAAATTTGGTTGTGGTGGTGCAATAGATTTGGGTAGCTGTCATACAACTCCACAATTTACATAAATGTATCTCAGTAGTTATAACTAAACAGTACTAAAACGTCTGAATTTGTTTAAAAGATGAGCAAGTTATATATAGAAACAGGATACCCGTATTACGTTTATACGGGTATCTCAGAGTTGACATAGTCTATCATACTGCACTCTTCCTCGTTTTTTATTAAGTTTAATGCATTCACTTATGAGTGTCTGTAAAAATTTTATTGAAACTTTCTTGACATTTATCATTCCATATTTGGATAGTTTGAAATTAACTGTTTTTAATATAATAGATGTATAGTTTACTTTCTTTTTTTCTCTGTCTCATTTTTAAATTATTCTTCTATTGCCTTATTTAGAGTTTCTGGTTGTTGAATTTTTGACAATAAGTTTCTTTTTGCAATAACCATACTTATGGGAATCATTGCTGGGAATATATTGAGAGGCAAGTAAAAGAAATCTTTTCACTCTAACACGAAAAAAAAAGAAATTTATAGTTTTTGTAATTTGTAGTTTTTATTTTTGTTATTGTTATTATGTTTTGTAACTGGTTAAGTTGATATCATATAAGCGCATAACTGTTAATGTAATAGTAATAAATTTAAAAAATTTTAATACTTACTTCAATATTGATTTTTTCAGTTTGGCTAAAGTATCCAGTTATATATAAATATTGGTGATTAATAAAATAAATTATTTGGAGGAGAAATTGAATTCTATTTGATTTTTATTTAAATTTAATAACAAAGTTTATTCTTTCCGGCGGTTAATTATAGATATATGTACATTCATTCGGTTTTAGAGTTCTTTTCTCACATTAAAATTTTTACTTCATTTATTTCAAAGGTTTGGCAATATAATAATCGAAACAATTAGTAATCAATACTCATAACATCAATTATTTGTATAAAGATAAGATAAAAAAAGAGTTTTAAAAGTGAACGCATGTTACCAAACAAACTAGAAATTTTGTGGGTGATAATATCAAAAATTCTAGGTAATTTTATTTACGTAGGTTAAAATTCTCAGAATTTTCCATACATAATACATACATATACCTATATACTATAATTTATAAGTGCTCAACCTAAATAAAAGCGTACGGCGTATATTTTCTGTCAAAATAATTTTAAACACATGTATTCAAATGAGAACCACCGAAAAACGCGACGTACTACAGTACTGAGTACATTGAGTTTTTAAAATTTTTAAAATTGACAAGGCGTACAAAAAATTTGTTGTAGTTTTTTATTATTTTGACAATTGATATTATTTGAAGAAATTTAAGTGCTGTGCAGACTTGTTTTTTTTTTTTTTTGAAAAAAAATTTTTATATTTTGATAGCAATATACAAAATCGGAAGTATATTGTACTTATTTTACTTTTAAATAGATTTAGATTTCAATTTTTCAAGATTTTTTTATAATTAGCTAAATAGTGAGAAGTTAATAGAATTGGTATCGGTTAATGAATGTTTGTGACAGGAATCGCATGTGAAATAAAAAGAATTCAAATATAAAGAAATAATTTGGGAAGAAATTGTTTCTAATAATATTTTGAATTGTTTGTAATCCATATCGACTTGAAAAACAGTTTTGGATTTTTTAAAATATCCAACTCAGTATTGCAGTATTGCAGAACCCATCCTTTTTTCGTGATTTTTAAGAGCTCTTTGTTAGATACCATAATGCACCATTTTTTGCGCAACAATATATAATAACCATTAAATCTTCTAGCACTTCAATATCGTTAAAATGTTTAATATGCAATTTATTGCAATTTATTATAAACTTTAAAAAACACGTGTGGTACGTATTACTTTTTTCTAAACAGTGACATATAATAATAATTTTTTTGACAAATAAATTATTATGCGAGCGTACCAATTTCGGTGTATGTCGACGTAAACTGACAAATTACAAAATTTGTACGCCGTACGCTTTTATTTAGGTTGCCCACTAAGGTGTTACTATTTGATTATATGATTAAGTCTAATATTTTATATTTGGGCGAAATAAATACTTAAATATGGATAACATTATGAGCACGTATTTAAATTAGATACGAAAGTGATTTATCTATTTGTTTAGATATAATTTAAGTTAAAATATTTTTTTATAGTTTAATAATAGAATAATATTAAAAATAACTTTGAAGATGTACATATATACGTACATATGTAAGTCGATAAACAATATTACAAATATATACATATGTATATACTAATACCATGTATAGTATATTCACTGTAAGATTTAATTTTGGTGCGGGGTCATAAAGCCATATATCATGCATATTGGGAATATGCCTTTATGATTTCAATATTGGGAATATATGGCTTTATGACTCATTTGAAAGGGTCCTAAATCAATATTTTTATATGGATATTATCATGATATATTTAGGTATAATAACTAACGTTCTGAAAGTTTTTTTTCCCTTTCTGAAATTTTTACTAGAAAATTTAAAATTTAATTTCAAATTCAATCGAAACTGATGATAAGGAATTAATAATTTCGAACAAAAAAAAAACTTTAAAAATCGTTTAATTGAAGTTATTTATCTTGTCATAATTTTTGTGAATTATAATTGTTTAACGAGAAAACGGGAATATTAAATATATTTAGTCTGATCAGTGCTGAAGCTGTAAGAGGTTGAGTCTGTTAAAAATATGTAAAATATTTGTTCGTTCCTTGCTTCATGTTAATAAAAGGTTCTTTTTAGCTGACTCTTTTGCAGATTTTATTACTTGGCAAAAGTAGTTTGTTATTGAATTGACATTACAATGATTTAAATAGACTGGCTAAAGTTATTGTACTCCGCTTCATTTAAATTTAACATTAGTTAAACGTTTTCTGTCAAAAATTATTAATTTTATATGAAAAATATTTTGCAAAACCCTTCTTTATTTTTTTTCTTTTTTCGTTAATTTTTATTTTTTTGTTGTTCAATTTTTAATTTTAAATTATTTTTCTTTTCTAGTAGTAGGTAAGGATTTAGGGATTTAGCGAAATAGTAGGCATTTGTGGGCTATTTTAGCTCCTTGATCTGCTAGCTCATTTCTCCTAATACTGACATGACTTAGTACCCACATGATATGCGTGCACTCTTTGTTTCTCTGTAAATGATTCTTGATTCTTTGTGCCATTATTTCATTGCTTCCTGTGTTTTGAATTGCTCTTATTGCACTTAGGCTATCTGTATAAATTACGCACTTTTTTCTAGTGTTTAAGTTTTCTTTCTTTTTTTTACTAATTTGGTAGCTTCGTGTATGGCTTTCATTTCGGCCTCATAGATAGGACATTCTGCTGCCAAAAGTCCGTTTTTTATTATTTTATTTTCTCTTATAATGGCGTAACTTACTCCGTTTGCTGTTTAGGACGCGTCAATGTATATTTCATCCATATTCTTATATTTTACTCTTATGTCTCTAAATTTTTGTTTGTAGAATTCGGGAGAAGTTTTATCTTTTAAATAGTTTACTAGCTCTGTATTTATACTCAAATTCCAATCGGACCAGTGTGGGACCGATGGTATGTAACTGATGCTGTGTTTAGTGTCAATCCTTGCTTCTGCCAGCAAAGTGATACTTCTACTGTTACGTATATTAAGGTATATTAAGCTATATTATAGATATTTTCTCAGTATTTTTGTATAATATAAGTTGTTTTAGTGGTTCATATACGAATTTTGTTAATTTTAATAATGAATGATGAATTAATTTCAATTTGCAAAAAGTAATTTTATAAAAATTGTTAACAATTTTTTAAACAATTATAATAGTTTTTTTTGAAATTGACCTAATAGTATAAAATAATTTTTTTACTTTACCTAATAATTATTAAAATTATTTTTAAAGAAGTTTAATTATTACGGATTATTTACCTCTTTTGTCAGAGTTTAAGTAAAAAATTTTGAATTTGAAGACAAGAACAAAATTATTTTAATGTAATGAAATCAATAAATCTAACATCTTATTCATGGGTTATTAGTCAATATGTGATTTTCGGCGATAACCAATTTTAGTATAATGTTAATACTTGCATATAATGAAAAGTTATTTGTTTGTTGTTTGATTATATTATTTGACTGCTTCATATAAAGCAATACATCAAATTGAGACCCCCTTTTTTTTTCGGATGTGAACCCAATAATATTACGTTGTTAATATTACGAAGCTACCGGCAGTCATATGAATGGAAGATATTTTGAAAAGGATATCTTGTGTATATATAACCACATATATATTTTAAATTTAGACGTGGTACCTTTACACTATGACTAAACATTTTGAATTAACAATATCAAAATACAGGAATAAACCCAAGAATAAATAGGAGGTCTAGGTACTATTAAATAAATTAACTATAAAGTTAATTTCTTTTTAATAATAATTTGGTAATAAAAACCGCTATTATTTATTACTGTTATTTAAGAATTTAGATAGATTTTAAGACTTTAAATGTTTAGTCCTTAGATGTGTTGGCGATATATCATTTGGTTCTAAATAATAAATACTTTTTAATATAGAAAATCATTCTATCACTATTACCGTTACTCTGTTGTTCCAATGTATTATATACACAGAAATGTATATACGCATATATACTAGATAGATTATTTTAGTTCATACCCTTGTACTATTAAAAACAAATAATACATCTATAACTTACATTATATAATAGATACAATAAACTTTTTTATTACTTTCACATATTATGTACATACATATATGCATTTCATTTTCTATTCCGCATATAAAAATATTTTCTAAACTTTTAAAGAATACAGTATAAATCACTGTAAATTCTTCTACTTCTTCGCCCTAATATTTTCATTTCACACAGTATTCTATAAATATATAAATATACTGATTATATAAAGGATTATATTAAAGATTATATATAGTAATATAGATTATATAAAGGGTTGAGTATACATGTTTGTAAATATGTGTGCTTTGTATTAATCTATGAAAAAAAAAGAAATAAAATGTTTTATCTTGTCTACTACTTAATGCTCCATATTTTATTTTCTTAATAAAAAATGTTTTTATTATTTCTTTTATCACAAACACATAAACATATTATTAAATAATATCTATAGATACAACTACAGTTAAAATTGTCATTAAAAGGACAGGAAAAGATAAAAGTTACTGGAAAAATAAAAGAAAATTTTTATTTTGTTTTATTATCAAATGTACATATATATATATATATATATATATATATAATATATATATTTGTATGCGTTTATTTGTTTACTGACATATTGGCACAAAAAATTTCAATAAATAAATTGAAACCTTAAAACTTAAAATTTCTTATATATAGATACATAGATATTTCAGGAATTGGAAATATGAAAATAAAAATCAGGTAACCCAATTTCTTTTTATTTAATTTTTTCGAAGGATAACAGTATAGTTAAAGATTAAAAAAATAAAATATATTTACAGTTAACAATTTAACAAAAAAAGACTTATGTGCAATACATAAAAAATTGTTTTAATTATGAACTCAACATACACAAAACATGTAGTGAATAACTCGAGAGAACTATGAATCTTTATTCACAAAATACGTTTTAATTTAAATGTATCTTTACCACATTTTTGAAAAAAATTTGAACTTCAATACTTCAATTGGTATAAAGCATAAAATTTTAAATCTCAAAAAACTTATAGTAGATAATAAAAGAAGTTGTTTTTTATAGCCACAGTCTTAATAGCTCGCCCGTCATTATTTTATATTCAGTATTTTTTTGTAGCTGTAAACAGAAAAAGACAACTTTTTTTTAAGCTTTATTTATCAGAGCAAAATTATTTTAATTTTTTGTAGTTCAAATGTAGTTCGAAACCAACATTTTACAAAACTTTAGACCTCTAAGACTTCTAAGTCACCTATTTCTACTAGTTTTTGGGGATATGAAGAAATAAAATTCAAAATTTTATAATTTTAAATACCTACCTTTAATTTTGACACCAATTTTTCAAATTTTTTTACTGTTTGGATGCGAAAATTAAAGTAAAGGTATAATATTTTCAAACCACTTAACGGCTTTTCTTAAGTAGTATAGTATTTCCTTGAAATAGAAGAATACATCTTATATTTTTAAAATTTATTACGCAGAGAAAGTCTGAGCAAAGGCTTAGGTTTTGCTTATACGGCACAATAAATAGTTTGTTTAAATGAAGAGTATAATAGAAAGAACATAAAAACATATTTTTTACATTATTCTGTACTAAACCATATAATACTATTTAAACGAAATTACCTAAAACAAAATCATTTAATTCAGTTATTTTAGAAAAAAGAAGGTGAAAAGGTGCTAGAAGAAAAGGTGCTTTATTTAAATAAGTATGTGGAAGGACAGTGAAAAATATTACATACTATGATTATTCTCTTGTCGTTGATATTTTGCGGAAAATCTATTTAAATTTTTTTTTTAACTTAAACCTCTACCAAAATGTGACAAGGAAATTATACAGCCTTCCTTTTCCAGACGTGGCTGTAAATGTCGTAAGTGGGAATTATTTTTACGATGTGTGTGGGATTCGAATCAACACTACCTCGGTGTTTACATCGTACTTTATACACCTTAATCACTAGACCACCGAGGTCTCTCTTTTAAATTAAATAAGTATAAGTTTTTACTAAAAACATTTTTCCACGAAATCTTAGAGATCAAAAAAAAAAAAATTTAATATTATAATTTAAAATTATTATATTTTAATAATTAAGTTATAGTTATGTAATTATAGCAATACAAGTTTTTACCTTGTTAATAAATGTGACATTGGATAATTCATTTTTCGCGGAAAATATTAATTTTTTATTTTTTCAAGTACTTTGTTTATTATTGCACATTTTTCTACATATTTTTTAGCTTCTCTACACTGCGGAATATCTACTGCAAAATGTTCTGCAGGACAATTCTTAATAAGTTCATATCTAGCACATTCATTAATAATATATGATTTGGTTGAACATTCTCTTCTAATAATTGGTCTATATGATGGAGTGTTAGAAACATAATCAACCATTTTATCCACTAAAATTACGAAAAAGAAAAATTACAATCAAAAAAAAATATTGAGAATTAAAAATTTTTTAGGTCTTAAATTAAAACAAAAAAAAAATTACATTGTGAAACGCATTTTTCTACGCCAAATCTATATGAAAGTGCTAATTTAGTGGCATTTTCATATATTGTTTCATCCAAAATACCATCTGTCATTCGATTTATATCAATGGTTCCATTATTGATAAATTCAACTCGATTATAGTAACAATCTAGATAACACTAAAATTATCTTTATGAATCACATTGAATTTAAAAGGAAAATTTAAAAATTAATTACAAAATCCATTGTTTCATCGTCTATATCTGTTATATTGAATTTATTTAAACAGTATGCAGTATCTTCATCTTCTACATCAAAATCGAAAATTGCAGCACTACAACATCTGTCATCCTATTTATAAATCGATGTAAAATATTTATTTAAAAATTATTTTCTAAAACGAATAAATTGTACGCTTACAAATGTGGCTGCCGGCTCATTATCACAATTACCATCCCATTCGATAAATGTCCTGTTAAAGTCCTGTTAAAAAATTGATAACAATTTGAGCAAAAAATTATAGTGTACAAATGTTACTTACAAATCTGTCTTCCGGCTCATTATCATAATCACCATCCCGTTCGGTAACTGAAAAGTTCTGTTAAAAAATTAATAACAATTTGAACAAAAAATTATAGTTAAAAAATTAATTTTTAAATTTAATTATAAATGCTGATTTAGGCTAAATACATAATCGGCCAAAAAAGAAAAATACTTTAAATCATGATTTTTTTAAATTATGAAATGTACATGTACCTATACATAATGTTTTTGCGAGATTAGATGCGAATCATCGAAAAACACTATAGAGCAGGGGAACGATACCGGATCCTCCATTAGTGTGTGTGTGACTTTAAACCACTAAAAATCAACTACCTTTTTTCATCAAACAATAGGTTATTTGATATTAGTACTAATTAGAACTAATGTACTGCTTGCTGAACTAAGGGTAAGTAGTCAAAATATGTACATTAAGTACAGGCACTCAAAATAGCCGAGTGTGAGCATTTTCTACAGTTCGATGGAGCACATCGACATTTTGATACTGAAAATATTGAAGATATTGAAAATATTTGATTAACTTTTACAGTTAAAAAAAAACCAATTCCTAAAAATGATCTACGTTTGAAAATGTTCACGTATCCTATATAAATATTACAAACTAAAAGAAGGAATATTTATAGTGAAACCATTATTAGTTATGGCGCAGTTTTATATTAGCTTTTAAAAGCTAAGAAGTGTACAGTTATAATATTGCAGGGGCGTCGGTGGCCTAGTGGATAAGAGCGTATGAAATACCCTGTACACATCGAGGGAGGGTTCGAATTCAACACACGTCGTAAGAGTTATTTCCCCTTACGACATTTACAGCCACGACTGAACAGGAAAGGTTGTGTAATTTCCTGTCCACATTTATGTGGCAGAGAAATGCATTAAAAAAAAAAAAAATAAATATTACGAAATATTGCGATACCATCACGTCTTTTAAGATATTTCAAGTTTTAAAATCTAGTGTGTTTATCCCGGATTTTAAATCAATGTTGTAATTGATATTTTATTGTGTTGACATATGAATTAGTCAACAAAACCGGCGTTTGAATAATTTTGTTAGCAGGAGCTTAAGATAGCTCTTTTATTTTAAGTACTTTGTAATTAAAAAATGTTTGTAAATGAAATAATATTTTCTAAAAAAAAATTTATTTTAATGTAAATATGTTTCGTTACAAAATCAGGGCTCTACCATTTTTTCGGAATATGTATAAAATACGATATTTTGAAGTCATAAATATGTGAATCAAAATTATTTTCATATTATTTAATTTTATAAAATTGATTGATTTAAATTATTATCTTAAGTTAAATAGTACTTCTGTTATATTTTAATACGTTTTATTTAAAAAAAAAATTCTACCAAAAATTTAAAATAAAACAAAATAAAAATGCTTACCAATATTCCAAAGAAAAACAATATTAGATATAAATTTTTCATTTTCATTCAAATTTAATTATTTTTTACTTAAATAATTTAAAAATTCAACCGACAAGTTTGAAAACTTTATCACAATTGTTTTTCATTAAGTCGTTTTGTAAAGCAATAATCTATATTTGAATATTAGTTGCACAATAAGTTTTATTTTAACATAAAACAGGTCGAGTTACTTTTTATACAATTAATAAAAAATTATTATTCAGTTTTCATATTATATTATTATAATATTATTATTTTCATATAAATATTCATCAATGTTCAAAAAAAAAAACACCTCATTAATTATTTGTCAGTATAAAATTTCATATTTGTTGACTCAATCATGATTATACAAATGAATATTAAAAAAATAAATTAATTTTAAATTTATCAATGCAATTATTTAATTATTAGTTCAGTGATTTAATATAAAGCTTTATATTTTATATAAAAGGGTTACCCAACGTTGCCCGAGATGTTACACATTTGTTTGGCAAGTTTGGAATTTGATGCGTCCCAAAATGCCTAAAATAAAAAAAAAAATCAAGTAAATGTAACAGTAAGTCGATGCAACCGACTTATTTATACCGTACACCTAAAAAATTTAAATTAAATTAATAATCCATAAGTTTAGTTAGGTATTTAATATAAGCTAAAAAAATAAATGCTTTTACAACCTTTGTACAAAATTTCAGGTTTCTATCTTTATTAAATTTGAAGATATGCTTGTTAGGTCTTGGCAAGTGTGTGAAGGTACCCGAACCACCACCCCAATTCTTCTCAAATTTTAGATACATCATCAGAACAGGCTAGAACATTTCAAATTTTTATCTTTATTAATTTCGAAGATATGCTTGTTCGGTCTTGGGAGTTGTGTGGAAGATACCCGAACAACCAATTTAATTCATCTCAAATTTAAGTCAAATCAGGGATTCAGGAAACAGCACCCTCGTATCAAATTTGAAGTTTCTATTTTTATTAATTTCGAAGATATGCGTGTTCGGTTTTGGGAGTTGTATGGGAGGTAACCGAACCCATGGTCCGATTTCGCCCATTTGCAATCCCCGCCTTTCTTTAGTCATTGTTAACGTACAGTATAAATTTCATCAAGATAGCATCACTATTTTTTGACGGGCGGACAGATATCATTCAATCGACTTAGGAGGTGATCCTGATTCAGAATATATATAGATATCCATACCTAACTCGCTTCCTTTTGGTGGTTACAAACACCATACCAAAGTTAATATACCGTATACTTTAGATGTAGGGTATAACAAATTGGGCAGAAGTAAAAAGTTGGGAAACTAGACAAAATTGTTAAAATAAAAAAATTAAAAACCATTGGTTCTAAAACCATTCATTGTGCATCAATATTTACAACATAACAAAAACTCATTTGCATAGATTAACTATGAACCGTACAAATTGTCCAAAACACTAATAAGTAATAACTGAGGTAATAAGGCTGCAAAAGTACCTTTAATATCACCATTTGTCTCAAAAAAACCCATACAACAAAATAGTCCAAACGACATATAAACTGAGAAAACTGATGCAACTACAATTACAAACTTTTAAATATCTACAAACAATGCAATATACAAAAATTTCAGAATCGGACACACCTAATTAAGTTACCAATTAAAAATATCCAACAATATATGCAAAAACTGCACATTTATATTAGCCCATACACAATATATACAACTGTCTAACCGCCTTAAAACTAAAACTAAAATTCCTAGAGCTAGAAAACCTTAATCAAAATAACAAAATTATAAATATGTAGCTAGTTCTATGAACTATTATACTTAGCAATTATATATTACTTAGTCAAGTAAAATAGTAACTATTTAAATAATAAGCTCCTCTACAACGTACTAAAAGAATTAATTAATGAAAATATAATCACTTTGAGCTTATTGTTATTTTATAACCATAAGCTTTTAATATTTTCAAATTACAATTAAAGCAAAACCAAGTAATGGAAAAAACTAAGGGTTTTCAAGAAAGGCACATTTTCAAAAATTAAAAAATATTCAATAATAAGCCTAGAGTAAAAGTAGATACATATATTGAAAAACAAGTAAAAATAACAGTAAGTAACAGTATGCTTGTTTGGTCTTAGGAGTTGTGTGGCAGATACCCGAACAACCATTCTAATTCATCTTAAATTTTGGACAAATCAGGGATTCAGGAAACAACACCCTAGTACCAAATTTGAAGTTTCTGTCTTTATTAATTTCGAAGATATGCTTGTTTGGTTTTGGGAGTTGTATGGGAGGTACCCGAACGACCACTCAATTCATCTCAAATTTTAGACAAATCAGGGATTTAGGAAACAGCACGCTCGTATCAAATTTGAAGTTCCTATCTTTATTAATTTCGAAGATATGCATGTTCGGTTTTGGGAGTTGTATGGGAGGTACCCAAACAACCATTCCAATTCATCTCAAATTTTGGGGATATCAGGGATTCAGAAAAACACACCCTCGTACAAAATTTTAAGTTTCTATCTTTATTAATTTCGAAAATATGCGTATTAGGTTTTGGGAGTTGTATGGGAGGTACTCGAACACATGGTCCGATTTCGCCCATTTACAATCCCCGCCTTACCTTAGTCATTGTTAACCTACAGTATAAATTTCATCAAGATAGCATCATTATTTTTTGAGTTACCGTGCGTACGGACGGACGGACGGACGGACATCGCTAAATCGACTCAGGCGGTGATCCCGATTCAGAATATATATACATGTCTATACCTAACTCGCTTCCTTTTGGTGGTTACAAACACCATACCAAAGTTAATATACCCTATACTTAATGTGTAGGGTATAATAAATTTTGATAAGAAATTAGTTTTTGTTTGATTTTTTTTTTGGTATGAAAAAATTGAGAAAAATTAAAGCACACTTTTGTCTATTATAATGTAACCCTATATTATTCAGAAAAATTATTAACATACAAACAAAAATATAATGTTGAGGCATTAATTTTTGTATATTACTTTCAAAAAAAATTCTCCATTTTTAAACTTAAAAATAGAGAATTTTCAGTTTTCAACCTCTTAAAGCTCCTAAACGGGGGCGTCACAAAAAAATTTTCTAAAATAATTCATATTGATTTCGAAACATCTAACTCCTCTCAAAATTTCAATCTTTTAAGTTAAACCGTTTGAAAAATAGAAAGGGTCCAAATTTTTGTAAAAATTCAGTTTCATATAATGGTATATTAAAATACCGCATGGCAAAGCCACATATTTATCTTATTCTTATATATATTTATAAAATTTATAAAACCAGCTATCGTTTGGCGTTTTCCGATTGAAAATATGCCTTATAGAATCTGTGTTATAACAATTTATCGATAGGGCCTTTTCGAACTTTGAAGGGCTGTAGATCCGTAACGGGTGGAGCTACCGAAAAATGTTGTTCCACAAAATTAGTTTTTTGGCGATGCCTATTCGTAGTTAAAATTTGATTACTTTATTTAAAACGGTGTAGAAATTTTGTAAACACGCAGACGGACGGACGGAAGGACAGACGGACAGAGTGAAACTAATAAGCACATTTTTTCAAAATTTTTTGAAAATGTGCTGAAAAAGAACAGGGGGTTTCGTTGGCCTAATGGATAAGGTCGTATAACATACGGGACTATGGTTTCGAATCCCACAAGAATAATTCCCTCCTTACGAAATTTACAGACACGCCTGAAAAGTAAAGACTGCGTAATTTCCTTGTCACATTTATGTGATAGGGAAATAAACTTACAAAAACAAAACAACATTTTTTTTATTTAATATTTATTATTGTTTTATTTTCTACTGTTATAAATAGTTTAACAAAATTCAAAAGTTCTTCTTTTAGGATATGATCATATTACGATTATTTATTATACCCTACACCTAAAGTATAGGGTATATTAACTTTGGTATGGTGTTTGTAACCACCAAAAGGAAGCGAGTTAGGTATAGACATGTATATATATTCTGAATCAGGATCACCGCCGGAGTCGATTTAGCGATGTCCGTCCGTCCGTCCGTCCGTCCGTACGCACGATAACTCAAAAAATAATGATGCTATCTTGATGAAATTTATATAGTAGGTTACTAATTACGAAAGAAAGGCTAAGTTCGAATCTGGACAAAATCCGTCCATGGGTTCGGATTCTGGAAGCTTCCGAATGATTCCGGCTTTTGGAGATAATCTCCGCAAACGAGATTATCTCCAAAAGCAACAAAGATAGAACCTTCAAATTTTGTACAATGATGTTTCTTCCCGTTCGATTTATGTCTCTGAAATTTAAGAGGATTTGGTCCATGGGTTTGGGTTTTGGAAGCTTCCGAACGAGCACCAGAGCAAATGAGATTATTTCCAAAACCAACAAAGATAGAACCTTTAAATTTTGTACAATGATGTTCCTTCCCGTTCGATTTATGTCTCTGAAATTTAAGAGGATTTAGTCCATGGGTTTTGGATTTGGAAGCTTCCGAACGAGCCCCAGAGCAAATGAGATTATCTCCAAAACCAATAAAGATATAACCTTTACTTTTGGCAGAATGGTGTTCTTTCATGTATGATTTAGGCCTCTGAAATTTAGGAGAATTTGGTCCATG
Organism: Poecilobothrus nobilitatus; assembly: GCA_947095535.1. Taxonomy (NCBI): domain Eukaryota; kingdom Metazoa; phylum Arthropoda; class Insecta; order Diptera; family Dolichopodidae; genus Poecilobothrus; species Poecilobothrus nobilitatus. Next base: position 34,169,497 of record OX352774.1, read on the forward strand.
GGTTTGGATTTGGAAGCTTCCGAACGAGCACCAGAGCAAATGAGATTATCTCCAAAACCAACAAAGATATAACCTTTAAATTTGGCAGGGTGGTGTTCTTTCATGTTTTATTTAAGTCTCTGAAATGTGAGAAGATTTGGTCCATGGGTTCGGGTTTTGGAAACTTCCGAACGAGCCCCTGAGCAAACGAGATTATCTCCAAAACCAATAAAGATAGAACCTTTAAATTTTTTATAATGATGTTTCTTCCAGTTTGATTTATGTCTCTAAAATTTAAGAGGATGTGGTCCATGGGTTTGGATTTTGGAAGCTTCCCAACGAGCCCCAGAGCAAATGAGATTATCTCCAAAAACAACAAATATATATAACCTTTAAATTTGGCCGAATGGTGTTTTTTCATGTTTGATTTAAGTCTCTGAAATTTGAGAGGATTTGGCCATGGGTTTAAATTTGAAAGAATTTGAACCGTGGATTCGAATTTTGGAAGCTTCCGAACGAGCCGCAGAGCAAATGAGATTATATCCAATACGAACAAAGGTAAAACCTTTGAATTTGGTACAATGGTGTTCTTTCGTGTTTGATTTATGTCTCTGAAATTTAAGAGGATTTGGTCCATGGGTTTGGTTTTGGAAGCTTCCGAACGAGCATCAGAGCAAATGAGATTATCTCCAAAACCAACAAAGATATAACCTTTAAATTTGGCAGGGTGGTGTTCTTTCATGTTTTATTTAAGTCTCTGAAATGTGAGAAAATTTGGTCCATGGGTTCGGGTTTTGGAAACTTCCGAAAGAGCCCCAGAGCAAACGAGATTATCTCCAAAACCAATAAAGATAGAACCTTTAAATTTTTTATAATGATGTTTCTTCCAGTTTTATTTATGTCTCTAAAATTTAAGAGGATGTGGTCCATGGGTTTGGATTTTGGAAGCTTCCGAACGAGCCCCAGAGCAAATGAGAATATCTCCAAAAACAACAAATATATAACCTTTACTTTTGGCATAATGGTGTTCTTTCATGTATGATTTAGGCCTCTGAAATTTGAGAGGATTTGGTCCTTGGGTTCGGATTTTGAAAGCTTCCGAACGAGCTTCAGAGCAAATGATATTATCTCCAAATGCAACAAAGATATAACCTTTAAATTAGGCAGAATGGTGTTCCTTCATGTTTGATTTATGTTTCTGAAATTTGTGAGGATTTGGTCCATGGGTTCAAATCTTGGAAGCTTCCGGACGAGCCCCAGAGCAAAGGAGTATATCTCCACAACCAACAAAGATAGAACTTTTATTTTTAGTACAAAGGTGTTCTGTTATGTTTCCTTTTCTGTAAAATTGGAAACTGACATTTGAAAGAATTTGAACCATGGGTTCGTATTTTGGAAACTTCCGGACGAGCACAAGAGCAACGAGTATATCTCCAAAACCAACAAAAGTAGAACCTTTAAATTTAATAGAATGGTGTTCTGGCAAGTTTTCTTTATGTTCTTGAGATGGATTCGATGAATTGGAGTGGCAATTCGGGTAGCTGACACAAACATCCCAAGGACTACCAATCTCCGAAAATAATTAAGATAGAAACTTAAAATTTTATACAAGGGTGTCAAGCATATCCCAAGCGGATGCCTCTTTTACGTTCTTGAAATTCGAGTTGAATAAGACAGAAAAGGGAAGAAGTTCAAGCAGCTGCCAAAAACACTTATGGTTGTTAATTTAATTCGAATTATTCAGGTGTAGGGTATTAATAAGTCGGTTGCATCGACTTACTGTTACATTTACTTGTTTTATATACTATATTGTATTTTATTATTTATTTCCATATGATCTGACCATTTTGAAATCTCAAACAGAAACTTTTAGAGACCAAAGAGTAGACGACTTAGGCAATTATTCTCAATTATTTGCAATGTTATTTAATAGTCGTATAGTCAATGAATGAAAATATTAAATAAGTTATAAAACCTTTAAAATTAGATTATTTTTGTGGTACCTATTTTTAAAACTTTAAAGTAAAAGCATCAATTCAAAAAAAACATTTTAATAAATTTCCTTTTTTCTAAATTTTATTTTTATCATCTACATTTTTCTAAATATAATCTTGCATCTTCACAATCTTGATTATCTTTAGACCAATGTTCTGCTGGACAGCTTTTAACATATTTTAGTACGGCACAATAATGTAAAATAAAGGCTTGAGGTGAACATTTTCCACTAATTAATTCTGTGTTTTCTTTTGAAACAATATCAATAAATTCGTGCACTAAAATTATAATTAAGAAAAGAAAAAAAAAAAAATGTATTCATAAAAATTTAGCGATCTTTTTTTAAAAATTACAAAAATTACATTGTGATAAACATTCTGTTACAGCATTTTTATAAAGAGTTGCTAATTGAGTTACATTTTCAGCTTTAGCAATTTTAAATAATTTATCTGTCATTTCATCAACATCTATAATACCGTTTTTAATATATTTGGCTTCATTAAAATAACAATCAAAAAAACACTAAAATAAAAATTAACTTGTATAAAATGTTTCTTTTTTGCTATCGCCTCATTTCCCCGTAAAATAATAATGGTATAATGGTCGGTTTACAAATGACATCTAAACATTTATTTTAAATAAAAAACAAAAACAAAAACAAGTTTAAATATGAGAATTAATATAATTGTACATATACAAATAGCTTTAGAAAATATATATATGTATGTAACTTGCTAATTGGTATTTTATTTCATTGCAGTTTTAAATTAATTTTTTTCCAGTAGGCTCATGCAATTTTTTTTATTTTCAACAAAACTTTACTACAGTCTGTACGCAATATAGAGTTTTTAGTTTTAAACCGACCATAATAACATTTAAGTACGTATATAGGCATAAATCTGACCTAAAACAAGAGGTGATATGGAAAGTTGAAACAAACAAAAAATTGTTCCGGAAGGTGCATGGAATGTCTTGATTTGAAGTCATCCCGAAAACAGTAAAATATAATATAAAAATTGTGTCAACATATTAAATTAAAATGGAGAAGTTGGAATATCTAAAAATAAAATACAATAATTGGTATGTACGTTAAAATCGTTCAATTTTTCAACTAAAAAAATTTATAATTATTGGGTACCTAACATATATCTTAGATTATAATATTATATTTTTGATATAACATTTTTGCTTGTTTCGTTCTTCCATATAGTATATCTTGTTCTATGTCAGATTAATCACAAAAAAATCTTGAATAATAATTTAAATTATAAAAATATTTCAAAAACATACAGAAGTCGTATCTAAATATTCTGCAGTCACTTCAACGAAATCTTCTGGAATCGATGATACATTAAATTTTTTCATACATTTTATACTTTCATCCTTCTTTTCCTCCGAAGCAAAAAATAGACCATTTTTACAACATATATCATTCTGTTAAACAAATTACAAAAAAAAAAACAAAAAATTTCAGAAAAATTAATGAAAAATTAAAGAACTTACAAAGCCATAATCTGGAGAATTATCACATTCACCGTCCCATTTTCCTTTCACTAAATTCTAAAACAAAAAACAAAAAATAAAATTAATTTTGCAATTTTTATAATTTAAATCCAATATTAAAAGTACTCGTACTCACTGCAAAATAAAAAAAAACAAACTTACCGATATTTCAAAAAAACAAAGTGTCATATAGAACAGTTTCATTTTTAAAGTTTTCATACGACAGAAAAATAAAAAACAAATTCCGTGCAAGCGACTTTTTCAAACTAAATTATCAAAGTCAATAAATTTATAACAAGTACAATAGAAATCTTTTGTTAAACATTATAAATAAATTATAAATTGATATAATATTAAATTGCTTTAAATAACAATTAAAAGAAAAAACAGGTTCAAAATTTTTAAAAATAGTAAATTCTATTATTAAAGTTAAATATAGCTAATCTATCATATTCACTGAATTATCTAGTATGTATACTTATTAAAGGTTGATTCACACATATCTGTTCAGTTACTTTTCAAATTTAGTTCTGTCAGTTCGGATTCAGTTCAATCTTATATTTTTGTATGAATAAATTTCAGTTCAGTTTCATTTAAAAATGTATAAACACTAACGATAAACACTAACTCCGATAAATTTTCATTCAAAGAATTAACCATATACGAGTACATATTTGAAAATCCTTTTATATATCGCCTTTTAACTATATAATATCCAAATAAATTATTGTTTTTTTTTTTGGCAAATCATATTATAAAAGTATAGTTTTCGTCACCAATTCAATGAAATATTCATTACTATGGCATTTCGAAAAAAAAACAAAAATTACATTAAATAAAAAATTTTAAATCTTTTAAGACAGAATCCGAGAAGAACATTTTAAATAAAAAAGCGGATGTGAAGAAAATTAAAATGGCTCAGGTTGAACTCAGACTGATCTGAAATATGAACTAAAATAGGTATATTAAAAGTATATATACAATCATTTTAATTAAAAAATCGGAACTGGTTACTGAACGGATGTGTGTAAATCAACCTTAATTTTAAATTAATTTACTTTTACGCAATTTGTTTGATAATACAACATGCTTGTACAGAAATTTTTAACTGCAATATCTCAAAAACGGTAGTACCGATTAAAATAAAGCAAGATGCATATTTTTATTATTGCGACAAGAAAGAACTTTTAGAATTAGTATAAGTTTCCTCAGAAAATTTTTTGGTACCACCCTCTCTTTAAGAGTTATTACGCCTCAAAAATTGAAAATTTGCTATTTTTAGACACCTGTAACTTAGGCACCTGTAAAAATTTTTCTTCGGCAAGACATGAAAATTAAAGGTTCAATAATATACTTTTACGTGTGTTAACGGCTTTTTTTAGTTATAAAGGATTCCGGACTTACGGCCTCTCAAAATTTCAAAAGAGTCCTATTTTCACATTTTTTCTTATTACACGAAATTTCCAAATTTTTGTGCAAGTCACAATTCTAAACAGTTTGTATTGAGTTTTGGAAATGTGCGCTTTTAAAAACCGTTGGTTTACATTCTACCTTGTTTATGTATGATTTAACATTTTCACAAACTGAATTTTCTTTAGACCAATATTTTTCTGGACAATTGTTAAGATATTCTAACATAGCACAATTACTTAAAACAAATGCGTTGGGTGAACATTTTCCATCAGTATAACGTTTATTATTTCGATTATTTGAAATACGTTTTAAAATTTCATCCACTAAAATCCAAATATTATTTAAAATTGTAAATATTTAAAAATATTTAAAAATAACAATCATCTAAACATTTTTGTACAGCTTTCTTATTAATGTTTCCAGAATAATAATTGTCCCAAATAATATACTAGTTGATATTTTATTCACATCTATAGTTTCCATTCCATTGATTTGCATTGTATAAACAGTTATAAAAAACACTTAAAAGAAATTAAATTGAAATTAAAAAAAAAAAAAAAATTAAAAAAAGTACCACTTCCTTGTTCAACACTTTCTGATGTTGTTGTATAATCATTTGTAAAATTAAATTGTTCCAAACAATTTAAATATGTTTCATCGTTATAATCATAATCAAAAATATAATCATCATTACAGCAATCACTATTCTATATATACATAGATTTAAAAAAGAAGTTTAACTGCCATTTTATATTTTAATTGAAAAAATTAAAAATAAACAACAGAAAGATATTCGGGAGGATCGTTACAATCTCCATTCCAGTCTGCAATTACTATTGCCTAAAAATAATTAGGAATAAAATAAAATTTTTTTTATTTTTAATTAATAATAAAAATTAATACAGTTAATTAATTTAAGTTTAAAATTAAATGAATTGTTAATTCAATATAACTTTACTTTTGAAACTTTCAACTACTTAAGTTGGCATTACTAAGTATAAATATCTTAAAAAACAAAAACTTACAAAAACTACCAATAAGCAAAGAGTCCGGTACATGAGTTTCATTTTTTCTTTTTATATTAATTTTTTTTTTTGTTAATTTTTAATTTACACACACACTTTTCACACCCACTTTTTGTTTTTTTTTTATAAAATTTTAGCTAACTTTAAAGGCGTCTACTGAAATCAAAACCCTTTTTGATATAACCTATATTATAAATGGAGGATCATTATAAACACGATAAAATATGCATATTAATTCAATTAAATAAATTTTATTGTTATTTTATTATTATTAACACTTTTTTTTTTATTACAATAATTACATATTTTCGATTTTTTTCGAATTCCGGTTTTTCAATTTTTTTAAATAAATATTTATAGATAGCTAATTGTTAATTTTAATTTTTCATGTTCCTATTCTATCTAAATCAAAGTATGCAAAATTCAACTGTTTTTCCATAATATTATATGTATATTTATAATATGAAAATGAAACACCCACTATATATAAATATAGTTCCGTCTATTAATAAGATTGTATGTATTGCAATTTTTAAAAAAATTTTTGATTTTTCCTAAGGTACATCGAAAATCTTAAAGGTTTCGATTGCAGCCACTAACTAATAAGCCTGGAAAAACAATTCATTTACTTTTAAAACGATATTATCTAATTGAAATAATATTTTCTATACGTTTTATAAAATTTATGATTTTCTATATATACCTTTTTTACTTTAACTGCGAACTTTTTTACTTTAACTGAATACTTTTTACTTTAAGTGAAGATCTTTTTACTTTAAGTGAATATTGTTTACTTTAAGTGAAGAGATTTTAATTTTAAGTGAAGAATCTTTACTTCAGTAATTAATGTTATATAAATATTTAATTTATGTAATGTTTAGGTTATGTAATGTAATATTAATTGAGGCCTCGGTGGCCTCGGTAAGAGGGTATAAAATACGGTGTAAACACCGAGGGAGTGTTGGTTCGAATCCCACACACGTTGTAAGAGTTATCCCTCCTTACGACATTTACAGCCACGCCTGAACAGGAAAGGCTGTGTAATTTCCTTACAACATTTATGTGTGTGTGTATGTGTGTTGTGTTTATTAATTATGATTCTAATATTTATATGTATATAAAAAATGTATCTAAAAAATATATGTATATTATATATACTTTTATACTTTAACTTTTATTACAAATGTCTTTATTTTAAGTAAAAAATCTTCAATTAAAGTAAAAATGCCTTCACTTTAAATAAAAAACAGTAAGGCTTCACCTACAGTAAAAATGTTTTCACTTAAAGTAAAAATATCTTCAATTAAAATGACAAAGGTATATTAATATTAAGGGTTGGGTAGGTGTTTTATTTGTCGAAAATTTAGTAATTTTTTTCAAAATATATGTACCTACTACCTACAGAGTATAGACCTACTATAAAACAGAAACGAAAACGAATTATCAATTTTGTTATTTTATGAATTTAGTTTTTCTGAAATATTATTTTTAGCACATTTTGCAATAATTTTTATTTTAAAAAAAATTTCTTATTAGCCTAACTCTGTCTGTTTGTTTATTCGTCTATCCGTATGCCAGTTTAGAAAACTTCTACATCGTTTAAGAAGCAATGAAATTTTAAACAATTAATATGGATATAGGTCTCATAAAAAAATTGAATTATGTAACAAATGTTTTATGTAGCATCAACCTAAGGTGGGTGCTACAACCCCTTAAAGTTTCTATTCATATTGAGAGAAAAGAGTCCTATTTTCGAATGTTTAAATCTAGATTTCTGTTTATATTTTTTCAGTCTAAAAACATCAAACAACAGTAATTTTTCCCAAATAAATATAAAAATTTTAAAATTTTTTATAATTTACTATTTAAATTTACCGTTATCAGGAAGAATAATTAGTAACTAAACTTTTGGTTAGAAAGCCAGAAGCCATAATTAGCTTTTAGTGAAAACTTTAAAGTATTGACAAAATGAGATCTAAATAATTAACAAAAGGTATTACCAAGACTCAAGAGGTATTTTTGTACTTCCCACAGTTGAAAATCTATTAGAAGTCAAAAATCATCTGTAGCCTTAAAGCTTCAGCATTATGCATTATTTATGTATTATACATTGACGGCATTTACATGCATCATTTAATTAGATATAGAATTTCTTTAAAATTGAGGAAAGTTTCTCTCAATTCATCACAATTTTTCCTATATCAGAAATTTGAAGAAAAATTAAAAATGTTGATGTAAAAGTATATAATATGTTGTTACAATCTTAAAATACATTAAATTGTCTTTTTGAAAGTGTGCACAATTAAAAATCTTTGATTTTACATAGCGTGTTATTTTGTTTATCTTAATGCATTGCATTATTGTAATTGCATAACAAAATTAATTCCAAGCTTTTAGATGCATCCATTTTCAAAAAATAATTAATGCATCTGTAGCTTCATATAATTAATTTATCAATTATCATTATTGAAAAATTAAAACAAATATTTTATAAAGTAATAATTTTTATTTGTAGCTTTTAAAATCAGTTAGTAACAGAAATTAGAAATAGATATTTGAATAAATTCTGTATTTGTTGAGTCGTTTATAATAGTTTTCAAAACCTTGAACTTCGAACAAAATTAATAATTGAAATAAAAAAATAAGTGTCCACATAATTGCTTTTTTCTTATTGTAATTAAAAAAAAATTTTAAATTAAATTGGAAAGTTTAGCACAGATCCCATACTCAATATTTAATTGTTTTAAATCTTTTTTATAAAATTAAAACATTTTTCTTATTAAAAGACTTATTAAATGTTAATTAATTAAAAAAATCTCTCAGTATGCTATGATATAACTGTAAAAGAACTAAGTGCGCTGATTGGCTGATCGACTTGACTGCGCTAATCAACTAGGAATATTATTTTTTAACATTTGCACAACATTTAAAACAAGGTAGAATGTAAACCTACAGTTTCTAAAAGCGCACATTTCCAAAAGACTATACAAACTGTTTAGAATTGTGACTTGCACAATTGCAAAATTTGAAAATTTCATGTAATAAAAAAGAACGTGAAAATAGGACTTTTCTGGAATTTTGAGGGGCTGTAAGTCCGGAACCCTAAATAAATAATAAAAACCGTTAACACACGTAAAAATATATTACTGGAGCTTTAATTTTTATGTTTTGCTGAAGAAAAATTTATACAGGTGCTTAAGTTACAGGTGCCTAAAGACTAGCAATTTTTCAATTTTTGAGTCCTAAAAGCTCTTAAATAGGGGCTGGTACGAAAAAATTTTCTAAGGAAACTTATACTAATTCTAAAAGTTCTTTCTTGTCTCAAAATTTTGAAGCCCCTATCTAAAAGCTTGCTGGAGTTATGAAGGTAGATAAATCATGCAAAATTTGGTTTTCACATAACGGTAAATTTAAATACTAAATTTAAAAAATATATATAATTTTGATTTTGATAAAAATTCCTGTCGAATGGCGTTTTCAGATGGGAAAAATGTTAAGCGGAACATGAAATATACGCGTTTAAAAATAGGGCTTTTTAAAAGTTCGAGGGGCTGTAGTTCCCTGATGAATGGGACTACATGAAAAAGTTGTTCCACAAAATTAATTTTTTTATGAGACCCACCCATGGTAAAAATTTTAAAGATATAAAAAAGATAAAAAAAACCAAAAAAATGTTTCATATTTGGATATGGCGTATTGTAATATGTATGAAATTTGGAATTCCTCCAAAATATGTTATTTAATATTAATACTCTCACTACCGCTGGAAAAGCTGTCAATTTTAAATCATACAAATGTCACAGGAAAATGTCTGACAAAAAAAAATGTCTGAAAATGTCTGCAGTTTGCAAGCTGTCACACAAAAAGACTGACAAATATTCTTTTGTAAAAATAGCTAATTTTGCAGATTTTTTGAAATAAATCAATCGGACAAAAAAAATTTTTTTTGTAAAAAGACTGAATAAGTTATATAACATTTATTTCAATTATTTATTCTCTATTTGTTACGGCATTTATGATTGGTTCGTTTTTTTTCTCAGCGATAGTGAATGCAAAATTTTTGTCAGACGGAAAAAAGTAACGCGGTAGTGAGAGTTATTCAAAAACTCTTAAAGTTAACCGGATCATTTGTAAATAAATAAAAAATTTTGTAAGGAGCGAAATAATATAAAAAAAACAAAATAAAAACTTTTCTTAATAATTTTTCTCATAGGATATTTGCGTTACGAAATATTCGTAAAAAACTTAAAATTACATTAGTAATTTATTATGAATCCGAAATATTTACGCCAAAAACTCAACTATGAAATTTCAAAAAATTCCGCTCGATCGTTTAAGCTGTACACGTGCCCATAGCTATACACACACACGCACACAAACATATATCACACTAAAAATACTTTTTTCAGGTTTCCACGGATTGAAGTAATTCATATTTGCAAAAATCTCTAGTACAAATTTTTGTTATAAAAACAATACCTATACCTTATATATTAATGTTTTGATATATATATAATGTATAGGTATTGAGACAAATACAAAATTTTGTAAATGGGCTGGCGAAAGGATACAATACACAATTTTAGTTTGGCTTCAGTTTAATAGTATCAGTATGTATGATTTATCTTCTATTTTATCCTATGATTTTAGGGACGAATTAGTAATTATTGTTTAGTTTATTTAAAAATTTGTTATTTTTAATTTTTCTAGGAAATTTTCTGTTTTATAAAATCATAAATAATAAATAAATATAAATTATAACCCTATGTTAAAGTTAGAAATTATAAACCCTCAATCATTAAAATAATATTATATATGTATGTATGTATATGCACACTATTGATAGAATACAATGTAAAAATTTTGAATCATACAAAAAATATTAAACTTAGAAATTCAGGTATTATAAATCGTCTATATTATATAATATGAAATAATTAAATTAAAAACCCATTTTATCAAAACAAGAATAAATCATAAATTATATTGGACGTTTTCATAAATATTCGAAACAAAGAGCGATCTGTCAAAAAAAAAAAATATTGTTGTAATTTTAAAGAGATCTTGTTTAGATTCATTTGTTCTCTTAACATTTAATTATTAAAGATTATTAAAGACGCTAACTTAGAATAATACCTGCCTGAAAAAATATACATTAGTAAATATTTGCACTTATTAGTTTTATTCTATTCATCCGCTCGTCCGACCGTTCGCCTGTTTAGAAAACTTCTACACCGTTTAATATAGAACAATGAAATTTATCGATGGATCTTTTGTTGAAGAAGTTATTGTTCAACAACTTTTTTCACAAAAATTCCATAGGTACAGCCCCTCAAATTTTTAAAAAGTCCTATTTCCAAATATGTATATATCTTAGGTTCTATTTTATTTATTTTTCCAAGCTAAAAACGCCAAACAACAGCACATTTTTTTTTAGCTTTATAAATCAATATCAAAATAATAATAGTTTTTGCCATATTTAGTATTTAAATTTAAACTTATTTGAATACAAAATTTTGTAAAATTTTACTTCCTTCATTGCTCCGACACGCTTTTAGTTACAACCTTGAAATTTTGTGAGAACCGAGATCAATTTATAATTTCTATCAGACTTATTTAATTAGGGGTCACAAATTAAAGGTTTGCAATTTTTAGACACCAGCTGTATAAATTTTTTTACATTCTACTTTATTTATTTTTTTTTCTCAATATCCCATTATGAGGGCAAGTTTCGCATTTATTTTCATATAAGAAACCACCGATGTCATGAGAATCAGATTATTATTATATCTATGATTAAAAATCAAAATTTGATCATTTTATACACATTGAGTACCTATATAATGTATATACATATAATATATTAATTATAAAATTCTAATAAATACAACTACATATATACAGTATCCATATATATGTACATATATATAAAAATATTTTTTGATAACAGGAAAATTCCTAAAAATGCTTTAAAATTATCCATTACCATACTTTTGCTTCAACAATCAAGTATGTATTCATTACGATAATGATTTGACCTATAAACCTCTTTTATACTTTAGATTATTATTGTTTATTTAGATGAGTATGCATTATACTTTAGTATTATCTATTTCATAATATGATTTTCATTAGCTCTTAAGAAACTGATGAGTAAGTTAGTACCTAGGTACCTATGTATAGTTATACATAATAAATATTTTCAAAATTTTACAAAATCTTTGAACTTTAATTGATATTTGAGAATTTGGTTCTATATACATATATACCTACATATATATATATACATTACATAGATATACTTACATCTAAAGTTACAAAGAACTACATACTTGTTTCCGTCCAAAAAACAATAATTTTACTTATATATTATAAAATATATAGAAAATCAATATTAGATATTAATACATTGTTTATGTATGCTTATATATATGTATATTTTTTTATACATAACAACACGTTGTATGACCAATTCGAATAACATAATATCATATAGAATGTTAAACTAAAGAACCGATGTAATTAAGTGCACAAGGATGAAATGAAATAAAAAAAACAAAAAAAAAAAATGATTATTTAGTACCTATATATAAGTCCAAATAAAGATACGTTTAATAGACTGCAATTGATCCGATATTACGTAAAGTAGATTGTGTAATATTTTTTTTTTTTTTTTTATATTTGTTGCTCTTGATATTTTTGTCCTCAAATTAAAAAAAAAAAAATCTCTACATGCATCCTATATAATTTTATATATATATTTTTTTTGTATGCACATATATGGGTAAAAAAAAAAGATATCCGCCAACAATTTAACAAGTTATCATTTAGTATGAAAGAAATATATAACACAATATGCAATAACAAAAACCATAAAAATGACCAGACCACTTTGTAACAATGACAACAAATTGCGTTATATAAAAATAAATATACAATTTATTATGTATATTTTCTTATATAGTATATGCATATATGCTTGTATATGGAAAAGACACAAAAAGGTTTAAATTCACTTGAAATTACATCAAGTGAAGTTCCAGACATTACGTATTATGAGACTATACTTAAGAATTAAAGTGGAAAATTATTGAAAAATATAAAGTGGAAAATTTTGAAGAAATTTTTTGGTTTTGATGTTAAAATCTTGAAAAATATTTTAATTTTCTTTTTATCTTTTCTTGGCCGACTCATCACATCATAAGACGGTATTTACTTTTCGATAACCAAATAACAAGTAAATCAGCCTAAAAATAAATTGAATGTAAAATATTTTATTTTAGGAAATAATTATTTCAGTACCAATAAATTATGTGTGTAGACGCTTTAAGTTTTAACTCATTAAAATTTAAAGGCCAGAAATCGAGAAGATAATAGAAATTTGTTTGTTATTGTGGTTTTAAAATTTAGCACGTTGTGATGTTTATAGTTCACCATTCAGCATATTCTGAATTATTTAAAAGAAAAAAAAAATTCTCTCAACAATGATTCACCGCTTTAGAAGAATTTTTTTTTCTGCAGAAGAAAAAAATGTAGACAGCTAAAACTTGGAAATGACATTTAAATTATTTTAAATTTTCGTTTATTTGATGAATCGAATAAAAATTTTTTAAAAAAAAATTATACAGATGCGAAAAAGAGTTCCGCACAAAAAGTTAAAGTTAAATCAACTTTTTTTTCGGAGAGAAAACAAAACTTCCGAATTAAATTCAAATTTTCATATAAAAAACATGAGAGCGCATGAGTGCGGCTAAAATATTCGAAGCGGTGAATTCCAGCATGAATAATAATTATAAATTGATTTATTACTGACTCATGGCGCAGTGGTTAAGTCGCCAACCTTTCAATCGATCGGTCTTGGGTTCGGTTTTGGGTTCAAACTCCGGTCAGGTCATAAAGAAAAAATATGTTGTACTTTTATATCGTAATAATGTATATCGTATTATTAATAGTATTAATAATAATAATCTAATAATAGAATCTGATACTACCAAGTGGGAAATTCTTGGTGTTTTTGGAAGATTTCCACCTCGCTTAGGAAAAAAAAAAATGTAACTTTAACGAAATATTCAACGTTTTGTTTTACTGTTATTTTATTCTAAGTTTTTAATCACTCTGATTCTGCCCATTTTTGTCATGTAAATTGCATAAAGGAGATCTTATGCTTAAATTTTCTTATCTATGTAATTATTGGCTTATTCTTTGGTTTTTTTTTTATAGGCAGTAGGATTGGCGGAAACATTATTAAGTGGAGGCAAAATCTCCTCAACACGTAAATCTCCTCATATAAAAGGAGCAAAATTGATCTACATCAAAAGGTCACAGTGTAATTTATACTGCTTAAATAATAATCTTATCTAATATAATTACTGACCTTTTCAAAGGCTTTTATTACTGATACTCATCAGCTTTGCATGATAATCTTAAAAAAAACTTATTAATGAATTATTTCTGGATTGATTTAATTTTTATTCTATTATTCGATAAAATTTTACACACGTCAAAGAACACGAAATTCGTATGTTTTGAACGTGAACTGTATTAAGTATTTTGCACTTAATTTGTTAGTAATTTTATTTAACAAATTTGTTTGTTTTAATAAAAAAATTAACATTATAATATTGTGCTATAATTTATTCAGTTCTTTTCAAATCTTTTTACTATACTTAACAACTCCCGCAGTCATTTGTATTTTATTTTTCTGATATTTCATTTATCATTTCTTAAAAAACAAAAATTTTGGTTATACATGAATCAAGTAATTACTTCAAAACTTCTCTCTTTTATTTTTAAGTTGATATAAACAGAAAACTTCAAAACAGAAACATATTTTACCTTTTAAAATATTGGTAATTTATGTTGTCATCTACAACAAGCAAAAAAAAACTAGCAAGAAAAACTACTATATAAAATAGAAAGTAATTTTACCATATACTACCATAAAATTACCAGTTAATTTTTTCGTTTACAATCAAACCAAAATTTACCCAAAACAGGCATAATTACATTCGTGATTGCATTCATAAGTTGACTGATTTTCTTCTTAAATCTTAAAATATATAGATACACATATATTATTAGTGTTACTTTAGGATTTATCTGCTAAAAAGTTATAATTATATTCTCAAAATTTAGTCAACCATACATTAAAAGATGGTTGTTGTTATTTTTTAACACTAAAAATATTTTGATATTTTTTTTTTTTTAGCTATTTCTCCTGTTTAATACAACTTTGAACATTTATAGTCATTTGATTGCCTTAAACATAATATTTTAAAGAATATAGATACATAATTTATAGATATAAGTTTTATTTCAAAATTATGGTGGAAATATTTATAGTTAAATTTTATGCTGAAATCACAGATGGTCTATAGTAATATTAAGGAATCACCAACAATACAAATTATTACGAAGGGACAAGAATAGACACTGTATATAAAAAATGAAGTTTACAATAAATTATCATTTTTAAAATAAAGTTTTCAATCATTTCTAGATGCAACCATAATTTTGACATTTTTTTTTAAAAAAAAAAGGGGGCAGTATGTAAAACAACCAAAGGTTTTTAAAGGCGCCAATTTTCAAAATGACAATAATTAAAATTATTGTTGAATTGTGACTATTTTTGCCTCAGGATTTGTAATTTGGTTTTAGAAATTTTATGTTTCTTCCATTTTATTTCCTTAAAGTTAAGAAAACCTATTTAGAAAATCACTATTTAGTTATCTCTATCCCTTTTTTGTAGAAAACCGATTAACGTATGCAAAAATATAATGTTGGAACTTTAATTTTTATGTCTTACTTATGGTAAATTTTTACAGGTGTCTAAAAGTAAGGATTTTTAAATATTTGACCTCTAATAGCTCTCAAACAGGAGGAAGAAGTACATTTTCAAGTACATTCAATTTTCGAACAGAAGGAAGTACAGTTAATTTTCAGAAATAATTGATACTAATTCTCAAACATCTTCCTTCTCTCAAAATATCAAGAGAGATTGAACTCATTAAAATCGTTCTGGAGAAATTTTACAAAATTAGAGTTTTACATTACGGTCAATTAAAACATCAAATTTCAAAAATGATTTTTGTACTATTTTGATATTGATTTAATTGCAGAACTTCAGATTTGAAAATTTGACATTTAAAAATAGCACTTTCTTTAACTTTGAGGTGGTGCTGCTAAGTAATGAATAGAACTAGATAAAAAAAACATTATTTTTTATGACACCTATCCATGGTTAAAATTTCAATATTATATCTAAGCGGTGTAAAAGTTTTCTAAACAGATGGACGAGCGAACAGAGTAAAACTAGTAAAGAAAATTTTCAAAAACTTTTGCAAAATGTACTAAAAAGTTAAGTATTTGATAAGTAATGAAAAGTAACGAAGCAAATTGAGATCTTAAATTATTTATGCAAATTCCCCCCAATATATAATGAACTTTTTTTCTATCCATTGCATATCAATTTACAAGTACTTGTATTGGATACTTATATTAACTTTTAAATGTATACATATAAATGAATAAAATGTGATACAGTATGTGATACTGAGTCACGATGATGCCAAGAATATTTGAAATTATTTCCTAGTTTATGATGAATTGTTGTTTCTTTTGGGTATGATATAGTGAATAACCAACCCCTGCGGTGAATGTATTTTTTTTTTCTTTTTGCAAGAACGAAAACAAAAATTTTTGACAGTTTTTTTTTCTTAATGTTTTTTTTGTCAACTTATTATTGATGATAGTGATGGTGTTGGTGTATCATTTGATTGAAATTGCCATTGGTTAAACAAAAAAATAAAAACTTAAATGTTATTTTTCAAATTGGCAATTTATTAGCTATGCAAGTTTAAGTGGTTCTTAGAAATTTAAAACAGACAAAGATGGATTTTTTAATGTCATTATGCTAGACTAGTAATAAATTTAAAATATTATTATTGATATAAGAGTTATTGAAGAATTTTGTAAGAACAATATGAAGATGAAAAATACTAATATTATATAATTTTAAAAATTAAAATTAAAAAAATTAAAATACAGTGTACAACTAGTGAAAATAATTTTTCGAATTTGATTAATGATAATATTATATAAATTTATTCAAAGGTAATAAAGATAAGATGGAGCACGCACTTTATCAATGAACTGCAATCTATAAATACTTTTCACATAATTTCACATTTCCTCTGAGGCATTTTTTTTAAACTTATACTAATCAGACCAATTAACACAGCACAGCATAAACACAAACAACGTTAACATTAAACAATTTTTTCTTTCAATTTTTGAAAATACATAGACAAAAGTTCAAATATTTTTAGTCAGGATATTAATTTTTAAAAGTAAATACGTTATATTTTTGGTAATCTAATGAAGGAGCCTTTGGGAAATTATCACTGGAAAAGATATGAAAAAATCATAGGATCCGGTTAAAATAAATTAAGAACTCTAATAGGCTTCCT
Organism: Poecilobothrus nobilitatus; assembly: GCA_947095535.1. NCBI lineage: Eukaryota > Metazoa > Arthropoda > Insecta > Diptera > Dolichopodidae > Poecilobothrus > Poecilobothrus nobilitatus. Next base: position 34,186,880 of record OX352774.1, read on the forward strand.
TTCGGCTTCGTTTAAAGGAAAACTAGCAAAAAATTGAAATAGAGAATTACTGTACATGCAGATTCTGTCAAAAATAAGAAAAATATCTAGGACACATAGTTAAAAGCTGCGAATATGAAATGAACCTATTAATACCGAAAATGAAATGTCAGAAACCCTTTACAGATCTTTTTGCGAAATACCAAAAATGAGCCAGTAATAAACCCTCTACAATTTCTGAGAAACAGTAGGACCGACACAAGCATCATAACAGGAGGCAAAATATACAGCACGTAGTATTAGGGGGAATTAAATTATAATCTTAAATTATAATCTAATATAATCTAATCAAACTATAGAGTTAAAATTAATTAATTGGATAATTTTGGATTGGATTAGATTGGTTAATTGGATAAAAAGCATGGTAGAAAAATTTTTCACTAGAACTAATGTCTTTCTTAACTTTAAACAAATAAATGTAACAGTAAGTCGATGCAACCGACTTATTAATACCCTACACCTGAATAATTCGAATTAAATTAAAAACCCATAAGTTTTTTTGGCAGCTGCTTGTACTTCTTCCCTTTTCCGTCTTATTCAACTCGAATTTCAGAAACGTAAAAGAAGCATCCTCTTGGGATATGCTTGAAACCTTTGTAAAAAATTTTAAGTTTCTATCTTTATTAATTTCGAAGATTGTTAGTCCTTGGGAGGTGTGTTTGCCACTCCAATTCATCGAATCCATCTCAGGAACATAAAGAAAACATGCCAGAACACCATTGTACTAAATTTAAAGGTTCTACTTTTGTTGATTTTGGAGATATGCTCATTGCTCTTGTGCTCGTCCGGAAGTTTCCAAAATATGAGCCCATGGTTCAAATTCTTTCAAATGTCAGTTTCCAATTTTACAGAAAAGGAAACATAACAGAACACCTTTGTACTAAAAATAAAAGTTTTATCTTTGTTGGTTGTGGAGATATACTCCTTTGCTCTGGGGCTCGTCCGGAAGCTTCCAAGATTTGAACCCATGGACCAAATCCTCACAAATTTCAGAAACATAAATCAAACATGAAGGAACACCATTCTGCCTAATTTAAAGGTTATATCTTTGTTGCTTTTGGAAATAATATCATTTGATCAGGCTCGTTCGGAAGCTTCTAAAATCCGAAGCCAAGGACCAAATCCTCTCAAATTTCAGAGACCTAAATCAAACATGAAAGAACACCATTCTGCCGAATTTAAAGGTTATATCTTTGTTGTTTTTGGAGATAATCTCATTTGCTCTGGGGGTCGTTCGGAAGCTTCCAAAATCCAAACCCATGGACCATATCCTCTTAAATTTCAGAGACATTAATCAAACGGGAAGGAACATCATTGTAAAAAATTTAAACGTTCTATTTTTGTTGGTTTTGGAGATAATCTCGTTTGCTCTGGGGCTCGTTCGGAAGCTTCCAAAATACAAATCCATGGTTCAAATTCTTTCAAATGTCAGTTTCCAATTTTATAGAAAAGGAAACATAACAGCACACTCTTGTACTAAAAATAAAGGTTCTATCTTTGTTGGTTGTGGAGATATACTCGTTTGCTCTGGGGCTAGTTCGGAAGCTTCCAAGATAAGAACCCATGCACCAAATCCTCTCAAATTTCAGAGGCTTAAATAAAACATGAAAGAACACCACTCTGCCAAATTTAAAGGTTATATCTTAGTTGGTTTTGGAGATAATCTCACTCGCTCTGGTGCTCGTACGGAAGCTTCCAAAATCCAAACCCATGGACCAAATTCCTCTTAAATTTCAGAGACATAAATCGAACGGGAAGGAACATCATTGTACAAAATTTAAAGGTCCTATCTTTGTTGGTTTTGGAGATAATCACGTTTGCTCCGGAATCATTCGGAAGCTACCAGAATCCGAACCCAAGGACCGATTTTGTCCAGATTCGAACTTAGCCTTCCTTTCGTAATTAGTAACCTACTATATAAATTTCATCAAGATAGCTTTATTAGTTTTTGAGTTATCGTGCGAACGGACGGACGGACATCGTTAAATCGACTCAGGAGGTGATCCTGATTCAGAATATATATATATGTCCATATCTAACTCGCTTCCTTTTGGTGGTTACAAACACCATACCAAAGTTAATATACCCTATACTTTAGCTGTAGGGTATAAAAATTGGAACTGAACGTTAATTAAAGTTGATAATATTTTCTAGTAACGACACAAACTTCTTGTCATTATGATGATGGATGAATGAACAAAATTACATAAATTGAATATTTTTTTTCTTTCCTGATAGAGGGATACTTTTCATAAGTTTTGTTTACAAATACAATGAAAATATTTTTATTACTGTTGAAAAACGAATCCTTGATGATGGATTTAGTGGGCTAATGATTTTTCATTATGTTTTACATTTTTATATTAAAAAATTTTTGTTGAATTGAAAAAAATTTTGTATATTGTGTTTACAAGAGGGTCCAGTTTTTTTTTTTCATTATTACATTTAAAACTTTTGTTTCATACTGAAGAATAGTTAAGTGGATATAATTTGTTTTTTTGTTATTGAAATTTTACATGTCATTGAACTTGTAATTTTTAATTAAAACTATTTAGTTTCAATGTTTTCATTAATATTTTTTATTATTTATAAAAAATCGTAATAATATTAATATTTTAATTTACATGGTTGATGAACATTAACGGGTAGTCCACCTAAATCCAAAAAAAAAAATCTCTATGATACAAAATCCCAAAAAAAAAAAATTCGAACAAAAAAAATCCCATATTTCAAAATTCCCCAAAAACAAAATCCCAAGAAGCTATTAATGTTTTTTATGCATTTAAAAATTATAAATTAATTATAATACAACTAAATAATATGAGTTGGAATCAAAAGCAGGGTTATAGGGTTTTTCCAAAATACTTATATGTATATGTATATCTAAATGCGAAATTCTGAATTAGGAGAGATTTTAGAGTTGCAATCAAAAATCTGGGTTGGCCTTTTTTCAGAATATTTATTTCATACGAGATTCTGAATCAGATTTAATTTTTGTATATTTTTAAAAAAATTAGTTTTAGGGACTTTCGTACAGCCGTTCAATCATTTAATGACTCGACAAGAATTTTATTCAAATCCAAAATAAAATGATTACAAACATTTAACAATTAATGTTGCTTTATATTTCTAATAAAAAACAAAAATCTTTTACTAGATAACAATAACATAGAATGCAATAGAAATGACAATGTTGTAGCTTTGGTGATATAATCTCATAAATCTCATTATTTTGTAACTTGGGATTTTGTAACATTGGGATTTTGTAACATTGGGATTTTGTAATATTGGGATTTTGTAACACTGTGATTTTGAAATTTGGAATTATTATTTTTGGGATTTTGGGTTTCGGATTTTGATTTTAGGATTTTGATTTGGGATTTCGGACCCAACCCACATTAACGTAAATAATATAATTTTTTGATGTTTTATTTTCGGAATATATTGGATATTAATATTAAATGGATACATTATTGAGTCCTGCATTTTAATTGTATATCATTTTTAAAACAAAAATCAGTTTTCTTTAAGTTTGGAGTTAATGGATATAAAAAGGTTTCAAAAACAAGTACATGTAACAGTAAGTCGATGCAACAGACTTATTAATACCCTCCACCTGAATAATTCGAATTAAATTAAAAATCCATAGGTTTTTTGGCAGCTGCTTGAACTTCTACCCTTTTCTGTCTTATTCAACTCGCATTTCAGGAACGTGAAAGAGGCATCGTCTTGGGATATGTTTGACACCCTTGTAAAAAATTTCAAGGTTCTATCTTTATTAATTTCGAAGATATGCTTGTTAGTCCTTGGAAGGAGTGCGTCAGGTACCTGAATTGCCACTCCAATTCATCAAATCCATCTCAGGGACATAAAGAAAACATGCCAGAACACCATTGTACTAAATTTAAAGGTTCTACTTTTGTTGGTTTTGGAGATATGCTCGTTTGCTCTTGTGCTCGTCCGGAAGTTTTCCAAAATACGAAACCATGGTTTAAATTCGTTCAAATGTCAGTTTCCAATTTTACAGAAAAGGAAACATAACAGAACAACCTTGTACTAAAAATAAAGGTTCTATCTTTGTTGGTTGTGGGGCTAATCTCAATTGCTCTGGAGCTCTTTCGGATGCTTCCAAAATCCAAAGCCATGGACCAAATCCTCTTAAATTTCAGAGACATAAATCAAACGGGAAGGAACATCATTGTAAAAAATTTAAAGGTTCCATCTTTGTTGGTTTTGGAGATAATCTCGTTTGCTCCGAAATTATTCGGTAGCTTCCAAAATCCGAATCCATGGACCGATTTTGTCCAGATTCGAACTTAGCCTTCCTTTCGTAATTAGTAACCTACACCTACTTTAGGTATAGGATATAATAAAAGTTATTATCAAACAAATGTTATATATTATAAACTTATATAGTATAGTTTTTGTTTTCTTGGGCTATTTTAAAGCTTGATTCTAAAATCTCGAAAACTACAAAAAAATTTTGAAATATCGAAAATGTCAACAAAATGCTCTGAACGAGATTTTCGAAAATTTTTAATAATAATTTAGCAAAGTAAATATGTATGTAATTTAAAATCATGTTAAAATCATGTTAAAAACATAATAACAACTAAATAAATACAATATATTACAAAAAAAAACATAAAAGCATTTTAATATACTCATACATAAATATATTATTATTTGGGTAATTTAATTTTTTGAATTTTAAAAGTAATATTTTAAAATGCATAGACCTATTAACTTATCATTCAAGCTTGTTCTTTGTTATTGGTTGTTGCAAAAATTGCAGAACCAGGAGAAATTCTTTTCATTTTGGGTAAAGGTAGCGGTTTCATCATTTATAAAATATTTAAATTGTAGGTGAATGTATCACTGATCTCATTTATATTTGTAGACAATCCGTGAAAATCATGCACAAGCTCGTTATCTTCACCTAACTTTGGAAAATGATCAATCATCATATTGGTGTCTATTTTGTTTGCTACGTATTCGATATTATTAATATTATTGTATCAATATCGGTCGATACGATTTGTTTTTCAATTTTTTCATAACCTGATGTACAAGAGCTTTTTCAATACAGCAAACAAAAGCGGCGTCATCGGTAGTGTTAATTAAACCATTGCAATCAAAAAATTTATTTACATTTCATTTAATTTTCGTACAGCAAATAGCATTTCAACAAATTCTCGAAAATCTCTAAAATCGTTAGGAATATTTCTTGATATTTTCGAGTCTCAAATTTAACCATGTAATAATACTTAGAAAATATGCCAGCTACTACACATGAAAAATTGATTAGTAATGTTTGATCAAATTTAGATGTTATATAACCTCATTTTGTTTTCATGCAGTTCACAGCATAAAAGATTTTTAATAACATCCTGTTGAATTTTATGATATTGTTATACAACAGAAGCCAAATATTTGTTATATATATATTTTTTTGTACTTTTCAAAATAGTTATTGAAGCACTTATGCATTGTATTGGATTTCAATCGTCACCTGTATGATAATTTAATTTTATCCTAAAGGTAATCAAATTGAATTGAACTCACGTATATGGTTTATATGTAAAAGTAAACAATATTGCAATGAAAGATGGTACGTTCACTTAAAGGTGAATTTCTCCTTTGACTTCCCCTTTTCTTTTATATTATATGTATATGGTTTTTGTAATCATCTTTAAACAGAACCAGTTTCATATCCTTGAACTTGGGAATTTTATAAAATATTAGTAAATTTCTATATCTTGATATTGAAAAAAGTACTACTGTATTGAAACTTTGGTTATGTGAAAAGAATGAAATACTATCAGGTTTATACAAAATGAAGGGAAAGGTTGATAATAATTTAAGTTAAAAAAATATAAATACATATGATATAATATATATATTAAATTTCCGTCGTAAATTCCCTTTAGATAATTCCAAATGTTATAAATTGAAAACATTTTCCAGTCTGTTGATAGTTGTGTATGTGCTTTTACATGCTTCTCATATATACAATGCGATATTATATTACAAATGCTCAGATAAATCCATAAAACTACAAAATATAAACGTATGTAAAAAAAAAAAAGTAACGATAAGTAAAGAAACTTAAAAGCACCTCAGGAATTTAAAACATAAAAAAAATATAAATTGAAAAAGAAAACCATTTAGAAAAGTTTGCACTTTTACTTGTATTATTTTTGTAATGATATACATATAAATATGCAACTACTTATGACTTTAATCTTTTAGTAATTTCTTTTTTCTTTCTACATTGATTAAATTTTATACTTATTATACAATTTTTATTTTAAAATTACAGACATTTTATTTACAAATTTTAATTTGCATTAAGGGCAATTTCTTAAGGGTTTTAATAATTAACTATAAGCAAACTATAAAAAAAATCAAATACCTATCATCACATGTGTTAAATTTACTGCAAGGGCTCTAAAAATTTTTAAAGAGGTATATAGATAGAGTGTTAAGTTAAAATTTAAATATATTTTGTTTAAAAATTTATAAAATATTTACAAACGAACCGAATAAATTACAACTTACCGTTGTTTTATCAACAATATATATGTACTGTGTTTTAAGATTTTAAGCAAAGTTTCACACCATTTACAGCGTTAATATACAAAAATAAACCATTCAGTGCTTAATTAAATGAATAATATTGTTTTGTGATATTAGACTTTAAAAGCTTTTCTGAACCTTTATTCTAATGCTAATTGCTAATCAAAAAATTATTTTTGTCATTTTGTTTTGTTTCCTTTCCACTTGTATTAGAAACAAAGGGTTTCCATTAAGTTCCTTATTATTAATGTTAAACTAAGCTTCATTTTTTTTTTTAATCATTATAAAAGCCGTTGATTATTCTGTACCTATTGTACAAGATTATGAAACATAAATATTTAATTTTTCCTGCCATCTATTATCTTATACAAAAATTATTTATTTATAATTTATTTTAGATTACGATATTACATTAATTATTACGATATTAACTATGACCTGGACTTTCACTCGAGACAAGAAGGACCGATTAGAAAGGCTGCGACTTAACTAATCCGTCATTATTCAGATAAATTGAAACCATATCAATTGTATTGTCATAAATTACAATTATAACTTATTACAATTATAACTATCAATTATACACTTCTAAATTTATATTATATTAAATCATTGTAACTGCCATAAAATTTCGATAGAGGATTCAAAGTAGAAAGTTTCTTTAATATTTTGAACGTTACTACTAAAAGTAAAATATAGAACGGTAATTTCGAAAATTTGCCCAATTAATCTCTAACATAGAAAAAGTTAAGAAATAATGTAAATCTAGAAAGAAACTTTACAAGACCGACAAAGAATTAGTTACGATATATATTGTAAAATATTCGTAATATGATACATATGTATGTATGTGTTCAAAATTTTATCTTTACTTATACATTTAACATTTTCAGTAATAAAATATTTAGTTATTTGTTCTTATTTCATCGCTTATATTAATTAATTATTTTAAACATATGTTTTTCCTGTAACAACAAACTAAATAAATAAAAATAACATTAACTATTATAGAGATTAGAAACCCATTAATAGACCCATTAGAACCCATTAGAAATTTTATTTCAATGTAAAAAAAAAAAAAAATAGTTAAAATTTTGTTATCGAGCTATGGGAATAACTGATTTTGACAGGTTATGTCTACATATGGGTAACCTGAAATTGACATTTTAATTTAAATGCTAAACTTCAAATGCTTGTTCAACACATTCTTTCTTATCTTAAATTGTTGATCAAAATATTCGTCTATACATTGTATGTATATGACCATCAATAGTCTTGAAGCCATTAAATTATTTGTTGAAAGAGTACTGGCGGCGTTTAGTGCACTAAAGTTATTATATTGATTTAAGGTATTAGGGTTATTAGATTGCATAAAAGCCCTGTGTGTTTTTATATAGAGGCATATGAGAGATCTCAATATACCGCTCGTAATATAAAAAATCATCAAATGAATTGATTTTTATTAATAACACTAATTGAGAACATAGTACTACTTTAAATTTAGATCAATATTTATAAAAAGCAAACAATTGAATACAAAATATAAAATTTAAAAAAAAATATTTTATTAACGGGGTCTATTAAAGTGTTATTTATGGAATTTATATTTATGGAATAAAACAATGTTAATAATAGTAAAGCGCTTACCCAAAAAAAAAAACAATATTTATTTATGAAACTTTATATTTTATTGTTACAGTGCGTCATTTTCTAAATTTTAAACGGTAAATGGTAGTTTTAATTTATCAGTCAATTTTTAAACACAATTATATTTTATTATCGAGTCTAAAAAAATCGGCTATAACCATCACAGAACCTATCGAAGAAACAGGCAAACTTAATATTTTTTTTTATTTTCAAATTAATAGATAGCCAAAAGTGGTACGCGCACCTGGTTCTAAAAACATAATCCCTGTTGCAAATAAACTCAGCAAAATTCAAAAAAAGCAATAAAAATGTATTGCTTATTACATTTATATGAATATATTATGTATAGAAAACATGTATATAGCTATGTATGTTATCTATATTATATGTACATTCCATGCACAAAATTATAAAATTGAAATAAAAAATGTTTTCACACAAAAGAAATTTCGTAGTAAGTATTAGTAAAAATGACTTAAAAAAATCGTGTGAAAAGAGAACGAACCTAAATATTTGTTGGATCAAAAATTGTTCTTTGTTCTTTCAAAAGTTGTTGCTCTTTACTTGTATAACAACTATCCATTAATAACATATTTTTCATAATTAATTGCTGTTACAAAATGTACGTTAAAAGTTAAAATGGCTAAGTTTAAAGTGGCATTTGGTTCTGACGAAGTTTTACCAAAAACTTTTTAATTCGTGATATTTATGTCGAAATCTTAAATATGGCAGAAACAAAAACAGACAAACACTACTTCGAAAAGTAGTTTCTACGAACCGGAGAAATAGCATTTCTACGAACCGGAGAAATGCATGCATATATGCAAAACTTTGACATTAGAAATGTTGGTGCTACCACAATTAATACCTTCCTTATGCATTACATGTATATGAGATCAGTAAAAAGAATTAAGAAAGTTGGATTACATAAGAACTAAAAATATTTACTAAAAATATGTGGCGATAAAAAATATAATACTTCAACTTTACTAACTATAACTATTACAACAGTTAACACAAAAAAAAAAAAATACCTTTGACTCGAATTAAATTTAAAAGAAATTATACCTTAGTTACATACAAAAAAATTTTACTTAATTAAAAGCTCATCCTTAATTACCTTTCAACATGAGCTGATCTATTCGCATTGTTGCGTGTTTAGTAATAAGGATGTATTCCTTGTGCATTATGTATAGTATATGATTTACCGTTGTGGAAACAATGGCGTTTGAGTCTGAGCAGTAATTAACAAGCCTTACATATGGTATACAAATATTTTAAAGTGTATGGTATATAAACTTAAAAATTGTTTATTAAACGAGTTGAACAGTGAATCAATATCCATAAAAGTGAAGTACAACTGGTTGCTTTTTTGTAAATTATTTATTTAAGATTTTTATCGATTTTGTTTTTCGCGTTTTTATTGTATTGTTCACACTTTTATCGTAATTTAATACAACAAGTTTTTGATTTTATTATAATAAAATGTAAATAAAAACTATCTGATGTATGCGAATTAACCCATCCGTTATGTTATTTGTTGCAATAAAATTAACATGTAAATGTTACAAATACTGTAACAAATTGCAACAGTAAAATTCATTACAAAAAAAAAAAAATAAGCAGCCATATAAATGTAATAAAAAAAAAAGTATTACTAAACAATTATTTCGTTTATAATGTGATAATCCAAAGTAACAAATCTTTATGCTAGTGCTTTAAGAAACTATCCAGATATAAATATTTAGCATCTGAACAGAACATTATTGAAATTCGGCATTTATTTAAAAAAAACTTTATTACATTAACAGTACATATAAAATAATGTTTAGATTTACTATAACTAAACTTTTTAGATAAATAAATTTTTAGCACATTTCCAAAAAAAATTTGAAAAAATGTGCTTATTAGTTTCACTCTGTCCATCCGTCCCTCCGTCCGTCTGTTTACAAAACTTCTACACCGTTAAAGATAGAAGAAGATCGCAAATTTTATTATCTATATAAAACAATATCAAAATTATGTAATATTTTGTAATTTACTATTTAAATTTACTGTTATGTGAAAACCACATTTTGCATGAAATTTCTTTTTTCATAACTCCGGCACGCCTTTAGATGAACCTGAAATTTTGAGACAAAAAAGAACTTTTAGAATTAGTATAAGTTTCCTCAGAAAATTTTTTGGTAACACCCGCTCTTTAAGAGTTATTACGTCTCAAAAATTGAAAATTTGCTATTTTTAGACACCTGTAACTTAGGCACCTGTACAAATTTTTCTTCGGTAAGACATGAAAATTAAAGGTTTAATAATATATTTTTACATGTGTTAACGGCTTTTCTTAGTTATATAGGATTCCGGACTTACGGCCCCTCAAAATTTCAAAAATGTCCTATTTTCACGTTTTTTCTTATTACATGAAATTTTCAAATTTTTGTGCAAGTCACAATTCTAAACAGCTTGTATTGAGTTTTGGAAATGTGCGCTTTTAAAAACCGTTGGCTTACATTCTACCTTGTTTTTACTTGTTCCAATTTGGCTTCCTAACTCAACAATAGGGGTCTTGACGTAAAAGTATGCAAACTAGTCTTGTATCAGAGGATCGGAGAATTTGTGGAAATTATCAACTAACATTTTTTAAAAATACCAATCAATATTTCTGAGAAGATACCAATAAACGTTTATCTAAAGTCTAAACCAATCAACATATGTATCTGTCATATGTAATTTTTTTAGTTTGCATATTTTTTTATATTTTACGACGGGTTGTTCACGTAAAGTAGGAAATTTTTTCTTCGATGCACTTTTACATGAATACCCCTATAATGATTTAGTAATTATTTTGACCTTGTTCAATTATCTGTTAGAATTTACGAGTGATTTATTTTGTACTAGTAATTCCTCTTTAAATTTAATTTTTTCTTTTACACTTACATTATTTTTTCTTTATTTGATGCCTTTAAATGTAATCGATGTTTTGTTAAATTTATATTTTATTTTTTGGTTTCACATTATAAATAATTTAAGCTCAATTTAATAATAGCTGAAGTGAATATTTGAATAATTTACGCTCTTCAAATAAATTCAACTCCAAATATAAATTTGACACTATTGGAATAATAAATAAATACTTAATAGCTAGTTATATGTCAACATTAGCAAAATATATAACAAATACGATATGTATATGCATAACAAAAAAAATTAACAAGATAAACAATTTTAATTCGTTCCTTATAACTCATAATATACATTTTCAAAAAAAAATATATATATTGTAAAAATACAATATTAAGTACAGCATAGGTACAACAATTATTTTGTGATAGGCGTAGTAACTTTGACGCATGAACTAGAAGTATTTGAGATATACTATGAAAACAATTATTTTGTAGCTCGAATAGTGTTAACTGATATCAAAAGTTCGGTTATTATGAATAGTTTATCAATGATGTAGGAACTTACTGTTTTAAAACCACTGGTGTAATGTGTAATCTTTTCTAGAATTTGCAACACATTTAAATGAACTCTCAATTTTGGGAAAAATAGCATAACAGTAATCATTAAATTAACAAAAATTAAATGAATGAGGAAATTTAAAAGTTCGATATTCATTCCCAAACTTCTTTAAAATTTCGTTCTTCAACCTTTTTATTTTGAAATCTTTAAAATCATCTCCTAAATTCATATTAATAACTCCAAACCTATATTTAATTCACAAATGTAAGTGAAAAACAATTTATTCAATTGTATTGGACAAATGATACAACATTCAATCTTTTTTCCCATAGATAACCTTTTGTTGATAGGAATAAAGATGAATTTCATTTAAATTATTGTGTAAATATAACTAAAGTTAATTGAACTAAAAAAAAATGAATCAAGTACTTACATATATAAATATATTGTTATATTATGTAAACGTCATATACATATATTGTCTGTGATGTCAATTAAATTTGCAGCGGAAATTTTCGGTAAAAATTTTAATACCTACACAACAAATTATTGTTATCGAAATCGTGATTTAAATTAAGTGATTAAAATATTATAAAATATATTAATTAAAAAATTTAAAAAACAAATATCTTTATTTTTTATTTTCAATATAATGTCGGAAGCGTTTTTAGCACATTTCCAAAAAAATTTTGAAAAAATGTGCTTATTAGTTTCACTCTGTCCGTCCGTCCGTCCGTCCGTCCGTCTGTTTACAAAACTTCTACACCGTTAAAGATAGAGAAAAAAAATTTTAACCATAGGTAGGTCTCATAAAAAAAATAATTTTGTGGAACAACTTTTTCATGTAGCCCCCCCCATTACGAAGCTACACCCCCTCAAACTTTGAAAAAGCCCTATTTTTAAATGCATATATCTTATGTTCTGCTTAAGATTTTTTCAATCTGAAAACGTCATTCGACAGGTATTTCTTTTATCTTTGTAAATTAATATCAAAATTATACAATTTTTTTAAATTTAGTATTTAAATTTACCGTTATGTGAAAACCAAATTTTGCATGATTTTTCTACTTTCATAACTCCGGCACGCTTCTAGATACAAGCTTGAAATTTTGAGATAAGAAAGAACTTTTAGAATTAGTATAAGTTTCCTCAGAAAATTTTTTCGGACCACCCCCTGTTTATGAGCTATTAGGGCTTAAAAATTGAAAATTTGCTATTTTTAAACACCTGTAACTTAGGAACCTGCACACATTTTACTTCTGCAAGATGTAAAAATTAAAGCTACAATAATATATTTTTACGTGTGTGAAAGGTTTATTTTAATTGTAAAGGGTTCCAAAGTTGCAGCTCTTCAAAATTGCGAAAAAGCCCCATTTTCAGATGTATATATCTCGGGCTCTGCGTAATAGTTTTGCAATATAAATTCGGCAGAAGATCGAAAATTTTATTATCTATATGAAACAATATCAAAATTATGTAATATTATGTAATTTACGATTTAAATTTACCGTTATGTGAAAACCACATTTTGCATGAAATTTCTTTTTTCATAACTCCGGCACCCCTTTAGATAGGAACCTGAAATTTTGAGACAAGAAAGAACTTTTAGAATTAGTATAAGTTTCCTCAGAAAATTTTTTGGTAACGCCCCCTCTTTAAGAGTTATTACGCCTCAAAAATTGAAAATTTGCTATTTTTAGACACCTGTAACTTAGGCACCTGTAAAAATTTTTCTTCGGCAAGACATGAAAATGAAAGCTACAATAATATATTTTTACGTGTGTGAAAGGTTTATTTTAGTTGTAAAGGGTTCCAAAGCTGCAGCTCTTCAAAATTGTAAAAAAGCTCCATTTTCAGATGTATATATCTCGGGCTTTGCGTAATAGTTTTGCAATCTATAACCGGTAGAAGATCGAAAATTTTATTATCTATATAAAACAATATCAAAATTATGTAATATTTTGTAATTTACGATTTAAATTTACCGTTATGTGAAAACCACATTTTGCATGAAATTTATTTTTTCATAACTCCGGCACCCCTTTAGATAGGAACCTGAAATTTTGAGACAAGAAAAAACTTTTAGAATTAGTATAAGTTTCCTCAGAAAATTTTTTGGTAACGCCCCCTCTTTAAGAGTTATTACGCCTCAAAAATTGAAAATTTGCTATTTTTAGACACTTGTAACTTAGGCACCTGTAAAAACTTTTCTTCGGCAAGACATAAAAATTAAAGCTTCAATAATATATTTTTACGTGTGTTAACAGCTTTTCTTAGTTATATAGGATTCCGGACTTACGGCCCCTCAAAATCTCAAAAATGTCCTATTTTCACATTTTTAGCACATTTCCAAAAAAATTTTGAAAAAATGTGCTTATTAGTTTCACTCTGTCCGTCCGTCCGTCCGTCCGTCCGTCCGTCCGTCCGTCTGTTTACAAAACTTCTACACCGTTAAAGATAGAGAAAAAAAATTTTAACCATAGGTAGGTCTTATAAAAAAAATAATTTTGTGGAACAACTTTTTCATGTAGCCCCCCCCATTACGGAGCTACACCCCCTCAAACTTTGAAAAAGCCCTATTTTTAAATGCATATATCTTATGTTCTGCTTAAGATTTTTTCAATCTGAAAACGTCATTCGACAGGTATTTCTTTTATCTTTGTAAATTAATATCAAAATTATACAATTTTTTTAAATTTAGTATTTAAATTTACCGTTATGTGAAAACCAAATTTTGCATGATTTTTCTACTTTCATAACTCCGGCACGCTTCTAGATACAAGCTTGAAATTTTGAGGCAAGAAAGAACTTTTAGAATTAGTATAAGTTTCCTCAGAAAATTTTTTCGGACCACCCCCTGTTTATGAGCTATTAGGGCTTAAAAATTGAAAATTTGCTATTTTTAAACACCTGTAACTTAGGAACCTGCACACATTTTACTTTTGCAAGATGTAAAAATTAAAGCTACAATAATATATTTTTACGTGTGTGAAAGGTTTATTTTAATTGTAAAGGGTTCCAAAGTTGCAGCTCTTCAAAATTGTAAAAAAGCCCCATTTTCAGATGTATATATCTCGGGCTCTGCGTAATAGTTTTGCAATCTAAAACCGGCAGAAGATCGAAAATTTTATTATCTATATGAAACAATATCAAAATTATGTAATATTATGTAATTTACGATTTAAATTTACCGTTATGTGAAAACCACATTTTGCATGAAATTTCTTTTTTCATAACTCCGGCACCCCTTTAGATAGGAACCTGAAATTTTGAGACAAGAAAGAACTTTTAGAATTAGTATAAGTTTCCTCAGAAAATTTTTTGGTAACGCCCCCTCTTTAAGAGTTATTACGCCTCAAAAATTGAAAATTTGCTATTTTTAGACACCTGTAACTTAGGCACCTGTAAAAATTTTTCTTCAGCAAGACATGAAAATGAAAGCTACAATAATATATTTTTACGTGCGTGAAAGGTTTATTTTAGTTGTAAAGGGTTCCAAAGCTGCAGCTCTTCAAAATTGTAAAAAAGCTTTACTTTCAGATGTATATATCTCGGGCTTTGCGTAATAGTTTTGCAATCTAAAACCGGCAGAAGATCGAAAATTTTATTATCTATATGAAACAATATCAAAATTATGTAATATTATGTAATTTACGATTTAAATTTACCGTTATGTGAAAACCACATTTTGCATGAAATTTCTTTTTTCATAACTCCGGCACCCCTTTAGATAGGAACCTGAAATTTTGAGACAAGAAAGAACTTTTAGAATTAGTATAAGTTTCCTCAGAAAATTTTTTGGTATCGCCCCCTCTTTAAGAGTTATTACGCCTCAAAAATTGAAAATTTGCTATTTTTAGACACCTGTAACTTAGGCACCTGTAAAAACTTTTCTTCGGCAAGACATAAAAATTAAAGCTTCAATAATATATTTTTACGTGTGTTAACGGCTTTTCTTAGTTATATAGGATTCCGGACTTATAGCCCCTCAAAATTTCAAAAATGTCCTATTTTCACATTTTTTCTTATTACATGAAATTTTCAAATTTTTGTGTAAGTCACACTTCTAAACAATTTGTATTGAGTTTTGGAAATGTGCGCTTTTAAAAACCGTTGGTTTACATTCTATCTTGTTTCTTATTACATGAAATTTTCAAATTTTTGTGTAAGTCACACTTCTAAACAATTTGTATTGAGTTTTGGAAATGTGCCCTTTTAAAAACCGTTGGTTTACATTCTACCTTGTTTTTTTTAAAGTTAATACATACGTGAATTCAATATCATGTAAAATTTTTATTTAGAGTAAAATCAATTCAAGCACATCATGTAAATGATGAGTAAAACAATATTGTTTTGTTAGTGACTCGTGAGTCGTGAGTATAAGATGAGAAAAAAAAATGAAACACGTGATTTTTTTTTTTTTTTTTTGCTTTTACAACGCTTATTTTTTTTTTTTTTTGTCTTGTCAGCATTTGAATGTCGATGGAGGTGTGAAATTTAACAAGAAATCAGAAAATTAGTAGAAAAAAGTCAACACTCATTCAATCATATAACCTTGAATTCATAGAATATATTAATAATAGATTTAAAGCAGTAGATACATTAATATGATACTATTTTCACTGCTTTAGAAGTTATGGGGCGTTAACTATTTTTCAACCATAATTTTGTTTTATATGTCTATCAATTTTTAACCAAATAAAACAGAAACAAATAAGTATAGCATTTTAAAGCTTCAATTAAAGCAGATTTCTAAAGCATTATCCAATATTAATCGTGAGTTTCCCAGCATAATGTTATAAGAGCTTAAAGTCAAATATTTTTAACAAAGTATCAAATAAAACCTATTTATCAAAAAGTAACGGTATTATCACAAAATGTATAGTTACATACATAGAGCAATGTTACATACATAGAACTATGTATGTAATAGAACTCGCTAATAAGACCGAAGTCAATTTCGTCATGAAAGTTAACGGGTAATAACAAATTATCAGCGTCGTCAACAATAAAAGAAATAGAAGGACGATTAAAATCGCCAAACACAAAAATTGAGGCATTCTCATGTATTTTAGAAATAATATTGTGATATACACTATAAAAATCAGAATATTAAGAATTGTCAGATTTCGGAGGGAAATAAACAATACCTAGGTATAAATTATTTATACCTAATTTTATTTTAACAAATTGGTGATCGAAAGATTGATGTATACCAGTGATTAATGGTACACTAGATAAGTTATTCTTCACAGCAAGTAGAACACCACCTCCTCGCGAACAATTTGCAGATAGATAATCACGATCCTTTTTGTCAATGGACCAATTACCATCAAGAATTTCCTCGTTTGTAAACGAATCGTTGAGCCATGTTTCAGTTAGAACTTATACACTGAAATTACATGACTTGGCATCAACAAAAACCTTTTTGAGCTTGCCTCTCATACCACTACAATTGTGGTAAAACATTTTAATATTGTTTATGTTGTTGGAAGTTTGAAAGGTTTTTTTAGAGTAAGTAACGTTAGATAAAGAGATGAGATTTGAAGTTTAGTTGAAACTTGAATAATTACTTAGAGTTTGGACGAAAAAACTTGTTATAACTCTCACGAAATTGATTTAAACGATTGCAGTAGTTGCTATTGCAATGACTACGATAAGCCTTAAAATTCTCTTCGACCTCTTTAACAGAGAAGCCTATATTTTTATGATATCTGAGATAAAGATCGTATAAATTTTTATAATTAGATAACAGGCCCTCATTGTGAATGAGAACTGACAGATGAGTCCTAGTTTTACTTTCTATAACGTGTTATACGAATAATTATGTAAGTAGGCTAGAAAAAGTCTAACGTTGTAGAGAATCCTCTCATCTCTGAATCTTGACAGAGCATATTTTCAATCTTCTATTAGATATTGCTTTGTCATTCTAACGATTGGAGAAAGAAACGGATCTTGTAATACCAGTTTATTATAATTAATATTAGTATTGTTATTATTTTGATTATTATTATTAATGATTGAATTACTAGTAACCAGTCTTAAAGTATCTCCTTGGATGAAGTTAGAGTACTTCTTCATTAGTACTTTTAGATTCTTCCTTAGTTGTTAGTTAAAAATCCTAGAAACTCTTAATGTGTAATATTTTTATTAACTAACCTAAAAGTGTATTTTGTATATCATCAGAACACTTCTTTAATTTAAAGAGTGGGAATAAAGTTATTCCTTTTCTGTTGTTATTACCCGTATTGGTCTTAGATCGAGATTATTCATATTCTGGATTAATTTTCTCATATCCTTAAGCTTATAGTAATTTTTAAAAACTATTTTATTCTTAGAGGTAATTACAAATATTTTTTAACACAATTTCCACAAAATATTTTATTATGTTTATGTCTATACTTAATATTCTTTTTTATTTTTCCAATAATAAATTTCTTGTATTTATTTTGGCAGTGTTTATAATAAATATAATTTATTACTTTTTAATAATTTAACTCAATTAGACTTTTCAATTCTTTTTATTTCACTCCATTTGAACTTATTACCATTGAACTTCAACTTAAAGAGGTAAACAGTTAAAAGTTACATTATCAGGACCTTTTATATGAATATATGTATATAGAATATTATTTTAACAATATTTAAATATTACAATCCTAGAATAATAATAAGAGTAAACAAATAATATGGACGGTATTGTTTTCGATAAAATCTTTTTTTTTCTTTTTTTCATCTAAAAGGGGGTTTAAAGGTTGTTACAATATAAAGCTTTTTTTTTTGTTTTCAAATCAATAACAGTGTTGCCATTTATTAAGATACATTTAGGTATTTATTTAGATATTTTTAAGGCTAACAAAATCAAACCTCACCTATGTGGCATTTAAGTTAATGTGTTGTCACAAAGTTTTTTTATAATTTAGAATGAAAATATTTTTGGGATATATGGTGTGGGGACCACTATTTCTTCTTATATGAAGCTTTTGAATCCATATGAAATTAATTAATTCATACAACTATAGGTATAATTTCTTTAACTCTGCTAGCGCATATTTTTTGAGTTTTCTGATGCGCCTATATAAGTTAGATAAATCATAGTTTTAAATATTTTTTATGAGCGTTATTATATATAATAGGTAACCTTCACTTTAGTTTAGGTTATTTCAGATCTAAATCCTTATCGCTATTTCTATTCTTATTTATAAAGACGAAAAAGAACAGCAGACAACACTGATCTCCAAATAAAAATAATAAACTATAACAATAATAGAATAACATGTGAAATCCATTTGTATCCTTTCTTTTGTTTTAAATTTTTTATAGACAATAAAAGGAAAAAAAAAAATATTTCTCAAAAACCACTCAATGAATAGTTAAAATAGGATATTAAAAATTTAAATCTATAAATTTTTTTCAAACAAAATATACTATAGTTATCACCCTTATATTTTTGTATTCTGTATATACCCAAATAATATCCTTTTCTTTTAATATATTATTATTGATGCTAATACATATGAAGAGATGTTAATATAGTGATAGAATTTTTAATAATACATACATATATACTCATCAGAACTTAATCATATATGTAAATCCAAAAAATATAATATATATATGGTACATATGTATGGACATTGGACATTTTATTATTTAAATAAATTTTCTCTTTAGATTGTTGGTGACCTTAATCCTATTTAAAACCATTATCATATTTGTGCCCTTTTAACTCAACAGGGAGTTTTTTTATTTATTTAAAAATTTTTTTTTTTTTATTATTTAAATACAACTTAACACTTTTACTTTTACATTATTTAATAGAATGTATAGTACAGTAACACTGTTTCTTTCAAAAGTAAGTTTTAAAATCGATACTATATTATTTGATTTGATTTTTATCTTTCAAAAAAATCAAAAATACGCTACTAAATAAACTAAGCTATCTATATATATCCCGGAAACAATTTATATTAGTCTAGAACTATTTCAGGGCTTATAATTTATATATATTTGGCAACGTTCTAAGGAATGTACAATATATTATGAGATGTTCTAATTAATTTTTTTTTGACAACCTGCAACTTTGTGTTTTCACTTCTCTTTCTCGTGCATTCTTTTAAGTTTACCAGGAAATCGTTTTTAAGGAACTAATTTTTTTTTTCTTACAGTCCAGTTTTGATCCTTTCCTCTTTCGCATTATCTATTTTTAATTATTAGAGGTTTTACCGTTACTTCCGTTTTATCTCATTTAAGTTATATGAATGGTGTTTTATACAATTCATGCTGTTTATTTATTTATATTAATATTTCAATATGGATATTAGGATATTGCAATATTACAAAACCTTCAGCTATTAAGGCTAAGGCTATTTATTACAGCTATTAATTTATGTATTATTATTTATTTTATTTATTTATTTTTTTTAATGCATTTCTCTGTTGCATAAATGTGGACAGAAAATTACACAGCCTTTCCTATTCAGACGTGGCTGTACATGTCGTAAGGGAGAATAACTCTTACGACGTATGTGGAATTCGAACCCACCCTCCCTCGGTGTTTACAGCGTATCTTATACGCTCCTACGCACTAGGCCACCGAGGCCCCCTAATTTATTTATATTATATATTGTATATTTACGGTATATTTGGTACTAAGGGTGATTTATTTTCAATTAATAAAACTTGCTACCAGTGCAGGATTAAAATCCGCGCTGTTTCGTTTAATAAGGCCAGGCCACCTTCATACTCTTTTATCAACGATTATGTTTTATCTTATAGTTTCTGCCAGTTATTTCGTTTTAGTTATCGGTCATAAGATACTTTTTGATCATTAATAATATACTCATATTTCTCTTCATATAATAATATAAATAACTGATAATACATTTTACACAAAATTTTATTCATTAAAAGTAAATTAAATCCAAGGGTCAATTTATTTATATTGTAACATTTACTTTTGAATAACTTCACATCATCAGTTTTTATTTACAATAATAGAGTCAACAAAATCACTTTAATTTTAGTTGTTTTGTTTTTTTTTTTTTGTGCAAATATTAAGTCTGGGCTTGACTTAACTGACCAATAATAATTGTTTCAAACAAAAAATCATTATTTGAATAGTACAAAACAAAGCTAAAAGGATATAATATAGAGGTACAATATATGGGTCTGGTGTGAAATTAAATTTACAAAAATAATATATAGTAGATAATACTGTATCTTTTGAACAAATATTTCTTATAGAATCCTTTCTTTTTTTTTTAGCACATTTTCAAAAAATTTAGAAAAAATGTGCTTATTAATTTCAATCTGTCCGTCTATCCGTCCGTCCGTCTGGGTGTTTATCTTTAAATTGTAAATTATAACACTATAAGGCATATTTTCAATCTGAAAAACGCCAAACAATAGCTGGTTTTATAAACTTTATAAATATGTATATATAAAATGAATTCGTGGATTTGCCATGCGGTATTTTAATATACCGTTATATGAAACTAAATTTTTGCAAAAATTTGGACGCCTTCTATTTTCAAACGGTTTAACTTTGAAGTTTAAAATTTTGAGAGAAGCTATAGATCGTTCAAAATCAGTATGAGTTATTTCAGGAAATATTTTTTGAAACTGTAAAGAGTAAAAAAAATTCTCTATTTTTAAACACCATGTAACTTGGGCACCTGTTCACATTTTTTTTGTTATATATAATAATAACGAAAGTGTGATTTGACTTTTCTCAATTTTTTCGTACCAAAAAAAAAAAAAAAACCAAACAAAAATCAATTTCTTATCAAAATTTATTTTTCAATATATGCATCTACTTTTTACTCTAGGCTTATTATGGAATATTTTTTAATTTTGGAAATGTACTTTTTTGAAAACCTTTGGTTTTTTCCCATTACTTGTTTTTATTTTAAATCACCAGAGTCCAATTCAATTATAACGATATGTTTGTATGGTAAGTATGTATGTAGACGGATATATTATGTAGTCTAAGTTTAAATAAAGAATAAAAAGTATAATAAATTATTTAGGTACCCCATTAGCATAATTTTCAGTTTTTAACATTTATTATAAAAGGAAATAAATCTCATTGGACTATTCAATAACTATTCATACATTACAATGAATTACTTAAAATATAAAATATGTATGTATATATATATATATATATATATTATTTTAAGCCTAATCATCAAATTATTCTCTATAATCAAGGATTATATCAAATTTTCAATAGGACTATTTAAGTCCTTTTCATTTTTTTTTTTTTTTTTGTTAAATAAAGCACAAATTTTAAATCTAATTTAAACATTCTCTGGTCATTTACTTTTTATTTGAAGATTTATATTTTATGATGTATATTTTTTTTTTTTTAAATCTAATGAAGATGTAATTTTTAAAAATTCAAATGAAAAGAAATTTTTAGTTCATTTGCATGTTAATTGTAAATAAGAAAAAATTTTTGAGTTTCATATTTTATTTTATTTGCACAAAAAAAATTTTTAGACAATAAATAAATAAATTTTTTTTTTGTTAAATTCAATGAGACAGAAAAAAATTTATGTGATTTGTTAATGTGATATCAGCTTAAGAATCATTAAAAGAATTTTATTTTAAAATTAAAATTATAAATAAAATGAAAAAATATTTTTTTTTATTATCAAATTATCTAAAATTTAAATACGTAAATTTGATTTTCTGTAATAACTAAAATAAAAGATTTTAAAGACTTTCTGCAATTTACGATATGGCACTTTAACATTGCATTAAAAATATAATAAATTCGAATTTAGTAGTAATGAAACAATATGTAAATTATTTAAAATATCCAAACTATTTTATGGGTAACTTTTAGATAACTTCGGTCTACTTTAAAAATTCAAAAGATAAAATATACATAACAAAATATTCTCGGATCGAATTTACGGTCTCAAGTTTCTTTAATGAATATTTTTTATTTAGTGTGGTATATGTAATTCGTAACAAGGATATTAATATTGAAGTGCTGGGCTAAGCTGCTGTGCTTAGTCAGTTTTAGGATATGTGACAAAGTGCAATAAAATATAACTTTTTTTCTTACTAATGACCCCATTGTATTACTTCAATCATCAATGTTCTGACTTATCATTTTTCGTTTGACATTGTTTTAATCTTATATTGAAGCAGAATGGAATCACCTTTTTTTTTTTTTACGAGGGACGGTGGAAAACATCAAAAGTCACCCAAAGGAACTGCATGAGGTTCCTCTGAGTAGTGTTGGACTTTAACCAACCAAAACCACCCCCTTTAAAACCAAACTATAGGATTGGTTCTTTAATACATAATAATATAATGTACAGCTTGGTTTTGGGGAAAATGATGGGGGAAGGAATACTTGGGTGTTTGAATATAGGAAAATTAAATACAAATAAATAAAAATGCTACTGTTTCTATTTTAAGTATAGTAAAGAATATGAATAGTAAAGTATAGACAAGCTATAAAGAGAGTTGCAGTTATATTCTATTTAAATTTCAGGATGAAATAATACAGTCATTTCTAATTCGTTTGCGTATTAATCAAAGACTGTATTAACCAACATTGCGTATGTTAATGTAGATCTTATCATTGTCAGTTTCGGTAAAGTTGATAATTTTTATTTTATGATATTTAATAGTTTATAGAGATCACTAACATTTTTATTAATATAACAGTCAATATTCTATTCAACTTCCCATAAATCTAAGTCAATCTAATTTGAATTCAACTTCTTTTTTTAATTTCCTTATCCAATTACGAAACAATAAATTTGTGCTGTAAATTTTGTTGTAGCATTTGGTTTAAAAAGAAAGTTGCTTTTAGCTTGTTAATGTTCAATACTAACTAGTGATTCTATATAGTAGTAGTACACATTTCCATATTCTTTGAGATGCATTTTCTGAGAATGTACAACTACTATTGTACTGCAAAAAAAAAAAAACAGGCTATAAGAAATCAATACGTTTTGCTAATCATAAATCAGTTGTGCTGAAGTAATAGTGATTAAAATAGTTATGTATAAGTGTAAAATAGGCAGTTCTCAAACTGTCCTCAGTAACTGATAAATAAATGTTATGTAAAAATTATTCAAAAAATTTATTATAAAATATTATACTAGGTACTATAACATAATTATAAATAGGGGCCTCGGTGGCCTAGTGGGTAAGAGCGTATAAAAATACGCTGTAAACACCGAGGGAGTGTGGATTCGAATCCCACATACGTCGTAAGAGTTATTCCCCCTTACGACATTTACAGCCACGCCTGAAGAGGAAAGGCTGTGTAATTTCCTGTCCACATTTATGTGGCATGCATTAAAAAAAAAAAAAAATTATAAATAATTTAAAATGTTCAAGTTAATTTTAGCCCTTAGTTGAAATTTATGTTTATTTATGTTTCACAATAAGTCCACATCAATAATTGTATATGTAGCTTAGCTACCTACAAGTAAAATTTCTTGTACCTATAACTTATCGAAATTTTTCATATTGCAGATAATACGAATGTAAACAATGTTGTTAAAATGTTGTGACATACTTTTCATATCATAAATAAAAATACTTGAAATAATAATGTAAATATTTTATGAACATAAATGATTAATAAATGAAAAAATCAATAAAAGATAACAAGAAATGCATTTTGCAATTTCATATTCGATACCTAAAAAAAGAAAACTTAATATTATAAGAATTTTTAAAAATTATAAAATGCGATCGCTTGAAATGCTTACCTACCAGTTATATTTATGGAGATAATCATAAGAAACTAAAATAAAATTCTAGAATTTTTAAGCTAGATCATTTGTGTCTAGAAGGTGTTTGGTATAAAGAATATCAAATGCTTTAGTTTGAAATTAATTACATAAAATTTAAATTATTTACTTTGAGAAGAATTCATGGACCACATTATTCAGTTAATCGACTCACTATTCGTCGTATTGTAGACAAATTTGTAAGTGAATTTTCTTTACACGATACAAGGGTACCAGTACGACAAATAAATGCACGCACACAAGAGAATATTGATTTGGTAGCAGTAAGTGTTAGAGAAAATCCAAATTTATCGCTTCCACGTCGCTCTCAACAATTAAATCTTTCGAATTTTAAGAAAAGATTTGGGTTTACACCCTTACAAAATTCAACTGGTTCAAGAACTGAAGCCATTAGACCACCATAAACGTCGTTTATTTTCTGATTTTGTTCTTGAACAACTTGAAAATGATGAACATTTTTACGTAACAATTTTATTCAGTATGTAAATTTCTCTCAGTATTCACAAATGAGCACTGATTTTGATAAAACAATTTAACAATTTCTAAACGTTGTTGAAGCGTGCATCTTTCCAGGATTAAATGGCATAGCCTACTGAACACAAATGACATAAGAAATGTCAAAAAATAATACGCAGTGTTGCCATTATAACCATTTTATATTGTATCATTCCCCTTGCAAAATCCTTATAAAAGAAAATTTCTTATATTTAAATTAAAAATCAAAAATTGATGACATTTTCAAATTCCAATATATTTGGATAATTCAATACCTTGGTATGGTATTCTATCAGCAACTATATTATATCAAAAATTTATGATATAAAATGATATCATGGTACAATTATGACATTATTATTTTTCTTATGAATATTTGTTAAAATAAAAAACATTTTCCATCTGTCGAAATGTAAATAGCACTATCATAGTATGTGCTATTAGCACTATGCCACCATATAATATGTAGAGAGAGATAATATTATATTACATCTCTCTCAAGTTTTTTAATTTGTTTCATGCTACATTTAACATCATGCTACATTTATATAGCATATCTACAATATATTAGAAAAATATTTGCATTACTACAAAACAATTTTCTTTTCTCTTTTTGACTATCTGTTCTTTCTGTTACATTTACATTACAAGTTTCACAGTACACTGACTAGTGAGTGAATACCTACAAAGCTACACACTACGACAAGTCCACAAGCACAACTCACGCATAGGAACTGAAAATTGAAATACCAAAAAGAAAAACATATTCTTCAAAGTATAAAATAAAATCTCGTATACACAGTACAAAGTACAACACACATGTTACAAAATAGGTACATATATTATAAACTACAGTTTGAATGCAATCCATGTATTTGTTTTGTGAAAAACAATTTTTTTTAATCTTATAAATAACTGTTGTTATTGTGTTTTTTGTTTTTAATAAAACGAAAATAATACAATTTTTATGTTTTCATTAAATTTTCGTTTCAATTCCATTTAGTTTCGTTTCAACTGTTGTATGGATAACATGTGTTTTTGTAGTCATGATTATAATAGAAAAATTTATTACTTGTTTCTTTTTTTTTATTCGAAAAATATCTGCAACAAATTTACGTAAATATTGTTATGAAAAGGGTTGGTTTGGTTTGGTAGTTGATAAGGATAAAAAAAATGTGTTGTTATATACATATATACACACTCAACGTGATACGGTTTTTATGAATTTAAAAGAGAAAATAAAAAAAATAAAAATAACATGTACCTACAAGGTGAATCACGATTCGCGAGTAATGAAAAATGAGGGAAAATTTTGCAAATGAAAAATTGTACTTGAAAATATGATTTACCGCTACCTACATATGGTTTTAAAACTTTAGGCAGCTGCAAGTTTAGATTATAATTTTAAGATCACATTAACTTTAATTTTAAATAGTAAGTTGAGTTTTAAGTCTTGATATGATATGCATTGATATAAAAAATAGAAGTGGAGGTGTCATAAGGCAAAAGTGTGATCAAAATACAACGATTTTAAATTTTCAAGGAAATTTTTTTTATTTAAATTAGGAAATCTTTTGTTTTCAGTTTTTCTCTAAGATTAAAATCTTAGTTTACCCCTATATTATTTGGTAATCTTAATTTGATTTTTAATCAATCATTTTCGCACTAAACAAATTTAAGCATTTTTGAACACATTTGATTGATTGAGAAACTCTAGTAACATATCTGTAAAATAAATTTTTACATATGCATCACCCTGTATAAAATAATTCTAACTGATAAGATTATATGTTTACTTTATTATATTTACTTTTATAGTGGTGAAAAATGTGTTGTATTTATTTCTTTTCTGAAAGGTGGAGGTGTAAATGCTAATAAAAGAAAAAAAAAAATTTCAAAATTAGTTTTTCTTTAAAAAGTAATAAAAGTATTTTTTAGTTAAATAAATATGTCGTTTAGGAAATTTGAATTTAACGTTAATTTAATTTTTGTTTTCTTATTTAATTTAAATAAATTCTTTTTTTAAAAAAAAAAAGAAGTTTTTAATGAAATTGATTTTGTATATTTTAAAAGAAACAATTAAAATTGTATTACTATTAAAAAAATTATTTTTTGTATCTTCTGAAATTAGCTGTAATGAGTATTAATTACATTTTGTTTACATCAGCATTAAAATGTGTAGTTTAGAACAAAAAATCCTTAAAGAAAATGTAAACAATTTTTGAAAAGTAATAATGGAATTTTACTAATTTGTTTATTTATTTTAAATAGCTAAAGTAACAGGAATTTTTATAAAAACAGAATTTACCAAATATTTTCTGTGTTTGTTTTTCTATTTGTATTCTACTGTAGAATTTCACTTAATTTATTTGGATATTTAAGTTTTCATATCTGTAAACTTTCATTTCTTTGCTAATGATAGCAATTGG
Organism: Poecilobothrus nobilitatus; assembly: GCA_947095535.1. Lineage (NCBI taxonomy): Eukaryota > Metazoa > Arthropoda > Insecta > Diptera > Dolichopodidae > Poecilobothrus > Poecilobothrus nobilitatus. The sequence continues at coordinate 34,214,319 of OX352774.1, forward strand.
GAATCAATTTCTTTTGAGAACTTTTTGTCTCAGCAGAAGTATATTTAACAGGCTTCAACATATTGGCTAGCTAAATAAGACATGATGGTCATGATTGCAATCGATAATCACAACTATAAGATACATACATATAACTATATGCAATAAGATATAGGGATCATAAGATATTATATATGTACATATGTAATATTATTATCTTGAATTTTTATTTTTATTGACTTAGTAAAATCAAAGAATGGTACTGTGTATCTTTTTAGAATATTTTTTGTTATTATTTTTAAAACTATGTATTTGATGCGATTTAAGAATTGTTAGATCTTCAATTAACCCAACCGTTTCCATGGTTTTGCAACATTATCGTTGTTGTCATTTACGACAGAAACCAATGACAACTTCATTATATTCCGTTTCGCTTTGAGATTGCCCTATAGTTGTTGTATTTAGTTTTTAATCTTCTTTGGTAAGATTTTAAATGTTAATTAACCGTAGTAAAATGCATTGAGTGGGGCCTCGGTAGCCTAGTGGTTAAAAGCGTGTAACATACGCTGTAAACACCGAAGGAGTGTGGGTAATTCCCACACACGTCGTAAGAGTAATTTCCTCTTATGACATGTATAGCCGCACCCGAAATGGAAAGAGTAATTTCCTTGTTACATTTATGTGGCACTAAAAAGGGAAATGCACTCAAGAAAAAAAACAAAAAATGCATTAAGTGTGGTTAACACATACATTTCCATTTACATTTCCACCTATTTAAAAATTTAAATAATTTTGTCTTCTTAACTTGTCTTCTTAACTTCTTCTCATAAAATAAATGATGTAGCTTTAAATATAGGATAAGAATAGGATTGATACACCAATTTATAATTCATGAAACTTCAATTACAAAGTGGAAAGAGTAAATAAACATTTAAGTATCTTTTAATTTATCAAATATTAATGCATCTGTTTTTTACATTTAAAATTACAAACAAATTAAAGAAACAGAAAAAATATTTTTAGATTCTATAAAAATTACTAATTAATTATTCAACAGTTTCCTGAACTGCATACCAGCGTTGTAACTATTAAATTCGCCTGTTGAATATTTAGTTTTTAATTTAATTTATTATATAGTAATAATATGGATTATGAAAATGACATAAATTAGTTGGAGGATAAAAATTCAAGAATATTTTTTAGATGTCTTATGTGACAATTGTAAATGTGTACAGTATAATATAAAATTCTAAAATTTAAAGCTTATTTTCAAACTAAAGATAAAATTAAGCAAAAAATATGTGGATACTACGGTAAACTTAGCAACTTGTGGGAAGCAGAAAGGAATTACATCGTTCGAGAAAAGAAAAAAAATATTAATAAACGAATGATTAAAATTTGTTCCGCATCCAGCTAAAATCATATACATATTTTAAGTTTAGGAGGGACTTGAAAGATATTTCGCTCAAAATAAATCAAAATAACTATATTAAAAACAATGAAATATCCTATAAGAAAATTTAAAACCTCAAAAACAAATAAAAAAAAATGATTTTGTAATGATCGATAGATGTCAAAACAATATTGCATCAAACTTTTTAGCAATACTGATAATAAGATATTTATACCAATTCATAAAACTAAACATTAGATTAGGATTACATATTAAAAGATCTGAGGCAGTTACGATAAATTTGTGCAAGTGTTTAGAAATACTGAAGATACGATTTTTGATTAAATATAAGAAAGTAAAAATTTTTCTGAGGTAACTTATGCTAATTTTTAAGGACCTTCCTCTCTAAAAATTTGCAAGGTTCTGACTAAAAGCGTTTTGGAGACTAAAAGCGTTTTCTTCTTTCCTTTCTCCTATTCTTACGGCGAATGTGAGATTCGAACCCGCTCACTCACTCGATTTTTACAGGGTATTTTATACGTTCTTATCCACTAGGTCACTGTGGTCCACGAAGGAATTAAAATCATACGAAATGTAGTTTTTACATATTGATAAATTAATATACTAAATTACAAAAATTTTTTGAATTTTTATATTGATTTATAAGCTTAAAAAATTGTGCTGTCATTTGACGTTTTTTTAAATTGAAAAAATATTAAGCGGAAATTGAGATTTAAAAATAATAGGGCTTTCCAACTTTGAGGGACAAGAAATCATTAATTTCTTAATGAAATCTATACATGTTGAAAATTTACATCAATACATCAAACCATCAATTTTCAAACCAATATATAAGAGAAGGAATAAAGATATATAAGAGGAAGAAATAGAGCAAACTCAAAGACAAAAATTTATTTAAAAATATAAGCATCACAGCAAAGCGACTAGCGATTTGTGTTCTTCAAATAAATTATAATTTCATAAATTTAATATGCAATAACTACGACTACATAGTTAGTACATATCAACTATAACTACACGATTAAAAATGAATTCATAACAAAATCATTGTTATAATGAGGTCAAGGTTTATAAGAATCAGTAATGGAAATGAAAATGAAAACTATAAAATATTTTTTTTACATGTAAATGAGTGAAAATAAAGTTTTAAAAAAAAAACCTGTATGAAACAATTAAGTTAATCATCAATGCAAAAAAAATTATTTAAACATGCAAACACTTTTTATTTTCTGCAGATATTTAAAGTATATATTATAAATAAATGGCATAATACAATTTAGAACAACATTTTCATAATGAAAGATTTTTTTAAATGATTTTTGAAATAAAGACTTTTTAAATATTCAGATTTATTCCATGATAAAATATTGAAAGCTTCATTACAAATTACAAGAAAATTAACTTTAAACTCTTTCAATCATTCAAAACTTTGATCAGGATTGACATTGACATCAATCAAAGAAAAAACTGGACTTTTTTCTGTTTTTTAAATTGTAGATGGCTCTTCACTGACCTATCTCAAAATTAGTTGTAGATGGCTCCTCACTGACCTTAACAAGATTAGACCTTAACAATTACATAACTATGTATACATATCTACTATTAATGTAATGTAATGTAATAACTTATGAGCTTTATTTCAAATATTATGCATTTAATTATTAAATCTATTTAAAATCGATAAATTTTAAGAATTAAATATATTGATTCAACATGTGATTCATTATCTGATTCAATCATTATATAACATACATAATAATAAAATTAGTCTTTTTGAAATAAATATTCAAATATTGTCTGGTTCTTTATATTATCTAAAAATAAAATCTTTTGCCATCTTCAATTTCCGTAAATATTAACCTCATTGTTCACAATTGATTATAAATTGACATATAAATTGATTCAATCAAAGAATCAATCAATCAGTCAATACAAAACAACAACAACAATTTTTAAGTTATGTAATTTCAATTTTTTATTATAACAGGATACATAATTTAGGTAATGGGTAAAATATTTTAGAAAATCCAAAATAAATATTATTTAAACCCGCATATTATTAAAAATGAACATATTGAACTATTTTGATCTTTCAATGGATATATTTTTTGTCTTTATTTTAAATGCATATTCTAGGTTTCTAACTTTTATTCCTTCAAAAATCAAAACTTAAGAATTCCCAGAGTTTTTCACTTTTGATTCACTTTTTCTTTTTCATTTTTTTTTTTAACCTAACCTTAACCTTATGACATGATTTAAATACGAATACAAATAAATACGCAACAGAATAATTGAGTCATTTTTATGTGGCTTCATTCAAAAAGTATTTTAAAATATTATTCATTTTGAATATTTGAAAAGAAAAACGATTATTTCCGGTAATATAATGAATTTATTATGTAATTAAATTGAAATATCATTAAGTAGTTCGTATAGGTTAAATAACATTTAAAACCCTTTTACTCAATGATTTACCAACCAATTTTAATTTTTTTTAAAATGATAAATATTTATTAGTACAGCTATTTTACAATATCAATATTTTTCGAAAATTTTCTGATTTTGATTAATAATTTTCCATTTTTATAAAAAACCCATGTAAAGAATATACATACATATGTATCATATATAGTATGTATAATCTATACCTATAATATACATATTCACATAAGACGCTCTTTTATTCCAGTAAATTTTCGGTTTTTGTTTTTCGATTAAAAATTTTAATGCAGAGGTTGGCTGTATAGTAGGAATTTCACAATATAACTGAATATAAACATACAAAGTACAGTTTAGTATTTAGTACAGTGGTAGTGTGGTGCTTTTTGATTTTGCAAGTTCGATTCAGTTCTGTTTTTTTTATATTTTAAACGAAATAAATTCTTACATATCATAATATTTAATCTGTAAATGATAGACATTTAAAATTATTTTACTCAATGATTTACTATCTTCTCAGGCATCTTATAAAATGTATCTTATAATTTATTATATAGTAGGTATATATATTGAGTTTCCAATACCCAATAAATCAAGGTATTCTTCTAAAAGATAATAATAACCGTGTTTATACAAAAAATATCATTTGCAAAGAAAAGGCATTAATTATTGAAAATTGTATTTACTGTATATACTGTATGTATAGTTTCTTTATGATAAAATAAAAAAAAATTGCTTATTTCGTTTTTAATTCAAAATGAGGAATTAAAATCAAATATAAATAAAGCCCTTTTGAGGGCTACCAAATACTTATAGTAAATTTAAAAAATTAGAGTTAGAATAAATTTAAAAAATTATAAATATTGGCTTCGGAAAATTGTGTTTAACCACAGTTATTTATCAAACAATCTCAAAGTTCGAGTTCAGCGTATAAATAAAAAAAAAATAATAATAATACAAAAATCCTTTTCAGAAAACATATCTGTACATTTGATAGAGTAAATTTTAAAAATCCCGTTATTGATTGCGTGAATTGCAATTGCTTATTAAAACACCTCGAATTATGAGGGGCGGACGAATACTAGTATAAATTAATACGTAAATTAATATATTAGATTATAGCTTGACGAAGAGGAAACGTTACGCACTGCATTTAAGCTACTTTTAAGATTTAGAATTTTTAAGATTAATAAATAATAAAGAATAAGTACCAAATAATCTTAAAAAAATAATAGGATTGTCACCAGGCTAAATCCTTCACACTCACATTTCTACTCACTATTTACCAGAGAAAGAGCGAATGTTCTGAATAAGCAGGTTTTCAGAAAATTATATTCCGTACATATATGAAAATTGAGTAAACAAAAATTACAAAACTTTCTTTCGAAAACTTTTAACGATTTCTATTATTTCTAAAACGATTTTCACAATTGTTTGGGGTAATTTTTTTTCATATTCAACAAAATTAAATATTTTTCTCTATGGCGCCAGTTATAGCTGAAGTGCTTCCCGAAAAAACGTTTCATTGAAAACTTATACTTTTTTCCGTATAGGCGATTATCTGTCAAATGGCAAATGATAATAATGAAGGCAAAATAATAATAAATGTAAATTAAATTTAAATTGTTATTAGCGTTATTTCGATGTTGGCAAAATAAAGTTTTATTAGTTTAATTTATTTAATTATTATTGGTAGAAAATGGTACTAATAAAGAATAAAAAAAGATTTTTTTATTTAATAACGAGGAAGAGTGCAGTAGAGTAGACTGTGTCAACTCTGGGATACCCGTATGAACGTAATATATCCTGTTTCTATAAAACTTGATCATCTTTTAAAAACATTCAGATGTTTTAGTACCGAACTACAGAGATATATTTATGTAAATTGTGGAGTTAAAAATATATCAAGAATTGCATCAGAATATTTTTCAATCACAAACTGAAATGGGTAGAAATGAAATATATGTCATTGGAACAATTTTGTTTCATTAGTAAAATTACTGATCAATTGTTCAGGAAAATAATTACCAATCCGGAAAATGATAAAATTGATTTTTTTTAAAAATATCTAACTTAAAATTTAAAAATTCGTAGCAGAATTTATTCTTTAGAAATTATTTAATCATCACTTTTGTTAAAATTTTATATGTATTTGATGCAAAAAAATTGAAAATAAACATTTTCCGGAAGCATTTCAATGATAGCTATAACTGGCGCCTAAAATAAGTATTTTACCTAAAAAAATGAGTTTTTTGTGAAATATATGATATTTCTGAATAACTTAGCGAAATTTCGGGATCTCCACCTTAGTTTTTTCACCTGCAATAAGAGTTTGAAATTATAAAATCTTTACATCATCTTTTCTGGCATTTCTAATCGTTTTACAACGATTCTAACAATATTTTGGGATAATTTTTTGCATATTCAAAAAAATTAAATATTTATCTCAAAAATAGCTGTTTTAACCAAAAAACGAGGAAGAGTGCAGTAGAGTAGACTGTGTCAACTCTGGGATACCCGTATGAACGTAATATATCCTGTTTCTATAAAACTTGATTATCTTTTAAAAACATTCAGATGTTTTAGTACCGAACTACAGAGATATATTTATGTAAATTGTGAAGTTGTATGACAGCTACCCGAATCTATTACGCCTAGCTTCATTAAGTTCCAAGAAATGCAAGAAGCCTGAACCGGCTGCTTTAGACCAATCAAATTTTACAAAAGTTTTTGGCATGCAACTCGACACTTTTTCACTACATTTCAGATAGCTAGCTTCAATAGACACTGAGTTATTTTCATTTACAAAGAGAAGTTGTATGGCAACTATCCGAACCTGTCATATCATCACAACCAAATCTTACAGAAGTTGTTGCCATAAAACTGGATCATCATTTGCAAAATTTCAGATACCTAGATTGAATAGACACTGGGTTATTTCCATTTAAAGGAAGAAGTTGTATGGCAGCTACTCAAACCCGGCGGCCGAAAATGCTGGAGTTAAATAGCAAAACTAACAACTTTGTAAAAGTGACGTAAAAAAAATTTCAGCCCATTAGCTCCTTAATTTTTTGAGTTATCGTGCGGACGGACACTGAGTTATTTTCATTTAAAAAAAGAAGTTGTATGGCAGCTACCCGAACCCGTTGCACAAAAAAAACCAAATTTTACAGAATTTGTTGCTATAAAACTTGATCATCATTCGCAAAATTTCAGATACCTAGATTGAATAGACACTGGGTTATTTCCCTTTAAAGAAAGAAGTTGTATGGCAGCTACTCGAACCCGCCGGCCGAAAATGCTGGAGTTAAATAGCAAAACTAACAATTTTGCAAAAGTGACATAAAAAAAATTTCAGCTTCCTAGCTCCTTTATTTTTTGAGTTATCGTGCGGACGGATACTGAGTTATTTTCATTTAAAAAGAGAAGTTGTATGGCAGCTACCCGAAACCGTCGCACCACAACAACCAAATTTTGCAGAAGTTGTTGCCATAAAACTTGATCATCATTCGCAAAATTTCAGATACCTAGATTGAATAGACACTGGGTTATTTCCATTTAAAGAAAGAAGTTGTATGGCAGCTACTCGAACCCGCCGGCCGAAAATGCTGGAGTTAAATAGCAAAACTAACAATTTTGCAAAAGTGACAAAAAAAAAATTGCAGCCTCCCAGCTCCTTTATTTTTTGAGTTATCGTGCGGACGGACACTGAGTTATTTTCATTTAAAAAGAGAAGTTGTGTAGCAGCTACCCGAACCTGTTGCACCAGCACAACCAAATTTTGCAAAAGTTGTTGCCATAAAACTTGATCATAATTTGCAAGATTTCAGACGCTTAGCTTCATTAAGTTCCAAGAGGTGCAAGAAGCTTGAACCGGCTGCTCTAGACCAACAAATTTTATAAAAGTTGTTGGCATGTAACTCGACACCTCTGTACTAAATTTCAGATTCCTAGCTTCAATAGACACCGAGTTATTCTCATTTAAACGGATAAGTTGTATGGCAGCTACCCGAACCCGCCGCACCACCACAACCAAATTTTACAGAAGTTGTTGCCATAAAACTTGATCATCATTTGCAAAATTTCAGAAACCTAGCTTGAATAGATTCTGAGTTATTTCTATATAAAGATAGAAGTTGTATGGCAGCTACTCGAACGCGCCGACCGAAAATGTTGGATTTAAATAGCAAAACTAACAATTTTGCAAAAGTGACGTAAAAAAAATTTCAGCCCCCTAGCTCCTTTATTTTTTGAGTTATCGTGCGGACGGACGGACGGACGGACGTACATGGCTTAATCAATCTAGGTATCTAGGTTTATTCAATCTAGGTATCTGAAATTTTGCGAATGATGATCAAGTTTTATGGCACCAACTTCTGCAAAATTTGGTTGTGGCGGTGCGACGGGTTCGGGTAGCTGCCATACAACTTCTCTTTTTAAATGAAAATAACTCAGTGTCCGTCCGCACGATAACTCAAAAAATAAAGGAGCTAGGAGGCTGACATTTTTTTTACGTCACTTTTGCAAAATTGTTAGTTTTGCTATTTAACTCCAGCATTTTTGGCCCCCGGGTTCAAGTAGCTGCCATACAACTTCTTTCTTTAAATGGAAATAACCCAGTGTCTATTCAATCTAGGCATCTGAAATTTTGCGAATGATGATCAAGTTTTATGGCAACAAATTCTGTAAAATTTGCTTGTGGTGGTGCGACAGGTTCGGATAGTTGCCATACAACTTCTCTTTTTAAATGAAAATAACTCAGTGTCTATTGAATCTAGCAATCTGAAATTTAGTGAAAAAGTGTCGAGTTGCATGCCAAAAACTTTTGTAAAATTTGATTGGTCTAAAGCAGCCGGTTCAGACTTTTTGCATTTCTTGGAATTTAATGAAGCTAGGCGCAATAGATTCGGGTAGCTGTCATACAACTCCACAATTTACATAAATGTATCTCTGTAGTTCGGTATTAAAATATCTGAATGTTTTTAAAAGATGATCAAGTTTGATAGAAACAGGATATATTACGTTCATACGGGTATCCCAGAGTTGACACAGTCTACTCTACTGCACTCTTCCTCGTTTCTATATAAAGATAGAAGTTGTATGGCAGCTACTCGAACCCGCCGACCGAAAATGTTGAATTTAAATAGCAAAACTACAATTTTGCAAAAGTGACGTAAAAAAAATTTCAGCCTTTTAGCTGCTTTATTTTTTGAGTTATCGTGCGGACGGACGGACGGACGTACATGGCTTAATCGACTCAGAATTCTATTCTGAGCCGATCCATACCTTTGACACTATATCTAGTTCGACACCTTTAAGGTGTCACAAACGTAATGGCAAATTTATTATGCCCTTGAACATAGTTCATACGGGTATAATGAGTTTTTGTGAAATATATGATATTTCGATAAAACTAAGAAAGCTAGAATCTTGAAATTTACACAAAATATTTTGGGAGTAATTTGTAGGTTCCCTATTTTTTTTGGTTGAGTTTGGACCAAGTATTAGGGTAGCTCTCGAACACCTAACTTTTAGATCCCCACATTTTTTTTGCAATAGAGCTATGAAATTTTAACAGCTGATAGATCTCACAAAAATATTAATTTGGGGAGCTACAGCTCCCCAAAGGTTCAAAAAAGCTCTATATTTAAATTGTTATAGCACAAGTTGTATAAGGTATATCTTCATTTTGAAAACGCCAAACGATTACTACTTTTATTAGCTTTAAAAGTATATATACAATAAATATATTTTTGTGGCATACGGTTTCTTAATTTACCGTTATGCGAAACTCAAATTTTGCAAAATCCTTTAACTCTTCTATCTTCTAAACGATTTAAGTAGGAAACTTAAAATTTTGACAGAAGTTAGAACTTTGAAAATAAGTATGAGTCATTTCAGAAATTTGTTTTGTATCACCCCTCGTTTAGGAGCTGTAAGGGGTCAAAAACTGAAAATTTCCTATTTTTAAACACCTGTAACTTGAACACCTGTTAACATTTTTTTGAAGTAATACACAAAAATTAAAGCTTCAACATTATACTCTTATTTCTGTTAACAACTTTCTTTAATAATATAGGGTTACTTTATAATTGACGAAAGAGTTACTTGATTTTTTCAAATTTTCTAACAAATTTCTTTAACAAATTTTTTGCATTTGTTTTACTCGATAATTTGAAATTGTTGAGGATATAATGCGTAGTACAAAAAAATGTAAATAAATAAACAACATAACGGTTGCTTGAAAAATTTTTATTTATATGATATTGATATATATACATACTTATATAATATCATGTTTATTTACAATATATCGTATATGTCACTAGTGAATGAATGATAAGAGTATAGATGTATATTATATAGCGCCGTATTTATATACATATATGTATTTTATTGTACTTATAAGAAATTATTCTGTCAATGGAATATTTAAATATAATATAATATAATATTTAAAATTATATTTACTGTTTTGTACTTAGTAAATTTAATATACATTTACCGCTTAGTATTAAATGGTACTATAGAATATTTGAAAAAGTTTTGGATTGATAATCGTTATGTTGAAGGTTAGCATCTGCTTTTGAAGAATGTACATATAAACATATAGTTTGAATATATGTACAACCCATAGTTCTAGAAATTATAAAATTCACCCAAATTATTTTAAAATACTAAAATATTTAAAAAATAATATTGTAAGCAGAGTGACAGGCTGTGAACATACTAACGGTTCGTACGGGTATCTAAAAGTTGACAAAGGCAACTGTATTCTTCCTCGTTTCAGCTGAATTTAGTTTGAAATAATGAGATCTTTAAATCGTGTTTTCTGGCATTTCTAATCGTTTTACAACGATTCTAACAATATTTTAGGATCATTTTTTTCATATTCAAAAAAATTAAATATTTATCTCAAAAATAGGTATTTTGACCAAAAAAATGATTTTTTGAGAAATATATGATATTTCTGAATAACATAGCGAAATTTCGGGATCTCCACCTTAGTTTTTCACTGCAATAAGAGTTTGAAATTATGAAATCTTTAAATCGTGTTTTCTGGCATTTCTAATCGTTTTACAACGATTCTAACAATATTTAGGGTTCATTTTTTTCATAGTCAAAAAAATTAAATATTTATCTCAAAAATAGGTATTTTGACCAAAAAAATGATTTTTTGAGAAATATATGATATATCTAAATAACTTAGCGAAATTTTGGGATCTCCACCTTAGTTTCTTCACTGCAATAAGAGTTTGAAATTATGCAATCTTTAAATCGTGTTTTCTGGCATTTCTAATCGTTTTACAACGATTCTAACAATATTTTGGGATCATTTTTTTCATATTCAAAAAAATTAAATATTTATCTCAAAAATAGGTATTTTGACCAAAAAAATGATTTTTTGTGAAATATATGATATATCTAAATAACTTAGCGAAATTTTGGGATCTCCACCTTAGTTTCTTCACTGCAATAAGAGTTTGAAATTATGCAATCTTTAAATCGTGTTTTCTGGCATTTCTAATCGTTTTACAACGATTCTAACAATATTTTGGGATCATTTTTTTCATATTCAAAAAAATTAAATATTTATCTGAAAAATAGGTATTTTGACCAAAAAAATGATTTTTTGAGAAATATATGATATTACTGAATAACTTAGCGAAATTTCGGAATCTCCACCTTAGTTTTTGAGCGGAATTTAAAGTTTGAAATTATGAAATTTTTAAATCGTGTTTTCTGGCATTTTTAATCGCTTTTCAACGATTCTAACAATATTTTGGGATCATTTTTTTCATATTCAAAAAAATTAAATATTTATCTCAAAAATAGGTATTTTGACCAAAAAAATGATTTTTTGAGAAATATATGATATATCTAAATAACTTAGCGAAATTTTGGGATCTCCACCTTAGTTTCTTCACTGCAATAAGAGTTTGAAATTATGCAATCTTTAAATCGTGTTTTCTGGCATTTCTAATCGTTTTACAACGATTCTAACAATATTTTGGGATCATTTTTTTCATATTCAAAAAAATTAAATATTTATCTCAAAAATAGGTATTTTGACCAAAAAAATGATTTTTTGTGAAATATATGATATTTCTGCATAACTTAGCGAAATTTCGGGATATCCACCCTAGTTTTTTCACTGCAATAAGAATTTGAAATTATGATATCTTTAAATCGTGTTTCTGGCATTTCTAATCGTTTTGCAACGATTCTAACAATATTTTGGGATCATTTTTTCATATTTAAAAAAATTAAATATTTATCTCAAAAATAGGTCTTTTGACCAAAAAAATGATTTTTTGAGAAATATATTATATATCTAAATAACTTAGCGAAATTTTGGGATCTCCACCTTAGTTTCTTCACTGCAATAAGAATTTGAAATTATGAAATTTTTAAATCGTGTTTTCTGGCATTTCTAATCGTTTTACAACGATTCTAACAATATTTTGGAATCATTTTTTTCATATTCAAAAAAATTAAATATTTATCTCAAAAATAGGTATTTTGACCAAAAAAATGATTTTTTGAGATATATATGATATTTCTAAATAACATAGCGAAATTTCGGGATCTCCACCTTAGTTTTTTCACTGCAATAAGAATTTGGAATTATGAAATCTTTAAATCGTGTTTTCTGGCATTTCTAATCGTTTTACAACGATTTTAACAATATTTTGGGATCATTTTTTTCATATTCAAAAAAATTAAATATTTATCTCAAAAATAAGTATTTTGAACAAAAAAATGATTTTTTGAGAAATATATGATATTTCTGAATAACATAGCGAAATTTCGGGATCTCCACCTTAGTTTTTTCACTGCAATAAGAATTTGAAATTATGAAATTTTTAAATCGTGTTTTCTGGCATTTCTAATCGTTTTACAACGATTCTAACAATATTTTGGGATCATTTTTTTCATATTCAAAAAAATTAAATATTTATCTCAAAAATAGGTCTTTTGACCAAAAAAATGATTTTTTGAGAAATATATTATATATCTAAATAACTTAGCGAAATTTTGGGATCTCCACCTTAGTTTCTTCACTGCAATAAGAATTTGAAATTATGAAATTTTTAAATCGTGTTTTCTGGCATTTCTAATCGTTTTACAACGATTCTAACAATATTTTGGAATCATTTTTTTCATATTCAAAAAAATTAAATATTTATCTCAAAAATAGGTATTTTGACCAAAAAAATGATTTTTTGAGATATATATGATATTTCTAAATAACATAGCGAAATTTCGGGATCTCCACCTTAGTTTTTTCACTGCAATAAGAATTTGGAATTATGAAATCTTTAAATCGTGTTTTCTGGCATTTCTAATCGTTTTACAACGATTTTAACAATATTTTGGGATCATTTTTTTCATATTCAAAAAAATTAAATATTTATCTCAAAAATAAGTATTTTGAACAAAAAAATGATTTTTTGAGAAATATATGATATTTCTGAATAACATAGCGAAATTTCGGGATCTCCACCTTAGTTTTTTCACTGCAATAAGAATTTGAAATTATGAAATTTTTAAATCGTGTTTTCTGGCATTTCTAATCGTTTTACAACGATTCTAACAATATTTTGGGATCATTTTTTTCATATTCAAAAAAATTAAATATTTATCTCAAAAATAAGTATTTTGAACAAAAAAATGATTTTTTGAGAAATATGATATATTATGATATTTCTGAATAACATAGCGAAATTTCGGGATCTCCACCTTAGTTTTCTCAGCTGAATTTAGTTTGAAATTATGAAATCGTGTTTTCTGGCATTTCTAATCGTTTTACAACGATTCTAACAATATTTTGGGATCATTTTTTTCATATTCAAAAAAATTAAATATTTATCTCAAAAATAGGTCTTTTGACCAAAAAAATGATTTTTTGAGAAATATATTATATATCTAAATAACTTAGCGAAATTTTGGGATCTCCACCTTAGTTTCTTCACTGCAATAAGAATTTGAAATTATGAAATTTTTAAATCGTGTTTTCTGGCATTTCTAATCGTTTTACAACGATTCTAACAATATTTTGGAATCATTTTTTTCATATTCAAAAAAATTAAATATTTATCTCAAAAATAGGTATTTTGACCAAAAAAATGATTTTTTGAGATATATATGATATTTCTAAATAACATAGCGAAATTTCGGGATCTCCACCTTAGTTTTTTCACTGCAATAAGAATTTGGAATTATGAAATCTTTAAATCGTGTTTTCTGGCATTTCTAATCGTTTTACAACGATTTTAACAATATTTTGGGATCATTTTTTTCATATTCAAAAAAATTAAATATTTATCTCAAAAATAAGTATTTTGAACAAAAAAATGATTTTTTGAGAAATATATGATATTTCTGAATAACATAGCGAAATTTCGGGATCTCCACCTTAGTTTTTTCACTGCAATAAGAATTTGAAATTATGAAATTTTTAAATCGTGTTTTCTGGCATTTCTAATCGTTTTACAACGATTCTAACAATATTTTGGGATCATTTTTTTCATATTCAAAAAAATTAAATATTTATCTCAAAAATAAGTATTTTGAACAAAAAAATGATTTTTTGAGAAATATGATATATTATGATATTTCTGAATAACATAGCGAAATTTCGGGATCTCCACCTTAGTTTTTTCACTCCAAAAAGAATTTGAAATTATGAAATCTTTAAATCGTGTTTTCTGGCATTTCTAATCGTTTTACAACGATTTTAACAATATTTTGGGATCATTTTTTTCATATTCAAAAAAATTAATTATTTATCTCAAAAATAGGTATTTTGACCAAAAAAATGATTTTTTGAATATAACATAGAGTAATTTCGGGATCTCCACCTTAGTTTTTTCACTGCAATAAGAATTTGAAATTATGAAATCTTTAAATCGTTTTTTCTGGCATTTCTAATCGTTTTACAACGATTCTAACAATATTTTGGGATCATTTTTTTCATATTCAAAAAAATTAAATATTTATCTCAAAAATGGGTATTTTGACCAAAAAAATGATTTTTTGAGAAATATATTATATATCTAAATAACTTAGCGAAATTTTGGGATCTCCACCTTAGTTTCTTCACTGCAATAAGAATTTGAAATTATGAAATTTTTAAATCGTGTTTTCTGGCATTTCTAATCGTTTTACAACGATTCTAACAATATTTTGGAATCATTTTTTTCATATTCAAAAAAATTAAATATTTATCTCAAAAATAGGTATTTTGACCAAAAAAATGATTTTTTGAGATATATATGATATTTCTAAATAACATAGCGAAATTTCGGGATCTCCACCTTAGTTTTTTCACTGCAATAAGAATTTGGAATTATGAAATCTTTAAATCGTGTTTTCTGGCATTTCTAATCGTTTTACAACGATTTTAACAATATTTTGGGATCATTTTTTTCATATTCAAAAAAATTAAATATTTATCTCAAAAATAAGTATTTTGAACAAAAAAATGATTTTTTGAGAAATATATGATATTTCTGAATAACATAGCGAAATTTCGGGATCTCCACCTTAGTTTTTTCACTGCAATAAGAATTTGAAATTATGAAATTTTTAAATCGTGTTTTCTGGCATTTCTAATCGTTTTACAACGATTCTAACAATATTTTGGGATCATTTTTTTCATATTCAAAAAAATTAAATATTTATCTCAAAAATAAGTATTTTGAACAAAAAAATGATTTTTTGAGAAATATGATATATTATGATATTTCTGAATAACATAGCGAAATTTCGGGATCTCCACCTTAGTTTTCTCAGCTGAATTTAGTTTGAAATTATGAAATCGTGTTTTCTGGCATTTCTAATCGTTTTACAACGATTCTAACAATATTTTGGGATCATTTTTTTCATATTCAAAAAAATTAAATATTTATCTCAAAAATAGGTCTTTTGACCAAAAAAATGATTTTTTGAGAAATATATTATATATCTAAATAACTTAGCGAAATTTTGGGATCTCCACCTTAGTTTCTTCACTGCAATAAGAATTTGAAATTATGAAATTTTTAAATCGTGTTTTCTGGCATTTCTAATCGTTTTACAACGATTCTAACAATATTTTGGAATCATTTTTTTCATATTCAAAAAAATTAAATATTTATCTCAAAAATAGGTATTTTGACCAAAAAAATGATTTTTTGAGATATATATGATATTTCTAAATAACATAGCGAAATTTCGGGATCTCCACCTTAGTTTTTTCACTGCAATAAGAATTTGGAATTATGAAATCTTTAAATCGTGTTTTCTGGCATTTCTAATCGTTTTACAACGATTTTAACAATATTTTGGGATCATTTTTTTCATATTCAAAAAAATTAAATATTTATCTCAAAAATAAGTATTTTGAACAAAAAAATGATTTTTTGAGAAATATATGATATTTCTGAATAACATAGCGAAATTTCGGGATCTCCACCTTAGTTTTTTCACTGCAATAAGAATTTGAAATTATGAAATTTTTAAATCGTGTTTTCTGGCATTTCTAATCGTTTTACAACGATTCTAACAATATTTTGGGATCATTTTTTTCATATTCAAAAAAATTAAATATTTATCTCAAAAATAAGTATTTTGAACAAAAAAATGATTTTTTGAGAAATATGATATATTATGATATTTCTGAATAACATAGCGAAATTTCGGGATCTCCACCTTAGTTTTTTCACTCCAAAAAGAATTTGAAATTATGAAATCTTTAAATCGTGTTTTCTGGCATTTCTAATCGTTTTACAACGATTTTAACAATATTTTGGGATCATTTTTTTCATATTCAAAAAAATTAATTATTTATCTCAAAAATAGGTATTTTGACCAAAAAAATGATTTTTTGAATATAACATAGAGTAATTTCGGGATCTCCACCTTAGTTTTTTCACTGCAATAAGAATTTGAAATTATGAAATCTTTAAATCGTTTTTTCTGGCATTTCTAATCGTTTTACAACGATTCTAACAATATTTTGGGATCATTTTTTTCATATTCAAAAAAATTAAATATTTATCTCAAAAATGGGTATTTTGACCAAAAAAATGATTTTTTGAGGAATATATGATATTTCTGAATAACATATCGAAATTTCGGGATCTCCACCTTAGTTTTTTCACTGCAATAAGAATTTGAAATTATGAAATCTTTAAATCGTGTTTTCTGGCATTCCTAATCGTTTTACAACGAATCTAACAATATTTTGGGGTCAATTTTTCATATTCAAAAAAATTAAATATTTATCTCAAAAATAGGTATTTTGACCAAAAAAATGATTTTTTGTGAAATATATGCATTTTTGAATATAACATAGCGAAATTTCGCGATCTCCACCTTAGTTTTTTCACTGCAATAAGAATTTGAAATTATGAAATCTTTAAATCGTTTTACAACGATTCTAACAATATTTTGGGATCATTTTTTTCATATTCAAAAAAATTAAATATTTATCTCAAAAATAGGTATTTTGGCCAAAAAAATGATTTTTTGTGAAATATATAATATTTTTGAATATAACATAGCGTAATTTCGGGATCTCCACCTTAGTTTTTTCACTGCAATAAGAATTTGAAATTATGAAATCTTTAAATCGTTTTTTCTGGCATTTCTAATCGTTTTACAACGATTCTAACAATATTTTGGGATCATTTTTTTCATATTCAAAAAAATTAAATATTTATCTCAAAAATGGGTATTTTGACCAAAAAAATGATTTTTTGAGGAATATATGATATTTCTGAATAACATATCGAAATTTCGGGATCTCCACCTTAGTTTTTTCACTGCAATAAGAATTTGAAATTATGCAATCTTTAAATCGTGTTTTCTGGCATTCCTAATCGTTTTACAACGAATCTAACAATAATTTGGGGTCAATTTTTCATATTCAAAAAAATTAAATATTTATCTCAAAAATAGGTATTTTGGCCAAAAAAATGATTTTTTGTGAAATATATAATATTTTTGAATATAACATAGCGTAATTTCGGGATCTCCACCTTAGTTTTTTCACTGCAATAAGAGTTTGAAATTATGAAATCTTTAAATCGTTTTTTCTTGCATTTGTAATCGTTTTACAACGATTCTAACAATATTTTGGGATCATTTTTTTCATATTCAAAAAAAATTAAATATTTATCTCAAAAATAGGTATTTTGACCAAAAAAATCATTTTTTGTGAAATATATAATATTTTTGAATATAACATAGCGTAATTTCGGAATCTCCACCTTAGTTTTTTCACTGCAATAAGAGTTTGAAATTATGAAATCTTTAAATCGTTTTTTCTGGCATTTCTAAGCGTTTTACAACGATTCTAACAATATTTTGGGATCATTTTTTTCATATTCAAAAAAAATTAAATATTTATCTCAAAAATAGGTATTTTGGCCAAAAAAATGATTTTTTGTGAAATATATAATATTTTTGAATATAACATAGCGTAATTTCGGGATCTCCACCTTAGTTTTTTCACTGCAATAAGAGTTTGAAATTATGAAATCTTTAAATCGTTTTACAACGATTCTAACAATATTTTGGGATCATTTTTTTCATATTCAAAAAAATTAAATATTTATCTCAAAAATAGGTATTTTGGCCAAAAAAATGATTTTTTGTGAAATATATAATATTTTTGAATATAACATAGCGTAATTTCGGGATCTCCACCTTAGTTTTTTCACTGCAATAAGAGTTTGAAATTATGAAATCTTTAAATCGTTTTTTCTTGCATTTGTAATCGTTTTACAACGATTCTAACAATATTTTGGGATCATTTTTTTCATATTCAAAAAAAATTAAATAATTATCTCAAAAATAGGTATTTTGACCAAAAAAATCATTTTTTGTGAAATATATAATATTTTTGAATATAACATAGCGTAATTTCGGAATCTCCACCTTAGTTTTTTCACTGCAATAAGAGTTTGAAATTATGAAATCTTTAAATCGTTTTTTCTGGCATTTCTAATCGTTTTACAACGATTCTAACAATATTTTGGGATCATTTTTTTCATATTCAAAAAAATTAAATATTTATCTCAAAAATAGGTATTTTGACCAAAAAAATGATTTTTTGTGAAATATATAATATTTTTGAATATAACAGCGTTTATAACAAAAATAGGTATTTTGGCCAAAAAAAATGATTTTTTGTGAAATATATAATATTTTTAAATATAACATAGCGAAATTTCGGGATCTCCACTTTAATTTTTTTACTGCAATAAGAATTTGAAATTATGAATTCTTTAAATCGTGTTTTCTGGCATTTCTAATCGTTTTACAACGATTCTAACAATATTTTGGGATCATTTTTTTCATATTCAAAAAAATTAAATATTTATCTCAAAAATAGGTATTTTGACCAAAAAAATGATTTTTTGAGAAATATATGATATTTCTGAATAACATAGCGAAATTTCGGGATCTCCACCTTAATTTTTTTACTGCAATAAGAATTTGAAATTATGAATTCTTTAAATCGTGTTTTCTAGCATTTCTAATCGTTTTACAACGATTCTAACAATATTTTGGGATCATTTTTTTCATATTCAAAAAAATTAAATATTTATCTCAAAAATAGGTATTTTGACCAAAAAAATGATTTTTTGTGAAATATATGGATTTTTGAATATAACATAGCGAAATTTCGCGATCTCCACCTTAGTTTTTTCACTGCAATAAGAATTTGAAACTATGAAATCTTTAAATCGTTTTTTCTGGCATTTCTAATCGTTTTACAACGATTCTAACAATATTTTGGGATCATTTTTTTCATATTCAAAAAAATTAAATATTTATCTCAAAAATAGGTATTTTGGCCAAAAAAATGATTTTTTGTGAAATATATAATATTTTTGAATATAACATAGCGTAATTTCGGGATCTACACCTTAATTTTTTTACTGCAATAAGAATTTGAAAATATGAATTCTTTAAATCGTGTTTTCTGGCATTTCTAATCGTTTTACAACGATTCTAACAATATTTCGGGATCATTTTTTTCATATTCACAAAAATTAAATATTTATCTCAAAAATAGGTATTTTGACCAAAAAAATGATTTTTTGTGAAGTATATAATATTTTTGAATATAACATAGCGAAATTTCGGGATCTCCACCTTAATTTTTTTACTGCAATAAGAATTTGAAATTATGAATTCTTTAAATCGTGTTTTCTAGCATTTCTAGAAAATAACATAGCGTAATTTCGGGATCTCCACCTTAGTTTTTTCACTGCAATAAGAGTTTGAAAATATGAATTCTTTAAACCGTGTTTTCTGGCATTTCTAATCGTTTTACAACGATTCTAACAATATTTTGGGATCATTTTTTTCATATTCAAAAACATTAAATATTTATCTCAAAAATAGGTATTTTGACCAAAAAATGATTTTTTGTGAAATATATGTATTTTTGAATATAACATAGCGAAATTTCACGATCTCCACCTTAGTTTTGGCATCATTTTTTTCATTTTCAAAAAAATTAAATATTTTTCTCAAAAATAGGTATTTTGACCAAAAAAATGATTTTATGTGAAATATATGATATTTCTGAATAACTTAGCGAAATTTCGGGATCTCCACCTTAGTTTTTTCAGCTGAATTTAGAGTTTGAAATTATGAAATCTTTAAATCGTGTTTTCTGGCATTTCTAATCGTTTTACAATGATTCTAACAATATTTTGGGATAAGTTTTTTCATTTTCAAACAAATTAAATATTTATCTCAAATATAGGTATTTTAACCAAAAAAATGATGTTTTATGAAATTTATGATATTACTGAATGAAATGCCGGAATTTTGGGATCTCCACCTTAGTTTTTTCACCTGAAATTAGAGTTTGAAATTATGAAATCTTTAAATCGTGTTTCTGGCATTTCTAATCGTTTTGCAACGATTCTAACAATATTTTGGGATTATTTTTTTCATATTCAAAAAAATTAAAAATTTTTCTCAAAAATAGGTATTTTGACCAAAAAAATGATTTTTTGTGAAATATATAATATTTTTGAATATAACATAGCGAAATTTCGGGATCTCCACCTTAATTTTTTTACTGCAATAAGAATTTGAAAATATGAATTCTTTAAACCGTGTTTTCTGGCATTTCTAATCGTTTTACAACGATTCTAACAATATTTCGGGATCATTTTTTTCATATTCACAAAAATTAAATATTTATCTCAAAAATAGGTATTTTGGCCAAAAAAATGATTTTTTGTGAAATATATAATATTTTTGAATATAACATAGCGTAATTTCGGGATCTCCACCTTAATTTTTTTACTGCAATAAGAATTTGAAATTATGAATTCTTTAAATCGTGTTTTCTAGCATTTCTAATCGTTTTACAACGATTCTAACAATATTTTGGGATCATTTTTTTCATATTCAAAAACATTAAATATTTATCTCAAAAATAGGTATTTTGACCAAAAAATGATTTTTTGTGAAATATATGTATTTTTGAATATAACATAGCGAAATTTCACGATCTCCACCTTAGTTTTTTCACTGCAATAAGAGTTTGAAATTATGAAATCTTTAAATCGTTTTTTCTTGCATTTGTAATCGTTTTACAACGATTCTAACAATATTTTGGGATCATTTTTTTCATATTCAAAAAAAATTAAATATTTATCTCAAAAATAGGTATTTTGGCCAAAAAAATGATTTTTTGTGAAATATATAATATTTTTGAATATAACATAGCGTAATTTCGGGATCTCCACCTTAGTTTTTTCACTGCAATAAGAGTTTGAAATTATGAAATCTTTAAATCGTTTTTTCTTGCATTTGTAATCGTTTTACAACGATTCTAACAATATTTTGGGATCATTTTTTTCATATTCAAAAAAAATTAAATATTTATCTCAAAAATAGGTATTTTGACCAAAAAAATGATTTTTTGAGAAATATATGATATTTCTGAATAACATAGCGAAATTTCGGGATCTCCACCTTCATTTTTTTACTGCAATAAGAATTTGAAATTATGAATTCTTTAAATCGTGTTTTCTAGCATTTCTAATCGTTTTACAACGATTCTAACAATATTTTGGGATCATTTTTTTCATATTCAAAAACATTAAATATTTATCTCAAAAATAGGTATTTTGACCAAAAAATGATTTTTTGTGAAATATATGTATTTTTGAATATAACATAGCGAAATTTCACGATCTCCACCTTAGTTTTTTCACTGCAATAAGAATTTGAAATTATGAAATCTTTAAATCGTGTTTTCTGGCATTTCTAATCGTTTTACAACGTTTGGCATCGTTTTCTAACAATATTTTGGCATCATTTTTTTCATTTTCAAAAAAATTAAATATTTTTCTCAAAAATAGGTATTTTGACCAAAAAAATGATTTTATGTGAAATATATGATATTTCTGAATAACTTAGCGAAATTTCGGGATCTCCACCTTAGTTTTTTCAGCTGAATTTAGAGTTTGAAATTATGAAATCTTTAAATCGTTTTTTCTGGCATTTCTAATCGTTTTACAATGATTCTAACAATATTTTGGGATAAGTTTTTTCATTTTCAAACAAATTAAATATTTATCTCAAATATAGGTATTTTAACCAAAAAAATGATGTTTTATGAAATTTATGATATTACTGAATGAAATGCCGGAATTTTGGGATCTCCACCTTAGTTTTTTCACCTGAAATTAGAGTTTGAAATTATGAAATCTTTAAATCGTATTTTCTGGCATTTCTAATCGTTTTACAACGATTCTAACAATATTTAGGGATCATTTTTTCATATTCAAAAAAATTAAATATTTTTCTCAAAAGTACGTATCATACTCAAATTATTAGCAAAAATTAAATCGTGTTGGAATTGCAATCAAAGAGGTACAATTAAAAAGAAAAGTTTAAACATTTGTAGTGATTAATCATCTAGTAAAGAGACGCTAATAAGAACACAAAGTATCATGAAATATAATATAGAGGCAAAGTGTCATGAAATTGCATATATAGGCAATAGCAGTTATCAGGCTGTCTAAATAATAATATTATTAATTACAAAATCTAATGTAGAAAATATTAAGAAAGAAAAATGTCTTGTTAGTCAGGAATGATTAAGAAATATGTCACCTCAAATATATCAACTTGTCACCTTGCCTTTAACTCACAAAATTGAAGAAAGAAGTTTTATAGGAGTAGATTAAGTATTACAAACTTTTAGATTGTGGAAGATGAACGATATTAATTTTAAATAAAATTACATGTCTTTTGCTTATTGTGAATTTAGTTTTGGATGAGAATATTATAATTTGCAAAGTTTTACTTTAAAATTCAATCTTTATATTTCAATTTTACATTTTTTTTATTGCAATTAATTAAAAAAAAAGGTATTATTAATTAGCTTTGAGTGTAAAAGGTTGTCATATTATTAAAATAAAGATCCTAAGACCTAAACGAATATTAAACTTTTGTTTCTTTCTATTTCGATCTACCCAAAAATAAAGGAAACCCAATTTTTTTTTTTTGAGGACTTTTTGATAATAAAAAATACTATAAATCAAATCAAGGGGGTTATAATTTTTATCAGATAAAATATACCTTATCTAGAGTTCTTATTAAAAATTATGTATATTATACCTATTGTATGAAAATGAATTAAAATTTTGGGAAAAGGATAATAGTTTCCATTCTCTGTCATTCAAAAATTTAATTAGATTAAATATAAATTAAATATAAAGGAAAAAAAGTTTTTACCATGGGTGCGTCTCATAAAAAAGTTAATGTAGAACAACTTTTTAATGTAGCCCTATCTATTACGGAGCTACATAGCCCCATCAAACTTTAAAAAAGCCCTATTTTTAAACGCATATATATCATCTTCAGCTTAACTTTTTTTTCAATCTGAGAACGCCTAAATTTAATTTTTTTAAAAATAGCGGTATGTGAAAACTAAATTTTGAATGATTTTCTACCTTCATAACTCCGGCACGCTTTTAGATAGGGACTAAAAATTTTGAGGTAAGAAACAACTTTTAGAATTAGTATAAAGAAAAATTGTTTTGGACTACTCCCTGTTTATGATCTATTAGGACTCAAAAATTGAAAATAATTAGCTATTTTTAAACACCTGTAACTTAAGCACCTGTACACAGTTTTCTCCGACAAGACATAAAAATTAAATAAATTTTTATTTGGGTTAACGGTTTTTTTATTTATACAGGGTTGCATAGTTACAGCACCTCAAAATTGCAAAAAAAAACCTATTTTCAGTTGTATATATCTCAGACTCGGCATAGTAGTTTTCAATCTAAAAACGCTAGAAGACCAGGAAATTTTCTTATCTTCTCTCCTCTCTATATAAAACCTCTATAAAAAAAAATATCAAAATTACGCAATATTTTGGAATTTACTATTTAAATTTTCCATTATGTGAAAACCAAATTTTGCATGATATTTCTTTTTTCTTAACTCCGGCACGCTTTCATAGAAACTTGAAATTTTTGAGGCAAGAAAGAACTAAATACAATTAAAGACCTTTGTGAACGATTTGCTTATTGTTTATTAAATTATTGATTGCATATATGTATGTGTAAATTAAAGTCAAAACGCCTTTTTTTATTATTTCTCATACATCTCTCATTTTGTAAAACTTAAAAAATGTTGATACGAACTATGATTTTTTTTTCTGATAAACTCCTTTCTGTAAACTTTTATTATTTTAGTTTGTTAGAATCTGTAAGAAACTCTTAAAGATAAATAAGCCAAACAGCAACGAGGCAGACCCAAAGAAAACAAAGAACTTTAAACTCTCAAAGAAAAAAGAACTCAGAACTCTATATATATGTAGACGTGAACTAAACAACAATTTAGCAAAAATTTCATATATTGGCATAAAATCAACAGAGTTAACTTGAAGACCTTTAAAACAAAGTTTCTCGTAAATTAAATACAGTAATACCTAACATAACTAGAAGTCCGAACATTCTGGGTATTAAACCAAAAAATATTCTGGTCTAACCATGTTTTACGGATAGAAAAATTTTTGAGCTTTCTGCAACGCTGCAAAACCTTCTTTTGGTCTTCAGATTTGTTAACTATTTATAATTTATTCATGTGGCCTAGAATGGAGTACAATTTACACATTTTGGGTAGGAGTTTCACAAACTGCAATGGGGTACCCATAGACAAAGTACAAAACAAAGCAATTTGTTTAATAAACGATCCCATTTCTACCTCAACTCAGACCCTTAACTATGTCATCGGCGTGTCATTCAATCACTCACTCTATTTTATCGATATTATGTTCTTTGGTGATAACCTGTAACGCGAATAACATAACAACGCGAATATGGAATCTCTTGGCATTGGAGCAACATCCCATATAATTAACTTCCCATATAATTTTCACAATAGCCAAACCAAAGAGTACATTATACCATAGATTTGAGTACAAAAGAGTACAGCCAAAGCCAAGTTTGAGCCAAACCAAAGAGTACATTATACATTATATCTAATTTTTCGTTTAAAAGTTAGGTGACGTTTGGTTGCTTCAAGTCTAACGCTACCAAAGGAAATTCGACCGTTGATGTCATTTGGGTCTTTTAAGATTTCCATCTACCGTCGCAAAAAACAAAAAATTTTAGATTCATATGTGATTCATATGCATTCATTTTAGATTTTTAGAAGAATTTTAGAAGATTTTTATTAATTATATTACAATATTTAATACAAAAATGTTTTTTAAAAAAAAATGTACTTAAATTTTTATGAAACCTATTAATTTATGAGACAGTTCTTAAAATAAACTTCCAAATTAATAAATAAATTTCTATTATGTATACACATACATACATACATATATAAAGATTTAATACTCTTTATACGTTAAAAAATTTGAATTTTGGATAAAAAAAATAATAACATTTTTTTATAACCATTCAATAAATAAAACATTAATCTTTTTATTTTCTATTCTATTTCAACTTTATCTTCTAGCAACATTTTATTTTTAAATTTTAAACCTAAACAAATTTTAAATTAGACATAATGGAATAAAAAACAAAAACACATTTTTTATGACACAACAATGACATCAAAAAAGTGTATAATACACAGGGTACTGCACTGTTTATTGTATATGCCATCAGATACACTAAACTGGCACTTAAGCTGACATTCAACATTCATTACCACCCTCTTCAATTCTTAATCATTTCTAGTGATTCAAATGGAAATTTTTTTAAAAATAGTTTTACGTTTTACATCTGCTACAAGAAAACAAAAATTTAAAATTGTTTACATTGTCATAATTATTAACGGTTCAAAAGACGAATTCTGTTGGAGAAGATCGTGTTTTCTGTATCAACTATAATTGTTCCGTTATCGAAACAAATTTTATTTATAAATTTTATAACAAATTAAAAAATTTTTATGTGTTAGTTTATCTTTTTTTTTGTTATCTTTGAAATCGTAAAATATAACTGCATCATCTTATAATAAATATGCAGTTGGCTGACCTCACACTAGACAATAAAATGTAATCCTCTTAATCATACTTAATAGATTCTCTATCACCATCTATGTCATATTTATACCCGTACGATAAGGATCGGGTATATTAAAATTGCTCCTCCGTTTGTAACATCTCGAAATAAGCTAGCTACATAGATATACCTCCAAAGGTATGAATCGGATCAGAATCGTTACGGAGCTACAGCCCACCAAAGTTCGAAAAAGTTCTATATTTAAATTGTTATAACACAAGTTATATAAAGTATATATTCAATCTGAAAACGCCAAACGATTACTGCTTTTATTAGCTTTAAAAATATACATATATGCAATAAATATATACTTGTACCATACGGTGTCTTAATTTACCGTTATGCGAAACTCAAATTTTGTAAAATTCTTGACTCCTTCTATCTTTCAAACGGTTTAAGTTAGAAACTTGAAATTTTGAGAGAAATTAGGTCTCTGAAAATAAGTATGAGTCATTTCGGAAAATATTTTTGTATCGCCCCCTCGTTTCGTAGCTGTATGGGGTCATAAACTAAAAAATTCTTATTTTTAAATCCCTGTAACTTGAACACCTGTCCAAATGTTTTTGAAGTAATATACAAAAATTAAAGCTCTTGATATCAGTATACATAGCATGCATACTTATATAACTCATGTTTATTTACATATCGTATATGGCACTGATGAATGAATAATATATAATACATATGTATAGTATAAATTATTATACATTTGCCACTAAGTATTAAATGGTACTATAACATATATTTTGGAAAAGTTTTGGATTGTTATGTGGAAGATTAGAATCTGCTTTTGAAGAAAGTATAAATATATAGTTTGAATATATGTATAAATCATGGTTCTGGAAATTATAAATTTCATCCAAACTATTTTAAAATACTAAAAAATTAAAAAAAACGAGGAAGAGTGCAGTAGAGTAGACTGTGTCAACTCTGGGATACCCGTATGAACGTAATATATCCTGTTTCTATAAATCTTGATCATCTTTTAAAAACATTCAGAGTTTTAGTACCGAACTACAGAGATATATTTATGTAAATTGTGGAGTTGTATGATAGCTACCCGAATCTATTGCGCCTAGCTTCATTAAGTTCCAAGAAATGCAAAAAGCCTGAACCGGCTGCTTTAGACCATTCAAATTTTACAAAAGTTTTTGGCATGCAACTCGACACTTTTTCACTAAATTTCAGATAGCTAGCTTCAATAGACACTGAGTTATTTTCATCTAAAAAGAGAAGTTGTATAGCAACTATCCGAACCTGTCATATCATCACAACAAAATTTTACAGAAGTTGTTGCCATAAAACTCGATCATCATTTGCAAAATTTCAGATACCTAGATTGAATAGACACTGGGTTATTTCCATTTAAAGAAAGAAGTTGTATGGCAGCTACTCGAACCCGGCGGCCGAAAATGCTGGAGTTAAATAGCAAAACTAACAATTTTGTAAAAGTGACGTAAAAAAAATTGCAGCCTCCTAACTCCTTTATTTTTTGAGTTATCGTGCGGACGGACACTGAGTTCTTTCATTTAAAAAGAGATTTTGTATGGCAGCTACCCGAACCCGTCACACCACCACAACCAAATTTTGCAGAAGTTGTTGCCATAAAACTTGATCATCATGCGCAAAATTTCAGATACCTAGATTGAACAGACACTGAGTTATTTCTATTTAAAGAAAGAAGTTGTATGGCAGCTACTCGAACCCGGCGGGCGAAAATGCTGGAGTTAAATAGCAAAACTAACAATTTTGCAAGAGTGACGTAAAAAAAATTTCAGCCTCCTAGCTCCTTTATTTTTTGAGTTATCGTGCGGACGGACACTGAGTTCTTTTCATTTAAAAAGAGATTTTGTATGGCAGCTACCCGAACCCGTCGCACCAGCACAACCAAATTTTGTAGAAGTTGTTGCCATAAAACTTGATCATCATTTGCAAAATTTCAGATACCTAGATTGAACAGACACTGGGTTATTTCTATTTAAAGAAAGAAGTTGTATGGCAGCTACTCGAACCCGGCGGCCGAAAATGCTGGAGTTAAATAGCAAAACTAACAATTTTGCAAGAGTGACGTAAAAAAAATTTCAGCCTCCTAGCTCCTTTATTTTTTGAGTTATCGTGCGGACGGACACTGAGTTCTTTTCATTTAAAAAGAGATTTTGTATGGCAGCTACCCAAACCCGTTGCACCACCACAACCAAATTTTGTAGAAGTTGTTGCCATAAAACTTGATCATCATTCGCAAAATTTCAGATACCTAGATTGAACAGACACTGGGTTATTTCTATTTAAAGAAAGAAGTTGTATGGCAGCTACCCGAACCCGGGGACAGAAAATGCTGGAGTTAAATAGCAAAACTAACAATTTTACAAAAGTGACGTAAAAAAATTTTCAGCCTCCTAGCTCCTCTATTTTTTGAGTTATCGTGCGGACGGACACTGAGTTCTTTTCATTTAAAAAGAGATTTTGTATGGCAGCTACCCGAACCCGTCGCACCAGCACAACCAAATTTTGTAGAAGTTGTTGCCATAAAACTTGATCATCATTTGCAAAATTTCAGACGCCTAGCTTCATTAGGTTCCAAGAGGTGCAAGAAGTCTGAACCGGCTGCTCTAGACCAAACAAATTTTACAAAAGTTGTTGGCATATAACTCGACACTTCTTTACTAAATTTCAGATTCCTAGCTTCAATAAACACTGAGTTATTCTCATTTAACCGGATAAGTTGTATGGCAGCTACCCGAACCCGCCGCACCACCACAACCAAATTTTACAAAAGTTGTTGCCATAAAACTTGATCATCATTTGCAAAATTTCAGACGCCTAGCTTCATTAGGTTCCAAGAGGTGCAAGAAGTCTGA
The DNA here is from genome assembly GCA_947095535.1 of Poecilobothrus nobilitatus. Taxonomy (NCBI): domain Eukaryota; kingdom Metazoa; phylum Arthropoda; class Insecta; order Diptera; family Dolichopodidae; genus Poecilobothrus; species Poecilobothrus nobilitatus. Next base: position 34,243,565 of record OX352774.1, read on the forward strand.
ACCGGCTGCTCTAGACCAACCAAATTTTACAAAAGTTGTTGGCATGTAACTCGACACCTCTTTACTAAATTTCAGATTCCTAGCTTCAATAAACACTGAGTTATTCTCATTTAAACGGAGAAGTTGTATGGCAGCTACCCGAACCCGCTGCACCAGCACAACCAAATTTTACAGAAGTTGTTGCCATAAAACTTGATCATCATTTGCAAAATTTCAGAAATCTAGCTTGAATAGATACTGAGTTATTTCTATATAAAGATAGAAGTTGTATGGCAGCTACTCGAACCCGCCGACCGAAAATGTTGGATTTAAATAGCAAAACCAACAATTTTTTAAAAGTGACGTAAAAAAAATTTCAGCCCCCTAGCTCCTTTATTTTTTGAGTTATCGTGCGGACGGACGGACGGACGGACGGACGGACGGACGGACGGACGGACGTACATGGCTTAATCGACTCAGAATTCGATTCTGAGCCGATCCATACCTTTGACACTATATCTAGCTCGACTCCTTTAAGGTGTCACAAACGTAATGGCAAATTTATTATACCCTTGAACATAGTTCATACGGGTATAATAATATTATCTATAAGCAGAGTGATAGGCTATGAACATACTAACGATTCGTATTGGTATCTAAGAGTTGACAAAGTCAACTGTATTTTTCCTCGTTTTTTTTAATTTTGATTAAGATGTTGACAGCATTGTTTTTTTGTTATAGGACCATGTTATAGGACCATTCACGCTCCGTACGGCACCAAACCGTTAAAATCAGTGAAAGAAAATAATTCAAGTGGAATTCTCCTAATAAAGAGTGAAATTATTTGTATGGAATGAAGTAATAATAAAAATTAAGTGTAAAAAATTCCATTAAAAAACCACCGAATAAAAGAAATAATAAAACAAGATTAAAAAGTACAAAAATAAGAAGAGAAATATGAAAAGAACAGGAATAAAAAAGGGCTTCTTGAATTAAAACCAAAAAAAAAAAAAAAAATAAAAGAAACTAAAATGTTTGCGGTGTATAAAAAAGCGAAATTATATTGACACTTTAAAACACTTTTATCTTTATATATGTATGTAATGTACATATTATGTACATATATAGAAAAAATAAATATTTGTTGTTAAATTGCTATTAAAATTTTAAAATTGGTTGTTATAGCAGTTATTATTGTCATCAAAATAGGAATTAACAACATTCCATTTCCATATGTATACAATAGTATATGTAATCAATCCATTCGAACACTGTTTCTTTCCATTTTCAAGTTGTATTAAAAATGCAATTAAATTTTTTTGTAAATTATAACAAAAATAAAATAAATTTCTGGACTTATTTTAAATTTAAGATTTTAATTTTTCAATTAAAATGATAAAATAAAGTAAAACAGAAAAATAAAATTCAAAAAATGAAAAAGAATATTAACTATAAAAATAATTAAAATTATTATAAAGGTTATCGATTATATTTCGATTCAATATAGATTATCGATTATATTTTTTACAACTTCAAATACGTTCACTGAATATCTGACAATTTTGACAGTGTTTTAAAACAAATTATATAAGTATGTATGCAGAAAAAAAAATTTTTAGAAAAAATTTAAAAATTAATCATGAACGGCGCGGCGGCGTCGTTTGCAGTCTGAATTTTTGACGTTTGGATTTTGGGAATTGGGATTTTTAAGAAATTGGGGATTTTGTCGGTTTACCCATATAATCTGAAGCGACCTTTATGGTTACGATAATTTTCATGTTGATAAGAACGTTTAATAATTAAATTTTTTTAAATAATTATTTTTTGCTTTATCATTTCCATTTTCATTTTATCTTTAGATGAAATTGCATTATAAGTGCGTAATGCAAAAAATAATTTTAATTTATGAAATATAAAAGTGTTATGCGTTGTATCATTTTAATCACATATTGCATGTGGTCGTCATAGCATTAAAGGAAACAGAATATAATACACTGAAATATACTGCTAAACCTGAAAATTTCAACTGTGATGCGTTAAAAAAGTGATGGGAAATGAATTTAATTTGAGTTGACAAAATAACGTTAGTCCAGACCAAAGCAAGCTAAATAAAAGGATTAAATTAAAAATGATAATTGTTGAACTGTGGAGCATAATATAACCTATTTAAAAATGTATTTAAGATTACTAATTTAGTAATTTTTTAAATTTCGCCATTAAATCACGTAGAGTTTTATAGCTTAAAATCTATTTAAGATTTTGTATAAATCTTTCAAAAAATATTTAATTTTTATTTTTTCTATTATTACATTTTCTTTCTTTGACTTAAAATCTTATTTCAAACTTCAAAGAGATTTAATCCAAGTTAATCATTACTATATATGCATTAGAATTAATATAAGAAAAAAAAACTTAAGATTTTGATGAAAATTTTTTAAGCCATTTTTTTTTTTTTTTTTTAATACACACATTCAAATATATTTATATGTGTTCAGTAAAATATTGACTCAATAAAACTCTATCTTAGTAAAAAAAATTTCTCTTGATATCTTTTTTTTCTAAAAATATACGACCTATTTACATGAATATATGAACCGTTCGATACCATCTGTTCCAATGAAATCTTATCATAAAATAAAAGAAGGAATTGTTTATTTCTTTTTTTTTCTATTTAACAGTTAAAGATTAATAGACAAACAAAAACGTAATGATAAGAACAATAATATAAAATATAGGATACCAAAAACAAAAAACATTGAATGGGTGAATTTCTTGACCAAAACTATCCAACTATAGGCAATTTTTACATACATACATACATCTATAATGACTACTGATACAATTCTTTTACTATATGCAATCTTCTATTTTTTTTTGCCTAACGGAATCGTATGGTTTTTTTTTTCAATTATTGGTATTTTGGTTAGTATTCAATGACTCGTACAAAGGAAAATTAATGATAGAAAATCCAAAAAAAAAAAAAAAAAAAGATACAAAAGATATATTATAATAAAGGTAAAGAAAAATAGATATTATAGAAAGAGAGAAAACTATGTGTAGACTATGTGTAAATTGGGTCTATGTCAGTTAGCATAAATCCACTTCTCAAAAAGACATTTGGCATAAAAAGACTTTTAGCATAAAAAGACATTTAGCAAAATTCCATTTGTATTAATTGGACACTTCTCATAAAACTTTATTGGCAAATGGGACATTTGGTATAACTTTTTTGTAGATGATATTTTAGTTGTTGGTTACATAATATGGTTGGTAGTGTTGGTCATGATGATGATGATGATGATGAAGATGATGATGATCTTTATGATGATAATGATGATTATGATTCTATATTTAAATGGAAAGGTGAATGGAAAAAAAAATATGAAAAAAGGCAAAATACCCTGATTTCGTAACCAACTCAAAAATCCCTCCTAATTCAGAATCTTCCATATACAATTATATAAATATTCCGTAAAAGGCGTATAACTCTGATTTTGAATCCAACTCTAAAACCCCTCCTAATTCAGAATCTCACACATACATAAATATAAATATTATGGAAAAAGGGGCAATCATGATTTTGAATCCAACTAGCTCTAAAATATACTATACTTTTAAAACAATGTCAAATTTATTTTGTAACATTTTTTTTTGACATTTGGTTTCCTGATAAATTACCCTGTCCTTTCATTTTTATTCAAAACTTTAATACAAAACAAAATTTTCAGGTAGAAATAATAGAGTACAAATCGCATTACAAAAATTATTTTCAAAAACCTGTTTTCTTTTGTATAAAAATAAACATTATCAAAAAAAAAAAAAATTAAGTAATCATAAGGCATACTTCCAATTATGGCCTATTTGCTAAAAAGATTTGTGCCGAATGTCCCATTTGCCAACAAAATTTTATGTGAAGTGTCCAATTTGTACAAATGGAATTTTGCTAAATGTATTTTTATGCTAACTGGTTTTATGCTAACAGTCTTTTTATGCCAACTGGGTTTATGCCAAATATCTTTTTGAGAAATGGATTTAGGCCAACTGGGGTGCTCCCGTGTATACTATAGAGTGTGATATTCTTAAATCAATTTTATTTATAATTATATAAAAATAAAGCGGTATATACAAAGAATTAATACGTAATGTAATACATAAACATGTGCTTTCTTAGCTTTTGTTATAATATGTATTATAAAAAATTGTTTTACTTAATTATTTCGTTTCCTCATTTATTTCTTTTTTTTTTTCTGTTTTGATACAGAGTCTGATTTAGACAGAGTTATTAATTAACATTAACATTGTAAGTACACAGGTGGGGTATATTAGTTCAAAGTACTATCGATAATACAATTACCAAAAAAAATAAATTGTACTTTAATTTTAGATAATTTTTCATTGCCATTTCTGTTTGTTTAACGCTTTTGTTCAGGTGAAAAAGTCTATAAATAATATTTATTGACAGAAGTTGGAGGAATAAGTTTTTGTCAAACGAAGTACTTACAATCTTAGAGTATGAAGCTTATTTCAATTTAATGGTACTTAATTTTCTTCGCTTAATTTTTGCAACTTTTTACTCTGAACATTTTTTTGCTTTAAATTCTTGAAAATTAATTTCAACCAGGTTTTAGGCTCTAAAAACTTGAAATTTGAAAAAATATGCAAAGATTAAAGGATACGTGAAGGGGATATGCAAAACAGATACATTTATTTATTTATTTATTGCGAGAATAAGTGTAAATAATCGAAGAAACAATTAAATAGAAACAAGTCGTTTTTGGTAGAGTTTGAATTTAACAATTCAACCAAAGTTGAATATTATATAATTAGATTAGTGATGATAAAAAAGATTTATGGCTTAATTTTAACCTAAAAATGTAAACGATAAAAATATAAAAAAAAAAAAATATTCAGAATATTGAAAGAAGAATCCGTATTGTGAAAACTGTACTTGTACTTGACATAGGTTTTTGTTTCATGCTTAATATGTTCCTATTGCATTCTAATGTCATACAAAATAAAATTAAACGACGTTAAGTATATAAAGTACAATATAAATCCAGTGTAGTTGAAATTTTTCACTCTCTTTGATGATTATTAATTATTAATTTCACCTGTTTTCAATTTTTCTAGTACATCTTTCAAAAATATTTTGAAAAATTAGCTGATTAGTTTTACATTGTTCATACGACTATTTCAAAACTTCTACACTATTTTTAAGATGGAGCAATTAAATTTTAACTATGAATAGAAGTCCTTAAAAAAATTATTTTGTAGGAAATATTTGTATGTAGTCCGACCAGCTAGGGAGCTACAGTCTCCTAATATTTGGATAAATTCTATTTTCAACAGTTTATATCTCAGGTTCTTCTTAAATATTTTTTTAATTGAAAAACGTCAAACGACGCAGGAAATTTTTTTTTAATCTTTATAAGTTAATATAAAAATTATTTAATTTTTTTTTTGGAATTTAGTATTTACATTTACCGTTATGTAAAACGAGAATTTTGCAGAATTTTTTGGCCTTCCATATCTCCGGAACATTATTAATTAGAGCCTTGGAACTTATATGAGAGGAACATCTTCGAGATTATATTGATTTTTGAGTTTCCTCATTTGTTCACAGGGGGAATTTGTACTTCCCCCTGTTTAAGAGCTATTAGAAGTTATGAATTGGAAATTAACAGCTTCTTTTATTTATATTTTCTTTAATATTTAACAAATTAGTTTCTTGATTTTCTGCAACGTTTTCGTACATAAAAAATTCTAAAAAAAAACGAGGAAGAATACAGTTGCCTTTGTCAACTCTTAGATACCCGTACGAACCGTTAGTATGTTAACAGCCTGTCACTCTGCTCACAATATTATTTTCTTAATATTTTAGTATTTTAAAATAATTTGGGTGAATTTTATAATTTCTAGAACTATGGGTTGTACATATATTCAAACTATATGTTTATACATTCTTCAAAAGCAGATTTTAACCTTCCACATAACGATTATCAATCCAAAACTTTTTGAAATATTCTATAGTACCATTTAATACTAAGCGGTAAATTTATATTAAATTTACTTAGTACAAAATAGTAAATATAATTTAAAATATTATATTATATTATATTTAAATATTCCATTGACAGAATAATTTCTTATAAGTACAATAAAATACATATATGTATGTAAATACGGCGCTATATAATATACATCTATACTCTTATCACTCATTCACTAGTGACGTATGCGATATGTAAATAAACATGATATTATATAAGTATGTATATATATTAATATCATATAAATAAAAATTCTTCAAGCAACCGTTATGTTGTATATTTATTTACATTTTTATGTACTACGCATTTTATCCTCAACAATTTCAAATTATCGAGTAAAACAAAATGCAAAAAATTTGTTGAAGAATTTTGTTAGAAAATTTGAAAAAATCAAGTAACACTTTCGTAAATTATAAAGTAACCCTATATTATTAAAAAAAGTTGTTAACAGAAATAAGAATATAATGTTGAAGCTTTAATTTTTATGTATTACTTTAAAAAAATTCTAACAGGTGTTCAAGTTACAGGTGTTTAAAAATAGAAAATTTTCAGTTTTTGACCCCTTACAGCTCCTAAACGGGGGGTCATACAAAAAAAATTTCTGAAATAACTCATACTTATTTTCAAAGATCTAACTTCTGTCAAAATTTCAAGTTTCCAACTTAAACCGTTTAGAAGATAGAAGGGTTAAAGGATTTTGCAAAATTTTAGTTTCGCATAACGGTAAATTAAGACACCTTATGCCACAAATATATATATATTGTATATATAGTTTTAAAGCTAATAAAAGTAGTAATCGTTTGGCGTTTTCAAAATGAAGATATACCTTACACAACTTGTGCTATAACAATTTAAATATAGAGCTTTTTTGAACCTTTGGGGAGCTGTAGCTCCGTAACGGGTGGGGCTACAAAAAAAGGTTATTAAAAATAAAATTAATATTTTTGTGAGATCTATCAGCGCCTAAAATTTCATAGCTCTATTGCAAAAAAAATGTGGGGATCTAAAAGTTAGGTGTTCGAGAGCTACCCTAAGGCTTGGTCCAAACTCAACCAAAAAAAATAGGGAACCTACAAATTACTCCCAAAAAATTTTGTGTAAATTTCAAGATTCTAGCTTTCTTAGTTTTTGAGTTAGCGTGCTGACGGACGGACGGACGGACATGGCTCAAAAGTCTTAGAATTTTTTTCTGATCCGATCCATACCTTTGAAGGTATATCTAGCTCGCTTATTTCGAGGTGTTACAAACGGAGGAGTAATTTTATTATACCCGATCCTATCGTACGGGTATAATAACAAATTTTGCAAACGTAGTTCTAAACTGTTCTTATTCTCTTTTTGTGCGACTTTAAAAACCTTTGGTTTTTCACACTGCCTTGTTTTTATTTTATTTGTATTCTGTAATACATCAAGCACTACACATATTTCATATTTCTATATTATAAAACTATTTATATAAAACATTTTTCTTTAGTTATTCATTTAAAAATAACCATGTAATAGTATAATTTATCTTTAAAAAAAAGAAAAAAAAACTAAAAATTCACTGCAAGTGATTATTACAATTAATTTGAATCGATTTCTATTATATTTATATCGTTTTATATAAGTATACATATTATATACAATATTTAGAATATAGCTGTTTCTTTATTTGTAACTTTGGATATTATATACGAGTACATTTTCGTTTGATAATAAATTACAATAAAATTTTCATATAATATAAAATATGTTACGATTTATAGAATAATAGACTGTATAGTAGAAAGAATTGAATCTTAAAAATATGATTTATTACCATCAATCTTAAAATATTTTTTAATTTTAAATCGAATAATGTAATTTAATATATAAATAATTATATTATAGTTATAGATACAAATTAATATAATGAGCGTTGGTACACTTAAATAATATATATATAAATAATATGGAATTATAATATTATATAAGGCACCTGGGACAAAAATTATTTCTATATAAACACCAGTTCACCGATATCAGTATTATTATTTATTTTCATTTCATTAGAAATCATTTTATTCGATTTATTTAGGATAGAAAATTAATGTAGCGAGTAAATGATTATTTAAATGATAATAATAATGTGTGAATATTCGATTTTATACCCATACGAACGTATAATAAATTTGTTATTACGTTTGTGACACCTTAAAAAGGACGGGGATCAGCTCAGTTTAAAGGGTCAGGATCAAATTCTAAATCGATTTAACCATTTGTACGTTGGTATCCGTCCATGTTCACGATAACTCAGAAAATAAAGGATCTAGAGTTCTCAAATTTTTAATATTTCGTGCTTGTAAGGTAGTTTTGCTTTTTAAATTAAACAAGTTCGACGGGCGCGTTCAAGTAGCTGCTATAGAATTTCTTCATTTATATGAAAATAACTCACAATCTATTGAAACTAGGGATCTAAAATTTTGTGAAATGTAGTTAAGTTACATGCAAACAACTTCTCTATAAAATTACAGGTCTAGAGGGGCAAATTCGAATAGCTGCGCCATACAACACTTTTTTTTTTTATATAAGCTTAATTTATATCTTAGTATCTTGGTACTTAATAAAGCTAGAAATCTGAAATTTTCTGAAAAATTATCAAGTTTTATGACAAAAACTTCTGCAAAATATTGTTCGAGGCAACGAGTTCGAGTAGCTGTCATACAATTCTAAAATCGACATAAATATCTTTCAATATTTTATTATGTCAAAAATCTTAAATTTTCTATAAGATACTAAAATTTTATGGAAATAGCATATACTATATTCCTGCCGGTATCTTAGAGTTATCACCCTTCCTCGTTTATTTCTAATACCATTTATGTTTGGGTAAGTTTATCATATAACAAAAATATCATTATATTTGAAAATTTCTAAATGAATGGATTATAAAACCTAAATGTTTTATAATTTATATAAATTTGAACGAGTATAATTTATTTGTAATAATAGTATGATTATTAGTGTTGTGGGAGTTTGTTCAAATTCTAATAAATTAGATATTCAAAATAAAACTTATAAAGAAAATAAAACAATTTTAAGGAATATTTTAAAGTAAATAGTAATGTATGTGCAACATACAATATAAAATAGAAAAAAAGTATAAAATTCATTGAAACTTATATTAATTTTCATCAGCTTCAAAAAACAACCTTCAAGATTTTTCCCCAAATTTGTACTAGGTTTTTTTTTTTTTAATTTCACAAGAATTGTTATTAAACTTTTTTAAATCCAACCTCTAACTATAATGCCATTTCTATGCCTAACCATAAACCGCACATTTCAAATTTCTGAAAAAGTAATTTTGAAAACAACATAATAACGAGAATTTTCCTTTACCTCATATTATAAATGAAGAAAAGAAAATTTTAATATAACTTTTATTGAACATTAACTATAATATAGTATCATAGATAATATAGCGAAAAAACGCGTCTGTACTTTGTTTCATTTTTGATGATATTTTTGTTTTATCAACAAATCCTACAGGATCATAAAATGTCAAGTATCTATTAAATGCTGTATACGTATGGAAATAAAAAAAGAAAATTTTTAACTTAATATTTTTTAAATAACATTTATATTTTACCTTTAAAAATAAAAAAAAAAAATAAAAAACTCCATTGAATCTCACAAATAGACACAAAGAAATATTTGAAGTTCATTGTGACTTAAAACAGTTTCAATTGCTGTGTTTTTTTTTTTTTTTATTAACAAAAGAAGCTTTTGAACTAAGACTTTATGGATAACCATAACTGGATAGGTAAGGATATAGTGGGGGCGCATCAAGGAACATACACAAAAGTAAAAGAGTTGGAATTTTATGATATTCTTTAGTTGAATATTGTCGGATTCAACTGACGCGAATTTACTGTTATTTTATGAAGCGAATATAAAAAACAAAATATTTTCAGTATGAGTAATTGCACAAAAAGAAAAAGAAGTATTAAAGTAAAGCGTTAGATAAAGCTTAAAATTGTTAAAATATTTTTTTCATTCTTTTATTTTTTTATTTTAAGAAAAGCGAAAAAAAAAAATACTTCAACTTATTTCTTTTTTTTCTTTAATTATTTTTACACAACTTAATTATTTTTTTTTTTATTTTTATTATTATTCATATATGTATGTATGAATGAATTAAATGTTGTATGCATTTTCATATTCAAATATAATATAAGGAGATATCTATCCTCAAGGAATATTAAAGGAGACGTCATGAAATTTGGTTCAAACAGATAACATAAAACATAAACCTTATGTTATAAGATTTTGCATAAAACTTAAATCGAAATGTTGATATATACGAATTTCTAGGTTTTAAATCTGGATCATCTTATATTCAAAAAATGTAAACATTTTTAACTGTTCATTTTCGCATATTAGAATTGTCGAAATGACCTAATTGCATATTAAATTTGACATTTTCTAATTTTGATTTTATGAAATTTGGTAGATCTGACCAATGACACAATGCGTAAGTTGCTCGTTTTTCCGACGAAAGCTTTAAACATTAGTCAGATCAAAATACTTTATAAAATATATAATTTAATTATAATACAGTATTTGTATTACAATCAGATCTGAAAGCGAAAGCTTGATTATAACCTCCTCATAACATTATATACGTTGTGGGAGAAACGAAATAAATAAATAAATAAAAAATTGTTTAAAATTTTAAGATAATTTAAGAATTTGTTCATTTATAAGTTAACTTTTCAATTTTCGGTACCTATATCTATTTTTCAATTCAAATATATTTTTAAACTAATTTTTATCTGAAAAACGACTATGCCATTACATTTGAACTTAAAATGTTTTAAAGCCTCGATATCTCAGCGTTAAGCAGCTGCAGAACTTTTGACTACAATCAAATTTAAAAATAAGCTTAAAAATAAGTACCTATATGACATTTTTATTTTATTTTTTTTTTAAAAGATTTCTCTGCCACATAAAAATGGACAGGAAATTACACAGCCTTGGCGTGGCGTTCAGGCGTGGCTGTAAATGTCGTAAGGGGGAATAACTTTTACGACGTGTGTGGGATTCGAACCCACACTCCCTCGGTGTTTACAGCGTATTTTATACGGTCTTATCCACTAGGCCAACGAGGTCCAAAAAGTATAAAATACTTTAAAAAAAAAGCCGGTGTTAACCCTGCTTTAAAAATTAAATGAATCATCTCTATTATTAATTATAACAAATGAATCTTGGATTTTTTTTTATCCCATTACGCTGATTTTTCAAAGAAAACTGTTCCTTTAACTTCTTGTTTTCATTTAACTAAAAGAAAATTTCAAATGTAACTTTTTTTTTCTTAGGAATACACAAAATGGATTTATTTCCAAAGCACTAATTTTCAAGTTATAAAGCTTTTCTGTAAAGTTGTTAAAAATTCACTGTAGTTTTCCTTTTACAATAACTGAAGTTTATTGTTATAACTATTACTACAATTATTATTATTTTTATTACCAACCATTGTTTTCCACAAAAAAAAAAATAAATCACCGGAGGGTTTTTTTTAGGGAGTAACAATACTCTTTATTAAATAAATGGTTATTAAATCTTAGTGAAAAAGAAACAAAAAATTTTCCGTTGATTTTCAATAGTTAAAACTAAAAAATGAAATATTTGTCTGTGTTTGTTCAAGAAATAAAAAAAAACAAAACATATACGTAACTAAAACAAGGCAGAATCGTTTTTAAATGCGCACATTTTCCAAAAGATATAGCATATCATTATTATATTAGGAATGCTGTTAAGATATGAAAAAATATAATATTGAGGTTTTAATTTTTACATTTTACTGAGATTCTATCTAGAAGCATAATTCCGAAAATATGTAGGAAGCAAAATCTTACAAAATTTTTTTTTTTTACTTAAACGGTAAATTTAGATAGAGAATTACAAAAATTGTATAAATTTCCCGTAAGTTGTCAATTTTATATTGAAAAAGTGTTAAACGGAACCTGAAATATGCACATTTGAAAATTGGGTTTTTTCAAAAATTTGAGGGAGTCTAGCTCTGTAGGGCTACAGAAAAAAGTCGTTGTACGACATTAAAGCTAAGTTCATATGAGATGCATGCATCCAGATGCAAAAATTATTTCGGTTACATTTCATGTACTTTTCATGTACATTTTTATTACTCTTCGGTAATATTATGCATTCATTATGCATCCACTCGTTCACGAGATGCAAAACGGCGACATTATTTTGGAACTTTCATTTGAAAGTACCTATAGTAGGTTAATATGTGTATATTGTTTTGACATTTGATGAAAAATTTTTTATTTAGAAAATTGTTATTTTATGTAAGAAAAAAATTGAATTAATACAAACTAAATTTTTTTCTTTAATATTAGCTGCAAATCAATAGCAATCATTGCAATTTTTTTCCTTTTTATTATATTCATCTTCAAAATATTCAACGTTCAGAATTTTTGACGTTTGATTTTACGTCTGTATTTGACGTTAAAACAAATTTGCATCTTGTGTGCTTCTTATAGAGGATGCAAAAAAAAAATCTAAAATGAGCGAAGGGAGAGCATCTCATGAATACGATATATATTTTCAACCAATCAAATGTTTGCATCCGGATGCATTCATCCCATGTGAACTCACCCTAATTCTTTTATAACACCTACCCATGGTTAAAATTTCATTACTCTAGCTTTAACAGTAGTAGAAGTTTTATTAACCGATAAACAGATCTACAGACGGACAGACAGAATGAAATTAACTAACTAAATTAATAATTTTATTTTTGAAAATGTGCTAAAAAAACATCATATCACAATCTTTTAACAAATTAAAATTAATTTATTTTAAGTTGTAATTTCAGTGTTTAAAATAAAAGATATGAATTTTAGAAGATTTTAAATTTAATTAAAATTACAAGACAAAAAGAATAATTGTCTTTGCTTTTTATAAATGGCTCGAAGAAGAATTAAAGAAAGATGCTAATTAAAAAAAAAAGTAGATTTAAAAATATTTTAAATAATACTGAACGAAGTTTAAATATTATTTAGGTGAAAAATGTTTTATCACACTAAAAACATAAACTTCATTTTTCTTTTTAAATTTTTTTCTCTAACATATATCTACGCATATTACTCAGCTAAGTTGTCTTACACTACATTAAAAATAAAGATCAAAACTATTAATTTTTTTATAAACTTATTATCAAGTTCAGATTTTGTTGCCTGCAGTAAAAGGAAATATGTAACCGCTGCCTTAATACGATAGAAAAATTCGAGGAAATTTATTTTGTGTCATTTAGGTTTTTAAGTCTTTTTGTATTCATTAAAAATACATTCGCGTATAATCTCTTTTTTAAATATAATCTTAAATTTCAATCAATCATTACGAACCGCACTTGTATTCTCATTAAATTTTTTTTTTTTTTAGTTTATTCTCCTGCCATATAAATGTTACAAGGAAATTACACAGCCTTTTCTTTGCAAGTGGGGAATTATTCTTACAAAGTATGTAAGATTTGAACCAACACTTTTCGAATTTTTTATACTCTTTTATCCACTAGGCCATCGAGACCTTAATTACAATTTTTATTCACGCAACACCCAAGCATTTATTTTAGCTATTTCTTTGTGTTAAGATTTAAGCTATTCTTAAACCCTGCATTTTAAACTAACAGCATTTACAGCAAACACGATACATAAAACTATAAGGAAATGTAATTTTTCAAATATTGAACATTCTACATAATTTTAAAATTGAAAATTATTTTGCTAAATTAACAACAATTTTTTTTTTTTAATTTAAAGTCATCAAATTGCACACAAAAACCGCAGATAAATAATAATAGATATATTTGTTTTTCATCATGCATAATTAACGCTCACTTTATAAATGAAAAAAATTTAATTAACTTTTATTAATGTCAGTTAATTATTTAAAAGTATTATTTAAAACTTTAAATATTATATTATTTTAACAAAAGATTAAAAAAAAATCAATAAAATTTATAAAATTTAAGTTTAATTACTGCGCATCATGAGAGGAGTTCTTAATTAAAATTTTTTTTTTTTACGAGAGAAAGTGGAAAACATCGAAAGCCACTAAAAGGAAATGCACAAGGTTGGACTTTAACTAACTAAAATCACCTTCTTTAAGACTAAATTTCAGAAAGGGTTGTTTAATATATAGTGATATAATGAACAGTTTGGGGAAAATGATGAAGAAAGGATTACTTGGGAAATTAGGTTTTGGGATAATTAGAATTATGGAGGATGAAGAAGAAAAATTTGGAGAGTTGTTTTGAAAAAGGATGTTAATGTTCTTTTTAAATTTCTTTATATCGTACACATATGAATTACTAACTTTTGGGAATATGTATGTGCAGGCATAAGATTCCATAAACGCGACGTGCGCATAACAAACGAATTTCCGAATGCCATATTACACTATCTTGACAGTTCGATAGTGTAGGGGTGGGCATCTGTCGCACTTCTTGTTTCATGTTGCAAAATTTTGAATGGAGGCACTAATTATTTTTTTTATTTAGAACAGGTGTTCACCCCTACAGGGTATCTATAATTAATATCTATATTCGATTTTTTTATTACTTTTAGCAAAAAAAAACCTCTAGAAAGTAAATTGATTGATATAACACGGATATTAGATATAATTTACAAATGCATTCAGTAATTTCTTCAATAATGTTAGAATCTATAAAGGAATTTGGAGTCAATATTTGACATATTTACTTAACAATTGTACAGCTGTCAAATCATCATTCTGTTGAAACGGAGGTTTAAGCTTTTAAGAAACTTTAGGATTAGCTCTAGTACAGTTTAGTTAGAACCATGAGAAGAAAAAAAAAATTCCTTAAAGACCGCCAGCTCTTTTGTTAAAGGAGCTTCGATAATGTTTACACTGACAATTAACAATTAAAAATCAGAGTCATAAAAAGCTATTAAATTCACTGACATTGATTTAAAATTTTTTAAAAATATATATGAAGGTATAATTGCATTGTAAACGTGCAACATTTTTTATGATTAAAATTTAAAATTATAATTAGATGTTATGAGTGTTAATAAATACTTGTAATACTAACAATAAAACCACTGTGCAAAAAAAAAAAAAAGAAAACTAAAACTAATTATTTTGTCACTCTATTTATGCTACACTACTCTTTCTCCTTTCTTCCATCATATTTATTCTTTTATTTATTTTAACTATTGTTTATCGATTAGTTTATATTCACAATAGAAAAGAATCACTCTTCTGGGCAAATGAATAAATTACTAAAGTGAAATATCTATTCACTATTATATATTTTGAACTGAATATATTACCGATTTGATGTTTATTCCCAATTCGGTTTCTATTGAAAGTAACGCGTTTTTAGAATAGAAAAGTGCAAAAAAAAAAAATAAATAAATAAAGCAAAAAAGTAATCAGAAAAGTAATAAAATCAGAATTACTTTGTCGCGACAATGATAATAATAGCGGTTTTTGTTCATGTTTATGGAAAATTCAATTACCTACATTGAATTTTTTCAATAGATTTTTTTTTAAAATTTTTTTCTTTATTTATTTAAAATATTATTGTTTGTCTAACTTATTATTTAATCTTATATTGTAGCATTCTGTTTTAAGAGTTTAAGTGTATCTTAGTGTAAAATATAAGGCGAATTGCTCCTTCATGTTTTATGTCTAATTTCGATATATTATAACTAGTAAATAAGAAAATGCAGTTATTTATTTAACTTAATAGAAGATTAAAAATTCCGATTATCATTATGACAGATGTTAGAAGTAACAAGGATAAAACTCCTTCACATATTATACATTTACATTATATCTAAAATTTCTATAATTTCAATCTACTGCTGCATACAATTGATACAATATAGATATCCTTTTATTAAAATCTTTTTTTTTATTTTCAATTTTTATACCGTTAATTTAATTTTTTACTTTTAAACCAGGGGCTTAATGTTGATACCTACATTCTGTATCCATTCTGTTATTTTTTCCTAGTTACAATTAATGTTTAGCCTGTATCCAATTGATTTAAAATCAATGATAATCCGTATTGAATCCAAATAAATCTGAATAGAGTTAGTTATTTTATTTTTTTTTTTATATATTGAAAAATACGGTTATTTAACATAAATAACGGTTAAAAAAAAATGAAAACAATGTCAGAAACAAAGGAACATCTTTCAATAAAAGCAAATATTGGAAAAAAATAAAACAAAATCCAATTTTTCAATTTGTTTTTATTTGTTTTTTGTTTTTTTTTTTTTTTTGGTTTTTGAGTGCTATAAATAATGAAAATGAAATCATTAGTTTTAGAAAGAGAAAGAGAATAACAAAGAAAATAATAGAATAAACGAGTTAATACTACCTATAAAAAAAAAAACAATTGTTTTTATTCAATTCTTTTTTGACTTTTGAAGACGGAAGTATATAATGAGTTCATTCCCTTTTGTTGTAAGTATTATTTAAATTGAAAGAATGACGATTGAGGTACAGTGATTGGATTATTTTTAACTCATTGAATGGAAAAGTATCTTTAACAGTAATTTTTTTTTGTTTTATGTTTTTGAATAGAACTAACTACTTTAATTTATACTATAGATTTGATGAGAGATGTTAATTTTGTTATTTGATTGGTTTTTAAGATCCTCAATAATAAGAAGTCAAAAGTTGTGTACCTATATTTTTATTATTTTTTTTTTAAATTGTGACAGAAAATGAATGAACAAGAAATTTTCTTCAAACTTTTATAATTGTTTATTTAAAAGGTAATAAAGTTTTATGATTTTATAAGTATATACATAAGGTAAGAATAAGATTAGAATCGAACTTATTTTAACAAACCGTTAAGAAAAGGGTCACAAGTAATTATCATTGTAAGGCATAGAGTATTTCTGAAGTTAAGCAATCATTATAACTTCAATTTTTCGCCACAAATATTCTTAACTGGATTATCAGTTGTTGGCAAAACTATAATAACTGTTATCTGGTCAATATCCGATTTTCATAAACCTTTAAGAAAGAGATATACATTGTAAAACTAATGGAAAATAAAAAACCCTCATTGTTAATAATATTATCCTACAATCCTATAGTTGCATTCAATTTAACAAAACAATTTTTAACTTAGTTATTTATAAAAAAAAAATGGATAAAAACCCATCAAAGCCAACATTTTTTTTCCTAAAAACAAAAGCATAGAGAAAAAAAAAAAAAAAATGAAAACAAAACCATGATTATGTCTAGTGATTGTCTAACCCTAATCAACTCAATTGAACAACTAAAAACAAAAGATAAATAATAGATGAAAATTCAAGTCAGATACGATAGATTTAAATAATAAGATAATTTGAATAAATTACAAATACTTAAGATATATGAATATTTAAACAGAACAAAAAAAAAAAAAAATTTAAATAAAATTTCAGTGAAAGTTATATGTACCGTTATTATTAAAGGTGTCTCAAATAAAAGAGCTCTCAACTCAAACAAGTGGTGTTAAGTTATTGTTAGATTTAAAATTTAGTTGGCACGTGTTAGTTAAGACCATCTATTAATTTTATATAATTTTTTATTTTATTTTATAATGTAGGTAGCAGATAATTTTATAAAATATTTGTATATAAATTTTATTAATTCCAATTAAAGGTGATAAATCAAATAAAAATAAAAAATTAAAACGAAACCTATTAAATGAACAAATGAAAATTAATTTTTATTTTGAAAAGTATATTAATTAAATTAATTAATTATCAAAATTTGTATTGAAACGGGTGAATTTCCCCAAGATGATTTTATATTACGTTCGACGATATTGACGTTCTAACTTATTTGAAGTTTTATATTAAAGTACTGGAAATATTTTGAAAATTTGATATATAGTTTTAAGATTTATAAAATTTTTAATTAAAATTCCAAATAATAAAAGTTTTGTCATAGAGATTATCTTTTGAACTGTTAAAAAACTTTAATTATTAATTAAACCACTAAATTTATTTATTAATATCATTATTGTGAATAAAAATTCTTATAATCAGGAATTATTTTTCTCTACTAATATTCAATTAAAAGTTTTATTACAATAAAACTCAGTTTTGCGTATATAACGTAACTGCTGTCAAAAAAAGTTAAAATGTATTGAGATTGTATGGAAGATGCTACAATTAATGTAGTCATAACGATTACTTGCACAGTTAAATAAAAAAAATTAATCTTTGACTTTTAGATTTTCAATACGCTTTGAAATGTCAAATCTCTTGTCATATTTTTCATTCATATTAATATTCATAATATTCATATTCCTTATTTGAATTCCTTTCTTCAATTATTTTTTTTGTTGAAGTAAAAAAAAAAAACTGGTATAATACTAAAAAAAATTTATTTTAATTTGTCAGAATATACAGACTTACATAAACAGTACACATATAAACAAATCATATGTCAACACAAAAATAAATGCAATTTTTACGCTTCTAAACGTTTTATTGCGGCTGCAATTTTGGTACACGGCGCAAATTGGCGTAAATGCCAGTAAACAAAACTTTGATTGTAGCTGTACAGTAATAAAATTTAAAAAAATGCAATTAAATGGCTTAAAATTACGATAAAAATATTAATAACCAGTATAAAAACATTAAAAAAAATTTTTTTTTTTTGTATATTTCTTACTTAAGTTGGTGTATAATACAAGAAAGATTGAAAATGTTAAATTTTAAGTTTCTTAAAAAAAAAACAAGTAAAAATAACAGTAAGTCGATGCAACCGACTTATTTATACCCTACACCTAAAACATTCAAATTAAATTAAAAATCCATTAGTTATTTTAGTTAGGTATTTAATACAAGCTAAAAAAAATAAATGCTGTTACAACCTTTGTACAAAATTTCAGGTTTCTATCTTTATTAAATTCGAAAATATGATTGTTAGGTCTTGGGAAGAGTGTGAAGGCACGCGGACCACCACCCCAATTCATCTCAAATTTTAGAGACATGAACAGGGTAGAACATTCTAATATCAAATTTCAAGTTTATATATTTATTAATTTCGAAGATATGCTTGTTTGGTCTTAGGAGTTGTTTGGCAGATACCCGAACAACTATTCTAATTTATCTTAAATTTTGGACAAATCAGGGATTCAGGAAACAACACCCTTGTACCAAATTTGAAGTTTCTGTCTTTATTAATTTCGAAGATATGCTTGTTCGGTTTTGGGAGTTGTATGGGAGGTACCCGAACGACCACTCCAATTCCTCTCAAATTTTAGACAAATCAGGGATTTAGGAAACAGCACCCTCGTACAAAATTTTAAGTTTCTATCTTTATTAATTTCGAAAATATGCGTATTAGGTTTTGGAAGTTGTATGGGAGGTACTCGAACGCATGGTCCGATTTCGCCCATTTACAATCCCCGCCTTACCTTAGTCATTGTTAACGTACAGTATAAATTTCATCAAGATAGTATCATTACTTTTTGAGTTATCGTGCGTACGGACGGACGGACGGACGGACGGACATCGCTAAATCGACTCCGGCGGTGATCCTGATTCAGAATATATATACATGTCTATACCTAACTCGCTTCCTTTTGGTGGTTACAAACACCATACCAAAGTTAATATACCCTATACTTAATGTGTAGGGTATAAAAAATTAGAACGTATTTAAAATAATATGATTGTTTGTAATCTACACTTAAGGAATGTATTTTATATGTCAAATGACCTTTAAAATTACTTGTTATTCATGGTTTAGTATTTAATTTTTCATCGCTGGTTATTTTAAACTTTAGTAAAAATATATAATATACATATGTATATATATATATTTATACACAATATGTTATTACTGATCTTGATTTCTGATCAAGTAATCTAATATAGCAAAAATTAGTTTATAATTTATTATTAGATTAGAATATAAAATTTATTACTTGAACGAAGTGCGATTTCTCGAACGATTATTAACTCTATGTAGTGATATAATAAATAAATACAAATTATAATAAAAATTTATATTTAAATTAACATGTTTAGTTGTTGAATATTTTTAAAATAATATTTAATGGTGATATTATTCTATTTTAAATAATATTATATAATATAATTTATTAAAAGCAATTTCTGTTGTATTCCATATTAGTTTATGATATGTACATATGTATGTATAATGTAGGTATATGAATTGTGTCAGTTTAATGGAATTTTTATTATCTATACCCATTAATTGCTTATGTAAAATCTACACAACTTTATTAAATTTATTAACAATTATTAAATTGTTCTGGAGCTATTCTGTTGCTTTTGGTTTTTTTTTTTTCATTATACAGTAACAAGGCAGTATTATAAAACCAAAGATTTTTATACGCTCATATTTTCATATTTTCGCAAAGACAATATAAAAACTCTTGTGAAATTTTGACTATTTTTGCATCCAAAACAGCATTAAAGTTACATCAAAAAGCGTTTATAGTTGAGAAAAGCGGTTAATAGACATAAAAATAAAATTTTGGAGCTTTAATTTTTATGTGTTCCTTAAGATAATTTTTTTTGCCAAGGTAAATTTAAAAGTAAATTTAAAAGGTATTAAAAGTAAAAAAAAGTAAATTTTTAATTTTTCACTTATACTAGCTCTTAAACAGGAATAACAAACATTCTTTCTTAAGTAACTTATACTAATTATCAAATATTTTCCTTCTCTTAACATTTTTTATGTATAAGAAAAAGTTCTAATTACAAGAGTTCGGAAGAAATCCTTCTTAAATTGAAAAAATAAGCACAACTTATTGTAAACATTTGAAAATAGCGGTTTTTAAAACTTTGAGAAACTGAAAGTCCGTAACCGTTATGTTTATATATAAAACAGTTATTCTACTTTGAAAATCGTTATAAACGTTAAAACCGTTAAAAATATTATCTACAATATATGTATGTATACAACAGTTATTATTAATTTGCTTATTCATATATTTAAAATGGCATTGTTCTATCACGAACGGTTTATATAAAAGTTTTAAAAAGAGACGGACGGAGAGAAACAAAATATAAGCAAATTATACAAAATTTTTTTTTGTAAAATGTGTTAAAAAAGTTACAAAAGCAAATGATAAAATAAATAATAATTTATAATTATGTTTTTATATAAAAAAAATTATTATTTAGGAATAAACTAATAAAAAAAAAAAATAGAATATTTTCATTCCATTTTTTTACGATTTTAATTTAATGTGTTCTACAGAGTAAATTAATAAATTGGTTTAAAACATTAATAATGTATAGTAATGAAGATTAATATTATATTTCAAGATCAATATAGCAAAACTATAATATAACAGTGAACTCTATCAAAGCGGAAACGGTGGGGTTCATATATTATTTTTCATATCCAACAGTCGGGCATAAAAAAGTTAATGTAAAAATAGAAATTTACAGTATTTTTTAGCGTAAATATTCTGAAATGGCTATAATAAAATTAATAAGCGTTCTTTTGACTTTTTTTTTTACAATAAAATAATATTTTTTTTCTACCAAATACATCTCAAATTAAATAATTTGTCTGCTTATCTTGTTTTTGAAAGGACTTTACTATTTTTAAATATTATTATTTATTTATTTAAAATTTTTCTAACAACTTCTTGAATCTTCAACTAAAATACCAATTATACAAAAAGTTCAAAACTGAAGCTTAAGTTTAAAAGACAATATTCTTGGTCTATTATAGATTCGTATAAGGAAATATTCTTCCAATTGTGTCCGTCCTTGGTTAAATTTAAACTTTGCAGCCACACCTAGCTTCATAAAAATAAACTTTACAGTGTTGATATCAAATTTTGAATTTAACTGACAATAATAATTATAAAAATAACCTTCCTAAAACACTTTAACTGTGAATTTAGTATTTTTTTTTTATGAAAAAGGATTTCAAGTAATGTTTAACTTAAAATTCATTTTTAACAAATATAACACCCTTTTGATTTAATTTTTATCTTATATTCCTTCTTCACCTTTTGAAATGAATTGCCATAAATACAGGTAAATACTTGCACTTAAATTATAATCTAACAAAAAAGCAAAAAAATATGTAAGAAAAGAAAAATAAAACGAAATAAATGGAAATCCTTACAAAATTTTGCTTAAGAAAAATAAATGTACAGAGAGTCAAAGATACATATAAAAATAAAAAAAGATAAGAAAACAAAAAGTTGAGTGTAATCCTGCTGTTATTTAACAGCAGTGATTTTTTTTTTAATACAGTTAAATTAATAGAGTACCGTTTATTAAATACTAAGGATATATTTATCTTTTGTATTTTTACAGTTACAGATGTTGCTTTTAAATAACCCTAATAAATATTAACTTTTCACCACTTTAAAGGTATATACAATTTTATTTATTAGTTTGATATTTTTATGATAATTTCTTCAAAATACAATATTGTTGCTTTTACAAATAAGAAGTGCGCAATCCCTAATTTTAATACTTATGTAAATAAAGGATTTTAATAAATTTTAAAAATAAAATTTGAATTTAATTTTTATTCTAACTCTTTTTGATATTTTTAGTTCAATTTGTATAACGCTGTTTAATAAAGTGATTTTTTTTTTCTTAAGAAAAGTATCGTAGTCTTTACAGACATCATGATATTCTAAGGTAGGTTTTTTACTTACTAAATCCATTTATCCCCATAACCTTAATAGAGAAATAAACTACTTGTTGCAATTGTCGGGGGTAAGAAAAGGAAAAAGTGTATGCGAAGGGACATGTTTATTAATGCTTAAGCAGTAGATTGATTAGAGAATTAAGAAATAAAAAGCTAACATATTTCTTAAATTTTTTCAAGTCATATAAATTACGGAGAACATATTATGATGATATCATATTCCACAATTTAAAGATGAGTCTAACGAAGAAAAATATGGGAACACTATTTCAAAGTTTTTGTTCAAATAGACTATACTGCATATCAATGAAAATGAGCTCCTTGAAGAAAAGTATTAAGTTGGAAATATTTGATTTTTAACATATAGTACTCTGAATATCCTGTAAAAATAGCCCTACGAAATAGCGTCTAATGAAATAAGAACTAAAAATGAAAAATTAAATTTCTTTCTTTCTTTTTCTTTTAATGCATTTTTCGGCCCCATAAATCTGGACAGGAAATTACACAGCCTTTCCTGTTCAGGCGTGGCTGTAAATGTCGTAAGGGGGAATAAATCTTAAGCCATGCGTGGGATTCGAACTCACACTTCCTCGGTGCTCACAGCGTATTTCATATGCTCATACCCACTAAGCCAACGAGGCCCCAAAAATGAAATAACATCTAAAATTTTGCTGTTTTTTAGATCATATTTCCACAATGGAAAAACATCTAAAAATTTTAGTGAAATAAGATCTAATTATGAATGAAATAACATATAATATTAAAATGAAATTAGATCTAAAAAAAAAGCAAAACTAAAAATCAAAAAAAAAATGAAATAAGATCTAAAAAAAAATATCTTCCAAAAATCAAAACAAAATCATATACATAGTTTATATAAAAACTTACAAAGCTTCTTGCACAATAGGTCGGCAGGGGTTGATCATAAAATTCACAAACCAATATCCCCAAGAAGAAATCTCCAAAAATAAAATCCTCAAAAACAAAATCCCCAACGGCAAAATCTTTTATATTAAATTTAAAAGAAAAAATATATATATATTTATATATATAAATATTCGGTAAAAAGCGTTTTCCTTTGATTTTACAACAAACTCTAAAATCCCTTCTAATTCAGAATCTCGAATATACATATATAATACATATTATGTATATAAATATTCTGTAAAAGGCGTATTCCTATCATTTCGTAACGAACTATAAAATCCCTCCTAATCAGAATATTACTTTAAATATTTTAGCGTTGAGTATAAAAAATTATTAGTAAGTATTCTAGAGTTGGTTATAACACAAGGGTATTTCCTTTTTCTATAGGAATATTTTTGTATTTCCCAAATTTTTAATTAGGTAGTGGTTTTAGAGCTAGTTACAAAATTAGATGTATTACGTATTTTACACAATATTTATATATATTATATATAATATTATGTATATGCGAGATTCAGAGTACAAAATCAAAAAGATAAATTCAGGAGAAATATCAGTGATTATCAATATTTATAAAAAATGTTTCTTTTCTTCATTTTATACATTTTTAGGGAAATGAAATAAGATCTAAAATTTATTCACTTATTCACTTTATTTACTTGTTATTCATTTATTCACTTTTAGATCATATTTCACGATATAATATCTAAAAAATGAAATAGAACCTAAAAACAATTGAAATAACATCTAAAAATTTATTTTAATGTTATTTTATTTTTTACTTTTACTTCTTATTTTATTGGACGCTATTTCGCAGAGCCATTTACTTTAATTTAAAAATATATATAAAATGTTAACAATAAACGATACTTTTTAATAATTTGCGTCATATGAGCATTGGCCAGTTCTTCAGTTTCACAATTATGACTTGCAAATGTTAAAATGTATTTTTTAAATTTTTTTTTTTTTACACCTTAACTAAATGCTAGAACCGGAAGGGAAATAGAATATTAGAATATAGTTAGAGAATAAACTAGAACTGAAACTACAGACTGCAAAAGGTATATTACTGACAGTGTCGAACACATTTGATGGAAACATGTTCCACATCCATAGCAGTTTTCACAATGATTGAATTTTCATAAGCAGTTTTAAGCCCACCTATTATAGTAGTTTCTACTGTGTAGAAGTGAACACTTGTTGCCTCTTTAATTTTATGTTCGAATATAGTTTTTGTGGAGACATAATTGATTTTAGTTCAGTAGGGCAAGTGTTATGAACTACAAGATATATATAGAAGAATTACATTGCTTCAATATTTCAACGAATTGTAAGGAGAATTAAACTTACTTAACATCTTTATATAAAGTTGGGTTTTTTTTTATCACGATAACTCAAAGAAATTTGTGATGCACTAGCCCATATAAAAGAGTTGTACTCTATATTAAGTGGAATATGTAATGTAAACTTTATTTAGAAATTTGATAAATCTCCTGGAGAAAATATACTGTACAACGGTAAGATATTCAAACCAGAATTAAAATATTTAATATAATATATGAAAAAAATTATTACTGGATGTTATTGATCTGATCTGCATATTAAATTTATAAATCATTAATCATTATATATATTAAATTAATTATCTTTTATGTTTAAATCCTTTATGTTTTAAAACAAACTATCGGTTACAAGGAAAAAATTTCTCATTAAATACAAAAAGTTAAGTAAAAGTTGTCCTATTTATTTATTATTCTCATTTTTCAATTTCCTTTTTCCGGATTCAATTGAAATTACTGGAAATGGAATTTTGTATATTATTTCATATATTTTATTAATAAAAAGTTTCTCTTCCGCTTACTTTTCGTAAATTTTTACTTTTATTTATATTTTAAATATTTTTTTAAATAGACCGGAAGTTTCATAGAATATTTTTATAAAAAATAAAAGTTTTTACATTATTTTTAAATTTATTTTTGGAAAATGTTTAAAATTACAAATAAATTATATTTTTTAATATAATGTAGATAGAATATTTAAAAACAAAAACCAACCAGTTCCTTTATTGTTCTAAAGATACTTTCAAAAGATATTTGATGAATAATAAAAGTTATTCCTATTTATATAAAATAGCGTCACCTTGTTTTAACATAAAGTTTCAAATCTTCATAAAAAATTTCATATTTTTTAAATCTATAGATTTAAATTTATTTAAAAAATTTTTTATGGCAAAATACTTTAACTTATACTTTATTCTGTACAAACCGTATTGGATATTAATCACTGTAAAATTTTTTTTTATGTCCAAAATAAAGTCATAATATATTTTTTGTTTTTTTTTTGAAAATTTATAACCAAAATTTATATAAAAAGATTTGTTTTCAGTTTGTTCATTATAATTTTATTTACGGCCCTTTGATTTTTCATGATATATGGATTGAATATTATAATAGGAAGATGGTTTTTTTTTTTACCATGGGAGTCAGGCTTTCATTCAATTATCTTGTTTGAAATGGGTTATCGTGGATATCGAGGTAAATAAAAAAATTTATTCTAAAACAGAGGATATAATATTTTTAACGGTTTTAAAGGATATAACGATTTTCAAAGTTTTCCGTATATGTTTTTTAAAAAGATTATCATATTTTTACCGACCGCATACAATTATGTATAAGGTAAGTATTATGTTTTCATACTAAAAATTTCTACCCGAGATTTTGACAGATATGCACTACTCCGGTTTGGAGAAGGCTGCAAAATTTTTTTTAGCATGATGTCGGTCTGTGTGTGTGTGTGTGTGTGTTTGAGTTGATGCGTGTGTGTGTGTGTGTATTTGTGGGTACGTGTACAGCTTAAACGACTAAGCGGAATTTTTTGCAATTTCATATTTAAGGTTTTGAAGTAAATATCTCGGATTGATAAGCTTTTGGAGCAAATCAAGGACAATCGTAAGTGGTAGTTTACTAGTATACTTTTTAAGTTTTTTACGAATATTTCGTAACAGAAAAATTTTATGAGAAAAATATTAAGAAAAAGTTTGTTACACAAGTAAAGAGCAACCACTTTGCCATAGAACATTTTTTGATCCGACTAACTTTAACTTTTATTTAATTTTTTTACTTAGTCCAAATTTCATACATAAAACTTCATATGAATTTATATGAACAATATTTTTTTGTTTTTTTTTATATCTCTAAAAATTTATAATGTATGTACCTATTATACTTATACTATGCATATTATTCTTCTGTTGATGACATAAAATTAAAACTGTAAAATTTTTGTTAGCAGATTCATTATTTAATCTTATGTTTGTTTTGTATTTGTTTACAGTTTTTATTACTTTTTACTTCTAATATAACTTTTTACTTCTAATTCTTTACTTTTTACTTCTAATATTTACTTCTAATACATAATAATGTAAATGGATGTATGAATAAATGCCCATACATATGTAATTTTTACGATTTCATTGCTTATTATTGTTATTGAATAAAACAAAATGTTGTTCAATTATTAAAAGTTATTTTGCTTTGATATATGTAAATTATTATGTAAAAAATCTATAAATTTTTGCATTGTACTTTTCGTGTAGTGGCGGTCGGTCCTGTGGTGGAGACAGCTGATTTTTTTCCCCTGTTTTTCTCAGTATACATAGAAAGTTGATTAAAGATATTTTAAGTATCTACATATATATTTTTAGATAATCAGTTTCCATATACCAAAAAAAAACAAATAGGTAATATCTTTGTTAATCTTTTGTTATCTTATTTACAAAATTATAAATTTACTAAGTTGAAAAATTATCATAATTTTATGTTTTTGTTTTCCGAATAACTCTTAATTTCTGATAATATTGGATGGAATGGTGTAATTCATTAAATTAGACGTATTGAATCAATATACATAATGGCTGGAAAAAGTAGTTGGAAATGAATAAAAACAAACAAAATTTTTTTTTTTTTTTATTATTCACTAAATTTTAAAAATCATAATAAATCTTTCAGCTATGCATATTAAATTCGAACTAGTTTACATTTAACAGAAGCAGCTGGCAATGTCATTAAATGTCATCAAAAAAGTGATCATGGCATGAATTTATACATTAAACACTAATGCATATCACCGCATAATATTTGAAAGTAATATAATATAACCTTAAACGGATCTTATTATAAGAAAAGTCTGTAGAGCACGTGTCCTGTAAACTAACACTTAAACAATCTATAACTAATTTCTAAAAAGATACCGCCTCACTTTGGAAGAATTTTAAAATTTGACAAAAGAACAAATTAAATATTTAACTTCAAGATACAATTAGATAATAATATGTTATATAGATATAAAAAAGAATTTTGGAAGGATGCAAGGATAATTGTATAATTTTTACGTTCCGGATGATTTTATACCTTCATATATTTAATAAAATTGGGTTTAAAAGTTTTAGAAGTTTATCTACAATTTCCCATTCTAGTTGTTCAGATTTTGGTTTTAAATTGTTTTGAATCTTTTGGCTTAGCTGTATATGCCAGAAATAATTTTTACAATAGTAGAGTTGTAATTGTAGCTTTTTTTCTGGGTCCTGGTATCTTGATATTTCGTTTTTTGGTATTTCCCCGTGACTAGGACTTTTGCAGATAATTTTTATTTTACCATCAAATTAAAGTATTGCATTTTTAATATGATTTATTGTTGTTTCATATGTTTCCATATTTTCAGACCTCATTTGCTTCCGCATTTTCAGAGCTTTTATCACCCTAAGTTTAAGTAAATGTTAGCTTTTATAATGTTATACATATTGCAAATTCTCATGTTTCCTTTATGTCTTTTAATTCGCCTAAAAAAAAAGACAAATAGTAATAAAAAAAGAATTATTAAATACACAAATCGCTACTAAAATATGAAGTCGTTTAGCAAAAAAATAAATTCTATTTAAAATGGCAAGGCAAACAGCAACCCAAAACAGAAGGTCTAAGCTTTTTAAAAGAAGATCCTTTAAAAACAGGATGCTAGCAATTTTGAAAAGCAAAAGGTAGTCGGATTTTATACCAAAATTAAAACAAAGTTATTATGACACATAGTAGTAGATACTCTAATATGAATATTATTATAACATATTATAATAAGTATATGTATATAGAAGTTATAACAGACACTATTATTTATACAACTTCAAGATTTAACCATTAATATTTATTTAATATAATTTATTTTAAGATAAATTTAATTTCTCTCATTTTTCATCCTATTTCAAAATGTTTTTTTTTTTTTTTTGTAGATTATTTTTAAATTTTATTATAATGATGCCATCCATTGGGAAATTTACAGGAAATTGAACTTAACGGTAATGAAAATTGGTGGTATGAATAATAATAATAATAAAAATTAAAATGTTTTTCCTTCCAGACTATTTTAAAATTATATTGAATATTTTAGAAAAGTGCGTATCCATTTTTGTTATGGATAAATATTATTTGTCGGAATTGTTGAGATGGAATAAATTTAATGAAAATATTATAAATTTATTATGACCTCATAATAAAATCTACTATAGGGAAGTTTAATTATTGTATAGTTGAATTTTTGCTAAGAAAATTATCTGTTTATTTGTTTGGTTGGAAAATAAAAGATTATGTAGAAATTCTTAAGTGGTGAAGTATATGTAAAATGTATCGAGTTTCTAAAGTTTCTAGTTTTGTATTTTTTTCAAGATTATCAACTTAATATAGAGTCTAAAAAAGTTTTGAACGAAAATGATTAAAGAATATATAATAAAATAAAAATCTAGGAATATTAGCTATAAAATTGGTAAAAACCTAAAATATTTATTATTGTTGTTTATAAAAAAAGCCATTTTATTACCTAATGAATTATTTGTTTGCAATCCATTTCATATTCAAAAGTCAAAAAGCCAAAAAAGTTTAACCTCAAAATTAAAGTGTGTCTCCGAATGCTTTTTATGAACACGATAATTTGAGAAACTTTTAGAAACCTTTTACATAGTTAACCTTGTATATTTTTTTTGTTGTGCCATTATCATACAATGTGATACCAAAATAAATGAACTTATCCTTTTCAGATGTGATTGTTTTCAGGATTTTAATTATAATTATATTATTTATTTTGTTTACATTATATTTTATACAATATTATGAGCTGATCAAAGTTTGAATCCAAAAGAATTTCCTGTATAGATCTGCGATTTACGGACTGCGTCATTGGTCCAATTTTAGTTAAATCAAATTCAGAAAATTTGTTTTGTTTTAAAAGAAATTTTATTTGGAGTTTCATTGGAAATTCGAAGTTTTCTTTATACAATCAAAAGGTTGTTGTTAACTTAAAATATACTCTTTAAATAATTTTGCATATTAGAAGAGAAGATGAGATACCAAAATTAAAACCAATTTAAGAATAAAAAATTTCAACGAATTTTAGCCGAAAAGTTAAAGGTAGTGGTAGTGTCAGATTCTTATTGGCTAAACCCACCTCCCCCTTTAACCAATATAATGGGATGAAATCCTTACCTGCGAACGCAGTATATTGACTAGGGCGTAGGGATAGAAAAGGAAAGGAAATGGGTACGGAAACATTGAATTGGAAGTGGAACTGTAAGGAAACAATGAATTCGCCTATTATTATTGTTACGATTTTGCTAACAGTGACTAAAGCCATTACAACAGTTACAACATGCAGTATAGTATATAATGCCTTACTGCATGAGGTAATTATTGAAGGCAATGTTGATGAAGAATCTTAAAGCCTTCCTCCACAAAGTTTTAAGAGCCTAAATGTCTACATTTATTTAAGATTTAAACTCCATTAACCCGATGAGATGTAAACCATAAAATCAATATCGAAAAATGAAATATTATTACAGTGAATTGTATAAAAACTCAACGAAAACTACTAAATTTCCATACTTAAAATATAAAAAATAATTATAGTAATAAA
Source organism: Poecilobothrus nobilitatus (assembly GCA_947095535.1). Lineage (NCBI taxonomy): Eukaryota > Metazoa > Arthropoda > Insecta > Diptera > Dolichopodidae > Poecilobothrus > Poecilobothrus nobilitatus. The sequence continues at coordinate 34,274,158 of OX352774.1, forward strand.
ATTAAATTTTGTTTTCTTGAAATCAACATTTTTTTTTTGCACAAAAGAAAATCATTGTTCTGTAATAAAATTATGATATCTGTTGTTGAAATCATCATTTATAAACCCAAGGAGACTTGTTTTAAGCTCCTTTATTTAAAAAAAAAATGATTTCTTTTAATGGTAAAAATAAAAATATGAATCTACACAGCTCCTCTAAATTCCAATTATCCCAATTTTACTTTTATTTTTCGGTATAAAAAAGAAATTTCAATTTATTTAAAAATCTTAATTGAATCATAATTCCTTATTTTTATCGTTTTTTTTTTTTGCTTTTTAAACTATAACTTCGCACTTACGACAAATATAAAATAAAAATTTTAGGTTATATGTACCTTAAAATATATTCTCTCGCACACAATCATTTCTCCTTTAACTCCCTACTTTTAAATTATTTAAGTATTACCTACCCACTACCCAAGAAAAGAACAAAACAAAACTTTTAAGAAAACAATTTTTTTTTTCATTCTGGGTTTTGAAACCAAAAACGTGTTAACAAGTCATCTTTTACTAAAAAAAAAAGAAAAAAAATCTTCAAACAATATTTCATTAGACTGAAGAAAAGAAAAATAACAAGCAAATTCAATTTTGCTACAGTCCAAAGTCCCCATCATCTTTAAAATTTCTTTTAAAGACCACATCAAAAACGTGGTTTTTCTTTTAAAGAAAAATTTAGTTTTTTTTTTTGTTTAGAGGAGGCGGACAAAATTATTTAACCATTTTTTTTTAAATGTCTACTAAAAATCTTATTATTAGATTTACTTTTTGAAGTGTAAAAAGGAGAAACAAGAAAATGCGAGTAAGGGAAAATTAGATCCTTTTACTCATATTAAACAGCCTTCATCATCTATTTTTTAGTTTTTATTTTTTTTTTTTTTTTGTATTTATAAAATCATAAAAAATGTTCCCTTATTTTCCAAAAGATTAAAAAAAAATGATTTTCTTGTCGTTCATTTTTATCCTTTAAATAAAATTCAACCTACAAAATCCTATAAATTATTTTTTGGTTTGCTCTTTTCAACTAAATTTTATATTTTATTCTTTATCTTAATTTTAAAATTATATAATTGCTAAATAAAATTTTCAATTTCTTTAAATGTCCGTTAGTTTGGTAAAAAAAATTTTGAAAAAAATAAAATAATTATGTTAGTCGATACAATGGATTCTGTAAATTATAAAACGTCAAAGTATATTGAAAGACAACTAAATAAAGCCTTAAAGATCACACGTATACCATAAAACTGAGTATTTTACAATGGTAAAAAAAGTTTTAGATCGTGAAAAAAGGATTTTGACAAAATGTCGATTCTTCCACAATAAAAATGAAGATGACGCAACGTGCAGTTTAAGGGAATTCGTATGCGTTTATGGAACCAAATGCCTAAAGTTGATAGTTAAAAATATCCGAATAGTTTAGTAAATTTTAAGAAGAACATTAACATCCTTCTTCATAATTACCTCCCAAATAAAAAACATCCTTATTCAAAATATTAGCCTTCTTTCCCCAAGCCCCATCCCGTAAGCATCTTTGACTCATTTTTATATTCTAATTCTTATAATCTATCTTAAAGTTTGGTTTTAAAGACGTTTGTTTTAGTCTAACATTAACCAGAAAAATCAATTGTAGTTTCTTCTTTATTCTACATAACCTAATCAAGAAATTTTATGTTAAATTTTTTATTATAAAAGAATTTTTAAGATGGCACAATAATTATGATATTCTATGATATTATTATTGTTACAAAAGTACCGTGATAAGAATAACGGTGAAATATTTAAATTGTTTCTCATAACTTTCCCTTTTTGCAATTTTCCACAACATTTTTTTTTTTTTTTAATAAAATTTACAATATAATGAATATCAAAAAGAAATCATCTTGTGTGTGGGTTTTTTTTAACTATAAAAAGAAAAGGCTTTCTATCCCTTGGGTCCTTCAATATAATATGTTCCTATATATACTTTATCATATATTTATATATATTTATGAACTTAATAACATCAGACCATGAATTTTTAATTTATTATATTATTTTACAGTCGAACTTAAATAATTATCAGTGTCTTCAAGTGAAGTTTCTATGATGTACTTCACGTACTTAATTGTAGTACATTGTATAGAATATGCCCAATAGATCCAAAAAAAAGGGTTCCAATTATATTATATTATATAGAATATTGTCATGGTTCTCTATACTTTTACAATTCCTAAGATTTATGTATCCAATTTACTTTTATGGATTTTAGGATAGGTGCATATAAATAAAAATCTTTTTCACTATATGTTAAATACGATATACAAGAAAGTTCTATTTCAGTATAGTAAAGTTCTTATGTCAGAAACTCCTAAAACAAAATTTAAAAATATTCAAGTTTTTCTTTTTATTTTCTGTTTTTCAAAATGTTTATTTTCAAAATTCTACTGTACTTATGCCATTTTGTAATTTTTAAGTTTAATAAGTGTAAAAAAATTTCATAAATTGCCAAAAAAGAAGAAAAGTACATTTTGTAGTAATTTAAAAATTTAGTTAAAATAATAATGGGGTATATATTCTCCCAAAAAGAAAGAAAAAATGAAAATAAAAAAGAGCCTATGATGATATTCTATGAATAGAGTGATATCAGGTACAAGATAACTTTTAAAAACTTCAAAATATGGATGTTGTATCCTTTTACAAATACAATTGCAATTTTCTCTACACTCTTTTAAAATTTTTATCTCAATTTTTATTAAATTGTGAAAAATTTTCACCACAGGCTCTTCTATATTCCATTCAACATTATATGCTTATACTTAAATGTTTCTTTTTAGTGTTATTTCCAAGAGTTTTTTAGTATTATAGTTATTTTGAATGGAGACAGAAGTGCTGATCAGAATAAAAAATCAAAAGTTTCATCAACAATAAACCAGAAAAAAAAAAATTTTTCTCCAAGGTTTTTTTCTGTTTTCATCTGTATTTCATTTATTTTTTCAAAGTGTGGTTGGTCTTAAAAAGTCTTCATAATAAAAATTAAATGAAAAATATGCTCACTGCACGTGACACTTTTATTCATTCTCCTTTAAATAAATTTAAAAAAAAAAAAATTTTATTTTTTATATACAATGTAACTTTATTTTTAATTTTGTGACAATTTTCTTTGTTTTTCATTTCTTTGAAAGTATTTTGAACTTTATGAAAATTTATTTTTGACTTTTTGCTTGTTGCATCATATTTTTTAATAATATGGGCTTTTGATCAAATAAACAAAATGTTATAACAATTATCCCTTTTTAAAATGTACAAATGGAACTATTTTCATCCATTTTTATTCATATTTTATTTTACTTTGTTTCAACTTAAGCGTAAGTTCACATGGGATGCATGCATCCAGATGCAAAATTTATTGCAGTTACATTTCGTGTACTCTTCGATAAGATTAACGAATATTTTGCATCCATTATATATGCATTCACTCGTTCACGAGATGCAAAACGGCGACATTTTTAGCATATTCCCAAAAACATTTTGAAAAAATGTGCTTATTAGTTTCACTCTGTCCGTCCGTTCGTCCGTCCGTCTGTTTACAAAACTTCTACACCATTAAAGATAGAAAAAAAAATTTTAACTATAATAATAAAAGCCTTAAATAATTAGCTCTTATAAAAAAATTAATTTTGTGGAACAACTTTTTCATGTAGCCCCATTCATTAGGGAGCTACATCCCCTGAAACTTTAAAAAAGCCTTATTTTTAAATGCGTAAATCTCATGTTCTGCTTAACATTTTTTTCAATCTGAAAACGCCATTCGACACATATTTTTTTTACCTTTATAAATTAATATCAAAATTATACAATTTTTTTAAATGTAGTATTTAAATTTACCGTTATGTAAAAACCAAATTTTGCATGATTTGTCTACTTTCATAACTCCGGAACGCTTTTAGGTAGGGACTTGAAATTTCGAGGGCAGAAAGAACTTTTAGAATTATTATAAGCTTTCTCAGAAATTTTTTTGAATCACTCCCTGTTTATGAGCTATTAGGGCTACATTTAGGGAGACATAAGCTATTTTTAAACACCTGTCATAACTTAGGCACCTGTGCAAATTTTTCTTCGGCAAGACATAAAATTTAATCTTAAATATATATATTTTTACGTGTGCTAATGATTTTTGTGAGTTATATAGGGTAGGGTATTTTCACATATTTTGTTATTATATGAAATTTTTAAATTTTGGTGCAATTTAGTCACAATTCTAAACAGTTTGCATAATCTTTTGGAAATGTGCGTTTTTAAAAACCGTTGGTTAACATTCTGCCTGGTTTAAAATGTTATAAAAACTGTTTTGTTGAATTGGAATACGTTTACTATATGTATGTATATATTTATTGATGGTCCACAATTATATAATATGTACTTACATACACCATATTATACATAAATTTCGTTGAAAACTTTTCAGATTTTAAGTAGATTATTTTAGTATTTTTGTTCCTAATCTGTTGTCAAATCCTATAGTTGTAACAAGCTTTCCAAATAGATTAGCACTTCCTTTTGAGTTTTTTATTTGATCATCAAACTTATATAGCTTATTTAAATATTGTAAAAAAAAATTTAAATCAATTAAAAACAACTACCTAATTCAATTTGTATTTTTTTAACTTTTTTAAAAAATACAAGCTTAAAAAACAGTTTTCATATTATATGTACACATTGTAGAACAGAATAAAACGAAAAAATTTTGACTTAAGATTTAATTTAATCTTAAGAATTATGTTTTTTTTTTTTCAAATTATATTTAATTTTTATTTTTATTTTATACGAAACTAATAAATATACAGGATTTCCAAGTTAGCGCTGCCATAGAGCAGGATTTGATAAAATAAACAAAACATTCTATAAGAAAAATATACTTTTTCTAACGGTTTTTAAGATAATCGTGTCGAAAGTTTTTCACATAAAAATTATATGTCCTACCATTGGCGCTATGTTAGTACACACTTAGAACACATAGTATAAAAAATTTGTAACATTATATTATTTCTCTTTTTTTCGTAAGAGAGGTCGGAATCTTCAAACGATAACAACAATATTGTCTTGGTAGTGTCAGATACTTACTGACTAAACCCACCTCCTCACTTAGCTAATATAATGGGACTAAGCCCTTAACTGTTAACGCTGTATTTTGGATATGGCTTAGGAATAGCATAGGATAAATCAACAATCCGGAAACATTACAATTCAATTCAACATACAAGGGAGTGAAACTGAACAACGAATCCGTTATTATTATTGCGCTAACAAAGACGAAACCTTAGAGCAGTTATGATATGCAGTAGTATATTATAACTTCCTGCATGAGTTAACAATTGAAGCAACATTTAATTATTCAGATTAGTTAGATCTACATAGTTGCGATATTTCAACCTAAAGCTATTAACTAGTACTTCATAATTTAAATGTGTATTGTAAGGGAATAGAAAAACCTTACCTATATAATATTTAAAATTTCTACAACAAATTTTTATTATATTTTAAAGGGATATCATATCACTTAGTTTTTTTTTTATCTGTTGTGAACTTTTCAGTGCCTAATATTATTAATGCTCTCTTTTTAACAAAGTATTATTAGCTTCATCATGAAATTTCTTATGGGGTGGTAGAATTCGAGGTTCAGTATTAATTTTATTATTTTGGTTAGTGCTATCTAGAGGTTTAGTAAATGATGATTTGTAATAAATTTTTTAACTTTTAAAGTTACCTTTTATGTTGCCACCTTAATTGTCTTACTATTCTATTATAATTAAATTGAAGAATCTTTCTAAAGGTTTATTTAAGGCTGAAATGAATTTTAAAATCTAAAGCAAATATTTAGTTATGCAGGTTTTGCATACCACTTATGAGTATGACTACTAAGATATATATAAAAAAATAAAGTTACAAAGAAGTTTCAAATATTATTATGATGAAATATGTACATATGTACCTACCTATTTTTTAATTTCAATATTTTCTTCTCTCTTCTTATTTCTTTCTCATTTATCTCCTTTTATTTCCTTTTGGCAAAAAAATGGAAAGAAAATTTAATGAAACAAAAATGTTATAAAAATTTTGCACTTTAAAAATATTTCTATAACCAAGCTGTATTAAATTATATGTACAGAATATATACCGTTAACATATATGTTTGTATGTATTTTAAAAACAACATAAATTGATTAATGAGGCATAGATTATAATATGTATATGAATATATATTTTTTTTGTGTGTATAGAGGAAAATAAATAGATTGGTTTTTTTTTTATTAAATGACAAATTTATACCACTATAATTTTTAAATTTCATAATGGTTTCATATTGTTTATTTTTTCCATCATAAACTCGTTATTATTATTATTTCTTTTTTTTTTTGTGATATTTTAGTTAGTTTTCTGCATTTTGTGTGTTTTTTTTTTTAACCAATTTGTAAGGAATGATCAAAAGTGAAGGGGCTACATTTATTTTTTTCTTTAGAAAAAATTATATCGTTTAGACAAAAAAATATGAACCTACTAAATTTAAAAACAAAATTATATTAAAGTGGTAATAAAAAAAATATCTTAATAAAGGTAAGTAATGATTTTAGTAAGGATACCTAAAATTTGTTTTCTTTTCGTTTCTATAGGTAAATACTAGCTAAGAGGTGATGAAAGAACGCTCTTTTGAAATAACAGAAAACATTTAAATTGGAATTAAAGTCAATAATGAAATGGAATTAAAACCCGCGGACTGGAATTAAAAGAAGATAATAATAGAATAGGTACAGCAAACGCAATCTATTACTATTTTAGTATATTTGGTATAATTTATAATATGGTTTTCATTCTGTAAAATAATTGAAAACCGGGATTGACTTACTTTTAGTAAGACCTTTTTTTCTAAATTTTCTTAATTAAAAAAAAATTAATTAGTTGGGATGCAATCAGAAATAAGGTCTTATTTCTCAAACGTATTATATCAAATTTTAGTATTAAAGCTTTTTTAATTTTAAATTCTAAATTTTATTATGTAAATATAAAGGGGCGACTAATGTATGTAAAATAATAATGAGAAAGGATTGTAGAGTTGGTTGCAAAATCAGGGTTTCAATAATTTGTTTAGTAAAAAAAAATACAAATATTTTAGAGTTCGAATCAAAATCATGGTATTCCCCTTTTCCAGATAAAAACTCATGGTAGTTACATTTGGTGTTATTCAGTGGGCTTTAATTCTTTTTCGAAGTGGACTTGAAGCCCACGATCACAAAGACCCGTGGCTAATTTTTTTTTCAAAAAGAAATTAAAGCCGACGGGCGTTAATTAAAAAAAAAAAGCAATTAAAGTCCATGGGCTTTCTCTCACCACACCAAAATCTCGTCTCGTTTTTAACATTTATTATGCGTCTAAGAAAATGTTAGGCACGTAAATATAAGACGCTAAAAATATATCAGAAGTGAAAATTAAATGATTTCCACATACATATATTTAAACTGAACATAAATGAACTCAACCCATTCAAATTATAAAATAATTTTACTAAATTTAATTCAGTCTTCAAAAAATTGACAATGTTTAAAAATTTTATAAGACACCAAACCATAAAGAAAAAAAAAAACATATTATTATGAGTTAAAAAATGATTTGAAAATTTAAGTTATATTTATTGGATTTTGTACAAGGACGATATTTTAAGCTGTTTCAATTATTATAATAATTCTTCAGACGAATTTTTTGGATTAACTGTACCTATGTATATCCTTGAAATTTATATAATAATCAATCAACACGCAGATATATAATATCTTTTAAATAAACCATTCATATATGTCGGTACATAACTATTAATACGGTAAATTAACTTGTTAACAGACAATTTTTTTATAAGATAAAAATAGATAGCAAGAAAATTAATAAATATTAAAGAAGAATTGACAAATTTATTATTATATGTATGTACTTAATAACACATAATACATACATATGTATAAGGAAACAAATTATACATCAATAAAATAGAAGACATGCTGTGCCTTAAAAGTTTTGACTTTATTATGCATTTTGCATGGGGATTTTATTGTGATTAGTGGTTGTAAGTTCTACTCTATTAGAAATGTCAAGATCATATTTTGGATGGATTTTCCAATCTAATTAATTACTTTTTTAATATACAGTTTTTCATGACATAAAAGTTTTTTATTTATTCTATTAAATATTTTACATCCATTTCGTTTTAGTGGGAGTGATTTGCAATTTTTAGAATTTGCTACTAGTAAGAGTTCCTTTACTTCTAATATATTATGAAAGGATATTATTCGAGTTTTTAATAATGAGGGGAAGAAGAAAATTTTCTGATTTAAATATCAAGGTAGGTAAGAAGTATAAAGGAAATTAATGACTTTTTTAATTTAAAAAAAAAAAAAATTTTTATTGAACATTTAAACACATTTAGGGCACAATATTGATTGGCTAAATATTTTGAATGAATATTGAATTTTATTTTAGAAACAAAAATTTCGTTTTTATATAAATTAACTACACAGGAACTTTCAATAAAATTCAAATTCTGCTAATGACTATATAATGATTTGGTATATTTTTATTTTGTTCAGCTATTTCCTTTCCTATTTTTTATGCAGGTAATTTATTTTTTTATAATGGAATTGGTGCAAAAATGCTGAATCATAAAATAAACTAGGTCATGACAAAATTTATTGAATCATTATAATATTTATTTTATTTAAGTGGATAAAAGTTACGACCATAAAAAGTAAAGATTATTCAAAATGAAATTGTTAATAAGCAACCTAATTTTTATTAAAAAATATAAATTGCATAATCGAAAGCGTTCCTTTTTCCTTTAACTCCTCTAGTTAGTTTCTTATGAGAATTTTTAATAATCCAGGAGATATTTTATTGAAGTCAAAATGCAGTTACGGCTAGGTCAGTTTTTTAGCACATTTCCAAAAAAATTTTGAAAAAATGTGCTTATTAGTTTCACTCTGTCCGTCCGTCCGTCTGTTTACAAAACTTCTACACCGTTAAAGATAGAGAAAAAAAAATTTAACCATAGGTAGGTCTCATAAAAACAATAATTTTGTGGAACAACTTTTTCATGTAGCCCCCCCCATTACGGAGCTACAGCCCCTCAAACTTTGAAAAAGCCCTATTTTTAAATGCATATATCTTATGTTCTGCTTAAGATTTTTTCAATCTGAAAACGTCATTCGACAGGTATTTCTTTTATCTTTGTAAATTAATATCAAAATTATACAATTTTTTTAAATTTAGTATTTAAATTTACCGTTATGTGAAAACCAATTTTGCATGATTTTTCTACCTTCATAACTCCGGCACGCTTCTAGATAGAAGCCTGAAATTTTGAGACAAGAAAGAACTTTTAGAATTAGTATAAGTTTGCTCAGAAAATTTTTTCGGACCACCCCCTGTTTATGAGCTATTAGGGCTTAAAAATTGAAAATTTGCTATTTTTAAACATCTGTAACTTAGGAACCTGTACATATTTTACTTCTGCAAGATATAAAAATTAAAGCTACAATAATATATTTTTACGTGTGTTAAAGGTTTATTTTAATTGTAAAGGGTTCCAAAGTTGCAGCTCTTCAAAATTGCGAAAAAGCCCCATTTTCAGATGTATATATCTCGGGCTCTGCGTAATAATTTTGCAATCTAAAACCGCCAGAAGATCGAAATTTTTATTATCTAAATAAAACAATATCAAAATTATGCAATATTTTGTAATTCACTATTTAAATTTACCGTTATGTGAAAACCACATTTTGCATGAAATTTCTTTTTTCATAACTCCTAAAGGGGTGCCTTAGATAGGAACCTAAAATTTTGAGACAAGAAAGAACTTTTAGAATTAGTATAAGTTTCCTCAGAAAATTTTTTGGTAACACCCCCTCTTTAAGAGTTATTACGCCTCAAAAATTGAAAATTTGCTATTTTTAGACACCTGTAACTTAGGCACCTGTACAAATTTTTCTTCGGCAAGACATGAAAATTAAAGGTTTAATAATATATTTTTACGTGTGTTAACGGCTTTTCTTAGTTATATAGGATTCCAGACTTACGGCCCCTCAAAATTTCAAAAATGTCCTATTTTCACATTTTTTCTTATTACATGAAATTTTCAAATTTTTGTGTAAGTCACACTTCTAAACAGTTTGTATTGAGTTTTGGAAATGTGCGCTTTTAAAAACCGTTGGTTTACATTCTACCTTGTTTTTTTGGCGTTAGATTATTAACGCACATAACCAAAATAGAATGATAAAGATGTAGAAGCTTTGATTACCTCTGTTAGATAAAAATAAACCTTAGAAATAACTTTCTAGTTATTTAATATGTTTTATCGAAATTATAATGTTACTGGTTATTATTTTTCTCGAATTGAAATCTGAACATTTTTTTTCTTTTTATTTATCAAAATAGGCGTGAATCATCGAAAGACGTTGAAGAGGATCGCTACAGGAACGATTCGGCTATTAACGTGTGAAACTTTAACTCATTACACACCACCTCACTTTTTAACCAAACTATAAGTTAGGAGATCATATTAGTACTATAATTGTACTGTTTTGGAAAGTGATAATTCTGATATGAAGTAAAAAAAAGGCTTAGGACTTGCAAGGTCCATGATAAATAAAGATGTGGACATTTTTCTTGAAACAATGTACATTAAAAATGTAATCATCCGCAGTTTTAGGAAAGACATGAGGTGGGAACTGATTCCACATACGATTTTTGAGTCACAAACGAATTGAAATATGCTGAATTATACCCTGTAGCGATATGACTACATATGGGTAGACAGCGGATCCTGAACTTGGTTCTTGCTGAGTGAATACCAAAAATGTTCGTGTCAAATTTAGTATCCCCAAATTTTAAATATCGGTTATTTTCAGTGTATCATCATTGTATCATCTATTTAGAACGTTAAATTTTTATGCCCTCTATCGGTCGGAAACTTCAAAAGTAAAGTCACCTTCAAGTAAAGTCAGTCACAGAAATCAAAAGTAAAGTTTAGTAGGTAATGTTGGAGTTTGACTCTTTTCAACCAAACTTTAGAATGGGGTTTGCGAAAATTTAAGTATTATGGAAGATAGGGGAGAAAATTTAGAAGGATATTTTGAAAAACCATTAGAAATATAAATGAAATTATAATCATAAAATGGCGAAGTGCTATAAGAGAAGCGGCATGAAATTAATAAATGTTTTGTACATAGAATAAGTAGCTTTGTATTACTCATTATTATACATATTCATTTAAATTAATAAATATAATTAAAATTAAAATAGAAATAGTGATGGTTTTAAATTAACGGTATCGCGATGCAGTGCTAATGCATACATTTCCTTATCTCCGCTTATAAAGTTTAAAAATTGTAATTAAAATTAATTTATAAGTTTTAACTTAATACGTTATGAATAATAATTAGCCTCAATAACAACTAATGATATAAATATACTTTATAGATTCTCTAAATTTTTATGCAATTAATTTTTATTTACTTGAAATGGAAATCTCAGTTAATTTTAATTTAAAAGAAAAAAAAAAAAAATTTTAAATTAATTGGCTTAAATAATCTAAAAGTAAGGGTATTTGTACAGATTTTTACTTGTATTGTACATTATCTGAACCCTTTCGTTGACCGCCTCTTACTTTCATTAATAATTCAAGCAAATAATTAACTTAATCATAGGACTTTAATATATAACAAGAAACTCTTTTTGTAAAATTAAAGTACTTAAAGTATAATTTACAAAACATATACATACAAAAAAAAAAATTTGGTCTACATTTATAATCATTAAATTTAACTAGAGTGACAATATGATCAAGTGACCTATTAAAAAATTTTGGAATTTTGTATTAAATGCCAAACATTCGAGAGAATTTATTTAATTCTTGTCATATTCAAATATCAACAATTGTTATTTTTTTTTTTCCTATTTGAATTTTGGTACTTTTTCGTTTTATGCACGTAAAGAAAATGTTTTACCACAGTAAAGTTAAGCCAGCATTATATTAAAAAAGGGAAACAATGTTGAACATCTGCCAAATAATTATTATGTAGGGAACTACTAGGAGAAAAAAAAGGCATTGAAATTTTATTTTTACTTTTCGTTTTACTTTTTATTTTATTATGGAACAGTCCAGTTCCATCCTAATACATTAACAACAATTTCTAATAACCTAAAACTATAATTTTCAGCACATTTCCAAAAAAATTTTGAAAAAACGTGCCTATTAGTTCCACTCTGTCCATCCGTCCGTCTGCCCAACTGTTTACAAAACTTTTACACCGTTAAAGATAGAGAAAAAAAATTTTTAACCAGGGGTAGGCCTCATAAAAAAATTAATATTGTAGAACAACTTTTTCATGTAGCCCCATACATTACGAAGCTATAACTCATAAACCTCCTATTTTTAAAATCCTTATATCTCATGTTCTGCTTAACATTTCTGCAATCTGAAAACTCCAACGGGAATTTTTTTTACCTTTGTAAATCAATATCAAAATTACACAATTTTTTTAAATTTAGTATTTAAATTTACCGTTATGTGAAAACTAATTTTTGCATGATATTTCTTTTTTCATAACTCCGGAATGCTTTTAGATAGGAACATGAAATTTTGAGACAAGAAAGAACTTTTAAAATTTCTTTATATAAATATAATAAGTATAAATTTCCTTATATTTTTCTTCGACAAAATATAAAAATTAACGTTTCAGTAATATTTATTTTTAGGTGTGTTAACAGTTTTTTCCGACTTACAGCCACTCAAAATTGCAAAAAAGTCTTATTTTCAAATTTTTACTTTTATGAAATTTTCAAATTTTGGGGCAAGTCACAATTCTAAACAGGTTGTATTATCTTTTAGAAATGTGCGCTTTTAAAAACCATTGATTTACATTCTGCCTTGTTTTTTATATTTTTGTTGGTTTTGTTTTTCGCAGTAATGTTTTAAGTAAATAAAATTAAATATACGTATGTATTTATAATTGCCTAATTTGATTAAAAATTTTCATTATTTATAATAGAACTACAATTTTATGATCTTGTTGTTCATTTAAAAAAAAAAATCATAACATTTAAACATAACTATCTCTTACTAAAAGTTGTTAGAAGCTACATCCTTAAACTGTTGTAGGAGCTATAAATAAATAATGTTGTGTTTGGATATATTGTGATTTATTATGCGATATAGCTGAAACATGAAACTGTCGCATGTTATTAATTTTTGATTTAAAAATTCACGCCACATACTCTAAAATAAGTTATAAAGTTGAAGGTGTCTAAACTTATTTTTATATTTACGATGGCTTGTTTACGAACATTTCCCCTTATACGAATATACAAGAAATATTAGAAATGTAAGAAATATCGAAATCTAAGGAATGTAGAAATATATAATTTAAAAAGCATGTTAATTGATCAACCGGGAAAAAATAAATAGTATAAAAAAATAAATAAAATTAAGCACTACCTCCCCGAAAAATATCTTTATTTTCTTATAGCCTACCCCCTAACCTAACACAACATGGTTAAAAAAAAAATAAATTTATTGGAAGGTGCAGTCTTTATGTTGTCTTTAACGTCATGATAATAATTTCAAACAGATAAGCAGACAAACCAAAAACTTCAGAATTAAATTATTTCATTTTACTTTACGTTATAGCACATTTCAATTGAAATATTTACTTATATACATTGAAAAACCTGAACATTTTATTTTACAGAAAATTCTTTTTGTTCCGATTTATACCACTGCGAGGGTTGAACTAATTTCTAGTGTGCCCTAATTACGTATACGAAGTGCATGCGGTCAAAGGGTATAACAAAAATTAAAAATTCTGACAATGACAACGTTCTAAAAATTTTTTTAAATTAAAAAAATAAATTTTTTTTTCCTTTTCAAGTTTTTATTTTGTTTTCTAAACGTGTCTGAATTATACTTTTGACATTAAGTATTTGACTTTTATTTAAATTAAAATTTGAATTAAAAATAAGTACGTACATAGTTACATATTATATACTCGTATAAAATTTGTAAAAAAAAAAAAAATAAAACAATTTAAAATAACTTCATAAATAATTAGGGGGAAAAAAGGATTTAATGCATTTGCTTTCAACTTTTTACGATTTACTTTTAATGAAATAAAAATCCAGTATACTGCCATAAAATTTACTTGTAATTCAAATGTTATAAGATTTTCAATGTTTGTTAAAGGCAATTACTTGCAAATGCCGATAAATTAAAATATTTTAATATCACTGTAAGTAAATGGAATTGTATAGTCAATTAAACATCAATCAAAGCTAAAACTAAATAAATAAAAAGCTCCGCTTGTCTTTAAATAATCTAATTAGGCCAAATTATCGAATATTATCACGCCAGCATTGTTTTTTGGGTCCCTTTTCAGAGAAAACTACTGGGTCAATTTATATGATTTATGCATCATTGGAAAGAATGAGGTGAGGAAAAAAAAATTTTCCTTTTACCTTTCTGATCGGGGTGGTAGTTTAGGAAGTAAAAATATTGCAATTATGACTTGGATAGATGAATTTACCTGAAGAAAAATAAATTAAATTTGTTTAGAAATTAGAAGTACTATCTTAAATCTTTAATCTTAACTATATGAGTAAATGCAAAACTAAAAACAGTATGGAAGATTTTTTCTAAAATTGGATCTTATTTAAAAATACTTTTTTTCGTATAATAAAGCTTGACATTTAAGAGTCGTTTTAATGGATTTCTGTAAAGTTTCAAGCTTATTAAGTATAAGTTTAGGTTTTGAGCTACTCTAACTCTAATATATTCGAACATATCTTTACTAGAGAATAGTTTGTATATAGTTTAAAATTTTAATATAATCCTTCTTTTAAATTAACTAAATTAGATTTTTGCTCAACCATTGAGTTTTTTTTTATTTTACTAAGAATTTTTTTAAGTCATAGGTTTTTTTTTTATTGTTAATGTAAGCTGACATTTAAATATCTATGATTAGTGAAGATATTCTTGACAGGAAGTATTTAGTGTTATTTATTCCTGCATTTATTGCTTCATCTCACATCAAGATGTTACGAGACACGTGTAACATTTGTTACTTTTGTTATGACATTTTTGAAAATAAGTGCTTCTTTTGAACATTAAATAAAACAATAGGGAGTAAATTTCAGTTGACAATTTAACAATATTATTTGTTAAGTGTTTTTATTTATGTATATTCCTTTTGTATATTCCGCATCGTAGAGAAGCATTGAAAGAAATTAAATTAACTGCAATTTTGAAGGTGTTCATGGTTCTGATCCAAAACAAAAATGTTTTTAATGATGGTAAATTAGAAATTTAATTGTGAAAACATATTTTTTATTTACTTTTTTGGGTATTAATTCATTTTAAATAATGTGAATATTATGTGAAGAACTGAATTTCTAACCTAGATTCAATCAACATAATATTTCTTTAATTAAAAACGTCTTAAAATTTTGATCATAACATTATATCAAATTCATATGTTTCATTAAATGAGCCTTTAAAGTATAAACTATCGAATGCTGTTGTATTTGTTTTTATCATCCACTATTTATGACGTATAAGATAATGAAAGTTTTGTTTAAGACGACAGAATTAATTTGATCTTTATTCGTTAACTTCTTCCGACACTTTAATGCTTTAAATTTTTTTTGCAAGAAAGTTCTGTCCATTTTTTTAGGAGTATATATTAGGTTAGTTAAGAGAGTCTATTTGAAGAACATCATTTACAAATTTATTTTTGCTTAAATAAAAGCGAAACCTAATTTTTTCTTTAGTTCTCTTAACCCATTCCGGAACGTCAATCAGCTTAATAAAAATGTTTGGATATATAAACACTTCCTTTTAGGTTCTGGGTTCGATTTTTCCTAACTTTAACAAAAAATACTTTACCTCTGTCTCTGTCTAAATATCTGTTGGCGTAAACGTCATTAAAGATCCCTGACGGTATATAATTTGAAAATGGAAGGTCTAAGTTCATTTATAAGTAAATATCTGTTAAATTAATATTTATTTTTTATAAAATTTGAATTTTTTTTATTTAGACACTTCATTAAAGTTCTATAAGCTAAAAGGGAGATTACCACAATTTTACAAAGACCAGAAAAACATAAAACAAAGAGATAAAAATGTACCGTCATATACAATTTTTTGTTAAATTTTTTTTCTTTTATGCGTTTCTTTATCTAAACCGCGGTTTAAATTAGTGAGCACCTTTCAATGAACTTATAAATTAAGTGAACTCTTAGTACAGGTATACAGCGCTTTAAATATGTTTACGCCATTTGGAATCTTGATAGAAATTCATCAAATGAGCCAAAGTATCTGTGTGTAAATTTACAAAGACTCAAGAAAATGGGATCTTAAATAAAGTTTACGCGCAAATTTTTCATCTTTTTGGTATGGTTTGCATTTTTTATCCAAAAACTAAAAAAATCTGTTAAAACTTACACAATTTTATTAACTGCGACAGAAATCATTTCAAATCATTCTAAGAATTAAATCAGAGAATCTTAATATATCTCCTGCCAACTCCAGTTTCAGATTACTGAATTGTATCTAAAACAAAAGATAACAAAAACATATTCAAAAAACAATTTTTGGATAACACTAATGTAATTCCTTGAAGCGTGTAGATCAAAATAACTACAAAGTTTCTAGTATGTAACGGTAATTGAGTTAATGACCTTTTTAAATTGTCCTGCAATTGGATTTGGTGTAACAAAGTATTCAAATTTTTTTTTTTTTTATTTTAAAATAAGTTTCGGTTTATTATTGCTCTTTTTTCTTCTTAACTAAATTTTTCCTTTTATCCTTTTATTTAAAAAAAAAAAACTTATTAAAAATGTCCTCATCCAGATTCTATTAAAAATTTTGATAAGCAAAATGAAAACTTCTCATAGAAGCCGAAATTTCAGAAAACAAATTTTTAACCAAAATATTCTTCATATTACTCTGTTGGATTTGGACTTGTCGAAAGTACAAATTATTCGCGAATTTAAAAAATAAAAAAAAAATATCAGCATAAATTCATAAATATTATTTAAATTTAATAAATTTTAAACAATTTAATATTATATAAAGGATATTAGAAAATAACGAAACATAAAATAATATTATGCAAATATGAATGTATAGTATGTAAATTTTAAAATTTTAAAAAAGAACGTTGAATAAAATTTCTTAAGATACCACAAAAAAAAAAAACAAAAGAAAGAATATTAAAATATTAACAATTCCTTTTATCTTCCATAAAGAAATTCTTTTTCTTGGACTCAAGCATAAATAAATTTTGCATAAATAAAATCATAAATATTTATTAAATTAAATTTAAAAAAAAAATAAAGTTGATTAGCTTAAATTTTATTTATTAATATTACAAAAAAACAGAATAATAATATGTATAAATTCTTCTTTTTTTTTTTTATATTTTAGCAATTTGAAGATTTGAATTCATAAGCATTTTTGTTATATATTTGTTTTCACAACATTGTTTTATCTTAAGATTTTGTAATAATTTTTTTAAAAATATTATTTTGAAATAAGGATTTATATCTAAAACTTTTTTTTCAAGCGAGCCTTAGTTCAAATTCGATTTATTCACTTACTAAAACGCTCTTGTTGGGCGGTTTTGTTGGCCGAGTGGGTCAGAGGATAAAATTACGTTGTAAACATAGACGGAGTGTGGGTTCTAATCCCACACGTCGTAAGAATTTACGATTTTTACCGTCATACCTAGAAAGGAAACGCTGTGAAATTTAAATGTCAGATTTATGTAGCGGGGCAATAATTGTTCATTCGCCTATCGGATAAATTTGACATTGAAATAACAAAAAAAAAAAAGAAAAAAATCTTCTGTTAGTTCCCTTTTAAACGTTTCAGTAAAATTTTGCAGTTTGCTAGTAAAAGTATTGAAAATATAGAATATGTAATTTGTATATTGTATATTGCATACAAACATACATTTTAAAAACTTAATCTATCTTATATCTTATATTTGCAAATATGGCATTTATATTACATATTTCGTATTGAATCTGTCAAAAAAAAAAAAAACGTACGTATTATTTTATGCAATTTATCTTGGATTGATCCACTACATTTTCCTCCATATGATACCGCAGAATAATGACGATTAATCACTGATATTCTATTTGTTGAACAGGTAATTTGTGCGGATATCATTGTCCCATCTATTTGAGAACAGATATGGTTTAGGGGCAATCTGAAAAATTTGCGATTGGTCCAGGTTTTTAATATTCTATTCCTACTCTACAGATTACGGAAATTAACAAAACTAACTTATTATATAAATTAATTTATTATGTTATTATGATCGTTTTAGGAGTTAAACAATTTTAATATCTTTCCGAAAATATAGCACTTCACACTATCAAACTTTATTTGGTTTATTCCGAAAAAGTACCGAATTTTATTTTGAATTGAATTATATACATATATCATGTATACATGGCACTAAATTATTAGTCGGTTCTTGGTTAGATGACAATATTTTGGTGTTTATTTTATACGTGTGTAGGTAAGAATTATCGAAATACACTATAGAGATGTGGAAAGACCATTGAGGTGACGGACGTTCCTTTTTTGATCAATCAATACGTTATATGACATTTAGTACTCATGTACTGCCTGGTCAAAGTATGTTAAGTTTGGGATTCATATTATGAACAATATTATTCCCTTTATTTTTTTGCACGTTGTATATGTAATCATCGTAATCATCATAGTTCGTACTACAAACGAATTTCCATAAGCCGAATTATGCCATCTGGAGTTCGGCTTATGGAAATTCGTTTCGCGGAACTGCATAGGATTGCACGGTAGAAGCTCTCCTTATTTTCTTTGGAATGCTTTAAGTATAGGCACCAAACTTTTAGTTTCGTCAAGGCAAGCACCCACTTCTATAAGATATCTATATAACTGATCAAATCGTAATGTACTGAATAATTACACAAAATATTCGTACTGAAATTTCTCGTAGAAACCCATAAAGTAGAGATCAGAGAGTTGTTAAATTATTAGAAAACAAAATTAATCTTCAATTTCAAATTACATTGAGTTGTGTAACAGTAGTTGGAATTTTTGCACAGAATAATTTATATTATAAATATTCATTAAAATTTAGAACGTATTTTACTAAATGTACTTTTTAGATCTGATTCTTAGTCATAATTCTAATCATATTATACGCCATACGGTTTAATAAAACATATTTGCAAATATAACAAATTTCAAAAAATCCAATTAAAAAGACAATAAAATAAAACAAAAAAATATCCAGGAGCCATTTTTTTTTTTTTCAAATATGCTTCTGAATATATTACGGTTATTGTATCTTTTTATAAACTCAAATCTTTTTAACAACCAAAAAGCAATATTTTTATTTTAATATTAAAAACACTTCCTTATTTATCCAAAAATGCAAATAAAAATCATTTTTCGCATTTTTGAAATCATATTAACAAAATTTCTATTCATCCCGCAGGATGAATTATGTAAAAAACCGTTCACTTTCAGCTTCATACTAATAAAATGAAATTAACTTTACAAAAAAAAAAAGAACAAAAAAATAAAATAAAACAAAATATAAGTACAAATATATATATAAGTAAAGTATATATGTAGGTATCAAAATCCTTTTTATATTCTTGTCTCTTTCTAATACCTCAACTATTCAAATTTATTCATTTGAAACATATTAAAAACAGTACCTGAATATTCTGTTGTTAGGTTCCTATTCTTTTAGGAAATTATATATTTTTGTCAGGATTTTCTGGGAAATTTAATGTTTCTCAAAAACAAAAATAAAAAAAAAATTAAAAAAGAACAAAAAAGAAAAAGTCCCTAAAATATTATTAAAAGAGTAAACGAACAATTTAAACATCTATATTGCCCCATTGACTTCCTTTTCATATGTTTCCTTTTCATTTTTAAATTGTGTAAATTTTACCTTTTCTTTTTATTTAATTTTTATTACTTCCTTCCTTATCCTTTTTTTCGTTTTGTGAACATTAATATTACGGTATATTTTAAATGATAGTGTTGCCAAATTTAAATTTATAATATTTGGTATATATATATGGATTCAAGGTAATTGTAAATGCAAAAATCTGTTGTAGAAATTCAAATTGTTGCTTTGTCAAATGAAAGAAATTTATTTGACTAATCCAAAAAGCGAAATTCGTGTAGGGTGAAATTTCTTTTAATTGGAAGAAATTATAAATAATAATTGCCAAAAAGAATAAGTTTAATAATTATGAAATCAGTAGTAGTTCTGAATGAATGAGCACAGTATAATGACCAGTATAAACCCAATAATTTATTGAAACGCGAACTTATTCTAACTGTAGTTTATATAAAGAATAAGAAGTGAAATTTGTTTGGATACACACTTAGATTAAAACTCAAAACCTAAGTTAGTATTCAACAAAAAATAAAAAATTTGTATATTAAAATGCTGTCAAAAATAATCAAAAATAAATTTTAAAGGAAGTTATAAAATATTATTGATAAATTCTTTGAAAATAATTGCGATCTGTACTTTTTCTCAAATTTTTACATTTAAAGTACGACTTCGATAACATACTAACCTTAAAAGTTTCCAAAGGCCTTACTTCATATATATAACCATATATTCCAATATGTATATCGAACCATATGTATATCGAATAAAATAATCAAACCGGTATTAATGACGATGATTAAATTCAAAGTTAAAGGTAGAACAACTGATAAAAATCTTGTGATATTCAAATAGCAGTTAAACAAAGCGAAGGGTTATTAAGAAAAGAACTGTATATATAATCTGGTATTCCAATATGCCGTTATGAATTAATATTGAAGGAATTTTATTAACGAAACGGGTCAATGGATCGTAACCAATTCAACTTCGTAAGTTTCTGTGGTAAAGGATTACACTTTTGCAAATTTGCAACTTCACTTCGTTGAGCTGTGGTGCCGTAACGGGTTAATGGATCGTCACCAAATCAAATAGAAAAGCTTCTGTGGTAAAGAATTACACTTTTGTAAATTTTCAACTCGATTGGTCTCGACCGTTTAAGCGTGACATCAAAGAAATTTAAAGAGCTTCGTTCGGCTCTCATGCCCAAACGGGTTACCGGAACTTTATAAAAATTTGTTCTAGGCCTTTTTTCAGACCATAAAACGACCATACAAAATTGGACATACATCGGAAATAAAAAAATTTTTGGAAGCCCGTCGGGTCGAATCCGGTTAATGTATTGCAACCAAACCAAGAATATTTGTACAAATTTTCAACTCAATCGGTCAAACCGTTTAGCCTGGACAACAAAAAAACTAAAAAGCTTTAAAAGGCTCTCGGGCCGCAAATGGTTAATGAACTGAAATGCGATATAGCCTATAACTCCTTCCGGGGTCGTAGAAATATTCCTGTAAAATTTGGTTGCAATCGGACTGATAGGTTTTACGTGAATCCGGTCCAAACAAACAAACAAACAGATTTCTTCCTTATATATTAGAAGAAGATTCTCACTATGGTGGCTAAGTCAAGATAATACATTAAAAGTTGAATTAATTACTTGCAAATTTATTTATAATTACTATAAACTGTTCTAGTGAATATAAAATATTTAATATGAAATTTAAGCTAATCATGAGCTGTAAAACAGAATGATTCGTGATCATGAGCAAAATGATAATACATATACGTAGATTTAAAGATTTTTTATTTTTGAATTGCTTTAATTTTTTAAAAGCAGTATTTGAAATAAAATATTTTACATATTATGGCAATGTTATTTTTACAAAAATCAACTTTGGTAAGACAAAATTGTTCCATAATTCAGAAAAAAAAAATCTAAAAGGTATGGTGAAAAGTTTAGAAAATTACACAAACAAAACAAAACAAGGAAGCAAAATATATTTCCTATCATGGCCATTTGAAAAATAAATCAAAAGACAAGATCTCCTTAAATGTTTTAATAATAAAATTGGGAAAATAAAATGTTTACGTTCTTTTTGGCACATTACAGAAATTTAAAATTAAGAATCATATGTGAATGATTTCATTACTAGATTATTTTTATTTAAATCTAACACAATCCGATGCACATCTTACACACAATCTATACAATTTGTTATTAAAAAAAAAATTTCTAAATATTAAAGTTATTTAAAGAAAAAGAAAAGTTTTTTAAGATTGGATAAAAATAATTATTCTTTTGGCTTTGAGATAGTAAAAAATTATTTAACAGATGTTCTGAATTTTCCTTTGTATCAAATACATTCCATACCATGTTTAGAATGCTCAGACAAACACAGATTTTTCAATTGCCATAATGTCAACAAAAATTAAAATTTAAGTTATGTAGGTATTCTTTTATGAAAATAAGACAAACCAAACTTTTATAATTACAATGGGATACAATTACATTAGGAAAAGTTATCCATTTATATTAAATTGTACATCAGTTTATTTTTAACTTTTTATATATATTTTATATTTTTTTTTATTATAAAGCAATAATGTCAATTCAATCCTCTTTAATTTCTTTAAGTTTTCCAATCAATTTTTTTTATCATTTAATTTCTCAAAAAAAAAAAAAAAGCAGAGGTACATATAAGGAAAATTGTAATATTGTTATTTAAAAGAAAAAAAAAAAAAAAAAAAAACAAAGCAAAAAATCGCATACGCCAAGATTTTTTCTTCGAATTCTGAAAATGGTAAAATTATAAATATCCAAAAAAGGCTGTAGGAACCAAACCTTCTTTACGTATACGAATATCTATTTATAAAAAAAAAAAAAAATAAATAAAAATTATCGATATATAATTTATAAATTAAACTAAAAAGGAATTTAAAAAATGCTTAAAACAGTCAATGAAATTCTAGAATTACGGAATTTTCCAATTACGGACTGTTTTTTTTTTTTTTTTTTTGTTATATGGCATAAATATAGGCGTACTTTAAAATTATAAATATTATGTATATATAAGGATAAGGTAAAATAAAAAAAAAATTGTTTTTATCACTTTTTCGCATACTTTTCTTATAATTTATGAATACCATTCCAATTTTAAAAGTAGATAGTATTTTAATAAATATTAAAAACCTAAAGTATTACAATAATGCCCGAATGTCTGGTAAGGAGTACCACTTTATAAAATATTACAGGACTTTTAACGAAAAAGAACAAAATGAACGAATTAATTAATTTTATTTCAGAATAAAATTATTTCATTATTTTGTTTTTTTTTTTTTTTTTTTATATAATTAAGTTATTAAATATAAAAAAAAGTATATTTGGAATACCATAGCTATACTAATTAGAATTGTTAATTTTTTCGCTTATGACATTTATTTATGAAGTGATTTATTAACAGAATAGAATAAATTTTTGTTTTAAATAAGTGTATATTCAGAGTAAATTAGTTAATTGGATGCCTGTGTGGATAAAATCAATTTAGTTTTAATAATAAATAAAAATAGAAGAATAAAAGAGGAGAATCAAAGTTTGATAAGGGTGGAAGAGAGAGAAGGAATTGAAGATGAGCTCATCTATAATTATTAAGTTTTTTAACTTATTTTTATCTATTTATAATTAATACATTTGTCGTCTTTATCGTTAGCCTGTTTAGAGCATTTAAAGTAATAAAAGTATAAATTCTTTCAAATAAAGCAAACAAACAAAGTTTAAATTACTGTACAAAGTACACAAGACATATAGAGAGAGTTAGAGAAAGAATTAGATTAGTAGATACAATAGATATATGGGGCCTCGGTAGCCTAGTGAGTAAGAGCGTATGAAATATGCTGTAAACACCAAGATAGTGTGAGTTCGAATCCCACACGTCGTAAGAGTTATTCAACCTTACGACATTTACAGCCACGCCTGAACTGTGGAAATGCTGTGCAATTTGCTGTGCACATTTATATGGCAGAGAAATGCAATAATAAAAAAAGAAAAGTTACATTTTGAAAGTATTCTTACTTCTTAAACGTTAAAACAAACTTTTAAATTTTAAAATATAAAATTTTTACTTTTCATTATTTATCTTAATAGACCTGAAAAGGCATTTAGAAAAGATAGAGATCTCCAAACTTTCCGAGACAAGAAAAATTTTGGAATTTCTATGACAACATGTAAATATTGAATTCTATTACAAGGCAAAAAATTCAAAAACCAAAGATTATCCTCTATAAGGTGTACAACCACATCTAAAACTATCAGTTAGATTTTTATCCCTAAATCGCCAAAACATTTTGTGATGTAATGAGATATTAACGGGATACTCTCCTATACCACCAGATATTCCTGAAAGTTTAGATTTTCCTCCAAAAATTGAAGCAAAATTTGCTAACACGTAGAGGAATCAATAATATTTTAAAATAGAATCAATACATTTTTACGGTGGCATTTGGTGAAATAACATTTTAAATTTATCCAAATAAAAAAAAACACTTGTTATAGTTTCACAATGTGTATATATTTTGTAAAAAAACATAAAAAACAAGGTAGAATGTAAACCAACGGTTTTTAAAAGCGCACATTTCCAAACTCAATACAAACTGTTTAGAATTTTGACTTGCACAAAAATTTGAAAATTTCATATAATAAGGAAATATGTGAAGATAGGACATTTTTGAAATTTTGAGGGGCCGTAAGTCTGGAATCCTATATAACTAAGAAAAGCCATTAACACGCGTAAACATATATTATTGAACCTTTAATTTTCATGCTTCGCCGAAGAAAAATTTTTACAGGTGCCTAAGTTACAGGTGTCTAAAAATAGCAAATTTTCAATTTTTGAGGCGTAATAAATCTCAAAGAGGGGGTGCTACCAAATTCAGGTTTCTATCTAAAGGCGTGCCGGAGTTATGAAAAAAGAAATTTCATGCAAAATATGGTTTTCACGTAACGGTAAATTTAAATACTAAATTACAAAATATTGCATAATTTTGATATTGTTTTATATAGATAATAAAATTTTCGATCTTCTGGCGGTTTTAGATTGCAAAACTATTACGCAAGGCCTTAGATATATACATCTGGAAATGGGACTTTTTCGCAATTTTGAAGAGCTGCAACTTTGGAACCCTTTACAACTAAAACAAACCTTTAACACACATTAAAATATATTACTATAGCTTTAAATTTTATACCTTGCAGAAGTAAAATGTGTACAGGTGCCTAAGTTACAGGTGTTTAAAAATAGTTTTAAGCCCTCATATCTCATAAACAGGGGGTGGTC
Source organism: Poecilobothrus nobilitatus (assembly GCA_947095535.1). Lineage (NCBI taxonomy): Eukaryota > Metazoa > Arthropoda > Insecta > Diptera > Dolichopodidae > Poecilobothrus > Poecilobothrus nobilitatus. Next base: position 34,299,509 of record OX352774.1, read on the forward strand.
CAAAAAATTTTTCTGAGCAAACTTATACTAATTCTAAAAGTTCTTTCATTGCCTCGAAATTTCAAGCCTCTATCTAAAAGCGTGCCGGAGTTATGAAAGTAGAAAAATCATGCAAAATTTGGTTTTCACATAACGGTAAATTTAAATAGTAAATTACAAAATATTGCATAATTTTGATATTAATTTACAAAGATAAAAGAAATACCTGTCGAATGACGTTTTCAGATTGAAAAAATCTTAAGCAGATCATAAGATATATGCATTTAAAAATAGGGCTTTTTCAAAGTTTGAGGGGCTGTAGCTCCGTAATGGGAGGGGCTACATGAAAAAGTTGTTCCACAAAATTATGTTTTTTATGAGACCTATCCATAAATATAGATAGACCTATATAGAGACCTATCGTTAAAATCTTTTTTCTCTATCTTTAACGGTGTAGAAGTTTTGTAAACAGACGGACGGACGGACGGACAGAGTGAAACTAATAAGCACATTTTTCAAAATTTTTTTGGAAATGTGCTAAAAAGGACTAGTTTCTTTCTATTGAGGCATCATCACCCTAGTTTCGCCTTATTAATCCAGAGGGATAGCCTACTTCATGATGACTCAATAGGGCGAAACTAGCCGTTTTTTTTTGTGTTTTTTTACAAAATATATATACATTGTGAAACTGTAACAAGCGTTTTTTACTTGAATAAACATATATTTTATTTAAATTTCTCGCTTTCGCAATGTAAAAAAGAAGGACGAATTCTGGTTGAATAATTTTCTAGATTTTCGTCTACTTTTTAGTTACTTAATTTTAAAATATGTTAGGAGTGTTTTGTCTTTTTTTTTTTACTTAATTTCAACTTAATAAATGCATATATTAATGCCTTTTCAATTTTTTGTTTTTAATGATTAATGATTAAAAGTTTACATGTTTTATAGAAATATATTTTTTCCATTAAACCTAGTACACCTTTAAGATATCGTGAATATATTTATATAAAAACACCATAATTTAAATTCTGTTACTTAATTTTCGAAACTATATATATATATTTATTTTAATGCATTTCTCTGTTACACAAATGTGGACAAGAAATTACACAGCCTTTCCTGTTCAGACGTGGCTGTAAATGTCGTAAAGGGGAATAACTCATACAACGTGTGTGGGGTTCTAACCTACACTCCTTCGGTGTTTACTGCGTGTGTTATACGCTCTTATCCACTAGGACACCGAGGCCCCTTAAATTATATTTTAATTAAAAAAGAAAAAAAGTATTTTTAAGTTAGAGTAGCACTTGAATTCATAAAAGTAAAAAAAAATAAGTGTTACACAGCATTCTAACGAAAAGTATTTATCAGAAAATTATTTCCGTCAAGTTCTGTCATAGACATTACCATATATTACATTGTTTCATTGTTTTTTTTTTTTTTTGTTTTGCCCATAAGAAAATAAAAGAATCATCCATTTTGCAAAAATACTTAAATAAATGTAAAATACTTACAGTACAATTTTTGTTCTTCACATAGTTGACTACCAAATATGGAATAATTATACTAATCTATATAGGAGACACTCATTTTATCATTTACAAAACCCACCTGTTCTTATTTAATCTCCTGTTTATTGTTATTGGTCATGATTTTCATCATAAAATAACCCTGAATTGTTTTCTTTAATAGAGAGAAAAAAAAAAGCAGGTATAAAAACTTTTCTTTGAAAAAGAAAATGACTTCATATGGAAAGTATGACTTTTATGTTTGTTCTCAGAAAATTTATAAGAGAATTAAAATGCATAATAAATATATAATTATTTTATACAATGTATCTCCGGTTGATGAAAATGTTGATCAAATAAAGCTATAGATAGAGATTGAAAAACTATAAAGAATTGGAGTGGGATTTTTAAGTTGAAACTCGAAACCCTTAAGTGTATTGCGATATAAAGTAACTGTACTAAAAATGTTTGTTGAAAAGATTTTAAAACAAAAAAAAAAAAAACAGATTTCTTCTTTTTTGTATCAGATCTAGTTTCGTTTTATTATTTATGCAGTGAACAGCATTTTCTTCACACTACAAATAATTTCAAAACCTAAACGATACGATGTGATGCCATTACATTAAAGTAACATTTTCTATACTCCTTTATTTGGTAAAATAACAATTCTGAATATAGCATTTTACTATAATCGATTAGAAGATATCTTAGAAATTTCCATTTTAACTTAACATAAATAAAATAAAAATTTACGACAAAACAAAGTCATTTTATTAATAAAAATTAATTATTTATAGTTAATTTAATTCTTGATCTAAATTTATTACTTAACATTTTTTTAGCTATATTTCTTAACTATATCTTTTTTGACATACATTTGTTTGCAGATTGACATCTTTCAGAAATGTTTTTTTCCAGAAGTTATTATTTAAAAATAAAATGTCTTTTAAAAAAAATTTTCTTTTTTTTAATCCAAAAGAAAAAAAATGCGTTATTATAAAAAACGGAATTATAACTGTAAAAAAAAAAAATACACATTTATAAGAAAACGTGTAAAAGAGTATATAGCGAAATATGTCAATTTGAGGATGTCCATAGAATATAAGCCATACCTGTTACCATAAAATTTAATTATCTTTTAGAAAATTTCAGATTTCTCAATAAATTAAGTACGAATATATATTTTTGTAGGGGCCTCAGTGACCTAGTGAGTAAGAGCGTATAAAATATGCTGTAAACATCGAGTAAACACCCCCTTACGACATTTACAGCCACGCATGAACAGGAAAGGCTGTGTAATTTCCTGTCCACATTTATATGGTAGAGAAATACATTAAAACAAAAAAATATATTTTTGTAAATTCTGGAGTTGTATGACAGCCTGCTACGAATCGACTACTCTAGACATAACCAAATTTTGTAAATTTTGAAATTACAATGTTATGTTGTAACAAGATAAGGTGAAATGGTTAAAAATTTAAAATATTAGAATCTTAGCTGCTTGATTTTTGAGATATCCTACGATCGGGTGGGCATAGATGGCTTATTCGACTCAGACTTTGATCCTGTGGAAGAATATATAAATATGTACTTCTCTATATCCAGTTCTTCTCCTTTATAAGATGTCGAAAACGAACAATTGATTATACTCTGGAGAACTATGTAGGGTCATACAGGACGTATAAAAAGGAAATTTTTACTTTCAAGTGCGTTTTAAAATTAAAATTAAAACTAAAATAACATTTTTTATTTTAACTAAAAACGTTTTTATTTTACTCGTGTTACGACCCCTGTCCTCGAAATCTGAAAGCCGCATGTTGCGTATTTTCAAATAGTCAATATTTTTTGAAATTAAAAACTTTTATTCTTTTAAACTATGGTTACCTACGGGATTTCCATGAACATTTAAGTGCATTTTAGAATAATACTGGGGTTTCGGTTCTCGGCAGTGTCATTTATGGCAGTGACATTACTTTCAAAATATTGATACGATAATCATATTACTGTAAATATTTCTTGTACTGCTGAGAGTACAATATCGGATGATATCTTAAAATAAATTCCAATATAGGTGCTGTTTTAAATGTACCGTTGTAAAAGATACCATTCAAGAAATTTCATGAAAATCAGACATAAGTATAACTTTTTTTACCCTACAGTTTTAAACTTTATAAAATGATTTTAATAATTTTTTTTGCAATTAACTATTTTAAATTAAATTATGGCAAAAAACTAAGAAAGGAACACGCAAAATATTCTTTAAAAAGTAAAACTTTAAAGTCTTCAGAATTTATCTAAGAAGTAGATAGGTACCTAGTTTTTATGACTTATGTATCTGCACTTGGAAACATTATAAAGGCAATGTAATATTTAAAATATGTAAAAACTAAAATATGTAAAAATATTCCATTCAATAAAAAAAAAATTTTCAAAATTAAAAAATTCATCATAAAATTCCATTTAATTCATTTGTATTCTTAAACTTTAAATCTAAACAAAATGTTCAATAATCATACATTTACAAAATTATTCATTGTATTTTTTTACATTATACTCTTTAAAATCATTTATAAACCAGATGTATTAAAAATTACTTTAATTCCTATATAAAATTAAAAGTCAACTAAATTAAAAGGAAAAATTTGAAATTTTCCCTAAAATGAAAATCTCTTCCACACAAAAAAAAAACGCTTTAATTCAATTTTTTTTTATAGGGGTAAGTATTTTTAACAAAAATTCCATCAGTGGTGGGTTTAACTGATTGTATTCAATTAGAGGCATATTAAAATCCAAATAAACCCACATTAACTAAAAAAAACGGTAAAAATATTAAGGGTAGGAAAATTTTTCATAAAGATAAGAACAAAAAAGAAAACAGATTTACAACAAAACATAAACAATAAAACAATAATTGTGCAACAACAAATATTTATTAGTATTCTGTGCTCCAACAACTGTGATGAAAGAAACACATTTTTATATGTTTTGTATCGTAAATAAAAATAAAATATACATACATATGTATAATATAGAAAAATTAGATTATCTTTTTCATCATCAGCACAATTATATACTTATATACAATCATGATAAAATTGATGTGAACCATTTTCCTCCATATTGTACTTACAAAAATAAAATTTTGAAGAGAGGCAGATGATATATAATATGGTGGTTTGTGGAGGCATATTTTTTCATTCTCATTCTTTTATGTTGAAAACTTTTTTTTTTATTTAACAAAGTTTGACGTTCTGTTTATATTCACCTTTTTATGTCATTTTTTTTTTTTGTTGTGTTTCTTCCTCTTTCCATCCAACTAAAAGTAAATCGTTTTATCTTTGTATACATTTAATAATTCTGACAGCTTCACTTTATTTAATTGTTTTAATTTTCTTTTGTTTTATTTTAGTGCCAGTGAAAGTAAATTTATATTATTCAAAAATGAATATACAGAACAACATCAGTAAATTTATATAAGATTTGCATTTTATTATTCGATTTTTTTTATTGTCTGACAACACAATTAAAATATTTTGTTATCCCAACACTGATATAGAGGATATTTTATTGTTCATAACAGGTAATGGTGTACTGTTTTAAAAGGAAAGGAATTTGTATAAAACTTAGAAAATTTCTGTTGTACAGTAGCTAAAGCATCGAAATAATAAATTTCATTATTTTGAATAAATATTTCAAATTGTTTAGAAAATGAAAAAGAAAAAAAGATCTAGAATGACATCTGGTCAAATTCCGTAAAATGGTCTCGTAGATTATCTTGCAGATCAAGTTCGCAAGTTGGTATGGTATTCGGTTTTATACAAATCGAGCATACAAATTTTATTGTAGCAAATTATGTCCCTTTATTGTAGCAAATATACCTTTTTTTTTGAATACGTCTGTAATAGATACTCTAATACCTACAGGAATGGGTTGCTATTCTTATAAACTTTGGTATAAAAGAAGAATAAAAGTGCTAAATATTTCGACACACTCCTTAATAAAATATAGAAAATAGATTTTTTTTAAATTATTAATCTTTGCATTTACTTTTTATTTTGAAAAATTTGCTTCTTTTAGTTTCACTCTGTCCGCCCGTTCTTCTTTCCGTTTATTTACCGTCAAAAGTTCGACACCGTTTAAGATGGAGTATCCAAATTTTAATCGTGGATATATTTTATTAAAACAACCTAATTTCGAACAATTTAGAACCTTTTAAAGTTGAAATAAATTCTTATTCTCAAATGTTTATATTCCAAGTTCGCCTCAATATTTAAAATCAAACAACAGGGAGTTTTTATTTGTTTATCTTTAGAAATTGTATAATTTATAAAACTTTGAGAATTTAAACTCACCGTTATGTGAAACAATAATTTTGTTCATACGTATCTTCCACACGTATTAGTCAGATTCTTGGGAGAAAGAAGGGCTTTAAAAATTATAATTATAAGAAGTTTATCCTCAGAAAAAATATCTGAATTTTCCCCTGTTTAATTTGTTAGGTTTTGACACCTGTAACTTAAACATCTGAAAATTCTTTGAAAGAAAATTACAAAATTTAAAGCTGGAAATTTATATTTTAACTTCTGATAACGGTTTTTCTTAATTATGTAGAGTTTTCTTAAAATTGACGAAAGTGTCTCTTAATTTTTGCCATATAAAAAAATTTAAAAAAAAAAATTTGAATTTAGTGAACAAAAAATTAAATACTGAACTATTCTTATATAAATAATATCTTTTAAAATTGCACGTCTTCAAAATGTACTCCAATCCTGTAACGAATTTGTAGCTCTGTAAAATACTGTAAATTTGTAAGTCTATGTAACCGTTATTTAGTGAAATTTGTTTGGAGAGTTTAAGTTAGAGTTTGGAAAAAAGTTGTTTTAATGACAGCTTGTACTTTTTTATATTATAAAAATAAACTCTTTCTAAAATAACATGAAAAATCAATTCTATTAATACTTAAACTACCATTAAATATTAAATTTCTAATATTTTAAATACGTACAATACTATTACCGTAACTAAATCAAGAAAACACAGATCATTCATTCAACAAAAACACTTGTATTTATTATGTTCTTTTACTTGTTTTTTTTTTTTGTTTTGAATTAATATCTGTATTTCTTAATATTCTTACAATAAAAGTCAAAAAGAATGCTACCAAACTTCAAATTCAGATCAAGTCATTGCTTGTTTTTAAAAGAAACCAAATAAACAAAAAAAAAAAAAAAAACATGTCATACCGCCTTGACCTTCGTTTCGAACATTAAAAATATATTTCTTTTTTATTGTCATCTCAAAGTCAAACACAGTAATATCTTACCTACATTTATTATTACCTCTCTTTTTTCACTTCCACTTCTTATTCATTAAATTAAAGAACGCAAACCATAAAACAAACATTGTTCTAACAAAAAAAAAAAAAAAACTCAATATAAAAGTAAAATACCAATCCCATAAAAAAAAAAAATCCTTACACGTGAGTTTTATTTGAGTTTGTTCTGGTTTTGTGTAAGCGGGTCACATTTGAAGTTGACAAAATATCATAACAATAACAACAACAACAATTTTAAAAACTAAATATTATTTAGTGATGAATATTTTAACTGATGCTATTCAAAGTCTACCACACACCACGATCACTATGATCATCATTACATACATATGTTGTCCAAATATGTGAAGGTTATTAACTAACTGAAGACCAAATCTAATTTCAAAGTATGTTATTTTGTTTTTAATGGTCGCATAACATTGAAATAGAACCATATACATATAACAATATTATAAAATGTTGTTATCTTTTTTCTATTTATTTAATTGTAAGGCGGTATCATAACCTAACAATATACATAATAAGAGATACATTATACGACCATTCACTTCTCTTAACAATTTTAGAATGATATCTTGTTAGAAGATTTGATAAATGGCAAATCATTAGAATTTATTGTCCAGACAAGAAAATGAGACAATTTATTTGAGGACGATTTTTTTTTCCAGGTGATTCCATGTGTTTTTTAATAGTTTTTTATATTCACCTGGTTTTTACTTTAAAATAGGTTATTTATAGGTTATTTTATATCTAAAGAATTTAATTACTATAGATATTTTTAAAACGATAATATTATTGAATTTTAACAGAGCAAATTTAAAAATAATATTTAAAGATAATTGCTATAAGTATGTATAGTTGTTTTGTTATTGTTAGTACTATTTAAAAACGAATGGTTATTGTTTGAATGTAAATTGTTAACTTAAATACAATTAAAAAACGAGGAAGAGTGCAGAAGAGTAGATTGTATCAACTCTGGGATACCCGTATGAACGTAATATATCCTGTTTCTATAAAACTTGATCATCTTTTAAAAACTTTCAGATGTTTTAGTACCGACGTTAACTACAGAGATTTATGTAAATTATGGAATTGCTACCCGAATCTATTGCACAAGGACAACCAAATTTTACAGAAGTTGTTGTCATAAAACCTGATCATTTATAAGATTTTAGACACCTAGCTTCATTAAGTTCCAAGAAATGCAAGAAGCTAGAACCGGCTGCTTTAGACCAATCAAATTTTACAAAAGTTTTTGGCATGTAACCCGACACTTTTTTACTAAATTCCAGGATCCTAGCTTTAGTAGACACTGAGTTATTTTTATTTAAAAAGAGAAGTTGTATGGCAACTACCCGAACCTGTTGTACCATCACAACCAAATTTTACAAAAGTTGTCATAAAACTTGATTGTCATTTGCAAACTTTCAGATACCTAGCTTGAATAGATACTGAGTTATTTCCATTTAAAGAAAGAAGTTGTATGACACCTACTCAAACTTGGCGGCCGAAAATGCTGGATTTCAATAGCAAAACTAACAATTTTGCAAAATGACGTGAAAAAAATGTCAGCCTCTTAGCTCCTTTATGGACGGACGTACCTTAATCGACTCAGAATTCGATTCTGAGTCGGTCCATACCTTTGACACTATATCTAGCTCGACTCCTTTAAGGTGTAACAAACGTAATGGCAAATTTATTATACCCTTGAACATAGTTTATACGGGCATAAAAAACACAAAGAAACTCTTAGGATTCACAAAACAAAAATAACAAAACAAAAATAGTATCTCATTAAGAGCTCGGCGAATAAAAAACATATAGAACTGAAATTAAAATTAACTATCTTAATTAATTATTTTTTATTGAGTATATGTCTGTGTTTTTGTGTACTTCAGACTGGTGTAATAATCGGTTTCCACATTTCTGTTAAAATGTTTATGGTACTCTCATACTGACTTTAATTTACATATATGGCAGAAAATATAGGACTTCAACATGATTGTAAAACTTACTACGCCGCACATCATATCAAATTTGCTGATCTGATTATTTCTCATTTTGGTGATTAAAATTGGCTACGCAATAAGATTATGTGAAATAACGATATACACAAATAACACTCCTATTAAATTTTAAAGGTGTTGAATCTCATTTTCTATTGCTGATGTCAAACATAGTCAAAATAATTTTTTACTAAAAGGAAATATCAATCCTTTATTTTAGTGGTATGTCGATCTATATTACATTTCATGTTTAATAACAGTATGCTCGATTTAAATTAAGTTGAAATTTTCAATATTTCCTCAATAATTTTTCGTCTTTTATCCTTAATAAATTATGTGTGTTATATTATATTATTTAAAATTTAATTTTCAACAAAACGAAATTAAAAATCAATTTTTTTAACAGAGAACAAAAAAAATATTTAAAATTTTATGCGACATCTAATATCAGGTATATAAAGTTAATTTAGTAATTTGAATAGCCCAAATATATGCAATATTCTAAATAGGTTTGTATTTTAGAAAGATTTGTATTTCTCGAAAGTTTGCAATATTGTTATAATATTATATTTATTAAATATTTATGTATATAGAATTTTGTTAATAAGAATAATTAAAACTAAATTAAATCATTAATTAAAAACAAATTATTAGTTAGTTAAGGACAATATTTATTTACTTTTACTTCATTTAATTCATCAGAATCTCTACAAAAAAAAAATAAATAAATAAAATAAATATTATTTTATAAAGTGTTTAGACTGAAATTAGATTAAATTTATTTTACATTTCTTCTGAAATATCGCTTGCATCACCATATTCAATTGGTGTCTTACAAAGACAACAAATATTTTCAGATTCTCTAAAACATTCAGCACAATACATTCCTTTACATTGTGGTGTTTCACATTTAATCATATTTTGAGCTCTAAAATTAATTAAATTACATACTTAAGTTTTTTTTTTTTACTTTTTTTTTAATTAGGTACTTAAAATCATTACGTTAAATATGTAGCACATAGTATACAATAAGTTCCTTTTCCTTCACCAAAAATCTTTCGAAAAATAAACCATCTAAAATAATATAAAAAATTTGTAAATTTTAGTTTAATGAAAAACAAAATTCGAAAATTTTATATAAAACTCTACTTATTAGTTTTAGCTCTTATCCATTCCATCCAATTAAATTGCTCTTGTGATGAATCTTTTAAGATTTTCATACGGGCTTGACGTCTTGCCAATTTAATAAAACTACCTTAAATATAGATTATTTACATATAAATATTTATTATAGATTTTAAGTATAAAGTACAGTAGAAATATTATACTGACTTCGTTTTAATAATACTTGATTATATAACCAAACAGCACGTTCTTTAGTACGCTCTGGATAAAATGTTGACATTACAACTTGTCGCAATCTTAAAACATACGGTTCAATTACTAAGAATATCCAACACACAAATAGAACAGAACCTTTTAATAAATTCCCATATAGTAAATCTTTAATAATAAAATTTAGTAATTTTAAATTATAGTCACCTATTTGACAATAACGTGTATAACTAACTTTTCTAGGATGTGGTAAACATGGTTTTGGATTTATATCATATTTTGCTGCTAATGGTTCAAATGAATTTATAACACCGTTATAAATATCAGCTAAAAATCCAGCGCCTGAAACTTCAACTCCCAGGAATTTTGGTGCTTTTAAATATAAGTAAAAAAAAAATACAAAAAAAAAATAAATCTAATTAAATTAAAATAATACCCTGCAATGGTTCTTCTTTTATTCCAATTTGTCGCATTAAATTTAAAACTGAAAAAAGAATGTAATCAGTTAGACATGTACATGTAATTTGAATAGTTGTTATTAAAAGAAACATAACAGATCGTGCCATTTTTATTATTTCTGATCTAACCAATGTTAATGACGTAATCTAAAAATTATTTTTAATTTAATATATTAATTCTATTTATAGGTTCTTATATTTAAAGTAATAAATTACACAAAACTTACTAGAACATATCGTTTTCTTTCTTTTCTAGTTAATGGTAATGCCACTTCTTTACCCATTTTTTCTCTTTGTTTGTCAACTTGTACAAATTGTTTAGTAACAAAATGATTATCAAAACGAATACTTTTCATATATTTATGTTTGTAATACATAGCCCTAAATTAATATGAAATATAACAATTATTTTAATGCTCTTATTCATAGAAAAAAAAAATAAAAGGGGCCTCGGTGGCCTAGTGGGTAAGAGCGAATAAAATGCACCGAGGGAGTGTGGGTTCGAATCCCACGCACGTAGTAAGAGTTATTCCCCCTTACGACATTTACAGCCACGCCTCAACAGGAAAGGCTGTGGAATTTCCTGTCCACATTAAAAAATAAATAAATAAATAAAAAATAAATCTTACTTTAGATACAAACGTAAAAATAAGAAAGCTGTAACAAATTCTGCCCAACCAAAAAGTACAGATATACTTTTATATTGTTCACGAAAATCAGTCATAATATCGCCGCTAACTTGAGACCAATCTTTTGATTGATTTGTTGCAAAATGAAAATCATGATCAAATTTAACTGAAGCATCAAATATATTTCTAAGACTTTCTTGAAAATCTTTCATTTCTATAACAAAAAAAAAAAAAACAAGAGACAATAAAAAAAAAATACAATGGAGTAAATTATTTTAAATAATTACTTTGAATGACTTTCTTAACAATTGCATCACTAACAAATATTTGAAATTCACAAAAAACATCAAAAAATTTCAATGTATAACAAAGTCCATTAAAAACTTTTGTAACATGACATAATGGCTTTAAAACTTTCATAGCAGCCCTAAAATTATATTAAAAAAATACTCAAAAAAAAAACCAAATCTAAAAACTGTAGTGAAAATCAATACTCACTCACAATCTGACATTGTTTCATCAGCTTTTTTAATACAACGTTGAAAAGGATTACCCAATTCTTTATCACATATTTTTGTACGACCTCCCAACCAACTAAAAACTTTTTTTATTGTTCCCACTTGCAAAATGTTAATGGAAATTTAAAATATAGATTAGGTATAGATACATTTATATGTTTACAATTAGGTAGATACAGAGATCAAAATAGATTAGATATATACATTTTAATCATTAATTAAAAGATACTTACATATTTTTTTTAATAATTTAACAACTTTTTGAAAAATTTTTTCAATTTGTTTTAAAACTTTTTTCAATTCAATCAGTGCCATTTTAATCGCATTTTTAATTGCAATAAATGGTGTCTTAATCATTTCAAGAATTTTTAATACAGCTTTTTTTAGTAACTCCTGAAATTATAATATTCTATAACTATATACATATAATATAAAATACAATGAATATAATGATATAATATACCTGTCCACAAGAAATACTTTTTATTAAAATATAAATATTTCGTACAATATTAAAGAAGGGACCAGATGCAGTTAAAAGAAGAGCATATGCAACTAGAAAAGATCTACCTTTAACACTACATACCATTGGAATAACTAACACCATGTTACATCTGTAAATAAAATTATTTATTTTTTTTTTTTTTTTCACTTTTTTGTGATGACTGATTACTAACACAGTCATCACTATTAAAAAACTAACTTGAAAGATTTACTAAATGAGAAGCCTAATGTTGATACAACACCAATTATTGAACACATCCAAACAGCTTTTATTATTGAATATTTATAAACATTTATCATTACCATAAAAGATACTGTTGTCATAATGATACCAAGAGTATATCCAAGTAAAACTTGACAGCAAAGTTTTTTAACATTGCGACCTCTGTAAGTTAATGTTTTTTTTTTTTTTTTTGTTTTTTAAAAAAATCGTGACTTTATTGTTATACTGCTTACCGCTTCTGCAATAATTCTTTCTTGGAAGAAGAAGAAGAATCATTTGATGATTCCTCATCTCCATAATTTGATGAATCCCCCATTTTTTTTAGAATTCTTCTCTTCTAATGACATTTTTATAATATATCACGAATAAAAACAATTATTTTTAATAATATTTATCTAAATTATTAAAACGCCAACGTAATTTAAATTTATTTTTAATTATTTAATAATTTAGTCATAGTTGTGCATTCTTTAAAATTAGCGGTATTTTCATCGGAAAATGTTTTGAATTATTACATGGTTGTTATCTGTAAAGTTCATTATTCTAACTCGAAAAAATAGTTGTGCAATTAGTTTCAAAAGTGTTTTTTTTTTTAATTGTGTTGTTTCGACATAATAGTCACATTATAGTCTTTTGACTAAACAAATACCAAAATAGCCGTAAAAATTTAAAGAAAAGTGACAAACTTTGAAGTGATGATCAAATGAAAAATCAAGAAACTTTTAATAATTCTTAGTTTTAAAGATCATCAATAATATAAATATATTTGAACCTAAATAATAAATACACTCACAGCTCGCTATATGGCCGCTCTTTATACGGCTTTTCGCTATAACGGCCTTCTTTAATTGTGGCATTTTTTTGATTTACGGCCTAAAACGCTTCGTTATACGGCCAAAAAAAAATATTGAAAAAAATAAAAATTAAATAAAAGATCCTTGTTCAAAATGATCCCAACCTAAAACGCAGGTCGCAGCGCTAAAGTTTCTCAAGGAATTAACTCAACCATTACTTGTTATAAAGAGCTGCAAAAGGCAGTAAAAAGCAAGGCAAGACGAACAACTTTGGATAAATTTTTTAAACCAGGTCAATCCACAACAGCGGAAATTCATGATGAAAGCATACTATTATAGCTTACCGATCCTTCATGTTCGTCTTCAGATTAGAATTGTTTTTAAAAATTTTGCATATGATTTTTTTTTTTTGTGTTTTTAAATTTTATTATTACTTGTTATGTATTTTTATTTTATATGTAAGCATTTTTAAATGAACTAAGAAGAAAAAGATGCATTTTAAACTAAAAACTATATTATTTTATTAAAAATTAGAATAGATCCTATTGAATTTGTATGGATTTGTATCAAAATAATTGATTCGTTATACGGCGTTATACGAATTCGTTATACACCGGAGGTATCGGTGTATACGCATATGTTGTGGCAACATCCTTTGTAATTTTTGAACTTTCTAAACAATAAAAAATATAATAAGCAATACAGAAATGTAGAAGAACGGAGTGTTTTGTTTTTAATTAAAAAGAAATTACAATACATAATATAATTGGAAAGAAAAAAAATATTGCTAAGATTTTCTGCAGTTTTTCGACATTTTGAAGATTAACATATTTTAGGCATGTTATGAAGCCTAAATCAAAAAATGTTGCTAAAATTCAAACTTTTCTTTCTGGTTATAAATCTTATTTTTCTATTAGAAATATGTCTAATATATTATATAACGCATATATAACACATATAAAGCATATATTCGATCTAACTTGGAATACAACTTCAACATAGGGCTGACGGCGTTTAATCTTCATTAGGTTACGTGGATAAAATCTAAAATCGTGGCTTACAATAGTTGACGATCGAATTATCCCGGTAACTTTTACTGCTTTTAACATATTTCAAAATATTGGAGCATTATCTTTCATAGATATCTTTTAGGTAACGACACTTTTTCTACTAAACTAATATTAATAATAACTCCATTTAAACAATTCCACCACAATTCTAGGAAGATTACAAGTGCTCATTTTTACACCATCTAAATTCTTAAGTGATTTATAACCATAACCTAATTCATTTATTGTAATAACCGCTAAAATATGGAAATTATTCCATCTCATATATTTCCACCTGATAGGTATGGTTCATTGTATAATTTGCAACTTTTCAAAAAGAACCTACGTCAGATTCACTTTTAATTTACAAATCAACTCACCATTTATTACTCTATTTCCCTCCACCCGTCAATTACTCTTCACATTACCTAAACCTACAATAACTTTGTATAAAGGAATCTTGCCTTAGAGTTTCAGTATAGTGTAAAAACAAAAAAAAAATAATACAATAATAAATTTTGGTCATTCTCATATAATTAGAACATAGAATAATGGAAGATATATTCATCTTGTTGGTACTATTATTTATCTGTGCATCTTATTAACCATTATTGCACTTGTAAAAAATTAATAAAAATTCTCCCAATTTTTAAATTTATATACACAAAATTAGAATATTTTGAAAAGTAAGAGTGGACATCTTAAAAAATATGAACTTGTTGGCGTTTTGACTCTGCTTAGAGAAAGATCTAACTACGGAGTGTATGTCATGTGTCACTATTTCGAAACAATCTGAAGAAAATTAGCTTATGGAAATTCGTTTGTCATGCACACCATCACACGTGTTCCCTAAAGTAAGTAATTCATATGTGTACGATTTACTTAAGTTTAAGAAGAATATTAACAACTTTCTTCAAAATATCCCTCTAAATTTTCCTAAATATCCCCTATAACCCCAAATTTCCTAATTCCAATTTCCCCAATAATCCTTCCCACATCTTTATCCACAAAATCAAACTGTACATATTTGTATATTAAAGGTTCCATCCTAAAGTTTGGTTTTAAAACGGGGGCGGTTTTGGTTGGTTAAATTCCAACAATATCCTCAGAAGCCACGTGCAGTTCCACCAACCCTCGTAAAAAAAAAACAAAACTTTTGCTTTTCTAAATTTCCAATAGTGACTAATAGTGAAGAATTTTATTCATGATAATACAACTTGGTTTTTTATTATTTTCGTTAAATATTTTTCCAATAGATTTAACAATAAAGTAAGCAAAGATTCGTCTTAGCCCCAAAATTCTTGTAATTTTGTCTTAGTTCTAAAATTCTAATCATGTAATTTATGCTATAAAAAATGAAGGTCATATAAATAAAATTTTATTTTACAGGAATAAATTCCTAATTGTGGTTTTTAATTAAATTTTAATTTACAACTTCTAAAACTTTGACAATCTAGTTCTCTCATTGAAAGCTTGTTGGATATTAAATTTTATTAAAAATAAAAAAATAATTTTAATTATAAAATAATAAAAAATGACTTTATTTTAATTAACTTTAACAACATTACAGTAAAAACGTTTATAATTTAAAAAAAACAAGGTATAATGTAAACCACCGGTTTTTAAAAGCGGACATTTCCAAAACTCAATACAAACTGTTTAGAATTGTGACTTGCACAAAAATTTAAAAATTTCATGTAATAAGAAAAAATGTGAAAATAGGAGAAAATATAAACGGAGCTTTAATTTTTATGCCTTTCCGAAGAAAGGTGCCCAAGTTACAGGTGTTTAAAAGTAGGAAATTTTTAATTTTTGACCTCTAATAGCTCAAAAACAGAGACTGGCCCAAAAAAAATTTCTGAGCAAACTTATACTAATTCTAAAAGTTCTTTCTTGCCTCAAAATTTCAAGCCTTTATCTGAAAGCGTGCCAGAGTTATGAAAGTGGAAAAATCATGCAAAATTTGGTTTTCACATAACGGTAAATTTAAATACTAAATTTAAAAAAAATTGTATGATTTTGATATTAATTTACAAAGTTAAAAATAATACCTGTCGAATGACGTTTTCAGATTGAAAAAATCTTAAGCAGAACATAAGATATATGCATTTAAAAATAGGGCTTTTTCAAAGTTTGAGGGGCTGTAGCTCCGTAATGGATGGGGCTACAGGAAAAAGTTGTTCCACAAAATTATTTTTTTTATGAGACCTACCCATGGTTAAAATTTTTTTTCTCTATCTTTAACGGTGTAAAAGTTTTGTAAACAGACGGACGGACGGACAGAGTGAAACTAATAAGCACATTTTTTCAAAATTTTTTTGGCAATGTGCTAAAAAATCTATAACTAAAAATTTTAAAATATTAAATTTAAATTAGATCAAATTTTATAGACTTTAAAAATTTTTATTGATCGAGATTTCAAATTATTAAATCAAAATATAAAAACAAAAAGAACTAAAATATAAAAAAAAAAAAACTATAAATAAAATAAATCAAATTATGACTACATTTTTTTTTTTTGTAACTATAATTTATAACGCTGCCGGACATAAAACAACTTTACTTCAACAAAGGTGTTTGTATACGCATAATAATGATTGTGCGGTGTTGATTTTAAATAAAGAAAATGAAAATATACTGACAAGCTGACAAATTTAATTTTGATTGATAAAATATAGTAAAGTTTATTTAAAAAAAAAAAAAATTGTTTTAACGTTAATTAATATTACAGATTTTAGTACTTACTGTAAATGTATAGAGGGTATACTTGAAAAAACTAAAAGTATAATAAGAAGGTGTAAAGTAGATCGAATTAGGAAAAAATGTAAATGTTAAGCTAGAGTTTAGATTATGTTAAGATTTTAGAATTAGTCTAGATTTAAAAATTTAGATCTTCTAAATTAGAGTTTATCCTTCAAAAAGGGAAAGTGTGATAAAAAGTGATAAAATGAAATCGAAACCAAGATTTTATAATTAGACTATCTATAGATTTTAGATTATCTTTAATTTTATTTGGTCAAATAATTTAGCAAGTTATTGTAAAAAGATATGATAAGTTTTTTTTTTTTTTGCATTTTAAAATCTTCTGATCTTCTTTTTCCATCATCAATCAATTTGTCTTAAAATTGTTTGTTGTTAAAATCTCTTATAAGACGTGTTAAAAATAACTTTCCATGCTCATGATTTTTTGTTAATATGTAAAACGTGCGGTAACACATAATATTTTTGTTCACTTGCCACTTGTTATTTTGATAGGTCCAACATCATTAGTTGCCTTTGTGTATATTGCGGAACATAATACTCGTAATATGTATTAATGCATCTGAACAATCCAAATTAATAATTATAAAATGTTAAAATTTACTACAGTCCCTGTAGATTCTCTAAATCTACGTGTTAGTATACTATCTCAAATCGTAAATATTTTTAGCACATTTCCAAAAAAAATTTGAAAAAATGTCCCTATTAGTTTCAATTTGTTCGTCCGTCGTATTTAAATTTACCGTTATGTGAAAATCAAATTTTGCATGACTTTTATAACTTCATAAATCCAGTACGCTTTTCGATAGGGACTTGAAATTTTGAGGTAAGACAGAACTTTTAGAATTACTATAAGTTTCCGTGTTCATGAGTTATTAGGACTCAAAAATTAAAGATTTGCTATTTTTAAACACCTGTACAGGTTTTCCTCGGCAAGACAACAATTAAAGCTTCAATAATATATTTTTATGTATATGTTGAAATATCAAAATTATGCAATATTTTGTAATTTACTATTTAAATTTACCGTTATTTAACCAAAATTTTGCATGATATTTCTTTTTTCATAACTCCGGCACACTTTGAGATAGAAACTTGAAATTTTGAGACAAGAAAGAACTTTTGAAATTAGTATAAGTTTTCTCAGAAATTTTTTTTCTATCATCCCCTATTTAAGACCTATTACAGCACAAAAATTGAAAATCTGCTATTTTTAACACCTATGTAATTTAGGTACTTGTACAAATTTTCCTTTGGTAAGATATAAAAATTAAAGCTTTAGTAATATATTTTTACGTGCATTAAAGGTTTTTCTTTGTTATATATAGGGTTTCGAATTTATAGCACCTCAAAATTGCAAAAAAGTCCTATTTTAAAATTTTTTATTATATATGAAATTTTTAATTTTTTGTGCAAGTCACAATTCTAAACAGGTTGTATTATCTTTTGGAAATATACGCTTTTAAAAACTTTTGGTTTACATTCTGCCTTGTTTTAATTAAACACAATTATTATTTCAGTGATGAACAAAATTTTTTACACATCACAATCTTTTACTATAAAAATTTATTTTCTTAAATTAAAAAAACTACAAGACATGTGTATCTCAGAAATTTTTTTAACAATATCTTATGTTACAAATGTTATTCACTTATTACCGCCGGCTTAAATTGTTTATATGCGTACTTGAAAAAAATCTATATTTTAAAGTCATAAAAAAAAATTAAAAATTAACTATCAATATCTTTTACTATTAAATATAAGTGGAAATAATTTCGATACGTCATCAATTTAAAATTTTATTTTATCTTAATTGTATTTTTATTTTTTTTTTTTTTGGTTTAAGTCCGTATAAAAAATCAAAATTGAAAAAAAAAAATTTTGTACGGGATTCCCAGAATCCAAAAATTAAATTATCTAATTTCATAGCTGTCATTCTGAAGGAACTATATAGATAATAAGTCCGGGTCATGCTCTAAAGCTAATTCATAATCATTGAATTGTTTTTCCATTCTTTAAATTTAAAATTTATTTAACAAAATTTTGACCACGTTTTTTTTGTTTTTGATTTTTTTTTTTTTTTTTTGTTATCTTCTAATTCTTATTATGATCGTTAAGTGGTTCATGATTCAAACGGAAGTCACCATTTGAGTAATACATAGCAAAAAAAAAAAAAAAAAAAAATGATAATGCAAAACAGAAGGTTATTAAGAATTTTTTTTTTTTTTTTATTAAATTGATTGATGAATTAGCTATTAGATAATTTTATTACAAATTGTTTTTGTTTTTTTTATTAAGTTGAAAGTACTTTATGAATGAATAGGGAATTTTTTAATTTAAATAGGAAATTCTAACCGACGTGAAATTTTATTGGCAAAACCAAAAAAAAAAAAAAACTTTTATTTTTTTACTTTTGAAATTATTGTTAAAGAAAGTGAAATTTTTTTCCGTAGAAAAATAAAATAAAAGTTTAACTCTCATCACTAATAATATGAAAATTTTTAATAAAAAATTTGAGTATTTCAAGCATTGAAAAAAATTTGCATTATAAAACAAATTATTCACTTAAAAATGATTTAAGTGAACTTAAAAAAGAAAAAAAAAAAGCAGAATGTAAAAATAAAGGTTTTTAAAAGAACACATTTTTCACACAAGACAAACATTTTGAAAAATCAAGAGACACTTTTTGCAAATTTTAAGAAAACACTATTCAATTAAGAAAAGTTGTTAACACAATCATGATCTATAATTATAATTTAGTAGTTTTCAGCCACACACTATACGTATTATGAATTCCTTTTCAAGCTTTGAACGTCAGTAACTACATATTTTTTACGATTTTTCTACCATAAAACCTATTTTTTTTTTTTTTTTATCCAGTTTTACACCCTGGGGGAGCATAGGGCTTCCACAAAGCTTAAAACTATAAAACCTATACATAATATTAATAATAAAACATAAACGAGGAAGAGTGCAGTAGAGTAGACTGTGTCAACTCTGGGATACCCGTATGAACGTAATATATTATGTTTTTATAAGACTTGATCATCTTTTAAAAACATTTAGATGTGGTAGTACCGACGTTAACTACAGACTGCAACTTATGTTACTGCAGTTATGTTAATTGTGGAGTTGTATGACAGCTACCCGAATCTATTGCGCTTAAGCTTCATTAAGTTCCAAGAAATGCAAGAAGCCTGAACCGGCTGCTTTAGACCAATCAAATTTTACAAAAGTTTTTGGCATGTAACTCGACACCTCTTTACTAAATTTCAAATTCCTAGCTTCAATAAACACTGAGTTATTCTCATTTAAACGGAGAAGTTGTATGGCAGCTACCCGAACCCGCCGCACTACCACAACCAAATTTTACAGAAGTACAGTGTTGCCATAAAACTTGATCATCATTTGCAAAATTTCAGAAACCTAACTTGAATAGATACTGAGTTATTTCTATATAAAGAAAGAAGTTGTATGACAGATAAAGAAAAAAATTTAAAAATTGATAAAAATCATCATTTATCACAATATGTATTGAAATTTTAAATAATGATGAATGATATTGATCTGATATTAATATTCAATATGTATCTAAGTATGTACTTATGTATGACCAGCGCGCAGAGTCTCTTTAAAATTCAAATATATAGTTGTTTTGGTTTTGTTTTTCTATTAAATTGTTGCATTTATGTATGAATGTTTGTATATTATTTGAAGCGATTAAAAAAACTTTTCTAATTGTATTCTTTTTTTAATTCAATTTCTTCTCATATAAGTACTTAAATTTTAGTATACAGCAGTTCCTACAACCAAAATTAAATTTGAATAATTTTTTATTTTTAAATATTTTGTATGTCAATTTTATGCAGGGTTACCATTTGTACAATTGTGGTAATATTTGTACGGATTTCTCGACCTCTGAACCATGTAAAATCTTAATCAAGGATTGTACGTCAAATATACGGTCTTTTCAGATTTTAAATTTTTTACATTAGGGCAAGGTAAAACGAACAACGGCAATATTATTACAGACAACATGGCCTATAAAAAAATTTAACTGAATTTTGCTCCAAACTTTGTTTGTGCATTTTACGAATATTTTACAGATACCTATTCTGTTTTCCCCACGTACCTTTAAAACATTTATTTCGAACTGCCTAATGATAGTCCACACTCACAATTCCAAATAATCTAAATGTACGTACATCAACTACAGGCTCTTTATACAATTTAATTCTGTTTTGGCGTTATTTTAAAAATAATTTCAGTTAGTGTTTTGACAAATTTGGTTTTGCTTTCTGTTTTTTTACGGATTGTACTTTTTCCATAAATTCTATTTTTCTAAACTGCAACTATTTTTTTCTAAACTGCAGTCTATTATATTAATTGGGATTCATAGAATTTGACTACACATTAACAGGGGCTCCTAGTAGGAATATAATTTTGCAGCTTCAATTTTTTGCATTTTACTTCGGAAAAAATTTTTTACATGTATCTAAAAATAGCAAATTTTAAATTTTTGACGCCTAATAGCTCTTAAATAGACATACAGGAGTAATATTTATAATTTTCTGAAGTAACTTGTGCTATAATTCTATAAAAAGTCTTCTTCTCTCTGAAAATTTTAAAGCTGTATATCTAGAAACATTATGCAGATATGAAGAATTCAAAATATTATAAAATTTTGTTTTCATATAACGGTAGATTTAAACACCTAAATTGAAAAACTTGTATAATTTTTATATTGATTTATAAAGCTAAAAAAAATGTTCATTCTGTCGTTTGGCTTTTTAGATTGAAAAAAATGTTAAGCAAAACTTATGATATACACATTTGAAAATAGGGCTTTTTCCAACAGTGAGAAGTTGTAGCTCCGTAATTGGTAAAGCTATAATACATGAAAAAGTTATTCCACAAAATTTTTATAAGACTTATATATATGGGGTAAAAATTTGATTACTTTTGGTTAACGGTGTAAAAGTATTGCAAACAGAGAGACAGACGAACCGACCAACTAGCGAACGAACGAACGGATAGACATAGTAAAATTATCAAGCAATTAAAAACAATATTTTTTTTTTAATGTCCTAAAAATCATCACTTTTTGAGCTACATAAAAAATATCTTAAAATAACATTTTAATCATAAAAGAGTTTTTTTTTTTATTTAAATCCCTAAGCGTTTCTTTCAAAACATCATTAATTTTGTTTATTTTCCAACTTCTGAACATTTCTTCTTCTATATACTCATTTGCAAAAAAAAAAAATACTCAAAACGGACTTTTTATAATCGTATTATTATATCATCTTTTATACTATTTAATAAAAATATTGCATCATTAGCATAACTATATATGATTATTTAGTATTTAACGTCTTATTATAGTTAGGCATCAATCTTTTTAATAATTTCATTAAGAAAATTGATGCCTAACGATTGATGCCTTTGATAAAAGTGAATGTATCAATTCTAATAATTTCACTCATCAAGAATTTTATTTGAGTGAAATGGAGCGTCATGTCTGATGTCTGATAAAGGGACAAAGATCAGAAAATAAAATTATTTGGCTTAGTTTTTAATTATACATTTTCGTTTTTATTTAAGTTTTCTATATAAATTGTTTATATTGCATTGTCCAAGATTCTTTTTTTACGCCAATGGTCAAATATATATTATCAATTTTCATAATAAAGTAACTTTTTAAAATTTATAAACTACTTTTTATAAACTAGAGATATTTGACAAACATTTACATATGTTCAATTAGTTATTCATTGTTGAATTAATTTTGAAATTTGATATTAAACAAATATACATAATAAAGATGTATACATGTGATTAAATATGATAAATTCACACAATTTTAACTTGTATCTTTTATCATGCTGTGATTAGATGTGTGATGATGAAATAAACGCGAATATCATCATAAATTTCAAACTTCCTCACAATTTTTATAACTACTAAATCCACATTAAATAAATTTTTTTAAGTATTCATATTAAATATAATTAATTGTATTAAATTTATTTTTTATTTTGAATGAATGAAATTTGTCTTAAATATCAATTGTTTAAATTTTATTAGGAAATTAACCAAAAATATCGATAAAATTAAAGTGATAATTAATTAAAAATGGCCTGACTGCATTTATTTCTAATCAATCAATATTGTAATATGATAAAGTTTTGATATTCAATTAATTATACCTATTCCTTTTATTAATTACATTTTATTTGAAAATGATTTGTCGTAACAAAAAAGTTGCTATATATAAATTAAAGATAAAAAATTAAAAGATTTTAACAGAATATTATTAACATTAGAGCTACCAGATTGGTTTGGTGGAATAAAAAAAGTGTTGTTGTCAAAAATGTGACATTATATTTCTTTTAACCCTTTGTGTACCGAATTATTAAATATTTTCATTCTGAAGTTATTTTTGGCTGGATTTTTTTATTTTTTATTTTATTTATTAAAGAATTGAGATAGATAGTAAAACTGGTATAAATCTCTTCTATAAACTAACTTAAAACTAATTTAATATTTAAAATTATAATAAATATTAATAAAATTTAATACAGATTAATACATTTAATACATTTAATTTTTTAATTTTTTTTCAATTTAATACATTTAATTTTTTTTCTTTTCTTTTTTATATATTTTTCAATAATTATTTAGTACAGCTTTCAAACGTTTGTTGAATAACCTTATGTTGGCAACATATTTTATATAGGTAGAAAGACTATTGAAGATTTTTCTTAAAAAAAAATAAATTGACATATTAAACATAATATGTCTTTAACGACATATTAACCATAATATGTATTTAACCCCTTTCAGTTCTGGGTGCTTCTAATCCATAATGTTCTGCACTTTTTGTGAAGTATAGCTATGAATTGAAGCATTAGTTTGTATTTTTAAATTGCTTTTGGTTAAGTTATTTGATAGTTTATAAATCAACTTGCAGTTTTCTAAAAATATTGTTTGTTCAACGGTAGATAAATTTCGATCAGAATACAGTGATATAGTTGGAGAATTATATGGAAGTCCGTATAAGATTTTAATAGCTCTGTTGATAATAGCGCTAATTGAACTAATAACCTATTTGCAATTTTAACTCCAAACTGGAATTAAATACCTTTTATTAGACTGAATGTGGGCGTAGAAGACCAATTTAGCTACATCTTCACTTAGTTTAGGCCTTAGGGCATCTTCCAATTGCACCAGTTAATGATATTACGGCTTTTTTTTTAATTATCTATGTTCATTTTCCAAGAAAGATCTTCATCAATAAATAAACCTAGATATTTCGATGATTTTACTCTTTGTAATTGATTAATAATCAATATTGATTGATAGATTAATGTTTTCTTTATTTTTTTGTTTAAATATGATGAGTTCAGTTTTAGAGATGTTAATTGTTAAATCATTATTAATATTTTCTTTCAGTTGGTTCTTGTTTTTACCTTTGTACAGAATGATTGTATCATCTGCAAACATTGAATAATGTCCACTTAGCCCAATTTTGTTGAAGCTATTCACATAAGCTAGATAAAGAATAGGGCCTATAACTGTGCCTTGTGGAAATCCAATTTGTAGACTCGCTTCTTCACTAATATGGTCGTTTATTCTGGTTTTGATTTTTCGAAAATTTAAATACGATTTAAATAGATTGGCTGCAACTCCTCTTAGACACATATTGAAAAGGCTATTTATTAGTATATCATGATTTACGGTGTCAAAAGCTTTTTACACGGTTAAACCACGAGAAAAAATGTTTTGTTTTTGAAAAAATGTTTTTATATAGCTTTGGGGTTATAATTATATACCACAAAAGCGAATTCGCCCAGAGAAGCACAAATAATGGTTTTTAGCACATTTCCAAAAAAATTTTGAAAAAATGTGCTTATTAGTTTCACTCTGTCCGTCCGTCCGTCTGTTTACAAAACTTCTACACCGTTAAAGATAGAGAAAAAAAATTTTAACCATGGGTAGGTCTCATAAAAAAAATAATTTTGTGGAACAACTTTTTCATGTAGCCCCTCCCATTACGGAGCTACAGCCCCTCAAACTTTGAAAAAGCCCTATTTTTAAATGCATATATTTTATGTTGTGCTTAAGATTTTTTCAATATGAAAACGTCATTCGACAGGTATTTCTTTTATCTTTGTAAATTAATATCAAAATAATACAATTTTTTTAAATTTAGTATTTAAATTTACCGTTATGTGAAAACCAAATTTTGCATGATTTTTCTACTTTCATAACTCCGGCACGCTTTTAGATAGAGGCTTGAAATTTTGAGGCACAAAAGAACTTTTAGAATTAGTTTAAGTTTGCTCAGAAAATTTTTTTGGACCACCCCCTGTTTATGAGATATGAGGGCTTAAAAATTGAAAATTTGCTATTTTTAAACACCTGTAACTTAGGCACCTGTACATATTTTACTTCTGCAATATATAAAATTTAAAACTACAGTAATATATTTTAATGTGTGTTAAAGGTTTGTTTTAGTTGTAAAGGGTTCCAAAGTTGCAGCTGTTCAAAATTGCGAAAAAGTCCCATTTTGAGATGTATATATCTCACGCCCTGCGTAATAGTTTTGCAATCTAAAACCGCTAGAAGACCGGAAATTTTATTATCTTTATAAAACAATATCGAAATTATGCAATATTTTGTAATTTAGTATTTAAATTTACCGTTATGTGAAAACCATATTTTGCATGAAATTTCTTTTTTCATAACTCCGGCACGCCTTTAGATAGAAACCTGAAATTTTGAGACAAGAAAGAACTTTTAGAATTAGTATAAGTTTTCTCAGAAAATTTTTTGGTAACACCCCCTCTTTAAGAGTTATTACGCCTCAAAAATTGAAAATTTGCTATATTTACACACCTGTAACTTAGGCACCTGTACAAATTTTTCTTCGGCGAGGCGTGAAAATTAAAGTTTCAATAATATATTTTTACGCGTGTTAATGGCTTTTCTTAGTTATATAGGATTCCGGACTTACGGCCCCTCAAAATTTCAAAAATGTCCTATTTTCACGTTTTTTCGTATTACATGAAATTTTCAAATTTTTGTGCAAGTCAAAATTCTAAACAGGTTGTATTGAGTTTGGAAATGTGCGCTTTTAAAAACCGTTGGTTTACATTCTACCTTGTTTTTTCTAAAATTTGTTATAACACGTTTAAAATGAAAATCTAAATAAGTAAGTTTGGTTCAATCAGTTCAAGAACTGGTTAGAAATGGGATTTAGAAAATTTAGGATTATCCACAATGAAGGTGACAAAAATAAGTTTTAAAGAATGTAAAGAAGGATTCATAAACATAGTTCTATTCTCGGAAAAAATTACAAATTCAAAAATAGTTTTTCTTAATTCTCGAACAAAACTAAAAGGTTGCATCGGATAATATTATAATGTGTATGTACATAATATAATGATCTTAAAAAATCATAGATTGAATTTGGAGACATGACAGAAATAAACTATAAAACAGCAATGCAAAGAAATACGATTACGATATTTTTTGAAGAACACTTAAACTTGTATTGACAATAAGTTGCTAGTTAAAAGAAATATCTTAGTTGATTTGGAACTTAATATTATAATTCAAGATACCCTTTTTTCATTACATTAATGAGGCCTTTGCAGATATTAAAATTACAAACGGCTAGTCCTTAAAACTCCAATACTCTTAATCAATAAAAAGTTACTTGAAAAAATGATCTAAATATTATATTACATGTCTATGATATATTTATGTTTAGAATAACATTTAACCTAATCACATTTTATCACATTATTCATAAAAAGATATAAAATTTATTTCCTGATTCCTAACTTAATTTTCATAGAATATGCATACATATACAATTATATGATGTGATGTTATAATCATTGATATTTTAAAAAAAACATACTCCCTTCTTTAAATGGAAACAAATTATTTATTTTAAAAATAAAAAAAAAAAAAAACAAAATATGTTTATTTTTTGTTTTAACATCAATAAAAAATAACATTTTTCTTTTTATTTGGACTTATTATGAGAACTTGTTCTTTAAATTTAATTGCGAAAATTTACATTTATTCATTTAATTTTAAAATCGCAAAATACCAGTTACTTTATTTTATTGCCGTCAACTAACTTTTTTTACTTTTTTTTTTGTTTTTATTTTAAATTTTGTATAAAAACGTCAATATGTATCATAATTAAATTCTAAAGTTATCTTAATCTATTATAAGGGATTTTGACAGAATCATTTTGATGATAACAATATCATTTTTCTAATTAGTTGATGATTTATAAGAAGATGATTTTTAAGAAAAAAAGAGTTAGGTGCGACAGTTCAAGTTCTTAATTAAATGGTTGGCTCGGAGAATTACAGATTATATTGGAAAGTTTTTGAAATAAATCTTAATTTTATAAGTGTAATAATTAACTTTTTATTACATATTATCAAATATTAGATGGGTGACATATAAAATATCAATACTTTTGTCTTTTATTAATAAAACTTTTTGCAAAATGTCAGATTATTTGAATTTTCCAGAAATTAAACAAAACAATCTCTTTAAATTGTAAGAAATTCTGTTTTTGTAAAATTTTACAAAAATTTAAGAATATGTTTTCATACTTGGGATACATGACCGCCCAACTCTGCACCCGCACACACCGCCTAACTTGTAATGCAATAAAACAAAAAAAAAAAAAACGAGATTTTATAAGAAAATTATTTTGGTAAACCTAAAAAAACTTCTTTTTAAACACTATCTATATCTATTACAGGTTATATTTCGCATTCTCTATTTGTAGTGATATAATATTGTTTATTTGTAAAAAAAATACAAAGATGCAAAAAAACAAGAAAATAATATTATTAATAAGATTTGATTAGCAGAGAGTTTAATGGTGACATTCCCTATATTTTAATAATATAACATAAATACTTTTAACATTGACACTAACGCAGATCTATTAAACTAAACTTTAGATTTGACATAAGGGTTAATACAAGAGTCAAATATCACGTGGTAATTTTTATCCGTCACCGTCACAGATACAAAAAAATATTAAATTTCCGTTATTTTGTCCACACCAACATATTAATTACTGTAATTTTTTATCATCTATTTTTCTTGCCAAGATTAAACCAAAATTTACAAATTCAAGGTTAAATTCTAAAATCAGATTTTCTTTCATTTGTTTTTCTTTTCAAATATTTTATTCTTTTTTTTCCCGTTTTTTTATCTTTATTGTAATTAAAAAATCTTACAAATTTTAAGTTTTACAGATTTAAATTTCTACTTAATAAAATTTTGTTTCTGGGCATATTATGTTCCATATTATTATGTTAAAATTTTTTATTTACTTTTTTTCCCAAAAAAAATTCTTAACACTGCGAATATCTTCAATTTTTCATCTGTAAATCACTTAATCAACTTATTGCATGTTAAAATAAAAAAAAAATGTTATGATTAAAGCACATTATGATTTTATAAAAGGGATGTCTAGTTGGAATAATTATAAACATCTATTGAGGTGAAGGTCTATTGAGTGGAATCAAATCAAAACAAGTAAAAAGAAAAATATGAGACCACTTAATATGTCATGAAAGATAACAATATCTAAACAAATAGAAGAAAGCGATGAAATATGAACAGTAGTAAAACAACATGAGCCAAAATTGATTACCGTGGAGAAATTATGTGGAAGCCCTATTTTCTCCATGTGAACAGTAGTAAAACAACATGAGCCAAATTTGATTACCGTGAAGAAACTATGTGGAAGCCCTATTTTCTCCATATGAACAGTAGTAAAACAACATGAGCCAAATTTGATTACCGTGGAAAAACTATGTGGAAGCCCTATTCTTTCCAAGTAAGAGTGTAAAAGAAGGAAAAAAATTAAGCTGAAGATATTTTTCAATATTCAAATGAAAACATAAACCTAATAGTATTTACAATAATGAACCAACTTTCCAAGCTAATAAGTTCAATCTTACCAACTACTGTTAGAAAATAGTCTAACTATGGATTTTTTGCATTGGTTTATAACTTTATTCAACCAAAACTCGTACTCGTCTTATAGAATTTGTTAATGGTCTTTTTTATAAGAAATGCAACTACTTGAATATAATATTTATTATATTCTCCATTTCTTATTAAAATAAGATTAACCTAATTAAACTGAAATCACTGTTGACTGTATTACAAGTTTTGCATTTTTTTGTATAGGTTAGTTTGTATTTAAAAAAAAAAAAAAAACTGTTTTAATTTTAATATTTTCATTGACTTTATTATCATCTGAAAAATTGATCCAACTCATTTTTAAAAATTAGGCAATATCAATGATTAATATATGGCTAAACATTTATCCAGCATATCTTTTACAAACATTTAAAGTTTAATTAATTGGATAAATTCAAAAAGAAAAAAAAAAAAAAAAAATTATTAAATTAAATACCTATCGATAAAAAAAACACTTTGAAAATTCGTGGTTTGTAACTTCCCAAATTAAAGTTTGCCATCACTCTGTAAAAAGTGATTTAAAATCATGTATACATAGGTAATCTACATTTACAATTTTAAACTTTAAAAAACAAAATTTATCTATAAATTTATTAATGTATATCTGTATTATTACATGAAAATAAAGATGGGCAAATAATATTTTATGTATTTACAGCCAGTCACTGACTGAACATGCATATATCATATAATTAATATTTCAATAATTTTGTCCTAATTTTTTTTGACATGGCACGTATGTTAATTATTTTAAGATATATGTCAGATTGGTGTAACAGAATTAAAGAAATATTATCACAGCATGAATCAATTTTAGCATATTTTTTAAAAAGAAAATTTATAAAATTTGCTAATTAGTTTAACTATATCTGTCCAATCATCAGTTCATTTGTACAAAACTTCTACATAGTTTTAAGATAAAATCAATAATATTTTAATCTGATCTCTTAAAAAATGAATTTTGTTGAATAACTTTTTTCTGTTGTAGTCCCACTGGTTTCGGTCCCTCAGCAGTTCCTCAAATTTGAAAAAAGCGCTATTTTCAGGTTCATCATGTTCTTTTTAATATTTTTTCAATCAAGAGACATCAAACAACAAGACAAATTTTTAACTTTATAAATAAATGTCAAAATTATACAATGTTTTGTAATTTAGTATTTAAATTTACCGTTGTATGCATAAAATGCAGCTTTTTTTATATCTCAGTAACACTTCTAGATAGAATCCTTCAATTTAAAGCCGTTAAAAGTAGAAAAATCTTTAAAAATTAGCATAAGTTATCTCAAAATGTATTTTGTTTATATCTCATCCTGTTCCCTCACCTTCCTCTGTTCCCTCACCACCCTCTGTTCCTATACGTTTTTCTGTGCTATTAGGGTCAAACTTTGACTCTTTTTTCTTTTAGAAAATGTGCGTCTTTAACAAACTTTGATTTTATATTTTGTCTTGTTTTTTATTGCACTCACTTGATTATAACCAACATATTCAAATGTCATCTTTTTTTTTATTTGGCAAATTATTAGTTATCAGTTTTAAAGTATTTTGCAAATACCATATGTTTTTTAAAGTTTATTAAAAAAAAATAATAATAAAAAAGAGCCAATATATTCAAATTGTTTTAATGATAAATTTTGATGCTGTGTTTTTGCATCTATTGAATTATTAAACGAACATCAAGTACCGTATAAAAACATTTAACATTCACTTGAACTTTGATATAACAATGATAAATTTTATTATTATTGGACCGCTGCTAATCAAAAAAAAAAAAATCTTTTGTTATTTTTTTATAATTATTTTCTAAAAAATTTCAGTTTTTTGCTATAAAAAAAAAATGTTATTACGTCATGAATTGTTTAATTCCTTGTATCTTATAATATTAAATATGTACAGGTAAAGCCCGTGTGGCAGGTAACAAAAGAAAAAGATAATATTGTATTGTTTTTAGATTATAATAAGCGATTCAAAAATATACATATATTTTCTTGTGATTAGATTCACTTCAGATCTTGTGAATTTCTTGATAATTCCTCAATGGACAAGGAAGCACAATGCTGATCTGATCATCGTGTAATTATATCCAACAGTCAAGATCATAAATATCATAATTATGGTAAAACAATTACAGAGCCTATATTAAAATTCAATGTTAATATTTATGATGACAACTTTCTGTCATCAGAAAATTACTTTTTATATAATTTAATTTTAATATCTAAGAATTTAAGATTTTTATTTTTTGAAATTTTCAAGGTTAGTTTCAAGGTTTATAAAGTTAGATTTTCACTGCAAATGGAAATCAGGGAAATTTGTAGGTCGTAAATGAACCTCGGAGGCTCCATGTA
This sequence comes from Poecilobothrus nobilitatus, assembly GCA_947095535.1. Classification (NCBI taxonomy): domain Eukaryota; kingdom Metazoa; phylum Arthropoda; class Insecta; order Diptera; family Dolichopodidae; genus Poecilobothrus; species Poecilobothrus nobilitatus. The sequence goes on from OX352774.1 coordinate 34,330,988, forward strand.
ATAACTCCACAAGAAAAATTTCTGCACACAAAAATGAAATAACTTAGGAAAGATTACAGAGACAAACAAACGCAACAAAGCAGAATGAAAATCAACGTTTTTTAAAAGCACATATTCCCAAAAATAAATACAAACTGTTTAGAATTGTGACTCTGCAGTCTGCACCAAAAATTTAATATAATAAAAAAAAATGTGAAAATAGGAGTCTTTTGCAAATTTGAGGGACTGCAAGCCCAGAACACTATATAACTAAGAAAACCGTTAACACACAGTTTTAATTTAACACAAAAAAAATGTTATGTCTTGCCCTAGAAAAACATGCAAGGTGCCTAAGTTACAGGTTTCGAAGAATAGAATATTTTCAATTTTTGAGCCCTAACAACTCTTAAGCAGGGGGTGGTACAAAGGGTGGTACATTCTGAGGAAACTTATACTAATTCTAAAAGTTCTTTCTTGCCTCAAAATTTCAACTCCGTGTCTAAAAGCGTACCGGAGTTATGAAAGTAGAAAAATCATGCAAAATTTGGTTTTCACATAACGGTAAATTTTAAAACTAAATTTAAAAAAATTGTATAAATTTGATATTGATTTATAAAAGTATGTCGGACGTTTTTACATTGAAAAACAAGTTTGAGGGGCTACTAGCTCCGTAATAGGTGGGGCACATTAAAAAGTTGTTTTACAACATTAAGTTTTTTATGACACCTACCCATGGTTAAAATTTTTTTTCTCTATCTTTAAGCGTGTAGAAGATTTTTAAACAAACGAACGGACAGAGTGAAACTAATAAACACATTTTTTCAAAATTTTTTTGGAAATGTGCCAAAAATAATACGCAATGAAATGAAATAAAGCCGCAACAAAAAAAAACACATAAAATTTTGCACCAAATTCTTAAGTTTTTATAATTTATTTATAATGCAATAAATTTTCTTGCTGGGATATTTCATGTAGGCAGTCTCGGCTTATTTATAACAGCTAAAGAGCAAATTACGTGCAGATATTGAAAAATTGACTGAAACCCGTCTAAGATTAAGAACATTCTTTTTTTGTTTGTTTTACCTTCTAAAATTATCTTTTGACCACCTATTATTTTTATTTATTATATCTTATCACATCACAAAGCTTTATATAAATAGTGTAAGTGGTAACAGAACCACCTATAACCTTATTGACATCTATAAATAAATAACTTACACCGTATTTACATGAATAATAAAACATCTTGTTTAAAGCATCTTATGTTGTTAGTATTGTGTATAGTGTTTGCAGTTGCAACATTTAATTAAACAATTCAAAAAATAAAAATTCAACATTTTATTTAAGAAAAAATAATAGATAGGCTTTTATTAAAATAATTAATTAATAACTATATACATCTAATCATGCGTGACATCTAATAAAACACCCTCTCAATCATGCACAACATGCAACTAAATATTTTTGTAGTTTTTTTTTTTAAATATAATATAATATGTTAAGTAAATAATGAGCAGGGTGGCATGATAGTGGCATTATACAATTTAAATAGATTTAAAGCACAAATTTAAATAATTTATGAAATAAATTTTAATTAATATTTCTCCAGTTCTCCTAACCCATTTAGTACTCGTATATTACAGATGAACCCCCAGAATTTTTTTCCTTTATTGTCCGTAAACCAGTATACCAATAACGAATATACCAAATACCAAAAAAACGCTTTCCTTCAGGTCAATGTATCAACGAATAACACCGTTTTAAATGTCTCAATAATAATTTACTGAGATTACCGGATACATTTTGTTTTTTTTTTTTTTTTTTTTGTGTATAGATTGGTGTTCCTTTTTTAAGTCAACATCTAATGAATATCACAACTTCAAACAATAAATAATCACTTCTCTCAGCAGAGAGTATTATAAATGTAATTAAACCTAATGATTTGTTTATGATATCGTATGATTGATTCAAATTTTAAATTATTATAATATATAACTGTAATAAGCAGAATTGCCACACTCTTCAAAAATTATGGCCACATTTTTCACAACATAATGTATTATTAAATGAGACATTTATATTGCAATAATAAATTTGCTGTGTAAAGTTTATCAACTTAAGTATTTTAGTTTTAGTCTTTTAAGTCATCTAATCCAATAAATACTAACCTAATTATAAAAATCATATATTCTATTTCTTCTGCTTTTAAGAATTTATTTTTTAGAATTTTTTTACGAAACTGTGTTATAAAATCTGATAACTATAATGATGATAATATTTTAATAATAACCATTGATGGTTTTTAATCAAGAGTTATTTAAAAAAAAAAAAAAAAAAAAAAACTAATTTACCTTGAGGGGCAACTTATAATAAAATTGAATAAAAATAAAATAAATAAATAAATACATATTAGATGTTGTGAATATATATTTTAGCGCTAATAAATACGACAAAGTTGTAATTTCTTTATAAGCCAGACCCAGAAAGATATAAAAAAAAAGCTTTCTTCAATATATAGGTAGAAAAAAATGTCTATAAAAAAAGCTTAAGATACCTTTGGTTATATTTTTAAGATACAAATATAAATATACATATGTAAAATATTTTATGATTTTTTTTTTTTTTTATTATTATAGTGAGGGAGTTCATCTATTAGATAAAATGATAAAAATCCTAAAAAAGTAACTTGGAAGTAATGTTTGAATTTTAATGTGCATAGCATATTGTAAGAATATTTTCAATTATAATTTACATACCTAAACCTGTCTAAAGTACAGAAGCAATTTAACAATTATGCATTAAAATTCAACTTTAATTGATGGTTATTATAAGTTTTTATTTTTCTTTAAGAAATAATTTATTTTTAAATTTTATTTCTCTTTTTGTACTTTTTTTTTTTTTTTTTACTTAAAGTGTAATTCTGAAGATCAGTAGTTCATAGGAATTTTACAAATGCAAATCTGAATAAATGATATTGCAATTTTTTCATTAGAACTATTACTAAATTATTTTATTGGTTTATTAAATTCTTTTCGAAATCAAAAAAACTTACAAATATCTTTTTCTAGAAAGACTAAGTTAGATTAGAATATCTTAATTTTTTTAATCCTCGTATTATATAATTGAACAACGTACAGCGATGTGCAGCGATAGATCTCCTTATTTCTTTTTCAAAACTTTGATATATTGAGGTAACATTTGAATCTTTTATTAAAGAGGGGATTTGCTACGTCGTTTTAAAAACTCCTGCTCTAATATGTGCATTATATAGCATTTTCTAATTTTTACAATTTTACAAAAATTATCTGAATTAATTTAGTAAAAATCGGAATTCCAAAAAAAAAAATCTGAAATAATTAGTTGAAAATCTGAATTCATTTAGTGAAACTCTGAATTCCAAAAAAAAAATATCTGAATTTATTTATTAAATACCTGAATTTGACCAGAAAATGTACTAAAATGTCGTATGTACTTTTGTAGACATTGAAAAGAATGTTGAGAAGATAAGAATTTACATCTATATACAGGAAAACTAAACACTTAGCAGTTGTAGCTGGATCGTTTGCTACACCAAACATATGGTAGGTCCAACTTTATTTATAATTTAACTCCATACTCAAAATATTCTGTTCACTAAATTCTTTCATTAAAATATTAAAGTACGGAACATATAGTATTAAAATTTCACGAGACTAAACAGTGTGGTAACAATCATATCCACATATATTATTTAAATCATAAGATTAAGCATTTTTAAAACAAAAATTCGAATATTTTAAATTCGAATTATTGATGTAATATCAATCAAGGTAGTCATCATTTAGCATAATTTTAAGCTTAGAAGAAATTAAGAGTAGTAATAATAAAAAAAAAAAAAAAACACAAATGTATGTACATATAGAAAAACCAGTAAGATTTAAACATTTAGATATCATTTTTGTCTTCTCTACTATTATTATTATTATTATATTTATTTTTATTGTTTTTTTTTAGATTTTCGAATCTTAAAAAAATCTTTATTTAATTTTAAATTTCTTCAATTTTTAAATCATTTAAAGTTAAAACGTTAATTTGATCAGTTCGGTTATTGTTTGAAAATATCAAATTAAGAAAAAAAAAAACCAAAAAAAAAAAAAAAATAAAAAATTGCAAAATGTTTAAAATTGTAAGTTTAAAAAAATAATTAAGAAAAAAAAAAAAAAACAATTTAGTTATAAAAATAAAAATAAAATGATAAAAATAAAATGTGTATAAAAATATAAAAAAAAAAATTAATACAATATTCAAAATATTTTTTTTTTATTATTTTTTTTTTTTTTTTGAATTATAAACTTTTAAAACAAATGAAATTTAATTTAATAAAATAAAATCTTGTCTTTTTCCTGTTGTTACTTAAAATCTATAATTAATAATTAATTAGCACTGATTTTATGCTAAATTTCAAAAAAAAAATGTATTATGTTAATTTTTTTTTTAATTTTTGTGAATTTTTTATGATTGCAAAATAAAATGACTATTAATAACTAAATATTTTTTAATTTATGTAAATTTAATATTAATTTAATTATGAATATTGGAAAATTTTTTTTTAATTTTTTTGGTTCTTAATAGAATTGTAAATTGAAATTGAAAGTCTTATGAATATACAAATGAAGTTTTCCTTGAATGGAATTTTAATTTGTATTTTTTGGTACAATAAAATATTAGTTTTTAGTTTTTTTTTTTTTTTTTTTTTCAAATTTATATTTTATTATAATTTTATCATTTTAAAAATTAATAAAGTTTACATATGTATAAATTCATTTAAAAATATAATTATTAAAAATTGTGTCAAATTGAAAAAAAAAAAAAACAAAATACTCTAGGCTTAAAAACAAAAAGATTTCATTTAAAATTTTTATAATTTATTTGTTTTCGTGAGAACTTAAAAATGAAGAAAATATTAATTTAATAATATGTAGTATTGGTAGAGCTAAGAGATTATCCTAAATCCCACGAATTCAAGTAAATTTTAATATTTTACTTCATACGTCATAAATTGTATAAAACCTTTCTAAAAGGGTAAAGAATACTCTAAAAATTATGATGTGATTTATTTTGCCATTAGCAATAGATTTTTATAATTTTAAAAACGTTATATGTAACGGGTCCGGTACGAAATTATTTTTTTTTAATTTCCTTTAAAAATTTACTTTATGCAAATTCTTATTTTATCTAAAATTTTCCTTTACCCAAAATCTTACCTTATACAAAACTTAACTTTATCTAAAATCTCATTATTTTCAAATTCAAAAATTTTGCGACAAATTTAAAATATAAAAAAAAAAAAAGAATGAAAAAAAAAAATCGTAATCATAAGTCTCAATTATCATCGTAATCTATCCAAATTATTATTGTAATTTTAAAGAAAGTGTTGCCATTGCTTTAGATAACCTAAAAATACTAAGAAACGGTATTTTTTGATTTTTTTTTTGATTTAATTATAATCTTTTTCAAAAGGCAACTTTTAACATACATTAATGTCGGATGTGATGTAAATAAAAGACATACATATACATACATACATACATATATATTTATAAATGGTTTTATTTGAATCCATTTCTATTTAATGTAAAATATTTTTGTATGTATATTGACATGTATTTGTTATATTTTTATAAATAATGACCAGAAATTTTTATCGTTACAAATGAAAAATGTAACGTTATTTTGAAATTTTTTTAAATCATTAATAATTTAATTCTCATATATATAAATGTTGATAATATTAAAAAGAAATCCATTTATTATCGCCTGACATGTCCATAAAATGTTGATTTTGTCCTAAAAAACAAAAATAATATAATTTCATCAAGAAAAAGTTATTTTTGCACAAAAAACCAAATTTTTTTTAAAAAAAAAGGGTTTTTATGAACAACATTGGATCATTGGATCATTGGATCAATATTTTATGAACAATATTGAATCAAAATTGGATTTTTAAAAATAAGTTTAAAAAAATGTTCGTTACGTTTCGAAAATGATAAGTGAATAATTGAACTTTTGTGAAACTTTTAATTTTTTAAATTAAGAAGTATAACATGATCTTATATAGGTATGTTCGAGCAATTTATTACAATAATAATATTACTGTTGCCATATAACCTTTAACATATCGACTAAGTATTAAGCTTGTGAATAACTTCAAAATCCAAGCAATGATATATAATTGGAAGAATTGATTAGATATATTATACTCTTTGTATTATAACTTTAACATATCGACTAAGTATTAAGCTTGTGAATAACTTCAAAATCCAAGCAATGATTGGCAGAATTGTTTAAATATATCATATTGTTATTATACTACTACATACATGGACTACCTATGTTACATAATTAATAATTGCATTTAATTAAATATAATATATATGTATACGTATTATGTAACCCGAACAAAAACAACAATTTTATTTCAAATTCATGATTTGATGATTTTCATTGAATTTATTTTTTTTTTAATATTAAATTACTATTTAGTAAAAAAAATCGAGTTAATTAAATAAATCTTAATATTATTCAAGGAATTTTTCATTAATTATCTTATAACTAATTTAATCATTCAACTTATAACCTGTACAATGGTTATGATATATTTAACATATTATTACATTATTGTTTCAAAATTTAATAAATGTTAATAGTAAATAGAAGCTTTCATCAACTTTTTAAATCTAAAAAATCAACAAATACAAATTCCATCATGTTACTGATCAGTTGCGCAAACATATATTTAAGATTGATTTTTTATATTTAAAACATTGATTTATCGATATGTATATTTTCTGTCTCTCTCTTTTTCTCTCTAGATCTAAAATTAGGCAATAGATTTTTTGTTATTATACGGGTCGGTAAACAATCGATTTTTTGTTATTACGGTTTTGTTATTACTGGTCGGTAGACATGTCACAAGATTATATATACATATGGATGTTAACTGTAGATTTTTCAGAGAAATTGACACTATAGAAACTGTGGAACACTTTTTCTACACCTGTATCAGTCTGTCAAGAAAAAACAAGAGATATCTCAATCATTTTAGATATATTAAATAAATTTATTAAATCATCGTGCCATAAATCTAAAGGAGAACTTAACACTAACTTTTGTCGAATAGATTCTCCTAGATGTTGAAGATTCATTAAGGAGTTAGAGTCAAAAAAAATTAAAAAAAAATCCATTTATTTTAATCCTTTACATATTAATATATATTATATAAAAATGAAATATCAATATTTAATTTTATAATACAATTTTATAAATATAAAATTATTAATTGAACGAATGAACCGTTATTCCCAAAAAAAAAGGATTTTGCAAAATATAATTTATTTCGGTTTAAATGATAAATAATGTGTTATTTTGCAGATAGATCAAATATTCTGTATTTAAATGTTTTATATAGGTATTATGTTATCAAGATTAGCAAGTATAAACTAAAATTATGCCTAAACATAAAGAAATATATAGATTTTATTTAAATAATTTCTAATTTTATATGACTTGACAATTTTATATTATGATTGATTTCATGATATATATTAGGATATATTATTTATTATATAATAATATATATAGGAAAATTTAATAAATAGTATATAATATAATATCTACAAAATATTGTGATATTTAATTTATTATGTTCATACATATGTAAATTATGTCAGGAAGTTTTTTACCTTTTTGACATACATGCAAATTATATGCATAATATGTGAACATAATAAATTAAATATTAATTGAAATTTTTATAATAATAACAAAAATTATTTTAAAATTAAATAAAAATGTGATAATATAAATTTTATATATATTAATTGAACAACATAATAATATATTTTAACATATTATATGACAGTAGAAAATGTTTAATAGAAATTTATGACATTTGTTTTAGAATTTGGAATTTGATAACTGTAATAATAAATTTTTAATCAATCTTTAAAATCAATAAAACTTTATTTATTATCTATTTTAATTCAATGTATTTTTAATTTTATATGATTTTGAAAAACATAATATTTAATGTAGGCATAGGCACCATTACAAATAATGTTATAGGGGTAGTTTTTTTTTTTATTATATTTAATAATATTTTAGTAATAAATTTTATATTATGCAATTTGATTAATTAGGATCTATTAGAAACTTATTACAAAACTAATTTTCAAACACTCGTATTTTGTTTTATAAATTTGTTACTTTTATTCAACATTGCAAGCATTTTTTAAATATTTTTTTCTATTTTTGTACACAAAGTTTTAAATAAAATAATTATTAATTTTAGATTAAAAATTTTAATTTTTAACATAAATTGGATGTTAGAATAAACATTAAATAACAGTACTTTTTAAAGTGTCAAAAACATCACGATAATTACAGTCCCATATATAACGTCTTTCATAACTATAGATTATTTATATTAGATTAAATTTATTATTACTGTAAAAATCATTATTTATTTTTTAATTTTAAATTTTATTTTTATTTTAAATAAAAATTTTATTTATGAAGACTTCATAGTATTTTATGATAGTAGGCATATTTATTTTTAAATTAATACATAAATGTATTCTGGGGGTTATACAATATGTAAAAATATTACAGTTGTCAACAAACGTACATATATGTCAACATTTACCTAGTTGTCAAAAAAGGTGTGTAACTGTTTACATGATGGTAGCAAAATTATATCGATTAAATACGTAAAACAAAAAATTTACAGTATGTATTTGCTCAAACTATAAACATAATCGTATATTTTGAATTGAATTGATGTTTAAATGATAATCAGCTGTTTTGCCGTAAAATTTTTGTATGTCTTATTATGTGAATTTTATTTTATAATATAGTAAAATTTATAAATTGTTTTATAAGAATTTCTACAATTTTATATCGTTTTTATAAAATAATACAGAAAGGGAAATTAAATAAGCATCCTATATTTGATCAATTAGAATAACGGTAAAGTAATTTTTTATGTCATTTTAAAAGCATAACATTATTTTGACAGTTTTAAGTGTACGGAAGTGTACATTGTTTTGACAATTTTAAGTCGAAATTCATTCATTGAATTTCATACTACACAAGTACACATCTCTGTACATAGAATATATAACGAAATAAGTCATTGGTTACGGATTTCGCGAGAAGATTCGATTGATTCTTTATTATGCAAATGATTATGAAATTTTTTTAAAAAATTTCATTAAAAATTATTTAAAAACTTGGAAAGAAAATTATTGTTAAGCTCTCTTTTTTATCGTTTTAGTATACAACTAATAAAAATTACAAAGTATAATAATCAGTCTAATATTATTGAAATGATCTCAGTGAATGAACTCAGTGATTATTGAAATGATTTTTGTAGATATTTGAAGAGATTTTTATGTAGCCAATGGCTCAATGCTTAAGTCTCTTGGTTTTTAGTTCAGAAATAAATAACAAAACTACCTACATACAAATTAATAATAGTAACTGACCAACATAATACCAGAAGAAAAATCAATAGAACTTAATAGTCTAATTGTAGTAATTACTGCCTTAATAACATACCATCGATATTATACTAAACTTAACTTTGATCTTAAACAATTAAAAAAAAAAAAATTAGTAATTATTAATATAAAAAAATGACAAATCAAAGTTGTTTTACCATTTCATAATAATAAAATGTTTTTTTTTTTATTAATTTGAATAACAAATTGTTTAGTTGAAGAATTCGATTCTACTCAATTCGATTATACTTAAAGTTAATTAAAAATTTAAATTAGATATAATGACCCAACAATATTGTATGTATACAGAAATAGATTTTTTTTAAGTACCAATTCTATGCAATGTTAATCGTCTTACAATATTAAATGTCAATCATGAGTGAATACACAAGGTGCGTAATTTCTATAATAAAACAAAAAGATTGTTAATGTTTTTTAATATGATTGTATTTTAATTAAGCTGTTATGTTACAAAATTAATTTTACATTTGTAATACACTCAGTTGTTTTTTGGCTTTTTTTTTTGTTTTTACATAATCTTGTAAGATATTAATATTAAGGCTAAAAGGTGATGACCCAGTATTTACTTTCAACCCCGTGTTACTCTTTAAATAAAATGATGAAAAAATATTAGCGTTCCTTTATGAAAAAAAAATTTTTAAACAGTATGAAAATTATATTGTCAATGAGAATGACAACCAGAACCATCAACCAATAAAAAACAAAAACGAACAAAATAATATTGTCTTTGCTAGTAACTATAGAAAATTGCTCTACTATAGCGTCTCTTCGTTACATCGCTTCTCACCGCGCATTACATTTCTTAAAGCCGTTACATTTCTTTAAAGTAATTGTTTCTATTTATTTTAAACGTCAAAACGCAAGCTAGGGACGACGCGAACATTGGGTCATCACCTTTTTACTTTCTTCTCCCAGGAATGTAATTTTGAAAAAAATATTTTTTATTTAATTTATTACATGTGCGCCCACGCGCTTATTGAAGAATTCTGTCTGACGGACAAAATCGATTACAGAAAAGAATCTTTTAAAGTATAAAATTGTAATGAGGAACAAAATTAAAGAGATAAATAAATTTAATGAAAAGAAAAAGATTTTAATTGATTTTCCTTATAATTCAATTTAAAATTACAACTACAACAGCGAAATGCAAAAATGTTTTATCCACAAATTTTTTGAATCTTCTTGTATTTTTCTTTATGATTCTTAAAGACTTGCATAATCAATTAAGTAATCAAAATAAATATATAATTAAGAAAATAAAAAGTTGCCATTTTTTTTTTTTTTAATTGTGTTATCCCCTTACTTATTTGTGCAACATCTAACCACCTAAAATTTTTCAATTAACCACAATATTATTTCATTTTATTTTTTTTTTTATTTAGTTTTCTTTTAAAACTTTAATACAAATTTATTTTTTTTTTTATTAAATTTTTAATTTTGTAACTTTAAAAAAAAAATTCGAAAATAAAATAAAAAAAATATATATATAATAAATAAAGAAGAAGATTAAAAATAAATCCAAGATAATGACTTATTTAACAACTTTTAAAACTATTAAAATATATCTTAAAAAATGTATATACATATACACATTGTATTTGTATATGCAATTTATTCAACCACCTCTTCATTAATCAAAAGTTTATAAGTGGACCGTAAAAAATGAATTTTTTTTTTATTTTGATTTAGGTTTTTGTTTTTTGTCACCTAAATGATTGACAATTAACTATTGAGTCAAAAAAACAAAAACCACTTAAACTTAATGTCAACAGTGACAAAATAAATTGTAGAAAAGGAAGAAAAAAATGCAAAAAAAAATTTCAAAAATTATAATTATAAAAAATTTAAATATAATATTTATTTAATTAGTTGGAATGTTGTATTAGGTATTAATTTTTTTTTTAACTTACTGAATAAATTTTCTTTAAATATTAATCTGATGGTAATACTGAATTATATACATATTTTTATACATCATTTTTCTTTATAAATAATGTATGTACACATATAAAATGAGGCTAAAACTATAAATTATCTCATATTTTTCATAGTGGTTTTTTTTTGAATATCTATGCAACAAAAAAAATATTAAAATTGAATACGCTTAAGCGCAACATCCAACATAACATATACATATATTTCGATCTTAATCGATTTGTGCATTAATCGATTAATCGATTTTGTCAAAAAAAAAACAAAAAAAAAATAATAATAAAAAAATTAAAATACTGTTAATTTGTCAAATATATTATATTCATTCAGTTTATCCAAAATTATATATATATTTTTTTTTTGAAGTTTGTTTTGAAGTTTGAAATTTTATATTGCTTAACATTCTTTCTTGACAAACTAAAATATTCTCTTTTTAAATTTTCATACTTTTGTGTTTTTATTATTGTTTTATAAATTCTAATAATGTAAATTGCTTTCAAAAATTTGGCAAGTCGTGTTTCTTCGAAATTTATAATATCGTAATACATACCAATAAAAAAAAAAATTGTCAATACATATGTCAATGTCAATTTCACGTCATAAAATGTGTGAAAAATTTTTAGAATTGCATAATGTTCTAAAACATTTTGTGTTTTTAAACGATGTGCTGTTAAACGAAAATAGATGTGCCAAAAATTAAAAAATTGTTAAAAACACCACCACCATATTACTTTTAAAATGTTTTGTGATCTTAACTATAAATTAATGTTCTTCAGTGTATTTCAATGTATATAATTACTAAAATTACCGATGAAGATGCGGAAAACATTAAGAATAAATTAAAGCAAAATGTTTTTTTTTTTTGATTAAATTAACTTTAATTTATTTTTTTTTCAGAATGTCATAACAATTATATTTTAAAAAAATAAAACAAACAAGATAGAATGTAAACCTTGTTTGAAAGGCACATTTTTTCAAAATTTTTTTTTGGAAATGTGCTAAAAACTATCTTTTATTGACAGTGTCTGCTCAGAGGAAAATACTTTTGAATTTAAACTTAAATTTTAACTCAAATTTCCTTCGATTATCTTCCAATAAAAAATGAAAAACAAAAAACATTGTTTCCACAGTGAATCTACATTCAGAATTTGTACTGAAATCGTATGGGATTATTATGAATAAACCATTTTAAACTGACGTTATGACCATAATAATATTTAACAATAATTTTATCGATAGAAAAATTTGAGTCAAATATTCTCCATTTTTGAAAAGTGATATTCATTATTTCTATTAAAGTTTTGCCCTTAAATGCTTTATTCTGTTTGGTATGATATTTGGTCATTGTTCAATATACAAAACATCGAACCTCGTATTGCTATTCTAACGCTTAAAATATTTACATTTTATTAGCAAATCCAGCAATTTTAATAAGAGGTGTATGTAACTTTAAGAGGTAAAATGTGTTATAGTATGCATCAACTTTTTATTTATTTTTAAGTTTTATGATTAGATATGTTGACACTGGGCTATAACGGATTTTAAATACAATTAACTTATTGACATTTCCGTTAAATATTAGAACTGACTAAATTAGTTTAAAGGCAAACCTACTTATCAAAACTTTTATCGGTGTCAGACATTTAAAATTATACACTTGTTTTGAACCTTGGTAAATTTTTTTAAGAAAAATATCAGTATTTTAAAACTCTTGTATACCTTCTGTAGATATTTTTCATTTCAAGAATTGTTTATCAAAAAAATATAATATGTAATTTTAATTACAATTTTTTTGATAATAAAAAAATGCTATATTATAATAAATAATGATATGCATGCATAATTTTAAACTCGAATTGGTTGTAAAATTGTAAAAACTTCCTATATATAACAAAAAAAAAAAAAAAATGTGATATATATTTAAAATAAAATTATTTTTTTTTGTGAATATAAATTATATTAATGAAAATTTCCTTATTTTTATCTTCCGATATAGGCGTTAATTTTAATTAATTAAAAATTTTAGTAAAAGAACCAGTTATATTTTATATATATAACGGTATTAAATAAAATTTAAATTTATTTAATTATTCTTGAAAAAAAAACATTTTAAATATTTAATTATTTCTGTAACCCCAAGGACGTCTATCAGAAAAGAAAAAAAATAATTTATCAAAATTAAGCTATTTTCGTTTTTTTTTATTATCACCTAAAGATTTTTTATTTTATTTGATTAAAATAATAACTTTTTTTTTGTTTTTTACAAATTAATCTAAATTGACTTAATTATATTGACCAAAAATTTGCAAAATGATCCTAAAATTTATTTAATTTTAGAAAAAATTATAAAATTTTGATCACGATTTCTTTCTAATCAAAGAAACAAACTTTTTTTTATTTGTTAAATATGAGATGTTTTTCGTCTTGCCATTGCTTAATTACACCTTATTGAATTTTCTTGTAGGTGCTGTGTTTTAGATTAATAAATTTTTAGAATAAAAACTTAAAAAAGTTACGTTTCCATAAATAGAAAAAAAATTGTTATTAATAATTATAGCGTTTTAAACAGAACCCCTAAAAAAAAATTTAAACTAAATACAATTTTTAAAAGCTAGTGATAATCTACCGTACAAACCAAACGTCTCTGTATTTATCGAAAATACCCAAATTGAGAAGGTAAATAAATATGAATCTCTGGGAAGCATATACTAACGACAAACGAAAGACCAATAGAAGATATAAAGCTCTGAATTTCCAACACAAATGTCTTCTCAAGATTATTGGCAACTTGAAAAACACCACATAAAATTCACGGCATTAAAATAAGAATATTTACGCCATGCATAAAAACTCTGCTACTGTATGGAAGTGAGACTTGGTTGGTAACACGAAACAAGATACAAAAGTTGCAGATAATCATCCAAAAATGTTTAAGAATAATATGTCAAATATTCTGGGCGAGAAGAATACTAAAAGGAAGAATGATAGGTACTAATCGCAGAGTCAAAAACGTTCGGAATCGATCGTAACAAAATCGGATCAAAATCATAGAAGCAAAGATGACGCGATTTTTCGATAATATGCTCAGACCTCCAACAATATTAGTGGCATGCTGGGCGTTGTACTAAATACTGCAAGGCAAAAGAAACGTGGAAAAACCACGTAAAATGGTTTTAAGTAGCAGCGTCCAAAATGAGATAGAAAAAAGTTGGAAAGTCTTCGAGAGAAATTAAAAGAACGGCGTATGATAGAAAAAATTCGAAATGATTTATGGAATCTCTATATTATGTTTCTTAAGAGAATATATACATTAGCAATATCATTTGAACTAAAGATAGTAATTCTGTAAGATTTATTGTAGTACCTTAAAATTCAATTTTTTTTTTAATCATACAAAAACACCATATTGAAGATTAAAACACCTACTTACCAAAATACACCTAATATTAGAGTAGATATTAACAAAGTTTTATTCAAATTTTTAATAATAAATATTAAAAAAAAATTGACCGCTATAATTAATAAAACAACCGAAAATATAATATAAAGAAATAAAAATACCGTTAATATAATCCAAAATATAATATTAATTGATGTATGTAAAAATGTACAGAAACATAATTTGACTTGACAAATATATGATACAACCTTGATTTAAAAAGAAAAATAAATAAAAATATAAAATATTGCGATTTACAACATTGTTTCCAGATTAAATCTAACAAATTCATCATTTTGTCAAGCTCATTAATTAATCATAACATAATTTTATAAACTACAAAAAAAAAAAAATTAAATGTTAATTAATTTTTTATTGAATTTTAAATTGTCTGTTTTTTTTTCATTTTTATAGATTGTTGCTGTTTTAGCTTTATCAGCTGTTTTTTCAAATGTTTCTGCATCAGAAACAAGACCAGTAAGACAACTTCTTCAAAATATGATGAATGAAATTTTATTGACGGAATACAATAATGTTCCAACAAAAGATGGTTATCAATTTAAGTAAGTTTTACTTTAAATTATGTAATTTTTTTTTTTGGCCTCCTTTTATGTTTTATTTTCACTTAATTTGATTTGGTTTTGACTAATGCATATCTATTATGTATTTAATAAATGTTGCAAAAACTGTTAACATCTTTAATCTTTATTACCATTTTACTATTGCCGTAGCTGCAAATGTTTTTTAAATTATTAACTGATAAAATTTTACTCAGATTAGTTGGAAATATAATTGAAAATAAAATTGACAAAGCGTATTGTCAAAAATTAGAATGTCAAAACCGTTTATAGTTGCGAACTTGTAAATTTTTTTTTTTTTTTCTATATCTTAATAAAATACATATAGTCTTCTTGAATTTGCTTATAATGTTTTTCGTCAATCTGACTCTGAAATTATGGTGCGTTCATAAAAGCAGAAAGACCGGCATTTATTGTGAGTTTATTCCATTTCTAATGCAAAATGTCAAACAAACAAACGAATGACATTTAATATTTTATTTTTATTTTTGAATTTTGACATTCAACAATGCCACATTCATTTAATCAGGAATTTTTCTTTGAATAATTAATTTATGAGCACAATTTCTAAAAAAACAAAACATTAAAAGTTTATATAAATGATTCCATAATGTGTTTCACATTATTACAATTCCTTAATATTTCAAAATAAAACCCCATTTTTCAAAATATATTCTGGTTCCAACAACCTATAATATAAAAACTATTATATTATAATAATTGCATACTTTAATGATGATTTAAATTATTTTTAATTAAATCAAAATAAAAAAAATTTAATTAAAAAAAAATAAAATAAAAAAAATGTTAATTATTTTTTTTTTCAATTTCAATATATTCATTCTATAGTTACAAAACAAATGATGGTTCTGAAAGAGAAGAAGTTGGTGTTATTATGAATCCAGGTACTGAAAATGAAGAATTAGTTGTTATGGGTGCATATGCATATGAAGATGGAGATATTCAAACAATGACAATGTATACAGCAGATAAAAATGGTTATAAACCAAGAGTATCGGTTAAAAATCGTAAATTGAATCCAAAATTATTAGCATCATTAGCTGGTTAATAACAAATTTTTATTTTATGAAAATTTTAAATTATTATTTGTTTAATTTTATCTGTCATCTCTATTAATTGTCATCTATACTATAACGATGATAATAAAACTATATCTTCTGTCTCTTTCTTTTTGCAAAATGTAAATAATAATTTAATATAAATGAATTATAATTTTTTTTTATTTTTATTTTGTACTGAACAAAAACAAAAAAAAAACTGCCGAAATTTTATCAAAAAAAAAAATAAAAAAAAAAAAATATAAAAATTTAAAATAGGTGTAAAATATTTAAAACAAAAAAAAAAAAAGAATAAAATTAAATTAGCTATTTATTTGTGGTTAATTTTTAAATTTAAAAAGAAAAATGAAATTATAATTAATAATGTATAACAGAAAATAAATATTTTTTTTTAGAATAAATTTTTATATTATTTATTGTTATAATTCCATATTCAAGGCTGTCAATTATTTTTTTTTTTTTTGAGTTTTTAATAATCGACATTTCTAAGATGACATAAAGCGTTTTTTAGTTTTTACCGGTATAAAAAAGTATGTGTATGTATTTTTTTTTTTGACATATTATATAACATATTATGTATAAAGGTAAGACACATATTTTTTTAATAAATAGGTAAAAAAAAAAAAAAATAAATCAGGTTTTTTTTGAAGCTGTACGCGATCTATTCAGATTTCTTTGAAATATTTCAATATTATTTTAATTATATTAATCTAGTGTTTCTATTAATTGTAACGGTTACAAATTAAGCAACTATATTTATATCATAAGGTATTGGACTGTTTCACTTAGTAATTGAATTAGATTTGATTAAGATAAGATTTAAATTTAATTTAATAAATAATAAGAATATATTTCGAACATAATATTCCCAATCGCCTACAATATCTATCCCACGTTTCCATTTTTCAGACGGAGCTTCCGATGTGTAACTGTGTTGAAGACAGGTTAATTAACAATATTATTGTATCAGAAATTTTTCCTTAAGCATCAGTTATTATCAGTTCTATTAATGAATTATCATAATTAACTGATTATGTCATCATTAACAAAGTGTCAAAGTGTTTTAAAATTATGTTTTTATTCATTTTATTAGTTATATAATATTAATTTGTTAACACTAAACTAAGAGAACCCAATTATTAGTTGGACAGTTTTACTATAGCTTTACTCATATAGACTACGATTCTTATTTATACTATACTTGAACAACTTATATTAATATCATTCTCCTGTATTAAATGCCTGACTTTAAATGTTCGTATTCCCTCATTCCCTCAACATTTTTCATTGGATTGAAAATTTAAAATGCTCAAGCGATCTAAAATTGTTCGGATACTCTTTAAAGTTTATTTGTTTTAATATTAACAAGCAAGCAAAAAAAAATAAAATAAAATGTACTCATGTTACTCAAAAAATTCGAAATTTTGAAATGATGACAGTGAAATGCTGAATTCTGAGGCGAATAGCAAGAAAGTCAAAACTCCAAAACAAAAGAATAATCAATTTTTGGACACTTATTTGGCACAAATCTTATACGGTTAACCTTAAACATAAAATAACAGTTAAAAATGGAAATAATATTACCACAAAACGTAAAAAAAATTTTAAAACCCCGATTGCGATCACAAAAAAAAAAAATAACCCGTATAGGGGGAAAGGAAAAGGCTATTCTAAATCTGTTCTTTTTTCACTTAAAATTTTTGTATAATTCCCAGAATTTTTTTTTTTTTTTGTTTTGCTGATTGAGCAAGGTCGCGATTCCACATTTTGAATATTTATTAATTTATTTTTTGTTATTTTTCAAAATAACAGTTAAATTTTGGTAAAAATAAAATTAATAACCTGAATTTTATATTTTTATCCATCGATTAATTTTTTCTGGTGATTTTTTTTTTGTTTTTTTTTTTTTTTTTAAGAACAGTTTAATCCGGATTCTATTGATTTGGTTTTTTTTTTATAAAAGTAATTTAAGAACAAAATGTTTAATTTATTTCCAAAAAATATTTATGGTGAAAAAAAAAGAAGATATTTAGTATATAATTCTATCTATGATTTATACATTTTATACATCAGACATGAAAAATATTAAATTAACAGGTGAAACGTGTTTTTTTGTTTATTTTTTTTTTGGTATTTCATCTTTTGTGTGTGGTTAAAGATTTGAAATAGTTTTAAATTTTTAAAATTGATATGAATAGAAAATTTACAAAAAAAAAAAAATTTCAAGGTTGCATTCTTTTCAAAAAAAATTTTTCCCATATATTTAATGTGAAATTATGCAATATTTTTAACCATATTTAAAAAATGATGACATCAATTGATAATATTGCCCTTTTAAATTTTACAATACTTTTACCATATTTTATTATTAAAATAAATCTATAAGATAAAATATTATTTTTAGTTTTTAAACAATATTAATATTTTAATTAAATGGTATCTTGCATAAGTTTGAGTATCGCTTATTTATATACTTTTTTACTTTAGATATTATTTATTTTGCATTTGATTATAATCATAACTGAATATTATAGATTAATAAAATGAATAAAAACAATAATTTATTAAAATTAATTGATTTTATTCATTAAATATAGGTAACAAAAGAAGAAAATATATTTAATTAGCGCCGGTATAAATTCAAAGAATTATTAGAGATTAAAATTAACTATAGTTATATTTTGGTTAAATGTGATAATAAACATACATATTTAGAAATTTAAAAATAATTTTGAAAGAAAAAAAAATTTATTAGGTTTGTCTGGGGTATATAGAGGAGAAGGATAAATTTCCGCAGAGAAGTGACGAGCTATTAAGATGATATCATCACATAACGGTACTTTATATCTCCAATATTCTTAATATATGTTCCATTAGGATCGATACCGTCATCTATAGTTGGCCGACAAATGCATTACAAAATTTTCTTAACATTTTATAGTATACATATTTTACTTAAACCGTTATATTTTTGCTCTACGACAGTATACGGGAACCATACATATACAATATTGCAGAGCATAATACTTAGTATGTTTAATATACCGTTTCTGAGATATTGCAGTTAAAAGTGAAAATTTTGGTAAAAAAAAAAAAAATTTAAACTTTGAAGACAACATGTATTTTAGTACCATACTTTTAGTAGTATATACTTAAGTTCTCTTTACACCCTTTTCAACGGTATATAATAAATATGGTATGGATTCGAAAATAGTCCCACCAGAGGACAAAAATGCGAAATTGAAACTACAATTTTAATAAAAAATACATTTTCATACTTTAGTAGTCATACCTTAATTTTGCCTTTTTGTTTTTTTTGTTGAAATATGTATATAAAAATGTAATTAGTATGCGCTTTAAAGTTGGTTACAATATCAAGTTGGGCTTTGATCATTTGTTTAGGGGGTGTTTGGGGGGTGGCACTTCCCACGATTTTTGGTCTAGAATGTATAAATTGGCATCGGTCCTAATGGCATATATATTCGGAAACTTAGAAATATAAAGTATCGTTATGTGATGGCATCATCTAAATCGATGATCACCCCTTTACGGAAGAATATTGAATGGTACTTTGCTGTATATCGATAATACCACGCAATTTTTTTTTTCTTTTCTTCAAACATGTTTTAATAAGTTTCTACTTTTAATAATTAAAAATTCAAGTGCAAAAGTACCTAAAATTTTGACCAGTTATTATATATATGAAGAAAATAACTAATAAATTAAATTAATAATGTTAAAATTATGTAAATAATATAAGTTTTGAAATAAAGTTCAGGTATTTTACTAGTTATGATGAATATTCTTAAAAACGAAAACAAATATTTTATCTTATAGAATGTAATTTTGATGAAACTAATGGCCTATAAAATCCATGTAAGTGGATGGTAAATATTATTTATCTTTGTTGTAGAAAATTAAAATAAATTTATATAATTTTGATCTGACTCATGGCGCAGTGGTTAAGTCGCCAACCTTTCAATCGAATGGTCTTGGGTTCAAACCCCGGTCAGGTCATAAATATATAAAAAATATGTAGTACTTTTATATCGTAATAATGTATATCGTATAATTAATATTAGTAATAATAACAATAATAATAATAATAATAATAATAATAATAATAATAATAATAATAATAATAATAATAATAATAATAATAATAATAATAATAATAATAATAATAATAATAATAATAATAATAATAATAATAATAATAATAATAATAATAATAATAATAATAATAATAATAATAATAATAATAATAATAATAATAATAATAATAATAATAATAATAATAATAATAATAATAATAATAATAATAAATCTAATAAATAAGGAAGAAATTCTGTTTGTTTGTTTGTTTGTTTGTTTGTGCCCTTTTCACGTAAAAACTACCAGTCCGATTGCAACCAAATTTTGCAGGAACGTACCTACGACCCCGGAAAGTGTTATAGGCTATATCGCGTTTCGGTTCATTAACCCATTGCGGCACGAGAGCCATTTAAAGCCGTTTCGTTTTTTCGTTGTCCTGCCTAAACGGTTTGATCGATTGAGTTGAAAATTTGTATAAATGTTCTTCCTAGCATTGGACGGGTGCCAAAGAAATTTGGATTCAATATGTTACCCGGATTCGGCCCGGCGGGTTTCCAAAAAATTTTTCACACATTTCTGTATAATATTTAATCAAAAATGAGTACATACATATTTAAACATAAAACATAATTAGAAAAACTAAACGTAAAAATATTCTGGTTGATTTATAAAAGTAAAAAACTATCATGTATTTTTTATATTGAAAATATGTTAAACAGAACCTGAAATGTACGCATTTAAAAAGAAGTTTTTTCAAAATTTGAAGAGCTGTCGGTGCAGTAGGATCTTCAATGGTGAGGGTACATAAAAAAGTTGTTCTACAACATTACTCTTTTAAGAGACCTATGCATAGTTAATATTTCATTGCTCTTTATTAAACAGTATATAAGTTTTGTAAACAGACGGAGGGACAGAGCGAACTTAATAGCAAATTTTTCAAAGTGTAAAAGGATAATCCATAAAAAGATGAACTGACATTACTTACGAAAAAAAATGTATTACATTATAGTCTTTTATAATTGAAATGCAATTTTATGTTTCGGTATTAACGAATATATTGTGAAAATTCACTTCGCCGTAATTGTGTACTCAATAGATTATTGATTCCTTTAAAAATTTTTTGTAGAACAATTGTCTCTAATTCTTGGCTCTGTTTATTCAATTTAACTAAATCTAATAAAAAATAGAATATAAACTACCAGCATCTGTAAATGCATTGTAAGTTAACTATATTAATTAAATTATATTAACGCAGAAACAAAAGTTAATAATTTTTATTTCATAAAGCGAATAAAATACTCCGGGCAACGCCGGGTACTCTGCTAGTAATAGTAATAATAGCTGCTACAGTAGAGCCATCCTTGGTTATATCATGCAAGTAAGGTGTTACATACTGCTGCACGTTGTAATCCACTGATGGCGCTGACTCTGTGGTAAAATAATAATAATAATATTAATAATAATAATAATAATAATAGTAATAATAATAATAGCTACTACAGTGGGGCTATCTTTGGTTATATCATGCAAGTAAGGTGTTATATACTGCTGCACGTTGTAATCCACTGATGGCGCTGACTCTGTGGTAAAATAATAATAATATTAATAAGAATATTAATACCAATAATAACAGCAGCTACAGTGACAGTGGGGGTTGCCTTCAATAATTGCCTCATGTAGTAATATATACTATACTACATGTTGAAACTGTTGTGACGGCTTTAGTCACTGTTAGCAAAATAATAATAATAGGCGGATCCATTGTTTTCCTACAGTCCCACTCCCAATTCAATGTTTCCGTATCCATTTTCCTATCCATTTTCCTATAAAAGGATATAGTGGTTGCTGGGTTATCGAAAAATATTAATAATTTTAATGAAATTTTTCAAAAACAAAATTAATGCAAAAATGAGTCTTTCCAACATTTTAAATGTTAAAACAATTAAAACTACATGTTGATTAATGACATGTAGTTTAAACTCAATTAAAACTTTCCTATCCCTACTCCCTAGCCAATATACTGCGTTCGCAGGTAAGGGTTTCATCCCATATTGGCTAAAGGGGGAGGTGGGTTTAGTCAGTAAGAATCTGACACTACCAAGGAGAAATTCTTGGTCTCTTTCGAAGATTCCCACCTCCGTTAGGGAGAAAAAAAAAATATGAATAACATTTTTCTATTTTCCTATTTCTATTTTTCTCTTTTTATATATTATATACTGCCTCATATAAAATCTGTGTGTAAGAGTTTATTATCACAATAAAATGTATATAAATTATTCTAATTTTCTTTATATACAACTGAAAGTAAAAAATCTAAAAATTTTAAAGAAAATTTGATAAACTATCTTGAAAATCCTTATAAATATAAAATATTTTCAATCTTATAATTTTCTGATCCTCCTGCCTCTCATTATCATATAATAATGTAGTTTCTGCTTGATATAGGGTATTTTTCTTTTGACAACATAACATAAATTGATGTCTTATATATATCCTCGTTTATATTTCACATTTCTTTATTTTATTTATTTATTTGTTTTATTACATATCGCATATGGTGGGGTGCTATCAAGCCTTTAATCTTTTATTTTACATTCAGGCGCGAAATAAACGCTTATTGGCGAAAAGATTATATTTTTCATCAGATGTTAAATAAGGTTTTAAGATTTTGAATTGGAACTTGGAAGGCACTTTAAAGTTGGTAAAGAAATTAGTGTAACTCTCTTTATGCAAAGTATTTATTTATTCATATATGCAAGATTATAAATTAGAAGGAATTTTAAAGTTGGAATGGTGGGCGCTGTCGCCGGCTAAACAAGTTATTGAAAACAAGATTTTGTAAAGTCCTATATTGAATTCAATATTTACATAAAATAAAATTTGATATAGCATTGGTTTAATGAGGAAGTAAATGTTAATTTATAATATATTTATAATAATTATTTATTTTAATTTTGAGTTGTTTTGCCAAGTGCTATTATTTAAACTGTATTGGATGTAGATGATTAAAAAAAATAACTCACTATTGTGTTGTTCTTCCACTTCAATTTTCGCACAAAATAGATGCATTTTTTTGTTTTTTGTTAGGACATCTTCTTTGGCAGTTTGTGATTTTACCTTTACTATATATAGACATTTTGCAATTTTATTATTGGATTCAGAAATATATTATTTTGTAGTTTTAATTGTTTTAACATTTAAAATGTTGGAAAGACTCATTTTTGCGTTAATTTTGTTTTTGAAAAATTTCATTAAAATTATTAATATTTTTCGATAGCCCAGCAACCACTATATCCTTTTTATATAGTCATTTTGAAATTGCTTATCTATACTCTATTCTAATAAATTTATTATTTTTCTTTCATATACTAGTTCCATATACATACTAGTTTTGTATTTAAAGTTTCTATAATCACCTTAAGAATGTTGTTTTAATTAACTAATTCTTTATTTCTTTTAAAAATTTTCTCAAATTGTTGAGACATGAAGATTTGTGAATTGCGCATTACCAAAACTAGTGCTCACAATGATTTAAGGTAGTCCACCATACTATCTATATTTAGCAAATGGTTGATAGGATCGATTGTACGTCCGTCACATCATTTCTAGAGAATTAGGCAGACGTTATCCTCAACCAAAATTGACGAATCAACAGAGTTGCTTAGACATACACTGCATCTCCACAATACGCCTTTATTAATTTCATTAAGTAATATTGACGCATCTTGCGTGGAAAGATTCTATTCGCGGTCATTAAGACGTAAAATAGAGCCTTAAAGATTTTATTGCAAATTGGTCACCATCCATCGCATTCAGTCCTATGGAATAACTAAAACTTTCGACTAATAAAACTTTAGATATAGGTTAATGCAGATTAAAACTTTAAGCATAACTTTAACCAGATGAGATAGGTTAAATAATATCTATTATTAATTTATTAACAGTAATATTATTTAATATGTTTATATTACATTATTTGTTATTTACATTAGAAGTATAATTTTGATTCGTTAAGAAAAAATATATTTTCCTTTATTTTCCTTCCAATTGGGAATTCTTCTGAACTGAGCAGAAATTGAACTCGCACTTCTCGGAAGTTAATATGTCATGTGCTTAACCACTCAGCCAATAAGCCTTCTGCATTTATTTATTTATTTATTTTAGTATTACATATCACAGAGGCTTATGCAATAAAATTAAAACCATCGGTAAGTGCTAAGTGAATGTTTCTTCAATTAACAAAATTGCATAGTTTTAGGAGGATGACATTTTTAATATCATTATTTAAATAAATAAATAGATTTTAACAATGATCGCATATTTCAATATGCTTCCGTTTTTCTTTTATGTTTCTTTATAATTAAAAAAAATTTAAATTATTTTTTATATGTTAATAGGAAGCTAGCCTTATATGTGAGCAAGTAAAAGGTTAATGGAATACTAACAAAAAATATTTTAAAACATTCATCAATAATTAAACAATTAAATTAAAAAAATAGATATCATATAAAGTGTTATTAAGTAAATCTTACCCTTTTATTAATTTCAAATAATTTCTACACCTTCTACTATTATTTTGGAATGATGTATTGTAATTTCAAGTATTTAATATCCTAAAATATACGTAATATACTATGACGTTATGGTAATACGGTTTAAATTTTCTTTTCTCACTTACCTTTTTAATTTTATATAATTTTAATAAATAAATACACAAATTAAATCAATTTAAAATAATTTATTATAAGATTTCACAAATTTTTAGAAGATAGCTAAAAATTAACCAAAATTTAGGTTAAAAGATCTGCCATAAAAGCTTAAAACCAAAAAATTAAAATTAAAATAATTAAGAATATAAAATTAGATGTAATAAAATAAACCCACATTTACAAATCATGTCAACCTAAATTTTGGTACCCACTAAAGTAAAATTAAAAAAAGTATGTAATCTAAACTTAAACAATGTAGATCTTATCACGAAAGAGAATTAATAATAAGAAATAAGAAAAAGAATTCGAATGAAATACTAAACCTATTGAGTGGAATGAATTTAACATTATTTAAAACAATTTTGTATTTTTTTTTTTTTTCTTAAGTAAAACCCCAAAAAATTCTTAAAAAAGTTTTCAGTCTAGAGTTACGCATCAGCTTTAAAGAGAAATCTTCGTTTCCTAGGATCAACTATTCTAGATTTAAGTTTTAAGCTACGTGATGAAGTCCGTACAACATCAGTTTTTTCTGTATCTGATGTTTTGGATTCATCTAAATTTTTCTTAATTTCTAATGTAGATTCTGATGGTAATATTTCTGATTTTAATTTTTCAGATTCAAATACATTTGATGATGGATTAGATTCTAATTTAATTTCATCATGTTTACTACTAAGTTCTGATTCTAATGGTTTTTTTTTCAAAAGAACATTTTCTAAAGATTCTACTGGAGCTTGAACTTGTTCAACATCATTTTCTTTTGTTTCCGGCAACTCAATTTTTAGTTGATCTAATTTTTGTGCCTCTTCCTCTTTTACAGAATTTAATTTTAATGGAATTTTTAAAATTTCTAATAATGATGGTTGATCATTTGACGGTTCTGATTCTAATTTAATGTCAACTGGTGCTTCAATAATAGTAGATTCTGGTATGATAATATCAGATTGTACTGCTGAATCTGATACAGATTCTGTTGCTAATTTTGATGGCTCTGCAGTGTCTTTTACAATTGGTTTGTTCTCATCAATAGACATTGCATTATCTTTAAGTAAATTTGCTTCTATAGGATCAACGTTTCTATGATAAATTGGTTTAATTTCTTCGGATGATGATTGTTGTACTTCAGGTGATTTATTTTCTTCTTTTACTTGTTCATTAATTTCAGTTGGAACAATTGCTTCATCGATTTCGGGAACAATAACAGATGATTGATCATCGGGTTTAACTTCATCTTGTAATATTTGTTCAATTCTTTGAATTACATTCAATGCATCTGAATTAGTGAGAGCACCTTTCGTATGAATATCTTCATATTGATCATCTGTTAATAATTTTACTGGTATATGAGTCATATGATTGTAAAGCTTATGTTGTTGATGTAAGAATTTTTGCATTGCATTAAAATCATTTACTTCTGGTTTTTGATTTGAATTTAAATTTTCAACTAGGTGATCACCCTCATTATTTGTTGATGATGAAATCTTTAAAACATGATCTGTATTAACAATTTTTTCATTATTTTGGTGTTGTTTATTATCTGATAAAATGTTATTTGTTGTCATTTCTAAAAGTTCATTATTCGAATCCTGTTGTTGTTGTTCTTGTTGTTTTTGCTCATCTTGTTGTTCTTGTTTTTCTTCATCAGAATTGCTGATACCTAAAGTTTGTGTTTCTTCTTGTACTTCTTCTTGTTCATTAGCGATATTTTGTTGTTGTTCTGTTTGTGGTAGCACGTATTCTGAATTTTCAATTTTATCAGAAATATCATCTACTTTAGAATTTTCGGCATTTACAAGACTTGAAATCAAATTAAAAATCAATGATTGTTGATCAATTCCTGACTGTTGATTATTATTATCAGAATTTAAACCATCAACTACAGAATTCTTATTATTATTTATACTAATTTCTGGCTCATTGTTGTTATTGTTCAAACTCATTTCTTCTTTATTACCTTCATTATTGCTTTCATTTTTAACATGATCCTCTAATGATATTTCTTCCTTTTTAGGGGGCATTGACTCATCAATTTTTTCTTCAAAAACTGTTTTTTGCTGATCCGTTTTGATTTTAGATTCTGATTCTTGTGATGGAATGTTTTCAATGTTCATATCAATTACGGTTGTTGGATTAGGGTCATTAATTAAAATTGCTGTAGGACCGGTCATTACATCATATTCGGGTTGTTTTGTTACTGATGAAAATGTTGAGGAACTGATATCATTTTTTAAAAATTCTTCGTTTGTTCCTTTGTTTGAATTGTCATTTACAACAGCAGATTCCATAGAAGGACTAAGTGGTTTAATTTCGATTTGATTAATTTTTTCTGGTTCTGGGGATAGTATTACCGGTGATACTGATTGAACAGATAAAGGTTTTGATATTTCGGGTATTACTGATGGTGCATTTTCTGCTTCTTGTGTTGTTTGTACAATTTTAAATGATTCTGCTGGTTGCTCTTCAACTTTAATTAATATTGGTTCTGGAATTGGTGGTCTTTTGAAAATTTTTACTGGCACATTTTGTTCTTTTTGTTCTTGATTAGGTATAATTTTGACAATTTCACTTGTTTTTAAAATATTTTTAAGAGGTTTTTCTTCACCATTAAATTTATGTTTAAGACTTGATGTGATATGTGGTCTTTTACGTTTTTGTACTATTGATTCTGTTTTGAATGGTTTTTTTGTAGAATCTTTAATTGGTCCAACAGTTACTGGTTCTGCTTTTTGTATTTGTTCTGCTATTTTTTTCTTATTCTCCTTGTTAATATCAGGACGTCGTGTGAATCTTTGATATTTTGTTGTAAGTTTTTCAATAATTTTTGCTGTTGTTATTTCAACTTCTAACGGTAAAGGTGTTGTTTGTTGTACAGAGGGTGTTACCTGTTCTGTTGTAGTTGTTATAGGAATTGCAGTTGTTGTTGTTGTTTTTGGTATTTTACGTACAGGATTTTTTCTTAAGGAATTTTTCTTTTTATGACTTTGAATTGGTTTTATTGTTTCTGGTTTAAGTTCATCGACTCGTTTTTGTATTTTTTGAATTTTTTCACCTTCCACTATTGTTGTTTCTTTTTGCATTTCTTTATTTTTATCTTCAGTCATTGACTCTTGCATTTTTTTATCACTTATCATATTCATTTCTGAATTTGTTTCAGCTTCATTACTTTGCATTTCCATTGATGAATCAACTAGACCAAAGTTACGATTCAATTCATAGAATTTAACTGATTCTTCACAGCCAAATGATATATCCTCGGCACGCATACATGTAAATGAATCCTGATTACATATATATAAAAAAAAAAGGAATATAATTAAAGTAAATTTTGAAATAATTAAAAGGAAAAAAAAAAAAATTTAATTTACTTGACTAAAAACAGTTTCTTCTGGACAAATAAAACTCCATCTAAATGTATTTTCTTTGCCATCAGCATACACAACTGGCATACAAACATGGAAAATTTGGCAATCATTTTCAACATCTGCATAATAACCATATTCACGATTTTTACATGAAAATCCATCAACAATATCAGCTCTTATTGATGTTGCATTACTTGGTAAATTTAATGTTGTCATTGCAAGTTCAGATTTTTCATTTGATGTTGGCATTATATCTTCTTT
The DNA here is from genome assembly GCA_947095535.1 of Poecilobothrus nobilitatus. Lineage (NCBI taxonomy): Eukaryota > Metazoa > Arthropoda > Insecta > Diptera > Dolichopodidae > Poecilobothrus > Poecilobothrus nobilitatus. The sequence goes on from OX352774.1 coordinate 34,359,982, forward strand.
TTCTTCAGACATTTGATCTGTTTTAACATCATCTGCCATAATAATTTCCATATTCTAGAATTAATTATAAAATTATAAATATAAAAATTTTATATTAAAAAAATTTGTATAAAAAGAATAATAAAAAAAAAAAAAAAAAAATTCAATAACTAATAAAATATTGTTTATGTATTTCCGATTCAATTGATTTTAACATCCTGTGCGGTACAATATTTATATTTATGTTTTTTTATGAAGGGCAGACAGATTACTTCCTCCTCCAATAAATTGTCAACGCAAAAAAATAACAAAAATACAAAAAGAACAAAAAAATAAATAGAAAGAGAAAGACAATTGAGAAAAACAAAAACAGCAATAAAAGAAAGCCAAATGTATTTAAATAAGTAAATTTTTTTTTTATTGTAAGTAAAGTATATAAGTATATAAAAAAAAAAAAAAAGGGAAAAAAATGTCATCAAAGAAAAAAATTGAGCACGCAATCAATATTGCGTTCAAGCATGGCATGGTGCATTTCGGCTTGCGATCTAAAACCGCACATTAATCCATCACATATCATAATTTCACTATAAGTTCTTTTGTTTTATTAATTTTTTTTTTTTTTTTTTGCTTTATTCATTTTTTTGAAGTTTTTTTTGATGATCAAGACGACGTGCTTCGCGCATTCTTTATACCATCTATATATTATATATATATATAAAAAAAAAAGAATATTAACTTTGCATATATGCAAAGTAATTCTTCAGACGCAAAGACGTGATCAAAATTAAAAAGAAGGAACCAAAATGACAAAAAAAAAAAAAATTAAATAACAGAATACTAGGAATACACTAAAATATTATGGACACGTAATTGGTAAGAATTTAACAAATCTCTGTTTCAAATACATACTAACAAAAAAAAAGAAAATTTCATTTTAGATATGATAATCTCATCGAATATACTAGAAAATCAATATTGAATTCATATTTCATTTGATTACATTAAGTATATATATATATATATATATATATATATAATATGACTTTCTAATATTCAAAATGTCCGTTTAAAGTATTTATTTCAAGATATTGCACTTTATAATTTCCAATTTAAGTCAATAAACTCAATATTTATTTATATATATGTATCGATTAAATTTAAGCAGTAATCCACACCTGTATACTCAAAAAAAAAAAAAAAAAAAACAATAATTCTACAGGTAATTTATCTGTATATAGGTACATATGTATATATACATATATATTATGATTAATTTTAACTATATTATTTGATTTATTTCTATTTTATATTCTTTAAAATATTTTATTTTATTAAAATTTATGCTAAAAAGGTGTATTCAAGTTGACAAAAAAAGAATAAAAGAATGATAAAAAAAAAACAACAAAAGAAAGAGGAAAAAAAAAATGAAAGAGGAAAAATTTCAGCGGAACTACGGTAAAAACAGGGTGTATTATATTTTGTCTGTGTAAGAATTTATAAAATTCGATCGATATTATTCAAAATAAATAGGTTATTATATACCTGAATAAATATAAATTAGATGAAAATAAATTCTTTTATAATATTATATATACAAAATATTATACATTATGAATTGCAAATTAATGATTTAAGGTTAATTTTAGAATTTATTTTATTTATTTTGATATTCAATGTCTTATTTAATATTTTATATTTTATAATAAAATTTAAAGTAGGTATTTTTATTTTTTTTTTTTTTTTTTAGCAACACTGTTAATAACCTTTTCATAATTTAATGGTTTTAATGACATTTTACCATTTTTTGCAAATTTTTTGCATTTTTTGTATAATTTTATTTAAAGGTATATTTAATATTAAATTTTATTATTCAACTGTTAACTATACTGAAAAAATTAGATTTGATGCAAATACATATTAGATTTTTTTATTTTATTATCTTTATTCGTCTATAATAAGTCCTCTAATCAGTACTAATACAATCCTTCAATACTTCAATACTATACCGTATATGTTGACAATAGATACTTTGACATCAATTTTTACAGTAAATATTTTGACAAGCAAAATTTTTTTAAAGATAAGCCGCATGATCTTTTTGCTTTGCAATATTTTGGCAAGTTAAAGAAAATTTTGTCAAATATTTAATATATTAAAAAGGGTGTCAAAATCAAATAGAAAAATTCTGAAATTATAAAATTCCAAAAATTGTTTTAATATTGATTTTGCACAATTCTAAATTTTTAATTCATAACAAAAAAAAAAAAATTTGTTGAGTTTTTGTAAAATATACGCGGTTTTTCCAGTAGAAAAAGTATAAACTTATACTGTATTCACCGGTTCTGATATTTTAATAGCCACCACACTCATGCGCGCATATTTTTTTATAATGAAAATTTGAATTCTCTAATTTTTCAAATTTAGTTCGGAAATTGTTTTTCTCTCCGAAAAAAACTGTAACTTTTTGTGCGGAACTCTTTTCCATTTGATATTTTTTTGAAAATTTTTTTATTCGATTCATAAATAAAGAATAAAGAAATAAACAAAAATTTAAAATAATTTAAATGTCATTTTCAAATTTCAGCTATGCAAATTTTTTTCTTCTGCAGAAAAATATTGCTCTGAAGCGGTGAATCGTTGTTGAGAGGATTCTCTTTTTTTTTTGTTTAAAGTAGTTCAGAAGAAATATGTCGAAGCGATGAACTAAGGATTTATGTTAATTTTCCATTTCATTTAGGATCTTAGATTTCAGACGAAAAGATTTGTTTTAGAACTACCTTTTACGAAACTGAAACCGATGTTCTTGTTCATTTAATTTTGTATTAATGATGGGTGCAATTTTGTTGAGGATAAATTTTTCTAACACCTTAGGAATAGTCAATAGAATATATCTATAGCAAGATAGTTTTCAAAGTACACGTCGAACGTCATCATAATCGTGGATGGGGGTTAAATAAGAGGATTTCCATGCGCATATAAGAAAATACCTGCGGCAAATGATTTATTAAATATGAGATGAGGAGGATGAGTCAAATAATTGACATAATATTGTATAAAAAGACTCGGTGGGATTAGGTCAGGTTCTCCAGCTTTTTTAATATCGATGTTAGTGATTGCATTTTACAGAAAATATTTCATTTTCTGTAAAATGTAAATCAGTAATAATTAAATTTCAGTTATTTGTTCAATTTGAAAAGTCAAAATTTCTAGAAGACTCTTGTGGACGAAAACCTTTTTGCGAAAAAAATCAGCAAAGAAATTATAGATTACATTAGGACAAGAAGAGGAAATGATATCTTTTGACATTGAATTTGGATAATCGTAACTTTTAGGTTTAATATTTATAAAGTTAAGAAACTTTTTTAAACCTGTAATAAATTTGTTGCCGATATTGCACACATTATCGTAACAAGAGGTATGAAATGCGGAAATTCTTTTTCTAGAAATATTGATATGAAATATGGAAATGTCTGAAAAAAGGTGATGTGAAAGGTGGTGTATATATTTTATTTGTTTGTGTACGAGAAAATTCTAGAAAAAGCGTATAGGGGGTATAAAACAAGAAATTTTGAAAAAAATCGTGAAATTTGCAGTTTTTAAAATGCTATGAAAATTTTAAGTAAAGCGGGAAGTAAACTTACATAGATAGCCTCAACATTTTGTGGTGTAGATTTATTTTCTTTCACATAATATTTAAAGACTTTTTTTTGAAGACTAATTGAACTAAGAATAAGCGTAATTATTTACTAAAACCTGCGACCAAAATTTGTTATTTGTTTGTTTCTTAAATTATATATTTAAAAAATAAAAAATTTTAAATAATTTATTTTAATTTAATAAATATAAATAAATAGTTTATTGTATACAATTTCTTTTCCCTCCTTAAATCTATAGTTAGGATATATTCAAGATGGCGAAATACAGCTTATGGAAATTCGTTTGTCATGCGCACGTCCCGCCTGTGGAACCATATACCATCGCATGTGTTCCCTAAAGTTGGTAATTCTTATGTGTACGATTTACTTAAGTTTAAGAAGAACATCTACATCTTTCTTCAAAATGTCCCTCAAAATTTTCCTACCTATCCCCCATAATCCAAATTTCCCAATTATCTTTCTCACATCCCTATCCCCAAAACCAAAATGTACATTCGTATTAAAGTTTCCATCCTAAAGTTTGGTTTTAAAAGGGGGTGGTTTTGGTTGGTTAAAGTCCAACACTACCCTGAGGAAGCACTTTCAGTTCCTCTTGGTGACTTTCGAGTTTTCCACCAACGCTCTTAAAAAAAAAAAAAAATATGGAATATATGGTCATAGATTTGCAAAAATTAATTCAATCATAGATATTAATTCAATTGATTTAAAAAGTGCCGTGTATTAAAATTAAAATACTTCAATATCAATCTTTAGCATTAAAATTACTATTTTATTATCAATTTATTTAACCTCTTAAAATTTATAATTTTGTGTTCTTCATTTATAATATTTCGGTTTTTAATAATTTTTATTATACACAAAAAAGTTTTGGTTTGTTTGATTTTATTTTCCATATTATGGTAAGAAGGAAAAAAAAAAATTTGCTTTTTTTTTTTTTGCGATTGATGAAGTAAATTTTTATTAAATTTCTTTAACCCATTCCGGCACTAGAGCTGTTTAAAAAAAATGATTCTTTTTTTTTTGGTTCTACTATGGCTATAAAAGCGTTTATGACGAAACTTCTCTCCTTCTCAGTCTAGAATTTTGCATTTCTTTGATAACGATCTTAGAATCTTGGCATAGCAAGATCGTTTGATTAAAATCTTTTGTTTCCGTTATTTAATCAAGGAAGACGTCACAAAACCAATTTTATTACTCTTAAAAAATTAGTTCCATTGCAAGAGATTAGTTATTGGTTTTTATTATATTCGCCCTAACTATAGCTCACCTTGAGTTCAGCTCAGATTGAGTTCAATTTTTGTAGAAACGGTGTGTTTTTTTTACCAAAAGAATAAATTTGGTTTTTAATTTGTTGAAACTTATTTTTTTTCGAAAATTGTGAATATGATAGAAATTCTTTTAAATCTTTTTTTATATTGATATATCCGTATTGGTATAACTATTTAGAAGGTAAAACTCTTTATTGCAGCTAAAGGTATACAAAATTTTAACAAAAAGTCAAATAATTAACCCGAGAAATGCCCGGTGATACTGATAGTTTACAATAAAAATTTCAATTTTAGAATTGTCTAGACTCATTCATTAAAATATACAAATTAATTAAATTAATAAAATACAAAATACAGTTTATGTAAATAATATTCAGCAAAAAAAAAACAAAAAAAAAAATGAAAATCATATAAAATTTCACCGGGTTTCTTTTTTGTTTTTTCTTGATTTTATTTCTATATCAAATAATAAATTATCAGTTAATGATTAATAAAACTTTTTCTTATATTATTTCTCTAAATTTTATATTTAACTTTTTAATTGTTTTATTTTCTTTAATAATAGAGAACAACATTTGCATTTTAATTTTATTTTTCTTTAATTTTCAATATATTCATCATATTATATACTTTCTATTTATCACCAAAAACTAATTATAATATCTACGTATTTAATTAATTAAAACCAATTCAATTCAATGTACTGAAAAAAAAATAAAAATTAAAAACAATAGAATAACAGGTGAGTTCAATGATAATATCTTCAAAAAAATAAAGCAACTTATGAATAGATTGATATTCACTAGAAAGAAATTCAACACTTTCTAACTAGGAGAGGGGCGGGAGAAGGAAATTAATAATTTTTTTTTTTTTTTTTTTGGTTAATTATAATTTTTTTTTTTCTTATGAAACCTGAATCACGCACCACATTTACCAAATAAATTTTTCTAATTTAAAATATCTCGTGGAAAGTTCATTAAAAATTTATACATTTTGAAGAGAATTTCAAACTTTTCATTGACTAAGTTAAATATATGAGGGATATATAAGTTAAATATTTTTCTTTTTATTGATGATGACTGAGTTAATGTGTCAGTAATCATTTGATCCTATAAGTCAAGAGTGTACCTTTGAAACGTAGGGGAACCTATTCGATCAAATTTGGTATTAAGTTTACCTATAGATTTATAACATAATGATACCACTCTGATGGAAGAAACTTTGAAAGATCTTTAGATCATGTCAGATGTGAAGGACAAGATAGGACCAAAACAATTTTTTAATTGAGAATTTTAAATTAAAAAACTTAAATCATAGTAGAGCTCAAATAATTCCTCATTTGGTAATTTAAAAGAACATGAGGTATATATATAAATTATTTATTAAAAATTGTTATTCTTTAAATAGGATTGGATATACATATGTATATATATACATAAAAAAATAAATAATTACAATTACATAATTTATTTTACAGTTACATTTATCTTTCGACGCAAAGCGAAAATATTTATATTTTCTTGATGAACACTTTCTATAAATCGAATATTACATGATAATCAAAAAAAAAGGATATAATAACGGTATAAATAAATAAAAAAATACAGTTATTTAGGTAGGAGTAAAAAAGAATTTTAAGGTTAAGGTTAAAGTAAAGTTTGGCTCCAAAAATATACATACAATATATGCAATAATAATTTTAAAATATTTACAAAAAAAAAATAAAATAAAAAAAAAAATCACCTTTTTTAATCCAACAACTGGTGTCGCTAGTGTTGTACCACATAAATACATAAGTATAATCACAATTTTCCACATTTTCCTTAAGTTTTTGCGTTAAATATATAAAATAAATATAAAATTTTCGTTTTTTTTTTTGTTTTTTTTTTTTTTTGCTATTATTTTTTAATTAATTTTAATTTTTGAAATTTATCTTATTAATTTTTTTTTTATATTTAATTTTATGTTCCACAAATAAAAATTAATCCTCTTTTTTTTTTTTTTTCTTTAGAATCCACCTGCGTTTAAATTTTTATTTTTTAATTGTCAAAATGTATATATTAAATTAAATATTCAGTTACACCATATTACAAAAGGATAATAATAATAATGAATTATATATATACTTTTGTCACTATATGCGGTTGATCGATCGATAGATTTGCTGGTTATATTAAAACTGCGATTGTAGAATATTGGTAATTACTAATTATTGCAGTATTATAATAGGGCTCTCTTTTTAAAATTTTATCAGTAAAATATTGCAAAAAAAAATTGTCACACAAATTTAACTAACTTTTGAATTAAAAGCTGTTAATAATTAAACAAAAAAAAAAAAAAACAACAACAAATTATTATTATTTTTTTTTTGTTTTTTTTTTTTTTTAGAAGTATGACTGACCTGCGTGGTCGGATATCACTAACTGCGCTTTCTTCATTTATGGTACTACCAATTTATATTCTTTCAATTAGATTTATTATAAATTCAAAGAATACCATCATCGTATAACTGCCATTTACTTAAAGTAAAAAAAAAAAAAACAAAAAAAAAAATATTTTTTTAAAAGAAAGAATAAATACTTTAGTTATATTTATATAGGTATACAATACACAACGTTTTTTTTTTTTTTTTGTAACTTTGATATTACTATACTATAGTTACTATGTATTAGCATAAATATTTAATGCTTACTTGTGTCAAAAAAAAAAAAAAAATGAAGTACTCTTTGGTATAAGAATACTCATTCAGAGGCAGTCGTAAGACGTAAGCTATACATATACATTTCATATGTAATAAACGAAGAAAGGTCTAAAAGAAAAATAATAAAAATATAAGAAGAAGAAAAAAAAAAACAAAAGAAAAATTTAAAGAGAAAGAATGAAAAAAAAGAGGGTATTTTTAGTATTTTTGCGATTTGTATAATTATTTTCTTTTTTGTTTTGTTTTTTTTTTGTTGCGTCTTTTTTTTTTTCTGGTATCATTAGTACATTTTCATATAGTGATCAATTATTTTCCTTTTTATTTTTGGTTTGTTTAGGTGTATGTTACATTTTTCGAAAAAGGTGCATGCAAAAAGAAAAAAAATTATCATATCAGAACATCACTTTATAAAAATTTTGATAATTCCAAAAATATTTAATTGTCCGTTCTTAAGAATTTTTTTAAAACCAAAAAAAAAAAAAAACAATTTAAAATTTGTTTTTTTTTTTTTTTTTTTATTTTTAATACATGTATTATATTCTTTAGAATGATATAGGTACCGTTTTTTATAACAATTTACAAATCAAAAATAAATTATCCTTAAGGGAATGATAAATTTGCAACAAAATGATAAAAAACAATCATTATTTAAGCAAAAACAAAAAAAAAAATTCTTCATTTTTTTAATGGAAAGAATAACTGTGTTATATGTTAGTAATTAAAATAATTATCTGATCTTTTCTTTTGAAAATTTCTTACTGTTATTTGGAAGATCCTTAAAAAAAATTAAAAAGAAAAAAAAACTTAAATTATTGGAGATTTTGTTCTTGTCAAATTATATCTTTGTTTCATGATTTTTATTTTATATCTGTATACATGTTATTTCGGTAATAAGATTTAATCTTTTTAAATGTAAAGTATTTTTGTTTTATTTTGTTTTTTGTTTTTATCTAAATTTATGTTACAATGTGTAAAGATACAATTTAAGTAAAATGCACGTAAATATATTCGATAAGATTAAAGTTGTTATAATAATTAAGTGCGTCTTCTATACTATAATATTATTTTAAAGTTGAATAGCCTTATTAAATTTTTAAAAAAATTTATATTAAAAATACGTATTTATTACGTCTTGAAGTTTTCGAACTTCTCAAACAACGTATACAAGAACATTTTTGTTTCTTAAAGCAAAAACCTTTTCGCATATAACCGGAGGAACACAAACCGACTATTGTCCACCAAAAATCGACCTAAATCAACTCTTCTCTGTAAATGATTGATTCTAAAGAGGATTGATGAGGATTGGAAAATGACATTTCCATTTTTATCTTCACCAAATTTCTTAGTATTTGAAAACATGTAATGTCCTTATCTAAATTAATAACTTCTTATTACTCAAAAATAAGTGGTAAAATAGATATTGATATCGTCTTTGAGAAAATAAACTGTCATGTTTTGATGAGATTGCCTAATTATTGTAGTCCTATAGCAGTTCTAGCAGAAGCTTTCACAATTCTATCTTTGTAACGGTAGACATGCTAGAAGATTAGTTATGCATATGAATCGAAATTATAGATTTTGCAGAGGAATTGACGCTACAGAGAGCGTGAAGCACTTCTCTACACGTCCCAGTGTGCCATGAAAAAGATGAATGTATCTCGGTATTGTTTTTTTCCAACATTTTCGTGATCTGTCTGATATGAATATGAGAAACTTTTAAAGCTTCTTTCAGCAAAGTGATATTATGATTGAATAAATCTAGAGAAACTTAACAACAACTTTTGTCGAATAGGTTCTTCTAAGTTTTGACGATACATTGCGAACCAATAGAGTCTAGATTATTATTGGTGCTTTAGCTCAGCCCTTATCAATAAAAAAAAAACAAAAAAATATAATCTACAATCTATAGCCATCTGCGTTTTCGGTAACTTTTTTCTTGTTTTAACAGTTTTCAAAATTGCAACTAAGAAATCTTTTCCTACTAACTTTCTTTAAACAATTCATAGATGCAAAGTTTGATCAACATTAATATAGATGCTATTATTTGTTGAGATAATGTCAGAATAAATTGATTAATGCGTTTAATGATAATTTTAATTTTTAAATATTTGAATAGCAAATGTAAACTTGTTTAACATTCTTTAGTAAAATAAAAATATGTTAGAATAAAAAAATTTTGTCTGTTAAGTCTCTCAAATTTTTGGATTCTTCCGTTATGTTGCTTTTACAAGAAAAGTAAGCTCTTCAAAATTGTAAGCAAGACAATATTGTTGTACATGTGAAAAATTAAAAGAAAAATAAAAATTTATTAAATTATGAAGTGGATTTTCGTTTGTCGTTTCCACATTATCAAATAACACATACCATTATATGATCTGTTTTTTATCACTTATTTTATGGTTGTAATTTAATAAAAACAATCAAATATTTTAATTAATTTTGGTATAATTTACTTTATTTGAAATGTGACATTTCTGGAATTTCTAATTTTAGATTAAATTTCCTAAAATGGTATAAAATTTTTTTACAAACTAATTCTATAACTTTTCAAAAAAGAAAAAACAAATTAATAATAATTAATTCTTGTTTGAAAATCTATTTTTAAAAAAAAATTTTCAATAATGTAAAAATAGTTTTAACATTCCAAAACAATGTTGAAGTATTGTTAAAAAGGCAAATATGATAAACAATTGTTCAATTATCAAACATGTCAAATATACCTAAAAATGCCATCTAAATTTTTTTTTTTGTTTTTATTCTTTTTATGTTTTATATTGTCATAAAAAATGTCTATCGATTATTAAATACAAACTATTAAATGCGTTTCAAATGTAAATTAAACTTTAATTTTTTTTTTTTTTTTTAATATAAAAATAATAATAACTGTCATTTTTTAGCATATTTAATGCTAATGTTTACTATTAATATCTGTCATTCATTTTTCAATGTTTTTGTTTAATTGAAGATCTTTTGATAATTTCCGAAACTGTCAATATTTTACATCAATAATTTAATGACAGTTGTCTTATTCTGATACAAACAAACACGCATTTTATATTTAAATTTGAAATTTAATTTTTGCATTTGATTTACAATAAAAATTTCAAAAAAAAGAAAAAAAAAAAAAACAAAGAAAAAACAAAGGATTTTAAATCATTAATTTACAAAATTGTTAGTTTTTTAAACATTTTAAATTAAAGTATAAAAGGAAACTTCCGTTAGAAAATACAATAGTAAATCCGACAAAAACATTATGTTTTAGAAAACATTTTTTAAATACATAATTAATTTATTATACAAAAAATATATATATGTATGTAATATGTATGTATATATATAAAAATAATTTTAAATTATATGTTCTGATCAAATTATTATTACTTACATGAGTTTTTTTTTTTTCGAATAGAAAATTGTAGTATTTTTTAAATGGTTCTTCTTGTAATAATGCTTTATTTGTAGAGAAATATAAAACTTTAGGAAATAAAAATACTTAAGTAATAATATATCTACGTTTTTTATTTTAACTGAAGATATTTTTTACTTGAAGTGAAGATATTTTAACTTTAATTGAAATTTTTTTAATTAAAGTTAAGAAATTTTTACTTTAAATGATAATTTTTTTACTTTAAGTGAAGGCATTTGTAATAAAAATTAAAGTAAAAAAATACATTACATATTATGATATATGTATATATATATGCATACATACACATACACATCAGATATGTACATAAATACAAGATCCAAATATATAATATTATATTAATTAAATATATGTATCTTAAATATTGATATATGATAAATTGCTGAAGTAAAGATTCTTCACGTATAGTAAAAATGTCTTCACTTAAAGTAAAAAATATACACTTAAAATAAAAATGTATTCAGTTAAAGTAAAAAAGATATATTTTAATAACATATCACATATATGTCTTGAAATGAAACATATTTTTTCTTCTGTTTTATGGTGTTAACTCTTCAATTTGAACTAGTCACACCATATCAAAATGTTAAATTTTCATTGTTTTTATGATAAGGGAGAACCATCTTTATACTGCATGAACTGCTGCATTCGTAATAAACTTTTACATAATCTCTATAATAAAATTTAATTGCTGCTGCATACAATATTTTAAATACAGTTGAATATTTCTTTGTCGTTGGCTTGACACCCTTTAATTGTATACTCCCTCAATTAAAGGGTGTCATATTCAAATCTTTCGAGATACAGGTACCATTTTATCAATATTTAAATTCCAATTTAAGGCGGTTAACCGATTTTTAATAGTTTTAATTGATTAATTAAAATTTTTTTTTAAATTTATTTTTCAATTAATTAAACAATAATTAAAAAATTTAACTGCCATTTAACAGCAAACATTCTTTGTTTGCAGCCATTTTTTGTTTTTTTAAATTTTGTTTTAAATTTTTGCTCCAATTATATTTAACTAGCAGAATACCCGGCGTTGCCCGGAGTATTTTATTGGTTTTATGAAATAAAAATTATTAACTTTTGTTTCTGTGTTAATTTAATTTATAGTTAACTTATTACTATGCATGTACAGATGCTGCTAGTTAATATTCTATTTTTATTACAAAAAATCTTTAAAGGAATCAATAATCTATTGAGTACGCAATTGCGACGAAATGAGTTTTCACAATATATTCGTTAATATCGAAACATAAAATCAGATTTCAATTATAAAAGACCATAATGTAATACATTGTTTTTCGTAAGTAATGTCACTTCATGTTTTTGTGAATAATCCTTTTAAGCACATTTTGAAAAATTTGCTATTAGGTTCGCTCTATCCCTGCGTTTGTTTACAAAACTTATATACTGTTTAATAAGGAGCAATGAAATATTAACTATGCATAGGTCTCTTAAAAGAGTAATGTTGAAGCACAACTTTTTTATATACCCTCACAGCTGGAGATCCTACAGCACCAACAGCTCTTCAAATTTTGAAAAACTTCTTTTTAAATGCATACATCTCAGATTCTGTTTAACATATTTTCAATATAAAAAATACATGATTGTTTTTTACCTTTATAAATCTACCAGAATTTTTTTAAGTTTACTTTTTCTAATTATGTTTTCAAATTAATTGACTCAAAATATGTGTAAAAATTGTATATGGATTAGAACGTAAAGTTTTCTGTTCTTTAAGTATGTATGTACTCATTTTTTATTAAATACTGTACAGAAATGTGATATATAGTATTTTTAAATATACGCACGTTATACATACTATATGTACATATTTCAATAATATTTTATGGGAAATATGTTATACACATGCATCTTATAAAGCTAGACCACATGCATTTCTGAATGATGACATGATGACTGTCGTGTGTAGGAGATTTTTTCTGTTTTTTAACGGCCGAAAATGTTATGTTGTTAAGACTTAAACACAGTATTCTTAAGATACTTAATAAGGTTATTTTAATTACTTTTATATATTAGAAACTTGCATTGTATTGTTTTTATGGAATATTAAAAACAGTGTAGATAAAAGTAAAGAGTGTTGAATAAATATCTTTTTAATAATAATAACAATACCAAAAATTGGGCAGAATATTTTTAAAAGGTATTCGTGCGGAAATGGGTTAACGAACGTTAACAAAAATTTGTCACAGGCTTTATTTAGAATCGTAAATTCATCCTGCCAAATTAGACAAAAATTAGAAACAAAATTTTCTTTTGAAAGTCTATCGTACAAATGGGTTAATGTATCACCGCAGAATTACTTAAATAAGCTTCTGCCTTAAAGTGCAGTACTTGTCAATTGGTCAAACCGTTTAAGCACGACAACAAAAAAATGAAAAACTTCATTGAGACTCGATGCTGAAATGAGTTAATGCATCGTAACAACATCAACTCAGTAAGCTTCTGTGGTAAAGAGCTAGAGCTTTTGTGAATTTGCAACTCAGTTGGTCAAACCGTTTAAGCGCGACAACAAAAACATTAAGAAACTTAATTTGGCCGTGGTGCCGAAATAGGTTAGTGAATCGTAACCAAGTCAACTGAGTGAGCTTCTGGAGTGAAGAATCGTTTAAGCGCGACATTAAGGTAAATTAAAAAATTTCACTGAACCCTGGTGCCGAAACGGGTTAATGGATCCTAACCAAATTAATCTAATGAGCTTTTCTGCTAAAGTGCAACAGTTTTGAAAATTTTTAAATCAATTGGTGAAACCGTTTAAGCAGAACATCAAAAAAATTTAATGAACTTCGTTCGGCTCTCGATCCCAAACGGGTTACCAGAACTTTACAAAAATTCGTCTCAGGGGTTTTTTCAGACCATAAAACCGCCATACAAAATTGGACATAAATCGGAAACAAAAATTTTTTTGGAAGCCCGCCGAGCCGAATCCGGGTGACATATGGCAACCCAATTTCTTGAGTACACCCCTAAAGATGAGAAGAATATTTGTGCAAATTTTCAACTCAATCAGTCAAACCGTTTAGGCAGAACAACGAAAAAACCAAAACGCTTTAAAACGCTCCCGGGCCGCAATGGGTTAATGAACCGAAACGCGATATAGCCTATAACTCCTTCCGGGGTCGTAGAAATGTTCCTGCAAAATTTGGTTGCAATCGGACTGGTGGTTTTTACGTGAATCCGTGCCAAACAAACAAACAAACAAACAGAATTTCTGCCTTATATATTAGATTAATACCAATATAGAATCCTCTTCATCTTTTCGATCTTAATCCTCTTCATCTTTTCGATGTTGACTTTTTTGTTTATTTGTTAACATTAAAAATTTTTTAATAAAAATTTTAAACAATAGTGATGATAAATCCATTTTTTTTATCATGAAAATATGAAATGCACGTGTATTACTCTTAAACCAAAATTTATTTCATTAAGTAAATTTCAGAAGAGACTCCAACTTATAAATAAGGTACATAATAATTTTTAAAATCAACAAATCAAAAATAAATGAAATTTTATTCCCATGTGAAGAATAATACGAAAAATTCTATTAGAATATATTTTTTTTTTTTAAACAAAAGTGATTAAAAAAATTTGCACGTGCATATTTTTCTTTTTTTTTTGCTTTCCCGGCATTTGTTTTTTTGTTTTTTTTTTTTCGCCACATTTCAGTTTTTTATCATTATATTATAAGTAGTCTTTCGTTTAATTGATTCAAATGAATGACTGAATGAATATAATAATATATGAATGAATGGCCTTTTAGAAAAATACAAAATATAATATTATAATGCAAAATAATAATAACATGTACAAAGTATGAAAATAATATATTATGTATATGTATATTTAACGTTGTTTTTTTTTTTGTGCAAAGTATCATAATCAATTATATTGGGGAGTGTCCCGCATGTCAATCACCACCACACCACAATACAAAACTACATTATTGAAACCTTTATTTTTAGTACATTTTTCCAAAAGAAAATTTTTAAAATTTTCTTAATAGTTTTTCCTTGTCCGTTTGTTTAGAATGTCTTACAAGATTTTGGTTCCTTTGAATCTTCGGAGCTCTTTTAATCAAAATCTTAAAATTTTGAAAAAAAGGAAGATCTTAAAGAATTTAGCACAAGTTACTTGAGAAAAAATGTTTATATTTCCAACCTGTTTAAGAACTGTCAGTGGTTAAAAATAGAAAATTCTACATTTTTAGACACCTGTAACTTGGATATCTGTATCAAAATTATCTTAAGTAAGACATAAAGCTACAATGTTACACGCATTAATAGCTTCTATTATTTATACAGGATTATCTTAGAATGGAAGAAAGTCTCTTCTTGGAAGAATGGAGAAAGTCCCACAATTTTTTTTTACATCTATATATTTGAAAGCGAGTGTTCGTTTGTTTGTAAATTGTAAACTTCTAAAATGCTCAGGCGATCATCAAGAAAATGGATATATAAAGGTTTTTGTATATGAAGAGTATTTAACGGGCTAACGGGCTAACGGGCCGCCAAGTTCGGGCTGTTATGCAAATATTTAAACTTTTTCGCTCTAAAATAAAAACGGTTTGACCGATTGATATCACATTTTGTAAACGTATTGCTCTTTGAGAGTAGAATTGACCCCATTAACAGACTTGGAATTTGTTAATCCATATCGGTAAGACGATTGGTCAAAAAAATTTCTGAAAGAGTGTATTTAGTTTTTGGTTGAATGTTTTAAAATTGGGAAATAGAACAACAGAATTATAATCTTCAACTAAAAATCACTATGATTTATTTATTGAGGGGCGCAACAACGCGTATTGGATATTAGCTAGTGTTATATAAAACTCTAAAAAAAAATTAATTTTTGTACAACTTACAATTTACAATGTTCTAAACTGTTTCTATTGTTTTTTTTTTTCAAAATGAGCGCCTTAAAAACGTTTGGTTTTGCATACTGCTTGATTTTCATTTCTTTCCTATTTCGTTTTGTTCTTTTTTTTGTTTTTTTTTTTTTTTTTTATATTTGACTATTAATATTGTAAAGGTAATAAGCGATTTTTTGCATACAAAATTGAGATTTCTCGCTACTATTTCTATTATTTACATACTAAGAATACCTGTTGTACAGTCACAATTTTCTTGACTACAAAAAAAATACTTTTTTTTTCATCTTTAGTCTTATCAGATCAGATATTCTAACAAGATAATTACATTTATTTTAAAGTAGAGAATACTAAAAAAGAAAAACATGAGCAAACATTGTGTTAGAAATAGAACATTGATAAGTCTTCTTTTTTTTTGTTTTTGTTTTAGAAAGTTTTCTGTTTTTAATTTTTGTGCAATGTTTTTTTGGTGACATCTTTCTCTTCTAAATAATAAAAATAAACTCAATAAAATCACGAATCAAATGGTATAAGTTAGATTTTGTATTCAGTAATTATAAAAATTACATTTAAATTTATATAAAACGTATTTCTCTCTGGTGAAGTTTGGCTGGATTGTATTAGGAGCATAGAAATTTCGAAAAAGTGCTGAATAAATATAACAATTCAAACTCTATGTGTCTTAAATTAAACTTGGTATAAATGTCATGCTTGAATTAAAATCTCTTGCCTAGAGATGTGATCCAGCACATTTTTTTATTGATGAAATCTGAGCTAAAGCGTGAGTAATTACTAGAATTTACGTCTGTAATGTACCTTCAAAACGTAGGAGAATTCATTCGTGCAGAGTTGGTATTAAGCTTCCCAAAATTCACACCACAATGATACCACTCTGACGGAAGAAATTTTGAAGTCTTCTCAGATCCATAACAGAAAGGTCACCCAAATCTTGGAAAAATAAAACTACTGAAATGTTTCCGCCTTTTTCTTGACAAAGAAAGTGATCCGCGTTCTCTGCTGCGTGAATTCCTCTATAACCCCATGTAAGATCCACATGCATATACTTAACCTTTTAGCATGTCTACCGATAAGAAGATGGTTCGTGATCCCGGCAATGATCCAGCATCTTGCTTTTATTTGTAAAGTTCAAAAAAATTTCTTATAGTAGGCTTCATTTTCCTTTTTTTTTTTTATTTGTTAAAGAAGATTATTAGTTATAGAAGATGTTAAAGAAGAAGATGGAAAAAAGGATTCATCACAATTTATTGGCTGCGGCATAAACAAAAAACCAGCGCTTTTTAGTTTGATCAGTAATCAGTGATTTTGAAAAGAAATATCAATAGATTTAATGTTTATTCAAGGAATCTAAAAATTTAACTTAAAGAAACAGTTGGTTATAGAAAAACCGTAGAAAAACTAATTAATGTTTCCAAATTTATTACCAACAAATTCCATTAACAAAAATAATAATCTTAAATAGAAGAACTAAAGTTTAATCTGGTTTCAATTGAATTAAAGAAAATTTGAAAAAGCTGTGTCCAAAACGAGTGAAATAAAGAAGAAATACAAATAAGCTTTTCTTATATAATATTTTATTTGAACAAGAATGTACAGAATCTTTAACTTTCAGAATTCATAACTTTCATTTAGTGGTTTCATTTACTTAAACCAAGATACCGGTCTATTATATAAAGTAGAAAGTGTATGTGTTTGTTGTTTGTTTGTTATTTATGACGGAAGGTACCGGCCATTACTTTTTTTCGGTTTTTTGTTTTTCTTTCCACTCCTATAAGGAGCATATGCCATCCAGCAAGTCATTTATTATTCATATTTGACTAAGTTTCAGTTTCTGGAATAATTAATTTCATTAAGCCGTTGATTACTCGGCTTTAGCTATTTTGTACAAGACTATGAAATGTTTGTTTTATTTCTACGTCATCTATTATCTTATACCTCTTTTTTTCGGTTAGGTAACCCGTTTTGGCATCAGAGCCTGTTAAACATTTTTCCTATCTATACTGTTAGACCATTTGAGTTAAATGTTTTTTTTAAATATTCCAAGTTCCTTAGCGAAGGAATTCTCTAGCATAACCTGGTTAAAATTCGTTAACCAGTTCGGCACGCTGACTTTTTTTAAAAAACAAAATTATTTCCGGATCGTTTCAGAATGCTTTAGGTGGCTTTACATAACAAGTTTGAAAAGTTTTTGGAAGTTCTGTTAATTCGTCCCGCTGCTCCGATATTTTAAAGAAATTTTTATTTAAATAGACAGACATTAAACACACAATAATGAAAACTTTGTTTAAATAAAAATTTTAGATATTAAAATCCATTTAAAAAAATACTAACCAAAAAAAAAAAACTATTTTAGACGTTTTCTAACATATTTTTTGCGGTACACAAATAAGATGAAATAAATTTACATAAATGACTTTTAGTGAGGTTTTTATTTTCTTCACACAAAATTTCACTCATTCATTCACCATCAAGATTAGAATTTGTAATGATTTTTAACTGCATATATGCATTCGAATACAGACCATATTATTTTTATTTGCAAAAATTTAATAAAGAATAAAAAAAAGAAAAAAAAAAAAAATAAAAGAAGACCAATTCTTAAAATTGAAAATACTGTTACGTGTTTCAATTCAATTATTCAAAATAGATAAATAACTTCCGTAGTGTCTTTTTAAGTTTTTAATCGATTTTCAAAGCAATTAAATCGATTGCAATGTTGTCTTTAAAACAAAAAAAAAAACAGAAAATCTAAACAATAATAAAATAAGAAAATATTTAAAAGTTTAAAAAAGTAATTGAATAAATGTTATTTTGTAAATATAATTTAGAATTTAAATTTCAAAAACAGAAAAAAAAAACAAAAGAAAAACAAAATTAATTTTCTTTTTGCTTTCTTCCTATTTTTTTTTTTTTAATTCAATGTAAATTCTGTAAATACTAACATTTGAAAAAATTTTGTTAAAAATTTATTTGTATACAATGTGAACTAAATAGAAAAACATTCCAAAGAATAATAATATTAAACTAATTAGAAAATATGCTATTAATTTATTTGTTGTCTGTCTGTCAATCAAAAACTCCTTTAGAAATAAAATATTTAAAATATATGAATGGAACTTGCTGCCATTCTAATGTATTTAAATTAATTTTTAAATAGTATTTTAATCAAATGAGTTTCCAAGAGTGTGTCCAGGTACTATCAACAATAATATCAGAATTATAAAAAATTTTAAACTGGTTCATTTATACAAAAATGTTAAAAAATAACATTTAAGTGTTCGGACAAAAGTGAACAAACGCCATTCAAAAATGATTGTGACATTTAGCTCATCAGTTCTACTTCGCTATATTTTTTACAGGCAAAAATGTTCAAATACGAATCTTATCAAAAAAAAATTCTTTTTTAAAAAGATTCGTATTTGAGCATTTTAAGAACTGATGAACTTAAATATTACAAATTTGCATAAATGCCGTTTGGTTACTTTTGCCCGAACACCGACAAATAATGGCTTTTTTCTGTCTTTGTTCAATAGTATTAGATTTTCTGCACTATAGATATATTTTGTTCGAACAGTGTTAGATGGACTTATTTTAAAGATCAAATTCAAACTTGAGTATTTATGCCATTCAATTTATTAAATTATTAATATTGTGAGTTATAAGTTGTGAATTAAAAATTATTATTCTTTTAAATTATTAATTGCAAATAATGTAAACTGAAACGTTTCGATATCTTTAGATGAGTTTTCTTCTTCTCCTTCTTTTCAATATAATATTGTGGACGTAGTGACATTAAAAATCAGTTTAAGTTTAAATCTAAAACAAGTAATGGAAAAAACCAAGGGTTATCATAAAATTACATTTACAATAAATTTTTAATACAAATTATGAATAATAATGAAAATAATAAGAAAACATTTAGAAAAATCAAATTACACTTTCGTCAAGTATCAGGTAACCCCTATATTATTGAGAAAAATTATTAACACGAAGAAAAATACAATGTTGGAGCTTTAATATTTGAATATTACTTCAAAAAAATTTGGACAGGTGCCCAAGTTACAGATGTTTAAAAATAAAGAATTTTCAGTTTTTAGTCCTTTACAGCTCCTAAACGGAGGCGACACAAAAATATTTCCTGAAATGACTCATACTTATTTTCAAATCTCTAACTCCTCTGAAAATTTCAAGCTTCTAACTTAAACCATTTGAAATATAGAAGAACTTCATTTGCAAAAATGAAGTTTCACAAACGGTATATTAAAATACCGCATAACAAAGCTACATATTGTATATATATATATAAAGTTCATAAAATCAGCTATCGTTTGCCGTTTCCAGATTGAAAATATTCCTTATAGAACCTGTTTTATAACAATTTAAAAATAGGGTTTTTTTTTAACTTTGTAGTGCTGTAGCTCCGTAACCGGTGGAGCTACAGAAAATAGTTATTCCACAAAATTAGTTTTTTGGGCGATGCCTATTCGTCGTTAAAATTTCATTGCTTTATTTAAAACGGTGTAGAACTTTTGTAAACACCCAGACGGACGGTCGAACGAACAGAATGAAACTAATAAGCACATTCGATTTTTTGATTCGATAAGCACAAATCAGATTCGAGTTCAAGCTCTATTTTATGCATTCGACCAAAGCTCTTTTTAAATTTGAAACATGATATGATTTTTTGTTTACAGAAAAGTTTTTTGATATAGGCATAAAAAAAAATCTGTACATTTCATTTACGTTGTAATTTTTGCAAAATTTTATTTGAACAATTCTAATAGATTCACATTCACCTTAACACCATCATTAACTTCAAGTTCACAATAACTTGTATTCAAAAATAACACTGATAGGATTGAAAAGAAATGAAGACAATAATTGAATCTTTAATGTATAAAAAATAATATATAGATAAAATAGACTGTAATATCTATAAGTAGTATATGAACTGATTTTGAATGAATTAAAATTACTTGTCGTCGGTGTTCATCGTTGTCGTTATTATTGTTCTTGTTGTTGTTCATTATTGACAAGTATTAGGTTTGGTCTGTTTTGTATTACCACAAAGTACATATTTACATACTTATATGTCAAAATCCATACAATCCAAATTGAATTGAATCTGATCTAGGCTTAATATATCTAGTAGTGTTTTTTTTTTCGATTTTTGAATTCAAGGCAGGTAAATTAAAATAAATTATGTCAGCGATCTTTGTTGAACTTTTTTTTTCTTTTATAAGAATGTAAAAAATTTTTTTTTTTTTTTTAAGAATTTAGGAATAGTTATAATTATTTAAAAATAATAAAAAAATGTACACAAAATTTTAGAAAATTAGAAAATTTACTCTAAATAAATTTTATAGAAAATTTAGCATTAAATAAAACTTTTTTAGGTCATTACGCAGTTACGAAAATTTTCTAATTTGAGCCAAAAAGCACACAAAAAAAAAAAAATGTATTATTGATTTTTGTTCAATTTTGAAAATATTTTATTGATTTTTCTAAAAATTTTCCCCAAAAAGCAGAAAAAAAAAAAATTTATTTAAATAACGATTATATGCTACAGAAAAAAATTTACTTGTCCGCCTTTTTCTTTGTTTTTTATTTTTTTTTGACAGCAAATAAACGTGCATCGAATATCGAAAAAAAAAAAAACATTGATATTGTATCGAATTGGAATAATCTTCGATTTTATTTTATGTATTATTTCTTATCAATAAAAATTTATGTTGACTTATACTGTTTTGGTAATTCGTAAGTTATAAATAGATTTAAAATTAAATACCAGTTATGTTTTATGTTATGTTAGTAACTAAAATTTTTTAACTTAATATATAATAATTTAATATAAAAATATATATATAGATTTTTGTTTGCTTATATATTATTTCAACTTTAGTTTGATCCATTATGAACTATTTTTTTAACTTTGACGTTTGATCCATTATGAACTTTACTGGTTTTCCGTTTATAATTGATTTAAATTAATAAATAAATAATATAATAACCTATAGACATAATATAACTATCTATAAAGTTCAGTGAAAATATAAATAAAAATAAAATAAAAAGCTTAGCCTAGAGTACTTACATCGAAGCAGTTTTTTATTTTGTTTTATGGTATTTTAAAAAGAGCAAATTGAAGTAAATATCGAAAAGAATTCGAAATTTCGTAGGTAGTTTCGATTTGATGATTATAACAGTATAAAAACTATTACTTCTAAAAGCTATATAAAATTATTACATTTGAAAAGATAGTATCTAATTAAAATCTTAAAATATATAAATCTTTGTCTGATTATAAGATGGAAGCCCCAATTTAAGATCATACACCAAGTAAACAAAATTTAATAGAATTTGATCAAATAGTTTTTAAGCTATTATAGATTTTATATCTTAATTTTATATTGGCGCCCTATTTGTAAGCGTCGGATATAATTCGTATTTTGTTCTGACTAATATAGCAACTATAGTAACTATTGAGGAGAATCCATATCTATCAAAATGCAACTCATTACATTAAGCGGTTATACATAATTTATATTTACTTACACGAACACCTATCCAAAAAGATATTGTTCTTGGTAATATTGATATTGATATTGATAAAGATGTGTTCTTGGAAATAAAAGCATGAAAAATGATTTTATCTATAAATTTCGATTAAATTTGATCGAATCATGTACTTTACCCTATATTATATAGAAGGAAAACAGTATTGGCTTATTATTATAGATAATACATGTAATTTCTTTTCTGCTCACAAAATGTGTCTAGAAGTATGTTAAATTTACTGTTGATTGTCGGTAAAACATTTTGTTTAATTACTTAATCGGCTTATATATCAATCTTTACTTTGTTTTCTATCTTCTTTTCCTTTTAAAGTTAATTTCATTGCATTTAATCATTTTTCAGATATATAAGACCATTAAATATTTTTAGTATATATTTATGTTTGATTTAAGTTTTCTCCAATTATTAAACTCTATTGTAGTTCTGAAGATTATTAAAAAGTTATTATACAAACAAAATCAAAATTCAAAGCTTTCACTGTATGTCTGACTCAGTTATTTTGACTTACAACTTTCTTCTTATATCAATCTGTTTTATATGGAGAATGTCTAGTCTTTTTGCATGGGTTCTGCTTAGATAATTATTTAACCAGCTGTTTATATTTTCACATGGGATTATTTAATATTTTATAGATAACTATAATACGAGTATGTAATCTTTTGCAACTTCAGTAAAGCAATACATATTTATTTACTCTTTCACACCATTTAGTTATTTATATTATTTTCATATTGTAAGCCAGCAGCTTTTTTAGTCCTGCAGTTTTGATTTATTAGCAAACTCAGTGCCTCATCTAATATATCTAACATAATATGAAAATTCGTTTGCTCACCTCCTTTCCTCTAATTTAATAGAAAATAAATAAATAATCCTATTCAGTATATAGTTCTATTGGGTTCTGGATGAAGTACTATCACCTATTCTTTAATTAAAGAACGCTTTTTTTAATTCTTATAAATATACACACCTATTAATACCACTTATTAACAGAAAAACTTGATTTTTTTAGGCAAGGCTCTTATTTTTAGTCTAAGCAATTGCGGAAGTTATCTGAATGTCTGTAGAAATTTGTTTTAAAATAAACGAGGAAGAGTGCAGTAGAGTAGACTGTGTCAACTCTGGGATACCCGTATGAACGTAATATATCCTGTTTCTATAAAACTTGATCATCTTTTAAAAACATTCAGAGTTTTAGTACCGAACTACAGAGATATATTTATGTAAATTGTGCAGTTGTATGATAGCTACCCGAATCTATTGCGCCTAGCTTCATTAAGTTCCAAGAAATGCAAAAAGCCTGAACCGGCTGATTTAGACCATTCAAATTTTACAAAAGTTTTTGGCATGCAACTCGACACTTTTTCACTAAATTTCAGATAGCTAGCTTCAATAGACACTGAGTTATTTTCATTTAAAAAGAGAAGTTGTATGGCAACTATCCGAACCTGTCATATCATCACAACAAAATTTTACAGAAGTTGTTGCCATAAAACTTGATCATCATTTGCAAAATTTCAGATACCTAGATTGAATAGACACTGGGTTATTTCCATTTAAAGAAAGAAGTTGTATGGCAGCTACTCGAACACGGCGGCCGAAAATGCTGGAGTTAAATAGCAAAACTAACAATTTTGTAAAAGTGACGTAAAAAAAATTTCAGCCTCCTAACTCCTTTATTTTTTGAGTTATCGTGCGGACGGACACTGAGTTATTTTCATTTAAAAAGAGAAGTTGTATGGCAGCTACCCGAACCCGTCGCACCACCACAACCAAATTTTGCAGAAGTTGTTGCCATAAAACTTGATCATCATTCGCAAAATTGCAGATACCTAGATTGAACAGACACTGGGTTATTTCCATTTAAAGAAAGACGTTGTATGGCAGCTACTCGAACCCGGCGGCCGAAAATGCTGGAGTTAAATAGCAAAACTAACAATTTTACAAAAGTAACGTAAAAAAATTTTCAGCCTCCTAGCTCCTCTATTTTTTGAGTTATAGTGCGGACGGACACTGAGTTCTTTCATTTAAAAAGAGATTTTGTATGGCAGCTACCCGAACCCGTCACACCACCACAACCAAATTTTGCAGAAGTTGTTGCCATAAAACTTGATCATCATTCGCAAAATTTCAGATACCTAGATTGAACAGACACTGGGTTATTTCTATTTAAAGAAAGACGTTGTATGGCAGCTACCCGAACCCGGGGACAGAAAATGCTGGAGTTAAATAGCAAAACTAACAATTTTACAAAAGTGACGTAAAACAATTTTCAGCCTCCTAGCTCCTCTATTTTTTGAGTTATCGTGCGGACGGACACTGAGTTCTTTTCATTATACCCGTATGAACTATGTTCAAGGGTATAATAAATTTGCCATTACGTTTGTGACACCTTAAAGGAGTCGAGCTAGATATAGTGTCAAAGGTATGGATCGGCTCAGAATCGAATTCTGAGTCGATTAAGCCATGTACGTCCGTCCGTCCGCACGATAACTCAAAAAATAAAGGAGCTAGGGGGCTGAAATTTTTTTTACGTCACTTTTGCAAAATTGTTAGTTTTGCTATTTAAATCCAACATTTTCGGTCGGCGGGTTCGAGTAGCTGCCATACAACTTCTATCTTTATATAGAAATAACTCAGTATCTATTCAAGCTAGGTTTCTGAAATTTTGCAAATGATGATCAAGTTTTATGGCAACAACTTCTGTAAAATTTGGTTGTGCTGGTGCAGCGGGTTCGGGTAGCTGCCATACAACTTCTCCGTTTAAATGAGAATAACTCAGTGTTTATTGAAGCTAGGAATCTGAAATTTAGTAAAGAGGTGTCGAGTTACATGCCAACAACTTTTGTAAAATTTGGTTGGTCTAGAGCAGCCGGTTCAGACTTCTTGCATCTCTTGGAACCTAATGAAGCTAGGCGTCTGAAATTTTGCAAATGATGATCAAGTTTTATGGCAACAACTTCTACAAAATTTGGTTGTGCTGGTGCGACGGGTTCGGGTAGCTGCCATACAAAATCTCTTTTTAAATGAAAAGAACTCAGTGTCCGTCCGCACGATAACTCAAAAAATAGAGGAGCTAGGAGGCTGAAAATTTTTTTACGTCACTTTTGTAAAATTGTTAGTTTTGCTATTTAACTCCAGCATTTTCTGTCCCCGGGTTCGGGTAGCTGCCATACAACTTCTTTCTTTAAATAGAAATAACCCAGTGTCTGTTCAATCTAGGTATCTGAAATTTTGCAAATGATGATCAAGTTTTATGGCAACAACTTCTGCAAAATTTGGTTGTGGTGGTGTGACGGGTTCGGGTAGCTGCCATACAAAATCTCTTTTTAAATGAAAGAACTCAGTGTCCGTCCGCACGATAACTCAAAAAATAAAGGAGTTAGGAGGCTGCAATTTTTTTTACGTCACTTTTACAAAATTGTTAGTTTTGCTATTTAACTCCAGCATTTTCGGCCGCCGGGTTCGAGTAGCTGCCATACAACTTCTTTCTTTAAATAGAAATAACCCAGTGTCTGTTCAATCTAGGTATCTGAAATTTTGCAAATGATGATCAAGTTTTATGGCAACAACTTCTACAAAATTTGGTTGTGGTGGTGCGACGGGTTCGGGTAGCTGCCATACAAAATCTCTTTTTAAATGAAAAGAACTCAGTGTCCGTCCGCACGATAACTCAAAAAATAAAGGAGCTAGGAGGCTGAAATTTTTTTTACGTCACTGTTGCAAAATTGTTAGTTTTGCTATTTAACTCCAGCATTTTCGGCCGCCGGGTTCGAGTAGCTGCCATACAACTTCTTTCTTTAAATGGAAATAACCCAGTGTCTATTCAATCTAGGTATCTGAAATTTTGCAAATGATGATCAAGTTTTATGGCAACAACTTCTGTAAAATTTTGTTGTAATGGTATGACAGGTTCGTATAGTTGCCATACAACTTCTCTTTTTAAATGAAAATAACTCAGTGTCTATTGAAGCTAGCTATCTGAAATTTAGTGAAAAAGTGTCGAGTTGCATGCCAAAAACTTTTGTAAAATTTGAATGGTCTAAAGCAGCCGGTTCAGGCTTTTTGCATTTCTTGGAACTTAATGAAGCTAGGCGCAATAGATTCGGGTAGCTATCATACAACTCCACAATTTACATAAATATATCTCTGTGGTTCGGTACTAAAACTCTGAATGTTTTTAAAAGATGATCAAGTTTTATAGAAACAGGATATATTACGTTCATACGGGTATCCCAGAGTTGACACAGTCTACTCTACTGCACTCTTCCTCGTTTAAAAAGAGATTTTGTATGGCAGCTACCCGAACCCGTCGCACCAGCACAACCAAATTTTGTAGAAGTTGTTGCCATAAAACTTGATCATCATTTGCAAGATTTCAGACGCCTAGCTTTATTAACTTCCAAGAGGTGCAAGAAGCCTGAACCGGCTGTTCTAGGCCAAACAAATTTTACAAAAGTTGTTGGCATATATCTCGACACTTCTTTACTAAATTTCAGATTCCTAGCTTCAATAAACACTGAGTTATTCTCATTTAACCGGATAAGTTGTATGGCAGCTACCCGAACCCGCCGCACCACCACAACCAAAATTTTACAAAAGTTGTTGCCATAAAACTTGATCATCATTTGCAAAACTTCAGACGCCTAGCTTCATTAGGTTCCAAGAGGTGCAAGAAGTCTGAACCGACTGCTCTAGACCAACCAAATTTTACAAAAGTTGTTGGCATGTAACTCGACACCTCTTTACTAAATTTCAGATTCCTAGCTTCAATAAACACTGAGTTATTCTCATTTAAACGGAGAAGTTGTATGGCAGCTACCCGAACCCGCTGCACCAGCACAACCAAATTTTACAGAAGTTGTTGCCATAAAACTTGATCATCATTTGCAAAATTTCAGAAACCTAGCTTGAATAGGTACTGAGTTATTTCTATATAAAGATAGAAGTTGTATGACAGCTACTCGAACCCGCCGACCGAAAATGTTGGATTTAAATAGCAAAACTAACAATTTTGCAAAAGTGACGTAAAAAAAATTTCAGCCTCCTAGCTCCTTTATTTTTTGAGTTATCATGCGGACGGACGGACGGACGGACGGACGGACGGACGTACATGGCTTAATCAACTCAGAATTCGATTCTGAGCCGATCCATACCTTTGACACTATATCTAGCTCGACTCCTTTAAGATGTCACAAACGTAATGGCAAATTTATTATACCCTTGAACATAGTTCATACGGGTATAAAAATAGTTTATAACATTTTTAATATTTGTGCCGTCTTGTTATTGTAGACTTCTTATACTCTTTCGGGCATGGAGACAACGATGAAGTAGCTAAGACACTGATCTTTCTTTCGAAATGATCATGCAGCCAATAATAAAGTAGCTAAGACACGGATCTTTCTTTTGAAAGATCTCGTTTTTACAACTCACCTGGGTCATATAGATTATTAAAAATAATATGAATTTTTCTTATAATGTAATATAATTAAATAAAAAATAAGTACATTACCTATATAATGTAACCTCTGCATAAATATATTGTTCTGCATAAATTTTATAACTATAGATAATGCACCTAAATGATATTTAATAATACTAATTACATATCGTCTCTTTCTTCACTAAGGCGTATGCTGGAGACTCAGAGATCGATGGAAACCTTTTTAGAGTAAACCAATGCCTACTTAAAAAAGTTCTTGAAAAGGATTAAAACTGAAATTAGACACAGCGAAATATCGATTGTAGTGTCTAGTCATTGTCTCAGCTTCCCACTTCTACCTTATGTCCTTTCTTCTACCAAGGAGAGAAATACTCTTTCTAATGCCAATGGGAATCAAGAGAAAGCAATTCTTTTCTAATTAAAACCATCTGAATTATTTTTTATTTTTAATATTTATTTTTTCATACAAAACGTTCCCAAATCTTACAATTGTCTTCAACGTTCTTTTTATTTTTTAATTTTATTTTTTTTTTCGATTATTTTTTGGATAATTAAATTTGCGCCAATAAAAATAATTTCAATTATTTTTGTTGAAGTATGCATTGAACGGTGTTTTGTTATTTATTTAATTATAATAAACTTTTAAAAATCTTGTCAGAATATCACCTATACATAATGTTATATTTGATTAAAAACTCTAATTTAAAATATGATTTTATGATCATTTATTCTATATTGGGAGAAATAAACAAATGTTTATAAAAAGAATTCGGAAAAGTCAATGAACTTTCATAATATAATAAAAATAGAGTATAGTGTTATTTTAAAGTGTGAAGTATAAAGGTTCTCAATAAATTTTAAATATTTTATATAGAATAATTATTAAGAGCAAACTTTAAACAAATATTAAACGGCCTCATAAATATATTTTCGAATTATATTTCGAACATTCACATCGCATTACAAAATTCATTCATTATATAATTCAATAGGTGTGAACTTAATTGTACGTTCATGTACCCGTCATAGAATTAGTTAAAACTTAGAGGCATAGCAACATGGGATCTCAAATATAGCTTCCAATAAAGCGATCGATAGACAAACTTCACTCTACTCGTTTACTACTGAATATCAAATCATTAGTACCAAGATATTTAAAAGATTATACGTAGGAGTTATTGGAGTTAAGGTAAAGTATTACCACTGGTGCTGCCTTTACATAAAGACGTAGATCTTTAATTTCTTGTAATACATGTCATAAAATATAAATTGAAGAGTTAGTCATACACATAATATTAATGTCTGTATAGTAATATATTTTTCAATTATATTTGGACCACAGTACCTACAGCTCCTCCTTTTGTAGTTTTTACACAGATATAAAAATCTGCGGTCTTTCTTAACACTATACGTTTCCTAAAGCTTTTATTGATTATTTTTTTGGTAAATCATATATTGTTTCTATTATCTATAAGTTCCCGTGTCCCAAAATATAAATTCAGTTTATTTATGTTTAAAATTTAAAATTTTTTAACTACAAGTACTATAAACCTACAAAAATTCGATTTAAAAGATTTATTAACATTTTTTAATAAGCTGAACCGTTACAATAGTATTCTGAAATTTTTAAAAGAACTGAATTTGAAACTAAACTGACAAAATATACTTAAAATTCTATTCAAGAATTGTTTTTTTTTTTTGGTGGCTCTATGAGTTGATAATAATATTATGTATGTGGCACCAAAATAGTTGTTTAATTTTTTGTGTTTTGTTATTCTTTATTTATTTTTTGATTCTCATTTGCGAAAATGTTTTTTTAAACATTTTATTAAAATTTAATATTTTGATCACGTTATAAACTAGATTCAAAGTCTTTTTGCAAAAATAACTTATTAAAGGTTCTTTCAATTAATAATAAAAGACTGATAAAAAAAATTTTATATATAAAAAGAAAAAAATTTCATTGAGAAATATTTTAAAAATATAAGTTTGAATTAAAAGAAGATTAAAAAAATAAATACAAAATAAATAAATATATGCGCACACGCCAATGTTCGCCATTTTTTATTATTACCTATACAGTTATTTAACGAGATTTTTTAGTTTTTGTTTCTTTTTTTTAAATATTATAAGAATTGAATGTACATAGATAAGATGATTAACCTAAATTTAAAATGAATTTAATTATTGAGAATGGTTTTTATTACTTTCAAAATAATTAGAATAAAAAGTGGGATAAATTTTTAATAATTTAAATTATTTTAATGGTATTTTATTAAATTAATTCAATTAAAAAATAATATAGTTGCACCTATATAGTATTTTATACTTATTCTGTTTTTTTTTTTCAGATCACGTCTCGGTTGTTTCTTAATTTTTATTAAATTGACAATTATTAGTTATTGTTCTTCTTGACTAGATCTAGGCACAAAGCTTATCAAAACGTGGTATTATCGACGAAATTGCTACCCGAAGGTCCTTTTCCACTACTAAACGGGCTCGATATTTTGATTTGATAGCAGCTAAGGCAAAAAATCGAGTCTCACACTAATAGGATGTCACGAATGGCAACAAGACTTGTATAGCTTTGATTGTTAAAATATTATACCCTTCTTTGCACTTCAATCAAAATTGAACTAGTGTTTCAGTTTCAAATTTTTGTTTAAATGAAATATCACAAGACAATTCTAATTGTCCTTTTTCCAATATTTTCAATTCAAAAGTAACATGTTTAAATATTTATGACTTTCTCTGAACTATAACGCGCCCCCCACTTTGGAAAACGCTGCTCTAAATAGTGTTGAACTTTAACGAACTGAAATCACTCCTTTTAATACTAAACTGTATGATGGGTTCTTTAACAGATAGTGGTATAATGAACAGGTTGGTTTTGGGGAAAAGGATGAGAGAAGGATTACTTGGGAAATTGGGTGTGGGATAATTAGGATTATGTAGGACAACTGAAAAAATTAAGAGTTATTTTGAAGAAGGGTATTAATGTTCTTCTCAAATTCCGTAGTAACCTTTCGGAAACTGGACACAAAATTAATAGAATAGATGGAAAAGATGATATAAAAATTTATTTTATTTATTATTCAAGAATAAAATAACTTTTTAGCAGTTACTATCACAAGCTTGTATTTTATTTGGTTGGATTACAGTTTACTTTATTACATTTAACTAGATTTAATGTGTTATATTTAAATAGATTTCAATTGTCTGGATAAAAAATTGCCTAAACCCTTCCATAATTTTATCGAGAACTGTGAAAATAACATGTGATTTACTTTTTAACAATTTCAAAGTATTAAAATCTATCCTTGTAATTCTTGTTATTTTGTATGAAGTATGAAATCCTTTTTAATTCAAAAAGAAAATTTTTCTTTCGAATAATTGATCTTTAATTTAAAAATCTTTCTCTTGATTTTTTTTCCTTCACAATTACAGGATGTGAAACCGTTCCACTACATATGAACGCGCCGCAACAAAGAATCATCTGAAAGACAATCTGAATATTCGTAAATCGACTGGTCCAGGTGGAATTCCAGTTATATGGTTCTTAAACATATTGCCTCTCTAATCTTTCATATTGCCTTGCAACTCATTTTCATTTTCGATTGAAAGATATCTCAACCAATAATGAAAGATTGCTTATATTTCTTCAATTCTCAAAAAAGATGACAAAAGTGACTTTTCAAACTATCGACCAATAATTGTCATCCCTTTGATTCTTTCCAAAATAATAGAAATCTTGGTAAACAAAAAGCTATTGAGATTCTTGATTATGGAAAACTTTTAAGTGGCCACAAACATTGAGAAAATAATTATTGAACATCTCATTACTTTTTAATTTTTCCGTTGATTCTAAACCATAAACGCACATTAAATAATAAATATAAGATAACATTCGCGAAAAAGGCTGTAAGAGAGCTTTAGTAAGAGAGGTATATATTACTTCGAATAAATTTTCGTTCAAATTAATACTGTGTAAAAGAGTATACACCTACATAATCTTTCATTGTCTCAGCTAAAATCGAAAAGATTAATCGCAACTGCAGCATACCTCTAAGAACATTCGACTTGAATATCCCACATATACGTTTATTCGTAGCTCCAATAGATGAATGATTAAGAAACTATTTGTGCAAATAACTAGTGCCAATCGGTACTTAATCTCAACGTTAGGCAGTTATGATATAGAAACACTCACGGAAATCATGAAAACTGATGTAGAGTAGAAATATAATGTTTTTTATTTAAAAAAGATTTTTTGAAGAAAACATACGTATTTGAATGCTTAAGTCCTTGATAAAATTAAGTATTATTTATTCTTATAAGATAAATTTTTTTACAAATCAAAAAAAAAAATAAGGAACTAGCTAACATCTTTTATTTTAACCGCAAAAGTTAAATATAGTTCTATAATAAATATAATGTTCTACACCAAATTTATGTGCAATTTCCAGATGTTCGAAAAAAAAAAGGAAAAAAAAAATAGCGTCAAGCAAATAAAAAAAGACAATAATGTAAATAGCTATGTGATATTGTATTAAAATGATTGTCTCCCAGACAATTAAAGAATTTTTCAAAAATTTGCATATTCTTCTTTTGTTCTGTCCTGCAAATTTTATTTTATATCAGCCTTTTTTTGTATTTTTTTTTTTTTGTAGAATATTAAAATAAATGACTTGTAAATGCAATAAAGGTAATGGTTTAGTTCTCATTTAAAATGATCGTATTCGATTCCTGTTTAGAATTTAAAATAAAACGAATTCAATATTGGCGGAATGTTTTTTTTCGTTTATGTTTTCTTGTAATTTATTTTTTATTTTTGAATTCGCATCAATCGTTTATCAAATTATTATTTGAATTTTTACAATTTTTGCAATTTTTCTTTTTTTTTATTGTGATTTGCATTCATACCATTAATAAAAATTGCAATAAAACTTAAAATTATAGTAAAAATAAAATTTAATTATGTAATCATTAACGAATATTAAAATTTATTGATTAAAAACATAAATTTAATCAAATAAAACATTTTTTAAAACAATAAAAATAAAAAAATCAAAAGAATTTCAAAAGAATTTCAAAAGAAAATAAACAGAAAACAGAATTAAAATTTTGCATTTATTTCTTTAAAATTTTGATTTGATTGACATTCAAAAAAATTTTTGACATTTTATACATTTGATAATTTATCAAATGCCAAAAAAAAAAAACAAAAAAAAACAACAACCCAAAATTCCTTCAATAACGGTACAAATCATTTTTATGCATGCTAACAAATTGAATAATGAGGAAAAATTATGAATTAATCGATTTTTAGAAGGAGAGTACATCAAAATATGTGCAGACGATTAAAATGTCAGTTAAGAAATGATTAATATGAAATTAATTAAAATCGATTTATTTATATTCTAGACGTTTTTATTTATTTGAAAATTATTTAAACTTATAAAATTAAATATAATATTATACAGTGACGGAATCAGGATTTTTAAATAAATATTTCAATGTCAAAAAAAAAAAAAAAAGCAAAAGAGAATTAATTTCATTAAAAAAAAAATATAATCGATTTTTGGGTTCTAAAGAAAAAGGTTTGAATTCTGTTAAAATATTTCATAAGCGAAATTTCTCTCCAATACTGTTAATAATAAAATTGATTGAATTAAATTAAGAAAAATAATCCTTTGCGATCTAAAACTGTAATGAATGCGATAATAGAATATAAAATTAAATTTGGCTTAAATTGAAAATTTTGTGTTCCAGAATTCCATTCTTTTCGAATTTTAATTTTAAATTGTTAAAATAAATGTTAATGTATTACGACAATTAATATTATTTTTGTCATATTTTTTTCGCCCTTATATTTATTTTATCTGACTATTTTTATTTTCATTGCTTTTTTAAATGTCAAAATTAATTGACCTTTTTATATATTTAAATACAACATTTTCAAAGTTGGCATGTATCAATATTATCAATTACTTTTATTCTGCATAAAGCTCTGCCTTCGGTTATAGGAGGAGATTTTAATGGATAATCTTCCATTTATTCGTTTTCATTTAAATGAAGGAAGAAGTTTAATTTACGCTAAATTATATTTACAACTTCCTTTTTCTGCATAATTTTGCGTTGTTTTCAGTTAAATAAAACATTGATTTTTTATAGATGCTCAGAATGTATGGATGATTTGATATGAAGTTTGAGTTAGCAATTTATATGTTATAATGTAATCACGTTTTGTTAAAATCACTTTATTTTAAATTTGAGCTAATTTATATTTTAAACTTTATTAAAATACAACATGTCTGTCTATTTAAATCATTAACAAATTAAAATCACATTATTCTAAATTTCATTATTTTTCATGATTTTCATTTATTTTTAAATTTCATTATTTCAAATTAATTAAGTTTCAATTAAACGTCAAATAAAATTATTTTAATATACATTTTCACCATTGCAATTGCAAGAAAAAAAAAATTTATTATTTAAAATAAATTTAATTTATTTTAATATTGTTCTTAAATTAAATTTATTAAAAAATACAATTAATAGTCATTTAACGTAGTCAAAAAAAAAATATCACTTTTGATTATTTTTAACCTCAATATTTTTCTTTTAAATGCATATAGATACTATTTTTAACTAACTAAATATATGTATTATGTATCTATTTCCGTGTCAAATTTATTTAAATGATTCTAGGGTCTGTAATAAAAAGAAAAACTTTACATTTCAAATAATTTTTTCAAAAAAAAAAACAAAAATGAAGAAAAGAAAAAAATTTTCAAAAATTGATCTAAATTAAATTTGATATTCGAGCGACATTTTATGCCCTTCATTAAAATCATATTTAAATAGCAATAAAACTAATAGTACTTGTAATTGTAAAAAAAAAAAAACGTACACGTATAAAAATAATATTTGAATAGTAAAAGAGCAAAATGGTGTCTAATTTTAATTTTAGGTCAATGCAAGACGAGTACAAAAAACAAAAAAAAAAAAATGTACAAAGAATAGAGAAATGAAAAGGCCCTACAACAATATAATTTTAATTTAGTAATGCCTCTATACTATTTGACAATTTAATTTTTTATTTTGTCTGTTTTTTTTTTTTTTTTTTTGTGAAAATTTCTAAATGTCATTTTGACGTTAAATTCTGAATTGAAACGTGTTGAAATTTGTCTTTAATTTTAATTTTTTTTTATTTAAAATTAGGTAAATTAGTTGATGTAAATTGACTATGAATGCAGTGTATGTATGTATGTACGTATATGCATACACTATAGTTCTAACTGATTTTAAGTATATGTATGTATGTATTTATGTGTAATATAGGTTCAGTTATTACTGTATCATTTCTTTCTTCCACTTTCTTTCTTTTACATTCTTTTCAATCAATTCGTATCAAATATTTTTATATTCAAAATGAGTACAAAGTATAAAAATAAAAAATTATTTTATTTTAAAAATTTTAATTAGTTACAACCTGTATAAAATATTTAATAATAATATGTATAAAATTGCAGTACATTTTAATAAGTAAAATTTAATGCATTCAATGTTAAAGATTTGATTTGATTAAATGTCATAATGTCAGTTTATTCGAATTATTTTTGGTGATTCAGTTATCAGTATTATATTAAGGAACGGTTTTTTTTTTTAATTTAAAACCAACCAAATAATTTAAAAACGCTAATACTTATATGCAATAGGTTTAATAAATTAATAAAACCTAAAAAATTTAAATTTATAAATTTAATATTTATTTTTATAATATGTTCGTCAAAAAATATATCAGAATATATTCAAAAAATGCAAACTTACCTGTAATTCACTTAACGTATTATAGAAATTACGTATCTAAAGAAAACCATTTTTAAATCTAAATGCTAAATTTTTAAATCTAAAATTATACATAAAATAAAATTGTATTGACATTTCGTTTAAAACTTTTTTATGTAACCATTTATAGAAGAAAATGCTTAATCTGCTGAGCGCAATGAACGCTATACTGTCACACAGAAATACTACTTCAAAAGTTAAATATAATATGGAAAGAACATAAAAGCGTATAATGAAAGAATTTGTGTTATTTTGTACATGAAAAATTTGATAGCTACGTTGTTGGATATTTCGCAAGTTCAGGGCGGCGTGGTGGCTACGCTCATTGTACTCAAAACATAAAATCAATTCAATTAATAAATTATGGGTACTTATAATACCCATTTAGATATATAGCCTTAACGTTCAAATTAGTGTAATACAAAAAAGAATATTGTTTTATTAAGGCATAAAGATATTGTCATCTTTCAACATAAATTTATTTTTGACTTACCTTTTAATCAAACCTCTTCGTAGTCTTATTAGATTCATCATGTAGATTTTTGTTCTCTGAATCGAATTGTTTCCAAAACAAAAAATAAATAGCATTCTTTATGTCGAGTCAAAATGCGAAAGGTACTTTTTTTTTGATTTAAGGATTTAATTTTAATTTAATTTAATTTTAAAAGTTTTGAAAAAATTTGTTGTTCTCTAAATATGTATTTCATAAATTTCAAGTTGTTTCCTACATAAATAGAATCGAAATTTACAATCGATTTAAAATAGAAAAATTTAAAAAACAGTTTTGGAAACAAAGAGACAGATCAGTGAACGAGTAGAGTAACAATGTGATAAAAAGAGTTGGTATTTAAATAATCAACAAAACAACCCGCATTTATCTGTTAAAAAAAAATATTAAATTTTCGAATAGTGAACTAATGTTTGTTATGTGAGCGAAAATTTTTTGGATGCATCAACAATTGGATGCATAAGCATTCAGTTAAATTTATCTATCCCTATTTATGGTTTGACAACTTGAAGCGATTGACGCTGGGCAATTTTTTTCTGAATGTTTAGTTGCAAAATTTATATTAACATTTGTTTTATGTGATATTTGAGAATATTTGCATAAAATAAAATGAAAAATTACGATGGTGAAGAAAATTAAATTCTATATGTAATAAATTAATTTTTTTTCAAATTATTACTACAATTTTCACAGCAAATTTCAAATATATGATATATAGAAATAATTTTTACTTCAAAATGTCAAGTATAAGAAACGTCAAATAAAAGTTTGCGTATGCTGCGCAGTCAAACATTTCTTTTTGGTACAAAATAAATAATATCGATCGATAAATTACATACATAGATACATGAAAACATTAATAAGTAGAAAATCGCTTCCGGTAGATTAAATCGATGATGATTTATGAATCAATATACGTAGATACTCTGAAATTGCAATGTTAAATAAAATAAATTCTACATATTTTTGTTTTTTTTTTTTACAATTAAACCATTTTTTTTATTATTTAACAATAATAATTTACAAAAAGAAAATTTTTAATTTTTAAATAATAAATAATTTAAATTTTATTTTAATTTTTTTTTCTTTTTTTTTTCAATACAAAAATAATTTTACTTCCGCTTTTTTTTTTTTTTTTCTTCTTTAATTATTTAATAGAATTTTTCCTTTCAATTTTAATAAAAATAAATTTCCTAATAAATTATTAAAAAAAAAAAAAAAAAAATTATTTAAATAAATATTAATATAAATATTATTGAACAAATAAATAAATAAATAAATAATTTAATACGTAATGTACATATATAGTTTTAATAAAATTTGATATAAATTAAATATTTTATTTTATTATTATTAATTTTTTTTTTTTTGTATTAAATAAATTCAATATTAAACTTAAAATAATAAAAATAAATAAATAAATAAATATATAATATGTAAAAAAAAACTTAAATCTAGAAATTTTTTTTTTTTCTCAATTTTATTTTAATTTTTTATTATAATAAATTTTAATATGTATTTTTTTTTTATTTATTTTTAATAAACTTATAGAAAACAAAAGTTATTTACCCGCCAAAAATTATACTATACCGCCACATTCTTTTAAAAGACTAGTTATTTATTTTGTTGTTATTATTTGTTGTTATTATTGTTTTTGTTTTTTTTTTTTTAGTTTATTGTTTACAGGAAAATAACTTTTGTTATAGAAAGGGTTTAAAATTTTTTTCTACATTTTAATATTTACTATTTATGATGTTAGGGATTAGGTAACTAATATATTTTGCTTAATTTTTTTTTTTTTTAATTACAATAAAATTACAAAACGTAAAAATAAATATAGTTAGGTGAATTAAAATAACTTTGAAAGGAATTTTTTAAAGCTTTTATGCTGTTTTTATACTATCAAATTTTGTTAAATTTAAATTTGAGAAAAAAAATTAAAGGTTATATTTTTATTAATTTTTAAATTTAAAAGTCAACTTTTAACATGTATTATATACATTATAAATAGTAAATTTTTTTACAGGGATCAAATTATATTATAAAATTTGAAAATAAAAAATATTTTTAATTATATATAAAAAATTTCAAATAATTATATATATATTTTAGTTGCCAGCACAAAATAAAAAAATAATTTTTAATGTGGCCCTAAAAGTATGCAAATTTTATAGATATTTTTTTTTTTTTTTTTGATCATCAATAACCGTTACATTATGATCACCGATCCTCTATTTGTAGATATAATATATTTATTAACCCTTCAAATAACTTTAGTATATCTAGCCAGAATACAAATTGCATTTTACAAAGTTTACCAATAATAAATTTTAAAAAATTTTCTTATATTAAAAAAAAATTTTTTTTTTTTTTTATCTAAAAACGAATTTAGTACATTTTTGAAAATAAAATAATAAAAATCTTTCTTTTTTTTTTTTTTTTGTAAATTGCTCCGAAAAAAATAATTTATGATAATTTTTTTTTTTCTTTTTCTTTTTAGTTTACTTTGCATTTTTGGTTATGCCACTATTTCAGCATATTATATTAAATAATTTATAGATACTATTAATTTCGCAAGTATTTTTTTATTTTTTTTTTATTTTGCATTGATTTTAAGATTTTTTATTTTATAACGTTTAGTTTATTGTGATACATTCAACTAAACGTTATACTGGCGAAATTCTATTCTATAAAATTAAAAAAAAAAAAATAATAATAATAATTTACCAATCAAAAATTCATTTTTAACATAAATTTTTCTTTTATACAAAATTAAATCCAAAAAAAAAAAAAAAATTTTTTTTTTTTTCTTATTATTCTTATGTTATGTTTAAGTTATGTATGTATATGTTTAATTTGTATATTTTTAATTGTGTAATTTGTATGTTTGTATGTTTAAAAATAAATTAATTCTTTTATTTATTTTTTTTGTGTTTTTTAATTTTTATAATTAAATTTAAAAAAATAAAAAAATAAAAAATAGTAATAAACTTAATAATAACCTGGCAATTGACTTGAATATGCAAGATAAGATGGATCTGAATTATATGCTGCTGAATATTGTTCACTATTACCACCATAAATTTGACTTGGTACTGAATAACTTGAACTACTTGTTTCTTCAGATGGTGGGAATGATTTTGCTTCACGTTTTTTATCACCAAGTGAACGTTTCCAATAACCAGAATTAGATGATGGTCCGGTAGCCGATGTCCAATCATCAGATGGTGCTACATTACCATGATCTTCATAATGATGCTGATGATGTGCATGTTCATAATAGATAACCTGCCATTAGAGAGATTTATTCTTTGAAATTAACAAGAAATAGACAGTAGACCAAAGACACCAAATAGTGTTGTGTAATGTATATTTAAAAATTTAATTTGTTTGTGTGTTTGTGTATGTGTGTTTTAATTATTAAAAAGTATGTATGAAGTTGATTTTAAATAATTATCTGTTTTTTATATATGACAATTTTTTTTTTTGTTTTGATTTTTTTTTTTTTTTGATGTTTGAACAATGTTTGAAAAAAAAAAGAGGAAAATTAAATGAAAAATGAAGATTAAACATTTAATTATAGAATACAAAATAAAATTAAAAATAAAACAACAAATATAAGGAAAATAATAAAACAAAAATGAAAATAATTTTTTTTTAAATTACAAAAAAAAAAAAAAAAAATTTAATAAGCAATTAAATTATGAGATATTTTTAAGTTTGAATCACATATAGGAAAATCGGCGTTATTTAATGGCATCGTTAAAAATTTAATGAGATTTTAAAGAAAAAATGTGGTGTTCAAACGTTCTAGCTTAAGGCCAAGCTTCTTTCTGTACTGTATCCAAGGTGTTTGAAAATGTGTGCGTTTAAAAAAAAAAAAAAAACAAGTGTATTTTTTTCATGCATTTACCCATAACCTACACTAATTTTTAAAAGGCCTGGACATCTTAAATGTATTTGTGCAAATTTAAAATGTATTGTGAGAAAAAGTTTCGAAAAATGACATTTCATAAAGATTTTTTTTGTTCTTTTATGCTTTTATTTTTTATTTTTAACAATTTTCTTTTCGAGTTTTCGATATAAAGTATTCACCCAAACATGCCGACAT
This sequence comes from Poecilobothrus nobilitatus, assembly GCA_947095535.1. Taxonomy (NCBI): domain Eukaryota; kingdom Metazoa; phylum Arthropoda; class Insecta; order Diptera; family Dolichopodidae; genus Poecilobothrus; species Poecilobothrus nobilitatus. The sequence goes on from OX352774.1 coordinate 34,400,417, forward strand.
TTTATATTAAAATAAAATTTGAAATTTTTTCCTTAACATATCAAAATTTCAGCTTTCAATTCGAAATTTTCAATATATTTTCAACAAAATAAAATTTTCAGTTTTTTCCAGCATTTCATATCGCCGCCATTTAATACTCTCAAAAAAGTGTGTACTATTTTCTTTGTTGAAAAATAGTTGGAAGACATTTTTTTAAAAGGTATATTTAAGAATTAAAAAATTTCCTTTTAGTAAAAGACATAAAAAAGATGGAGCTTGAGCACCTTAAGATGAAATTGAAAAAAATTTGTAGTTTTTGTGTTACTTCCAGATTTCTAGGAGGACTACAATAATTTTCCATAAGACTAAGTGTACGTTTTTTTTTTTTTGAAAAAGAGTACCACTATTTAGCTTTCCTCTCTCAGCATCCAGGTCTTCTAAAAATTAATGTAAGTTATGATTTAACCACATGTCTTTGTACCCTGAATTTGGTTGTTACAAAATTAAAGTTACAAAAAATTTTGTGTTGTTATACTAAATTAATATTAGTTTAATATATTTTACAAAGAAATGTTATAAATTTTACAGATAGTGCAAATTTTTTTTAAATATTACTGTTAAAAACAAAATATGACATATCAGAAAATGAATCAGGAAAAAACATTTTCCTTCATCAAAAGAAAAATAAAAAACAAAAATCAGTTGTGTTTTTGACGTCTACAATTCTAATAAACGAGCAGTTATATAACATAAGACTAGCTGTCTATAACATGTTTTTGTAATTAGAGCTGTTGTCATTACGAATCAAGTATTTGTCATGTGTTCAGTTACTTTAAGTTTTAAGGAGAAACACCTTTTACGATTCTTTTTTTGCTTTATGTCTAAACGAAATATTTAATATTTTTAATTAAAAATAAAAAGTTGATAAAAGTTTTTTTTTTTTTTTGATGAATTTATGACTTATAACAAAAAAATGTTAGTTACAAAATAGTTTGTTACATAGAAGAAACTTTTGAAAATAAATGTTTATTTATTGCTTTTAGTAACAGTGAAAGGAATATCGAGAACTTTATTAAAAAGAAGAGCTGGTAATATATATGAGCCAAACATTTCTTGGTCATCATGAAAAATTTTTTGTGCAACACCTGCTGTTGTTGCAACAGCTAATAATCTTTCTTGAGCCTCTCGTGCTCCATCTACTTTACTGTTCATATATGCTTGATCAAATACATCAATAAATTCACCCTGAAAAATAAATATTATGTGGATTGTTTTTTTTTTCTATTTTACATTTTACATTACATAAACTATATATATATGTAGGTATGTATATATATTATATGTAAGTACATTATATTATTTAAATATGTAGATATTCCACATAAATAGAAAGATCTTATCATGAAGCTATTGTTTAGCAATTATATATAATAAAAGCTGTTAAATAGACATTGCAAACTATAATTTTAATAAAAAATAAAATTATTTAAAATAATTTTGAACTACAGCTATTTTTAAAAATAAATAATTAAAATAAAAATAAATAAATATTGTTAGAATACAAAAAGCAATTAATAAATTATAAAATTATATAAACTGCATAAATTGATTTTTTTAATGTTTGCTTTTCAATTTAATTTTTTAGCTATATTTGAATTTTTAATAGAGTAATTTTAGGGAATAGTTCAAGATATCGCAATATGATTTTTGAACTATAATTTAAAAAATGGTATCATAAAGCCATATTTCATGGTGAATGATGATATTTTATGATGACATAAAGCCATAATTTATAGTTTATTATATAAATCAGAGTTTCAATAATTATTTTAGTTGGTGTTTGTGGTCAATAGCCCCCCACCCAATATTAAATTATTTGTTGTTATAACAATAAATAACAACAAACATAAGTTCATATAAAAACCAAAAATATTAAAAATGAGCTAAAGTCGAAAAATTGATATTTTTAGAAAAAGCAAAAGGCAAATTTAAATATTTTAGGTATGCAGCTTAATCAAAAAATGTTGTGGAGCATATTTTTGATGTACCCAAAAAAGCTGCCAAATGTTTAGGTTTTCTTTTTAGCTGTAAAGCATATTTTTCCCCTAGTGATCTGGCCAATATCTATAAAGCATATATTCGACCTAAGATGGAGTATAATTCTCACACATGGGCTGGCGCTGCTCAAACATCATTAGGTTACCTGGACAAAATCCAAAATCGCGCCTTACGCCTGATTGGCGACCCAACTGTTCAGGGAACCTTTACTCCTCTTAACTCACGTCGAAATATTGAAGCTTTATCTCTCTTTTATAGATATCTTGTAGGTAATGACACTTGTTCTATTAAATTGAAATGAATAACAGCTAAAATGTGGAACATGCTTCCATCCAACGTGTTCCCCTCTGATACAAATGATCCATTATACAATTTGCAACTTTTCAAAACGAACCTATTCAGGTTCGTCTCCAATTTACCCGATAATTCTCCTTTATATTCATATTTCCCTTGAACTCCTCTACTTCTTGCTCAAACCTACAATGATTTTGTAAAAAGGAAAATTTTCCTGGAGTTTCGGTAGCATGTAAAAAAAACAAAAAAAAGCAAATATTTCGAATACATAATTGCATATGCGAGAATTTGAATTAGGAAGGATCTTAAAGTTGGTTACAAAATCAGGGTTTCAATAATCATTTTGTTTAGCGAGGATTTTCATATAAACAAAAAAAAAAAATTTGCGGAAGCTATTCATAAAGTCGGATAAATACAGCGTAAAAATATAATTGAGTAGATTTTAAGATTTGATTAATTAAGTTTAAAAATTGTCATTTAAAAGTATAGTTTTAATCGAATGAGACATAACGTCATATGACTTTATATAACTCATATGAATCGGTCATAAAGCCATATTTGTGAAATATGTCTTTATAACCTATGGCTTCATGACACCCCATCATTTTTTACTTTGCTTCTTGGGCATATTACTTTTTACTTTTGTTATATTACATTTTCTATTCAATAAATTTTACTTTTAAAACTTGATAAGATTTAGATCTTTACCTACTTCAGTTTTAGTATATACCTATATGTATTATTTTAGAACGTAATGGTTATATTTTGGATTTGTAAAATTTTTAATTGATTTTCTTGAATGGAAAAGTTAAAAAATACTCATATATTTCTAAACATTTTTAGTAAAAAGTTTAGAAAAAATTTTAAATATGTGAAATTTAAGTTAAAATAGTAAATATATGGAATATGTAAATTAGTTACAAATAGTGATTATATAAAATTTAGTAACAAGACTATAAATGATTTTTGAGAACTTTATTAAAAACAAAAAAAAAAGAAAAGCTTAGTTTTAAGATTATATGAACCAAACATTTCATCGACAATCAATTTTTTAATCATCATCATTTTTACTGTACTTAATAGCTTGATCAATAACTTCAACATAATCGGCCTGAAAAATAAATACATAGATATATGGATGTGGATTTGTTCTAATTATTTTTTGTTTTAATTATTGTTGTTTTTTTTTATCCAGACATAAATCAATTATCTAAAGATGAATATAAATATTAATTAAAGCTGTTACACACATTTAAATATTTCTAATATAAAATAAAAATAAAAAATAATTAATGTTAAATGAATATAGAAAATATTACAGTACAAAAAGCAATTATGTAATTATTAAACATAATATTATAAAAATAAAATTTTTTTTGTTTTTCTAGTCGTTATAATAATAATTTCTGTCATATCAGGTCATATATTATCTATCTTTCTGTATATAACGAATAACACTATAGTTCTGAATTTGATTATAGTTAGCAGTTATAGGCCATAATGTATATATCGACTCAGTTCCAATTATATATACAAGTGTATAAGTTTAAAAAACATTTATGCTTTTGTGTTGCTAACAAACAATAATAAAAACAAAAAGCTCTAAATGAACCTAAAATGTGTAAAAATTGAAAAATTTACATACATTCTTATGGTATTATAGAGTATAGACGACATGTCCCCGTATAGTAGACTACAGATCCCCGATAATTATTGAAATAATGCAAAAACTACTAATTTTTTTCAATTATATCTAGTTCCCCCTAAAATTTGATCTATTTCTCTTATTATTGTTTTTTGAGAATATTAAAGTGTCTATACGATATATGAAATGCAAAAAAAAAAAGAAATGGAAAATAATATTTGAAATTTCAAGTAAAAAACTGAACTGTTATAGAAACGAGGAAGAGTGCAGCAGAGTATACTGTGTCAACTCTCGGATACCCGTACACGTATATACGTAATTTGTCCTGTTTCTATAAAACTTAATCATTTTTTACAAAGTTTTAGATGTTTTAGTACCGACTCTAATTACCAAGATATATTTATGCAAATTGTGGAATTGTATAGCAGCTACCCGAATCTATTTTACAGAAGTTGTCGCCCTAAAACTTGATCATCAAAGATTTCAGACCCTTAGCTTCATAAAGTTCCAAGAGGTGCAAGAAGCATGAACCTACTGCTCTAGCCCAATCAAATTTTACAGAAGTTGTTAGCATACAATTCGACATCTTTTTACAAAATAAACCCTGAGTTATTTTCATTTAAAAAGAGAAGTTGTATGGCAACTACAACCAAATTTTACAGACTACCTGTTGGCCTTTAACTCGAGACCATTTTGCAAAATTTCAAATACCTAGCTTCAATAGATACTGAGTTATTTCCATGTAAAGAAAGAAGTTGTATGGCAGCTCCTCGAGCCCGGCGGCCAAAAATGCTCCATTTAAATAGCGAAACTAACAATTTTTCAAAAGTGACGTTTCAGCCTTCTACCTCCTTTATTTTTTTTTGAGTTATCGTGCGGACAAACGGACGAACGGACGGACGTACATGGTTTAATCGACTCAGAATTCGATTCCGAGCCAATCCATACCTTTGACACTATATCGACGGTGTCACAAACATAATGACAAATTTATTATACCCTTGAACATGGTTCAGATGGGTATAAAAATCGCAAATTTTATTATTTGAATGAATGTTTATAACAAAAGCTTAAAATGTATAATATATGAACATTTTCAGTAAAAAAATAAAAAAAAATTTTCAAAGGAGCATTAGTTTTTAAATGTATGGTTGGTCGTAACATGGTCTGTTTTATTATTATTGTTGTTACATTATACACTATATAATAATTTGTTTTTCTGTATTTAAAGCTATATTTCTGCCAAATCGTTTCTTTTCATCAATTTCTTTTTTTAATACTAAAAAAAAAGTTTTTAACATTTTAAAATTGGTTAAATACAACATCAGAATTTATAAGCACCGTAGTAATGTGGTCGAATCAAAAAAAATATAGTGTAGTGGTTAAACTTTAAAGAATTTATTGGATTTAATGTGCCATCAGCTTCACTCTTCCTCTATAAACTGATATCAAAAGCCTCTATTTTTCTATAAATTATTATACCCGTATGAACTATGTTCAAGGGTATAATAAATTTGCCATTACGTTTGTGACACCTTAAAGGAGTCGAGCTAGATATAGTGTCAAAGGTATGGATCGGCTCAGAATCGAATTCTGAGTCGATTAAGCCATGTACGTCCGTCCGTCCGTCCGTCCGTCCGTCCGCACGATAACTCAAAAAATAAAGGAGCTAGGAGGCTGAAATTTTTTTTACGTCACTTTTACAAAATTGTTAGTTTTGCTATTTAAATCCAACATTTTCGGTCGGCGGGTTCGAGTAGCTGCCATACAACTTCTATCTTTATATAGAAATAACTCAGTATCTATTCAAGCTAGCTTTCTGAAATTTTGCAAATGATGCAAAATTGAGCAGCCGGTTCAGGCTTCTTGCACCTCTTGCAACTTAATGGAGCTAGGCGTCTGAAATCTTGCAAATGATGATCAAGTTTTATGGCAACAACTTCTGCAAAATTTGGTTGTGGTGGTGCGACGGGTTCGGGTAGCTACCATACAACTTATCCGTTTAAATGAGAATAACTCAGTGTCTATTAAAGCTAGGAACCTGAAATTTAGTAAAGAGGTGTCGAGGTACAGGCCAACAACTTTTGTAAAATTTAGTTGGTCCAGAGCAGCCGGTTCAGGCTTCTTGCACCTCTTGGAACTTAATGAAGCTACGCGCAATAGATTCGGGTAGCTGTCATACAACTCCACAATTTACATAAATATATCTCTGTAGTTCGGTACTACAACATCTGAATGTTTTTAAAAGATGATCAAGTTTTATAGAAACAGGATATATTACGTTCATACGGGTATCCCAGAGTTGACACAGTCTACTCTACTGCACTCTTCCTCGTTTTTTTTTTATGAAATCGTGGGGAAATCATCTAATAAACTTTTCATATTTTAATAAAAACAGAGTAGGGTTTTTTGTATTTCCGGTTCCGATTAACAATATAATTCTAATACAAAATAAATCTCTTTAAAATTAAGTTTTTTAAACAGTAGGTATATGGTTTTTTGAATTTGTATTTTTATAATCAAATTTAAAATTCTATTCAAAAAGAAATTAAAAATTTTAACCATCTATAATCAATAAAATCTATAAAATTTGTTCAGTTAAATTTTTATTAATTTAACTATATATAACATATTATATACTTATAAATAAAATATAGAAAATATATTTACATAAAATATATTTACATAAAAGAAATAGTGACACTCAACAGAAATACATAACAAAAAACAAATTAAAACCAAAAAAAAAAAAAACAATACTGGAAAATGCAATTTGTCGATAATAAGAATTATATTTTATTTATATTATTATGTACTTTATATTATGTAATTTATTATATATATTATATAATTTCCATTCTATATAATAATATATAATAATATCCCAACCCAAAAACAAAAAAAAAAACACGATATAAAAACTTCAATAAATTAAAACAATTTAACAAATTAAAAAAAAAATAATAATAAAAACAAAACAAAAATAAAAATAATTAAATAAATTTTCCAAAAATTTTTCATTACCAAAATAATTTTTGGAGCCTCTTACAATTTTTATTTTTTTTTTATTTTTTTTATTTATTGAAAAAAACTAAATAAAAAGAAAATAAAAAAATTTTTGTTTTCTTTTTCGAAATCAGTCGTATATAACGTGCTGAAACAGTGCAAAATAAGTTATTTATATAAATAAAATAATTAAATGAGTTATATGTAATAAATAAAATATTGAAGACAGGATGTTTCACAAAAATTTATGAACAATAAAATTTGAAGGTGTTATAGATAAAGATCAAAACAAGGTAGTTAAAGTTAAATGGAAGATTTCTAAATCAAAGATTTTAATTATTAATCATTTGTTTGTTTTAATCTATACTAACCCATATCTTCTATTTAATTATTTAATTATTTTGTGAAACATCCTGTATATAAAAATAATTATTAAAAATAAAGGTTCAGGGCTATAATAAAACATTAAATTAAATACATATATATATATATATATATATATATAAATATTTGGACATTTTAGTAAATTGAAAAGTTAATCACAATAACATTTATGTATGTATGTATGTAATATTGCATAGGTTGGAAAATGTAGGGAAAGAAAATTAGCAAATTTATTAAAACTTTAAATTTTGAAAATTATAATTTGTTTTTCTTTTTTTTTTTTTAATTTTATTCTTTACATACATTTTCAAAAAAAATTGCTCTAAAAGTCGAAATAAAATTTTGATTTTTTATTATATATACAAAAAAAAAAATAAAAAAAAAAAATAAAAACAATAATAATTTCATACCTTTTGTGGTACACCGCCACGTCTTATATCAATCCAAAATCTAGCAATATTTATTATAAGACCAACTAATGCAATTGCAAAGAATTTAACTTGTAAATGTGCTGATAAAATTTTTAATAAAAGTTCAATTTTTCCTTTGATTATTGTACCAATTAACATAAGTTTCATGAGTGCCTTCTTCTTCTTCTTTTTACCTCGTCCAACTAAATAGTATTTAATTTTATTTTTGAAAATAATTAAAAAAAAAAAAAAAAAAATACATATTATTAAATTGATCAAATTATTTGTTTTAATATTTTAAAAAACAAACAAAAAAAAAACATGTTAAAGGAAAAATCTTTTATGGTTATAATTTCAAAAGAAATGCATTGAATTTTTAATCAAATGTTTTTCAAAATTTTAATAGTGATAGTGAGTGATTTGTACTTGAGGTATGTAATTTGACAGTAATTTTGACATAAACCAGAAAAAATTCGCCCCGAAAATTTTAAGAACAAAAAGATTTGTTTTATGCAATAATACTAATTTTAGAGTAACGGAATTTCGAAATTTGATGCTAATTTTTTTGATATAATGAATACATGATTGTATATCTTTAGGTATTTTATAATTGAATATATGTACATGTATTGTATATTATTTGTATCTACAGTAATATATTTTTAAAATTGTTTATTTTGAAAAATATTATCGAAATGAAATAACAATAATGATATAAAACATAACACTTCTTTGAAAAGGTACATAAATTTAGAAGCATTAAAAGTCCTACATTCCGCATTATAACTTAAAAAAACTATAGGCCCATAGAATTTTTAATAAGCGCAGATCATCTTTATGGATTTCTTCATACAATTTTCGAGCTTCATGTAGATATATACATAGATCTTTTTAAACATATAAAGTCTGACCCATTTAATTGCACACACTAAAAATACAGCCATTTGATGCTCATATCTGAACGTTAAGAATGTTAAAAAATTTGACAGTATACATATATATTATATATTGTATATGTAATATTGTAGTTGAAAAATATGTCAATGTCATATATAAATTCAACAGGTTTGTTCGTAAAAATTCAACAGGTTTGTTCGTAAAATGAATTTTTTAAATGTAATTTTTTTAATGAATGTGCGATTAACAGAGTTTTTTTCTATGGCTTATGGCTAAATAAATAGTCAGAGATTTTTTTTATGCTTTTAAAAGATGTTTGCATTTAAACGAGTTGCAAATATCCGAGTAAAAATGTTAAAAATAATGTTTAAATTCATGGTGTAAAAATTTTTTCGTTCTTTTAAACGGGTTATGCACTTAACCGGATTACATTTATACGGGTCCGACGTACCTACTAAATTTATGTTTCTTTTTTGTATCATAATTATTTTACTTGAAAGCTTCAAAGACAGTTCAAAGGCACTTCAAAAGCACTTACATATTATTTAAATAGTCACTACTTTACATATGTTTTAAAAAATAAAGGACTTTAAAGCATTATGATTACGAATAATATAATCGTTATGGAGAATGCATAACATTTAAAATCCTTGTTATAAAGGAAAATAACTGGATGTTAGTTGAGTTTTCTTTCCCCCTATTACTGAAATTTCTGAAACTTTACACAATCTAAGTACTATAGATATTCTTCTTATTTTAATTTTTCAATGCATTTCTTCGAAATAAAAAAAAAATTAATTTTTTTTAAATAAAACAAAACTCAAATAAAAACAAAACAAAAACAAAACAAAATAAAAAAAAAAACAAAAAAGTATTAAAAAAACAAAAATAATAATCAAAAACCAAACGTCAAAATATTAAAAAATAAAAAAATTCACAACCTAAAGCATAAAATTAAAACTGTATACGAATTGAAATTAAAATTGTTTAAAAGTACAAAATTTAAATTCGTCGTTCGTATAAAAGAAATCTAAAAACATATTTATTTATTTTTTTTCTAAGTTTTCATTTTATTTCCATTTCGTATACAGTAATAATTTTTAAATTTAAATAAAATTTTTATTTATAATTTTTTAAAATCCAATATTAAATTTTTGTTAAAAAAAAAAAAAACACATAAAAAAAGCTGTTAATATGCCAAAAATTTATGTTTTTCAAAAAAAAAAAAAATCGGCCAAATGATATTCTAAATGAGAAAAAAAATAACAAATTAATTAACGGTTGGTTTTGTAAAAACAAAAAGTAACGAAAAATTTTTTTTTACAGATTTATCAGTATTTGTTTGCAGAAATGAAACTTTTAACAATATTTGAAACAAATTTTTTTGTTTATCAAAGACAATCACCATAAATCAACGATAATATTTATTTTATTTCTCAGTTTTTAATTTTAGCAAAGATTCAAACTACATAAAAACTTTAAATCTTCGTTAAGTTTCAAAATTTAACGGTTTAAAAATATTGTCACAAGTTTAATTTTTGCAATTAACTGAAAAATCAAAAAAAAAAAATAATCAAAAATAAAAAAACAAAAATTATTAAAATGACTGGATGTGGTTAAAAAAGGCTGAATTAAATTATTGATGAAAAACAAAGCACAAATCGACACCGCCCAAACACACCTCCTATACTTCTACCATAATTATTAGAATTCAGCCCATGTGAATGTGGCTTTCCGCTAACACCTGAATCCAGTAGATCCTCAAGAAAACTTAGTGCATGTGTGCCAATATCATTGTGATGAAATAATGAAGTAAAACCTCCGCCTCCAATACCACCATGTCCACCACCTAATAATCCGCCATGTCCTCCTCCAAATGGATGTTTTTTCTTCTTTTTATGACCAATTTTATGTCCATTAAGAAGATGTCCGCCTAAATGACCACCATGTCCACCATGACCACCATGACCGACATGACCACCTAAATGTTGATGTGGTTTTTGTGTTTCTAATAAAACGATAGCTGGCTGTAAATGACTAACTTGACCTTTTTTTTTGGATTCTCCAACTTGATTTTTATCAATTTGTTTTTGATTACCATTTTTAGTTTTTAAGGAATCATTTGTATTATTTACAACATTTTCATCTTCTTCATCTTCATCATTTTCATCATCATCATCATCGTCATCATCATCATCATAAAAATCTACTGATTGACGACCCATAACACTGTAATTAAAAGTAAATTTTAAAATGGATATTTTTTTTAAAATTATATGGTTTCAAAAATGGCTGTATTTAACATTTTTAAATCTATTTGTAAAGTAAAGACTTGATCTTCATATCAGATTTGAATTTGAATTAAATCAGATTAAATAAGATAAGATCAGTTTAACACATTATGTTTGTTTTTTTTTTTTTTGTAACATATACTCACACATCAGCAGTATGTTCAACAAAATTTTGTATAAAATTTGTTCCTATTTCGATTTTCTTTAACATAGTTGATGGTTTCTCTTTGACAGCTGTAGAACTGAATCCTCTTTGTTGTAATGTTGTATTTAATTCACGATCAGCTTCAACTGCAAAAAAAAAAGAGTTTTTCATAAAAAAAGAAATTGCATTTTTTAAGAAAAAACAGGAATTTAAAAGAATGCAATATAATTTCAATTTTAATTATTTAATATATAAAACCATCTTTATGTTTAAGTAATTTAAAATTAAAAATTTAATTGAGAAAGGAACGAATTAAATATTACGTTTATACTTAAATATTATACACTATTATATAAAAACAATCTGTCAATATTACCTTTAAAAAGACATTTAAATAGAAAAATAGAGTTTATTATATTTGAAAAATTAATAAAAATAATAACTAATGCGAAAATAATAATAAATCAGTTATTGGCAGCGACAAAAACGATTTTTAGATTCGAGTTTCAATTACATTTACGATCGTAAGATACTAAAATCTGTTACGTTAACAGAAACTCGGTAAATATAAATGATATCTGTTAAAAATCGAACATTGGTTCTATTAACTATAATTTTGATATATCAACTGATTTTATAGTTCTCTAAATATATTCGTACATATAGTAAGACGGTTTTCATGATCCTAATAGTAAGACGATTTTTCTAACCTTTAATATTTTTTTGACCTATTATAACGATAGACTGGATAGACTAAATGGAAACTAAAATAGGTAATTTAATGTATATTATAAAGAATTCGAAAGTGGTGTTCAGATATTTTTCTGTAATGTTTTACATCAAAAATGCGTTCAACTGATGAAACTGAATTGAATATTAATTGGGTTGAAAAGACGCAATCGAATAGATATCAAATAAAAATAAAATTCACAAATCTGAATGAGCGATTACTGCATGTCTTACCGCGTAGTGCTACTTTCGATAAACGAAAATCGCATTCGGAAATTTGACTCTTTGAAAATGTATAATCGCAGGATTGGCAATACAAAATTAAAATTTTGATACTGGTGCGTAACTGTGTAAGCACTATACATTATCGAAATTTTAATTTCGCATTCGACACTCTCCAATTTTCGATTTTTAAAGTATCAATTTTTCCAATGCGACTTTCGCTTAACGAAAGTAGCAGTACGCGGTAAGGGCATGGTTAAAACAACTATATAGAAAGAAGGAGCTATAGAAACTGGTTCGGTTTGGTCAACTTATTTTTGTTTGGCAGAATTAATTGTCAAATTGCTTTAACTGAAAAACGGTTACAAGAACTACAAAAAGAAGTGCAAAATGATTTGGTTTGCAGAAATAATTTTGTGATTGTCACAAACTAAAACTATTATTTATGTGAACGCAAGTAAATAGAAACTATAAAGTATTTTTTCTTAATAAATATTATATTACTAAAAATATCACTTTTGGCACCCCAGTTGGTCTAAACACATTTCTCAAAAAAACATTAAAAACATTTGGCATAAACCCAGCTGTCGTAAAAAAAAGACTTTTAGTATAAAGTCAGTTAGCATAAAAATACATTTAGCAAAATTCCATTTATACTAATTAGACCCTTCACATAAAATTTAGTTGGCAAATGGGACATTTGGTATAAATTTTTTCTAGATGACATTTTTTATTGCTGGTTACGTAATAAGGTTTGTAGTGTTGGTCATGACGATGATGAACGTCAACCGTGGTGGCGTTAAGCTGAAGTTTAAAATTATTTCGCCTATTTTTAATATGAAAATGTCACCAAAATTTTTGATTACAAAATCCGCGACTTCCCTTTTTGCAGAATATTTTTATAAATACATATGTAATATGTATATATATTTTATATGTGCCAAATTCTGATTAGGAAAGATTTTAAATTTGAAATCAAAATCAGATTTATACGCTTTCTCCAGAATATTTATATATATTTATGCATATATGCGAGATTCGGAATTAGAGTTGGTCAGAAAATCAGTGTTTCAATAATTGGTTTAGCAGAAAATTTTTTCTAAAATCTTTTCTTTTATGAGCCCATTTCAAAGCAATTAAAATATTCAAATTGTAAAAACATTTATGGAAAAGATAAAATTGGGAGGAGTTTTATAGTTGATTTCAAAATCAGGGTTTCAATAATTGGTTTAGTGAGAGTTTTAGGGGCGGCAATCCCCACTTTTTTAATTGCATTGTTGTTGAAATATGATTGTACAATTTAACCAACCTTACTACGTAAACAACAACAAAAATATCATATACAAAAATTTATGTCAGCATTTGCCAACTAGATTTTATGCGAACTGTTTTTATGCTAAAAGTCTTTTTATGCGCCAAATATCTTTTTCAGAGATGGGTTAGGCCAACTGTAGACCTAGACTGTAGACAACTGTAGACATAGACTCCACTAACAGAATATTACATTTTAAATTATGACACTATTTTAAGGATTATAGAAAAAATTTCCAATACATATTTAAAAATTGAACTAATTAATTAATTTCTCTTTTATTCCTATACATACATTTTGATCATTATTTAAAAGTAAATAAAATTCATATTGATGTAAATTATTAAGCTATATTTTAATACATGTTATTATAAATTTCATCCGGAATGTACAAAATCCTGAAAAAAATCCTATTTTCTAACAAAAAAAAAAAAAAATTTGGTGACATTTTGAAAAATTAAGATTTTAAAAATTGACATTTACAGATTTTTAAAAAAAAAACAATAAAAAAACTAGTATTCGTAGCTCTCTCAAATTCTCAGTTAACATATCAATTAAAAATATTTAAAAATTAATAATAAATAACAATTAATATTTAATTTCTAAAATAATTTTAATTAATTTATATCAATATTTAATTATTTTATTAATTTATTTTGTTTATTGCAATTATTATCAATTTTAAAAATTCAATTAATTTTACTTCAATTTAAAAATTCAATTAAAAAAATCTTGTTTTCACCTTTTTATTTTTATATATGTCAAAAATAAAAGGTGATGACAACATTTTCAACTTTATATATTATCATTTGACAGCAAGAACAAAATAATTTTAAACACTTTCCATCAATCACCATAATATATTAATTATTATGAATTTATTCAATTTTCTTTGGAAAAAAAAAAAAAAAACAAAAAATTTTCCAGACACTGAAAATAAAAAAAGAAATTAACCTAATAAAGAAAAGTGTCTATACAAAGTACCAGACAAAACAAAATATACTATCTATAGTATGTAATAAAAAATATCTACGCATAATATTTAACTATGTAATTATGGTATGCCGTAAAATGTTGTAAAAATAATTAAAATTTTTTAATCAGGTAAGTATAAAATTATATGAAAAAAAAAAAAAAATGAATCGATATTATAAATACTATAAAACAATATATGCACGTATATATGCACGTATATATATCGATTCGATTTTATTTAATATATTGTTATATCGCAACAAAATAAGATTTTTATAGAAAATATTCCATATTACAAAATTGTGCTTCTTTTCTTTTGAAATTTAATATGGAAAAAAAAAAAAATATCTTGAAAATATTTAAACAATTACTTTAATTAGTATTTAATAGTAAGGTAGTATCTATGTATATACATTGATAAGTAAAAAATGTAATCAAAGGATTCAATAAAAAAAAAAAAAAAACCAGAAGAAGATAGAAAATAACAATAAATAATAAGTTAAATTTTCACCATTCATTCAATTGGAAAATTCAACTATTCGTATATACAATACCTGTATAACATGATTTTATCCGCCAACATCTAACAAGAATATAATATGTACATATTTTCTAAATAAACAAAAATGATAGTAGATTTCTTATAACTTATTATATTTATTATATTATAATCAATTTATTTCAAATATGGTTGGAAGCTACATTTTATTATTACTCCAAACAGGTGTAGATAAATGTTTTTTTGTTTTTTTTTTTTACAATAATGTTATATTGTAACAAAAATAATTTTTTTTTAAAAGTGAAACTTAAATTAAACATTTCAGGTAGATATAATTAAAGGTGTAAAATAACAAAAAATAACAAAAAATAAAAACAAAATTAAAATTCTGTCATGTTATTCGAATCATGTATATAAGTTGCCTGTAGACATAAGATAGACACAATGTCTGGGATTTATTTTGTAGACAGTTTACAATATATATTATAATATATTTATTATATTAATTAAAAATGTTTAATTAATATATTTTAATTTAATATCAAAGCAGAAATATATGATCTAAATAAAATAATTAAAAGGTTATTACTGGTAATTTTTTTTTTTTTAAATATTTAGAATAATTAATGGAGACTTGATGGTCTATAGCGGGTAAGAGAGTATAAAATACGCTGTAAACAACGATGGAGTATGGGTTCGAATATCCCACATATGTCGTAAGAGTTACGACATTTACAGCCACGCCTGAACAGGAAAGGCTGTGTAACAAAAAAAAAAAGAAATTAATGTACATATATACTAAATTACAACCATGCTGCAGCAAACCAATGTTTTGAAGAAATTGTATCATCTTCCATATTATTTTGATGGAAGACGATACAATTTGATACAATTTGTAAGATAGAACTTTAAATTATTCTTCGCTTTCTATAGGCCATTTTTATAAATTAAAAAAAATAAACAAAATATCATCTAATTCAAAGATTTTTTAAAGGCGCATATTTTCATAGGTGGTGGCGCATATTTGTAGGTAATATAACTCATAGGTGGTTTGGAGTTTCTGAAAATTAGTTGAAGATAATAATTTAATAGTGATTGTTTCTTTAATTTTAGATAATTCTTTAATTTTGATAAAAAAAATTAATTAATTTGGTTAAAAAAAATTTATTTAAAAAATAAAAACAGTCTTTTTAAAGATTAAACATTAAATTTTTGTACATTTTGTGATCTTAATAATTAAATAGAGGCGATTATTTATGTAAACGTGTGTACGTGTGTCTAGATATATTAAATAATTATAAAAAAAAAAAAAAATAATAATAATAATCTAAAGTTTTACATGGATCAAATAAAGGTGATACAGTTTTGATCTAAACAATCTCATTGATATTGTCAGATCGATTATCATTTGAACTGAAAAGAAGACCCAAGTTCCCAATAAGAGCATGTTTTGCTATAACAATCAACAAGAGTCAAGGACAAACACTTAACAAAGTTGGCCATTTATTACGACAAACCAGTGTTTTCTCATGAATAACTTTATGTCGCTATGTTACGGATCACAAAAAAGTTTCCTTGAATATATGGTATAACTAAAAACATTATTTATTTATAAACAGGCAATTCGATCATAAGTTTGGATTTGATTCGGACTCAAAAATTATAGATGAAACTAACTCTATAAGTATATAATTTGTTTTTGTTTTTTTCATGTTATTGTTAACAACCTACTTTTTTAGTAATCTTTACTATTTTTATATTACATTAATAATTGAATTGTTTTGTCTTAAGAGTTAAGAGTTGTTAATTGTTTGTATGAAATAAAAATAATGAAATAAAAAAAAAAAAAAAAAAATCCTGCTTAAAAATTTTTGTATTATATAAATGCTATTGCAATTGCAATATGGACAAGACAAGAATAGGTACTTTATTTAACAAACTGTAGATTGTTATTACTATTAAACATTCACGTCTGAAGTAGGGTTGAAACTTTTTTTGCTTAGTACATAATAACCTCTACAATACAGTTGTGTATACTTTTTTAAATTGCACTGCCAAACTGCACTTTACTACAGCTGGTTAGCAGTGGCATTATACTACGTTGATTCTAAAATTGTACTATCTTTTTTCATTTTAACTTCACAGACATAAACTATACATGCATTTTCAGAATGTAATCTAAGTTTATTTTTTGAAAACATGATGTCTTTGTTTATTTTTTCATAAAATATTTTAAATTTAGATTAAAAATATAAAGAAAGTACCACAGTCCGATATGCCCCCTTCGGCATATTTCCAATATTTCAGTACATAGCACTCTTTTGCCATATTTTTTAGTTTTGGGTAATTTCATTTTGAAAAATTAATTTTAAAATAAGAATATACTTGATCATCTTCATAACGAGAAGCTCCAAGGTAAAGGATAGAAAATAAATATTAGAGTTCATAACTTTATAAATAGTAAAATGAAATGAAATAAAATAAAGCAAAATGTCTAAATAAAATTTCAAAAAAATAAATTGTAAATATCTATACCTGTTTCTATATTAGAATTCAAATTAATAAATTTATTATATTTCCGTTTTAAAATCAATTAAATCTAAAAACTATAATAGTTTTAAGTAGAAAATAAATGAATTTTATATTTAAAAGATCTTTCGGGAGGTTTGCTATTTATAAAAATGGAGTCGTATACATTACAAAAACGTTTTGAAATGATTGAATTATTTTATGAAAATGGTCGTTCTATAAGAAATGTTTTTCGCAAATTACGCGATGTTTATGATCGACATAATCGTCCAACTGAGCATCAAATTGGTAATATTGTGCGGAAATTTCAAGAAACTGGTACAGTACAAAATCGAGAAAGCCATCAATATGATCGTGCCGGTCTTTCACAAGAAAATATTGGTCCTGTGAGTGATAGTGTTACAGCTGACCCCACCATGTCAATTTCCCAACGATCACAACAATTGGGACTTTCTGAGTCAACTGTATGGCGTATTATGCACAAAGATTTAGCGTTGAAGGCCTACAAAGTTCAATTGACACAAGAATTGCTGCCACAAGATTATTCCATGCGTCGGGACTTTGCCAATTGGATACTGGAACAAAACGACGATTTTAAAAAAAAATCTTTTCGGACGAAGCACATTTCGAGATCGGTGGCTACATTAATAAACAAAACTGCCGTATTTAGGGAGAGGAAAACCCTCGCGTCATCCAAGAGAAACCAACGCATCCACAAAGAGTCACTGTTTGGTGTGCATTGTGGTCTGGTGGTGTGATTGGTCCGTACTTTTTCGAAAATGATCCTGGAAGAGCCATAACCGTTAACGGTACCAGATATCGCGATATGATCACAATTTTTTTATGGCCAAAACTGGAAAATTTTGATACTGAGGACATGTGGTTTCAACAAGATGGGGCTACGTGTCATACAGCCAGAAAAACACTGCAATTACTGTATACAAAGTTTCCAGACCGACTTCGCGATCTGACACCGTTAGACTTCTTTCTCTGGGGCTATGTGAAAGAATAGGTCTACAAAGATAATCCTCGAAACGTTGAAGCATTGAAAGCAGAAATTATTCGAGTTATTGGTGAGATAGAACCGCAACTATGCCAGAATGTAACCGAAAATTTTGAAAAAAGAATCAAGTACTGTAGAGACAAGAGGTGGTCACATGGGAGATATCATTTTCAGAGTATAAATGGCAAACATTGTACTTCAAAAATAAATAAAAACTTTTCAATTTCAACTTTTCCAGTTTCAATTCAAATTATATGTCTTTTAATTATTTACTTTTGAAAACTGAATTTTGAAACACCCTTTACAACTTCTCTTAAAAAATACAAAAAAAAAATTATATTCACATGAAATTTCAACATTTATTATTAATTTGGCGCGAAATTTAAAAAAAATATAAGTGAAGAAAAAAAAACGAGAACAGTAGTATTTTTATTTTGTAATTCTTTAATAAATTAATTTGGAAGAGTGCTGCGCTACGTATAGGATGGTTTATAGTCACTGTAAAAACATTAAGAAAACGCTTGCTTCTATTTTAAGGAAATTTTATACATATAGTTAAGAAAAAGCTGCTAAGGTAATATTGAAGGAGTTTTAACTTCTTAAGGAGTATTTTTATTTGTGTAAATTTCCCTATTTTACAATTAGTGTAGATTCCCATTGGGTTTGAGGTAACATAAAAAAGTTGTTCCACAAAATTAACATTTTTATAAGACTTGTCAATGGTTGAAAGACCTACTATAACTCTATGCTAAACGATGTATAAGTTTTGTTATCAGGCGGCAAAATGAAACCATTAAGCAAATTTTTGAATTTTTTTTTGAAAAATGTACTTAGAAACATACTTTGCTTTGTACTTCTTTACCACTTTTAAATAATATTTTATTGTTATAACAGTAACATTATAAAGTTTAGTTTGTTAAAAAACTATATTATAAGTATTAAACAGGATTGTTGCATGTACATATATATGTATGCATATGGGTTGATGATATATTAACTGTAGTGATGTATAGTAAGGTTTTAAATGGTTAACTCTTTAAAACTTTTAACTTTTATTACAAAATCTACTGAAAAAATGATCAAGTAACAACCCCTTTTAACTACCTGTTATACCATGCTAATTATATAGCATAAAAAATATGTTAATTTTAATTAATTGAATTAAGTAATTACTTTTGAACATTTTCCTACAATATATAAAAGACAATTACATTTAATTTCTCTTAGAGACTAATAAAAAGTTTTCCATTCACATTTTTAAAGTGACTAAAAAAAATTTCTTTTGAATAAAATATCAAACTGGATAAAAAATTAATTCTTTTTTTTCTCGTCACTTTCTTTAATTCAAATAATTACTTTACACCAAATTCATGTAATATTAACTTAATCCGTTTTTAATAAGTGATGTTTATGTTTTTTATGTTTTTAAAGTCAATTAATTTTCTAAATATTGCACTTGATACGAGTTACTTACTTCATAGAATATAATATTTGCATGAAAAATCTCCGCCAGCTAAAATCAAATAATTCCATACAGATTATCGAGATTTCATGATGGAAAATATTCTACAAATTAAAGTGAAATAACTCCACATACAATAAAAAAAATTAGTTCGTAAGAAAAAAATTGCAATTTTTGTAATTTTCCGAAGTTATTTCATATAATGAAATATGCTCGATATTTTAAAAACGAAATAAGTTCACAAATTTCAAATTTATAAAAAAAAATCGATTATCGATATCGATTTAATAATAGAAAAATATTTTAAATATTTAGCATACTGCTGCTTTGCACCAACATTTTTAAATTTTATTAGAATTTTATAGGCCGGAAAAAAAATGTGATTTATTACACTTTGACACTTTGACACATAAAATGAAAGACACTTTGTAAAAATAAAATGCTAAAACTTTAATTTTTGCTTTTCACTTTAAAAAAAAAATTCGAATAGGTGCAATAACAAGTCGAACAACAACGTAACAGGTCAAAAAATATCAAAATTTCAATTGACCTTATAAACAGAAGAAGGTACAAAAAAAAAACTTTTCTGAGGAATCTTATGCTAATTATGAAACTATCTTATGAAAGATCTGCTTCTCTCAAAATTTGAAGGTTCTATCTAAAAGTCTTACGGAGATAAGAAGAAAGCAAAATTTTCTTTTCACATGACGGTAAATTTAAATAACAGATTTCAAAAATTTGAGATATATCTAAACATTTCAAAAAAGGGCGTTTTCAAGCTTTTTTAAGCGTTCAAGAGTTTCAGACGTTTTCAAGTTTTGAGAGGCTGTAGGTCCGTAATGGGTGGTAAAACATAAAAAAGTTGTTGTACAACATTAATTTTTCCATGGTTAAAATTTCTGTGTAGAAAAATAAACGGTGTAGAAATTTTGTAGACAGAGTGAAGCTAGTAAGCAAATTTTTAAAATTATTTTTGAATAAAGGTTTAAGCGGACGGCACACGAATGAAATAAGTTCGTAAAAATAAAATATTAATTTTAAATTATGTGGAAACTTCAATTATGTGGAGAGTTATTTATTTTTTTTTAATCTGGCGATATTTCATGGAACCTAATAATATTTATGTTATTTAATAAATACAATTAGCTTTCTATCTCTACATAATATCTTAAATAAGTATTTTATTTTTTTGTAATTGAAGCAGACATTTTTTTTGTTATCTACAGGAAGTAATGTTTTTTTTTTTAATATTTATCTTCAATAATTAGGGATTTGTATTTGAATAATGACATGAGAATATTGCAAAAGTATTACAATCGGTAATAATAATTATTATTAAGTTGCGACATTGAAACCAATAATGACGCAAACAAATCAAAGCATGAGAATCTTTGCGAAGGAAAAACAATTAAGAAAATTTCTTAATAGTTGAAACGACTGGAAAAAATACTGTTTGAAGAAGTTTAAGTTATTTTGTTCGGACTATGAACTGAAATCAAAATATCTTCTAAAATTTTTATTAAATTGAACTCAAATTTAATTTGTAAATTCTTTATTATTTTTTCAACAATTCAAAAAAAGTTTAAAAACAAAAAAATTACAAACAAAACAAAAATTTGAAAATTATTTGCACACGTATTAAGTGTTTCAATATTATTTATCACATCGTAATAAAAAAAAAAAAAATAATGTAATTCTGGAAACTAAGGAGGCATTTCTGATGTAAGTGAAATTATTTAATATTTTGTATTTCCACCATTTGCAGCTATTACCTATTGAAGACGTTTCGGTATGGAGTCTATACTAAATATCTTAACATTTGGGGGTCTATTTCATTCCAAACCTTAAAAGCGTCAGCATATGCCACATCTTTTAATTTTTAAATTTTTTGAGGAATTGTAGACTTCATCTTATGCCAAACATTTTCGATTATGTTAGGATGTTAAGATCAGGGCTCTGTGGAGGCTATTTTAACACATTTTCTTCAACACCCGATGTTATGATGTTGCAAAATAAAATTCTGGTCAATCAATTCGGTATCTGTAACAAGTGCAACATCATTCAGAATATGCAAATATTCGGTTGCGTTCATTTTTTCTGCGTATGCGACAAGTGGACCAAAACCATTATAAGAAACACACTCCCACAAAATGATTTTTCCTCCATTTGAATGACGTGTTGGAATATTTACAGGTCGTTTTTGCTTTTCACTTGGGTGGGAATTATAGAAGCACTTACCATAGGTCCCGTCTAATGAAACAGCTATTTCGTTTGTCCACAATTATACGCCTCCAAAATTCTTTAGGTTTATTTTTATACTCCAAAGCAAATTCTAGCCAAAGTGTTTGGTTTTTAGGAGAAATGAAAAGGTTGTTTTCGAGACACATTGGTACGCTTTAATTTTCTTTTCTTTGAGTCCTCTCCAAATTTCTGTTTTGCTTATTTCTTTCTTTTTGTTACGGTTAACATTTTTTTGAATGTTTCTCAAACTTTCGGTGGGATTTCTCTTTACATATCCAAAAATATAATTATCTTCTTTCTCATTTGCCACCCTTTTCCTGCCTCTTCCCGGTACATTTAGAAGGCGTTTTTTATTAGTTTTTTTGGAAAGTTGATAATAAACCGTACGCTTGTGACGTTTGTATTTTTTTGAAAACTCAGAAGCCGAAATTCCACTTTTATAATCAGCAAAGATCGCTAAACGTTTTTCTAAAGTTAACTCTTTACTTCGTGACATTTTTATTCTTTTTAATTACCTTATTATGATAAAAAATAAAACTCGAATGGCTATAAAATCTCTATTTCAATAAATAAGTTAGCTGATGTAATCGCACATGCCTCCTTAGTTTTCAGAATTACATTTTTTTTATTACGATGTGTAAATAATATTGAAACACTTAACAAATGTGCAAATAATTGCACAACATAATTTGGTGGTGTCTAAATATTATTGAAACTGACTGTATAAGAAAATTACACACTTCTTTTTTATTCAGTTTGTTTTCTTACCAGAATGCACAAATTTATAATGACCTAATTTAGAACCACGCCTTTGCAAAATCTTCATTCAAATTTTGAGGATGAAAGTAAAAATTTCGAACATTAATTTTTTTTTTTAATTATTTTTAAGTTTCTGCGATCAGTAAATTTTTTCTTGATTCACTTTCAATTGTTGTTGAAGTAATGACTACACAAATTAAACGAATTTATTAGTCACTTTATTGATGTTAATATTTAATAAAAAATCAATCTTCACCTATACAGAGAGAAGTTCTTTTAAAACAAAATAAAATTTCAAAAAGTGACAACCCTAGGATACCACCACGACTACATAAAATTTAATAATGTTTTAAAAAATTCATATACTCTGCGATATACTTATTTATGTAAATTTTAGATTGTATGACAACTTATCGAACCTGTTACGCTAAAATAAACCAATTTAATAGAAATTATTGTCAAAAAATTTGATTATCTTTTACCACATTTGAGAGGTCTCAATTTAGTAACTAACAAGATATGAAAATATCTTGTTTTGACAAAATCATTTCAAATATCTAACTTAATTAAATACTGAGTTATGCTCATATAAAAAAGAAGTTATATAGCATAGCTACTCGAACTTGTCGAACGGAACAAATTGTTAATTTCAATATTTAAATTGACATTTGCACAAAAATGAAATTTCAGAATATTTGCTCCATTATTTTTTTTGGTATCACGCGAACTCAGCTCCTTTAAGGTATCACAAAAGATATGGCAAATATATTATATCCTTCTTCATACGAGTAGGTACATAATATAAATGGTATTATTTAAAAAGAAAATATTTTCACATGTTTTACAGAACTTTTAAATTACCAAAATCCATTAAATGGCAAATATTGATATTTTTAGTAGTATACTTTTAGTATTTAGTGAATAGTGCGGTGCGGTATAATATAAAGAATAACAGGTACCAAATAGGTACCTATACAAAAAATTAAAATGATATATTTTTACTAAATAAAGCAGTTTAATGTTGTATTAAAAAAACCAATTTATTTTTTTTCCCCCGATTTACCTATTATTTTTTGGAGAGTTCTTTACTAAGTTTTATAATATTTTCGTTAATGTTGGAAAATATTTGAAATAAATCTTTTAAACAGTTTTTTGTAGGTACAAAATTTAAATTGTTATTTCCATACAATCATCTAATAGTTATTTCCTTAAAATTAAAAGAAATGTTTTTCACAATTTTCTTTACAGAAAATCTCATAAACAAATACTGACATCATACTTACATTACTACCTTAAAAAAACTTATTTAAAACTGAAACAAATTATGGTATTTGACTACCTATAGCATATTTTGTTAATGAATTAAAAATATTTAAGAATGATTATTAATTAAAATTAAATTCCGTTATAAATAAAACTGTTATTATTTCTTTACATAACAAATTTAACAGTTCTTTTGTTTATTTTTAATTATTTTGCATAACCAAAAAAAAATAAAAAAATGATACGTCATTTTTTTTTTCGATTCACACTTCGTTAAAATAATATCGTTAATATATTTTTATACAGTTACCATTGTTTGTTTTTATTTATTTTTTTTTTTTTTTTACTTAATGATAAGACTAAAATAATACCTATTCTTTTTTTCCACAATGCATGAAAAATAAAAATTTTTAATTAAATTAAAACATTAATTTTTTTTTTACAAATTGCTTAATCATTATCAATAAAATCAATGACAGGTCAATTACAAAAAATTGTAGCAATCGATTTTCTTTTTAATTTTTACTACCATACTATGAAAATAAAAATGATTTTTATTTTTTTTTTTTCTTGTGTATTGTTTTTAAAGAAAGAAAGAAAGAGATAGAAAATTAAGAATACACTAATTTTATGTTACTCTATGCTGTCTATATAATTTTTATTTTTCCATTTGTTTATAATTATATTTTCTAATGACCCACCTTAATTATTGTGTTCTATTAAATTTGGAATTTTCAACAGAGTTCTTTTAAAAGTTAAAATTATAATATTATTCTTTATACGATTTTTAATTTTGTCTTCAAATATACATACATACATATGTATCTGAACAGCAACAACAAAAACTTAACTGTTATTTTTTTTTTGTTTTACTTTAATTTGCATATAAAAAAAAAAAAACTTGAACTACCAGTCATAATTTTAGTGACCATTACATTATATGTATGTAACTTAAATATTATTTAATTTACGGTGTCATAACTTTGAATGATAAATGAAGCATTTAATTGTAGACAATTTAAAATATGATTTGTTTTCCTTGTTTTTTTTTTTTTTTTGTTCTTTGTGGTAAAAAATAAATAATATAAAATTATTAAAGAGGAAAAAAAAAATGTTTTATTATAATAATGAATAAATAAAAGAATAAATTTAAAAAATGAAGAAGAGTGAATAAAACGATGACAGAACGGAACTGATTCTATATCATAATTGCATCACTCTATATACTATGAAATAATAAACATCTGGTAAAAATTAATGAATCGCTTGGTAAAATTTTCTAAGTAATACCAAACCGAAATAATTAAATTTATAAGATTGGTTTGTTAAATTTATTTTTACCTAGTTACCTAGATACAAATATTAAATAATTTAATACAATTCATTTATTACTAGTGTACAAACATATACTTCATGTACTATTATAGTATACTATCATCTTATAAGTTTTGATGACAGCTGTTTAAAGTAAATTATAAATTTTCATTGTAATAGTTCAACTTGTGTTCAAATTAATGGTTCCTTATCCGTTCAATTCTAATCTAATTCTGATATCTACAAAGATTCTACAATTAGATCTAAAATTTTTCAGCGGGCGACCATTGCTCCTTTTGAAGATAGCGATATAAAACAAAATTGTTTTCGTTAAGTTTAATTTAGCCTATATTCCAAATTGGGTTACCTATTTGGGTTTACAATTTTATTTTCTCCAGTTATAAATAACAGGAGAAAATTTTAAGACCTGTTCCAGAAAACTGTACTCATAATATCATCATTAATTTTACTTAGTCGTATATTATTTATTTGGTTATAACCTGACCGGGATATTAATCTAAAATCTTTTGGCGAGCGATTTAAGGATTGCTTAATTATATATAGATTAAATTCATTATATATGACATTAAATCAGCAGAGTTAATTTGTAAATATTTATTAACGTTGAATATTTACGAATGACATTTCCATTCCTACTTAAAATTTTAAGAAAATGCTTTGTAACTTATTGGTGTCCGGTAGATTTGAAACCTGTATATTAGTATCGGTAGTATTTCAAGAAATTTACTTAGTCCAATTTATCACCACTAAACTCATAATATTTCTTCTTCTAGGTATTATAGCTGATACACTTTTCTAATAACGAAAGTTTTTTTTTTCTAGATTCATCAGTAATATATTATTATATTGGGATTAAACAAGTTAAAAATGTTTGTAATTAGAGTTATAAACATTTATTCTACATTCAAAAAAAAACCTACAATCAATAAATTCAAATATACATACAAATAAGTTTAACCGACTTTCACTGGAATCATACTATAGTTAGTATAAAACCGCTTCTCAAAAACAAAAAATTTGGCGCAAAACATTTTCACATAATATCACTTTTCGCCATAATATACCAAAAACTATTTGGCAAAATTCTCTTTATACTAATGTGTCATTACGCAATAAAAAACTTTTGGCATAACATTTAATCAAAAATATAATATCATTTCTAATAGCATTTCTTTAGAAATTTCTGGTTTCATAGTTATATAATAAAAATAGGGTTTGATATAGAATCTAAAATTGTTTAGGTTCTAAATAGTTCCTAATATTTGAAATGCTTTTTTTTGTTAAAATATGTATGTAAAAATGAGGTTATAATATGGGTATGGGATTTTATAGTTGCTTATTAGTTGCTCAAGATTTTAATTCTTTATCATCAACATTGCAAATACTATACCAACATCACTAAATAATTAACAATATCAACATCTTTTTCAAAAAAATTTATGTCAAATCTCCCATTTTACTTAGATGAATTGTCAAAAGAATTTAATTTTATAAATTTTAAATTTTAAGCTAAAATTATTTTGTTTTTACCTATCTTTATACCAAATATTTTTAAGAGAAATAGATTTATACTAATTGCTAAAGAAACCTTTAAGTGGTTCTCAGGTAAAGTATAACCAACGAAATGGTTGGTAAAGTTTAAATAAGTTTTACTGTATAACAGATGGCTTAATGTCAAATGTCATTTAGAGAAATAATTTTATACTAAAATTCATAGACTTCTTTAAATGATTCTCATTTCAGTTAAAATACCACCAACGAAGTGGTTTGTATAGTAATATTATAAAAAACCATAAAATTAATTATTTTTTTGTTTTTTTTTTAATGCATTTCTCTGCCACATAAATGTGGACAGGAAATTACACAGCCTTTCCTGTTCAGGCGTGGATGTACATATCGTAAGGGGGAGTAACTCTTACGATGTGTGTGTGGTATACGAACATTAATTATTATTTATTTCATATCACAAATTTCAACAAAAACAACTTAATTATTATTAAAACTTAATTAAACTTAAGATAAATTTAGTTATTTTGTATAGTTATTTATTGATTATTTTTTATATTTTTGGATTCTTCTATTTAATAATTGTATAAGCAATAAAATAATATATCAAAACTAAATATTAGCAAAATAATTTAATTTAATAATATTGTATAATTATATTTTTAGTACCATATTATCAGATTATATATTGATGTCAATAAAAGTAAGTTTCAATTCAATATTTTTCAAGAAATATTTAATAAATAGTTATTTTCAAAGTGAAGATTACAAGTTGTATATTTTTGTAACATTAACACAAAATATAAAATATATTTACTTGCAAAATAATATTAATAAAACAAGAAATCAAAACTAGGAAAAAAAAAAACAAACCTATTGAATTTTTAATTGAAAAAAAAAAAAAAGAAAAGTGAAATGAAAACTTTGGTTTTATTCCCATATAATTAACAAATTTAATTAAATTGTTACGATAACTAACCAATTTATTTTCTAAAGTTATAATTTACTTGTTTAATAACCATTTACAAATAAAACTATAATTATTATTAATTGTATTGAATTAACATGGAATGAAACATTTAATACAATATACAACTATACAAATATGTATCAATATAATTTTAACAAGTAGTTTTTAACTACTTTTACCTAGCAAAAAAAATTCATTTATTTTAATTTAATATTGAAAATTTAATGTAATGTAAATATTAAAACATCTGTCAATATGATTGTATGTATGTATTCTCTTTTTCTGCATAATTTTGAAATTAAATTTGAAAATGGTTTGCCGGAAAAAAAATAACAGGTTTTTAAATAATATTTAAAAAGGCCTCGGTAACCTAGTGGGTGAGAGCGTATGAAATACGCTGTAAACAACGAGGGACTGTGCCACGCCTGAACAGGAAAAACTGTATAATTTCCTGTCCACATTTAGGTGGCAGAGAAATGCATTAAAAAAAATATATAATAATTTTTAAATCATAAATTTTGAATCTCCCACACATAATAATAAATAATACTTTTAATTTGTTTTACGATCTTCCGAATAATTATGTTAATTATTTAATGTTTAAACTTTTATAATAGTCTTTACAACTATCCTGCCTGATCTTTCTACCTGATTAAATCCTTTGCTGTCCTCTGTTATTTCATGCAAATATATACATATATATATATATATACATATATGCTCAATCATACGGCATTCTCATGCAAATTAGCATATAATACTGGTTTTAATTTGTTATGTCTTCAGCGATTTTAAAAAATCTAACTAGAGACCCCATTATCTTAAATGAGTTAAACCTTCATGATTTTCACTCTTAATTCTGAGTAATTTTAATCCATTAATTCAGACAACCTTGGTTGTGGTCTAATATTTCTATTTTCTTCTTACTCTTTTAAAATTTACCACCTTTAATTGAGAATCAAATTTAAAAAATTCAACTTTCTTTTTGTGGAGATTTAAAAATCAAATTTAAATATACGGTCCAAACTCAAGAAGCTTTACATTAAAATCAAAAACGGAATTTACACAGCAAACGTCAAAAATAAACTTAAACAAAACAATATGTAAAACTAAAGGTTTATGAATGTGCAAATTTTTCAAAAGATAAAAAAAAAGACAGTTTATAATTTATTGAAAAAACTGGTAAAAAAAAATAGATTTTCTTTAATTCTAAGTAAATCCTATATAATTGAGAAAAGCTGTCACCCACTACATGTAAAAATAAATATGAAGTTGAACCATTAATTTTTACATATTACTTTGAAAATTTTGATCAGGTGCTGAAATTATTATAAGTGTCACAAAAAGTAAATTATTAATTTTTGACCCCAAATAAAAATTTTTTTTTGAGGTTAAAAATGTTCATTTAAAATGTCAAAATTCTATCTAAAAGTTCCGGAAATATGAAAGAAGAAAATTTCATTTCATTTTCATTTCATAAAAAAAATATGTAATTTTAATTTTGATTTATAAAGCTAAAAAGAGATCTTATCGTTTCGAGATTTTAAATTAAAGAATGTTAAGTAAAATCTGACATAGATACTTTTAAAAATAAGGTTTTTTTCCTATTTAGAGGTGTTGTAGCTCCGTAATTGTTGGGACTATATAAAAAAGTTCTCTATAAAATTAATTTTTTAATGAAACTTATTCATGATTAAAATTTCAACATTTTGTTTTGTTACCAGACAAATGAACAGACAGAATTTTATATTGGCAATTATAATTGATTAGTTTTTAGTATGTTTTTAATTATTATTTAAAAAGAATGACCGACGTTTTCGGTAGACTTATTTTGTTATATAATCTTAATTTTACTTGAGCCAGTACTTAAATGTATTGTTTTTTGATTATATACATGTATATATTATTATCTGAAACAATTTTAGTGACACAGTTCTACATGACAACATCGACACACAACACTATAGAAAATTTAAATAAATGTGCGTTAAATGGCAAATTGCAATCATTTCAAAGTGTTTAAAAACAAGAACAAAAAACTAAAGACAAAATAAAAATACTTCAAATTGAAAAGTCTTAGTTTAATTTATAAAAAAAGAAAAAAAAGAAAAAGAAAAATTAATATTTAAAAAGAGTCATGGTATTTTTAATAGTAGTACACTACTATATATGTTGTATTATACTGAAACTTGTCGAATATTGTTTATTATTGCAAAAAAAAAAAAAAAAACATTTCATACTATATTAATTATAATTATTTTATCCACCATATAGAAAAGTAAAAAAAAATAAAAATTAAAACACAAAAATGTATAAAAATGCCTCGCAATGTGCCACTTTTTAATAATTTTACATTAAATCACCGCAATGTCTCATATTGATACGTTTATACAAATACTTACACAGGTACATAATTGCCTTTTATACGCACAGTTCCGTTTAATCATATTTAAACTTCAAAATTGACTCGTATAATTTTTTTTTGCTTTTTTTAATTTAATTTGCGCTCAAAATTTCAAAATTACTGCATGAATTTAATTTAAAAATATGGTCTCACATTAATTTAATATGTGTTTAGTTCCTCTTTTACTATTTCTGCCAACAAAACACAAATAAATTGAATTAAATTTTTGACATTTTATCTATGAATAATGCGTTATGGCGTTACAAAGAAATTAAATCATTAAAAGATGTCGAAAATGAAAAGAACACAATGTTAGACATTGAAATTGAAATAAATTTAATTGCATAAAAAATAAAAATGTTCATAAATTTAATATCATATTTTATTTTAAATTTGAAAAATTAAATTGGATTAAATTAAAAACCATTTCTAAATTTATTTAGAAATTTTCTTAAAATTAATTTATTTAAAAATATTTATGTCAAATCAAAGGATTAAAATAGAAATTCGAAAAATTTAATTTATTGAGATTAAGATTAATTATAGTTTTAGACGTTAACTTGTCTTCAAATGCGGTGCAGCAAAAAAGATTGTGTTTGTTATTTATAATAAAATGCATTAATCTTATAAATTAATAAGTTCATAAATTATATAGTTGGAAGTTATTTTCTGATTCGGATTTCAATATTTAATAGAAAGTAATAAATGTAAAACATAATTAGAAAAGGCAATTGAAATTGAAACAAGACGTGACCAGCATATTGGAACAGTAAATAAATTTGTGATAGGTGTTACAAACCTGTATTTGGTTTCAGCTTCGTCTGTTTTATTCTATTTCTGCTCTTATTCCTAAATATATGCAAAATAAAATTTAGATTGTTATTTGATTGGTGGGAAATTCTTAGTTCTTAGTAAACAATTCTTTTAAAAACTCTATTTTCAAAGGTATTTGAAAATAAAACTGTAACAATATCACGTGCAGAACATTTTTTAACTTAAAAGTAACAGAATACGAAAACTTTTATTAATAAAAAAAATAATTATCCTGAATGTTCAAATTTTTTCTGATTATTTACACAGTTAACAGGAAAGTGAACTAAAACTTTAAAGTTAAAGCAATTAAAGCATTTTAATTGCAATATGTACCATTGAAATAACCTCTTGTTATCAAAGAAGAGCCTAGAATATGTTTTAAGAATGTTATAAAGTAAAAAATATAATTATCATCCTCTTATATTAGATAATTTCATATATAAGGACATAATGTTACCAGATGTACTTAATAATATAATTTTCAATTTTGATGATTTTTTTTTTTTTTCTTTTCCTCAGGACAATAACTGGATCATGATATTTTTCTTAAAAAAAAATTATCTCGAAGGAATAAAATTTTTTATTTTGGATTTAACAAACTTGAAAAAATTTCAATTACAATGTACAAGATTTATTTTTATTTTATTAGAAAACTCCCCAATCACATACATACAAGGTGATGGGTAAGTAGATTTAACCTTTCAATTCCGCGTTATGTAAAAGTTTTACAAGCTCTAAAATATATTGTCCTATTATTGCAAAATTATTTTTTGAAAAAAATGTTTTTTTAAAAATCAAATTTTAAAGAATAACAATTAATTAAAAATTGTAAATCCAGTAAAACCAGTTTCTTTTTTTTTGTGGAGTAAAATCAGACTTTTTTATTCAAGGTATTAAGTATTATACATAATTTATTTATATAGAGTAAATCATTTTTACAAATTATCTTTTTAGTCTTAAAATTTTAAAAACTGAGGAACACAATCACTGCCCACAACACAATCAATATTGTTAACAATTTAATTTTCAAACTCCAGCTTATAAACCTTATTTTTGCCTATATAATAACGAATATGAAAATAAGAGAAAAATTACCGGTTCACATGAACAAAATAGAACATGTAAGAATATGTTGTAAAAATACTTTTTTCTAAATAATATTTGGACCCCATATTTAAGTTATTTAAGTGGCCAACGGGACACTACACCCGGGCATATTCTCCTCACGTTATGTGGATCCATCTGAAGTGGACGATAATCCCTAAATTTAGTTTGACAATTATGTTGCTCTAAGCTCTAGATGTAATGTTCTTAAATTGACGGGAAATAAAGCTACAATAACTTTTGTAATTTATTAGTGTTACGACTTCCTAAAAAGAGGCAAAACATCCTAATTCGAGCATGGTATTATGATCCATCGGACACCCGTAGTGCATATACTACTTCTGATTATTTTAAGACAGTTATGATCCACCTAAAACAACTAAATAGAATAAATAAAAGAATAACTGTTCTTTCACAGACTTATTTTTAAAAATAAAAGCTTTGATGATCAGCCACTAGGGAAAATTTAATTTTTGCAATTAAAATATATTTAACAATTTGGTACATCCCACAATATTTTGGTGGACCGCTAAACCCCTAAATTTTTCTGGAGTAATTGAAAATAATGACCCAAACTAAATTTGGTAGTTATGACCCAGAATTGGTGAGTCATAATCTCCAAGGGAATTCTAGACCGAGGTATAAATAATTCAAATAATTTAATTTTACTTTGTTAAATCAAATCTGATTACAATATTTGAAATTCAGGCAATTGTTCCTGTGTATAAATTAATCTAACTTTTCAATTTGTTTCCCTTCTTCGATCATCCAAAAGTATGATGTCTAAAATTCTCTATATATTCATTTCCACCCATAAATAAATTAAAATCCTATATCGATACCTGTTCTTGCATAAATAATTTCTTATTTATAAATATTCATTAAAATTTCTAATACTTTCTCTAAAAAAAACTATTTCATTACTTTAATGTGCGCTATAGTGCGTTTACTAAGCATTATAGTAATTATTATGAAAATATTTATTACATTAAAATTTGCACTTACTTATGAAGTCCGTAATATAATAACTGTGTAAAAATCAAAATTATTACGATAATTTTCTCCTATTTCATAATTTTTTTTTTTATTTATTATTAGATAAGAGAATATTTAAATAAATTTTCTCTAAAGTTTAAAAGAGAAAAACTCTTATCAAAAAATGTGTGACTCTTTCGACCATTTTTTTTTTTTGTGAGAACACAAAATTAAAACTCTCCCGTAATCTTTTTCTCTTTTTCACACTCTCTTAAAACACAAAATATACTTTCATTATGATGAATTGATAATAAAATATTTCACAAGAGAGTAAACAAAAATTTGGGTTGAAAATTTAAATACCGGTTGTCCGGTTACTGGTTAGTGATTGGTGAGATATTAAAAAAAAACATTTTAACTTATCAAAAATTTTTATCTAAAGATTCATATATTTCATGATGATAATCACAAGATAAAGTTTCAAATACTCAATCTAGCATATCAAAACAAATAAACTGATTAACTTTTTATAAAAAATTAAAGTTAAATTTAAAAATTTTTAACTAGACTAAAAAAATTATTGCATCTAGACTCTATAATTAATTAATAATTTGCATGTTAATTTAAAATTATGCAATAGAAACATATAATTTTCATGTGAATATAAAATAAACCTCAACAATTTTTTACATTGTCTGTTTTATTATAACAGAAAATTTTTCTAATTTTTATTTTCTTTTTATTATTAAATTTCTAAAATTAGGTGTTACTTAAATAAAATTAAATTTCCGATTTTTCTTTTTAATTGACATATAATAGCATATAAGGCATGTACTTATATTGTTTTCAACGGAATATAAATTTATTACGTTATATTGGTATACATTTTCAAAACATGTAGAGAAAAATCAAAGTTTTTACTATTCTTAAGAAAAGCAGTAGTAGATACAACATTATTTGTTTAGATTACTGATAATTTAAGGGATATAATTGACCCGACAGCCTTTTGATTTAGATCTATTGTACTGCCCCTGTTACTACGTGTTGTGGATGAGGTAAAATCATCTATAATACTTCTGTCAGCCCTACAACCTCTAAGAAAATAAAGATCTTTAAAGGGTTTAATCCTGACAGTTCATCTCTGATAAAACAATATATGCTCCTAGATGCACATTTCTTGCTCGGAGTAAAACTTTGCAGTTTTTAATTGTGTGTCCTGTAGTCTCTTCTTAACAGAATCTGAATGTTCCGTCATTTTATATTCCAATTTTCTTTAAGTGTTCCTTTACCCAGCAGTGTCCCGACAGGAATTCTGTTGCAATTCTTAATTTATTTTTACTGGATTCTATAATAGTAGATACAAACAACGTCAGTATAAAGTTGAATTAAAAAAAAGAAAATGTTTTTGATTTATTGTTCAAATTGACATCTAAATTTTAGTAGAAAAATTAAGAATTACAAGCCTATCAATTGAATTAAGGGAATTATTGAATCTGTTCTCAAAATATTTTCATCAAAAAATATTATTAACTAAAAAGTGCAATTTATTGAGATTTCACTGCAAACCCCTATCAATAATCGTTTAAAATCATTTTAATTTATCTTATTAATCAAGGCCGTCTGAGCAAAATATTTTTATTAGAATATTTTTCTTAAATTTGAAAACATTTACTTGTTACTTTTATTATGTCCGTCTATTTCTTAATTCTTCTAAACCATTTCAGATAAAGATACCAAAATTAAATATATTTTATATAAAAAGAAAGTAACAGTTGTAAAATAACTATTTTTATGTTACTCCACATATTGCAGCTCATCCGCCTCCAAAAGATGAAAAAAAAAACCCTATATTTTAATTGTTCTGACTTTTAAGTTCTACTGACTTATTATATAAGACAACTCATAAATTATCGTTAGGTATATGAAACCAATATTTTACAAATATTTTCATTCTCACTTAAAGGCTTCAAATTTTAACAGAGATAAGGCAGACAAACCCAAGCTAATTCAAAACAATATTTCAACTCCCGTTTGAACGAAATTTGTTATTGCCGATTTTAGGCACCTGTAAAATGAAGATCTGTGAAAATTTGTTACACAAAAATTAAAGCTCCAACATTATGTTGTGTTAAAGACTTTCTTAATTTTATAGGGTTAAATAGGATTATAAAATTTTGATACATTTGTATAGTCAGAATATTCTAATATGTTTTTATTGTCCTTTTGGAAATGTGTGCCATTAAAAACTTTTGGCTTCCTTTCACTTTTTGTCTTGCTTCTAAACGAGTTTTAAATCAAATTAACAAACTTTTTTAAAATCAAAATCAATAGTTTTAATGACAATTATATAATGTAATTAAGAATAGCCACTGCATGGTATATGAAATATAATAAAATTACAAAATAAAAAAATTAAAAATTCTAATTTTTTCTACTTTAAATTCTTCAATGGAATCACATTAAATAATTTTTTATCTATTAGATACATATACATAATAATATAATTAACTTATTTTTCATTATAATACATTTGAAGAATAAAAGACATCTAACAAAATATGTATTAATTATTATCACCTGACATTCTCATAATAATTTTTTTTCTCATATTTGTTTTTATTATTATACAGTACTTAACTACCGCACAGCTTCCGTTTTTTTTTTTTTTTTTAAATTCATATCGCATTTTATACAACAAATTTATTAAAATATTGCACACAAATTAAGTACTATGATCGTGTGTATACTTTAACAAAAACTATTGTTAAATATAATACATATTATGTTTTGTTATGCTTTAGTTATTCATAATCACTTACAAGACAATATAATATAATAATAGTTAAATAATAATAGCATATATTTAACGTGATCTTCTTCAAAAACAATATAATTTTTTATGATCATGATCATCTGGCCACAATTATGTACGGTTTGTTGTTCTATTATTATTGCTCCATTTCACACTATTAACAGTGTTATTTCTATTGTGCATTATATTGAATAATAAAAAATAATAAATAAAAAAAAAAAACAAATCAAAACAACTGTAGACACAAAAAAAGATAAAATTAATTAATTAATAGTATAATTAAAATTAAAAAAAAAAAAAAATAGTATCGAATGCAATCGAATTGTACTTTAATAATACTTATGTTTATTTCTTCAATTTTACAGAAAAATCTGACTGTTAATATTTTTTTATGTTCAATCACACAATAAAATTGAGAAGTAACTATAAAAATTGGGTTTAAATCAATTTAAACAAAAACTACGTAATATAGAAGCTAATTCTTAGGTCGTACCGACTACCTATTATTGATAAACAACATGTTTGTTTACCGCAACATGTTTCTTTAAATCGCAGAATGTACAGAATTTCAGGAATGAATTTAAAATACACATAAAAATTCAATTTAATAAATCATTCCCTCAATTTAAAATCAAAACTACTTTCCTCCATTTTCTTTCCCTTTTCCTCCTTTTCCTATTTCTAAGCCACGATACTCTATTGTGGTTTATGTTATGTGCTTATTCCAGTCCTCTGACTTTAGAAATAAGTCGTTTTAGTAACGAAAAATCCCATATTTTACGAAGAAAACTTAGGTCATATTGATGTGTTTTGAGGATCATGGGACGGTTCCCGCAAGAAAAAGCTAAAAAGAAATATGAATTAAGTAATCGATTTTATCTTCCCTGCCAATTAATTCTACGTAGGTACATATTTTGCATTTTGTACATTCCGATTAAGTTTCTTAATTTAAAACAGAAACTTTTACTGGATGGTGTAAGATGATGCCCCCAAATATGCAGTTTGTTTATTCAACAACATATTAATATTATTAATTTGCCTTATATTACTTTCATTAAATTTAATATAATACTAATAATAATAGTAATAATAATAATAATAGTATTCATTCCAGTATTCTGGCTACTGGAGGAACTGAAGAAGTGGTAAGTAAAAAATTTGAAGCTGTAACAAAATAATTATTTTTTTTTTCTTTTTAACGTTTTGAACTAGGTATTATTGATAATAATTATACTTCAAAGTTTGTAGCAAATGTTAACACTGCATTCAGGAAATGCAATCTTTCATCAATATTTTGTACTAGACGGCAATTCTTGTAGTATATTACACTGTCTATTCAATTATATCTTCAATTTTATCAAAACCAAAAAGTGTTATTTTTTTCTGACAAGAAGGAAAACAACCACAAGTTGGTATCTAGATACATATTAGCAACATTATTATCAACTGTGATTATTATCACCTTAATTATCACTGATAAAAATATTATATTATATATTTACACAGTAAATCTGTTAATAAATGATCATAGGTGCTAAGTGACTAGTTATCTATATTGAATAAAAAGTTAAGTAAAAAAAAAAAAAAACTCACCTTTATTATGGCCAGTTATTAAAAAAAAAAATTAAAAAAAAACTGTATGTCTATGATAAAGAAAGAAAAAGAAAACACTCATTTTAATAATAAAAGTTAAATAAGACTTTCACTTTTTTTTGGAAATTAGATACTAATTTTAAAATTCAATAACAGTAGAAATCAAAAATTTTATATTTGTATAAAAATTAAAACAAAAAACAAAAAAAAAAAGTTTAACGTCAAAAATATGTATTATAATATAATAAAAGAATTTATAACAAGAAATCACAAATGTATATATGGATGTATGTTAGTAGGTATGTATGTGATATGATTTCGATTTTCGGAAAACAAAATAAATAACGTGCTCAGAAATTCATTACAAAAATATCTAAAAATATCCCATATATTTTTTTAAATATTTATATTCCCTATATGTATATAGAGATCCAAATACATATATAGTTTCCCCACTTTCATATAACAAAATTTTATAAATTTTATCATTTCTCTTTCTTTCATTTGACCTATTGATAAACTTTCAGGTGAATCTCTTCACTGAATCACCAAAACATTAAAACAAAAAAAAAAAAACAAAAAAAATGACAAAATTTTAAAGCCATCGGCAATTTGCAAAAAATTTTCATAAAAACAATTGTCCACTGTCCAGTTGTTTATTTATCTGATCCACATTATGTTGAATTTTCAAAATATTAATGAATTCAAGTATATATAACTTAAAATAATTATGTTTTCACCATACATATACACAACTTATGTTGAATTTTAATTAAATGGTGTAAAAAAAGTAGTTGAAAGGTGGAAATCATATTTAATATTTTTTAACAAATAGATAATCAATTCATTGATCACAAACAATTTGCGAATTTTCAAAAATAAACTACAAAAAAAACCACAAAAAAAAAAAAAAAAAACAGTAAGTCAGTCAAGTGTCACAAATTATACAAGTGGATGAAACTGAAACTTTTTAAAAATAAAAATTGTATTCTTAATTGAATCAAAATCACAATACATAGGGATAGGACTAATTAATTTATTTTTAAAGTAACTGTTATTAAAGGTGAATGTGAGAATAAGATAGCAACAAATATAAATTAAATAACATTTGGAATGTTGTTTTCGATCAGAAGAAAGTGAAAATAAATAAAAATAGAGAAACATATTCTGTTTACTTCACTTTTTTTTTGTTTTGATGATTTATGACCCCAGTTTATTTTAGCTATTACTAAAATTTGTAATTTTTTCGGAAATTGAATTTTTTTTTTGTTTGTTTTTTTTTTTTTAGTTATAAAATAATCGTAAAATTAATATATTACTTGAATTTTTTTTTTTTTTTGGAAATTATTTTTAATGAATTGAAAGTATAACTCATTATTTTTAGTACATTTTCTGCTTTAGTACATTTTTATGCTTCTTTATTCAAAAAATATTTCGGGTGTGAGCGATTACAAATAATTTCTATAATTAATTTCTAAATTTTTATGTAATCTATAAACGAATGAAGATTTTAAATGTAATTAAATGCGTTAAATATTTTTTTTTTTTAAATGAAAGTGAAAGTATCATTTTCAATAGTTTTCCGGGATTTTTGTATATACTAAGACTTTTAATGTTAAAATTTTAAAAATTGTGCTAACAAATTAATAAATGGGAAATCTAGTTTGATTTTGACACTAAACATCATAAACTAAAATATCATTACTAGAGATCTATATAAGATATTTATATTGTACAAATAAATATTGAAAATAAAATAGGTTAATTGGTTTTATTGTGTTCGTTCAACTGTCAACGCTTGTAAAATTTTAATCTTCGATAAATCTCATTAATAAATAAATTTTGTGCAGAAAATGTCTTATATGTCGATTAATCTGTAAAGATCATCAGAATTATTAAAGTTATAAAAATGCTTTTAAAATTATAACTCAAATTCTGCTGAATAATTTTTAAATTCCAAAAAATGTCTATAAAATAAGTGTTATACAAAATATACTTAATGCCTAACGCCAGAATCGCAAAGGAGAAGATTCTTAGGAGAGAGGTGCAGAAGAAGATATCTTCGAAGTGAGGACACTCGACCAGAAGACTATAGTCTGGTCTCAAAATCCATGAGACATATATAAATTAATGTCTCATGGATTTGGGATTCACAACGGATCGCAGGGCTTAGGTGTAAGGATATTTATCTATTTCCAATCTATGAATAATTTGATTGCTTATGTTGCATATCCTCTCTACCAAACAACAACAAACGCTAACAACATTAACTAGAGTAATGCAAAAATAACTGTATTGAGAAAAGTAAAATAACAAGATATTTAATAGCATTTCTAAACTCCCTATAATGATATAAAAGGGGCAAAAAAAAAATTATAAAAAATAAACAGAACAGATTGCCTTAGATTAAAAACTTAACGTTATTATAAATATATTTTATGTCAAAATTTTATGTCAGTTTTATACATATTGTGGAAACTTATAAATTGCATTTCAAGTTTTTAAGAATTTAATTAAAATTTTGCTTTTATTAAAATGATAATAAATAAATGTTATAGCCACAAATTTATCTTTAGATACAAATACACATACTCTTTTTTTAAATGAAGATTAGTGTCTATTATTCAATCTGCAACCAAATATGTATTGCAAAAAGTATGTTAAAAAGCAATAATTTTTCCCTCATTGATTGCGATTGTGGGTTTGAATTATAGTTATACTAATAACAAAATAATACAAAAGAGGAATAATTCAAAATACAGCCACATTAATAAACTAAGTATATATATATATATATATAATAATCGACCATTTGAGGTTTGTTGAGATTGAAGATTTTTTAATACTCTAGTTTATATGTTTTTGTGTGTTATAAAATAATAGAACTTTGATTCAAAAAATTAATTAAAATACTTGAATATTTTATAGGTATCTTTATAAAAATTCGACCACGAAGATTCTAAAGTAATTTCCATATTATGTTAAAATATTTAAGAAGAAAAAAAAAATTATAATAATATAAAAAAAATATAAAAATATATCACCTCATTCAATAAGCCTATATTAGCAATGATAGAAATTAAAAATTTACATAATACAAACTGCGTATCTTATTAAAACTTTTATCGTATACTAACTATATAATATACATCTGTTAAAATCTACCATAAATTATAACTGTTTTGAATCTTTAAATTTTAGTCAAATCTTTTATTTAAAACTCTTCTTTTCACTAAATTATCATAATCATAAAAAAAAATTTCTATTATAGACAATTAAAAACCATCTTATGAGTTATTTAAGTATCTACAATAACTATTTTAAACAAAAAAGTTACTATTAACAAACAATTTAATATATTATTTGAGATTTAGTAGCTTTAGAGTTGTATCCATTAACTATTAGTCAAACACTAATAAAATTTTCTTATAAATTTGTATGTAAAATTTTTAAGTTTTTGTAATGGTTTGAGAATGTCACTCGTGTAGCAAAAAAAATGGAAAGCCTCTACAGAAAATATTTATGTTATACCACAAATGTTAACACTCTATCTGAATCACAACTTGGCTCTACCTGAAACAGAACACTGAAACAGAATTTTTTTTACACTATATCTACAAGTGATTTGT
Organism: Poecilobothrus nobilitatus; assembly: GCA_947095535.1. NCBI lineage: Eukaryota > Metazoa > Arthropoda > Insecta > Diptera > Dolichopodidae > Poecilobothrus > Poecilobothrus nobilitatus. The sequence goes on from OX352774.1 coordinate 34,441,661, forward strand.
ATAATCAAAATCACTTGTAAATAATTTAAAAGTGTTTACACAGTCTACTTTTAATTTGCCTGTTGTCGGCATTTGTATATGGTAGAGGAGTAAACTATATTAGTGATAATAAAGCTGCAGTTTAGTGATAATAAATCTGGAAAGAGCCTTCAAAATGAGTATTAATTAATAGCCTCAAAATGAGTATTAATTAATAGACAACTGCTACTATTTTTTTTAATTGTTAAATTAAGGAAATGAGACAAAACAAAGTAGGTGTAGTGGTAGTGGATCTAAAGTCATAAATTAAATATTTTTTTTTTGCTCATATATGTATATATATTTCTAGGTATGCTTTTTAATTTGATCCCGAAAAAAAATAATAAAAATATTTATACTATAAATTTACAATTACATTTTCAAATAATTACATTTTCATTTACTATCTATGAACATTCCGAGTGACAGTTACCATTCGTTGATGTATATATGTTTCATACCAGTAACTACCATTATTTTTAATAATCTCTATATGATATGTCTACATGACAAGGTTTTATTTTCAAACCTACCAATTTTTGTCTTAAAAGTTTTTAACCTTCTTGTTTTTAAAATTCTTGATCTCTACCAAGATTTTCTTAAAAAAAAATAACTTCTATAAATCTATATAAACGGATATAAAAATCTACAATTTTATTTTTTTCATTGAAAATTCTAAAAAAAATAACAAAAAAATATTTGACGATAATGAGATATTAAATGACAATTTAACAAACAATTTGACAGGTCTAAAATAAAAAAATAAATAAGGCAAGATATAAAATCAAAGGTATTATAGGAGCACATTCTCCAAAATAATATAAAAATTGGTTAGAATGTATTGTGACTTGCACCAAAATTTTATTCTAAGAATTTTATATAGATAAGAAAACATTGTTAAAAATCAAGAGATATGTTCTTTAATTTTATCAAAACTCTATAAGACAGCTCCTATATAGAAAATTTATAAACTGCTAATTTAATTTTTGCGTCTTACTTCGAAAAAAAATTGTACATGTATTTAAATACCAGATTTTTAATTTTTGACCGCTAATAATTCTTTTAAACAGGTGGTACAAAGAAAATTTTCTGAGGTAACTTATGCTAATTCTGAACGAATTGCAAGCTTCTGTCGAAAAGCATAGCGGAGATATGAAAAATGTAAAATTTTCTTTTTACATAACGTAAACTGAAATGCAAAATTGGAAAAATGATGTGTAATTTTAATATTGATTTATAAGATAAAAAAAAATGTGCTGCCGTTTGTTTGGCTGTTTTATATTAAGCAAAACCTGAACTACACACATTTGAAAAAAGGACTTTTTCCAAACTTTGATGAGCCTTAACTCCGGAATGGGTGAAGCTATATATAAAAAGTTATTCTACCAACATTAATTTTTTTAAGAAACCTATCCATGATTAAAATTTTATTGTCGTATTTTAAACGTAGTTTTGTAAACAAACGAACCGTCAGAGTTAAATTAATAAGCAAAATTTAAAAATGATTTTTTTTGAAAAAATGTTCACTAAATTTTTTACCTTAAAAGTAAATGAAAATAATTACTAACAAACAAAACGAATTTCTCTTTTATTTTTCAGTAATTGTTTTTTTTTTATCCGAAATATATATAATTAAAAGAATTTTAATAATTTTTTTAGTTTAAAAATTAAAATCAATTTAATTCAGCTTCTTTTACATCTTATTTTTCTTTATCGATACAATATCTAATAGATACTTTTATGTATCTTTTAGCTGAAACATTTAATTATTGTTCTATATAGTAAAAAATTAACCTTCTATGTAATAAATTTTAATCCTTATTTTAATTCTAAAGATTATAATAAATTAATATATATAGGGTTTTTCAATTTGAGTGATATGATTTCTTTAAAAAAAAAACACACTAATTGTTAAGGAAATTCAAATGTTTTTTATTTAATGTGAAGTACAATCGATACAATTAAGTTTTGAATAAAACGTCATTCAAATGGCCTCCACGACTTCTTTTGCAGGAACGAATTCAATGAACCCAATTTTCGAGCACTTTTCCACTAAATCAAGTCGTATGTCATAATAAAACTGTCGATTCTGGTGCGAAGAAAATCCACAAATTTTTCATGAACAACCATTACATTCGCCTAAATTGACAGTTTGGTGTGGTTTTTGGTCTGGTGGAATCATCAGTCCGTACTTCTTTCGAAATGAAGCTGGTAACACCGTAACTGTCAATGGAGAGCGATATAGATCGATGATAATCAACTTTTTATAGCCGAAATTGAAAGAAGTTGATCTTGACAACATCTGGTTCCACGGTGCTATGTGCCACAAAGCATGTGCAATAACCGAATTGTTATTGCGAGAAAAGTTTGGAGATTCGATTATTTCAAGAAATTGCGACATTGAATGGCCTTCAAGAAGTTGTGATTTAACATTATTAGACTATTTCTTGTGGGGTTATTTGAAGTCATTGATCTTTAGCAATAAACTAGACTCTCTTTAGAAGTCGAAGAAGAAGAAGAATAGCTTTAGAAGTCAATATTGAACGTACTATTCATGATATACGACTTGATTTAGTGGAAAAGTGCTCGAAAATTGGGTTCATCGAATTCATTCCTTCAAAAGAAGTCGTGGAGGCCATTTGAATGACGTTTTATTCAAAACTTAATTGTATCGATTGTACTTCACATTAAATAAAAAACATTTGAATTACCTTAACAATTAGTGTGTTTTTTTTTTGAAAAGAAATCATATCACTTAAATTGGAAAACCCTGTATAATGTACGTCATACAACAAAAGAAGAACATGTCCTAGAATCTGACATTGAAATCAAAATTTATTTTAATTAAAAATGAAAATTTTATATATATGTAACTTTTAAGCTCTATTAATTTTATTTTCTAGGTTACCTACATATATATTTATTTCATTCAAATACAAAGTAAGATTTTTAATACTGTAATTTAATTTATTGCAAATTAAAAATTAAAATAAGCTTAAGTACTAAAAAAAAAAATCTAAAATTAAATTTAAATCACAAATTAAAAATAAACTCCTTAAAATGATTTTAAATATGTACATATAAATCTTTTTTCTCTAGAAAAGTTAAGTATCTTGTGTATCTAAGTATCTTTATATATACATATGTATATATGCCCTTATGTGCAATATTGAAATTTTTCTCACGATTACTGCGTTCTAATGTAGGATGTCATGTTAAAAAAACATTACCACTTTTTTCCATCACCAATACACCATCTCATTAATGTCATTGTGACCTCTTCATTTTTCCTACAGTTTTCATTTTTAAAGCCATTTTGCAAAGTAATAATTTTAAGTTAAATTAAAATACAAAAACATCCATAATTGTCATTAAATCCAATTATATTGAGTTTTATCTATATTGTAAAATAAGTTCGAAAAAAAACCAAACAATGCCCTACCATAATTGGTAAGAGACTTTTTTTTTAAAAATTCAGTAAACATATCCTATAAAAGCGAAATTTAAAAGGAAAAAAAGGAATATAAAATTTCCTATACTTCATTTTGTTTATCTTAAGTTTTTTTCTTAATCTTATATCCATCGCTGTTGTTCGCATTTATATTTGCTTAAATATCGGGTACACTTAACAGGTAGTTAAATTATTTTTATTTTTTTTTTCATAAATTTTATTTACCTAGCTGTCAATTTATTCCAGTACTATTACTAAAAACGGTTTTTACTAAATATTCTTTAATCGTTTATTCATTTGATTGGATCGGTCATTTAATAAATCCTATGTATCTATAGATAATAGTTGTCTGATGACAACTAACCGAATCAATACTGTTTCTTTCATTATTAAATTCTCATAGGTAAAATAAAAATATAAAAACCAAAAAAAAAAAAAAAAATGAATAGCGAATTTATAATAAGAAGATAATAACAAAGCAAAAATCATTGTTAAACTCTTTTTTTTTTTTTTTATTCATAAAATTGATGGTTAAAAAAAATAAAAATAAAAATAAACAAAAATTAAATGTATTGTATAAATTAAGTATGTGTAATAAATATATGTATATACATATACAATGTATTTGAACATTTAATACAAATGTCACGTACCTTTTAACATCTGCCATTGATATTTGACAATGTCATTCATTTCATCTAATAATCTTGCTGTTTGATCACGTGCACAACTCCATGGTTGCTTTCTACCAGGACATAATACTAATTCTAAATATGGCGATAATCCTATTAATAAAAAGCAAAAAAAAAATATAATTTATTATTAGAAAAAAAAAAACAAAATATTGTTAAAAAAACATTTATTAAATGGTGAAAGAAAAAATGATTAAGTTTTTGAAAATTTTAACTGTTTTTTAAGTCTTATGCGCATAACTCAAAATTAAACGGTGTCTATTATTTTATGATATCTGTATTATTAATAAATCTTATAAAATTATTGAGATTTTATTAAAATTTATTAGACTTAAATCATATAAGAATAAATAATTCACGATTATCTTTCCAGTAAATTCCAAATGTATTGTTCCTTACTTAAATGGCTAGACAAAGTAAAAAGTTTTTTTTTAATTCCTTACATCGATAATTCTTTACATAATTTTAATTCTTTATATAAATTTAGGATTATGAAGGATAGGGAAGAAAATTTAGAGGGACATTTTAAAGAAAGATGTTAATATTCTTCTACAAGTCTTGGGAACAAATGTGATGTCATATTTATGGAATTCGCGACGGATGAAAACGAATTTCCATAAGCCGTGTTAAACCATTTTAACAGTTCTACAGTGAAGCGGTGAGCATCTACCGCACTCCTTGTTTCGCGTAGAAAAAGTTTGAATGGAGACAAAAACTGTTTAATTTTTTTAGAACAGGTGTTTTTTCCTACAAGATAAAAATACGGTGTCTTAACCTGTACGGCGTTGGCTGAGTGGAGTTAGCTTTGATCTAACACTATAAAGTTCGTTAAAAAGAGGAACAGCTCTGCTTTGCACATTATCACTATAACCCAGTGCAGTTAGGGAGCTCCAGCCCAAACCTGTGCGTTATACTCCATTTTAATGATGTCTAATGAACATTTTATAAATATATTGAGAAAATCTGGTGCAGAAAAGTAAGTTTTACAGCGATACAAAAAACTTAAAAATTTAGTTGCATCTTTAGCTATACCAAAAATGTGATACCCAGAATGTTTAAATTTGTTGAGCGCAGCAAAGCTTCTTTCTGTGGAATACTAGATTGGGAATAGTTGTGGATATTTTTCGCGAAATCAAACAGCATTATTTTTTTTTGGTGTTGAAATAAACGCTGCTGATTTCACAGTATTTTTAGATTTTTGTTAAATCATTATTTAGTTCACTAATAGTAAAATGGTTTGTTGTTGTGTTTATCTGGTGATTAATTTATAAAAATTATTTTACTTAATTTGAATGGAAGCGGTATAAAAAAAATATTCGAACCAAAAGAAAAACAGGATTTTGTTATTGCAATCAGGCAAATTTTTGTTTCAAAAAATTGAAATTGGTAAATCTGTAAATTCTCCCTCTGTAAATTCGTTTTGGAGATTTTTTTCTTTCGTTTGATTTCGTTTTGAACAGTTCTCCTATAAAATCACAGTTATCTCAGTGCAACATAGAGTGAAACTCAATACTAGTATTCATCTGAAAAAAAAAATTAATCGTATAATATATCCTTAGGTGAATTTATACACAATTTTAATTGTAGGCATCACCAATTCTTTTCTTTTAATTTAAATTTAATTGAATCTTCTTGTCAGATTATTTGCTATTTTCTATGAAACATAATATCTATTATATAAAAGCCGTAAACGTTTGCAACAATATTTTTCTTAGCAAAAACTAATACTGCACATAACAGAAAAAAATAATAGAAACAATTGAAAAATTATAAGGTTGGGTACGTAATACTGAAAACAAAACTCAAAAATCAAAATCCCCAAAATAAAATACCTAAATCACGAAATCCCGAAAAATTAAAATCCCGAAAATTAAAAACCCGAAATTACGAAATCCTGAAATACTCTGATTTTGAATCCAACTAATAATACATACAGTATACCCACACTTATATTCCAATTTCATTATAAAAAAAATTAAATTTTCACATTTCCATATGAAAAATAATTAATTTTGAAAACCTCGCTACAAAATTATTGAAACCCTGATTTTGAATCGAATTCTAAAATCAATAATAAAGTATGTAATCAATAATAAGCATACAGGTTTCTAAATCTTTTACATTTTTTAGCATACAGGTTTTCTAATTCGGCTAAAATTTTAACCGAATTTTTTATAAATAATATACATCCTGCGTAAATATTTAATAGATAATATATAGAAGGATTCAATTCATTTGATTAAAATTCGATATTTTTTTTAGATACCTTTCTGTTACCTCTTTCTTATATGACTGGTATCATAATTCATATATGAAATATGTAAATTCAAAAACTCAAATTAAAAAATAAAATAAGAAAAAAAAAATTTACTTTATTACATTTGCAATAAGTACATGATTACATTTTTAACACCTTGTTTTTTCCTCATCTCGATGATTTCAAAAAATCAATTACCAAAAGTATCATATAAAGTAAAATGAATCAGTGTTAAATCCACTTTTTTTTTTTATGACGTGGGCACATTTAAAACTAATAAAACAATATTATGAAATGTTTGAAAATGTGTTGTAAACAACTCTATGTTCTATGACAAGATTTTGTCACTTGAGATTTCTAATTGTAAAAATTTTTGACAAACCCAGTGCGAATTTTATATCATTGCAAAATTAATAGGTTTATAGTATGTATGCACTCGTGGGAATAGGAATGTGTCATCAGTAATTTATTTTTAAATATAATATAAATCAATTATAATTTTATAAAATATTTCTAATATAATTTTCACATTAATTTTAAGTGTCAAAAAGTTTGTTTTTCCATTTATTTTTTATGGTAAACTATAGGCTATAAATAGATGAATAAAAATAATCTGATGTCCGATTGAAATAAAGAAATTTTATGTATAAAATTAGAATTCAAACGATTTATAAATAAATCTTTCAAAACTTTACGTTTTTCATCAACAATTTTTCGATTTTTAGCACATTTCCAAAAAAATTTTGAAAAAATGTGCTTATTAGTTTCACTCTGTCCGTCCGTCCGTCCGTCCGTCCGTCCGTCTGTTTACAAAACTTCTACACCGTTAAAGATAGAGAAAATAAATTTTAACCATGGGTAGGTGTCATAAAAAAAATAATTTTGTGGAACAACTTTTTCATGTAGCCCCATCCATTACGGAGCTACAGCCCCTCAAACTTTGAAAAAGCCCTATTTTTAAACGCATATATCTATGTTCTGTTTAAGAATTTTTCAATCTGAAAACGTCATTCGACAGGTATTTTCTTTAACTTTGTAAGTTTGTATCAAAATTATACAATTTATTTAAATTTAGTATTTAAATTTACCGTTATGTGAAAACCAAATTTTGCATGATTTTTCTACTTTCATAACTCCGGCATGCTTTTAGATAGAAGCTTGAAATTTTGAGGCAAGAAAGAATTTTTAGAATTAGTATAAGTTTGCTCAGAAAATTTTTTTGGACCTCTCCCTTTTTATAAGCTATTAGGGCTTAAAAATTGAAAATTTGCTATTTTTAAACGCCTGTAACTTAGGAATCTGTCCACATTTTACTTCTGCAAGATATAAAAATTAAAGCTAGAGTAATATATTTTTAAGTGTGTTAAAGGTTTATTTTAGTTGTAAAGGGTTTCAAAGTTGCAGCTCTTCAAAATTTCGAAGAAGCCCCAGAGAGATATATACATTTTCAGATGTATATATCTCAGGCTCTGCGTAATAGTTTTGAAAACAATAAAACAATATCAAAATTATGTAATATTTTGCAATTTACTATTTAAATTTACCGTTATGTGCATGAAATTTTAACCACATATGTGCATGAAATCATAACCACATTTTGCATGAAATTTCTTTTTTCATAACTCCGCCACGTCTTTAGATAAGAACCTGAAATTTTGAGACAAGAAAGAACTTTTAGAATTAGTTTCCTCAGAAAATTTTTTGGTAGCATCCCCTCTTTAAGAGTTATTACGCCTCGAAAATTGAAAATTTGCTATTTTTAGACACCTGTAACTTAGGCACCTGTACAAATTTTTCTTCGGCAAGACATGAAAATTAAAGGTTTAATAATATATTTTTACGTGTGTTAACGGCTTTTCTTAGTTATATAGGATTCCGGACTTACAGCCCTTCAAAATTTCGAAAATGTCCTATTTTCACATTTTTTCTTATTACATGAAATTTTCAAATTTTTGTGCAAGTCACACTTCTAAACAGTTTGTATTGAGTTTTGGAAATGTGCGCTTTTAAAAACCGTTGGTTTACATTCTACCTTGTTATTTTTCTTTTTCGTAACAAAAAAGCGTATGTTTTAACAATTGAAAATTCAACAATTTATTTTCATAGTTTTAATTTTCCAAAAAGAATAATTGCAAAAATTTTTATACTGCAAGTTTTTGTATTACTGACATATATATTGTCTAGTTTTTTTGTTTTTCAATTCTAAAATGAAGCACAATAATTTTAACAATGATGAAGAAAAAATAAAGAAGATATGAAAAATAAAACAACAACAATGACATCCATATATAGTGAAATTTATTTTCATTTCACCACCATGAATGTCATTTTATTTGTTAGTTTGTATTTTTTCCCTAGAGAGAGATTTTAATCATCAGTCCTAACTTTAAGTATATGTGTTATTTTCTTTAATCATTTTTTTCTTTATTTTGTTTTGTTACCTGTTGTTTTATTTAGAATTTTTGAACACCATAATAATCATAATATTAATAAAATAATTGAATATAATAAAGTAATCGTGATTATAATCAATTACCACTTAAATTTTATTAATATATATAAACAATACCGAACCTAAATAAAATTTTTACCTAAATACCGAAAATTCATTTTTACAATAGAAAAATATTTTTTTTAATGAAATTTATCATTACTTGTTGATTACAAGTGTCAGGTGGAAATATATACCAGTATCTTATCAAAAATCTTCTTTGTTTATTTTATTTCTGTAAAATCTGTGAAACAGTAAAAGTCTACAATTTTCTTTGAATTCTATAAATTATTATTTTGAGTACAAAATGTGCATATTAAAATATAACTTAAAAACTTAACTCATTTCCGAAAAAGTAGCCGAACTAATGGGGAATATAGACTTGTAAATGGGGAATATAGAATGAATATGGAATATAGAATGTGTAGGTTCCATACAATTTTTGATTAAAGCCGAACCATGCCTTTGGGCTGCTGCGATAAAACGATTTAATGACATTTTTGATGAATAATATGGTTATATTATATTAGAAGTACTAATTCTGCCATTAGACCTAATCAAGATCCACTTATTATAATCTCGTTTTATCACTTACAATTGAATTTAACAAATTAAAAATAAAACTGAAGGGTCGTCGATGGCACCTCGCTCGGTGGAAGTGCAGTTTATAGTCCTACACATATATGGTAAGAGTTTTTAATAAGAAAATTACTGCAAAGGAAGTTGTCATTTACATAATTCCCGATATGACCGCATATCATATCTTCATATAATATAAACAAAATAAATAATATTATACTATATAAATAAAGAGGAGTATTAAAATAGACGACATCTGGAAGGGAAAAGGTTCCTCATGTCGAAGCATTAATGCTGTAGAAAATTTTCAATAAAATAATAACTCACTTGTTGCTATTTTTTTATTTTGATAATCACTCTCAATTTAATTCATGAAGTTCTACTATAATATTTTTAACAAATAAAAAATTTCATTTCCTATTCCTAGAGTACAGTATAAAGGTGTGAGAAAATTTAGAAATTTCTAGACCAAAATAATTTTAACAAAACATGATTTTTATCCAAAAAAAAAAAAAAAAAAAAAAGCAGAAAATAAAACGAGACTCGAAAAATGCAAAGGGATTAAATTACAACCGTGATTAAAATTTATTAATAATGTTTTTCTTGTGTTTAGTTGCAAGTATAAGAACAGAGCGGGAAATCTTATAAATGAAATATAAAAGTGCTTAAAAAAGAACAAAATTTGTAAATAACGACAATAATAAGATTAGTAAAAAGAAACTACAAGTGCTTATTATTAATTTATTACACGTAATTTAAACATTTATTTTGTTTGAAACATTTTTATTCACAATAGCTACATATATGTATAATTCACAATATTGTTAACAAATAATAATTTTTTTTTATTTATATATTTACAATATTATGTTTTTAAATGAATTCAAATAAGTGTTTTTTTTAACACACTATTAAAAAGTGACATGAAATGTATTTTTATTATTTCTTGATCAGGTGATACAATAAGAAATTCATCTACAACAGTATTTATAAGCATATATATTACTACAAATCTATATTGTAATTTAATAAAGATTCACATTAGTCTATACGAAACAATCACTACAATCAAAGAGTAAAATCACGATATACATATATTGCAAATAAATTTTAATTCAAACAAATGAGTCTATTTCTACATATTTTATTTATCGAATAACCTGTAATTAGATGTAAAGAAGAAATCAAAATAAATCCCATAATTTAAAAAGTAAAAAAGGTGTTTTCCCAAATTTTTATACAATATAGAATTTAAAAAGTAATTTAAGAGAAATGAGGATAAAAGATTGATTTATTTGTTACATCCACTTATTAGCTTTTCAAAATGTTGCATAAAACATTCATTAACTTTTTAAATTGTAAATGTATTACTTATAATCTTAGAAAAAAATAAACAAAAAATATTAGCATTATTTGATTTTTATCCTATAACCTCAAACAATTTAAAAGTAAGCTAAAAAGAAATCTTAGTATGGTATGGTGAATCGAATGAATTCTAATGATAAGGTACTATTAAGTAGTATGAAAATTAAAGAATTTTGGTCATATGAAAATACACTTTTGGTTAAAGTGATCTACGAACCACAAAATTAAAGGAAACCGCAAAACATAAATAAGTATATAATGACAGTCAAACGATTTTTCTATATGGTGACCCAACGGTCAATATAGGCTGAAAACTGCAAGGATTATATAAAAATAGGTATAAGTGAATCATTCAAAAACTAACTAATTTAATTAAATTTATTTTTACAACAATGTAAAAAAAAATTTTTTTTTTTATTTTTAATTATAGTGACGTTTAAAGTGAAAAAAAAAATCAAATATAAAAAGAGAAAACTCTTGTCCAAAAAATTCTTGTGTCATAAATAAAGCATGTCCATTTTTGTCAATTTCATAGAAAATTTATTTAAATTAAAATTAAAAAATAAAATGTACAAAATTTTTTTTACAAGAATATAAATTTTTGTTACAAAATTGTATTTGGGGAATAAAGATACAAATGAAGATACATAAAATGCTTTTGGCGTAAAAATATTCAATTTAATGTTATCTATAGGATTCAAATGACATTTTCTAGAAATAAGAAAATATTACAACAAAATAGTTTTGCCTTTTGATCTTCTCTTTGATTTTATTCAATAAAAAAAAAATAGAAAAATATTTTGATTTCATTTTTGGTTTAATTCTCCGATAAAATCATGAAGTCCATAATTTTCATTTTATACCAAAAGAAAATATCATTTACAACTATTAAAGTGACCAGTTTTTTCTAATGAATAAGTGGAACATAAAAACGTTGTAACTGCAATGTAAATGCAATGTAATAAATTACATTTAAATAGAAAGTATATTCCCAATTATTTTTGTATGTGTTCACGATATAAAATAAAAATATTATCTATAGTTATATAGTTAGTTAGTTTTATTATCTATAGTTAACTCAAATTTTTGGAAGAATTGAAAATAAGTAAATTTAAAGAGATAGGCTTAGATTCAATTTAATTTATAGTTTTTAACAAAATATAAGAAATTTACAATATATTGATGACATTTGTAGTTCATCAGGACTGATTTCAAACAGATTTATTGATATTTTGTTATATAGGTAAAAATTATTGAGTTTTTCTGAAGATCATAAAAAAACACAATTACAATATTATTCCAGATTAAAATCTGTCACAGAAACAATAAATAAAAATACGATGTAATAAAAAAAAATCAATGCAAAATATTTATAAATAACCTGCTGTATGCAGATGTTGCAGTCCTTATTTAGAAGAATCGGTTTCACTTATATAGCAATTAGATATTTATTTGGAAAGGTAATATGTTTTCTACACACCAACCTGAAATAATGATGGTGGACAATCTTTAATTTTAAAGGATTTTAATTAAGATTAAAATATCTTATAGATGGTGGCTATACATTAAGATTGAGGAAGTGAAAAATGAAAATAAAATGCCGGAGGGAAATGCCAAAAATTTAATTTTTCAAATTAAAAAAAAAATATTTTGCTACAATGAGCTGCGTATTTATTTATGATATATTTGAAATGCAAAACCTATGAAATTTTTATCGTTTGAAATCATAAGATCCAAAAGTTAGAACGAAGTCTTTTAATTAATAGTACAAGAAAATTAAGTAAATAGATGTTTTTTAATCTCTTGAAAGGAAATTATTAAAAACTGGATTTAAAATAGAAGATTTTATACAAGTTAAAGTTATATGACCGCAAACAATGAATTGGATTAAGGCAGTTAAAATAGGAAAGCTAAACCTATATATATTTTGTTTTGGTCGGGGTTAGGTGAGATTAATCGAAAGACGCTAAAGAGGATCAACTTTTAGCTACACAATAGATTAGAGGAACCTTTAGTTAAAATAAAATTCCAAAAAAATGGGAAAAAAATACAAAAAATTCGCATTAGGTACTCTACTTCTGCAGCTAATTATTTATTATGCTAATCAAAATAAATTATAGCATTATGTCAAGCACACAATCAATTATTTAAAAAAAGAACTGTTCAATTATTTGAATGAATATTCAAATGAATGAGGTCATCCAATTTCCTTTTTTAAAAAAATAATTGAACATCCATTGAATTTATATTCATTCAATAACCTATCAATCACTATATTGAATTAAATTGAAACAATCATTTCTAATAAAATCGAAATAATGTCAAAAACTGAATTTAAAAAAAATTTTAAATAATTTCATCCTCTGGAGATATTCAGTTTTTTAAATTAACCTTAAAATTTCAAAAGCCTATAATAAAAATTTTAAATTCTTCAATTTAATTGAATTCAAATTTGGTTTTTTAGATATTTTTTCGCTTTCAATCTTATGATAAAAATTGAATAAAAAAAAAAAAAAAAAATTGTTAATAATTTGTTAGGATTTGTTTAATTTTTTAGCGTAAATCTGAAAAAAAAATATTTGTACTTGCAATGTACTATAAATCTTTTTTTTTTTATAACATACTTTAAAAAAAGATACAAAACCAATAAAGAATTGTATTGTTTTCATCTGGAGTAACTTATTTTTTTTGGAGAAAAATAGAGTAACTTTTAGTCACGATAAAAAAATTTCTACTGTCAGTTTAAATTGCACGAATTATTTTAAAAATGTTCAAGGTTCGTGACTAAATAGGCGCCATATAGGCCCTTTGATGACTTTATTTTATTAATATAAGTTTATAATTTTATATAAATATGATATTATACCAGTTAGGATCTTAAGTATATTTTTTTTTAAACTTCCTTAAAAATTTTTCAATTTTGATTTTTTTTTTTAATTTGCGAAGAAAAAAATTTATTATTTTTAAATATAATATCCATATTATGCTAGGCTTCTGATATGTATCACGAACATTTGTCAAACTAGTCAAATTAAAACTAGAACTACACAACTGCTAAATAGTTTTTGACATAGTAAGCAATTTAGACCAGTTATTTAACTTTTTGTATTCAAACAAAATTTAAAGGTTCATGGTTCAAACCCCAACTCAATGACAATTATTGATGGTATATATCAATAAGTCTAATATTATAATGGGAGTTTGAAATTTCTTATTTATATTAAACTAAAATATCTAAATATTACACTATATCTATATAAATATTGCACTAACAGAAATCTTTATTCCATTTATATTCAAGTTACTTTTCGAATAAGATCATTCACAAAATTTTGAATAGGTATACCTATTGTTATCAAATGTTACCTAAAGTTATTAAATTTTAATTATATTGAATTATGAACTATAATAAAACCTATTTGTTTAATAAGTTTTCAATTGATACACCGTAGAGATACGTATCACCACTTTTTCATAATATACAATGGAATAGAAGTTTTTTTTTTGTAGTAATTGTACCCAAAATATAGCAAATATTGTAGGTGTATATTAACCCAGATATTCTTTGTTACAAGATCAAGTAATTTTTCTTTATAATTTTCATTTTTTTTTTTTTCTTCATAATTTTTGGTTTCCAATTAAACTTCTTCCAATACAATCCATAATTCATATTATCTTCTTAATGTGTATTAGAAAATTATAGTTTATATATTGGAAAATGAAACCTCATAAATTTCCATTTCAATAGAAATGACATTTCACGAGTATCAAATAACGTTACTATATATAATATCTTTTCCAAAACATATATACCTTTTATCTAATTCGTTTTCTATAAAACTTGAAGATTATAAATTTGTAAAATTACGATAATTTTCTAAAGTGCTCCTGCCTAATTTTCATTCCGTATAGCATTTTTCAAAATTAAATTACCCGAATCGAAAATAAGAAAATTTACTACTACTGATTTTCAATACCTTCTTCTGTTATTGATGCTATTATTATACTGTTCTTAACATCCATATATAAAGTATATATAATAAAATAAAGTATATGTATGTATAAATAATATGTAAAGTATATATAATATATTACGATGTAATACAAATGAAAATAACAAAAAAGTTGCCCCTATTATATGCTTAAAGATGAGCAGTTCATAAAAAATAAACGCTAAAAATTTTCATGAAAACTCAATGGAATACCAATAATAATTTATGTTGTTGTTGTTGTTGTTGTACAACACAGATGTATTAACAGATTTATATTATATGGATATTTAAATTTGAATGCAAGGTAACGCAATGTAACAATGCACAGCAGTACATTGAATAGACTGTAGTGTATAGAGCGCATCGAATTGACATTGAATATAAATTGAAAATTGAAAAACAAAAAAAAAAAAAATTTTCATATTACCTGAAATTATTGTTTTGTTTTGGTTAGTTATATTTTCATTGAAGATGAACTGCCTTTAAGGTTATCATTATAAATGTATCTTTGTTTTTCAAGACATTGCATTTAATTTTCTATTTTTTTTGTTTTTTATTTCTTTCACTGATAGTTTCTTTAATCAGAAGAATCAATATTATGGTAGTGGAAAGAGGAGGGATCATGTTAATAAATAGGTTATTAGTGTACTAAAGTGTATTCGTGATATCCATTGAAAAAAAATGGAAAACTCATGTTGTCTTTTGTGGTTTTCACGACTTTAGAGCAATGAAAAAATGACGCAAAAAATAGTAAAATAAAAAAAGAAACAAAAACAAAAACACATTAAAGAAAATATATAGCTGCAATCGATAGAAATTTTGATGTGATTTACTGTTACCACTGCGTTATGTTCTTTTCTTCTTTTTTGGATTTTCTTCGATTCCTTCTCTTGTTTTAAACAAATTATTCTTATTGGTAAAATAGGTTTTTTTGTTTTCTATTACAGTAGAAGAGTCAAGTTTTTTTTTCGTTTTATTTTTTTTTTCGACTATATAGAAAGAAATAAAAAATAAGAAAGCTATTCATGCATTTGTTGTCATTTGATAGGAACATGCATAAATTTTAAAATTTCACCAGCCAGGCACAAGCATAAAACGACATCATCGCTTTGAAATATCATTTATCCAAAAATAATCAAGAGAAAAAAAAAAACAAAGAAACTACAAAATATGTTTTTTTTTTTAGTTTTATTTTTTATTTTTAGCTGGGGTAAATCGCAAATATAGGATCTTCTTCTTTTAAAAAACAAAGATTGTAATAAAGAAAAAAAACATAAGCAATGCATGGCGAAGTTATAGCACATCCTTCTATACGGATTTTATTATAAAACTGCATTGAAAATTTCTGTACTGCATAAATCAATTTTAGCTTGTTAAAGTTTTTTAAATTTTTTTTTGTTTTTTTATTTGTAAAAACTAGAGTTGAAAAAATTTAAAATTATAGAAAAAAAAAAAAATAAAATACTTCTTACTTTCCATATTGAACTTTCCAACTAAAAGGGAAAATCAATAAGAAAAAATGTATTTTGCATATTTATGGGGACAGATTTTCATCAGTAATGCTTCTTTGAAGTTCAAACATTTTTATTTTGTTTTTTTTTTTAAATAAATTTGAGTTTTTGATTAAAATCAAAATTTCCCACGATTTGACTGTAAAACTTGTATTGACTTCAAAATAAAATTAAAAGTGATAATCTAAAGAAGATGGCTAAATTAAACAACTTTGTTGATAATTTTTTCAATTTTATTTTCACTTAAAATATTCAGGACATAATTCGACACTATTATTTCATTTTCAATTGACATATCAGGAATTAACAAAAAATCAAAAAGTAAAAGAAGCATTAATTTTACGTTAATGTTTTTATTGGATTGTATTTTACTCGAAAATGAAAGTTTAGTTCTATTGTTAGTCAGATTTTCATTTCAAGTTTTTTTTTTAATAAAATAACAAACACTATCAGAGATTTTTTTCAAGGACATCTCATATTATTAACTTACAATTAACTGATAAAAATTTTATTGACTTCTAAAAATTTGGAATCATGAAGTACTAACTGAAATTGAGAAGTATATATGAAAACAAGGAAGAGTTTAAAGTTGATAGTTCCATACATATTATATTTATGCTGTTATCGTAAAATTAAATCACATTTACAAAATTTCAGATGTTCAACTTAATTAAGTTTAAATATATTAGCAGGATATAAAATTTCAAAGTTGTATTAAAGCTACCCGATCTTGTAGCGTTAGATCATACAATTTTACATGAACTGTCTGACAATTGCCAAAAATACTGGAGAGAAATTCATTAACAATAAACAATTAATATGATAGCTGATATATAATACGTTTTATAAAATTTTTATTGAAATTTTCCATAACATAAGGACACACGAACAATGTCAAGTTTAGTATGTCTAGATGATTTAATTTACATACAAATTAAAAGTCCATTTAAAAGTCACTTTTAAAGTAGTTAAATGCAACATAACGGACTGCAAATCTGTAGAAAATCTTTACTATATATTTTCACAATATGTTGACCTAAAAAGACGTCAACTCATAGCATTTCTTTTTTAAAATTTATTTCCTTAACAGGACTTCCATCACACGTCAAAACATACCATATCGATATTTTATCATACCTCAAAAAAAAAAAAATAGAAATAGAAGAATGTAACATAGTTTATATGGTATGGCTGTTATTGTAATCCTACAATCCTCTAGTTTTTCACTTTATATACTTTCATTGTATATTTTTAAAGTGTAAAACTACCGTAATAATATATTTGTATTGAAAAATTAATGGAATTATCTATAAAATCCATACTTTTGCGTTTATGTTTGATATCACAACCCAAAGACTAAATTATTTTCTCCTTCATGTAGTTAATAATAACATGAGGTCCTATATTTCACTTAAAAGTCAATTCAATTTTATTATTTTGTATTGGTAAGATTCTTTTCAATGGTAAGATTCTTGGTATAAGATTCAATTTCAATTTTAAATTCCTTTAAATAATAATTATCTGAAATATTTCTTATCGTCGGAAAATTGGAACAATTCAACCTTTTAAGATATCTTGCAGGTAATGAAACTTGCTCTAAGTAAAATAAAATAAATTATGCCTCCTCTGACACTATTTTAACACACCATAAGAGAGAAAGTAACTGCTCATTTCAATATACTGTGAAATTTCCTGGGTGGTTTAGAACTAGTTGTGGAAATTTATTCATTGTAAAAATTTCCATAATGTGAAACATGCGTCCACCTTGTGTTTTCCCCGTGTCAATAATGTTTCATTTAATAATATGCAATAAATCAAAAAATATTTTTAGATTCACTCCTAAATTGAACTCTTACTCTTCCTTTATATCCCATTTCACTTCCGTTTTTAGCACATTTCCAAAAAAATTTTGAAAAAATGTGCTTATTAGTTTCACTCTATCCGTCCGTCCGTCCGTCTGTTTACAAAACTTCTACACCGTTAAAGATAGAGAAAAAAAATTTTAACCATGGATAGGTCTCATAAAAAAAATAATTTTGTGGAACAACTTTTTCATGTAGCCCCACCCATTACGGAAAATGGGTCCTACAGCCCCTCAAACTTTGAAAAAGCCCTATTTTTAAATGCATATATCTTATGTTCTGTTTAAGATTTTTTCAGTCTGAAAACGTTATTCGACAGATATTTTTTTTAGCTTTGCAAATTAATATCAAAATTATAAAATTTTTTTAAATTTAGTATTTAAATTTACCGTTATGTGAAAACAAAATTTTGCATGATTTTTCTACTTTCATAACTCCGGTACGCTTCTAGATAGAGGCTTGAAATTTTGAGTCAAGAAATAACTTTTAGAATTAGTATAAGTTTGCTCAGAAATTTTTTTTGGACCACCCCCTGTTTATGAGCTATTAGGGCTCAAAATTTGAAAATTTGCTATTTTTAAACACCTGTAACTTAGGAACCTGTACATATTTTACTTCTGAAAGATATAAAAATTAAAGCTACAGTACTATATTTTTTTGTGTGTTAAAGGTTTATTTTAGTTGTAGAGGGTTCCAAAGTTGCAGCTCTTCAAAATTGCGAAAAAGCCCCATTTTCAGATGTATATATCTCAGGCTCTGCGTAATAGTTTTGCAATATAAAACCGCGAGAAACCGGAAATTTTATTATCTATATAAAAGAATATCAAAATTATGTAATATTTTATAATTTACTATTTAAATTTACCGTTATGTGAAAACCACATTTTGCATGAAATTTCTTTTTTCATAACTGCGGCACGCCTTTAGATAGGAACCTGATATTTTGAGACAAGAAAGAACTTTAAAATTAGTATAAGTTTCCTCAGAAAATTTTTTGGTAGCACCCCCTCTTTAAGAGTTATTACGCCTCAAAAATTGAAAATTTGCTATTTTTAGACACCTGTAACTTAGACACCTGTAAAAATTTTTCTTCGGCAAGACATGAAAATTAAAGGTTTAATAATATATTTTTACGTGTGTTAACGGCTTTTCTTGGTTATATAGGATTCCGGACTTACAGCCCCTCAAAATTTCGAAAATGTCCTATACGTTTTTTCTTATTACATGAAATTTTCAAATTTTTGTGCAAGTCACAATTCTAAACAGTTTGTATTGAGTTTTGGAAATGTGCGCTTTTAAAAACCGTTGGTTTACATTCTACCTTGTTTCTCTCCCATTTAACTGAACCTACATTAGTTTAAAAAAATTATGTCTTAGTATTTAGTTAGCATGTATAAAAAAAAGTAACAGTTTAAATCTTATAATTGTTATTAGTATTATAATTCTCAAAACAGATAACTTTAAATACTGAGATCTCTATGAAGAAAAAATATTTGACAATGTCTCAAAATAAATATGTTAAATAAAGGCAATAACATAAAGACTGCGATTCTAAATGTTTATTGTTAAAAATTATTTTAAAATTGGCCCTGATACAAAAATAAATATATATGAAATACCGTTAATTACATTTTTAAAAATGTTATTTGAGTATTTCTCTTTCAACAACATACAACTGGGTATATAGGAATGAAAAATATGTAAGACATAAGAATTCAGAGTTAACCTGTTTTGACACTTATTATAACATCAGTTAATTAAATTTTAAAATGACAATAACTTAGTAATAATCTAAAGTTTCTTCCAACCACAAATATTTATTCTATTTTAGAGCTCTCAAACTTTTCCATTTTATTTAATTTTAAATCTCTTAATTAAAAAACTTTTTCTAGTATTTATTTTTTAATTATAATAGTTACAATAGTTTAACCGCTAACATCCTAACTGAATAATTACTGTCAGATTGTTTATTCCGTTAATAACATTACTAAGTTGTATTTTCTCTTTTACTTAGATTATTTATCAATTAAATTTTATAATTAAAATCAATTTAATGGAATTAATAAAAAATACTTTTACAAATCAAGAAAATCAAAAGATTTCCATTAATAATTCGTTATGAATTTTAATGCGCAATCTAATTGTTATCATCAACAAGCTATTTGATATTTCAATTAAATTGAACAAAAAAAAAAAATTATTAACTTTAATTTAGATTTCGCGAAAATAAAATATAGTTTTCTTTTTGTAAATTAAAGAGTTATCTTTTGAATTCTTAAGTACACAAAAGTTTTATTCAAAAGAATTTTTTGTTATACATATATGCAATAAAATCTAGAACAGCATTTGGAATCATATGGAGCAATTCGCAAATATCCAGAAACTTAGCCAATATATCAAACTTAACTAACAAGAGAATGCATGAATAAGTGCCTAAGAACTATATTAAGAGTATTCTGTCCGATAACAATAACAAAAGATATTTTGTGAAAAAGGGCCTCGGGGGTCCAGTGGGTAAAAGCGTGTAACATACGCTGTAAACACCGAGGGAGTGTGGGTTGGAATCCCACACACGTCGTAAGAGTAATTCCTCCTTACGATATCTACAGCCACGCCTGAAAAGGAAAGGCGGTTTTATTTTCATTTTTACATTTATGTCGCAGGGAAATGCACTAAAAAAGAAAGAATATAACAAGTGAGAAACCATTTATTTATGAAACTAATAATGTAATTGAAATGGAGGTAGATAAAGCACCCGGTTGGAAACAGTCAGAAAACAGAGAAAGAATGGCGACGAACAACTCTTCTGGAGCTGAATAATGATTTACATATCCATAATAATAGCTTTGAGTTGTGTTCGATGCAAATGCCCTGTGTAGGTCCTATGCTCCCAAAAAGAGTACAATATAATCTAAAAAAAAAAACAAACAAATAAAAAAATACAATAAAAATTAAGTGGTAAGTTAATTGGTGCTAAAGAATCGAAATTGTTATTATTATTTTTGCAATTAGAAAAAAATGAGGATAACTAATTGCTAGTTTTAAGACCCAA
The DNA here is from genome assembly GCA_947095535.1 of Poecilobothrus nobilitatus. Taxonomy (NCBI): domain Eukaryota; kingdom Metazoa; phylum Arthropoda; class Insecta; order Diptera; family Dolichopodidae; genus Poecilobothrus; species Poecilobothrus nobilitatus. Next base: position 34,462,931 of record OX352774.1, read on the forward strand.
TAGCAATTACGATTTTTTTCCCCTTCACAAAAATTACCCATTTGATATTTAGGTGTTTGAATCTCATCCCACTTTGCCATAAAAAGATGATTTGAATTAAATTCCTTTGATTGAAGCATTTGTTTTTTTTTAATTAAATACAAATTACTGTAATCAATTCTAATAAATATGAATGAAAAACCAATTTATAACAAATTTATAACAATTTAACGTCACTTACAATCACCACACAATCAAATTTTTTCGAAAATTACCGTCATTCACAAACACATTTTTTTTTTAACCTTTACACACTTGTCACAAATTGTTCCAATTATCGAAAAAAAAAAATCAATCCTTATTTAACTTAACTTTACTCCGTAGAGAATAATAATGCATTCTTATTATTATTTATTAAAGTCTAAAATGGTCTAACTATTAAGTACTTAAGTATTTTATTAAACTATTTCATTTAATATATGCACATTTTTAAAGAGATTTCAAATAGTTACGAAAATAACAAATAAATTTTGTACCAATACTTATCATATATTATGGATTTTTTCTTTTTTATTTTCTTTTATAAATAATTCATAAAAAAAAAAATATTGATGAAAATTGCAACTCAAAATGACATAAATGTTTACGACATTTTCGCATTTAAAAAACATTAAAAATACCAAAATGTTGATGGCATAATTTTTCTGATTAATGCCGACTTGATTCTAAAAAACAAATGTTGAATGTTGTCTTCTTTTAAACATAAATTTTTAAATTTCCAACTGCAATAAATTGTTCATTCCAAATTTTACTTAAAATTCTTCTAAAAACTTTAACATATTTTAAAACTATTATAAAAAAATAAAATAACATATAAAATTATGCGTGAGTTTTCTTAAGAAAATTAATGAATTTACATAAGACTTGCCATATATATTCATTTTTACTATCATTATATAGTACCGTTATTTTTGAAAGCAAATTTAAATTCTGAAAAGATTGTTTTTTTTTTTTGTTTTGGATGTGTATAAGTATATCGAACCAAATGATTAACTGAAAATAACCTTTAACGACAAAATTTCAGAATTGTGGTTTTATCAAGGATCATTTGAAAAAAATCCATTCTAAATATCTCAAACAACTTTAAATTCTGTCTTTGGCAATCACTTAAAGAATGTAACATGTTTACTCTTCTATGTTAAAAAAAAAATAACTGTATATATAGAGTATGCTGAATAGGCTGTGGACCACCGGGAAAGATTAGGACCAGAAAAAAGATTGGCTTTAAGATTATTTTGAGGAGAAGTTTCTTTTTCTGAAGTATCCCGAGATATTGGAATCTAACCTAAAGATTTCAAATAGATACAATTACTGTAAGTCAAGGTATACTTTTAATTATTTTTTTAATTTTATATACCTAGAATTTTGTTAATATCTAAAACAATTTCTATGTTTCTTGATTATTAAGTGATGACTTTGTAGACCAAAAAAAAAATTATATTTTAATTGGCATAGCTGCAATACTGCTTACACTACAACTGATAAAAATAAAAATCATGTTAACAATAATTTTATAAATACATCTTATTTTAGGCCACAGAATTTACCTACCTAACCTCCTAAGTTTACGTAAAACTTTCCAACTTTCGTAAAACTTTTCTTGACTTCTGGTTACAACAAATAATATATAATAATATTTAAAATATAATGGCAATACTATTTTAAATAAAGTTTAATATTTTTATGGTAAATGTAAATTTTTAGAGAAATAAAAAAAATTTAATTTTTACATAATTGTCTAGCTTAAGTGGTACACAAAAAAATGTTTAACAAGCAGCATAAAATATAAACGAAACTTTATATATAAACAAACACTTTTCAATTTGTACTTATAACTCACATACATATATGAAAATATCTATAAATAAAAATTTATTAAACTGATAGAAAATTCACAGATTTCTACATATGATTAAAGCCATCTTTCAAATGTATGTAATTAAGAGAAAAAATGTAAATAAGAGATAAATGTAATTAAGAGAAAAAATATCTTCAAATAAATTCTTTAAATAAATCAATGGTATGTTATTATATCTTTTGATTACGGTTTTAGTACAAATAGTATTATTTTGCAGTTTTACTGTTGCAAAGTAAAAAAAAATAAATAAAACATTACACGGCACACGGTACAATAACAAAACGTAAAAAATAGCCTAAGTATAAATTTATGTATTATGTATATTTTTTTTTTGTATATTACTAATTAATCACATATTATGAACTGTTAGGAGATGTTCTTATAAAAATAATTAAAAAAATATATTTTTTATTTAAATATTTAAAAATATTTTTAAATTATAAAAAATACGTCATAATAGTGAATAAAAAATATTTTTCTAATAGGAGAAAATCTTCAAAAACAACAACAAATCCGAGAACTTATTTCATACATGGGAAATGCCGTGTAGCTTATATAATTGCCGAATAATATAAATATTTCTTATTGTCTATAAGAGGACAACAAGTTTAAAATAATGGGATTTAACCAGTTAAAAAAAAAGTTAGCTTTCTTTTTGAAAAGTGGCAACTCATCCGAGTTAGGTGACACATAATAGTGGAAAGAAAATTTTTTTCCATATATGGATTTTTATTTTCCAAAGTTCTGCTTTAAAACTAAACTACTTTATAGTATTATAGAAATTACCAGTTATACGACTATTAAAGTCGAATTATTGAATTTTTGGCATGATACCTTTTATTTTGTTTAAAATCTGGCAACTCCTTGATTTCAACAATCACTTAAAGACCTTTTATTACCTATAAGTTATAGTTATTTTCGGATTTTTCAGGTGGATGGTATTAACGGCTTGCTAAGTTTTTCAAAGAGGAACAAGGAGAACCTACGCTGCCCACCACTCCGTAGATCAAATCCCTAGGTTGCAAAATTCACCATATGGCTATTCTTTTGTATATATATCGAGAATGTGGATTCATTTACCACCTAATATGTTTTTTAAAATTGGAAATGCTTACATTTCCAATTTAGATAGGTTTAAGGAGAAAGTCAACACCTTCGTTCATCATATTCCTGCAAACCTTAAACTATTTTTTACTCCGTAGTAGAATTTTTCTCTTGTCCAAACAGAACAATAGTTTGTTGAAAAGGGAGATGGTGTTTAGTAGGTTAAAGTTTCACACGTTAATTGAGGAATCGTTCTTGTACCGCTCCTCTTTAACTTCTTTCAATGTTTCCACCCCCTCTCGTAAAAAAAAATTAAAAGTGAACAAGATTAATTATCAACTGTATAACATTAACCCGATTTTTCTAGAATATTATCCCTGTTTTGTTCTAACATGTCCATGTGGTGCAGGCAGAGTAGTTATTACTCTTCTATAACTACTTTAAAATAACGTCATTTCCACATACTAAAGATCACTACCTTTCTCAATGCCAAGTGAACTACAAAGATGAGAGCATTCCAATTGTACTCATGTATTTATGAAATGAATGTAATATTTATGAAATGAATGTAATATTATCTGTAATTTAATTCAAAATTTAATCTCTTAATAACAAGATTTCTGTCATTTTAGTGTTGCAAATTGTAATTATATTAGAAACGGAAGTTTAATCTGAGAAAAAAAAGTAAAAATAAATATAATTCACACTTTATAGTCTATATATAGTAATAAATTTATTCTAATTAAAAAATTTCAATTGAAATAAATTTTCTGATTTCGACATGATTTAACCTATCAAATCCAGTTTAAGTCTTGTAATAATTTGTTATTTTAATATATGCTAAATTACAGAAAGTAACAAAACAAAATTTAATTATGTCGAAACAAAATTTATTGTAAAATGTATTTTAATTGATATTTTGTAAAAATTCTGTTCAAAATATTAAAAACAGAAAAAAAGAAAATTGAATTTCATTAAAATGTACAAAATAATTAAAATTACTGGTTTATTTTGTTACATACTATAATTATTTTATAAATAAATTAAAATATTAAGAAAACGCAATATAGTAATTTTTGCATATTCTCTATTAAAATAATTTAAATCTATATATTTTATAAAAAAAAAAACGATGCCCTGAAGTAATACCCCAAGAAATAAGGACGAAACGGTTTTCAACAGAGAAATAAAGTGAAATTGCTAATCTTTTAAATTCGGCCTTATTATCGTTTTGAAACTAAAATAATTTCGAAATTATGTGGAAAAAGCGTATAATCTTGATTTTGTGACCCATAATAAAATCTCTCCTAGTTATTTTCCTTATATATATATACATATTTTAATAACAAGGCATTTATAATTATACGTCCTATATTTCGGATGTGAAAATATATCTCTTTTTCCAGAATCCTTACCACAAAATATGTTGGCTTTAAGTAAAAATTTTATTGTTAGCATATGAAACATTCATAGCTAGCCCGAAACCAGACGTCTATTTTTAAAAATTTCCGACAAATAATAAAGAAGCTTCTAGTATAAGCGGAACAAGCAACATATTATTCGAAATATAAAACGAAGAAAAAGTAAAAAATATTTAATATTTGGAAAATGCAAATAACCTCAATTATTTCTTTTTCAAAGCGGTAATAAGACCAAAACTTAAAAAACCGTGATATCGCTTTTATTATCGCTTTGAAAAAGAAAATAATGCCTATTCGGCGTTTTTCCCCTGCCACATAAATGTGACAAGAAAATAACATAACCTTTCCTTTTCAGGCGTGGCTGTAAATGTCGTAAAGGGGAGTTATTCTTACGACGTATATGGGATTCGAACCGACACTTCCACGATGTTTACAACATATTTTATAAGCTCTTACCCACTAGGCCATCTAGGATCCTATTTGGTGTTTTTCTTGCGGCTTTATTGCGGAGCACCAAAAAAACAAATATTAAAAGACTATTCAAATTTACCATAATATCCTTGCAATTATAATTGTTACATTTCTACAATTCAATTTTATATATTTTCTACAATGTTAATGGATTCAATTAAAAAATGCAAGAAAGTAAAAGTAATAATTAATTTTATTAAGATGAGTTATTCTAAATTGTAATCACCTATAAAAAAGTTAAATTTCATTTTTAATTGAGAAAATCACTTAAAGCTTATATTTAATAAATTATTTTGATATTATCAAGATTATTACAAGGTTTATCAGGTTTTATCATTAATGTAAACTTATATAAATATGTATGTCCTGTTATTAGGTTTACTATGTCAACTCACAGATACCCGGGCAAACGTAATATATGCTGTTTTGATAAAATTCAAGTTATCATTATGATAAAATTCAAGCTTTCATTTTGATGATTACTTCGAGTTTTTGATAAAACAATATTTTATTAAACGGTGTTTCGTAACAGATAGACCCGTTTAGAACTTGCAAATGAGGCCATCAAATTTTCGTTTACTTTTATTATACAAATAGCTTTAAGATCATTGCAAAAACTGGAACTCTGGATAAAGAAATTTCATTAAGGATATTTAAACAAAAAATACTTACAATTTCAAAATATTTTTTCACTATGATTTTTAATGTATTTAGATAAAAATAAAATGAGTTGATGAAAATAAAATGATGAGTCATTCGACTGGTATTTTTTTTAACTTTGTAAGTTAATATCAAAATTATCAAATTTATTTAAATTTAGTATTTAAATATACCGTTATGTGAAAACCAAATTTTGCATGATTTTTCTACCCTCATAACTCCGCAACGCTTTTAAATAGTAACTTGAAATTTTGAGAGCAGAAAGAACTATTAGAATTAGTATAAGTTTGCTCAGAAAATTTTTTTGAACCCCTGTTTATGAGTTATTAGGTCTCAAAAATTGAAAATTTGCTATTTTTAAGCACCTATAACTTAGACACCTGTACACATTTTACTTCAGCAAGATATAAAAATTAAAGCTGCAGTAATATATTTCTATGCGTGTTAAAGATTTCTTTTAGTTGTATAGCGTTCCAGTTTTACAGTCCCTCAAAATTGCAAGAAAGCCCTATTTTCAGATGTATATATCTCAGGCTCTGCGTAATAGTTTTACAATCTAAAAGCGCTAGAAGACCGAAAATTTTATTTATTTAGCAATATCAAAATTATGCAATATTTTGTAATTCACTATTTAAATTAACCGTTTTGTAAAAACCACATTTTGCATAAAATTTTTTTTTCATAATTCCGGCACGCCTTTGGATAGGAACCTGAAATTGTGAGACAAGAAGGAACTTGTAGAATTAGTATAAGTTTTCTTAAAAATTTTTTTGCCCCACCCCCTGTTTAAAAGCTATTAGGGGTGAAACATTTAAAATTTGATATTTTTAGGCACCTGTACAAATTTTTGTTCGGCAAGGCATAAAAATTAAAGCTACAATATATTTTTACGTGTGTTAACGGTTTTTCTTAGTTATATAGGGTTCCGGACTCAAAATTCCAGAAAAGTCCTATTTTAACTTAAACAGTTTGTATTGTCTTTTGGAAATGTGCTCTTTTAAAAAGCTTTGGTTTACATTCTACCTAGTTTATTTTTTGCATTATAAGATTAGATTGTTTTCCACTTCTTATAAAACTCATAACGGGAACTTTAAGCGAACTTATCTTGCAAATCGTTCGATATAAATATCGAAGCCAAACAGTTTATAGCTTATTTCCACCAACAGTAAATTATAATTAGACAAATAACTATTTTTTATTAAGTAAAGATTATTAATATATTTGTAAGGATAGACGAGATAGGTAGGCAATAGAGCTGCTAGCTTGTTTTCGCCTCTCTACTAGCTTTTAATTTTCATTTAATTTTTAAACTATCTGTCTGTTTTAAATTTTAATTATTGCATCATAGTCAATTATATGTATGTTTAGATTAATTTAAATTATTGCCCTTTAATAAATGGTTCAAGGAATTTTTTTCATTTGTTGATATTGTTCAATTTAATATCTTTTAAAAATTTCTTTTTTGCCTTTGATATCATAAGTTATTAATAGGATTTATAAATATTCATTTGTGCATGTCTAATAAATATTGTGCTACTTAACATAGCCGTAAGCTAAAGCTATCTCTACCCTTTTGATCGGGCAGATAGAGGTCATTTAATTTTTCGAAACGCAAATAGTATTTATACAGAGAATGTGCACCAAGTTGGGTGATAAAATATTATTTTGTTACTTAAACATATTTTGACATCGTGCACATGGATGCATTGTCGTGTGTAATATTTATAAAGCTTTTAAGTAGGTAGTATTATGTAATTCATATATTAATGTGAAACTAATTTTAAAATACCTTTATTAACATTTTTTTTTAACTTTAAAAGAACAAATTGTATAAACTGTTCAATTTAATATACGTATTCGTACAAAATCGTTCATCATTTCCATTTCAAAAAAAATTTAAATCACAAAGAATGATACACAATTTCAATTACTTGCATTTTTTTTTTGTTTTTTTTTAATACATAAAAGAGGAGTAAATAAAGACATCATAATTTATGGTCATATAAATTACCTTTTTATTTCTTTATTTAAATAATCTGTTTATTTTTTTGAAATATAACAACCTTTATTGCAAAACTAAACAAGTCATTTTTTTTAATATAATAATAATAGTTACCTAAACCTGCAATAATATAACCATGATGAAATATTAAAAAGTGATAATAACAATTTTTATGACATATTTTAACTTCTGTATTTTTTTTAGCACCAGAACAAAATTTTATTTCTAGGCATTAAATGTTGAATAGAAAAGCACTGAACTTGAAAAGATCAACCTGCTAAAGATCACGAAAATTATAATGAAAAATTGTAAAATGAAACAGCAGTAAAAATATATAATATGCATCATCATCATGATAAAAACGTTTAAAACGTTAAGTGAATTCAAGAGGAAAACAGAAAAAAAAAGAAAGAACAATAAAAATAAAAGTGCAACCAATACATTATACCAAGTTTTTTGCACAATATTTTCTCATTATAATGTCTGGACACAAGAAAAAGATTTATTTTCAATAGATTTTTACTTTTCATTTTCTTTGCAAGTATAATTTAACTATTGAAGGTATGAATATACGATATGTAAGTACAAATTTTATATGAAATAATAGGTGTGTCTTTGCTTGTTTGAAATAAAACAAAAACATTATCTGATACTTTACATCAATTAATTTAAACGTTGCTTTATATCCGTATACAAGCGCACAGTTCTAGTGGTATAATAAATTTGAAATTACCTTTGGAACCCCTTAAAAGAAATGCATTGATATGAAAAAGTATATATGCATACTCTTCCAGGAGACTAAATTCTGAGTCGATTTAACGTCCGTTCGTCCTTCTGAGTGTTCGTTCGTTCATTAGTCTGTGTGTTTGTTCGGTTGTCTGCACGCTCGTACATTCATCTGTGTCTGTGTTCGCCCACATAATGTTCTGTGCAAATTGGTTGGTGCTATACTGGTTCATACAACTCTGAAATATATCGATATACAGGGTGTTTACGACCCGATGGTCTACCTTGAAACGGGTGATCGGGGTTGCCGAAACGAATAAAAAATTGTATTGGAGGGGGTCTATTCTGGAGATATGAGGGGTTAAAGGTGTTTTAGGGACTTTTCATAAAAAAATCTATAACTTTTGAAAGGTTTGCTAGGGAGATAAAAAAAAATTCGTTTTGTAGAGTAAGTTATCAACTTTAATTTTTATGTTTTAAAGATTCCCAAATAATAGCAGTTATAATAAAGTTATGAAGGTTCAAATGATTTAAAATGAAAAAATTATGTTTCAAACTCAATTTTATTGTGAAACACCCTGTATTTTGAGTACTTTTTATAGCATTTTTCAAAACAGCTTTCCAAGGGCTATAATTATCACCTCATCACTTTTTCTCTATCTCTAACCGTTTTGAAGATATCAAGAATATAACAGTGTGTTATAACACACAAAATATGTTAACACACTTTTGAAAATAACACACTTTTCTATTATGATTGAAAATAACAAACTTTTCTATTAAAATTAAAGCTGACAACTTATTCTACAAAACGCATTTTTTTATTTCTCTATAGCAAGCCGTTCAAAAGTTTTTTTATGAAAAGTCGCTAAAACATCTTTAACCCCTCATATCTCCAAAAGGGCCCAGAATAGACCCCTCTCCAATACAATTTTTTGTTCGTCTCGACCTGCCCGATCACCCATTTCACCCGATCACCATCGGATTGCAAAGACTCTGTATATAAATATATTTGGATACTTATAATTAAGTTAAATATCTAAAATTTTCCAAAATATTATTAAATTTTTTCGAAACAGGACATATTTTGTTTATACAGGTATCCCAAAATTGACACAGTAAACTAAAGATTCTTGCTCATTTTTACACACGTTTTCATATTCCTTAGAATAAATCAAAACATTTATTTAAAACTGCAATATATGAGATAAAAGAAAATTAAGATAAGATTTTTGTAGTAAGTCAAATCTTTTTTTATGTAATTTTAATACCTGAGCATTTTAATATCAAACTATTATTTATATTATAGAAAGATATTAATTAAAAGTTGCATATTAATTATTCAAAGATTGATAGTAATACGCCCTCTGTTTCTGATGTTTTTGATTTTATAATAAAACTCTAATCTTGTCGCCGATAGTACAAAAGTTATTATACCGTTGTTCAAAGGTAGAGAGACCATTAAAGTTTGTTTTAAAAATACAACATCCTTCCTTTTTTTTTATTAATTTTTATTCCCTTCTTCTTGTTTAATTATTTCCATTTGCTAGATAAATCAATATGTACATTAATTTAAAAAAATTTCCTGTCCCGAATGAATGCGTTAGACAAATATTCTATTTGGCATAAAAACGAATTATGTGTTTTAAAATATTAATTTGAAGATATTATATGACATATTAAAATTTTTTCGCAATAAATGGACATTTAAAAACCATTGGTAATTGAGTTTTAATAAAAACCAGTAAAAAACTGTTGAAAGAGACGTAATTTTTGATCGTTTTTATTGTGACTAAGAAAGAGTGGAGTAATGGCTCTGCTATACTCTTAGAAACATGTATTGAAATGGTTTACTGATGGTTGAAAAACAGTAGAAGGAACTGGTTCTGGAGTAAAAATATCGTTGTGGAAATTCCGTAGCATATTTAAATCTGAAGTGCATGCAATCGAAAGGTGCGTACAATGCAACCTCGAAAAAGGATATAGGAATAGAGAAGTAGCACTTCTATCAGACATCCAAGCAGCGCTAAAAGCACTAAATTCACAAGCAATAAATCTCATTAAGTTAGTGAAACTAACCCGCTTGGGAACAAATAATAAAGTAATCCTCTACTGGTATCAACTTGCAAAAGAAGGAGCTTGAACTTCATTTACAGGTCACGAACTTTTTTGTGGCATATGTAAATACAACATAAGAGAAGCACTAAAAATCGAAGAGGAAAACTGAAGGAGCAAAATATGAAATGAAAAATATAGGCTTAGACAATATAAGCAGCTTCTGAGTAGCTATAATCGGAGAAGATACGCTAAAATTTGAATTGAGTAAAAATAAACTGAGAATTTTATCAGAATTCCTGTCGGGACACTGTCAACTATAAAGGAACACAATACAATTTAAGTTTTTGTTACTGAAAATTATGTATAAATTTAAAGTTAATCGACGATTATTTTTATGTCATCCATTCTTAAGAATTTGTTTTTTAATAGTACAAATGGTCACTCTAACAATAAGATTCCTTTAAAATAAACTCATTAATTTTAAACTTAAGTTAATTTGTTAATTTATTTGGTTTTTTTTTTATGTTAATCTGAATAATTAAATTTTATATTATGTTTTCTGTGGTTAATGAATAATGACAAGAAATAAGAAGCCTTATTTAAAACATCAAATTGAAAAAAAACTGTCTCTTTTGTCATTTTTATAAACAATACCTATATAATGTAAATACTCTTAATTATTTGTTTTGGTTCACCAACATTTAAAAACAAAAAGAAACAAAAACGATGCAAAAAATAGTTTCTCGTACTGTTACTCTTGTTTAATTTATTACCTTAAGACATGCATTTTATTATATAAAATAACACACAATAAGTTGAAAGAAGTCATTACGAATTTTGAAACGCACAGATTTACAGATAAATAAAAAAAATACAAGATGTCTTTCATCATATCTTTAAAGTATAAACAGTGTGTACACCATCAACATCTTCAATCAAATCTAATTGAAGAGTCATAATCAAATTTAGTATTTATTAACATTGAATAAGGTGTTTATTTGAAACTGCATATAAGGAATAAGTTATATTTTTATTTTTGACTTTTTAGTATCATGAAGTTGTTGACTTAAAATGTTAGATATTATGGGTGTTTTTCTTTTTCTCATCAGAGCAGAATCATAGCTGTCAAGCTAAAAAACTGTGTTTCTTTTTATGCTCAGATTATACAGATTATCCATTTTGTGTTTGTTTTTTTAATCGGAGTGTGTTCAGAGTACGATCTGTGAGCTCATAAAAATTTTTCAGATTTCACAGAGTTGTCAATAAATATAACGTCAAATTAAGAATAAAATAATAAAAACGTCATCAAAATAAAATTTCTTGAATAGATAAACATTTTTTTTTAAGTTTTTTTTTTGAAATTTCATTGCCTAAATCAAATTTTACGTAAATTAATTTTGTTTTATTTTATTTCTTATAAATTCCTTTTACAACTATATTTTACATTTAAAATAATGAAATAAAATAAAAATTACTGACGTTAGAAAATAATTTGGATAAAAATTGACATTTTGAGAGTTTTTTCTTAACTCAGAGCGATCAGAGTTTAGATAAAAGTTTGCCCTGAGCATTAATTACTCTGAGCGCTCGACATTTTCTGTGAGCATTGATCTTATGAGAAAAAGAAAAACGCCCTATAACACTTTCTAATTCAGTTGGTTATTTAGTGTTGATAATTTTTAAATCTCTACATTTCTGCTCCTATTGCATTATTGCAAGGATTCTTTGAATTATGACTAACAACTACAACTCTTCAATATTTTTAGCACATCCAATCATCGTACTCAATTCAATTCCACATATATTTATCTTTCCTCGAAAAGGAAACTATTTTATATTACGAACTTCATAATACTTCTTACTTAATTATCACGATATGTTCAATTAACACAAGTAGTTATATGACAGGTATCAAAACCAAGAGCAATATTTATAAAAAATTTTTATATTACTGTATTGTAATCGATAATGTAACTTTTGCGGAAAATTTTGAGAAAGATAGTTTTCCTTTCATTAATATAAAGTGTAGCATTGAACTCTTTCGTTCCAAAAATTTCATATTAGTCTGAACGTATTGAAAAATCATAATTAACTTAAAAATAAAAGTTCAAAATTAAAAAAGAAAACTTTATTTCAAAAATTGAATAATAATAACAAAAATCTTTTAAGTATTGAATATCAACAAATAAGACTTAGAATATAGGTTATACAACTATTATAATCTGTAATGGTTGAATACATTTTAATAGAAACTTCTAAAGTGGAAAGTATGTAAATGTCTGAATTTTTTTATAATAAATAAAAAGAAAAATAACTAAAAATAAATAAAAGAATTTTTTTTGAATAGAAAGTATTCAATTTTTTTTTTTTTTTTTCAAATCATAAATTTCAATTTTGTAAAACTTGTTGCTATCAATATTTAACTATATATACATATATCTTCTCAGGACAACAAATTTTCTAGTTGCAATTAAAATAAAAATTAATCATGTTCCAAAACATGTATAAACATCAACAACATATACATTGAACATATTCTAACCTAATAAATAAAATGAATGTCTGATTGCTAATAAAATTTATCGATTTACAAAAATTGTTTTTCTATTACAGAATAATTTATGAAATAACTTCAAAAAGGCCGGACTAGTTTTTGTATAAGTTAAAGGATAATATAAATTTCAATAGATCACTTAATTTTTCAAATTAAACTTGTATAAGTTTAACATCAAATTGTTGAAATTTTCTCTTTTAAAATAAAAATTGGAGCTAAATAAATAATGTATTTGATTTATATATGAAATAAATCGAAATCCATTTAACATATTAACAAAATAGTTTAAACAAGTTTGGAAAAAAAAAACACAAAAATCTAAACCGATGACCAATCCCACTAAGAAATGAATCGTCATATTTTTAGCAATATTATTAAAATATTTAGGTATACTTAAGATACTTACTTATTTCTTAATTTTTTCATTATGTTTTTTTGTTTTTGTGTCGCTCGAAGGTTTTTAATAAATAAAATGTAGTCATTAGATACTTAAAAGTTAAACTATATTGAATGTATATCTTATAATATGTTTATATTTTATTATACCACTTATACTTATTTTTAGCATATTTTCAAATATTTGAATAAATCCATCCTTCTATCAATTACAACACTACTATGCGGTTATTGGTATAAAGCAGTACTTTTCCTATAGATTTATACCATAATAATACCGTTCTTACGAAAGAATCTTTAAAACCTCCTCAGATTAATATAAAACACTTGACCTAAATCTAAATCGAAAAAGAAACTACCGAAATATTTTCGACTTTCTTTTGACAGACTAGCACAGGTCCAGAAAAAGTGCTTCGCACTCCCTATAACATTAATTTCTTTATAAAATTTACAGTGAAAATTCAGATGCATATCAAATCTGCCAGCTTGTTTAATGATAAGATAATGATTCGAAATAATACTAGCCAATTATTTTTTTTTAAGATCCAGAGAGAGAAAGTATACATTAGGATTTTTTTAAACTGAAATGTGGTCACATTATTGTGGTTGTACTGCAATAATCTGCAACTTAACTCTCTGACGAACTCAAGAAAGTTCTGTTAAATATTGAGTTGAATTCGCGAGTTTGTTTAGATTTCAATAAGGATTCATATGTTTAGTTATCCAACTAAATTTAATTACACAATTCTCCTCGCATCAATAATATAATAAAGATAAAAAAAAAATAAATCAAAAAATGGTACTTTATTTTCAAGCTTCGGTGGAGAAAATTACAAAACAAGACAAATTATTTTAGGTAAAGTGTCAGCCTTTATTAGATAGACCATTTACTTATAAATTATTATTATTATTATTATTTTTAGTACCAGCCCAGTATGAATACTAAGTGGTAGTATGAAACCCTTTGCCTGGAAGGCATGTGGGCTATTACTTATAAAATTGAGTATAATCTTTTGAAGCAATAATTATCTAATAAGAATAGAAGTGATACAAATGAAACACTTATATCGAACAATACATAAAACAATTAGTAAACAATTTTAAAATATAATTAAAATTATTTGCATATAAATGTAAATTTTAGATTCAAACTAAATATTTATTATTATTTAATTTATGTTATTTAAAAAAAATTTTTTGGGTATTTTTTTTTTAACTTTATTTTTTTCATAATTTTATTTGAATCCAAATTTATTTCATTATTTTTAATTGGATTGTCTAAACGGGTTAGTTTAGATGAAACCTCGACTCATCTATCTTGCTAAACTTAAAAACTACAAAAATTTCTAGATTTGTAACGAATATAAACATACAATGTGTAGAATTCTCAAAAAAGTCCTAAATATCTATCTATGCACTTCTTAAGTATTTCCAAAATCGTATAAAAAACTCCGTATACATTACTATAGTTAAAGAAAAAAAAATTTTAAAAGGAACCTTTTATTTGAAGGAATACAATAACAAATGTTTGTTTATTAAATTTAGTTACTATAGTAAAAAAAATTCTCATAAAAAAATATTTTTAAATTAATAAACAAATAAATAAATGAAAATAATTACGCGATATTTATCATTTAGTACATTTAATATATAAAAAATTGATTCACATCCAAAAGATATCAATCAAATTTCAAAAAAAAAAAATTCTTTTCTATTTCATTCTGTTAAATATACATGTGGAAATACAATTGAATCCATCAGCATGTAGTTATCTAATTTAATCTAATTTAATAAACATTAAATCAATTGAACCATTGAACAAAATTGAACTTTAATTGAATAAATTAAGTATGAATAAGGATTTGATCTTTTAACTTAATCAAATAAAACCTAATATGAAATCTTGTTAAATAAAACTTCAAACTATAACATAAATAGTATACCACATATCGTTTATTATATTATTCAAAACTAAATAAAATCGGAAATTTTTAAAATTATACAAATTTTTCAATCTAAAGTTTTTATTTTGAAGCAAAACTTAAGGTTAACTTAAGTACTTATTTACAATTTCTTATCAAATCGTACCTATAAGTTCAAAATTCGAGAAAACCACAAATTTTTTTACACCATTACAACTTTTTCTTCACAGTTAAAATCTTAAAATTGTTTATTTTTGTTTTTATTTCAAATAAAATTTTTAATAAAATTTCTTATTATATTTGTTCTACATTTAAACAAATTTCTATTATGTGCCTTTAAGTTGCAATTTTTTAATAAAAAAAAAAAAATTTAAATTGTTTCGTAAGAAAAAAAATACTATTAATTTTGTAATAAATCATTACATTAATAATTTATACAAATAAACCTCAAAAAAAAACAAAACACAAAGAAAAAACATTTAAAGATTATTCAATTTCATTATTCATTTTCTATTATTAAATTCTATTATTAAAAGTTCAACTACAGGACGTATAAAACCCGCCCGCACTGGTCTGGAAAATTTATATAAAAAAAAAAAACAATTGAAAAATGTTTAGTTCTAATAAAAGAAAAAATACCTGTAACGTAAATATTAAGTGAATACAAATTAAACTTAAGATTAATCTTAATATTATAGTCTATACTCTATAGATTACAAGTTGTAATTCATTCGGTACGGAAAATTAAACAAGAAAAATTACTACCGTTCTAAAATTGAGACTAGCTAATTTAAAACAGTAAAAACAGAAAAAAAAAAAACAAATGACTGTTTCAATTCTAGGATATCTGCACAAATATAATATATATGTACTGTTTCGATGAAATTTAATAATTTTTTACAAAATTTCAGAAATTTGACTTAATTAGGTACTGAGATACATTTATGTAAATTTTTGGAGTTGTATGACAGCTACTCGAACCGGCTGATTTAAAAAAAAAAATGATTACCATAAAAGTTGATGTTCTTCTACAAAATTTTATATTATATTGCTTAATTACGTGTACGTATCACGATATGAGTTTTACATTTCATAGCTATATGACAGCTATCTGAATCTTTTAAATTAGACGAACCAAATTTGCCAGAGGTTGTTAGCATAAAACTGAACTTTTCAAAAACTGACAAAATTCCAAATATCTTGTTTAATTAGATATTGAGTCATGCTCATATAAAAAATATTTGTGTGACAGCAGCTACTTTAAACTCAACGGTAAAATTGTTTTATTTCAATAGCGAAACTAATATTTTCATGAAAATGCATAAATATTTCAGAATCCTACTTTTATTAGTTTTTAAAATATAATAGCTAATTCGACTCAGAATTGAATTTTGAGCAAGAGTACATATCGCGTCATCTTTGCAGTATAACCAACGTAATTATAAACTTAAAATATCCTCAGAACTATGTTTGTACTAGTATAACAAACAAATTTAATATTATCAATAAGTAATAAAAATTTTATTTTTTTTTATTTTTTATAAAACTGGCGCAATATGCCAATTCTTTTAAAAATGTCAACTGAAAACAAAAATGCTGTAACCAACATCTATTTTATAAACCACCTATTTGCATTTTCTTTAATTAATGCTTTATTTAGGTTTAAACTAAAATAAGAAATGATTTTATAACTTTAGATAATAATCAAAGATATCGTATAAGTACTCCTATATTTCGTTATTATAACAAAATATGAAAACTAATACTCATCATAGATCATAAAAATGGTTAGTTCAAATATTCGGTCACTATGGATACGGAATTAGAAGATGAAATTCTTTTACAAGTTCAATAAGTAATTTATTTGTGAAACGAAGTTTTTGAACAGTACGTATTCATTAATTTAAGTCAGCATAAGATTCCTAAATTTTTAAAATCTTTATTCATTATTCATAAATAAAATATTCTTTGCGCTTGCAAATTATATTCTTATAAGAAGACTCTTTATTACTTTTATAATCTAGTTTTTACTGTAAAAGCACCTATTGTCTTTAATATTTCTAAAGCATTTCATTTTCTTTTGAAATTTTTTTTTTATAAATTTTCTGAAAAATTCTTTGAAAGTCATTTAATTCACTTCAATTTTTGTCAGACCCATCACAGTACATCATTATCCATAAGACACAAAATGGAATCATAACATTATAAATGAAAGAATGAAAAAGAAAATGTAAACAAACTACATATATATATATATATATATATACATTTTAAAAGTATATCCCGTTAAATTACGTATTTAATATGTATGTACATATTTGTGTATATCTTCAAACGTATATTTAAAAAATTACGTTATGTTACAAGGAAAAAATTTTTAACAAAATTAACTATAACTTTTATAAACTACTAAACTAGTAAGTAAGTAAGTAAGTAAGTAAGTAAGTAAGTAAGTAAATAAATAATTAAGTGAAATTAAAAACTAGTTCAAAACGCAAGAAATAAATGATGTGCATAAATGAATATAAAAGAAAATTTAAAATGAAATACATACATACAAAAAAAAAAAAATATATAGAATAAACCTACCTTGACTAACAACTCTTTCACCGATTGCATCAACATTTTGTTGTTGTTGCAAAACACCAAAAATAATTACACAAATAATTAAATTCATTTTATTCATATTTTATTTTTTATTTTAATACTGTATTATATATAAAATATTTTACTAATATTATAATAATATAATATATTTTTTTTTTTTTATTTTCAAAAATTTATTTAAAATTTTAATCAAATTTTATAATAATCTTTTAACAAAAAAAAAAAAAAAATCCTTATGATTTTGGTAACACTTTGTTTTTAATTTTCACGTTTTTCAAATGAAAAACATGCACTTATTATTTTATGCTCCAATTATAAAAGTTTAATGTATATATTCTTAACATACGTAATTAGGTACAGAATTTTATTACAAATTTTTTAAAGTCTATCTAAAAGTTCACAATTCATACTAAAATCAAAAATAATTAAAACAAAAAAAAAAAAAAAATTGTTATCCACTGGACTTTGCCATGATTAAGAAAATTTAAATAATAAAAAAATTTCCCGAAAATAAAATTAATAAAACAAAAAAAAAAAAATAACGCACGACTTGTAAACGCCTTGAAGTTCAAGGTAAAATTAATCCGAGATTACAATGTGATAGAGTTTTTATACTGCAAATAAAAAAAAAATAAAATTTTTTCAATTAAAAAAAAAAAAACAACAACAATAAAAAAGAGAAAAAATTTATTAAAAGAAACTTTTTTTTTTTTGTTAATTTTTAATATAAAATTTTTGTTTTGTTTTTATTTTTTTTTATTAAGAGATTTTTCTACTTATAAAGTTGCGACCAATCATGAATCATAACAACAACAACAATTGAATCTTCTCACGTCTTGTTTTGGTATAAAAATAAAATTGGTTGTTTTTTTTTTTTGATTAAAGAGAAAAGATGGGTTGCTTTCTTTTTGTTGGATAGAATAGTATAAAATTGTTGTTGTTATTGTTTTTGGCTTGTGTTGTGATAATTTTTTTTTTTTTTTTTTGTTTTTAATTCACTTGCACATGCTTGTATAAAAGAGAAATGAAATTTTGTTGTTGTTGTTTTTATCTTCCGTCATTACTTTATTAAATTTATTTAATTTTTTTTTTATAATTTGGTATTTTTAAATTGAGAAAATTTCACTCTCTTATAATTTTCATTATTAGCACTATAGGCAATAACTGCAGACTATAATTTATAGTGCAGTGTGTGTCAGTGTTAATAATTAACTATGGTAAATATAAACAACTTTAATGTAAATGTTAGTATTACTATTAAAAGGTGTTGGTTTTGCATAGGACGAAAAAAAAAACAAATTTTAAGTTTGGATTTAGTTTAAAAAAATAAGGTTAATAATATTGTGGATTGATGTGTATAATTAATTTTTATTATAATGTATTTTATAATATGCATAAATTGATAATATTTAAACATGCTCTTGTTTTTTTTTTTTGTTGAATAATTAAAAAAAAATTGTTTAATGAAAAATACAAAAAAAAATAAATATATATGTATATAGTTTAGTTAATTAAATAAGTATTTCGTTTATTACGCTTTAAAATCGTATTCGATGCTTCAATAAGTATTAAAGGATAAATTTTGCTGTATGTTTTTGTAGAAATTCGCTTTTCTTCTTTTTCTTTAAGTGTCATATTGATCATCGAACCTTGGCTATCTTAATCTAATATTGTACTGTTTGTATACGCATATCAATACCAATTTAAACACTTTTATTTTTCCTGGTAGACACGATCTTTTTCAAATAATTTACATAATCATATTTTATTTTTATGAAGAGTTGTAGGTTTGGTCATTTATAATAGATCATTTTCCTAAATCAAATGAACATACAATAATAAAATAAAATGCATATAACAAATAAAATAATAAATCCAATTTTTTACTTATCTTTTCACAATTTTTAAATTATTCATTTGCTTAATTAATTTTAAAATTTTTTTGTAATTAATTATTCAATTAATATAACAATACATAGCTACCATTGTAAAATATATGATTCACCTGTAGCCATCTGTCAAATAATAAAATTTATTATATTGAAAATTTAAAGTTTTAAATAATTCAAATATGTAAATGTTTTATTTATTTACTTTAGACTTTTAGAGTAATGATATTAAATTTCACATCGGCTACTAAGATCATTACAGGTTGAATACTATATTATTAATTTAAACAGTAATATTATTTATTTTGTTTATAACTATTATATATTTACACTATATTTAATAACAAGGGTTACTTATTATCAATAAATAAAACTTGCTACCTGTGAAAAATTTCAATCCGCACTGCTTCGATTAATAAAACACGCGCTTCATCACTAGGTCACCAAAACCTCTAATGGGGTACGTATTGAAACAAAATTTTCCCAACGTAATTGCATATCTGCAGGCTGAAAGTGTTATAATTGATTTTAATACACAGTTTGTAAAATTATTCGTTCCTTTTACTAACATATTTAAAATATAAATCATATTAAGTCTTATAGCAACTTGAAAAATTTATCAACAAATTTTTATATTATGAGAACTGGGGCCGGATTCCGCAACGGTGCAATCATTTTTGGTACAAATGCAAACTTTTTTCATTCTCACCAACAGTTTAAAAACATATTAAGTCTTATAGCAACTTCAAAAATTTATCAACAAATTTTTATATTATCAGAACTGGTGCCGGATTCCGTAACGGTGCAAATGGGAAAATTTGACAGTTCTCGTGCAAACTTTCTTGCCATGATTTTCAATTCCGCAAGAGTGAGTGAAAATTACACAGTTACAGAGTTCATATAGTTTAGTATTATAAAATTAAATTGTTTTGTGCACATTTTATATTTTGTAATGAAATGATAGTCAGCGCTGTTTATAATTCATTCAGCGTTTTAGTTTTCATTCACGCTTGCGGAATTGAAATAATTGTGCAAATGCAAACTGTTGGTGAGAATGAAAAAAGTTTGCATTTGTACCAAAAATGTTTGCACCGTTGCGGAATCCAGCCCCTGATTAAACTCTTTCAATATTAATTAAAACGAGGAAGAATACAGTTGACTTTGTCAACTCTTAGATACCCGTACGAACCGTTAGTATGTTCACAGTCTGTCACTCTGTTTACAATATTATTTTTTTAATATTTAAGTATTTTAAAATAATTTGGGTGAATTTTATAATTTCTAGAACTATGGGTTGTACATATATTCAAACTATATGTTTATATGTACATTCTTCAAAAGCAAATTTTAACCTTCCACATAACGATTATCAATCCAAAACTTTTTCAAATATTCTATAGTACCATTTAATACTAAGCGGTAAATGTATATTAAATTTACTTAGTACAAAATAGTAAATATAATTTTAAATATTATATTATATTATATTTAAATATTCCATTGACAGAATAATTTCTTATAAGTACAATAAAATACATATATGTATGTAAATACGGCGCTATATAATATACATATATACTCGTATCATTCATTCACTAGTGACATATACGATATGTAAATAAACATGATATTATATAAGTATGTATATATATCAATATCATATAAATAAAAATTCTTCAAGCAACTGTTATGTTGTTTATTCATTTACATTTGTTTGTGCTACGCATTATATCCTCAACAATTTCAAATTATCGAGTAAAACAAATGCAAAAAATTTGTTGAAGAAATTTGTTAGAAAATTTGAAAAAATCAAGTAACACTTTCGTCAATTATAAAGTAACCCTATATTATTAAAAAAAGTTGTTAACAGAAATAAAAGTATAATGTTGGAGTTTTAATTTTTATGTATTACTTCAAAAAAATTTTAACAGGTGTTCAAGTTACAGGTGTTTCAAAATAGGAAATTTTCAGTTTTTGACCCCTTACAGCTCCTAAACAGGGGGTGATACAAAAAAAATTTCTGAAAGACTCATACTAATTTTCAAAGATCTAACTTCTGTCAAAATTTCAAGTTTCCAACTTTAACCGTTTAGAAGATGGAAGGGTTAAAGAATTTTGCAAAATTTGAGTTTCGCATAACGGTAAATTAAGACACCGTATGCCAAAACTATATATTTATTGTATATATTCTTTTAAAGCTAATGAAAGTAGTAATCATTTGGCGTTTTCAAAATGAAGATATACTTATACAACTTGCGCTATAACAATTTAAATATAGAGCTTTTTTGAACCTTTGGGGATCTGTAGCTCCGTAAATGGTGGGGGTACAAAAAAAAGTTATTAAAAATAAAATTAATATTTTTGTGATAGAGATCTATCAGTAGTTAAAATTTCATAGCTCTATTGCAAAAAAAATGTGGGGATCTAAAAGTTAGGTGTTCGAGAGCTACCCTAAGGCTTAGTCCAAACTCAACCAAAAAAAATAGGGAACCTACAAATTACTCCCAAAATATTTTGTGTAAATTTCAAGATTCTAGCTTTCTTAGTTTTTGAGTTAGCGTGCTGACGGACGGACGGACGGACGGACGGACGGACATGGCTCAAAAGTCTTAGAATTTTTTTCTGATCCGATCCATACCTTTGAAGGTATATCTAGCTCGCTTATTTCGAGGTGTTACAAACGGAGGAGTAATTTTATTATACCCGATCCTATCGTACGGGTATAATAATAAATACACATATTATTGGGTTTTTTTTTTTTGCCATGGGTACGTGAGAATCATCGAAAAATACTATAGAAAAGTAGAACGAACACGTTTACTCTATGAGTGTGTGAAACTTTAACCCACTAAACATCACCTTCCTGTAACAATAAATTATAATAATATGCCCTTATGCTCTTTAGTACTAATGTACTGCTTGGTTTAGTTTTTAAAATATTCTACTCCACATTTTATTTTCGGTTTATTGATAATAATGTCTTTGTTAGCAAACTATACTTAAATTAATTAATTTATATTTTTGAATTATTATTAAATTGAACTTTTGATTTTCTTTATTAATAAAATACAAAAAAAAATAAAAAATAAAGAAAAACCCACTTGAATTTCTAAAAAACTTCCAGTTTTTCTTTTCATTGTCTGTAATTGTATTAATACAAAAAAAAATCTTAAGGAACTTTTAATTTTTATCTCAATTAATTTCTAAACACCAATTTTAATCGATTTTAATCGAATATTTTATTACAAATTTTAAATTTAATTGTTCACTATAAATTTATTTTATATTTATTAGCAATATTGTTCAAATTTTAATCAATTATATTCAATAAAAGATTCTATATTTTCCTTAACCTATATTACGTACTTGTATATAATCTTGAATAAAGATATAGAATTAGACATAAATTTAATTGTCTATATATAGCCTGAAATTAGGATAAAAACCTAATTTAATTGTAAATTAAATTAATTTTTTTAATAAAACTATAAGTAAAAAAAAATAATCTATCAATATCTTATAGTATGCAATATTGAATCTATTGTTAAATTAATTATAATAATATATGCAATAGAAAAAATTAGTTATTCAACATTAATCAATATCAATATCAATATTGATCAATTTTTAAGCGAAGAATAAATAATGAAATTGATAAACAAAAAAATAAAATAATTATATAAAATTAAAATAAAAAAATCCAATTAAATGTTGGTTAAATTATGGTTTATGCTGACTTTTTTACAGACCGCATACATGAATGTATAAGGTAGGTATTGTTTTCACACTAAAAATTTTGACCCGAGTTTTTTCCAAATATATAATATGCATTACTCCGATGCGCAGAAAAGTGGAACAAAGTTTTTAGCGTGATGTTTAACTCTCTGTGTGAGTATATGCATGTGTATGTGTATGTGTAAAGGTATGTTTGTGGGGACGTGTACAGTCTAAACGACACAACGGAATTTTTAAAAATTTCATATTTAAGGTTTTTATGTAAATATCTCGGATTGATAAACTTTTGGAGCAAATTAAATAACCGCTAGCTCCTGTAATTTTTAAATTTTTTTACGAATATTTCGTAACAGGAAAATATTATGAGAAATTATTATTAAACAGTTGTTACACAAGTAAAGAGCAACAATTTTTTCATTGAACATTTTTTGATCCGACTAACTTTAAGTTTTATTTAATTAAATAACATATTTTTTTCTAAGTCCATCATTTCATACATATATAATTATAATACGTCATATGCATTATAATTTATATGAACATTTTTTTTTTTGTTTTTTTATCTTTTTTATATGTATCTTTAAAAATGTATGTATATACGCATATATATTCTCTTGTTGATGACGCAAAATTCAAACTGGAAATTTTTTTTAACAGATTCAATATTAATGTTATGTTTGTTTATAGTTTTTATTATTTTTTACTTCGAATTACTGTCTTCACGTACGTGCGTCCTTCGTAAGTGCATTGAAGGAAAAATTTCCTATTTTACGTGAAATGTTTATTGGTATCTTTACAGAAATGCTGATTGGTATTTTTTAAAAATGTTAGTTGGTATCTATCTGTAATATTATTTATTTATTTATTTATTTATACTGCTTAGCACAAACAGTTTACATAAATTATAATTATATTATTATTTGAATAAATAACTATTTTTCACTTTGAAAAAGCTTTGAGTTTTGATTTTGGAAAATACATACTTTTTAAATAAAAAAAAAAAATGCCAAAAAAATTGTTAAAATCATTTTTATAGATTGTTTAATCGAATATGCTATTTATATTTGATACACTCCCAATAAATTCCAAAACCGAAATCCAAAGAAATTCTAAACTCGGAATAAATTCTAAAAATGAAATGTCAAATTAACTTCAAAAAAATATCCTCGAGCAAATAAAATATACAATACCGTTTAGTCTAGCATATATGCACCGATCCTTTAGTCTAGTGAATATTTTTTATAACAACAATTTATGTCAGAAGACCCCCTTTTAATGAAAATTTAATGAAAAATGTTTAATGAAAAAAAAAAATCATGTACATATTATGTATAGATGTATGTATGAATATACATATGTTTACAATTAATTCATTGTCTATTACTGTTAAGTGTTATTGAATAACAAAAAATGTTATTAAATTATTAGAAGTTATTTTGCTTTGGAATAAATTATTATGTAAAAAATCGACTATGCTATTACACGAAAATTATGCTTTTCGTATAAAAGCAATCGGTTCTGTGTTGGAGATAACTGATTTTTATTTTAAGTTTTAATCTGTTTTTGATTTTTTTTTCTGGTTATTGAAACAAATGAATAAATCATGTGATGACATTTATTAGGTGAATAATTAAAGTTTTTTTTTTTATGTTTCTGTAGTACAAAAACATTTAGGGTTATTTTTTTTCATTTTTTTTTGCACATCTATAATACAAACTTCCTAACTAGTACTTAAAATAAAAATAAAAACTGTTAAAACCACCAATTATTTGTTTTGTTTTTATATTTTTTTTTTGTTTATTTAGTGAATATAAATAAAATCTAAGAATTTAGTTCAAGAGTTCATGTATCATTCCCTTCATATAACAGTAATTATGTCAGTTATTCAATTTATGAATCTATGTCAAATATTAGATATATATATATATATATATATATTTTTTGTTTCTTGTTTCATTTTGCTTTGTTTTATGCACCAAACAAAATATGATGTGCCTGCGAATCATTAAATTTGAACAACGTATGAAATCAAAATGAGAAAAAAATTTCAGACTTTGACAGTAAAATGTCATTTGTGGTTATAAGAATTTAATTTTGAAATTAAATTTATGAGATTTTTTTAGTGAATTTAACTATTACATATATATTTTGGTGAAATAATGTCAGTATTACAATAATGCATGTATGTATATATTCTTTACATTTTGTAATTAATTATTTTGGTTTATATTTTGTAGTTTTCTATTATGATTAATATAATATTAATAAAATTCATTAAGAAAAAGTACAAAATAATTAAATTTAATTATTATATTTCATTAATTTTATTTATTTTATTAATTTACAAGTTAATTATTACCTACATTAAAAATAAAAATGAATAAAATGTATATTATTATAGCCTAATTTTTAGTGGTGACAATAAAAATTTTCCCTTTATAATAGATTTAAAGTTTTTAGGTTATTTGTTTAATTAATAATTTTTTTTTTTTTCTTATTCGGTTTAATTTTTATTTTTTTTATATCAATTTGTTGCTTTATTTTATTAAAAGTTTTAGACGAATTAAAGATTATTTCAGATAACAGGAAATGAGTTTTAAAGATGACGTTATCGCACATTAGCACGACACCTGTTTATGACGTTTATGACGGCTTTCGAATATTTTCCTTTTTTAAAATATAGTAAATTTTCTTATCTATACGCAGTCTACAAAGGTTCCAATTTATAGCTAAAAAGAAATTAGGAAACATATGATTTTTTTTTTTCATTCTAATACGTTTTCCCAATAGTTGGCATTTTCAGTTAAAAGCATGTGATTAAATAGATGACATTATTAACAGTTGCGTTGTTTGTTTAAATTTAAAACTTCAAAAATATACCCAAAGACTTTATCTAAATTTGAATTCTAAAAAAAAAACTTATTAAAATAATTAATTATATACTGTCAAAGTAAATTTAGACCATTCCATATCAATTAGACTCTTAATTCTGAAAGTTTGGTAATTTAAGGACATTTGTTGATGAAAATTAGTATTACAGTTTCCTTATAACAAAAATTTGTATCCCTTTAGAAGTTATTTAAAAGAAAATTTTCAATTTTTGCCTCTGCAAATTTTTTTTCGTAAAATTTAAAACTAAAGGTCCCAAATTTAATAATATTTTAAAATGTTTAAAATTAATTTTTTAATTAACTATAGAGATTTCTTTCACCTTTACGACTTTTTTAACGAAATATTCGCAATCCTTGATATTTTTTATTTTAATTTAATGTTATATTAAAATCTCAATTTTATATCACAATAATACGATATGATTTAAGTAGTATTTACGTAGTGTATATAATCATAAAAATTTTATAATAAATATAAATTTTTAAATAAATCACGTTGCTAATCGTGAAACTTAATAAAAGTGACAAAAATGATTGCCATGACAATTACGTGAATATTTCACTTTCATGTCACAAGTCACAATTGCACATCATTTAATGTGTATCGAAATATAATCGGTCCAATAATATTCTTAAATATATTTGTATTTTGTAAATCAAATCGTATCCATATATGGGTAAACAATTTTAAAAAGACAAAAAAAATAATAATCTTCTAACATCTTCTTACATATTCTGTCTTATACTCATTGAAGATAAGAGAGGTAACAAATATAATTGACAGTTACACATGTCAAAATATTAAACGCATATCAAATATTAAACTTATACATAATATAAGTACATATATAAAAAAAATTTCATTTATTATATATAATGATACAAATTAAATAAATGATGACAAATAAACTGTGCAGAGTTAAAATAAATTCAATAATTAAAAAAGATAAATTAATAATTTATTAATAGATATTATAAAAAATTAATTTTCATTTTAAGACGTTTAAGACATTCAAAGTTTAAATGCTTACAAAATATTTTGGTACAGATAAGTATATTTTAAATTTCAATTATTAAAACAATTTTATTAAAATATTAATAATATCTATCATATGAGGGAGTTGTTAATTTTTGCAGGATTAAATATTTTTTTAAGAAATTAAGGAGCTACTTTCGACTCCCACCTCTACCTTTAGAAACTTTATTTTATTGAGTTAATATCTTTCAAAGAAGTAAGAATTTTTACCAATATATTGTTAATCCTCGAACTCAATTGTTAGAACTTATAATACTTGTGATTATGACTCTTCAAAGAAGAGATTAACTAATAAATATATGCTTTAAAACTCATATGCTCTTTAATTAAATTTATACATTTGCTTATATATAATCAGCTGCCTGTTTGTTCTTTTTTGAGGATTACAGTGATCCTTTCAATAACTGTGAACTCTTTTATACTCATTTCACAATTTTTTTACCCTTTATACTCCTTAATAAATTTAAATTTTGGTATTTTTCAAATTACACCTTCTTTCGTCGAATATAAGTCGCGGAAAAGTTTATTAAGGTGGCTTAAAATTTCGTTTGGTAACACTAAAATCATATGACAGTAATATTTAAAACAACTAACTTTTTTTTTTATTTAGATTTTCATTTTTTAGTTTCAATATGTCAAAAAGAAGAAAGCATTTTAATGAAAATTTCTAAAAAAAGTTAATTTATTTATTATTCAAATTGAAAAAGAAGTTTTTTATTTTATTTCTGAAATTGATATTTATTGTATTTAATATTAATAAAAAATTTAATTTGTTTTTTTTTATTTATTTTTTTTGGACTAAGAGTACTAGTTTTAGTACTACTTTGTACTACGTTAGAGTACTACTTTGTCTTCTAAAATATCTGATCATCTTAATTAAAGTAATATGGAAACAAATTATTAATATTCCAACTACTAAATATTATACGCTCTTTTTTTCGAATTTTGTAAGTTGACCTATAATTAATAAAAGAATTATAATTAAATAAAAAAAAAAAAAATGAAAAAAAAAACCGAAATAAAATTTCAAACAATCAATTATGACAATTGTGTCAAAAATAAATAATTCAATAAACTCCATAGGAATAATATTTAACATTAAAACAAAACTGATCGGAATTCGGAATTACAAATACAAAAAGAAAAAAAAACAAGTCAGTTGGCAAGACTAAAGATTTTTAAAGACGCACATGATCAAAAAGATAATAAAAGTGTTTTAGAATTGGGACAATTTTCTGCATTAAAATTTGTAATTTTTTTTTTTAGAATTTTTTATGTATAAAGAAAATTGTGAAAAATAAACGAACACTTTCTTCAATTTTAAGGTAATCCTATAGAAAAGCTGTTAACACATATAAAAATATAATATTGGAGCTTTCATTTCGATATTTGCGATATTTGCGCTAAAACAAAAGTTTTGGTTTTTCATCACTAATAAGTCTTAAACAGGAGGAGTTACTAAAATTTTTTTCTGCGGTAACTTCATAACTGGTAATGCTAATTCTTAAAAAAAAATTTCCTCCCACATAAAATTTCAAGATTCTGACTAAAAGCGTTTCAGAGATATGAGAAATCAAAATCTTACAAAATATATATTTTCACATAACAATAAATTTACATACTAATATTGCAAATAAATGTTGAAAAATTTGTTGTCGTTTGACGTTTTAATATTGAAAAAATATGAAGCAAAACTTATTAATATACTTGAATATTTAAAAATAGGATTTTGTCAACTTTGAAGAGCTGTACCTTCGAAATATATGGCTGGGTCTACATAAAAAAAGTTGTTCAACAAAATGAATTGTTTTATATGTATCGATTTTAAAAATTTCGTTATTCCATATTAAACGTTGTAAAACTTTTCTAAACAGATTAACGGACGGACATATTGTAACTATTAAGCTAAATTTTCAATTTTTAAAAAATGTGCTAAAACCGATAAAATAATATAATAGTTTCTATGATCCAATCATTCGATCCCTCCATTTTAAAATATAATTTTTTAGTTAAAACTGAAAATTGAAGTTTATTTTAATAATTTAACGCTGCAAAGTCCGCCGCATTTTTATTGAACATTCGAAGAAATTCTATTTATGTTCCATAATAAATTCTATTTTAAGTTAAATTGTCATATTTATGGCATACTCTGATAGTTTAAAAGGAAGAAAGACATTTTTAGAGAAGCTGATCGAACTCAATATTAAAACGAGGAAGAATACAGTTGACTTTGTCAACTCTTAGATACCCGTACGAACCGTTAGTATGTTCACAGCCTGTCACTCTGCTTACAATATTATTTTTTTTAATATTTTAGTATTTTAAAATAATTTGGGTGAATTTTATAATTTCTAGAACTATGGGTTGTACATATATTCAAACTACATGTTTATATGTACATTCTTCAAAAGCAAATTCTAACCTTCCACATAACGATTATCAATCCAAAACTTTTTCAAATATTCTATAGTACCATTTAATACTAAGCGGTAAATGTATATTAAATTTACTAAGTACAAAACAGTAAATATAATTTTAAATATTATATTATATTATATTATATTTAAGTATTCCATTGACAGAATAATTTCTTATAAGTACAATAAAATACATATATGTATGTAAATACGGCGCTATATAATATACATCTATACTCTTATCATTCATGCACTAGTGACATATACGATATGTAAATAAACATGATATTATATAAGTATGTATATATATCAATATCATATAAATAAAAATTCTTCAAGCAACCGTTATGTTGTTTATTTAATTACATTTTTTTGTACTACGCATTATATCCTCAACAATTTCAAATTATCGAGTAAAACAATATGCAAAAAAAATTCGTTAAAGAAATTTGTTAGAAAATTTTAAAAAATCAAGTAACACTTTCGTCAATTATAAAGTAACCCTATATTATTAAAAAAAGTTGTTAACAGAAATAAAAGTATAATGTTGGAGCTTTAATTTTTGTGTATTACTTCAAAAAAATTTTAACAGGTGTTCAAGTTACAGGTGTTTAAAAATAGGAAATTTTCAGTTTTTGACCCCTTACAGCTCCTAAACGGGGGGTGATACAAAAAAAATTTCTGAAATGACTCATACTAATTTTCAAAGATCTAACTTCTGTCAAAATGTCAAGTTTCCAACTTTAACCGTTTAGAAGATGGAAGGGTTAAAGAATTTTGCAAAATTTGAGTTTCGCATAACGGTAAATTAAGACACCGTATGCCAAAAATATATATTTGTTGTATATATACTTTTAAAGCTAATGAATGTAGTAATCGTTTGGCGTTTTCAAAATGAAGATATACCTTATACAACTTGTGCTATAACAATTTAAATATAGAGCTTTTTTGAACCTTTGGGGAGCTGTAGCTCCGTAACGGGTGGGGCTACAAAAAAAAGTTATTAAAAATAAAATTAATATTTTTGTGAGATCTATCAGTAGTTAAAATTTCATAGCTCTATTTCAAAAAAAATGTGGGGATCTAAAAGTTAGGTGTTCGAGAGCTACCCTAAGGCTTGGTCCAAACTCAACCAAAAAAAATAGGGAACCTACAAATTACTCCCAAAATATTTTGTGTAAATTTCAAGATTCTAGCTTTCTTAGTTTTTGAGTTAGCGTGCTGACGGACGGACGGACGGACGGACGGACGGACATGGCTCAAAAGTCTTAGAATTTTTTTCTGATCCGATCCATACCTTTGAAGGTATATCTAGCTCGCTTATTTCGAGGTGTTACAAACGGAGGAGTAATTTTATTATACCCGATCCTATCGTACGGGTATAAAAATATTTTATTTCACGTTATCTAAAAAAAAAAACCTTTTTTTTATTTTCTTGTAAATAAAACAATGGATACATTATGGCTTTTTTCTCTAATTATTCTCATTACTTAGTAATTCATATGTCCCTACTTTGATTTAAATGTAGACTAACTAGAAAGTAGCTTATATTCTTTCATGAAAATTTCTATTGAGTTATTTTAATTCAAAAGTAAAATTTGGCTCTTAAAATATACGAGTGTCCAGCATAATAAAACTAGTTTAGTTTTTATTTTGACAGACAACCAGTTCTTATAAAAGTTATTCACAATATTCATTTTGATTTTACAGAGTTGTTTAACAATTTTTTTCTTCTAAGGAAGGTGAAAATGTTCTAAAGACATTGAGAATCTTGGTAATGTAATGTCAAATTCTTACTCCCTAAACCAACATCTTGTTGGTATCAGATTCGTACTGACTAAACCAACCTCCTCCGAATATCAGATTCTTACTGACTAACATCCTCTCGTCCTTTAGCCAATGTAATGGGATAAAACCCCTAATAACTAATAGTACACTGAGTAAGGAGTAGGAATATGAGAGGATAAGACAAGGATGTGAAAACCTTGAATATGAGGAGTAATACTGTAAGGAAACAATGACTCCGCCAATTATTATTATCACTTTTTGATCAGTCACTAGGTCATGCGCAGTTACAACATGCTGTATAATATAAAACATCTTCCTACATGAGGTAACAACTGAATTCCTCCAGATTTTGAACTTAACCATCATTACGCCATGAATCAGATGATACAATTATTTACAGTTATTTATTAATAAAAATTTTTTTTTTAAATAAGTTTAAAAATTCTATTAACAAAAAGTTTATTAACTAGAATTTTACGTGTTTAATTCGCATAAAATAAATATCATTATATTAAAAAAAAAAAAAAAAAAAAAAAAAAGAAATATTTGAAAAATGTTTTATTTAAAGCACACTTCTTCAACAATTTATTACCCGATATACTCGTATTATTTTATTTTATTTTATTGATTAATTGTAATCGTATAAAATAATAATAGATACAAAGCAAATATCGATCGATAATATCGATATTTAACAGCTCATTAAAACTGATTTCCTTTTTTTGCTTTTAAATTGACATCAGGTCTGATTAGTTGCTTTGATAAAATTAGATATATTACGAGAAAAAATTTACTGTTATAAAAAGTAAACAAAACTACACGGTTTAAAAAAAAATTTAAAAAAAAAAACATAAAAAACTAGGAAAATATGGTTTTCTTGGCAATTAAAAATAATTATGTCAATAGTTTTTTTTTTTTTTTTTGTATAAAGGAATAATGTAATACCTTATAATATAAAACAAAAAAAAAAACATCTTAAAGTTGTTTTAACTTCCAAACAAAGTAATTTTTAACACAAACTTGTCTTAAAGTATTTTGCTTCTTTGTTTTACTTTCTTAATAAAGTCCAAGGTTTTTTTTTTTCACTTTTATATCAATGTTAAATTAAAAATTAACATCACTTTCATCAGTTTTATCTTTATCTAGTTTATTAGATTTTAAAGATTTAATTACATTTATAGTCAATTGAATTACCATAAATGGTTATGTAAGTTTAAAAGAAATGCCAAAAAATTAATAAATAAATTATTTAAAAAAAAAAATAAGGCAGTAAAATATTTTCAATATAAATCAAATTGGCTTTTGATTTCTTTAAAGGTTCAAACCTTCATTTTAATTGGTTAAAATCATTTTAAAAAAAGTTTTTCATATCTTGACATTAAAATATATGAACAACAGAATATAAAATTCAATACTTTAGTAATTAAAATATGGAGTTCTCGGTGGCCTAGTGGGTAAGAGCGTATACAATACGCTGTAAACACACCGAGGCAGTGTGGGTTCGAATCCCAAACACGTCGTAATAGCTATTCCCCCTTACGACATTTACAGCTACGCCTGAACAGGAAAGGTTGTGTAATTTCCTGTCCACATTTATGTGGCTGAGAAATGGCTTAAAAAAAAAAAAAATTATATTTAAAATATGATCAACATTCATTGGACAATATTCAATATAATACGATTCGTGCAGTATGACAGGATGTTTTCTACAATATTATCGTTATATTATTATTGGTGTTTAGAAGGAGAAATAGATAACAATAGTTACACCTACAGATCCCGACACCTGCTGTGAAATTGTTATCATATTAATCATTGATTGGTTTTAGAGACACTATAAACAAACATTTCATTTTATATTTTTTCCCAGGGCTGTATTTGATAGTAGCCTGCTACTTTACTGATATAAATTTCTACCTAAATTCTAATAATGGTGATTTTAACAATGTGTCTACTTAATTCTACTAAATATTTTTTCAAACTAAAAGCGGCAAACGACATTTATTTTTTAGCTTTAATATCAAAATTATACAATTTTTTTTTTTATGAGTATTTATAGATTTACCGTTATTAAAAAAAACACAATTTTTCAAGATTTTACTTCCTTCATTAGAATTAGTGTAAATTACCTCAGAATATTTTTTTGTACCAACCTCTGTTTAAGAGCGGCTGCATGAAAAAATTTTCTAAGAAAACAGCTACCAAAATTTGTATGAAACTTTGAGAACTTTTTTGCATATTATGTAAAAAATCACCAAAATATGGGGCTTTTATAAAAATTATATTTTGGGATAATATATAGATTCAAAATCAGAATATTCCCCTTTCTACGGAGAATATTTAAATATATATGATAATATAATATACGGAATATTTTGGTATATGATGTATGAAAAGGAATTTTTTTTTTGAGATTTTCGTACTCAACCCTGGAAAAAAAAAAAATGCTCTCGATCATAATAATATTTTAAATTTTTTTTTGGGATTTTTCGTATTGCTTTCGGCAATTGTTTTCTTTTGAATTTTCTTTTTTTTTCGTAAAGTCTTTAAGAATTATTAGGGATCGAAAATTGAAAATTTCGTATTTTTAGATACCTGCAACTTTGGCATGCTTTACAAATTTTCCTAAAGTAAAACACAAATAATTAAGTATCCAGAATTTTAGTTGCATGTATGTGTTGTATGTGTTGATAGCTTGTCTTAATTATGTAAGATTCCCCTAAAATTGAAGAAAACTTCTATAGATTTTTCACAAATTTTTCTTAAATATAAAATTCTAAAAAAATTTACAAATTGTTAGTGCAAGTCCACAATTTTTTAAAATATTTTTATGGCCTTTTGGCAATATATGCTCGTTAGCAATATTTGGGTTTCATTCTGTCTTGTTTTCTTTAAATTTTAAAGATTTCAAAATTTCATAAAAGTTTAATTTTCCAAAATAAATTTTCTTTTTGAATTTTTATTTAAAATCAATTATTTAATTTCCTTCCTTATTTCACTAGATAATCAGCTGATAGTTAAAATTACATATATGTATATATCAATATATTATTTAAATTATTTGTTTCCTATATTCAAAACAAGATGCATTTAACTTATAATCAATTAAATTGATTTTTATTTAATTTCATTAATTATTTTTATATTTTCTATTTATTCAGCTAATAAAATTTTTTTTAATATAAATTGATTAAGAAATTACTATAACATTTATTAATTGAACTTATGTTGAATTCAATTAATTATTAACCTAAATTAAATCATATTATTAAATCATAACCCCCTGATTAATTAAATTGCAAAAAAAAAAACAAAAAAAAAAACATTTTTTAAATCTTTTAAAGATTTAAATATTACATTTGAATTTTTATTTAAAACAATAAATCCGTATTTACTTTTATTTGCATTCCTTTAAAAAAAAATTTTTTTTTTTTTTTATCTGTTTTTATTTTTTATTTTCCATAAACCGACAATTTTCCACCATATTTGTCAGAACAACTTTGGAAAAATTTTCATTTTCTTTCCTTTTTATTGCGATTGTTGTTTTATTGTTTTGTTGTTCTTGTTGTCGCTTTTTCCATAATCTAAATCTAGACATCTTTAATAATAAAATTTTATTAACCTGTTATAAAAAAAAAATATAACAATAAATGTAAACCTTTCTATTCAATGTAAATTGTATATATACTTTATAGTTTTCATTTTTATTTTTGAAATTCATTCCAATCATCCCGTAGATAAAAAAAAAAAAACATTTCTTTTTTTTTTTTTTTTTGTTTTTTCGTAAATATAAAATTAAATTTAACAAATTGGCTGCCAATCGTATATAATTTATAAACGAAATTATTCTTACATATATATATATAGATATATAAGTAAAATATCAAGGATGTGCAGTTATTGAACAGTTAGTAATATCTTAATTTTCCCAAGTTGATATAGCAATTTGTTATTTAACCATTGTTTAATCAAAAAAGGATTTATTAAAAAAAAAAAAAAAAATACCAGTTTAACATGGTATGAACTTCTAAATTTTTTTATTTCGATTCAAAAATTTTTTGTTTTATTTATTAACTAAACCAATTTTTTGCTAAAACTCCATTTAAGTGTATATAAAAGATTTAAAACTATAAATAAGATTTTGTTAGGTTTTAATTTATTAAAGGAATATACGGGCACATTAAAAGTTAAAATGAATATTTTAAAATTCTTTTTTTTCAATTTAAAATAATTTTTTTTTCTCAAAGATGCAATTAAATAAAATTAATCAGCACCTTAATTGAAATCACTTGTTCCGAATCCATTTCCAAAAAAGATTTTTTTAACCCTTTTCTAAACCAAAATAAAATTTTAAATTATTTACAGAAGAATTACTAGAATCTTATAACGGAATTTCGAAAATATGTTAAAAAATTTTAAACCGAAACCAGAAATGGTCTTACTAAACTTAATTCATGAAGTCTGTAAGTGGTTTAAGTGTAAAATAATGTTTTATATAAAATTCTGTTCTTATGTTAAATATTTCTTCAGCTTTTATCCCGCCTTTTTTTTTTGAAGAACACAAAAACTTTTAATAAATTTTCTTAAATTTTTTGAAAAGGTTTTGTTTTTTGTTTGTAAATTACGCTTTTCAAATCTAAGAAAGAGATTTTTGTTTTTCTTTTACGGTAAGGTAGGTGAGAATAATCATAAAGTGCTAAAGAAGAGCGGCGGTACATACACTTTGGGTCGAATGCCTAAAACTGAGCTTCAACTCAAATCACGCTTTTTCAAACAAAAACTGTGTTTGAACTCTTATGTTTGTTTGAAAAAGTGAGATTTGAGTTCAAGCTCAGTTTTATACATTCGAACCTTTGTCTTTAAAAAAAATTAACCTTTTCTCAAAAGAAATTTCTTTGTAATTGTAATTTTTAATTTAAAGAAGTCTAAATTCAGAAGTGGTTAAAACAGCGGTTTTTAAAAAGAGGAAAAAAATTAAATTTTTTAATAATATATGGCTATGTATTATCCTATAATATATATATAATACACAAGATGTTGGCGAAACCTTGCCAACATGTAAAAAAAAATATTTTATATCTATAATAAAACACTCACACTGAATGTAAACTAAACTGGCAATGATGATATTTCTGTATATTTATTTAATAATTTAAAATTTTATTACCAGACACACAAATCTTTGACTCAAAGTATTATCAAGAGACACAAACCGTTCATTAAAAATATAAATAAATTTAGTAAATATTATTATCAGAGACCAAATTTTCCACTAGAAGTATTGTCAGAGACACAAACCGTTCATTAAAAGTGAGTACAGTCAAAAAAGGAAAAGTACATACTTAAAAAACACATTTTCAATAAAAATAAATTCAGTAAATTTCTAATTTTTAAATTTGACCGCCACATCAAACTGGTAAACATTATGAACTGGTCGCAGCGGTAAATTAAAAATAAATTATTAATCTTCTGTTGGCGTTTTCAATCTTTGTTTTGAAAAAAAAAACTCTTAATAAAATTAAAACGTCTGAAAGTGAAAAGAGCAAAGTTTATAGTAAGCCTCATATTTATAAGAAAAAATAGTAGGCCGATTTTATTCTTGATTTTGTTTTCATTAGTATAAAAGCTGGTAAAAGCTTCGTAACAGACTTTCAAGTAGTTTTGTTTATGATTTATTTTGTAGTTTAGATTTTTAAGCTAAATTTTCGGTATAACTGGTATAACATAAAATATTCGAAATTTTTTTATTAATATAAAATTCGGCAGACTTAAATAATTATATTTCATAACAGGAACTTACCAAATATTATAAAAATGGATATTTTTCTTAAAAAAAAAAAACTAACATAGAAAATATCATTTTAGAAGCCTTCTCTCACAATAGATTCATAATTTTGTACTAATTTATTATTAGACCATTAAATTAAAAAGCTGTCGAAAACGACCATCATAAAAAAAAAGCCCACGAAAATTTATGAAATTTCATAATCAGAGACATGAATCTTTTATTAAATATACCAAAGACCTCTTCTAAAGTACATTTAAATAAAATAAATTCAGCAAATTTTTTTCTAGCAAAAAAAAATAAACGCAAAAGACTTGAAAGTAGTTTTGGTAATTAAAGTAATTTCGCGGCGAAAACAACTGTTTTTCATCGAAATAAAAATTTTTTTTTAAAACTAAAGAAAAATAGAGAGTAAAATTTTAACAAATATTAAAATTATTTCGATTATTGGTATTGTTTTAAATGTAACAAAAAAAAAGTCGTAGCGGTTGGTGTTGGTTGGTTTTTCGCCGGTTTTTATTGTGCATTTTATACATGTGTTTCAAACAATTTTTGAGATATCGGCACGAACTTTTACCCTGAATGTGTTTTTAGCTTGGACCATTTTTTCTCAATGATTAAAAAACTGTCAAAAATTCAGTAAGTAAGTGATTCCAAACATCAAGTAAGTAAGTGATTCCAAAGTTTTTTTAATGGTGCTGATGTAAAAATGAAATTTTTAGGTAGTTTATTAAGGGAGTCAGTATGATACCGTAAATGTTTTTGAATTTATAGAAATTGTGCAATTGCACAGGGGATTTTCTAGTAATATTTTCATACCATAGGTGAACCTGTTTGTTTATTTCCATATGGTCTTCTATAATATTGTGAATTTATACTAAATCTGTATGCATCAGTTAAGATCTTTTGGTAAAGAATTCCAATAAAATGAAATTCATATTCTATAGGGAACATTTTTTTTGGTATAAAATTCGAACAAGATCAATTTCCCAGTACTTATTTATTCTCAGCTCTTACATGCTGTAATCAAAATTTAAAATTACTGTAATTGCTGTCATTTCAATTTTTTGACATTTATATTCTATATGTTTTAAACATTGTATGTAATAAAGTATATTTTGACTTAGCAAACATATTATTGATATTAAAACCCATATCAAAATAAAGGTGTTGAAGAAATTTTATCAATTATCAGTAAATTTTATCAGTAAATAAAATTAATTAAAGCATGATAACAGATTTTATTAGAAAAATGAATCTTTGAATAAATAAACTATTTTCTTAGATAAGATTGAATGCCAAAATAGTTTAAACAATTTTCAAGTTAGAGTAGTTACATCAGTATAACAATCCTTCAGTTTCTTCAAAAATAAAATTCCAAAAAAAAAAAAAGATATATTCATTGATTCAAAACCTAGATTAATTTTAAACGGAAATCACTTATTATTGATACACACCCAACAAACAAATAGATATGAATTATTTATCTCAAAATATATATTACAGTTACTTTTTTTTTATATATATATATTAATATTTGTACATATATTTCAATAATATTAGTAATAATTTTGCACAATAATCATAAATAATACATATTTTAGCTATAATTCATCATTTTTTTCATCTCTTAACTAATACTCTATTGAAATCTATAGATTTTTCGTGTATTGTTTTTTATATTTCTTTTTCTGTTGATTAGAAATACGAAGACATACCTGTAATATTTTATTTAGTTAGTTTTTTTTTTTTTTTTTGAAGGAGATAATAATAAAAGTACATATTATTGTTTCTATCTATAGACAATTTATTCGATTTAAAGTCTAGATTTTAATATTTACATTTTTATTTTAACTTTCGTCTACAAAACTGCATTTAAAATGACTGTTGCATTTCAAATTGTATATGTTAAGTACCATTTTCAGAATATTTAAATGTAAAACAAAGGAAAAAAAAGTTTTATTAAAATTTTAATATTTTATATGTTCCAATATAAATTCTTGTTCCTGAGAGGCATTTTACTATGCGGGTTATATTTATTTTTTTTGGGAAGTAATATCGGACCACGGAGCGTAAAATATAGATTTAAATTTGTTCTCATATATTATAACATAATGATTTGACTTTAAAATGTTTTTCAAATTATTACCTACAATTTGTATTAAAGATATTTTGTTGATGTGTGGTACTCATTGTTATTATTGACTATTGTCGGTCGGTCTTAGGTTCAATATAATAACTTTTAATAACTGATGCTAAATCACCACCTTTTTTATATTCTCATATAATTAGAAGTATTCTTATTCTTTTCTAAAATAACCGTCACATCATCATGAAAGGATGTTAAAATATTCTTGTAATTGGAATAGATTTTAAAGATGCTTTGATTGAACTTAATTTTATAAAAGATGCTATTTCATAAAATGCTAAAATATATAAAATTGAATATCTTTTAACATTACACTCCTACAACTAAGAATTAAAAATATTCAAAGGAAATAAAACAAAAACGAGTAAAATAAACCGCAGGAGTTGTTGTATTTAGGGCTTTTTGTTTTATGCTTTGACATGCTTTATTGCTTTGACAGGCATTACACTACCATGAATATCCGACAAAAATGATAAAAACATTTACTCTCGGCACACGCACTTACAACGTTCAGTCACAGTATACCATGTTCATATTTATATATATATATAGAAAGTTTGCATTTTATCAATCTTAAGATTGATTTCGTGTTTTATTCAAAATAACTAGTTTTTATAATTTCGCGTCAATTCACAGAAAAACAATTCACAGAAAAACAATTACCAGAAAAACAATTCACACCAAAATTTACAGAAAAAGTAATATAATATTTCACAGAATATCGCGCAATTTACTGTGAAATTTTATTATTATACCCGTATGATAGGATCGGGTATAATAAAATTACTCCTCCGTTTGTAACACCTCGAAATAAGCGAGCTAGATATACCTTCAAAGGTATGGATCGGATCAGAAAAAAATTCTAAGACTTTTGAGCCATGTCCGTCCGTCCGTCCGTCCGTCCGTCCGTCCGTCAGCACGCTAACTCAAAAACTAAGAAAGCTAGAATCTTGAAATTTACACAAAATATTTTGGGAGTAATTTGTAGGTTCCCTATTTTTTTTGGTTGAGTTTGGACCAAGCCTTAGGGTAGCTCTCGAACACCTAACTTTTAGATCCCCACATTTTTTTCGAAATAGAGCTATGAAATTTTAACTACTGATAGATCTCACAAAAATATTAATTTTATTTTTAGTAACTTTTTTTTGTAGCCCCACCCGTTACGGAGCTACAGCTCCCCAAAGGTTCAAAAAAGCTCTATATTTAAATTGTTATAGCACAAGTTGTATAAGGTATATCTTCATTTTGAAAACGCCAAACGATTACTACTTTCATTAGCTTTAAAAGTATATAAACAATAAATATATATTTTTGGCATACGGTGTCTTAATTTACCGTTATGCGAAACTCAAATTTTGCAAAATACTTTAACCCCTCCATCTTCTAAACGGTTAAAGTTGGAAACTTGAAATTTTGACAGAAAATTAGTATGAGTCATTTCAGAAATTTTTTTTGTATCACCCCCCGTTTAGGAGCTGTAAGGGGTCAAAAACTGAAAATTTCCTATTTTTAAACACCTGTAACTTGAACACCTGTTAAAATTTTTTTGAAGTAATACACAAAAATTAAAGCTCCAATATTATACTTTTATTTCTGTTAACAACTTTTTTTAATAATATAGGGTTACTTTATAATTGACGAAAGTGTTACTTGATTTTTTCAAATTTTCTAACAAATTTCATTAACGAATTTTTTCCATTTTGTTTTACTCGATAATTTGAAATTGTTGAGGATATAATGCGTAGTACAAAAAAATGTAATTAAATAAACAACATAACGGTTGCTTGAAGAATTTTTATTTATATGATATTGATATATATACATACTTATATAATATCATGTTTATATACATATCGTATATGTCACTAGTGCATGAATGATAAGAGTATAGATGTATATTATATAGCGCCGTATTTACATACATATATGTATTTTATTGTACTTATAAGAAATTATTCTGTCAATGGAATATTTAAATATAATATAATATAATATTTAAAATTATATTTACTGTTTTGTACTTAGTAAATTTAATATACATTTACCGCTTAGTATTAAATGGTACTATAGAATATTTGAAAAAGTTTTGGATTGATAATCGTTATGTGGAAGGTTAGAATCTGCTTTTGAAGAATGTACATATAAACATGTAGTTTGAATATATGTACAACCCATAGTTCTAGAAATTATAAAATTCACCCAAATTATTTTAAAATACTAAAATATTAAAAAAATAATATTGTAAGCAGAGTGACAGGCTGTGAACATACTAACGGTTCGTACGGGTATCTAAGAGTTGACAAAGTCAACTGTATTCTTCCTCGTTTTTTCTGTAAATTTTGTTGTGAATTGTTTAATATTAAATTAAATTTTTTAATATTAAATTGTTCCTCTAAATTTAGATTTAATGACCTTTATTAAGTTTTATATTAGTTTTTTGTAAATTTAAAAAACGATATTGTGAGCAACTGCACGTAAAAACTCAATTACGTCCATACTTTTATATTTGGAGACAATACTTCTTACTGTCAAGTCATAATCGCGATATATTTTTTTTTTTTGAGGCATAAGAATTCCAGAAAATATTTGTTCCAAAACTATTTCATTTTTGGATTGTTCAAGCTGCAAATTTTCTAGAAAATTCCAAATTGTTGGATGTTCGGCAGAAACCAATTTAACGAAGCCATTGTACCATCTCTCGTGATTATTATTTGTTCTTGGCGTTTTCTTTTCTGTAGCTTGGTTAACATTCCATGCTTCAATAGCAAATCTAGGATTCTTATTTATTTACTTTTGAATAAACACACTGCCTTTGAAATTTTACGTTTGTAATTTTGTATTTTGTATTTTTCTGTTAATTGTCTTTCTGTAAATTGATTTTCTTCAATTGTCGTTTTTGCTTTTCCTGTAAATTGTTTTTCTGTGAATTGTTTTTATGGAAATTGACGGGATACGAGTTTTTATCTATCCAATTACAATTTTTGTTTCAATAATTAAAAATATGCTCTTTGACATTTTAAGGTCACAATTCAATTTACAATATAGAAAATCTTAGAAATAATTTCAATTTACCAGATACAATTTTGTAGATAAACAATATACATACTACAACTTAATTTTTTTTTTTTTTTTATTTATAAAAATTTGATTAAACATTTTTTGAAGAAAATTTAGAGCACAACACACAGGTCACCATTTCATAGATACAACCGGTAATTTGGAAAAAAAAAAATTTGATTTTCGTAAATGATTTTATATAAAAAAAATAGCGCTGTTGATCTCAATGCAATTGCATTTGCAATTCTTTATTAGGATTAAAAGTACAAAAGCAAAAAAATTAACAGAAAAAAAAAACACCAGCAAGAAATACAACATGGTTGAGATAAAGAGGAAATTTCATAAAGTGGTAACATTTATGATGTGATCTATTGAGATGTAAATTTTCTATTATAACCATCAATATAAAAAAATTAAATTTTCATATATACCAATACTATTAAATTAAAATGTTTTCCTATAGGTTAACCACATATGGAATGCATTTATTTTTTTTAATATTAGAAAGAGACAATTATTTACATTCAATAGATTTCCATTCAATATGACCAATTTTAGTTTAAAAAAAAAAAAAAAAAAAACAGAACAAAACAAAATAAAAATAAAAAATCATTCGCGACCTGCTTTAAGCATGCATATATACATATACCAAGTACTGACATGAATTTTCCCACAAAATTATAATGCACATCAACACAATGTGTTTTTCTATAAAAGTGATGTATAAACGTCTGTACAGGATAATTAATGTGTTCTAAAAAGTTCATGAACAATTTTCATTCCAATCTTATAGCTGCTGCGGATATACCATCATTTTTTTTTTGTCTTGTTTTTTTTTTGTTTTTGGTATTTTAGGAATTTTATTTCTTAAAACTAATTCTTAATATTTTCAATTTTCAATCAAATTTTCTAACAATTTTCCTCTAAGTTTTTTTTTTTTTTTTAATTTTTCCTTCATTTTGATTGGGTTTGTGTTTTTTTTTTGTTCAGTTATTTCGCGTTTAGACGACCTCAAATTTGTTGTCATTTGGTATTTTCATAAAATGACAATCACACGTGCTAATGATCGTAATACATTGCAGAAAAAAAAAAAAAGTAATTTTGAGATTTCACTATAATAACATTGTATTCAATTTGTTTTTTTGTTTTTGTTTTTTTTCAATTTGCCAAGAAAATTTTCATTAAAAATTTAATATTAAATATTTAAAAAAGATGGCGTTTATATATTAATCTGATAATAT
Organism: Poecilobothrus nobilitatus; assembly: GCA_947095535.1. Classification (NCBI taxonomy): domain Eukaryota; kingdom Metazoa; phylum Arthropoda; class Insecta; order Diptera; family Dolichopodidae; genus Poecilobothrus; species Poecilobothrus nobilitatus. Next base: position 34,506,677 of record OX352774.1, read on the forward strand.
TAATTGCAGGCTCTAAAGAAACGGAAATTTAAAAGAAAACGTCATGAGTTCAATAATTTAAATGATTGTCATGGAAATGTTCAAGAAAAAATATAAGTATGTATGTGCTAATAAAATTTTCCAACATATTTTCATTTTACTGGTATTCATGATTTATAAATTCTAAAGATGATGACCAAATGCTCGCGTAAGCTTTAACATTTAAAAAAAATACATTAATTTAAATACAGCTTGATCAAATGTAACGCGTCGCGAGAAACAACGCAACGAAATGACGCTAAAGTAGAGAAATTCTCTACTTTTGGTAGATAAACGACATTCAATTGCGTTGACAATCAATTTTTTTTTTTGTTATTATTGATATTGAAATTGATTGATGTTTGTCATTGACACTTTAAATTGCATACTGCATTTATAAACAAAATTTTAATTTTAATTGATACAGCGACGTTAAAATTTGGTTATAATTTTATTTAGAAAGTGAGGCTAAAGTTGAAGCGATTATTGGCTCATCACCTTAAAGTTTAAATATTAAGTCAAATATGGTCAACTGTTACTGTTATTTAATTGAAATCGAAATAGAATAATAATAAAATGTTGAATATAATTTTTGTTATATTTTTTATGATTGATTCAGGGTCATTTTTTTAATGAAAATAAATTATTAAATCGGTGTATATAAAAAGTATATAAAATATAATAAAATTAAATTAAATCTAAATTTAAGAGCAGTGTTACATAAAATTAATAAATGTCAAACCACAAAATAATTTAAAAATTTTGAATCAATATTTAACTTATTCCAAAACCTCGCAATACTTTAAGTGTAATATTCGTATAGTGAAAAAAACCGTTTCTCATAAATATCTATAGAAAAGCATTCAAATAAGATACCTATAGAATAAATAAGAGCAGGAATTTTTTTTATTCTGAAATACTTTAAGAACCTCTATAATTATTGATCATTGCTGTTGTAACTCTTGAGCCATAATATTGCATTAGCAGTTACGATTTCACGCCATTATTCCGGTTATAAGAAAAAGTAATAAAATTTAAGATTTTTTTAGCTAATTTAAATTTTTTTAAATATCCTGGAATATTTTGAAGATTAACAATTTTAACAAAAAAAAATTTAATTCTTGGAAATTTTTGAAGTAATTGAAATAATCATGAAAGTACTTGAAAGTACTTCAATAATGGATCTTTTTAAAAGGTTTCGAGCAAGTTTTAAAATTTTAAAATCATAATTAATTCTCTTTTTGTCATCAAAATTATTACCTAAAGCACTGAAAATGTTTAAAAGTTTAAAGTAGAAAGTAGTAGTTTAAAGTAGTAGTTAGTAGTTTAAATCTAAGTTTCATATCAAACTTTATTTTAACTTTATTTAAAATCATTTCCATTTAATTTTCCACACTTAATTTTATACAAAGAAATTTTGGTTTATTTGACATAAAACACATTCTATTAACTGGCTTGTTTTTTAAAAACTTAACTTTTTAAAATCTATTAAGATTTAAATTTAAAAAAATTCCATGACAATAAAGAAATTTTACTTATTCAAAAAAATTTCCATCTTAACTTAGTATAGACGCTTGTTAACAAGAAACACGATATCTAAAAAAATTTACATTGACAATCAATAGATGTAATAGAAAATGTATTTGTTATTGTCTGATAATTCAATGCCTGTTAAGTTCAAATTTATGATGTTTATTTAATTAAAAAAATATGTTCAACAATTGATTATCATTTTTATTTTATAAATGATCTTTGACAAATAATCACTACCTATTTATTATTTCGATAAACATAGAAAAAATCTAACAAAACACAATATATAGAATTAATTATAAAAAGTGCTTTCGCGCCTTAATGTCATCAAAATCCAAAAGTACAAATATTAATAAAATTTAAAGGATATTTAAAAATTTTTATTTAAGTTTATTTTTTTTTTTTAAGTTTGTTAAGTCGTCTGTTAAGGTTGGAAACTACATGCAATGACCTTTTTTTGGTTTTTTAAATTACAATATTTTAAATTTAGAAAAAAATAGTAAAATATTAACATAAAAAATTTTTTTTAATTTATTGTCCTAAACTAAGAATTTTTAAGCTTTTTTTATTGTTTTATGCAACATTATATTGATATTTTTTTTATAAAATGTTCTTTATTCTTAAATTTTTATATAAATCAAAAAAAAAAGGTTTGCTACATTATCTTTTACGTCACAATCTAATGCAACAAAATCTTGTATACAAAATTTTGCTTTCGAAAATCTTTTAAAACAATATTTTTTTTCCAATGTCTACTTGTCTCTGGACAACTTGTCAACTTGTCCAATGTCTACTTGTCTTTTGTCTCTGGACAAAATCTTGTATGTAATTCAGAATGTCACATATTTTTATATATAAATATTCTGGAAAAAGTGGCAAACCTGCTTTTAAATCCAACTCTAAAATCCTCCTTAACTATTTGTTTATACATACTTTAAAAACAAAGCCACAATCTATTCCTTTAAAAATCTTTTGCAGGATTTTTTCCGTTTTATTTTAAGATTTTAGAAGTATAGATTTTGATGCAAGATAAAAAAAAAAAGAAGCAAGATTTTGTAGCAGGTTGATTTTGACGTGCAGGATTGTGATCCGCTCCCGAAAAATAAAATGACAATTCAATTGAAAAATTGAATGGCAAAATGGCAAAAAATAGAAAAATGGCAAATGACGTCGGTGAAACGGTCATTTGACAAAAGATAGTTAAAAAGCAATTGTTTTAATTTAAATTTCACAATTTAAAAAGAAAATATTTTTAAATTTTTAAAAGAACTATTTAATTAATGAAATGATGAATGTATCATCGGGTATGTGACAATTGCAATCCCGATTTTCTGATGAAAATTAAATTTCTTTTGATCTTGTATACATAACTGGAAAAATCACCTTAGAACAAGCGAACAAAATCCTATTCTATTAATTTACCTGCAAATTATGCTTGCACATATTATTTTGTTTAATATAGAAACTGCATCACAAACCTTCAAATAATTCAAGATAAAACATATTTTTTTCATTAGTGGTTCATTTAACTCTAATAGATAAAATTTCCACGTACAGATAAAATTAAATTTCATCATGGAATAAATTAAATTTTATAATAGGACCATCCTAACAAAAACAGTTTTTAGCACATTTCCAAAAAAATTTTGAAAAAATGTGCTTATTAGTTTCACTCTGTCCGTCCGTCCGTCCGTCCGTCCGTCTGTTTACAAAACTTCTACACCGTTAAAGATAGAGAAAAAAAATTTTAACCATAGGTAGGTCTCATAAAAAAAATAATTTTGTGGAACAACTTTTTCATGTAGCCCCCCCCATTACGGAGCTACACCCCCTCAAACTTTGAAAAAGCCCTATTTTTAAATGCATATATCTTATGTTCTGCTTAAGATTTTTTCAATCTGAAAACGTCATTCGACAGGTATTTCTTTTATCTTTCTAAATTAATATTAAAATTATACAATTTTTTTAAATTTAGTATTTAAATTTACCGTTATGTGAAAACCAAATTTTGCATGATTTTTCTACTTTCATAACTCCGGCACGCTTCTAGATAGAAGCTTGAAATTTTGAGGCAAGAAAGAACTTTTAGAATTAGTATAAGTTTGCTCAGAAAATTTTTTCGGACCAAACCCTGTTTATGAGCTATTAGGGCTTAAAAATTAAAAATTTGCTATTTTTAAACACCTGTAACTTAGGCACCTGCACACATTTTACTTCTGCAAGATGTAAAAATTAAAGCTACAATAATATATTTTTACATGTGTTAAAGGTTTATTTTAGTTGTAAAGGGTTCCAAAGTTGCAGCTCTTCAAAATTGTAAAAAAGCCCCATTTTCAGATGTATATATCTCGGGCTCTGCGTAATAGTTTTGCAATCTAAAACCGGCAGAAGATCGAAAATTTTATTATCTATATAAAACAATATCAAAATTATGTAATATTTTGTAATTTACGATTGAAATTTACCGTTATGTGAAAACCACATTTTGCATGAAATTTCGTTTTTCATAACTCCGGCACCCCTTTAGATAGGAATCTGAAATTTTGAGACAAGAAAGAACTTTTAGAATTAGTATAAGTTTTCTCAGAAAATTTTTTGGTAACGCCCCCTCTTTAAGAGTTATTACGCCTCAAAAATTTAAAATTTGCTATTTTTAGACACCTGTAACTTAGGCACCTGTAAAAATTTTTCTTCGGCAAGACATGAAAATTAAAGCTACAATAATATATTTTTATGTGTGTGAAAGGTTTATTTTAGTTGTAAAGGGTTCCAAAGCTGCAGCTCTTCAAAATTGTAAAAAAGCCCCATTTTCAGATGTATATATCTCGGGCTTTGCGTAATAGTTTTGCAATCTAAAACCGGTAGAAGATCGAAAATTTTATTATCTATATAAAACAATATCAAAATTATGTAATATTTTGTAATTTACGATTTAAATTTACCGTTATGTGAAAACCACATTTTGCATGAAATTTCTTTTTTCATAACTCCGGCACCCCTTTAGATAAGAACCTGAAATTTTGAGACAAGAAAGAACTTTTAGAATTAGTATAAGTTTCCTCAGAAAATTTTTTGGTAACGCCCCCTCTTTAAGAGTTATTACGCCTCAAAAATTGAAAATTTGCTATTTTTAGACACCTGTAACTTAGGCACCTGTAAAAATTTTTCTTCGGCAAGACATAAAAATTAAAGCTTCAATAATATATTTTTACGTGTGTTAACAGCTTTTCTTAGTTATATAGGATTCCGGACTTACGGCCCCTCAAAATCTCAAAAATGTCCTATTTTCAAGTTTTTTCTTATTACATGAAATTTTCAAATTTTTGTGTAAGTCACACTTCTAAACAGTTTGTATTGAGTTTTGGAAATGTGCGCTTTTAAAAACCGTTGGTTTACATTCTACCTTGTTTCCGACAGTTTTCGATTCTATGTTTTTTTTTTTAGTATTTAGTCAACGGAAGGATACATACATATATACATACATAAATATATTTGAAACAAGAAGTAAATAATCTCATATTGTAATTGGTCAAAATTTAAATATTGAAATTTTTCTTATTATAATTTATTTAAAAACCACAATTTCAACAAACTTAACGAAAATTTAAAAATAAAATTCAACATAAAAAAAAAAATTGCTGATTTATCTATGACACGAACCATTAAAAATCTTAATTCGAAAATAACGATAAAAGCTTTTTTAAAAGTAGGTACATATATAAAATTTTTATCGTGATCATGAATAGTTTTCATTTTTAAATCTCGATATAACGGTTTATTTTGTATGTAAATATTTGATTTTAAATTAAGTTTAGCAATTTTCAAATCTATATTTTAAATTATATTGACGGCAACAAAAAGCAAAGATATTCGGAAAAGCATAAAATAAGTAAAGTAAAATAATAACTTTAAAATTCCAAATTTTGATCGTGACATTTTCTTTTAACCATATTAAGTAAGAAAGAATTTTTTTTAACAAAAATAGCTGCAATACCATATTAAAATAAATGTCAAAAATTTTTTAAACGAGAACATCGGAATTTAAATGAGAATTACGCTTTAGTCAAATAGTAATTTTAAAAGCGGCAAAACAACTTTTTTTTTAGTTCAATTGTCACTTTAAGCGAAAACAGAAGATTTTAAAAATTGATATGTTGATTCTTATAGGCACCTAGTAGAGGACCAATTGTTTGCTCAAATTTAACAATTAATAACCAAGGAATAAAAGAATAAGATATAAAGGTAAGATATGAAGTAATTAAAACATTCAAATGTTATCTTAAATATTCGTTTGCAAAAAAATTGCTATATCTAAAAAAAAATAAAGTGCATTCAATTTAATCTTATTCTCTTCTAGAAATTTTACATTTACGTGCGATTACCAGTTACCACTATTTGTTGTTCTTCATTAATTTGGATGATCGATATCTAATATCCCTCATATATAAGTGGATTCACTGAATAAGATAAAAATTTTAACTTTTACATATAAAACAATTTTTTTTATTTAATTTACTTTCACTCAAAATGTATAAATAAATGAATCAACACTTTTTGTTTTGTGTATAGTGTTTTTAAAATGTAAATATAAAATTTTCTTTACATTTTGCATCTTGAATTTTTATGCAAAAAGGAAATGAAATAAAGTAGATATTAACCATTACCATCACGTCCTAATGTAGTGTCCAATAAATACCAAAACAAAGAAACAAAAAAAAAAAAATTAGTTTTCTAAAATATTTGCACATACATAATATGCGCTGCCCTATTGTCAATGTACATATATGCGCTATTGTTAAGAGATTATAATTTTGTCCAATCAATCAGATTTTTGTTTTTTGTTAATCAATTAAAACTTTTATAAAAAATGATACAGTCTTGTATTTATGAATAGCCTGTTAATTAATTAAAAGAATCAAATTTAATATAATTTTCAATTAATGAATCATTCGTTTATAAACCATTTATGATAATCACATGATTGATGGATCATGATATTTATACTCGTACGAATGTATAGTTTTCAGGAAATAATAAATTTTTCATTACGTTTGTGACACTCTAAACTCTAAAGAAAACGAGATAGATATGGAAAAGTTAATGTGTATTCTTGTACACGATGAAATTATTAGTCGACATAGTTATGTACGTGCGTCCGTCCGTTCATCCGTACATGCAGTTATAAACAAATAATAAAGTTATAATTTCTTGACTTTAGCGGATTCAACTAGCTGCTATATACAATTTCTTTATCACTGTGGTTCAGTTGTGGTCACTGAGCGTCTAATTAAGCAATATATCCGAAATTTTGTCAAAAGATTGCCAACAAGCTGTTTAGCTGTTCTATCAAAACTGGTTTCGGCAGCCGTCATATAAATGTATACAATTTATATCCCCAATGTTTTAGTAGTTAATTAAGCTAAACTTCTGAAATTTTTTAATATTCAATTTTATGGAAACAGCATCTTAAACAGGTATCTTAGAGTTGGCACAGACAACTACACACTCTTCCTTATTTTAAACAAAATTTTAAAAGTTTCTTAGTGATTTGTTACAAATAACAAAATTAAAAAAACATGATAGATGAACAAAGAAAGATATCAAAAAAAAAAAAAAATTAAAATCAGCTTAATAGCAGTAGATAAACTCTGGAAAATGTAAAAATTATTACGTTAATTTAAAATAATCTATAAATTATGAAATCAAAAATAACTAATGGTTTTTTAACACCTTTGAAGATACACTGAGAAAATAAAGAATTTTACTAGACTTCGCGACAATAACAAAAATACCTTAATTGCATCAAATGAAATTGATAAGAGGTGATTAATATACAGTTGAAGCAAAGGATATTTGGTTGCGTTAAAAATTGGTTTGGATGTGGCAATATTCTTCGAAGTTTTATTCCTTTAAAAATTAGATATTAAAAGGGTATATTGCTGTATATATAAGTGAATATTATATATAAGTGAAAAAAGATTCAAAATAAGTTGTATTAGCGGGGTGGTGATTTATTCTTTATAAGCTAATTATTCTTTGAGATTTATTAAGAATATGCACTTGGTTCTCAATCATCTGTACTTAATACTTTTAAAGAAATATTTTATATCATTAATTGATTTGTTATAACTTTGAAAAGCTGCATCTATTACTTATTCATGTATTCGTTTAATTTCTTGTGCTTCTTCTAGCCTTTTTGACTACAAACCTTATTGGATTATTAATGTTCTTTAAATTTTCAATTCATAAGCATTTGCCGAAAAATTTGCTAAACATTTCGCAGTGAAAGGTACATTTATACGGTGTAAATTGAATGTTTTCCAAACGTTTTTATGTTTGTGACTAAATATAACCAATGGCAGTCCCTTTTTAGTGAGTTATTCAGACAAAAATTGAATGAAAAACATTAAGTTGACATCATATTTTAAGGAGAAGGGAAAAGAAAATGTTGACTATTCATTTCAAAAATAAAATAGAAAAATATATTAAATATTCCATGTACTATCAAATAGAATGATAATTTAGTAATTCTAAAGTCTAAATACCTTTAAAATCTTTGGGCATTGGAGATTTACAGTAAAATTTTTCAATTTTTCTTAACATCTTTTGTTGTGATCTTTTATCTTAATATCTTCAGTCATAACTTTAGGCATGGCACCAATCAATATAAATATTTATTCAAATTATTCAATTTAATGATGAAAAATAATCTGCTACTACTACTACTACTACTACTACAGAAGAATTATTAGATAACTATTGTTTATAAGTTCATAAATACAATTTCTTTTTATCAGCCAATATTAAACCACCTACGGCATCAGTCTACTAACTTGAAACTAATCACGAAACCTCAATTCAATCTTTCAATTAAACCAATCATAAAATATTTATAGATAATAACAACAATTTTATAAATATACAAATATTTACCAAAGCTCTTCCCACAATCATTTTATAAAAATAATATTTAATATAACAATTGGAAATTGAAACTTAACTCATCGGCTAAGATTAAGATATTAAAAATGGAAAATATGTTATAAAAAACATTTAAAAGTCAAAATAAAAAATAATCATACATTTTATTTCCAATAAAACAAAAATAAAAAAAAAACAATATTAATTAAATGTTATGATTAAAATAATAATTTAAAAAATTTTTTTTAATAATCCATTTGCTTTCTTTTTTATTATTTTTTTTTATTTTTTTGTATTCAGTTCATATGAACCGACTGAGTTCCAACAAAAAAAAAAAAAAAAACCCTAAAATTTAAACAAAAAACATGAAAATACGCATAACATCTTAATTTAACTCTTAAAAAAAATAAAAACAAAATTTTCTTCACATATCTATTTAATACTCACCTGTATTAAATGTTTGTTGTACCTGTATATATACTTATTTTTTAATAGCATGAAATTATTGGAAAATGAAAGTTAAAACACGTGCTTGGAGCACCTTTTTCAACTATAATTGAAAAACAAAATATAAGAAAATTATATCTAAATCGTTCATTGTTACCTTTTGTTATTCTTAGACGGACTGTTTTGTAGCATTTAAAAATTGAAAAATAACAATAAACATTAAAAATGATAGTCAATTATTTATGGTTTTTCTTTTTATAACCAAACCTTCTTCATTTTGTTAGTGTATTTAAATGAAAATTGCTTTAGGTTTAGCCTATTTCTTAGAAAAAAAAAAACATTTACAATGTCATTTCACATAATGTTCGTGCATGTTGTATATTCACTATATCTTCTTATATTGGGGCATTAAATTAGTTTTAAATCAAATAAAACACAATTTAAAATCGATTAAATAGTCATTTATTATTTGTTTAAACTTAGTTAAATACGTAACATCTTCATTTTCTTTTAAAATCATATACTGTCATAATAAAGAGTTTAAATAAATTTGGATTTATCGATCAGGGAATCATGACAGAGGGACGTGCTCTTTTTATGATTAATTAAGCAGTTAAATTTTTTTTTTGTCCTAAGGGAGGTGAGAATCTTCCAAAAACACCCACTAGAATTCCCACTTGATATTGTCAAATTCTTACTGACTATACCAACCTCTATCTTCAACCAATATATAACTGACGCAGTATATTCGCTAAGTAGTAGGGATAGAGGAAGATATAGAACAAGGGTGCGAAAACTCTAATTAGGATTTGAGCCTAAGACTCTTAGACTAAAAGGCTGGCAACTTAACCACTGCGCCGGTAGTACGAATTTTAAAAATTAAAACTAACATGAAACATTTTAATTATAATCTATATAATATGCGGGACAGGCACAGAAGGTAACAATCTAATTTTTTTTTTTTTGGTTTTTTGACCTTCCTAATTCTATTTTTGTGACATGAGAAATTTTTAATTGGACAATAAAGTCCTCATTTAAAAATTTAAAACTTTAAACTTATTTGATTGCATACATAGATTATAAATGGAAAATAAATTAATACTAAATACTAAACCATAGAGTGTATACATTGAGAAGCAGTATAAAAATATTTTATAACAATTTTCTTTAGCTTCAAATGCAACGCCAACTCGTATGCTTCAATAGTATTATTGTATTAAATCATTTGTTTTGGAGGTTTTTAATAATCTTCATTCTCTGATTTATTTTTAAACTATTTCTAGAAAATGAATATGTCGGGTTTAACTCACTGATATAAAGGAATATAAAGGAAAGAAAATTCTGTTATTGTGGCTAATATTAAACTTAATGATTAATAGATATTTGTACAGGTATTTGTCAATTAATCATATTTTTATTCTGATAGAAAATGATAACAAATTGAGCTACGAATAAAGAAGCCAAAATAAAGGTGAATAGGGCACACGATTCAAAAACATTCAGGAAACCTAACCCTAATAGTCCTAGAATGGAATCCACACTTGGTGAAAACAGCCCTTCAATTAATTAATGCAAAAACATAAGCTGTCCTTCGATTTGGATGAAAAACCGTTTCTATGCTTCCGAAAAAAATAAAAATTTCTAAATAATTAAATACCATAATTCATTAAAAAATAAATTGTACAAAATTTTATTAAATTAAAAATACGACAGGTTTATTTAATATAAAAAAACTACAATAAAAACCTATAGGAAAAATAAATATTTACAATAAATAATTTCAATATATTACTTAAAAACTATATAAACAAATCTCTTATACAAAGACTAAAATAAAATATTTTGGCTTTTTGTTTTTTTTTTTGTATTTTAACTTTAAAGATCTCTTGTGATGTGATCATCGTTTCTTCAAACTTTTCCCATACCTTCTGCTATTAACATAATTCAATTGATCGTCCCTATGAATTTTGACTAGTTGTGATTGATGTTGTTGTTGTTGTAAAGGTTCTGAATTAACAATATATTGTTTTTGATATTCTGAATAACCACCATATGGTGCATTTTCCCAACCATTAGAATGACTATTGATCACTCCACCTGAATTATGATAATTTGACTTAGTATCTGATCCGGAATTATGAATATGTACATGAATTTCTTTTCCTTGACCAATTGTAGTTGCCCATGGTGGTGATGCACTGTGAGCATTATATGGTGCATTAAATTGATTCCATTGTGGACCAACTGGTTGCCATATTGGTGGTGTAACATAATGGTGATGATCATGTCCTGATGATGATTTTAATGCAAATAATTTTGCTAAAAGACCACCAGCATTCAGTATTAATAGAGCTTTAAGAAGGAAAATAGTTTTAAGAGCCAGAAATACTAAAACTGCTATTAACGTTGAAATTACACCAAATTTAAACATTATTGGAATCAAAGCATTTTTTAAACGTCGTATATGGCCAAATGTACGAGATTCTGAAAAGAGATAGGAAAAAATTTTCAATTAATAAAAAATGAATTATGTAATATAAATAAAGAAATAAAATAATTCTATATAGTACAAGATAATAAATGTACAAGTACATGTTTAAAAATAGTAGTATTTATGCTTCATTATCACAAGTGTTTACAATAATTACAGTCAAGTAAAAAAAGGCTTAGTGAAATTTATGATTAAAAAAACTTATTCGCCTACTGATCTTCAAAAATAATCAGGCCTCATAATAATCGCCGTTTAACAAATAATTAAACCAAAAAGAAATAACCTCTGGACAAAAGCATGCTTTAATCTGTCCTCAAGCTACTTGAGGACAGATTAAAGCACGATTATACATCAAATGAATAGAATTTTCTCACAATTTTTAGTTTCCGATATTTAGAAATTTGAAATTTCATTTATGTACAACGTGTTTGAAATGGATATTTAATTAAATCTTGAAACATTATAGGCACAGTTAGACTTAACTTAGAATTACAATTAACTCAGGAGTGATATTATTTTCAGAACTAAATTTTATATTTTGGCTAAAAAAAGGTAATTTTATTAAGAAAACCCAAAATTATCGATATATTGAAAATAAATTTTTCTGTCCTAAAAGTAAAGTTTTATTGACAGGAAGAACGTAAATTCTTTTAATGCCCAGTTAGAACAGAAAGTTTCCCATTAAAATACAAGTCTTTTAAATGATGCAATAGTTTTTTTCTTCTTTGCGATTGAACCATTAATATTTTGAACATTTAATTTTATATTAGGTTACCATTTAAAATTTTTTTTTTTTTTTTATATTTTTTAATCCAAAGCAAACTTTCATATAAAAATTGTAAATCATTTCATATTATCGCTCATCATCAGAATAAATAAATTTCCCCCCGTTTAAGCAAAAAAAAAAAAAAAAACGTTTATAATGAAGCTCTTTTACATTTCTATAGCTGAAATTTTACATTCCAAACGTATTATAAAATTCTCAGTTTTTTAGCACATTTCCAAAAAAAATTTGAAAAAATGTGCTTATTAGTTTCACTCTGTCCGTCCGTCCGTCTGTTTACAAAACTTCTACACCGTTAAAAATAGAAAAAAAAAATTTTAACAATGAGTAAGTCTCATAAAAAAAATAATTTTGTGGAACAACTTTTTCATGTAGCCCCTCCCATTACAGAGCTACACCCCCTCAAACTTTGAAAAAGCCCTATTTTTAAATGCATATATCTTATGTTCTGCTTAAGATTTTTTCAATCTGAAAACGTCATTCAACAGGTATTTCTTTTATCTTTGTAAATTAATATCAAAATTATACAATTTTTTTAAATTTAGTACTTAAATTTACCGTTATGTGAAAACCAAATTTTGCATGATTTTTCCACTTTCATAAATCCGGTACGCTTTTAGATAGAGGCTTGAAATTTTGAAGCAAGAAAGAACTTTTAAAATTAGTATAAGTTTGCTAAGTTTGCTAAGCTATTTTTAAACACCTGTAACTTTGGAACCTGTACACATTTTAATTCTGCAAGATATAAAAATTAAAGCTACAGTAATATATTTTTACGTGTGTTAAAGGTTTATTTTAGTTGTAAAGAGTTCCAAAGTTGCAGCTTTTCAAAATTGCGAAAAAGCCTCATTTTCAGATGTATATATCTCAGGCTCTGCGTAATAGTTTTTAAAACAATAAAACAATATCAAAATTATGTAATATTTTGTAATTTACTATTTACATTTACCGTTATGTTAAAACCACATTTTGCATGAAATTTCTTTTTTCATAACTCCAGCACGCCTTTAGATAGGAACCTGCAATTTTGAGGCAAGAAAGAACTTTTAGAATTAGTATAAGGTTCCTCAGAAAATGTTTTGGTAACACCCCCTGTTTAAGAGTTATTACGCCTCAAAAATTGAAAATTTGCTATTTTTAGACACCTGTAACTTAGGCACCTGTACAAATTTTTCTTCGGCAAGACATGAAAATTAAAGGTTCAATAATATATTTTTACGGATGTTAATGGCTTTTCTTAGTTATATAGGATTTCAAAAATGTCCTATTTTCACATTTTTTCTTATTACATGAAATTTTCAAATTTTTGTGTAAGTCACACTTCTAAACAGTTCGTATTGAGTTTTGGAAATATGCGCTTTTAAAAACCGTTGATTTATATTCTACCTTGTTTGCTTTTACAAATTATAGGCAATTTAATTCGATATTATTTAATTTTAAATCCTCAATAAAATGAATAACTATATTTAAAAATTTCACCAAAGAATTTTGATTAAAATTTTTAGTCATAGCTAACAAAATCATTTTACAACAGCCAACAAAAAAAATATATAACACAGAACACCCATGAACAATATTGGCCTGCATTTTTAATTTTTTTAGCTGAGGAAAATTATAATTTATCAGAAAACAAATTACACATATGGAATTTTGAAGAAACAAAAAAAAATCTAATATCAAATCTTGAATAAAATCTAATGATATAAATTAACATCAAAAATCGATTAGAGTTTTAGATCAAATTTATTATCAATGGATTTGTTTTGGTTCGGAACTTTAATACCAACAATTAACATGCAATTTTTATATAATATGTTAAAAGGCAAAATTTTTATTTTTATTTATACATTTACTCTAATTTTAATAAAAATACAATAAATTTTCTGTGCTTTCCAACGTATAACAAAAATAAATCTATTACTACGATTAAATCTATTACCCCTTCCCAAACAATTTTACTCTTGCCTCAATAAAATTTCTTCATTTCCAGAATAATTTTATCTCATGAGATATTTTCATAATATAAATTAAAATCTGATTTTTGAAGCGTTTCAAATCAACCTTCAATCTATTTTAGGTCAATTTTTCAATAAAAATTAGAATTTTAACACTTTCTCATGAGATTTAAGAAAAAAAAAAAAACTGAAAGTGATTTAAGAGTTAATCTATCAAAAACTACCGCAGTTAAACAGATATAACAAATCAATAACACTCCCATAATATCATATTCAAATGAGATTTAATTGTCAGATTTATGAAATAAAAATCTACTTATACCATCCTACATTCAATTGTTAATAGATACACAAAAAACTTTTGGTAATAAGTGATTTATTATCATTCGATTCATCTGACATCAAAATGATTAGACTTCATAATAATTACTACGAAAAGAAAAAAAAAAACATTACAATGCTAATAACTTATGTTAAAGCACATCATTTTTATGATGTAAAATAAATTATTCATTCTTTACACATTAAACTAACCTTTATTATCATCAACTGCCCGTTTATATAGATGACCATTCATCAGGTGCAAAGATAGGTATGTAATAACAGGTAGGCAAAAAAAAAATAGTAAAAGATGATTTATGATACAACATTGTTTATACATGGAGTATACACGAAGAAAACAAATATATATACAAATTTTATTTTAATGTGATTTTTGGATTTTATTTTTATAAAGTTTTGAATTTTCATTTAACCAACAAGGGGAATCAGTTACATCCGGTACATTAAATAAAAATTTATTATTTTGCAGAATTGAAACTAACAAAAGTTTAATGATTATTTTTTGAACATAAAATCTTTCTTTATTTTATAAAGTAATAAAGACTAAATAAAATATGCAAATGGTTAGTTTCATTATTGTTAGTGGATTCATTAAAATTCGGTCTTTAGAACA
Organism: Poecilobothrus nobilitatus; assembly: GCA_947095535.1. Lineage (NCBI taxonomy): Eukaryota > Metazoa > Arthropoda > Insecta > Diptera > Dolichopodidae > Poecilobothrus > Poecilobothrus nobilitatus. Next base: position 34,521,781 of record OX352774.1, read on the forward strand.
TTAGAACATCATTAAGAAGAATTAGAAACTAAATGGCTGTAGTTGACAAAATAAAGACCTCATTTACATGAATTTTTTTTTTTTTCCTGTTACTCCACTAGGGAGCACAGGGCTTCCACTTGAAGTCTCCAATCTTCCCTGCTTAACGCTTTTTCTTCAATCATGTTCCAGGACAAATTGCATCTGCTTATTTCACTTAGGACAGTGCGCTTCCACGTCATTCTGGGTCTACCTCTAGCTCTAGAACCTCCTTGTGGATTCCAACATAGCGTAACTCTGTTTATGTCATTTTAATAATATTTATTCCATTTTTTGTTTGGTTCTAGTAAAGATTCATTAACTTTTGTTATCAATATACAGTTTATTCAAAATTTCTCTCATTTTTTCTTATGGACTTTTTATCAAATTTTTTTTTAATCTAAAAGTTTTTTTTGTCAAACATTAACAATAGACATACAATTTTAATCCATTGTGTGATATCGTTTTTAATCTAAAGTATTACTCGTTTGTGTTCCTTTTACATGAAAAGAATAGTCAGTAAATGGAATGCGATTTAATGTAACAGTATTATTTTACTCCTATCTACTTTTTCTTAAAGACTGTTGTAGTTGGAAGTAGAAACCAGTATAGTTTACTCTTTAAAAAGGAAGCAAATATTAATAAATCAGAGTAAACCATTTTATTTTTAATATTAGTAGCAAATGTTTCACCGTTGTATAAATAAAAAGACGGATTTTCTTTATATTTTAAGGTATGAGCTTAATTCCACTTGAGCTTGAAATATAATCTCCACTGAATGCTTCATTCAAACTTTTCCATTTACCTTCTAATTTTGACTTAAATAGCTGTTCTTATATCTGTCAATTCTGTGTGCAAGTTACCACTGTTAATAATCCAAGGTGACTATAGCTGACAATTTTCCATGTAAAAATGATTGGAAAAGAGGGTATCCTCTAAATAATGTTTAAAAAATCAAAAATTTTTTTGGGATACTTAGTAAATCTGGATTTCGAAACGATATAAGTAAAGATGTTGTACATCGAAAAACAAAATCTAAAATATTAGAAAAATTGTGCTTACAATTTTCAGAAAATTTATATAATTTCCCAAAAATGATAATATGAAGTTAAAAGAAGAAGCAAATGAAACGTATATAGCAAACTGAAAAGGATTAAAGATAAGGGTACATAATTTATATTAGTCGATCAAATTATACCCTTCTTTTAACATACGTATCTCTAAATAGATGCTAATAAATGTTGTTAATATTTGTTATATTTTAGTTTAAAAATTGGGCATAAAATAAAGAAAACCCTTCAATTTTAGACGGAAAACAAAGCAAATGCTTCAAGCTTTTATAAGAATCATAAGAATATGAAAGTGTCATTTAGAAACATAAAGTTATTTATGTTAATGTATATAAAAATAAATCAATTCATTTCTACCACATAGTAATTGCTCTTACTAAAAGGAGATTCACGTACTACCTTTGCTTTAACTTCAACCGTTTTTAACCATTTTTATTCAAATCACTGACAATTTACAAAACTTTTTAAATAATTTTGTCCAAGAAAATTCACTCACATTTCTTATATACATAATTCCCAATACTGCTTGTTTTATAATATAGAAACTTCAGTTTTACTATTAAGCATAATAAAAGCTCATAGTCATTAACAAGAAGGGGTTTCCTATTGCATTTTTAACTTTATTACTCCCTTAATAAACCATAACTGCAACCAGTATTTCTGCTTCGTTGAATGACTAACAACCATAATTAGGTTTTTTTTTTTTTATAAAATTAACTTTGTTTGCATAATAAAAAGCCAAAAAAAGAACTAATAAAAAAATCAAATATAACTATAACTAAATCAAATATGAATAAAATTTTTCATAAAACGCCAATAAAAAAACTGAAATCTACTAAAAATATTATTATATAAAAAAAAAAAAGAAATGCGTAGACCTACCTGAAATGCTTTCACCCATTTTTGATGTTGTTAACCAATTCCAAACACGTGATAACCACATTGAAAATGAATTTTTTGGTGATTCAATCATCTGAGTCAATTGACCATCATTTCTACTGACCACAACATTTGCACTAATTAATTTTGTATCGGTTTTTAATGTATTCTCAGCTACTGTAAATTCAATTGTGAGAAGTGCAATCACCGTGAATGTTATCGTTATAACAAAATATTTTGTAACCATTTCTTTAGTTTTGACTCGTTTTTAATTTTTCTTCATATATACCTGAAAATATTTTAATAAATAGAACAGTTCAAAAAAATTAATAAGAATAATAAAAAAATGCTGGGAATTAAAATGACACAAAAAATTAATTTAAATTTATTATTTAACCCTATAGGAGGCGTGCTAAAGAGTTCTAATAACCTAGTCTTACTAATTAAAAATATTGTATATTTTGTTGATATTTTATTATTTTCATCAATTTTAGATCAACCTCAATGATGTCTTATAATATAGTAATTTTATTGGGACATATGTGAAAAATCCGGTTTCAACATATTATCTTATAAGAAATAATTCTAATATTTTTCAATATTGATTGAAGAGACATATTTAAAATGTCCAAGAGCTTTGATCTTATTTACAAAAGTTTTGTTGATTAAACTTTTCTAGTGTCGTCTAATGGTCAATGAATGCACGAATATAAACTAGTATCAAATCAAAATAGTAATAACAATAAGGAAATATATTGTTAACTAACGGTTCCACCCAACAATTTGAAGTTTCCGCATCATTGATCTATCCTTTCTTATTTCTACCCCCTTGCCAATATAATGTGTTAGCAGTTATAAAGTTCACCCCATTATATTGGCTAATGAGCAGTTGAAATTAGTCAGTAAGAATCTTACACTACCCAAAGAGATATTCTTGCTGTCTTTGGAAGACTCACACCTCCCTTAAAAAAAAAAATAAACGGTATTGAATGAGATAGAACACAAATGATAAAATTAACGAAATTAAATTTTCTGCGAAGTTGATTGAAATCCACGTTATTCTTATTCTATATTAATAAATTTGAAAAAAATGAATGCCAATAAAGTTAGTGGAGTAATGGAACTACAGAAGCTAAGATCTTAAAATAAGTCTTCTCAAAAACATAGTATTTAAAATTTGATGATTGCCTAATCCACAATTCTGGAATTTTTTGACATAAGTAAATCTAAAGCTTAACAATAGTGTCTTATAAGTAAACGACAAAATCTTGGTAAACTCTGTACGAAAATTAAACCGATATAAAATGATGAAATGTTGTAATAAGTTACCAGAAAAAATTAAGATTAAGTGAATATTAATAAGGAATGATTATTTTTTTTTTGTTATTTATGGGAAATAATTTTTAATATAAATTTATGATTAATTTTTTTTTTCTTTAAATCTGGGTAACGAAATTAAAATAGCATCATAATCGATTCAAATGAATAAATAAAACAAAATTTAAAAATCGAAATTTAATTATATATTTTCTTTATAAAACCGTAACTTAAGATTTAAATGAAATTAAAAAGTTAAATCTGTTTAAAACGCACCATAAAGTTTGAACAGAGAAATTATTGTCTTATAATTAACTGCTGGGAATTCGTTTTTTACTATAGTTTTTAATTGTATTGCAAAGAAAAGTCAATTAACTTTGTAAATCTATTAATCGTTTATGTTCGTTTTAAAAAGTATACTATTTAAAAATTCTTATCTTAAAATCAAAATTACCTGACCATCACTATTTTAAAGAAAATTTCAAATATCTAAAAAGCAGTCTTAAAAATCCGTTACAACGCAAGTAAATGGTATATCCAAAAAACTTTCTATTATTCGTAGTTATTACTTTAAGTCATTGGAAAATTGGGAATTCCCATGTTCAATTTATTTATTTTCAAAAAATGTAACATAAAATTTATAATTAAATACGTCATCAAATATTGTGAAACATTCAATGATTTCTACACGGGATCTGCAATTTCATTTTGATACACAAGCAATCAACTTCATTTGTAGCTTTACACTTATCTTATTATACAATTTATTTAATATTCTATAACTGAATTCCTTTGAAGTATTGATTGGATTAGAATATCTGTCGAATATTAGTAACATTACAATATTTTCGTGTAAATTTATTGTGTTCTCCGCATTACTAGGTTTTGTGGATTTTAACTCAACTTATGGCACTTCTGCCAACCATACTGCCTCTAAGTAACTAAAGATCTTTAAAAGGTTTATTGCTGATAGTTCTTCTTTGATTGAGCAAATTGGTGCTCCGCAGTTTTTAAGTATGTGTCTTCTTCTTAACAAAATCTACATGTACAGCCATTCTCAATTCCAATTTTCTTTAAGTGTTCCTTTAGCCGGCAATACCCTGACAAGGTGCCTGTTATAATTCTCAGTTTGTTTTTACTGGATCCTATCATTTTTCCATATCTTTTCCGGTTTTAGTTTCCAAGAAGCTCTTTAGATTATCTGAGCCCGTATTATTCACTCAATAGTTTACTGTATTGATATTTTAAGTATTATTTATTGCAGAATAAATGAAAATCGATAAAACTCGATTAGTAATGGTTCAGTTGGAAAAAAAACTTCTTGCCTTACTTCAAAAGATTTTGTAAGAAAACCAAATAATTTGGATTAGTTCAAAATTTTTCAAATTAATTTATTAAAGTAAGAATTTGGAATCATTTTTAGTTTACTGTACCACTACTACACCACTTTAGTTTACTATTTACTATAAAGTTTGCTGCGGTTGTCGAAATATTTAGGCACATAACCACAGTATATAATAGGGAACATTTTCAATTTTTCATAACTGCGTATAAATTTTTCTTCAGATTGAAAGTTATTCTCACCTAAAAATAACAGATTTTAAAACTGAGGTTTTTTTTGAAAGTGAATATGTTATCAAGTATTATAATAAAATTTTCAGCATCTGCCTATCTAGCTTAAATTTTTTTTAGTTCATTAAAAAAATTAATCACATAGGTACTATTTGTGTAGGTTACTCTTTCTCTCTTTCTCTCATGTGTGCCTTGTTCCTTTTTTATCTTCCCTCAGAGTAAACAAATTCAATATGCAATTAATTCAAGTCTATTAACCAAAGTGAATCGTCATTTTTTTTTAAATCAACTAGAATCCTATTAATATTATTCAGTTACCTTATATAATATTGAATTATTTTGTATTGTGGTATTTTTTCACAGTTAATAATGGTTTAAATGAATACCATAACAGTTCATATCATTAGTCCTACTTAAGGAATCACATTATCAATTGCCATTGAAGAAAAAGTCACGTCTTAGTATAAACACTGTCAAAAAGTATGTTTTTTCCCAATTTCCAAAGTAAAATAAAACAAGTAAGTTTGAAATTTTATTAACAATAAAATTTAGGAAGCTACGAAATATTTTCTAGTATGTTTTGAACTTTGTCACATATTTGAATTAATACGTAGTAAATAGACCTCTTTTTGAACGATTATTTTCAAGCATATCTATTTTCAGAAATCAGATTTCTAATTTTTAATAGATTTTTAGGAAAAAAATATTTGATTTGAAAAAAAACAGTGCAATATTATGCATATGCTTGCATAACGATGCATGCATAATATATGTATATAAATCATAATATTAATTTTGATGGAAATTTCAACAAATAATTTTGTGAATTGCATGAAAATTATTTTGTACATTTATTATAAATTTTAAAAATCTACCCTTAAATTTTATTCTTAAAAAAATTTCAAAAATTCTTACATATCGTTGCCTCAGAAAATGTTTGTTGTATGTACCAAAACATAGTTTGTGGTAAATCAAGTTTGACGTTTTAAAGAGGCATAGTGCTAAAACCGTAAGGTAAAATGTTTTTAAACTTATTACCTCTATTGCTATGGCAATAAAGAAACCAAGTGCAAATTTTCTAATCCGTGCCGCAAACTTTGGCGAGATTAAGAGAGTTTTTACTCAAACAACATTTGTTGTATGTAACAATTTGCATAAATTTGGTTTGGCTATATATAACATACAACAATTGTATATGGAATGTTGTCGTATTAAATGAGAAAAACTAAAAGACACAAAAGCAAATTCCGTTTTTGTTTTTTCCAATAGATTTATTTTATTTTATGCATTTAGTTATTTAGTGCAGGAATAACTCCATAGAATTATTTTGCATATTTCTGGATTATCCTTGACAACATTATTTAAAATTTTTATTAAGGCACTTGTAATTACATTGACCGACCTACCACAGCAAGTTTCGTTTCAAATTATTTTAAATTTATCGTACTTATTCAAAGTTCCAATCAAATTGTACACATTTAACTTACGGTTTTAATAAAAGTTATATCCAAACCTTTTAAAGAGCGAAAAATTTTTTGCTAATCTAAATTTACATTATTGTAATAGGGTAGGTAATAGATTTACTAATTCTCTGTAATCAGTTATTTAACTAGTGCGGAACTAGTCTGATTTTCTACTAGGATATTATAAAATATAATATAAATGTATTGTATACATACGAAACAAAAACATATACAATAATAAATCATATTAAATATGCAAATGTGGTACTAATGTGTTATAAAAAATAAATAAATAAACACTTTGTGCTGCAAAAAAGATAACATACAACAATAATTTACTGACACTTTTTTCATGTTTTTGGCTGTGTGACAATCGATAATTTTTTAGTTTATGTAAAATAAGTTGAAAAAAATTTACTGCGGTGGAAAAAAAATAGAAATTTTACTGCGCCAAATGGAAAGAAAATTTTGACATTAGAAATTTTGACAGAAGTATTTAAATCAATTTCCAGTTTAAGAAACTTTATAATTTTTTAAAAATAAATTTTGAAATGAATAGAATTTAAAAAAAATATTTGTTATCTGAAAATAAATTTAAAAATATTTCAATTTTTCTTTTACCGTACTTTAACCTATCTTTAACAATGATAAATAACAATTGTCAAAATTTTACCTATAGCCCTTTGAGCTTGAGCTTGAGCATGGTATGATTAGCTCTACAAGTACATCATAGGGCCTATATGATTTAGATTATATGTATGGTATGGTTAGCTCTACAAATATATCATTCATATTCAAACTAAACTACTGTATATGTATAGCAATAGCATTAAGCATGTATTGTATAGAAACAACATAAAACAAAACTAAACAAAATAAAACTAAAAATACGTAGCTATGGATACCTAACACTACATAGCTTTATTAATACAATATTGTATAGATATTATCAATTATCATTCATGTATTTGAATATGATTCATATTCAAACTATATGTATAGCAATAGCAAATTGTATAGAAATATAAAATTCGGAAAAAAAAAGAAAAAAGGAGGAAAACAAAGGCTCATATATTTCGCCAAAAATTTTTTGGTTTTACCAAATTTAAAATAAAATAAGAATTTTTCAAGAGGAATCAAAAATTAAACAAGAAAACTGAAGAATAAAAATATTAGAATATAAAAAAGAAACTCAGAAATTAAAGCGAATGCTTGTAGAATGCTAACAAAAAGAACATTAAATGGATTAAGTTAAGTTAAAGATTGGCAAATCACAAATTAAGGGCACTTGAGGTGTTTATAAGTAATTTTTCTCTTAACTTTTCTTTTCTTCCAAAAACGAAAAAATAAGAGTGTGTTACCCGTTTAAAAAAAATTATACTCATATTAATTCCAAATCTAATTTAATATTTCTCCGATTATCGAAATCACAAAAATTTATTAAAATGACATGTGTTTTAGGTCATTCGCTCATTTCTCATTTTTATGAGCTATCTCTTGACATAAGAGTCAATATTTTTGTATCCAAGGTTTTAAAACAAACACATAGATAATATTTGGACTAATATTTTGACATTTGTATTCAATAATAATTTCATTATTTTTTAAATAAAAAAAAAGAAAAAAAAACACTTAAAATATAATAAAAATAATTGAAATAGTAAATAATATACTTAAAAAAAAATATTTTCTTTTTGTTTTTTTTTTTTTATCTCATGTTGATTTCTGATACATTAACTATACAATTATTATTAATTTTATTTTACTTCTGAAAAATTTATTGACTTTCTAATAATTAAAATAAATCTCAATTTGAAAATAATAATCATAATTTTTCGTAAAGTGAATAGAAAACAAAAAAAAAAAAACAAAAAAAAAAATAAACAAAACACTATATTTTAAATCTAATTCGAAATGATTATCATCATCAATCTGATAATACAAAAATTTATAAATACATATTATTGTAGGTACACAACACAGGTAAACATATTTCAAACCATTTTCAAAGCTAATTATCAAAATTTAAACAATCAATCATCAAAATGAACACGGAATTCGATTTATTCGAATGAATGAAATACTCATAACCCATCGTATAAAATTAGTTATCTAATACATTTTTTTTTTTTCTTTTTTGAATCAATGGGGGTTTTTTTTTAATTTTAACTGTGCGAAAGTGTAATATAACACATCAAAATATCACTTTGATGCTGTGTTTAATGATACTGATAAGTTACTTTAGTGATTATCTTCTTATTGTGTTATTTTTTATTATTTGTAATCTTTTGCGGCTACTCTTCTTTTATAAAGTAGGTACAATATTTTTTAAAATTCATTTTTAAAAACAAAAATTTTTTATTTTATTTTTTTTTTTCTTATATACCTTAAATCTATAACCATAAATATAATTTTTATTGAACTCTTTGACCACTGAACTATGCGGTGTATAACAATTGAACCGAATATAAATTATAAAAAAAAAAAACTTTTGTTTTGAATTTCAATTAAATTTTTAATTTTTGTATAGGAAATAAATTCATCTTAAATTAATGTTTGCCCTCCAGAAATGTACTCCAAACACAGAAACTGTACTGATACAGTTTTGGGAACTTCTTTTTTTTGTTTTTTTGTTTACGGATTCCTTTGTGGGAAAAAGAATTTGCATTGTAACAAGATATTAAGGGGGAGTTGGAGGTTAAATTATAAGGTAGCCCATAAAGGTAGATTATTTTTTGAATTGTTGCAAATTGTATAAATGGAACACATTTGATGCACGGATGTTGAGCATCCTAGCAGTTCTTACAACGTGACCCACCATAACTAGTTTTATTTAAAAAAGATAATAACATTTAAGGATTTGTTATTCTGACAGCAGTAATTAAAGGTTTCGATGCGGACATTTAAAGTTGAAGATCACAATCAAACATTTTCAAAGCTTCGAATTATATCAAGCTTTGCTTGCAAAACAAAATAAAAATTAGGTCGTTATATTGTTTTAATAAATACTCATGTAATTTGAATACCTTTTATTATCGAAAAATTTTGATAGAAATTTATGACCCAAAATGAAATTAAAGATTGGGTATATATTTAATGTTTGTTACACTTCAATGAATGATTTTTTAGATAGTGGAAGACCCCGAAGATACCACTCATAATTGGACTACTCATTATCGCTAAAGAGTATTACGGGGTAGTGCACAGGATTTCAACATACGGCTAAAAACCATTATCACTAGTTAAACTATTAAAACTGGACAACTGTTTTAATTAACAATTAATTCATATTTGGCTCCATAGTTTTGAAGATATCCTTGATCTAACAATATCCCCAAGGGATTTTTGAGAGATAAAACAATTTACTCTACCACAATTCTAGTTGTCTCGTTCGTTTAAGACATCTAAAAATGTTTTGATCGTTAACTAAACGTGTAATTTTTACATTCATGTGTTGAGAAATCTTATTCTTGATTTCGTCTTGAATTAGCGAGATCTGTTATTAGATCACCAATGAATCGTTAAAACAACTAATTCATAGCAAAGGTCAAATTTTTTAAAACAAATTTTTCTATAATCCATAAGCAAGGAAACTTCTATTAAGTAACTAAATTGTTAGATAGCTAAAATTTGACAGTATTAAAGTAATACTTTACGACCCGGACGTAAAACCACTTAGCAATGATGATTTTGAATAACAACCTAAAAAACAAACAATATTTTATCAATTCTTTTAAATATATATATTATATCAGATATTTGATTACAATTGTAAATAATATATTCCTATTCCAAATAATATAAGTGTATCTCTCAGTTTTCAGGATAATTTTAAAAGGCTTCTGTGAAAAGCTAACAAGAAGAATCTTACCGCCATATTTTTTTGCTACAGAAGCTTTAACGTCGGTAACCAATACAATTTAAAGCCGTTTACTTACTTCAAAATTTACATTTGTATATAGTTATATTATAACTATAATTACATTTGTATATAGATATTCTATGCCTGGGGTTTGAATTGCAGACCATTCGATGGAAAAGTCGACAACTTAAGTATGTATTTCAATACTGGTTGGTCGCAAAATTATAATCAAACAGAACTAAATTAAATATTTAATGCAGTAAGTACTACAGTACACTGCTTACTAATGCTTATAATATCCATAAATAAGTAAACTCGATTATAATTAATCGAAAACGTATATTGTATAAATATTGTGCACTCGTTATAAATCAAAAAAAAAAATAATTTACTTGAAATACATTCTCTTACCTATATGAAACATCAAAATGGATCGTCCATAACAAATCTATATAGTATCTTATAGGTTGAGGTCAAAAATAAAGATAAATATCCTCTAATATTTTTAGTTTCTTCATTCCTAAATTTGTTTTTTTTTATTAATTTTTAAAAAATTTAACATATTTTTAGACAAAAAAAAAACAAAAGTAAAAAAAGCTTTTTAGATAATCAATAATAATTGACTGTCGATATTGAAAACGCTTAAGATACCCAATAATAGTTAACAAAAAAAAAATTAATTATTAACTTTTGAATTAAGACTGAAAATATTTGGATATTTTTTTTTTGTTTACTTTTTCTTCATAACAATCATAATATGGTTCAGGTTATAAAGAAAAAAAACTTGTTAATTTGCGTTAAATGAAGCAAACATTTTTATACAAAATAACTTTTACTTATTGTTTATTTTTGCCTATAATAAGAAATTAATAAGTAAAAAAAAAAAAATTAAATAATAGTTATTTTATTAACATGATTAATAAGAGGGAGTTTGTCATGTTTTTTTTTTGTAGGAGCTCGCAAGTATTTAACAACAAAAATAATTAGTGTAAAATTAATAATAATGAGAGAGTAAAATAAAATTTTATAGATCAGCATCAAATTAACTTAAAGATTTCTTTTTTTTTTTTTTGGTTTTTTAGGCCGAAATATAAAAACAATAATATTAATTGGTAAAATTAGTGTAAAAATTTTTAATAGCAAGGTTTACTTAAAATTTCATTTTCAATCTATTACACAGCTTTCGCCTTTTCAACAGGAAACTACACAGCCTTTGCCTTTTCAGGCATGGCTGTAAATGTCGTAAGAGGGAATAACTCTTACGACCTCTGTGGGATTCGAACTCACACTCCCCCGGTGTTTACAGCGTATTTTATATGCTCTTACCCACTAGGCTACTGAGGCCACCGGTAAGTTTTGATTTGTGGAAAAATTTTAACTTTTTGTTTTATAAAATCTTAAGTATAAATTAATATTTTAAATTAAATGGTTAAAGAGAGTTTTGGAAACGAAAAATGCTACAACATAAATGTATTTAGTTATAATTTTATTTTTGTGAACTGATTATTTATTTTAAATATATTTCAAAATGTCTAAGTATATGTTTTTTTTTTTACGGGAGTAGGTAGAAGTTATCGAAGACGCTAAATGGAAGCAGCAACTACGAGCAGGATTCGTTCATCAGCGTGAAAAATTTTAACCCAGTAAACACCACATTCATTTTTGACCAAACAATAGGTTAGCGATTCTTTAGTACTGTGGTAGTGTTTGGGCAAAGGAGATTCTGCTATGCAGTAAAAGTAGACTTAAGGTTTGCAATACGATGAACAAAGGTGTTGACGTTCTCCTTAAATCTATGTAAAATGAAATCACCTGCAATTTTAGGGAACATACTGGTTTTACATTCCCGAAATTCGAGTTCCAAACGAATTGTCCTATGCAGAATTACGCCATCTAGGAATTTCTACTATAACGTAAGTTTTGAGTGTAGGCAACACACTTTTTATTTCATCAGAACAAGTTCTCACTTCTAATAGATATCTGTACATAAGAGTAAAAGAGTGGGGCGATGACATAGGGGAAATTTATTAAACGAGTTGCTCTATACAGGAAATCGAAACATCTAGCTATTTTTAATATAATTTTCCTATTCTATTCGGCAAGTTTAATTTTAGGATATAAATTTTAAAAATCTTTCATTAATTTTTTGGTAATCACTTATGGGATTAATAAAACTAATGATATGAAAATGTGCAATTCAATTCAGTCTTATTATAATATGTGATATATAAACATGAATTAAAATTATTTTATCTTAAATCTTAAAAAAATAGTTTTAAGCTTTTTTAAAATTCAATAAAATTATCATTAGTTCTTAGTTTCATTTTTATGTCTAACCATGAATTGGAAAGCTCACAATTTATCTAACAGTCAACTATTAAAACGATTTAACAGTTAACTATTAAAACATTTATGAATTGTTCTATTTTAAAATCATTCTCAAAATTATTTTCTTATAATTTACTCTTCTTTTTAATAATCGCAAAAAAAAAAATACGTACCTATATCTTTAAATAGATACATGTATAATATTACATAATTAAAATATTTTGTATGATATAATCCTTATTTACATAACTTTTAAAGGCTGCACCTTTTAAAATTAAAATAATACATATACGTACATATATTTTCCTAAATTTAAATTTTTTTATTTGACTTTCCATCAATCCATTTCGAAAAATTAATTAAGCAATTTACTATTTTTGTTGTATTTGTCTAAAATTTTATAAATTTATCTTAACAATAGAGACAATGTCCAAAAAAAAAAAAAAACAATTTAATGTTTGTAAAAGAAAAAATACACTTTGCAAAAGAAACAATTGAAAGAGTCATATAGAAATAATTAAATCTTAGTAGTTTTATCATAAAAATCATAAGTGTTTTGTCCCTTGTTTTTTTAAACTTTAGATTTTTTTTTTATGCTTTAAGAGTCTATGCGTAGACATCTTATGCTTTCTCTTTTTAAATAAATTTAACTTTCCGTAACTTTATCTTTGATTATTCGTATAATTCTATCTACGTATTTTATTACATGTTATAATCAATAAAACAAAACAAACAAAAAAAGAAACACTTCCTGAACCGCAATAAAATCTAATTTTTTGCTTTAAGTAATAATTACCTCCGTTAAGAAATATTACACTCCAATTTTGGTTCATCCATTAAAAAAATGCTAAGATTAATTAATAAATTTTTTTTGAAAATTAAAGTTTTTTTTTTTCCATACCTATCCAAAAATTTAATTCATTTGAAAATTTTTAAAAATCAAGAGTTCAACCAAATAAAAGCCAAATTCAATCAAATTTTAGTTAATTTTTTTATTTTCTTTCAAGTAACATCACATTACGTCATTACATCATAATATCACAATATGATGGTCATTTTTTGTGACACTGTTTTTGTTTTAATTTACACTATAATATATCACCAAAAATTTAATTTAAGTTTTTTATATAACAACAATTTCCAAAAAAAAATAAAACTAATTTCGCTTTCATTTGCTTCATGTATTTACCTTAGATGAACCTACACTCAGTCACAAGTAAAAGACGCCAAAAAAAAAAAAAAAGCCGCAATTTTACTTTCATATTATAAACCCACGTTTGCTTATTTTTTTTTTTGTTTTCATTTCATCTTTCTCTTTTCTCCTCTCCTCTGTGTGACTTTCTAATGAATTCCATGAGAACTGTACATTATTGTCAACGTGCTGTTATTTATCAATTTTCATTTTTATGAATTCAACTCAACAATTTCTTGAACCAAATATCCAGAGCAAAACATTATTCAAAACAAACTTGGCATGTTGAATTATTTGTATTGTAACTATACTAATAAATGTCAACATTAAAATTAACGTTAATGTGAATGGGACAAATAAATGGGCTGGTGAAAAAGACAAAAAAAAAAAAAAAAAACAAAATAGAAAATACCTAATTACCAAAATTGGATAAAGATTTAAGAGAGAAACTGAATCTTAAGGTTTTGTTTTTTTTTAATTTTAGGGTTTCGTTTTTTTACTTAATTAATTTATTGAATGTTTTTTAGGATCAATATTTAAATTTCTAAATGGCACTAAAATAAATAAATTTCTAAAGATTTTTTTGAATTTTGAAATGATAAATGGTAATGACTAGTGATGCTCATTTTGTTTCCAATTTCATTAAGAAATTAGTTATAAAAATAGAAATTTTTTATTTAATGGGATGAAAGAGAACTGATAATTATTTATTTCTATCAATATTTTATATAATTATATCAAATGATGGAATCAAAATGTTATTTATTGTTGGAAAACATTATAACAATATAGCACGTTACATCAATAAATTGCATCTACAGGTTGAATATATATTTTTTTTAATGCATTTCTCTGCCACATAAATGTGTACAGGAAATTACACAGCCTATCCGGTTCAGGCGTGGTTATAAAAGTCGTAAGGGGGAATAACCTTTACGACGTGTGTGGGATTGGAACCCACACTCCCTCGGTGTTTACAGCGTATTTTATACGATCTTATCCACTAGGCCATCAAGGCCCCTAGGTTGAATATTTTCTCGATTCTTATTGTCTTGCATCCATTTAAATTTTCACTTATATTACGGAAGCCTAAATCTTCTAAATCTTCAAATTTAAAGCCTCCAATTACAAAATTCCCGCACAAACTTTCGATTTAATTTTAAATGGAAATTTGGCAAATCATATTAATAGCACGAAACAAAATCTACGAAATACACGTAATCCCAAAAAAAAATCCAATTTACAAAATTCCAAAAGATAAAAATCCCAAATTTTAAAATAAAAAATCAGAATTCCAAAACTTCAAAAGTATTTTAAAGTCGTTATACAGATTATCATTGTCGTAATCTGTATAATGACATAAAACCATTATTGTCAATAAAATAATTAAGCGATATTTTTAGAGGTACTTTCAAAATTAATATTTCAATAATTTATTTAGTGGGGTTTAAGTCGCGTTTAAGTGGGGTAACAGTCCCGACTGTTTTAAATATTTTCTTATTAAAATAGGAGTATGTATGTACAGAAATAATTACGGAGGTTTTTATAGTTCATCACAAAATCATTTGTTGGGAGCTTTATGAAGAATACATATAGGTATATAAATGTGCGAAAGTTTGATTTATAACAGATTCAAGGTTTAACTCAATATTTGAATTTGGGATGTTTGAATTTTGGAATTTTGAATTTGGGAATTTTTTAATTGGAAATTTTATAATTCCCGATTTTTATGCGGGATTTTTGATTTGAGGTTTTTATAATTAAGGATTGTAAGAGTAACTTCACTTCAATCGTCTTACCAAGTATTTATAAATATCTACTTAAGTTTGGTTCCTAGTTAGTTACTTCCCCTTTTTTAAAATAACGACTTGAAGATCGACTTAAAGAACCTAGGTTTAACTAATTCTTTCACTTATTTTTCGGAAAATTTTTTTTTGTCCTTAGATTCTGTCCGATTCAGAATGTTAAAATAACCATTTACAAAGAGCGGGTCACAATCCTGCACACCAAAAACAACCTGCGACAAAATTTTGCTTTTTTCTTTATCTTGCATAACAAAATCTATCTTTCTAAAATCTTGCATTACAAAATCCTTCACGGACAAAATCTTACAAAATATTTTTAAAGGAATAGATTGTGGCTTTGTTTTTAAAGTTTATGTTGTAAGCACCATCCGCATTAAACTTTTGAATAATTTGAACGTGAATAATTTTAATATCAAACAATGAAACATCTATCGCTATCTTTTCATTAAGCTTAATTTGAAATTTTAAATGAAGTAGTTGTTGAGTAAAAGCTCATACAGTAACATGTAAAAATTATTTGTTGAAAAATAAAATTTATTTAAAAAAAAGCCTAAAATAATAGGATTTGTTTATCACATACATAAAAAAATTGTTAAGGAGGATTTTAGAGTTGGATTCAAAAGAATGGTTATGAAGAATTTTAGAGTTGGATTCAAAAGCGGGTTTGCCGCTTTTTGCAGCTTATTTACATGCAAGATTTTTTCCTAGTAGATTTTGGAAAAAAGATTTTGTTTTAAAAGATTTTCGAAAGCAAGATTTTGTCGCATTAAATTTTGACGTAAAAGATAATGTAGCAAACCTCCATTTACAAAGTGGAAAAAAGAAACAAAATTTGACATTAATTGCAACTAAAGCTTTGTTGACTTCACCGCACTTCTCTTTTTACAGAAATTACAACATTCATTACAAAGTGTTAACTGCTTTGTTTGGCAAATAAACTCCTTTTTCCATTTTTTCACTATAATAATAAAAGATTGCGTTTCAAGATTTTATATTTTGTTATATGAGTTTAGTTTCATTTTAAAGTTAAATATTTGAGTAAAAATGGTTGTAAGAAACTCAATAAATTTATATAATATGTATTTAGCCTATATATATAAAGCTCTTTAAGTGTATATGTGATAAACTCTTCACCTAGATCTCTAAGTTATTTTAAAAGATTATCATAATCATATAATCTTCTCAAACATTAACGAGTGAATATATTAAAAAATTACATTGAAAATTCAAACCATAAAATGTGTTAACACTGGTAGCTGAAAGGTATTTACATAAATCTATCTCATATTCTATTGTATTTGTTGCATTTATATATTTCTTATCTTTTACATTCACTGATGAAAGTTGTTATTATTTAATTACCATTCGTTACGATGATATTTTGTTAGATTTTAAACAAATAATTTAAAATATTTAATAATTTTAGTTATAATTGATGAGATACCTAAAAGGTAGGTACAATACTAAATTATGACTTTACAATTCTTAACAACAGTCAGTTAGCCAAAGTTGTCTTAATCATCATAGAATTATCCAAATTATAAAGTCCAAAAACCTAAATTTTTTTTTAATTTAACCTGTTCAAAAAATCCAACCATGAGAAAATTTCAAACAATCTAAATCCAAGCCCTACCAAATCAATATAAGTGGAAAACAAAAAATTAGGATTGATTTTGTTGCTGGGAAAATCAAGCTGATACGCTTTTTCAGAATATGATTGTAAATGTATGTGAAATCCTAAATTAGAAGAAATGGTTAATTTATTGTTGAAAAAATCGCAACTTCTTGAAAATCGACGGTAGTTATAATTTGAATTTTAAACATTTGGGATTTTGTTAAGTTCGATTTTTTGGTGTTTGAATTTTGATTTTTTAATTATTGAGTTTTGCTAATTGGATTTTGGGATTTTATAGGGAATTTATCATCATACTCTCAAATAAAATTGGTATATAATGCCTAAAATCCATACATCAATCGTCTATTTGAATATTATTTACATATCTACCTTTAAAAACAAAAATTTATTTTTACATATTATACAAATTTATAAACCGAAGATAATAAAATAGAATAGAAATAATTTTCAAATGTATTTTTCACGATCCAAAAAAACTATCATAAAATAATAACTTTATTTGAAACAGTCACGATCTACAAAAGTTTGAAGATTATTTTCGATAATTGTCATATACAATTTTTTTTAATTACATCTGCTACAAAATAAATCGTGGGAAAAAACATAGAATTCTGTATATTGAAAGAATCTAGGCAATTTTAAGATCGAATTCGTGTCATAAATGAAACAAAAATTTAAAACATATTATTGTCACGAATATTTTTTTGAAATAGAAAAGAATAATGTAAATTTTCGGTAAATTTTTTTTCAAGAATAAGAGAAAGTTTTTTTTTTTTTTGCACAAATATGAAATATACACAAACAGACATTGATTATGATCATTTAAAAAAAAAAAATTTTTTATTTACTACACTGAAATATAACATACTTAGCAAAAAAAAAGAAAAATTAATAAAACACATCATAAAAGAAACATTAATGATGATTATTGGCTCTGCTTAAATAGGCTATCTACACAAAATTTTAATTGCTTTTCTAAAAGGTATCTTGAGTTTTAAAAGATCAAAAAGAAAAGCATATGACAAAAAAGATAGAAATAACCAAAAAACATAAATATTCTCAGAAAGGTGATGCATTCCATTTATTGAAATAACCGGACTTAAATGATTGGTCAAAAATAATGTAATAAAGAAATGTATCCAATTGTCAATATTTCGGGTTATTTTTCTCTTCTCTTTCATTATTATAAGGATCACAGAGGGCATCCACTAAGTCCCTTATTTAATATTCATTATAATCTTAGATTCATTTTCCTAAATCATTATTTTCACAAAGTTTTTGACTATTATGCTATAGCTATTGTATAAGATTATAAAACTGTTAGTGTTTAAAAAACTAATAGAGCGTCATCTATTGTCTTACACAATAATTATTTTTTTGTTTGTTTTATGTTACGATATAAACTATTACGATATAAACTACTGCGATATATATTATAAGTTCTAGATGTAATTTGAACAGAATTTTAAAACAACACCTTTCTTTTGAAAAGCTGGCGACTTAACCACTACGTCATTGGTCAGATACAATACTATTATTGTTTTTAATCAATTGAAAATTAAAAATTAGTAGGTATCTCAACATTATATAATTTGAATTAACTACATAAACTATTTTTAAACAAAAATAACTAATAAAAATTATTAATTCCATTAAACATTAAAATAGTATAAACCCATATATTGAACTTTTAAAAATATCCAAACAAAATTATTTAAACAAAGTTAACTAAAATAACGATAACTATACTACATTTAACCATAACCACAACTATATATGATTTTTTAAAATTTTATTAACTGTGAAAAATAAAATTAAGATAAATTATCATATGATTTTTAAAAATAAAAATAAAAGATGATCTATTTATAAATTCTATAATAATTCAGACTGCCAAAATAAAAATGATTTCGATTTCGATGAATGAGTTGATTCTAAACTATAACTATAGCCACGGTGGCCTAGTGGGTAAGAGCGTATAAAATACACTGTAAGCACCGGGAGAGTGTGGGTTCGAATCTCACAGACGTCGTAAAAATTATTCCCCTTACGAAATTTACAGCCACGCTTGTAAAGGAAAGGCTGTGTAATTTCCTGTTCACATATATGTAGAAGAGAAATGCAATAAAAAAAAACTGATAAAATGTAGTGCAAAATTATCCAACACCTTCGCTTTACAAATTTGTCAAAGCGTCGACAACAAATTAAAAATAATTTTAAGCTCTTCATTTTTTTGAATTTATAAGAAAAATCTACATAAATATTATAAGAAAAATTTACATTATTTTTTATTAATCTACAACATGGACTGAGCCGGTGTTTCAACACAAAACTTTTCGAATCAAAGGTGAGTGTCTTAACCTTTACACCATTGGCTGGATATATAAGTGTAATAACAGATGAAAATGAATTTTATTATGTTGATACGGCAGATACTTGTAAACATTCGGCAATCAACATTTTTAACCGTAAAAAGCACGAACTTTTTACTAAAGTTAACGAATAGCAGTGACTATTAGTCTCTGTTAGTATGAAATATTTCTATTTAATTATAATTAAACTCCAAAAATTATTTTCAATTAATAAATTCTAAAAAAAAAAAACAATTTATCCTGATTACGATATTTAAAAGATGGAAATAGACAAACTATAAATTTGAGGAAAATTCGGTAACTTATTAATAAAGATAGAAGCCTTTTAATTTCAAATACAGAGATGCTGAGCTTCTTAACATTAATACCTCTGGATAATGTGGATAAAAATACTTCAAAATTGACATGAATCATTAAATAAATTCAAAATTAAAAATTAATTTTGAAAAAAATATACAAAGATTTCATTAATTTTATAAAATAAGAACTTTTTCAAAAGAATTTAACAAAAGATCTATTAATACTATTTTATTAATTACTATCATATCTTTGAATAGAATAACAGAAATTTGGCACAGAAAATGTTTTTATTTATAAAACCATTTTTATTATAAAATAAATTAAAATTTAGAAAAATCTTTTCTTAACTTTAACTTAAAAAAAAAAAACAAAACGAAATGATCACATGAAGAACAAATTAATAGAATTGTTTTTAAAAGTTTTATTGATCATTGTGAATGTTCTATTTGATAAAGAACAAAATGAATCGGTAAAACAAAAACCCGCTTATAATAAAATCATTAAAATTATTAATTCTTAAGTCATTTTTAAATTTTATAACAATTCTTTTCATTTCACCAATATATGTCATAAAATTATTAAAATTTTGAATGGTAGTAGGTTAGTAGGATCAGATACAGCTATTTTATCACACTTGTAAAATTCTTATAGAATGAAATTATCATAAAATTCGGTCACTTTTAACTTGTACAATGTTGTAACTGTGTCACCATTTGGATTATTAAAATTATTTTAATGGATATTTTTACAAATAGTTAATTTCTACTTTTGGGTGATTATTTACTTTTCAGAACACTAAACACATTTTTGTTTTTTTAAGGCGGTAGATGTCAATCTTTAAAATGCGCTAAAGAGGATGAGTACGACCATTATTCCTCTATTAACACGTGGGACTTTAGTCCACTAAACAGCATCACTCATTTTGATCAAACAATAAATTAGGGAACCTTTAGTACTATTGCAGTTTTTTGTGCGAGAGAAGATTGTGGAGTAAAAATAGGTTTAAGTTTTCTAAGAATGTGATGAACGAAGATGTTGACGTTTTTCTTAAGTCTTTGCAAATTAAAAATGTAATTATTCTCAAATTTAGAGAACATATGAGGTGGAAGATTAGTGTACAACAGAATAAGAGAACCTACTAAATGACGAAAGCCGAATGTATAAAGCGTTCAAATAACATTAGGGTCATTTATTAAACAGATTGCTCTATTTTACACCTTATATTTAATATGCACTTTATCGAGAAATCCCAATGCCGTTTAAAGGTTTCTGCCAAATATGTACATTTTCCGTTACAAGTACGCTTTCTTGTCAATGTTCATGCCCAAAAAGTTAATAACTTATTAGTAAATTATTATTCAGTATTTTATAATCTACATTAAAAATACAAAAAAAAATCTTTTAACGATCAACACAATACATTTTTGGTATTTTATTATATAATTAACCTCCAGTTTTTGATAAAAACAAATGTAAATTAAATTGAAAAAAATTATACAATTAATTAAAATTTAAAATATAAAATTTTACGGAACACTGCATATTAAAAATAATCTTTTTTTTCAACTTAAGACAGTTAACACTATTCCGCTCGTGCTATACTTTAGTACACCTCCATTTTACATTAGGTTTTTTTAAAATTTAAAACACGTGACTAGAAATTATAATGAAATCTGGTAACTGGCTACTCTCTGTAATAACATCATATTTAAGTCTCTTGTAAAAACATTATCGGATCCTATTTTTCTTTAATTTTTAACATATTTTTTTTCTGCATAATTTTATCATGTTTTAATCACACTTCTCTTTGTTTGATCCGAATAGTTATAAACAAAATCATTCTATCAAGTATAGACAAAACATATTATAACATTTCCACTATTTTAAAATTTAATACAATACCGTATTACATCCTGGTTAAAAACTCTATTTAACCTTTTATTATTAAAACAAATTAAAAATTTGTTTAACGCAAGTCATAACAAACTATTGTATAAAATGTCATTAATGTCATTCTTTTTTGTAAACTCTATATGACAATTACCTATCACTTTAAACTTATTTAAAATTTTATATATATTAAAATTTTACTAGTTATTAATTTTTTAACAAAATTTTATTATAAAACGATATAAACTCTGATATACTGTGGGTTAATTCAATTTTTATGCAAAAAAAAAAAAACAAAAATAATTTTAATCTTAAAAAACATGTGTTTTTTTTATTTTAAATTAAAAATATGCAAAAATATGGTCTTTCTTTTCATTTAAATGTAAATTATTTCATTAACAATTTTTTTTTTTTTTTACAAATCAAAATTTACAAATTTATTTATCAAAGGAAAAAAAAAATTATTTTCATTTGTTTTGATTATAAAATTTTTGAAAAGAAAGTAAAAGCCAAAAAAAAAAAAATTAGAAATGTCATAAGAGTTGAAATTTGGTAGAGCAAAAAAAAAAAAAATGTGCAAATTACTTCCCATGTTATAAAAGAAAAAGTTATTTTGAATTTTACGATATTTTAATGAATACAAAAATCTTATGTCCAGATAATCGAAACAAACAACTAAATTATAATATTTTAATCAATTAAATTGCTGACATAATTCAATTTAAATCATTTATCAGTTACTGACTTAAGTCATAACGTCACAAATATTTGTTTTTCTTTTACTAATCGTTTGACTTAGTGATTTCTATGCCATATGCTACCACAATTTAGTATATAATAAATAATGGAAATAAATAGGACCGAAGTCTTGCCATTAAACTGGGATAAAACCATTAATTGTGTGCATATAATATTACATTTTTATAAATATATATCACATATAATATGTATATGTACACAATAAATAAATAAATATATACCAAAGTTAAAATGAATTTAACCAAATTTATTTTAGATAAATACCGTTATTTACCGTTTTTATGGTATTGCCATTCTGCTCAATTAAACTCATTCTCACTGTCATTAATATCAATATCTTAGTTTAAATATGATGTTCAACTATCAACTAATTTTAATCAACAGATGGTAGTGTTTTGTTGGCTGGTAAATACTGTTATGCTCGTTTTTAGAATAATTTTTTGTAACCAAAGTTCGAACTTATTCATCAATATTTTATATTTATCTTTTGTTTGTTTGTTTGTTGTTTGTTGTTTTTCGTTTTAAAAATTATATATTTAAAGAAGCTCATCAAACGATATTTCAAGTAGATTTATTAAAATTCGTATTTTTATTTTAAACAATTTCACTTCAAATACTCTAAAAATCAACGGAAAAAACTTTCAATCTAAAACTTGAAATTCTATAATTTCTAGATATTGTCAAACATATTATGGCGCTTTAGAATTTAACCATTTTTTAGCACATTTTTCAAAATATATTTGTAAATCTAGCTTATAAGTTTCACTCTGTTCGTCTGTCTGTTTCCAAAACTTCTACACCATTAAAGCACACCGTGTTAGAACAATGAAATTTTAATCATGAATGAAAAATTAATTTTTTTTTATGCAGCCCCACCTTTTAAGAAGCTACAGCCCTTCCAAGTTATGCTATTGTGTTCTACATAACATTTTTTCCATCTTAAAATGCCAAACCGTAGGATAAATTTTAAACTTTTGTAAATCAATATTAAAATAATACATTGCAATTGTTCCTATTTAGTATATTGACCGTCATGTGAAAACAAATTTTGTAAGATTTTGCTATCTTCATTAGAATTAATATAAGTTTCATCAGAAAATAGTTTTGTTAAAGTTTTTAATGTTTTTTGAAAATGTGCTCCTTTCAAAACCATTGATTTTACATTCTACTTTGTTTTTTTAATTATTCATATTGTGAATTTCTGCCACATTTAACACTTTAATTAAATTGAAATGAGGCTGAGTAAACTTTTACAACATGATGTGTAATTCTACAAAATTAACTGTTATTTTTTGGATGATCTCAGAAAAATCAAGAAAATAAGGCAGCATATTAAACTCTAAAAGTTTTTAAGGGAATTTTTCTAAATTTTCTTACAAATTTGAAATTTAGAATTAATTAGAAGCACTTTCTTTAATTGCTCATATGAAATTTTATTAGAGCTACGAAAAGTCAAATGCAAAATTATAACGTTTAAGCTTTTGTTGTTTTCGTATTTAACTTTGAAAACAAAGTTTTGAAGGTATCAAAAAATTTAAAATATGTATTCAAATATTATTTCTCTTTTAATATTTTTAAAATGGCTGGATCGGTATATAATAATTTTTAGTGAGATCTAATATTAAGTATGTAAGCTATAGTTAAAAATTAATTGCTTCATTTTCAACGGTGAACACATACTAAACAGAGGGACGAACATATATGTATAGTAAATTTAATATACAGCCGAAATAAACTAAAACCGACGAATAGCATAATTTAAATCTATTAAATGTTGATTTAATTTTCATTTTTAGCAAAATATTTGAAAAGAAATTTTTTTTTTTTTTTTTTGGTAAACAATACTTACTGAGCATAAATTGGATACGAAGCGTAAAAAGATCATAGAAAAAAAAAGTTGTTTGGTATTTTTATGGCTATTATAATACATAAATTTAGTTTTCATTATTCATTAGATGACAAAAAAGCTTTAAGCTAATTTTTTTTTATTATTATCTGATTTTTATTATTTATCTGATCGCATTCAAATGTTTTTTATATTTTTTTTATTGTCGCTAATATGAACATTTTATTGCGGGGTACTGACGATTTGTAAACGTGAAAAAATCAACTGTCAATTTCATTTGGAGCATTTTTTCTTGTTTTTGTTTTTAGCTGTTTAATTAAATTTTTTTTGGAAGCGGTATTTATTTACCTAATGTCTACTAGAAAAACAATAAACAAATGACAATTTAAGGAATTCCAAATTGAAATGAATTTAATTAAATCAAAAACAAAAGATGTGAAATCGGTATCTGAAAAGGACGGAACTAAAAATATTTACAAAAATTAAATAAATAAATAAAACGCGGGAAACTTCAATTAGTGACAAAAATTATTCAAAAGAATCTTTTAAAGAAATGAAAGTAAGTTTGAACGTAAACTAAGAAAAAAATTTAAAGTTAAACAATTTCCTGTGAATTGAAATTTAAAAATTAGTAAATATAAAAGGAAAGGTTTCTCTAGAAAAACTCGCAACAATAGGTAGTCAATGAATAAAACGAATAGCTAATAAAAAATAAAAAAAAAAGTTTTTTATTGTTTTAAATCTTTTTTTAAGAATTTGCATTAGCAGAGGAAAGCAAAAAAAAAATTGTTTTATTACCGAAATAAAATCAAATGAGACAGACCATTGTAAACCTAAATCACAGATTTCTACAACATTCTAGTGGATTAACCAGTAATATTAACTTTTAATTTCTGTACCTTAATTTACATTCCGATAAAAAAAAAATTAATTATTATTTCTGGTAAGCTTTTTAAAATTTCATCAAGTTTTTTTATTTAGTTTTGGAAATATTTGCCTAAACAAGAATTTTTAAAAGTTTGCTTAAAACAGATTTTAGTTCAATAAATCTGCGAATCATTTAAATTATATTAAAGTGATATTAAGTGTGAATTAACTTAAACAACTAAATACTATTTTATGTTTAATACTTAAAAAGATGTTTTTTTAAGTTTTAAGTTTGATTTTTAAGCTAAGTACACACGGGAGATTAAAATTAGTAGAGCTGTAAGGAAACAAAAGTTTGCTCTACCAAATGTGTTTACACGAGAGTGAAACTCTACAAAAACTTTTGTAGAGAAATTTTTCGTAGAGATGTAGATTTTTCTATAGCGACTGTTCGCAAGGCATACCTATTTTTTGTATATTGTAGAACTGTAGTAGAGCAATAAATAGAATTGAACTGAAAATAGATTAGTTTGTTGCAAAATACAAAACATGTTCAAAAAAATTTTACAGGCTATTTTGTTAGCCCAAAAGATGACGCACCATAGCAGTATACACAAATTTAATAAAAATTATAAAAAGATATTTTGTTTTACTACCAAGTTAAAAGCAGATTCTGTTGCTTGCTTTACTTTGTACAAGAATTTTAATGCTACCAAATACTTGCAGCGTCATGTATAATTTGCATTTGTGCCAGACCCACTGGGTAATAATATGTTAAAATATGTTATTACATTTTAACCTTTAACTTTATATTTACTTTCATATTCCTGCACAAAACATGTTATCCGTCCCATAAATTGGAATGTAATTTAAAAATATTCGATGAGTTTGTATGCTTGATTCCTAGTTCTAGACATATTCACTGGCACTTCGATTTTTTTTTACTTATTTTATTTAATTGACTAATAAGGAAACCGGTTTTTATAAAGCAAAATATTTACCGTTGATTAGTTATAAAAACATACATACATACATACTTGAAATAACAATATAATATGCAAATTTATATGAATTAAAATGAAAATCTACAAAAAAGTCTCTACAGATCTACAAACATATTTGTAGATTTGTAGAGTCGTCGTAGACGCAAAAATTTCTCCACTTGAAAGAGTTCGCACGAGAGAGAAATCTTTAACAAAACATCTCTAGTAGAGTCGATGAAAAGCTCTGCCGTAAAGCTCTAACAAGTGTTACACAAATCGCTCTACCGAGATTTTTATCTCAACTCTACCATTTTTGCTCTCTCGTGTGTACTTAGCTAAAAGAAACGTTTTATAGAAATAAATAATTAATGTAGCAATGATTTTCGGAGTTTTGATATTTTATTAGATTTTTTATTAGACAGATTTTTTGTTAAAAAAATATGATCTTTGTTAAATTAAATATATTAAATTATTTGTTAAAAAAAATATAATATTTACTATTACATAAAAAGATTAAAACTTTCTAGTTATAAAAAGAATCAGTTCCGCTTGTGAAATGAAACGTCTACTCTTCCTATACCTTACCTAAAGTATAATGAAAAATAACATGTGTTAAACAAAAGCTGAATTTCGACAATCTCAAAAGCCTTAATTTAATAGATAAAAGCTTTCAAAAAAATAAATATAATAATTTTCATAAACTCGCAAAATGTGTCACAAGACCCTCAACACAGAAAAAATCAATAAGTTAATTAAACTTATTTTAAAATTTCAGCATTTGTGATTTTTACTATACTAACTATATGTGGAAAGTCCCTCCTGATTGTTGGACGTGCCACAAAATTTGATTAAAAACATTTATTCAAAATTTAGAATAAGATATTTTAACATTGATAAAACAATTCTTCCCTCACATACGCAAAATAGTAATAATAATAGGCGAATTCATTGTTCCCTTACAGTCCCACATCTGTTTTTCCATACCCTTTTCTTATCCTCTCCTATCCCTATTTCTTATATAATACACTTTTTAGAAGTTACATCCCTTTATATTGGCTAAAGACGTGGATGAGTGTATTGTCTTTGGAAGATTCCACTTCCCTTAGTGGAAAAAAATATGCATATATTACGCGACACAAAAATATGTTCCCAAAAGTAATATTTTGCGCACAGAGGGAAGTTTAATTCATCAAGATTCTTTAAAGTGTAGAGTTCATTTATTATTCACGTTTCTATTACTTTCAAATGCTTATTTTGCTACAAATGTGATTTACATCTTTTGTCATCATTTTTTTTTTTATCAATCATCCCTAAAATCACAAACAAATGCTTATTTTGCTACAACTGTGATTTATATCTTTTGACATCATTTTTTTTTTATCAATCATCTCTAAATCCATTTTACCTATTTCTATATACCTCATAAAATGTATCACAATTTTTATTTCACTTCCATTCACTACTGCACCATCCACACTGCTAACAATGAGTATGAATGACACACGATCACAAAGTCCTTATCTCTCATTAGAAAGGTTGAGGTGCTAGTAAAGTAAAATTGGTTTTGATCTGATTTTCGACATGATTCAGCTACTATTCGTGTCATTGAATTCAAATTAATGACACAGCCTAATTAATACTAACATATGATTAAAAATTTAAACATATAAAATCAAAATAAATATTGAAAATAAACTAGCAATTTTAATTTATTCATTATAATTCACAGATAACAACACATCTTAATATTAACAAAGAAATAGCATAGTGAACTTTAACATCCTAACAAGTAAACAGTTAGTCAGCAAAAAGAATTTATTGTATAATATTTTTAATTTTCTTTAAGCCTCAATTATTTTATCTCAAAAAGCTCTCTTTTATGATCCACATTTTGTTGAATCAATTTTTAATCAGATGCAAACTCTTTCTATTCCAGTAAAAAAATTTTTTATATATACGAATATGCTATTTTCCATTATTATTCTAAAAATTATTGTATTCTAAATGAAATGTTACCTTTCTTCAATATTTTTTTTGCATGCAACTTACAACAATCGTTATTTTTTAGAATATCAAGTTATTTTACACAACATAAACAATAAACATTTTTTGTTCCAGCACAACAAGTACAACAAGTTCAAAGTTTTTTTTCTTTTTTAATATGCAACTTAAATATTCTTTCAGTTTGTTAAGTCATTTAAAAAAACATGTTGTGCAATTTTACACAAAAAAAAAAAAAAACATCAAATGAAAAAATAAAAAACTAGTTGTATTTATTTTTTTATTTTCGATTAACCAAATAAAGAAAAATAAAAATTAGATGATTATACAAAAGAAATTTATTTTCTTTTATTCTTGACAAGAAAATCGGTTTTGATTCGGTTTCTAAACTTTTTACTACAGTGAGCGAATTAAAATTTTTATTATTTTAAAAATTGCATTTTAATGACCATTTTTTGCACAATTTTTTTTTTTTTTCATTTTAATATACATACATTCATATAGAGAAAGTGCTAAAATAAATTTAAAATCATTGTGCATTTGTCTATCTACATTTTTTGTTTTAATTTTTTTTTTTTTTTAAATTGTAATCATAAATCTAAAATCATATAAAAGCTGTGGATTGCTATAATATAATATTAACAAGTGTTGTTTTATTCGGAATATAATAAAACACACTTTCTAATTAATTATTTCAAGTACCTTAAAGTACTTAAATTTCATTTTTTACAATATGAATACGAAAAACCCAACTTAAACTCAAAAATTGTAAAATTGTTGAAATCAAGTTATTAAGTATATACAAAATTAAAAAAAAAAAAAAAAAACAACTAATTTTATTGATCCAGTATATTAAGTTAAGTAATTTTTTTAGTATACTGCACATTTGAAAAATTATCATAAATTGTTAAACCTTAGGAAAAACTAAAACAAAATTAAAGGAAACAAGAAAAAAATAGGTGCTAACAATAATTAAGCTTTTAATATAATTAAAAAATTAAATATGTAACGATAAGCTTTCAGATAGTCTCAACTGTTTATAAAATAGTCAAGAAATATAAGCGACGAACAAAAACAGCAATTGTTGTAAAAAGGCTTGACGTTCATAATTGTGAATACGAAAAATTAGGAAATAAATAAAAATTATTAAAAAGATACAAAAAGATTCAATAAAATACTTTACAAATTTACGGTATGACTTATCTTAAAAGATAAAAGGAACTGTACCTTAAGTAAAATTTCTAAAGAATAAAGATCAGCCAAACAAATTAAAAGCCTAAGTGATTGGTAATACAAAAATAAAAAAAACGGGCAAAGTGTTAAGAGGATTTTTATCATAAAGAATTAATAAACTATATCGATATATAGATTACATATTCCATTAACTTTGAAAATCCAGTTTTAGTTAATACCACTTTCGAAAAGGATACATTTTTTAACATATTATTAAAGTCTCAGCTTATTACCGATATCACGTTACACTTGTTATAGATACGTATCGCCAAATTTTAGTACCAAATTTTAGTACTATATTATTTTTCTCTGACTATAAAACTTTTATTTTTATTTTAGCCACAAACAACATTTATTATAATTGTATGGCATTTTTGTATCCAAAAAAAATTAAAAACATCATGGTTTGAACCCCAATTTAATGATAAATTTTCGTGTTACGTATTACAAGTCTATAACATGATATGGGTGATAACTTTTTTTTACAAATCTTCCAAAAATCGTGGGAGTAAAATTATTTTAAATTAAAGATATGTTATTCTAGTCTAATCGTAATTTAATTTAATCATTTTTAACAAAAAATTTTATTTATCAATTTAAAATTTGGAATCAATAGACTTTATATTAAACACCCTAAATTTTTTCCCTCCAATGATATTCTTTCGGTTCTATTTAAAATTATAAACTAGTTATTATAATTCTAATATTCCTTTAAATTTAGTTTTAAAATATAGTTATCAAGAAATTAATTAATATGCTAACCTGCAGTCTGTCATTAAGTTTGTTTTTCTTTTTTCCTACCTACATAAAATATTCTTTCAATAATCCAAAAAATAAATTTATCATTGCACAATAAATCTCGCAAAGCGGGCAATAAAGAAATTTTTCACCTTTATTAAACGAAAAAAAAAACAATTTTTGTTAGTTAATAGACTCTATTCACTTGATGCAACAGCTGATTATAAAAAAAAAAACAGTTAGCCGTAAAATGTAGCAAATACTACTGTTGCTACTACTAATGACATGTTTTTTTTTGTTACTTTAAAGTATTCGGCTGTTTTCTATTCAAAATTTTATTAAGTTTATTCTCAAATTGGAATAACCATATGTTATTAATTTTTCTTTTAGAATTTCTTTTAAGTAATAAAATAAAATCTTACCACACTTCATCAAATTTTATTTTCTATTTATCCAAAATTATTATTTAAGAATCCTAAAAATTCTGTTGGAAATATTTCTTATAATTGCGTAAAAATGATTTTCCTTTAACATTTAATTAATTTCTAAATAAAAGTTACAAAACTTTTAAATTAAGTACAGTTATTTGTTTAACAAAATTGAGTAATCCTTTAAAACTGTATAAGAAAACATTAAAAAAAAAACCCAAAACCAATAACAATTTACATCAAACAAGATCTTTTCTTCTTTTTTTTACAATATTTCTTTTTTTTTTTCCTTCACTTGAAAAAAATTTCTCTCTTGAATAATTTTTGCGTTATTTTTTTTTTTTATTTTTTTTTAATATTATTCACTTTTAAATTATGTATTTTATTTTTTTTTTTTATATCTAAATAATTTTTTTATTTGTATTTATTTTTGTATCACTCATATAACTTGGTTTTATTATAATTCGTATTTATTTATTTTTTTTTTTTAAATAAATAAAATTCAAAATAAAATAAACAGTTAATGATGTCCGTAGTCATGGAATACCGAAATACAACTGATGATTACTGAATTAAGAAAAGTGATTACAAAAAGAAATAAAAAAAAAAACAAAAAAAACAAAAAAAAACATAACAAAACTTGATAAGTTGCCAACTTCAGTTGCCTGAAAAAGTTTAAATATTGGTTAGTGGATGGCTGGCTAGTCGTGCGTTTTTTTGTTTTTTGTTGTTTTTGTTCCGTTTTTCACTTATGATATTTTCTTTTTATTTAATTTCTTGCAAGAGAAAAGTTTTAACATTATATTAATTGCCAAAAAATAATTTTAAATGAATCTGCTTATTATTTTGTTAAAGATTATCTTCATGTACTTTTTGGTTTCTTAATTTAGTAGAGAATAAAAATAAAATTAAAAGTTAAGATTTTTTTTTTAAATTTTACCATAAATTCAATAGAATTTCCTTAATATGTGAGCAATGCACTGCTAGAATTTTTGGCTCTTGAGTTTATGAATATTAAATTTAAGATGAACCCACAGCTCAAAATTTTAATCTATATAATATTTCAACAACAAAGTACTCAAAATAATGGAGTTATCACTCCCAAACTACCTCTGACCAAGTTATTGAAACCCTGATTTTGTGGGTTAACAATAATCTGTCTTTTGCTGTATTCGTTTGAAACAAATATTTTTGTATGATTGTTTTATTTCTATTTTTATTTTTATTTAATTAATTAATTTTTAATATCTGCTCGGAAAAGTGAAACCTAAGACATTATTGTTAAATTACTTTAAGTTATTGAAAGTACATTTGCCTGTTAAGCCGAAAAACTCTCATGACATTTATCCTTAATCCAGTTTCCAAGTGATGCATAGTATTTTATAAATGAACATTGTCTTACATGCTTAAGATCTGTTAAAAAAATACAACGGTGACATACAGAAGTGCCCCTTACATCTCTTCCGTTGAGATTTTGTTAATATGAATCGTTAACCTTTTTTAAGAAAAAGTGATCTTGTCATTAGTGTAGATTGAAAGATCTTTTTTAAAATTCAATTCAAATTTTATTCAATTTTATTTTTATTTTTCATTTTAAACTGTTCCTCTGTCGATGTTAGCCATCTACATTCTAACTATATGCCTTCGATATATTTGCTTTTCTGAAAAGCTCTATAACGGATAAATTAAACTCAAAATTCAAAAGAAAACATATAGACAGATAAACATGAAGATAAACTTTCATGAATATAATTTTTCATTTCATACGAAAGAATGTGTTACAATCTTAGCTAGTATTTTAATAACCTACCTTCCATTTAAAACTTTTTTTCAAGTATGACTCAATTTTAAACGTAAAAAAAATCAAGTTGATGAAATAAATCATTGAATATTCAATATAGCATTTAACGTTTGACATATTCTTTCTTTCTTTACTATTAAAAATTATTTACGTGTTCATTTTTCTTTTAATAGGTAAATATTAAAAAACGTTTTTTTATTTCACTCACATACTTTATTTAACGTACTTTTTTATATAACCAATTTCTGTTATTTGTACAGATCTCTAAATAATAATTTGAATTGAAGTCTATTTTGGAGGTAGCAAATATCACCAACCAGATTAATGAAATCTTGGAATTAAATCGAGAATCTGAAATATTTGTGACTGGTGATTTCAATATCCATAATAGAAACTGGTTCCACTACTCAAGATGAGCTTTTCGCTTCATTATATTCTATGTTACTCAACTTGTTCAAAATCGCACTAGAATTCCTGACCGTGAAGACCAGGTTGCTCATCTTCTGGACCCCAGTTATTACATTGATTTACAGCTGGAGTGCGTATTCTATTGTAGTGGCTAAAAACGGTGGTTCTATTGTGCATACAAATCGCACTCTACCAAGTCAGCTTAGATTTTTTGATATCGTTTGAAGATTTTCAGACGATCCTTAATACAGACAGAGTCAACTTTAAATAATTTTTATTGAATGTTAATAAATAGATTCACAACTAATTTGCTTAAATGATTTTCTTTAATGAAATTTAAAACCAAAATCTTCATTTATTTCAACTCTAACATTTGTAATATCAGATGATGCAAAATCATACAAATATGGAAAAATTTAAAGTTTTTCTTGCCAAAATGTACAACCATTAAACGTAGAGTTTACATTTTGGAAAGTAAATATGTTGTCTTAATATAAAATTGCATTTTTTGGCATAATCGAGTAATAAAAAGAATTGAGGTCATGTTAACTTGGACTCTCTTTTTTATAGAACATATTTATTTTTCATGTTGTTTTAATCTTCATTTCTTACCAGCGAAATTTTTAGTTATTCTCTTATAGTTTTTTTTTCATTATAAATACCGATGCATTGATTAAAGTTATTTAATTTTACTATACTTTTAAATTATAAATATTTTTTCAATTGGTTATAAATTGGTTTAGTAATAGGGCTTTTTTTTTTATTTTTACCTACGATGAAGAATATTTAAAAGTTTATTAGACGGTCTTAAAACTACATTATATAAAGTCAACATAAACGAAATTTTAAAAAATTTGTTAAGTATCGGGACGCTGTGACATATTTCAGACATATTTCATTGCAAAGAAAATTATGTAAAATCTTTAAATATTTTTAATGTTAAACTAAAAATGTAAATTAATATAAAACATAACTAAATTCTACAACTTTGCAAATCAAATTCTGACATAAGCCAAATCTAAAAAAGATATTTAAAATTTTTATAAAAAAGTAATAAGATCATATTTATAAAAATAAAATCTACTCCATAAAGCTAAAATAAGTATCATCTCAGACATCGACTGTAACACATCCACTAAAAGGTCATTTAAATATATATTTAATATCAAAATCATCATCCTAGTTCTTCAACTGAATTTGAAATTAAATCAACAGGTTCGCCGTTTTAACAGTGTGAAACAAAATTTATTTATATTGAATATAATGTTAAGCTTTATCAAATGCTACAGTTTTTAATTAAAAAAATTATAATATAATTAAATATATCTTTTTTTCAGTTAATATACCGAACTTAGCCGAATTCTAAATTGCAAAAAGCCTTTTTGTCCCTTATTTTTCGGCAAAGAGGCATTTTATAAATTTTCATTTTGGATTAATGACGCACTTTAATATGAGATACTTTAAATTCAAAAAGATATTTGACAAACATAATATTATGCTTTACAATAAATATTATACATATTAAGGAAAAGCGTATAACCCTGATTTTATAAACAATTCTATAATCCCTCCTTATAAAGTATGATGTTGTATTTTTTAAATACTAATTTGTACTACTAATTAATACTACCGCCCCTTTGGGAACCGAGGCAGACCAGGGATTCTGGGTCAGATGCTCCTGGATTTTAGTTGTAATTTTAATGGACTCATACCACGAGCATTTTTGGCTGCGGGTATTTCTTTTCCCAACACACCGGAAGGTTATTACTCTAAAATGAATCAATATAAATGCAGTGCCGTACTCTGTACTTTTAGAGATTTGAAAACAAATGATCTCAAGATACGCATGTAATGGCATCTGTAAAAGAAAGTTTCATGGAGTTTGCCTTAATGCCCCCAGGGGTTGATAAACATGCAACATATTTATTTCGCATGATTTTGTCAGCAAAAGTTCGCTGGATTTGAATCAGCCTATTCAAATACTAAACAAGGCAGAATGTAAAGCAACGGTTTTTAAAAGCGCACATTTAAATATAACAAAATATAACACACAACTGACTAGGATTGTGACTTGCACTAAAATTTACTAATTCTAAATGTTCTTTCTTGCTTCAAAATTTCAAGAACCTATCTAAAAGCGTGCCGTAGTTATGAACGTAGAAATATCATGCAAAATTTGGTTTTCACATAACGGTAAATTTAAATACTAAATTTAAAAAATATATATAATTTTAATATAGATTTACAAAGGTATAAAAAAATTTTGTCGAATGGCGATTTCAGATTGAAATAATGATAAGCGTAACATGAAATATACGCATTTTAAAATTAGGCTTTTTTAAATTTTGAGGAGCTGTAGTTCCCTGATGGATGGGGCTACATGAAAAAGTTGTTCCACAAAATTAAATTTTTATGAGACTTACCCATGGTTAAATTTTTTTTTTCTATCTTTAACGGTGTAGACGGACAAACGGACAGAAGGACGGAGAGACGGACAGAAGGCTTTTTTCATTAGCTTTGCAATTTAACCTTGAAATGCAAAGAGAAAATGAGATCTTTTTGTACTAGGACTATAAATTGTAGCCTTAACTCCTCGTTTCATTTTCGTTATTTTGCTCTTTGCATTTGTGGTAAGTGTGATATTGCCAGTTTGGGTAAGTACATCTTTATAAACTATTGGTGGTTTATTCAACTTATTCGACTGTTATTTAATTAACGCCAACCAACCACATTGATTTTTCTTCTGGCTATGACTCGGTACTTGTTGTTCTGAACCAATAGAATGAAGGGATAAGTTATTCGATTTAAATCGTCTTTCATATGATTAGCAACTTCTTGAAAGCCAATCAGCCGTTTTGACGTTGCCGCAAAGATTGCTTTTTTTAGATCCATAATAAGATCTGTTAAAGTATATTTTAAATATTGTTTTCTGTCGGAAAGAAAACTGTATAGAGATTGATTAAAGTTGTTGTAGATTTTAGCCTAGTCATTGAATCATATCGAATTACTTTTTAAAGTACCTACTGCTTTGTCCGTGCAACAATGGCAGTCGCTTTTAACATCATTTAAGCAACTCATCAACTCGTTTTTAGCACATTTCAAAAAAAAAATTTAAAAATGTGCCTATTAGTTTCACTCTGTCCGTTCGTTCGTTCGTCCATCCTCCTGTCCGTCCGTCTGTGTGTTTACAAAACTTCTACACCGTTAAAGATAGAGAAAAAAAATTTTAACCATGGGTACGTCTCATAAAACAATTAATGTTGTAAAATAACCTCAAACTTTGAAAAAACTAAGACTTTTTAAATTCGTATAGCTCATGTTGTACTTAACATTTTTTCAATCAGAAAACGTCATTCGATAGAAATTTTTTTTACCTTTGTAAAATACAATTTTTTGAAATTTAGTATTTAAATTCACCGTTATATGAAAACCAAAATTTTGCATGATATTTCTACCTCCATAACTCCGGCATGCTTTTAGATAGGGACTTGAATTTTTGAGGGAAGAAAGAACTTTTAGAATTAGTATAAGTTTTTTCAGATGTTTTTTTTGGACCGCCTCCTGTTTATGAGCTATTAAGGTTCAAAAATTGAAAATTTGCTATTTAGAGACACCTGTAACTTAGTCACCTGTGTACATTTTTCTTCTACAATTCATAAAAGTTAAAGGTTCAATAATATATTTTTACGTGTGTTAACGGATTTTCTTAGTTATATAGGGTTCCGGCTTTACAGCCACTCAAAATTGCAAAACTGTTCTATTTTTTCACATTTTTTCTTATATGAAATTTTGAAATTTTGGTGCAAGTCACAATTTTAAACAATTTTTATTATCCTTTACAAATGTATGCATTTAAAAACCTTTGGTTTACATTCTGCCTTGTTTATTTTATCTCTAATTAGGATTATAATTTCCTAATTAAGATTTCTTTTTTTACTTTTTAAATTTAAGTCTTAATTTGACCAATGGTGCAGTGCGTACGTCACTGGCACCTCAGGCGTTCAAAGTTCTCGGGTTCAAACCCCGTTCAGGTCGAAAACAATATATAAAATATAATAAAATAATAAAATAATGTAAACAAAATATTAAATATAATTATAATTTGCTTGCTTTTAAGACAAATGGATCCTAAAAATATTGGCAGATATTTATATCTGGACTGTATAATATAAAAAAAATAAAATAAAGTTTATGGCTTAGTTAAAGTGTTTTAGTTTTTCTAAAAGTTTAATATGTATTAACTGTTTTATATTCCTTTAAAAATATTAGAAAAACTCTTTCGATATATTAAATTTATCTAGTGTAAAACTGAAAATCGCTCCACATTTAAAATACGATAAAGTCATTGTAAATGAATTATAAATACCACATTTTACTAAATACTTTTATAAGTCAATTTTAATATTACCATAACGCTATTTAATATACTACCAGATACTACTTTATAAACATATTATTTAATACATAAATTAACATTATAATCATAACGTACTAAAAAAAAATCATTATTCCTCAATTAAATATTTCATATTAAATAAATGACTACAATTTTAGTAACAGAAGCAAACAAAACAGGACAAAGCAAATCTTTATAAAAAGCATGCTATTAATTAATTTACTCGTACATATGCTTCAACACTTTTTCACTTTATGATTTTAATGAAATTTTCATCATACTTTAGATACAAGACGTTGTAGCTGTAATTTTATCTATTATAATTTTAAAATGTAATTGTACATAAGTATACCATATATTCAACTGTCCATAATAAGTATTTTAATAATTTCAATCGTATTATTTCTAATGTTAACAGATGATAATTAAAGTTGGATGTAATTTTATTTTATATTCGCGTTTCTTCTTTGAATTGTACTCGAGAGGAAAAGAAGAATAATAATTAACATTTTTTTTAATTATCATCAGTCAAAAACACAATCGAACGTAAATGTCTTCAATATTAATACCGAAGCACAATAGGCCTAAATACAGGTTTATATTTAATATGTATTCCGTTGTATCTATTTATATAAAATGGCATAATATGACATTTGCATTTCTTTTATACGAAATGCGCAGTTGATAATATTTAGGAATAGTTGGTTAATGGAACGCTTCATCATTCTTAGGAGTAATTGGTAAATGCAATATTTTCTTTCTCAAAGGCTGATGTAGTTGGAAGTAGGAAAGAGTAGTTTACTTTGTAAAAGAAACGCAAACATTATTGAGCAAATTTGAAATTTTTTAATGTTTTGAAATTCCTGTAGATTATTAAGTTCCACCATATTAGGTTCTTTAGTGAAGAGACTCTAACAAACGTTTTTGTTATATTGATTCTAGACTCGAATACCAATTTACTTAATTTCAAATTTATTAACACGTTTAGATTGGACAATTAAAATTCGTAAATCAAAACAAAAGTCCACTGCTTTTCGAAAAAATTAATACTTAAAAAAACCCAATGACAAGCATAAAATAAATTTTAAAAATTTGCTTATTAGTTCATTCTGTCCGTCCTTCTGTCTGCACCCATTAAATTTTATAGTCATCGATAGGTTTCGTAAAAAGATTTATGTTGTGAAACCAAAAATCATTACGAAGCTACAGGTTCTTGAAGTTAAAAAAAAAACCTATTTTAAAATGTTTATCTCAAATTCTGCTCAATCTAAAAGTACCAAACGAGAAAATAGTTTTATTTAACTTTAAAATCTAATATCAAATTTATGCAATGTTAAAACATAATTTACCATTATGTCAAGATAAAACTTTGGAAAATTTAGCTTTTATCATAACGCCGGCTTGCTTTTAATTAAAATTTTTAACAGAAAAAATATCTTTCAAAATTAGCATAAGTTTCCTCAAAAAACTGTCCCGCCCCTTGTATAAAAACTGTTTGAGGTGGAAAATGAAAATTTCCCATTTTTAAACACCTGTAACCTGTACAAAGTTTTTAAAAATAAAACACAAAAATTAAAGCTTCAACATTATAATTTTATATGTGTTAACAGTATTTCTTAATTGTACGGGGTTTCCTCATGCGTCTCTTAATTGAAGAAAATTTTTCCTAAAATATAAAAACTCTAAGAAAATGTACAAATTTTGCTAGAAGTTCCAATACATTTTGAAACTATTATTATTTTCTTTTGATAAATGTGCATCTTTACAAACTTTTTATTTTACATTCTGACCTGTTATTTCAAACTGTTAATAACTGTGGAGAAGATAATATTTTAAACTTAACTACTACTAAAAAATAATTATTATTTTACTGCCTATGATTAAATAATTCCAAGTGTATCCCCCTCATATATTAAATAACAAACCCAAAATAATGCCAAATAAGTACTTTATAATTAAATAGAGCAGTTGATCTTTAAGTTTGTTTAGTTTAAAAACTCATCATAAGTGTAGAAAATAATGTAGGAAGGATTCTATAAAAGCAACAGACCAAAAAATTACTAAAATACAGTGATGATAAATAAAGTAAATACTTTTTCTGTACTATATTTAAAAATTAAAATTGTATAAATAAATAATTATTAAAATGGGATAATTTGATAGAAATGAAAGTCATAAAGAAGAGTTTATAAAATAAAAAACTTTGACCGAAAGATGTAAACCCTATACAGAAAATAAATTTATAACTTTTGCAATAACTTATAATCTAAAAATAAAAGAAATCTAAAATTTTCATAAACTGTTGGTTCAATGAGATTTTTAATTATTTATTAATAGATCGTCTGATTTCTAATAGGTCTTAAGCTAAATAAAGAACTTATATTTTATTTAAAATAATTTCAAGTATTATCATATTATTTTGTATCATGTATTATTATCTCAGCTTTTACTATATACTATTTCACTTACACCTTCAAAAGGTAAGATATAGAAATTTTGTTATTTTCTAGACCATTGCACAAAGACAAAGTGTTATCTTAATTTTATTTATCTAGAGATCTTTCCAATCCTATACTTAAATACATACATCATATTTTTAAAATTCTTAACTTTTTTTAAAGACATTTTTAACCAATTGGAGTAAAATTGATCTAAAGATGTAAGAAGATCAATATTTTCAATCTTGTGAGGCAAAAATCTAGATATATTCCGTCACCTATTCAACATTCCGTCAGTGTTGATGACTTTTCTTAATTTCAAAATTTTGTTAAATTTAAAAACATAAAACGAAAGAAATTTTTTTAAACTTTTTCGAGAATATTAAAATTAATATAAATTTGCGAGCCTTCTTAAAAAACTTACTTCTTAACATTAACCTACTTTTGTCTAAACAGTACATTAATACTATGAATCTTGTAATTTTTTTTTTTTAATGCATTTCTCTGCCACATAAATGTGGACAGGAAATTACACAGCCTTTCCTGTTCAAGCGTGGCTGTAAATGTCGTAAGGGGAATAACTCTTACGACGTATGTGGAATTCGAACCCATACTCCCTCGGTATGGGTTTACAGCGTATTTTATACGCTCTTACCCATTAGGCCACCGAGGCCCCTATCTTGTAATCTATTTTTTGGTCAAAAAAGAGTTGCGGTGTTTAGTGTGTTAAAGTTTGGTACACTCATAGACAATTAGTCCTTGTTTCACCCCCTGTACTATCTTTCGTTTATTCCCAACCTATTCTGGACAGAAAAACCAAAAAAAAAACCAAAACTTTGTCTTTAGTCATACCAAATTTCGATTGATGTTAAAAAAGCATTTCAAACAGTCATTAATCAAATTTCGAATCAAAAACCTGTAATACATATGTAAAATTTTCTTTTGTTTCAATGTGGTTTTTTTTTGGTTTGTTTTGTCTTGTGTTAAAATTAATTAAAATGTTAATGAATTATTAATTAGACAAAAATTTTAATTAAACAATAAAAGGTTATGTTTAACATCGAATTAAACTCATCTATATTAAGTGTTTAAAATTTTTTAGTTTTTTACTTAGTTTTTGCTTTTTTTTTTGTGTTCTTCTACTTTTCTTTTTATTAATTTCAACAATTTCCGATTTATATCAAATGATTAATTAAATTAAATATTTAAACAAAAGAAACGATCAGTTAAAATATTTGATTTCATTAAAGAAAACCTCTTAAAAATAAAAATAAAGTAATGTAGAAATACCTATCATCGCTTTGATTTTAGTTATCTTATATCTCTATACCTCTTGGAAACCTCAATGAAAATACCTCAATTTCTTAATAATTATTAAAGGTAAATTAATCACTTTAAAATAAAATTTGAATTTTAACATTGAATTAAAAGATGAAGAAAAATTATATGTTAATTACAATAAATGTTTTAATGATTATATCTTTGAATAGACCTTATTTTCCATTAGAACAGTCCACCGAACAGAACGGCGTTTAAAAGAATTATTTTTAATAAAAATTATAAATCAAGTGTTGAATGATTTAATGCTAGTATTTTAGTCACCATTTGAATTGAACCAATTCCATACTCATTAATATTGAGATAGGTGAAAAAAAAACAAAAAACTTTGAACACTGAACATTAAACACTGAACACTGAATCGAGATCTAGCAGCGACTAAGAATATAATGTAAATATATAAAGGAAAAATACTTTTCTTTGATAATTTTTTTTTAAGTTTTTTCTCTGTAGAAATCTAGAGCTGGTTTTCAAAAATCGGACTTCCTTTATATATACCTATTTTATATTGGTCCACACATTTCGAATGTTTCATTTTTAGAAATTAGCGCTTGCTCTTATATTCAAAACGACAGATATGTCTATAATAATAATAATAATTCATTAATTTCTTTTTATATATATCTTAAAACATTTAAGGCATTTTAAAGACAAACCTTAAATTACCTTCATTAAAGCATTCATTAAAGCACTAACACAAAAAATTCCAAAGATTTGTAAATCTTCTAGCAGGAATAAAATTGGTAAATACCGATGCATTGATTAAAGTTATTTAATATTACTATACTTTTAAATTATAAATATTTTTTCAATTGGTTATAAATTGGTTTAGTAATAGGGCTTTTTTTTTTATTTTTACCTACGATGAAGAATATTTAAAAGTTTATTAGACGGTCTTAAAACTACATTATATAAAGTCAACATAAACGAAATTTTAAAAAATTTGTTAAGTATCGGGACGCTGTGACATATTTCAGACATATTTCATTGCAAAGAAAATTATGTAAAATCTTTAAATATTTTTAATGTTAAACTAAAAATGTAAATTAATATAAAACATAACTAAATTCTACAACTTTGCAAATCAAATTCTGACATAAGCCAAATCTAAAAAAGATATTTAAAATTTTTATAAAAAAGTAATAAGATCATATTTATAAAAATAAAATCTACTCCATAAAGCTAAAATAAGTATCATCTCAGACATCGACTGTAACACATCCACTAAAAGGTCATTTAAATATATATTTAATATCAAAATCATCATCCTAGTTCTTCAACTGAATTTGAAATTAAATCAACAGGTTCGCCGTTTTAACAGTGTGAAACAAAATTTATTTATATTGAATATAATGTTAAGCTTTATCAAATGCTACAGTTTTTAATTAAAAAAATTATAATATAATTAAATATATCTTTTTTTCAGTTAATATACCGAACTTAGCCGAATTCTAAATTGCAAAAAGCCTTTTTGTCCCTTATTTTTCGGCAAAGAGGCATTTTATAAATTTTCATTTTGGATTAATGACGCACTTTAATATGAGATACTTTAAATTCAAAAAGATATTTGACAAACATAATATTATGCTTTACAATAAATATTATACATATTAAGGAAAAGCGTATAACCCTGATTTTATAAACAATTCTATAATCCCTCCTTATAAAGTATGATGTTGTATTTTTTAAATACTAATTTGTACTACTAATTAATACTACCGCCCCTTTGGGAACCGAGGCAGACCAGGGATTCTGGGTCAGATGCTCCTGGATTTTAGTTGTAATTTTAATGGACTCATACCACGAGCATTTTTGGCTGCGGGTATTTCTTTTCCCAACACACCGGAAGGTTATTACTCTAAAATGAATCAATATAAATGCAGTGCCGTACTCTGTACTTTTAGAGATTTGAAAACA
The DNA here is from genome assembly GCA_947095535.1 of Poecilobothrus nobilitatus. NCBI lineage: Eukaryota > Metazoa > Arthropoda > Insecta > Diptera > Dolichopodidae > Poecilobothrus > Poecilobothrus nobilitatus. The sequence continues at coordinate 34,564,638 of OX352774.1, forward strand.
AATGATCTCAAGATACGCATGTAATGGCATCTGTAAAAGAAAGTTTCATGGAGTTTGCCTTAATGCCCCCAGGGGTTGATAAACATGCAACATATTTATTTCGCATGATTTTGTCAGCAAAAGTTCGCTGGATTTGAATCAGCCTATTCAAATACTAAACAAGGCAGAATGTAAAGCAACGGTTTTTAAAAGCGCACATTTAAATATAACAAAATATAACACACAACTGACTAGGATTGTGACTTGCACTAAAATTTACTAATTCTAAATGTTCTTTCTTGCTTCAAAATTTCAAGAACCTATCTAAAAGCGTGCCGTAGTTATGAACGTAGAAATATCATGCAAAATTTGGTTTTCACATAACGGTAAATTTAAATACTAAATTTAAAAAATATATATAATTTTAATATAGATTTACAAAGGTATAAAAAAATTTTGTCGAATGGCGATTTCAGATTGAAATAATGATAAGCGTAACATGAAATATACGCATTTTAAAATTAGGCTTTTTTAAATTTTGAGGAGCTGTAGTTCCCTGATGGATGGGGCTACATGAAAAAGTTGTTCCACAAAATTAAATTTTTATGAGACTTACCCATGGTTAAATTTTTTTTCTCTATCTTTAACGGTGTAGACGGACAAACGGACAGAAGGATGGAGAGACGGACAGAAGGCTTTTTTCATTAGCTTTGCAATTTAACCTTGAAATGCAAAGAGAAAATGAGATCTTTTTGTACTAGGACTATAAATTGTAGCCTTAACTCCTCGTTTCATTTTCGTTATTTTGCTCTTTGCATTTGTGGTAAGTGTGATATTGCCAGTTTGGGTAAGTACATCTTTATAAACTATTGGTGGTTTATTCAACTTATTCGACTGTTATTTAATTAACGCCAACCAACCACATTGATTTTTCTTCTGGCTATGACTCGGTACTTGTTGTTCTGAACCAATAGAATGAAGGGATAAGTTATTCGATTTAAATCGTCTTTCATATGATTAGCAACTTCTTGAAAGCCAATCAGCCGTTTTGACGTTGCCGCAAAGATTGCTTTTTTTAGATCCATAATAAGATCTGTTAAAGTATATTTTAAATATTGTTTTCTGTCGGAAAGAAAACTGTATAGAGATTGATTAAAGTTGTTGTAGATTTTAGCCTAGTCATTGAATCATATCGAATTACTTTTTAAAGTACCTACTGCTTTGTCCGTGCAACAATGGCAGTCGCTTTTAACATCATTTAAGCAACTCATCAACTCGTTTTTAGCACATTTCAAAAAAAAAATTTAAAAATGTGCCTATTAGTTTCACTCTGTCCGTTCGTTCGTTCGTCCATCCTCCTGTCCGTCCGTCTGTGTGTTTACAAAACTTCTACACCGTTAAAGATAGAGAAAAAAAATTTTAACCATGGGTACGTCTCATAAAACAATTAATGTTGTAAAATAACCTCAAACTTTGAAAAAACTAAGACTTTTTAAATTCGTATAGCTCATGTTGTACTTAACATTTTTTCAATCAGAAAACGTCATTCGATAGAAATTTTTTTTACCTTTGTAAAATACAATTTTTTGAAATTTAGTATTTAAATTCACCGTTATATGAAAACCAAAATTTTGCATGATATTTCTACCTCCATAACTCCGGCATGCTTTTAGATAGGGACTTGAATTTTTGAGGGAAGAAAGAACTTTTAGAATTAGTATAAGTTTTTTCAGATGTTTTTTTTGGACCGCCTCCTGTTTATGAGCTATTAAGGTTCAAAAATTGAAAATTTGCTATTTAGAGACACCTGTAACTTAGTCACCTGTGTACATTTTTCTTCTACAATTCATAAAAGTTAAAGGTTCAATAATATATTTTTACGTGTGTTAACGGATTTTCTTAGTTATATAGGGTTCCGGCTTTACAGCCACTCAAAATTGCAAAACTGTTCTATTTTTTCACATTTTTTCTTATATGAAATTTTGAAATTTTGGTGCAAGTCACAATTTTAAACAATTTTTATTATCCTTTACAAATGTATGCATTTAAAAACCTTTGGTTTACATTCTGCCTTGTTTATTTTATCTCTAATTAGGATTATAATTTCCTAATTAAGATTTCTTTTTTTACTTTTTAAATTTAAGTCTTAATTTGACCAATGGTGCAGTGCGTACGTCACTGGCACCTCAGGCGTTCAAAGTTCTCGGGTTCAAACCCCGTTCAGGTCGAAAACAATATATAAAATATAATAAAATAATAAAATAATGTAAACAAAATATTAAATATAATTATAATTTGCTTGCTTTTAAGACAAATGGATCCTAAAAATATTGGCAGATATTTATATCTGGACTGTATAATATAAAAAAAATAAAATAAAGTTTATGGCTTAGTTAAAGTGTTTTAGTTTTTCTAAAAGTTTAATATGTATTAACTGTTTTATATTCCTTTAAAAATATTAGAAAAACTCTTTCGATATATTAAATTTATCTAGTGTAAAACTGAAAATCGTTCCACATTTAAAATACGATAAAGTCATTGTAAATGAATTATAAATACCACATTTTACTAAATACTTTTATAAGTCAATTTTAATATTACCATAACGCTATTTAATATACTACCAGATACTACTTTATAAACATATTATTTAATACATAAATTAACATTATAATCATAACGTACTAAAAAAAAATCATTATTCCTCAATTAAATATTTCATATTAAATAAATGACTACAATTTTAGTAACAGAAGCAAACAAAACAGGACAAAGCAAATCTTTATAAAAAGCATGCTATTAATTAATTTACTCGTACATATGCTTCAACACTTTTTCACTTTATGATTTTAATGAAATTTTCATCATACTTTAGATACAAGACGTTGTAGCTGTAATTTTATCTATTATAATTTTAAAATGTAATTGTACATAAGTATACCATATATTCAACTGTCCATAATAAGTATTTTAATAATTTCAATCGTATTATTTCTAATGTTAACAGATGATAATTAAAGTTGGATGTAATTTTATTTTATATTCGCGTTTCTTCTTTGAATTGTACTCGAGAGGAAAAGAAGAATAATAATTAACATTTTTTTTAATTATCATCAGTCAAAAACACAATCGAACGTAAATGTCTTCAATATTAATACCGAAGCACAATAGGCCTAAATACAGGTTTATATTTAATATGTATTCCGTTGTATCTATTTATATAAAATGGCATAATATGACATTTGCATTTCTTTTATACGAAAAGGGTAGTTGATAATAGTTAGAAATAGTTGGTAAATGGAACGCTTCATCACTCTTAGGAGTAATTGGTAAATGTAATCTTTTCTTTCTCAAAGGCTGATGTAGTTGGAAGTAGGAAAGAGTAGTTTACTTTGTAAAAGAAACGCAAACATTATTGAGCAAATTTGAAATTTTTTAATGTTTTGAAATTCCTGTAGATTATTAAGTTCCACCATTAGGTTCTTTAGTGAAGAGACTCTAACAATCGTTTTTGCTATATAGATTCTAGACTCGAATACCACTTTACTTAATTTCAAATTTATTAACACGCTTAGATTGGACAATTAAAAATTCGTAAATCAAAACAAAAGTCCACTGCTTTTCGAAAAAATTAATACTTAAAAAAACCAATGACAAGCATAAAATAAATTTTAAAAATTTGCTTATTAGTTCATTCTGTCCGTCCTTCTGTCTGCACCCATTAAATTTTATAGTCATCGATAGGTTTCGTAAAAAGATTTATGTTGTGAAACCAAAAATCCACTCATTACGAAGCTACAGGTTCTTGAAGTTAAAAAAAAATCCCATTTTAAAATGTTTATCTCAAATTCTGCTCAATCTAAAAGTACCAAACGAGAAAATAGTTTTGTTTAACATTAAAACCTAATATCAAATTTATGCAATGTTAAAACATAATTTACCATTATGTGAAGATAAAACTTTGGAAAATTTAGCTTTTATCATAACGCCGGCTTACTTTTAATTAAAATTTTTAACAGAAAAAATATCTTTCAAAATTAGCATAAGTTTCCTCAAAAAACTGTCCCGCCCCTTGTATAAAAACTGTTTGAGGTGGAAAATGAAAATTTCCCATTTTTAAACACCTGTAACCTGTACAAAGTTTTTAAAAATAAAACACAAAAATTAAAGCTTCAACATTATAATTTTATATGTGTTAACAGTATTTCTTAATTGTACGGGGTTTCCTCATGCGTCCCTTAATTGAAGAAAATTTTTCCTAAAATATAAAAACTCTAAGAAAATGTACAAATTTTGCTGGAAGTTCCAATACATTTTGAAACTATTATTATTTTCTTTTGATAAATGTGCATCTTTACAAACTTTTTATTTTACATTCTGACCTGTTATTTCAAACTGTTAATAACTGTGGAGAAGATAATATTTTAAACTTAACTACTACTAAAAAATAATTATTATTTTACTGCCTATGATTAAATAATTCCAAGTGTATCCCCCTCATATATTAAATAACAAACCCAAAATAATGCCAAATAAGTACTTTATAATTAAATAGAGCAGTTGATCTTTAAGTTTGTTTAGTTTAAAAACTCATCATAAGTGTAGAAAATAATGTAGGAAGGATTCTATAAAAGCAACAGACCAAAAAATTACTAAAATACGGTGATGATAAATAAAGTAAATACTTTTTCTGTACTATATTTAAAAATTAAAATTGTATAAATAAATAATTATTAAAATGGGATAATTTGATAGAAATGAAAGTCATAAAGAAGAGTTTATAAAATAAAAAACTTTGACCGAAAGATGTAAGCCCTATACAGAAAATAAATGTATAACTTTTGCAATAATTTATAATCTAAAAATAAGAGAAATCTAAAATTTTCATAAACTGTTGGTTCAATGAGATTTTTAATTATTTATTAATAGATCGTCTGATTTCTAATAGGTCTTAAGCTAAATAAAGAACTTATATTTTATTTAAAATAATTTCATGTATTATCATATTATTTTGTATCATGTATTATTATCTCAGCTTTTACTATATACTATTTCACTTACACCTTCAAAAGGTAAGATATAGAAATTTTGTTATTTTCTAGACCATTGCACAAAAGACAAAGTGTTATCTTAATTTTATTTATCTAGAGATCTTTCCAATCCTATACTTAAATACATACATCATATTTTTAAAATTCTTAACTTTTTTTAAAGACATTTTTAACCAATTGGAGTAAAATTGATCTAAAGATGTAAGAAGATCAATATTTTCAATCTTGTGAGGCAAAAATCTAGATATATTCCGTCACCTATTCAACATTCCGTCAGTGTTGATGACTTTTCTTAATTTCAAAATTTTGTTAAATTTGAAAACATAAAACGAAAGAAATTTTTTTAAACTTTTTCGAGAATATTAAAATTAATATAAATTTGCGAGCCTTCTTAAAAAACTTACTTCTTAACATTAACCTTCTTTTGTCTATGAATCTTGTAATTTTTTTTTTTTAATGCATTTCTCTGCCACATAAATGTGGACAGGAAATTACACAGCCTTTCCTGTTCAAGCGTGGCTGTAAATGTCGTAAGGGGAATAACTCTTACGACGTATGTGGAATTCGAACCCATACTCCCTCGGTATGGGTTTACAGCGTATTTTATACGCTCTTACCCACTACGCCACCGAGGCCCCTATCTTGTAATCTATTTTTGGTCAAAAAAGTGTTGAGGTGTTTAGTGTGTTAAAGTTTGATACAGTCATAGACAATTAGTACTTGTTTCACTCCCTGTACTATCTTTCGTTGATTCCCAACCTATCCTGGATAGAAAAACCAAAAAAAAAACTAAAACTTTGTCTTTAGTCATACCAAATTTCGATTGATGTTAAAAAAGCATTTCAAACAGTCATTAATCAAATTTCGAATCAAAAACCTGTAATAAATATGATATAAAATTTTCTTCTGTTTCAAAGTTTTTTTTTTTTTGTTTTGTTTTGTCTTGCGTTAAAATTAATTAAAATGTTAATGAATTATTAATTAGACAAAAATTTTAATTAAACTATAAAAGGTTATGTTTAACATCGAATTAAACTCATCTATATTAAGTGTTCAAAATTTTTTAGTTTTTTACTTAGTTTTTGCTTTTTTTTTTGTTTTCTTCTACTTTTCTTTTTATTAATTTCAACAATTTCCGATTTATATCAAATGATTAATTAAATTAAATATTTAAACAAAAGAAACGATCAGTTAAAATATTTGATTTCATTAAAGAAAACCTCTTAAAAATAAAAATAAAATAATGTAGAAATACCTATCATCGCTTTGATTTTAGTTATCTTATATCTCTATACCTCTTGGAAACTATCATTTACCTTTTTTATCTTTTTTAAAACAATTTCTTAATAATTATTAAAGGTAAATTAATCACTTTAAAATAAAATTTGAATTTTAACATTGAATTAAAAGATGAAGAAAAATTATATGATAATTACAACAAATGTTTTAATTATTATATCTTTGAATAGACCGTATTTTAAATTGGAACAGTCCGCCGAACAGATCAGATCAGAACAGATCGTTTAAAAGAATTATTTAAAAAAATTATAAATAAAGTGTTGAATGATTTAATGCTAGTATTTTAGTCATCATTTGAATTGAACCAATTCCATACTCATTAATATTGAGATAGGTGAAAAAAAAAGCAAAAAACTTTGAACACTGAACATTGAACACTGAACACTGAATCGAGATCTAGCAGCGACTAAGAATATAATGTAAATATATAAAGGAAATATGAACTTTTCTTTGATAATTTTTTTTTAAGTTTTTTCTCTATAGAAATCTAGAGCTGGTTTTCAAGAATCGAACTTCCTTATATACCTATTTTATATTTTCCCATACATTTCAGATTTAGAAATTAGTTTCAAAGTTTCATTTTTAGAAATTAGCGCTTGCTCTTAAATTCAAAACGACAGATATGTCTATAATAAAAAAAGAATTCATTCATTTCTTTTTATATATATCTTAAAACATTTAAGGCATTTTAAAGACAAACCTTAAATTACCTTCATTAAAGCACTAACACATGTCGTAAAAAAAAATTCCAAAGATTTGTAAATCTTCTAGCAGGAATAAAATTGGTAAGTCAGAATTACGGCCTCAAATGGGTAAGTCAGTTTTACGGGCTCAGCCAATCAAAGGAGCATCTAATAAACTAAAGCCGGAAAAAATATGATAAAATCAAAGAACACAGTAAAAATAAACTGAGAATTCTAATAGGATTCCTGTTGAGACACTGCCGGCTAAAGGGACACTTAAAGAAAATTGAAATAAAACATGATGATACATGCCGATTCTGTCAAAAAGAAGAAAAAATACTTACGCTTAAGTTTTCACAGATCTTTACTTTCTAAGGAACAGTAGGGCTGAGAGAAATATTATAAGTGGCGGGAAATCCACAACAAGTAGTAATAAAAAGAGCACAATTATAGATCTACATAAAAAGGTCGCAGTGTCACTTATACCCCTCAAATAATAATCTAATCTAATCTAAGTCAGATTTAGGTATAATACAATAACCTAAAAACAAATTTTCGAAAAATGAAAGAATTATACTTAAAACTTAATCTCTAGATTATTTTATAAATATATGTATGTATATGAATAATTAGACTGTTCTAAACTGGTACTACGATTTTTTTTATACAATTTTAATGCCATACATTAAATAAATTAATGTATAAATGGTTATATCTGTATAAATTAGTGATATTTTGGCACGAATCACTAGTGAAAAAAATGAAAGTGTTTTAGTAAAAAATGAAATAGAAAAATTGCAAAAGAATGATCAAACTCAAACTTATTAGATTTATTATAACGATTTAATTAAAGAAAATTTGATCATTTCAAAATTGATTGTTATGATAATATTTTTGGCGGAATGAGATAATGCCACAAAATTTTATATGGGAAATAATGCAGTAAAAAAAATAATCAAAACGCAATATTTTTTACCGTTATTTTATTTTTATATGATTTCCTTGTGGCATTAATTCATTTCTTTTCTGCGTTATTTCATTCCATTGTGGGGATATTTCATTTATATATATATTTCTCAGCAAATCTTATTTTTTGGATAAAATTATTCAGTTTGATAACGTCTAAATTACTACTGCGTAGGCAAAATCAGCTGCGAGGTCGGGAAAAATTTTAATTAGTTTCTAATTGTTTTGCTTAGATTTAATTAAATTTAAGAGAAATATATTTTTGCGGTCTTATTTCTTTTAAAAATGAAAGAATAATATAAAGCCGCAATAAAATGAAATAACCCCATAAAAACGGCGCCAATATGCGGCGTTACTTAATTCCGCCGAATTTTTACTATTTAGAAATTATTAACCCCTTCTACTTTTAAAATAATCGTGACTATTTATTTATGGAAATAAACATTGATGTCTTTATTATTAATGAGACTACAGAGGAGATCATCAAATTATTAATTTATTTTGGATAAGTTATAGATAATATGTTTTTTCTTTGTAATCTTAGAGAGAAAAATTTCAATCAAAAATCAATAAAAATTTTATTTTATTTTTTTTGTATTTAGGCTAATATTTTTTGCCAGCTAATAAATTATATTAGCCTGCAAAAATTATTTTTTTTTATCGAGTTCCGGCTATTTATTATTTATTTAAGTTAAATAACTTAATTTTAAAAAAATATTTTTAGTGAAATTCAAAAAAAAAAATGTATTATTTAATAAATATTTTGACTAAAAATCACATCTTTAAGGTTATATAATTTAATATATGTATAATATTATGTATATTGATAAATAAAGGTTTTTTTTAAATGCTTTATCAAAATACACCTTAAATAGAACTAATTTTTCAATACTCCAACAAGATCAAAGGATTATAATTATTTTTAGTTTTATACAGTTGTTAAATTAAAAAATTTGTAAAAAAAAATAGTTTTAAGTATACCATAATTAATATCCAGACCTTTACAACTTTTTTTTTAGAACCGATAAATTAATGTTTAATAAAATCTTCACCCGTCAGTTTCAAAATGTCTGCTGTCTTAAACGTAACTGTAAGCAGTTTTTTTAACTATTGAAGTTTTATCGATAAAATGGATAAAAATAAAAATTACATCTAATCTTGGCACATTTTATATGTTTTTAAATTTTATTTTTAAGGTGTTAATAAATAATTTTTTTTTTCTATTTTTAATCAAATTATATAATAAAGTATATCTGTAACATCTTTACTTATAGCTCAACCTTATTCATTTAACATTTTTTTTAAATAACGGTTATATAATAAGTTCATAATAAAACTTTTTAAATAATGGTTATTTTAGTATCTTTTGATCGTATTTAAAATTTTGCTTAAAATTTTCTAAAAATTTGTTTTTAATAAACACATTTCCTTTTTAGCACATTTCCGAAAAATTAAAAAAAAATGCGTCTATTAGTTTCACTGTGTCCGTCCGTTCGTCTGTACGTCTGTTTACGTTTTGTAAACAGCTTTACGTTTCTACACCGTTAAAGATAGAGAAAAAAATTTTCAATCATGGTAGATCTCATAAAAAAATTAATGTTGTAGAACAACTTTTTCATGTAGCCAGATCCTTTACGGAGCTGCAGCCCCTCCAACTTTGAAAAAGCTATATTATTAAATGTGTATATCTCATGTTTTACTTAACAATTTTTCAATGTGAAAACGCCATTCGTCAGGAATTTTATCTTTTTATCAATATCAAAATTATGCAAGATTTTAAAATTTAATATTTACATTTACCGTTATAGAAATCCCAAATTTTTTCTGATTTTTCTACCTTCATAACTCCAGCACGCTTTTAAATAAGAACATGAAATTTTGAGGTAAGAAAGCACTTTTAGAATTAGTATAAATTTCCTCAAAATTTCCTTTTTGAAACGCTATAAGATCGGAAACTTCATTACCTCTATAAGACAATATAAAAATTATGCAATATTTTGTAATTTACTATTTAAATTTACGGTTATGTGAAAATCAAATTTTGCATGATATTTCTCTTTTCATAACTCCGACAGACTTTCAGATAAGAACTTAAATTTTGAGACAAGAAAGAACTATTAATATAAGTTTCCTTAGAAATTTTTTTTGTACCGCCTTTTGTTTAAGAGCTATTAGGGCTCAAAAATTTAAAATTTGCTTTTTTTAGACATTTGTAACTTAGACACCTGTACACATTTTTCTTCGACAAGACATAAAAATTAAAGCATCAGTAATATATTTCTAAGTGTGTTAACGTTTCTTAGTTATAAAGTGTTCCAGATTTACAGCCCGTCAAAATTGCAAATCCTATTTTCACATTTTTTCTTTTATGAAATTTTCAAATTTTGGAGCAAATCACAATTCTAAACAGTTTGTATTATCTTTTGGTAATGTGTCGTTGGTTTACATTTTATCTTGTTATTTATTTATTTATTTATTGAACCTAATGTTATATAAATATATAAGAAGTAATAATATAGTGAAAACTCTCGACTGCTAATACCATTATGAGCTGACAATTTTTTAAAAATTAATGCCTACATCATTTTTTCCTAAAAGTATGTAACAAATACATAGTTAAAAAAAAAAATAGTTAACATTTATTTTATCGTAAAAATTATTTTAGCATACCTAAACCAGCCTACACTACAAACTCAATATCGTAAACATTTACAGATTAACTAATCTTTCCGTTATTTACAAAATTTGTTTGAATATTGCATACTTATTGGCGAATATACGATATATTAAAAAAATTAAATATCTTTATTGTTTATTAAATTTAGCCTTATTTTGAATTCCAACAAATAGCAAATCGAAAAACTGCAACTTTTAGGAAACTAGTTAATATAAATTAGGGATATTTTAAAGACACTAAAAATATTTACCTTAGTTTTATTGAATCAAAAATAGAACCTAAATAATAGTTGGCTATTGTAGATATTGTAAAATCAGTCCTAGTTATTCGCACATTAGACCTAAAGTTTTAAATTATAATAGGAAATACAATTTTAATTACTCGTATATATAGTCGAAATTGTGACAAAATCTCGAAACGACAAACTTAATTTTTAACTTAAAGTTTTAATTATAGGAAATGTAATATTGATAATATTAAATTAAGAATTTTTCAATTTTCATGGCCATTGGTACGTTAAGCTCACAGATTCTGTTTTAGTTTAACTTTAATCAACTTATTTATTAAAGTACAGTTCTCCCGTTGTGTTCTTTTAAATTTTTATACGATCATAATATGTTAGTCTTTTTTTAATATTCTTTAGATAGTCTTAGTTAAATATAAACATGTGCAAAATGCAAACAGTAGAATAGAAGACAATTTATTTTTGGGCATATATATGAAAGCTGATAATTTTAATATTTTAAATATCTTAAATTAATTTCTTTTGTCATGCACGGAAAAAGATATTATTTTTCTTTTAAAAACATACACGAAAAACTTTAAATATCGCTATCTTAAAAACTCTTAAAAATGGAATTTTGATAAAATTTGTTGTTTGCTTCGACATACTATAGTTTGACATTTTTAGATTTCAAAAATTATAAACCAAACTTCAGATATAAATTTTCCAAATTTAAGGGACTGTAAGAGATTTTTCCAACTTTAAGGGACTCTAACTTTAGTTAGTTAGGGCTACATAAAAAACGCCGGTTCACAATTATAAATTATTTTAGAGGTATTCCCATATGTTTAGAGTTGCATTGCAACACCTTAAATGGTGCAGAAGTTTTGTTAACAGGCAAACCGACAGAGTGAAACTAGTAAGAAAAAAAAATAATTTCGTTGGAAAGTTGCATAGCAGATTAAAGCACCATATAAAAATTTACAAAACTCAACAAATAAATGTAAATTATTATAATATTTTGGTATCTAACTTTATTGGTTCTATGAGAATAAACGAAATTAGAGATAAAGTGATTTGCAATAATATTGAAAAATTTTCGGAACAGGTGAACAAATCTGCAAAATTTTCTTTTATGTTATTTGGAAGGTTGTTAAAATATTTTAGAGCTAAGCTATTTTTTAGCGAGTTTTTGAGGCAAAATATACACTAAGTGAATTCCGATTATTAATTTTATAGTAATTACTGTTTCTTTACTGTTTCTTTACCGTAATTACTGTAATTACTGTAAAAAGTTTTTCATTCAGTTTTCTAGAGAGTTAACTGTTAAGAGTTTGATATGGTAATTTTTCATCCTAATATGTCAAATTTATACACAATCATTCTTACATTTGGATAACAAACATATATTTTAATACGAGTCTTAGAGAAATAGCACTAACTTCAGAAAAACTTATAGAAATATTTAAATAATTTTTTTTTATTTTTGTACGATTTAATTTTAACAAAACTTAAATTTAAAAAAAAATGAAGTATAACAAATAAAATAAATCAATAGCTAACAGTTTTGTTAAAAATTCTTTATTTAAACAATTTTGATTTGTTCTTAAAAGAAAATTAAAATCTGTTAACTTTTTAATAATAAATTATCTGCCCCATTGTGGTGTTGTTGGATCCGGTGGTGGTGTATATTTAATTGTAGGTATCGTTAAATAAATACAAATATTTCTTCCTTTATTATCAAATATACATTTTGGTTTAAATGTTTTTGCTTTTGGGTTTTCTGGTGTTATATCTAAAAAAAAAAAAAAAAAAAAAATTTCATATTTTAATAAAAAGTTAAAAATATCAATTTTAAAAATGGTATTTAGCAAGTTTTGTTCTCCTTTACTACATACTTAAATACACATATGCTGTAGGCGCTGAAGTTGTTATTGCCGTTGTTGTTATTGTTGCAGTTGTAGTTGTTTTATTTGTTAAAATTGTTGCTTGTTTAATTGTTACGGCAGTACCAACACCAACTGTTAGATTTTCAGTACCTTGTGCATCTGTTTTCTAAAGAATTACATATTTATTATAAACTTTAATAAGAGATGATTAATCCTAAAAAGTTAAAAAAAAAAAATCTCACTCTTGTGACTTACATAATAAAAATAAAGGATATGATTAAAAAAAAAATTTATTTTTAATCGATGTGTAATTGCAACCTATTAATTTAATTATTTCAAATTGTAGTAATATTCAGTTAATAACGTATTCAAAAAGATCTATGCTTTAGTTTTTTAGGTCTTTTAAAAGTTATTATCTTAAACAGTTAGTTTTAGATTTAAGTTAGCAAGAAATCATGTAAATTTTTATCCTGCTGTAAATGTTTATATAATTTCTATAATTTTAAATGTATAATTAACCCTGTTCTATGATAATACAGCGAAAATTTTCAGATTTAAAGGTATTACCTAAATAGGTGTATAAAAATTTCACAGATTTTCGCTGAAGTTACCTGAAAAACAGATGCTTTTATACCCATACGAACGTGGTTCTTAAAGTAGAAGAAATTTTCATTTACGTTTGTGATTCCTTAAAGGATATGCGATAGACCATCGACCATCCGCATGAATGACATTTGAAAAAATAAAGGAGCTAGGATTCTGGAATTTTTTCCATTTCAACTTCGAAAAATTACTGGTTTTGTTATTGAAATTTAGCAAATTCGACCGGCAGGTCCGAGTATCTGAACTTTTCTTTTAGTAGCTGAGTAGTTGAACTTTTCTTAAATGAAAATAACTCTTTTTCTATTTTTAAAGTTTTTTTTCCTTTTACTCTTCTTGGAAGCATATCGCATCAACTTGCCTTCTCACAATTTTGCCTTATTGAACTAAGTTTAGCCAAGGGGGCTCTTGCTTTACTTAACTTATTATTGACATCTTCTTCTTATAAAACTAATTATTGCCTTCTATTGAGATAGTTTTGGTTCTTATATAATTTATTCGCACGGCCTTGGTTTTATTTATATTGACCTCTAGACTGATTTTGCGTATTGCTTGATACAGTTGATCTGCCTTTCATTAGATGTCGCAGGATCTAGGCGTTAACAGACATATGTCAACGGTATAATCTAGGTCCTCAAGTTTCCGTGAGAAACTCCATTTTATTCCTCGTCCGGAAGAGCCAGCCTCTTGCATCACCTCATTACTCCAGCATTCATAATAAATGCGTTGATTGTTTTACCGCCATGGAAAACGGTTAATTCAGCATCGTACTAATTTTTCGAGTACTTATTCTTTTTCTTCTCAATTCATTTCAAATTGCAGTGAGTTGAACCGTGTCATAAGCTTTGTTGAAGTCAATGACTATTTAATCTAGATATCTGAAATTTTGTGAAAAGAAGTTAAGTTTTTTGCCAACGATTTCCACAAAATTTTTTTCGTCTATTGATCAGATTTCATATAGATATTTAAATTATATTTGGAAATTTAAAATTTTGTCAAAAAAAGATAAGTTTTATGCTGAAGACTTGTGCAACATTTGGTTAGTCTAAAGCAGCAGATTCGGGTAGCTGTCATACCAAAATTACCATAATTATACATGAGTACCTAATTAAGTCAGATATCTGAAATTTTGTAAAAAAAATGATTTAATTTTATGATAACAGCATGACTTATATTCATATACGGATATCCTGGAGTTGCCACCTTCAAATTTATACACTTCTTTGTTTCTTTATAAAATGATTCAATTTAATCTTTTTTGACTAACACTACTGAATGATCAGACTTTAATCTTTTATTTAAGAATAATATTGGTTAACATTAGTACCAACGAAGAAAAAACAACCTTCACAGACAAAAATACAAATAATTTTAATTTTCATTGATTTTCATGTGATATGATTCATAAATTATTTAAGTACATTGAAATGCTGAAAAGTTGAAATTACACCTTTGTAAATATAAAAAGTGAAATATATATTAAAACCTTTTTATATATTAAATGCAATATTTTCTGATTGGTACTAAAGTGTTAGTGTACTACTCGATCATGAACGCTGAGCTGCTATACACCCTAACAACTGCTAAACAAGCTGTTGCAAAACCCAAGATTTTTTAACCCAAAACAAAATCGTAAAGAATATATAAATGATTCTGTAAACTATTCACCTAAATAAATTCATTTTGCTACTAAAGTGTATATAAATTTATTTCTGTATGTTTTATTGTATAGTTTTTTTTTTGTGAAAAATAAAATTGTGCTTTTGTACTTTAAATATCTGCAATAAAAAGAAAAAAAATTACTTAGTGTTTAAATACTTATCTTTTGTGAAAACTTAATTCAAAAAAAAAAATTAAATGTTTTCGAGAAACTTGAAAATTATATACAAAATTATTAACCAAAACCATTATTTTACAATCTGTTAAAATTAATTAAAAAAAAAAAATATTGTATATAAAAAAAAGACAAACCCAAAAATTAATATAAAATTAATATAAAATATAAAATTAATTTTATCAATAAATTCCCTTACCTGGTTATAATCCTTATACATATTATATATATATACATTTTCTTTTTTTTTTTTTTTATTATTAAAAAACTGTTTTAATTCGTTTTGCAGTTAATTTACATCATTTATTATTATATATATTAATTTATTATTATTAATTATATAGGAAAATTTTGACAATTTAAATTATTTATTTGTTTATGTTTTTTTTTTTTTTTTTTGACTTTTACAAAAAATATTTAAAATTTTCAAAATTTTTTTACAAAAAAAAAAAATGAAAATTTATCTTGCGAGTTCCAAAAAAAAAAAAAAAAAAAAATTCCTTAAAAAAACTTGGCTTTTTTTTTTCTTTTTAATTTTAATGAAAAATTCATTTTTTTTTTTTTTATTTAAATATACTTTTTTTTTTTTTTTATTTTAAAGAACAAAGAAAACTAAAATAATGCAGCTAACTTAATGCATCACAGATACACTCACATCTTGTCGACTTTATATTAATAATTTATTAATTTATTATTATTAATTTTTTTTTTTTTTTCCAAAATTAAAAATTTAAATATATTAAAAAAAAAAAAATTAAAAAAAGAAAAAGAAAGAAAAAAATTCGAATGAATCGAGATTATGTTAATAAAATTTTATAATATTAATTTAAAATATATACATATAATATTATTTATTAATATATATTTTTTATATTAATAAATTTATTTTAATTATGTTTTTTTTTTTTTTTTTTTCGTTTTATTTATTTATTTATTAAATATACATAATTATTTATTAATATTTAATTTTATTTTGAAAGCTAATTGTACCCTAAAATATAAACCCTCCCTTATAAAATACAAATACAAATACAAAAAAAAAAAAAAAAGTTATTAATTATTATTAATTATTTATTATTTATTAAACAAAAAGATCTATTACACAGCCTTTGACGTGAAAAAAAAAAACTAATACTTAGCAAATTATGATATAATTATTTATCATTATTGCCTTTTGTTTTTTGTGTGATAAATATAAATGTTGATGTTATATACATATAATATTTCGAAATCACATAATAAATTAAATAAATAAATAAAATATTTTTTTTTTTAATTATTATTTTTATTTTAATAAATTATTTAAAATTGTTTTTCGTTATCTATATATATCGTTATCGTTATCGTTATCTATATATATATATATATATTTTATTTTTAATTTTTTTTATTTAATGCATTTTTTTTTTTTTTTGTAGTATATGGCAAGATTTTTTTATTCAAATTGATTGATAAAAAGATTTAAAAAAAAAAAAAAAAAAGACGAGATAAATCCTAGTACAACATTTTAGCACCTCTATAGCAATACTAAATAGAAAGCTTTGACTAAGTAATTGTTGTTAAATTGGTTGTGTTTAGTACAAAAAAAAAAAATTTCTATAGGAAATTCACATGACTCCTTCTAAGAAATTCTCAATATTCCTTAATTCTTTTCGTTTTTTCTTAAATTATTCATGTTTTTTTTTTTTTGTTTTGTAATTTTAATGGTTTTTTTTTTTTTATTATTAATTATTTTATAGCACAAGTAAAATTTTTATGTTTTTTTTTTTCGTTTTTTTTTTTTTAATTATAACTTTGTAATAATAATAATTTAATTAAATTTTTCATTAATTTTCAATTCAATCTGTGAAGCATTTAAAGTTTTTGTTTTTTTCTTTTAAATAATTATTTTTAAATTTAATTAATTTAAAATTATTAAATAATTTTTATATTTTAATATAGAAAATAATGAATTTATTAATTAATAGAAAATATTGTATTAATATACTTTAATTTATTTAATAATTTTCTATATTAATATATTATATAATTTTATTAATTAATTTTAAAATAAATTTGGGCTGATTTTTTTTTTTTTTTTTTTTTTGAATTCGCAAGATTTTAATTCAAAAATATTTTATATCTTTAGTTAAAATTAATATCAATTTTAATTAAATAGAGTTTTTAATTTTTATTTTTCTAAAATTTATAATTAATAATTACCTAATTAAATAATTAAAATTAAAAAAAAAAAAAAAAAAAACTAATAAATGAAAATTATATTTGAATTAGTAAATTTAAAAATTGTTATTTTAAAAATTAAATTAACTAAAATATATTAAAAGAAAAAAAAAAGATAATTTATTAATTTATCTATATATATGATTTATAAATTTAAAATTTCTTGCAAAAACTAGAATAAAATAAAGTGTAACATTAACAATTATTTAAAATAAAAACTATATTTTATTGAAGATCTAAATCTTAAAACCTAAATAATGTTTTTCTCTGAATTTTATTTCGTTCAATTGCAATAATTTTAATATTAATTTTAATTAATATAATAACTTTTTTTATATATTTATTTTTTAAGAAGAAAATCGAAATGAAAATCTGAATGTTTTAATAAAATTTCTTAAAAAAAAATTTGAATTAAAATTTAAAAGAAAAAAATAAACTAAATTAATACATCTATATAGAATATTTAAAAAATATATATCTAATATCTTATAAGTATTTTTAAATGAAATGAAAATTGTTATCATTTCATTTACTAAAAAAAAAAAAATTATTTAAAAAACTATTTCTTAAAATTAAATTCTTTAATCTGTCCTTAACTAAATATTATCTAATTAAATTTTTTAAACATAAAAAACTTCTTTCTATAAACTAAAATTATCAGTTGACTTTATATAAAAATAAATTTTTTGCTCTTTAAAGTTACTATTCCTGACATCATTTATCACAAGGACATTAATTTTTTATAAGGACATTTCCTGACATATAAATTGAGATAGAACTTTAGATATAATATAATATAATTAATATAAGATATAATTAATATTTTAATTAAAACACCTTTTTATTAAACAAAAATTTTAAAACAAAAAAATTAGCCCAAATTAATTAAAAAAAAAAAAAAAAAACAAAACAAAACATAAATTTAAAAAACCACCATTATTTTTGTTAACAAAAATTAAAATATCATTTAAGTGTTAGTGAATTATAATTTTTAAATTGTTGCATTAAAAAACAAATATTAAGAATATTTACAAAAAATTTGTTATTGTAGTGCTGTGCAAGCAAATTAACATTAAAAAAAAAAAAAAAAGAAAAGACATTTCCAGATAAAATAAGTTTTTTTTCTTTTTCAAATTAAAATCAGAATTTTAAAAATATCATTACACTTTTCATATTTAAAATAAATTAAAACTATTACCATCATTATCAAAATTACTATTAATATAATATTAAGTATTTATTTCCTTTTAATAAAATACCAAATAATTTCGGAAAAAAAGTTTTTATTTAATTTGAGAAAACAAAAAAATCTTTTTAATTTGAGAGAGAAAGAGAGATTTTTAATGTTAGATTTAATTTTGAAAAATCTAATTTAATTTTAAAAAATCTGATTTAATTTTTTAAAAAACTGATATAATTTTTTAAAAAACTGATTTAAATATGAAAAAATTCTTATTTAATCTGAAATTGCACGTACATTCTATGTATCGCTAAATATATTGATTATTTTTTTTTTTTTGAAATTTAAAAATTTCATTTTTTTTTTCACAAAAATTTATTTCATTTACTCACTTCTGTTTTAAAATACAATTGAAATAAAATTATTATTCCCAAAAACCAATGCATTTCTTAATTTTTTTTTTCTGTGTTGTGTTTTTATTTGATTAATTGACCGGACTTTTTAATAAAAATTTATTATTATTTATACATTCACAACCAACTTAATTTAAATAAATAAAATTTGAATATAAAATATGGGTTAGGTAAAAATTTAATATAATATGTATTTATATATGTATATATATATATATATATATAAAAAAAAGAAATAAATAACACTAATCATTTTTAATTTACCTTAAAAAACTCGATCTGATATGAAAAAAAAAAAAAAAATTACAAAATATAATCTATAATTATATTTTCAATATTTTTTTTTAAATAATTATTGGTTATATGAAAATAATTGTGTTTTGGGGGGCAAAAAGAAAAACAAAAACAACAAAATGGGAAGAGAAAAATAATAAAAAAAAAATATAGAAAATTTTGTCTGTGGAAAATTTTGTTTTTTTTTCTTCAATTTAATTTACTAAATTTCACTTTTTATCAATATTTTTTTTTTTTTTTATTTTTTTTTTAATTTTTTTTTTTACTTAATTGTGTTTTTTTTTTTAACAAAAATAATTAATTTTTTTTTTTATTTTAAATTTACATAACAAAATCTCATCATTCGTATTAAAAGGGAAAAAAAAAATTTTTTTTACATTTTATTCTTTTTCTAATTTTTACATTGTGATTTATTAGTGTAGTTTCTTTTTTTTTTTTTTGTTGATTAATTTGAAAATTAATTAAAAAAAAAAAAAAAAAATACTAATAAATTTATTCCAATTTCAATTTAATTTGATTTAATTTAATTTTTTTTTTTTTTTTTATATTTTAAAAAATAAATTTTTTTTTTTCAATTTTTTTTTTTAATATATTTTTTTTTTTTTTTTCTTTTTTTTTTCTGAATTTAATTTAATAGTCTTCATCTTCAGGTGCATCTGTAGCATAAGTTAGCTCATTCAGGTAAAACCATTTCTGAAATAAAAGTATCGTTATTAATAATTGTTGGTGTTAATTGTTCCTCATATTCATTATAATTATTATGATTATTTTGATTAGTTACCGATGACTCTGTACAATTGAAATTATAATCCCAATCACATATTCTATATTCTTGATTGAATGATGTTTCATTTGCACATAAATGTGGTATTCTATTACCTTCTTCATCGCACATATGGAAAATCTATAAGTTTTTAATTCAAACAAAAAAAAAACAAAAAAACAAAAAACAATAAAATTTTTAAATTAAAAAATAATTGAAATTAACTAAAATCTTATTAGTATTTTATATGCATTCAATTGCATTTAATACAAAAAAATAAACAATTAATTAATATGTATTAGTATTATATTATTAAGTGCATATTTATTTTAACATTAAAATTGTAAACGGGTCGCCTTTGTGTTATTAATTAATCTTAAAACAATTAATCTTAGGTTAAGTAAATATCCTAACAATTCACTTTTATATTTAATACAAACTAAACGGATCATTTTTTTTTCTTAAAATTGCAATACTGTGCATTCTATATAATAAAAAACTAGATGTTCCTTTGTTCTAACTGTTCTCTATTTTGTCTGCTTGCTATCGACTATACTTAATGACTAAATTCCTAAATCAAAATCATTACAAAATAATTTCTTTTATTGTAAAAGATAACGGATGTGCTCTCATCTTTTGTCTTAATATTAAGAAATATTGAGCACGACCGACGCGCGACGCGCGACCCGTTATCAATTGTATAGAGAGAAAGCAATGTATAGAGAGTATAATGTCGTAATTACAATTATAACCAGTGTTGTGATATTTGCTCGAATTATGCTAGATTAGACAAAACACAATGCCATTTCATGCCCAGATATGAAAAGATTCGTAGTTAAGAAGTAGTATTTAAGAAAAGAATGTTTTTGATATATTTATCATATCATATACGTACATATGAATGAAATAAACGATATTAAACTTCACATATCTTTTTTTATTCAATTATAATATAAAATATGTACACAAAAATTAAAAATAAATTAAGAAAATAAATTCGATATTATTATTATTTTACATAAAATAAATTAACAAAATAAAAAAAATGTTAAATATTAAATGTTTGTTAACAATAAATAAACTTAACAGTAACATAAATTAAAGATTTTTAGTAATTTCAAGATTTAATTATTAATTATTTTAGTGAGAATTCGAATCTAAAATATACGGATGTCGTAAATGTTCCTCATTTACATTTGAAAATAAATTTGTATTTTCATATTTTTTAGAAGATCCTGTCTTTTTCAGAATATTTTCAATTAATGCAATTGACTGGCGAGGCAACTGTTGAGTTTTTATTTTTAAATAAAGCGAAATATTTGGTACTAAACGTAAACACTTACGTCGAAAGAAAATTCGCTCGTATACTTTTCACACAAATTTCTGACGTTAAATTCTTTTTCTTTTATTAAACGTTTTAGGAATATAAATATTTCTGCATTTTTTAAAAATGTTTTAATTGCTTTTTCTGACGCTAATATACCCAAAATGAATCTGCCATAATTTTTAAAAAACACAGTGCAAAATCAAGATTTATTATGCCATTATTTGGCATTAAAAATACCAATATCGCAACACTGATCATAATTACATTAAGTGTATTTATGTATTGTATTCTTATTTATTTTCCTTAGTGGTTGTATATATATATAATTACTGCATGTGTGAGTATAATTTGTTGCCCTTGAATAAGTATAATCGCCACAAATACGTTTTAACTATAGATCAAAACTACATATTTTGCAAGACGAAATAATTTAGTATTATAAAAACTAGATAGCATAATCTGCCTTAGACTATAAAAAAAACTTATTAAATTAAAGCAAATATTTTTATACCCTACACATTAAGTATAGGGTATATTAACTTTGGTATGGTGTTTGTAACCACCAAAAGGAAGCGAGTTAGGTATAGACATGTATATATATTCTGAATCAGGATCACCGCCGGAGTCGATTTAGCGATGTCCGTCCGTCCGTCCGTACGCACGATAACTCAAAAAATAATGATGCTATCTTGATGAAATTTATACTGTAGGTTAACAATGACTAAGGTAAGGCGGGGATTGTAAATGGGTGAAATCGGACCATGCGTTCGAGTACCTCCCATACAACTTCCAAAACCTAATACGCATATTTTCGAAATTAATAAAGATAGAAACTTAAAATTTTGTACGAGGGTGTGTTTTTCTGAATTCCTGATATTCCCAAAATTTGAGATGAAGTGGAGTGGTTGTTCGGGTACCTCCCATACAACTCCCAAAACCGAACATGCATATCTTCGAAATTAATTAAGATAGGAACTTCAAATTTGGTACAAGGGTGTTGCTTCCTGAATCCCTGATTTGTCCAAAATTTAAGATGAATTAGAATGGTTGTTCGGGTATCTGCTACACAACTCCTAAGACCAAACAAGCATATCTTCGAAATTAATAAATATATAAACTTGAAATTTGATATAAGAATGTTCTACCCTGTTGATGTCTCTAAAATTTGAGATGAATTGGGGTGGTGGTCCGCGTACCTTCACACACTTCCCAAGACCTAACAATCATATTTTCGAATTTAATAAAGATAGAAACTTGAAATTTTGTACAAAGGTTGTAACAGCATTTATTTTTTTTAGCTTGTATTAAATACCTAACTAAAATAACTTATGGATTTTTAATTTAATTTGAATGTTTTAGGTGTAGGGTATAAATAAGTCGGTTGCATCGACTTATTGTTATTTTTACTTGTTTTTAATTAATTTATTTATAATTTTAAATGAACAGCATCATGCTATACTATGTATATTATCGGCTTAAAGTTTCAAATTTCTTCATCACAAAACCCCTTTTGATACACCTTATGTTGTATAAAATTATAAACTAGCCAAGATTATTATAATATATCATTATTAGAAATTTCATCTTACAATGAATGAAACTTAATAAATATTTTATTTTAAAAATTCTAAGCTACTATTTAGAGGCAAAAAAAAAAAAAAATGGCTTGAAGGGAATAATAAAGTTCTTTTAAATATTCACGTTGTTTCATTTACAAAATACATTAAACATTTTTTTGTACATAAAAAAAACTTAAGTCGAATTTTTTAAATATTGATTCAAATTATAAGAATTTATTTTTTTAATAAGTCGCGTTAAAAGCAATTTTTGTCCTACTCGTATATAGGTACATCTTTTAATCAAAAGTCAGAACAAATCCATTTAAGCTTTTAAATTAATTTTAATTTTTGCAATTATCTAAAACATTCCTTATTTTCTAATATTATAAAATAAATTGAAGTACTATCACTAATGTTCATGGGTACAGAGATTATTTTAGGCCTGGTTTTCATTTCTTATAATGCCTGCTTTATAAAATTTTAGTACGAATTCAAATAATAAATGTTTATTATGTTTAAATCTAGACAAAAAACCATCTAATTACATACTAAAATTATTTTTTTTATATTAAGTTTATAAATTAAGTTTAAAAAATAATTATATATACATATTATAAACATTTAAAATCTAGATTTTAATATATTATGAATATTATTATTTATTATGATTAAAATATAAGTTAATAGTTTTTATTTTACCATTTTAAATATTTGCATATATTTAGGCGAAATTAAATTATAGTACATTTTTGTAATTTACTTCTTTTTCATTGATTATTACAATATACAATTATACCAAAATATATTAGTAAGTTTTGTAAAAAATAAAAATAAAAAAAAAAAAAACAAAAACTCACCTGACAATTATATTCAACATCAGCATAAAAACCTACAGGCCGATGAGTGCAATCAAATGAAAATGTGATATTATCTAAATTTGTCCATTCTTTTGTTTTATGATTTTGAAATACTGGACTGCTTATATTGGGTAGTGTTAAAGCTGGAAATAATTTCATTTTTGTTTTACATTAAAATTAAATTAAAAAAAAAAATTATTTTTAAGTTAGAAATTGCACTAATATAAGAAAAATATAAATTTTTAAGATCTTATAAGGTATGATATAAACAATTTATTTTCGAATAATAATTACATAAAGTAAACATTTGTTCAACAACTTTGAAGATATAATCTACCATCATATAGAACATCATAGAATAATCCAACAACATATTCTTGAACACAAAAATAAGATTTAGGTAATATAATTCAAAAGTCTATTCTCTTCTATACCAGTGATATCTCTTTTCTTCTATATTTGTGAAACATAGAGAGTTACAGAAAATAAGAACCAAAAAATATTCTAGCATTCATTAACCATAGTGACTTCATTATATCTTAAAAATAAGTTGGCCATCAACTATTTTGGAAAAAAAGTGGTCATTATGAATGAACCAAAAGATGGATAAATTCGATAATGAAAATGGAGTGGATTGGACATGTGGTTTTGAATGAAATCCTGAAAGAGGATCACGAGTGAAAAAACATAGAAGAGCGTGGCGAGTAACAATCGAAAAAATTTATTATCGTTATACAAATTTCAGTGAAAGCTGAATTATGCCATCATGGGATATGAAGTAAATAGAGTTGGTCAGTTAAAGTTCTTCGTTTCTATCTTTAAACAACTTTGAATGAAGGCATCACACTTTCAAAACGTGTATCCATATTTGTATCAATGTACCCATTTGAACATGTATTTAGGTTACTGTATTTAGAATACTCAGATATTTTGATGTAATTAAGGGAAAGTT
This sequence comes from Poecilobothrus nobilitatus, assembly GCA_947095535.1. Taxonomy (NCBI): domain Eukaryota; kingdom Metazoa; phylum Arthropoda; class Insecta; order Diptera; family Dolichopodidae; genus Poecilobothrus; species Poecilobothrus nobilitatus. The sequence goes on from OX352774.1 coordinate 34,589,404, forward strand.
TCTCTAATATCCCAAAATATCAAATGGCAAGTATAAAATCGAAACTCTACTAAAATATGACTTTAAAAAAAATATTAACTATACGCTTCATTGGCTATGCAAAATAATTGCCAAATAATAATATACAATGTTTGTTTAATTCAATCCTAAAACATTTTCTTTAATTTTAATAAAAATTCCCTATTATATCTTTAATTTAAAACCAAATGAAAAAAATTCTTGGTATTTAAATTTAATTTTTAATTCTTATGAAACTAATTTAATTAGTACGAAAAAAAAAAAAAAAACAATTATTAAATCCATGTGCCAATATTGTACCTAAAAAGTAAAAAAAAAAAAACAAGATAGGAGGCCAATATATAATTTTGATATGCTATTGAAATAATAATCAATTTATTCATTCGTGTAAACAAATTGAATATTTTAACAGATTATAAAAAAAAAAAAAAAAAAAAAATATTTCACAATAATTGTTAAATATTTCAAAAATTCATTTTAAATATTTCCTTCTTTTTACCATTAATTGCCTGTTATTATATTAATGTTAAGTCATTTTGTACGTTCTCTTCAATTATAAAAAAAAAAAAAAAAAAAAAGCCGGCATCACACAATTAAAAGTTTTTTTTTTTACATGCAAACAACCAAATTACATTAATATAACAAAAGAAAACAATTAATGGCACCAAAATATCAATTTTTTCAAAAAATTCAACATATTAAAAAAAAAAAAAAAAAAAAAATTCTTTAAATATCTGAATTGAAATTACCCTGACCAATTCTTAAATCAACCAGATAAGTACAGAAACAATATTAAAAATTATTAATGGTAAGGTGGATTTTTTTTTTTTTTTTTTTTAAACTTGTATATTTCTTCTAAAAAAAAAAAAAAAAAAAAAAAATCATTCATATCAAACGTGTTAATAAAAAACAAAACCTAAACTCAACTCATAGTGTGATATGCAATCAAGGTTGTTCTGCAAACTCAAATTATATATATTATATACCTATATATGTATTATATATATTTTTTTTTTTGTTTTTATTTTGAATTCTTTTACTTTATTTTATTTTATTTTTTTTTTTTTTTATTAAATTAAATTAATATATAAAACAAAATTATCTGTAAAGGTTGTTTAAGAACACCATACTCATTAATATTGGTCAGTATCTACTAAATATACGATTCAATGGAATTTCAAGGGCACTTCACTGTTATACAAACAGCAAAATAATAAAATAAAAAAAAAAAAATAAAAAAACTCCAAAAGGTAAGTTAACGCTTCCGCTCCGATAATTTAAAAAAAAAAACACAAAATTCTTCTTTAAATTAACTTAAAATTAATAAACACTTTGTTCTATGAATAGTACAGGTGCCTATTACCTTTTTTTTTTTTTTTAAGTAATACACAATCCCTTACAACAAAATAATTGGATAAGAAAAAAACTGTAGATAAATTAAAATTACGAAACATGTTAATTTAGATTATCTTGTAGGTATCAGAATTAAAAAATTTGGTATATATAGATACTAGAGGAAATCAAACTGAACTAACCTGTTAAAGTTAAAAAAAAACATGTAAACCAAGATAAAACAATTACTTTGTATCATATAGGTACAATATTTTTATAAATATGTAACATATACAAGAAATCAAGTGATAACTTGTAACTTGATAGAATGTTTTATATAGAGTTGTTAAAAATACTTATAAAATTAAGTAAATCTAACGAATAATGTAGGTGTTAATATTGATTAGTTATTAAATACGCTTTTGAAAATTTCTTTTTTTTTTATAATAAAATTTGGTTCATAATTATATGGAAATCATAAGGGCTGAAAATATAAAACATAAAATAACATAATTCTGAATTTAATGGAAATTTCGAGTTTAAATCAGGAGATGAAATCTTAAAAGCTGTAAAAATATATCTGTTTTGATTCCATCTTACAATTTTCTAATTTAAACAGTGATATGAGATACGAACAATGTCTTCCAAAATGTTCTTTCAAATCTTTTTACTTATCATATATACTATTTCTAAATTGGTTTTGTCAAAGTTTCCACATTCGGATCCAATAAACGAAACCGTACATTTGTACTAAAGATTGTAACCTTAAGTTTGGTTTAAAAGGGAGTGTTTTTGGTTGGAGATCAATACGATTATGAAAAATAAAATGCAATTGCTCATCTGTAGTTGCTTTTTAACATACCGACCCCCTTAAAAATAAATATACAAACATCAAACAAATTTTTATTAAAACTTAAGTTTCATACACGTTTATAAATACTAGATGCCAAAAAATAGTTAAAATATTTCAATTTCGCATTCACACATTCACACTTATGACTTCTATTTATAAGAGATTTTCTAACTACTCTCTCTGGAAGAGGAGGGTCTAAGTCCCTCTGGAAGAGTAGTAGCGTCACTTCCTCTGGAAAAGAGGTTATATTTTTCGGCAAAGAGCAACACATTTACACAGTCAGTCAGAGAGCAACATACTGAGTAATTTCATACTAGACTATGATAGAGTTGATACACCTTCTTTTGTGTCACATTAAAGTTTACTTAAAAAATCCCGTTGCCAAGAAAAAATATCCACAAAATTTTCAATATCCCTTCTGTCTGAAAATTGATAATTGCTATAACTTAAATGGATGAATTTTAAAGAATTTAAAGAGATTTTATCAAATACTAGAAAGTAACATTTTCAGTATTACCATGATAGGCAAATTATTTTGTTATATGGCTTGTACAAATTTCGAGTTTTTTTTTTTTTTTTTTGTTTCTATTTTTATAAATCAACTTAAAACTTGATACAATTTATCAATTTATATATACCTAAAATATATATATATTGACTACTCACCTAGAATAATTGCACATATTAATAAAAATTTATAAACGTTATCCATTGTGTACATATTTTTAAATTTTTGTTTTCTAAAAAAAAATATTTTAATAAATCGTGTTTTTTTTTTTTTTTTGTTTTTCGTTGCAACAAATTTAATTCGTTTCTTCTTTTATTTTCTTTTTTCAATAAAAAAAATTAAAATGTCAAAATGATTTGAAGTGTTCCTTTAGTTTTTGTATTTTTTTAATAATTTTAGTTGCAAATATTTAAGAGTATGTCACATAAACACACAAATTCTATTCTTTTTAAAGTTATGTTTTTTTTTTTGAAGGAAAAATCAAACAAAAAAGAACAAAAATAAAAAAATAACAAAATGACGTTAAGAATGACACTTGCAGAATTCCATTGATGAAAATATTGACAATGTTTTTTTTTTGTTTCAAAGTTCCAAATATGAAGTGTTGTTGTTGTTGTTTTAATTGCAATTTTTGACAATTATCTGATTTTTTTTTTTAACTTCCTAAAATGAAAGGTGGAAGGAAGAAAAAAAAATTTCGTTTTATTTGCCTTTTTCTTTTTTATTTTGTTTCTTTTTTAGTACATTGCTAGTTGCTTCTCACGTCAATAATTCATATATTAATAAAGAAAAATGTTCCTTGTACAGTTTTTGACTTTTGAAATTGTTGTTCTTTGCTTAAATTAATCTGGAAAATAAAGAAAATGTATATATTATTAAAAACATTTGAATAGTTTTATTAAATATAATGTAGTTTTTATGTTTGATAATTATTTAATAATTAATTAATGATATTTTTATACAGAAAAAAAAAATTACTAAAATAACTGTACACTAATCTTTAAAAGTATATTTTTGATCGTATGCATAAAACTGAACTTAAACCGTAATTTTTTAAATAAAAACTGCATCCGAACTCATAGCTTTTGTTTGAAAAAGTGATGTTTGAGTTTAAGCTCAGTTTTATGCATTCGAGCCTTTATTTGTTTAAAACTCAAAAGTCACAACCAAGACAAAATTTTTTTTTTTAGTTTATTCTTATGCCACATAAAATGTGACACATTACACAGCCTTTCTTTTTCAGGCGTGGCTGTTAATGTCGTAAGGGGGAATTATTCTTAAGGCGTGTGTGGGATTCGAACCCACACTCTCTCGATGTTTACAGCATATTTTATACGCTCTTACCCACTATGCTAATTGAAAAATCACATTCTAAATAAAAAATATGCTTTTCTAATAAAAATTTATTCATATAGATATTTGTTTGGTTTGTAAATATAACCAAACCTCGATTTGCGTTGTTAATAATGACCAAGAAAATATATTTGTTATTAGTATGAAATTTTTAAATTATTACATTTTTTATGTTTTATACAGCGATTTGTTTTTTTCTATTTTTGTTTTCATATAAATCACGCAAAGGAGCTACATGAAGTTCTTCTAGATAATATTGGGTTGTAATCAAACAAAATTTCCACTTCCAAACTTTAAGATCAAATCTTTAACACAAATGTGTAGTTTGTGTTTTGGAACTTACCCCAATGTGTGAAGGACCCTTGTGTAATGGTGTTTAGGAAACTTAAGCATATGCAGAATGTTGGAAGGATATTTATTAGAACTTAATTTCTTGTTAATATTTTCGAAGATTTAAGAATTATAATTTTTAAAATATAAATAATAAAGTTTTATCTTTTTAGTATAACAATGAACTGCTTTAAATGATCTTTTTTCAAATTGATTTTGTAATTTTCAGTAAGAATTTAGGTATAAAGAAATTAAAACAAAAATATTTTTGGTGTTGCTGGCTTTAATAATTTTTAGTTTTCAGTTTAACCAACAAAAAAAGAAGTTCCCACAAAAAGTGGCCGATCAAAAAATCAGTTTTTAACTAAACATTTGAAAATTTTACACTTATTACAGAATCTTAGTTTAATTAAAACGCCTTAGTTTAATTAAAAATAAAAAGGATGTTAAGTTATCGGTGTTATCAAATCGTTATCCCTTATCGTTATCCCAAAAAAAAATATTATCCCTAAGCGACTTCTAACTTGAAATTCTATACACTATTCCCAATTCATATGATAACTACCGCATTATTATTACCTTTTAATGGCTATCAACAACATATTGTTGAAAAAAAACAAAATCATGTACCAAAATAAGTTTTCTATAGGAATTAAAATAATAATGTGATCTAAAATTTTGTCTAAATCTAACAAAAATTAATGATTTATAAAGTGGGCCGAAGTGGAAATAATACAGCCTGCCTTGCTTAGACGAAAATTCAAAACATCTTCTCTTAATCGCTGGTCTGCAAAATTGAAAAATCAAAATTAATTGTGTAATGAATTTTAATTCCAGACAATGGCGATTAAGTTACCAGCCTTTCTTTCGAAAGTCCTTCGAATCAAACTCCCGCTGGGTCATACAGATTAGTAAAATATAATGAAAATTTTTCTTATAAAATATAATTAGCATAATAAAAAGTATTTGTGTTTTGTAGTTTCCACAAAAGCTAGATCAATATAAACGATCTAGTGAAGCTAATGATTTCAAAAACTTAAGATTAAATATGAATAATAAATGATTTAGTAGATGCCTTATACTCCTTATAGGAGTGGCAAGAAAAGAATCATCTTAAATTAAACAAAATTAATTCTGCTAATTAAACTTATAAATACAGAAATAAAATCCGGATAATTATTAACCCAATTTAAAATAATGATATCCATATCATAGTTATATTCACTATATTTATACAACTTAAATACTCAATAATACAATAAGTCCTATAATATATAACTGACAAAACAGAATAGAGTAGTAATAATAGAATGTTTATTAAAATAATATAAAGCCTTAATATTTAATCCAATAAATCAAGTCATTTTATTTTATTATTTACATTCATCTACTGTAAAATAGGTAATAATAAACTTTTTTTTTTAAATTTTGATATTTAACTAAATCAGTAATTAAAGTGGTAAAAGTATTAAAATAATTAAATAATTATAGAAATAAAACTGGCAATTAAAATAGTAAATATTAAATAGTAAATAATTAATTAAAATGCACCTAAAATAAAAAAAAAATAAATTAAAATTCCAAAACAAAATATAATTTTTGATTTCATGATTATCTAGCTCGGTTGAGTCTTCCTTAAATTGGTAAATATTAAAATTGATGAGTTTTTTTTTTTTTTTGTAATTTTTGATTTTATATTACTTTTTTTCCAGTTCATTGTTTTCCTGTTTTTGTTTAAATAAAATTAATATACCTTTTCAAACTGTTTGTCTGTTTAAATTTTTCTTAAAAAGAAAAAAAACTTTTGTTATATTGAAATTATAATTTCTATTTCAATTTTAATAAAAAGCAAATAAAAACCGCGTTTTTCAATTAGCGATTAATAATCATGTTATATCATCTTGAATACTCGACAACTCAGATCGCCCCCATTCATATTTATGATTGCCTCAATAGAATTATATTTCTTATATTTATAAAACGAGTGCCTCAGTCAATCTATATTGCCTCATTTATTTATTTATTTATATTACTATTACATACATAAATGTAATGCAATATTATTGAACCATCGGCTACCAAGGCCATTATAGGTTTTTTTTTTATACTATTATTAAATTAAAGTATGTAAAGAAAAAAACACTTACGACCTGTGTAGGGATCGAACCCACACCCCTTCGGTTAATACGCCACACGCCTACCTACTATTAGGCTACCTGCCTCATTTATATAATAAGTACGTCATTGGAATTAATTAAAAATTAATTGCATATTTACAGGGGTAAGTTTTAGATTTTTTTAATAATCATTTTATTTTTAAACGTTTCTAACTAACCATTGTTATTTACATAACGACAAATTATTATTTTTGTTTTTTTTTTTTTTTTGTTTTTGTATATATTTATCATCATTTATGCTTTAATGAATTTCCATTTCAATGAATTTAATAAAATTTCAATTATATATAAATTAAATTAGCATAACCATATCAAATAAAAGTATGTTATGTTAATGTAATGTTATGTTATTTTCTTTTGGTTATAGAGAAATACAATAGTATCCAAATTTAGTTAGCTTTTTTTTTTTCAATTGTAAAAATTAAATGGAATAAAATATAATATACCAAAAGAAAAAGAAGGAATCATGCAATTGAAAAACAAAAATCAAATAAAAATAAAACTTTTTAACATCTTTCTATGTTTTGTTTTTCCTACACAAAAACTAAAAAAAAAAAAGTAACAACAATAAAAATAAAAATAACGATCATTACATAACGAATAATTACAAACAGAAAATATGTTTGAAAAAATTTTAATTTAAAATTCCATTAATTAGTTATTTTTTTTTTTTTTTTGATTTTGATTGTTTTTTTTTTTTTTTTGAAACATTAAAAAAATTCCAGTCATTTTCAACTCTAATAACCTCTTTAATTTTAATAACTCTGCTAAAAAACAAATTGCAGTAAAAAAAGAATATTGCAAAATCTTTACACTTATCCAAAAAAAAAAAAAAACAAAGAAAACAAAAAACAATTGGTGTTCATTTAGAAGTTAAAACAAAAAAAAAAATCATTTTTTTTATTCTATAGTAAATTTTTGGAATTCTTAAGTAGTTTAAAGTGTATTTGAAAAATTGAAAATTTCAAAATAGTGGAAGACCTACACATCAAACAAATCGTTTTCCAAAAAGACGTTTCATTAAAAAAAAACATGTCTCGCATTCCTTTTACAAAAAACAAATTGAAATAATTAAACTTTGTATTGACAACAAAACAATTCATAAAATGCCACATAGCTAAGTACATAAATATAAATTTGTTTGGAGTGATTACATTTTGGGGAAAAACCTCTGAAAAAAGATATTCTTGTAACTTTTCTTTTGATAAGATGCACTCATCACAAAAAGTAAATTATAATGCCTGTAAGTATGCAACTGGTTTAGTAATTAATTATTTATCTATAAACTTTTATAATTTAAAAATTGTTATTAATAACAACTAAAAACTTGTATAGTGTAAAATGTAATATAATTGATAAATATTGATACTACGCCGGAATAAATAGTAGTTAAAGAGTATTTAAAACAGAAGCAGGAAGATAATTATTTGAATTTATTTTTATTGTTATTTTTATAAACAGGTTTAACGACCTCCGACTTTAGTGAGCTGAGAAAAACACCCGATTCAGATGAATTATTAACAAATTTAGTCATCCTCGGTTCTCAATCCATAGAGAACTTCCGATCGTATTTTAATTGCGCAATAGATTAAGATATATGATTAGCAATCAATTTCTGGTCAAATGGAATTATAAGAAGCAATATTTCATTAAAAGAATCACAAAAACTTAACCTAAAAATTACTAAATCCCTATAAATTAGTAAAAGTATTATTTAAAATGTGCTTTGTATGATGCATACCATAATAGAGGCTGATGCTTTAATAAATCAAATTTTGAGGCTAATCTCTTAAGGTACACACAATAAGGCCTATAATATTATCCTAATATTTTTTTCTTTTTAATTTAGATTTTACAGATTTTATAATTATTTTTGTGACATTCAATTTTTTTTTTTATGGTCTTAACCGAAGCTTTATAATCATTGTTATACAATATTAAATTAAAAACAAGTGTTTTCTTCAGTGTACAAAATCAAATAAAACAATATTGAAGTAACAAAAAACTTTTGGAAGAATTTGTTTATTAATTTCGCTCTGTTCGTAACCTTTTAAGATTATACTCACGGATAATGGATAGGTATATCAAATTAATGTTGTAAAAAATTATCGAACAACTTTTTTTCATGTAGCCTCATTCATTACGTAGCTACACCTACACTCCGCATAAAGTAGCCTTTTATTTTCAATTGTTTATATGTCAAGTTCTGTTGAATATTTTTCCAATCTAAAAATGTCAAAATACAGAAAATTTTCTAAACTTTAAAAAATTAAATTATAATATAAAAAATTGTATATTCACTAGTTAAATTTATCGTTTTTTTTTTTTTTGATTTGTGGTATCGTGGTTTGGTTTATTTACCGTTAAAATAATATTATGGTTTATTCGTATTTCTGCAGCGCTTTTAATTAGAACTTTGAAGTTTTGATAAAAATTAAAAAAATTTTAATTCTTTGATATTTTTCTTTTTTTGCAAATTAATTTTTTAATTTATTTTAATTTTTTATTATTTACAATTATAAGTTATTTTACATAATCTTTACATCACTTACAGAATAAATTCCTATGATACGTTTTTCAATTGCAACAATAACTTTTTCAAAAAGTCATTCCTAAAGGGTTTATCTTTAAAATCATAAATTTAATTATATAAAAATAATCTTTCATTACAGATTAAAATTCAATAAAATTCAATAAGAGGGCAAATCATTTTTTTTATATTTTGTTTTTATTTCATTTCCCTAATCTAAAAAACAATGACTAATAAAAAAAAACAAATATATAAAAACAATGAATAATTTACCAAAATCAAAAAAAAAAATTATAAAATAAAAATATATTTGCAGGTGAATTACAGGTAACTCTTCATTTCTATATAGCTATTATGTCAGATTTTTATATAAAAATTATTTGATGGATAACTGATAAATCTAAAATTATATCGTCAAAAAATTTGGATCTTTATCATTTTGATTGATGTTTAAGATATTTTCTTTTGCCAAAACATAGTAAAGTTTTGTAAATATTTTGAAAATACATATTATACTGGAAATTAATCAAACTTTGTAATATTATTTCAATATTTTTAATTTATTTTAAAGAGAATAAGTTTTATTATATATTTGATTTAATTTGAGAGAAAATTTAGTAAAATTGAGTAGCGTCAATACATCAGTCAATACATCAGATATATGTTGACGCATTTGACGTAGTTGAAACTGTTAGCATTTCGCGTGTTACTGCTAAAGTTGACGCTGTAATTTGTTTTTTTTATTAATATATTACAATCTAGAAATATGCTCCTTTGTACTAAAAGTAGTTGTGACTATATGAGATGGGATAAGAATGGGAAAAATGCAGAAAAGCCGGAATTAGGAGGTAAGTGAATATTGAATCAGTTTAGTTTTTTTTTTTTCGAGGTAACTGGAAATAATTAAAAAATGCTGAAGAGAAGTGTCATAATTCTTCTATCATAGCGTGGGACTTTAGCCCACTAAATACCACCTTCATTCTCACCAAACAATAGATTATGGGTCTTTAGTACTATTGTATTCTTTGGGCAAGGGAAGATTCTAATATGGAGTAAAAATAGGTTTAAGATTTGCAGGAATGACAGGAAAGAAGATATTGACATTCTTCTTAATCTCATGTAAATTGAAAATCTAATCGTCACACATTTTTGGTGAACACTTGAAGTAAAAGATGGCTCCACAATCGCGAATTTGAACTACGTATTTGAACTACAAATTGGGAAAATTTTGAGTGGAGGTATCAGACTTTTAATTTCGTGAGAATAATGTTTTCAATTTTACGAGATATCTGTAAAACAGAGAAAAAGATAAGCTACTAAATGTCGAGGACCTAGTGAAGAGAGCGTTGAGGTGACATTGGGATGACATGAGAAGAAACATTGGGATTGACATTGGGATGACATTGGGATTGACATGAGAAGAAACTTTTACATCTATACAGGAAAGTCAAATATCTAGTTGCATCTTTTACTATACTGAAAATATGGTTAGTCCAACTTAATTTTTCATTAAGTCTCATACCCAAAATGTTTATACTGTAGTCACCGCAGTATGTTCAAAAATATCTCCGTGAAATGTTAAGGTAGGGATCGTAGTGTTAATTTTCCACGAGGCAAAACAGCATTGGGTTTTTTGGAATTAAAATCAATTCTATTTCCTCAGTAGGAAATTTTACCTAAATCATGTTTTAGCGAGGAAGTGGAATTTTTTTTTCGTTGTCTTCATAAAGGAAAACGCAAAAATTGTTTTTCTGTTGTGTGCAAAATAATGGATTGGATTTGAAGTTATACTTAATAAATCGTTAATGAAAATTAAGAAAAGAGTTGGGAAAAGGTTAAATGCTTGAAGAGCATCACCCATAATTTTGAATAGATCGAATGGTTGAATTCTACTCTGATCATTTTGCTCTACAAACAATGAATTTTAATTAGTGACTTAAATCATATTTCAACTCTTTTAATAATTTCCTCTTATTGAGTTTCAATCAATGTCACAATAATTGAAATAATTACAAAACCATTTGATGGCTAATTAAAGTTCTTAAAGTATAAACATTCATAAAGTATAAGTATAACATAAACATAAAGTAAAGTATAAACATTCTATAATACATTAAAAAAAAATATCTTAATATAATTGACTGACTTATTAAAAACATTTAAAATTAATTCTTACAATATACTAAGAAGTGAAGGGGGAAATTCCCATTAAACTAGAAAATTTTATTCAATACAAGATTTTTTTTTTTTTTTTAATTTTAAATAAATTAACATTAAAAATTCCATATTGATCAATTCACTGAAAAATTAAAATGTCTACCTTGAAACAAATGAAGAATTAATATAGCTTACAGATGAAAGAGTTCTTAAACAAAAAAAAAATATGTTTTTCTTGTGGAATTTAAAATTTTTGTTTTTAAATATTTTAATATTAATTTATCAGTTAAAAATGGTCAAAAAAAAAAAAAAACTTTTTAAAGTATCAATTCAATATGCCATCTACCTATTAATATAAAGTGCCTGTCTACTAAATTATAATAGCAAAAAAAAAAATTTTACAAAATAATTTATTGATTGTTCTCACCTTTAGGCTAAATTAAATTTTAAAGTTTTATATTCTTTTTAACAATGTCATAAATTCTAAAAAAACAAAAATGTCATCTTAAATTTTTTCATTTTTTTATGTCTAATTTTTTTTTTTTTTTTTGTATTAATTTCAAAATAGGTAAAGGAAATCTTAACAAATATTTTAATTGGTAATTTTTTCTTTTAAATTTCTGCTTTATTATATAATTATTTTATTAGTTTCAATAGTTTTTAACAATATTATCATTTTAAAAAATATATGACATATAACAACAAATTTTAATGTTTTTCTTTCCGTAACTGTCAAATTTTAATAAGTTACCTTATATAAAAAATTCTTTTGTTTTTGTTTTTATTCCTAATCTTTATAGTGCAAACATTTATAGTGCAAAGATGTCTTTGATATTCTTGAAACGTATCTTTAGGGTATAGATATAAAGTGACAATCTATTGACTCAGCGCCTACATCTATTAAAGTTACCTTATATAAAAGATTTTTTTGTTTTTGTCTTTAAATCTTTTCTTGTGTTCTAACGAACACTTAGAGCGGATCTGCCTTAGATAATCTTAAACGTATATTAAAGGTAGATATAGTGATAATTTTAAAAAAAAATATAAAATGACAATCTATTGACCTAGTTAGACCAAGTTATATTAATTTTGATATCCCTAATATACATTTTGAATTACTTTAAACTTTAGAGGATCAACAGTTATAATGAAGCTGTACTATAACATCCAGATAAAGTAATGTTATATGAATGTTAAAACTACAATTTTTGAAAACAAATATAACTATATACATTTGATATAAGGAAACCCCTGAAAAATAAATATTACTGAATGTTTGAGTAAAGAAAAATTGTAAATAATTTTATCAATTTTTCAATTAGATTTTCAAGATTAACAGAAAAGAAAGTATCTGAAAGAACGATCACTAAATATTTTCACAAAACATTCTAGCATTAACAAAATGTTAAAGGCAAATGTATCAACAATTCCATATTCATTAATATGCAATGTGATGGCATAAGATCTTAAACCAATTATGTATGAATTTCAACAAAGCTACCATAATTATATTTATGTTACAAATGCTAAAAGATATTTAATACCGTTACGTAATAGCTATATATATAAAATATTAGTATCAGTCAAAGACATATTCTAAGATTTAATTTTTTAGTATATGTATATAATATGTATATAATTCATAATTTATATGTTTAACATAATATGTATATATAAACATATACCTACTAATCAAAATCAGTTTTTTTTTTTTTTTTTAATTTTTTTTTTTTTTTTTATCTAAAAGTATCAATTACATTTGTAAATAGCCTTCAAATTAATATTCATTAGTTGAAAATTTCATTAATAAATTATTTTATTAATACTCAATTCAACTCTAAGATAGGAAATTTTAATTTTATTTGGTAGCTTATTTAAATTGTTTTTTTTTTTTACAACATTACCTAAGCTATTTATATACGATTTAATTGACTTTATTAGAACTGATGGATTCATTTGAACGTACATATATATATATTCGATTAAATATTAACTACCGCACACTATCAATTTTTTATTTAAAAATGCATCAAATCAGTCAAAATATATATATGTGCAATATAATTATATAGTGTGTATGTAAACTTTATTTTTTTTTTGTATTTTGTGTGTGTATACGTATGTATATGCAATGAAATGAACATGCACTGATAGTTAAAGTCGATGGAATTTGAATTGCATTAATTCGAATGACCAACATAACTACCTTCAAATGCATTAAAGTAGTTACATTCATTTAAGTATATTATATTATTTATACACATATATACATATATATATATGCAAACATATACTTAAGCTTAATAATAATTTGCAAAAATATAAAAGAAAAAACAAAAAAAATCAAAAAGTGATCTGCACATTTTTTAACAAATCATTGTGGTTTTTCTATTAATCGAAATACAAAAAAAAAAACAAAAAAAAAATTTAATCGATATTTTCTGATGAATCGTTTTGAATCCATTCGAAACTATACATTTATACATTTAAGCGCATGTTATTTTCAATCATTGATTGTTATTATGATACTGTTGTTCTTTTTAAAATTACTTTTTGTTTTTTATTTAATAAATTATGAATAGTTAATTTTAGTGTGTAAAAAAAAAAAAAATAAATAAATAAAATACGAAAAAAAAAAATTTACAAAGTTAAGTGAATTCGAGGAATTTTATTTGTTAAGTAATCGAAGGTCATAGATAATTGATTTAATTCTTATTTTTTTTTTTGTTACTGTACTATACTTCTTTTTTGTTTTTTTTGTTATTCTAATTCTTATTATTGTATTAAATTTCATGAGAAAATTTATTTCATTTTTCTATTGCACATAATATAATATGAAAATAAATTTAAAAGTACCTATACTTAAGATGAGTTGAATAAAAAAAAAAATTATATAAAATAAAATCTTGTTTGATCTGATATAATTGGACATCTTTTAAATGAGATTTTGCATTTTTTTTTTTAAAAATATAAAATTCAAATGTATTTATATGAAATATATATATATATATATATAATTAAGTAATTTATTAATTATAAAAGATGTTTTTCAGAGGTTGCCATAAGTATTTAATTACATTTTTTATTACATTTTTTTGAAAACAACTATGGCTAAAAAAAAATTTAAATTATGACATTTCCAATTTACACTGTCTTTTATACAGAAAAAATCGAAACAAGCAAAACATTTAATAATAGTGAAATAGGAGAATTGCTATTTTATTTTACATTGATTTTAAAACTCATATATAGTATCTTCATTACTTTTAAAAATTAACTCCTTTATTTTAAAACCAATCAGTAATAATTTTTCCCAATTCTCTTTCAGGATTCCTGTATTTACTAATTTCACCAACTTTAAAATTTTCAACCTATGCCTTTAAGTTTGAATCAATACTAATTTAGATTTGACCATAAAAAAAAAGTTTTAATCCTTAATTAGGTTTTTGGACACATTCGACACATTGGTAAATCTTTGTTATATATATTCTATACCTACTATATATAAAATTCAAATAAAACAAGATGAAATAAAAAAAAAAAAAATTGGAATAATTGTTGGTAGTCATAAATTGTTTTCTACTATAATTTCCCTATAGAATCGCTCTTATTTACAACCAAATGAATGAATGCATAAGAGCGAATGATAAATGAATAAAATGAATCAAGTTATATTTACAACAGTCCATTTTCTTATATTTCACAACTATCACAATTGTTTCCTACATTTTCCTACCTATTATTCTTTAAATTTTTTCTTGAATTAACAACTCTTAATAATATTCCAATTTTATGCTCTAAAAGGAATCCCCAGACAAAAGGAAAGTAGACATACTTACGTAAAAACATATGAAAAGGAACGAATCGAGAAGGAAATCAAAACAGAAGACAAAAAATGGGCACCAGGAAAAAGGTATTAAAATTTCCCAAAAAAAAAAGAATCCTATTTCTGCAAGCCCTTGGTTTCGAAAGGAAGTATAGCAAAGAAAAACATAAACTCCCTAAGAATGACGCGAATTTTTTATTTCGTAATTTAGCTTTAAAATTTTGTTTTTAGAATTAATTGTACGGTTCTTAGAGAATCACTCAAATCAATATTATTCAATAAATCAAATATACATTTAACAAAATCATTTACATTTAATGTAGCCTCTGTCTTTTGAATTCATTAAATAAAATACAAATTCTCTAAACTAAAATGTAATTTTAAACTAAACAAAAAAAAAAAAATACAAAATCCCGGAATTAAATTTTCCGCAAAAGTAAACTAATAAATCATTATGTTAAATACGATAATGTTACAACAACATTTCTAGAAAATTCTCAGAACAGTATTTTAAATATAATAATTCTTCATCTTTCAAAATTAAAATAAAATTTACATTAATTGCACATAAATAACACCATTAAATGTTTAATGAATTGGAAAAAAAAAAAAAAAACAAGAAAAAAAAAAACATTAAAATAAAATCATCTTTTAAATTCTTGAATTACAAATTAATTAAAATAAATTTCAAATAATTAATGAATTCTATTTCATTTTTTTTTTTTTTTTTTATTATTTTCGTAGCATAATTAAAAACAACTGTATTTTACTATATTTCAGGTGTTTAATATTAAAAAGAAAAAAAAAATAATAATTAAAATTGTATTTTTAACTTAATAAATTATATGAAAATATATACACATAAATAAAAACAAAAAAAAAACCAATACAAAGAAAAATATATAAAAACAAGACTTAAAGAAAACCTACCTGTCATTAACACTTCATAAGTAATGCAAAACATTTTTTTTTTTTCTTTTTTTTTCTTTACTCAAAATAAATGAAAAAAAAATTTATTACAATAAATAAAAATAAAAAAACAATTTTCCAGATTTTCCGCACTATGACAACAAATATTTCAGTTGTTTTTTCATTATTATTATTTTTATAATTCAATAATGAAAAAAAAAAAATAAAAAAAAATCGAAACGCATTCAATTTGAACTGAACTCTTTAAAAACAAAACAAAAAAAAAAAAAAAAACTAATCTCTTAGACACATGTTGATTCAAATAAAGTAGCAACATATTGTTAAAGTATCCAATAATAATTATTTGTTTAAATATTTAAATAAAACCGGTTGTTCTTTTATTGAGTATTAGCGTATCAGTCAACACTTTTTATTATAGTATAGATGTCGCGTTTTTTTTTTCGTTTTTTCATTTTTTATTTCATTAAACATTAGATACCTATAAAAAACAAAAAAGAGAAAAAAAAATTAAAAATGTCATTGAATCTGAAATGTTCATTGAATTCCGTAACTAGAAACAAAAAAACAAAAAGCAAAAAAAAATTAACTAACAAAACTTGTCTTTTATTTACTTCTTTTTTTTTTTATAATAATTGATGAAGTTAATCTATCAATGAATATACAGTTTTATCGTGTTTGTTTTTTAATCTACTACATTTTATTTATTTATTTATTTTTGTACCGATTTAGTATCAACATTGATTGTTTTATTTTATAAACCCTTTCGATTGTAAGACATTTGAATCAGTTAATTTATATTTTTAATTTAATATAACTGTATTATTTTATTAGGATATATAACTTGATCGGAATACCGGACCGGACTTGAACAATCTCTTTAATTGAAATGCCGACTTAAAAACTACTATGGCATTATTAGATTTTATTGTTTACCATTGTCACATTTTTTTTATGTTTTATATTTTTATTAAAGAATAGATTAGTTTCAACAGATGTATGACATTTCCATTTCAGGCGTGGCTGTAAATGTCATAAGGGAGGAATTATAACGCACTAGGTAACCGAGACCCCATGACACAATAATGTGTAGCAAAATCTATTTGTTAACTTTTGTGAATAGAACCAAATTCTGTAGTGCAATGTCCTTTTAAAAGATCAAGTGTATTTGAATGTCATATGTAAATTTTGAAATAAATAAAGAGTATTGGATTTGACCCATTTATTAGTTTTATAGTGACACATATCCGGTTATAGTTTCAAAATTATTATACATATAACTAAGATACATTAAATAACCGGTGAAGAATGCATCGAATTTTGATCTTGTAATTCTCTTACGACACAATGTGTTAAGATAAAACACGTTAACAAAATAAATTTTTCGCTAAAGACAGTTAGCCTACTTTGCCCTAAAGAGTATGTAACTACTAAGAATTTGTTTCGGACTTTTCAGAGTAGATGGCAACACTTCGAAAAAAAGTCAGAAAAAAATTTAACAAAATGAATTTAAAAAACTTAAAATTTCTTTATAAAATCAAAAATTAATGTATAAAAGTTATTTTGTTCAATTTCAAGTCAAGATGGAGCGGCCAATATGGCAATTAAAAATTATATTCTAAAAATTTTATTTTATCCATTTATTTGATTGTACTAGAACAAAACAAAATTACTCTTACACTACCTTTAACTACCCTTAACTAAAATAGTCATTACTTATCAATGATACAATATGGCTTTATACGTTAGCATAAAATTTCATATAATTATAACTATAATAGTCAAAATAATTACTCGTTGACATTTAAGAAACTTTTCTCAAGTCATTATAAAACAAGAGAGAAGGTACAAATCATATAATAATCATTAATAATTTGACATTTATCAAATGATGTGTTATGATTATTACATTACAGTTAAGGTTGTCAAATATTCATATGATAGCTAATTATTATTATAGTTATGGGTACACTTGAAGAATTTTAAAAAAACAGCAACACTAATTTACTACATATATAATTCAACAAAATTAATTGGTAATAAATGTAAAATTAATACAAATTCACATTTGATTTATGAAATTTATATTAAAATTTAAAATATTACAATAAAATTCAAATTTTCTTAACATCTGGCCGCAATTGAAGTATCTTACAAATAAATCGTTATTGATATATTATGTATGATACATTACATACATTCTACTCAAACGGTCTTTTATTTTTATCTAACAATATACCTACTTACTTATATATACATATAATGCAAACTTTAATATTATTTGTTTGTGCTGGCTGAATATCGATGTAATATACACTCATTAAAGAATAATCAAATTAAAATCGATTTCTGTAATTTTTTTTTTATCTCAATAATAAAGTATATCATATCAGTACGAAATTTTAAAAGTATAAACTATACCATTTAATTTTTTTAAGAATTAGTGTTTGCATCTATACTTACGTTATATATTTAAACTAGATAAACCTGGCGATAGAAATAATTTTGGTTAATAATTCTGGCATCTTAGTAATCTAGAAATATATTGGTTTTTTGTCGCTTAACTTTTAAATAAAATAAAAAAAAATGTCTTTCTGTTCTAATATATAGTTTTTATTTATCTTAAAAACGTTTTTTGAGAGCTATGTTTGCTTCATCCGTAAGAATACTTATCTTTTGGCAATAAGAATAAAAATAAATTTAAATAAACGTAAAAACGTAAATAACAACACTAAGAAAACTAAAGAAAATTTTGTAGTGGGGGTTTTGTTCCGTTCCTTCAAAAATAATCTTTTTTTCATAAAAGTGTCTAAATTCGTATAAAATTTACTATTTTTTAAGTAAAATGTCAAAATTGAATACTTTTGTATGCGGGATTTTTAAAATTAATTATTTTTCTTATGGAAATGTAAAAATTTAATTTTTTTTTTAATGCAATTGATGTGTGGGAATGAAACTGTAAGTAAGTATTAATAGTTGGATTCAAAATTAGGGTAATTCCCTTTTTCGGAATATTCATATCCATATTATGTATTTCTATGCGAGATTTTAAAATTTCGAGATTTTGATGTTCGGAATTTCGTAGTTTTAGAATTTTAATTTTTGGGATTTTGATTTTCGGGATTATGTAACAAGTTTTTTTGTTACAATCAAAGTGTTTTTTTTTTTTTTTTTTGAATTTCCTTCAAATCCAAAATAAGATTTTTCTTAAGATTTGAGTCGGTAAATTGAAAAATATTCACAATAATAATATTTATATCTACTAACTCCAAAAATTACCATGGTTTTCAAATGCTTACAGCCCGATTTCAGAAATAAGTAATTTATACAAAAAAAAAAAATTGCAAGACTTCAGATGTGAATATTGCAGACCTGAATCAGATTTAGTACTTAAAAAAAAATATTATTAACTGCAAAGTTCACAAGATTATATATTATTACTAAACCATCACCTATTAAATTTCATTATAGGTTAAATATTATTATTAGTTTCAACCAGAGCTGCAAACCGTACCCGAACCCGAACCCGAACCCAAAATATTCCATTCCAAATAGAAAGAAGTAAACACAATTTGTTTTTTTCATGTTTCTTCAAGAATTTTTTTCTCTATTTCTAATTTCTATGCCTACTATGCACTTGCAAATAAAATAAAGCAAAAAATAATACATAAGTAAAATTAATAGATTTTGATTTGCAATTAATAATGCTGCACTTGTTATGTTGATTAAAAAAATTTGAACCCGAACCCGGATCTAACCCACTAAAATTTTCCAGTTCGAACCCGAACCCGAACCTGAAGCTCCTGGTTTAAACCTTAATGATATATATTTACATATTTGTAATCTGACCGCAAGAGGGATTTGTTAATATTTTCTTCTCAATTAAAAAATGTTTGCGAAATGTGGAGAATTTGAATTAGATACTTCCTCATTTAATACACCATGTGCTTAATCATTTAGAAAACGATACTCCTGATTACAGGAACATTCAACAACCACATATCTATTGAAATTGCATACTATTGGGCGAATTTAAAAAAACAACCATTTCATAACAATTTTTACTATTTTCAATTCTTTTTAAGAGCAAGTAACAGAAGTATTTTTAAATAATGTTGACAAATACTGTATGTATATAAAGTAACTGTAATTAAAACTATTAAAAGATTTATATTTAATAAGATTAAATAATTTTATTAAAAAAAAAAAATAAACTAAACTTTTAACTAAATTGTAAGTGGAGTTTAAAATGAAATATTATAATATTACAAAAAAAAAAAATTATATAAAATAAACCCATAATTAAATTAGATGTAATTAAGAGTATATAAACCAATGTAAAATTAGATGCCACAATAGAATGTAACGGAATAAGTCATTGATAAAAATCCAAAATAATTATATTATAAAAAAAACAATATTTTGGACCGTTAATCTTTATCTTCACTGCTATCTAAAAAAATATTTTTAATAATATGTTCAGTGTTACCATATATAATTAATATGCTTGAAAATTTTAATTTTATTTTTAAAAACAATTTATTTTGAGTTTTAAAATTCTCAAAAATATAAAAAAAATTATTCATAATTTCAATAAGTATAGTTAGTAAAAGAAGAAAATGAAAAACAAAAAACAATCTGAATATTTAGGAAAATAAATGTAGGAAAATTGGCGCTAAATTCGCTTATTTATTGCTTTACAGTAAAATAAGCGTTACACATTGCGATAAAAAAAAATTCTATAACATTATTATTGTTTATTTCAAAGTGAAATTTGTTTTTGTTTCGTTTTTATTAGTTTGTTTTTTCTTTAAACAGTTTTCAAACTACTTAAATTAAATTATTTTATAGCTTTTTTTGTCATATTTCTCACTAAAGTTTTACCTAATAACTGTAATTATATGGTTAACAACTTTGCAACATTTTTACATTATTTTAATCGATTTTCAAATAAATTATTCAATTTTTTTTTTTTTATTTAAGTTGTATTTTAGAGAACATGTTAGTTCTATGACCCATTACTTTAACGGTAAATTTACAAATAAATTAATAAAAAAAAAAAAAAGAAATAAGAATTTTAAATGTAATTTGATACGAAGGATACCGATACTAGAAAAAAATCAAAAACCAAAATGTTGATGCAATTCAATTTAATTTGGGGTTATCTATATTTATTTTTTACTAAAGATACGGCGAAATAAAATCTTCAAATATATATTCTAAAAAAATCTTTTTTTATATTTTATAATATAATTCAGTTAATGAACTTTGTGAAAAAAGATATGATATATTTTATAGATAGATATCAATTCAATGAAGATAAATTATAAGCTAAAAGTGTTTTACAAAATTTGGCAACGAGATAATAGAAACGAAAACTCTTAAGAAAACATTTTGTGGCATCCAACGGTACTATACTTAAATTAAAAAAGCCTTACTTATGCTTTATTACTGTTATACTTAATTCTTGAAGTCATAACATCAACAATCTTGGATATTACAAAACGAAAAACATTTAACACTCGTATGAGCTTTAATAGTGATTTATTTTAGTTTTAATCAGATATAATGCAACTTTTAGTCGATTCCGATTTTTTGTTTTTTTAAATTTAGAATTAAAACTGAATCGAAACCGTTTAAAAATGTATCAAAAAATGAGAAAGTTACACCTGTTTCAAAATTGAAATACACAAATTTTTGCATACTGCCCACGACCCAGACAAGTGTTAAAGTAAAGTACAATAATTTTTTTTTTTTGTTTTTTACGGAGGGTTGGTGGGAAACGCGAAAGTCACCAAGAGGAACTGCACGTACTTCCTCAGGGTAGTGTTGGACTCTAACCAACCAAACCCACCCCCGTTTTAAAACCGAACTGTAGGATGGAACCTTTAATATAAATGTACATAATTGGGGATAATTGGTGAAATTGGAATTAGGAAATTTGGATTATGGGGGATAGGTAGGAAAATTGGTAGGTGGGATATTTTGAAGAAAGATGTTAATGTTCTTCTTAAACTTAAGTAAATCGTACACATATGAATTACCAACTGTGGTAAAAATGATAAGCGAAATGATTTTTTTATTAATAATATAAAGAGTATATTTATCAAATATTTATCAGATATTTATCAAAAAATGTAATGAGGTTTTTAAATTCCAAATTGCCCTCTTGTAATAATTTTATGATTACATCTTATAACATTATCATAAAATATTTAAATATATCTACTGTATATAATACATTTTTTTGTATGTTATTTTTGTATGTAAAATATAAAAACAAATTAACTAAAATAAGGAGAAAAATTAAATTTAAAGAGATATATCGGGCTAACAGTTACGAAATAAAATGGAAAAAATAAAGAAAAAAAAACAACAAAATATATTAAACTTAGAGGGGCAGACCACAGTGTAATACAATACACAAGCATATTAGATTAGGGTTCATTCAAAAAAAATTTTTTTTCTTCTAAAATTGAAATCAAAATTTTATTTTGTTTTTCTCTTTGCTTCTCTCGCCTTCTCTTTAATTCTCTTTTTTATTTAACATTATTGTCTCTTTATTTTTTTCTTTTCCTATTTGATTGTAATTTGAGTGTTATGAACTACTTAAAATTTATTCATATAATAATTAAGTTTTTTTTTTTTTTTTTTCGATTTTTCTTTTTTTAATAAAAATCGATTTTTGATATTTTTCATTTCGTTTTTATTTTGTTTTGTTTTTTTTTTTTCGTTGTTTTACTTTATTATGAAAATCTCAATATTTGAATCAAAAACTAGTTGCAATGGTGGGTTTTGACAATATCTTTTTTTCATTTTATGTTGTTTAAGAGTTGAAACAAAAAACAAAAAAAAAACATTCTAAAGATATTTTAATGGTTCGTTTAAAAACATGTAACACAAAAAAAAATTATAAATCGATTGTTAATTTTAACATAATTTTATTTTGTTTTTTTTTTTTCATTTTTAACTCTTTATGGGTTGAATTTAAAAAAATGTAAAAGAATAAATAAAAGTTAAATTAATCTTTGTAATAGAAAAAGCAGGCACCCTCAAATTTATAAAAACCTAATAAAATAAGGTACCTATGTACAGGTGAAATTAATATACATATATATTATAAATAATATATAAAATTTATGAAATAGAAGCTTGAACAGCAATTAGAAAACTTCATGATCAAGAATTTAGAATACTGCCAAAAATTAAAATTTAGATATATACATATGTAGAAAGGAGAGTTGACTATTCCAGAACTTTGTTCACAATATTCTTATCAATTTAAGAACAATTTTTATAATTCTCTTAACTTCTCTTGTCCAAAAACAATACTTTAGAACTGAAGGTGGTAAAAGCTATTGTTTGGTGGTTAGAACATAAAAATTATTATTGAAAACTCATAAAAGAGAGATTGTGGTTAGCAGCCTCAAATCGATGTTTAGGTAATAAAAATTATTATTGAAAACTCTTAAAAGAGAGATTATGGTAAGTGGGCTAAAATCTCACATACTTCTAATGTTCTATAATATCTTTCGATGATTATCGCGTCCCAAGTACTTTCAAGTACTTGTACATGCAACATTTTAAAGTATATATAGTTATAACTTATAAATAAATTTCCCGTAAGATGATTTTAGTTCTTCTTACTTCCCAATAGATGAATTTTATATTATTTAGGTTATGTGTAAAAGTCTTTTAATGTAAATAGTTTTATTTTTGTTCAATGGAAATTGTATATTATTATATTTTCCAAAAAACAAGTTATTATTTCAATTGCTCCTATAACTATGCTTCTTCAAATATGTTTTATTTTGTAGTTTTTGAATATTTAGCTTAAGATTCTACATTGATTTCCTAACTACTAGCTAGTCATTCAATGCAACCCCATCGTATTCTGTACATACAATGCAACCCCATTGTATTCTTTACATACATGCCTATCTTAATATTTCGGAATTGTTTAAATCATGATTTTTAACAATACATGTTTACTTCGTTTTCTAATAAAAAAAAAAAAAAGATAAAAAAAAATTTCAAACCTTTTAACAGGTTTTTCCTTTTAAAATATCTTAGTTATAATGATACATTTTTATACCAATAATATTAAAAGGGTTAAATTGAAAAAAAAATTATTTTTGTTTTATTAAAATTGAGTAATTCAATATTATTGATAATAATTGTTAACATTCTGATCCTGATATAAAAACCACATACATAATATTTGTTATACAGGTGGGCGTTTAATATTATATGTCCAAGGTGGCTAGTACTGTATTTTATATATAAATATATACATATAAATATAATTTTCTATTAGGTTTCTTTTCTTGGTTAACTGGTTAGTTGGTAAATTTTTTTTGTGATTATAATATTATTGGTATAATATAATAATTGATATAATAGTTAGATATAGGCACAAATTACATTCAGAGGAATTTTTATGTTGTCTTTTAATTTTTTTTTTTTTTAAATATTAACTTTATTCGTTTTTTTTTTTGTTTTTTATGTTGACTTGAGTTAAATTATTGGACCTGTAACACAAATTTTCAACAATTAATTTGTACTTATATTATTATATTAACAACAACAATATAAATTAGAGGAAATCGAAACAAAAAGAAAATTATTAATAATTATATTAAAAAAAAGAATTGATATCAGTGGAATAATTTATGTTAACAGGATGTTAACGGTAATAAATAAGTTATTATAAATAGTTATGTAAAAAAAAAAAAAACCAAAAATCGGGATATTATTTTGCTACCGTTGTTATAATTACAGTAGTCAGATAAGTGGTAGTTGTTTATGAAACTTTCTTAGCTAAGTATATTCTATACTTCAGATGACTTTAGTAATATTTAATTTGAGTGCAAAATGGCATATTGATAATATTTCAGTTAACAATTTTATCGTTTAAAAGTTCCAATTCTTGTTAATAAAATATAAGTTATAAATTAAAAAAAATTGGATTTGTTCTATATAAAAACGAGTAAAAGTGCATAGTTGATTGTATCAACTCAAGGATAACTCATACGAACATAAATTATGATGTTACCATAAAATTTAATCAACTTTTACAAAATATCAGATATTTAGTTTAATTAGGTACAGAGATATACTTATGTAAATTTAGGAGTTATATTAAAGTTACTCGTAGCCATTTCCCCAAACCAACAAATTTTGACATACATCTTTTACAAAATTTCAAATACCTAACTCTATCACAATTAGATATAGGCACTGAGTTATTTTCATCTAAAAAAGGAAATTGTATTGCAGCTACCCGAAACTGTTCCAGTAGCGCAAGTAAATTTTTAAAAATGTTATTGACATACAACTTATATCTTCCCTCCAATTCCAAATTCCTAGCTTCATTAGACATTAAGTTATTTTCAGATAACGAAAAAAGTTGTATTACAGCTACTTGAACGCACCGGTTACCTTCATGGTAAAAATTTCCGAAATCTAGCTCCATTATTTTTCGAATTATCGTTCGAATGGACGTACATAACTGAATCCTGAACAGCAATATATATATATATATATATATATATATATATATATGTATAATATATATATACAGTTTTCCATATCTAAATCAACTTCTTTAAGTTGTCACAAATGTAACAGAAAATTTATTATACCCTGAGAATTACGTTCGTATGGGTATAAAAAGTATATATATACATAACAAGAACATTCAAATTGTGGAACACATTATCATCATTTGCGTCCACATGTTCTAAACCCGCTTACTAATTTTGAACGGAATGTCTGCTATGCTATTCCATCCCAGCCTAGCCATTATACCGCGAAAGCAATTCGAGTATCATCAAAATTAATTTAGTGAGTAAAAACCTCACACTAGGGGTGAGAAAATTAAAAATTAAAAATCGCTAGAAGCTTAAAATTAAATATCACTAGACTAACTGACATTTGAGTATTTTTTTTTTTTTAAATAACAGAATTAAACTAAATTATTGTCAAATAGTTAGCTAATGTAATTATAAAAAGCTATTGAACTTTGGATTAAAGAATTTTTTTTTTTTTTTTTTAATTAAATCTCAAAGATAATTATCTAAGAAAATACTATCTATTCAGTAAAAAATGTCAAAATTTAATTATTTCGTAAAATTTTTTTTTTTTTTTTACAAGTAAACTTGTTAATTAATAACTTCACAAAATAATTACTGAATTTTTGTTTTTGCATTGCTTAAGAGTTAAACATTTAAAATGAATTTAAAGTATTATTT
Organism: Poecilobothrus nobilitatus; assembly: GCA_947095535.1. Taxonomy (NCBI): domain Eukaryota; kingdom Metazoa; phylum Arthropoda; class Insecta; order Diptera; family Dolichopodidae; genus Poecilobothrus; species Poecilobothrus nobilitatus. Next base: position 34,615,668 of record OX352774.1, read on the forward strand.
CTTTAATAAATCTATGACTATACGAGTAGATGTTTTTACAAATATTCTACTAATTAAATTGAAATTCATGTCTATATGACGATAAGGTACAAAAGTTCGTCTCACATTATTTTGTTTACATAAAATCTCGTTTTTTCGTAAAATTCAGCTGCTTTTTGTTGAAAAATTACGGTTTTTCCTCGCCAAATAAATTTTTAAAACCATGATTTTGTAACTCAACTCTTATAACCACATTAAAGTTAAAATTATTTCCTTTTTCTAAATTTCTGCTTACTTGAACAAATAAAGAAACGGTGGTTTAAATAAACGAAATTATGTGAGATGGGGTTTTTGTAACACTCATCTATTTAAATATTCATGAATCAATACTTTTCATACCATATGTAATCTTATCTTCATTGAATTTTTATACCCGTACGATAGGATCGGGTATAATAAAATTACTCCTCCGTTTGTAACACCTCGAAATAAGCGAGCTAGATATACCTTCAAAGGTATGGATCGGATCAGAAAAAAATTCTAAGACTTTTGAGCCATGTCCGTCCGTCCGTCAGCACGCTAACTCTTGAAATTTACACAAAATATTCTGGGAGTAATTTGTAGGTTCCCTATTTTTTTTGGTTGAGTTTGGACCAAGCCTTAGGGTAGCTCTCGAACACCTAACTTTTAGATCCCGACTTTTTTTTGCAATAGAGCTATGAAATTTTAACTACTGATAGATCTCACAAAAATATTAATTTTATTTTTAACAACTTTTTTTTTTAGCCCCACCCGTTACGGAGCTACAGCTCCCCAAAGGTTCAAAAAAGCTCTATATTTAAATTGTTATAGCACAAGTTGTATAACATATATCTTCATTTTGAAAACGCCAAACGATTACTACTTTCATTAGCTTTAAAAGTATATATACAATAAATATATATTTGTGGCATACGGTGTCTTAATTTACCGTTATGTTAAACTCAAATTTTGCAAAATTCTTCAACCCTTCTATCTTCTAAACGGTTTAAGTTGAAAACTTGAAATTTTGACAGAAGTTAGATCTTTGAAAATAAGTATGAGTCATTTCAGAAATTTTTTTTGTATCACCCCCCGTTTAGGAGCTGTAAGGGGTCAAAAACTGAAAATTTCCTATTTTTAAACACCTGTAATTTGAACACCTGTTAAAATTTTTTTGAAGTAATACACAAAAATTAAAGCTCCAACATTATACTTTTATTTCTGTTAACAACTTTTTTTAATAATATAGGGTTACTTTATAATTGACGAAAGTGTTACTTGATTTTTTCAAATTTTCTAACAAATTTCTTCAACAAATTTTTTGCATTTGTTTTACTCGATAATTTGAAATTGTTGAGGATATAATGCGTAGTACATAAAAATGTAAATAAATAAACAACATAACGGTTGCTTGAAGAATTTTTATTTATATGATATTAATATATATACATACTTATATAATATCATGTTTATTTACAATATATCGTATATGTCACTAGTGAATGAATGATAAGAGTATAGATGTATATTATATAGCGCCGTATTTACATACATATATGTATGTTATTGTACTTATAAGAAATTATTCTGTCAATGGAATATTTAAATATAATATAATATAATATTTAAAATATTTACTATTTTGTACTAAGTAAATTTAATATACATTTACCGCTTAGTATTAAATGGTACTATAGAATATTTGAAAAAGTTTTGAATTGATAATCGTTATGTGGAAGGTTAGAATTTGCTTTTGAAGAATGTACATATAAACATATAGTTTGAATATATGTACAACCCATAGTTCTAGAATTTATAAAATTCACCCAAATTATTTTAAAATACTAAAATATTAAAAAATTAATATTGTGAGCAGAGTGACAGGCTGTGAACATACTAAAGGTTCGTACGGGTATCTAAGAGTTGACAAAGGCAACTGTATTCTTCCTCGTTTTTTTTTTTTTTAATAAGTTTATTTTTGATGAGACATTTTAATATTGTCTCTTAATCGAACACTTTGAATACCTGTTATTATAACAAATATTATATAATTATTTGATAATTATCTTCTCGATAAAATTTTTAATCCTGTTTTTTACGTGAGTCGAACATACAAAAAAAAAATAAAAAAAATAAATTTATTTATTTAATTATATTGTTTTTACACATAATTTGCAACTTGAAATTTAATTCAATAAGCATTAATTTACCATATAGAAATTGAATAGTACAAAAATGCAATTGAATAAAAATCAATTTATATTTCGAAAGAAACATTTCAAGTTTTATAATATCGAATTATATAATTTGAATTTATCTTAATTTTTTATTTATTTTTTTTTTTTTTGTTTTCAATTGTAATTTATTTAATTATAATCAATTGAAACTTTTAATTTAATTATAACAAATTAAAAGATATTTTTTTTTAGATAAGTAAATGCTGACATTATCAGCAATTTGTTATTATCTATGATAATTATGTTAAATTACTTTTATTTTTTTTAACTGATTTAATGTATTTATTTTTTTTTTTGTTTTTAAATATAATATTTAAAATACTATAAGTAAATAATACATTTCTATTTATAGATATTTTTTTGGTATAAGAAAACCTGTTCAGCAGGAATAAAAATTAATGCCTCCACTTAAAAGTGTCAACCAGGATACAAGGCACAGACTGCACAGACTGCACACTATTATTATGATTTTTATTATAGTTTTTACATATAAAAATATTACTATTTATTACTGTTTACCTTTTTATATTTGTCCTTATATACCTTAAAGTTCATCAAATGGCACAGCACCGCACATGAAAACTTCCCAATTTCTTTTATTATACCATTTTCCCCAATCCACAAACCAAACAGTATATTGTACCATAGATTCTAACCTAACCTAATATGATTTAAAAGACAGGTGGCATTTGATTTCATTGGTGGCTTTCAAAATTCCCACCTACACTCTTAAATTTTTAAAACATTCAAAGAGAGTATGAAAATCATATTACATTCAGCTAACATTACACGGAAATTAATATTGTCAATATTAATTGAAGAAAATATTGAATGATCTTTTCATTATTTTTTACTATATCTTAGAGACAATCAATAAATATTGACAGTATTCAAACATTTAATGTTGGACAAACGATGGAAAAAAATTTCTAAGCTTTTATTTATAATTTTATTTTCTTTACTAATTTTTGTCATATTATAATTGTTATTTTTATTATTATTGCTATTTATTGCTATATTTACTGTTTTATATTTACTCTAAAACACATACGAAAAGTTGTTACATTCAAATTTATAATATGCTGAAATTCACACCTACACTATCATGAATAATGACAGTATAATAAAATGTAATGATGGAATTTCTGTAATTACTTCAGTATTGCCCTTCAATTCAGTATTGCCATTATATGATCAACAATTAATACTGTCCGTATTATAAATTTTGACATTATAATACTTACCGCGTAATATGAACTTTTGATCAGTTATAAAACAATAAATTTGTCAAAAAAGGCGATATTCAATTATGAAGACAGATGAAGGAAGGAAATTTAAAAAACTAGGAAAATTTTATGTATAATTAAAAAATAAGAGTGAAATTTCCTTCGTATTGCAGGCATAAAATATGAACTTATAGCATTATTTTTTTTTTTTTTTGCTTTTTGATTTTTTTTTGTCAGAAAAAATAGAAGGAAGTTCTAGTGATTACAGTTTTTATCAGTGCATTTGATTAATATTGAATAATAAGATTAATAAAATGTGTGAGAACTCATTTCTTGCACAATACATGAAATTTACTTGCAAGATTGCATATTTTACTCTTCATTTAATACTCAACTACTCAGGCTTTAACATAACATATCATTTGACAATAATCCAGGAGAAGCAATAATTCCTAGATAAAAAAGGAATGATGCAAAACTAATATATTAATTATAAATTTCCAAAATAGATTAAATTGTAAATTAAAGAAGTAAAAGTAACAGTAAGTCGATGCCGACTTATTTATACCCTACACCTAAAAAATTCAAATTAAATTAAAAATCCATAAGTTATTTTAGTTAGGTATTTAATATAACTAAGCTAAAAAAATAAACGCTTTTACAAATTTTGTACAAAATTTCAGATTTCTATCTTTATTAAATTCGAAAATATGGTTGTTAGGTCTTGGGAATTGTGTGAAGGTACTCGGACCACCACCCCAATTCATCTCAAATTTTAGAGACATCAACAGGGTAGAACATTCTTATATCAAATTTCAAGTTTATATATTTATTAATTTCGAAGATATGCTTGTTTGGTCTTAGGAGTTGTGCGGCAGATACCCGAACAGCCATTCTAATTCATCTTAAATTTTGTACAAATCAGGGATTCAGGAAACAACACCCTAGTACCAAATTTGAAGTTTCTGTCTTTATTAATTTCGAAGATATGCTTGTTCGGTTTTGGGAGTTGTATGGGAGGTACCCGAACGACCACTCCAATTCATCTCAAGTTTTAGGCAAATCAGGGATTTAGGAAACAGCACCCTCGTATCAAATTTGAAGTTTCTATCTTTATTAATTTCGAAGATATGCTTGTTCGGTTTTGGGAGTTGTATGGGAGGTACCCGAACAACCACTCCAATTCATCTCAAATTTTAGGGATATGAGGGATTCAGAAAAACACACCCTCGTACAAAATTTTAAGTTTCTATCTTTATTAATTTCGAAGATATGCATATTCGGTTTTGGAAGTTGTATGGGAGGTACTCGAACGCATGGTCCGATTTCGTCCATTTACAATCCCCGCCTTACCTTAGTCATTGTTAACCTACAGTATAAATTTCATCAAGATAGCATCATTATTTTTTGAGTTATCGTGCGTACGGACGGACATCGCTAAATCGACTCAGGAGGTGATCTTGATTCAGAATACATATACATGTCTATACCTAACTCGCTTCCTTTTGGTGGTTACAAACACCATACCAAAGTTAATATACCCTATACTTAATGTGTAGGGTATAATGACAATTAAGCATCTTCAGAAACAAAAATATTTATTAAACACCAGATTTAAAAGTCTCGTTCTTAACAAAAAATTATAATTTTATTTATTTAACCTCAAATTTTTAAACGTTTATTAACTTCTGTAATTGTTTTTATATTATAAGTATCAATTTGAAACTACTAAACCAATTTAAAATCATTTAATGCATTGTTAAAATTAATGTGATAATAAGTGATTAGTAAGTGTTGCAATTAAAACACTTTTAAATACTACAAGTCATATTGATTTGTAATCAGACACCAAATTTTTAATGAAAATTAAATGAAAATAAAAAGAGAAAAAAAAATTAAAAATATTTTTCTATCGAGTCATCTATCGACCTTCAAAGTAATTATTACGCCAGTTAAGTTCTCATCAAAAGGTAACTTGTTTTTTGCTGCTTTTCTTTTTTTTTGTTATTTCTTTAGATGCTTACATCTCTTAATGTTTCTTTCTTTAACAGTTATGTAATGAAAATTATTATGAAATTTTTCTAACGCCTTACAATAATAATTCATAAATTACTCGAGAAAAAAATTTTCTTTAAATGCTTTTTTTTTTTTTTTTAAATGTTTTTATTGAAATTTTTTTTTATTACTGATGGCTCATGGTATTTGTCTTCAATCATCTTTTTTTTATAATAGATATTTTATGATTAGTTTAAATTAAGATCAGCATTAGATAACAATTTTTCTTTTAAAATTTTTTTTAAAATATTTTTTGATAAATTTTCGATTTGTATGTCCATTGACCATTCCTAATTCCATCAATTTTCTTATGCTGAGTTATTATATATTCAGAATCGATAATTAATAAATGTTAGTAATAAAATGAAATAAGTTTCTCAGCAATATTATAATTTTCAGAATACCATCAAGAAACTTTTAAACAGTTAATTTCTGTTCTTCTTATTCCATTATTTGAAACATTTTTCAATCTTCCTGTTAAAAAATACAAATTAAACGAAATTAATTATTTTAAGGTGACTGCATGTTGTCAAATATTCTGACATCTGTCAAAAATTTTTACCAATGCTTAATTAATACAAGTGTTTTTAAATTTTTCTCTATTAATAACTGCAGTTATTATTATTAAATTAACAGTAAAATTATTCATACGATGTAACTCTCGAAAAGTTTTAGTTTTCTCTCTCTTTCCATTTAAAGAGTCAGTAAAATGGCAATAGTTTTGGCAATGGCTGTTAACTGCTAATCATTTTTTATTTTCTCTGGTTTAAGCCAGATAATATATGTCTTCCAGTTAAAATTTATTTAAGATTTTATTCCTTGTATATTTAGTTCTAATAAGTCTTCCACTAGTAACTAATAATTTTAATGTATATCCTAATCGTACGACCTAATGGTATCTTTTTTTCTATTATTTTTCTGTCAGTTTGGCTAAAACTTGTATTATATAAGAATAAATTAGTGTTATACTTGAAGACCAGTGACCAAACAAGTAGTAACTGAATGCTATATTAAAAAAAACTAAAGAAGATGAATCGCATATGTTCGGAAAAAAAAATAATTATTGTATAACCAGAAGTATTTATTTAAAACAGAACATTAGTGTTGTAAAAAAATGGAATTACTGTTATTCTAATAACGGTAATTTTTCCAACCGGTAACGGTAATTTAATTTTAAACTATTAATTTTTCCTGCACTTTCTTATATTATTTTTCTTTCATCATTTTAAAATTGTGTTTTGATAGAGTTTTTGGAATATTTTTTTTATGTACGTAAATATTTATAAATTTTTTGCTTTTTCTTTTCAATTTAAGATATTTATCTTATTTCATTACCTCTTAAAATATTGCAATAGTAATAATAAATTCACCATTATAATATATAGTAAATTTCATGGTATTAGTAATTGTTATATAGTAGTCACAAACACCTATATTAATAATATTGCACAAGTTACTGAAGAAAAAAAAAATTTATTTTTAATTTTTCCAATATATAAATCATAATTTTCGATAATTTTTAATTATTGCGGTTGTTGTTTTTGTAACAGTAACAGTTTGAGATTGAATTTTTGAATTTCGTATATTTACACAATTTTTTTTTTTTTTCATTTTTAGCTCTTTCACTCTCTTTTTATCCATCGTATTTTTATAACTGTTTTATTTATACATATTTTCATTTTTACATATTTTATATTTATTTTCTTTCTTTTTCTCTTTTATTCTTCTCTTCTCTGATATCAAAAATAAAAAATAAATAAATAAATAAAAAAAAAAAACAAACCAAAACAAATTTTCAATTTCCAAATGTCAAAAAGTAGGTTTATAGGCTTCATAACATTATTTTTTAGTGTTGTTATCTTTGCTTTTGTTATTGTTGTTTATTTTGTTAATAAAATGTTACTATTGCTTTTTCCCCTTTTTCCCCTTTTTTTTCGTTTCCCTGTTCAAGGTCATAGAATTTCGTTGATTTAAAAAAAATAAAAAAATAAAAAAATTTATGCAATTCGATTTGTAACTGTTATTGGGTGGATGGAATTGAATATTTCTATTTTTTTTTTTGTCATATTTTTGGTTGTTGTTTTAATTGAAAAAAAAAATATATACATATATATATATATTTTGTTGCTGTTACAAAGTGTCAAAGTCGTTATAATTAATATTTTCAAAGGTATAATAAATGCATAAAATAGATAAAAATAAAAGTTGTTTTTTTTTTGGAAAATTGATAGACATAAAAACGTGAGAGTGATTTAAAAATTTAAATTATTTATAAAAACATGTCCAAATGTTTAATTTTTTCATAATTCACTTAATTATAATTTTCATATTTTTAGACCATTTTAATGAAATTTCCATCCAGTCATTAATTTTTGAGAAACAATCATTTTTTAATTATTTTCTGAAGAAATAAAACAATAAAGACTTTAAGCATAGTTTATAAGCCTGAAATTATAAGTCACAATATATAATTATGTAAGTATTTTCAGTTTTCGGCGCTTAATTTTGTTCTGCTTAAAAAAAGATTTAAAATGCACTTTTAAAAATTGAACAAAAAACATTGACGTAATTTTTACTCTGGTCGAATGCGCTTTGCGTCAAAAGTTTTTTTTTTTGTTTTACTTTATTGAATATATAAAAAAATATTAACAACCCTTGTTTACAACCTTTTTCCTTTCGGCATCAAAAGTTAGGTATATCATTAAAAATTCAAGAAAAATCTTTCTAAGTAATTTTATTACTTCGAAAAGTTATATTCTGGTAACATCATTAACTGTTTATTTAATGTTATTGTTGTTTATTTAAATTTATTTCAAAAAAAAAAAGAAATTGTATAAACTTTGAAATTTTATAAATTATTAAATAACTAGTAAAAAAGCCCGTCATACGACGGGTATAAGTAGAAAAATATAGCTTTTGTGAAAGTTTCCTCAGTTTTATGAACAATTTAATTTTAGTAAATTTATTCAAATACTTATATGTATTATATTTAGATATTGATAAATGTAAAATTTATTGCTAAAGTGTTTTAAATAATGAAAAACCTCAATGATGCTGTGAAGTAGTTTCTTTCAAAAATGTAATAAAAATGATTATTTAATAAATCTCATCTCTTGTAAATTTCTTTGTCAAGCTTTGGATTAAAAAACCAAAGGTTGGATTAAAAACCAATGGTAAATAAATTTTTGCCAATAGTAACAAAAATTTTCGCTTCGAAAAAAATACAGTATCAAACTTTATAATTTTGAAACTAAACTACACTGATCTGATGCATTTGCCTAATTATAATATATAGTACACTTGTTATATTTTTGTATGGTTGCCATAGCAAATGCTTCAAAACTTTCTTTGTTATATTTTTCAAACAAATTTTTACTCTATCCGTAATAATATTCTGTCTCTTTATCTATCGCTTTCTCTACAAAATCTTCACACCGTAAGTTTTACGCACCTTTTATGTAAAACAATAAAAATTGGCTGTGCATATAATGTTGAAGTTTTAGAAAATAAAAATCATAAAAGAAGCATAAAATTAAGAAAATGTTACACATTCAAAATTTAATTGAAAATTGTGATTCTATAATTTAAATTGCGCTCCTTTAAAAGCTTTGGTTTTACGCACCGCTTTATTTTTTTATAATTTCTACTTAAAAATGCAACTCTTTAAAAACTTTGATTTATGCACTGCCTTGTTTTTTCATTATTTTTATAGCATAACATTTTAATTCTTTTTTTCTATCTGTTATGTACCTAAATATCAGATGTACGCTTCTTTCTTTTCATAGCATAACATTTAATATTTCTTTTTTCTATCTGTTATGTACGTAAATATCAGAGGTATGTTTTTTTCAATTAAAATCATAACATTTTAATAGTTCTTTTTTTCTTTAAAAATATTTAAAAACAGTCAAAGTAACATTTTTTGTTCTCTTTTTTTTCTATTCCTTTTTATTTTTCTTCGCAGTATTACATTTATTTTTTTTTTGTTTTCTGTTATTTACGTACGCTAAGTATTTCTTTTATTTTTTTTAAATATTAAATTTATACATACAGTCTATTTAAAAAATATAAATTATAACCTATAGAACATTTTGAATTTTTTTTTGTTCGTTTATGTTTACCGTCCATTCATATTAATAACTGTTGCCTATATAAAAAATAATAAATCTATAATAAATCTAATATATGTATACCCCTATTTTTATTCATATATCTATATTATGGACTAAACTTCTGATTCTTAAATTGTACTATATTATGGCAAAATTTTTAAAAAATTAAGAAAATGTTACTTAGCAAAATTTAAATAAAAATATTATTGCAATTTTATAATGTTCTACTTAAAAATCCGACCCTCTAAAAACTTTGATTTATACACTGCCTTGTTTTTTCTTTCATTTCATAGCATAACATTATAATATTTATTGTTTTCTATCTGTTATATGGGTAAATATCAGATGTACGTTTCTTTCTTTTCATGGTATAACATTTGTTAAATTAACATTTAACATAACAGTAGGGCACGCTACTCAGCAGCAGCAACTTGTCTTTTATTATATTTAGATATTTAGATGATGCCCATAAATAAAAAATACTAGATAGTACAATTTTTCTCAGATCACAGCCAATTTCAATCAAATTAAATTTATTTTTATTTTCAATCAAATGAAATACAAAATAATAGGTCTATATGTCAGTTTTGATTAGTTATTCTGAAATGCGTTAATTTTATATAACTGAAATATTCTCTCACTTATTTACAATATATTAAAATTTCGAAAAATTTCAAAATATATAAAAAATTAAAAATTACAAAAAAAAATAAATTACATTTCTTAGTGGAAATACACAAAATTGACATTTGGCAGTAGTAAACACATTGCTTATAATTTTATGACAGCTTAACGGTGTCCTACATTATATTTTGTGTTAAGTTTTTAATCATGACAATAATAACAGCAACAATAAAACAAAAAAAAAACAAAAACTCATGAGAAATGCATATTTTAAAAAATAATTTTTAATTAATAATTCATTTTAAGTACACATACAAATAAGACAACTATCAGATTTTAGTATAAACTGTTTTAATAGACGCGTGCTCGCTATATACATATGTATATGTATACAAGTATTTTTTGTAATTTATGAATATAAAAGGTAACCGAATTTTAATAATCTTTGTATTTTTTTTTTTTTTTTGTTTTTTTGTCTTCTCTTTTACTCTTTGCGACACATTGTTTTATTTTTTGCTCTTTTGTTTTAATTTACATTAAAAAAAAAAAATATTTGAATATTTGAATAATTAATTATACCAATAAATAAATTAAGTTACCAGATTATTTCAAATTAATGATGATTAATTTTTAGAGAATACATCTGATTTTTATAAATAAAAGTACAATGAATATTTTAAAATGACATATGAAAAAAGTCAACGAATTTATAAGGAAAGGATTTTTTTCATTGCACTGATTTAAAACAAATTAAAATCTAATAAAAATAAACAATACAAATAATTACTGCTAGAATTAATATCATAATTTACATCAATCATTCCATGCATTTTTGCGTAAGAATTTACAAAAAAAAAGTTAAAATCATAAACAACGTTTTGTAATATTGTAATGAAGTATGTAATAAAATAAAAGAGATTTTGTAATAAAATAAACGCAATATTCTAATGAAAAAAAATTTGCGGTATTATTTTTTCATACAAGAATTTAATCTTGTAAAGGCAAACACAGGCAAATTACAAGCAAATCTGTAATAGAAAATGGGCCGCCATAATATCAATATTAAAATGATTTCATAACACATCATATACAAGTTGAGAATTATTATCGAATTCACATTAATTATTAATATTTTTTTTTAATAATAAGATTCGATAATTTAATGTATTCTGGCAACTCTAACTTATGATGTTTTTTGATTGATTGTCAACATTCATAATAAATATGCACCTTTTCAGTTTATTTTCAGTTTCTATTGAAAACATTAAGATTTTTATTTTTTTTACACAAAAAACGTCTTTCATTAAAACAGTGTAGAAAACATGACCATGCTAATATGTAAATATATTAATTGAGATAACAATTATAATTAGATAGAAAGAGAAAAATGTAGTAAAAGAAAAAAAAAATAATAATAATTATATTGATAAGTTTATTGACATTAAATGCGTAGATTACAATATAAATTAACATACAAGTATGTATACATACATACATATTGTAAATACATATAATTTTAATTTATTAATATGAAGAAAAATAAGAGTATAATAGCAATAATTAAACCTAATTATATTGTTCAAAACCAGTTAATTACCTATCAATGTTATTTAAACATGATTTCTGTAGACATTTCAACACATGTACAAAATAAAATGTTATAGCAATGCAATTATCTAAATAATTATATGGCTTCTATTTAAATATTTAAGTTTTTATTACAAAAACAAAAAAAAAAAAAAAATTAAGAGATCATTTAAAAGTAGTTTTAAAATATTCACATCAATATTATTATTATACAGGGTGACAAGTAGTAATTGAGGTTAGTAACAATTAGTAATTAGTAACAAACAAAAAAGGGTTTGGGAAGGTGTGCTCCATTTTCAATTTTTTGAGAGATATAGGATCTTATAGATTTTTTATTTTCAAAATAACATACGGTAAAATAAAGCACAAAATCTAATAGCTTATTCAATTTTCTTTCTTCAAGCATTATTTAACCAGATTTCTAAGTCCTAACTTTGTTTAAATTCAAGTTCCCTACTGGGTCATAGTTTCAAAGGTTGTAAGTGCATAAAGCTAGAAATTTGAAGCGAAATTTAGGTATTTCAAATCTCTGAACAAACACGTGGATAACACTCTACGATTAATTTTTATGGCTTGATTTGATGTACACTTTTGAGCTATACAACGTTTTATATTGAAAAATAGGGCTACGGTTTATATTGTTACTGTGTCTTTTCCAGAAATTTATAGTATTAGTAAGTAATATTTTTTCGCATAATGATTTACTTGCACTGGGTCAAAAAGCACGCCTTATTTATGAAATTTTTTTACAAATACTGCAAATTTCAATAGTAACCCATCATTATGGAGTGGCTAATTATGGGCTAATGATCTGTGCACTCTCATCTCAACCACATAGTAGTCTCAACTTCACAGCACTTTCAATATCTATTGATAATTTTTTGAATATTTGTACTCGTATATCAAACGACCGATAAATATTTTGTAATTCAGAATAAAAATAATATATGTATTTTTTTTTTTTACAATTTAGCTTTAAATTTATTATTATGCAACTAAATTTTTGATAATTTTAGAAACTTTTGATCCCTTTGTATTTTCGAAACACTTACTGTTAGTTATACATTTTTCCACCATCTTCTCATTTAAAAACAATGAAGGATCCAAAATATTTTCTATTTGTAGACACTTGAAACTTTGGGCAGTAAATTTGTAAATGTTTTAAGGATGATATTTAAAAATTAAAGTTTAAATCTTTTTTTTTTCCTAAGAGATCCATATCTATCTTATAGATTTTTTTACAGCTGGTGTAATGGAATTTTTGTATATTATGTAAGAATTGCTTAAATTAAACCTCTTGTCGTTTTTTACAATTTCCTACAATCCTTAGAAACAATTGTAAGCAAAACTCTTAACTTTGATGCAGGGATTCTAAAAAGTCTTATTTTTCAAGAAAAAAATTGCAGTTTTAGTCTGTTCGTTTGACTATTTGTATTATATTTTCACACCGTTTAAAATGAAGAAATGAAAATTTTGTATGTTATCCTATAAAAAGAGTAACATCAAAGTACACCTAAAAAGCTAGAAAAAACACATTATATTCAAACTATTATAACAAATTCAAGTTGAACTGAAATTCTTCTACAATATTAACATAATTTCTTGCAATTAAACAATTTACAGTTTCGTCTAACTAATATTTTTGGAAAATGTTTGACCTCTCTTACCTCCTAAAAGCTTAAAGTTAGAAACTTGAAATATTAAAACAATTGTAAGATATTTAAAAATAAACATAAGTTACTTCAAAAGAGATTGATAATTTTTGCGGTCATATGGAAAGCTTTTTTTTTTTTTTAATGCATTTCTCTGCTACATAAATGTGGGCAGGAAATTACACAGCCTTTCCTGTTCAGGCGTGGCTGTAAATGTCGTAAGGGGGAACAGCTTTTACGATGTATGTGGGATTCGAACCCACACTCCCTCGGTCTTTACAGCGTATTTTATATGCTCTTACTCACTAAGCTACCGAGGCCACATGGAAAGCTTTTAGCGATCAAAATTACTTAAATTTTGTTAATCCTAAGCAACTGAAACATAGATCGATACTTATCAAAATTTAAACGAAAAAATCGAAATTCAAACATAATTTTTTTATGTTAACGTTAAAAGATGTTAACTTGTTTTAATTATAATAGATACGGTTTCCAATTAAAGAAAATGCCTTTTAATTTTTCATAGTTTTTGCTATAGAAAATATTCTAAAACACAAAAAATTATAAATTTTATTTCCTGTTTAAGCCTTTTCGTTTTATATACTGACATGTTTCATATATTTTTACACTTTTCGAAACAAAATATTTAAAAACTTAAAAAATATTTTAAAAAAAAATATACCTAATTATTACAGTTAGTAAATAAAATCAAAAATATTTTGAAAATTTAATTCAAAATAATTATAATTAATTACACAAGTCTAACAAAAAAAAAAAAAAATATATAAAAACAACATCAAAAATAATTATCACAGATAAACAAAAAAAATCCTAACATGCAATCAACAACTCATTTACCATTTGTATATTATCGTTTAACCTATAGATATTTATTTAACAGTCTATATATTATATATACACTCCTTAAATCAATTTAATATCTGAAAGTCAAGTGTCGCTAATGGAATAAAAAAAAAATTTATAAACTATATGTAAAACATAAAATTTAAAGATAGATTTGTCAATAATACAATGTTGTTTAAATTTTTTTTTTCTCTCCCGCATCGGTTTATTTTTGTTTTTTTTTTTTTTTTTTTTTCAATTTAAAATCCGATTAAATCAATAAAAACTTAAATTTATCTGACAGAATACATTTTTCTAAATTGTTGAAATGAAAAAAAAAAAAAACAGATTAAAATTTCAAATTATATTAGAATATTAATTTCATATAATATGTAAAACTAGTAATAATTGGGTGTACCAACTTGTCATATTATATGTCAAAATATCTTTAATTTATTGTCATATGAAAGTTGACATTTTAATACAAAAAAAAAACAAAAACAAAAAAACAATTGGAAAAAGGGAACAATTTATAACAGTTATAATGCGTTTGTCATTGAAAATGTATTGGAATTCAATTCAATGAAATATAGCTAAGTTGAAATTATACATAATAAAAATTGAATGACATTGAAAGAGAATTATCATCAGATAATTAATGGTTAGTAATAGAACATTAATCAATCTAGTTTTGTTACATTTCTTTTCAATAATAGTTAATATTTATTTTGTTTTAGATATTATTCTTGTAAAACTTTTTCCATTCTTTAGTTATTTTAAACTTCTATAAAAGTTTTTTTTTTTACAAAAGAAAATTTACCTACATTTTATATTTAATATCTAATTTTAATTAATAATTCTATAATTTAGATCTTTAGTTAATCTAAATACATCAATAATTTAGAGATCTTTAGTTAAGACAGAAGCTTATTTTGAAAGTAAAAATGTGTAAAAAAAATAAATAGAAATTCTCTGCTATTTTAGTTGTTATACCATTTCTGTCACTGACAAAAAAAAAAAAATTAATTAATTTTAACTTTAACGGATATTACAAAATAAATTGACAAAATATGAACTTCTTTACTTAAACCAGTAGCTTTTTACAATTATTTCTTACAAAGATCATGAAGTGTCAAAATTTTTCTTGTGAAATATTTTCATTTCCGTAACAAATTATTTTAAAATCTACTTAAGGTCAATCAACATGTTCATCAACTTTCTTAACTTTAAAATTCCCCTTGACTTTTTTTTTTTTTTATTTTTTTTTTTTATTTGTTGATCCAATCTAAGTTTTACATATTATTATTTAAGAGATGGTGTTAGCAAGAATAATTTGTACAACTAATAAAAAAAAAACGATTAAAATTTTATAATTAATTACTTAGATTGCTTATAACATAACAATAAATTTTATAGACAGAAAATCATGTTAACACGATCAAAAAAAAAAAAACAACGATATGTTAAAAATAAATTACATAAATAAAATAAATCATAAAATCAACAAATTATAACAACTAGATCAGAGATATATCTATAATAATTAAAACTAATTAAAATTAATAATAGACTAGAAAAATCAGTTACAATTTAAAAAAAAAAAAACATATGTATGTAATTAAAACAAAAAAAAAATCAAAAAATCAATTAAAGAAACATAAAAAGAACTTTAAATGCTTACATGATTAACAATATTGTTCACTTATTTTATTTATTTATTTTTTTTTTTTTTTTTGAGTACCTACTCCATATGATTACTAATTTACTTTGTATTATATTATTGTGTTAAATGTGTTAAAATTGCAAATAAAAAATTTTATTGTCATTTAACATGTTCAAAAATTAGTGAATATTAACACTTACTAAACAGTTAATTATTAAAAATACAACAATTAATTCTAAACATACAATGTAGCTACTAAATATTTTTATACTTTGTTGCACATTTATAGACAGAGTGTATTATTTCTTTAATGGAATTTCTTTAAACTTTACAATTTAAATTGTATTTTCAATCTTCTTATGTCATTGTTTTTAAAAAAAATATAACAATAATATGGTCTAAAAGATATCCCAAGTATAGAGAAAATTCTTCAATATTATTTGGCTAGAGTGAAAAATAAAAGTTTTACTTTTATATTTAAACAAACTTTGAAACATCATAAATTTTTTGAAAATTAAACATCAATAATTTTACTACTGTGAAAATAAATAAATTCAAACTGATATTAACTAATTTCATTTTCTTTTGATATACTTCAATAATATTTTGTATCGTTTCAAACATTTTCTTTAATTCAAACAATTTACAATTTAAAAGACTTAAGTGGGAAACTTTTTCTTAAATTACAAATTTTTCTTCCTTATCTTAAAAGTAATCTTCTATTTTTTTTTACAACAAAATAAATATTAAATACATAATTTGTTTCATATCCCATTTATTTTGTATATCCCTTTTTCTTTTCGGATTTAGTTAAGTGATTTTACATTTTTATCTTCTCTAAATTAAAAATTTATAGGTACATTATTTGAATAATAAAATTTTTAAATATTAGTAAGATCAACAAAAATTAATACAAAATATTTTTAGTATTAAAAATTTAAAAACTTTCGATTTTGTAGAATTGATGTGAAACTCAATGATAAAACGAGGAAGAATACAGTTGCCTTTGTCAACTCTTAGATACCCGTACGATCCGTTAGTATGTTCACATCCTGTCACTCTGCTTATAATATTATTTTTTTAATATTTTAGTATTTTAAAATAATTTGGGTGAATTTTATAATTTCTAGAACTATGGGTTGTACATATATTCAAACTATATGTTTATACATTCTTCAAAAGCAGATTTTAACCTTCCACATAACGATTATCAATCCAAAACTTTTTCAAATATTCTATAGTACCATTTAATACTAAGCGGTAAATGTATATTAAATTTACTTAGTATAAAATAATAAATATAATTTTAAATATTACATTATATTATATTTAAATATTCCATTGACAGAATAATTTCTTATAAGTACAATAAAATACATATATGTATGTAAATACGGCGCTATATAACATGCATATATACTCTTATCATTCATTCACTAGTGACATATACGATATGTCACTAGCGAATGATATGATATTATATAAGTATGCATATATACCAATATCATATAAATAAAAATTCTTCAAGCAACCGTTATGTTGTTTATTTATTTACATTTTTTTGTACTACGCATTATATCCTCAACAATTTCAAATTATCGAGTAAAACAAAATGGAAAAAATTTGTTGAAGAAATTTGTTAGAAAACTTGAAAAAATCAAGTAACACTTTCGTCAATTATAAAGTAACCCTACATTATTAAAAAAAGTTGTTAACAGAAATAAGAGTATAATGTTGAAGCTTTAATTTTTGTGTATTGTGTTCAAGTTACAGGTGTTTAAAAATAGGAAATTTTCAGTTTTTGACTCTTACAATTCCTAAACGGGGGTGATACAAAAAAAATTTCTGAAATGACTCATACTTATTTTCAAAGATCTAACTTCTGTCAAAATTGCAAGTCTCCAACTTAAACCGTTTAGAAGATAGAAGAGTTAAAGGATTTTGCAAAATTTGAGTTTCGCATAACGGTAAATTAAAACACCGTATGCCACAAATATATATGTATTGTATATATACCTTTAAAGCTAATAAAAGCAGTAATCGTTTGGCGTTTTCAAAATGAAGATATACCTTATACAACTTGTGTTATAACAATTTAAATATAGAGCTTTTTTGAACCTTTGGGGAGCTGTAGCTCCGTAACGGGTGGGGTTACAAAAAAAAGTTATTAAAAATAAAATTAATATTTTTGTGAGATCTATCAGCATTTAAAATTTAATAGCTCTATTTCAAAAAAAATGTGGGGATCTAAAAGTTAGGTGTTCGAGAGCTACCCTAAGTTTTGGTCCAAACTCAACCAAAAAAAATAGAGAACCTACAAATTACTCCCAGAATATTTTGTGTAAATTTGAAGATTCTAGCTTTCGTAGTTTTTGAGTTAGCGTGCTGACAGACGGACGGACGGACATGGCTCAAAAGTCTTAGAATTTTTTTCTGATCCGATCCATACCTTTGAAGGTATATCTAGCTTGCTTATTTCGAGGTGTTACAAACGGAGGAGTAATTTTATTATACCCGATCCTATCGTACGGGTATAAAAATTTGTTTAAGTATACAAAAAAGATTAATAGTTTATATTAATTTTATGGAATATATTGAGTGAAAAGATTCATAGCTTCGGATAATTTTACTATAAAAATTAATCTGATATTTTCTTTTGATATATTTCAATAATATCTTGTATCGTTTCAACATTTTCTTTAATTCAAAAAATTCCTTGAATTTTTAATTATTTACAATTTACCATTTGAAAGACTTAAGTGAGAAAGTTTTTTTAAATTACAGATTTTACTTCTATTATCTTAATAAAGTATAAATTAAGACCTAAATTTAAACTAATAACAATTGAAAGCTTCTGATAATTTTACTATAATAATTAATTCAAGTATATTATAAAATATGGTTTAGTAATAAGGTTTAGTAAAAGTTGTGCAAAGAATTTATTGTTAAAATCTAACTTTAGCATTTTTTATTTACGTTTTTTATACACGTTTATATTTATTATTTATAATTCGATCAAGATCGATAGATATATTTCTTCAAACATCATTTAAAATATATAGATAAATATTAAAAGCAAATTTTTGTTTAAAAATTACACGACTTTATAACTTAAAGAACATCATTTTATTTTGTTAATTTTTTATCAAAATAAATTATTTCAAAAGATTTTAAAAATATTTTCACGACACATACTTTTAAATTTTTATAACATTTAAATATTTTAGTCATTACATATCTATAATTTAATTAACAAAATACTAAAATTATACTAATCTAGTTTTTTAAAGTGTTGAAATTTTAGATTATTTAAGATACACAAAACTTACTATATTATTAAATTATACCAACTCGAATATCCGTATATTATTACAAATTTAACACATTTAGACCATAAAATAATAAAATAATATAAAAAAAAAGTATTTATAAATATTGTCATATAGTCATATAACAGTAATTCATTTTATGCACTCATATTTCAAACACCTTCACAATTCAAATAAAACAAAACAAATTTGTTTTAATTTTAAATTAGAGTTATACATATATATTTTATAAACCCCTTGTTTTTATTTGTTTGTTAAATAAGTGACCATTAACATTTTAAACAATTCTATAATATTAATCTTATTTTTTGATTTTTTTTTTTTGTTTTTCTTTTTATTTTTTTTTTTTATTATAATTTACCATTCATGACCAACAACTAACTTTACTTTCACTTGATAAGTCCATATTGAATTGAGTTGGGGAAAAAAAAATCAAATCTAGGACATTGCAATGCACTTACAGCAATAACACCAATAAAAACAAAAAAAAAATAAAAAATGTTATAAAAATGAAAAAAATGTCAACTTTTAAAAAATGCTGCAACAAAATACAATACAACAACAACAGTGGCATATAATTTGCTTTTTGACATTTTAACCAAGTTCTGTATTTATAATTTTTTTATTATGTCTTTCTTTGTTTGTTTGTTTGTTTAATTTTTTGCTACAATTTACTTTTTTTTCAGATTTTATTACTCCAATTATTTTGTAATTGTGAAAAACACTTTACTTTTTTTTTTTAAATTCATTAAGAAAAAAAAAAAAAACATAATAAATAATAAAGAGGTGTGGCAATACTGGGTGTTCTTTTGTAATGTCATTTAATTGAAAGTTCTTTAGATTTGAAAATATGAATTATGTAATTACGATTTCCTAAAATTTTGTTCTATTCAAATCCAATGTATATTTAAAATAAGTTAAAATAGTATTTTGTTGACAAGTTGTAACTATTATACACTACAGTCTATGTAATTTTAATCAATTTTGTTCAATTTTATTGGTCAAATTATTTTTAATTGTAGTAAGTGTTGTCGAATAAATAATTAAATACAAAATCTTGCAGCTATAACATTTTTTTAAAAAAAAGTAAAATTGTAGAGTAAAAATATAAAGCCTTTTACATTGTGGTTAAAGCATTATAAGCATTAAAAGCATTATAAACAAAAAAAAAAATAGTAGAAAGATTAGAAATTGAAAATAAAATTAAAATATTAATGTACATGCAAACCAATATTTTCTCGCAATAATAAAATTAAATTATCAACATGATGCTGTCATTTTTATATAAATGTTAGCTATAAAACACTATTATCAAACAGATTTCTTACTAAATACATTTTTTTCCCAAAATTAAAAATTAAATTAATTTCTGAAATTTAAAACTCATATAAATCTTTAAATTATTATTTTGTTTTTCTTTTTGTACAATTTAGTTTATTTAATTTAGAAAATTAGTTTAGTTAATTTAGAAAATTTAGGATTATAGTGATTTGCAAGGATTAAGATACGGAAGTTGTGTGTCCTTTTTAAACTTTGCAATGTATCGTATACGTATACCCAAGAAGCGCAAGAATTTTCATCGACTATACTACTCCATCTCAAAAATTAACAGTTTTGAAAAGTTTTACCATATATGATGGTAAAAACTTAATACAATTTTAAAAGTGAACAGTTTCGAAAAGTTTTACTACACTTTTACTTTTTTATTAAAGGTTTAAAATTGTCAAAATTTATATTTCGCTAAACAGATATGATTGGACATCCCACAATTGTAGGTTTAAGCAATTGTTGTTGTTTTTTGTTTCCTTTTCACCATTCTATTATCTTTTTTTTTATATTATTTGTTTATATTTTTGTGTAATTCAAAGGAATTTCAAATTTAAACATGAAAAATGAAAAGAAAAAAAAAAAAAAAATCAGTCATAAGTAGTGGAAAAAAACATTTTATAGTTTTTTGTGACTAGATTTTTAAGATTTAAAAAATTATTTAATAAAAAAAAACAAAAATCTGGTAATATAAACAACGGAAATTTAGTTTATAAAAGTGAATTTAAATTTAATTTTTTGATTTCGATTTTTATACCACTGTTGATTTTTTTTTCCTAAAATTCTTTTTCTTTTTTTCAAAAATGTCGTTAAAAAAATGAACAAAGAATAAATCTAATAGAAAAACAAAAACCGCAAAAATATAAATTAAATTAATTATAGAAAATTACAATTTGGTTTATTTTTACTGAAATTAATTGAAATAAATTACATTATTTAATTCAAAATGTGTATACAATTACATTTAAAAACATTAAAGACCAATTATAAATTTTTTTGATTGAAATTGTTTAACATACAAATGTATATCATATTTTTTTTAAATTCCTCAAACAAATTCAATTGTTGTTCTTTGTTTTAATCTCATACATTTTTTTAGTACATTTACAAAAATGTTTATGAAAAATATACACATGTATTTTATTCTTTACGTCTATTTTGATTGTCTGATTATTTCTAAAACTTCTAAACAATACTTATCTAATTTTTGTAATTAATAATTCCTATTATTTTTCTTTTTGTTTTATTAATTTTTTGGACAAAGCAAAAAAAAAAGTTTTCTTTGTTAACAAAAGACTTGAGCGAGAAACTTTGTATTTATTTTTATTGATACATTCCTATTTTATAATTAATCTTATATAAAAATAAGCTGCCTGTTATAATTATTTTGAACAATTTAATAATGTGCATATTTTTGATAAATATTAAAAAAAATAAATATGAGTAAATGAAAAATTATTTAAAAAGTTTATGACAGAATCTGGAAATTGAATATTGAAAAAGCATTAAAAGTTATGCATTAAATTCACTGCTTTAAGTAAATTTTCAAATATGGAAGGATATAAATAAGAAATAAAAATATAGTTTATTAAACTAGAACCATATATAAAATCAGAAACAATTGCAGAAAATAAAATCCAATTTAAAATTAGAAGATACATTAGAAGACCATAAGAAATTATGCTATATTCAAGTATACTTTAATCTTCATGATAAAATATGGAGTATTTTTAAAAGTTATCATTCTAAATTTTGATGGATCATCATTGCAAATTTGCTTCATCATCAAAGATGAGATGTCGAACCATATAAGAATATTTATCCATATAAGAATATTTAAAACGTTTTTGGTTGTTATTGAATAAATTTAATGAACACAACATATACAAATATGAAAAAAATAACCAATTTTTAAAAAAAATATGATGAAAAAATATGAATAATGGAAAACTAATTTCTAATGCAAAAATAATACATAGTTTTTTATTCATTTTTCAAATTTTACAGTTTTAAAGACAATCCAACAAATAAAAATAAAATTAATTTTTTAAATAAAAAGAGATAAAAATTTTTTTATTTATTTTCTTCACTTTGATCTTGTTTTTTAAACTTTTATTTTCATCTATTTGAAATTACATAATCCCTTTAAAAAAAAAACTTCAAAATAAAAACAAATTTAAAACAATTAAATTAAATAATAATTAACATAGTTTTGCTATCCAAAAGTATAACAAAACAGTTTGAAACTTTAAAATTTATTTGTTTTATTTATACTAAACAATAATTAATTAACTTTCTAAAGACCATAAGACAAGCCAGACATTTAATATAATGATATGCCAGATTTAAAATTTATTTGAACTAAATTAAAAAAAAAAAAAAAAAATTTTTATTTTATTATGACTGTGATAAAGATAATTTTTTTTTATTGTTATTTAATTGTATTAATTTCGAATTTTATTTTGTTTTTTTTTTTTGATAGAAAATCTCATATTTTTTGACATTTTGACATTTCACTTACAAACATTTTCAAATATTTTTTTGCATTTTCTTTAAAAGATAAAATTATTGTTATGTAAAAATTTATTATAATAATCATCTTTCAAAATATATTTTTCGTGCATTTGAAAAAGAGATTAAGAAAAAATTAATGAAAATATTGACTAAACAATGGAATCATTGTATTAATTTACAATCAAAAGTGTGAAAATGCGTAGGTGGCCAATATGAAAAGAAAAATTTTTTTTTTTTTCAAAGTTTATTAACATAAATTCCCATAATAACATATTCATTAGTAATACATAATATCTAATTCACAAATGATTAATGGTGTGCTCAAAATATGAATTTTCGTTTGAAAAAAAAATATATATTATGAAATAATATAATCTTAGGATTTAAATAAAGTCTTGATTGATTCCGATAAAGTATTGTAAATAAACTCTGACCGCAGTTGTGACATAACTAAAGGAAAGATATTTATCCACCAAATTTTTTCTTTCTTTTTTCATTAAATTTTAAAAGATTAAAAAACAAAAATGAATAGACTAAAATGCTTTATTAATTTTTATGTAAGTACTATAAAATGAGTTTATTTCTTATAATTTTTTTTTTCAATTTACAATGCATTAACTACGTAATTTAAATAAATTAATCACGACTCTTTAAAAATATATTAATTGAAATCAAAAGGAAAATTTTAATCATCAAACAACTCTATGATTTTATTACTTTTCTGTTTTTTTTTTTTTTCTTTACTTAATTATTCTGTAATCGACAAAAAAATATTATAAAATATTTCCGAAATTTATTCATATGGTTCAATTTATTCAAAGAGACTAAAGTATTAATTAGGGTATATATGCAATGTTGAGAAAAATGGAAACATATTAATGATACGTAACTAATAATTGTATTACAAACATTAAAAATGTATACATAATTACTTATTATGAAAACTTTGTGAATATTGTATTATATCTAATGCTATGCTTTTACTTAATCACTAAATATTGATAAAAAAAAACTAAAATCTTCAAAGGTATTACACTAGTGCTGTAAGCACTACGATTTCAAACTATATGTCGAAAGATCTTATGCTTAAACATTTGTTAATATTAGTGATAAACACCGTGAAGCTTTAAAGGTATCACACTAGTGCTGTATGCATTACTATTTCAAACTATATGTAGAAAGATCTTATGCTTAAACCTTTATTAATATTAGTGATAAACACAGTGAAGCTTAAACTTTGAAATTTTGTACAATATGATGCTCTTTAATACTTACTTTTCAGAGCTCGGCTTAGTAAAGGAATTTTTTTAGTAAAGAAATTTTATTAGTATAATAAAATTAATTGTAAATTTGTTATATACCCATAACATTAAACCAATAACCTTTCACAAAGAATCTAAATTTTACTTCTAATTATAAAATATTACCATATTCATTGTTATTATAATTATTTCTCTCTCTTATTCTTTTCAAATAATATTTATTTTACCATCAACCATTTTAATAATTTAAGCCACTCATTAACACCGCATGTAAATTTTATTATAATAAAGACCAGAATAAAATAAAACTTTTAAAAAATGTATAAGATGTTATTTACAATATTTGATTGTTTTTGTTTTTTTTTTACGAGGGTCGGTGTAAAACTTCACCTAGAGTTGTCACCCAGAGAAATTGCACGTGATTTTTTCGAATATTGTTGAACTTTAAACAACCAAAACGATCCCGTTTTAAACCAAACTTTGGGATGGAACTTTTAATACAAATGCACAGTTTGGTTTATCTGGGATGTGGGAAGTATTTTTACGAAAATGGAATTTAGGAGCATTTAGAATTATGTAAAATGGGTACGATCATTTGGAGGGAAAATGGAAAAAAGATATTAATTCTCT
Source organism: Poecilobothrus nobilitatus (assembly GCA_947095535.1). NCBI lineage: Eukaryota > Metazoa > Arthropoda > Insecta > Diptera > Dolichopodidae > Poecilobothrus > Poecilobothrus nobilitatus. The sequence goes on from OX352774.1 coordinate 34,640,728, forward strand.
TCTTAAACTTTAACATTAGTTTATACTAACATTAGGGAAGATATGCGATAGTATTTGGGCTCTATTCAAATAATCAATTACTTATTTTCTTTTGATAAGTTTTTGTTGAATCAAAGCCCTATTTGCCAATAACTCAAAAGAGTTTTGATTAGTAAAAAAACACTAACTTATCAACTGATTATTTGATTATTTGATTAGTTATAAGTGGTTGATGTTATAGGGCCCTAATTTAATAAACGCAACGTTTGCATTCTAAACGATTTTTCATAAACTGTATTATGCCATCATAAAAAATCACAAAACTTCAATAAATTTATAGTATTTTAATTAATAGATCTTATTATTTAATTACCGTTAAATCTATACAAAAACCATTTAATATTAATATTATAATTTTTCTTATCAAAGTCAATTTTTTTTTTTTTTTTTTTAACACATTATTCTAATGTTGGTTTCTATTCTCCCCCAAAAAACAAAATAACAAAAAAAAAAACAACCAAACCAAAATATTTTAATACCAATATTTTAACACCAATCCATATGATAAATTACCATTTACCAATTTATCTGGTATCATCTTGAATCATCAATTATTATTTTGCATAGAATAACATATAAATTATAAAATCCAACAAAAAATATCAATTTTTTTAAATTTTACAAAAAAAAAAAAAAAAAACATTCACACAAACTTACAGGTATATTTTTTTTTTTTTGTTTTTTGACATTTTTATAATCTCAACTACTTAAAATGTCAAAAACTTACTATCATAAATATTATTTCACAATAATTATTATTGACAACTGATAATTATTTATACTCAATACATTTTCTACAATATCCACTATAGCTTATGTTGTTTTTTTTTTTTTCTTATTTTTGTTTTTTTTTTTTTTCTATCCTTTCATTTGTTTTTGTTAAATATTGCCGATCTTTCAAATAATAATTGATTTCTACCAAAAAAAAAAAAAAATGAAAACAAAAAATATACGTATAAAAACTTGAAAATATCAATTAAAATATCACTTACTTGGGGGCCAATTAACTCTTTCAATAGGCACCAACCACTCTATTGTACAACAACCAAAAATAAAAACAAAAAAAAAAAGTAAAGAAATTAAACTTATGTGCCGACATGACTTACAAAACATTTACAACCCATGTGATGAAGTGAATGTCCAACTAAAACCGAGACAAGTTATTACAATTTTTTTTTTTTTTTGTTGTTTTTTTTTTTTTGCAAACTTCTATACATAATTATTTATAGGAATAACCTTGATGCTTGTTGTAAAAAAAAAAAAAAAAAAAATATCACCACATTCCACCAATTCAAATAAATTGTATATGGCGGTATCTTTTAAACTATTGGTTTTTTTTTTTTGTTTTTATGAAAAGAATTTATTATGATGATGATAAGCCAGTGTGTTTTATATACGCACGCAAAATATGCTACCTATTGCGATTAAAATATTATAATATATGTTTTTCTTGTATAATAACTGCTACTCTTGTTAAAATTCAATTAATTTTTTTTTTTTTTTTTGTTTGAAATAATTTAAAAGGATTCTTCTCGTAAATATGATTATTATTTATTGAATTTAAATGTTATTATATTGTATATGTCACGCTTCAACAGACATATTAAATTATTATTTACACATATGTACATATTAAATATTTTAATTATAGGATTTGATCTCCTTTTTAAAAAATCCGTTATTATTGTTCTATAGTTATAATTCTTGTTTTTCTGTACAAATATTTCCGCCTAGAAACGATATAATCTATAATTATAGTTACAGGCTTGTAAAGTGTAAAGACTTACTTGAAAAAAAAAAAAAAAACAAAGGAAAAAAAAAAAAAAGAGTTTAAAATTAACATATAAAGGTGGTCTTAAGTATCTGTTTGATTGATTAAAATATCAAAAATAAGACATTAATATTCATGACATGACGTGAAGATGAAAGACATTATTATAATAATGTATATAATATATATATATATATATATATATATATATATATATATGTATATGCGTACTTATTAATTAAGAATATCCTTGATAGTTCATTATAAAAATTATATAGCGGTTGAATGAATTATAGATAATAAATATTACCCTTTCATAATTTTATAATATATATGTAGGTATATATATATATATAAGTTAAAAAAAAACTTGTATATAATAATTAATTCAAGTTCTGATCAATAAGAACAGTCTTAATTAATTTTATTTTACAAAAATTACTTAACGATTCTATATCTTAAGTTTATTTAGATTATAGATTTACATATAAACCATACATTGTGATATTGTAAAAGAAATTCATGTTATCAAATATTAAAAGAAGAGATGAAAAGATGAAAACAAATTAATTATATGTGTTTATTAATATATATGTATATGAAGATTTAACTAAAATTTAAACTTCAAATTCTACTGAAAAAAAAAAACATAGGTTATCTCATTGTCAAAAATTTATACAGTTTACTTAGAGGATAGAGGATTTAAAAAAAAAGAATTTCTATTAAGATTCCGGTAATCTCGCGTTTCTAACACATTTTTCCCAAAAAAAAAAAAATCCGAAAAGAAAATTTCCTTTTTAGTTTTACTCTGTGTATCCGTCTGTCCACAAAATTTTTACACTGTCTATAGATTTCTTAACTAACAATTTTTATTAACAAATCTTTTTTTTTTATGTAGCGCTACCCATAACAAAGTTACAGCCACATATAACATAGAAATTATGTTTAATATTTTTCCAATCTAAAATCTTAAACAAGAAGACATTTCTTTAGCTTAATAAATCAATAATAGAATTTTTTGAAATTTAGTATTTAAATTTACCGTTATACGGAAATATAAACTTCCTTCTATTTGAGAGAGAAAAGAACTTTCAGAATTGGCATAAATATAAGTTATTTCATAAATTTTATTATACCTCTCCTTGTTTAAGAGCTATTAAAGGTAAAAATTGAAAATATTCAATTTTTAGACAGTAACACTTAACAGGTGCCTGTGCATTTTTTTTTTTCAAAGAAAAATGCAAAAATTAAAACGCCAACAATATATTTTTACATATGTTAATAGCTTTTCTTAATTATATTTTTATTGTCGTTTATAAAATGCCCGCCTTGAAAAACATTTCATTTTACATTCTACACAATATTTTTTAACAAATAAGGATGACAGTTTCAAAAGTATTTTTTTTTTAACATTATTAATTATTTAATCTTGGTTATAGCCATAACAAAATAACTGAAGCCATAAAAAATTAAAGCGTACCTTGTTCAATAGTCATATTTTAATACTATACCCATTTTTAATGATTTTAACTGTTTATTCTTTTTCATTTTAAATTATATTATAAAAAATAATTGTTTGATTTAAAAAATAAGACTTTAATTTCACAGAATAATAATTCAATTGAATATACACATATATTTATTTTGTAATTTGATATTCACAGCTTTAGGCTATAGCAAACTTTGATAGTTGACAAATCTCAATTGCAAACGTCAAATAAAATACAATTGGGCAGTAAACATTAGTTGTAAAAACCATTTTCCAAGGAAAAAAAAAACACAAAATTTTATTCTCATCATTTAATTTAATTTTTTGTGCAAAATTTTGAAAAAAATTAAAAATCAACAAACATAAATTATCAATTTTTATGTTATGACATTAAAAAACTTCAAAATTAAAAAATAAAATAAATTTTAAAGTTACTGCTTAACCCTACGATATTATTTATGTGTTAGCTTGATATTAATGTTTTAATGTTAATTACGTATAGATGATAATTACCTTCTCAGACATAAACCAATTTTCCGAAAGTAAAATTGGAGAACTAAGTTGATTTCTGAATTCTACATGGGCTGATTATATAGAACATAATTGAAAACTCAAAATTGGAAAGAGTGATATTAAACCTTGTCGGTATAAGTTTTCCTCTCTTGACACATTTTTGGAGGGCAGCCATATAAATCAAATCAACCTACCAAGTGATAATTTTTTTGAATCTGTCAAATTATACAGTTTAAAGTACATATTGTATTTCTAATTTTGAAATTGTTCTTCATATTTTTGTATATATTTTTAGTTTTCGATATGAATTTTGATTTTTACTATAGTAAAAAAGAAAGGAATGTCATTGATATTGACATATCATTCATATTGACACATCATTCATATTGACATATCTGTCAAACAAAATCCCAAAAAAAAAAGTTATACTAAAGTTATATGAGTTTTATCATTTTGATTTTTATGCGATGAATATCTAACTATACACAATAAAAATTCATACTATTCCTATATCTTCCTATATAAATCTTTTTGATTTAATAAGCCTCACATCATATCATTTAGCTAGAAGTCTTCGATTATAAATTGATTCTTAACATGTCAAAAAAAAAACAAAAATAACAAAGCAGTATATGTAAAACTAAAGATTTTTAAAGGTGGATAGTTTTTAAGAATAAAAAAAATTCTCGAACTGTAATCCAAAATTTAAATTTTACTTTTTTAAATTTAATAATTTTAGAATATAACAAAAAAATTGTTATAAAAACTAAAAATATATAAAAGGGTTTTTTTTTTCGAACTAAAATAGGGCATTTTTCCAACTTTGAGAGGTTGTAACGCCTAATGAATAAGGCAAAAAAAAAACAAAATTAAAAATTAATTGACTCGACAAAATTATTATTTTTTTTTTTTGGAGTATGAGGTCTACCCAAAATAATGTCTATCCAAATGGGAGTATGAGGTTCAAAATAAGATTTATCGAAATGGAAGTATGAGGTCCAAAATTAAAATTTCATTGCTTAAACGCCATCTTAAACTCTCCAAAAAATTTTTGTGTACAGATGAATAAACAAACAGGTGGACATACTAAAATTAATAAATATATTTTTTATATATATGTTTTAACCGGTATATAAATTATATAAAATGTACATACAATAAAAAAGATATTATTGAAATAAATAGAAACGATTACATAATTCTTATAACAATTATAATTTTTTTTTAGCATTAAAAAGAAGATGCAATTTAATTTTTTTTTTTTTTTTTTTTTTAATATATACAATAAATTTAATTATTTTTAAATTTTTTTAAAAATATTTTATATCTATTTATAATTATTCAAAATAGCTATTAATATAAATTAAAGATATGGTATACAAGAAGTAATAAATATTTATGAAGTTATTTGTTTATTTTTTTTTTTTTTTTTAAATAATACTCGTAGATAATAAAAAAATGTATAGAACAATTCAGTTCATTTTATTTTATTTATTATAATTTATAATAATTCTATAATGAATATATATATGTATAATAATTATTTTTTATTATTTATTAATTACAGCAGATCAATAAATCAGTAAATGGAAAAATAAAAATAATTTTTTTTTTTTTCAATATTAATTAATTGGAATTTTTTAAACTTTTATTAACTTTTTAAATAGATTTTATTATTTGCAATCAGTTGTTCTTACAAATTATTTTTTAATTAATTCGTTAATTATGTAAAATATATAACCATTATTTTTACCATTACAAATTTTTTTTTTTTTTTTTTTTGTTTATTTTTATATTATTATAATGTAATTATTTTTTTATTTAATTTTTAGATATGATTTTATATATGATTTAAATTCTTCAGGCAAAAATGAAATAACAAATTTATGTAAATTGTATCTATAAATACTTTTTTGATGTATTATATGTTAATTTATATCTATATAGTAAATTTTAAATAAATCATAAAAAATTTTAATGCAAATATATTAACAATAAAAAATTAACTAATTTTTTTTTTTTTTTTTGTATATTTATTTATTATATTTTATTTAAAAAAAAAAAAGAAAAGAAACAAAACAAAACAAAACTGTAATCAAAAGTATGTAAATATTTATTTAAAAAATTAAAAAAAAAAAATAAAAAATTATGTATATAGATATGAAAATTTAGAAAGTGTTTAAAAAAAAATGTCCTAAAAGATCAGAACTTCAATAAAAGAATCAAAAAAAATGTAAGGCGATGTTTACAAAGTCATGAAAAGCTGACAATCACGAATGATAACAAACTTGAATGATTGATGAAAAACTTTTCAAATTTTGTTTACGTTATCTTATGAGTGACAATCAAGTAAAATATGAATGATAATATTTCAATGGCGGCAGGTGGACATTTCTTATTTGAAAATCAATGAAAATGAACAATAAAATTAAAAAAAAAGAGTTTTGAACTGAACATAAGTTTAAGACATAAAATGAACATTGGGTATACGAAATAGAAAGAAATAATCTATCTTTTTTGTTTAATGTTTTATACTTTTTGTGTTTTTTTTTTAAATTGCTTTATAGTCTTTGCAGTTACAATTCTAAATAAATTTGAAGAAAATAAATTTTTCATTTAACATAATAATATCAATTTGGAATTATACACCAAAGATTATTTTTTTCTCTAAATCTAAATCATTGAATAAATTCAATAAATTCATTAGTTTTTATACCCTACACATTAAGTATAGGGTATATTAACTTTGGTATGGTATTTGTAACCACCAAAAGGAAGCGAGTTAGGTATAGACATGTATATATATTCTGAATCAGGATCACCGCCTTAGTCGATTTAGCGATGTCCGTCCGTTCGTACGCACGATAACTCAAAAAATAATGATGCTATCTTGATGAAATTTATACTGTAGGTTAACAATGACTAAGGTAAGGCGGAGATTGTAAATGGACGAAATCGGACCATGCGTTCGAGTACCTCCCATACAACTCCCAAAACCTAATATACGCATACGCATATTTTCGAAATTAATAAAGATAGAAACTTAAAATTTTGTACGAGGGTGTGTTTTTCTGAATCTCTGATATCCCCAAAATTTGAGATGAATTGGAGTGGTTGTTCGGGTACCTCCCATACAACTCCCAAAACCGAACAAGCATATCTTCGAAATTAATAAAGATAGGAACTTCAAATTTGATACGAGGGTGCTGTTTCCTAAATCCCTGATTTGCCTAAAACTTGAGATGAATTGGAGTGGTCGTTCGGGTACCTCCCATACAACTCCCAAAACCGAACAAGCATATCTTCGAAATTAATAAAGACAGAAACTTCAAATTTGGTACTAGGGTGTTGTTTCCTGAATCCCTGATTTGTCCAAAATTTAAGATGAATTAGAATGGTTGTTCGGGTATCTGCCACACAACTCCTAAGACCAAACAAGCATATCTTCGAAATTAATAAATATATAAACTTGAAATTTGATATAAGAATGTTCTACCCTGTTGATGTCTCTAAAATTTGAGATGAATTGGGGTGGTGGTCCGCGTGCCTTCACACACTTCCCAAGACCTAACAATCATATTTTCGAATTTAATAAAGATAGAAACCTGAAATTTTGTACAAAGGTTGTAACAGCATTTATTTTTTTTAGCTTGTATTAAATACCTAACTAAAATAACTTATGGATTTTTAATTTAATTTGAAATTTTTAGGTGTATGGTATAAATAAGTCGGTTGCATCAACTTACTGTTATTTTTACTTGTTATTTTGTTAATTTTATATTTTTAATACATCCTGCTTTAAAGAATTTACTTACAGTTAATACTAAATATTTTCAAGTATCGTTTACAAATCAGTTTTCTCTATCATCATTCATGATTGTCGGCTTTTGAATGTTTTCTAAATACAGTCTAAGAATATAGAAATTAGAAGGAGATTTAGTAATATTTAAGTAATAGTTTAATAATAATCGTAAAAAATATTATATTGCGAAGAAACTATAATATAAAGAAATGGAAAGACTCTTGTATTAATAGATGGATCTGCTACATAATAATATACACATCTTCAATATTTAATGAAGTTGGAAGTTATAATTATTTATGGTATTAAGCAATATAATTGGGATAATTAGATAAGAACATGAAAGTTGGAATGTTAGGAGGAATTTAATATTTAATGGTTCTATAATATAAGATATTTTATTACCCTGTAAAAATTTTTAATCCATACTGCTAACAAATTAAGTTTCTATCTAATTTCGAAAAGAAAAATCAATTTATTTAATTTATTTTATTAAAAAATTAAAATTTTATTTAAAATTAATTAAAGATAGGCTAGAGATATATGTAAAATAAAAAATAATTTATCATAAGAACGAGCTCCCTTTATATAAAATTGTATAATAACAGTAAAAATTATAAATATTTGAATTGTTACAAAGCTATACTGATACTTGACAAAATTATAACACACATATTTTAGAAAATAAATCTATAATAAAATAAATATTAAACAAAAGTTTCTAAAAATATGCAAATACAAAATTTCGAAATGATACGAAAACTTAACTTCTAATTCATTACTTAATTCTTCTTGATTCAGCTTACAACAATGATTGAATACTACAACCCTCTGTTGTCACTCAAAAAGACATTTTAAAATATTTTACTGTAATAGCGTCATTTCAGTATAATATAGAATAGTATATACTATAATACAGAATACTTTTCTGATCACTCATATTTGGCGCTCTCTTAAGTACAATAAACGAAGCTAAAGCCTTCAACCAAAAGCGGATGCCTTCAATTAAAAAGAACACCAAAACATTGTACCTCAAAAGTATGCAGCATTGTTTTGAAGATTAAGCTTTAAAGATTAAGCTTTAAGGTTAAATGATTCAAATGATATGTGTTCTATAATGAACATATCTCAATATTTTGATTGTCATCAAGTTATCATCGCAGTGGATCAACTTTCATTTAAATGCATAATTTCAACTTTTACTGCTAATTGTATTAGTGTCATTGCATTTTCGGATTATTATTTATTTAAATCTCAATAAATAATAATTTCTAAATAAAATTTAAATAAATTTGACCAAAAGATTTTGTTAAAATTTGGAGATAAATATACATACATAAGTAAATATTTTATAATATAGTTTATTACTAGTTTATTTTAGTACTTTATTTATTTCTAACATTTTTATTGTACTGCAAAAATTTGATAGCTAAAATTTTTGACATTTCCCAACTTCATGGTAGCATCGTGGCTATACTCATTTTGCTTAAGACATAAAGATGTATTATTTAAGTTCCAATTATCGTCAACTTCAAACTTATCTTGAAACCAAATGACTTTTAAATGTAGTTATATGAACTTTGATTATTTTTAGTTTTTTATAAAATTTATCAAACATTCCTCGTTATCAATTTAAAATATGTTGCAACAACAGTGTATAACATATTGGTTAAAGTGATAAAAACAAAAAAAAAAGCAAATAACTTAAGGTTTGAAAAAATCAATGTGGTAAATGAACAAAAAAAAAATGATGTTATAAAGTACAATAAATTCTCTTCTTGAATATATTTTTAAGTGATTAATTATCTATTGAATAATTTTATACTCGAATACATCTATTATAGAGATAAAAAAATATAAAAAAAAATTTTAAATTTTCAAGAAGAATTTTCTTTTTTTTAGTTGTTTTTACTTAATGTTTAATTCATTTACTACGAAATTATTATTCAAAAAAGTTTTCTGGAGGAGAAAAAAAAAACAAACCTGTCAATACTTCTAGTGTATAATATAATACACCACCAGCATTTTATCCTACATGCTATATACTCTGACTACTGAGTACTGACTATTCAATTGTGAATAATGTGTAGTAAATTGTTCAATGAACCTGTATATTTTATATTGTTGTATTTTTTTTTTTTTACCTAATAATGAACCAACTTACAAATAAATATATTATTTAGATATGTATGAAATAAAATGTATGCCTACTCTGAAAATAATAATAGATCGATGACAGTAAATGTACGGGATTCCAATATAGGTACTGTATCTAGGGTTACTATCATAAGCCTGTATTTCTTTTGATTGTATTTCATTTGGCTGTACTTCATTTCCCTGTATTTTCATTTCCCTGTATTTTCATTTTCATTTTTTCATTTTTTGTATTTCATATTATACAAAAATATATTATATATATATTCAGTAAAAGGCGTGAATTCACTAAAGTTCCTCCTAATTCAGATTCCCATATAAATATATATGGAAAAAACGTAAAGCCTTGTTTTTGAATGCAATTCTAAAATCTCTCCTCATTTAAAATGAAATACAGGCAAATGACAAGCTCCCCTGTATCTATTTATATATATATATATTCCACCACTTTTTAAAAAATTTAAAAGTAAATATTAATTATTAGATCAAATTAAATAAAATAATCTGGAATATATATATTAAAGGTACTAAATAAAATAAAGTTTTACATTTAAACCATGAGAATAGAATGATGATCCTTTTATGAAAATATTTTTACTAATATTCATTTTCAGATCATGACAACTTTTTAGTCAAAGAATCTATAATGATCATAAAATCTAAAATTAAAGTACCTATTTTCAGATACAATAATATATTGTATAAAATCATATTATTAATAAAGAAATAACCGGTAATATAACTAAAAATGAACTTTGAGTTGATAAAAAATATTATAAGTACATCTATATACGTACAATAAAGATATATACCATTAACTTTTGTATTTGTATATTAATATTCAATTTCAATTACTATATTATATTATATACTACTTGACACAGATTGAACAAAGCTAATATTGCAAAACTATTTTGATAAAAACCGTTATGCAAAATTATATATATTTAAAGAAAATAAATTTATATAGTTGATCATTATTTTAACCTATACTTAAGTAATTTTGTAAAAGGTATAGAGAAGAAAAGCAAACAAAGTGAAGGAGTAGACAAAAAAAAAAAAAAAAAAAAAAAAACAAAAAAAAAATCAAAATGTGAATTACTAATGTTAAGAAATTTTATTTTTTCTTTTTTATTTTTTTTTCTGTATTAAGATTTTTGGATGCACGTTGCATCAAAAAATGGAAATTATCTAACAAAAGACAGTAAAACAAACAAACAAAACAAAAATCTTCACTTGACTTTATCAGTCATACATAATATTATATACCTATAACCTTTTCCAGTTAATAGTAAAATTATTTTTTATAATAAATATATAAAAAAAATTTGTTTTTTTTTTTTTTTTTTTTAGAATATAAATGAATGATGATGATTAAATATCAAAAGAAAATTCATTTTTTGTTTTAATGCTGCTTATATAAAAAAACATCAGCTGTATCCAACACAGAACCGACCGCAAGAATAGGAAAATTTAATATTTGATTTTTTAAAAAGGGTTATTTACATGAAACATGTATGTAGCTATATAATCTGTATATTTGTAAATTTTATATTTTATCTTAAATGTACATTTCATGCACAAAAATTATAAAATTAAAAAAAAAAAAAACATTTTCACATTTTCATATTAATAAAAATGACTTAGACACAATTAAACAATCGTGTGACCTTTGGGACAAACCTAAAAGTGTTCTATGGAAATGTTGTTGCTTTTTACTTGTGTAAACATTTATTTTATTTACTCTTTACTTACCAAAAATTTTTAAATTGGAGATATTTATGTTAAAATTTTAAATATGAAATTTTATCGAATTCCGTTCAAATATTTGGGCTGTACACGTGCCCCCATAGACAGACAGTCACAGACACAAAAAGAGGTACCAAAGCAAGAATACTTAACTTAGCTTTCTAGATTCCGGAAAAATGCATATATGCAAAAATCTGAAATTTGAAATTTTGGTGCCATCACAATACCTTCTTTATACGTTATATGCATGCGATCGGTAAAAATGATTTTGTGAAATATTTAGTTGTGATAAAGTAATTTCAAAGGAATTTATAAATTATATAATTTTAAGGATTTTAATCTAGCAATTTTATTATCAATAATTTAATGCAGCAAAATATCATCAGATCTAATCAAATTTTTTTTGTAATTTTCTGCTATAATAGTGTTGATTATAAATATTGTTTAATTTTAAATATATGTTAACAATTATTACAACTAAAAAATTTGCGTCATAACTTTTTATTGATCCGAAATTTTTAATTTAATTAATTAAAGTTGTCTTTAATGTTTTTGTTTTTGTTTGGTTTCCACTTTAATTTAAATAATAAATTAATAAGTTAAAAATTGATTATTAAAAATTATTATGAAAATTATACCGTTATGAAAAGTTTTTTATACTTCTTAAGCTTTAAAATAGATAATATTAATTATACATAAACTATCCTTCAAATTACAGATATTTTGAATAAAATCTACGGTATACAATTAAGGTTAAGGTTATACCGTTATAATTTTTTTTTTTTTTGTTTAATTTTTAAATTTTAATTTATTTAGAACTTATGAAAGTGCAATAAAAACAACACAAAATTGAAGTGATATTTTGTTTTATTTTGTTTTATTTCGATTTATACAATTTATACAAAGAATAATGTGTTTAAAATGTCTCTTATAATAAGAAAATCAATTATGAATAAACTTAACTTTTAAAGGGGTACTTGAATTTTTTAAGAAATTTGAAATTTAATGTGGAAATTTGAAATTTAAATAAACCTATATAGTCAAAATTCAAATAGTGAATAAAATTTTGTCGTATTGGAATTCAAAAATCAATTACTTATTGACAAACTATACCAAAATTAGAATCAGAACTGAGAAAATGCATGAATGGGGAAAAATTAATGTACACTTGAAGAATAATAAAAATAATAAATTTACTACTACCCTATGACTATTAATTGTTATTTCGAGAATGCAATCCTTTTTTTTAACGGTATTTAAATTTAAACGGTATATGTAGAAATACCATTTAAAAATATCATTCGAGTTAATTAGCTATAGGTACAATAATACCAAAAATGTTTATTGGAAAAGAAAATCTTTAGATTTTTAAAAAAATGGGGATGAAAATATTTTTTTACAAAAAAAATCGGTGTACCTATCTTCAAATTTCTTATTATGAGACGAATTTAATAATAATTGATGAAAATTATTACAAATATTATTTAATATAATATTTTGATTTCCTTTGTTTCACGCAACAAATAATAAAAATTACAATAAATTTTCAATTTCTGTAAAATATAGTATTAGTTTCCTAAGTATAATCTCCATTATTTAACCACAAAATGCTTGCGGTTCAAATTTAATTGTTTTGTTTTTCCTATACAACACAAATTTATAATTCACTAATTTGTTATTTTTTATTTTATTTGTAATTTTGTTTTTCTTTTTTTTAACTTTTAAATTAAAAATTAAAAATATTATATAATAAAAAAAAAATTTTATTTTTATAATAATCCCCTTTGGTTGTAGGTCCAATTCCATTGAGGCTATCATTTTATTAATATGTAAGAAAAATGTTCATATGTATAGAAATATATACATACATATATATGTATATAAATTAATAATTTACGTCATGATAACAAATTAAATATCTAATGAGACGGATATCCGGAATTTCAATGTTAATAATATTATTGTTGCGTATTCGTGAGCGAGCATTGCAGAAAAACCGCATTTGAATCATCTCATCTTTGGTTTTGTTTTTTGTTTTTTTTCTTATTTTCCCAGATTTTTTTTTTTTTAATTTAATGTGTTTTCTATGTTTTCTTTTTTATATTGTTTTATTATTTGTTTTTATTAGGTTTTCTTCAGCATAATTTCCCAATTTGTATTCAGCAGTATGCGAGAAAAACAAAAAAAAGAAAAATACAACATAAAACTTTAGCTACATTAGATGAATATTAAAGTTATTATTATTAGCTTTTTTGTTTTTTTTTGTCTAATTTTCATTGATGCGTTTTAGCCACATGACCAACTTTAATCATAAATTTTAAATAATATAAAATTATTTTAATCATATATGTAAAATAATTATAGCCCTGAATTTTAAAACATATTAAATGAAATGTTTGTCTGTCCAACTCTTATAAAGTCAATGTCATCTTAAAGTCACGTTCACCTTCATGTCAACTATTTTCCTGCTAAAAACAAAAAAAAAAATACCTAAAAATAAATGACCTATCACATTCAATAAAAAGAGTATATATTACTACATCTTCTTTTTTGGTAATTTTAATTTTTAAAAAATTTTTGTCAGCCAGTAGTTATGTCATTTAAGGCTCAATTTAACTCTAACAAAACAAACCTTTATACATCAATTTCAACATAAAATTTTGGTTTTTCACGTAAACTAAAAGCAAGTTCTTTTTCAGGAACTTAAAATATTAATATACTAACAAAATTAAATTATTAAGTAGGAGGTGCAATGTTTTAAAAAAATGTGTTACAGTTATCATCAACCATCATCATCGGAAATGTCGCGGTAGTTTCTTTTTCCAAAATTTAGGTGAACTCTTTGACATGAATTTGAGAAGCTTTAATGGATTCTTTCGTCAGTGTAGTTTTATTCTGGAATAAATATAGGAAATCCTAACACCAACTCTGGTCTAATATTTTTTAATTTTCCTACATTTTGAAAGTGCACTACGAACCTAGAATCTACTGACTACTGACGCTTTTACTCAGCCTTCATCAATAAAAACAAAAACCACATATTGTCTTATATGTACAAAAATTAATATAGAATTTTTTTAACTGATATTAAAAGAATTATATTTTATTAATTTTTAAAGTCCTCAATCAATTGTTCCGTTCATTAAAAATATTTTAATGTTATGAAAAAGATAACTGACAGGAAGAAAATACAAAAACCACAATTCATTATCAACTATGGACCATATATGGCTGGTAATTGATTAAATTTATGACAATATAATTAATTCTAAGTATGCTTCTAATAAAATCCAAATAAATTTAGCAAAAAAAGAATTTTCTAAAAAATTAATAAAATTTTATTAATAGTCAATTAATGTAACGACAAAACTTAATACTCGTAATAATATAACATTATATTAACAATACCAATAGTATCTGATAATCATTTTTCATATACTCATATATCTTGTAACAAAAAAAATTTTAAATTGCATGATAAATGAAGGTGTTAAAGTTAAAATTAGTGGGAAAAAAACGCAGTTTTTCGCATTTGTTTACATTTGTTTTTTTTTCCTTCTTTTTAATAAAACTGTGATTAATGTTAATTAATAAAAAACATATTATACACATATATATATCTATATATATATACCTACATTTACAATTTAATTTATCTATTAAAATATATTTTATTAAAAAAAAAATATAAGTTATTAAAACTTTAAAATGTTTGTCTTTGAGGAATTTAAATTTACACAAACAAAAAAATTAAATATTATATGAGTTTTTTAATAATTTTCGGTCAATTAATTTCGGAAGAATGGAAAAGGAAATTGATGGTAATTAATTTTTATTTAATATTAATAAAATGCAAGTAATTAAAATTATTAATTAATAAATGAATATAAGTTTTTAATAAAAAAAAAAAAAAAAACAAAAAAATTAGATTGTATCAGTAGTCATTGGTTAAAATTAATAAAAATAAATATTGGACATTTTGGGTTGTATTTGAAACAACAAAATAAAAATTTTCAATTAATTCAATTAATTATATTTTGAAATATTTCCTAGGAAAAAAAAAAAAAAAAAATTCAAAACGGAAACTTTGTATATTGTATTACCCTGAAATTGTTAATTAAAAACGGATATTTACTTAAAAAATAAATAAACATCTTTTACAAAAAAAAATATTTAAAAAAACGAATACAGAAATTGAAAATCTATAGGTACAACAAATCAAAGTAATATTTTGTTATAAACTTTCAAAAGTCACCTTATCAAAATGATAACCTTAAAGACACCAATGACACATAATAATTTAAAATATTATCTTAGAATTCTATTGACAAAATATACAAAGTTGTGTTTTATCAAGCAGAACTCGAATTTAAAATATTCGGCTGTTAAATAGGTTTTGCAATCAGCGAATTGTATTCCAAAATTTTTCTCTTCTATATACCGATGAGTTTCTCTTCTATATCGATGCTTTGACCTTGATACCCTTTGATCTTTATTCAAAATTACCAAAAGTAAAACAATATCAGTATATTGGTAGTACAATTACTCAGATTATATCAGTATTTCGTTGGATTACCGTGATTCTTATACAATATGAATATAAAAAACCTTTTTTTTTCTCCTTTCCACTTCTATGAGGCGCATAAGGCATTCATTAGGTCATTTATTATTAATATTTGACTAAGCTTCAGTTTTTGGAATCATTAGTTTTTTTTAAACCGTTCATTACTCGACTTTAGAACATTAAGTAAATAAAAAAAATAAAATTTACCTTCAGTTAACGCTTAAAAAGCATCAAAATTTAAAATTTTATTTTTAAGATATTGCAGAAAAAAAAAAATTTGAGAAAATACCAAATTCTTATCAACCTAATATGTTATCTTTAGTAACCAAAAATTTACTGTCAAGTAATTAGAAACGTAATACAACTTAAAACAAAAAAAATTTTTAATAAAGATATAAAAAGATATTTTAACAATGATTACAAAATAATACAATAACGTCTGATGCTGATAATAATTTTAAAACGAAGACCACTTACTAATAACAGCTTTACAGCGAAGTAAGCTGTCTTCAATTATTACTTCATGCAGGAAGGTATTACATATTAATGCATGTTGTAACTTTTAGTGGATTTATTACTGATAGGAAAATATAGTAATAATAACAAGACTGATGCATTATTCTCTTACATCCCCACCTCCCAAATTCACAGTTTCCCTGTCCAGTTCTTTCCTATCCCTACCCCCTAGCTAATATATTGCGTTAGCACTTACAGATTTCATTCCATTATATTCGTAAAAGATAAAGAAGTGGGTTTAGTTAATAAGAATTTGCTATTGTAGGGGGTACTCTTTATATTTTTGGAAAATTCCCACCTCCCATAGGATTAAAAAAAAAATAAAAACGAAGACTACTTTAAAAAAATTAAAATGTATTTAGTTTACTATTTATAGTAAAATATATAATTTATAAGACTATACCGTTTATTTTGTTATTAAGAAAAAAAGTAAATGCAAACACCATTTATTCCAATTTATTTACTTAAATAATTGAGTTTCCTTTATTAATAATATATGGGTAGGCAAAAAAATTGATCAGATTTTATTTAAATACAAATATACTCGTATATCCAATAAATTCATCTTAAATACACAATTTATATCATATAATTACCTTAGGGTTTTATTACCCTACTATTAAAAGATAATATGATCTTATTTTATTATTTCTTATTCCAATAATGGTATGCGTTCTCAATATCCGTAAAAAAGTCATAAATTTCAGAATTATACACCCAATATAAAAACAACAAATTCTCCGTTTTTGGTTTTGTGTTTTTTTTTTTTTTGGTAAATTGGTATTTAGTGAAATTTTTATGAATTTTATTTCTTAATAAAAAATAACCAGTTGATATTGTGGATAATATATTTAACCCATCAATTAATATTATTTTTTAAAAGGGTGCAGTTTTTAATTCTTAAAAAGAAAATGTTTACGGAACTCAACGTAATGATGGTAAAAATTCTTTTTTCCAATTTAAGAAAAAGATACCATTAAAAATATGTGTAATTTCCATACACTTAACAAACATTCTAATATACAAGAACAACACTGATAAAGTTTTTTTTTTTAAATTTCGAAACCCCTGTTGCAATGGTGAACTTAATATTTTATTATATATATTTTCTTAAATGAAGCCTAAGGTATTTACATCCTTTGGAGAAAAATTAAGTATATTACACTTTTTTCAGATACATTAAAGGAAATGTAAATCTATAATATTTTATATTTGTTTAGAGCTTAAGTTGATCAGGAACTTTCAGAATCTGTATTACTTACACTTAGACTTAAAATTTGACTTAAAGAAAATTCTACAATAAAATGCAATTTTATGGAGCCATATGACCAAATATGACGTACGTTAGTGCTGTCAATTAACATAATCATAACGCTTATTTACGTAGCTTAGGAAAAAATGTCATCATCTTTTAACTTTTACATTTTTAATACGCTCTGAAATGTCAAATGGGTTGTTTTGGCATTATAATTTCATCATATTCATTTATCATTTTCATACTATATTTCGTTTAAAAAATTATGAATTAAATTAAATAAACGTTTTCATTGTGACAGCAATTTTTGTGTACGGCACAAATTGACGTAAAATGGTCGTACAAAAAAAATTTGATTATAACTGTACACTAAAATTTAGTTTTCTGCTATTGTTTTATTTAAAATTTAAACATCCTATATCTTATTTATAAATAAAATGTTATTTTATTAGATTGCGTTGTTTATCTTCGACTGATACAACTTTGGTAAGTGGATAACTTAAACTATAGTCAATTAGCCTCGACAGTTAATGATATTCAAATGTTTAAATATTAAGTCACTTTTTTTTTTTTTTAGTGCATTTCTCTGCCACATAAATTTGAATAGGAAATTACACAGCCATTCCTTTTCAGGCGTGGCTGTAAATGTCGTAAGGGGCAATAACTCTTACCACGTGTGTGGAACTCGAACCCACACTCCCTCCAAGTTTACAGCGTATTTTATACGCTTTTACCCACTAAGACCCCTTAACTCATTCTTTGTAAAAAACATTGTTATTAGTAGAAAAAAATTTTGAACATTTAACATTTATGACAAATTTTTTTTGTTTTAAATTCCTCAATAAAGTGATTTCTCAACCTTAAACTTTTAATTACCATACCTATTATTTCACCTATAGGTATTTTCAATAAGCTTTAAAATAGTCGTTTCTTTTCTATTTTAATTTTTTTTTTTTTGACTCAAATAAAAATTTTAATTTGAATTAATTTATTAAATAGCAACAGCATTCCAGAATTTTATTATTGATATATTAAAAACCTAAAATAACTGTATTAAAACTTTATTATATATAATAAAGTTCTAAAAAAAAAAATAAATTGTAAATATATTAAAATAAAATAAAATAAACTTGAAATTTAATATCAAAAAATATCAGATATGACAACCAGTTCTTTTAGACAAGTTTAATATAAATTTTGACGTTAGCAACAATCAAATTTTTGAATTTAGTGTCAACTTGTTGTCAATTTTAATTCTGGTTAAAACTTAAAGTAACTATCAAACGTGTTCAAAAAAAAAAAAACAAAAGAACATTGCAATAACTCATATTACAATAATATTCTTCACCATATGAAATTTTAATAACAATATCACAATTTATTCAGAATTATATTATTAACTTTATCTAAACTACTTTTTTAAAAGAAGACATTAAAAATAAAATTTCCATCAGTCATTGCAAACTATTATTAGGTACATAAAAATTTATAAAATCGGTACGCAATGAATTTTAAAATAAAAATAATAATTAATTCTTTCTTACACAACAATAAAAAAAATCTAAAATTAAATTAAATTGTAAAATTTGAATGAAACAAAGAAGTTTGGAAATGACTTTCTTTGGTTACTGCATGGGGTATACATCGACATGCTTCGTTTATCGATAGAAGTTTACATCGATATATAAAGCACGTTATCAAAAATAAAGGAAAAAAAATTTTCATATTTTAAAAAATGATTCAATTGAAAGTTGTACAAGATACAACATCTTCGAATACTCTTAGTTCCTCTGAGGATTGCATTAAAGTAAAATTTATAAAAATTAGATTAATTATAATTAATTTATTAAAATTATTTCTACATATTTGACCACTGATGCAATACATAACCTGACCGTCTTTCAGACCGAACCTAAATGGAAACTAATAAAACCCTGTCAGGACAATTCAAATAAATCGCTGATTATAAAATTATTAATAATAACTGGTCCATATGCCTAACAAATTATGAGTTTAGAAAATATATGATATAGCCTTGATATTCATACTAAATAATATGATTACTTATACATTTCATTCTAAAGTCTTAGACTCTACTTAAACCTATAAAAAATACATATCAATAATATCGAAACCTAACTATACATTGATATAATAAATTTACATAAAAATAATTTTAATTCTATACTTATAACTCACAAATTCTAAATATATTTAAGAAGTTCGTCATGTGTTTGAGTACATATTTAAGAAGTTTGGCATGCATGTAAATATTTAAGAAGTTCGGCATATATATGTTAAAATTTGTAAAATTTCAAAAATAATATGTATATCTGTATATTATAAAATACTTGAATTTGATTTCCATAGTCCGACCTATAAGTCAACACAAAAATTTGACATGTAAATCGAAATAAAAAATTCTTAACGATTATATACTACTGAAAACACGTTTCAGATAATAAAATTATAACTGTAATAATTTTCAAAAGTATAAAAAAATTTCTGGCCCACAAATTATTTATTAATTACTCACCGCTATTTTATAGTACAAATATCATTTTAGTATAAGAACTTACATTGACTACCAATCAACCAACCACAAAATTTATTTGTATAATATAAGAATCATTCAATTGAAACTGAAAGTTATTCAGAGCAAATAAACTTAATATAATATAAATATGTATATATTATTACATATTAATTATATAGCATAATCAGCCGGAATTGCCAGAAGCTACAAAACATAAAAAAACAAAAAACAAAAAAATGTAACAAATAAACAGACAATCAGATTGCTGTAGGCATAATCAATGTTTGTAATAATATTATAAGAATTAAAAAAAAATAAAAATAGATTGTACTAAATTAAACCAAAATTTAAAACACTAAAAATAAAGTTAAAAAACAAACAAAATTCCAGTAATTTAATTTGATTCATTTCGGTTTTTTTTTTTTTTTTTTTGCGTTTAGTCTCTTTTATTTTTTTTTAATTTAATTTTGCATCATACATAATATTAAGAAAGAAAAAAACCAGATGATCCGCTTCCGCGTCACAAAAAAAAAAAAAAAAACGTTTAGCACAGAAAATCATAAAAAAAAAACAAAAAACAAAAACTACACAAAATTCACTTTTTGCTGTTCACAACTTCTTATGTTGATCTGGTAATATCAGATAAAGAAGTAATGTTTGTTACGTGCTTTCCAAAAATAAAAATAATAACAGCAGGAAAACAAAACAAAAAACAAAAAAAAAAAAAAAAAAAATTATATCGACCTTGAAACATTCTTGTTTACTTATTAGTTTGCTATACTTTTGAATACCACGTCCAGTTAATCGTCGTATCGGATCGAATAATTAGGAGGAATGATAGCATGACAAGAAGGTGCGTTGTTACCCGCTTTTTTTTTTTTGTTTTCTTGTATTTTCTTTTCTTTTTTTTCGCTTTGTCTTTTTAATTTGTTGGTTATTTTTTATTTTGATGCTTCTTAAACGAGGTCGATTATATGTAGTAGATAGGGAAATTTTTTTACATTTTTTTTTCTTGATTAATATTATAGAATCGATTAATATAAAGAAAAAAAAAAATCGAAATTATTTTAAGTTTTTTTTAACTACAATAATTTTCAGTTAAAAAAGTGAAAAATTTTAAAGAAACTAAAGAATTCTTATTTAATCTGGGAATTCAAAAGACATTTTAAAAGAATTACAATGAATAAGTGAATTGAGATCATAAAGAGCGAGAAAGATAATTATAAAAGAAAAGGAAAACACTATACGAAAATAAGGAAATCGAAATTTATGATCTCTGTCTGATACAATTTTTTTTTTTTTTTTTAATTTTGTTTTTACATTTTTTTTATCTTTGTTTGTCTCTTTTTCACTTTTAAAAATCTTAAAAAGAAAAAAAAAAAAATAAATAAAATTAAAAATAATTGCTTTCGGACATAAAATTTCAATACAAAAAGAAAAACAAAAAAAAAAAACAATAAATTGAAATACATAAAATAACCATTTTAAATTGTATTTAAATAGTTAAATTAATTAGAGTTATTACGGTGATATGTTTTTTTTTTTATGTATCGCATAATTTTACTTTTAAGACAAAGTAAATAACGCTATATACGAATTGATCTGATTATAGTACAGGTACATCAGATTTCAGATTACAGAGAGAAGCACAGAGAATCACACAGAGAAGAATCATTAAAAATTTAAGAGGGACACCTTTATATATAGGAAATAAATATAAATCGGAATTGAAAAGAATGTAAAAACAAAATTTATTAGTATAATAAATACAAAAAGAATTTATTTATATTATAAAAAAAAATTTCAATTCAGTTTAAAAATAAAAAAAAAAAGAAGGCAAAAATTAATTATAGATATTTAGTATAGTAAATGAGTTTAATTCTGGTTTTCGTTTTTTCGTTTGAGCAAAAAAAAAAAAATTAATGAATTAAGGACATATTTTGTATTTAAATATACAATTTAAAACTCTTCCGTCATTTTAAAGAATAAAATGTTTGATAGTTATTTGAATAAAAGGTGAAAATATGGAACTTCTTCTTTGCAATTTTGAAGGGAATTCATCTAGACTAACATGTTTAGCTTTAAGTTAGACAACAAAGTTACTAGGAGATCTTTTCTAGATTAAACTGGATATTAACTTCTTTTTTCAAAAATTCAGCCAGAATTTAAATTCTATATTATACCGTTAAGGTCAATTCCTCAATACTACTCAATTATTATTCAAATTTGTTTGTATCTTACCTTAACATTATGATCCAAAATTATTTTGCGCTTTACTTATTTAGATTGAAGAGTTAAAAAAAAACATGGAACCAAGCTGTGCATACTCATCTCGAAATGCAATTACCTATCGTTAAATTAGGGATGGATTAAAATGGAAACACAAAACCTTAACAAAAATCTTAGCAAAAGTTTGTCTTTTGATACATGTTTTTAATATTGCCAATACTAGATCTATGGAATTGAAAAATAAAATACATTACAAAATTAGTACAATCTTGATCTTATCATAACATTGTTTAATAGACAATTACTTAGAGATAGTAGCTAAGACATCCATTTAAATTATTATTCAAGAAGCGGTAAAAATGAGATAACAATTTACTCTATTGAGCTTGTATATACTAACAGAAAATAAGTATAGGTTGCATGTAAGAAGATGAATATTATAAATAACTAAATAATGTCCTAAAATGATTTAAGAATATTTAAACTTTATAATTTTATGATTATATCAAAATAAAATTTTTTTTTTTTGCATTTCTGTTTTTATCGAAGATTCAACGAAAACTCATGGTCATACATGAATGTATAGAAGATTTGATGGTCTGTAAAACATTTAATTTTTAATTACAAAATTTAAACTCAAAACTAAAATTAAGATTATTTTCATTTTATCATTAAAAAAAATTAATTTAACAAAACAAAAAATAATAATAAACGAAAAGGGAGTAACCTCATTATTCATATATATATATAAATATGTATATATAATATATAGTTTAATTATATATAATCGACATTGGCATTATTATACAATTACACTTTAATTACTTTAGTCTTTAGTAATATATTGACCTAAAAATTTTTGTTTCTTTATCTAAAAATAAAATTAAAAAAAAAAAAAAATTGACCGACTTTTAATAAGTTTATAATTTTTTATCTGTATATTTATACATAAATTCAATTTCCTTCTGAACATATAGTAAATAAAATCAATGTAAATGGCTTCATTAATATTATTCTTTATCTTCAACTTTACATAAATTTAATTTTCTCTGAACATGTAAAGTAAAAATATTATAAATGCCTTCATTAATATGAATTATTATATTAATTAAAGAGATTAATAATTATCATATTTTTAAATTCTTTATTATTAATAAAAAAAAAAAAAAATTGACTTCACTCATTAAATTTTTAATCCATATTTTAAATTATTTATATGCAACAATTTCAACATTTCATTTTGATTCAACGAATACCAGCAAACATAATCGTATATATTTTATTTCTATTTTAAAATAATATATTTATGCAATACATATTTATTTTTGTTTTATAAATTGAGTCAATAAATAACTGAAATCAGACAATTTTAAATTTAAATTCCTTATTCCCTACTGACAGTAATAATAATAATAATAATAATATAAAATAATTATAATAAATAATTAAATCTATATTTATTGATTTATTAAAGTATAATAAGAAAAAAAATAAAATATCAAAAATTCTTTATAAAATAAATATTCTCCCATCAGAATTTAAAAAAAAAAATTATATATATAAAATTAAATTTAATAATTAAATAAATTAAAATTTAAAAATTAATAATTCATTAATATAAGAACAGTATATGAACAGTATAAATTCCTTTTCCTTTTTTTTTTGTTTTTTGTGAATAAAACGCATACCTATAGTTTTATACTAATTGAACCAAAAAAAAAAAATAAATAAATAAATAAATCATTAAATTCCGAATCTTTAAAAAAAATAAAAACATACAAAAAAATATCAATGAAAAACAAAAATAATAATTATAATATTTTTTTTTTTAATAAAATTAAAATTATTATTATTATAATTATGTTCGATGTCATTAAAAAAAAAAAAAACAAAATTAAACAGAAAAACAAAAAAAAAAAATTAAAATTAAAAAATAATCGAAAACAAAAAAACAGAAAAAACAACAAACTTTCATAACATTATGCGCGCATACAACATAAATATACCCAATTTATTACATAATGCACTTTATTAAGAAAACAAAAAAAAAAAAAAAATCTACAATACCTACATACATGTATTTATAAATAAATATATATTAATGAATAAATTGCATTGAATATAATATAATATTATAATAATATAATATAAGAATACAAATATGTATATATGAATTATGAATATAATATTTAGTAGATAATTTTTATATATTAATATATGTACATAAAATATTAATATAATATGTATTTATATTAAATATTAAATATTAATTTTTGATTTTATTTTATTTTTAACTAACCTTTTTTTTTTTTTTTCTTTTTTTGTATATATATATACAATATGTATATATTAATAATTTTTAAAATTTATTTATTAAATTATTAATTTATATAAGATATATTTATTTATATATATATACAATGTGAATATATATTATTTTTTATTTAAAATTTAATAATAAATAAAACAATTATATGTTACAAAATTGTTGATTATTATTTTTTCTTTAATTGTTAGGTTTGTTTTTTTTTTTTTATTAATTTACATATGAATTAATATTGTTATTATCACTTATTTTATTTTGCAAATTTTTTTATTAAATATGTTCTTAAAAATTTATTTTTAAATTTTTATATTTTTTTTTTTTTTTTTAAATCACTATTAATTTTATACTATAGGTATATTTAATTATATAAATTATTAATTTTATATATAATTTCTATCATAAAATACTGATTTTAATAGAACACAATAATATTTTTTATTTTTATTTATTTTTTTTTTTTTTGTTTAATTATTCATTTATATGTACATACATATATATATAATATTTTTTTTTTTTTGTTGTAAATGTATTATTAAATTAATTATTAATTTAAATTTTTTTTATCCAATTATAGTGCTTTTATATTTTTTTAAATGAATTCAATATTCAATGATAAAATAAATGTACTGTTATTTTATTTAATTTATTTTTTTATTTTTAATATTGTTATTTTAATTAAAATGTATTAATTTAATGAATATAATTCCTAATTAATTGATTAAATGAATTTTAAATTATTATATTAAATTTTTGTTTTTTTTTCTTTAGTAGCTATATTTCTAAATTTTTTCTCTTTTTTTTTCTTTTTATTCTTTTATTTATTTATTTATTTTTTTTTTATTATTTTTCTTCTTTTTTTTTTTATTTATTTTATTTTTTCTTTGTTCTTTTTTTTCTTACACTCCGTGTTCATTTGAATAACGTTTGAAAAACACGACTGGGAAATAATTACTCGAACAATTCAATTTTATATATGAACCCCACCACCACATTTTCATTTAGGTAAATATGATTGGAAAAAATATCTTTAAACATTTTTTGATTTTAAATATGTACAAGAAAAAAAAAGAAAAAAATTATAAGAAATTAAAAAAAAAAAAAAAACAGAAAATGCTAAGAAATAAAAACAAAATAAAAATCATAAACAATATGTAAAGATTTTTTTTTTTAACATTTACAACTGTTATTTTTTCATTAATTTTAAACAAATTATTGCTCTCCAATCTCCAATACTCAAAAATATTTATTAAAATGCTCCACAAAAAAAAAAAAAATAACAAAAAACGATCATATAAACATTAAAAATTTACAGCAAAATTATTGAAGAAATCAAAAATTTTATTTTACCTGCACATTTATTATACAAACAGTAAAACTTAAAGACATATTCCATCCACCACATGTAAGCTCTAAAAATAAAAAAAAAACAAATAAAAACAAAATCAAAAATTTTTCTTTAATAGCTCAAACATAACGGAAAAATAAGCGCCCATATTAATGGAATAATAAAGAAAAAAAAGAAAAGCATAAAATAACAAATATATAAAAGACAATTATAATAATATTAAATGGTATTATTTCTCACCATGGCGCTGCATGAGCGTAATTCGATCGGTATTAAAATTTCTATAGGACAAAATAACAGTTAATATTATGAGAGCTTTTATAGCAGTAATTGCATATATATTATTAATTATTATTTAACTATAAAATTGTTAACTAACTACATATATATTTTTGCATATTTTACAGTAAATATTTAAAGAGAATGAGAGAAAATAATTGGATCGCGAGATATTTAAAAAAAAAATGAGAGTTTTAAATTTTAAATTTTATGAGAATTGAGATTTAGTGGGAAATAAATAACAAATGACGAACGTTGACTGATGGCTGATGAGCGCTGACTTATTAATTGTTGGGGTAAAAAATACATTTTATACTTGACAATTTTTAAGAATTAAATTCTACTCTGCTCAAAGTTAAGTTCATCCATCCACATGGTTGAAATTTTCATTTAGAGTAGAGAGTTTAACTTCTTGTACTTTGGTTTAATTTGATGACAGTGCTCTTGATGGCTCTTGCAAATTAAATCATAACATAACTCTAACTAAACTAACATTTTGTGATATTTTGCTGAATTCGTTTACACTTTTATTTTTCATTTAATACTATATAAGCCATCGTATTATTTAAAAAATGAGAGTAATTTTTCGATCAAAATAAAACAATATTCATTTTTTTTTTTTGACAGTTATAGTTTCTATACAGAATAATATTACAGTTTTGTTTTTAAGACCTAAACAAAATCTCTTATAGAATTAAACACATAGCTACTGTTAGTAAATTTATACTATAAAAAAAACATGAGAAGAATTTATACAGTTTTTGCAGTATTGAATTTTGTATTGAAAAAATTATTATTATAAACACTAACACAAAAAAAATTACCAGGTTACTAAACAAAGTTATTTGGTAAATTTTTTAATTAAAATACAAGTGTACAATGCAAAAATGCAAATAAAATGCAAGTGAACAATGCACAAGTAAGATTGAGAAATTGCATAGATATATAAAAAAAAACGTTTGAAATTTAATTCAAGTTACATAAATACATACAAACAAAAAAAAAAAATAATAATGGTAAAGAAATATCTTTATATATAGATGAATCAAATTAAAATCTTAATTCGATAACATTAAATTTAATTCTAATGAATTTAAGTCCAAAATTTATATTTAGCCATATTTAGTATAGATATAATCAATTATTTTTGAAGTTAAACATATACATATGTGACTTGTTGAAGTTAATATTTACGAAAGTCTAATATGTGACCAATTATCTATAGTTTCTTATAGTTGAATGTTTTAATAATGATTTTGGTCCAGTTTTACTGTTTTTCTATTTGCCTGGACAATTCATTTTCCTATAAATTTACAATCGAATAATTTCTGTCTTTTTAGAAATCTGATTTTCCAAGGAAAAAATTTCCATAAAAAATCTAATTTTTAATCGAAATGAAAAAAATCATGAATTAAATTCTAAATAATTTTTCGAAACTTAATCGAAAGACATAAAAAAGTCCTTAAAATTCAACAATCCGCATACATAATTAAAAGATCTGTTTTTAAAAAACTAAACTCTTTGTTAAATTAAATACCAAATTAACTTTGATATTAGATTGGTAACACTGTTTATCTTAGTATTAAATTTCACTCAACTCTTCAAAATCTTTGTAACATAAAATTTAAGAAACCCAAACAAGAAAAAAAAAAAAATTAAATTAAATTAAATAATTTAATACTTTAATATCTATTAAATTAAAATGCATATACAAATGCATTTCTTAACAATTTAATTTTCATGTAATCAATTTTATTTTTTTTTTTTTTTTGTTTTTCACCAATACATTCATAATTCATAATTTTTAAAGGTCGTTTGATAAACGGCTATTAGATTTATATATAGGATTCATTATATTGTTACATAGAAAATAGGTGAATCGGTCGATTCTTGATTTCAGCTGACAAAGTTTCAAATTTCTTATATATTTTTGTAAATTTTTTTTTTTTTTACAAGTATGTATGTATGTATGTAACCATTTTTTTTATTTAGATATATTTAACTATTATTTATTATTTATTACCTTTGTTACGAAGAATCAAGTTTATGAAAATTTTTTTTTTTAGTATATAAGTAGATGAATATATGTATAGATACTCTGTAATTTTATATTTAAAATAAGTTATATAATTTTTGCTTAAATAAAAAGAAAAATCGCGATTGTATTTTTATGACTTTAAGACATTAATATGTATGTTAAATTTAGAGTTACCAGATGTAAAAACAAAAATAAAAGAATACTAAGATTAAACAAGCTATAAGTTATATATTATATAGAACCACTATTGAAAATTGAACTATTCAGTAAATAAGTATAATAAAATATTTAACACTAAGCACTTAAAATTTCATATACAATTTATTTTTCTATTCAAAAAAATTGTAACTTAATTATACAGAAGTCATCTATCTCTTTCCTTGTATAATATGGAAATTGCAAAAAAAATATATATATATTTTAATTTTAGGTATAAATTTTTTTCTAAATAAAATAAATTTAAATACATTTATATATTTTTTTTTTAATGCAATTTCTCTGCCACATAAATGTGGATAGGAAATTACACAACCTTTCCTATTTAGGCGTGGCTGTAAATGTCGTAAGGGGGAATAATTCGTACGACGTGTGCGGAATTCGAACCGACACTCCTTCGGTGTTTACAGCGTATTTTATTTGTTTTTACCCACTAGACCACAGAGGCTCTCATTATTTGAAAATGTTTTGAAAGCCCTCAAAAGTCAAACATAGTAAAGACATTAAAAAAGTGCTATTGGTTTATTCTTAGATTATTTAAAGGTAAGAAACTGATCATTTATTAACAATTTTTAGCACATTAACAAAAAAAAATTGAAAAAATGTGTTTATTAGTTTCACTTTGTCCGTGCGTACGTCCGTCCAACCTCAAAGGCAAGAAAGAACTTTTAGAATTAGTATAAGTTTACTCAGAAAATTTTTTTGTACCACCCCCTGTTTAGGGGCGACCTATTAGCGCTTAAAAATTGAAAATATGCTATTTTTAGACACCTATTTTTTTTTATATGAAATTTTGGTGCAATTTACAATTCTAAACAGTTTGTATTATCTTTTGGAAATGTGCGCTTTAAAAAACCGTTTTTTAATACTGTATTACTGTACTTTGTATAACAGTCAATAGTTAGTATATATTTCAAATTTTTTAAATCTGGTAACTCTAATAACTAAAAATTTATTAAAATTATTTCATGTTTATAGAATATTAGATAATAATTTATCTTTTATATATAGCTATGTATTTTTTTTTTTTTTTTTTCTGCATATATAGAAAAACAAAAAATATAATCTTCCCATTACAATTTTATATTGTATAGCTGAAAACTTTTTTAATGTTAGATGAAATCTTCATTTAATTTTTTAACATTTTTCTTATTGTAACAAAATTTTTATGTCTTAAAATAGAAAAATTCAAATAACAAAAACCACAATAATCAAAAGTATAAAAAATTATTTAAAACATGTTCAAAATTTTTAACATGTGATGGTTTATCATGATATTGCTGTCAAAATATAAAATAATTTTTTGACATTAAGTATAACCAAAATAATATTTTGACAGGTTATTAAGAGGAAACTGTTAAAAAAAATTAATTTTTTTTTTACTACCAAATTTGCTACCAAATTTAATAAAATTTACAAAAAAAAAAAACTATCATAAAATAAGATGTGTAAAAAATGAATTATAAAAAGTATTTTTTTTTTTTTTTTTTAAATATTGGTGAAATTAAGTGGAAATTTTGAATATATCATAGTAATTGGAGTAATAAAATCATAGTTAAAATTATAAATTTTAAAAGCAAAAAAAAAATAAAATAAATAATAATATAATCGGTTTTCGATTATGTAGCATATTGAATCAATAATATTTTATGAAATAAATAACTAAAAATAAAAATAGAAAGTGTTAATTAAAATTATAATTGAATATGTAGTAGGATGTTCAGCGAAAGAAAAATGTAAAAATAAAAATTTTAAGTTATAAATTAGATAATAATTAATAAAAGGATTTAAAGTCATTATCATTTGATAGAACTACTAAATTACTAGTTCCATAATAGGAATTAATCTTTGTTACAGTATTTTGCAAAAAAAAAAAAATTTCCATCTGCTCTTGCTTTGACTTTTTTATAATTTCGCTCTGGTTTTCCACTAAGTAACAAATAGAAACAATTGTTAAATTTAACTTATTTTCCATAAATTATTTTACTTTAAATTCTCATTTTAATATTGAGTTGTCTTAATAAGTCTGATGGTAAAATTTAACACTAAAATAATCACTAAAATGAATTTCATACTCTTATTTTAATAAATCTAACATACTTTTTATATTACTAATTAATTTTTAAACAACTAATCAATTAGAGTGTTTATATCAGAAATATTTCTAGTATATTTTTTTCGATTATTTGTTTAGTATACAAAATTTTTGATAATTTTTCTATATATAGCCTGTTCGCTAATATTTTATATCCACGACTTTTATATTTTTTCAATACTGTCTCTGTCATCACCCGATTATCTTTCAAAAAAAAAAAATAATTAAAATAGTAGTTTATTAGTTTCATTCTTCCCGCCTACTTACAATTTTTTTTTTTTTTTTGTACGCGCTACCCATCCACTACACTCTACAGGACAGGATTTCTTTATACAAAGTTATTGCATAGGATTAGTGAATAGATGAATTGAAAGGAATAAGGATAATAAGGGAAAGTTGGAAGGTTAATTAGAAGCCAAACTGTACAATTTCTTTTTAAAATGTTGCAAATTATATAATAAATAGACTGAATTTATCAAATGGGAACACATTAGATGGAAGCATGTTCCGCATTTTAGCGGTTCTTACAATAAATGAGCTCCCATAACCAGTTTTAAACCACCTGTAGAAATTTTCACAGCATAGAAAATAGCATATTTCACATCCGTTTGGATACAAATAATTAGCCATAAACCGATTTCATTAAACGATGAATTTTGTGGAAGAATATTTTTTTGTTTTCCTACTAATTATGGAGATATGCAACAAATTCGAAGAAGCATTATTTTCAATGATCGAAATTTGCAATACTGAACATTGAATAATCATATTATAAAGAATATTTAATATTTTTATTTAAAATTAACCTTTCAATTCAATAAAAATGCACAAAATTTTTTTCACAATTGTTTATTAAATTTGCATAAACTAAACTTTTTGTAAAATTTTGGACTCGCCACATCTTCACGCGTTTATTGCATATCTATTATCGATAAACTTCAGACTTGTTTTTTATTTAATCTATACTTTTTTGTTTAAAATTCTATTTTATAAGAGAATAAAATTATTTTAATTCCAAATCATCTTTAGTAGCAACTTTTATCAAACAACAAATCTGTAATACCTATAAAAAAATGCATTTTTTTTTATAATTCAATTTTATATTTTTCATTTTGTCACCTAAAAACCTAACATATGACTGGTAATTCTCAAAATTTCCGTTTTTCAATTTTTTTTTTTTATTTTGATATAGAAATAAATCGGAAATAGTTAAATATCTATTTACCTTAATCACGTGACATTTTTTTTAAAACGGAACAATACTGTCAAAAAAATTCCATTCCAAATAAAAAAGCATATAAAAATGTCAAAAAAAAAAAAAAAAACTAATCAAAAATATTGTAGTCACTACACAGTACAAAAACACAAAACAAAATTATGTCGAACATTTTTCAACCTACAACAATTTTTTTGTTTTAGTTTTATTTTATATAATCTAATAACTTCCATATGATTTAATTTTTTTTTTTATTTCTTAACTATTTTAAAATTATTATTATGTGTCATACTTATAATAAACTAAGTTAGATTATATAGAGTGAAATGTTAAAATTGAAAATGAAAATGGCGGGCCGATATCCAGCAGTGTCAATAATAGGTACTACATTGTAATTTTATCTAGCCTTCTAGTGTTGTTTTTTATATATTTTTTTTTATTATTCATTAAATTTTCATTTTATTTTTTTGTTTTATTTTTGTTTTTTTTTTTTTTTTTATGATGAATTACTTTTTTATTACCAACTATCTACTTATTTTTTAATATTTTTTATTTTTTTATTTTTGATTATTTTTCTGATAAATCTTTCATTATTATTTGATCAATGAAAATATTTTGAAGTGTTAGTAATTTATCAAATCGAATTAACATATCAATGCATCAACACAATACAGTAAAAAAAAAAAAAATAAATCAAAAAAAAATTTTTTTGACATTGAAAATTAAAAAAAATATACATATATTTTTTTTTTGTTTTTGGTTCACAATAAACGTCAAGAGACGACGTTTATTGAAATGACAGTACATAAACACAACACGTACATACGAGTACAATTTCGATTAAATGATATGATATTATCTTTTATACATGTTACTTCAAATTCATTACTATTCGTTATAACGTTTTTCATATTTCTAATTATAATATACTTAAATGTTATTAAGTTAAAATCCATTACTGTCTATCAAACTGTCACAATAAATTCTATAAAAATAATGTAATATTATCAGTACTGAATGAAAGGTTTATAATCTTATAATAATTTTCAAATTTTTTTTTTTGTTTTTATGCAAAATTGAAACAATATATCAGGACTTTTAAAGTGAAATAATATTGTTTGGGCTAGGGAAAGGTGGAGGGAATATGGAAAACAAATAAAGAAGAAGAAATTGGGAAAAAAATGTGTGATGTTAATACTTTAACTTTTTACTACGTTTTGACGGTCTTCCAAAAGTTTTTAACCTATAGGAAGAAGAAACTTTGTTTTAGTAGAACAAAGGCGAACACCTATACAAAATATCTTTGAATAAAAACGCTTCGGCATTTCGCAAATACCAAGATAAGGTAAATTAGGTCTAGCTTTTGGATCGCCTATCAAGAGACTGCGCTTTTCTGACTTTTATTAAAATAATTTACATTATACAGTTTCAAATGCATCTGTCCAAACGAAATAATTGTACTCCATTTTGTGTCGGTTATAAGCTTAGTGATAATAAGATGCTGCCGTAAATACTAATAACTAATAACTAAAAAATACTGACTAATAACGTTTGAGAGTGTGAAAAGAGATGCAAGAAAGAAATCAAATCAAAAAATACATAATATAAGACAAGCATAAATAAAAACGGTATATTAAAGGTATCATATAAAAGATAAAAATTAAACTGTCAACTAAATATTCTGTTCATAAACTGAATTTCTTAGTTTCTTTCTTTTAAATTTGTATTTTAGTTTTAAAATTTTTAAAATTGCTTAAGTAATAAAATAAAATTGATTTTGAACTCATATCTTTAATATTCTCTTAAATGTTATTAATTAACTATGGCTAACTATGGTTAAGTAATATTAAAATATTTGAAATTTTGTAATGTTAAGATTTAGGCAATTTATAACTACAGTAAAATTTCTTCCATTTTTTCTAGTTTTTAAGATCATGTTATACACGATACGATTCATAGAATAAAGGGAAAAGAAAACAAAAATAAACTACAAAATCTAGCGCCAAAAAATTATATTTTGTTTTTGTTATTTTATTATCAAAATAATTTGATCAAAAATATGTTGGTTTTTTTTTATTTTTAATGAGAATTTGATGATGGGGGGTATCTTAAATTGAAAAATTAATAAATATAATAAATAAAATAAAAAAAAATAAAACTGAAAAATTTTGCAAGTAGTTTACATGGGAAAAACATTGATGAGGGTTTTTCAATCTAATTTTAGAATTTAATAAAAATAACAAAACAATAAAATTTTTTTTACTTTTATTATTTTATAGAATTTATGCATAAATACCAAAATGTCAATATTATAAAATACAAAAAGCACGATATTAATTAAGGAAAAATAATAAAAAGATTTTTCTTAAGGTATTTAGAATGGTGTTTTGTGTTTTTTTTTTTTTGTTTTTATTTTTGTTTAATAAATTTATAAGTAAATTTCCTTTTAAAATTTTTGTGACAGGTAGTTAGGTTACTGGATTTGAAATTCGACCTTAAACTTCTTTATTGTTTATTTTTTTTTTTTTTTTTTTTATAAAACCAAAGAAAATTAATTATTTTTATTTTTTTTTTTTTTATTTTATATGTTCTTTTGTTCTTTATTCAAAAACAATACAAAAAAAAAAAAAAAAAACATTTGATTAATTTTTAATCATGCTCTTATTAAGCATGCAAAGGTAATTTAATTATATACTTTAATATTTATCTAGTTATCCATTCTCCACATATTCAAAACAAAAAAAAAAATTTTTTATGATCACTTAAATTGCATGTCTTTCAATTTTGTCTTTGAATTATGGATTATAAAATGTCAAAATATCTTATCTTTGATATAAAAGATAAATAAATTGGTAAAAAAAAAAAAAACAAATAATTGTTTTATCATTTAACAGGAAATAAAAAAATATTTACTATAAAATTTTTATGATAGATAAATACAAGATTTAGTTTTAATCTAAAATATTATATAAATTTTCAATATCATTACCCTTACATAGCACTAATTTACAAGGTTTCTACTTTAATCCATTCGATTTGAATTATTAAAAATAAATGCATTTTATTAAAAATTAGATATTAAAAATTAAAAGAATATAAACTTATAAAGTATATAAACTTACTTAGCCGTTAGATATCATATTTTTATACCTTTTTTATACTCAAAGCATCACCTACATTCATCCCTGTTTGTTCACTTTTTTTGATCACTTAAAAATAGAATTTTTTCTATTTTGTCTCTACTTTTGTTCCATTTTTTTTTTTTTACACTTGTTTTATACACGTTTTTTGATATTTTTAGCTGTTATTAAATACGATGTACCTTGAAAAGTTATGAAGTTCTGAACTATTGGTTTTAAAAGTAAAATTTTTTTTATTATAGTCAACCACAAAAAGTAGAAGATAATCAAAATTTTAAAAAATTAAAAAATAATTTTTAAATGAATATAAATAAACATTAAAAAAAAATGAATTTCTCTACTTTTTGCATTCTAATTTTTAAACGCTTCAAAATAATTAGATTTCTGTCATTTCAAAAAAGTGAAAAGAAAGGGGATTAAAAAAAGGGATAGAAAACATTAATGTCTAACCTAACTGCCTTAGAATATGTTTGGATATTGCACTTTTCAAAACTATAAAATATTAAGGTATAATTCTTTATAATAAAAATAAAAATAGTTTTAAAATATCACTCTTTTAAATATAAAAAAAAAAAAACTATAACAAATATTATGGTAATTTATAATTTTAAATATCACCTAAAAATATGCAATTTTATTTTATAAATTAAAATCAATAATAGGGCACTCGGTAGCCAAGTGGTTAAGCCCATGTCTTATTAACCAAGAGACTGCGGCTTATTAACGAAAAGTATAGTAAATGTAATTGGCCAAACCGTTAATCAGGGCAACAAAAAAAATAAAAACAAATTGATTAGACCCTTTCTTTAAGTACATAAAGTCGTAACAACTTCAATAAACATTTAATATTTTTAACTTCTTCAAATTCTTAATTTATTAAAGAAAATTCTTATGAAAAATAAATTTTTTTTTTTACTGAAGTAAAAATAAAATGCATTAGTATAGTTTAAAAAAAGCAATTTATCTCTTATTTATCATTTAAAAAAAAAAATTTGAACTTTAAATCAAATTTTATGTCTTTTAAACAGTGTAAATTTCATCGCGAAAATACCTAAAGTATTTCAATATTTTTAATAATGACTTCAGAGTAAGAGAAACGAATGTACATTAAAAAGGATTTTAGCAAAATTAATATTATAAGACTCTTCTATAATAATGTCGCCCTTAAAGAGTAACAGAAAAAAGAAAATATTGTATACGTAAAAGTAATTTCTATCTTTTATACATGACTTGACTTAATTTATATTAATTAAAATAATTTAAAATTAAAATCATTTAATATTGTATAGTTCAAGAACGTATTTGATTCAAAATAAATAAAAACTTTTTATTTCATATTACGTTATACGTTACTAAATTCTATTAATCATTAAATAATTTCAAAAAATTTTAAATCATTTTTCTTTCCTATTTATCTGAATTAATCAAATTTGAAAAATTGATCTAAAGGTGTTAACATTTAATAACGGAAAATTTCAAATACTCAACTGCAATTCTTCTCCTACGATAAAATAAAAAAAAAAAAAATGGTTAATGGTATGAAAAACACGCGTTCAATTCAATTTTCAATGTTAAATAAAATGTATAACAAAAAAAAAAAAAATTTTTTTTTGTTTTTATCTTACAACATACAAACCTCAAGCAATTTAAATAAAAAAGCAAAAAAAAAAAAATAAAATTGTAACATTCATCATTAAATTATTTATTTAATTTTATTCATATTTCAATTCGGTTCAATTTAATAATATTCGAATGAAGTGAAATAAGTCAAATTTTTTTTTTCATATTTTTCTCACCAACAACCTAATAAAAAACAAAAAAAAACAAAAAAAAAAGTCCCTTCACATTTACCCCTTAAATTTTTGTCTTATTCGTATCAATCCTTCAATATTTCTTTAAACTACCGAAATAATAAAAATAAATTGAAACAGAAAATGGGTCACGGGCTATCCTTTGGGCGATAAATTAAAAAAAGAGATTCTCGATAAAAAAAAAAAAAAAAAAAACAATATAACAAAATAAAATTTTTATTTTTTTGAAAATTCCAATTTTTTTATTTCCAATTTCATTTTTTACAAATATCTTAAAAAACTACTTTGTATCATAACATTTATTTTTATGCTAAACAAAATATAACAGCAACCAAACAATATAAAAAAAAAAAAAGAAAAAAATATTTTAAAAATGTTAAAATCACCACATAAATGACATGGTCAGAAGTCCAAAATATCGTGAAAACTAAGCTAGTCCACATCCAGCAACCTTCCAACAAAAAAAAAAACAAAAGAAAATAAAAGAAAAATACAAAATATACAAGAGAAAACAAAAATTAATCTGAATTCAATTCAAAATACACCAATTTTTTTTGTTTTTTGTCTTTTATTATTTTGTTTTTTTTTTTTGTTTTTTTTTTGTATAACAACAAACATTCTTTTTAAATGCAATAATTTTTGAAATTATTGTTAGGTATCATAAAGCTTAAAATTCATTAATACTATATTGTATTGCATGAAATAAAAAAACTAAAAGTCGATAATTTTTTTCTTTCAAACAGAATCATACTTGTATTATATCAATCCAACATAATCAAACCAAGTTGTTCTAAATGCATTTAGAAATTAATAACTACATACTGTTATTAGTATTTTTGATTTTTAATTAGATTATAAAAATCTAATTAAAGTTTTTCGTTCATTCAACAATTTATAGATAACTATAATATTGAACTATAGTACATTATAGACACACCTCCAAATAATTTTTCTAATCTTACAAAGTTTTACATAAATTTTTTCCAAAAATTGTCTGTGAGCTATAAATATAAAATTATGAAAGTCTTTATTATAAAGAATAATCTCTTAAATGGCATAGTGCGTAATTCATCCGTATTTCAGTCTCAAAAGAATATCGAATTGAAGTAAGTTCAATATTATAAGTCAATTATCGCTTAGATAAATCCAGTCTTGACAGCCAAATGATAAAGTACCTAAAACAGTTTTGTACTTAAGTTCTTAAACAGAATTTCAATACAAAATTTTAAATCAAAATATAACAAAATTAATGGTGCAGTGACAGAACGTCCGAGAAAATAAAACACGCGGGCTTTAATACCAAAACTTTTAGAATTAACATCCGTGGGGTTTAAATCCTTTTTAAAAAAGAATTAAAGCCCACAGGTGTTAATTCCATTAGATATTGGGCTTTAAGTCTATTTCGAAAAAGAATTAAAGCCCTCTGAGTAACACGAAGGTTACTATCATGAGTCTGTATTTCATTTGACTGGATTTTATTGAGTGACATGTTAGAAGTCCCATTGGAACTTTTGACTCATTTCAATGAGCCGGAAGTCCCATGGGACATTTGTCTAATTTTTGAGGCCTCAGCGATTTTGAGAGGGATTTTAGAATTTAATTCAAAATCAGGATTATACGCCTTTTACAGAATATTTAGATTTATTCATATGCGAGTTTCTGAATTAGGAAAAATTTTAGAGTTGGCTACAAAATCAGGGTTACACGCTTTTTTCAGAATATGTAGATAATCCTCCTAATTCAAAACTCGCATATGCATATATCTAAATATTCTGTAAAAGACATATAATCCTAATTTTAGATTTAATCCTAAAACCTTCCAGAATCCTTGACAATAGGAGTATTACTTACATACATATTTTGGAAAAAGCGTATAACCCTGATTTTGTAACCAACTCTAAAATCCCTGCCTTTTCAGAATCACGCACATATGTATACATGTTAGTGAATATTCTGGAAAAAGGGGATACCCCAATTTTTATCCAAAACTCTAAAATCCCTCCTAATGCGTTTGCTCTACATATTCTATTACTTTCTGTTTTAATAACAAAAAATAGTGTGGGTCTTAATTCCAATTTAAAAGGAATTTAAAGTCCGCGGGTTTTAATTCCTTTTAATTATGGGCTTTAATTCCAATTCAAAACGGAAATAACGCCCCCGGGCTTTAATGCCAAACGTTTTGGAATTAAAGCCCGTGGGCTTTATTTCCCCGGGCGTTCTGTCACTGCACCATATTAATGCTCTTCGAGTTTAAAACATATATTTTGTATTATATTTTATGTCAGATAGCACATTTAAAAATTTCTTCAATTCGAAAATCTTATAAATTATTAGCCTTAAATAATAAAATTATAAATAATCGAATATTAATGAGATTTTCCTAAGTAACTTTTAATATTAGAAACCTTCTGTGTAATCCATACTTTTTTTGATGTTCAGAACCAACAAAAAAACTTGTTAATATAATATTATTATAATACCATCATAAAACCTAATTAAAAATATTTCATTCTTTTAAAATTTTATCACACAGTAATCAAGAACAACTTTACTTTTATCTTTTATTTTTAGAAACAATTTTTAATACTATATATATATATTCTGTTCAATTCAATTTCAATTCAAATTGAATTGAATTTAATTCATGATTTGGAAATATATTTTTCATTCAATATTCAAACAAACATTCATTAATGCATGTCAGACATGCATGTATCCAAAAGCAAAATTTTATTATAACAAAAAAAAAAACAAAAAAATGTTAAAAATTAAAAGAAATAAATTTTAATTTTAATGTCTCTATTATAACATATTAAAAAAAAAAAAAAAAAAATTTTAATACCGATTTATCGAATTCACATAAATTTAGAAAAATGTACACGCATTCATTTGTATATGTACATAGAAACATACATACGCACAATTAAATTTAAAGTTCACGACGAAAAAAAAAAAGCACATTTTTTTAATAATTCACATGATTCGTATGACATTCATATGTGATTAGTGATTACAATACAAACAGTAGTTAATAATGTCCAGTCCAATGCATTACACAAATAAATTGAAAGTGAAAAATAAATAAAATGCTGCTTGCACAGAATATTATTTTTTTCGTTTTTTTTTTTTTTTTTTGTTGTAGTTAAATTACATTTACAGCCTGTTCAAAAATGTTAAACAGTTAAAACTGGTAACTTTAAGGTATATATATAACATTTAAATAAAAATGGTGTAATTAAAATTTATTAAGACTTAATATAATTATCCGGCATAAATTTTTAAATAGTTTTCAAAAATAAAAGCGCCTAGAAGGAGTAAAATAAATTAAATCTAATTACTAAATTTAATAAGGTATGGAAAAACTTCTAATTGATACAATAAAAACCACTTACACCACGTATCCTAACTTATGACATGAGAATACATTAAATTTACTCCGTCAATATTGTCCGGGTTATAATCTATTGATTTACATATGGCCCGTCTATTATTGTGATACATATATTCTAATTTACACAATGTGTGGTTATTGATCGTCACGAAGAGAGGAGATTAGACAAACCAAATTATTTTTCTAAACGATGATGAATTTTAAATATTGCTGCAAAAGATGAGCTGTGTATATCTAATTTTTTTCAATTTAAAAATTTAATAAATGATTTTTTCATATGTATATAATATGTATGAACTAAAAAAAATATTTTAATAGCTTAGTTATGTACCAATCAAAATATGTAATTTACTTAACGCATGTGAGAGCAGATCAAATTGTTTAGCCCATCGTGTATTAAGCAAAATAGTACCGGTTTAAATTCTGCACACATATCCAACATATTTTAATTGAAAGGAAATTTACTTAAAATGTAATTTATCTTAATAAATCCTCTTACAATCAAATATAATATAATATGTGATTTTTATCGCTTTGTACTTTTCATCAACTTACTTCCTGGCTTCTTCTAATATCTCTTAATTATTCATAGAGCAAATATTGTTACAACATTTTTAAAATTAGTAACAAACCAATATTAACATTCATATCTACGTAATGCTTTAATTTTATTAATTTTAAGTAAGTATTTTTTATTAAATTTACCAAATATTGTCATTTAAAAATTATAAAGCATTCTATAATACCACCCAAACTAAAATACACGAAATTAAATAGTTCAAATGAAAGAAGACAAAAAAAAACAAACAAAATTGTGTCAAATGAAAAGTCATTATTATGTATACAATTTTTATATTAATAAAATGTGTCATTATATGTATATATGCCGATCTGCGTCGTTAATGTTTGATCATTGCAGAAGAAATCAAAAGAAATCAAAATATATAGCAACAGAGTTAAACCAACATTTTATCAAATTGATAGTAAAAATGTATATATTATTATCATGAAAATGAGCGTTTAAACTAAATAGAGCGATTCTTTTTTTTTGCAGCTCAGAAAAATTATCTAATTATAGACAATAAATGTGATAAAAAAAAATACACGCAAATAACACAGTGACAAGTGAGTACTAGTTTCTACATTGCAATCGTTGTTTTGAGAAAAAATACTTATACTACTCACATTATCTGTTTTTTTTTTTTTTATATTCAGCTAACAAATTTTATATTAAATTTACATTTTGTGGTTTTTAAATTCTCTTTTCTATTTTCTCTCTTTGAATTTATTATCACTCTTTTTTTACTCTTATTTTGTTTTCTTCCCTTTCTTTTATTTTTGCAGTTGATTCGAACTTTAGTATAATAATAATATGTTGATTTAAAATTGTTGCATTTTGCCAATAATGAGTAGTAGCAACATTTAACCGTAAAGAACTTACATGCATGCATATTTAGTATCCATATTATATTTAATGTATATAAATATTTAATTATATATATATATATATATATTAATATTAAAATATAAAACAGTAAATTTGTACAAGGTTAACCCCTTTCCTTTTTAATTTTTGGTTGATTTAAGTTATTTTTTTTTTTTTTTACAACTATATTACGTTTGCTTTGCCGCTTTACTTTTATTCTGGCTAAAGTTTTTTTTGTTTTTTTTGCTTCTGATGCATGCTGCTGTTGCATGTATATAATCATATTTGACCAAAGCTTAAATTTAACCATTTAGTCAGTTTGTTGGTAAAGTTACAAGAAAGAAAAAACGATAAGAAAATAAAACAAACATAACAAAAAGCTACAGTAACTCTTGTATTGTTAAGAGATGCTGCGTTTTTTTTTTTTTTTTAATGTAACTTGCTGGCTAATTACATTATGGGAATTTTTTTTTTTTAATTTGCACACTTTAATAAAGTGTCAGTCAGTCATGTGAATTTTTTTTTGCCATAAAAACAACAATATCAAAAAAAAAATGCATCACAATCTTTTAAAAATTATTGACATAGGTACAGGGTATCGTACATTAAATATAAAAAATGTATGCATGTATACTATCTATATGTATGTATAAAATAAGTATAAAAGCTGATTGTTATTATGTATAAAAGCTGATTGATTCATTTATTCATAGTTTATTATGATATTGTTTGGTATATACTGTGATAATATAATGATATTATAATGGTGTAATTTAATTTACAAAATAATTCACTCAAACACGAAAATTGAGTTAAAATTTTTTTTAATATGTACTTATTTTGTGCATAGGTAGATGGAAGCAGTTTTTTTTTCTTTTTTATTGTATGTAATATGTTATGTTTGATTGTATTAATTTATCATAAAAAATTTCTATAATATCTTAAAGATATTTAATAAATTAAAAAACACAAAAATTTTTTTAATTACAATTTTGTCGAATAATTTTGAAATACTTTAATTATTAATAATTATATCACTCGTATATTTGAGTGCATTTTGATAAAAAAAATGTGTAATTCTGATTGTTACCATACTAGTTTTTATCTAAATAACTAAATTAAAAATGTAAAAAAATAAGGTAATGATTTAATTCGATTGCATTTTTTTTGTTATTTTTTTTATTTTAGTTACTTTGATTTATATATAAAACAAAGAAAAAGATCATTAAAGATAAAAGTAGAAAAGTTGAAAATTTTTAACCAGTTACAAGATTTTTGTTGATTAAAAGAATCTTAGCAACATAAATCAACTTTTTTAATTTTATCACATTACATATTTTAAGAATAATTCTAGTAGTTTTCAGAGCAGCGCTTTTAAATTAACACAAGT
The DNA here is from genome assembly GCA_947095535.1 of Poecilobothrus nobilitatus. Classification (NCBI taxonomy): domain Eukaryota; kingdom Metazoa; phylum Arthropoda; class Insecta; order Diptera; family Dolichopodidae; genus Poecilobothrus; species Poecilobothrus nobilitatus. The sequence goes on from OX352774.1 coordinate 34,684,018, forward strand.
TAAACATATATTTTTCAATTTTATTTATACGTACAATTAAGGGTGAACCGAAATAACAACAATAAGGAAATAATTTGTTAAAAAATGTTGGATAATTGGATAGTGTTTAACCCAACTTCTTTCGGCGAACTTAAATAAATCATAAATACAATTTTATTTTCAAAATACTTAGAACTGTTAATAGATGTGGATATTAATTAAGTCTACTAGTGAAAAACATGAAAAATAACTGAAACTCATTAGTAATTGACCAGGCAGTACATGAGGTAGGTACTAAAGATCGTACAACCTATTGTTTGGGTGGAAAATGGAGGTGTTGTTTAGTGGCTTAAAGTCCCATATAGTCAGAGAAGACTCGTGCTCATTTTACTTCTCTATATAGTGTCTTTCAAATGACTTCCATCTACGCTTACAAAAGCCACAAAAATTAGGCCCTCATGAGGTTAAGTCTTTCAATTTTTATTTAATTGACAGACATTACATATCAAATGTTGATAACAAAGTAGCAAAATAGCCTATTCACTGATGTAGAACCTTGAATTTCAAACCTTGCAATTAACGAAATTTAATAGGCGAATTAATTAACTTAACTTTTTATCCATATAAACGCTGCCAGAGTCTCTTATACTCGTAAAAGTCGTTGATTAATTTTCAAATCAAAATATGAAAAATTTCTTTCAAAATAATAGCAGGAATTTTAGTCTAACACAACTTATAGAAAATAAAGGAACCAACGTAAAAGTTTCTTTAATGGAACAAAAAGAAGTTTATTGACATAAGTTAACATAATTACAATTAAAAGATTTAGAAATTAGTAAAATTTGTAAATGGCTTCAAACAATAGAAAGATTTGCTCAAAAAATATGTTTCCAAAGGAAATATGGTAATGGTAAATGATAGCAGTTAAAGCCTTTCTGAATATTTAGCATAGGTCACAAACAGACAGAAAATATGTATCTAAATAAAAATATATTATTATAATTAAGAAAGAAGAAGGTAAGAACTGGTAACTAATGCGCATCTAAATATTGCAAGATCATTAGCAATAAGTACGTGTCACTGACCAGTAGGAACCCACTCAACCAGGAATTATATTCCTTACAAAACATAATAAGAAAGTTGTAAAAAAGATCTCATCTTTACCAATTTTTTTTGTGAATGAACCGCATATCTCGAACCAAACAATAAATTTCGAAATCTTCTAATTAAACAGATGTAAGCCGTTAATCTGAAACGAAAATTATTTATTAATAGTTGACAACTAAGGTCACCAGGAAATTGTACTAAAACGGCAGCTCGCCTGTTCAGTTTTTGCTCTCTAAGAATTGTAGAGAGAAGTCATATATTAAAATAACCAAATTAAGTTATTCTCGGTTAAAACGGAAGAATGTTTTAAATATAGAAAATTACCTTAAAAAATTACAATAATTGTTTTTTTTTTTTTTTGTATAAATTCATAAGAAAACCATGAATTCCAATCGATTTAAATTTTTGTTTTTTTGATAATAGTTTTTTTTTTCAAGAAATTTTTAAATGCACACCCAAAAAATACACAGACTTAATAATAATAGTTATAATTTTAATAATAATTACATAATAACTATAGAGGGAATTCGATTTTCTTTCATTTGATTTGTTTTTTCTTTTGTTGTTTTTTCTTTAAATTTTAATTAACCATTGACCTTGTTGAAGTTCAGTTACATTTTACCATTCATACATGATTTTATATATTAGGTTTAAAACATTTGTCTTAAATATTCTATTATATGTTTTTTAAGGTAAGATATGAATTTGAACATAACTATTTTTCTGTTTATTTTTTCATATGTCTCAAATTATAACCTTCAAATAACTCTTGTTTAAAAAAAAAACAAATTTATTAGTTAATATAAAAAATAAATATTTTGGAAATTTCCGGATCTTAAAACAATAATAAAAAATCATTGCAGTTTCTTATCTATATGTATGATCAATCATAATTTTGATTTTTGATTTAATCTTAGAATTAAATTATCATTTTACCTAATAAATTTGTAATAAATTAGGCTTCAGTTACGTATAGATTTGTGTTTGATTTTTTTTACATTTTGCACAAAACTAAATTATAAAAACTAATGAAGGGATCCGATTGGTGATGGTGTCATGAAGGTTTAAATATAAGCTTTTGAAAATATTGACACATAATATCAGTTGAGAACTAAAACAAAAAGCCTCTCTTGAGATGTTCTTTCAAATATTATAATGTCAAAGTTGGAAATGCAATGAGTAATTTAGGTGCAGAGTTATTTAAAGAAAAATTATTTTTTAGAAACTATTTTTATATAATATGATCCATTAGTATCCATTATTTAATATCTTTAGTCTCTTTTACCTCTTTTACCTCTTTGTATTCCTTCTAAAATCAGATATGAAAAATTAGCAGATCAAACACTCTGCTATCAGTTGTCCTTTTGAAGTTATACCGAATAATCTGTTGGAAAATTTTTTTATCCCCCCCCTATTAGGAGGAGCTATTGAAACTAAAATATTGAAAATTTAATATTTTCAGTTACTTATAACTTAGCATCTGTACAAATTTTTTCTACTTAAAATGTAAATATTAAAACTCTATTATTACATTTTTACTTGGTGTTAGCAGATTTTCTCAATTATAAAGGGTTTCCTTAATACTGAAAAAATTGCATCATGATTTTTCACAATTTTTTTTAGATTTTTCGTACATAATATTTGGTTATACATAAATTTTGGTTTAAAATATAAAAAACTTTTGGCGCAAGTCACAATTCTAAACTGTTTTTATTGTCTTTTGGAAAATGTGCGCTTTTAAACCCCTTTGGTTCATATTTTGTCTTGTATTTTTAAATCCATTACAATTAAAAAACTTAAGTGAAAAAAGAACAAATATTTTTCTTCTCGTAAAGATTCAAAAGATATTTACAGTAAATTGTAATTACAGTATAATTAATATTTTCAAAAACTGATATCAACCCTTCAATGACTCTATACCACTAATTAGAATCTGTACTAAAGCTAATTATTTAAAGATCGGTGCTAGAAAAAGATCGAATTCGGTAGCCTTAGGGAACTAAAGCCTAAAATTATTTATTCTTAGTTATATAAAAAACAAAATCACTTAGTGAACAAAACTTTATGACTTAATATTGTAAAAAAAAACTCACTATAAAATCGTACATATAAGATTTTATCGATGAATGTACCATTTTCATGAAACTAAAAATCAATCATATGGATCAAGTAATACAGATACCCTTAGAACTATAATCTAACAAAGACAACAAAAAATAAACCGAAAATGAAATAACATAAAATTATGAAAAATATGAAGACCTTTTCAATTGCTCCATATAAAACCCGAAAGTCTTAAAGTAAGATGTTGATCAAGAAACATATAGGAAGGTAAAGATATAAAATGCAAAGCATATTTTAGCAAATATCAAGTTGTAAGAGCCGCATGGTGATGATGCATTCTATATTTTGTGAATATAATGAATAAATGAAAGCTTGTGTTAAGTTTTAATAAACTAAAGGAATAAGAATAAGGAAGTCGAATTAAAATATTAAATTCCAGATAATATAAAAACATAATAAGATTTATTTTCTTCTTTATTTTTAAAGCATCTGACATCTAAACAATTTGAATTCAGAATAAGTGATTAATGGTAGGTGAAATAGCAAAATCATTAATATTTATTTTATCCCTTTTTTGTTTTGATTATCTCACCGTTTATGAAAAATTACAAAATTTATTTCACATATTATACTTTAGCATCAATCAGAAGAAATTTTTATAATATTAAAAAAAAAAAATTTGCCGAAACTTAAATTTAAAGTTTAAAAATTAAAAAAAACGTATTAAAAACAATAGGTGATTTTTGCCTCACAATTTCTTTTACAATAATTGTCCTGTATTTGTGCTATAGAGCAAAATTTATAATCCCAAACTTATAACTATTAAACAAAATGCATATACGAAAAGAAAAAAGATAACCATATTTTTAATTCATTTAAACATTTAATCAATTATTTAGTCTCATACTGGGCATCTTTCAACAAAAAACAAAAAAACAAAAAAATCAACCATGTCGTGTTGATTAAATGTTAGTTTTTATTAAAAATTTGACCTTAAACAATTTTTTGATTACAAATCAGTCAATGCACTGTTAAACACCAAATATAAACTGTTAAAAACTTAAAAATTCAGATCATCTTTATAAACACTGTCGCATATATTTAAAGCAAAAAACTGTTATAATAAAACCTTTTTTGGATATCATATCATATCATATATAATTTTATTTGTCTAGTAAAAAAAAATATTTTTTTGACAACGTTTTTAGTACATTTAAAGATCTTCATTTGTGTCCATATTAAGAATGAATCCCATGTATAGGAGAATAGGAGAAACAGAAATCAATTTTTACATGTTTTCAGTTTTTTTTTTTTTTTTTTTTTTTTTTGCAATTCTACACACAACACAATAAACTTTAAGAGTTAGCGTATCGAAAACTGCAAAATATAAAATTTCAAAAAATTGATCACTTAATAATCTTAATAAAATCATTAATTTACTGATTATTTCTTTATGTTTCAATTCATTTTGTATTGTTTAACCATCTTTTGTTCACATTCATCTTAGATCTCTATAACTTTTATAATAGAATTTCATAATATTTCATAATTATTATTTTTATTATATAATATAAAATATATCTTTAAATATCCAATAATAAATAAATTTAAATTATTGAAATCTGTTACATTTTTGGAAATTTAATCTGAATCGTTACCAAAATACCAAAAATAATAAATTTAAAAACTATCAAAAAGAAAAACGCATTAAATTTTATTATCAGGTGACAAAAATCTTTCGAAAAAAAAAAAAGACTACTAAAAATCTACTAAAAAAAAAAAAACAAATCAAATTTGGTAACATTTGTAATTTTCAATTTAAAACCTATTAATAATAAAAAAAAAACAAAATTAACTATTAGTTATAAAACAATTTATTATTTTTAATATTAGGACATAATAATCTGAGACTGCGATATGACAGATATTTTAAAATGAAGTTTTATTACAAAGAAGGATGCAAACATTTTTGTCATTACATATTTTTTTTTTTTTTTTTTGTGTATTTTCTTTTGAAGGTCATGTCACAAATTATATGAGCGATAAAACACAAAAAAAAAAATAATAATATTTATTAGACTTGTCTATTTTTAAGTCAAGTTAAATAAATTTATAGAATTTGATAGTGTATTTAATAATGCAGAAAAAAAAACGATTTTTTTTAATGTTATAAATCATTTATGTAAAATGCGGAAAATAAACAAGGCAAGAATGAAAACAAGTGGTTTTTAAAGGTGCACACTTTCCAAAAGACACTTGAAACAGTTTGGAATACTGTGTTTTGCACCATAATTTGTACATTTTTTTAGAATTTTAAAATGTCCCATTTGTGGAACCATATACCATCACATGTGTTCCCTAAAGTTGGTAATTCATATAATGTGTACAATTTACTTAACTTTAAGAAGAACATTAACAACTTTCTTCAAAATATCCCTTCAAATTTTCCTACCTATCCCCCAAAATCGCAAATTTCGTAATTCCAATTTGCCCAATCATCCTTCTCACATCCCTATCCTCAAAATCAAACTGTACATTTGTATTAAAGATTCCATCTTGAAGTTTGGTTTTTAAATGGGGATGGTTTTGGTTGGTTAATGTCCAACACTACCCTGTGGAACCACATGTAGTTTCTCTTGGTGACTTTCGAATTTTCGACCAACCCTCGTAAAAAAAAATAAAAAAAAAATTTAAGGAAAAATTGTGAAAAATCAAGAGATACTTTTTTCAATTTTAGACATTCCTCAACGAAGAAAAGCAACACATGTAAAAATATAATTTTTTTTATTTTTTATTTTATTTATTTTTTTATTTTTTTTTATTTTTTTTTATTTTTCTAAGAGGGGTGGAGATCTTTAAAATACACTAAGAAAACTTCTTTCCAACATCTCTTGGTAATGTTTACTAAGTAATTTGTACTAACTAAACCCACCCACCTCTTCCTGTAGTCAATTAATTTCAATTGCAGTTCATTGACTAGTTGCTAGAAAGTAAGGCAAAGGTTAGGAATTCGGAAATTTTTATTTTTAAATTGATGAGTGAGGTGATGGTAACAATAATCATAGGGAAAGTGGGATAATAATAACCTCAATTTTGTCCCTCCCTCTATTTAAGAGCTATTAGGGGTACAAATTGTAATTTTGCTATTTTTAGACACCTGTACCATTTTTATACCCATACGATAATCTCGGGCATATTAAAATTGCTTCTCCGAAACGTATCCAAAAATAGATATAGACTCAAGAATAAATTTATTGATAAATCTTCTTCTCCATTTCTCTTCTTTTTTTTTGTTTGCTATAGTTTTCACTTCTATAAGGAGCTTACCGCCATCCACTATGTCATTTATTATTTATATTTGACTAAAGTTCAGTTTTTGGAATCATTAGTTACACTAAGCCATTGATTGCTAGTTTACATTTCGCTTATATGATTGAAATTTTTATGTAGTCTGCTGCTGAAAGGAATTTAAATTGTCGGAAACGTTTCAAATTCTAATATTCTACCCTCTGCTCAATCTGTCAAATTAAATAAACGCCATTTAAATAATAAAAGAAAACACAACTATCAAAATATAAAATAAACGAAATTAAATTAAATTCATACAGTTTGTGAAATACACAGAACAAATAATTATTAAATTATTAACATAATTAAATCTTATTAAATTTATGTATTTGAATTAAATTTATAATACATATATGTATGTACTTTTGTTTACAGAAAAAAATTTGTTTAATATTTTTTGACATTTAATACATAAATTTTTTTTTTTACTATAATGACGTTTAAAACATATCCTGCGGCTACTCTTTATTGTGTTTTAAAAAATATTTTGGCCATATGGTGTTTTAACAACAGAATTTTGCCGATGTTGCTGCTCTCCGACCTCTGCCCCTTGCGAGGTTCTGTTCTGAAAATAATTCTTGTATAAGTTAATAGATGGCGCATGAATAAAAAAATTGTGTTTCATAGTTTTGTACAATAGTTACAACCTCATCATTGGTTTATGGAACAAATGATTTCAGACACTGAAACTTAATCAAATATAAATTATTAATAACTTGGTGCATATCCTATGCTCCTTTAGAAGTGGAAAATCGAAAAAAAATCATTAACAAATTATAAAAAATTAAAATTACATATTAATTTGAACATCACTGAAGAAAGTATTAAAATGTTTTTTTCATTAAATATTTTCTGAAGAAATTCATTTTCAACATATGTAATTTCTTTTTCGAAATTGGGTCAAACTAATTAAAGCAATATAATGATTTAATTTTCTTTTGCAATTTATTTAAAAACAAAAAAAAAATTTAGGCTATAATTAATCAGAATTGCAAAAGTATATCAAAAACAACATATTAAACTAAAACAAAAAAAAAAAATATGCGTATGTACCATCAACCATCCTAATTGTCTTGAATAACTTTTAATTTATAAAACATCACTTTTTTATTTTTTTGTTTTTTCTAAAACAAACCATAACGAAGATGATCAGAAACGGTTCAGTAATTACAAACACAATACAATCAACAACAGCAACATAATATCAAACAATACATTTAAAATTTTTTTTTTTTGTTTTTCATGCATTTTAGAAAAAAAAAGGCCAGGTTTATATTTTAAGTATGTCAAGTGAATCTAGGATTATTCACTTAATTCAAAGTTCATATGTAAAGTTCATATCATCCAAACTAAATGATTCGCTTGTCAAAATAATTTTTTTCCATATTATTATTATGTTTTCCTTCCAAAATAATTTCATTTATTTTTCTAAAAAGAAAAAAAAAAGAAAATGACAAACTAATCAAAAAAATTAAATAATAATTGTGTAATATTTTAATATTTAACCATGACTTCCGAAATTTTTTTTTCTTTTTCTTACATAATAAATTAAACAATTGTAAATTGTCTTAGGAATGCTGATGGTCAGTTATCAATAACAAAAAAAAAAAAAAAAATATTCCTTCAAAAATTATTTATAAAATGTTAGTTTTCATTTCAAACACAAAACATCCAACAACAATACAATTAACAGATGAAGTCTTTAATTATTAAAAATGTTACATTTTGTTAAAATAACATTTATTTATCTTCAGTTTAATAAAGTATGCAACCAATCTTCCAAAATCAACTAACAAAAATATCATAATAATGACAACAACAACAGCAAAATGTGTAACTCATCAAAACACCTTAACAAAATTGACTTTAACTGACAGATTGAAAGTTATTGACAAATAATTGTTAATATAATTATGGAATTTTTAACTTAATTGTCAATCAAATGAAATTAATATAGAAATATAAAATATAATTTATGTCGTTATAATAATAACAGTTAAATGAAAACAAAAGAAATTCTTATTAAATCTTGGATTTTCGTATACTTAACAATTTAAATACCAACGAGGTATGGTTCGCCCACTTCTTCTATGCACGTCTCCTATAGTATCATGTCAAATGATCCAGTGCAACATGATTACTGATTACTAATGATTACTAATAAATGAACAAAATGAATCAACCTCTCAAGAAAAACATTCCAAAACTTCAAGTTTTTTAACCATAAACACCTTTCCCAAAGTGTTTGTATAGATTTAGTATTCCCTCAAAACAAAGAACTCAAATCAGATTTATTTGGTTCGAAAATTTAATATAAGATTTTCTATACCAAATATTCGACACTTTATTGAAACTAATTGTTTCTTAATATTGAAAAGGAACAATCGACCAGCAGTGAAAGTCACATTTATATTACGATAATTATGGGACACTGGTCAGTGGGAATTCATGTAACCAGATTACGTATTCCTTATAACATACAGTGCAAAAGTTCTAAAGAGGGTTAAGAGACTATATTATTACTTTCTCGGTTAATGTTCGACGTTAGCCTGGGCCAATTAAAGATCTGATTTTATTTCTAAAGTTTATAGGCTGGTTATTGAACCTCACTTTACGAGAAAATGTTGCCAAAACAGCATTATTTGCATTTTGTAACATAGAATTCTAAAGAATAGCTATGCAAATGAACCAACCAACAATCAACTTGTTTTGAATGCAAACAGACTGACAAACAATTTTTCACTAAATAAATTCTAAAACCTTTTAAAATGAAATAAATTCATCTCTTTAAATAGATAGATCAGTTTCTGGACCACATATAATACAGAGTTATTTTTTTTTTATTTTAATTATAGATCACATCTTCACATTCTTCACGCGAAATTAAGAAAAAATTTGGTGAAGATTAAAATGAATTGATTTAATGCCAATACCATCACTTTTTCCTATTAAATTATAGACTATATGTGATATAGTATTTATATGAATCTATTAGTTTGGATCGACTGAGGTTGTATATATAAATTTTTATTTTTTTTTTCTTTTGTATTTCATAATTTTCAACATAAAAAGGGGAAATATATAATTAAAAATTTATTGCTGTAAATATTAGAATTAGTGTTAAAAATTACGGTTAAAATGTTTTGCTAAAGATACATAAAATTAATATAACAAAAAAAATTTTTGTGAAATGATGTAACGGAAATTTTTAAATTTAGCTAGTTAACAAATTTTACAGATGCTTAGTCATTAAATAAAGGACATTTAAAGGATCAACTTATATTGTCCAAAAGTTTTTTGAGACTCTTATTCTTAATGCAACTTTTTTTTCTAATGGCAGGTGGAAATATTGGTGGAGGTGTCCTGTAATTAACGGCCATGGAATTTAATTCCTTTTCAAAGAAAGAATTAAGGCCCACGGGTCTTAATGCCACCAGATCATGGGCTTTAAGTCCATTTCGAAAAAAAATTAACGCCCACTGAGTAGCACAAAGATTACTATCATGAGTCTATAATTCATTTGACTGGATTTTATTTTCCTGTACCCAACTATGAAATCTCTCCTAATTTAGAACTCGTCGCATATACTAACATATACATAAATATTTAAGGGCGGCAACCGGTAAAATATTATAAATTATACCAAATATACTGAAATAGAGTTTGTATATGCCTTTGTTCTACATATTATGTTATTCGCTTCTTTTAATAACAAAAAATAGTGTGGGTCTTAATTCTAATTCAAAAGGAATTAAATCCCGCAGGCGTTCTGTTACCACACCCCTATTTTCTAGTGGCAAATTCTTACTGACTAAATCCATCTCACATTTTGGTCAATATAAGAGGATGAAACCCCTAACAAATATTTCAGAATATTGGTTAGGAAGTGGGAATAAGAGAGTATAAGACACAAATGCGGAAACATTGAATTGGGGGGTAGGAATGGATCCTATAGCAAAAAAAAAATATCTTTAAATTAATTTTATTCAAATGAAACTCTTTTCGCCTAGTAGAAGAAAAGAACCCTAAAGTCGATGTTAATTTCAGTACAACATACAAATATGATATTGAAAACTTACAATTGATGGCACCGTTGTCTAGATTATTTAAATTTTAATGATGTGCATAAGCTTTCAAATAAAATAAAAATATAAAATTGAATACCTAATAAATAAAATAGAATAATTTTGAATGTGATGCTTGTATTAAAGCAAAAATGGCAGATGTCCCATATCCAAAAATGTTAATCCGTCATCAGTGATAGTGACAGTGGGAATTGCCTTCAATAATTACCTCATGTAGTAAGGTGTTATATACTACTATATGTTGTAACTGTTGTAACGGCTATAATCACTATTAGCAAAATAGTAATAATAATAGGCGGATTCATTGTTTCCTTACAGTCCCACTCCTAATTCAATGTTGCCGTATCCATTTCCTTTTCTTTCCAATCCCTACTCCGTAGCCAATATACTGCGCTTGCAGGGAAGGGTTTCATCCCATTATATTAGCTAAAGGGGGAGGTGGGTTTAGTCAGTAAGAATCTGACACTATCAAGGGGGAAATTCTTAGTGTCTTTGAAAGGTTTCCACCTCCCTTAGGAAAAAAAAAATCTCCAATATTCAAATGCAGACCGAAACTTTAAATTTAATAAATTAATTAATTAATATAAAAAAAGTAAGACAGTAAAATTATTTATATATGATTTTGTCAATTGTGTCACAAAGGTCAAAATTATTATTAAACTTGACTACATAATTTACAAAATATATTATATTACATTTTTTAATAAAAAAAAAATTAATTTTTCCAACTTATCATTTTGCAACTATAATAATTGAACTCATTTTATTAATAATTTATTATCAATATTCACCTACATTACGTTTTGTGGTCACTCACCTCATTTTATAAATGCAAATTTCTTCATATTATAAAATTATTGTTGTTAGTTAAAATTTCAAAAAAAAACAAAAATTAAAAATCTTAATTTTTCTTTAATTTTTCATTAATATTTTCATTATACTTTCATATAAATCACTATTTAAAAATTACTTTAATTATACTGAATGATTACGTATTTAACATAAATTATTACTCCCAACCATTGGCAAATTTTCAAAAAAAAAAACCTATGAACTGAACTACAGACAAATAAGAAAAACGTTTGTCAAAAATGAGCAAAAAAAAAATCAAAAATAAAAAACAACATTGCAAAAATAATTATTCAATTCACATATATCACATATTATATTATTATATGCTTTAAGTAATATTTTTTTATACATATTATATAGATAACAATAGCTTTAACGCAAGCACCAACACTATACCAATAACAGCAACAACAAATGATACCAAAAATAAATGAAATTTATAGAGCAATCTATACATATTACAAATTTATAACCTTTCAGTTTCAATTACTGTATTGAAATTTTATTTTTATTGCACCTAATGAATACCCATTATTGTTCATATACAGTATACACCATACCAAATTATCCACCATCTCTAAATCATCTCAAAAAGAAAAAAAAAAATTAAAGCAATTTTTACTATACACATTGTAGACGCGTACCCACATAAAGTCGTCAATATTTTAAAATTTTGCAAAAAAAAAAAATCACGTACATACGTACCAACAACTGTATAACATAACTTTGTTAAAAATTTGGCAATACTTCCGATTGATCATCAAACATTAAAAAAAAAAAAACATAAAAAAAAACAAAAACAAAAAATAAAAAACCAATAAAAAAAAATGTAAAAACAAAAAACCGCACCTTATCTGAAACCAAATTTGGTTAAAAATTCAAAGTTCGAAATTTCTAAAGAAAATAAAAAATTAAAACTTTTACTTGCAATTAATGAGAAAAAAATTAAAAATTAAAAAAAACAAATTTTTTTAAATTATAAAAAAGTACACGATAAAAGAAAAAAAAATAACATAAGAGCATCTTTATAACAATATATAGTCTTTCTTAATCGAATCCGTATAAAACGATAACTGACAAAATAATGATTGGTTATTATATACTGGTAACATGATTAGGTATTTAATATGCTTAGTTATTATTTTACCCAATTGATAAAATTTTTAATGCTTGCCAAATATTATACATACTTACCTATATAATATTATAATTGTCCAATTTTTTTCCCAGCTGACTATACCAAATATTGAATAATTTGATAACTATTAACCTACTAAGTAAACCGATTAAATCGATTCTTTATTGGTGTTGATTTTATTTTAAAAAATTCTAGCCATTCATAATCATTTTCGGTATACAATTTTAAAAATAATGCAGACATAATCAAAAAGGCTGTTTCGTTATATCATTATATCGTAATTTTTTACGATATCGCATTTTGTTTTGTATTGCATTAACCCGTCGTTATACCTATTTATGTTTCAGTTGTCGTTTCAGCATACATAGCATACGTATAGGTTCTGTTCTAAACTCCTATATATATTTCTACGCATTTACATGTAGTTGGATGAGCATTTGTTAAATATATAGGCACAGGTAAGAAAAATAGACGTCTGAAAGGTGGTAACTTTTTTGTCTCGTTTAATTTTACTATTTTATTAATAGTTTTTTTATAGATTTCAATGAATTTGTGCATAAAATAAATTATGTTTTTGGATTGTTAACAAAGGTGAAGTAATATCATAGCTAACTTTTGAGGGATGTTGGAACCATGTGTTTGATTGGAACTATATATGTTACTAATACGATTTGTTATATTGAAATGTCGCAATAACTGTCGCTTTTTTAGTTTTGATTCTTGCAAAAAATTATTAGGAAAACTATTGCTAATAAAAAGTTTGAAAAAGCAGCAAAATCCAAGTCTCTAGCCCATTTAGAAATATATTTAAAATCAACAAAGTTCTGATCAGACTAATTTGTAAAACGAAGGATTAATAATCTAGTATATATTTAAAAATCATTTTGGTTTACAATTATCACATTCATTTGTTTATTAATATATGCACTTTCATATATGCACCCAACGCTGTCTCATTCAAAAAAGAACTCGTTTACTGTTCAATAGTCCTCTATAATAGGAAAAAGAAAAAAAAGAAAAGGTTATCTTTAATTTAAGATATTTAGAAATCTTAAGAGAATATTAACATCTTTGTTTATATTTTCACTTTCAACCTTGAGCACCTGTATTCGAATCGCAGTAAAAGTGAAAACTCCTTGTATATGACTTCTAATCTGATTTAGTTACCATTTGCTATTAAGTAACATTTTCATAACCTTATACCTAACATATAATTACAACAAAATAGAGACAAATAGAATTGTATATGAATTGCAATTTAAGTAATTCTAGATGTGATGAAACTTAATACAATCTCATATATTAATTGAGTGCAAATAAATTCGGATCAATTCTAATAATAAAGATACATTTATATTAATTCCTAAGATAATATAACTTTTTTACATGATCGATCATATCCTCGTTTTACTAGCCTCCTATCCTTTTCCTTCTTCCAACATGTAGTCACTACTACAGACAGACGACGTATTAGTCTAACAGTTAAACAATTAGCAAGCAAAAAAATTAGTTCCTCAAACAACAAACTTATACTGTCCACTTTACTTACACTGCATTAAAATATTCAATCATGTTATTTAATTTTAGAATGGTGATTGTCTTGGATAAAATTCAAATTAATTGATTTCTATAAAAAATTGTTATTCTTAGAATCTCATTAGATTTCATTAAAAATCTCTTAGATTTTCACCTAAAAATTAGAAAAGAAAATAATAAATACACTTTAATACAATTACGCAACATAATTACCATTTAACCCACAATAATTATCTACTGTTATTATTTACAAACCTTTTTAACATTTTGATGAAACTCCAATTAATATTTTATTGCATAGTCTTTAACATCCTAACAAACTGTTTATGTGTTTAGAAAGCACTGTCTTATACCATCTTATAATATCAATTGCCTACAGCATATGAATATAATTTTTTTCTTCAATAAAAAGAAAAAGTAATTAAATATATAAACATATATTATTGAACATATCTAACCAACATTAATATACATATATACACATATATTACTTTAACAATACTTACATATGTTATGGACAAATAAAATCGTCCATTAGAAATTAGAAAAAAAAAAAAAATGCAATAAAATAATAAAAATAAAAATGATTAAATTTCTGCGGCATAAATATAACGGATTTTCGGTGTTTAATTGACAGCCTTAAGCTGTAATAATTAACATGGGCGTAATACCATTCAGAAGCTAATTAATACTCACAAATGTCAAAAAAAAAAAAATCAGCTGACAATTCAAAAAAAATAACAAAAACCCATTAAATTAAAAGAATTAAAAAATAAAATAAGAAAATCGTGAGTCCAGCTAAGTAAAAGGTATCATTTATAATTTCAATGTTTTACTTTTTTTGTTTTTTTTTTTTTTTTAAATAACTGCATTCTTTTATTAAGTGTTTTCAAAGTTTGTGCTGTTCTTTGGAATAGGTGATCACCACAGTTTGATTTGAAATTTTCAGAAATTAAACTACAATGAAATGCATGCCAATTGGCGCGTACGGCACTAAGGCACTAATAAAATGCTTTCCAAAACATGCTTTGTCTATGTGCCCTGAAACTGGAATATTTGTTACAAATTAATATATAAATATTATGGAAAAAAAAAATTTCCCTATTTTTGCCACAAATTTCAAAATAAATCAATAATAAAACAAAAATAAATTCCAAATTGTGTTTTAAATTCTAAAATATGTTATTTTTTATTTAATAAATTCCATTTTTATATGAAATATTAATTTTTTTTCATACAAAAGCCATTTTTTTGTCATCACTAAAGAACTAAGAAGGCTAGAATAATATATGAGGGCTCTTTAGAAAGAAAGAGAATATTAAAATAAAAATTTTTGGAAAAAAAGTACCGTTCTATATATTTTTTTAGCATTATATTTAAAAAAGTAAAAAATAACATTTTGTTATTTTACTTTTATATACCCTGTATTCCAATGAGACAATCTGTACCAATATAGTACATAATGTTTTGAAGGCCTTTATCAGACCTATCTTTGACACCAAGAATAGTTAGATACATGTTTTTGTTTTTGGAGATATTTACAGTTATTTGAGTATGTACTTATTTTTTGAAATGAGAATATTAACCTCTCAATGCCGTACGCGCCAATTGGAACCCCATAAAACTCCACAAATTTCATTGTAGTTTAACTCCTGAAAATTTGGTTATGGTCTGTGGTGGCCACCTATTCTAAAGAACAGCCAAAGTTTGGACGCTCAAATTTAGTCACACCACATTAAAAACTCTTATTAATATTTATACTTTAGTTTGACTTCTTTATACTTTAGAATCTCGGGAACACTTTTAGTCCACAACCATGAAATTTTTAGAGTGCGACTTAATGGAGAAAAATACGTTCTGCTTGCGCTATGAAGAAAAATACATTCTCTTAGCTTTTATAAGTCAACTTACCAATTGAAAAAATGAAATCAGAAAGATTAGTCACTATAATCTTAGGGACTTAATAAAGTCCTCTTCATCTTATAAGAAAAAATTTCCTAAACCAAAACTCATTACATCTTAACAATTAAAATTTAAAAGTAATTTTAAAGGGCTAAAATAATTCTGAATCTTATTTAGTTATCAATGCCCAACATTTTATCGATAAGAAAAAAAAAATTTTGATGGTTTGTATGAAACGTTGATAATTAAAAATAAACTTTAATCCTAACACCTTTATTAAGTAACTATATGCTACTAAATTGAATAATAAACTTAATGTTATAATCATAACACCCAACAAAAAACAAATAACCATACCGGCATAAAATTTAACAAATAACTATTAAAACTAGAGGCTAAAAAATTAAAAGTAGAAACACAAAAAAAAATATAACAAAATAAAATAAAAATTAGGAAAAACAAAAGAAAACTTTTTTTTTTATTGTGGTTATTATTTTTATTGTTTTTTTTTTTTTTTTTGATTAATTAGAGTTACTAAAAAATATTTCAAAAGTGTTACTTCTTTATTTAATAGGTATTTATTTTTATTATACAGATCTATAGAGATATGATTTAAATGATGGTCAACCGCCATCATTTTTGTTTTTTTTTTTTAAACTTTTTTTTCATATATAGCATATTATTATCTAATATCTATGTATCTATTTATTTATTATTTAAAAAGAAGGAAAATGTTATAATTATTGCAAAATTTCGTAATTTATAAATATTGCGAATTTCATTAATCATAATTCATAATATACAATGAAGTGATCCAGGAAATTGTGCTATCATCACCATACTATTTATTAAAAACGGAAAATTATGTATGAGCACATTAATATTAAAAGGGATATCTAAAAAAACTGATCAGTGAGAATTTTTATCAAGATGAAACAAAATCATTTTGAAATTTTTTAAATTAAAACTTTTTTGAAATAAATTTAATTTATGTGATAAGAGTTTAAGTAGTATTTAAGCTTTAGTTGCAAAATTGCTTCAAAATATATTTCGAAAAGTTTTAAGGATAAGTGAGAAGAACTGAAAAACCAAATAGTTTTACATAAAAGAAGCTATATAAAAGAGTTGTTATTGAATTTCTTTAGGGTTAATGCCATGATGACACTGCTTTAACGGAAGAAATTTTAAAAACTCTTAAGTCCATGACCATGTCCATGAGGTCATCTAAATATCTTTATAAAAGAACTGCTTAAAAGATAGGTACAAAGAAAGTTTCTATATTTTCTATGACGTAGGGTTGAAAATCATATGCAAACAGAGTCTTGCACAGCATGTAAATTGATTAGATAATTGCCAGTTAAATAACATCAACCAATTTTATTATTCTAAAAGTCAGTCCTCAAAAATATTCTGCCTTTTAACTTTTCAAATCACTTCATAATTTTTACCGACCGCATACATTAATGTATAAGGTAGGTATTGTTTTCATACTAAAAATTTGTACCCGAGATTTTCGCAAAATTGCACTACTCCGGTGTGGAGAAGGCTGTAAAAAAATTTTCAACATGATGTCCGTCTGTGTGTGTGTGTATGTGTAGGTGCGTGTGTGGGTATGTCTGTGGGCACGTGTACAGCTTAAACGACTGAGCGGAATTTTTTGAAATTTCATATTTAAGGTTTTGACGTAAATATCTCGGATTGATAAGCTTTTGGAGCAAATCAGACAACCGCAAGTGGTAGTTTACTAGTGCACTTTTTAAGTTTTTTACGAATATTTCGTAACAGAAAAATTTTGTGAGAAAAATAATTAAGAAAAAGTCCAAATTACATGCTTAACACTCCATATGAATTTATATGAACAATTTTTTTTTGTTTTTTTTTTATATCTCTAAAAATTTTTATAAATACATATGTATGTACTTATATCTATGCCAATGCATATTATTCATTTGTTGATGACATAAAATTAAAACGGTAAAATTTTTGTTAGCAGATTTAATATTAATCTTATGTTTGTTTTGTATTTGTTTACAGTTTTTATTATTTTTTACTTCTAATATTATTTTTTGAATGAAAAAAAAATCATGTATCTACATTACAATAATAATAATAATAATAAATGGATGTATGAATGAATGTACATATATTTTTACGATTTCATTGCTTATAATTCTATAAAACAAAATGTTATTAAATTATTAGAAGTTATTTTGCTTTGATATAAATTATTATGTAAAAAATCTATAAATTTTGGCATTGTACTTTTTGTGTAGTGGCGGTCGGTCCTGTGGTGGAGATAGCTGATTTTTTTTTTTTTGTTTATTCTCCTGCCACATAAATGTGACAAATTAAACAGCCTTTCCCTTTCAAGCTTTTCTGTAAATATCGTAAGGGAGAATTATTCTTATGTCATGTGTGGGATTCGAACCCACTCTCCTTCGGTGTTTACAGCATATTTAATATGCTTTTAATCACTAGGAAACCGAGGCCCCCTTTATCACTTTTTTAGAAACATTAAAATTATTTAAAAAAAAAAAAAACTTTGTAAAAAAAAACTAAGGAATTGGAATTGAAGTTTTAAAGGGAAATGAAGTCAAAAGTTGAATATCGGCTATTGAATATTTACGATCACATCATTTGATGAATAAATGTTTTGAACATTAAGATGCGTGCATTAGCTGCCTAATTGTATGAAGCTCCAATAATATTACCTGATGTTTTTCAACATTAACTAGTTTTTTTATTTTTAGAGAAAGTGTTAATCATAAAAAGATATTCAAGGTGGACAATGTAGTTCTATGCATTTTAGGTGGGCAATTATTCTATGCATTGAAATCGTTCTGATTTAAGGAAAGAAAAAAAGAGGGAGAGAGTGTGGGTTCGAATTGCACACACGTCGTAAGAGTTATTCTCCTTCACGACATTTACAGCCACGCCTGAATAGGAAAGGCTGCGTAATTTCCTGTCCGCATTTATGTGGCACAGAAATGTATTAAACAAAAAAAAAAATTAAATATATATATATTTAATAAATGTTTATTTATTTTTTATTCATAATTGTATTAATTTGTTTAGTTTGATTTTTAATATCTACATTAAGATGTTCCATTTTATTATTCATCTGATCTAATAAATCATTTTGAGATTTAATTTCATCATTCATACTTATAGCTAAATCTTTTATACGAGAAATACTATTACGTATTTCATCTAAATTTTTTTCTAATCGTTCTTCAAAACAATTTTTAATGTTGTTATTGTCAACTGAATCGCTTTTTAAACTATTTACAGAGTAATTTTTTTGATGATTTTCAGATGATGGTGACTCTTCCATTTTCAATAATGATGGCAATTTTTTTTGTGTTTGTTTTTTCGAAATTTCCTTTTTATTTGAAGATTTTTTAATTTTAAAATTTGGAGAAAATAAAGACTTTTTTATTGAACCAAAAACACTTTTCATACCATTTATATTTTTTTGAGTAACACATAACTCTCCTTTTATTTCATCCGTTTTTAAATTACTATTTTCTAATTGTTCACGTTGCTTGTCTAATTCAATTGCAGTCGTTTTACCAATTTCCTCACTTTTATACAAAAATTCTTGAAATACAAAATAAAAATGTTAATATTGAAGAAATGTAAAATGGTTTTTATTTGATTTAAAATACTTACTTAAACTTTGTTCAGTTGATTGCAATGCTTGTTCTTCAAGCGACTTAATTTTCTCTTCGTAAAATTGAATTGATTGATTTGAAGAAGAAGGTTTCATACAAGAAATAACCACAAAAGAGTCATCCTCAATGTCATCTATACTTTGATTTGTAGCATTTTGATCACAATTTGACATGATTGCTAAAGCTATAATAAAATTGAACCACCACAACTACAATTAAAAGTAAAGCAAAATAAAAATTAATAAGAAAAACCCAAAGATTCTTTTTTTGTTTTACAAATAATTTTTATTTACAGAGTGTTTCGTAATAATTTCAAGCTATCAGAAAAGGGTAGAAAAAAAAAGTAGAAAGAGAGGGTAGAAAGAAAATTTTTAAATGACCATTTATTTAATAGTATCTATATATATAGTTATTTGCAATGGAAGTTTATTTGTAAAAATTTTGAAATAAGAGAAAAGTTCAAACTTGAGAGAAGAATACAGAGAAAATAAGAATAATTTTAAGAGCTGTCATTTAAAAAATTTCAAAAGTAGTAGATTTAATTTAAAAATGAAGTTTTTCAAATATAAGCGGAAAGATTCATTAACGGTTTCGGTCTCGGTCTCTTAAATACTGTTTACTTTTGTTCAAATTTATTTTATTTAAAAGAATTTAAAGATAATTGTAAAATATAAACCTAAAATAATACTTTTCTTTTAAAACATCTAAATAACTAAAATTTCAAATAATATTAATGAGAGAGGACAATATTAATAACAGCAATAAAATCAGAAAAATTTATCCAATAAAGTTACAAATCCGTATACAATCAAAACATTCTTCTTTATTGGTAAAAGAAGTGAAAAAATCTTTTCTTCTCCTATTTCTTAAAATGTATACAGGGTGGTCGGCTCTAAATGATTTTTCTTCAAATGGATGATTAGCGCTGTTAAGAGAAACAAAAACTTTTATGGGGGTCTATTTTCATTGCTTTAGTGGTGATGGTTCTTTTTTCATTGCTAAGGTGCTTTAACTAATTTTCAACTTAAATTTAGTTTCAATTCTATGAAATTGAAAGCAAATAAGATGGACATAAAAATAGTAAAGAATTTATGTCTAAGAATGCCTTATTTTCCAACTTTCTGCAATATAAAGAGATATTACTCTAGAGCTCTAGAGCTCTTCAGACCAAAATTATAAGAGCTTAAAGTAAATAATTATTAACAACATATTACTTAAAGCATCTCTAAGAAAAAAAAAAATTAATAATTATTTTATACATTAAGTTCGATAAGGGGTTTCTGTGTTATCAAATTTTATGTGGTATCTTGACATTTCATATAAACCATTACAATTTATTTTTCAAATACAATTTATACAAAATGACATCTTTGTACAAAGCTGGACATTTTGTTAATTTTCAGACATCATAATGTTAAAAATATAGTCACCTACTCTCAATGTCACCCCTTCCTCCAAAACTTTAAATACATTGTACTAAAAATTATAATATAAGTAACTTTAAAATACGGTTTTTTTTTAATTTTATCTGACTAATCAATTTCTGAATAAAAAATATTATTTCTATTGTTTTTTTTTTGAAATGTTGAAAGTGGCATTTGTATAATATAATATTAAGATATTTTATTTTTTTAAATGTTATAAAATTACTCATTTTTAATATTTTATTATCGTAAAATTAAAAAAAAAAAGCTTAAATAAAATACTTACATATAGCAAAATTAAAACAACACTTTAAAATTTAAATACTTATTATTTTATCACAGTAAAACATGTGCTTCCGCTTTCATTAACGTTAAGATACTAAAAAAAAAAAAAACAAAAACAAAAGTAGAATGAAATATTTTTATTTTTATTCTATACGATCAAAATTGGTTAACCAAAATGAAATAAATTGCCATTATAAATATTGAAAAAAATTTTTTTAGTTTTGTTTACAGTTTTTTGTGGTATGTGTCATCTAGAATAGGTATATTCCCTTACCTCCAGATAATTACCCCCAATAAATTTACATTTGAATATAGAATATAATGCTTCTGATTCTTGAATACATACTATGTAGTTAAGTTAAACTTAAAATCCCATATGACTCAAACTTTAGTTTTAGAAATTTAGAAATAATGATAAAGTATATTTTTTATTAAAAAGATAAATGTTATATAAATGGATTTGATTAGCCTTTATAATACCTTCATAAAACTTTATAAAACATTTTGTTTTGATTTTATTTAAATTTAACGTTATGTTCAATATAATTTCCAGAGCGTTCAAATAAAACTAGTAACGCTTAAAATTATTTTAGAATATATAAGTATGAAAGATAAAAAGATGGCAGAACGATGAAAAAATTAAAAGTATTATTTGGTTTAAAAAATATTAAATCAGTCGCCCTACAGTTTATTAACGGAATGGATATTATAAAAGTTACATTAATTTAAAAACATGGTAGAATGTAAAACCAAAAATTTTTAAAAAGGCACATTTTTCAAATAACAATAAAAACAGTTTTGAATTACGCCTTATACCAAAATTTGTAATGTGATAATTTTATAGTCCTTTTCTTCAATTAACCCTTTATATTTAAGAAAGCTGTCACAATATATGTAAAATGATAATGTTAAAGCTTTAAGCTTTCCATTTTACTTTGAAATAATGTGTACAGATGCTTAAGTTACAGGCGTCTAAAAATAACAAATTTTTAACCACATACTAGGACTTTAACAGATTGGAAGTACAAAAAAAATTTCTGAGGTAACTGATGCTAACGGATGGACAGACGGACAGAGTGAAACTAACTTAAGCTAATTTTTTATTGTTTCTTTTGAAAAATGTACAAAGAAAAAAATAATAATTAATAAAAATTTCTGAAAATTCTGTTGCAAAAGATTTTAAAATTAGTGACATGTTGTCATTATTAGGATTATCATATTACTAACTGTCATTATCTATGTTATTTTTTGACATAATATCAAATTGCATTCCCAATCTATTGACACAGATTTTAGTAATTATAAAATTTAACCTAAAGTTGACACAAACTGACAGGTTATTAAATATTCACTGCAGTGTAGAGAATGCTAAAAAAGTCAAAGTTAAAACAAGAGAAAAATTAGTAATAAATATATATTTTATTATTTAATTAAAAGTATTATTTTTATTACATAAATTCCACAATTAATAAAACTAAAAAAAAAATTAATTTTCTTGTACAGAAAAATAATTCCAACATTATAAATATGTACTTAAAATTTTAATCCTATATATTATATAAAATGTACCAATTTCGTTTTATTAGCATTGAATAAATTCTTTTCAAGCGAATGACTAAACTAAATGTATTTATATCTTTAAATATTAATTATAATAATATTTTTAAAGTTTTATTTTTTATTTATTTATTTTTATTTCCTACCGTTCAAATAGAAATATCTGCGATATTTTTAGATCTCTTTGCTCTAAAGGCATATGGGCTATCGCGGTACAAGTATATTAAATTATAATAATGTTATTTATTTGCTTTACATTTGTTTTGACCTGACCAGGATTTTAACCCGATACCTTTCACCTAAAAGACCGGCGACTTACGCACTGCCCCAATGGTCAGATATATCCAAAGTATTAAGCAATTATTTAAAAAAAAAAGTTATAATAATGTTTAACTTTAAAAATTACAAAAAAAAAAAGAAAAACTGAAAAAAGAAAACAAAAAAATAAAAAAAAATTATTCATACATATGATTTATATACTAACAAATAATATCGTGGTCCATTCAAAATCTTAATTAACAGTATTAGTTCCACTTTTACCAAAATGCTATATTGCAAATGTTAAAAAAAAAAAAAATTTCATTTTATAAAGTGCTTTGATTTTTTTTTTTCGCATAAACTCATTTACTGCTAAATCTTATTGTGAACTTTAATTAATCCAATATGACATTCCGTTTTCAATTTGAATCAATATTTACCATTTTTTACAATTTTGAAAAGAAGGAAACATTATATTTCGTTTGTAACACTTACGATTATTTCCCAAAAATGTTTTAAGTATCTATAAAAAGCTATAATACCGAGTAGAGAATTACATTATACAATGTTAGTCAATCGACAACCAAATCCTTAGCAGCGAGTGTTACTAAACCTAAGACGTTACAGGGCTGTGAAGAAGTTTTGAAAATACTTTCCGCACAGAACACCATCAACTTGATTCAGGTCCCAGGGTAGAAAACGAGTCCGCAGATGAGCTATCAAAGCGGATTGGATCTGGGCTTGAGCAACGCGCTGGGAATATTTCATCAGTTCCCGTACCTGTAGACAAACTCGAAAAATCAATCTTTAGACGAATGTTCAGTAGTTTATTTTTCCAAGATTTATGTGAGTTCTTTGTTGGTTATATAGTTGGACATGAGAAGTTTCCAAAGCAGTTTCAGTCAGATTGGTATTATCAAATCTAAAGAAACTTAACATCAACTTTGGTCCGTCAGAATGGTTTCATCAAATCTAAAGAAACTTAACATCAACTATATATTCGAATAGGTGCTCCTACGTTTTGAAAACACCCTAAGGATCTAGACTCTAGTATTAGTAACGCGTTAGCTCAGCCTTCATCAATAAAATTACATACAATTACATAAATTTTTCAATATTATTAATTTTTCATATTTAAAAATATAGCCATAAATGAAGAATGTCAAAAATGTCTAATTATTACAGTAATTTGAGATTAATAAAAAGTCTTCAAGTTGGTTATACAGTATAAAATTAAATTAAGCTCGAAGTTAGTTATATCAAATAATAAACAAGACAGAATGTAAACCAACGGTTTTTAAAAGCGCACATTTCCAAAATACAATACAAACTGTTTAGAATTGTGTCAAAATTTGACAATTTCATATAAAAAAAAATGTGAAAATAGGACTATCTTGCAATTTTGTCGGGCTGTAAATCGGGAACCCTATAGAACTAAGAAAAACCGTTAATGCACTTAAAAATATATTATTGAAGTTTTAATTTTTAATTTATCAAAAAAAGAAAATTTGTTCAGGTTGCTGGTGTTCAAAAATAGCAGATTTTCAATTTTTAAGCTCTAATAAGTTTTAAACAGTAGGAGGTTCAAAAAAATTCTTTCTTGTCTCAAAATTTCAAGTTTCTATCTCAAAGCGTGCCGGAGTTATGGAAAAAAAAATATCACGCAAAATTTTGGTCACATAACGGTAAATTTAAATAGTAAATTACATAATATTGCATAATTTTGAATTCTTGAAAGGAAATTTTCAATTCTTTCTTATTTCAAAATTTCGAGTCGCTATCTAAAAGCGTGCCGGAGTTATAAAGGTAGAAAAATCATCTAATATTTGGTTTCATATAACGGTGAATTTGAATACTAAATTTAAGAAACTTATTTAATTTTGATATTGATTTATAAAGGTAAAAATCCTGTCGAATGGCGTTTTCAGATTGAAAAAATGTTAAGTAGGACATGAGACATACGTATTTAAAAATAGGGCTTTTTCAAAGTTGGAGGAACTGCAACTCCATAATGGGGCTATATGAAAAAGTGGATGGATGGGGCTATATGAAAAAGTTGTTCTACAACATTAATTTTTTTATGAGTCCATGGTTAAAATTGTTTTGCTCTATCCTAAAGGTGTAGAAGTTTTGTAAACAGACGGATATACGGACGAACGAACAGACGAACAGACAGATGGACGGACGGACAAACTGAAACTAGTAGGCACATTTTTTTAAAAATTTTTGGAAATGTGCTAAAGTTAAATATTGTTCACGTTCAAACAAGAAACAATCATATAATAAAGCCTCAATTAATCCCTCCAAATATTCAATCTTTAAAACTCGCGACATTTAAGTTGAACTTAAGAAGGACGAAAAAAATAAATAAATAAATATTTTATCTTAAATTTCTCGTAAGTAAATAAATTGTAAAAAATTTTGTCTCGCTTAAAGGAGTAAAGCACTTTTAATAAGAAAGTCATTATACAAACTTACTTCTTTAATATAAAACTGACCGACACAACTACAAATTAATTGATTTAAGAACCGTAATATCAAATACACTTTAAAATTGTTTTAATAACCTCAAGTTAATCTGACCAAATATTTATAAACTTTTCATATATATTTTAGTTTAATGTAACTTATTAAACAAAACAAAAAATAAAATAAAAATATACAGTTAAAATCCCAAGAACATTATGCAATATTTTTGTTATGATGGTATGGCATAATAAAAACAGTAATAAATAAAAAAGTCTCGCACGAATCCTCCTTTAGGCAACCAAACAAAAATAAAAAAAAAATAAGTTAAGCTATTTGTACAAAAGAATGAGTGAAAAAGAAAGAAAAAAAAAAAAGGTATTTTTTTCTCTTACATACAATAATTTTCCTAATAGACTACAGGTGGCCATGTTTTCTATCACTTAACATATATTTATTTTAAATTCAATTTAGGTATTATTTTTTTTTTTTTTTCGAATTTATTTTTGTTGGATATTTTTAAAATATTAGCAACAAATCAAATTTTCACTGAAAATTTTTTAAATATAAATTTTTGTTAAAAAAAAAAATAAAACAAAACATTTGTAATGTTGATGGTATCATTTACTATTTGATTTTTGATACAACAGAATGAATCGCAACTATGTATCATCAAGAAGATTTTTTAGTTTTAAAATGTTGTAACCGATTAATTAGGAAACCATGTAAAATGGATATAAAACATCAATAAAATAGTAATGATGAGTACGTTTGGTTTTTTTTGTATTTTTTTTTTTTTTTTTTTTGGAATATTTTATGTTTCATTTTGTTTTTAATAATTCTTGCGAATTTTTATTTCAATATCGATTTTTTTTCTTTTTTTTTTTGGCAGATTAACTCTTTTCTGTATGCCAACACTGATTCATGACTGATGTATATACAATTTTTAATCGTGATTTGATTTTTTGATATTATATTAATAGTATTATTATTATTATTATTCTCGATATTCGAATATTTTTATTTCAATAATAATTGTAAAATTAAAATAATATTGTTAAAGTTAAGTTTACAGTTCACGATAAAAGAAAATAAAAGAAATAATTTTTAAATGAAAATTTACAATTTTACCTCACAAAAAAAAAAATGCTGAGCTGATAATAGACTGAAAAGCTGATAATAGGAAACACATTACATCATCAAATAATAGGAAATACTTTGCATCAAAGTTGCAAAATTTAAGGCACTGTGAATATAATACATATTTTGCAGCTTGTGTTCTACATATCAAAAGTAATACAATATTGAAGTCATATAAAGTTTTCTAATAAAAAAAAAATAAATTTTTTTCAGAAATGTCCTTAAATTATTTATTAATTTGTTTTTATGAAAATGTCCTATAATTTATTTTTATAAATTTGTTTTATTTGAGAATTTTATTTTTGACCTGTCACTTTTTTTTTTAATATATCGTTTATACTTGTCTATAATGCCAAACATTGCAGACTGTAATTTCAGATTTTTAAAATTGTTAATGATTTTTTTCTAGAAAAAGTAATAAAATATAAACAAAAAATACTAGAAACGAAACGATGTCTTTTTTCCGAAAAAAAAGTGGTCGTACAAGTCGTTCTATCCACACAAAAAGTGCTTCTGTTCGAAAAAAATTGGTGTTGGTCAACTTTTTAATCATATAAAATCTAACTTTATACTAAAAATTTTTTTTGTTTACGATACAAAAATTTAAAAAAAGATATTGCGAATGGATTTTGCGAATGGATTTTACATATCCCTAAAACAAGTGTCAAACAAAAATATTCGGAATGTCAATAATGCTCCGAAACTTAAAAATTTTATCTTTTTCTGTACTGTGTACATTTTACATGCTGTTTCTTTTTATTTGAAAAGAAAAGATAAAGAAAAACCTAGAAAAAAATGTTTATTAATTTTAAAAAGTTTATAGTTATGGTCTATAGTTATGATCTTAATTTTATGAAGCCTATAGAGCATGATCTTTACACGAATCGATCGATTAAAGAATACTAAACCTCCTAGTAATTTAATTATTAATTATTATAATTTAGGAAAAAAATTGAAAGTTTAAATATTGGAAAACAGAAAAACAATAAAGAAGAATAAATTTCTTAATAATTTCATGTAAACCCTATCATACAAAAAATTTAACTGTAATTCCTTTCGTGAACATGATTTTGTTTTTTCCAAATCTGTAAGAAATTTTGATTATCGTTAAGTTTTGTATTTTTTTTTTTTTTTTTGCCTCCGTTAATGAAGACAATAACATTAATTTTTTTTTACGTTTTTCTACATAAGAATGACTATGATATTTTTAAAGGAAATAGCATCAAATGTGAGAAAATATATAAATTTTTTTTTTATTAAAATTATGTAAAATATTAAATATAACGATATCATGTCCATAATCTTGATCATGAAATTAAGATTTTCGTTAATGAAAGAAAGTAATAACAAAAGAATACTTTGTTAAAAAAAAAAAAAATTAATTTCTTTTTTTTTATAATTTAAAATGTTTTCGATTAATGGAAATTTTTAACACTTTTCTTTGTCTCAAACTTTATTTTTATTTTGATGACACAAAACATAACTATAATAAATTACTTATATAATAATTTTGATTGGAATATAATTTACTTTTAAACTAGAGCAGAATGAAAAACAATGTCTTCAAAATTTTTGGATTTATCGTGCTTTTCCTAATTTGTATATATAAAATTTATCCTATGGTTTTTACAATTTAAATTAGTTGAATATTTCTTTTTTATTTATTATTTAACATTTTCTTTATCTTAGTAGCCATATGGCATCAAATATTCAGCAGTAAATTTAACATTTATTATTATTTTTAAGTATTTGTTTTATATGAAATCGTATTTAAAAAAAAGTCGCCGTAACAATTTTTTTTAGAACGAGGCTTTCAAAGTTCAGTAATTCAACAGTATAGATAATACAACATTATCTAGTTAAAATAACAGGCGGCTTAATACCATATCTATCTGTGGATATCCCAACATTATTATGAACTTCCTAGATATAATGTATTAAGCTAAGATGGTAAAATTCTAAGAACTATGTTTCCTTTTCAACTAAATATTAACACAAAATCTAACTTAAATTTTTTTTAATATCTAATTCATTCATTATTTTGGACTGACAATAAGGCATCTGGTTGTTGATATTGTATTCCATAAATAAACTGAACAAATTTTGGTAGATAAAACAACGAACTTTCATTATAATGTCAATAATCCAAGTATAACAAGTAGTGTACTCACATTCATATTACTCTTCGACACTCACTTAAAATAAAAGATTTTTGAAAAGTTAAACTTCCAGTAAATTAACTTTAAATTTGCGTTGATGTTTATTATATTTTTGTAATGTATACCTTTCCGTTTGTTTGCTAAAAGTTTCTATTTGTAGTTTCTATACTCTTAAACATATTTTGACAGCAATACAATATTACCAAGTCTACTGAAAACTCCAAATAATGTTATAGGACGAAACACTCCTAAAATGGATAAAATTACTTACCAAAGCTTTCTTAAACTGATAGATTGTTAACATGTTATCATTATGTCTATGTATCAAATCTCTTAATAAATCTAATTATTATTAAGAACAAATAGTATAACCTTTAATGATAGTATGGTTTTTAACCAAAAATAATTTTGTTTTTTTAAAAGGTGGAAAAAATTTTATTTTTCACTTTTACTTTTATACGTCGCAGATTATTTTGATAAAATTTCATATAAGTATGTATAAGACTAATTTTAAACCAGTAATTGTCTCGCAATACAAAGCCTACAGAAGAAGAGTTGTCTTGTATGAAACAATTTTATTTTTCAATTAAACAAACAATTTCAATTCTACAGTTGTTCCAGATATAAGTCTACAAATTACAGATATACATATTCCCAATTTCTTATGTTCTTCGTTAGATCGAGAAATAACAAAAATATAATCCACCCTTAAAATTAAATAATTATTAGTAATTTTATAATAAAACAAAAAGTCCAATTTATTCTTTTACAAAATGAATATTTATTTGTTGTTCCTATATTCAACGACAAAACTGGTATTAAATTTTACTAACAATTTTTGCCATTTTAATGTATAAACTTCACAACTTACACCAAATGTTCCAGTTGGAAAAAAAGAGGGAAAGCCACTTGTTGACAATGGAAAATCTTTAATTGCAAATATACCAGGTTCTATTGGACAACTTTTAAATTTTGGTTCGGACAATGACAATTTTTTTACAATAACTCCCATTATACCTTGAGCCAATGGATTTTTTAACATTTTACAAATATCTAATTTATATGTTATTACATGATTATAATTTAAAACAATTTGACTATTATTTACTTTTACATTCAATTCATTGATCATCTTCAATAGAGTTATATTAATCGTTATAGTTGTTAAAGTTTCATTGATCTCTTTAATATCGAAGTCATTATATTGAATATATTCACTATCAGAATATATTAAATTAACGTACTCTTGACGTATGGTTAATCGTCGCGTCTCCTATCAAAATAAAACAAAAAAAAAACAAAAAAAATTAAGTGAAAATGACTGCAAGATTTCAGCTAAAAATGTATTAACTTACTATTAATTGAACAATGAATATTAGAAAAATAACAATTCGCATCATAAAAACTTTATGTTTCAATAAGCGTACATTACGTGCTGTTATAGTTAACTTTTCTATTCATACAACTATTGAATACTGATCTAACTAAAATGTAGTTAAAAAAAACACAAGGTAAATAATAAATTAAATTTAAATAATTAGTACAATCGCAGATAACCAAAAAAATCAGCTGTCTCCACCACAGGACCCACCGCCACTACACGAAAAGTACAATGCCAAAATTTATAGATTTTTTACATAATAATTTATATCAAAGCAAAATAACTTCTAATAATTTAACAATACTTTTTGTTTTATTCAATAACAATAATAAGCAATGAAATCGTAAAAATTACATATGTGTGTGCATTTATTCATACATCCATTTACATTATTATGTAATCGTAATATACATGATTTTTTTTTTCATTCAAAAATATTAGAAGTAAAAAATAATAAAAACTGTAAACAAATACAAAATAAACATAAGATTAATATTAAATCTGCCAACAAAAATTTTACCGTTTTAATTTTATATCATCAACAAAAGAATAATATGCATATATGCATATGCATATATAAGTATGTATATAAATTTTTAGAGATATAAAAAAAAAAAAAATCGTTCATATAAATTCATATGGAGTGTTATGTATGAAATTTGTACTTAGAAAAAAAAGTAAATAAAAGTTAAAGTTAGTCGGATCAAAAAATGTTCTATTGCAAAGTTGTTCCTCTTTAAGTGTGTAACAACTTTTTCTTAATAATTTTTCTCATAAAATTTTTCTATTGCGAAATATTCGTAAAAAACTTAAAAAGTACACTATAGTAACCTACCACTTGCGGTTGTCCGTCCGATTTACTCCAAAAACTTATCAATCCGAGATATTTACGTCAAAACCTTAAATATGAAATTGCAAAAAATTCCGCTCAGTCGTTTAAGCTGTACACTTGCCCACAGATATACTCATACGTAGACGCACCCACACACACACACACAACAGACGGATATCATGCTAAAAAAAATTTTACAGCCTTCTTCACACCGGAGTAGTGCATATTTGCCAAAATCTCGGATACAAATTTTTAGTATGAAAACAATACCTACCTACATAATTGTATATGGTCGGTAAAAATATAATAAAAATAAATAAATAAAACAGAAATGTCTGTTGTTAAATTGTCTTTAAATATTTGAATCATTAAATTTCAATTATAAGCTTATAAAATAGAAAAACGTAATTATAGGTAGTTGTTGTTTTAAATGTGATTGAATATTAAGATTATTACTAAACCTTTAATTATATTTTTCAAAATTTTATATTTACCGATTTAAAACCAATTTTTAATGATTGCAAACACTGAATTGTAACAGAGACATGATCAAATATTGTATATGTTACATAATTAACACAATTCTTAAGTACTACTACCGTAAACACTATAATGTTTGAATACCCAAATGTATCTGGAAGAATAAGGAATTATCTTTGGTTTCTCTTACCAAAAGAGATATAACGGATTTAATTTAGATTGACTTATACATGTTTTTTGTTATCATATCATCACTTGGAATATATTTGATCCATTGCCGTTATTTATGTAACCCTGAGTCAGATTACTTAATTATAAACATGTGTTTCAAAAGTATTTCTATCAAATCATGTAAACTGATTTGAACTCACTCTTGAACAAATTAATCCTTGTATTCACAAAATAAAAATAAGAAAAGCGTTAACAAGAAATGTGCTCCAAACATTTGTATCCCAAAATATTTTTGAACATAAGAAGACTTACCAGTAATAGGGTGATATATCTTATTTTTAAATGGCATAATAGATCCTTTATTTTTTTTTCGTCAGATCTTTGCCATAAATAATCAGAAAAAATTATGTAAGGAACTTTCTTTTTCTATACTTTCCATTCATGTATAAGGAGCATATAGGACATCAACGTATAAGGACCATATAGAACATCCACAAAGTCATTTATTTTTCATATTTAACATATAGCTTCAGTTTCTGGAATTATTAATTTCACTCAGCATTGGATTACTCGGTTGTATAGCTATTGTAGATATAAGACTATGAAACGTATTTTTTTTTTTTATTTCTGCGCCATCTATATTATCTTAAACAAAAATAATTATTATTTATTTTTTATTTTTTATTTTATTATATGTACATATCTTACGATATGATATTAATTATATGGGGTCTACAACAAAATCTTATTTTATAAATCATCATATTTTTAAATCACTTTTATTCAAAATTTTGTTAATCCCCTTTTTTTTCAAAGTATTCTCTTTTACATTTTTAAAATCTCCTTTATTCTTTTACAGATATAAATATATAATTAAAATATAAAAGCTAAATTCCAAATAAAAATAATAATTTTATAACCACCCTAACTCTAAAGCCACCCTAATTATTTTTCATATGAGGGAAATTTTTAATTTTTAAATGCCCAAAAACATATAATTAGTGATTTGAAAATTTTAATTTATAATTCTTTTTCCGAGAGCTTTTGGATTTTTTATTCATTGAAATTTTGAAAGATTTGAAGTCGTTTTCAGCACATTTCCAAAACAAATTTGAAAAAATATTTCTATTAGTTTCACTCTGTCCGTCTGTTTGCAAAACTTCTACACCATTAAAGATAGAGAAAAACATTTTCAAACATGGGTAGGTGTCATGAAAAAATTAATTTTGTGGAACAACTTTTTCATGTAGCCCCCTCCATTTCGGAGCTACCTTCCCTTAAACTTTGAAAAATTCCTATTTTCAAATGCGTATATTTAATGTTCCGCTTAACATTTTTCAATCTGAAAACGCCATTCGACAGGGACGTTTTTTACCTTTGTAAATCAATATCAAAATTATAAATTTGTTTTTAATTTAGTATTTAAATTTACTGTTATGGAAAAACAAATTTTGCATGATTTTTGTACCTTCATAACTCCGAAACGCTTTTAGATACGGGCTTGAAATTTTGAGGCAAGAAAGAATTTTTAATATTAATATAATTTTCCTCAGAAATGTTTTTTGTACCACCTTCTGTTTAAGATCTATTAGGGCATAAAAATTGAAAATGTGCTATTTTTACACACCTGTAACTTAGGCACCTGTACAAATTTTTCTTCGGCAAGATAAAAAAATTAAAGCTCCAGTAATATATTTTTACGCATGTATTAACGGTTTTTCTGAGTTATATAGGGTTCCGGATTTACAGTCGCTCAAAATTGCAAAAAAGTCCTATATTCACATTTTTTCTTATATGAAATTTTCAAATTTTGGTTCAAGTCACATTTTTAAACAGTTTGTAATATATTTTGGAAATGTGGACTTTTAAAAGTCGTTGGTTTATATTCTGTCTTGTTTTGTAATTTTGTTGAGTTCACAAAATCCCGCTACACAACTCCGCCTTCAAAGTTTTTATGAAAAAATAGAGATTTTTTATCAAAAAAGTTGAAAAACAAGGAAATTGCAAAAAAAAAAAAAAAAAAAAGTGAAATTTCGTTTGCCATTAATATATAGTATAATATATTTTTTGTATTTACTTAATTATAGTATTATAGTAAAACTTCAAATTACTTTTTAATAATTTACATGACACAACCGTAGTTTGAATCTGATGGCTTTCGAAAGAAAGGCTGGTGAGTCATAACTCCATTGGTTGAATGTAATATAAACTAATTAAAATCAATTCACAAAATTATATTCTATGCATTACCAAAATACATATTTCAAACATTAATATTTGTAGAGAAGGCGCCTCGGTGGCCTAGTTGGTAAGAGCGTATAAAATACGCTGTAAACACCGGCGGAGTGGGGGTTCGAATCCCACACACGTCGTAAGAGTTATTCCCCCTTACGACATTTACAGTCCCGCCTGAATAGGAAAGGCTGTGTAGTTTCCTGTCCACATTTATGTGGCAGACAAATGCATTAAAAATAAAAAAAAATTTGTAGACATAAAGGTTTGAAGAAAGATAATGACATCACTTTAAAATTTTATCACATTCAATTAGAACTTAAGTATGCGTTTTAAATAATATTATTATTTTTTTTCTTTCATATTCAAATCATATTCAAATATTATTTTGACTACATTCAGTATATTAATATAAATGTATATTTTGATAAGTATTATTTCTGAACACTAAACAGTATTCTCCTTAACACTTTCCTTAACAGCAGGTCAGTAAAAACCCCAAGTTTAATATAATAGCATTCTGATTAAATTCTAACCGTTGATTAATCGCATATAACAATTCAACAAAATAACAAACCATTGTATATGTACAATATATATAATATATTGGAATAAAAACAATAAAAATTCAAATAACATTCAACTGGTGTCATCTATATATATATATAATATAACATGAACATCAAAACAAATTTAATTTTGTTTTTTTTTTGTTTTGTGATTTGATTACTATAAAAATTTTTTTCTTTCTTTGTTGTAAAAAAAAAAAAAAAAAATTGGTGCCAAAACAAAGTCAAAAAGTAAAAACAATCTAATTAAATATATTTTATTACGTTATCCTGATAAAAGGACATTCACCTTCAATACACATTCTACATGTCAAAAAAAAAACATTTTTTTTTTTTTTTAAATATTTTCTGCGCATGACATAAAATAAGAAATGATGTTCAATAAAGGAACTGTCAGTATATTTTTAAGAACTGTTGTCAGTATATTTTTGCATTTAAAAAAAAAATTTAATTATATTCAATTATTTTAGTTTACTACCAAGAAATTTTAAATATTCAAGAAATTTTAAATTTTTTTTCATCACGTCAAAAATTGTATACAAACTCATAATATCTTCTATCTAAACACTCTATTTGGAACTTTTTACTTTGATTAATTGAAACTTTTTTTGCTTTAATTTAATATTAAAATTATATAATAAAAGATTTAAGCAATATTACGAAAATCTTTGACAGTTAAGGTTATTATGTAGTATACATAGTTAATACAATTACCATCTCGGTCGATTAAACAAACGACCAACAAGGAATTCTGTTCGCGCATATTTTGCATATTTTTGCATATCAATGCATATTTTTTTTAAATAATTCTTTTTTAAAATCGATTATTTTTCTGTCTTAAAAAAAAAATTTATTTATATACTTTTTGAAACAACAACTTTAAGTCTTTTAAGATTATCAGATTATTAACTAAACTTTTTATTCCAACTATCTATTTTTAAACATTTTTTTTTTTAATGAAATGTCAATTCTATTCAGTTTTTTAAGAATTTTTTTTTTTTTTTATCTACATATACATTTAATAAATCTCTAATCTGTAATCATTTTCAATTTAAACAATTGAACACACCTTTCAAAATATTTCCATATGTATACCTGGCAAATAAAACGCATTTAAAAAAGCAAAAAAAAAAAAAAACCCAACAAGTTAAGAATTTTTCTTAGGGTATAGAAGAAGAATTTTAAAAAAAAAAAAATTTTATTTTATTTTTTAAATACTTTATATATATTTAAATTTACACATATTAAAATCTATATTTTAAAAATTAATTTTTAATTTAATTTAATAAAATTTTTAAATATAAAACAAAAAAAAAAAAAAATAATAATAATGTTAGTTAGTTTAACACACGCTGTTCGTAGAAAATTTCGTTCTTTATATCAAAGAGTTTTAATATCATCAATTTTATTAGGATGTATTATATTTTCATTATCATATCTAAGTTTAGAATTTTGCTATAAGATTTTATCATCAAGCAATTTAAATTTTATGGTATTATAAATATATATATATATATATAATATATTTTTTTTTCTTTTCATATTATATAAAAAAAAAATTAGAATTTTAAAATTAAAATTAAAAAATATTAACAAAAATTAATTTTTTTTTTTTTTATGATAATAATTAAACAGTGTAATCAATATAAATTAAACCAATATAGTGGAGCATTATGTGAAGAATTATGCAATAGTGAATCTTTTAAGGATTTTAAATGTCCACACAGTTCAATGAAAACAATAATGTTTACAGCTGTTAAAAATAATGATATTTATGCTGTTAAGGTAATTTTTTATTGCATATTTTAAGGGGTATTTATAAAATTATTATGGAATTTATAATAAGTTCTTGTTGCTTCTTTTTTTTTTTTGTTGTTTTTTATTTTTAGATTTTTTTTTTTAATGTTTTTAATTAAGCAAAAATTATAAGAATAGATTATTGTATTATGGTATACCAAATTTATAAAATCTAAATTTAACTTTTCGTTTTTCTTTTTTTTTTTTTGTTTGTTAAATAGATGAGGGTCATTTTAATATTTAAAAATAAAACTGCGCATTTTAAATGTAATGATTATTAAAAAAATAAAAAAAAAAAAACATTTTTAATTATTAAAATATTAGTATACTATTGATAAAAAGTGAAATAAAAAAATAATAAAAGGCACGTTTGAAAATTTCAAATAGATTATTAAACACATGCACATTTCAAAAACTTGAAAAATGCTTTGTTTATTTAAAAAAAAAACCTAAAATATTCTCTACTTTTTTTTTTTTGTATTGTTTTTTATCTTTTTTTTTTCTTTATTTAATAATTTTTTTTTTAACTTATAAATAGAAAAAAAGGCTTTTAAAACTAATATTTTAGTTATGCATATATCTATTTTTTATAACTACTTAACCAACACCTTCGTTTTTTTTTTTTTGCGAGGGTAGGTGAGAATTATCGTAAAGCATTATAGAGGAGTGGTACAATCACGAGTTTTCTATGAGTGTATGAGACTTTAACCCACTAAACATCATCTCTTTTTTTTAACCAAACAATAGGCTATATGATCTTTTTAGTACTCATGTGCTACCGTGTCATGAGAAGATAAGTTCAGAGAATGAAAATTGATTTTATATTGACAGGTATATTGTGAACAAAATTGTTAATATTCACCTTGAATCTTTGGAAGTTGTTTATATAATCCTTTTACAACTTACACTAAACCTATTCTAATACAAGATCGATTACCTAATATCAATTAGCTATTCATTTAACCATCAGTACTCAGTATTGATTTTTAATTATATTTTAATCCTCCTTCTGGTAAAAACATTTAATTTTTAAATTAATTGATTACTTTATTTATTATACAAAAAGGATTATATTCTATGAAAATACGTGTGGTTCGTTTCTTACAATGGTATAATAAAAGGATATACTCGTGGTTATGAATGTAGCCCTTGAAGTCAAAATAAATTATATGTTCCAATTGCTAATTTAGTTCCCGTCTTTAAACTTATTGTTTGGATATACTCTTCATTATGGTAAAGGATATAGATAATATTAGATATTAAATCATTTTCTAAATGTTTCCAGATATTTATCAAAATGATTACGAATTAGGTTTATTAAAAAATCATCAAATGGGATAATATGTGCTCTTTCAACTTTTCTCTGTATCTCTTTACACAGATTCTTATGCATTTTCGTTAAAATTTTCTTATTTTTTTCATTACACGATAGGTAAATATTCTGGATCCATTTGGTTCAACATAAATTTACCAAATCGGTTCAGTATATAAAATGACAGATGTTCAAAACCTAAACTTCATATATTCTCCTTATTTAAATTTAAATATAAAATCAAAATATGTTATATTTAACAGCTATAATATCTTTTATTTAATATTTTACAGCTTGCTAAACATATTAAAGATGATTTAACATGGCGTGATAAAAATGGTATAACAAGATATCCTGAAATGTTAGAATTTCAAAATATTATTAAACAATATGTAACTATAACATATAATGTAACTATTGAAGATACAGTGGTAAGTAATTTTTCTTTTTATTAATATATCATCATTATCATAATATTAAATCCAAAATTAATTTTCTTTATTTTTGTAACGATTCAATTTTAATTATATACCATCTATTTATTAATATCATATTTATTTTTAATATTTAAATTTTTATATATTTACTATTTTTTTTATTTTTCTTTTTTGTTTGTTTTTTTTTTTTTTTGAATATTAAAGATACATGCACTATTAACCCAAGAAATAGATCCACATAATCCAGAACAAATGTTAAGCCTATGGCGTTTATTTAAAGATAATAATTATATGATGGGTAAATTATATGAAGAAGAATCAATATTTCCAAATATTTTGGGTTCATGTGGTCCATATTATGCAACTGAAAATTTAAATTCAATACAACCAGAAAGTGGACTGCGCCATTATATGTAAGTAAAGTGTGATTGAATAGTGATTGTAATGCTCTAATAAAAAAAACTCTGGTCGATTTTTTTTATACTTATTTTTTTTTTTTTGTTTTTTATTTCTTTTGAATATTTTTTTTTTTTGGAAAAGAACAATTGATTGGGAAGGTCGTTTAAAATTTGCACTCATGATAATGGAATTTCTACATCGTTTAGATACAATAAAACCAGAGCCATTGAAGATGTGTAAAGTTGAACCACATAATTTTGGTATAACTTTTGATAAAAGGTGAATAAAATATGGTCTTTTAAAATATTGTTTTATATTTCATATTTGTTTTGTGCTGGTTTTTTTTTTTTTTTTTGTGTAGTTTTTTTTTTTTTTCTTTTTGGTTTTTTATTTTTGATTTATAAGTCTTTTGTTCATCAGACGGGTGTCGGTCAGTTCATCATTTAGTTTTCATTTAATTTTTTTTTTCTGTTTTTTCTGTTTTTTTTTATTCTTTTTGTTGTTGTTTTAGTTTTGTATGATTCGATTAAGTAATAATTAATGAATTGAGTTTTTATGAATTACAAAATTGAAAAATGTCAGAAATAGATGCAATTTAATTTTTTACTTTTAGGTGGAAAACTTTCAAGGTGTTTATTATGTGAGATGATTATGATTCAATGATTGCTTTAAATAAATTTTGAAATTTAGTGTTTTTGTTTTTTTTTTTTTGTTTTTATTTTGTTTTTTTTTAACAGGAAATTACTATATTAAAGAAGAAAAATATTTTAATATAATTATACCAGATTTTATATTTAAACAAAGAATTTAAAATTTAAAAACAAAATTTTTATTTTGTTTTCTTATATAGAAGATATGGATAATTTTTGTGTGTGAATTTTTTTACCTATACTAAAACACACCTTTCATCTAGTCAGTAGTATAATTCGAATATTTATATCTATATTAACTATTTACATATAGTAAAATGATTAATAGTAAAATTATGCAGTATAATTGTTGCCAAATATTTGTTTTAAACAATTGATTCATATTGGTTTAAAAATCTAAACATTGCAGATATTAAATTATTTGTTACAAGATACTTTTCAAAAGAATATAAATACTATAAATGAAACTAATAAAAAACATTATTCTGGACATAGGCAGCCAAGTCAAGTGGGTAAAAATACGCTGAAAATATCGAGGTAGTGTATGTTCTAATTCCACATACATCGCAAAAATAATTCCCGCTTGCAAATATCGCAATTCCCATCTAGAAAGGAAAGGTTGTGTAATTTCCTTGTCATATTTATGTGGCAGGAAAACAAACAAAAAAAAAAAATCTTTAAATTAACTCCCAAATTAATTTTTAATTAACCCATTAAAAATTAGCAGATCCTTAATTTGAAATTCATGTTTTATCGACATCAAAGATTAATCAATCTTCTATATTACAGAATATATATACATATATGTATGTTGTAACTCTTAATTTTCTTCTCGGAAAATTTTCTTACCTTAAAATTGTTTAAAATCTAGATTTATCAAGTAAATTAAAATCTATACATTTTATTAAAATAACAATATCGTGAGAAATACCTTAAATTTCATAAATTTTAATTTAAACTATTATTTTAAATTGAATATACTTTATTTATAAAATAATATAAATATAATTTTTTTTTTTTTTTTAATTTCAGGATTAAATATCAAACAGCTGAATATGTTTTATCTGAATTTCAATTGGAAAGAATTTTAACAGATGGTTCACATTGTGAAAAGGATAATGACTGTATATATGAATATTGTTTAGGAAAATGTGATCTACAACGAAAAATATGTACTGGTCAACAACAAAATAATAATTTACAAATTGTTTGTCAATATGTAAGTTTATACATATATCCATATATATATATACAAGTATAATATTTTTCATTAAAATATTTTAATTTTGTCATTTTCTATTTCTTTGTAGATATTTAAAGGTACTAGACTTTTTCCAGGTCTTTTATCAACAGCAAAAGCACCATCAAGTCTTCTAGCATTATTAAATATTTGTATAGATCCATCAAAAAATGAAAAACAACATAATCCAAATCGTTTATTTGCTCCAACTCCTGAAATTAGTTCCAAACTTTATAATGAAATTAAAAGGATTCATGATGAATTAACATTTCGACAGTAAAAATATTTATATTCTATTTAAAATTTTATTGATTCAATTCAATTTATATACTAATATAATATTGCAAATACTATATATATATATAAAAACAATTTTAAAAAGTATTTTGTAACTTTCAACCAACTGCAACTGTGATTTTATATTTTTAAAAAAAAAAAGAAAATTTAAAAAAAAAATTTAAAAATATATGGAAAAAAAAAATATCGTAGGCCAAAATGATATTAGTTATCAAAAAACCAATTAGTAAACAATTATTTTCTTTTCTTATTTTTTTTTTATTTATATTAAAACTTCTTCTTTTCTAAATAAAATAACAAAAAAAATAAAATAAAAAAATAATAATAAAGCAACAAAGGACCTGTTCTAGACTTAAGTAATATAAAAAAAATTATTCAAAATAAAAAAAAATTTAAGAATTGACAAAAATTTAATTTTATTATAAATTCGATAGTGAAAACTAAAGGAACATCTAGTCCAAACTTTTAATCCTAATCTAGACATATGTTTTTTTTTAAGTCGCCTTAATCTTAAATTTTTTAAATGCAACGTGTCAGTATAACAAATTGAAAATACTGATGACTTGTTGTGAAGAAAAATTTACCCAAAATTGACTAATGCGCACAGGAAATGAATCATTCAATATATAAAAAGTGCATTAGTATACTAAATTGAAAAAAACTCTTCTTAAATTCTCCTTCTTTTATGATTTAATTTTAAATCTCCAGAGGAATTCAAACCTTGACTTCTTTATGTTTCAATTATTGCTGAGTATACCATTTTTTTATATTTTTATTAATTTTTTTTTCATAATATCAGGTTTATTATAGATGTAAATAAATGTTCTGATTCTCATAATATACTTCTTCAACTTTAGTAAAGGTATCTATACCAAGAATTAGTATTAAAATCATATGAATATATCCTGTTTAACTCCTAGTTTAGCTAAGGATTGCTATCTCCGAAGACCTACAATGAAAACTTAGATATTAATAAATATTAACAAATGACTTGAAGTCTATGTAAAGAGTTATTAAAAATGTTCCACAACAGGTGGGAAATAAATATGACATGAACTATAGAGTTAGACCTCCCCTAATACACCTCCTCATAATAAAAAGAATAGACAAGACAACGGTATAAGCAAAAAATTAAAATTTTTTTTTCATTCCAATCTATAAATAAAAACTGACTAAAAATAAATTTAAATAATCAAATAATTGTTATTATATTTCTTATGATGCTATATATCGAATTTTAATGAACTTCTAAATGTTTTTCATTCAAGTGGCTATAACGACGTATTCTATTAAACTCGTTCTGAAATCTCTATGCCGAAGTATCCCTTGAAGTCATTTAAGTGAGATTCCAAGTTCTTCAATTTTCTTTTCTTTTCAAACTTGCTTCCTATATCATCATATTTTTTTGTCCACTATTTTCTAATATTTTATATATATATAGGTCATAGCAATATTGAAGGCAACGAAAAAGCATATGAACTAGCAAAGAAAGGAGTCATTCTGAACACAAACACCCCTGAGAGAAAGTTGTCCTAAAAGTGCCTTAAAGGAAATGGGCTTTTCTTTGTATATAGCGAAGAGATAACAGAGTTGGAGGAATCTAAACAATTTCCACGAACGTTGTGGCTCACCTATAACAAAAGGAGATCCAATTTATTACTAATCGAATCACTAATCAAATGTCACCAGGTTGGCAATAATTAAAGACCACTGACCAGGTGACGCGCATGCAGCTAAACTAGCAATCCCTCCCAACACCTCCTACAGGAATTGTAAAAAAGCAAATTAATATGAAAATCTTGAGCACTTGCTTTAACAAAGTCCGGCCCTAGCAACAGCCAGACTCCTCTCAATCTGCACGTTTTACCACAACCTTTGCCAACTTTCTAAACACATAATCAGAGAACTGATTTCGTATCTGAACGCCTCGAGTTGGATATAAAACCGAAAACAATTACAAAACAGAGATCACGTGAGTGCACCGGGTACAAAATAACGCAACATAGTGCTAATTGAGCATCCTGAAGGTCACCACCTTACCTAGTTACCTACCTCAAATATTTCATACTTATTTTATTTTATACTAATCTAGTTTAAATAAATATACTAATCTAGTAATATTTAATATATACTAATCTAGTTTTTCAAATATTTTATACTTAATCTAGTTTAACCATGTTCTACTTTTCTTCTAATTTTTTAACTGATGAAGGGTGAGTTAACACATTACAGAAATAATTCGACTATAAATCCTTAACTTCTCTGCGTCTTGAGAAATCAATAAGAATATTTGATACCGGTGCAGAACTTTAATCCATGTTATATGCTTAATTACTTTTGCTTAATTTTTATTAATTATTTACAGCTAATTACAGCATTTGTGAGGGCTTATGACCTTTTAAAGGATCATTATTACTATAAGAAAATCTTAAATTCATATATCTATATAGTTATAATCCTTATAATCTTAAAATGTAAAAATGCCACTCCTA
The DNA here is from genome assembly GCA_947095535.1 of Poecilobothrus nobilitatus. Taxonomy (NCBI): domain Eukaryota; kingdom Metazoa; phylum Arthropoda; class Insecta; order Diptera; family Dolichopodidae; genus Poecilobothrus; species Poecilobothrus nobilitatus. The sequence continues at coordinate 34,727,281 of OX352774.1, forward strand.
TAAGGAGCATCCACTAAGTCATTTATTATTCATATTTGACTAAGTTGCAGTTTCTGAAATTATTAATTTCACTACACCGTTGATTACTCGGCTGTAGTTATTGTACAAGATAATGACATATTTATTTTATTTCTACGCCATATATTATTTTATACAAGAACTATGGTTTATTATTATTTTATTATATAGTTATTACAATATGATACTTATTTTTAATTTAATTATATTCTACTAATTATTATATATTATAAGAAAAATGTCTATTATTTTTTGCTAATCTATATGACCCAGCCAGCTGGGGTTTGAACCCGAGACGTTTCGTATAAAAGGACGGTGTCTTAACAACTACATCATTGGCTGGATAGAATTTAAAGATTAGCCCACTTTAATTACCTCATATTATATTAATTAGCATCATTTTACTTTACGATTTAATCACTTATAAATATTTTAATTTCTTTTATACAATTTTTAATACATTTTAAGTCCTAATAATCAATTAAAATATCTTTTAAAAACAAATTTTTTAAAATTTCCTAATTTACTAATTATGATTAACGATCTCACAAAAATATAACTCATTTTTCATAAAAACAACAAAAAAAAAAATTTTTTTTAATGTCACAAAATGTCATTAAAATATAGTATACATACAACATTTACAATACTACAATACTACAATTTAACCGAATAACATAAAAAATTAATAAAAAAAAAACAAATATGAGAAAAAAGAAACAAAAAAAAAAAACTATAAAACAAATTTTTCATTTTAACACTTAAAAATCTCTTTAAAATTAAATTTAGTTTTTTTTTTTTTGGTTTTGTGTTGAATAAACAATTTCAAATTCAAAAATTTAAAACAAAAACAACAACATACAACATAAACAACATTAACAACAAATTGAACTAAAAATAAAACAAAAAAATTAGTAACATGATCCCCACTGTGCAACTTTACATTTTAACTTTTGAATCTCTTTTTAATAAATTTTTTCTTTAGTTTATTTTCTTTTTTTTTCTTTTTGTTTTTGTTTTTTCTAAAAAACTTAAACCAAAAAAACAAAAAAAAAAAACCATTTATTACCAAATCATTTTAAAATTTAAAAACTTTTTGTTATTACAAAGTGAGAAGCAACTATAAACAATTGCATGCATCTTAAATTCCCATCCATAAAAAATAAGATAAAAAATTTACAACAAAAGATTCATTGACATTATAACTATGTCCTCCTATTACCAATGCCCATCATATTATTAAAGATCATCATCTTCATTTAAAATTTATTCACATACTATTATAACATATATTATATTTAATGCCAAAAATATCTATAATATAAAAATTTATGCAATTTATTTATGCATTAAATAATCACCATCATCTTCTTCATCTTTTATTTCTATATCATAGACAATTAAATCGGCCCAGGGGAATCAAAATAAGAACAACAACACATACTAAAATATAATTTTTATTTATTTTTTATTTTTTTATTTTTGTTTTTTTATTCTTTTAATAAAATTTAAAATACATTTTAAAAGCTTCGCAATAGTTGTCCACATTTTTTTTTTTTTTTGTGATTTTTCTTTATACCCGTATGAACTATGTTCAAGGGTATAATAAATTTGCCATTACGTTTGTGACACCTTAAAGGAGTCGAGCTAGATATAGTGTCAAAGGTATGGATCGGCTCAGAATCGAATTCTGAGTCGATTAAGCCATGTACGTCCGTCCGTCCGTCCGTCCGTCCGTCCGTCCGCACGATAACTCAAAAAATAAAGGAGCTAGGGGGCTGAAATTTTTTTTACGTCACTTTTGCAAAGTTGTTAGTTTTGCTATTTAAATCCAACATTTTCGGTCGGCGGGTTCGAGTAGCTGCCATACAACTTCTATCTTTATATAGAAATAACTCAGTATCTATTCAAGCTAGGTTTCTGAAATTTTGCAAATGATGATCAAGTTTTATGGCAACAACTTTTGTAAAATTTGGTTGTGGTGGTGCGGCGGGTTCGGTTAGCTGCCATACAACTTATCCGGTTAAATGAGAATAACTCAGTGTTTATTGAAGCTAGGAATCTGAAATTTAGTAAAGAAGTGTCGAGTTATATGCCAACAACTTTTGTAAAATTTGTTTGGTCTAGAGCAGCCGGTTCAGACTTCTTGCACCTCTTGGAACCTAATGAAGCTAGGCGTCTGAAATTTTGCAAATGATGATCAAGTTTTATGGCAACAACTTCTACAAAATTTGGTTGTGCTGGTGCGACGGGTTCGGGTAGCTGCCATACAAAATCTCTTTTTAAATGAAAAGAACTCAGTGTCCGTCCGCACGATAACTCAAGAAATAGAGGAGCTAGGAGGCTGAAAATTTTTTTACGTCACTTTTGTAAAATTGTTAGTTTTGCTATTTAACTCCAGCATTTTCTGTCCCCGGGTTCGGGTAGCTGCCATACAACTTCTTTCTTTAAATAGAAATAACCCAGTGTCTGTTCAATCTAGGTATCTGAAATTTTGCGAATGATGATCAAGTTTTATGGCAACAACTTCTACAAAATTTGGTTGTGGTGGTGCGACGGGTTCGGGTAGCTGCCATACAAAATCTCTTTTTAAATGAAAAGAACTCAGTGTCCGTCCGCACGATAACTCAAAAAATAAAGGAGCTAGGAGGCTGAAATTTTTTTTACGTCATTCTTGAAAAATTGTTAGTTTTGCTATTTAACTCCAGAATTTTCGGCCGCCGGGTTCGAGTAGCTGCCATACAACTTCTTTCTTTAAATAGAAATAACCCAGTGTCTGTTCAATCTAGGTATCTGAAATTTTGCAAATGATGATCAAGTTTTATGGCAACAACTTCTACAAAATTTGGTTGTGCTGGTGCGACGGGTTCGGGTAGCTGCCATACAAAATCTCTTTTTAAATGAAAAGAACTCAGTGTCCGTCCGCACGATAACTCAAAAAATAAAGGAGCTAGGAGGCTGAAATTTTTTTTACGTCACTCTTGAAAAATTGTTAGTTTTGCTATTTAACTCCAGCATTTTCGGCCGCCGGGTTCGAGTAGCTGCCACACAACTTCTTTCTTTAAATAGAAATAACCCAGTGTCTGTTCAATCTAGGTATCTGAAATTTTGCGAATGATGATCAAGTTTTATGGCAACAACTTCTGCAAAATTTGGTTGTGGTGGTGTGACGGGTTCGGGTAGCTGCCATACAAAATCTCTTTTTAAATGAAAGAACTCAGTGTCCGTCCGCACGATAACTCAAAAAATAAAGGAGTTAGGAGGCTGCAATTTTTTTTACATCACTTTTACAAAATTGTTAGTTTTGCTATTTAACTCCAGCATTTTCGGCCGCCGGGTTCGAGTAGCTGCCATACAACTTCTTTCTTTAAATAGAAATAACCCAGTGTCTGTTCAATCTAGGTATCTGAAATTTTGCAAATGATGATCAAGTTTTATGGCAACAACTTCTACAAAATTTGGTTGTGCTGGTGCGACGGGTTCGGGTAGCTGCCATACAAAATCTCTTTTTAAATGAAAAGAACTCAGTGTCCGTCCGCACGATAACTCAAAAAATAAAGGAGCTAGGAGGCTGAAATTTTTTTTACGTCACTCTTACAAAATTGTTAGTTTTGCTATTTAACTCCAGCATTTTCGGCCGCCGGGTTCGAGTAGCTGCCATACAACTTCTTTCTTTAAATGGAAATAACCCAGTGTCTATTCAATCTAGGTATCTGAAATTTTGCAAATGATGATCGAGTTTTAATGCAACAACTTCTGTAAAATTTTGTTGTGATGATATGACAGGTTCGGATAGTTGCCATACAACTTCTCTTTTTAAATGAAAATAACTCAGTGTCTATTGAAGCTAGGTATCTGAAATTTAGTGAAAAAGTGTCGAGTTGCATGCCAAAAACTTTTGTAAAATTTGAATGGTCTAAAGCAGCCGGTTCAGGCTTTTTGCATTTCTTGGAACTTAATGAAGCTAGGCGCAATAGATTCGGGTAGCTATCATACAACTCCACAATTTACATAAATATATCTCTGTAGTTCGGTACTAAAACTCTGAATGTTTTTAAAAGATGATCAAGTTTTATAGAAACAGGATATATTACGTTCATACGGGTATCCCAGAGTTGACACAGTCTACTCTACTGCACTCTTCCTCGTTTTTTTTTATTTTTATTTTTTATAAAAACAAAATAAAATTTATATATTATTGTTTTTAGATGCATACATGTACTACTTAAAAAAAAAAACAATTAGTATAGTTAATAAAAATAAAATTATAGTATGTAAAGGAAAGAATTAATAATGTATATTGGATTTCCTAAAATAGATAGATAGATAAGAAGAGCTGTTGATATATACTTAAGTTAGTTGAGACGTGTAATTGTTATAAACCGGATCTGAGTTGTTTTAATAAAATCATTATGAGGTTTTTTCAAGATCTTTATTGTTTTGTTGTTTTTTAAGGATAATTGAAAACGGTGTACGTTGATTACATTTTTAGATTTGACAAATCGAAAAGATTATTTAATTCCTCCAGAGATGTTCTTCTCTTTTCAATACAATGGCCGGAGTATGTAAACATTAGATTAACAAAATTTGATAATTACATCATTGTAATTAATAATAATTAAAAATGGAAATTGCTGTTTTATTTCTAAAAGTGTAAGTCTCTTGCCTTCTTTAGTGACAGTTTTTACAAAACATTTTCTAATTTCTAACATTAAACTTATTTGTTTTGTTTGTTATATGTACCTAAGGAAGTTATTATAGTTTAATAGCAAGAAAGTTATTAGCTATCTAGGTCATCATATAACCGCAATTAATCAATCTTTCGTTCATCAATCTTTGAAGTCACTTGAGCCTATCGCTTATCCTTTCAAGTTTTTTTGTTATGTGTCTTTTAAAGTAGCTTTAATAATTTCTAAAGAACTTCTACCGAAGTAGTCTTTCCCCTAAGAATGTATTACTCTTGTTCTAAGTTCTCTTGACCACAAATGACGAGAAACAATGAAAGTTGCCGACGTTTATTTATATACAACTAAAGTTTATTACATATATACATACAACATTTATTCTTGCTATCAGTGGTATTAAAATCATGGTATTCAGGATATTAGTCTTAAGCACACGCTAAGCCAACTAATTTGCCACTTAATTTCTCTAATAACCGCTATTATTTTGTATAGTATAATTTAAAAGTTTTGCTCCCATTTACAAACTTATCAATTATATCGATCAATATTTAAAGAATATTGTAAGAAAAAATGTAGATTATAATATCGAATTTCCTAAACTTCAGATTTAATAATTTGAATCTTGGAACATAGAACCTACATCTTTGTTAGTTAAATGTGAAATCAAAATCCTGATGAAGACAAAAACACTGAATTACGGTTATATTAAATTCAAAACTCTAAGAATTGAACCTAAGTCATATGCACATATTATATAATATATGTAGACGACTATGGTATTGAATTATTTTCTAGGGAATCAATAGTATATTTAAATACTAACTTCTACCGCAGAGTAGCAATTTCGTTTACTGCTAATGCCTGCACTTGAATTTCAACTGTCTATCAACTAATTACGGTAAACAGTCCCTTTTAAACAAATATTTTGTTCGATTATTCTTGTTTGATTTCTTTAAGATACAATTTTAACACAAAATATTAGACAGACAAAAATTACTAAAATTGGATCATTAGCATGATATCAAATTATCAAAAATTATAATCAATAAAAATCAACAATTAAAGTAGAAAACCTTCCATACAAATTAAACATAAAAAAAAATTACATAAAACAAAAGAAGCACGAAGAAAATGTAAGCAGACCTTTTAAAATTCAACAACATTGCAAGGGTCCATTTTTCTAATGTTTTTGTTTTCTATTGGTACACAATTGCACAAAAAGGTGAGTTTAAGATAAAGCTTCGAATTTTGTCTTACTCTTGTTAATAACAGAACAGAACAAATAAAAACTAAACTATTATCAATTTAGAAGCAACTGAACTTTTACACAATATTATTAAACGAAAGAATCTCTAAGTAGGAAAGAAAAACCAAATCAATTTATTTTATTTGTCAAATATTTTTTAAAATCCATTCTTAAATAAACAGTTTTTAACACATTATTATTAAAATCACATATTAAACTGCAAATTATTATGGATAAATAAAAGCATTAATAATTGTGAAAAAATTAAATGATCTCAATGAAAATTATTTTCATTTTTGATCAGTGATCATAAATGAAATAATGAGACAATTACAGTTGAAGATCATACATTTTTTTAACTTTTCCTTTTCTTTAAGTTGATTTTAAATTATTTATAAACTGACTAACTTTCACCAAAGAATTGTTGATCGAAATGGAACCGTTGCTTCGAAACATAAGGCAATACGGGAAAAATATATTAGCCCATATCTAAAACCTTTTATTACGTTTGCATGTCACACTAGGAAAAAACTTGGAGCACTTAGTCTTGATAGCAAATTTATTCTCATGGATAAAATGTTTTATTTCAAACTATATTGTACACTGTAAGTTGTGTAGTATGGTTTTATCCTGAAAAACTTTAAAATGAATACTGATGCCTCTCAAGAATCTCCTTTCTCCTTAATTAGGTATTAATTACCTAAATTCTTAATTTTGTTTTAATAGTCTTCTGTTCATGACGTTTAACAAAATTTACAATCCGGCAGATGACAGCACTCTGATAACAGAAGGTTGTAACCTATTTCAAAGGTTGACGCCACTTCAAAATAAAAATTAAGTTGAACTTGAAAAAGTGATTTCAAAAGTGATCACTTTAAATAGTGATCTTCTAATAATTTATGAGCAGGAAAGTATTTAGAGAGTAGATTTTAATGCATTAAAAATCCAAAATTGCCTGTTAATAACCAAGCTATTACGTTTTGTTTTTACCTAATATTTATTTTGTAAATGTGAGTATTCAAAACTCCGAATCCTTAAATATCTTTATTATAGAAATAAATTTAAAAAAAACTTTAAATTATTAAAAGATGCCGCGAAAAGCTTGAGATTTTTAAGTAGAAGTAAAAAATACTTTACATCTTTGTAAATCATATCTTTTTCAAATATTATGTAAAGTTTATATTAGCATCTTTTGCAGAATATCATCGCCCTGAGGACATAAACTAAATAAAAAGCAATTTTATTCATACATATATTTAATTGCTTTTTTTATTTTACCTTTCATAGTGTTTTCCAATAAATCTTCTAGAACAGGAAAACTATAATTTACAAAAAAAAAAACAAAATTGTATCTCTCATTAATCCAAGACAATGTAATTTTTATCGGTTGCCATTTCATAAAAATTTTTATCTCCTGAAAATCTTTTGGTAAATTCTTTTCTTTTTCACTTTTTTGATAGCCGCCAACACAAAAAACTAAATTTCACACTGATTAACAAGAACAGTTAACATTTTCTTGACAATTTAATGAAAAAATTTTTCGATTTTGTTTTTCCACCTATAAGAAAAAAATACTTACAAAGTGTCCTCAAAAAGTTTAGTGACTTACCGTGACATTTACATGGATGTAGATAAACTTTTAATCATCTTATTTTATAATCTGAGAACTTTTTTTATTATGTACATTCCATTTGGATTAATTTTAGAAATTTTCCTAAAACATTTGTTCGAAATGCATTTCTTATAACAAATTGACTAATCCATAGATCCCTTATAATTTTAAAAAAATTTTTTTTTTTTAAAACTGTTCAATTTGTCAGCCCATTTTGTTTTAGATTGTTTTGATAGTTTCTATACAGAAATGCAAAAGTTTTACTATAGAGGAATATCTAGACTCAATTCCATAACTTTATATCATAAAATACTTCCAATACGCCCTTTATTTTTTTAAGTAAATTGTAATTAATTACAAACATTTTTATTGTTTATTTATTTATTAAACAAATCGTTAACTTCAAGCATAAGTACTTTGACAGAACTAATACTCTGCAGACACTGCAACCCATCTTTTCAAAAGAAGTCTAAAGGTAACGGACGTAATAAACAGATTAACTTTTTTCAGAATAATCAAAAAAGTAATCTATTTATTACTGTCATTCATAGCCTATCGATCTATCTAGTATAGCTGGTTCCCACCGAAGTTTCCCTCAGGATCGCTGATGGATTAAATTATTATATAAAATAATCTTATCTGGTAAAGCGAATAATTAGAGGGCTTATGGTCGAAACGATCTTAACCTATTCTCAAACTTTAAATAGGTAAGAACCTAAAATTTCTTGAATGTAGCATTTCTTGAATTCCCCAGTGGAAATGCAAAACTCATCTAATAAAATCTCAGTGACCCATATGTGATTTAAAAAAAAAAATTAAACAGCTGAGTAATACAAACAAGATCGAACATGTCACAACAAGCATGTTAGAACAGAAATTGCAAACATACAAAATACAATAATTAAAAACTTAAATGATAAAAATGTACAAAATTCAAACAATAAGTCTTTCGTTGGTCAATTATGTATATTTCGAAAAACTTTATTTCGAATTATAAAAATCATCAACAACAGATTATATGAATTCGCAATAACACAAAAAAAGTCAAGGTAAATAAGGAAATACCGTAGACAAAATTATACATGAAATTATACATGATTTATTTTTAAACGACGACGCATTACAGGTTGTAGGTCAGGTCACTTATTTGACTGCTAGTTCAAATTTATTAAAAATTAAATAAGACTTTACATATATATTATAAAAATCCAATTTATTATATTGACATTTATAACCTTATTTAAAAATTTTTTTTTGTTTTTATTCTACGAAAAATAATATTGAAATCGAATACATAAAAAATTCTTTGAATTGGTAAAAATACTAAAAATAAAGTTAATAAAAATTAAACCATTTAACATTACAACGAATTAACAACATATTTATAACATTGTTTTGATCCTGATATTTAATGTACGTAATAAGATGATCAGGTTTTAAATTACGCAGTAGGTGATTTTTATGACACCCGGACTTTTAAGAATATAAAAAACGAACAGATTAAATATTGGATAGAACACGTTAAAATAAGGAATTATAAAACAAAAATCAAATCAAATAATATTTTAATATTAGATAACTTTTATTTGGTGCCATAATTGAAGTAAACAAAATTAAAAAAAATGCAATTAAAATTTGACAAGCTGAGAACGGAATTAAACAACTGCTTGAACAATATAAATTAAATTTCCTTTTAATAATCCTATAATAATAATTCTAACACAGAAATGAAATGCAATTAAGCATCTAAATTGATAAAATTTAATTTTGTAGTCGATTAATAATTAATCTATGCTTTGAATATTGAATCTCACCTCTTTAAAAACATCACATGACGATTAAAAATTGATTTCTTCAAGTTAACGCGTCATTTGCAAAAACGATTTTTTTTCGCACATGACTCGTAATAATTTGACGCTTGAAATTATTGACATTTGCAAAAGTCAAATGATATTTTTAAATTGTTTTACGATCACAACAAAAATGGAACTCATTAAAACTGCTCTAATAAATATGTTATTTGAAAATTTATCCAAATTTAATATTAAAAAAAAAGCGTTCAACTATACTAAAAAAAAGAAATATTCTTGAGTTTTCGTCTATCATTTTAATTTCTTCTAAAATTCTTGACCTTTAATGTAAGTTCACATGGGATGCATGCATCCAGAAGCAAAAATTATTTCGTTTGCATTTTAGGTGTTCTTCGGTAATATTAACGAATATTTATCCATTATGAATCCACTCGTTCACGAGATGCAAAACGTCGACATTTTTATTTTGAAAGTTTTATTTGAAAGTAGGTCCCTAGTAGGCTAGTTAGTATTTGTATATTGTTTTGACATTTGACGAAAAAATTTTTTATTTACAAAACACAAAATGTTAAACCAGAGAATAATGTAAGAAAAAATTTTCATTTATATAAACTAAATATAATTTATTAATATACATTTCAAATTAATTTATAGCTTTTAAAGTAATTTAAATATTACATTTAGCTTTCTTTCTGATCTTCTTTAATATTAACTACAAACCAATAGCAACCATTGCACAATACGTTATATACGTTTAACCATTTGACGTTAAAACAAATTTGCATCTTGTATACTTTTTATAGAGGATGCAAAAAATTTTGCATCTAAATTAAGCGAAAAGGAAAGCATGTCATGAATACGATATATATTTTAAACCAATTAAATGTTTGCATTCCATGTGAACTTACCCTTAAACTTGACTTTTTTTTCTTTAGTGAAATTTTTCTTTGAAATTCTTATTGCAATCAAAAGTTGCATTCTTTAGGTTATCTAAAATGCATCATTAACATTATAAGTGGTTAAAATAACTTTGTCTAAAGCATATGTAATTTATAAAACAAAAAAATGTATTTGAGCAATCTGAATTTTCATAATTTAGAAATTTTTAAAATTACCTTTTTCCAACTGCAAGTATGATTAAATTTGAATTGCAATTGTGATATAAATGACATTTGTAAAAAGAGTTGCCGGTGTCAGTTGTAAAATTAAACGTACGTTATTTCGATATTTGTCTAATTTGCATTCAAGTAGAATGCAAAAATCGCTTTTTTTTTACGCGACATTTTTAAAATTGCCATATTTTAATAACAAATGGGCGCTGCTGCCCCCAAAATCTTTGCTAAACAAATTATTGAAACGCAACTCTAAAATCTCCCCTATGTTTTCATACATTCAAATAAAATATAACGTCTCATCGTAAATGTCAAAAAAATATATTTGATTTCGTCAAATATTAAATTAAATGGTGGATAAACAGTAACAGATACTTATTTGACGTTTTCGATCATAAATTATGCGATACTCGCCATTTCTGTAATACGAAATAAAGTTGAAGTTTATAACAAATTAAAAATTAATAAAAACCTATTTTTTATTTTCTTCAAAACTTTACCTAGATTCGTCCATTATTCAACAAAAATACGAAAAAAAACCCGGTGCACAGAAAAAGTTTAATGCTTAATTTGACTGACATTCAATAAATGATAACACAGGGCAAAGTGGAAAAAAAACCGTTAGACACTAGAGGCATATGACATGTTTCCATACTTTCCAATCAAATTAATTGAGAAAAAATTCCGAAATGACCAAGAGAGTATATAGTAAAATTGTTTCAAATCGGATGATTCTAATGTAGGCATATGAAGATAAAGAACCAACACTTAACTGTAGAAAAAATGTGAAATGTCACAATCTAAAAAATTTAAATCATTTTTTTTAAATAAAAATAGAAAATAAAAAATGTTTTATTTCAAGTTCTTATTTTTTTTTTTTTTGGTTTTTTTGATAATAGTTAATATCAAATAGTTAATTAGCAATCATAGTTATAATCAAATTATCAAATAATTTAATGGTGTTAGTTTTTTTTTTTTTTAGTTTTTCTTCCATTCTCTGTGTTGTAGCTGCATGTTTAATGTTACATATCGAACATCGCTAAATAATTCTCTTTACATAATTTTCTCTTTAAAACTTGTTTATCCATAACTGGTAAAGCTGCTCTAGTACCACTATGTTTATGGAAGAAATCACAATAACGAGCTCTTTCAAATGCTTTTAATTCAGCTAATTTTCTTATTTTGGCAACAGTTCTAATTGTAGCACATGATTTTAATTCATTCATTTGAAATTTCATACAAGGGCGACACATATCTTCTTTTAAACGAAAATTACGCCAATAATCACCCAAAGGAACTTGATTACATATTTTACACATTGCAAAATTGAATGGTGTACAAACAACTTTAACAGCTGGTACCAGAAAACGTTTACCACCAAATGAATCTTGTACTCTAACAGTTCTTTTAAAGAAATTATAACAACCAGGTCTAAAAAAAAAATTGGTTTTTTTTTTGTAAATTAAATATGCAAATGAAAATCAATATAAAAGAAAAAAAAAACAAAAATTTTCTTACGCTGGTGTAACTAATCCAATAGGATTGTATTCAGCATTAACACCAAATGGTACTCTTGATTTTTTAATTGGTTTTGCTGGATTAATATCATAAGCACCAACTGATGGATTAGCTGAACCTTCAACTGTAGCCATACGTGGTACTTTACTTGCCAATAAAGAGTAACCAGATTTATTAGGAAACTACAAAATATGTACATATATTAATAATTCAGTTATACCTGTTTATAATTAACAAAATGAACTTTATTAATTATATGTTAAATATAAACCTTTTTAACTAATGATGTTTCCAATGAATATGTTGTTGGTCCAGGACCTTTACTTGGAGCTCCATATATTTTTCTCATTAAAGGACTCATATATTTCGGTTCTCTGGGTAAAGTTTGTCGTAACAAAGTTGAACCAAAACATATTTTAGCTGGTTTTTCACGTTTGCATATATATTTGAAGCCTAAAAATATGCAATAAAATATTTTATTTAAAATACAATGTTTTTTCACAAAATTTTTTAATTATTCGAGTATTTTAATCATTTTTTTTTATATTTTATTTTAATTTAATTTAAAAAAAAAAAAAAACCTACTAATTTCACGACTTCTTGTAATAATCAATTGTAATTCAGTGCGTTTTTCACGATTTTCTTCACGTTGCGCTTTTGTCACTTTATTTTTTTTAGAAAATAATCGTGTTAAGAGAAGAATTTTTGTTATTTTTCTTTTCATTAAATTATCCTCATTATTACGTTTAAATACCGTATTTAATTTCATTTTTTGCATATTTACGTACTTACAAAAAAAAAGAGTTGGTTAAATAGAAGGATCTAAATGCGATGTTATCCCGAATAAATGTTAATAACTTCTAAATAAAATATTTCAAATATTCAAAAAACCTTTTTTAAGAATCTATTAACAGGTACATAGTAGGGCATCCAATACCGGTATACCGAAAACCGGTATCCCGGTATACCGGTCGTTTTTCCAATACCGATACCGAGCAATCAATACCGGTATATACCGGTATTTCAGTTTTTTTTCTCATCGAACAGAAATATTTTTTTTTTCTCAGGAGGCTTTGACTTATTTAAAAGTTCGAAGAAAAACTCATCAAGATCAAACGAAATGCACCATGATTTATTTTTAAAAATTTGAAAGTTTATTTATAATCTAGATGGTGAGGAAAATTATTCATACTCGTTTCTGGTATCGCTGTTGAATTTTTTTTAAATATTATTCTAATCTAGTTGAAGTTCTTTAATAACACTTCTTTATTATTATTGTTTTGTTTGTCTAATATTTATATTAACTTACGGTAACTTATTTTTAAAACATTCTTGAAAAATAACAAAATAGTGTGAATTAAATATATACTTGATAAATAATATTGAATAAAATTAAAACTATTAAAAGTAATTAAAACTTTAAAAGTGAATAAAAATTGTCATTAAAAAAAGATAAAAAAATCTTTATTTTTATTGTCGCGTTTTTCTAGCAGGTGAACATAATATAATTGTTGCGTTTTTCTAGCAGGTAAATATAATATCTTCGTATTTATACATTTATACATTTTTACTATTTATTTTTTTTCTATTTAAAAATTATTTTGCTGCCCCAGCAATGGCTGATAAACCAAAAGTATTTGAAGATTTTAAAAGAGGACTTCAGGACAAAAACTCAGTATGGCATTACTTTTTGCGCGAGAAGTCTGGTACTGTAGCGAAATGTAAAAAATGTGCTAGAGAAATTAAGACATGTGGTGGGTCAACTAGTGGACTCCATACACATTTAAGGACTTCTCACCAAATAAATTTATTGAAACGTAATTCAGTTGAAGTTTCAGTTTCGTCTTTTACTGATGGTGTTTCCACTACATCTGAATTGCATCTCGCTAGACTCAGAAATAAATTTTCAACATATTTTACAAAAAGCGAAGACGAAAATACCTTGCCGAAAGTTTTAGCTAAAATGACAGCCAGCGATGGCTTGCCATTCAGAGTTTTTATAACTTCCATTGAGCTAAGAAAATCGCTGATAGCACGAGGTTTCGACGTTCCAAAATCATCCGAATCCATTCGTCAAATAGTCATGAAATATGCTATTAAAATTCGAAACTCGATAATAAAAGAATTATCAGAACTTCAACGGCGAGGAAACTGATTTAGTCTTACGTTTGATGAGTGGACTTCTGTAAAAAATAGACGTTATTTGAACATTAATGTTCATTCTCGAAATAGATTTTGGAATTTGGGTTTAGCACGAGTTAATGGACATTTCCCAGCAGAAATGTGTGTTAAGTTAATTGACAACATACTAAAAGAACACAACTTAAAAATTGATCGCGATATCGTATGTATTACCACGGACGGTGCTTCGGTTATGAAGAAAGTTGGACGATTAATGTCCATCGACCAACAACTTTGTCTAACACATGGAATCCAATTGGCTGTGGTTGACGTCTTGTATAAAACAACAGTCGTGGACTCGACAGATGATTATTTTGAATCTGATGAAGATAGTGCTGATGAGATTTCCGATGAAAATATTGAAGACCATTTAGACGGATTAAGGATTTTTCAGAGCTCACCGAATTCAAATGAACTTGCAAATAATTTGGCTCCATTGATAAGCAAAGTTAGAAAAGTTGTGAAGCTGTTCAGACGATCACCAACAAAAAATTAAATTCTTCAAGTGTATGTTAAAACTGAACATCGAAAAGAATTCTCATTAATGTTAGATAATAAAACCAGATGGAACAGCTTACTTTTTATGTTAGAGCGTTTTTATAAATTAAAAAATTCTATTCAAAAAGCCCTGATTGACTTAAATTCAGCTATTACCTTTACAGAATCTGAATTAGAATTGATATTATCAACAGTTTCTATGTTGTTACCAGTGAAATTGGCTGTAGAGGCTTTGTGTCGCAGAGATGCTAATCTTCTCTCAGCCGATACTACCCTGGCATTTATGCTGCAAAATTTGGGCGTAGGGCCATTAAGTAACAATATGAAAACCTCCTTAATTCAAAGAATAAAAGAAAGACGCACAAATTTATCTTATTCGATACAATATCTTCATAAAGGAGATCAAGCCCAAAACAATTTTGGCTCAGATATCATATTTGATCGACTAAGTAAAACAGCTTTGGTAAATTTAATTGTGCATCTTATCCAGCGGCTCTCATCCGTCCCAGCTGAAACTATAGCATTAGCATCAGAAACAGATGATGACGAAGATACTATAATGTGCGAAGACGAAATTTTGGACTTGACATTACAGGAGCAGCTAGACATGGCCATTAATAATGAGATGAAAATTCAAACAGTACCAAAAACAAATCGAAATATTAACGATTTGACTAAAATGATCCGAAAAGAAATTTCTATATTCGAGGAAGACGGCACATGTGGTACCAACTTGAAGTTGGTATACGATTATATTCTAACAATTTCCCCAACGAGCGTAGAAGCTGAACGGGCTTTCTCTTCTTCAGGAATGTTATGTACGGTCATCTTTAAATGACGTTCTAAATATATTCTTCTTCAGGAATATAATTCGGTCATCTTTAAATGACGAAACTTTAAATAATTTATGTTTTTTGCGGGCTTATTTTAATAACAACAAATAATTTTTTTATGTATTTTGCTTTTTTCGTCAAATGAATTAATTTTATACTCTATATTATTTTACCTTAAACAATAAAATTTTTGAACAGTTTATTTGTTGTTTTGTGTTAACATTAATGTTTTTTTTCAGTGTTTTCTAAATACCGGTATTAATACCGGTATACCGGTTTCCACAAAATGTGAATACCGAAATACCGGTATTCACATTTTGGTCCGGTATTGGATGCTCTAGTACATAGGCATGTCATTTGCGGTTTATTGTCATTAATAGGAATTAGAACAATAAAAAAGCAATAATAAGAAAATTCACTTCTTAATCCTAAAATAGATTATTGACAAACTATTGAATATTTAAATTTTTTTTTTTTTTTCATTTCTTTTCGATTACACACACATTTGATTTATGATTTTTATGTCTAATTTTTTTATATTTTGTACGATTTTTCATGGTTAAGTAACGGTTAAAGAATAAAAGAAGAAAGCTGTAAAGTAATGCGAACAAAATTATAGAGATAAATATTTTGCAAGATATATTATGTTATCGACTTTATAGTTTTAATTAATGACGCAATAGCTAACGTTATACAAAGAAAAAATAAGAGAACATAGCGAATGATAATATTCCTGATCCGATTGCATGTCATAATTTGCATGTGTGGGCGGATACAAAAAATTAAAAAGTAAAAATAAAAAAAATTTTAAAAAAAAAAATATGCAGTTGATCAACATAACTATAGGGACATTTAAATAAAATTATATTATAACAGTTAATGAAAGAAAATTTTTTATTTTCTTTTATGAAAAAGCTTTAAAGAAAATTAAGTAATCCAGTAGTATAACAGTTTTATCGAACTATTGATCATACCATAGAATAAGTAAAGAGACAAAAGAGGCAGAGAGGAAAGTAATACTCAAAAGAGAAATTCTTTTTTTTTTTTTGTTTTTTTTTTGTAGTGTGATCCCTCTTCTACATAAATGTGCCAAAAATTTTCACAGCCTTTCCTTTTCAGGCGTGGCTATAAATGTCGTAAGGGGAAATTATTCTTTCCACGTGATTGGAATCGGTGTTTATAGCGTATTTCATAGGGTTTTACCCACTAGGCTCCAAAAGTTGTCTTCAAAATGTATTATTCTGACGAGTAATTAAAATATTCTTGTGGGAACAAAATACATGGAAAAATATTTTTGGTTTAAGAAGTTTTTAGAAAAAACTGTAAATTTCTTTTCTTTCACGCTAACTTAATACCAGATTGGAACGGATTCCTTTTCACTAATGAAAGTTTAGTTAAATGGGAGATAAAAAACGGAATAAAAATAAGATATTAAGAGTGAGTTAAAGTGTAAATTATTGAAACGAACGTAAAAAAGTTCTTTTTGCATATTGCATGTTGCAAATTGTAGAATTGAATATAATTGACGGAAATATACAGAATTCATCTGTTTTGATCTCGAAAGACACCAATGAGACACCAAAGAAACATCAATTAATATAATAAAATATTCCTTAATATATGTTTAAAATGACTTTGAATTAATTCCACGATGGCTATAGTAAAAATTTAAAGCCTTTTAAACATCAAGTGCTAGTTAAGTTAGTAAGAAATATTTTCGATAGTTAATTGTTTCTAAAGACATAAAAATTAAACCAGTTACTAATATTCTGTCATAAAAATACTAAAGACCAGTGTTTTTTATAAAAATTATAATAAATTGTAAATTTAAGTCGAATTGCAGAGATGTTTGTTAACGAAAAAAAAAACAATAATTTGGTATTATAAACTTTTAATAAAATTTATTATACTAAAAAATATTTAATATTTATAATCAAAAGAAAAGTAAAAATTTAAAACAATAAAATTTTTATTTCAGATAGATCTCATTATATTGATAGATCTCTCTATATAGTAAATGAGTAATGTGCTACATGATAATCAGATATATCATATTAATAGAAAAATTACTTGTCTTTAATGTCGAACTTGACTTAATTGTCAAGTTGATGTAAATGAATTTTAAAAATAAAAAGTAAAATATAATTTTTATTTTTTTTTTCTTAACTGTTGCATATTAAGGCGGAACACATATACTTACTTTGAAATTCCCATTTTTTTTTTTTTTTTTCATTAAATAACGCGATGTAAGATGTAAGCATAATGATAATAATTTAAGTGCTAATATTGACAAGTATAGCAATTCCAATTTAAAGAATAAATTAAAATTATATATATTTTTCTTTTTTTAAATAAATTATTTATAAATTTTATTACCAGTTAACCGCTGTATATGATGCATAAATTTACATTATAATTATTGAAAGAAAAATGATTTAAAAGATGCGTTTAGACATAAAAGTGTCATTTGCATCAATTTATAACAAATAATTGAATATCTAATCGAATGTTCAATCTTATATTTGTTAATAATAAAACTTAATAAAATCAAAGAGCATTTTTTTTTTTGGCTTATTATAAAGAAATAGTAGTAGAGTTATCAGAGCAATGAAACTATCAAGATATATCGTACATTATTACGAGTTTATTAACGACGCCCTAAAAGCATACACTGCACTTTCAAATACCCTGTCTTTCTTTGACACATGTACGACAATATTCAGGAATTGTTATGTACAGGAAATTTTCTTTCCTATCAGTTATTTGACATCATTTTAAATTAAATTGAAGCTGAATTTGCTAATAAGATCCCAAATGGCTTTAAATTTTTATAATAGGATCAAATTTTGAGTGTTTAAACGTATTATAACAGGAAAATTATGAAATTTTCAATTGCATTGGAATATTTTTTTTTTTGTTTTTATTTAAATAACTGTATCGTAATGACATTTCTCAAGTTCATGTTATAATAAATTACACGTGTATGATTTTATATTAAGTTTTTTGATGCTTGACGCTTGACAAAAGAATAATGCATTTGATAAATTTGAATCAAATATTAATGCTTTATGATTAGATATGAAAATGTTTTAGTTCTTTTGAATAAAATATAAAACAAATATAAATTTAAAACAAATTATTGAAGATTAATTAAAAAAACAAACTTAAAGTAAAAAACAATGGATTGATTAAAAAATAAAACTAATGTGGTTATGTTGAAGTCCAATGAAAAAATTATTCGAATGAAAAAGTCCGTTCCGCATTCGAAAAAATTGGTATATACTGAAAGGTATGTATACAGTGTATACTACTGAAGTTCATTCGGCTGAAAACACTTTTTGCAGATGTCCATGTCAAAGTCATATGTTTCGTAAAATATTTTTTTTATCTAGTATTTTGTGGTACATATTTTTTTATGTGTTTGTTCAGTATAAAAAAATAATTCAAAAGTAAAATACGTTTAAAATAATTTTTATAAATCGAAGAAGAATTTTGTACCGGTTTTAAATAATTGCAAAATGAAGAAATGAAGAAACGGAAATTTCAAAGAGTTTATGTTTAGAAATAAAATTACTCAAAATATTATTTTTTACGCTGAACAATGCACCAATTTAAAAAAAAATAATATTTTTAAATTTATAACTTTAAAAAAAAACATCAAAACAAAAATTATCTTTCAATTTTTTTTTTTTTTAAATAAAGATTATTTTGCACTAAATAATACTTCCTTCTTAATTCATTGCTCTTGAATGATTAATTCTGTCGAAAGGAAGTTCATTCATTTTCGTTCAGTTTCCATTTCGACGGACTACAACAGCGTACACAAAAAAAAATTTCGAAATAAAAATGGCGTTTTGCAGCTGTGAATAAAATTCTGATTTCAGCATACCATAATATGTTGAATTTTTGATCATTGAAATATTTTGACGGACTTTAGTATAACGATATAAACTAATAATTCTAAAATTAATTATTTAACTAATTGGGTATGAGAAATTCTCAAATAAAATAACTATGTAGTTATATCTGAATAAAATTTAAAATATAGCTTTCATCTTTTAAATTCTGATATTAACCCAAACGTTCACTGGCAGTCACAGATCTTCAAATAAACTGATTCCAAGGCATTATAAATAAAAATAAGTAGATCTACAATCTTTTTAACCTTAAATTATGGTTTTAAAGTTCATAATCGTTTTAACATTCCGTTTTAATCTTCTCTTCAATTTATTTTTCTCCCAAACAAAATATTTGTTTTAAAGCCTCCCATTTTATTACTTGATTAAAGTTCAGAACAACCAATTGAAACGAATGTTTGGTTGTAATTGCAAAAAACAAAAACAAAAATTGAAACTTAGAAATTCACTTACTCTTTCATAATTACCATTTCCTCTGATTCTACTACCTTCATTTTAACTTTGATTTTTTGAATATCAAATATATATATATATTAACCAAACAAATTTTTAGAACGATTATTTTTACGTAGTTAACAGCTCTACTTATTTTTAATGACAATTCTTACAAAAAAACAAATAAGTGCTATAAACTTTTATTGAAAATTCAAAATCAAATTGCGTGACGCAAAATATATCTAGAAATTCACAAAAATTTCGGAAAGTTCTCAATAATAATCAAAAGCTAAAAATTTTCTCCTTAAAATTTATGGGATTTATAATATTATTGATTAATACGTTTTAATTCTTACCTTCCATTTTTTTTCTTTTTTCAATAGAATTTGAAAAAATTCGTAAAAGAAATCAACATACAAAATAAAAAAAAAAAATTAAAAAAAAAAAAATTATGTTTTAGAAATAATAATTGTTGTTAATTGTTACAAGTATAAAAGTTTTTGTATTATAATTTTTTTTTTTTTTTTTGTTTTTTATTTGATATTTAATTTGATAGAAAAATATTTGAAAGATTTCAAATCAAATTGAAAAATTTTTTTAGAACAAAAGGAACAAAAAAAATTGTAGCATTGAAAATGTATTAGTACTAAATGTTTACGCTAGTAGTCCTGTTATCATAACAGTACAGATCAAAACAGAACAGGTCTGTCTATTCAGAAGATCTATTATTTTTTTTAACGCATCTGTAATTACTAGAGTCTAGGTCCATAATATACCTTCAAAAACGTAAGAAAACTACTTAGATTAAATGCGGTTTGTAAACGTATTTATTATTAGCAAAAAATGTATATTTATGTCAATAGGAGTGCGTTTTGTTTCTTTTTTGAGTAGAGTTTATTTATATATGAAATTAACTACTCCATTCACATGTAGGCTTAATTTTACTCCGCCATTTCAAAACAATTAGAGTAGAGATAAATGTGAACTGTCAAAATCAGATGGGAAAAATTTATAAATTTATTTTTCTTGAAATGGAGCCTTCAAGAAAAATTATAATTTTAAACAGTATTATAAATTCAATTAAACGATTACGTTTACAATTATTTTAATATGTAATTTTAAAATATTAAAATTTGAAATAAAAAACAATAATGATACTTCATAAGACTTTGACATTTGTAACACTTTTTAACTCTACTCGAGTTGAATTAAAAAGTAAATTTTGTTAACTGCATTTAAAAATGTTATTTGTGACGTGTTTCGAATTTATTATGCCGTAGCTATAACCAACGCTTCAATTACGCTCTCTTAACGCAGTCTACAAAAGAATATCCATAATGAAAACATAATTTGAAAAATGACAGGACTTTTTTCACATTGTTTTGTTTACAAATTTCTAAGTTAGTAAATAAAATTGTAATTTTTTACTTTATTATAAACTAATTATTTATTTTTTTAATTTATTATTTATTTATTTATAAATAAATATTAATTTGGAAATTATTTTAAAAATTATAGCAAATTAATATTTGACACCACAATACGTAAAGAAAGTTAAAAGTTGAACAACTTTTTTCATGTCTACGTCATGAGAGCGTTTATTGTGGTCACTTTAATATAATATAATACATTTAACTCTACTTTGACACTTTGACACAGAGCGTCATAAAAATGTATATTATAGATGCAGGGTTAATCTCTACTCTGTCATTTCGCAACGGTTTTATTTGACATAGTTATACTACAAAAAGTAAGAAATGAAACTCACTCCAGTGTTTTATATTTTATTATTATTAAAATTATAAATTAGGACTCCTACATTTTCTTGTACTGGAAAAACTAATATTACAGTCAAAATGAACGAATTAAAAAATATATATATATTATATTGCTATGTAATTTCATACAAATTACATAAAAGTATCCTTTACATAAAAGTATCTCGTATCCTTTTTAATACGATCAAGGAGAAATAAATTATTTTTGACACTCACTTATTTAATACTATAAATAAAATTTAAGCCTTTATAAAGTTAGAAGATGTCAAAGCCACACAGCTCTCTAAAAATAAACAAACAAAATTGTTTTAAAAATTAAAATTTAAAAAAAGTACTTGAAGATATTAAGCTACTAACATGCTTTATTAAGTGTTAATAATATTTCATTTGAATATTTAGTTTTATTTTAATCAAACTTCAATTTGAAAAGCTGTTCATAGAAATTTAAATTTATATTTTACAAAATTTGCATACTTACTGGCAAATCATAAAATAATTCTCCTATATATATGCAAAAAATTTAATTCCAATGAATATATATTTCAAATTTCAATATTTTGAAACTGAAAGTAAAAGAAACTTTCAATTCCATTTCAATTTCTGATTTTTTTTTATACAATACACACCTCTTAAATCGGTATTTACGAAAAAAAGAAAAATAACATAAAATAAAAGCTAATTTTGTATTATTGATAAGTTGCTAAAATGTTCCCGATTCATTTTATATTTCAGAAGTAATAAAAAAGTAAATATAGGATTGCATGTTAGTTGAATTATAGTTATAGTGAAGAAAATCCTATTTTTTTGTTCATTATTTATAGATTATGTAGGTACGTTTATAAATTTAGGTCGAATTCTATTTTTAACATGACAATGAAAAATTAATTGTTTTACAAAGTGTTCATTTTTATTTCATAAGTACAAAAAGCTACTGTTTTTGCAATATTAAAACATTATTTGTACCTGTTAATTATAAAATTAAGTCTAACAGGGTAATAGGAGAAAAAATAAAGGCGATAATTTAAAGCATATACAGAAAATCATTAAGAATTAATTCATATTCTTATGCAAATTCGCAATCATATTCAGGATTTTAGTTAAAGACAGATGTCACATTTATCTTTAAAACACTTTAATTATAATCAATTTCTAAATATAGGTAGTATTTGTCTGCTAGATTACAGATTTTAGATTTAATATCAAATATTGAATCATTATTAATATTCCTTCATTCTAAAATTGTATGTTCATTGTAAAAGATTCTCGAAGAATAAATTTAGTGGCGATTAACTTACATATTTTAGAATCAAACATTACTCGGTATCGCAATAATCAAAGGCTTTATGAAATTAATGATCCCCGAAACTAAAGCTTAGTCAAATATAATAAAAAACTTAGTGGATTCCGTATGCTGCTTGTACGCGATTGAGTATTTAACTGTTGTGCTCTATAGTATTGAAAGTTAACGGACAAGATTCAGGATCTTGAAGCTTAGAATTCCGGACCCAAAACCTAAATTCTTTGTCTGAAAAAAAAAGTTATAAATGCGATGTCCCAAGACCTAAGACAAATATTCGAAAATCTTAGTTGGTTGTATTTTTGCACTTTTGCACTTTTTCCGAAATTTGAAGTATGGAATCTTACGTTTGAAAAAGAATAAGACCGTAAATTGATAAAGACTCGAGTAATCAAGACTGAACCATGAGCTACTGTTAGGTTTGTTCTTTTAAGAACAAAAGGAAGTTAGTTTTAAATTCTTAATAAGTTATATTTATATATTTTTATTAGCAGTTTATTTGGAAATATGCAAAGTACTATAGTTAAAAAAAATTAACAGAATATTAGGGGGTTGAAATTAAATTTATAAGTTGTTCAAATTCGTAATATTGTTTCTGTGACAGACCAACTCTTTATTTCAAACCACATATTTATATATTTATTTGACAATCAAGTTTTCGAAAGAATGATTTTAATTCTAATGCTTAAGTATATTAATCAGAAACGAAGACAACAATGAATTTGCTGAAAAAATAATTTGCGTTGTTTATTTGACTGCGCCATAAAAAAATTGTTTTTTTTTATATTGATCAATAAATTTGTCAGAAAACAGAAATTTAAATTTTAACCTGAAATCATCAAAAAGAGTTGAAATTTAAATTTTTGGGTAAATAACAAAAAAAAAATTTTTTAGTTATTTTTTATTTTAATATTTATTTATAATGTAAATTACAATAAAAATTTTATATTATTATAAATTTATAATTAATTTTTTGATCAGATCATTTACTCTTTGAACACCAGATTATGAGCAATCCAAAATACTTAATATTTATCCCAAAAAGAAATGTCAACATCTTATATGCAAATGTATATAGGGTCTTTCAAATTGAGTTTTCCAAAGTAAATAATTAAAAGACATAGAATTTGAATTGAATTTATCTTGAACGGTATCAAATCGCGCGATCTTGAAGGCCAATTCACGTCACCGAATCTGGAAAGAACACTGTCTGGAAACTTTGTATGCAGTAATTCCAGTGTTTTTCTGGCTGTATGACACTATCTCGATCTTGTACTGCACCAGTTTCTTGAAATTTCCGCACAATATTACCAATTTGTTGCTCAGTTGGACGATTATGTCAACGATAAACATCGTGTAATTTGTGAAATAGATTTCTTACAGAACGATCATTTTCATAAAATAGTTCAATAATTTCAAGACGTTGTTGTAATGTATACGACTCCATTTTTATAAATGGCAAACCTTCAACTGTCAAAATGACATATAATATGGGTGCATTCAATGTTTGAAGTGTGTTATACAGGCGCCTACTTTTGAAAACTCAATTTGAGAGACCCTTTACAACCGATTATTATCGGCGTGCCAGAGATGCGGCTGACGTTAATAACGTCAGAAAGTTAAAAGAATTTATCAGAAAGTTTTAACTCAACCAGAACGTCATATTTAGAATGAATGAATTAACGTCATATTTTATTTAGAATGTCATATTTATTTGTTTACAAATAAAAATTTGAATTTTTATTTTGTGTCAGATATTTTCTTTATTAGTTTAAAACAAAACAAGGCGATAATTTAAAAAAAAATAATATTAAGTAATATCTAAGTAAAATTTATTTATATTATTAAAACTGTTATTATTTTTATTTTATTTTAATGTCAATCACTTTGATAGTATAATCAAAAAAAAACTATACTATATAGGGAACTCACGTAGAACAAAAATATTAAGCATTTTTCTAAGATTTTGAAACATCCCATTGGGATGTTTCGTGCGATTGTGTTGATATTTTTAGTATATATTTAAATAATAAATACAATCGCACGAAACATCCATTTGCTTATAGTATTGCACATTAGCTGGGATATTTTGTGTGACTGTATTGTATTCTATAGTAATAAAGTTAAGTAATAATACAACAGAGAAAAGAAATAGAAATAGAAATGCATAGGCAAATAGTGCAATAGTGCAAATAGGCACATATAAATAAAAAATAAAAATATATGCATGCTTTTAAATGAATTTTTTTTTGAACGAATGTTCGTATATATGTAAATATGTATTTTGTAATGTATATTTTTATAAATTTTTTTATTAGGATTTTTTTTTTTCTCTTTGTTGTTATTTTTGTTTGGTATTAAAAATTTTAAGGGAGCATATTTATTAAAGTGCTTAAAAGTGCAAAACTAAATTTATAAATGTATACTTATTATTATACCCGTATGAACTATGTTCAAGCGTTCAAGGGTATACAAAATTTACCATTACGTTTGTGACACCTTAAAGAAGTCTAGTTAGATATAGTGTCAAAGATATGGATCGGCTCAGAATCGAATTCTGAGTCGATTAAGCCATGTACGTCCGTCCATCCGTCCGTCCGCACTATAACTCAAAAAATAAAGCAGCTAGGGTGCTGAAATTTTTTTTACGTCACTTTTGCAAAATTGTTAGTTTTGCTATCTAACTCCAGCATTTTCGTCCTCCGGATTGGAGTAGCTGCCATACAACTTCTTTCTTTATATAGAAATAACTCAGTATCTATACAAACTAGATTTCTGAAATTTTGCAAATGATGATCAAATTTTATGGCAATAACTTCTGTAAAATTTGGTTGTGGTGGTCTGACGGGTTCGGGTACCTGCCCTACAACTTCTCCGTTTAAATGAGAAAAACTCAGTGTTTATTGAAGCTCGGTATCTGAAATTTTGGGAAAAGGTGTCGAGTTACATGCCAAAAACGTTTGTAAATTTTGGTTGGTCTAGAGCAGCCGGTTCAGGCTTCTTGCATTTCTTGGAACTTAATACAGCTAGACGCAATAGATTCGGGTAGCTGTCATACAACTCCACAATTTACATAAATATATCTCTGTAGTTAACGTCGGTACTAAAATATCTGAATGTTTTTAAAAGATGATCAAGTTTTATAGAAACAGGATATATTACGTTCATACGGATATCCCAGAGTTGACACAGTCTACTCTACTGCACTCTTCCTTGTTTTTTTTTATATTTTCAATGGTCTAGCTACTTGAATTTTGTAGAAACTATGAATTGTCTTGGATAATTGAATTTAGTTATTTAGTATATTTTTTTGTTTAATGTTTTGTTATATGTTTTGTAATATTAATATTATGTTAATTAATTCAACTAATGTAAAAGTTTTAAAAACTTAAAACTTTAAAAACTTAACTTTATTCTTTTCTGTTCTAACTTTTTTATTTTTTTCTTAATATAAATTATTTTCTAGAATCTATTAAAATACTAAAAATCAATTAATTTGATGAAAATCAAATCAAAAAACTTAAATTTAACACTATTGCTTACTAAATTTTAAGTAAATACATATTAAATTTTACACTGTCTTCTCAAGTGCGATGTTTTTATACTACATTCATCTCTTTCAAATAAAACGCTTTCAAATCAAAAATATTTTCGAAGCATATATCACATTAACATATTTTCATTTTTCAAGTATGTACCTATGTGTAATACATTATACGCATGCATATTACAGTATGCATTGGTAGTGTAGTAAATTTAGATAAAGTGAAATTGAAAAAGTCGTCAAAAAATTTTGTTCTAGATAAGTACTCTATATAGTATAGTTTATTTATGGTATAATCATAAAAAACTTCCAACGAGTCATGTTCACTTTTTTGACATTTCAAAACGTCCTAGGGATGTAAAATATTTTTACGTTGATATCATAATATTAGCTGACACACATAATAATATACAGGTAAAATCGGGGATATCGATATCGATATTACATGTCTGTCCAAGGTATTATTCAAGCGAAGCATTGCCAAGCATTAGTTTTTTTTAGTTGGAATTAACTGTTATTTTTTCTAGTTTCTACACGCAATATTAATTAGATTCTATCAAACAAAAATTAGCGATGAGTTACATTATTTTTTTTAATTTTTAATTATCATATTTAGACGATTCTTGAAAATGAACACAACACTTTGAAAAAACATAAATTTTTTTTTTTTAATTAATTAATTCATATTAAAATTTTTGTCAAATTTTAATTTTCAACTAGTAGCTAACTTATTTTATTCATCATAAGAAAATTTTACTTTAATTAGTACTAAAAATAGAATAAAATATTGAATAAAAATATTTTCAATACAATATTTTGTTTTGTTAGTTAATTTTTTGCGTTAATTATGTCATATCTTTTCCGCCTTCGTCTAATTTTATTTCTGGAAAAAAACCTTTACATCTTCTCACTGGTTATTTTCCATCTTTATTAGAGAAATCTTTTCAAAATTTAAATTATTTCTCATTCACAAATTTGAAACTACTACTACTTTTCTCAAGTTGTTGATTTTAAATGGAGTGGGCAAAATTTTCATTAAAAGTTGGCAAAATTATTTTTATTCTTTGAATATATTTATAGTATTATTTTTTATTGTTTAAAAGTTTAAATCGCAAAATTATTATAAAGAATGCATTAGTACCTTAGTACTTTGTGATCAGTCAAAAGTGGATCACAACATTTTGAAGAAAGACCGTTAATATACTTTTTAACCTTTAGTAAATCGTACACATATATGAGTTACCAACTTTACGTAACACTCATATGATGGCATTCGATTCCACAAACACGACGTGCCCATGACAAACCAATTTCCATTGTTATGCTATCTTAAAAATTCTACGGTGTTGGGATAGTCATTTGTCTCACTCTCTATTTCGCGTAGAAAAACTTTGTGTGGATACATTAACTGTTTATTTCTTTAAACTTAAATAATAAAATTGAATAGGTATTTATATTTTTTCATGTCATTTTGTCTTTGTATTTGACAATACAAATGGTTTTTGAAATGATTAATAAAATGAAATTTATCCGCACCACATTTTTCACTTAACATAAGGGTAAGTTTACATGGGATGCATACATTCGGATGCAAAAATTATTTCTGCGTACATCCGGATGACAAATGACATTTGTTTTACGTTCGCACTATATGTCCTACTTTTGTATTTGTACAATACACATAATAAGTCATATGACAATCTACATAGTATAGTAAAGTACTTATTAAATAGACACATTAGTACGGATAATACATTCAAAAGTTTAACATTTTTACTATTTTAGATAAAAATAGTAGATATCTTTTTTTTTAAGTAGTAGAAGCTTTTAGAAACTAATTTTGTTATTTTGAATAAATTTTTAATTATTTTAACCAATAAATTTATAATTCACTGTATTCCATGTTAATTGCAGCAATTATATATATTTTTATACATATACATTATATTTATATTTATTTTATTGTTATAACTATTATTTCTTTTAAATTTTTCCCGTCGATATTTTCAAATTCCAAAATCTTATCTTAAAAATTACATTTAATCAGCAGAATGATTAATTAAATTATTTTGTTTTTTTTCCTTCAATAATTATTTTTGAAATTTTCAAAATATGAAAATATTTTTTAAAAAATCATTAAATTTGAAGGAAATCTAGTAGCCCGATCATTATATAATATATAACAGACTAGGGGCCCTGTAGCCCTATGTCCTTTACCCTGTCGACGTAATTTCAAAGAGACAGTTTATAAATTTACATCATATACATATCGTCCGTTTACTGGCAGAATATCGTAAGTCAGTTTTTTCGTATTATGCGTTATCCATGTAAAATGAATCGTTATGAAGCCTATTTGCTACCGGTAAAAGATTATAAGTCGGAAGCAAATATTTTTGAAAATATAAGTGGTACTTTGATTGTACTAAGTCAATAATTTGATTTACGCTACTGCAAAAAAAAACTAAGTCGACTTAGTACATTTTGCCTGTTAAAAAAAGTTTTGAAAATAAAGAAAATCTGTCAGAAACTGACTTAATATTTTTAGCACTTAATTTTTTAATTTTAATATTATCTGTAACTGTCGTTGTAGATCGTGTTGTAAATGCATAATGTATGTATACACTTTATAAATGTTTAAATTTAACGGTTTTAAAAAAATATTCAAAATAAAAACAATCAAACCAAAGTCCTATGAAAGTAAAATTAATAAAACAAAAATCTCAATCAATATCATTCATCATAATATTTTCAATGTATATTAGGAATATGTTTCTTTGTACTAAAAAGTAGTTGAGACTAAATTGTATGGAATACGGAAGGGAAAAATGCCGATAAAGGGGAATGAGACGGTAATTGCGTCATCAATTTTTAAATTTGTTTTGCAATATTTTATTTTTTGTTGTATCGAAACTTTATTCGGTGGTCCGCAGATTTCAGATTTTTTTAATCCGCGAAGTATAAAGTTTAAGAACCGCTGCTATAAAGTATACACTTATCCTTTATGGAAAACTATTGAAAGAATTATTTAATAAAATTTGTGTCTAAAATAAAATATTTAATAAACTGAATTTCTAACAAGCAGTCTGTACACGTTAGTAATTAAAGACATAATATTATAATCTATTGTTTGGTCATAAAATAGGCGTGGGGTTTAGTGTGGAAAATTCTCATAAACTCCTAGAAGAATCGTGCTAGTTCCACTCCTTTATAGTGTCTTTTGATAATTCGCACCTATCTTTGCAACAAAACTTGAGTATCTTCCAATGATTCTCACCATCCTTCTTACTGAAAGAAAAAATAAGAAATTATAAAATTTACAATCATTGCAAATTTATCACTAAACAATAATTGTAATTCTTTAAAATTTATTTTTATTTTTAACAATATCCAATATCTTAATTAAAAGATTTTATTCAAAAATCTACAAACCGAACATTTAAAGTAAAAAACTTAAAATACCTATAAAGCATCATTATGCATAATATCAATTTAATTCAACTTCAGTTAACGTTAATTGTTTAAATAGCCTTAAATTCTATAATAAACATATAATAAAACTTATTTATTCTAAATCTTCCAAAAATATATCGTAAAACAAAAGATTCTTTTATTTACAAAAAAAAAAAAAAACAATTTTAATTTTTGCATGTTCCAGACTATTACGAAATTACCGCAGCAATAAAACCTTTTTCGGAAATATTATTCAATACCGCAATTGACCGCATATAAGCAACAAAAAAAAAAAACAAATTTAAAATATCTCATAATAAAAACTAATTTTTTGTCTCTTTTTATCTTTTAATAATAAAAATTTATTTCAAGATTTACATGTACAAAAAAAGGAAAGAAAAGAAAATCTCATTACTTTGCTACATGGTAACCTTTTTGTCATTATTTTAAATTTTGATATTTACGAATTTCCGGATAAAAAAAAGAGAAAAAAATTTAAGAAAAAAAAAGGTTAATTTTTTGTTTTAACTTTTTTTTTTTTTTTTTTTTGTCACTTAGCACGTAATAAAATCGAGATAATTTCAATTTAATGGTAAATTTTGATGCGAAACTTATTTATGTTTTGTTTTAAATAAAATTAGGTCTACAAATAGTTTTAACCAAACGGTATTATAAATCAAACTTTAGGTTAATAATATGATTATAAATTTAATGTTTAATAAATGCAATTAATTTATTTTTTGCAACAATTATTATTATATCGATTCTTAACTGTTTAACAAATATAAGCTTGAAATAAGAAGTTTGAATCAACGTCTTATTCAAATACAATAGGTGTGAACATAAAACATTCTTATTTTTTAAACACTTATCCTTACAACTAAGCTGTGAAA
Source organism: Poecilobothrus nobilitatus (assembly GCA_947095535.1). NCBI lineage: Eukaryota > Metazoa > Arthropoda > Insecta > Diptera > Dolichopodidae > Poecilobothrus > Poecilobothrus nobilitatus. The sequence goes on from OX352774.1 coordinate 34,758,109, forward strand.
ACCAATTTATCTTTATTTAGGTTTCTTAAATTGTTGCAGTTTAGATTTATCTATTTCAATTATTTATTGCATATGTGAGTTATAAGCATTAATTGAAATTTTATTTTTAGATTTTAATTATTATATGCCTTTTATGCTTTATCTTAAAAAAAAATATATTAAAATACAAAGTACACCATGTTAAGGGTGTACTGCATATCTCCTTCAAAAACTTTTATCTCTCATTTCAATTCCTAACGGATTTTTCTCATATAATTTTAAACAAAAATCAATTTAAATTTTTCCGACGGGAAACTTCTACATTGCTTTAAACAACACTGTAGTCACAAAGATTGCAATTTAATATCAGTACAGATCAGTATTATACACATTTTATGTCTTATAAATCTAAACTATTTGACATTAACAAAATTAAAATTAAACAAAACGTTAAAAAAAAACCAATACCCTAAAGTTAAGATAAATAACTTACATTATTTTCTCAGCTTCACATTTAAACGTAATCTTTATTGTGTGTTTTTTTTTTACTTACCAAATCTTTAAAAATAAAAATAAAACACCACATCGAACTTAAACTAAACTTATTCAGACATATGTTAAAGAAAAATAGCAAAAAAGAAATGTCACAGAATCATTTGTTCACTTTACATTCAAATTAATATTCAAATTTAATCAGCATCGGTTGGTGGTTTAATACAATTTCATACAACAATTTCAGCTAATTATTGTTTATATTTTTTCTGTGTTCTTTTTACGTGAAATGACCTTTTTAAAACAAAAAGGTAAAAGAAAAACACACTATAATAACAATAATAGACGGTAGATATATTGAAAAAGGTTGCCAGATTTCGAAAATATAATATATAATATTATATTTAATATTATTATATATAAAATATATAATAGTTTTGGACCACAATAAAATAAAATCTAAAATTTAATGATCTGAATTACCTGAGCTATTGTAAGTTCAATAATTATCTTAAAACTGAACACTGTTAAAAGAAGATTTTAAAATGCTTTTTAACTGTTTTAAAACCAATAACCATAAAAAAAAACTTACCGGAAATACTAAACTTTAATTTAAATAATAATATCTTCCTGTAGCTTCATGTCAACCGGCTTTACCTAAAATTACACATACAGTTAAAGTTCATAAAGTAGCTAAAAACCTACAATTACAATAATTGTGAAAAAAAAAAAAAAACAAATTGTTTCCGCAAGTGATTTTATAAACTTTATATTGAACATCTGGTAACCTTTCTGTTGTCTAATACATATATTTAACCCAAGTAAAACAAATTTTCACTTTTAATAATAGCACAGGTATTTTGCGAGTACACATTAATTCCATCAACAATAAATAAAAAAAAAGAAATGTGTTGAATCATAGTAAATAAAATTTATTAACAAGAGATTTTTAGCGATTACAAAATTACAAAACATTTACGTGTAAACTTAAATTGGCGGGAAACTTTCGTGAGATAATCAAACATACTAGTTAAAAAATATGGGTTCCTTACTAATAAGAAAACATTTTTTTTTTTGGTTTTTTTTGAAACAATCAATTTTATTGCGTATATTTTAGTTAACTATATCTAATACAATTATTTTAACAGCCATTTTAAGTTAATCTCTGGTAGTACAGATTTAAGTCAAGGTATTTAAGATAAAGAAAATTAGTTAAGTATAATCTTAATTTTATTTAAACTTATTTTAGATTTCAATTCGAACGTTTAATGGTGACTTATTTTTACACAATCATTTTAATTTTATTTATACTTACACTAATTTTAATTATTCCTTTAGTATCATAAGAACAATGCGATTAACTACACATGTATTGCTCAATTTGTAAAATAGAAATTATGGACAAGAAAATGAACATGATTTATTATTTACATTATTTACTAAAAATAATTACAATAAGAACAAAGATTACAGGAAAAGTAAAGTAAATGAAATTAAACTGGAGCTGGAAGAAAATCTCAAACTAATCAACAGCATAAAAAATAATAATAGAAAACAATTAGCTAATTGCAGAATAAAATATAATCCTACGCAAAACAAAAATATGAGGACATTTTTGGCCAATAATGGACACAATTTGATATATGCATTTTTTTTCTTTTGTAACAAATTGGCAAAGTTTCCAGACTCTTCATTCAATACACCCTTGGTAAGAATCTGTAATTATCTGTAATAAAACTGTAACAACAAAAATAAAATGGGGCATCGGTGAGTAAGAGCGTATATAATACGCTGTAAACACCGAGGGAAATGTGGGTTCGAATCCCACACACGTAATAAGAGTAATTCTCCCTTACGAAATGTACAGCCACGCCTAAACAGGAAAGGCTGTGTAATTTCCTTATTACATTTATGTGGCAGGAAAATGCACCAAAAAAAAAAAATAAATAAATTTTTATTTACCTTATAACATGTGTTTGGTGTCTCTTCCCATTTAAATGTATTACGTAACTTAAACCTTATACAACTTGTACTCTTTCAACATCTCTTTAAAACTCCAACCCTTCTTCTTTATTTACCATGACTTCCTTAGAATCTTAATTTGAATTTAATCCACCTTTTCATAAAACAAAGGAAAGCTTTATATATGTATAGCATTTCTTATACAACATGTCCGGAACTCAAAGGTCCCGAAGAACGGAGGTGGTAGAGAAGTTCATAACAAGCAAAAAATTGTTCTGGAGGGGGGAGTCGATTTCTAACGGTTTTCGAGATAACGGCCTTCAAAGTAATTTTGTTAACTTTTATTATGGGATGAAACTAACTTTTATTATGGCTGAAATTATGGGACAATGGCTGAATTTGCGACACCCTGTATATAAGATAAGTTTCAATAATTGTACTTTTTACTACACCAAAAAACATTTTTCCAAACACATTTTACTTAAAATTAAAAATAAAACAATTTATCTGTCAATACCAATATTTTTTTTTTTAAATTTAATTAACTTTTAAATGGCATCACTAAATACTTCCGATAAAGTCGTTATTTAATGTATAACCTCTCACAGTATATTTTTTATATTGTTTTTGTTATATATTCTACCAATATCAGTAAAATCGGTTTTTTTTTTTTTTTTTTTTTTGGTGAATGTCAACATTTTTATCATCAAGAGATTACGGAATTATTATATAGCCCAATCAAATAACAACATATAAAATAAATCATCAACATATAAATAGAAACATGCAAGTATCATCAACTTATATATATATATATATATTTACTATTTACCTCTACTAGAATAGATGCATCGTACATATGTATATATAACAAAATTCAAGAAAAATTTAGATATCAATGTTAATTAAAAAAAAATTTTTGACCATGACCCTCGAAATTTTTAACATCATTTTTTTTTTTTTTTTTGTTATTCCAGTAATTCACTTTTTATCAAAAATCATGACTTTCCTGTATCCGAAATAAAGAAATAAATTTTTTACTTAGAATTTTGTCTATCTTTCCTTATTTTTATGTAAATAACTCTTAAGTTGATATTTGTTGAGCCTTTGAGTAATTGTCAATTATAAAAGTTGATTAAAGGAATTATATTTAAAGTTTTTTTTTATTAATTCGGCTTAGATCTACTTAAACCGTTATTTTTACTAATTTATTGCGTCTTGTAATCAATACTATAATTATGATAAAACAAGTTTCTTGATTTTTCTTAGTAACAAGGAACTATATGAATACAAGTTTTCCCCAAACTTAAGTTTTCGACGACAACGCCTGTTTGTTGGACCTCTCCTAAGGCGAAAATGAACAAAATAGTTTTGCTATAAATAATTTAGAATCTGCAAATATTGGATGTTATTTATTATTCCTCAAATAAATCAAATGTTACTTTATTATCATGGTAACTTTCATTTTAAAATTGATGAAACATCTGCTAAAATGATTTTTTTTTAATTGTAAAGAGATTTAAAGGTTAGAGATTAAGATGTAAAGACTTAAAATTGGTTATAGACGAATACAGTACATACTGCAATTAAATCATGATTTAAATCTCTTAGATGTTTTACTATGAAGTTGTTTTACTAAACTGTTAAACAATTTAAAGTGTTTACAAACATCATTTGAATATATTGTTGGTCGCAAACTTTATATTGGAGGTTAAAAAGGTTGGATTGATTGGTGAAACTACGAAAAGTAGCTCTTAAGCGAACCGAGGATAAATATAATATTTGTTATATAAATGTCAATTGACTGGACCAAAATCAATACAATGTACGGGGCAAGTCTATGAAATTGTATGCCATCACATATATTGCTTAAAGTTTATAATTAATATGCGTGTGTTATAAAAAATTCAATAATCATAGACTTTTCAAAAACACATCCCCAAAACATCTTTCTGAGTTCTCAATTATCTCCAAAACGAACCGTTACATTTGTATTAAAGGACCCATTCTAAAAGTTACTTTAAAAAGGATATGGTTTTGGTTGATTAAAAGAAAGTTCGATAATTCAAAAAGAGCCTCAAGAAGAACCTGGCACTATTATGGATGACTTTTGATATTTTCCACCGACCTTCGCAATAAAAAAAAAAAAAAAGAAAAATTGAAACGGCAATTACAGTTATGATAAAATAAATTCTTTGTATCAAATTGCAAAAATAAAACTTTATTTTCATCGACTCATCATGATAACCAATCAATTAATGGCTGATTTAAATTTTCAATATCAAAAACATTTTAGATTTTTATTTTTATATTTTCTGCTTTTATTTAAGAACTCTGTGGACAATGTGGTATTTTTTTTTATTTTTAATAAAAATTTATTAAACTTTTTAAAATCCCTCAAAGAGTCTGTATCACACCTAAATCAAATAAAAAAAAAAAAAACATTTTTATTTATTGGTTTATCAGGTATTGGTTTTTTTTTTTTTTATATCTTAAATAATTCTTCTATAAAATAAAACGTAAGCAAATTTTATTATAGATAGTTTTTTTTTTTTTTTTTATAATTAAAGTTTATTTGAAATTTAAATATGAACAAGTTTTTATAATATTTAAAATTATAGTTCGGTTTTTTAAAGGTTTTCGGATGTAAATTAATCTTTTTTAACGCGGAAGATAGACTTTTTTTTTGTATATAAAATTTAAATTAAAATTCAACTTTTTAAAATATTTACGTTACTGTTGATAAGCTGTTTCAAATATATATATATATACATATATATGCATATATATATATATATATCAAATTCAAGTGATAAGTGCTAACTTGATTTGATTGTTCGAATCTTCATAATAGGTTAAGTTAAAATGTAAAATAAAAAAACTTTTTATATTAGAATTTCATTTTGTTCTTATTCTGATTTTAACTGGTTATTTTTTTTTTTGTTTTATTTTTAGAATAGTTTAAAATAATATTGAAAATTTCAAATTTTCGATTTTATAAAATAAAATGTATCGTTTATTGTTCGCAATAAAATCAATTAACGAACTTTGATCTAAGATTCATTTAAAACTTTGAATATATTGTAAAAACAAAGTCGTAAATTTTGTATTAATTAAGCCATAGACAAAAAAAAAAATTGATCATCACAATTTCTTAACGACTTCAACATAAAATATTTTAAAATCATTTTCTCTTTAAGTTTATACTTCTATTTTCCGCTAATTTTATTAATTACATGAGCCATCACATGATTTTTGACTGCTGACGTTTATAAATAAATTTAGGTGAAAGAACTTGATGATATACTCAAACAGTAGAGTACTTGAAGTTGACAATTGAGTATACGTGTATAATTTTTTTATAAAAAATTAATCAATTTTTAAAAGCATAAAACAAAAAAGGGTGAAAATCTGCAAAAACATCTACGCAAAAGTTTGTACCGCTACCACAATTTGAAAGGTATGTCATTTAATTTTAAAAAGTCCTTTTAAACTGACCCTATAATAGCAAATAATTATATATTCTAGACATTGTCTATTACAATAAAATAATGAGAAAAAATACTACAAAATTTATCTCAATTGAACGTATAAGTTGAAATTCTTTTTGACTGTCTGTCAATCATCCTGTTACTCAAGAATCCTAATTATTTATCAAATGAAGGGGTGTAATAAATAACTGCAAACTATTACTTATAGGATTAGTTTCTGAAAGAAACACAAGCTATTGATTAAAATATTTAACTTAATTGTTCTGTAATTGGGACATTTAACCCTTTCACTACATATGCCGAATAACCACGTGACTCAGCAATATAAGATTTATTCACCTGATTGAATGTGTTTAATTGTACAGAAATTTTCTGATAAGCTTAAGTTTCTTTTTATTTTTGTAAATTGGGATTTATATTGTCAAAATGGATCAAATTTTTGAATAAATAAAAAATTCAAATAAGTAAAAGATTTAACCAAGTGGAAGAAATTAAAATTTTTAAGACAAAGACAAAAAATAAAATTGATTATAGACGACTGTCACATTTGCTCTTAAATTTAAACATAATGAGGAATAAAAGAAGTTATTTAAGCATCATATGTAACACAATTAAAACATGACATCAAAGCTTGAATGTTCTTATGATATTCCTATAACGAAAGAAGAGATTTGTAATATAATAAATATTATTGTAATGGTGTATTAAGGTAAATATTAATGAACTATTAAACAAATTAAACTAATCGAATAACAATAGAAATTATAGCACAGTTTGTATTAATAATGGCTTTTAACTTTTTTTAAAATATAAAAAATTAAAACTTATATTATTTCAGTTATGTAATGAGAAGTCAAAAAAAAATACTATAAAAACATTTTATCAAATAAAAGAAAATTGACGGAAGAAAATTACAACGACGTATAATAATTTCATATTTATAAAATCTAATAAAATCTGAAACTATATTAGCAATGATATCTAAACCACAACTGTCAGCTCAACTGCTAATAAAATAACATATAATCAAGATATTCGAGAATGTCAATGGTAATAAGTCATTGGCATCAAAAGAATTAGAAAATAAATAACTTTTTCTATTAAATTATTTACTGCGATGTTTAATAAATGTTTCATTACATTTAAACTATAACATATGTAAAAGTTAGCTTTTATTTTAAAAATTTATATTTTCAAACATATTAAAAAAATGTACTAAATTTTATTATTAATTTACATTCAACTTAAAAAAATTAACAGAAATAACAAAAATTCTTTTTAAAGTTTCTAAAGATATATACATTTTAAAGTGATTCTAAAGATACATCTTTCTTTGAGCCGTGCGTTAAATTATAAATACATAATTTATTTATTTTTATTTTTTAAATAAAAATAAATAATACTAAAAAAAAAAAAAAAATTTATAGCAAGCATAGATCTAAAGCTTTTCTAATTAGTTCTCTATCTTAAGATTTTTTGTACAAAAAAACATACAAAAAAACCTTGATAACCAAAAAATTACACTCACCTTTCAGGTTTATGTGTACTAAATAAAATATTTTTTATTTTTTTATATCTTACTCGAATTTTTTGGATATTTTATGTACATACATAATATTAGACTATGCTATTATTAATATTTTTTTCAATTTGAAAACTTCCAACACAAGGTTATTATCAAATCTGATTGGCTACTATAGTATATTTTTACTATTAACCTAGTTACAAGAATGTGTACTTAAATAATTGCTGTTCACCTTGTTGCAACAAAATAATTATGTTTTGTGTTTAATTTAATTCTTTAGTTTTAAGCTTTTTTAAAATTTTATTATTATGTTATTCTTATATTTTTGGTTTTTTTTTTCGTCAAGCAGATGTAACAGCAAATAAAAATATAAAAGTCATTGACATTTATAAACTTGATAATCGATGCAATACCATCTGTGTCTGCAAAAATTCGCATAAATATTTATTTTTCTTTTTATCATGCTTTTGTTTTTGTTTTTGTCGTTTTGCTTTATTTTATAGTTTATCGGTGCAACAATGCTTCTATACTATACAAGCCACAGCACACAGAAATCAATTAATTTTCAGAAATTTAACCCAAATTTAGTTTCGTTATTATTTTTGTGTTTTTAAATTAAGTAAATTCCATTAAAAAATTGTATTTTAGATACTATTTAGAACAACAAAATAAATAAATACCGAATTGTAATGTAAATAAGGGTAAAGGAAATTTTAACAAGTAAATGTAACAGTAAGTCGATGCAACCGACTTATTAATACCCTACACCTGAATAATTCGAATTAAATTAAAAATCCATAAGTGTTTTTGGCAGCTGCTTGAACTTCTTCCCTTTTCTGTCTTATTCAACTCGAATTTCAAGAATCTAAAAGAGGCATCCGCTTGGGATATGCTCGACACCCTTGTATAAAATTTTAAGTTTCTATCTTAATTATTTTCGAAGATTGGTAGTCCTTGGGAGGTTTGTGTCAGCTACCCGAATTGCCACTCCAATTCATCGAATCCATCTTAGGAACATAAAGAAAACTTGCCAGAACACCATTCTATTAAATTTAAAGGTTCTACTTTTGTTGGTTTTGGAGATATGCTCGTTGCTCTTGTGCTCGTGCGGAAGTTTCCAAAATACGAACCCATGGTTCAAATTCTTTCAAATGTCAGTTTCCAATTTTACAGAAAAGGAAACATAACAGAACACCTTTGTACCAAAAATAAAAGTTCTATCTTTGTTGGTTGTGGAGATATACTCGTTTGCTCTGGGGCTCGTCCGGAAGCTTCCAAGATTTGAACCCATGGACCAAATCCTCTCAAATTTCAGAGACCTAAATCAAACATGAAAAAACACCATTCGGCCAAATTTAAAGGTTATATATTTGTTGTTTTTGGAGATAATCTCATTTGCTCTGGGGCTCGTTCGGAAGCTTCCAAAATCCAAACCCATGGACCACATCCTCTTAAATTTTAGAGACATAAATCGAACGGGAAGAAACATCATTGTACAAAATTTGAAGGTTCTATCTTTGTTGCTTTTGGAGATAATCTCGTTTGCTCCGGAATCATTCGGAAGCTTCCAGAATCCGAACCCATGGACGGATTTTGTCCAGATTCGAACTTAGCCTTTCTTTCGTAATTAGTAACCTACTATATAAATTTCATCAAAATAGCATCATTATTTTTTGAGTTATCGTGCGTACTGACGGACGGACGGACGGACATCGCTAAATCGACTCCGGCGGTGATCCTGATTCAGAATATATATACATGTCTATACCTAACTCGCTTCCTTTTGGTGGTTACAAACACCATACCAAAGTTAATATACCCTATACTTTAGGTGTAGGGTATAAAAAGAGTTGATGACCTTATTAAAAATTACACAAAGCTTCAAATTTGTCGAGGAAAGGAGAATCTCGAGGTTCCTATTCAACCTACAAATATTAGTATCAACAATAAGCCAATACAAACCGTATATGGTTTTCAATTAATACTTCCGCTGTGATCAAACAGATCTGGCCAATATTAGATCTAAACTCTTATCGATAAATCATCGGAATGTCGGTATTATAATAGAAGTTTTAATAGGAAACTGTCTCATCAGCAGACATGCCAAAAAGATGACTTTTGCAGAAGGGGCACAAATGCAAGGAAGGGGAATCTATCTTTCACTTATTGTGTATATGTCCGTCTTTTTTTATTCTAAACAGAAGAAAGTTTCTGAGGAAAATTTATCTTAAATAATCTTTTAGATTTGTCGGAACTTAATCTATATTTATAGAGCTTTGTAATAAAGGCCCAAAAATTTAATCAATAAGGAAGAAACTAGCCTAATTCTGTATCTGTAGCTCCTTTCTACCTGCCTAACCAATCAAATTTATTATATGATAGAAAATATATTATTTTGTAGGTATTTAATTGAAAAGGTATTTCTGCACCAAAATAAACTTCCCCGAATAAAGAAAATTTGCCCTAATATTAGGTGGCATGTCATAACTCTTTTTATCATAAGTCCCTTAGGGAGTTATGACACAAAGTAGAGTGTCATACTCATGACACCTAATATTAATGTAGAAAAATATTTCCGTTTCAAAGTTTTTGTTTGAATGTTCCGGCTTGTTATATAATGGCATTGATTGAAAAAATTTATGGATCATTTTTTAACTTGTTATTAACTTTACATTATTAAAGCATGAAAAAGCTTTTAAGATTTTTTTTTTTTAATTAAAAAAAAATAACAAAAAATATTAAGAATTTGTTTTACAAATTCCTAAAGTCTTTCATTAAATTCTTCGAAATTTATACAAAGAACATTTTAAACTATTGCAAAGAATGTTTGAAATAAATTAGCATGCATTTTATATGTATTTTTCATTTAATTTCAAATTTAAATATTAGAATCAATTTAGTTTAAAATTAGGTTTTTCTAATATAAGCTAAAATTAGACAAATAATCTATTTAAATTCAGCAATTCAGATTCAGCAATTAGAACCATTCAGATTCTAAAATAATCAAAAAAGTACAATCCGTAGACTTAAAACTAAAACTTATTATCTAACGTTACCAAGTACCTTGATTAATAACCATAATTATGCTTATATCTATATCTTTTTAAAAATGGCAATTACCACTCGATAAGCTATTCCAGAGGGTAGGAATATTAAAATCAACACCGATGACATGTTCTTGATCATTGAACGCAAGCAACTCGTACTCGTTAAAATTGTCGCAATGCAACTTCAGATGCAAAACAGAGCGGTTGTGGTAATGTCAATGGTAAGAAAAACTAAAATAAAGCATTAGACAAATTAATACCTTTAAAAATAAATGGTACAAATTATACCATACTTGTATTTTTCAAATAAATATACTTTTAATGAAAGCCAACTTAATTAAACCAAAAGAAAATCTACAAAATAAAAATTATTTTACTTTCGTTTTATTGTGCTCAAGTTTAATTTCTGCTCAACTTGCAGAAGTTCACGGTCTTAAAAAAAGATCACTTCACATAACCATATTCATATTTTGTCTCATCTAATTAAAATTTCTTGCACGATCTTTTAATTCAAACTTTTAAGTCAGAAGGGTGCGTATTATTTATTACAGAAATGAAGAGTACAAGAAAATAATAAAACAAATTGAAATAATACGCACCTAAAATGTTCAAATTTACAGTTTACAATGTCAAAGTACTGAATCAATGTGAAAACTTCAGGAAACTTCTTTTCTTTTGGACAATTGTGCTTTTGTGTTTATTTTTATTGTTGTTGGGCGAGGCATGGGATTCATTGTTTACATTTTTTTTTTCATTCCATAATTTCTTTACCTTTTGGTTGAACTTGAATTTAGTTCTTACAGCGTTTTGTATAATATAATAAAAGTGAATTTATTTTCCCATTTGCTTTGAAATTAAATTCATGGTCATTCTAAACAAGGTAGAATGTTAACCAATGATTTTTAAAAGCGCACATTCACCAATATAAACTGAATAAAATTATGACCATCACAAAAATTTCAAAATTGCATGTAATAAGAAAAAATGTGAAAATATAGGAGAAAATATAAACGGAGCTTTATTTTTATGCCTTTCCGAAGAAAAATATTTACAGGTGCCCAAGTTACAGGTGTTTAAAATTAGGAAATTTTCAATTTTTGAGCCCTAATAGCTCATAATCGGGGGATGGTCCAACAAAATTTTCTGAGGAAGTTTATACTAATTCTAGAAGTTCTTTCTTACTTCAAAATTTCCAGTCGCTATCTAAAAGCGTACCGGAGTTATGAAGGTAGAAAAATCATGCAAAATTTGGTTTTCATTTAACGGTGAATTTAAATACTAAATTTAAAAGACTTATATAATTTTGATATTGATTTATAAAGATAAAAAAATTTCCTGTCGAATGGCAGGATTTGAAAGTTGGAGGTACTGCAGCTCCATAATGGATGTGGGTATATGAAAAAGTTGTTCTACAACATTGATTTTTTTATGAGACCTACCCATGGTTAATATTCTTTTTCTCTATCTTTTACAGTGTATAGAAGTTTTGTAAACAGACGGACGGACAAAGTGAAACTAATAAGCAAATTTTTTCAAAATTTTTTTCGAAATGTGCTAAAAAAATAATTTTGAATTAAAATTATTACAAATAGAAAAACATTATAGATATAAATTTGTTATTTCATTTGAACGAGGCTAAATTCGCAATAGTAAACCATTCCTTTCAAATTTATTTATACAAGTTTCATAATTTTAATTTTAATTTGATAAATTGAATTTTTTTAATATATCATATATATTAAACAGTAAATAATAACCTTTATTTTACTTCCTCATCTCTACAGAATTGAAAGGAGAAAAAAATATGTAAACAGGAAGAAATTAAAGGAAGTAGAACAAAAAAATAGGCTTGTAAAAAGTTAATGAAAGAGAGTTTTGAACTTTTTTTTTTTACTGTATATGCATATGTTTTTTAGCAATTAAAGAACACTGGAGGGAAATAAAAGAAGATGCCAATATCTAAAATATGAATTCAAAAGGATTGATAAATCATATATTTTCTTCCTAAATTTTTGTTTGTTGACATAGTCGAGGTTCGTTCTTAAATCAAAAATGAATTAGAATATTCCAAAACCATGTGGATTTTCTCTTTTTAAAGTCTTTTATTTTTAAATCTTGTCTTATGATAATTAGCCATTATTGCTTATTTGATTTCTAGCTCATTTTTCTTTAAGAACTTTAATAACCACATATTATAATTCTCTTCTTTGAATCATTACTAAACATTTATAAAAATATAACTTAATATTAAATGATCATTTATTCATTTTGAGCATTAATATTGAAAAGTAATGTAAAGGTTCCACATTGCTTGTAGTACTGCAATCTGTATTTTAAATAGTTGTTCTAAGTTCGAAGGCGTTGAATTTTAAAATTTTTTTTTGAAACTACACATAGTAACATACACAATTGTGTGCATAGAAGTTAATATCATTATTATCATCACCATTATAATCATCGTCATCATCATCATTATCATCATCTGCAAAATCTACAACAGCTCCAACATTTCTAACGTCACGATAAAATCAAGCAATAAATCAACAAGCTAAGAATTGAAACTGAATAAAACTTCATAATAATTAACTTAATAATGGGATTGTACTTAAATTTATATTGGGGAACTTATTTTAATTTTAACTTAACTTTATTGTTTTTAACATATTTCCAAAAAAAAATTTTTGAAAAAATGTGCCTATTAACTCCGGCACGCTTTTAAATAATTAAATAATAGACTTGAAATTTTTTTTGGACCACCATCTGTTTATGAGCTATTAGGGCTCAAAAATTGTAAATTTCCTATTATTTTAATCACCTGTAACTTAGACACCTGTTCACATTTTTCTTCGGCAAGACATAAAAATTAAAGCTACGGTAATATATTTTTACGAGTGTTAACGGTTTCTTTTAGTTGTATAGCGTGCCACAGTTACAGGTCCACAAAATTTCAAAAAACTTCAAAACGATTTAAATTTGTTCCAATATTCTTTCGTTTCGGATCCCTCATTAAAAGTAACGGTCAACTTTTAATCCCTTATTTATAAAACTTAAAAATAATCGATTAATTTTAAAATTTCTTAGATTGGTTTTTATCTTTTTAAAAGAAAAAATATTTCAGTTCAGAGTCCAAAAACAAATATATTCATAAATGTATTTGATAATAAATTAAAGTTCAATGACATAATTTCAAATATTTGTTCATATTAAAAAAACAGCAGCAAAAATAAACAATCTTTATATCAGATGAATAATATATTGACTTAACAAACTGTTTTGTTGCTTCTCATTAGTCTGATTATCATTTGTTATAAAGGAACAGAAAGAAAAAAAAAATTATTTACCTTATTTTTTTTTTAACTTCTCGCTTAAATATTTAACTATACACATATATATATATGTATATATAAATATTAAATATAATCAATAATTAAAAACTAATTACTCATTTTATCAAATAATAAAATATTTTCTATTATGTAATTTTAATTTTATATTTATATACACGTATACGTAATAAAAATTTAGAATTTCTCTTATTGAAAAATAATAACAAGATATTTGCTGATTTTCTATTTATAGGATGCAAGAGGGTAGGCACCAGAGCGATTCAGTAAGTTAAAATCGTCATATTATATATAGTTAGGACTTATATTATGTTATTAAAATTCTTCAAGCTATATTGAATTAAAACCGGTTCGGTTGCTATTTCAATAGTTACCCACTAATGAAAATCGGTGGGGTGTCAGAAAGCCATATGTCATACAGCCATATTTTAAAAAATATTTTCAATATAGCTTTATATAGCTTTATTACCTATTCAAATGAGTCATAAAGCTATATGGTGTTACGTTTTACGTCGATTAAAAATACTTTAAAAGGAAAACTATTAAACTCTAGAATCCAACTCTAAAATTCCTCCTAATTCAGAATCTCACATATACATATATGTAAGAATTCTGGAAAAGGAGAAATATCCTAATTTTGTAACAAATTCTAAATTCCCTCCTAATTCGCAATCTCTTTTATACATAATATATGTAAATATTCAGGGAAAAGGAAAATACCCTAATTTTTTAACCAACTCTAAAATCCCTCTAAGTCAAAATCTCGCATATACATATAAGTATTCTGGAAAAGGGGAAATACCCTGATTTTGAAACCAACTGTAAAAAACTTCCTCAATATCACATAAATTATTCAATATTTTCAAAATGTTTCAACCAATTTTCTATCAGCCTCGTAGCAGCCTTCGCTGCTCTTTCTTCGAGCCACTCTCCACCATTGAGGGAATGGTGAAGAGTGGCTGAGAGTGGCTGAGGGAGCCCTCCCAGTGTATTTTTTTTTTGTACTATTAAGACATGCAAAATTTTTTAAAAACTAATTATTAATTCATTGTATAATTAGTATATACAACCATTTTCGTTTATAAAATTTTAAAATAAATTTAAATTATTATTAAATTTTTTCGAAGGCTCTGTGGGCTAGGTTTAGTTACCGAGTACTTCGAAATATCGAGTTAAGAAAGAAACTAAAGCAAAAGACCGAAATACCTAAAATAATCTTTTTTTTTTTTATTTTAACTTAAATCGTAATATGTCAATAAAAGTACCAATAGTTAGTGGACAAAGTAAACAACTTAAAGATTACTAAGAAATGCTGTAAATTGCAGTTAATGCATATTCGATTTAACTTACCAACTTGATCTTTCGATCACTTGATCTCTTATAATAAGATTTTGATCTTTAGAAAGTTTATTATCTCTTGTGGTTTATTATTGAAATATAACGGAACAAGCAAGGGATTAAATTACAAGAACTCAATTTTTGCAGAAATTTAGTATAGGATCTGTTTCTTACTGATCTTTTATTTACTAGAATTAACATAGTTCTATTGTTAATTTATTATACAAAACTGTATAAATTCTAACAAAATTATCTAGGGCAAATGCATCTAAAGAAACCTTATAAAATTAATTATAGTAACCTACATCTAAAAATAGGTACACAAATTATTTTTGATTAATATTTTTCAAGCACATTCTGTAAAAACAAAAAAGCAAAATCATTAATATAATTAATTTAATATTATATGATATACCATAACCCCATCTATTTCCGATATATTTTTTGTTTTTTTTATTTTACTATGAATTAGTAAGTTAAGGGCATTCATCTAACGATTTTTTTTTTTCTTTTTGTACAACTTTTATAATATTTTGGTCAAGTTTATAACTGAACAATTATAAAATCGCTCACAATCTATACACTAAAATATAAAAAGTAAAAAAAAAAAAAAACAGCTAACAATGAAAGCTGAGTGCAATATTTACCATTCACTGCTTAATAACGAAACTTTTCAAATCAAAAGCTTCAATGAATAATTTTTTTTTTTTTTTCAATGCGATTTTATTTCTTTCTTTCCTTCA
Source organism: Poecilobothrus nobilitatus (assembly GCA_947095535.1). Classification (NCBI taxonomy): domain Eukaryota; kingdom Metazoa; phylum Arthropoda; class Insecta; order Diptera; family Dolichopodidae; genus Poecilobothrus; species Poecilobothrus nobilitatus. Next base: position 34,774,030 of record OX352774.1, read on the forward strand.
TTTTTTTAATTTTCTTTTTGTTTTTTGTTTTTTCAAAATCAAAAATTACTATTTAACCTTTAATAAGATCTCTTAGTAGCAGAATATTGACACGAATATCTTAAGTATACAAAAAAAAACGAGGAAGAGTGTTGAGTTGACTGTGTCAACTCTAAGATATTTGCACGAATATAATATATGGTTAGAAAATTTTAATCGCAATATTTTCAATTTTTTTAATTTTATTTTAATATAAAATTTGAAAATGAACATGATAAAGTGTTAATTCTACGATGAAGACACAGCAAATTAACTATAGATTACCAGCACGAACCTAAACGTGGCTCCATAAAATTTAATCATCTTTTAGAAAGCTTAAAATATAATTTAAATACTAAATTTCTGAGTTGTAACACAGCTACTAGACCTAATTGCCCCAAACTGACCAAATCTTATTGAAACTGTTGTCATAAAACTTATTGTATCTTTTATAAAAGTTTAAATTTTAATTTTTTTAAGTAAACCATGGTATGAGCATATAAATTTCGCAACTATCCGAACCTTCTTGTTTAGACTAACCAAATTTTTCAGAGGTCGTTCGCATAAATCTTACCTTTTTATGACAAGGGTATCTAACTCAATTAGATCCTGAGTTATGTGCTTATAAAAAATAAAGTTGAATGGCAGCTACTCAAATCCTCTGGTCCAATTATGATATGCAGGATGCAATAGTTTTATTAGTTTTTGGGTTATTGTGTGGACGGACGGACGCACTCAACTAAATCCATTGAGAATTCAATTCGGAACACATATATATATGTATATATATAAATATTTCTTCTTTCGATATATAAATATATATATTTTTCGATATCTATCTTGTCTTCTTTAAGGTGTCACAAACGTGATGGTTTATTATTATACCCTTGAACCATGTTCGTACAGGTATAAAAATATGTAATACCTATATACAAAAAAATTATACCAATAATCTTCCGCATATTAAAAATTACTTTGAATGGCTATTTTTTATTTACTATACTTTTGTTTTTATTACTTTTTTTTTTTTTGTAACTATGAACTTGAATATTTTTTTTTCTTTTTTTTCTTGAGTTGAAATTTTATTATTTTTTTTTTTATTTATTTCTATTAAAAATTCCGCAGTTGACCTTTCTTTTTTTTTTTTTTTCAAAGCTTATATTTTATTTTTTTAATTTAAATACCTATAGCTTCTAAAATTTTTTACTGCTTCGATTCGATATACTAATATTTGTATGTAAAAAAAAAAATAAAAAAATAAAAAAAACAAAAACTAACAATTTGAATGTGTTAACGAAGTTTTAACAAGGCATATAATAACACAAAACTTCTACAAAAAACAAAACATGAGATTTTATGTTCCAAAATGTCCAATGACAACTACTACCAAAAAATTTTTGTTGATCAAATAACAATAATTCTAAAAGAATTAATTTATATTATGGGATGATGAGTGTACGTAAATTGTAAGCCTTAAAATTTATTAAGACAAAGTACAACGACGCTATTTTCGAATATATTTTTAATTACCTTTCACATGTGATTTTCTTCAAACTTTGTAGCATATGTATCTACTGTTAGCTTATGCACTAAGCGTAGAAGTATAGCTTATATACTGTTATTTTCAAGTTTTTTTAAAATTTAATACAAACCACAAAAGAAAATTAAATTATTATTCAACGCGTTAATTATTGAAAATGTATTATATATATACCTACTTTATATTATACACCAGTGGAAAGGATTTTTTACCTAACTTTTAAGCTGTCACGAGCTTTGATTGCCTTCCTAGAAAAGAGAAAATTTTTTAATAATTTTCTAAATTTTGAAAGTAACGTAATGGTCCCTTAATGACATCATATAGGTTCTCTTTCTGCAAAGCTTATAAACAATCAGAGATGGGAATAAATCGGAATTACACATCCTTTATTTTTATTGAAACTCTGATCTTTTATAAAATATTTTTATACTCATCACTTGTTTGTTGCAATCAATCCCCTATCCTTTTAAACCTTTTATTTTCGGTTCTTCATAACTTTAAGGTTAAGGTTACCCTCCTTGAATTGTCTGAATACCAATTACCAACATATAATTTAACATAATCTCTACTAATATGTCCATATAACAACTGAAGGAACAACTAAAACAATTATAACAACTAATTTCACCTTATCTTTCTTCATTTTTAAAATTAGGAAAAAATATTATGTAAAATTATGTACCTTGTGCTTTGATAAAATGGTTCGTTCATCTTTTCAATAAAGGCAATTAACAGCTTCAATACGTTCACCTTTTCAATAAGGGCAGTTAACAGCTTCAATACGTTCACCTTTTCAATAAAGGCAGTTAACAGCTTCAATACGTTCACCTTTTCAATAAAGGCAGTTTAGATTCTCCATCTCCATCTTATCTCCATTTTCCTTACAAAAGCTGACTCATACCTTTCATATTGTGCCTGTAGTATCTAGGAATAAATATATTATCGATGGGAATATTAAATTTTAGAATTCCTTAAATGGACAATTCAAAGGCACATAATTTTTTATTATACTACAAGGACAGATTCAGCAGGAATGATGTAAATTCAATATTTAATTTTTTAATTTTATTTATTTTTTAAACTTTTTTTTTTATTTTATAATTTTTTTCTTTTATTATTTGGAAATTTTTTAATTTTTTTTTTATTATTTTTTTATTTATTAAAATTTTGATGTTCTAATTAGTTTTGTTGTCTTATTTGTTAATAATTTAAATTTTTCCTCAAATTTAAAAAAAAAAAAAAAAAACAATTTTTTTAGTAACATATTGTTGTTGACTTTTAAATAATTTTGTATATTCAAACTTAGAGTTATATACGAATATTTATCTTAGATTGTATAAAAGGTATTCAATATTTCGACTTAAGTTTAATATAGCTATAAAGAAAATGTTAAAAGTAAGCTTTTACACGTCTTATTTGAAGCCATTTTTGAGGATTCTTGAGGAAATAAGAGGAGAACAAAACAATGGATGGGTTTGGGATTTGAAAATGAATTTCAATTATTTTGATGATTCTTAAGTTTTTAAGTATAACGTGGAGTTCCTTTTTTTTTTCCTAGAGAATGTTCATAATTAAAATCCAATCCAATTTGAATTCAACATTTTGAAAAACAGTTTTATGATGAATATTAAGTTTTTATATAATATACGGTGGTTTTTATTTTCCTAAACAGAGTGTTTATTTATTAAATTGATGCATTTTTGAACATTTTTAAAAACGATTTGGTTTCATAATGTTGAACAATTTAAAAAATCACATACTTTAAAATATTTCAAATATTTTAATTAATAATAATAAAAACTTTTAATTAAAAAAAGGATTTAAGGGAATATACTATAGCTTTGGAAATAAGAACATGTTTCGGAAAAAATTTCACAGGTTTACCAAACGTGATCTGCGCATAATAATATTGTACCTTTAAGCTCATTCATGTAATATATATGTATGTATATAATATTTACCTTTTTCAAAGATATTTACTATAACCATTATTAAAATTTAAATTTAAATTATAATATAACATATACTTGGGGCACATTTTTTCTGACTTTATTAGTACGTTTACCTTCATAGATTTTCGGTTTATTTTGCTATAGTAGTAAATTGTAGTACATTTTTGTTAAATTATTATCTATTATCTGAAAATAAATTTCGAGGTACGTGACTTTTCTTCAAAAATAAAAAAAAAAATTGCATAAACTTTCATCTAATTTGGCCAAAAAAAAACAAAAGAAATTACAACCAAAATTTGTAAACAAGAATCGTTTCTAATATATTCCTGTTTTATAAATTACAACATAACTAAAAACATGATTGTACAATTTCATCATTTTTACATATACATATTAACAGTCTGTATAATATATACGTATATATATTATCATTGTATACTTTTTATTTTATTTTTTTAAATAGGTATAACATAATTTTGTTCGCACCTCTTAATAACATAAGATATTTAGTTAATTAGACGAGTTTTTGCTAAATTCATAGCAAATTTCATTTATCTTTTCAAATATTTAATAATATGTATGTAAAAAAAAACTAAAAAACAACATGTAAAAATAGTTGTAATTGATTTCTATAGGATAACTTCATCATATTCTTATTAGTTATTGTCTTAAAAGAGAAAAGGGATTTATATCAGGCATCCAATTCTGAATTTTCTGCTAAAATTATCTAATTTGAAACTTGTATTTTTACAATGTCATTTCAAGGTTATCATCAAGTTAACTTTTCTTTTTAAATATCTATAAGATAAAGAATAAATAATATCTGTTGACAGTTAACGGTCAAGAATTTAATAAAGAAAATTAACTCTGAAAAGTTTAGAAAATGACATATTCATCTTATGATTCATTAAAGAAAAATCCCAATGCACATTTTTGCCGGTGTAAAAAGTAATAAAGTCCCGACGGTTAACGGGTTAAAAAACTAATTATTAAAGGGTTAACGTGTAAGACAAAACAGAACGGTAGTTGAAATAAGAAATCAAATATGGTCGACGGTATAAAATTGATAATAAAAAATGGTAACAGAAAGAAAAGGAATAATTTGCAAAAAAAAGCAATAAACATATTCGAACTAGGTATTTTGATGTATTATTAACAATCGATGTTGACATTGTAAAAATACATTGCATTACAAACTTAATAACTCTTAACAAATTCATTATACCAAATGTCAAAATAATACTTTTTTTAATAAAACAATTTTTTTTTTTTTTTGTTATCAAAAATTAAATTTTAAAAATTCTAAAAATTAAAAATTTCTAAAATAAATTAAGTTTTTTTTTTTTAGATTATTTTTGTCATTTTTTTTTTATAATATCCGAAATGATATGCGAATTTTAACTGAAAACTTGTTTAGTCAGCATTAGAAAGAGGTTATAATTAATTTTGTTTTTTTTTTTTGTTTTAACAGGGTCCGGTTTTTTGTTTTTGTTTTCATATTATCAAAATATAATAGTTGTCAAATGATTTTTCCTAGTTTGCGTGTATGTATACATGTACTTATTAAAAAAAAAAAATTTTTTTTTTAAATCTATTTGAATGAATAAAAAGTCATAAGTTTTAACCACCAGGGTTAATGTAGTAGAACAAGTTCCGTTGTTTTATTATTATCTATCTCTTTCATGATTTTTTTTTTTTTTTTTTTGTATGTCTTCTTTTCTTAATCTGCGGTTATTTTGTCAATTTCTTAATAAAAATACTATTAAAAAAGAAAAAAAAAACCAAATTTATTTTTAATTTTATTGTTAGTTGACCAGCAAAATTATACAAGACCATTTCCAGTACTTCACAATAGTCAGAGACAAAACACATATGTATGTATGTATATGTACTCGTATACCAAAAAAAAACAAAAAAAAAATTTAAATAAAATTAGGGGATATTTGTAATAAAGAACCTGCTCATCAAAAAAAATATATATATATATATATAAAATAATTTAAAAAATCCAAGAAAAATAAATTTAAATTTTGATTTAATTATAGCAAATAAATGCTGCCATTGTAAATAAAACCAAAAACCGAAAAAACAACAACAATAATTTTGTAAAGAGGTACATATGTAAGCTTTATATATGATTGATGTACCTTAAATTCGTATGAACTAATCTAACAATAATCTTATAATGTTAGATGAGATCTTAGGAAATCCTATAGTGTGACAATGAATTTTACGTAATTAAATATAGGTGGAGATATGTGTACATATGTACAAATGCATATGAGCATGTTATTACTCGTATATATTAATTTATATTTGTCTTATTTTTTTTTTTCAAATTTTAGTCTGACATAAAAAACAATGATGTTAAATTTATTTTCTGTTTTTTGTTTTTTTGGTTTAAATAATAACCATCATTACTTTGTAATTAAATCAGTCAACATATATTCAACCAAGGAAATTTGCACGTAGATAATTAAAATATTTTTAATTTTTTAATTTAAAAGGTGACCATCTGTATGTTTTTTTTTAATTTTAATGCTTTTATTTGCTTTTTTTTCCTTATTAGGTATATTTTATTTATATTTAAGAATACATTATGAAATCAGAAAATAACTAAAGGACAAAACTAGCAAAAACAGTGATTCTTCTTAATTTTCTGGAGTAAAATACATTATCAATATGTTAATCACGCAAAGACGTTTGTTTTTAACATTAAAAAGCTACCTCCGGCCTCCATATTAAAAAGGTATTTTATACTGACAGCTGTTGAGTAACATTGAATAACAAAATTTTGTATACTTAATTTTTTCTCTACGATTTCTAAAAATTTTTCTTTCCAGTACATCTTTCTTCTCAAAATGTTCCTCCATATTCTTTTACGCATCCTACATAATCTTAAATTTTCTTAAATCCCTTTTCCCAAGAATCTGTCCCACATTCTTATGTTATAAACTGTACAAACTGAAACTGTACGTTTATATTAAAGACTCCAATCTAAAGTTTCGTTTAAAAGGAAATGGTTTTGGTTCGGATGGTTAACACTATCTGGAACAATCACGTCGATTCTTAGGGTAACATTTTATGTTTTCCACTACCCTTGTTTAAAAAAAATACCAAATAATGAATAAATAGATGATACTAAGAAAAGAAAAAATATTTTTAAGTGTACCGCATTTTAGAAAAATACATGCATATGTTCACCTTAGAAAAAAATTTAAATAAAAGTAAAACAATGGTTTTTTAGTGTGTGAAATTAAAATATTATTAGGTAAAATACAATTATTATTTCATTTCATTATTTTAAATAATGATTATTATTTATACAATCATAATAAAAATTGTAAGAGCATAGAATTTTTTCATCTTAAAGAATTTATTTGATTTCACAATTAAGATTTCTCAGTCTATTGAAACTCAAATACCATACACCGGGTCAGAATAGAATTTTTTTTGTTTTTTGTTTTTTGTCTTCAAAAAAATATACAACAAAAAGAAAAACAAAATAAGAATTAAAATTTTTTATTAGATTCTAAAAAAGCTTTTGTTGAATTAAGACACAAAACAAAAAAACAATAAAAAAAAGTCTGCAATTTTTAATCAACACTTTGTACAAAATTTGTTTTAACTTATAGCTTTTATAGAAAATGCATATATAGACAAACTCTGTATAGTTTCTTCAATGTCAAAAGTTTTAAAAATAATATGATTAGATAAAAAATTACTTATACCATTGCTTAGACATTGAATAAGTTCTCAAGCTCCAATAAAATAATAATCAAAGATAAAAAAAAATATATTGAAGACAAAGAACATCTTTTTTGATTTTTTCTTTTTTTTTTTTTTTTGGCTAGTTGGCAATGACATGCAAATAATTTCTGTAAAATAAATAGAAAAATTTTCTGAGCTAATGTTATTTAATATTAAAATCATAAATATAATCATTGGTTTTTAATAATAGAAGTTTATAATCAAAATTTTATGTACAAAATATTTGACCCAAAACTTTATTTAAACTTGACTCTATTAACTATCATAGTTACCATATTGATTCTGACTTTTATATATGTATCTTTATAACAAATTTATTAAACTGTAAAAAATTTTGTAAGCTTTGCATATATTTTGACCTAAAATTGCATAAGCTTTGCAGGTGCATATATTTTGACCTAAAATTGTCTTTAAGGGCATTTAATTTTAATATTTCTTTGTTTACTTTCTACATGACACCCATCTTAGATGTTCGCCGTTCACATTACTTGTTAATCTAATGCTCATTTTCAATGAGAGTGTTCTTTCTTTCTTTATTTATTTAATTGTTTTTTTTTTTGTACATTTTCTATAATTATTATCTGACATATTTATACAGATTAAAAATTAAATTTTGTTTTTGTCCAATTTTGTTCATTTTTAACCCTTTTTATCCCTTTTTCGGAGACCATCTCAATATTCTGATATCCATGGCATGTAGTCCGTTTATTTTGTTTAAAAATTTGGTTGACTCATATAATTATAACTCATATAATAAAATCTCACTCATTTATGTCCAAATGAATATCTGAAATTCTGAAATGAGTTAAATGTTCACAAATTTTAAAAATTACTCTAAATAAATCTGTTACATAAATTTTGTTAGTATATGTAACCTTTTAATTAAAAAAAAAAAATCCTTGATCCTACTGAATAAATATTCGGAAAAATATAATAGAAAATAAGATGACAAACATTAACTGAATGTTAGCAATGACTTAATATTAATTATAATTAATATATAGTTAATAAACTATCTAATAATATTTAATTCGGCCGCGAGTATAAAGTTTCAAATAAATTTTACACGAATAATTTCTCAGATAATATTTTAACTTTTATAAATTTTTTTTTTTTTATTAATTTTTTTTTTTTGTTTTTTGATTAATATTAAAAAAAACTAATAGACAGTTTATAGGAGGTTTTTTTTTTTTCTTTTCAAATTTTTACACAAGGTAATCGTTTCCCGCACCGTAACTTGCATATCGTTAGAATTAACGAAGAAAATTAAATATACACAGAGAAAAAATAATACACACAACCTTGGCTTAATAATGATTAAAAATTTCTTGTTTTTGTTGCTTTTATTTTGCGTTGATTTTTGTTTTTTTTTTTTATCAAGATGGGAAAAAATCCGCACAAACACAAAAAAAAAAAAAACTATCAAGAAGTAGAAGAAAAATAAGAAAAACAGAAGCAAAAAAAAAAATTCAAAAATTTTTTAGGTATTTTTTAAAAGTTTGGTACTTGTAAATAGTCAGATTTATTTGGTCGTTTGTACGATTAGTTTACCGCGCGAATTTCGGTAATTCCGCGATTAACGATTTTTCGATCGCATTTGTTTTTTTTTTCTTTTTGAAGAATTTTATTTAATTTTTTTTTCTTTCTATTTTTAAAGAATTTTATGTTATATTTTATATTAAAAATAAATAATAAAATTATATAAGAATAAATAAAAAAAAAAAAAAAAAACAAAATGTTTAATTGTGTTAATTAATGATAATAAAAAGAAAACAAAATAATTAAAGAAAAAAAAACTGTGAAAAACTAAAGAAAAAAACTGTGTACAAGAAAATAAAAATATATATGTATATAGGAAAGAAAATATAAAAATTTATTAAAATTTGATTAAAAAAAAATATAAAATTAAAATAAAAAAACAAAACAAAAAAAAAACCATGATAGACTTAGCATCACGTAGTGTTCTATTAAGTGGCACTTCAAAAGTGTTAACATCATTTTCACCAATTACATTAATTTTACTATTAACAGTGACAATATTTTTAATAACATATAATCGTCGTCGTTCACGTCTTGTTAAATTAATTGAAAAAATTCCGGGACCAGCTGCCTTACCATTTTTAGGTAATTCAATTGAAATGCAAGTTGATCATGATGAATTATTTATGAGAATATCTGGTATGCAAAAATTATGGGGTAATCGTTATGGTTTAAATCGTACATGGAATGGTACAAGTCCATATGTTATGTTTTTTAATCCAGAAACAGTTGAACCAATATTAAATAGTATACGTTATGTTGATAAAAGTCAAGATTATGATTATTTACATGATTGGTTAGGTACTGGTTTATTAACAAGTTTTGGTAAAAAATGGCATAGTAGAAGAAAAATTTTAACACCAGCATTTCATTTTAAAATTTTAGATGATTTTATTGATGTTTTTAATGAACAAAGTATAATTTTAGCTAAAAAATTAGAAAATGAATTAAAATCAAATGCATTTAATATATTTCCATATGTAACATTATGTACATTAGATATTATATGTGAAACAGCAATGGGTAGTAATATACATGCACAAGATAATTCTGAATCAGAATATGTTAAAGCTGTATATGGTATTGGTAGTATAATACAAGAACGTCAAATGAAAATCTGGTTACAATTTGATACAATATTTAAATTAACAAAAAATTATAAATTACATCAAAAATATATTGAAATATTACATGGTTATTCATATAAAATGATTAGAGAACGTAAAGAAGAAATTCAAAAACAAAAAGAAAAAAATAATAATAACAATAATAATAATAATGAAAATGAATATGATTTATATGATGATTTAGGTAAAAAAAAACGTTTAGCATTTTTGGATTTATTAATTGAAGCATCAAAAAATGATACTGTTTTATCTACAGATGATATACGTGAAGAAGTTGATACATTTATGTTTGAAGGACATGATACAACATCAGCAGCTATATCATGGACATTATTTTTACTTGGTGAAAGACCAGATGTTCAAGAAAAAGTTTATCAAGAATTATATGAAATATTTGGTGATGATAAAGATAGTTCAGCATCAATGAAAAATCTTTTAGATATGAGATATTTAGAATGTTGTATTAAAGAAGCATTACGTTTATTTCCAAGTGTACCAATGATGGCACGTTCAATTGATGAAGATATTGATGTTGGACCATATAAAATACCAGCTGGTACAACAGCAATTATATTAACATATATGTTACATAGAAATCCAAAAGTATTTCCAAAACCAGAACAATATAATCCAGATAATTTTTTACCAGAAAATTGTCAAGGTAGACATCCATTTGCTTATATACCATTTAGTGCTGGACCAAGAAATTGTATTGGACAAAAATTTGCAATTTTAGAAGAAAAAGCTGTATTATCAACAATATTAAGAAAATATAAAATTGAAGCTGTTGATCGTAGAGAAAATTTAACACTATTAGGTGAATTAATTTTAAGACCAAAAGATGGTCTTCGTGTTAGAATTACAAAAAGAGAATAAAAATAAAAAAAAAATAAAAATAATATGTGAATAGTGTATATATATGTATATATATATGTATATAAATATAATGTAAATGGTTTTTAAATTAAGATAAAAAAAAAAAAATTTGTATATATACATAATATGTAGAAAATAATAATATCAAAATTAGCTTTAATAATTTTTTAAAAATAAATATTTGTTAATAAATCAAAAAAAAAAAAAAAATTTTGAAATTAAATACACTTTAAGTGAATTTTTTTTTTTCAAAATATTTGGAATAATAATAGTATCAAAAATAGTAAAATGTTCTTATTTAATTTAAAAATTTGTCCTTGCAATTTCTTTTTTTTTTTTAAAATATTAAAAAAAAAAAAAAAAAAATCAAATTCAAATTCAAATTCAAATATAAAAATAATTTTAATCTGTGTTAAATTTACTATATTTTAATTAAAAATATTTTAAATGTATATAAATTTATTTATTAATATATGGTTTATTTATATATTTTGAATAAATATATAGAATTTATTAATTTAAAAAAAAAAAAAATTTAAAAAATATTTTTGTTTTATTAAAATATCATATTAATTTAAAAATATAAATTTGCAACTTAAAAACAAAAAAATTCAATTAAAAATATTTTTAAAAAAGTATAATGCTTTCAAAAGTATAAAATAATTTCCTTAGCAATTATTTAATACAAAATGGTATATCATACTTTGGTATCATACAAAAAAAAAAAAAAAAATGTAATTTAAATTTATAAAAATATCAAAAGCACAATACATAATATCATCATTTCAATCACATTCCAATTCTTTTGCGCCGAAATTTTTATTTTACCGACAGTCGCACTTAGCACAGGCATCAACCGAACAAAAGATGCAAGTGAATTTATTATCAAGCAAAATATTTCATACTTTACATATAGACAAAAGTCTCTGGATTACCTTTGAATATTAGAATATGATTATTTGTAAAATACAAATAAGTGCAGAATATTGACCGCATCACCCTATTAAAATTCATAAATGTATAAATTACAAAATTTGTATGATGTCAAGTATGATACATTTCAATCTATCTATCTAATAATATAGGAAAATAAAATTAATATACTTTTGTATACTTTTATATTATACTTTAGATAGTAAATTTAGTAATTTAATAAAGTATTCTTTCTTATTATGAAAAAAAAGTACGATAAACGATATATAAGATAATACGATAATATTAGCGTATCGGTATCATTTTATATTGATAAAAAAAAATTAGGTATTATGAAAGGATAGCCGATAAAAACAATAAACATATATACTCGTAAATACTTATATATAAAATGAAAAAGCTTTATTTGTATTAAACGATAATTTAATGTTAAAAATTTAGAAAATTATCTAGAAACATATATCTGCTGAAAACCAAGAAAATAATAGTATACAATTGAAACCAGTGATTAACACAAATAATGAACATATAGGTGAATGTGAGATTCTCTATTAAATTATTATGACAATTGACAATTCTCTATTTATTATGACAATTGATTAGAATTTTAAAAATTAAATTCAGTTATACGTTAGTAAAATTCATTATATAACAATTAACAAAATATAAAAATTTATAAATATAACAGTTAAAATTCATAAATGTCAAAATGTATTAAAAAAAAAAACAAAATAACAAAAATTTTTTAACTTTAATTTAGCTTTTATTTTCTTCAAATTCTTTGTTTCTATATATTTTATTTATTTGTATTACAAATCTTAAATAACTATACTTGTATTCTTCTTTAAATCTTAAATTTTCCAAATTAAAGTAAAGAAAACCTATCATATTCAATTTTCTAAAAAAAAAAACAAAAAAAAATATCGTCAAATGTCAATAAAATGCATATATTTATGCATCTAATACGAAAAAAAATCTCCGATTGATATCCGATAGAGTTGATACCATATAGACAACTTGTGTAATACCAGCACAATATTTTTCCGCATAAAATTTTATCGTGTATCTTTTATCGATTTTTTCCTAATAATAAAAATGGATTAACTTTTAAACATTTTTAATTGTAGGTATATTTAATTCATATGCATTGTCATCGTACTTATTCTCTAAATCCTCGTTAGAATAATGACAAATGTGATTGAATGCATAAAACTGAGCTTCAACTCAAATTTCACTTTTTCAACCAAAAACTGCAAAATCAAGCGTAAATTTTGTATGAAAAGCTAAATTTATAACCATTCGACGACCGATGGAATTTAAAGATTTTTTCGTTCGTCCAGAACAAGTATGAAAACTAAATAAAAGTAATAAAAAATTAATTAAATATAATTAATATTAAAATATTTTATACAATTTCGCCAAATGTTCCAGTAAAGAACGTTTCTCTTAGTTTCATCATTATAATTTGTATATACATTTCTTTTATTAATTATATTATTATGAAAACTTTTATTATGTTTATTAACCTATTGCTATATACTATTACTATATATATGTATATGTATAAAACAAAATATATACAAATATTTTCTTGTTATTTAAATAATTATATAATTTTTTATTTACATACTATATATATAGTAATTTTTTACTAATTTAAATGTGTCCTACTATGAGGTCTGCGAAATTACTTTATAAAATTACAAAAAAAAAAAAAAAACAAAAAAAAAAAAGGTCTTAAATGTTATTTTATACCTATTGGCAAAAGAAAGAAAAACAAAAAATTAACTTTCACCAACATTTTTTTAAAATCCATTTTTTTAGTTAATTCTTTAACTTAATAAAATTGTATATGTACGTACATATATAGTAATTACCTTTATGAATAGTCTTAGAAAAAAATTTCATTCATTTAAAAATATTCTCGAAATATAAAACAAAAAATTTCTAATATTGAAACTATTCCGATAAAGTGATTTGTTGTTTTTTAGCACATTTAAAAAAAAAAAAACAAAATTGGAAAATTTGCTTCTAAGTTTTACTCTGTTTGTCAATCTGTCTGTTTACAAAAATTCTGCACCGTTTAAGATAGAACAATGACATTTTAATTGATGGATATAGATCCCTTAAAAAAATAAATGTAATAGAATAAATTTTTTTATATAGCCCAACCCGTTATGAAGTAACAGTCCCACAAACTTCCAAACAAGTTATATTTTCAATGTATATATTTCGGATTCTGCTTAAAAGTTTTTCAACTTAAAAACGCCAACCGACACGATATTTTTTACCTGTAAAAATCAATATTAAAATTATACAATTTAGTTTTCAATTTAATATTTATATTAACCGTTATGTGAAAGGAGTATTTTACAAGATTTTGCTTCCTTCATATTTCCGGAACGCTTTTAAATAAAATTTAAAACGCTTTTAAAGAAACATTTCTCAGAATTGACATAAGGTACTTCAGAAATGTTTTTTTTATGTTCGCTCCTATTTATGAGCTATTAGGGCTTAATAATTAAAAATTTTGGTATTTTTAGACACCACAGACATTATATATAAGAAAAAATTGTGAAAAATCAGAAAACATTTTCTTCAATTTTAACTAAACTCTGTTATATATAATTATGTTTTTACTTTAAAAATTTTTTTTCCAGATGTCTGCGTTACAGGTCTCCAAAAATAACAAATTTTCATGTTTTTATCCCTAACCGATCTCAACCAGGTGAAGGTACAAATAATTTTCTGAGATAAATAATGATAATTCTAATGGATCTACCGATCTCAAAATTTCAAGATTCTATCTAAAAGCGATATAACGATATGAAGTTGTTTGGTTTCTGGTGCTTTTTTATTAGAAAAAATTGTTAGCAGAACCTGAAATATATATATATGAAATAGAGCTTTTCTAACTTTAAGAGACTGTAGCATTGTAATAGATGGAGTAACATAAAAAAAATTGTTCCACACACAATATTAATTTTCTTATTAAGCTCATCCAATAAGTTTAAAATTTCATTGTTCTAGCTTTAACGGTATACAAATTTTGTTAACAGTAAGATGGGTGTACGGAAGGATGGACGTACAGAGTGATTCTGATATTTTTTTTTTGAAAAATGTACTAAAAAGTAATAAATTTCAATATTAAATTAGGCAATCGTAATTATCATTATTGTATAAAACTAAACTAATTACAAAATTATTTTTAACGCATTCAATGCCGTTGGCGTTATCTCTTTTATTATGATATTTTTAATATTAATATTATTTATAAGTGTCATTTGTGAATCGCTATATCTGTCACGCTCTATAACGTTTCAATAAAACATTAAAAACTGTTTTCATATTTAAAAAAAAAATATGCTTTCATTAATTACTTGAAAACTTATTGTAACATCGGCCTTTTAAAAACCTTAATACAGAGGTTCTTAATATATTAAAACATTAAATATACATTAAATAACGTGTTAAACATTAAAACATTAATTAAATATAGTTAGAAGAAAGTTTAAAATGGAAAATTAAATATTTCTTTAAACATTTTTTTTAATATTGAAAAAATTTAATGAATTTAATTTTGAATACCAATTTATTGTTATTTTATTTTTTTGTTTTTGAAATTAAATAAAATTAAATACAAATGAAATAACATAATAATTAAAAAACAAAACATAAAATTTACTAACAAAAATCCATATAGAACCCAGAAAAGAATCTTTTTTTACTAATGGGACACTTTGAACTGTTTTGAAGAATAAAAAATTCATATACTCATCTCAAGTCATAACCCATAAATAATAAAACTATTATTTTAATTCAATTTTTTTTTTTGTACCATTATAAATCTGTAAAAATAAAATTACAGAAACAATTAATTAAATTGTTTAAAATTGATTTTCAACAATAATTTCTGTAAAAAATTTTTTTTTTTAATTATCTATAGGTAATTTTCCATAAAACCTTCATAAAAACAATTTATTTAAAAAAAAAAAAAAAACAACATATCTAATTTCTATTATTCATGAAATTTTATATGTAGCTGCCGGAAATAATTCCACAAAAAATAATTAGCCCAAAAAAAGTTGAAATAATATACAAAAAAATTGGGGATTATTTCATTAATGAAATAACACCCCAAATTCAAAATGAAATATTCTCGCAATAAAATAAAATAACCCCTCAAGTTCTTTTAAGATCTTATCCATTGAGAAAACTTAAATAACATACACATTTATATTAATTAAGGGATTACTATACATTTGCACGAACAGAATTGAAAGTTAGCTACGAAATCAGGAAACCCCCTTTTCCCAGAATATTTACACATATGATGCAAGATTCTGACTTAGCAGAGATTTTAGAGTTGAATTCAAAATCAAGGTATGTATTTCTTTTTTGCAGATTATTTCCAAATAATGGGTATGTGAGATTCTAGCTTAGCAGAAGATTTTAGAATTGGATTCCAAATCAAGGTATGTATTTCCTTTTTGTAGAATATTTCAGAATATGTATATATGAGAGATTCTAACTTAAGAGAGATTTTAGAGTTGGATTCAGAATCAGGGTATTTATTCCATTTTTTCCAAAAATATTTATGTATAAGTATAAGCAAGGTTCTGAATTAGACTTCAGTTCATAATTATGAAAATTAAATAAACCTTCAAAATAATGAAATAATCCGCAAAATATAATTGTTTTGAGTGGTTATTTCATTTGTAAAATTATTTGGTTTTGGGAAATTATTTCATATGAAATAAAGCCCCAAAAAAGGGGAAAAAAAAGAAGACTGCAAAAATTAAATACAATTACGACAATTTTTGCTGTGTTATTTTTCATACAAAATATTGTGATGGTATTTCAATTTTTTTTTTTTTTTTTTGGGGGATTATTTCTTGCGAGATTATTTCTGGGGGTCGATATATGTACATATAATACATATAGTCTAACAAATCCAATAGTCCAATAACTAAAATAATTTCAATTTATATTTTTAACAAATTTGTGATAGGTATATAAGAACGAATTTAATTTTTTAATTTATGTTTTTTAGTGTATTTTATAACTTATACTATTGAAAAAAATTAAATAAATAAATAATTAAAATAATGAAACTTATCGAGAGAGATATATAGGGTAAAAATCAGAAAAAAGATATTTAACTATATCCTTGAGTTTCGGAACAGATTTTTTCATGATGAAAGTTCAACTTTCAAAAATATTTCTTTGAAGGAGGTGAGTATTAGTTCTATGTTCTTACCATAAGGTTAATTTGAAAAATATCTGATTAAAAATCTGAGCTGATTCTTTACTTTCATAGAGCTAAGTCACCTATCGGAAAATAAATTATAGAAATAATTTTATTGTTAAATTCTATATGGATTGGTTAAACATAGCTACATAGAACATAGTTGACAAGATCGATTTTAATTCAATCCAACATAATCTCCAAAAATTATTTAATAAAATCACAAAATACTGTAAAAAATAGAAATTAAAAATTAACTTTAACAAATGCGAAACAGGATTTAGAAACACCATCGATAAAGTAAACAACAAAATTAAAAAAAATTGAAAACAATTCCACTTAAAAACTTCAGATTGAATAAGAATTAAAAAATCGGACAGTGTAAAATATCTTAGAATCCAATTCAATTATTTTCTTAAATTTAAGGATCACGTAGCTATGCAAATAAAGAAAGCTAATAAAGTTTTCATGGCTTTACAGAAAATTTTTTATTTCAAATATCTATTTCCTAAAGTAAAATTATTGTGCTATAAAAGTCTTATATAATTAAATGTAATATTTCTTTTAAATGGGACCTTCATTTAACCATTTTATCAAATCTATGTACCATAATTGCATAATTATGAGATTTTATAAACAATAGTTAAATTTTCCCTTCTTTAGCATAAAATGGTTAATGCATTAGAATAAAATGAATTTAAAAAATAATTGTATAATATAAAAATCTCATTAAATACAAAATGAATATTGCATAAATTTTAAAACAATTATTTTAATACTATATTTTTTTTTTTTTTTGTTATTATCTATAATTTATCTAATATTCATTGAAAAAAACCTAGATTCTAGAATCTTTATGTAAATAATTTTATTTTTGATTAATAAATTATAGAACTTTAAAAAAACTTGTCAAACCTTGATGCTATACAGTTTTTATCCTTCATATTTTTACATTTTTATACATTTGAAAAACTCGAATGTAAATTTAAAAAAATTTTGACATTAAATATTTTATTTCAAATTTAAATTTTATTAATCTAAACAATTTTACAAGAAATGTAATAAGATGAGCCTTATAAACAATTTTACAAGAAATGTAATAAATGAGCCTTATAAATTTTTCTTTAAAAATAACAAAATAAATCTTAACTCTTATCTTCCCAAAACAGAATGGAAGTACAGCTATTACGCAGTTACTAAAATAACGACAGCTATTACGCAGTAAATAATATAATGTTATAAATATATGGCAATATCTTATCAAATTTCTTTCAAAACAATAAAAATTATGAGCGTTACAATGACATTATTTTGTTTTTCTTCAAAATTTATTAACAGATTTTATAAGACGTATTTTAGGCGAAATAACGGATAAAATCGAAATATGTATGTCTTATGACGTTTGAGAATTAATGTTCCATACAAACCTCCATTTACAACTTTTTACTTACATTGTTGTCAGTTCTGTTTAAAGCATAATTATTGAGATCTGTCAGAGTAGAAATTCAAATTTGGCGTTAGTTTTATAAAAAATAGCAATTTTTTTGCAATTTTTACGATGACTACTTGATTGATGACTATTTTTATTATGGTTACTGGTAATGGCTTGCATTTATTCAAAAATGATGATATAGCGTTTCCGTGTAATGAAATCAGTTTAATGAGTTGATTTAATAACAGGTTTTTTGTTGTCACATTTTTATAACCATTTAAAACAAGGTGATACATTATCTAATATAAAACCTTAAATTTTTAAATGCATACATTTTCTAAAAGGCAATAAAAATAATTTTAGATACGGTACGGTATATATTGAACAAAACCTAACAAGTGAAAAGAATGTTTGAGCTTCAATTTTTGGACAACATCTTTAAAAAAATTTACACAAATTTCTATTAGGAGTCTAAAATTCGCAAATTTCCAATTTTTAACTCCTTATACCTCTCTCGAAATAAAATACAAAATGTTTTGCTTTATTCAAGCTTAAATTAATTCTTATAATGATCCTGAAAGATGAAAAACCCAGGATAAAGATCGTGAGGGATATAAAAAAATTTTGCAAAATATACGTTTGATATAAAAGTAAATTTAAATGGTCGAATTGTAAAAAAATATGTTACTTTTATCTGGATTTGTAAAGCCTAAAAAAATTTGATGTTGCTTGGTATTTTTAGAATAAGAAATAAGAGAAATTTGTCCTATATACAACCTTTAATAAAGTTCATCTTGGGCCAAACAATTTTTAAACGCATATTTTTAGTAATAACAACACATATGACCCTATATACACATATGATGATAGTAAATAACTCTATAAAAAAACGCAGACCTTTAAATCTAACTATTAATACAACAAAATGAATTTAAGCAATAATATAACTTATCAAATTTTAATTTTTCAAATTCAGATAGGTATTAACAAAAAATTTACACAGATAAATTTTGAAAAGCTCTTGATATGTTTGGAAGGAATCAGATAAAACCATCTTTCTCCAATTTAAATAATAGTCTTCCTGGTCTAACACGTTCACCATCTTTGACAAAAATTTGTTTAAGAGTCCCAGTAAATGGTGCTGTTATATTAAGACAAGCTTTATTTGTTTCAATTTCCATAACAACTTCATTTTCTTCAAAATGATCACCGACTTTGCATGAATATCTTATTCGACCTCTGCCAGCTGAATCTATAAAATAAAATTTATTAAAATGAATTATTATTTCATTTAAATATTAAATTTTTATATATATATAATTATTTACATCTTCCTATAATTTCATTAAATTTTTTTGGTGTTTGTGTCACTGTTTTTGATTTTAACGGTGGTGTTGATGTTAAAGGTATAAACTTAAATTTACGCCATTTATGAAATTGTTTAATTTCATTTTTATAAATATGTCCTTTAAGATTAATAGCCTTTAACGGAAGAGAATGAAAATCGAAAGGAAATTGAAAACAAAATCGTATTTTTAAAAAAAATTTCGACATTATGAATTTATTAAATTAAAATAAAAATTACTGGGCATGTTTGAAATACTTTGACAGCTTAGAAAAATCAAAGGTAACTTTTTATGTATAAGAATAAAAAAAAAAAAAAAAAAATTTAAATCTTAATTTGAGGTTTAACGGTAATAATAAAAATATATTTATAAACTTTTTTTACTTTTTAAATAACAAATATTTTCAACATATGGTGAATAGAAAAAGAAAAATGTTAAAATTTTGAAAGCTTTTAGAATTTTTTTTTTTTCTTTTAAAATAGGTATCATGAAACAGAAAACTTCCACCACTTTCAAAATTTTTCATAAAACCATGAAGAAAATTGCATACGATTAGGAGAAATGATTATTTCCACCCAAAATGTATGCAATTTTAATACTTCGTTCAAAAAAACAATATTGTTCTCCCTCTTACGATCAAATATAATATTATAATATGTAAATAATATACATATATTGTGTATAAGTAAGTAATATCGTAATATATTATATATATATATATATAAAAATGGATTTTAGTAGACAACTATTAAAATAAATAACTTCATAAATAAACCATTTTTTTGCTATAAAAAATTCAATGTTATATGTACAAACTAAAAATTGGTGAATTTGTGTACAAACTAAACTTTATTATAGTGGTAAATTTTAAAATAAATTTCTTAGTTCTAAACCGACTATGATCTATACGAAATGAATTTTATATCATTAATCATACATAAAACTTATTTTGCTTCGAAATTTATTACAGACAATTTAAATTATAGCCGAAAAAAAGAATATAGATTTGCACGTTTTTAGTTTCACCATACGTTGAGATTTTTATTAATATTGCATAATAGTCAATAAATTGTTACGACTGTTGCGAATGCCTATAAATATTCCTTATATCAGTATACACGACAAACGAAAGTGAGAACCTGGAGGACTTTCTTGGGAGATGTCCGGCCCTAGCTAGAACCAGACTCTTCTCACTCGGCAAACCGTTCTACCAGAACCTCAGCGAGCTCTCTGAACGCAAAATCAAAGAATTGATTTCGTATCTGAACTCCTCGGGTTGGATATAAAACCGTAAACAATATTAAATTATAGATCACGTCAGTGCAGTGGTATCAAAATGGCGCAATCTAGTACTAATTGAGGCCTTCACGTAGCATTGTGTAGTGGAATCAATATTGTCTCTTCACAAACGATATGGATTTTGACGTTTACAGATTAAATTTTTACTATTGCGATTTTCTTAAATCTTGAAAAAACTACATAAGAGTGTTGATCAAGAACGATATATGTATGTATATACATATTCTATTTTTAAAATTTATATATAACTGGAAATATTTTCCTAAAACTAACTATATAAAAATAAAAAGTTGTCCTAAATAAACTATAATCTGTTATCTATAAAGTGTCAGTCATAAATAACAGATGAAATATAAATCCTTGCATTTGTTCCTTTTATAAAACTTTTTATTCTGAATTTAGAAAAATTACTTTTTTTTATCTTTCCTTTATTTACAATCAAACAAAAGTATTTTTTGAATTTTCATTAAATACAAATGTAGTTTTTTCATTTTTCATTTTAACATACATATATCGTTCTTGATCAACACTCTTATGTAGTTTGTTCAAGATTTAAGAAGTGAATGTTTAAAAAATCGCAATAGTAAAAGTTTAATCTGTAAACGTCAAAATTCATATCGTTTGTGAAGACACAATATTGATTTCACTACAATTTTACAAAAACATTATTTCACCAGAAAATTGGAATTAATGAAAATTGGTGTGTTTCGTATTCTTTTAATCCAAAGGTAAAACATTTTCTAAAATTTATTAACAAAATATTTTAATATAATTAAGAATGAAAAACTAACCATATTGGAGAAATTGCTCATTTAAATGCAGTTCATTCGATGATTAAGTTTACCATTTAAAGATGAACTTATCATCCGATTAAAAAATGGCTATAGTTTTATAAAACATCGTAAGACTAAAA
This sequence comes from Poecilobothrus nobilitatus, assembly GCA_947095535.1. Lineage (NCBI taxonomy): Eukaryota > Metazoa > Arthropoda > Insecta > Diptera > Dolichopodidae > Poecilobothrus > Poecilobothrus nobilitatus. The sequence continues at coordinate 34,796,024 of OX352774.1, forward strand.
TCCCATCTACAATGAACGCTCTCCTGACAACGCAACTATGTCAAACTAAAATTAAATGTACTGAATTGTATGAAAGTATCTCCAATAGACGCTCTCTTTACGCAGCCATTTAAAAAGTTAAACAACTTTAAACTTTTTCGCTTCCTAAACGCATTCAAATGTCAAATATTGAATAGTTTCAAAACAAAAATCAAGAAGAAGCCATTTGTAAGAGGTATGTATATTAATTTTTTTGGAATATATTTAAAATAAATAATTTCAAATTCAGTTAACAATATCTAAATAACAAAATATTAAGTAATAATTAATTGTTATAGAGAAAAAAGCAAAACTATAATTTAAAAAAATGCTGTCGTGTACATTTCAATGTGGACACTTCTTTCTCTTTGTAGATTACGTGTAGACAGCGTCACGAGCCCATCATGAGTGCGTTCATTGTAGATGGACCATTAGAAGGTGATTTAATGCTCGTCTCGTTTTAAGCGTCGAGTTTGAGATTCACTTTCTGCGGCACGTCAAAATTTTTTCTATAATCCAATGATAGCGTCGCTTTGTCGTCATTTTCGAAAAAATATTTTAAAATAGGGAATATCTTTTAAATTTTGCTTTGAAATTGTAATAATCTTGTAATTCAATTACAGAAAAAATTATAAATAAATAAAATATCTTTTAGAAATAAAAGTGTAAATTTAAGGAACATAATAAATAATATAAATAAAATAATATTAAAAAAAAAGATAAGTAGGAAAAAAATATTCATGTTTAATATGTCATATATTTAAATATTTAACAGTATGTCAAAGTACTGTCAATGCGAGCAAAAGTAGAAAATATATCAACTGTAGTGTTGCTTTGGGTCTCTTATTGGGTCAGATATCATTGAAATACATATATTCTACTTAAATGTCAAACAGACGGATGTGGCGATGCGAGCATTTGGTCATCATATTTGCTAAATTAAATTCATATTATAATAATCTTAGCTTCAACTGGTGGTTAAAAAAAAAAAATCAATTAATATTGAACGAACTAAGTCCAGCTTAATGTTAAAACAAAAAGGCTTAAGCACAATTTTAGTATCGTTAAAATAAAATATTTTGGCCCTTTTTAGACAATTGAGGAAAATTCAATTAAAATATCAACTATAATTTTTAAAATTACCAAAAAATAACAAAAACTGAATTTTTACTAAAATAATATGTAATTCTTTTTTTTAATAAAATGAAAATATAAATTTATTTTTTTTTAGTTTATTTCCATTCCATATAAATGTGACAAGGTAATTTGCAGTTCTGGCTGTAAATATCGTAAGGGAAATATATAAATATTCTTACGACGTGTTTAAGATTCGAACCTATACTCCCTCTCTGTTTGTAGCTTATTTTATACGTTCTTACCCGCAGTGTTGGGTATTAATCTATAAGCAAACTAAGTACTTGTTTAAGACATCATCATAATTTGGGGGCACCGCAGAAATTCTACAATGGTAAACAGTCTCATTTTTTCTTTAATGTAAAAAAAATTTTATACAAATAAATTCTATACTGAGATTATTCAATCATACATTGATTTTAGCCTATTGTAAGCAACCCTAGTACAATCTTGTACTCTAGTACTCCGACTTCTGATTCCCAAAATACTGGGACTTCTTAAGTTGTTTATGAATATGCCCGTAATTATTCATATAAATATAAAATTTCGTAAAATGTGGTATGTTTTTTTTAGATGACATTTTCACGATTAGTATCAAAATTCATAGTGTCAATAATTTTACATTGCTAAACGTCAAGAGTGCATTTACGATGGCAAATCTAAAATTTTGTTAATTTTTTTTTTTTAAGCGGTTGGGGTATCTATGGATTTTAATCCGGCCCTGCTTACCTACTAGATTACCGAGGCCCTCAGATTATTTCTACATATACCTTATAGATCAAGAGATTTTTATTAATCTCAAAAAATTATTTAACTTAAGACTTTTAAAGCCTTAAAATTTTACATCTTTCAGTTTCAACCGGTATTCCCAAATAATTATAACTGAAAAAAATATTATTAATAATATTATTTTTTTAAATTTTAACTATAAAATCCATTGAACATTAATTTTATTATACATACCAACCTTGTCTTTAAAATATAGTTTTTTGAATGAGAAGAAAAATAAAGTTGTGAATCAAAATTTGAAAACTAATCAAATTTTTTATTTAATTTTACTACCAAAAAAAAATAAATATTGAATAAAAAATGGTTACAACCAGATGGCATATTATATAAAAAAAAAAATATTTTTTTATTTTCAATTTAAATTTTTATTACGAATACAATATAATATATGTGACTTAAAATTACATACTTACTTTTAAATTTTCTTCTCTATTTTATTTTATTTCTAAAAATTTTTACAATAATCCAAAATTTTAAGCACCGAAATTTATAAAAATTTTCAATTACTTCCGCTGACCAAAAAAAAAAAAATTCGTTTTTTTGTTTTTTTTCATATTCACCTGATGATTTATGTTGAAAAAATCAAATACATATTTAACTAATTGTCTACCGCAAGGTTATTTTAAGTACCTATTTAAATTTCTTGTAAAACTATAAACGAACCTTAAAAATACTGTCTTAAAAAGGGCTTAAAGCACAAAAATATTCCGTAAGAAATTGTTAAGTTCATGCACTCAAAAATCGCCATATATTGTAGGGTAGCAGTAAGGAATTAATTTCAAACGGTATTATCGGCCATTGCATAAGTTTATAATGCAACCTAATTGACATGAATAGCCTTATTAGATATTCAAAAGTTTAAAACCGTAACTAATTTAAAGAGTGACAAAAATGTTTTTGGGAATTGTGAATTAATACCACAAAACTAGTATTACCCCTTTTTCTAAAAATTTTACAAAATTGAAATTTGATACGATTGTAAAGAGTTTTTGTAATAACCATTACAATTAACAGATCCGAACTCTAGCTAATGTAATGAATATCTAAAATTAAATTATACTTGCAGTTCCACTTTTAACATTTGAAGTAATAAAAACAAGAGAAAGAGAATCCAAAAAAAAAAAAAAAATTTTGAATACCTGAAAATGAACGAAATGTCCGATTTATAAAGAGTTGTCCTTTTGCACGTAATTCTATGTATTACCAAAAAATGTAATTTGAAGTTTAATGAATTGATGAGATACCATATAAAATTGAATAACACATACATGACAGTTTTAAGAGTTCTCTAGTTTTAAGACATTATATATTATAACTTAAATATTATTTTGTTATTGACATCCATGGTATGTCAAAATAATTTTATGAAGTTGAACTCAGAAGTTTGAAACCGACTATAAAATTCCTTCTAATTAATAATAATAAGTGCATTAATACAATATTGGGACAAATTTATCTAACCATAATAATTCGTTTAATTTTTTTTAAAAAAGATGGCATGTGGTCAACATGTCAACATAAATCTAAAAAGTTGTATAACACAATATGGTATTTAATTGCTGGGAGGAAAAAAAATTGGCACCCATTTCCTACATTCTTGAAATTTTTCAAAAAATCTAAATGCATACATATATACTAATGTATTTGAATAAAACCGAAATTAAAAAGTTGTAAGCCTTAAGCTCTGTGTGTACAAATTAATAAATATGAACAGTATTCAACGACAAATCGAAAATTGAATATTTGAGTTTGCTTTTTTGGTTGTATCGGGAGTTTCGTTTTCAGTTGTATCGGTCAATAATAGATATGATGTTTGTTTTGTTAAATCTATCTTTTCACCTTATTCTCTTGCCAACATTTTCCAAGAAAATATACCACTCCTTATCCTGCACTCGGTTAATTTTTGAATGGTTTTCAATGAAATTCAAACAACTGAAACAAACTTCAAATAAAGCTGATGTCAATGGGAATGGAATGTCGGAAATCATTGTGTTAAATCGCATATATCATATTATTTGATGTTATTTTATGAGCTTATTGTCTTTCAATTTAACGACATTAAATTTGAATTCATCAAAAATTTTTACTTTTTATTTGTTTTTCTTTATTTTGTTTATCTTTTTTTTTATATATTTATTTATTTTTTTTTTTTTTGTTTTTATATGTCTGTCTTTATTGTATTTTTTATTGGTAGGTGGTTTTCTCTTTCTTATTTTTGTTTTTTTTTTTGCAGTTTCTTTTAAATTTTTAATAATTTTAATTTTTTATGTTGCGAAGCATGAAGACATGACGTAATATTTCAATTTATGAATCACCTGAATCACATCTTTTTTTAAAAATTTTTAAATACATTGTGTATGATGATATCTTAAGTACATAAACTATAGTTTCTTATTTTTTTTTTGTTTTTGTTTGCTGCTTGCAAAACATATCAACATATATACAATGTACATACATTTTAATATGTTTGTATGTATAGGTATATGTACATAATTATGGTAAGTAGGTAGATATGTTTATTTTTTGAAAAAACGACATAACTTTCTTGTGACTAAATGATTGTAAATAGGTATAAAAAAAAAAGTTTTGTTTTTTTTTGCTGTAATTTCATTCAGACATTGAATAATTTTGGTTTCATTGTAAAAAAAAATTGCGGTAATAATCATTTAAAAAATCTTAAAATTTAAAAGACATTTAGGTTTTTCCCTAGAAATACGTGAAAGTAGTTCAAATGGCATTTAATTTTAATTGTTTATAGAAAAGAAAAAACAGAAAACAAAAAGATACAATTTGATTAACAATGTATGTATATATGTACATATATTTTAAAAAACAAAATTTTTCCTGTGGTTATTTTGACTGTTGTGATTTAAATCAAATTGAATGATCGATCATATGTACGAATACATTTAATCAAATTGACAGTTATATGTATTGTATTTTTTCTGGTTGGATGGTTTTAAAATATGAAATTAAATTTATTTAATTAAATTTTACTTACACCTCATTTAAAATATGAAAATAAATTCATTTTTAATGCAACTGCAATAGATATACGTGTATGAAGTTTAATTTTTATAGTGTTTTGATTGAATATAATACAATAACATATAGGTACATACATACATATGTACCTACAATTATAACATATTTTGTTACAGTTTTTATTAAAAAAAAACATATTTCTCAACAGTAGTAATAAATTCTATATAAAATTTCATATTTTTCAACAGTATAGCAATAAGAATAACTATAATAATTTCTATATGTAGGTACATACCTACTTATGAATAGAATTTCAGTCAAATCAAACAATCAAATTTCGATCAGTCAGTTTCGTCAATCAAATCAGTCAGTCAAGTAATTAAATCGATTTCATCAAACCAAACAGTCATATGAAGTTTAAACCGATTCTAATCATTTCAATCAAATCAATAATCTGATGGGAAAGAATTTTATTCATACAAGATCAATCATGATCTTTTGAACCACTGATAATCAATTATTGAAGTTAAAATATCTGCAAAATCAATTTGAAGTAAAAAAATTTCTAATAAAATGACGTCAAAAGTAGAAGATGTTTAAAAATATATTTACATAATATGTATGTATATTTATTTTTAATAAAATAAGTTGTTAATAATAGCGCTAATAGAAACAATACATACCTACATCAAGTACTTACATTTAATTTTTTCTTTTTAAATTAAAAAAAAAAACAATTTTTTAATTTAAAAAGTTTAAATAAATTAATAATTCAATAATGTTAATAATCAATTTATTGAAACATTTTTGTTGCCGCCAAATTCAAAATCTGCTGAAGAAATAATTTTATAAACATCTTAAAATTAATGAAAATCTCGAATCAATCAGGAAATCTGAAAATAATATTGAACAGAATAATGGTTGGTGCTGCTACAATAATGATACATCAAGAACTTTAATTCGATTTTTAAGGCGGCAAACAATTAAATAAAGATCTTAATGATGAATGATAACCAACATCCGTCACATACCTATATATATTATGAACTATGGACTGTTTAACCTAAGAATCAGAAGAATAAAAATGCATTTGTCATTTTTTATTAAAATTTATTTAGAAGATTTTAAAATAGATACAGCTGCACCTGTCTATTTTATTAAGTAACTTACATATGTATGTACATACATACATATATTAATTTTTAATCAAGTTCACCATATAAATAATTTATTTTTTTTTTTTTCTTTATTTATTTCATATCAAAAACCTCTATTAATTATAAAGAAATAAATTTTTTTTGATGGCAAAGTAACAAAAAAAAAAAAAAAAACGTTAGGGTAACAACATAATATTATATTTTTTATCTACATAATATTATATTTTTTTTACTCTAATAGATAACTATTAATAAGTAGATAAAATACCTACATATGGGTATATACATATTAAGGAGGATTCAACTTTATATTATTTTTTATATATTTTTTGTTTTTTTTTTGACTTTCATTATTAACAACTTTTTTAATTTAAATTAGTAGGTACATATATTAAAAATTAATAAAACTAATATTTATTAAAATTAGTATACCAAATAGGTATATAAATTTGAAAAATTAACTGGTTTTCTAAAATTAACTTAAATAATCTATTAATATTAATTTAACCAACCATTATTTTTATAAATATCATCATATGGTTATTTTTTTATTTAAATATATGCATTTCTTAAATTTAATTTTTATTTCTTCTTTTATTATAAAACAAGTTGTGTTTTTTCTTGTTTTTTTTTTATATGAACTAGATTAATTTTTTTTTTTTAACAACAGTAGAAACTAGTTATTAACATCCAAAATTTTCATACGATTATAAAAGTTGCTATAAGTAACACTATATAAAGTTTCTATAAACGATATAGATATCCTATTAATGTTTATAAATAGATTATCTACCTATACTTATGATAAAAAAAAAAATTCTCAACAAATTTAAGTTGTACCTACTCTTATTACGCATATAAGAATTAAAAATATAATAAATGAAATAAAATTATTTAGTATGTATTTATCTAAACAGATTTTTTTTTTTTTAACTGCATTTAATATCTAAAGAATTTAGCTTTTATTAAATATAAAAAACGTCTTCCCATTACTACCAATTCCTTTTATAAATAAAAAACAAAAAATTTGAGCAACTTTTAATTATAATAGGCACAAAAATGTTGCCGAAAAATTGTTTAACATTTATAAATATTATAATAACTATACTGTTTGTATTATAACTGGTTTCTACTGTAATTCTATTATGCATAAACATTTATTATTATTTTTTTTTTTTTACCATATATACCTATAGAATATTATTATAACTAGATTAATGACAATCGTGTGTCTAATACAAGTTTTTTTTTGTTTTTTTTTTTTATTGATAGTTTATTTTTAATAATAATATTAATAAATATAAGATAGGTACCTATCTGGTATTCCAAACATGAAATTATCATGTTATTTTTTTGTAGATCATTTTATCTATAATACCTATTTACATATTTTATATACCTAACCGTTAAAACTAAACTAATCCAATTAATTTTAAATTTTTTTTCGTATTTGTATTAAACCATTATTATTCTTAAGATTAATATTTGACAATAATGTTTTGACAAATTTTATAAATAATCTTAAAATAAACAATATTAATTATATATTTAATTAGAATTTATTGTACACATTTATTTAATATAGTATACACAAGAAAATAATAAACTTTCATTTAAAATGTTTCTAAACATTTATTCTATTCAATATATTATGCATCACTATTAAACACATGCATATAAATGTTCAAAAATTCTATTATAAAAGTTTTTATCTCGAATTTCTTATAGAAAAAAAAAATAAAAATAAAAAAAAAAAGTAAATATGTGTTGATATATTTCGAAAATCAACAAAATATACACATAAACATATTTTCTTATACATACTACTACATTAATTAAAACAAATACTCTATAGGTACTTAGCTACATATTATTTTGTGAAAAATTTAACAATATTAAAAAATTTTTGTTGCTATACATTTAATTATGTATTAGATATTTTTCATAAACAAATTTACAAAATATCTCCTTGTCCTTGTAAAATATAGCTGAAATTTAATTTTTTTTTATTTTGATAAAAATATGATGTTGAAAATCAAGTTATACCTAACCTCTTTCAGGCTATGTCTGATAATATAAAATTCATATGAAAATGAACAGACAAAGCCTAGTAGAGGCTAGATTTATCCCAATTTTATTATTAAACATGATGATACTACTGGTACTCACTAGGTAACACTTTATTTTAATCCTTTTTCTACAAACAAAATAAATTAAAGTTTATGTCTATGTTGATAATATGTATGTATAATTTAACTTTTAGCTTCATAACAAAATGTTTATATACATACATTTTTATATTTTAAATATACATGACTAACACAATCTTTTAAGTATGCTTAACTTTTAACATTTAAATTGTATATTTTTATACCAACAAACTAAAGTACAAATACTTTATTTATTAACAATTTTATATTGCATACATACATATCTTCATTTTATTTCAAGATATGGTTTTTTATATGTATGAATGTATCCATGTATCTAATATTAATATATAAATTTTATAACTACCGTTTGATCGTTGTTTTTTTTTTTTTTTCTTTTATTTTATCTAATTCAATTTTGATCATTCTTTTTATTTCTTTCTGTTTCTATAACACTTGTTTTTTTTTTTTTTTTTTATTCATGTTGCCGGCTGATGCTGTATTCTTTTATTTCTACTGTTCTGTTTCTACTCTTGTTGCAGATGTAAAAAAATTTCAAATAAGAAAGAAAATCTTTTAGATTAATGCAGGCACACAACCAAACAGCACAAAATTGAACACACAGATGTGTTCTGTTTGCATGTGTTTGCTGAAGTTTGCGATGCTGGCTGATCTGAACTCCTTTGATAGATACACACATACTAACTCATATTTTGTAGAGAAACAAAAAAAAAAAAAAAATAGGTGCACAATAAAACATAGTAAATTAGAAACAAAAACAAAATTAGAAAAAAAAAAAAAAAAAATTTCACAAGAGCGGAAAGAAATAGAAAAAATAAAATAGCAACAAAAGAGAAAAAAAAACAACAAATTTTTTATTTTATTCTCGGTCTAGTTCAAGTTCAAGGTTATTAGATTAGGTACATTTAAAATGTTGCTTAGTTCAGTTTTTTTTTTTTTTTTTTGTTTTTTCTATTGAGTAAGGTTGTTTGTGTGTAGGTTTTATTTATTTATTTTTTCCTATTATTTAATTTTTTTTTTTTATCTTTCGTTTCACTTTTTATTGAAATTTCACTGAAAGTGAAATTTTATATGTTATTAGGTGAAATTTTTTTTATTTAATAAATAGATACACCTATTAAATTTGCTCTTTTTTTTTTTTTTCGTGTTGAATATGTATATTTTTTAATTTTTTTATTGGTTTTTATTTAAATTGTTTTTATAGTTTTTACTTAATAAAATGTTTGAAATAGAAAAAAGGAAAAAAATAAATAAATAAATATATTAAACATAAGCACTTTGTAATTGACGCATTGAATTTTTTTTTTTTAAATATAAAAACACATTATTTGAATAATAATGAAACACTTATACTTTATAGATAAATACCTTGTACCTAACCTATGTATGTATGTATATAGGTTATAAAAAGTGCAAACAAGATAAATGACAGTAAAATATCGGTAATTTGAATGTTGCAGAAGTAAAAATTCCTCTAAAAAAAAAAATTATATTTATGTATCCAGTATTTTGTAATGGCATAGATTTTACTTGAATTTAAAAAGATTGTATGATAGAACAGAATGGAAATAATTGTATGCATTAGAACAGAGTATGTATGTATGTATGTAGTTACTTAGAATTCATAATATATTTTATGCAAAGATCCAATGATCCAAATATGTGATATGTTAATTAATATGATTATCTGTATCCATTTTATATCTAAGGAAAAGATATAAGATACTAAAATTAAAGTACAAGTGTTTTAAGTGCCTTAAAACAGAGAAAAAAATATTTTTAATTTCAATTACATTATATTTTATTTGATATTTTTTTTAAACTTTTGATATACATAGATAGTATATATACTATACTATGTATATATTGAATAATTTTACAAGTTACAATAACCCTTTCAATCTTAAAGTTTGCCTAACAATATAGATAGGTATTTTACTAGAACATATAGGTATGGCTTGATTGGATCGAAAAGTTTAATGTATGTACATATACATACATATATGTATTTATACATTTCATTTTTTTGAAGCATGTACTTAAAAATTCAATAGGACCGAAATTGATAAGTACGGCTTAAAAGATAAGACTCTTTTTACCATTATAACAACATGCAATACATAATATGTTATATGTATATACGTATGTATGTATAAAAAATCTAATTCTCACTTTTAAATCGTCACCTTGTAGTGGAAAAACTGATTTTTTTTTTTTTTCAAATTAGATTAGATTAGATTAGAGTGATTAGATATGTGAAAAACTGTTGGTTTTACAAAAGTATCTGTTGAAGCAATTTTTAGGTAGGTATCTATATATTAGATGATATGAAGAAAAGTGAATAAACTTTTGCTTCTTAGGTAAATCTATCATTTTTCGTCATTGTAAATTTATTTTATTATAATGTTGTTTTAAATTTAGTTGTTATTATGTAAGGAATATGTATGTATACAACTTTGTAAAATAATCTTTTCACTGCATATATAGGACAAAGATTTAAGCACAATTTATTGTTAGTTTAAATAATAAGTTTTTTTTTTTTTTTTTGTTTTTATATTAACCGGCTTTAAGAAGTTAAAAATAAACTTGTTTTGAATTCTAAAACTATAATTTTTTTAAATATTAGTCAAAATTGAATAAGAATAGGTAATACGATGTACGTATTTTTTATTTAATTTTATATACATACATAAAATTATTTTTATTGAACATTAATTCAGAGAAAGTTCTTTTAAAAAAAAAAAAAATTTTTTACTTATGTCATATGAATTAATTTGAAATATGAAAAGAATTTAAAATTTTGGTCAATAAGTTTCTTATTAAAAAAAAAATAAAAAGAAAAAAAAGAACATTTGAAACATGTTTCGAATAATCAAATATTTGCAAAAAAAAAAAATATAAAATACTTCAAAATTATCTAAAATATTTTTTCCTACACATATGCCTATTTTATAAAAATTCTATAAATTAAATTGTTTAATATTTTCATGAGTTGACTGTATGTAGATGATGATAAGGTACATACTACATACATAACGTTTATATATAAATAAAAGTAAATTGTATTTTTTATTTGTTTGTCAATTCGTGTATATGAATAAATAGTATAGCCATATGTTTTCGTTTATCGCCTTAAGGTGTGGTCAAACCAGATAATCCAAGGTAATAAAATATTTTCTGTTGCTTTTTGTTTTTTCTTTTTATATATACATTTTTTGGTTACTTTACCGTCTTTGTTCAATATTATTTTGGAAATGTTGTATAAGAATATATATATATATTTTTTTTTTTTTTTTAGTTTTTGTACTAGTCCGTTATAAATATTGTTTGCATTAAATATGCATTGCAATTTTTCAAAATAGAAAATAGGCTTTCTTTAAAAATTGTTTTATTTTACGAAAAATCAAAATGAAAGTTTTGATCAATAATGATTTAGTATTTGAAATTTTGGTTTTTTTTTTTTCGCCTTTTCACTTCTATTTAGGAGCATAGGACACTCATTAATTTATTTATTATTCAGACAGGAAATTACACAGCCTTTCCTGTTCAGGCGTGGCTGTAAATATCGTATGGGAGAATAACTCTTACGACTTGTGTGGGATTCGAACCCACACTCCCTCGGTGTTTACAGCGTATTTTTATACGCTTTTACCCACTAGGCCAGCGAGGCCCCTATTATTCATATTTAAATAAACTTCAGTTTCAGGAGTCATTATTTTTACTAAGTTATTGATTTGTCGTCTGTCGGTTATTGTACAAGACTATGAAATAGTTTTATATACGAGTATCTACGCCATCTTATTTTATTATACAATATTATTCTTTTATTTTTAATTTATTATATATTAAAATATGATATATTATATATACATACATATTATATTTATTATATGTATCTATACATCTATGTATGTATATAGCCCAGCCAACGTTCAAACCCTATAACTTTCAAATTGCAGGTTGATGTCTTAACTATTGCACTATTCCCTGGATATTTTTGAAGAAATTTTGAGATAAAATTCTTTAAAAAAAAAATTGGATATTTACAGAATAATTTTAGATGCATAATTGAAATCTTCCGATATTTTATATTAGTACATTAGTTGAACAGTTAAAAATATTACATTAGTTAAACAGAGTTAAACAATGAAAAATATGATAGGAGTTGAAAAATATATAAAATATAAAAATGAAAAATATGACAAGAATTGAAAGTAGCAGTCAACAAAAATAAACAGTCTTAAAATTTAAATAATTAGACTATGTATCTTATTTAAAATTGGAATTTTTTTCTTAGAGGACGTTTGAAATGAAAATTGAAAATGTTTAACATTTTTATTTTATTCGGTTAACGTTTTTTTGTTTTTGTTTCTTTTAATATTACTTAATACGTATAAATTTCCTTAAACAGCTAAAATTTTTGATCGTAAAAATAGATATACATATATGTATTTACCGAAAGCTACCAGTATTTATACATATTTAAATATTTATAAATTTGAGCAAAAATCAAAAAAATTAAGAAGTATGTATTTCAATTGTTTAAACTTTGATTAAATACATATAATTTGCACCAACTACTTAATAATAAAAAAAAAATAAAAAAAAATTAATAAAAAGTGTCAATATACCTACTTATATACATACACATTCAAATATCGTTTTAGTCATCAGTCATCGCATGTATGTATGTATACTTATTATACCATATCAGTTATATTTTTATTATAATAACCAGACAATCATTTTATTACACTATTTGAATGAAAAACAAAAAAAAAACAAAAAAAAAAAAAAACCATAATCACGAAACTTTAAATAAAAATTTAATAAATTTACGTGATTGAAGTTATTTAAATACCAAACTACTTGAAAATGAAAGATTACTTAATTGTTATTTAAAAAGTTTAAAAAAGTTTTTTTTTTGCATATAGGATTGGTTATAGATTATATACATATGTAGGAATGTGTTCAAAAATGACTCGTACTTTTTTGTTTGTTTTTTTTTGTAAATTTTTTAAGTAATTTTTTAAATAAGGTACTTTTTTTTTTTTAAAGTAATTCTTTTTTTTTTTTTTTTTTTTTTTAATCTTATTTTTAATATTTTATATTTGGTTTGGTTATATGGTATATATGTTTACTTGTCTTTTTAACTTTCAAGTTTGTTTAAAAATAAAAAAAAAAAAAAACAAAACTGAACCGGTGTTATGTATTCTTTATTAAAAATTAACATAATACGTGTTAACTTTTAAAAATAACGTTATCTTATCCTTCAATATTTATATTAATAAAAAGAAGTAAAAAATAGCATCACACAAAATAGGAAGGTATTATAGGTACCTACCAACCTATTAAATACAATTTAAATCTATATAGGTATGTAGTATTTAGGTACGATAAAGTTATATGGGTAAGGTACCTATGTGTGACTTTTAAAATTTTTGTTTTTCTATATTTTATATCGCATCAATTTTTTTTTTTTTTTTTTTAAATATCGAAAAATAAAATTTTAATTTTTAATACATATTATAGGTATGTATATTCGAATTTTAAATAGAAATAAGAATTTCAAATTTAAAATTAGAAAATTAAATTGATTAAACATTTTTTAATCATATCTAATTAATTATTTTGTATATTTTTAATTATACATATATGTATATGTATATGTACATAAATATTTTCTGAATGTAAATAAATGTTTATTACTTTTAGGATATAAAAAAAAAAAAAAAAATAATTAATAAACTCTTTATGAATTTTAATTAAAATTACATTATTTTTTTTTTTTTTATTATTATTGTTTTTTTGTTGTGTTTTTAATTGTTACCTCATTTTTTGTTTTTTTTTTTTTTTTTTTTTAATATAAAATTTAAAATTCTTTAAACGTTTTCTTTATTTAAACGATTAATTGAAATTTTTATTATAATATACCTATAAATATTATTACATATGTATATACAACATATGTATTTCATAAATATGTATGTCAATAATTTAAAATGGAACAATTAATACCTATATTAATTTATTTATAAAATTAATTCATGGTTTTTGTAATATTATTAATATTATATTTTCGAATTGAATGAAAATTTTAAAAAAATTAATAAATTAATTAATAAATTTAAAAAAAATAAAAAATTAATTAATTTTAATTAGGTATAAAATTATTGTAAAAATTATATGAGATTAATTATAATATTTATTACATAGTTACATATATATTCATTTACATAAGTAATGAGTAATAAAACTAATAAATAAAGAAATGAGAAATTTTAAAATTATATATTTATATATAAAATTATATATTATATAAAATTCTTTTTATTCATTAATAATTTCAAAAAAAAAAAAAAATATTTCCTATTTACTGAATAATCGTAAAAATATTTAAAAATATACAAAATAATAATTAATTACATACCCCTCTACAATAAATTATTATTTAAGATGTTTTAAGCTATTGACATTATGTACAAGGTGTAGAGCTACATAATATATTCATATTTTTTATAAATAGATTTTATACCTATATAGGTATTAGGATTTTATAAAATTAATAATTTATATACATACATACATATATCCTAGAATACAAAAAAATGAAAAATTTTTTGTTCATCAATTCATTAAAAATTATTTTTAAGATTTTTTCATTAAAAACTGTAATTATTATCGGTCATCAGATAAAATATTTATGTATAAAATGTAAACGACCCCCCAAAAAAATAAAAGAATAAAAAACTGTTTTTTTCGAAAGTGTTTCGAAAAACAAAAAAAAATCGTAATTCGAAAGTGTTTTTTTTTTTTTTGTTGTGTTTACTTTTATAATTTGTCAAAATATTAAACAATTTATCAAATAAATAAAAAAAAAAAAAAAGAGAAAAAAAAAAATTATCCAATCATAGTTTTAATTATTATATGCCTAAAAGATTTGATAAGCAAATACCCCATATAATAAAATATACATATATTTGTTTTATCTCAGCTGATTTATTAAAATCTCTTTCGAAAACAAGAATTAAATTGTTTTATTTTGTATTTATGCATAAAACAAAAAAAAAGCTTTTTTCTTTTTTTTTTTTTGTCGTTCTCTACTATTAATTCTCTATTATTTTTCTATTTTCCATTTCATATTTTCCTATTTTTTTTTTTTATTTCAAACGTTACAGTATTACACTAATACATTGAAAACAAAAAAAAAAAAATCGAAATTCGAAATATGTAGGTATGATTTTTTTTCTTCAATTATCTGCTAAAATCTGACAATTTTATTCTCTCCAACTTTGTTTAAATAATTTTTTTTTTTTGTTTTTTTTTTGTTTTTTTTTTTGTTTTTGTTGTCAAATATTGGTGTGTATATCCGATATTTTATATACTTATATTTAAATTAGAAATAGTTCATAAAATATTATTGTTTTTTTTTTTCTATTTATTTTTCATGTTTTTTTTTTTTTCAATTTTAATGACAGATAAATTCACTAATACAAATGAAAATTTGACAATTTCAGTTCATTATTTACATTTTCTTATAATTATTTATAAAAAAAAAAAAAAAATTAAATTCACTTTAGAAAAAAATGTTTATTGTTTGATAAAAAAATTATTAAAATGTTTGTATTACACATTAATTTTTATTACACTTTAATTTTTTGTAAATAAATTGTTTAATATTTTTAATTTTTTACTTATTTTTTTTTTTTATTAATATTATATTAATAATACACTAATTAATTCGTGTTTTTTTTTTTAATTTAATTTAATTTAATTTAAATTTTATTTTGTTGTTTATTTGTTTTTTTTTTTTAGTGTAATTTTTTTTTGCGGTTTTTAAATGTTGTAAATCCATGTTTAATTGTTTTATTATTTATGATAATTTTTTTAATGTTTGTTTTTTTTTCTCCTTATTAATATTTGCATTTAATTTATTTAATAAATTGTTTGTTTGTTTGTTTGTTTGTGACCGGAATACAAATTTAAATAATTGTTCTTTCGAAATTATTTTTTTTTTTGTAAACGAAACGGAACTAATTTTTTTCATTTCAAATTTTTTTAATTTTTAACGTTTATTTTTTTTAATCACAGTTTTTCACTTCATACTTTTTTTTTGTTTTTCTGTCTTTCATTTTCATTTTCTTGTTTTTTTTTTTTTTTTTTTTATCATTATAAAATTAAAATTAATTTAAAGACAAGTTGACTTGCGCGCTCTTCACATTTTAATAAACCTAAATTGCGAATGAATTAAGGCTTTTATAGCCCGCCAACAAAAAAAAAAAATTAAAAAAAAAAATAAAAATAAAAAAATAAAAATCGAAAAAATTAAGAAAAAAAAAAACATATAACGAACCTAAAACAGTGCCGAAACGCGAAGCAAATACCAAAAATTCTACCAATTCGCATGAAAAATACAAAAAGAAAATAAAATTTAAAAATTAAAAATATATAAAATGTATTTGCTCATATCTATGTATATAATATATATATGTTTAAAAATAAATGTAAATAAATATAAAAAAAAAAAAAATTTTAAAAAAATATAAAGAAAGAGATGTATAATAAAAAAAAAAAAATATATATGTATACAAGTATAAAAAATGATGAAGAAATAAAAAATAATGTTCTCGACTCGACGACTTGTTGGTTATCCGCCGTCGAAAAATTTTATTTTAAAAAAATATTCATCTATTATAAGTAAAGTATATTATATTCTACATAATCTGTATATACATATACAATACATATATAAAAAAACCATTTTTTGATTTTTCAATTTATTTTTTTTTTTTTTTGAATATTTCAATAAACATCAATAACGTTTAATATGATATATCTGATAAATTTTTTTAGTCATACAGGTAATTAAATATTGATGGTTTATAAAATTATTACCTATGGTATCTAAACAGAAATTTGCATCATATTCTCATGAATTTTTAAGGGAAGAAAAATCGTACGGCAATCATTTTTTAGTAATTCTTTTTAAAGAAAAAATACATGAGAACCAAATGCAACAGAAATGCTATTAAAAAAATATTAGTTTTAAATTTATTTTTTGATATAAAAACTTTATATAAAAGTTTAAAGCCCAGAAGTATGCAATTTGTTGGTTTTTGAAAATACAATAAATAAACCGAAGCATATTGGCCGATTGCTTAATCACATTAATCATAATATTGCCCGAAGAAATACGAGCTCAAATATTGCTCAGGTTGTAACTTATTTGAAAGGTTGATTCTTATTTGGAAGAAAAATAAGTAAAAAATGTAGTTTTTCTTAACAAATCCCCGTTGCGTTCAATTGTATAATGTATACATATCCAAATATAAAACGTAATAAGTAATACCTATACAATATAATTTTTTTTTTTTTGCTAGGATAGGTGAAAATCATCGAAAGACACTATAAAGGAGTAAAACAAAGACTATGAGTGTGAGTGTGTTTTGTACTCTATGAGTGTGTTGTACTTAAACCCACTTAACAACACCCCCCTTTTTTGACCACACAATAGGTTATACGACCTTTAGTACTAATGTACTACTTGCTCAAAGGAAATGAAAATGAATTAGAGTATAAAAAGTGATTACAAAGTGGCAGACATATTGTGGACAAAGTTGTTAAATTCACCTTAAATTATTTTTATAAATGCAATCATCACCAATTCTCACCAATTCTGGGGAACAAATGAGGTGGAAGATGGTTCCACATTCGCGATTTTCGTACTACAAACAAATTTCCATAAGCCGAATTATCCCATCTGGGAATTTGAATTATATAGGGATGGGCAGCAGAAGCTCTCCTCTCCTTGTTTCTCTTTGGAATTTGTGTTTCTCTTTGGAATATAAATTAATAATTTTAATCAACCTATAACGGACTTAGTATAGTCATTACTTTAGTAATAAATAATAATACATTATCCAAATGATATGTAATATTAAATTAAATAAATAAATAATCGGTATTCAGGAGTCGAAAACTATTGTTTATCATTGTATATTAAGATAAGATAATTATATATAATTAGTTAAAACACATTAAAATATAATTTAATTGTATGTTTTTAACTAATGTTAATTAAGTGTTTACTTAATTATAGATAAACTTCAGAAAGAGTAATTCAATTTTTTCAGGTTCAAATAACTTTTAAATATATTTAACAATTTTAATTAAAAAAAAAGCATGCCAATAGTCGTTATTATTGTTTCAACTACCCATGTTAACCACCTCGTTGATCATGTGCCTCTCACTAAACTGTTTTAATGTAATTTTTTGGTTATTGCAAAAAAAAAAAAAAATTGTATTTTATTTTATTTTTTGAGTTTTTCTTTTCTTTTTTTTTTAAGTCATCAATGTTCGTTCATTCAGTTCGTTGTATTGCCGTTATCGTTGTTGTCGTCTTTCTTTAGTTATTTTTTTGTATACTTGTTTTTTACTATCGTTATCGTTGTTGTCGTCTTCGTCATCGTCATTTTGTCGTCGTTGTTGTTGTTGTTCTTGTTGTAGTCGTTATTATTTTTTTTTTTTTTTAATGTTTTTTTCATTCTATTAATTTGTTTATTTGCTGGTTCGTTTATATGATTATTTTATTAAATGAAGTTTACTTTTCTTTTAAATATAAAAAATTACTTGAGTATGTACGAAATTTACTGTCAATGTATATTTTCTAAAAAATAAAAAAATTATAATATGCATTTTAATTTGTACTTGTATTAGTTTATTTACATGCAAACATACCTACATACATACTATAGATCCATAATATATAGTTATAGATCCGCAATTACTTATTGATTATTGTTAGGTGAGAAAATTCTTTTTATGTTTTTTTTTTTTTTAAAAATCAAAATATATACATACAAAAATGATAGCTAAAAAAAATTACACAAAATATGATAAATAATTTATTATAAGGAAAATCAATTTACTAAATATTAAAAATATTTAATATGCGTCAGAAGTTAAATATCTTTAATATAAGTACACATGTACTTAACCTACTTATTTTTTTAAATTCTACAAAAGTTAGAACTTTATGGAAACATTAGATTGTCAATTGCATACAAAGAAAAATTTTCAACTGTCACTTTTTATTTATTAAGTAGAGTAGATATTTCCTATATCTATATAAGTCCTTAAATATAAATATAAAACGATCACGTGATGATTATTCAGTTTTTCTCTATAATGCATTTTAAATAAAAAACTTTAATAGCCATATTATTTTTTGTTTCGTTTGTAAACTACTTTTTATTATTTTTTAACACTAGATCTAGCAGTAATTTTATATTTCAATAATTAAATATTTGGATATTATATTGTTTAAAATTTCATTCTCAATCATTGTTGGTAGTTATAGTATTAAAATGCATTATACATATATATAGTTTTATAATATTGCTAGTATTTATTTTAATACTTTTCTTCATAATGCTACATGTATAATAAAAATTTTGTTTATTTAAATTATTTGAGGAAAATTCCTAAAAAAATCAACACTACAGTGATGCCTCGGTTTTAAATAATCTCGATTTAAAATTAATTAATATAAATAATATAATAAATTACACTTATTCCATTGAATTGAAATCAATAATGCCTTCTTCAATCTAGGGAGACTTTAAGTGCCCATTACTACACTGTGGAAATTCCTAGGTGGCTGAAAACTGGTTATGGTTACTCATTCATTGTGAGAACCGCTAGAATGTGGAACATGCAGGAATATGACTGGAAAAGAAAAATGAAAGAGTATGTTATTGCTTAAGAAATATGATTTTCATTTTTTTGGAGTTATCGAGTTGGTGGTGGAGGTGAAACTTTAGGCTCACTTGTTAGTGTGAGTTTTTTATTCACTTCATCTGTAGCTAAATTAATGCATACAACTCAGTGTAATGGCTCAGGGGTTAAGAAGGAACAGGAACGGGGTATATTTATTGCCTAAGGAGTAGAATTAAATTAGGAATTGAATAGGAATGTTAATTTTTAATTTTCCTTAAGAAACGGCTAACGGTTACTTTTCCAATTCTCGTATAGTAAAAGTTTCCCCATCTTCCAATTTTTTTAACCTTTAGTAGCCTAAACTAGGCTCGTTAGTATTATTACCTCATTTTAAATAATATCTTTAAATATAATTAAATTTCAATCGGAAAAATTATATACTATGGGAAATTACTGTATTTAACATTATATTACAACTACTATTTTTTATTGGATCATCCGATTGATTATACATTACTAAACTGAATTAATTTACATAAAATGAAGTTCTTTTCTTATTTAAATTTTCTAATTCAGTTTCACTTCAAAAATGAGGAAAGAAAAAAAAACAATAGACTTAATATGATTTAATATATATAGTATTGATCTATATATATATATATATATAGTACAGTTGTAAATCAATGAAAACTTCTCATTTAAAAGTCTTTTGTTATTTCTTTAAAAATTCTTTTGTTATTAATATTTAAAATTGTACTAATTTTTTTTTCCCCCCCCCAGTATTCAAAATTTTACAAAACTCTAATATAAAAATTTAGATTACCTGCAAACCATTTAAACGTACACATATAGGTAACAAAAATAACAAAAAATTAATTAAAGAACATTCTTAGAACCAGATTGTCTAACAGAAAATGAGATGAACTATGAAATTAAAGATTATTTTTGGTTATTAATTATAATTTTTGACTTTTTTAATTGTACATATGAAAACGAGCACGTATATTTATTTTTTTTTTTTTTTTGTAACTAATATTATATATAAAGATTATTACAGGTCATAAGATTAAACGATTTGGGCGAAAAAAAAAAAACTATATAAATTCGGCAATAATATACATAGCTACAATTTTGAAATTATAGATTTAGTTATATTATTTACCATTAAATTAAAGATCAATGATCTTTTAAATATATGTATATATATTATATACATATAAATATATACACATATACATACATATATTTAAAAATGTCTGATGTTTTCATGTCTATATAGCACCATATGGGAACATAAAAATTTTTGTTTGAGAAGTTTTAAGAGTTTTCGAATAAATATCGAATTAAATAATAATGGAATTTGAAATTATGTATAGGTTTTGTTATTTGATTTTATATTAACTAATATATTAAATAATTTTTCGATATATAATACTGAACTTAATTAAAAAATTCTAATAAAGAATGTAAGAGGGGAAAAAATCCAGAGCACTTATTTTGATCTTTATGATCCCCCCCATTTTTTTTTTTTTTTTTTAATTTATATTTATAAAAACTATATTGAAGCAGAACTTATAAATTGATCAATGATTTCAATTGCTGAGATTCAAAATTAATCTTTTAAACATTTTCAAAAAAAAATATTAGACTTCTAAAGCTTTAGCAATTAAAATTTTCTTATTTAGAAATTTTGAAGACTATTTAATAACGATTATCATAATTACTTTTTGTTTCATATTTTATAACTCACAGTTAAAAAAATAATTTGAATAAAATCAAACATTTTAATTAATATGTTTTGGTTCAAAGGCTTGGCGATTAATACAATATAACTTAAGGTTTTTTATTTTAACTAATTGCCTTACAAGTCTCCCGAAAACACCCATTAAAAAGTACATTTCATTTCATATTTTATAACTCACAGTTAGAAAAATAACTTGAATAAAATAAATCATTTTATTTAATGTTTCTTAAGGGCTTTAATGAATAATAGTAATAATAAGGTTTTTTATTTTAACTTATTGCCTTACAAGTTTGTTTCCCAAAAACACCCATTAAAAAATACATTTCGGTTCACATTTTATAACTCACAGTTAAAAAAATAACTTCAATAAAAAAAAAAAAAAAAACATTTTAATTAATATGTTTTGGTTCAAAGGCTTTAGTGATTAATAGTACCTATAATAGTACCTATATTTTTTATTTTAACTTATTAATAGCATTACAAGTCTCCCGAAAACACCTTTTAAAAATAAAGTATTATTAATTATACTTATCAGTTTGGCAAATTAGACTACGGTCAGATATTATTAAAATCCATAATATACATAATATTCTCAAATTAGTCAACAAATTTACATTTTTGTTTTTAACTTTGCTTGTGCAAACATGCATTTTTTAACACTCTTTCTATATTTAGTTTTGTTTTGTTTTGTGTTTTCTTTCCCTTATTTATTCTTCTTTTTATACTTTAATAAAATTTTATGTGTTAATCACTACGACTAATACATGCATTTATGTATTTGTATGCATATATTAATGAAGATCCATTTTTTATATTTTTCAAAATTCGAAAATAATGAAAATCTTTCCCAAGTCATTTAGTAGACCTTTTAAACTTTATAAACGCATTTAAAAAATCGAAGGAAAAACAAACAAAACCATAAAAAAAAAAGCCCAATGTTAAATATTATGCATATAAAATACATAATAATATGTATGGACATACATATACATATTATATTGATACATACATGATACATAAGATATAACAAAAATATGTGTTTATTTTCTGAAAAAAACAAAAAAAAACGTAAAATAAAATTAGGAATCGAATAGAACCGAATAAAAAAAAAGTTTTTTTTTTTTCGTATGTTCTGTTCTTTAATCGAAAAGAAAGAGATAAAAAAAAAATAGCAATAAAGAAAAAATAATATTCGAAAGTAATAGCATAAATTTTTTGAACAAATGTTTTTAAAATCTTTAAATATGACAAAACAGAAAAAAAAAAAAAAAAAAAAAAATTTTTATACTTTACTATATGATCAATGATCATCATTACATTATCATTATCATCATCATCATCATCATTATTATTATTATCATCAATATTATATATCATCATGCAATTTTAATGAACCAATACAATCACATCTGTCACACCCATGTTCAAAAAAAAAAAAAAAATTTATTTCTGTTTTGTTTTTTTTTTTTTGTTTGTTATCGTTCTTATACCATTTTTAAACTTGGGCTTACGCTTAAAGCTTGCATATAATTATTAGGGTTAACACCCTTTTCATAACGAACTCCAGACAAAATAAAATGAAAAACAAAAAAAAAAAAAAAAGAATAAATAAATTAAATTAAAGTTGTTTATATTTTTGTAATTATTAAAAATACAAATTGGGAAATTGCAAAAATTCTTTGAAATTTTTTTTTTTTTAAATTATCGTTAAAATATTTGCCAAAAGGTGGCATTATTATAACATTAGTTTACTTATACGTTTTAATTTTTATATATTTGTTTTTTTTTTTTTTTAAATTCTTGACCTTGATAATTGTGGGTGTCGATTAGATTATGTTTTTCATATTATATATGTATAACACAGAATAAATCGACAAACAAATGCAATATTTTTATTTTTATTTACTCTTTTTTAAATTTTAAAAAATATTGTTTTTTTATTTTCAATATTTAAAAAGAAATTTATTTTTATTTATTTTAATTTTAGTAATTTCAGTAATTTTTATTTCATCACTAATCTGCAGTATATTATAAATTTATATGCTGCTAAAATTTTTCTTCTTAAAACATTGCATTAAAATTGAACTTTAAATAATTTAACAACATTTTTTTTTTTATTGCCCGAATATTTGTGGGTATAATTTTAGATTCACACTCGTCTTTTAATTTATTTATTTTCCAAAATTTTCGCAATTTTCGGTACATTTTTATTATAGTTTCACTCTGTGCGTATACCTGTCTGTTAACTTATAGACTGTTTAAGACAAAACAATGAAATTTTAACTATAGACCACTGTCTTAAAAATACAAATGTTGTTCAACATCTTTTTTCTTAAATTTGTCCATCATTTTTCTGAATCATAATTTTGTAGAAACGTTGAATCGTGAGATTATTCAGCCAAGATATTCTTTTCCTCTGTTGTCACCTTCTTCCTTGTATATTGTCCTCATGAATGAGATGTTGAAGACTATATCTTGTTGAATCATATTTTGAGATTATTCAGCCAAGATATTCTTTTTCTCTGTAACCAAGTTCTTCCTTTTTTCCTTGTATATTGTCTTCAAAAATGAGATGTAGAAAATTATATTTTTCAGGATGTCTCACCACAAGGGGCGAAGAGTTTAGTTTTCTTTTCTTTATCATAATACCAATACAATTTTACTTAACTTTTCCATTGTTTTCAGAACTTCTATACAAATTTTTAACTTTATTTTAACTTTATTTTAAAACAATTTTTTGTAATTTTGTATATAAATTTAACATTCCATTATGTAATGGTTTTGTTTCATTTATAACTCCGATACGCTGTTAGTTAGGACCTTAAATTTGAGTGAGGAAAGTTTCTTCAGAATTAGCATAAGCTACGTGAAATTTTTTTTTTGTTCCTCTCGTGTTATTATAGGGGTTATGTTCCTCGGTTCCATTTACACAATTATTATAGGGGTTAAAAATTAAAAAAATTTAGATACCCTATAACTTAGGCATCAATACAAAGTTTTTCAAAGTAAAACGTAAAATTTAAAGCCACAATATTATTTTTTTAAATCTGTTAGCAGCTTTTTTCAATTATATAGAATTTTTTGAAAATTGTAGAAAGTTCTTCTTAATTTTTCATAATTTTATCTTACATATAAAATTCTAAGAAAAATTACAAGTTTTGATGCAACGGAAAATATGCGCCTTTAAAAAACTTTAGTTTTACATTCTACCATGTTTTTTGATGATTTCCCATGTTGGGGAAAGTTTTTGATGATTCTAAATTTTCTCTTAGCTTAGTAATTTATGGTTAATAAATTTCCATATTTTTTTTTTCTAATTTTTTATTTTTTAACTACCTACTGACATAATATAAAAATTTTCACCAAGATTTTAAAATTATTATTTGTTTTTTTATGATTGCCTCTTCGCTCTTTTTTTTTGATAACTATAAATGTCATATCAGTTTCCCTAACATCCGATATTATCTTTTACCGTTATATGATATTACTTTTAGTTTAAATAAAATGTTTTTTTTTTTTTTAGTTGAATTCAAGAAAAGAATAATAAAATTTAGAATAAGAAAGGATTAAAAGGTGCCGGCCGGATAAATAAAATAAAATAAGAAGATATATATGAATTAAAAATATAAATATAATAACTATGAATTTAAAAAGAAAAAACAAAACTATAAATGAATTTCAAAAACCTGTATTATAGAAAATAATTGCTATTTTGCAATAGTAAAGCAGGTTTAAATAATATTAAAATTTTACAAATTATTTCTTGTTAAATATGAAAATATAATCCATATATGATTCCCTACCGTGATTTTATTTGAAAAAGATTTTGTCATATAAATTTTTAGATAATTGGAAATACCAAATATGTACGTATACCTATGTAGTATGTGCTATAAATTATAAACCGTTTAGGTTCCAAAAAAAAACAAAATACATATGTACATATATACAATAGTATATATTTTTATTTTTTTATTTGTCAATATGATAATTGCTGCTTCTTATAACCGTTAAAATTATTTCAATAAATTGATATAAAATATAATCTTGTATAATAATATATACGTTTTAGTATATATTTTATATAATATGTATATATGTAGAATATTACATGAAGATAATTGACAAAAATAAAAAAAAATAACTAAAATAAAAAATAGACAACATTTTAGATGTCTAACCGATGTTAGTTCAATTTCCCTTAAAGGCGATTCAAAATCACTTAAAATATTATGATTACATTTAAAGTAATTTCATATTAATAATTTGGATCATTTGAGTATTTTGACCCAAAAGAATCATATTAACATAATATGTCCATTAATGATAAATTTCTTTCTTTCATTTCTATGAATGTATATATTATATGTATACTCTTTACAATTTAAAGTATATGGTAATTTTTTATTTAAAATACAAATAAGGAGGGCTTTCGTTCATTTATTATTAGAACTATACCTGTAAACAATTAACATTATCGCCTGCTACTTTATCTATAACCTAAGAGATAATTTTAATTGTTTACAAAAATTAAATCAAACAATTTCAATCGTATCTAATATGTACATATGTACATCTAAAACAAAATATTACGAAAAAATATTTGTTTTTCCTTTCCTTTAACCTACTATTAGATGTGGTTTTTTAATGTTGTAATCAATTGCAGACAGATCAATGCTTATAATTATATGGTTATATGCTTATATATGGTGATATTTCTATTATTCGATTTCATGTCTTGTATGTGTTTGTATTCTTATTTCTTCTTATTACATTCATTAATGATCTTAACTTTGTTCATAGTTTTTTTTTTTTTTGAAGGATAATTTTTTACAAACGTTGAATCATGTTTTGAGATTCTTCGGGCAAGATATTATCTTTCTCTCTTGCCAACTTTCTCCTTGATGTATAGATTACCTTCTAGAATCAGATGTAGAAGACTATATTTTTCAAGATGTCTCATTACATGGAACAAAATAGTTTCGTTTGCTTTGCTTTACTATAATACATGTACAATTTGCCTTAACTTTCTCATTCTTTTCATAGGTTATATATATATATTAATAACTCTATCGGCCCAGCGTTCTCCTATATATCCAAAGCACCAAAATTTCTTATTTGCTAAGAAAAATTTCTATTAGGATCCATGATTCGACATCATATAGTAGCCAGAGATCCGATTTATCATTTATACTACAGCCTATTTAGGTATCTTTTATTTTTCTAATATAGTGTTGTTTGACACTAGAGCGAATCCTAGCTAATATCAGTTGTTTGGTTATAATGCAATTCATTCTTACAAAATTCTTATAGTATATATGGGATATTTAAGTTAAAAAAAATTTTTTTTCCTTTTCATTATTTTTTTTCCCTTAATTTTTTTAAAATAAAAACACATCTGTGATATGTTTTAGAATAGACGAATAAAATTTATTGATAACCTCTATGATCTAAAGACTGAATATATATAGTAAACATATAACACAAATATTAAATTTGTGATATAAACAAAAACTTATATGTAGACAAATCGAAACGGGCTTAACTAAAAATTTACTATATTATTATGTTTATTTTTGTATTTTGTATTATATATAACTATATAATATAATATATATGTAAATTGGACATTAAAAATCCCATAGCTTGTAATCACTCCAAATATTTAAAAATACTTTTAGATTTATTTATTTTTGTTCAGCTTTTTTTTTTTTTATATTCTTTATATATTCTTAAAAAAATTTAAAAATTTGCGATAGCATATTAGAGGGTCAATATTTTGTTATTTTTTTTATTTTTTAATTTT
This sequence comes from Poecilobothrus nobilitatus, assembly GCA_947095535.1. Lineage (NCBI taxonomy): Eukaryota > Metazoa > Arthropoda > Insecta > Diptera > Dolichopodidae > Poecilobothrus > Poecilobothrus nobilitatus. The sequence goes on from OX352774.1 coordinate 34,823,546, forward strand.
TTTTTTTTTTAATTTACTTTATTCCAATCCTATGACAACATGTTTATCTACCTACACACATTTCTCTTTTAAATAAAAAATTGAACAAAAACAAAACTCGCCAAATCATTTCTTTACAATATAATATTTCAACAATGCATCCGTTTACTGAGAGACCTATCGAAAACCAAATAATTTTTCATCAGTCAACAAAATAACAACAAAAATAATGCAATAATAAAAAAAATTATCAGTGGATTTTTTTTTTTTTTTTTTTTGTTTTTCTTTAATTTTTTGTTTGGTGCGGTCATGAAAAATTGTTCATTCCAATATTCAGAAATGATATCTTCAACAACATTTTTATGGAATATTTTCAATTTTTTTTATTTTTTCTTTTTTTTTTTTTTATTGTTCGAATATTTTTAAACAAATCGATAGTGATTAGAAAAACTTCTGAAATATTGAATTAAAAAGGTGTTTCAAATTTGATTACAACATATGTATGTATGTACGTATGTATAGTATTTCATAAGTTCTTTTAAAAAGAAAAAGAAAAAAAAAGGACAAGTTTCTTATCAGTAATCTGTCATTACTTTAAAAAAAAAATATAATTCAAAATAAAATTTTAAATAAGAAATGTTAAGTTGTAAGCTTTTTGAATTAGTATTTAATATGAAATACTTACTTTAATACCTATATACATTATACATTTCGACTTTAACATGATTTATATATATTTACATATGTTTATACACATATGTACGTATAACATTACAAAAAACTTAAAGTCGTTAAAATTTCATAGATTCTCTTTAAACGTCAAATCAAAAATAGAAAAAATAATTTATATAAAGAGAGCTGTCAAAATGAATTGAAGGAAATTTTTTTGAAATCGTCTGTATTTTCTTCTGAAAATTGCGTAATTGTCAAATCTTTATTCTATGTTTCTTTGGCTTTAGATTTTATCAAGCATTTAAATTTAAGAATCCTTTACAGATTAATAACGTTACATAACTCATTGATCCGTTCTCATTTACAATATGCTTCGATTGGTCATTGGTTTGGATATGACCATTTGTCAAATGTCAAATGTGAGAACTTCTTGAGTTGAAAATTTAAAATAAATGCATGAGATTTTACATTGGGCCTCTTGATATTAATGCGATTCTTAGTTGAAATTCTATGTAATCATTCTAAACAAGTAGGATTATTGCTATGCTGAATTTCATTCACGGTATTCTTTGACGTACATCAAATTGTGAGTTCATTCTCTATAACTTACTTTAGAATTGTCTTGCTTTTAAAATCAAAATCTTACGAGATGAACATACTGACATACAACTAAGCCAATGAACTTATTTATGATTTATTGCTCATTTTCTTTGATCAGAAGCTTCAATTTCTTGTTGTTCGACCGTGAATTTTATTAACCATAATTAGAAATACATATATGAGATCCTTTATACAATAATCTTCTAAGAGTTCCGCCTCTTACCACTACCAAACCAAACTACCACTACCAAACCACCAAAAAAAAAACTTTAAGAAAAAAATCAATTTAACTCCCCGACTTTCAATAATTCTTAATTTTAAAATTCTCGCTACCAAAAATTAAAAAATTTAATTTTAAATTCTTAACTATCTAGGATGATTTTTTCTTACTCCGCTTACTGAAAAATTGGATTTAGAGATTTAAAAATATTATATATTATGATACCTAAAATATATTTTAAAGGTTAACAACTCTTTTAGGTCCGATAAAGAAATATCATGTTTTTTGTTATTCCTATAATTGAGATGACATGTTTTTATTCAATAAACATAACATCGCATATAGAAAATGGATGAAAATATTAGAAAAACTTTTAAGAAATGAACCGACTGATTTAAGTTTTCAAATATGACAGACGACACAATTTTTTCAGAAACTCCGATTAAAAGAAAATAATTAAAGATGACTATCTTAACAAAACAGAACCTAAAGTTCCGAAATTTCTATGTCATTACATTTAATTAAATCTGTGACACTATAGAAAAAGTCATTTTGGGAGAAAGATTTAGCATTTATGTTTGATATAAAGGCGTATAATGGATCTAAAGGTCTCAATTCAGTTAACACTTAAAATGAATCCCAAATCTTGTAAAATTAAGCAATAAAGCATTTTTGAAGAAGGGTTTCGCAGAAGTGAACGCCATGTATATACGCTTAATATAAAGACGTGTTAAAATGAATCTAAAGGTCTCATTACAGTTAATACTTAAAATGAATCCCAAATCTTGTAAAATCAAACACAAACTAAAATATAAATATGAGTACGAATTGAATAAAAATAAATCAAGTCATTCATTAAGTTAAGCTAAATCTTCAACATCAAACATATGTACAGTACTCTTTTAAATTTGTCCCAACTGAATGACGAAAAAAAATTTTTATCATTGTAATATTTTGAAACACATTTTCACGTATACCGACATATTCATATTATACCTAAACTTTGTAAATAGGTAATTGTTAAGCTTTTGTAAAAAAAAAAAAAAGAAAAACTAATTAAAAAAATAATAATGAATCATCAAAACACTAAAACAAAAAACTTTTTAAACATTTAAACATGATTAAAAAAAATAATTAAAAAATAATGCTAAAAATATTTTAATCATTATCAAATATTGTTTATCTATTCTAAAACATATTTACAAAATAAAAATAAAAATTAATTTAATACTTATTATTAATAAAAGCAATTATTTTCAAGTCCTCGGTAGTATAGTGGTCAGTATCCCCGCCTGTCACGCGGGAGACCGGGGTTCGATTCCCCGCCGGGGAGGAAAATTTTTTTTTTTTGTTTTATTTTTTTCGCATTCTTAAAACTTTGCATTATTTTATAGAATTAACGAAATTTAACGAAATGAAACAGTCGTTAAAAAGTTTTAATTCTGGTTTTACTATTTTGTCATCAGTAGAAAATATTTTAAAATATTTAATACATATGTACATAAATTAAAATAAAATTACTAACCACAAAACTTTAAAACATTTAATATTTTTCAGTAATAATTGTCAAAGTAATATATAAGAATTTTTAGGTAACTTCCCCCTCACTCTTTTTTAAGATTGATGGTCTTATACCAAACCTTCTATCCTTCTATCATAATCTTTGTAAATATTATACCAATACCATATCAATAATAGCTGTTACCGTGACAGTGGGTTTTTTAACTGTTATAACGGCTATAGTCACTGTTACCAAAATAGTAATAATAATAGGCGGATTCATTGTTTCCTTACAGTCCCACTCCCAATTCAATGTTTCCGTGTCCTATTTCCTATCCTTCCCTATCCCTACTCCCTAGCCAATCTAATGCATTAGCATGTAAGAGTTTCATTCCATTATATTGATTTTGGGGGGGTGGGTTTAGTCAGTAAGAATCTGACACTACCAAGGGGAAATTCTTGGTATCTTTGGAAGATTGCCACCACCCTTAGGAAAAAAAATCAGAAAATTTGATTTTTTTTTAAATATATCGTATATAGTAAAGAGTGGTTTAAAAACCTGATACGCAGAATGACCTTCTCAATTATGCCGCATACAATTTTTGTTTGCTTACTAATTGTTTAACAGTTAGACTTATAAGTCTGTCTACACTTTTGGTACAAGTTAGAACAAGAAGAAAAATATGATAGGAAAATGGTGCGATTATAGATTAAGAATAAAAAAAAGAGGAATATGTTGAGAATATTATGGCCATTATTATTAAAATTGATCTGAAATAATTTGCATTCAATTGCTAGTTGCTAGATGAGCTAGCATTAGACCATATCACATGTAAAATTACTTAAATTTGAATTCTTTTTTGTTTGATATAATTTTATATTTTTATCTTTAAAGTTATAAGATATATTAAAATTTTTTTCATTTATATGTTATAAGTAATATTTGAATATTTGTTTGTGAACATTAAACTTGATTTGTATTTGGTTATCTGTGAGTTATAAGTTATAATTTGAAATTGTTTCTATACATTTATTATTTATTTTCGTTATATTGTTATATTTTTCTATTATTAATAGTATAAATTATTAATTATTGTTTGGCATTAATTTGAATCTAATGGCGAGAAATAATAGCTGAATCAAGTCTACGATCAGATAAAAATTTATAATTTAGAAAATTCAAGAGAGGAGCTTAAGTAATTCTTATAAACTGCTCATACCTCTAATTTCTTCAACTAAACTAAACAGTTTAAATGTTCACTCCTCTACAAAGGAAATTTTATTTTTTAAATAACTCTGCTCCTGTTTTCTGCCTTGTCCAGCTTTTCTTCCAATGAATTTAAATGAAATTGTATTTCGAAACAAGCCCAATGTTCGTTCTTATGAGATTATTATAAAATTTAATTATGATACTAAGGGCCCAGTTTAGTACTTTTAAATCATTAATGCTTCTTAAAAGTTTTTTTTTTTAAATATTTCGACTTACCATTTTTAGCAAATTTTTAACCAAAAAAAACTAAATCCTCAGCTAAAATGATTATGAAATTTTAACAAGGCAACAATCATCATTAACTAGAACTCAGATAAAAAAATAAAAATTTTATTTATATTTCAAATGAGGATTAAAAAAAGAAAGTAAACATTTTAAATACTTGAAAATTGTCACACTTGATAATAACAAACCAACACAAAAATTTACACAACTTTTCAAGTATATTTACTTTTTTTTTTTTTTTGTTTTTCTTATTAATTTCCAAGGCTAACCCAATTTTATGTTATTTTTAAAATGCAATTTAAAAATATTAAGGTTATCCTTCCTACCTTTAATTATAACCATGACAATATTTAAACATTTTAATAATAAACCCGCATTAATTTGTTGAATCCAGTATTTTATTATTTTCTTTTTTTTTTGTCTGAAGATAAACAACTGTAAGTTTTGTAAATACAAAACGGTATTTAAATGATTACACACTTATTGTAAACCCTAAATTAAAAAAAAAAAAAAAATTATGTAGGTTATTAAGTTGGTTACACATATTTTGTATTAATAAAAAGACAAAATTTATCACAATAATTAACATTAATTATTAAGAATAAAAATGATGCGAGAATTTTATTTAATTCTATTCATTAGTAACCTATTGGTAAAACGGTACTTCGAACTACTAGTGAGACGTTTTATGTATTATTAAAAATGTTTCAAAAAAGCCAAAAATGGTTGAAGTCGAGATCCGACAAAGAAAATTGAAATGCACCGAACACATCCTATGAGAAAACCAAACGAAAATCTAAATAAACATTTATTTAAATGAAATCCCCATGGTACGCAACGTTTTGGAGATCTAAAAAAACTTGGAGAACAACCGCTGAGGCAAGATCGCTAATTAAAATATAACCAACAAATCAAATATATAACCGATGATCAGAGTTGATGAAAGAATTTGTGCCAATAGGAGTTAAAGGAAGTAGAAGAAGAAAGAAGAAGCATATATGATTCATTTTCATACCTTAAATTAACCCAGAAGCGAGTAAATGACAGTGGAATTATTTATGTGAAAGTATGGGAATAGATGGTTAAAAATGATTGTGGGAGTAAATCAAACTTTCGAAAAGTATTTCAAATAAAGTTAACAGTTGGACGGAAAAGACCAATCCTATAGAAGATGAAGGCAAACGAAGGAAATACTGATAAAACATATATAAAGTCAAAATTTAAATAAATTACCATGAGTTATTCCCGTTACCTAATTAAACTTTATTAAACAAGACACTAGGCTAAGCCACAATTATTCACTGCAACTGTAAAAAGGCGCTTTAAATAAAACCAAAAGTAGTAAGAAAGGGCATAAAGGAAAATCTAAAATTGAGTATTGAGTTTGAACGAATAATCGTTGAATATACTTTCTAAATATTCCAAAAGCAAAAAACAGTGGATTTAATAAGGACATTTTAAAGGTCCATCCGTTAAAAGGTTCGTTAATTGATAAAGCGAGAAAACCACAATAGGGAGTAGAAATTAAGTAATAAGGGTTATCAATTGAAAGTCTTTTTTATTAACTTTCAAATTAAAATGAATACATATTTTTAAAAAAAGCCATAGTCAAGTACAACTTAATATTTTTTTGAAGATGGCCCCCTCTATAAAGTTACATGATAATGTTTATAGGTAGTATAATGTTTTTTTTTTATTATTATTTATTGTTATTAATAAGTATTTTAAATAATAAATTTAGGTCGCATTTTTTTTTGTTTTTTTATTTTTATTTATTTTCATATTTTATCTTTATTCTTTTCAATTATTTCTGATCTAGAAAATTATGACCTTTATTATATATTCATTTATCAAGATTTTAATTATAACCACATTCATGTAAGTATAAAAAAAATTTATCCAGACATTATATATGTACATACGAGTATATGAATCTTTAAAATTATTACAATCAATTTAATTATAGAACAATACCATATTTTTTTTTTTTTTTTTCATTTAAATCCATATTTACTGAATCCATTCATAAACATTATTGCAAATTTTTAGCATACGTGCACACTGTGCACATGTACTTACATCTCGAATTTAGTTGCAGATATGCGTCATATTTTTTTTAACTGAATGATTTTTTTCATCATTATAACGATAGGATTCTTTTTTAAGAAAAGAAGGAAAAAAAAAATAAATGCATAAAAATTAAGAAAAAAAAAAAAATTATTTTATTTTTAGTAATTTTCAATTATAATTTTTAATTATTGCATCATTCAACTTCAACACCATCTTAACAAACGCCATCATCCCTTTTAAAAAAAAAATTCTTTGAAGTTATATTAATTTTCTTCTTCTATAGATGCATAACATTTAAAATAGTTACATTAATTAAGTTAGGAGCATATTGTAGAGGATTCGCCATCTTTTAAAATTAAATAAAAAATAATCTATGGAATAACTATAATTGATAAAAATTTTTTAAACCCCTTTTTATTATTTTTGAAAAGTTTAAAGATGTACAACCTTCATCCAATGAATCTTTACAAAAAAAAATATATCTATCATTCCTTCTGTATCATGACCATAAATTTTATGCATTATGCATTAAGTGCATCCAGTATTATGCAATTAAGTACATCCAGTGGATTAAATGCACCCAGACCTTAGTAGTAATAACTACAAGAAAGGAATCGGGGCAATAACTTTCAATCTAATCTCTTAATAAATTCTTGAAGATGGTGACATATTCTCTATATTCATGATCTCAGATAAATTTATCGAATTAAAAATCTGAAAAAATACAACATTTACCATTAACTAATATTTATTGTTTTCCAGTCAATAAAAATCTTCAATTTTTGGTTGATAATAAAAGCTTTAAGTTGATACTAAACGTTCATATACAAAAGAATGGTAATAATATAAGGATTAATCTCAACACTTTATTAAGCTAAAAAAAAATATTATTATAAACCTGTGGCAAAAGCAATTAGATTTAAAGTAGAAACAAAAACAAAGAGAATATAAAATCGAAGAAAAGGTTTGCCTTTGAAAATGCTAGTATGCAGACCGCTGTATCCATAAAAATATAATTTGTAAAAATTCAAGAAGAAAGTTACCTAAATCACTTTTAATTCTACGTTTAATCTTACTTCTTAAGCACAAAAACATCTCCCATCCCGTTTCCTTTCTTTTCATCAGTCTACTGCACCAGTAACGAAGATATTTAGTAGTAAGATAGCTATACTATTCTGGCTCGGTGTCTAATGATATAAATCTCGCATTATACCAAGGGGAGTTATGATTTCTTAATACTTTTTGTTGTTTCTCGGGATTGGTGTTGATTCCCTTGGGAAAAAAAACCAAGAAGAGTATAATTATGAGATTGAGGGTCATCAGGTCAAAAGCAATAGGTTGATGTAGAAATCAATAAATATTATTTTAAATTGTTCTGTGGGTTTCAATACTCACTTTATAATCAATAAGTTATTTTTAATTAAAGATTTTTTCGTTTTTTATTAATTTTTCCGAGAACGCTTCTTTGAAAACATTTAATTCTTATTGTCTCCATTTAATTTAATAAGAAATTTCTCAAACAACAAACAAACCTACATAAATTTTAATACATTAATGTTGCAGAAATTGCTTTAACCTGCATTATTATATTAAATCGGATGATTCATATTTTCAAATAATCTTCAAATGAAAACAAAAATGAAAAATTAACAATTTTGCTTTCGATAATGATGATTAAGGTTTTATTTAACTTTCTAAACATTATTTCAGTGTTATAATTTAAAAACATTCTCCAACACATGAGTCATAGAAAAAATATTTGTATATATAGTGAAGAAAAAAATTATTCAGGTATAATCAAAATCATTAAAACCACTAAAGTATAATGTTAAAAATCAAAGAAATAAAGTTATATATTAATTTAGTATCAGCATATTTTCATTGACCATTCACAATCATTTAATGAATATCTTTTTCATAAGGTTTTATCATATATTAGATTAGATTATTGTTATTTATAAGGGGTATATTCCTCCAGTTACTATATATGTATTGTGAATTTTGTCTTCACTTAGAATACTTCTGCCAGCCCTCTAAGCCTCTAAGGAAGTAAAAATCTGTATAAGGTTTAAGACTGGTAGGTTGTTCATCTTCATCAAAGCAAAATGCTTGTAGATGCACATATCTTACTCAGAGAAAAGCTTTCATAAGCGTTCAACTAAAAACTTTTTAAACCCATGCTTCTTCATCTAAAAAAAGTACATATTTTGTCATTTTAATCTATAATGACCGCAAGAAGGTTACTGATATGCTTACAAAAAAGTATAATAAATCTTGATCTTTAAGCATTTGAAATCATGCTTTTAAAGCAATTACAACCCCATTGTTTTAAACTCAAATATACTATTAACGTACTAATAACTAAATTAAATTAAATTTTATATTCTACTATGCTATAAAACCAAAAAAGATTACATCTAATGAAAGTAAATAATTACTCTTCTACTACTAAATTCAGTTATAACGAATCCCATTCATATTTTAAACAAAAAGTGTATTCAAATCTAAAAAATTAGTATATCAATGCCTAGTCAAGTCAATTTAATTAATTTAATATATGCATAACATAAATACCTTGTTGTCTTACCTTTAAAAATGACACTAATATAAAACTATGCTTGTGGTGATCTTGAAATTTATGATTTTTTATTTTATACATAATATTTTCTAAGAAAATTTTAAAAGAATTTTTTTTTTATTAGTCATGCTATCATTAATTTTATGCAAAATGTATCCTTTTTTTTTGTACATTTTAATTTTTCATTTTTTTAGTGCGATGGTCGGTCGCGTCTTTCTCCACCTTTTTATCTCACATGTACACATTTCAAATTTAAAAAAAAAAAATATTTTTAGTGAAAGGATCATTGAATTCAATGACTAAAAGATTCAATTTTTTTTTTTTTTTTAAATCAAAGAATTGAATTTTTCTTTTAACCGAATACGAGCCCGTCTGATAACAATTGGAATTAAAAAAAAAAACAGTTTTTAATAATATATTTTCATTAATAATTTGATTGAATTTATGTAAGTCTAGTATAATTTGTCATCGGAATTAGTACCATGTAGAATTCATTTTATAAAAATCTGCCTTTTTGTCACCTTCCCTTTAAAATTAGAACTTCATCAGCTTCTTCTATAAGTATGTTCAGTTCTCCTTCACTCATTATAAAGTTCTTAAAGCTAAACTTTAGTCAGTTCAATTCTTTTGTGTATAATGTACATAGAAGACGAACTGTGCTATAAAGAGAGAAAAGTCTGAAACGGAATAATTTGAACACAAAATTTAATGAAAAGCAAGAATAAACAAGAAGTTATAGAATTTTGTAGGGCGATCTTAAAGTTTCATTTAAGAACTAAATTAGTATATTATGATAAAAATACATATATATATTTTAAATTAAAAGAGTAATATCAAATTGTTAAGTTATTGAGAGATATTATTTAAATCTATTATAACAACAAACCTACTTATGAATAATTTTAATTAAGTTAAAAAGCTTCTTATGGAAAAATCCTAAAATGTATGATAATTGATTTCGTTCGATGCACGACGATCGATTTAAATCAATAATTGAGATCTAGAAATAAGTACGCACTATCAAAATAACAAGAAATTCAAGGATGCAAAATAACAAAACTTATGCAATATCAAAACAACGTAAATCGAAATAATTTTGTTTATACTTTTCTATTGTTATAATTAGTTCCTGAATCCTGAATTAAACAAACTATTATAAAACTATAACTTTATGTATTTTTAAAATCATAGCAATGCAATTAAAGGACTAAAACAGTTCTTTTTAATAGTTATTTTGTTATCTTATTTTGCTCTGTAAAATCATTTTAAAAAAATATAACTGACTGCAGGCACAACTTGAGAAACTAACTGTATAATTTATAATTTGTGGCAAACTATTTTGTATATGGCTTGTATAGCATCATTTCCCAAAAAAAAAAAAAAAAAAAAACCGCAAACTGAATATATTGAAAAATTCAAAAACTAAAAAATTTCAATTTGGAACCCCACCCAAATGTTCCAAATAAATATAGAGAAAACAAAAAAACATAAAACGATAAAACAAAAAAAAAACAAATCTAAAAACTAAAACATAAAAATCTTCGTTCATTTTTTCTTTTTTTTTTTTTTGTTCTTAAAAAGAGAACAAAAACGAAACACAATACAAAAGTTGCACATTTTATATTCTTGTAAAAATGAAAATGCCCATCACTTTAAATAAATGGAGCCGAGTTTTGTTGATTTTTCTGCAATACTTTAATTTTAATTTTTATTTAACTTCTTATACATTCACATATACATATTATATATTTATGCATATACATATTTATGTACTTTTATAATAATCGTACATGTACAAATATTTAAGATGGAATGTCTGTTGGCGCGAAATTTTAGAACAAAAAAAAAATAAAACGAAAAGATATACAAGATCTTCCAGAACAAGTACCGAACAGTAAAGTATAGATGGAATCAAAAAGATGCAGAAATTGAAAAAAACAAAGAAAAAAAAAAACAAGAAAAAAATGGAACAACATGCGCGAAAGAGTTAATGAACCTTTTTTAAAAAAAAAAAAAACTTAAAAGCACAAGAAAAAAAAAACAAAATATTTTGTGTGTAGTTATTTTATACAAGGATTAATGTATTCAAATGTACATGTATTTTATATAAATGTATAAATAATATTTAGGATTTAAATTATAAACATATGCATTCCATCAGGTTAAAAATATATTTTGTATTTTTTTTTTTTTTTTGTTTTGTAAAAATAAAAAATTATTCATAAACAAAAAAAATAAAAATTTAATATAAAAAAAAAAAGTATTAAATACAGAAACAGTAACCATTAAATTTAGTAACAGAAGCTGAATAGTAACAAACAGCAATCAACTTCATATTAAACTAAAGAATAAAAAAAAAAAAAAAAAATTTTTAAATAAAAAGAAAAACAGTAAAATTACGTATGCTAAATATAAATTTTTTTTTTTAAATTATTATTAATTGTTTTCATTTTCTACAATTAGTTGATCTTGTTATTTATAGGATACATAATAAACAAATTATAATAATAAAAATATTACCGAAACTATTTTTTATGCTAGGAGTGTTTACTCCTTAACACTTACTATATGTACTGATTCTTCAGTAGTTTTGTAGGGCTGAATTGCTTGCTCCTAGGCAACAGATCTTAATTTAAACTTTTGATTAGTCTTACACTTACATGAAATTTTATAAAAATCATCTGTGAAGTATAAGATTAATCGAAAATTTTTTTTTTCATTTAATAAATCATTTAATAAAATTTTTGTAAAAGAAAAATATTTTTTCAAAAATTGAATGAAATCATGTTTAATAGGTTATAAAAATTTAACATAGGTATGATTGCAGTTGTATCATACAAAAATGTTCTGGAAATCAAAATTTTGATGTTAGAAGTATTTCGTCCTTCATGGCCTACAATAAAAATTGTGAATTACATTTAACTCAATGCTATTTTCTATTAACTTTTTTTTTGTGTAAGTCCCGTTCTATAAATGTTTCTAACTTTCTAAAATGTCAGCTTTTAATATACATATCATATATACTGAAAAATTTATGATCATTCATATTTTTTCCAAATTGTTTATTTGCATGTTTATATACCATATCCAAATAATTAAAAGTAAAATAGAAACAACCACTTTTATTCAGAGAATATATTTTGATCCTTCTATTTTCCGAGGTTTCCAAACTATGTACTTTAATCTGAAAAAATTGGACACAATATATTCAAACTGTATTTTTTAGTTAAAAAAATATGAGTAGTTTAAAAGTAGTTTAGTTACCTACCATCCGAATAGTTTCACTTGGCATGTTTCAATAACTTTGATCTTTCCTATTCAAAAGCTTAGCATTAATATTAGCATTATTACAAATTTAGCATTAATATTACAAACAAATATGTATTACCATTTAGCACAAAATACACTAATATTAATAAAAAAAAAAACCAAAAAAAAATTTTAATTCATATTTTATAACTCACAATATAAAAAATTAGTATTATTATATATAAAAAACAAAAATGTATTTATGCATTTAGCAAAGTTTGTTTCCTAATGTAGTTTTTTCGATAGTAAAAAAAGTATCTGAAAATACTTAGTAGAATATTGAAAAATACTAATTAGAGTAATGAAAAATTGAGTGTTTTTTTGTAAATACCAGTAGTAAAATTTGACCAAAAGTTTATGGCAACTCTAATTATTACAGATAGTCTTGTATGGAAATAAAGAAAAATAAAAACTATACAAATTTTCTTCACTACTGAAAATTTTTATTCAAATCTTAAGGTTAAAAAAAAATCTATTTTGGTTAAAAAAGACAAATAAAAATTACATTAATTCATTTTAAAGAAAAAAAAAAAAAATATTCTAAAAGAAAATTGTCCAATAATACAATATACAATTATTTAAGAAAAATAAGTATAAATCTAAAAGAAAGAGGGAGAAAATTTTGTTCACATGTACGCATTATTTAAAGAAGACAACATAATATATTTTAAAATTAAAAAAGAACAAAACGATTTTTTATTTCTCTTTATGATCCCTTCTTTCTATAAATTTTCCATTTTTTCCTTCATATTTTATGTAAAGGTTTGTAATCATGAACACTTTTTATCCTTGTTCTTTTTTATTTTATTTTTTTTTTGAATTTAACGAAAGGAAAAAAAAAATATGGGACTACACTAAAAGAATTTCAAATCATTTCCGTTCGTTGAGCGAAATTAAATTGTTTGGCCTTGATTTCTAGAACTCAAAACAATAAATAGAACTAAAAATCATACAAAAAAAAAAAAAAAACAAAAAAAAAAATTAATATTTACATACACATATACCTAATTATAAATTTATAAGTTTTTTTTTTTTTTTTCTTTATGTTATATTAATGTTGTGCTTTATGCTGCGTTTCTGTATTATTGCAATCACGATGTTGTAAATATTCAAAAGATGACGATTCTACAACAGAATTTTTTTTTTCGTTTTGTTTTAGAACTGATGAAAATTTTTAATTTGAAAACCGCAAAACTAGAATAAAATATTAAATAGTAGGTATAGGATATGATGAGGGTTTCAATGAAGATCGTTGATCTTAAAGTTGTAAAAAATTTTTATTTTATTTTCTTTTGTTTTTTTTTTCTTTATTTTCTTTTTCTATATTTCTTTTTCTTTCTCTCTCTACCTTTCTACTTTGTTTTTTGTTTTTGTTTTTGTTTTTTTTTCTTTCTTTTTTTGTAATATTTAATGTGCCTTCTAATTTGATTATTCACTCGTGATAAAAAGAGAAGGCATCAAGTGTCAACTACATATGTACGTACATAATTTACAATGTTAAAATGATATATTTTTTTTTTTTTTTTGTTGAAAAAAAAAAACAAAAAACAAAATCCATAATGATGATATAAAACTACACTGAATAGAATTATTGTTAACATTTTCTAAATAATGTTAATTGTTATAATATAACTGTGTTGATCATGTTAATTGATAATCAAAAATTGAAATGAAAAGCAAAAACATACTTGTACATAATAAAGTTAAAGATAACATTAACATAAATTAAAATATTATAATATTTATGTATTCATATCAATTTTATGGTAGCGAAACATGATTAACCTTCAACAGTATAATATTATAAATAGAAATCACAGGTATATTCAAGCAATAAGTAAAACGATCAGAACAACATATATAACATGTTCTGATAGAAATAAATTGACAAAAAGTTAAGGGCAATTCTATTTATTTACAGATAAATGGATGACTCACTCATAAGGATAACTAACTTACTGATCCGTATTGAAGGAAAATAAAAAGTGAAATGACAATGATTCATATGCAAAAGTTAAGAGAACTAAACGAAAGTAACTGTCAAGGGGAGCCATAGTACTAAGTAAACATCTGGAATAGAATAACATTTTTTGAATTAGAAATATATGTAACGCATAATAGAGATGTTTATACTGGCTCGTTTTGAAGCAAAATTAAAACGAGGAAAATGGTAATGATCCGTGTAAAAGTTAAGAAACTTAAACGAGAACATGTGTTAAGGGACTCTCATGGAAAAAATGTTTTAAATAAGAAGCAACAACACTAGTCTAAAAGTCAGAAGAAAGGGGTAAGTAGATAGAGCATAATAGAGGAGTCTACTGGAACTCTCTGCTCGTAAAAAAAATACTCTTAACTATAATAATAATTGGATATCATATCATATCATATGATTTTATACATTTTTATGATATTTCTTATAGCTTATTATAATAGTCACATCAATAATCTGCAAGTCATGAATTTCTCAAGTTTTACTATACGGCAGATCATTAATAATTTCAATGATTTGTTATGATTGTAGTTTTATTTTGTTAGGGAATACTAATACCAATAATAATAGCTGCTACAGTGACAGTATAGTGCTTGCCTTCAATAATTACCTCATGCAGTAATATGTTATATATTATTGTATGTTGTAACTGTTGTAACGAAACGGTTATAATCACTGTTAGCAAAATAGTAATAATAATAGGCGGATTAATTGTTTCCTTATAGTCCCACTCCCAATTCAATGTTTCTGTATCAATTTCCTATCCTTTCCTATCCTTTCCCATCCTACCCCTATCCCTATAGCCAATATCCTACGCAGGTAAGGGTTTTGTCCCGTAAGTGGTGGAAGTGGGTTTAGCACTACGAATTTCACACTACCAAGTGGAAATTCTTGGTGTCTTTGGAAGATTGCCATCTCCCTTAGGGTAAAAAAAAATTTAGTTAAGATTTATTTTATACATCATATGTGTACAATCATATCGAATCGAAAACTTATCGAATATTCAAATGACAACTAATGACTAGAATATTGTTAGGTAATATATGAAAAAAAAGTACATACCTAATCAACTTAACTAATCTGTTTAAATTTTCAAAATGTATGTATACTTAAAAAAGATTTACGGCTATTTTCTTATGAACCACTTAATTATAATATAGATATAAGTATAGCTAAAATCGTAAATATACGTATACTATATATAATATGTATGTAAAACTTTGGTGTTAAATTGTTTTGAATCTTCAAAAATAAATACTTTTTTTTTTGAATAAGTTAACAATAAAACTTATTATTGTACAATACTTTATATTTTGAGTGGGAGTTTAACCATTTTAAAAGTATTTAAAACTTTAAAAGAAATAATAAAGTTTTTAATACAAATAAATTATCGCAAAAAAAAAAAAAAACAGAACAAAGAAAATAAAAAATTAAGAAAAAAAAAAAAACAAATACCATTTAATTTGCATTCAGGAAGCATAAAAACGCATTCAAAATTACTCTCTTTGTTTTTTTTCCATTTTTTTTTCCATTTTTTTTTTTTCAATCCCATTTGATTATACGGTTGTTCAACTTCATCGCAATCTTCAATTCAATTTTTATGTAATGACCTTAAATTTTAAATATGTATGTATTTTGTATAAGAAGGGAATTTTAAAGAATAATCTTAAAAATAAAAATAAGTATTTTGAATAATTACAAATTACTATCGTCTTATTTGAAATAAAATAAAAGTGCAAACCGCTATTGAACCAGCACAAATAAATTGTTCATTTTTTACGGAATTTGGTGAAAATATTCAAATGATGCTAAAAAGGAGCGTTACGAGATCGATTCCTTTATCAACGAGTGGAATTTTAACCCACTAAACACCACCTTCCTTTTTGACCCAAGAATAGGTTATGGTTATGGAACCTTTAGTGCTATTGCACTGTTTGGGTATGGGTTGATTCTGCTATGGCGTAAAAATAGGTTTAAAGGTAGCAGGAATTTGATGAACGAAGTTGTTGACATTCTTATTAAACATATGTAAATTGAAAATATAATCATCCTAAATTTTAAAAAACACATAAGGTAAAAAATGATTCCTAACAAAATTTTCATATGCTCAATTTTTCCATGTAGGAATTGGAACTGCGTAGGGGTAGGTAGCGTATGATCTTCTTGTTTTTCTTTGAAAAACTTTGAGTGGATATATTAAACTTTTTATTTTAACGGAATAAGTTCGTATTTCTATCAGATTATCTGTAAAACGGAGAAAGAGAACCTACTAAGTATCGGACGCCCAATGGAGTGAGTATTGAGGTGACATTGGGATTAATTATTAAACGAATTGGTATATTTTCCACTTTATCTATAAATCTCAATACCGGTTTACAGAATCCTGACTAAATATGGAACACTTTGTAGATATTGTAAAGATTAGATCAAATGAGAAGTGGGTTATATACCAAAGCAGAAAACCCAAACATTTATTAGCTACACCAAAAATATGGTTGGTACAAAACAACAATTTTTAAATTAGCTCCATACCTAAGATGTTCACTTCACTAGTACATTCCATAACCTCTTCTTGAAATATGCTTTATGCTTCGTGTGATCGTTGTGCAAATCATGCTTACTAATCCAAAAGAAAACTTATCTACCTATTTACAAATAAATTTAACAGAAATAAATAAAATCTGATAACTGGTAGCCTCTATAATTGAAGAACCAACCGTCTTCTAGTTGGCATTTATACACAATATTTTTTTCAAAACTTTTTCATATTTTTTTTTTCATGTTCAAAGTAGGACCACTCTACGAAATTAGACATTTTTTTTTTTTTGTAATTAAAAAGGTTTCACTGTCTATCTTGCAGTTACAATTCAGTTATTTCTCTTTATCCTCTCGAAAAATTCATCTCGTTCATTACATCTTCGAAATGTATTATAAATATATACTTGTAGTAAATTAATGGTTTACTCTGCAAAATTACAGAATGAAAAAAAAACGATTTTCTACCTCCATAATACAGCTTACGTTTTTTCTTCTCAAGGATTCTGTTAATTAAACAGGTTTCACAATATAAAAATAAAAATAATTTGTATTTCAAATAATTAAGATATATAGGCACCAAACTTAAATATTAAATTTTTCTACTTGAATGATTTCAATTTTCATCTTAATTATGCGATTTTACTTTTATTTCAAAGAAAAAAAAATTTTTTAGAATTGAAATTATAAATTTTTAACAAAAATCTATCACATCGCATTCATTTTGGAATTGCAAAAAATTAATTTTAAAAACAGTGTTGGAACACAGGTACACATACATAATTAAAACAAAATTTATCATTCACATTTTGCTACAAATTTTTAAGAAACTAATTAATATGTACCTTTAGAAAAAAAACTTACCCCAAATAATCATTTTAATCCTATATATAAGTGATATTATATATAATTACGAGTATATATATATATATACATATATATATGTATAACTGTTATATATACTGTCACTTAGTGAATCAAAAATTATTTCATTTGGAATTTTCCTCTCTAGAGAGATCAATATCATTGTAGTTAACAAGTGATCGTTTGTTTTTTGTTTTTTTGTTTTTTTTTTTTCAAACAAACCTCTTATACATATATTTTTTTTTATCATTTCTAAATTGCTTAAGTTCAAAAAATTCCAATATATTTTTAAATACATATGTATGTATATATTATTATGTAGGTATTAAACCATTTTTCTTTTGTTGTTTTTTATTTCGTATTTAAGAAAAAAAAAGCTTTGAAAATTAATTCCTTGTTACCTATTCTAAATTCCGATGCATATACCTATGTGTTGTCCAAAAAAAAAAAAAAAATAACAAAATTAAAACTTCTTTAATGGCATTGTTAAATTGTTTTTTTTTTTTGTTGTGCCATTTTCAAATTATCTCTATACATACTTATGTCTAAATACATAGATACATTTACAAACGTCCATATGTACAAAGTAAGTAAATACTAAAAAAAAAATAATGCAAAAAAAAAAACATTATTTTTTTTTTGTCCCCCGCCATCAAAAACAACAACAAAAATTCTGTTGAACTTGCAACATTGAAAAACTTTTGAACTCCTAGAATCTAAAAAAGAAAAATACAAAATACAAAATACTAAATAAAATAAAATAAACATTATAGAAGTCAACAAAATACAAGTAAAGTATCACCGTGCAAAAAAAAAAAAAGAAAAAAAAAGTGGGTGCAAAAGTAGAAAACCAAAAATGACGTCATCTGTCCTTGAATATGGACGATAAAACTTGATTGTAATTATTATTTTTTTTTTTTATTCTTATATTCTTATATTTTGTTATTAATAAAATATATAAAAATATATAATATATTTATGTTTGTATATACATACATATGTACATATAATATTTGCTATATACATGCATATTATATAAATCAATATAATTCTAGGTAGATGAAAAATAAAAATGTTAAAAGAAATTAATTTTCAAAAAAAAAAAAAAAAAAAAAAAAGCTGTTGAATCCAAATATGGTAGAATAAACCGAAAATAAATTAAAATAATTTGAATACTTATTTTTTTCTTTTTTAATCACTAAACAAAGCTTAAGATGCGACTCATTAATTATATTTAGTTAAGTATGTATTTGTGGATTTTTTTCCTTCTAATAAGGGAGAAGACAGAGAAAAAATAAAAACTTGAAGAGGTGGAGAGCTACACATATGTATTTACTTAGGTTCCTAATTTACAATCATAATGCATAGGGAAGAGACATAATCTCGTTATAACAACAGTGTATACTGTATAGGGAAATCATTTAAAACCGCTCTTGTATATACTGCGATACAGAATAATTCATAATATAAAAAGAAATATGTTAGACGAATGGCCGAATAGAGGAAAAGTTACAACTTAAATTTACTGTTGGATTTTGTGATATTTTTTTGAATTTTATCAAAACAACTTAAAGAAATTCATAAACGTCAAGAGTTCAAATGTATATGAATTCTTCAATATTATAAAATGTATAATTAATAATTTTATATGAATCCAGTTTAAAAAAAAAAAAAAAACTGAAGCCTAATTTTAAATATTCTTTAATAATTATTGTCTTATATGTTTTATGGATTGCCCCATAAATGCATACATAAGTGTACACAACTTAATTTAATGTACCTGATATATCACAAATATTATATAAACTCAGTAACATACACATTGAAGCGGCTGACACTAAATTCAAACAATATCATACGATACCATATGTATAAATTTGTTTTATTAATTTTTGTGTCATTTTTTGTTTTTTTTTTTTTTTGTTTTGCAATTTAAACTTGGAACAAAAAAAAAATTTTTTTGAAAAGTTAAAAATGTCAACAGCAAGAGAATGAAATTGAAAACAAAAAATAATAATAAAAAAAAAGAGAGATTGATGCGTTTTTTTTCTTTTGTTTTGAAAGAAAATACTGTTACTAACGAACACAATATCTTTTTATGTACCTATACCTAGTTACCTATCTTTTTTTAGTTGCTCTTCTTTTTGCTAAAAACAGCGATTTTCTTACAATATTATGTATATTTTCTTTTGATCTTTTATTTCTTTCAGTTTCCTATTAATTGTATTTTTCATATGTTTCTCCTTTTCTTACATTTTTATAACAATTAACGTTTTTCTTAGAGATAACTTAATTTGCTCTCTTGGCTGTGCGAATCGGTTTTTTATTCGTATAATACGATCTTCTAACACACGGCAAGACAACTTATATTGTGATTTAATCAGAGTGCCACAAATGACAAGATAAAATCATACATTTACCAAATATCTATACAAACGAATAGAAATTTAACAATTAATACAATTAAATATTTTTTTATTACACCCGAGTTATGATACCATTTAAGTTTGTCATAATATATCAGTTTCCACTCAGTTCTGTGTTCAATGTTATAGTCCTGCCATATTGTTTCTTTTTATAAATTTCTTTTTTTCAATTTATCAATTTTCATCAATTTCTTTTTTTTTTCAATTCATAAATTTTCATCAATTCTAATTTTTCTAGAAATTCCTTTCTACCCTGTTTACTATAAATTAGGTACTCAAGAATGATCGATTTAGGGTGATAGAAACTATAGCGATTTTGACATTTACAGATTATGCTTTACTATTGTGAATTTTTTTAATTTACGCTTAAAATCATTAAAAAAAATTGCATGTAACTGCACTTAAATATTAAAAAGTCCAAATTTCAATATAGGGTGTTTTTTTTTTAGTTCAGATTTCTGCTCTGAACAGATATCGAGTACATATAGATTACGTTCTGAACAGATTGAAAATATTTTATCTCTAAACGCTCCGAAATAATTTTGAAACACAATAAAGCAATAAAGCTTTAACCTATCAAAAGTGTATGTTTAACCTATCAAAATAAAAATATAAAATTTTTGACATTTAAATTCAAATGCTCTACGATATTTGTAAATGAAAATCGAACAGATCATACTACTGTGCGCACTCTGAATGAAAAAAGAAACACAAAAGATGGTATTTAAGGGTATGTATAATAAATTTTCCATTTTGTTTGTGACACCTTAAAGGAGGTAAGCTAGTTATGGCAATGGATTTTGAATTTGAATAACTTAAAATAATAATAAAGCTGAGATTTTGAAATTTTTACCTTTTTTTTTTTTAATTTTTAGTTCCGCTATTTAAATTTACCACATATGACCGGCGCGTTTGAGTAACTGCCATACAACTTTCATTTTTAAATGAAAATAAACGTACCGGGTACCGAGTAGCTGAGTAACTTATGTTTATGTAGCTGAGTACTACATATGCATCTTGATTCTTAAAAAAACTAGACATCTAAAATTTTGTCAAATGCATTTAAATGTTATGGTAAACCGTACATAACTAATTTTCATACAAATATCCTAAAGTTGACTTTGTCAACAATAGACTGTTCGTCGTTTTTAATGACATTTTATGTGTTGGGTATGGCAACGAATGAAAACATTTTATAAACTTCTTTGCCAATTGCCATAAAAACTTTAATTTTTAAATATATACTTACATATTATGATTTCAATAAATTTTCAATTTAAAATAATTAATGAAATTAATAAAAAAAAAATAAAATAAAATAAAATAAAACTGCATAAATTCTAAATTTCTAACTAAGTATATTGTAATCAAAGTAAACTTTTTTTTAAACGTTTTTAAACATAAATCCCTAATAATCCTCTCAAATAATAAAAATAATAATATAAAGACAGAGATAAAAGTAAAAGATTAGGTATCATACCAATCAATATTCATTGTACATATATGATACTATGATACTGATACCATCCACCAAACATTCAACTCATCCAATATTTTAATATTTTTTATGCATTTTATTATTTATTTTTGTTTATTTTTTTTTTTATTTTTCTTCTTTTTTTTTTTTTTTGTTTCTGCAGATGTTTTAGTAATTTTTTTTTTATTTTTAGATTTAGGATTCATTTTAGATTTGGGTGTGCTATTTTTTATGACTTTTTTTTTTTTTATTTATAAAATATTCAATTATAATACAAAAATAAAAAAATGCAATTTATACAACATGGCATTTAGAAATTTTTAAAGTTTTATAATGAAGATAATTATTTTTTTTTTGTTTTTTATTTTTGTTTTACTCATTAAAACAATCTGTTTTGAAATATTTTAGATATCAAATTTTATTAAATAATAAATAAATAGGTACTATATATAAGTAATAACATATGTGATATTCAAATTATTATTTACATAAGTTTTCATAAGTTTACATAAGTTCACAAATATTATATGTAAATTTTATTTAAAAAAAAAAAAAAAAGGCAAAAAAAAAATTTATTATAAATTCTGTAAATTATAAAGTACATACATACGTACATATAAAAATATTTTTAGTTAACTATATTTATCACTATACATACAAATGCCATCAAAGATAGAGCTATAGAATAAAATGAATAGTGGTCAAACATAAATGGTGAATGGCCAAAATTATGAATAGATCGTAAAATGAGAAATTCAAATTGGAAGGATCTTTTTTAACAGTATACCTACAGTTATATGGAAAATAATTTTCAATTAAATTAATGCCCAGCCCAACTTAAGATAACAATAAGAAGAAAAAGATGAAGGAAAAAATGTCAATATAGATCTGTAATTTCTTAGAATTTTAATTATAAGTTTATTGGATTTATTTATGATTCAAAATGTATACAATACAAATATTTTTTAAAAAAATATTGAATAGAAAAAGAGAATTTTTAGTGAGATACGTTTTATGTTCACTGTTCATGACAGATTCAATCAGAAAAAACAGTTATATTTAATTTTTTATTTGAATTTCAAAAATATCCAAAAAGTAAAAAGGATAACGATAATAATATAACGTAACACATTTAAAATTACACTTATAAAAAGACCATTAAATATTTATAAGCGTATTAGCAGGTATCAATATTGCATGTCTTAACCCTATTCTTAAAATAACTGTTTTTCTATTGATAGTGAACTGTTTAAAGCTTATATGTACCTTAAAAATTGTATTTTTTTTGTATAGAATTAAAATCTTAACCCTAAAATATTTTCACTCAATGCAGTATAAAGTTTTTTTGTATGTACATATTGTCTGTGGTAAGTCTCCCCAATTTTTTTGAGCTCACACTATAATTTGTATGCAATATTTCCTACATTTTGTACCTTTTTCTTCACCCTTTATCTATATATTTAGTTTTAATGGCTTTTTCCAATATTATCCTTTCCACGTTTTTTTTTTTATATTAAAGTTGAATACATGGTCTATTTACGTAGGTTGTTTACTTTTTATTTATATCTCTATTACCGATATCATGTTAAACTTGTGATACGTTCCACCAACATTTTTCATCAAATTAAAGCTCCAACTATAGAACTTTTAGTTAAAAAATAAACAATTTAGCATGGTTATATAAATTTTTGTGTTCAATCAAAATTAAAAGCTCCATAGCTCGAAATCTATATAACGTTTCTATATAACTCTCTATATAACGTGGTACATATATATATTATAACGTTTCATTAAATAATATGTTCCACACATTAGAGTTGGTATAACATTTTTGTAATATCTATAACTAATGATACAGTATACTTAAGCTGCTATACCGGTAGTCTTTCATGTGAAACGTCTCTAGACCAAACGCCCGGTCAGATTTTACTTCTAAAATAAATAATTCAAGCAACTAAACAAAATTAATAAGTAGTATTATGATCTCATTCTATAGTAGAAATTTTTCTCAGTTATTCATAACACGAAATGTTGACGAAATTTGTATACTTTTTTGTTTGTTTCCTTATATAAATGAACTCAACCAAAGTTTCGTACAACTCTAGTTAAAGATTCAAAATTCTAGTTAAAGATTAAGGCATTCAAAATTCATAATTTGCTTTAATCCAAATCTAAAATCCATAATTAAGTTAACAAATGTATGTATGTCGTGGGCATAGAACAGTTGAACTTCATGAAGTTGAAATGCAATTGAAATTCATATTGCAACAATCCATTTTACCTAATATCATTTGACAAAAACCCTCATTTCGCAAAAAATCCACATCCACATCATAATTTCTTCACTTCACAATAAACATCCGTTTGTTAAATTTTAAAGTCACATCAACCTTCCATATACATTATTAGGTTTATATATACTAGAAAAAGCATATAATCCTGATTTTGTAACCTAAACCAAAATTACTTCCAATTATTTTTATAATTCTGTAATTTATCCATTTTGTGATTCTCATACTAAAGTTGCATCGCCATTATCATTATACATTAGTTATTTATACTACATATATATATATATTTAAAAAAAACAAGTAAATGTAACAGTAAGTCAATGTAACCGACTTATTTATATCCTACACCTAAAAAATTCAAATTAAATTAAAAATCCATAAGTTATTTTAGTTAGGTATTTAATATAAGCTAAAAAAATAAATGATTTTACAACCTTTGTACAAAATTTCAGGTTTCTATCTTTATTAAATTCGAAGATATGCTTGCTAGGTCTTGGAAAGTGTGTGAAGGCACCCAGACCACCTCCCCAATTCATCCTAAATTTTAGAGACATTATCAGAACAGGATAGAATACTCTTATATCAAATTTCAAGTTTTTATATTTATTAATTTCGAAGATATGCTTGTTCGGTCTTGGAAGTTGTGTGGGAGATACCCGAACAACCATTCGAATTCATCTCAAATTTTAGGCAAATCAGGGATTCCGGAAACAGCACCCTCGTATCAAATTTGAAGCTTTTATCTTTATTAATTTCGAAGATATGTTTGTTCAGTTTTGGGAGTTGTGTGGAAGGTAACCGAACAGCTCCTTCAATTCATCTCAAATCAGCTCCTTCAATTCATCTCAAATCAGCTCCTTCAATTCATCTCATCTTTAGGGATATTAGGGATTCAGGAAAACACATCCTCGTACAAAATTTTAAGTTTCTATCTTTATTAATTTCGAAGATATGCGTATTCGGTTTTTGGGAGTTGTATGGGAGGTACCCGAACCCATGGACCGATTTTGTCCAGATTCAAAATTAGCCTTCCTTTCGTAATTAGTAACCTACTATATAAATTTCATCAAGATAGCTTCACTAGTTTTTGAGTTATCGTGCGAACGGACTGACGGACATCGCTAAATCGACTCAGGAGGTGATCCTGATTCAGAATATATATACACGTCCATTTCTAACTCGCTTCCTTTTGGTGGTTACAAACACCGTACCAAAGTTAATATACCCTATACTTAATATGTAGGGTATAAAAAAGCATTTTATAACTATATAAAGTTTTTTTATATTTTCAAAAGGCTTTTATTTATATAACTATTAAATATATTCTGTACTATGTACAAAGTTTTTATTAAAGTGACATTTCAAATCTGTTAGGCGAGAAATTAAATAATTTTTTGCATTTGACTTTTTTGGACTTAGGCGAAATAAATATTCGTCAATTGAATTTTGTCAAGTATTGCACACCCGTATTTTAAGTATATAAGTCTAAATATTAACATTATTTTTTAAGTGTTATTTAATTTTAAACATATTTATTATAAATTTATTTTTATGAAATAAATTTGACATTTTATTACTTTCCTATTAGTTTCGAAAAAAAAAGAAAAAGATAATTGTAATTGTAATTGAATTTGAACGGCTCCATCAACTAATATCCAAAACTAAAATGAACTAACGCCAAAAAAATGTTTGGACTTTAGTTCATGAATTATGCGCCAAATGCTATAAAATTTTTTGGATGTTAGTTCATTTTTGATTTAAGGGTTAGTTCACTTTTTAGTCAATAAAAAAAAAAATAAAATAAACTAAAGTCTAAATATAATAAACTTATGCCCAAAATAATTTAACTCACATGGTCACACCGAAAAGACATGAAATAATACTCAAAAAATAAGTTGAGGTGGTATAAAGTCTTTAAGATCTAATTTCACATTCACATGCTTTTGTACGTACATATTGTGCTGCCCATATACGGCGGACCAAGTTTTAAAACAGGTCCGCGGACTTGATAAGTTGCATCATGTATGCGCAAGTTGTGAAACTATTTTGATGGTTGGAAAGTTGGTTGGATGAATATCAAAAAAAATTGATTTTTGTGGGCGAAGTCTTTGGTTTGTCGTTGAGTGTATGTATCGTGTATGGGCAAGTTGTACAACGTAAATGTCATTTTAACATTCAGATTTTTTGATTTAAGAAAATAATAAAAATATAAAGTACATAATTAAAATGGTTGGATGATAGGTTGGATAAGTGTGTGGTATGGTTCTAAGTTTACACTTAGAATCATACCACACACTAAGTTTACAACAAAGTCCGCCGTGTATGGACAGCATTATGTATCTATATTGTTTGTTCTTCGATTATTTTTGTTTCAATATTTAATAAAGAATGTCATGCGTATTTACATAAAATTTTTCTGACTCTACTAAAATTTTTTATTTTCTATATATTAGTAATAGAGGAACGTTTAACCACTATTTTTTGGTTGAAAGCATGGACTTTTTTCACGACTGAAAATCCCCTCCACAAAAATTAATTAGTAGGTAAGAGGGTATGAAACGTATGCTAATCTAGTCGTGAGCAGGCTGCGTGGAAAGGTGGAATATAGGCGATTATATGATTTGATCTAATATGTACATTATATATGCAAAATTCTGAACTAGAATAAATTCTACATGTTGATAAGAAAATAAGAGTTTACACTTTATTCAAAATATAAATATTCTATAAGCCCGATTCTGAATTAAGTAGGATTTTAAAGTTGGATTCAAAAGTATAGGATATTCTCTTTTTCCAGAATATTTATATATATACACATATATGTACTATATACAAAATTCTAATATAAAAGGGTTTTTGGAGTTGATTTCTGGAAAACACGTTTAACTTTAATATTGTAATCAACTCTAAAGTCTTTCCTAATTTTTTTTTTACATGCCTACAAATTTCAAGATCAAATAATTTAAAATATTTGGCCGATTCAAATTATGGAGAAAGTAACAGTTTCGTCAATAAATTAAATAATAAATATAATATATACAATATATAAACAAGAACATCCACTTGAATTATCAATAGTTGAATATAAATATACCTAAAATAAAACTGAAAATTAACTAGCACCCAAAAAATTTGAATTAACACCCAAAAATAAAAAAATGAACAAACGTCTGAAAAAAGTGAGTAAACGACCCAACAAAATTTACCAACATTCAAATAAAATTTTTTGGTCGTTGATTATTTTTTTGTTTTTTTTGTGTTAGTTCATGAATTAACGCCCAAAAAAAAAAATCTAACAAAAATTGGTACATTCTTCTTTTTTAATTTGGGTATTAGTTCATTTGCGCGTTAGTTCGTGAAACCAATTTAAACAGATGTATTCAAATTCGATGTATTCGTTGATTTTTACAGTTCATATTTAAAAGTTATCATTAAATACTTTTACAATACTTTTACTGTATATAATATATATACTATATGAAAGTATACTGTATGGAAGTAATTTTAATAGCCATTTTTTATAGTCATAATTTTTTTGGTATTTTTTTTTATATTATGTAGTCACCGTTTATTTTCTTAAATTTTTTTATATTTGCGTTTTATTTTTTTATTACAAATTATGTAAGCCAACTTTCTTGAATCTTCAGTTATATTACATTCAATTATCAGTTTTCATTTGGTACATATAAGGCCATATGGGTTGGTTATAAAATCAATTCTTATTGATCGGGTATAAAAATACAAAATTAAAATTACAAAAGCCTAATTATATGTCCAATGTGCTAATTATTATATTCGAACCAAATATTATTTATTTATTTAAAAACATTCTGCTACCACATACAATGTGGTAGGAAAGAGAAGTCTGCCTTTCCCTTTTCAGATGAGGCAGAAGTTTTATTTTACATTGTTTAAAAAGTTTTCTAAAATCTTGTTATTATATTGCATGTTATATCCTTTTTTAGACGTTTAACCTATTTATGTAATTGTTATTAGAGTTTCTTCTATTTTGACTATTTTCGTTTTTATAGTTTTTACCATATCTGAAACTTTCTGCATATTTCTTTGATTTGACTTATCTGGCTGCTGTTTTCTGTCTTCAGTATTTCCAACAAGGGCTTCGGATGGAAATTCGAACACACCATAAGCATGTGTCGTATTGAAAGTGGCTCTGCACAAAAGGTGCATAAAATTTGTGGTTGTGAGGTGAAAAGATGTATGGATGTTGCTAAAGTTGTTTCTGTTATTATCCTTAGCAGTTTGATTTGAGTTGTTCTAATTTGTTTTCTTAACATGTTTTTAAAAACAATCTTGTTTAAGTCTGGATGTATTGTTTTGACTATTGCGTCATTATGGTTCCAGTCTATTTGTTTTTGTTCTGTGTGGTTATAATGCAGATAACCACAATGTGTGGTTATCTGCGCTTTAATTTAACAAAAAAGTTAAGAATATTGAATTATTGATGGTGTTCTTATTGCTTCTTTTGAACCAAGTGCATATTTTAAAGAACTAACCCAAAAAGATTGATGATGATGTTAATCTACTAGATGTATTTTCATCATAATCAAATAGATACTTTTTTTTTATTTTATAATATGGAAATCAAAACTTTTTTCTTATGGATAATAAAATGTATCATCCTAAAAATAATTGATTTCAACTGGTTTTTCACGGCTTTCAAAAATAAAATCACTATTAATATATAGGTAATATCTGATAATATATAATATAGTAGTAACGCTATATTTCTAGTTTAGTTTTATTAATGGCGTATTGTTATAAAATAATGATTTTCATTTTTTATTTTTAAAAACCAACAAATTTAAAAATTTCTTTAATTTTTCTTCAATTGTAACGAAATACTAACAAATATTTGTACTTATGGTGTTTTTTGTTTTTTAATGGTTACCATATAATAGTAACCATATACATATGTAATCAGTGTGAGGTCTTATATAACTTAAATATATACATTCTTTGAAAAATTCGAATGGTATAAATAATTTATTTGCAATATAATGTAGGAAGGAAGTTTTTATCCTATTTTTCCAAAAAAAAAAAAAAAAAATGGAAAATTTTGCTTATTTTTTTCATTCTGTGGATTTCATCCGTCCATCCATCTGTTTAGAAAACTTCCACACAGTTAATAGATATTTTAAAAACAAATGTAATTTTTTAGAACAAATTTTTTATGTAGCCCAATCTATTACGAAGCTACACTTCTTCAAAGTTTGGAAAAGGCCTAAACTAAAAATCTATATTTATTATTATTTAAATTTACGGTTATGTGAAACAAAAAATTTTGTCCAAAGTTGTACCCTATTTAAAAGCTTTTAACTCCAACATTATATGTTTATGTATGTTGACAGTTTTTCTTAATTACGGAAATTAGGGTTACGGAACTATAAAGCCTTCAAGTTAGGAAAAAAGTTATTCAGTCGTATATATTCAGCCCTATATGTGTAATCCTGTATAAATTCTATATATGTGTAAGTTTTACGTTCTGCTTAACGCTTTTCTAATCTAACGGTAAACGACGAAAGTTTGCTTTAGCTTTATAAAGTAAATTTTTTCAATTTAGTATTAAAATTTACCTTTATGTTTTGGTAAGATTTTCTTTTGACCAATTAACACTATTTCAGTTAGAAATCTGCAATTTCAAAACAAAACAAGTCTATCAATATTAGTTTGAGTTACCTCAGAAACTTTGTTCCATTTCCCCTTTAAGTGGTACTAATAATAATAGTAATAGTAATAATAACAATAATTATAATAATAGTAATAATAATATTAGCTGCTACAGTGGAGCCATCTTTGGTTATATCATGCAAGTAAGGTGTTATATACTACTGCACGTTGTAATCCACTGATGGCGCTCACTCTGTAGTAAAATAATAACAATAAAAATAATAATAGTAATAATAATAATAATAATAAAAGTAATAGTAATAATAACAATAATTATAATAATAATAATAGTAATAATAATAATAGTAATAATAATAATAGCTACTACAGTGGAGTTATCTTTGGTTATATCATGCAAGTAAGGTGTTATATACTGCTGCACGTTGTAATCCACTGATGGCGCTGACTCTGTAGTAAAATAATAAAAATATTAATAAGAATACTAATACCAATAATAGTAACCGCTACAGTAACAGTGGGGGTTGCCTTCAATAAATTACCTCATGTAATTACTATATACTACTACTACATGTTGTAACTGTGGTGACGGCTTTAGTCACTGTTAGCAAAATAGTAATAATAATAGGCGGATTCATTGTTTCCTTACAGTCGCACTCCCAATTCAATGTTTCCGTATCCATTTCCTATCCTTTCCTATCCCTACTCCCTAGCCAATATGCTGCGTTCGCAGGTAAGGCTTTCATCCCATTATATTGGCTAAAGGGGGAGGTGGGTTTAGTCAGTAAGAATCTGACACTACCAAGGGGGAAATTCTTGGTGTCTTTGGAAGATTCCCACCTCCCTTAGGAAAAAAAAAAAAAAAAACCATAGGAGTCAAAAATTGAATATTCTGTATTTTCCGACATCTGTTAATAACTTAAGAAATATCCTGTACAAAAACTTTCAAAATAAAACGCAAAACTTAAAGCTTTCATCTTATTATTTTACAGGCGTCGTAACACTTCTTCTTAATTATATGTATAGGGTTTTCTTAAAATTAAAATACAGTTCGTAAAGTTTCTTTACATATAAAATACTAAAAAAAAATGTACAAAATTTTCGTGCAAATCACTGTATTTAAAACTGTTTTTATTGTCTTTTAGAAAATGTGCACCTTTAAAAACCTTTGGTTTTATATACTGCCTTAACTTTTATATTTAACATTTATATGCATGGAAAACCTTACAAAAAGAGCAATACCAGTGTATCGAAAGACTTAATTATTATATATTGACAATTAACCTTAAAAGTGGTTATCTTTTTTTTTTTTTACATAAATATACTTACTACATAGTACATACTATATATAATATATATATATATACATACATATATATATGTATACATACAAAAAAAAAATGAAATAATTTTACCATAGTTTAATGATACTGGTTTTAAACAAAAAATTTTTCTTAATTTTTTAAGTCTGATTGAATAAAAATCATTAATAGGTAGGCACATAATATAATATGTATATATATATATCTACACATATATGTATATACATATCATACAAACTAACCACCACAATTTTATTGCTAACCTTATTAATTAACCTTGCATAACTTATGAATATGAACATTTTCTTTTAAATGTTCAATAAGTTACCACCACTTTTATAGTTTTTTTGTTTTATTGTAATAAATGCATTTAAAAAAACAAAAAGGAAAATAAATTGCATTTAAAAAATTTTAAAAAAGCCCAGAAAAACCAGAAATTTTAATATTGTAAAACTTTTTAAAAATAAAAACATTAAAATATAAAAAGGAAAAAAAATTATAAAGGTTGCATTGAATGAAGAAGAGAGTCATCAAAATAATTTTTTTTTTTTTTGTAAACATTAATTACATAATCTCAATACTTAAACATTATATTATATATATATTTGTATGGATTACATATATAGTTTTATAGTTTTCAAAGTACTCAATAAAAATATTAATGTAAAACGCTTTCTTATAAAAATTTTCTACATTTTTGTTTCTTTTCAATTAATTAACTGTAAATGCTATTTAAATTTTTCTTCTGTCCCTGTCAATAATTTTTTAATGTAAGTACATATACATAACCTTTCAATTTATTTATATTTTAAAGATAATTTAAGTAATATTCCTTTAATGAATTAATTAATTTCAAAATACAAATTTACCTACATATGTACATACACAAAAATCAGATAAGTTTATTAAATTGTATACGGAAATTAAAATTATCTTCTAATATAAATATTTAATATGCAAAATTTGGATTGTTTTTATAAGTCTAAATGAAAAACTAACATCTATGTGTCATTTATTGTGTCATTGTGTCATTTGTTTTAAGAAACTTCAAAAATAAATGTAAAAAATTGTAGTAAACAGTATTTTAATTTGATTTTTTTGATGTATTACAGGACTATAAACTGTGAAAAATGTTTTAATTAACATATTTTTACAAAGATTTTCCTTTTTCATCTATAGGTAAACTTTTAAAAAATAAAACAGTTCCTATGTAAAATAAAAAGTTATAGTTCACTATAATTACTACTGTGTTACACTTTGGTATTACTGTAACAGTGAAAACAGATATGTTGAAAAAGATTATGAAAACATAATATGATAATAACATATTAATGTCACATATATGTATGTATGTATGTATATGAACATAAGCCTGTAGAGAAAATTCATAATTACAATAAAAAATGACTACACCATGTATGAACATATGGAGAAAGATGCTATATATTACTGCATGATGTATGCTATATATTACTGTATGATGGTTTTAACTATGTAGCAAATAGTAATAATACAAATAATTAATGCTAATAATAATTAATAGCTGCTGCAGTGGAGCTGTCTTCAATTATTATCCAAAGTAGGAAAGTGTTATACATACGATTGCATGTTGTAACTATGTTTGTGACTTTGTAACTGATAGTAAAATATAGTAATAATAATAAGCAAATTTATTATTCCTTCACAGTTCGACTCCCAATGTCCAAACCTTTCGTATCCCTACTCCTTATACTGCATTGGCGGTTAGGAGTTTTCAGTTATTATATTGGTTGAAGGGGTAGTTGGATTTCATCAGTAACAATGTAACACTATACCAAGAGCATATATTTAGTGCCTTTGGAAAATCTTCCTTACTTAGGAAAAACAGAAATAAAATTTATACCTAATTTCAGCTAGGTGGTGTACATTTGTTGTAATTACTACAAATAACAACATTTAGTTAACAACTTTTACTAAATTTAAACACATATATGCATCAAATGCTGTCATTATAAATGTTGTCATAATCATCAGCTAGTATACTTCACTAGATACTGAATACCGGATACTTCACTAAATACCAGTTCCACACTTAATTGTTGTCGACTATAATTGTCACTCGCTGTTTTTCACATACAGATATCAGATTTATATTGCCTTCAATACACTTTACAATATTGATGACAAGATAAGTTTTCACTCATCATATTTTTTGTTCATTTATACCGCTTCTCATTCATAAGGGAATGAGGGGTCTCGGGCTCGATTCCCGGCTCTGTACAATAATTATAATATAAAAAAAAATATATATTCATATGTCGCAATTTATATACTTTATATATGATAATATCTCGTATACCCCACATTCCTACCAGGAAACAGGGGTTATAGCTACCTGTCACATTTATGTACCACGGTACCTGGATATAAATAAATAAATAAATAAATTACACTTATTGAAAACACTCTGTTGTCACATAAAATCAGAACATATAAAAATAGGTGATGAATAGTTTTAATTTTAAAATAAAAATAAAAAAGTACCCTTAATTCCAAATAGAGGCGGTACCAGGCAGTGTTTTTCTTTGTAAAATACTAATAAAAATTAACCAAAAAAATTCGCTATTGAAAAATTTGCTTACTAGTTTCACTTCTACACCGTTTAAGATGCATCAATGATATTTTAACCATGGGTAAGTCTCATTGAAAAATTAATGTTGTAGAATAACTTGTTTATTTAGCCCCATCCATTATGGAGTTTAAATCTTGTATTATATCTCAACTTCTACTTAATATTTTTTTTAATTTGAAAACGTTAAGCAACAGAATTTTTTAAACTTTAATCAAAATATAATAGGGGCTGCGGTGGCCGCTCTAAACTAACGTATGAAATATGTTATAAACACTGAGAGAGTGTGGGTTCGAATCCCACACACTTCGTAAGAATAATTCCCACCAACGACATTTACAGCCACGCCTGAAAAGGAAAATTTTGTTATTTTGCAAAATTTTCGTTTTTCAATACCAAAAAAATACCTCCTTTGTATAAACCCTATTAAGAGTCAAAAATCGAAAATTTTCTATTTTTTAACACATGTAACTGGGATACTTATGTAAATTTATCATATCCATTATAAAGTTTAATTATATATAGGACCAATTCCTTACAATTCAACAAAAGTGTCTCTTCATTTTTTACAATTCGGTTTTTATTCATTTTTAAAATATTTTAAAATAAAATTACAAATTTTGATGCTGAAGATATGCTGCGCCTTTAAAAATTCTTTGATTGTATCACTGTTAGCAGTTGAAAATAGGTCCGCTTAATAACATACATTATATGTACCACCCAATAGACAATGTTAAATTAATTATATAGAGATATTTTTATTACCTCAATGGTATGTATATTGGGAAACAAGTTTTTTGTTTAATATCCTACCGTTCCAAAACTTATAAAAATAGATTTCTTTTTAATATAGTCAAGGCATTCAAAATCAATTATATTATGTACTATAAAACATTTACTACAAACAACTAAAACTAGAAAAAAAAAAAAAACATACAATTAAAATTCTTAAACAATTTTAAAAGAATTTGATTTATTTCTTTAAAAAAAAAAAAAACTAATTATTAAGTTAAATACGTCAGTTAGTTTAAGTGAAGATCAGTTTGAACATTTTAAAGTGTGAAAATATTTCAATTAAAAAAATTTTTTTTTTTTTGTTATTTTATTGGATAATAAAAAAAACATTTTAAATATTTTAACTATTTACTAAATGTTAAATTGAAACAATTACAATGAAACGTTTTAAAATAATTTCTTTCATGTGCAATAATCTGAAAATTAAGATATCAAAACAGATAATTACATATACCGAGTATTAAAAATTAATAAAAGTTATTTTTCAAACAAAAGACATAGATATGAGGTTTATCAAAAAAAAAGTTTTTGTTTTAATTATCCTGTTCGTGTTTTCTTTCTTAAAAAACCAAATATTTGTCGTTCGTTACATGTACAGTTTACAATAAGAAGAATTTTGAAGCCTTTTAATCATAGAGTGTCGGAGAGAAGAAAATTTCGTTTCATAAATTAAATCGCGTAATATTTTATAAAAAATAAAATTTATAACTAATTCTAATTCGAATTCATTTTTAATTTACGGTTCATTTCAATTAGTCATCATCATACAGTTGGTTCACTGACCTTTTTTTTTATTGATAATTTAGATATAAAAATGAATGCCTCACCACTCAAAGTTTTTCAAAGAAAAATAAAGAATACACCAGAAGGAAAGGAAACCTCATCCTTATATTATATCGAATTGTTAAGATAGCGTAACACAACTTACAAAAATTCGTTTGTCACTCTTACGTTGCGTTTATGGAATCATATAATGTTACAAGTGTCACCTAAAGTTAATAATGTTTTCGGGTTTTAGTATAGGATTTAAGACAATATACTGCGTTTGCAGGTAAGGGTTTTATCCCATTATATTGGCTGAAGGAGGAGGTGGGTTTAGTCATTAAGAATCTGACACTACTCACTGACAAGGGGGAAATTCTTAGTGTCTTTGGAAGATTCCCACATCCCTTAGGAAAAAAAAAAAATACTAAAACTCGAAAATTTAAAACACCTTTCTTCAAAATATCTCTCGAAGTCCGTCTCTTCTCAACAACCCAACCTAACATCCCAATCAATTCTTCATATATCCTTATTTCTAAAACCAAACTGTACATGTGAATAAAAGGTACCATCCTAAAGTTTCAAAGATTTTGAAATCATCCTAAAGAAAGGTCATTTTGAACCATGTGTAGTTGCTCTGTGTAAAGTAAACCATGTGTAGTCGGTCTGTGTTGCTCCCAAAAGAGCAATAAATCTAGAATTGCAGACAAAAAATTAATATGAAAAATTTGAAAATCTTTTAAATTTGAAAAATCAATCTGAAAACTACTATGTTGATTACTACTACTATGATTAAAAACTACCAGTACTTTGACGTTTTTAGTTTGAAAAATTGGTATAAGTAGAACTTGATATGTACACATTTGAAAATAGATAAAGACTATTCTTCAAATTTCGAGAGGCTGCAGTTCGGTAATATGTGGCTGTACATATGTGCTATATACATAAAAAACATTAATTCACAATAATTTCTTTGCGAAACCAATCCATGATTAAAATTTATTTCCTGTTTCATTGTAAATAGCACGAAAGGATGGAGGGACAGAATGAGCAAATTTTTCAATTTTTTTTTTTGAAAAATGTGCTAAAAAGCATAAAGAAGGCATTTATGTGTATAATATAATATAACAAATAAGAACACCTAAAAAATTAAGGAAATCTTCGAATATCTGAAATTGATTCGTTTAATCGGGTATTAAAAAAGAATCTCTGATTACGAATTTTGCAAATACGAAATTTACATCCTACTTCCATCCGAGATTTGTTTTAGATTTCCTTACAATGAATGGAAAAATAAAATAAATAGGTATATCTTCTAAAGGGCTCTTTTTTCTCCAAATTTTTTATTTTCTATATTTTTGCCATGGAAGAGTTTCTATAGATTGAAAGTACATTATATGATACATATTCTAAGTATTAAAATGTTCCACAACTATGAAAAGAACTAAAAGTATACCTATATGTATGTATGTACATAAAAAATAATATTACTTTTCATTTGTAACAGATAACTTATCCATCCCTACAATTTTTTTTTTATTTTTTTATAATAATTTCGATTACAATTCAATCAATTTCATTTTAAATTTAATTTTAATTTACAAATAATACAAAAAAAAAAAATATTAAATAATTGCGCATCAGGTTTCATTAATTGAACCGAAATTAATAAATTCAAAATTCATTGTCACAAATTATCTGAATTGCTTATGTATATGGAAGTGCAATCGCACTTTTATCAACAATGTAAACGGAATTTAACAAAAATACATAAAAAAAAAAAAAAAATTGAAATAATTTTCAGGTTTTAAAAAAAAAAAAACAAAAAAAAAATAAAAAAAAAACTCCCCATTTTATAACGAATTTTTCATGTATTGTTTAAAGTGAACCAGAAAAAATAAGGAATATTTATACATATACATATGTATATACGAATATATAATTGTTATTATGTACTATTAATGTCTATAACTATCAACATATACATATACACACAGTGTGCTTATATTCACTATGTATCTATAGAGTATAGAAAAACTAAAAAAAACAAAACAAAAAAAGAACTGAAAATGCGTATTTCGAATAATTTTAAATATAAACCAAAAAAAAAAAAAAAACAAAACAACGTAAAATAAAAAATAATGAAATGGAACGATCGATCGAACTGAGAAGAACTTAAAATATACACTTAAATTAAGTCGATGTACTGGTTTTGTATAGGGTTTGGTTTGTGTTGTTGAATGGTATTATAATGGTGGTAGGTACCTAAATATGTCCAATGTCTCACATATAAAATTCATAGCGATTTTTTTTTTTCTGTTTTGTTTATAAATTGATTGCAGTCAGCCAGCCAGCGCCATAATACACTCAA
The DNA here is from genome assembly GCA_947095535.1 of Poecilobothrus nobilitatus. Classification (NCBI taxonomy): domain Eukaryota; kingdom Metazoa; phylum Arthropoda; class Insecta; order Diptera; family Dolichopodidae; genus Poecilobothrus; species Poecilobothrus nobilitatus. The sequence continues at coordinate 34,861,056 of OX352774.1, forward strand.
CTCGTTCATAACTCGTATACTCATCGTATTTAATCGTCTCATAGTTTTTCATTTTTTTTTTTTTTTTGTTTTTATTTTCATTAATTTTTTATTATTTTTATTGTTTTTCTTTTTCCGTTTTTTTTGTTTTTTATTTTTTTCTTTTGCACCACAAGGACCGATGACTGACCTCGAACTTTCCTCAATTTCATTTTTCATTTTGCTAAACAAAAAATAAATAAAAAAAACAAAAAACCAAAAAAAAAAAACAACCATAAAAAATTCGCGCATATTCCTACATATGTATGTATGTCTGTCTGTTATTTTATATAATATATATTTATGTGCATAAGTATGTTATAGAAGTATATGTGATTGAACTTTACATTATGATGACTGGCACTGGTTAAGATCATCATAATTTTATCCGTCTACAACAAACACTCCAATACAAATTAAACGCATAACACCAGCACACAAAATGTACAAAATATATATAATATGTATATATGCAGGCGCATGTGTACAATATATAATATAAAGAATAAAAAAAACAAAACAAAAGCACTCAATATTGTACTTATAGATTTATGTTATATACATATTGTAGAAACGGATACATATGTACATATATATATTAATATGATATATTATACATGATATAAATGTAGAATAAAATATTGTATATCTGAAGTCAATAAAATATATTTTTCTTTTTAGTTTGCTTTAAAAAGCTTTAAAGAATATTAAAACTAATGAAATTTTTGAAATTATTTATGCGATTAATCTATAAAACTATTCTTGCATATGTATTCAGTTGCAAAGGGTTGAGATACAATTTTCTTTAAGTGTCCTCCTTTAAGTAGAGTAAGTTCTATGATTCTATCGAATAATTTCTTCGGCGTTACTCGGCGTATCAGCTTGAAATTGATTTGATTCTGGACTGGTGCACCTAATTTTTGTCAATTCTACCAATTACCTTCAATTATTAGGAAAAACCGAAAAATTAGGGGAGGATCACCTTAAACTTCTGACATGATTACATATATAGGGGTTTAACCGGCAATTAACTGTTATTAAACCAACAAATAAAATAATAATAAATGTCTATGCAGTATTACCTACATACTATACAACCATACATATGTACATGAACATTTAAATTTTACTATGGAAATGTCAAAATAAAAGAGTTTATGATGATGGTCCGTTAGTTATTTTTCGTTAAAAAATTGAAGCTTCTGAAAAGGACTTTTCAAATTTTAGTTTACCTTTGCATCTTATAAGTTTCTATCCCTCACTTACCCTTAATGGTTTTGTCTTAATTTGTTTTTTTTTTTTGAAATTTTTTTAATTATAGTAACTTAAAATTTAGAAACCTAAAAATTAATGCTCCTATTAAAAGTTTTTGCGATATCATTAACATTAGCATTTATTTATGTAACAAAAATTTTTTTTTAGAATTATTGGAAGATACTATTATAGTGTAAATATGATACTATATTTATACCAGATTATAAGTTATTGATTATAAAAAAAAAAAACCATAAGTTATTTGGCAGCTGCTTGAACCGTTTCTCTTTTCTTCGTTATTCAAATCGAATTTCAGGAACGTAAAAACGGCGGAAGTTTCCAAAATCCGAACACATGGTTCAAATCATCTCGAATGTCAGTTTTAAATTTTAAAGAAAAGGAATAAAAGAATACCCTTGTAAAATATAAAGGTTCTATATTTATTTCTATCTATATTTTGGAGATATGTTCGTTTGCTCTGGGGCTCGTTCGGAAGCTTCTAAAATCCGAACCCATGGTCGAAATCCTCTCAAATTTCAGCGATATAAAGAAAACATGACAGAACACCCTTGTACCAAATTTTCAAATTTCCCAAAAAAGTTCTATCTTTGTTGATTTTGGAGATAATCTCGTTTGCTCTAGGGCTCGTTCGGAAGCTTCCAAAATCCAAATCCTTTAAAATTTCTGAGACATAAATCAAACATGAAGGAACATCATTGTACCAAATTTAAAGGTTCTATCTTTGTTGATTTTGGAGATAATCCCGTTAGCTTCGGAATCATTCGGAAACTTCCAGAATCCGAATCTATGGACCAATTTTGTCCAGATTCGAACTTAGCCTTCCTTTCGTAATTAGTAACCTACTATATAAATTTCATCAAGATAGTTTTACTAGTTTTTGAGTTATGGTGCGAACGGACGGACGGATATCGTTAAATCGACTCAGGAGGTGATGCTAATTCAGAATATATATACATGTCCAATATCTAACTCGCTTCCTTTTGGTGGATATAAACTCCATACCAAAGTTAATATACCCTATACTTTAGGTGTAGGGTATAAAAAAGAACTATGCAAATGTTTCTATTTTTAGTTTTTAATATTTTACTGTCATTCGTTCAGATAAACTTAATCCAATTGTTAAAATACTGCGTCTTAGAAAGAACTGTTATACTTTAGGGCTTATTTTCCACTAAAGATTACTATATCAGAATATAAAGAATAAAATAGGTACATTTGTAAAACTGGTTATCATGCTCTAAAGAAAATCGCATAGTGACTTTAAATGTAGATCTATATTGCACTCTGCTCTATTATTGCGTGTTGTGGATTTTGAATCCACTTATAATACTTCTGTAAGCCCTACTGTTTCTAAGAAACTAAAGATCTGTAGAGAGTTATTGCTGGAAGTTCATTTTTAGTAAAGCAATATGCAATATACATATATCTAGTTTAGAATAAAGCTCCGCAGTTTTCTCGGATGTATCCTGAATATTCTTCGTCCTCTTGACAGAATCTGCAAATATTATCATTCTCTATTACAATAATTTTTAGTACCTTCAGCCGATAGTTTCCCAACAGAAAACCTGTTCGAATTTTAAGTTTGTTTTTATTGATTTCTATGACTTTTTCATATCTAGGTTACAGTTTTGCAGAAGCTCTTTATATTATTTGAGCCGGAATTTTTCCTTCCATAGTTTAGGGATTCCCTTATTTTGTATTTATCTATTGTTCGGAACCTGTAAAGGTTTTTGCAAATTTAGTTCGTTTCCGCATTTCCCTCTATACCTATAGAATGTCCAGTTACCCAGTAGAAACTTAACAACAGTTATCCACTATAGGGTTAAGAGAGCAAGATATACAAGTTGTACAAGTTATACAAGTTAAGTCATAATACAAGTTGGTTTCATTAAATGTAGTATCCAGAATACAGGCAACAAAAAAATTTATATTGTCTTTTCTCAAAGATCAATTTATTTATTATTTTTAACATTAGTGTTTACTAATATTTTTGGACTCTTGTTCTTCTACTCGTTTTAATACATTTGAACTTTTGATAACTGTATTAAATATGGTAATATGGTAATTAATAAAACAAAAGACTCCAGGCTAAAAAAAAAAAAAAAAAGTTATAATTTTTTAATTTTTCATTCTTCACTAGTTAATCGGCTTGAAGTATACCTATACATACCTCTTGTAATATTATTACTTAAGAAAGCTTTAATACAATTAGGTCTCTTCAATGTATTTATACCTTATTAGTTATTACATACATATATAAAATATCCTTTACAACTTTAATTAAACATTAATATACATTATTTTGTATTAAAAAAAAAAAAAAAGATGCTGCTTTAATAACACATTAAATTTCAATTAAACATTATGGTATCAACAGTAAACATATAAATAAAATATAAAAAAAAATAAAACGAAGAAAAAAGAAGACAAAATAACAAAATCTTCGCTCAATCATCATTTAACCATATGCAAAAAAAAAAAAAGAAAAGAAGTATAAAAAAATCAAAAAAAAAAAACATATTTACCACCTACTGAATAATTGTAATGCACAATGCGTCAAGTTAATTTTCTAAAAAAAAAAAAAAAAAAAACACTCAAATCAAAAAATACGATTGAATTCTGATTTACATTATTTAAAATCGTCTCCCTTCTCTTCTCTTCGCTTGCCTCTTAACGTTCCAATTCCAATCCAACGTTCTTTTTTTTTCTTTCTTTGGAGTTTTTTTTTTTTTTTTCCAGTTTCCATAATCTCATCATCATTTTCCTATCATAATTTGCTTTTTTTTTTAAAATAATGTCTTGTACGTACATAATAAAATTTCTATATATATATGTATGTTATGTACTTAATATTGTACATTATTATGTACATACATACATATATCATAATATATGTATAATATATATGTAAGTATAAAGTGAACGACATCTGTCGACTGTTGATCATTTTGTTTGTTCGATCGGTAGTGTATTCATATTCATATTTTATAATATTTGTATACGTATCTGATTTGTACAAACGTATGAACGGTCATTTATTCATCCATCCATACAATAATTTCAATTTTAAAAGTAGGTAAAGTCATATTTTCTTAAAAATAAATAATTTCAGATACACCAATGCCTTCATTATTTTGTTCTGCTAATTAGACTCAGACTGATTTAGAAAATTTTACTTCTTTAAAAATTATTTGTTTTTAATTTCTGTTAATAGATGGCTGCATTTTCTTGTTTTTTATTTTTTTTTTTGTTTTTTTTTGTTTTTCTTCTTTTTTCTTGTCTTTTGTTAAAAATAACAATGGTTAGGGAATTTTTACTGAAAATTCAATGTATGTATTTTATTATTATAAAATATTAACGCATACATATACAAGCCAACGTATATAAAACGAACAAATGAATTTGTTAACAAAATATTCAGCAGAACAATGATTTAATCCATAGCTTTTAATAGTGATTGGTTCAGATATTTTTTCCTGAGTGTATAGGGAATAATAAAAGACTTGAAATTTTCTTTTGTCTCTTTTTTTTTTTGTTTTTTTTGTTTTTGTTTTGTTAAAATGCGCTTAAATATTTTTGCGTCTTAAGATTGCAAACTATATTAAGGTATATATATATGTACATACATTCCAGACAGGAGTATATTAGTTGAACTAGAGTTAAGAGTCTAGAAGTAGAAGTAAAAAAAAACAAAAGAAAAAGACTGGCAGTAACAGTCAACACAAAAAAAAATAAAAATAAAAAAATTCCTAATCATCATTAAATTGGTGTTAATCACCCTGTTTTCTTTGTTTTTGTTGTCATTTTATTAAAATTGTTTCTTTATGCTTTTTTATTAAGTCACTATACGATTTTTTTTTTTATCTTTTTTTCTTTTTATTTAATTGAAGAAAACAAAACAGAAAAATATCTTAAATGAAACGAAATGAAAGCTTATTTTTTCTTTGTTCTTCCTTTTTTTTTTTTTCAGATTAATAATAAAAACAAAAAAACAAAATAAAACAAAAACAATCATTAAATTCAATTCGTTTTTCTTTTTATTCTTTTCTCATATGGAAGAACAAAAAAAAAAAAAAAAATGTTTTGATATTTAATAAATTCACCAGAAATTCAAAATCTACATACGATAATAATTATTGTAAGTATAAGTTGTATAGATAAAATACCGTATGATATAACGGCCAAATATTTTATATCACTTTTTTTTTCTTTTTCTTTTTCATTGTTATCACGATCTTCTCTTGGTTCAAAACTCAAAATATGCGCATATACAAACATATCCATTCAAACGTCAATTTACGTATGTATTTGTTAGGAATCACACATAAACATTTAAGACAGACAGTATGAACGACACAACTTCTAGAAACATGCCAATAAAGCTTCTAATCTTTTTTTTTGGATTAAAGATATTTAACGTATGTATGTGTTAGATCCGCCTTCATTTATTCAAGCGAAAAATGATTGTTTGTTGTTGATTTGGTCTCACTATAACCCAGAAACTGCCAGTGTTCATTAATCGATTCTTTCAATTAACCGATTATTTGACAAACATTAGAAACAAAATTCTGTAGAGATTTACAAACAAAGAACCTCAACTATTGGTTGCATCTCATTATAACCCAGAAACTGCAGATGTTCATTAATCGATTCTTACAATTAACCGATTATTAGACAAACATTAGAAACAAAAATCTATGGAAACTTGCTGACAGATAACCCTAACTAAACAGAAAAGAAGAAACAAATCACATTGAATATATCATATACTAAGAAAAATCAAAAATAACCGAGTCCTGCTGCTCTAGAATGGAACTATCAAAATAAAAGAATATATGAACAACGAATACATGAACGCAAAAAAAAAAAAACAATAATAAAGGTTCATTAAAATAAACAAGTTAAGCCAACGTAACCTCTTACTTCATTTGGCCTATCACCAAACTGAGTTTTAAGAAGCGAAAATTAAAATCAATTAAATTAAAGATTTTTAACATATGTGTCAGATCGGTCTTTACTAATACGAAAGACAATTGTTTGTTAGCCTCACTATAACCCAGAAATTGCAGGTGTTCATTGACAGATTCCACCGATTTCAATCCTTTAATCGACAATTATCAAAAATAAAGTTCTGTGGAGACTTACAAATAAAAAATCTATACTGAAATAGCTAAGAAAGAACAAATCAAACTGGATATATCATATACCTTAAGAAAAGTCAAAAATAACTGATCGCTAAGTTTTTAGACAGAAACTCTCAAAACAGCAGAAGGCATGGATAACAAAAAAAAATCTATACAAAGAATCATAAAAACAAACAAGTTAAACCAATGTAACCTCATTTGACAAAAACCAAAAAAAAAAATTTCACCAAACTGAATGAGATGAAGATATTATATAACTATAATGGAAATTACAACAAAAAATTCACAGATGCAGAAAAGTGTAGTATTGCAATAGATAAAAATATATTTTATGGTTCTAATATACTTTTGACTTTATTTCATTGTCACTATTTTATTACTTTTTGGCTTTTGTATAACCTTGACCAATGCAGATTTCTTGAACCAAAAAAAAAAAAGTTTTCTCATTTTATATATACATACATACATTTACATATACATTTAATATATAAATAACTAAATAAGTTTAAAATATATAATTAAGGTATATGAACATTTTAGCAGTCGACCCCCACTTGATATCATACAAAATATTCTGATTTCTTTATAAAATTCTTGGATTTTGTGTATAATTTTTAATTAAATATTTTTCTATCTTAATTCCTTTTCTTTTGTTTAATAACAAAAAACCAAAATCAAATAAAAAATTTATTTAAGACAAAATACGAGTATGTATGTATGTACATATGTTTGTGCATATCAAAACAAAACGTTGAAAGCTTTCAACGATTGAATCAATCGTTTTAGAATTTTTAGAAGTTTATAAGAAAAATAAAACAAAGAAAAAAAAAAAAAAAAAAAAAGAGTTTAATTTGCATGAGATGTGGGTAGATGGGTATTAGCAGGTATTAGGTAGGTAGGTATAGATATTATTGCATTATTAAGGATAAAATTTTCATTTTGTCTTTTTTTTTTTTTTTTTATATCATATAATGTGAATTGAATCCTCCTTTTTTTAGTCATTGATTGGAATTATAAATTTAGAACTCAATTTCAGAAGATATTTGAATTATCAGAGTAATACCCCAGATAACCAGATAGGTAATACTTTCGCAATTAAATTATAGGTACTTAATTTTATTAATATTTTTTTTTCTTGATTTTCAAAGTAACATATTTTATGATGAAAATAAAAAAAATAAATAAATAAATTATTTTTTATCTTAATCCCGAATTTCATATATATCAGAACCAGACCCAGAGTTCTTTAATGATATAATTTGGGATTAAATTTATGAAAAAATATGAAAATAAATAAATTGATTTGTCTGAGTAAATTTAAAAATTAAAAAAAAAAAAAAAAAAAACTCAAATTCCATTGAAATTTTGCGAGCAATTTTAAAATTGTTGTGGATTTTTTTTTTTTTTTTTGATATAAAAAAAAATCAGTTCAATTAAGATTGACAAAATGTAAAGAAAACAATAAGATATTATGATAATCAATATGTTAACATTAATAAAATAAAAAATTAAATGAATCTTTGTGACACATTTAATTTTGAAATAAAAAAAAAAAAAAAATTTTTCTGAAAATATGCACAAGAAAGTTTTTTTAAGGTATTCCAGACAATGATTCTACAAAGAAACTATTATTGAATTGATCAAAAAATATTGACTGTATGTAGTAAGATAAAAAAAAAATAATTTCTTAACAAATAGGTATATAATAGAAAATTTAGTCTAAACATTGTTTTAAGTAATTAAAACACTGCTGGATTAAGCCTATAAGCATTTGTTTAGAGTATCATAATAATTAGGATACCACAGAAATTCTACAATGACGAACAGTGTTATTTTTTTTTTTTTTTTTCGGAACAGTGTAATTTTTTGAAATAGAAAAAATTTTACTCAGATCATGTTCAATCATACACTGGTTTTAGCTTATTATAAGCAACCCTAATTCTTATATTCTTGTACTTCGACTTCTGATTGTCAAGATACGGTGGCTTGTTATAGACTATGCGATTGCATATATATAGTCATATAAATTATTTATGAAAATGCTTGTATTATATAAATCTAAATATGTATATGTAAATTTTCGCAAAATGTATTGTTTTTTTTTTTTTTTAGACGGCATTTTGACGATTAGTATCAAAAATTTTATATCGCTAAACTGAAAAAGTGCGTTCACAATGGCTAGTGTAGTGTTTAGGATATGTATCGGTCTTAATTCAGCCCTGAATCAGATTTATTTCACAAACGGCTACAAAATTTAATGTAATGTCTTAAACTGTTATAAAAAAAAATAATAATATAGCTATAATAAAATATTTATATGCGGTGAACAATAAAATATGTTCTTTGGATTACAATTTTAGTGGCGGGCCCATATGGTATTTCCAAATTTAATTGTATTTAAAATATTTTGTTACTTTTTTTACTAATCGTTAATGGATCTCTTTTTGAGATGGTACTTTTTTTGATGAATAAAATAATATTGAAAAATTTTTCCAATTTTTAAATCTTGTTCTAAATCAATTGTTGAAAACTACAAACCTATACCAAAATTATCTATTATTCCTAAACTTTTTGAAGCTATATTTGTTACAGATAAAATATACTTTTTAGTTAAAGAAAAAATCTTGCAAAATTAACATAGTTTTATGAAGAATAATATAGATCAACGAAATTAAACTTACCTGTGTTTTTAAATTCTTTATTCAACTCAATTGAGTGTTGAGTTTTCAGGTTGATGTCATATTTACAGATATCTCAAAAGAAAAATTTCTTTAAATATCTTTCGAAAATTCATGCTTTTGGTATATATATGGGTCTATGTACGAATTGATGCGATCCTATCTCGTTGATCAATGATCGTAAACTCTCAGTAAAAATTTTCAGTTCCACATAATCTTATAATCTTAATGTAACAATATAAGGCTTCAACACTCAAACCTTCACAATACCAATGTCAACAATGTCAGGTTTCTCAGTGTCAAACAATGTCAAACTTCTCTCAAGGTACTCATATGGCTCCGTTGCTTTTTGTTTTTATTATACATGAATGATTGTGGTTATGATATCCATAGTTTTATTTTATGATCATATGATCATATGATCATGATACGATCATTTCTTGATTATACTAAATTATTTTCAGTTATAAAATTTATTGATTCTGTCTGTCTTAAATTTCATTATTGGTGTTGTTCTAATGGTTTTATTTTAAATATAAAAAAAAGAAATCTAAATTTATGCGATTTTATAGGAATAAAAATTTCGTTGAATTTGATTGCAAGCTCAAGACTTGATGTAGTTAATGAAATTAAAGATTTAGAAGTTATACTTGATAGTAAACTTACTTTTAACCCTCATATTGATTTCATAATATCTACGGTATTATTTAGTATACTTGGTTTCATTAAAAGAAATTCTCTAGAATACTCTGGCCCTTATATACATATAATCTATAATACACTAATACGTGATGTAAGATTTCATAAAATTTTGTTATTTTGATTCCCATATAGAACTAACTATGATTTTTCAGAGCCTATAGTAAATTTACAAAGGTTTGTTTAATACTTGTTCTCAAATAATTGATTTTCATTATAGTAGACATATTTTTAGAAAAAATGTCATCAATTACTTTTTGTCTAATCGACTCTGATATTATTGCAATAATACTTAGTATCTACATTATTATATACACATATTTAAGATGAATTTTTTTTTAATTTTTAGTTTAGTTTTAGCTTTAAATTAAAATCTGTAAGGCTTATTAGCTGTAAATTAGATGAATAAATAAATAAATAAAAAAATAATCTAATAAAAAAAAGTTTTTCTTACGATACAGGTAATTAATCTAATTTAGAGAAAAGAACTAATCTAAAATTAAGAACTAGTATTTTGCGTTTACACAGCCTTTCTTTTACGATGTGTTACTCTTACGATGTGTGTGACATTCGAACCCACACTCCCTCGGTGTTTACAGCGTATTTTATACGCTCTTACCCACTAGGCCACCGAGACCCCAGGAATTATATTTATATTTTAAAAAAAAAAATACTATAACCAAAATTCAATTGTTAATAAATTTATAAACAAATATATTTACAATGAAAAACAATTTGAATTTAAATCTAAAATTGTAAATTATGTTCTGTTTAATTTTTAGTTAGACCAGTATTATATTTTATACAAGTTTTAATTTAAAAAGACAAAAAACAAATAATCTTTCCAATATATCATAAATTACTTGTTTCAAAAATTTGCTATATAATTTCTACTTCGACTCACTAAAAGTATACGTAAAATTCCGTATTTAATATAATTTTGCTTATAAAAAATTATTAACAATTTATTATTTGAGGACTTTTAACTTTTATTCTTTTTAGAGTGTTAGAATGGATTTGAAAGTTTTTCGACGTATGTATATCTTTTAATTTATATATAATAATTATCTATTCTCAATCATATTTAAGTTTATTTTTTACCTAATTCATCAAATTTCACAAAATATAACAGTCAAACATTTTTTGCTATTTTTATTATTAACTTTTTATTATTTATTATTATTTAAATTTAACTGTCACCATATCTAACAACGTTAAGAACATTTTAATCGAGTTTTTATATTTTACAGATTTTAGCGCCTCTATCATAAAAAATTTTTATTTAATTTTTTTTTTTTTTTTTTTTTTTTTATGTAGTAAAGATTTAAACCACATGGTTTTTATTTGTTATTTTAAATGTCAAATATTTTAAAAGAAATATAAAATCACTAGCGACATGGGGTAGTGAGTTTTATAAACTAAATTTATATTGTTTAATAAAATATGTTTTCTTTTTGTAAAATTTTTATAAACTATTTTATTTTCATTTTTTTATAAATTTTATCTTTATTTTCAAAAAAGAAATGTTGGTTTTTTAATAGATTTGTATGACATATTCAAAAAATAACTAAAATTTGATAAAAGTTTATTATTCATTATTTTTTTATTTTCGTGATGTAATTGACAGGCGTCATTATATTTTAAATTAATTTTATCTTATTTCTTTCTATATAAAAAAATTTCTTTGATTTACTTTATATTTATATTTTATTATTATTTGTGATGAGTTAGATTTAGATTTAGAAATTATTTTATTAATAATATAAATAGGTATTACAAATAAAAGCTATAGTTCAGTCTTTTTTCTCTTGAAAGTGGGTGGGTTTATAACTTTTTTAACTAATAATAATATTTATAAAAAATTTTTATATATGTAATGTTTAATTTTGACTCAAGTGATATTATGAATCACCGTCATTCGATAAAATATTATTTTTGATTTTAAATTTCAATTTTTATTTATTTTCTTTTATCTATTATATTTATTAGTTCAAAATATAAAAATTATGTTCTTGGGGAAAGTTTTATAAATTAATCTGTTTTCCAATATGATAGAATTAAAATATATAAATATGAAAATAAAAAAAAAAAATAAAATATATAAAAAAAATAATCTTTTAAAATAAATTTGAAATTTTTTTTAAAAATAATTACCATAATTATCAGTTACCACCATATAAAATCCAAAATTCTATATAAATTCCCAACAAACATTCTAAAGTTAAAGAATTAAGAATTGTCAAATAAGAAATGTCAATTGTCAACATAAAATGTCATTTGTCTTGGAAATTGATTTTTTTGGACGGGAAGTTTTTTTTTGCGAATTTGCAAATTGCGATTAAAAGTGAATTTTTAATTATAAAAAATTAATTTTTAAATATAATTAAAATAAAAATGATTAATATTGTATATAAACTATAAAATAAAAGTTGTGAATTATATTAAAAATAAAAAAAAAGTATATAATTGAAAATTAAAAATGTTTGTATTATATATAGGATAATTTTTCTCTCATTTTTTTTCTTCTTTTTGTAAGAGTTGATCGTTTTTCTTTTTTTTTTTTTTTTTGTTTCATCGTTCGTATATATTGAATAACAAAAACAAAAAAAAAGAATAAAAAAAAAAGAAAGGATTCGCGAATATTTTATTATATTTTTTTTTTTTTTTTACCTATCCCGTAAATGGCGTATTTTTATACTTAAAATGAAATAGAACAAAAAAAATCTACTAGATAAATTAAAAAAAAAATGACAGACGAAAAATTTCTTTGGATGAAGAATATAATAATAGAAAACGATAAATGCTTAATTAATTAAAAAAGAAAAAAAAAATACAATAATTAAAAGAAAAGTGCAAAAATAAAGAAAAAATAAAATTAATAAATTACTTAAAAACTTTAATTGTGATTTTAATGTTTGCCAAAAACCGAGCATCATAAATTAAATAATGGTTAAAAAATATTTTATTTAATAATTTTGGAACTTCCAATTAATATTTTTTTTTTTAAATGGAATTTAAAAAAAAAAAAGAAAAACAAAAGAATTTTTTATTGAAAAGTGTTGAAAACATTAAATAATAAAATAAAAAAAAAAATATTTTTTAAAGAGATTGGATTATTTTTTGCTACTAATTATTCTTGTTTTAAGTATACGCGTAGAGAAAAAAAAAAAAAAACAAAAACTAAATTTTAAAATTAAGATTTAGAATAAATCTGTATATATAAATACATATAATATATACCTATACCTATATATATATACATAATATATACAAGACTAAAAATAATAACAAAATTAAATATAGTTATGTTACAATTTAAAATTGTTTATAAATTAATGTAAGGTGTGCACGAGTTTATAAACTTTTTTATGAAATTTTCATTTGCAAAACAAAACAAAAAAAAAAAATCTATATACTTACCTAAACTACCTATCGAAAAAATAAAAATGATTTTTTCTTATGAAATTCATAAGAGATAGAACAGACAAAATTGGCCAAAAATAAGGTTAGTACTTACATATCTTAAATTAAAAAAGAAAAATAATTTATATTTTGATAAGTAGGTATGAAGAAATAGGTATATGATAAGTAGATATATATATGAATTGTTTATACTTATTTTGATATTTTAAATTTTTGAAAATGTTATCATTTTAATTTTTGGAATAACAAAATAAAAATAAAAATTAGTTATACCTATATACATATTTAATTATCTACCATTTCATTTTAAACTTCTTTAAAACTTCCTTAATAATTATAAATCAAGTAAATAACGTAACATGACTACTTACTTAATTAAATGTTCTAAACTTAAAAGTTTATTTATATTTGTAGTATTTACTAACAGTTATTAAATAACTAAAAATATTTATGAAAAAATATGCACTTTAATTGGAAAAATGACAGAAATTGAAGATACATATATACATACTAGGATTAATCATATATGTATATGTATATATATACTTAAGTACTATTTAAATTAAAGATTTGTTATTTTATTTTTCCCTATTAAAAAAAAAAAAGGTTATTTGCTTAGGTACCTAATTCACAAAGGTGTTTACTAATTTAAAATTGTCTATTAAAGAATAAATGATTTTACAAATAATTTCAAATAAGATATACTTAAATACATGCATACTTACATATACATATATAAATTCTTCTGGTTAAATAATTCTAATAGCATTCTACAATTTACTTAAGATTAAACGACATATATTTTTTAAATTTTATTTTTGTTTAACTATTCTACCTATTTACATAGCAAGATAATTAAATTTATACTTAAGTACCTACTTACTTATGTCAGATTTTATTTTCCAATTAATTTATTTTATAAAGTAATTGTCATATTCATATAATTAGTAGTTACCAATAGGTATGCAATGCATATAGGACATAAAAACCCAAAGAACAACAATATTTTGCTAAAAAAAAAAATTTTTTTAAGTAACTTATAACGGGTATCATTATTAGTTAAATTTTAATAAAAAAAAAATTAATTTTATATAAACTTGAAGTAAATAAATAAACTAAATTGTAAAGAAATCTTATATAGGTACATACTTAATTATAAGAAGGAAAAAAATAACCAAAAAATTATCGTAATTAAGTAAATAAATAAAATTAGCTAAGTACCTACTTAAGTATTAAACTTATTAAAATTTAAATAGAAATTCACTAATTTTAAAGCTATTATTAAAATACAAAACATTTAAACTTTTATTATTATGTATTTTAATAAATGTATACTTAAGATACATTTGTAATTATAAACAAAAAAAAAACATATTTCTCATTAAATAAGTATATGAAATCTAATTAAATTCAAATAACAATGTACAAACAAAGATACCTACATATAAAATTTTTTCTTTAAGAAAGAGAATATTAAGCACATCTTCAAAATGAAATAAAAAACTGTTTTTCAAATTACTTATTTCTATTATTTACTTACATATGTACATCGATAAGTATATTCTGTATAAATTTTAAAGGAGTCATGTTTCATATAAACTTTTAATTACATTTAGGAAACTTCGTAATATACCTAATAATATATGAATTACAATAAATATACTTATGTATATAGATATACTTTAAAAATTTTCTTTCTTAATAATTTTTGTTTTTATATACAATTTTAAAAGTGTACGTTTACTAAAAATTATAAATTTTATATTTTTTTTTCGTTTTCTTTAATTAATTAATTTAAAATTTAAATCAATGAAAATTTACCTTAAAATAAAATTTATTTTAAATACTTATGCTGTCTATACACGTCGGCCATGGTTGTACAACTTGGTATGCGGACGTGTTTGCGAACCATACTACACACACTTATCCAACCTATCATTCAACCAATTGTAATTATGTAATTATGTACTTGTTTGCGGACCATACTACATGCACTTACCCAACCTATCATTCAACCATTGTAATTATGTACTTTATATTTTTATTATTTTCTCAAATTAAAAAATCTCGAATGTTAAAATGACATTTAAGTTGAACAACTTACCATCGTGTATGGGTAAGTTGTCTTTGGTTTGTAGTGATACAACTCAACTACAAACCAAAGACCCCGTCCACAAAAATCAAAATTTTTTGATATTCATTCAACCAATTTTCCAACCATCAAAATGGTTTTGCAACTTGTCCTGTTCCGAACTTGTTCTGAAACCTGGTTCGCCGTGTATGAGCAGCGTTATATTTAAATTTTTTTTACCTTTTTTTTTTTTTTTTTCTATATTAAAATAATTTAAAAATATTCAAATAAATAAAACAATCAACCAACAACTAATTTACATACTTTATACATACATATATATTGGCATAAAACTGTTAAATATTATATTTATTAAAAGCATTTTTAATTTTTTTTTTTTTTTTATTTAAAATACAAGTTCATGAGAAAACCTTGAAAAAAAAAGAATGTTAGCACCTTACCTAAACTTTATTGTATCGTCGTAAGTATATAACTGCATTTATATTGCTTACATATAATATTATAGGTATTATTTATCTAAGTACATATTATGTACAACTAAATAAGTAATAAGTATATTTTTTTTTTTTTCTAAGTTACTAATTAAGTATCATGTGCTTTTTGATTTTATTACATTGCACTACTAACTATAGTTAAAATGAAATCTGAATCCTGAAAATTATTCAAAAAATTACCGTGCTATATACATATATGTATGTATATATATATAACCTATAACTAGGTATATCCTTTCTTGTTTTTTGTTTTTCCATTACCTACAGCTACAACAGTACCTATAGTGAAAAGAATATCTTTCATTAATTTATATAAAAGTACGTACCTTACCTACCTTAATTTACTTAATTCTAGTCAAAAACTAAAATATTAAAAGTTTTTTCATTTAAAAAAAATCATTTCTGTTTTATGTTTTTCATTTTTTTTTTTTCGTTTTTGTTTTTGGTTTTGTAAATTTTGTTTTTAAAAAAAAAAAAAAAAAACGCGATATCAAAAACTTGCGTTTTTTATATGCGGAAATTAAAATTTAGTAACAAGAGTATTAAAAGATATTAAATGTTATCTACGTGTATTTAATTGAAAAAAAAAAAAAAAAACCTAGTACATACATACATACATACATACATACATACTACATACATATATACTTAGTTATAAATTGCATGTTAAATAAATATTTTGTTTTTTGTTGTTTTTTTGTTTTTTTTATAAAATCCTTAATTTAATATCAGATTCAAATTACAATACATAGGTTTATTATTACTATATATGTACCATTACAAATTTACATTCCGACTTATATAAATAAGTATCTCAAATTGCATTTACAAAATAATTCTCTGTATATATATACTTAATACAAACTTTATCTATAGGTTGGTACGATAATTATTGTAACATACCAATATGCAATTTATACCATTCACTCTCTTTTGTATGTATATATTTTGCTTTTTTTTTTTTTTTTTTTTGTATATATCCTTGATTTTTGTAACGAAATAAAATAAAAATGTATATAAAGAGAAAAAGAATAAAGTTACTTACCTAATAACTACCTGTAATATTTAGATTGTTGAAAATGAAAATGATATTCAATTTAAAAAATGTAATTTAAAATTGAAATTGGGTAAAACAGGAAAGAAACTTTTAATTACTTACTTATTATGATAAAAATGAAATTATATATTTGTTTTTTTTTTTTTTTTTTTTTTTTTTTTTTGTGTTACAATTTGGAAAATCAAATTCAAATCGTTTTGTAGTCATAATAATTTAATTATTTACATATTTTGTATTATAAGGGTTTCATTATAACAAAAAAAAAAGAAACGGTTGGTGCTTAGAACATCATAAAAAAAAAATACTGCATAATTTTAAATAAACTAATTAACAACTTTTATATATATAAGTAACTAAGTAAGTATATATACATACTTATATGTAACATTGATTATCCAAGAGATATTTTTTTTTTTTTTTTGTAATTTTGTTTTCTTTTTATTAATGCAGTCATTGAAATTTTATAATCAGCACGCAACATGTTTACATTTATTTAATATAATATGTAGTTGCATCATAAGTACTTACTTATCCTTAATGTCCTAATTGTTAAATTGTAGATTTTAATTTTTTTTTTTTTTAATTAAGAATTTTAAGTAATAATTATACAATTTCGATCATCAACCATTAATGAAATTCACTTCGGCCAACTCGTTTTCGTCAAATGAAGCATAATTGTAGCGAAACGAAAAATAAAAATATATAAGTAGTTGAGGACTTGGTAGCCTAGTTGGTAATAGAACCTGTAAACATTGAGCGAGAGTGTGGGTTCGAATGCTGCACATATCGAATACTATACGACTTTTACAGTCACGCCTGAAAAGGAAAGGCTGTGTAATTTTCTTGTATAAACTATAGAGACTAAAATAAAAAATTATTGTTTATTCAAAATATACAATGTTTTTAAATATTTCTTGTTTAGAAATTAGTTAAACCCGACCATCATAAAAAAAAAAAATTGAAAAATCTTACAGTGAATTCGTTTTTCAAAAATGTTCAAATGTTATCCTCATTCTGAACTTTTTTAACGAGACAGCATTTTTTTACGTTCGGTACTCAAAAAAATGTTGAACAGAAAAAAAAATTTCTGTTCATTTCTAAAAAAAAAAAAAACACCATCCTAGAAAATGTAACATTTTCTACACCTAAATCCTCGTCCCTTCACAATTTTTGTCCTGAACAATCAGGCAACATAATAAGAAAAAAAAATTACATAATATCAATCACTATTCATTTGTTAGAAGAATATTTTCATTTTATTCCATTAAAATTGATGTTGGTTGTTTTTTTATATTATAAGTACATACATTCACTTTTCTTCTTAAGATTCGAAATCTAAAAATTAAAATATACTTAGTTATTATGTTTAGCTGTCGACATTTTATTATTTATAAGTATATAAATTAAAATGAAATCAGAAGAAAGCAAATAATAAAGACTTCAGAATTCTTCGATTTAAAGGAAAAATTGTGAAAATTTGCATTGTTTTTTTTTTGGGAAACGAAATGATCATTAATCTCGGCGACAATTAATTTTTGATTAAACGTTAATGGTCACAATATTTTGGATAAAATTGGTGGATACATAAGACTTCATATTATGCTTTCAATTTTTTAGTCACGAATTTTTCGGCGATGGTCAAAATTATGGTTATTAACTACAACTTTTTATTTCAAATGAAAGTTAGTTTTTTTTAATTAAAAACAAAAGAAAAAAAAAATTTTTCCATATTACGATACATATTGCAAATAGAAAAAAGTAAACTTAACTTAAGTAATTCTTAATGATAAAATCAAAACTAAAATGATTTTTTAAATTACAAAATGGCTGGAACGTAATCTCCGCGTTATACGAGTGATACCTGTACATATATAAATACTTGCTTAACTATAGATTTAATTGTAGATTAAATTATTTTTATACACAGCCATAAAATAAAAATATGTTCATATTTTGATTCAAAAATGCTTAACTATTAAGTAAATAAGTACCTAAACAAACCTACCTAAGTATTTACTTTTTTTGTTTCTTATGCATTTATAATGCACATATAATGCACATAAATATGGACAGGAAATTACACAGCCTTTCTTGTTCAGGCGTAACTGTAAATGTCGTAAGGGGGAATAACTCTTACGACGTATGTGGGATTCCAACACACACTCACTCACTGTTTACAGCGTATTTTATACGCTCTTTATCACTAGGCCACCGAGGCCTCTCTATTTACTTAAATTCTTTTATAAATTTTCTAAACTGATTCCTTAAAGTTATAATTTTTTGACATTTGCCAATTGAATTTTTACTAATTTTACATGTAGATACCATCAAATGTGAATATAAAGTGAAATTTGATTTAAGATGTTATCAAATTTTTGATAATATGCAAAAAAAAAAAATTTATCAGAAATTTATTAGCTCGTCTTTCTCAAGAAGTAAAAATTATTTATTTTGATAATAAAATTCTATATGATAACTTTAGTTTTATTATGTTGAAATCTGATTTTGACAAATACATAATAGATATATACTGAGCTAGTTTTTCTTGTAAGTACAGAGTGTTTATATATAAAAAAAAAAATTTTTTTCTACATATGTACCTATATAGAAAGGGGCATTCACTTCTTTAATGAGTTCCAATGATAAACGTGTGTCACCCAGAAATGGAGTACACAACGGATCTCAGAACCTAGATCTAAGGACAGTTTTATGCTGCCCATACACGGCGGACTAGGTTGAAAACTTGGTACACAGACTTGATAAGTTGTATAGTGTATGGGCAAGTTGTAAAACCATTTTGATGGTTGAAAAGTTGATTGGAAGAATATCAAAAAATTTTGATTTTTGTGGGCGGAGTCTTTGGTTTGTAGTTGAGTTGTATCGTGTATGGGCAAGTTGTACAACTTAAATGTCATTTTAACATTGAGATTTTTTGATTTGAAAAAATAATAAAAAATATAAAGTACATAAGTACAACGGTTGGGATGATAGGTTGGATAAGTGTGTGGTATGGTTCTAAAACCTGTCCGCGTACCAAGTATACAACCTAGTCCGCCGTGTATGGGCAGCATTACACCTTCCTTTCCTTCCTACCAAAAAATAACAACAGGATACATTATGTATAAATAAAGTTATAAATAAGCGCAATTACTTACTTACGATTTTTTTCTTGATTACTTTTAAAGAATAATTTTTAAGTATTTTAAGTAGTATGTACTTATATTAAGTACTTAATGGGTCGAATGCATAAAACTGAGCTTGAACTTAAATTTCATTTTTTTTTTCAAACAAAAACTACACTTCAACTCGTATTTTTGTTTGAAAAAGTGAGATTTAATTTCCAAGCACAATTTTATGCATTTGACCCATTATCTTAAATGTTCAACTCACCTTATTTATGTTCAACTCTACTTATTTAAAAATATCTAAGAAATTAATAATATAAGATTTACCTTCTATAATAAGTAACTACTAAAAAAAATATTAAGTATGTATTGGGTCAAAATTTTTATTCTTTCAAATTTAAGTATAGAATCAAAATAAAAATGTAAAGTAGAAAATATTTTAACAATACAATTTTTAAAATTTTAATAAAAATGATATAAAAATAAAAAAAAAAATTATTTTTTTCTCATATCTATTTTAACACTTTCATTCAAAAAAAAAAAAAAAAAAAAGCAGAATAGAATAGAAAAAACATAATAACTAAGTATCCATACATATATGTATTTACAAAAGGCAAAAGTAAATTAAGTATGTAAATAAGTTGTATATATATATATATAGGTAAATATCTAATATGTATACGTATATATATGTATATAAAAATTTGCCCTAATTTTACTTACTTATAGTAAATTTTACAATATTATAGAAAAAATTTATTTTGACATTTATTTGATTAACGATTCTTTTATTAAAAAATTACAAAAAAAAAAAAAAATTTTTTTAAATATTTTAATAAAAAAAAAAAAAAAAGCAATAATAAAAATAGCTATAACTATTCTTAGTTTTTCACATAATCATCATACTTTTGTTTGTTTGTTTTTTGTTTTTTTTTTTTTTTTTTTTGAGAATTGATCCCCCCTTGTAATAAAGATTGAGCATGTTTTTTTTTTTTTTATATACTAGACATATTTTTTCATCCAGCATTCAAACTAAATTGAAAAGTATCCACACATTTAATTTTAAGATATACAACAAAATTTATACAATTAATAAAAAAAAAAAAAAGCAAAAAAAAAAAAGCAAAAAATAATTCTTTGTTCCTTTATTTTTTTATGACTATGAATTTTAGTTTTAGTTTTTTTTTTCTTTTTTCTTTTAGGTATTTTTGTTTCTTTTTTTTATACATATTTAAATTAAATATTTTATTAAATTTTTTTGTAATTGAAAAAGTAAAGATAGTTCTGTATGTTTTAACAAAAAAAAAAAAAAAAAAAACAAAAAATTTCTATTTAATTTTTAAAGTAATTCAATTATAAGTGGTGGCTTGTAAAATGACGATAAGAGTTTTGTTTTTTTTTTTATTTTGTTTTAATTTAATTTTCACAATTTTTGTTTTTTTTATATTTTATAAAAAAAAAATACCTATTTACTTACATATACATATATATTCATACATTGCATGAAAATAAATGCAATATTGCAAATGTACTTGAATAGGTATCTACACGTATATTTTTTAAATTAAAAAAAAAACAAAAAAATCAATGCACAAGAAAAATGTTTAAAATGTTCTTAAACGGAAGAACGGAAATCATAGTTTTTATTATTTTTTTTGTTTTTGTGCACATTTGTACATATATATGTATGTTTGTATCTACACAATAAAATAACCTAAGTACTTATTGAGGGATGAAAATCAATAAAATGTAGGTCAACATTGCACCATTCATAGACTATTATACATACTATACATACCTATACATACATATATAAATTTATATGTATATAAATAATATGACTATAATATATAGTACCAATATAGGTACTTATGATGATGTATATAAAAAGTATGGACTGATAGTTTACAAAAAAAAACAATAATCAAATGTATCTTTTTCAGTTTCTGTTGTACTATTTTTGCTTCTTCTTTTTGTTTTTTTTTTTTATTAACCCGTCTATTTTGTCATTTTGGTTTCACACAAAATGTTTTATAAAAAAAACTTAAAAAAAAAAATAAAAAAAAAAAAAAACAAAAAAAAGGTATTTAAATCAAATTAAATATAAGAGTAAATGGTACGGATTTTGAATAAGTGACAATCAACCGATATTCAACTGTACATAAAATATTATTTATAGGTATAAAAAAAAAATATATATATATGTATATTCCTACATATTTAAATTTTATAATAAAAACAAAAAAATGTTTTATTTTTTTTTCGTGTATGTTATTTTAAAATTACAAATAAATTTATTTATTAATGTTAAAACTTATATATTATGTACATATGTATATAAATGATAATACTAAACTAATATTTATTTATTTTATTTTTTTAAATATACATATGTTTAGGTACTAATTATATTATTATATAAATACCATACAACATATTATACTTAATATTAAGTATGTCCATATGTAGGTACATAAAAAACAAAACATTTATTTAAAAAAAAATATATACATACATATATATATGTATTATTTTATTTAATTTTTCTTTTATTCTAAGAGAAATTTATTTGAGAGGGTGGTATGTATTAAGTATGTAGTAGATATTATGTATTATTTATTTTCGTTTTCATTTTTGTTTATTGTATTGTTTTTTTTTTTTTTTATTATAAAATATATTCCATATTATATACTTTATATGTATATACTAATTAAGGTTTTATAAACAAAAAAAAAAAAGAAAAATTGATCGAATATCAAAAAATTCGATTTGAAAAAGATCGTTTTTAATGTATTTATAGTGTTACCGTCTTATATTATTAAAATGTAATAAATTTTTTATTATTATTATTATTGTATATCGTTTCTTTTTACACAATAGTTGAGAGTGATTAGTTGGTATAAATAAAACACCAATTTTACATAATCATATTTAATGCTATCTAACTTTCTCAAAGACTGGAATAGCTGGGAGTAGTAGAAAAGAGTTAGAGTTTACTTTGTAAAAGGAACAAAAACAATATATGCCCGTGTTCACACTATAGTGCAATTGCAATTGTAAGATGTAATTGTAAAAGCTCTCCGCGTTTACACTAAGGGTATTCACGAGTTGGTGCAAAAGTGCAAATTTTTTTTTGCACCGTAGCACATATTTGCACCAACTCGTGAACAACCCTAGCATGAATTTTTATTGAACTGTCAAATATCGTTGATGTGCTTGTTTTGTTTACATAAAAATTTAATATGCTTACCAAAAATTTCAGATATTTGTATATCTTCATATGCTTGACATAATAAATAATCAGGAATAATTTTTTTTACTTTTTTTTAGGCATTTTTTAAATTTTTATCTAATATACAAACAAAAAATATATAAACAAACTATGTAATGGTCTTGCACAAATATGCAATATGGTTTAGGTCTTGCAAAATTTTGCACTTTTTTATACATGAAAACAACAACAAATTGTGAACTTTAACTGCCAAAAAATTTAAATGTGCTACGGTGCAAAATTTTGCACTTGTGCAAGACCACTTTGCACCAACTCGTGAATACCCTTACTATGTTTTTAGTTGCAATTGCAACTTTATATGTGTACGGTAATATTATCACTTCAATATAAGAATGATTTTGTGTATATCATAAAATTTTTTTTGACCTGATAAAATTTTTTATTGCTGTTGTACATATATTATTGATGACTTGCAATTGGTTCAACCGCTAAATTTTGGTTGAAAAAGTTGCAACTACTTTTTCGTCGTTTTTTTTCGCACAAAGTCGTTTTAAAGCTTTTTTTTTTAGGAGAAACGAGGAAGTGGGAAAAAGAATGAAGAAGTTACAATTGCAGAATGCACCTAAGTGTGAACAGAGAATATTATCATATCATACCATTCACTGTTATTAATAAAAAAAAGATACCTATTAAGAACTACATTATTAAAAAAATTAAAATAAATTGTTAACTAATGCTATTTTTTTATTATTGAAACAAAAATTTACTATTTTAATATAAGTACCTAATATTTTAGTATATTAATATAGTCTTAAAAAAAAAACTACATTTAAAATTTTACGTAGTGGCAAGTATGACTAACTAACTATTAATATATTATGTATATAAATAATTTGATACTAGTTATAAAGAAATTAACAAATTTCTTATCTTATATTCTTAAATGAATTTCTAATATTCTAAGATAAGATTAGAAATCAAACTATTTATTTTAATTATCTCTTCATTTTTAGACACTTTTGTTTTTTTAATTAATTTTAATTCTGATTACATTTGTTTTTATTATTAAAAAATTAATCAATTTTATTAATTTTAATAATTTTTATTTATATTTTACTGAAATAAAATTTAATAGTTATTATTGTTTTAATTTTATCATTTTGTGTATTAGATGGCAACCCTTTATTTATAATACATATTTTAATAATAATAAAAAAAATTATTAGACATTATTTTAATTTAAGATGTAGTTAATAATAAAAATTAGTTTATTATGAAGAATAATAAACAAAATAGTATTACATATGGTATGAAAAAATCATTTATGAAAATTGCTAGAAATTATTTGTATTTATTTGGTAACATAAACATCAAACATAAAACAAACAGGGAACATGTTTCCTCAACATAGGTATCTTAATAATTCAAAATTGTCTCGTGAGTAGTAAAGTTTGCCAGTTGCAGAAACAGGTTGGTCTAAATAAAATATTTTTTATTTTAGCAACACGTACTTAGTGGAACATGTTTGTGTGTATTAAAGTTGGGCAACTTTGAAGGTAACTTTTTCTGAAATAGTATTGGTGCTATAGCTATTCATGTTTTTATCAAGAAGAAATATTTAAAAGGTTTCAAATAAAAAAAAAAAAATATATGTATATGTATTTGCTATATTATATATGTATATATTTGACATCTGTAAATACATACATATATAATATAGCATTTTGAATTGTACCTAGTAATGAAATTTTAAAATGTTTTCATATAAACTGTCAAAGTAAAATGTAATGCCTATATATTCTTGTATGTACTTACATTAAATTGTTACAATAAATTTTTTTCTTTAGATATATGAAAGCTCAGGATTTTCTTTTCTAAGTAGATAGGTAGGGGGCTGCAGATTCACACTTAGGCCGGTTTAGCCTCGTTGTGCAATATGCTGGGTCAGTTTTTCTCCTAATTAAACCATTGGAAGTTTCTTACAAAATACTGTAAATTTTGCTAAGTCCTCTCTTTTTCAATTCTCAGGGATTTGTAATTAATATTTTTAATTTTTTTTTTTTTTAATCAAAACATCATCAGATTACGATCAATGTGGTCAGAAAAAATATATTAAGCACAATCGAAAATGATAATTTGACAGCTAATAATTTTAACAAAATATTTTTTTTTTATTTTAAAAGGCGCCAGTTATAGCTTTCCTTGAAATGCATACGGAAAATACGTTTACGTTTCATTGAAAACGTGCATACGTTTATACGTTTCATTGAAAACGTGCATACATTTCATTGAAAACTTACTTTTTCTTTCGTATATAGACGATTATAGCAATCAGAAAAAACTGTCAGTAAAATTATCTGTCAAATGGCAAATGACAATACTGAAGTCAAAATAAAAATAAAAGTATGTAATTTAAAATGTTCTCAACTTTATTTCGATAACATACGTCATTGAGGTTTCATTATGCAAATGTACTGATCAGTCGGCAGAAAAATAATTACCAATCCGGAAAATCATAAAATTTATTTTTTTTTTAAATATTTAACTTAAAATTTAAAAATTCGTAGCTGAATTTAATTTATTCTTTAGAAATTATTTAATCAGTAAATGAACATTTTTGTTAAATTTTATATGACTTTACTGTAAAAAAAATGAAAATAAACATTTTTCGGGAAGCATTTCAATGAAAACTGTAACTGCCGCTAAAAAAGAAGGCAAGATATTTCACAAATGCATCAATATTTTCTACAATACAATTACATTTTTTTTTATCTATTTTCTCTATTAGCTTGATAGTTTTTTAACTAGTAATTTGACATTTCGTATATGCATATGTATTTCAAAATGGCAAAAAACAAAAAAAAAGAATCCCCACCTTTAATCTCAATATATGAGTTTTTTTTCTAATATTATTATCTTGTTTAATATTTTCTTTAATTTAAAATAAAATAATTTTTGTTTTTAAATTTGAAACAAAATACAAAAATTATTTTTTAAAATAAATTAATAAATAAAATATCTTGATAGTAATTATGTCCATCTACGTCACACAGATAGTAATTTGACATTTTATATTACACATTTTTAAGATAGTAATACGATCTCGTTTGACTGCTGGGTTACGATTTCTAAATTTATTTCTATAAATTTTATATGATTTAAGTATTTTATTTAATTTTAAAGTAAATAGTTTTTTTTGCTACTTGACAGATAAAACTCAATTTGACAAATAAAAGGGGTGTACAAGTACATACTTAAAATAATTTTTAAAATTTTAATTATTTTTTTTTTTTTCGAATTAATGAACTCACCTTAATTTGACAAAATTAATTTTTAATATCACTTGAATTTCAATAGAAACAAAAAAAAGAAGAAAAAATCAAATAAAAAAAAACATATTTATAAATAAAATTGAAATAAAACAATAAGAAAATAAAAACAAAATTAATTTTTTTTTTGTATCATTTCTTCTTCCTTTTCAATTTTGTTTTTGTTTTTGATTTTTTTTTTTTTTTTTGTTTCTTTTCAAATGATGCTTATGCTTTTAGGAAAATTGCCAAATTATGAAAATGCCCGGGAAAATGTAATTAATATAAACAATTCTTTAATAACAACCAAATAAAAATCATTAACTTTATATACTTATTTATATATTATGTAAATATACATATTATTTATAAATATATATATATATATACTTATACCTATATGTATCTTTATATATACATAAATATTTTTAAGTGTTGTACATAATATGTAATTTATGCATGTTTAAATATATTTTTTTTTTTCCTTTAAAACATCAGCCATTTTAACAAAAGAATTAAAGGAAAAGAAAAAAGATAAAAAACAAAATATTGGGAACATTTGTACCTGCTACGTCAGGTTCATTCAAATTTCAAGATCAATATTATATCGTTCTTTGTTGTTTTTTGTATTTTATTTTTTTTTTTATTTAATTTGCTTAAATTTTTTTTTTATTTTTCTATTTCTATTACTGCTGCCTGCCACCTTTTGAATATTATTTTGAATCATCACCAAAAAATTATTATAATATTTAAATTCCATAGTGGTGATGATAATGGTTTTTTTTTTTTTTTTTTTTTAATATATCATGTAAATACATATACATATACATGTATGTATGTTTTTAATAATAATATTTATGTTAAAAGAAAAGAAATCTATTTTTACCCAATATTTTATAATATTTTTTTTTTTATTTAAATATATCGTATAAATATATGTTACCTACGTATTTTTGTAAAAAAATTTTATGTTTATTTTATTTGTATTAAATTTATATAATTGTACATTTAAATAATAAATTTAACATATACCTAGTTACTGTTATTTAAATCATTTTACAATTTATTTTCCTTTATTGATGACTTATATACAAAAAATTAAGAATTACATTTAATTTTAATATTTTAAATTAATATTTCTTATGTAATTTTATGTAATAACTGTCAATAAATTTAATGTTAAATATTTTTTTAAAATAATAACTTCTGGGCGTCTGATTGTATTTTAAACATTTTCCTTTACTATGCGTTTTCTAGTTTAACTGTCAAATTTTGATTTTCAGATCCCTTACCGTGTAGCACCACTTTCACTAAACGAAAATAGCATATTCGGGAAATTTGACACCTTGACGACAATATCGAAAATCGCAGGGTTACAAATACTAATTTTAAAAATCGGGGTATACTGTAAATGCTTACACAATTTTGTTAACTTTAAATAGTCACCAATTTTCATATAGCGAAAATCTAGCCGAAAAATAACTAAAACATAACCGATTTTTTAAATATTATAATTTTGCTAGTGATTTAATATGAAAGCTTTGCCAAGCTTTCCCTTTCCCAAGCTTTAATTTGGTATATCGTATACGTTAAATTAACTTTTACCGTTCAGTAGAAACTTTAGAAAGCCCTTCTCATATGCTTTTAAAAATATTTTTCAGAATGCTATAAACTTGTTTGTAGCAGAAGTTATTGGTATTTTAATCAAAACAAAAAAAAATTGCACTAAATCTCCTTTAAGAACCTACAGCTCTGAAACTATTGGGTCAAGAATCTAACCCATGTACAAAAGTTTTGTCTATATACATTATTCCATACAGGGTGGTGGTATATGTGAAGGCATTTACTTGCGAATCACCTTGTATATTAATGCATTTTAAAGTAGAGCTTTTTCTTTTTCTATTTAACTTTGAGATGCTGTAATGATTCGGTAATGAGTGTATATAGGGCTACATAAAAAGCTTTTCCTACAACATTAATTTTCTTTAAAATTAAAAAAAAAAATTTTTTTTTTAGAAAAATGTGTTAAAAATAGATTTGAGTGACATTATAATGTATGATTTTAGGAATTTGGTATTTTCTTGTTGGGCGATAATATGTTAATTTTTTTAAAAACTAAAAAACAATTTATTATTTTTTTTTTAAACTATCCATTATTCTAAATATATAACAAATAAAAATTTCCAAATTTTTTTTCAATTTTTTATTGATTGTTGTTGACTGTTAAATATAATTTAAAAACCTGTTCATAAACGGAAATTTACAAATTTCCCAAGATATCTATATAAAAATCTTGTTAACAAGGTGGATCCATGATTTGTTATATGAAAACTTATATAAAAGATTCGTGATCAGATCAATAAAAAAAAAAAAAAGCACAGCTGTTAAAACTACATACTTATTTATTTATTTAATTTATTTTTACCTTGATATCATTTAAAAATATAAATTGAAATCATCTTTTAAATTTTTGGAATAAATTCAATAATAAAATTAGGTATTATATTATTAAATAAATCATTAATAAAAAATGTTAATGAGTCACCCACCACCGAAGACAAAACAAAAAAAAAAAAACATCCTAGGGTCAATTTTTCTTTAATAAAATTTTCAAACTTATAAATGGTCTAATAAATACTTTTATTTTTTTTTTTTAAAATAAAATAATATTTTATTTTAATAATTAATTAATTAAATAAAAGTAACATTTCAATTATTTTAGTTTCTCTTCTTTGTTTTTTTTTTTATTCATAATTTTATTTATTTTTTTTAAAACCAAAAAAAAATCGCACTATAAAAAATACTATTGAAAAAACAAAAAAAAAAAAACACCAACAACCATAAAATATTTTTTTAATTGTTTTAATATTTAGTGGTATTTTTATATTTAAGTGTATTAGTTGCATTTTATATAAGAACTAAGTATATATACTTATGTATATCAAAAAACTTTTTAAATTCTTAATAATATTTGTACTTGGTTATATCATGTTATATTATCTTCTTTATAATAGTTTTAAATAAATATTTCGAAGATGTAACTACTATACATACACATATTATAAATCGCAAAATCTGTTTATAACATTTTTCAAAAATATTTAATACATTAAAATGATAAAAACTTAAATCTCAGCTATGGACTTTAATGGACTGCAAAACTTCTGAAAATGTCAAAAAAAAAAAATCATATTTTATATTTTATTATATTTTTATACAACTTCAGATTCAAATTTGTAAGGTATTGAAAGTTTGCATAAGTTAGAGAGTTTCCGACTTGTTCATATATAAAAATGTAATACTTCTGTTAAAAAGATTTCTATACTTAAGAAAGTTTCACTGTAATTTACTTAACTCAAAAAAAAAAGAGTCACTGTAACTCATTTCATCATTGGAACGTCATTTCATCTTTTTCAATTTATTTCTGTTTTGACATTTGACTTTTATAAAAGTAACGCGTCACCATCGTTACAGATAGTAAAATAATATTTAAATATACGTTGTGTATAGTGCGTAACTTGTTAGTAGAGAGACACAGTGTTATTAAACTGAAGTAAATTTATGAGTTTTTTTATATGAATAATAATTTATATCGGAGTACGAAGGATGTCGGTATCTCAAAATCTTGTTTCTTAAAATCCCTTTTTTTCTTTTTTTTAAATAATGCAAATAAAATAAAAACCGTGTTTATGAGATACGACTATACGAGCATTCGAACTCAACCCGAAATATGCATGTAGATATGTATCGAAATAATTGGGAGGAATTTTATAGTTGGTTTCAAAAGTAGGTTTTGTTTGGTTTGGTAGGTTTGGTTAGTATAGTTGGTTTCATTAATTTGTTTAGGAGGAATTTTTACTATTTTACATGATTTTTCTTGAAGTTTTAAGAAGCAGGATTTTCAGATAAAAAGATTTTAAAAAACGAGTACTAGTAGCTAATCTAATTTATATAAGTAACTATATATTATTTAGGTACATGAATATGAAGCTCTTGAGAGAAGCCTTTAGGGTAGGTAAAATTTTAATATACCGTTATCACATAAGAGAATATAGAGAATTCTTTTATTCACAATTTAAAAAAAAAAAAATTAGAACTCTCCCATTTATCGTTACCCTAAAAAATGCCAAAAACTGGTTTTAAAAAAAAATTGTAATGCATTTTTTGGACATTAGATGCCACTTGCTTGAATAGTCATTATATATTTGAAATGATGCGGGAAAAAAGCACTCTTATATGATAACGGTATATTAAAACTCGATATAATTTTAAAGTAGGTATAACCAAACTTACAACAAAAAAACTTGAATTAATTCGATTGGCTTAAATTATTTACTATAATATGCCTTATTATATTTTCTCATGATTATCCTATTGATGAACGTATCAAATATAATTTTTTTTTTCTAGTTTACTATTAAATATAAATTAACTTTATTTATACATATACATAATATAAGTCAGTACATGTGAAGGCTGCAATATGTTTTAAACAAAAAACAAAAAAATAAATCTAATATAAAACTATTTTTAGTACAGATATTTGCCACCATAAACAAAAATTAAAGAATGAAAAAAAAAAAACTTTAAGGAACATAAATAATCCCCAACTAAATAAACAAAAAATTAAAGAATATGAGAAAGAAAAATACATAATAAAATAAAATAAAAAAAAAATTGAAAGTTTTTGCTTTTTGCTATATAGTATATTATTTTTTTTGCCAGTACGTTCAGCGAACTTTTCAAATTGATGCTGAGCCAAACGGAAAATAAAAAAAACACTTTGTTGTTGCTGTTTTATTTCAATTTTCGTTGTTTCTAAAATTTATTTGCAACAAAAAAAAAAAAAAAAACAACTATTTTGACTGTACAACATACTTATATATTGATTTTACTATACATATATAGGTATGTACATATTATGCCCTCCCCAAAGAACAAAATCTTTAAAGTTACTTAGTTCACTTAATTGTATAAAAAAAGTGGGAAAATAATTTATTTTTATTTTGTTATTCTTTAAAATATTTGATGCGTATACAAATTTTATATTTTATACTTGCATTTTGTATGATCTGTTTTTTTTTAAAATAATTTTTATTGCCCTTTTAGAAGTTAAACAAAAGATGACATTTTTTTCTTAAAGAAAAAAAAAAAAATATTTTCTAGATACCTATTTATGAAACTGGTCCCAACATTAGTTCAGATATAGGGTTTTATTATTAAGAGTAAAGCGGGATATGAATATAATATGTATATATCACGTTAGACTTGTGAGTTGTGATAAGTATAACCAAAATTTGTCATAAAAGTCTTAACTATAGAATTTTAATTCTCTTTTGGCATAATAAGCCATTTGGCATGATTGTGTTGTGTCTAAACAAAATATGGGTAGTTGTGTTCATACAAAACAAAAAGTTCCATCGGTCGAACCCCAATTCAATTCCATTTTTTTTTTTTATATACATACATATATCACAAAACAAATCTATATCATTGTCACAAACTATTATATTTACATCTTACCTAAAAATTATTTGAGATTAATTCTAATCTATACTGATATGATTACTTCCTAAATAATGTCGATTACAGATTTTTTGGGTAATTCAATCCTCCATTTCCATAATTCTTTCATAGATTATTTTCATGAAGTGTAAATTAAATGTTTATCTCTGATGTGACGTAAAAATATTTTTAAATACTTTTCCGATGATAATGATTGCCTCCATACGAATAATTTTTTTTATTCATCTTTATATGTCATAAACTGAATTTTATAAACATTTACTGTTAAATAAATAATAAGAACATTTTTCAGAACTTGTCACTCTATACTCTGATCCCAAAATACATGGGATCAATTTAAATGAATTCATAATTCTTAATATGATCAATATGTGGAAAAAAAGAAAGGGTCTAGAAAAAAATAATATTTGTAAACAGAAAACTACTAAAACTCTACACAACACTAAAACTAAAATACATATATTTCCTTCAATAGATTTCCTTCAATTAATTATGTACACATATTATTGAACTATACTGTTGTTATATACATACAATTTCAATTTTTTTTTTTTTTTTTTTTATTAATGGCACTATTATATATGTCAGTACTTGTATATTATTTAGCTAACGGTAAAAATTATTCAATGCGAAATCATCAGCAATAAATTGAGGTAATATGATTCTTGTATATGGTGAGTACGAGTATATTATATAAATATAATTATATAAACAGGTTCTAAGTAATAAATAAGTGTATGTGTGATTTGTATGAAACAAAAAAAAAATAAAAAAATAAAAAAAGTTAAATAAATAAAATTAAAAATAAATTATTTGTTTTGTGGATCAAAGAATATCTTTCATAAAAAGCTAAGATCCTGGAAAATTTTTACAAAATTGAAAAAGAAAAGTCTTTTATTTTTAATAAAATATTTGATAATTTTTTATTTTTTGAAATAAATATGAAAGAGTTGGGGAAACATGAGAAACAAATATCAAATATGTATGTATGTTATTTATACGTTATTGACATTTCTTTTATATAAAAGATTAATTTTTATAGAAAAGCACAAAAGAATCATTAGTGTTATGTTGTTTGTAATCAATTGATAATTTTTAGAAAAAAGAAAACAAAATTTTGTTGAAAATAAAGAGATCTTCAAATCTAGAAAGAGAAAAATATACCAACTCACTTTAAAAAAAAGGAAATGCACTGTGAGTTGAAAAATATTTTTTGTCTTAAGAAATGGTTACTTGCATTATATACATACAGATCACATTTACTTATATGAATCTTCTAAGTTATAAGATATTCAACTGAAGTTATTTAATTGCTCTTATTAATACTTTAATTTTACTCTTCATTAATTAAAATTATATTAACTACTAGCTAAAATTATACAAGTTGTCATAATAATTTTTTGTAACAGTCACCTAAGAAAGTCATAATCATATATAAAAAATTAAAAACGAAAACATAAATAAAAACCTATATTGAAGAATTAAACATTCAAATTTAATCTTTAAACGTATGAATTTTTGTATAAGATAAATAGATGGCGCACGAATAAAAAATATTTGCATTTCATAGTCATGTACAATAACTACAGCTGAGTAATTAACTCTTTCGTCAAAATAATGATTCTATAAACCGAAATTTATAGTCAAATATAAATAATAAATGTCTTAGCGGAATATGCTATATTCTCGTTATATGTGTGGAAAAGAAAAGAAAACAAAAAAAATATGATTATGTATAATTTAATGTAAAGATTTTTAAGAGAAAAACTGATATATATATTGATAGTATCTATTTCTAAGATTTATGGGAAATTTCTTATTAGATCTGAGAAACTTTTAAAACATTTTCCCCCGTCAGAATGGTATCATCTTGGCCTAAATGTAAGGAAACTTAACATCAACTTTTGTTGAATAGGTTCTTCTACGTTTTGAAGCTACATTATGCATCTAGCATCAGTTTTGGAAGAATATTCAAGCCATTGGGTCGAATACATAAAACAGAGTTTGTCGTAGATTTTGTTCGAAAGAGTGAAATTTACATTCAAGCTCAGTTTTATACATTCGGCCCGTTGTCTATAATACAAACATTTTTGAAATGTTAAGTAAATTTTTACCTTTGCGTAAGTTAGAGTAACTTAGGGTGCTTAAGAGTTACGGTAACGATTGACAAGAGCTAGTTTTTTATTACTTATTAGTTATTGTACTAGTTATTACTTTATTACTATAATCCTAGGTATTATAAAAGTTAATAAAACTATAGTTATTAAGAATTGGAATAATACCTATCAATACCTATATAATATCAAAGAAATATTTATATTACGGAGAAACAAAATAGGAATAATTTTAAGTTATGAAATTATATAAAAACTAATAAATAAAACTTACCCCGAATACATATATATATATATATATTTTTGATTTTTGAAATTATAAAATTAAAAATTTATAATTTTTTCAAAAGTTTTTATTTTTTTTTATAAAACTGAAAAAGAAATTGTTTCGTCCTACATTAATTTATTGGACACCTCAATAGGTTTAAATTGAACTTTACATAGACAACTTCTAAATTATATAATGTATCAGATACAATTACCTATATTACCTATATATATATATATCAAACATACACTTTATATTAAACATTAATAAATATTAATGATGAGTTGAAAAAATAATTTGAACAAAAAAAACCCTCCCCAAAAGCAGTTTAATTTTATCTGGTATCTTTTAGCTTTTCAAAAAAAAAAAAAAAAAATGGTTCTACTTTGACTAATGTTATCCATCAGTTATTGATAGCCTTATATTTTTTTTTTTAATGCTTTTCTCTGCCATATAAATGTGGACAGGAAATTACACAAATCCAAATCCTGTCCTGTTACACAATTACAAATCCATGGCTGTAAATATCATAAGGGGGAATAACTCTTACGACGTATGTGGGATTCGAACCCACACTCCCTCGGTGTTTACAGCTCGTACCCACTAGGTTAAACGCTCGTACCCACCGAGGCTACGATAGTCTTATTGATTTTACAAAAAAAAAAATCTTGTCTATAAAAAGTTGTAAAATGTATGAAATTTAAAGTAAAATGGATTTTATCTTCTTAAAAATGAATAAATAGTTTCCTAAAGATAACTGAGTCAACTATATATACTTATATATATATATATATATATATATATTTTAAATTAAATCTATATTATTCAGTATTGTCTGCTTGATTTTTTTTCTTTTTTTTATTTACACTTGTTACTTTTTAGATATATTTTTTTTTTTCATAAAATATTTTAGTTATAACACAGTGTAACAGAAAAAAAAAAAAAAAAAAACCGGAAATTTACTTAATACTACTTCCGTCTTTTAGCATCAATTTTGCGTGTTACATGAAAAAATTTAATTCAGATATGTTACACTCTTGTTAATAGAGTATGTAAACATATTTATAATAAAATATCTTTTTTTTTTTTTTACTAATGTACACCCTTATAAATACATCAAATCTAAAATTGAAATCAATTCTTTATTATATATACATATATATATGTATATATATAGTAATAAATCTAGAAAAAAAAAATTTTATTAAAAGTATATAAATTCTCTAACATTTAACTAAAATATAATTAATTCAATTTTAATTTTCAATTTATATACTTCAAATTTTCTTTGTTTTTTTTTTTTTTTGTATTTTTCTTAATTTATATTCACTTTTATTTAACTTTTTATTTAAATAAGAGAAAAATAAAATTTTTTTTTAAATAATGTCAAAATTTATTGAAATATTTGCATATATTATTAGTTTATTTATTGCAATGGGATTCATTACAATTACAAATGGTTTAAAAAAAAGTGAAGTGATATCAATGATTAAAGATATGGGTGGTGATAGTTGTAATGTAACACCAACAAATGAAGATTTAGATGCAATTGTTACACATAATAAAAATCCATCAAAAAATTCAAAATGTTTTCGTTATTGTTTATTAAATGAAACAAAAGTTATGAATAGTGAAAATCAATTAGATATTGAAGTATGTAAAAATTATTTTGGTATGGCATTTGATAATGGTGAAGAATTGGGTGGTCAAATTGCAACATCATGTAATTCAAAAATTCATGATCCAGATTGCTGTGATCGAGCTCATTCATTTTCAATGTGCATTTTAGAAGAAATAAAAGCAAAAGATATAAAAATAGAAGAATTAGAAGATTGAAAAGAATTTTTGTTTTAAATATTGTTTTTAATGTTTGGTTTTTTTTTTCTTTTTTTTTTTTTTTTTTTTTGGAAAGTTAAAGAAAATATAAAATTATTACTTCCCTGTATAAATATCGAATACAAAAATATTTTTAAAATGTTGCTTTCTACATTTGTATAATTTTTTGTTTTATTTTTTTTTTTTAATTATTATTATATAGAATAAATTTAAAATTAAAAATAAATAAATTTTGTTTTACTTTATAAATTAAAACTGAAATGGGAAATGTCATTTGCGAATCAGTTGCTCTTGCAGTAAAGGATGATTCTGCACATATGCATTTGTCCCTTTTGCATCCGATTTGCAAAAGAAGTTTCTGATTTCAACTTAAGTTTTATTTTTTTTTTAATCATAAAATTTTAGAATAATTTTAATAAAATATTTTCCTTTGTTTTAAAAAATTTACAGTTTACCGACTATAATTGTTGTTCAAAGTAATTTTTTTAATGGTAATTTTATTTCTTGGAAATAATCAAAAAATGGTGTTATTTCAAAATTATCATTTTTTTTTTTTCTTCAATCATCCCTCACGTGAATTTAATGAAGGTTTTGGTTAAGTTTAATACTGATTGCATTTTAAAATAAATAATTGTTTATGTTTTTTATTTTACATAAAAATTTATTGAGTTCCTTCATAAATAATTAAAATTTTATTAAATAAAAAAAACTAAAAAAGAAGGAATCTTAACCACTATAGGAATATTATAACTAGACATCAGGCATCCTAACAGTTTGCCATCAAGGTCAGCCGTACAACAAACATTTTATTCCCTTTTTAAACAGGATAATTCATATACTATTATGTTACAGATACTATACATTCCAAATAGTTTTTGAGAATGTTTGCCCGGAGACTAACTGGTGCGATGTAATATAATGGATATAGTATAAATCATTGTCCCATTTCACGTATCACATAGAAATTGGCTTTAATGTTTGCTGGGAGGCTAACGGACTGTGATGTAATGCAATGGATATAGTACAAATAATATATAATAATATATAATAAATTTAAAATGTAAAATTCGGTGGACTAATTTAGCAAATCAATGTGTAGAACAGTTATTCATAAAGGTAAAACTAGTACAGAGGTGATGCTATAACAAAATACAAAAAAAAAATAGAAACTTATATAAATGGAAAATCATTTTTAAATCAATTTAAAAATTCAAATATTATTTTTAAATATTATTCTTTATTTTGAAAAGAAAGGGACATAAACCCAAATATTTTATTATGTTTAAAAAAAAAAGACTGGATAAAACGAAAAATTTTAAAAATTCTTTCTATATAATATGAAACTGAAACCAGATCAGTTCTATAAGATCACTTTTCCGCCTCCTAAATGGAATAGTGTGGTAAATATAAGTCACTAAAACATCAACTGTACCGCTGACGAGCTGATATATACTTATAATGACTTATATATACTTATACTTATGCTGAGATATACTTAATGTGAATAGATCTTTATTTGTTATGGAAGGATTTAAGGTCTAGTAAAATTTATTATTATGTTATCCTCAATGATGAAGATTGATATTTTTATAGTATCAAATGCAGTCCTCAAACCAATTTAATTGATGAATATTATGATTTTTAGTGAACCTAAATTGTATAAGCAACTACTCAGTTTTTAGCAAAACTCAATACAACTTTTTTTTTACATAAAGACTCTTTTTTTCTTCATCTACTGGTCTTCATTAAATGAAAATAGTTATTATTATAAGTTTTTCTAAACTAAGTATAAATAAATGTCAAACATATTATTATTATTTTTTTTTTCAATGCATTTCTCTGCCACATAAATTTGGACAGGAAATTACACAGCTTTTCCTGTTCAGACGTGGCTGTAAATGTCGTAAGGAGGAATAACTCTAACGACGTATGTGGGATTCAAAGCCATACTCCTTTGGTGTTTACAGCGTATTTTATACGCTCTTACCCACTAGGCCACCGAGGCCCCTTAGTTTCAGTATTTCTTTAAATATTATTAAAATATTCCGACATTTTCTGTTAATTTTTATGATTCTTAAACCTATAGATAACCTAATTACCAAAGTATTTTATAAAAGTATATAAAAATTAATTGCATATGGGAAGTTCAATAATACTAATAAAATTTAATTGAAACTAATTTAAAATATTAATTATAATAATAATTTAATTAAATTAAAATTCTACATTAAAAATGTTTATTTAAAAACATTTCCGCACTAAAATGTTTTTTTTTTTTTTTTTTTTTTGTAAAACAAAGAATTGCATGACATATTTCTAAATCCTGAATTCAATTAAAACAAAAAAATGCTATTTGTACTTTTTATTTTTTAATCATGAAACGAAAAAAGTTAAAATTGAAATATTTATTTAAAAATAAAGAAAAAATAAAATCCTGTAATTATAAATTTGTATGTTAATTTCAAAAAGAGGAAATATCTATCCAGCTTGTAAACTCTAGGATATTTTGCTTATAGTTAAAATAATATTTCTATTTTTGTACCACACCACTGGGTATTTATTGCCTGGTTATGAAATATTTATAGTGTTCAAATAATAAAATTTAAAAATAATTTATAACTAATTTTAGTTAGATGGGTGGGTAGGTAATTAGAAAGACGCTGCAGATTTACACTTAGGTCAGTTTAATTATGTGATATCCCTGATCAGTTTTATTTTAATTGGAAACCATTGGGAACTTATTATAAGGCACAGTAAATAGATTAAGGCCATCCTCCGACAAATCGCTGAAGTTATTCAAAATGAATTTCTCCAGATATTTGTTTCTTTTGAGAGCAAAAACATGACATTCAGACAAAAGGGGAACCGATTGGTTTCCTTTCATTTTTTCAACTACTTCAAATGTCATTTTTTCAACTACTTCAAATGTCATATGAGAGAAGGATGTTTGCCGATACCACATTTGTGACATGCACTATTAAAACCTCTATTACAGTACCGATATTACGCATGATACTTTTATTAATATTCCTGTTTTTTTTTTTAGCTCAATTCTCATACATGAAAGTGATTTTTAATTTATTTAATATGTGATTAATCCAAAATGATTAATTATTTTGTATAATAATATTACTTTTTATTTAAAATAAAACTAAGTGAAATTAACTTAAAAAGTAATATAATTAATAAGAATTGTAACATACTCAAAAATGAACCGATTACTCAATATGACGTTGGTCTAATAATAAAACTTTTGGAATTTATAAGAATCAATTTGAAATGTTTTTTTTTTTTTTAATTTTATACATTTACCACATCGTAACAGAAGTGGTAAATGAAAATGAATGACTAACTATAACATGAACATGGATTCTCTAAGACTACTTCTTAAGAACATTTAAAAAACATCACATTTACTGCCTAATATTATAAAAACGAAGATTTCAAGGTACAGTTGAGAGAATCAATTTTCAATTGATTTTCAATTAAAATCAATATAAGTTATTCAAATAATCGGTATCACGCGGTTGTAACACTATGACTTTTTCTATTGAATTGGATAAAAGTCAAAATCAATCAAATTGAGATGGTTTTCCTTTTGCCAGCTAACACCTTTAGAAGTTTTGGTACATAATCCTTTTAATAACGAAACTAAGCTATATTTCGAGAAGTGCTCTGCTCAACTAAGTGAAAGTGATATAACAATACTGATTATAGAATATATTAATTCCACTAACAACTTATCAGAAATAATCTATGGTATGGTAATGAACATTACATTTAAATAAAATTGCTATT
Organism: Poecilobothrus nobilitatus; assembly: GCA_947095535.1. Classification (NCBI taxonomy): domain Eukaryota; kingdom Metazoa; phylum Arthropoda; class Insecta; order Diptera; family Dolichopodidae; genus Poecilobothrus; species Poecilobothrus nobilitatus. Next base: position 34,901,143 of record OX352774.1, read on the forward strand.
ATCCAGATCTACACAGCCTCTGACGGAAACTGTTTGGGCTACATCTAACCTTCATTAAGAAATTGAATGAAGCTTGAATGATCATTCATTTTCATATACCAATAATATTGATGATTAATAATTTTAACTCAACAAAGAAAAATCTTCATATTCAAAAAAAAAAAACCCTTATTTAATATTTAACATCTAACTATCAGAAAAAACTTTTATTTGTTTTAGCTTTTTTTTTAAATCTGTATGTAAAATGTTTTAAAAAAAATAGTACAAAATTAAAACTTCGTAACGTCAAAATTTTAAATTTCAAATTGAATTTATCTAATACCAAATGTAATACCATTTTTAAATCATTAATTCAAAACGGAAAGAAACGTAAAATAAAATTATAAAGTTTTAATGTCCTAGTTAAAAAATATTATAATTTTTTTTTTTTGTTTTACTGTATTTTAATGAATTATTGTATATATGAATAAAATTTTACAGTAATAAAATAATATGTTTACATGTAATGTGTATATATATATATATATATATATATATATTTCATTCAGTACAATAATTGAAAAATAAACAGAAGGAAAAAGAAAATATCGAAAACTTTTCTTTCATAATTTTTATTTTTCAAAATCAACGAAGAAGTTTTATTGCTAAAAAAAAAAAATTAAAATAAATTAAACACAATTTTTTTTAAATTTACACTAAAATATAGTATAACGCTTTTATTAAACAATGACTGACCACTATATCATTTCCTTAGAATTTTGTTGTGATTTTGTTGTATGTCCTGTTATATTATATTATAAGTGTCTATTTATAGGGGCTAATTATAATTTGGTATGAATTATAATGTATATATGATTTATATATTATATTGTTATTCTATATATATAACATAGGTATAAAAATTAGGACAATTTTAAAACAAATTAAAAATAACGCCTTTAAGTAGGCAATTTTTTGAAATCTGTTAATATAATAAGATAATGGCTACTTAGGGGCTTTCGGTAGCCTAGTGGGTAGGCGTGTAGCGTACTAACCTAAGGAGTGTGGGTTCGATCCCTGCACAGGTCGTAAGTGTTTTTTCTTTACATACCCCCCTTACGACCAAATATAATGTAAATATATAGAATATAATATAAACAAAATAAATAATATTAGTATATAATTTAATAATAGTATAAAAACCTATAAAGGCCTTTAGTAGCCGATGGTTCAATAATATTGCATTATATTTATATATATGTAATATAAATAAATAAATAAATAAATGGCTACTTAATTAAGAGCAAAAATACTCATCCAACTGAAAAACTCAAATTTATGATTTGAAATAAATTCAACACGTATTTATAAGAGAATTATAAACTTTTATGAAAGAAGCAGACATTTTGACAAAATAATGAAATAAAAATTGAAAACTTTTATAATAAAGGAAAAACCATGTTTCAAATGACCGACCATACACACATACATATATATACAGGAAAAGTTGGTTAAAAATAAAGAATACATTTATTAAAATTAGTAGAATTGAGTAGAACAAAAATAAAGTTCACAATTTTTATTTTTTACGCTTTGTTTTCTTTCATAAATTGAAAATCGATTTTTTTTTTCTTTTTTATTTATTTTTTTTTTATATTCTATTTATTGCTAATTATAATAAGCTTACAGTAAATATATTCTCATTGAATAATTATGAAACATTAAAATAAACTTTAAAGGTTTTTTCTGTTTTGTGTCTTTGTGTTTTAACCAGAAAAGGTGTCCGGATTTTAAAAATATTTTACAAGAGAGAAAAAAAACCAAAATAATTTTTAAAAATTTTACTTATGATCACAAATTTTAATGTTTTTTTTTTTTTTAATTTAACGATAATATGAATAAATAAATTTCATTTTAAGGCAAGAATGTTCTAAATTTTAATTACAAAAGCGGTTATATAATAAATACATATTATACTCTAAAAATTACTCTTGCGTATAAAAGGATATTAAAATGTTAAATAAGTTTTTATTTTTTTTTTTTTTAAATTTGCTTGTTAGTTTCATTTTGTCGGTCCGTCCTTTTGTTTTTTTTTTTTTGTTTTTTAAGTGGTGCATATTAAAAATTTGAACAAAACTATCTCAACAATCTATCCGGGTCGACAAATAATTCAACGGGCTGTAGAAATTATCTATATAATATGTTTGTACAAAATGATTCTTTTTAACTGTTTCCATGAAAATAGTAATCATAAATTAATGTAAATGAAAAAACAGTGAACATTTCATATACTATACCTAACCTAATAATATATTAAGATAAAACTAAAAAACATATTGGGCATATATAAACAAAAAAATCTCCATACAACTTATAAATGGCTTCAACTCCATACAACTTATAAATAAAAAGACCTTCTCGAATCCGAAAAATTCCAATGTTAGATTTTTAATCAATGCTCCTTTCTTTTGTCTTAGAATAATGTAAATTTGCCAAGCAGTTTTCTCAGAAAAGAAATCCAAAAAATTATATTTGCCAATTTATATTATATATAAAAAATTTAAAAAGAATCATTTTTTTTCCGGCACTTTTGTATGGTATGAACCCGACCCCTTGATTCGAACCGGCTGGATTCGATCAAAAAACTATAAGGGTCTGTCTATTGCGGAAAACCAATGTCTTGCTCAAGCTGTTTAACCGCTAGCGTGCAGACAGAGGAACATCCAGATATACACACGAACAGACAAATTTTAAAGTATTTTTAGAAAGCTGTATCTTCAGAACGGCTCAAACTTCAAAGATGGCAGTTTCCTTAAAATTTTCGTTGAAGCCTTGGCTACGTTTCCCGTAGGATAATTGTAGGACTAGAACCTATAGTTAACGGTAAAATTGATCATTTATAAAGAATAAAGTCCGAGAAAATTGGAAAGATAAATACATTACTATATCGCAATCAGTTCAAATAATAAAAATAATGTTGTACAACATTCTAGCTGTTGTTGCTTAGGCTCCTGTATACAAATATTCACTGGGGATGAGATAAAAATGTACATATAAAAGATTTTAAAGATATTTTGGAATTTTTATTTTATTTAAATTAATGAAAATTGAAACTAACACATAAATAAATAAAATATATTATTATGTATATAACTATATACTTGTAATTACAAATAATTTGTCATCTTTATTTTTTTTTTTTATCGATTTGATCATCATATTAATGAAATGAAATAAATTTTCTATTTTTTAATTTTAACTTTTAATTTTTTGTAGTAAAAAAAATTTATTAATTTTCTTCTTAAATTCTTCTAAAAAAAAAACTAAGTATATAAGATACTTTTAATTATATACTTATATCTTGTATTAATTATGTATACATAAACTTTCCAATAATGAATAAATAAAAACTGTACTCGAATATGCTTCTAGTATAGCTATAAAAAAATTAAATAAAGCGATTTTATAAATATTTGTAGAACTATAAACTATAAAAACAGACTTAAAATGTGTATTTTAATTAATTATATAATAATCAAGATTTTATATCTATATTTAAAATAGATCTTGATTATTAATTTTGCTTGAAATGGCTAAAAATTGAAAAAGAAAAAAGAAACAAAGGAAAAGTCAATTTCAATTTCAAAATTATATATGAAAATAAGTGTGTTAAAGTTTAATCTTTGCCTAACCGCGACATCCATTTCAATTTGCCGAGTATTAAGTTTATGTTTGATCTTCTTGAACATTTCAAAATAAATCTCATTGCACTGCACGATTTTGCAATATTTGTAGTCGATATTTTTTTTCGATATTTTCACTGCATAAAAATAATACCGGAGCACAATATAGTCAAAATGAGGTAAGATTGTTGAATTACATATATGATTATTGTATACATTTTGATGTAAGCTTATTTCTTATTCTAGCTAAATAAGCAATGTTCTTTGCTATTTTATTGCTAGCATAATCATCATGGTTATCTAAATTTAATTTATTATCTATAATAACACCCAAATATTTAATGACTTACAATTTCAATGTTTATATTATCAATATGTATATTAGGGGCCTCGGTGGCCTAGTGGGTAAGAGCGTATAAAATACGCTGTAAACACCGAGGGAGTGTGGGTTCGAATCCCACACACGTCGTAAGAGTTATTCCCCCTTACGACATTTACAGCCACGCCTGAACAGGAAAGGCTGTGTAATTTTTTGTCCACATTTATGTGGCAGAGAAATGCATTAAAAAAAAAAATATGTATATTAGCTAAACTATTCGAACAATTATTTATTACCATACATTTTGTTTTTTTGTTTCAAAATTTAGTTTAAGCTTGTTCATCTCTTGCCAAATAAATAAGTTAGACAAGTCTTCATTCATTTTGTTGCAACAATCTTCTATATTTCTATCCGTTATATATAATAAATCATCATCTGCATAAATAAGACTATTTTATCAAATTTAATACTTGATTTTAAAATCGTTTATATACAATAAAAAATTTACAATTCCCAGGATTGTTCCATGCGGCACTCCCATATTTATCAATTCACTTGAAGAAAATTTCTTGTCAACACACGTTCGTTGCATTCTGAATTCAAAAAAAGTTTTAAACCTTTGGAATTCCAAGCTATGTATAGGTATCCTATTTTTCAAATTTTGTTTTTGCATTATATCTCTGTTAACCGGTTTCAAATGCTCTTTTTAGATCTAAGAAAACTATGTAACAATAACAAAATTATTTTCTTTTGTCAGTTTTCCAGTCATAAAGTAGAAAAGTAAGTGCTGTCTCACAGGAATGTTTAACTCTAATGTAAAATGAATTTTTTAGTGAATAAAATTATAAATATGAACCTTTTAATGGCAATAGCTCGTAAAACCTATGAATTCCTGAAGATAGTGTAGCTTATGTTTTGGAAAGAATATTTTAAAAACTTTACGTGACGTGACATGATAGACCCATACTATACAATTTTTTTCTTGTTTTGACATCTCTAATTATCACCCTTCATTTTGGAAATGGATGCTAACGAAACATCTTATTGTATGTATTATATTCTTTTATTTCCATAACTCATTAGTTGCCATTTATATAAAAAGTAATACCTCGTAACTTCAAATTTTGTATTAAAATCATTTTTTGTTTTACCTAAACTGATTCAATATTACAAAAGTCGGTAAAATTAAAAAGGAAAAAGTGAAGATTTTATCAGTTTGTGTTATAAAAGATTTAATTAAGAAAAACTTACCTTTTGCTTAAGCAGTCGTCCATACTATTTTTGATATTATACTTATAGAAAATTTCTAATTATATTTTAAACTCAGGTGAGTTAAAAAGTTGTTAAAGATTTCTTATAAATTAAAGTGTTTTGGTTTTAAATTTTTTCATATCTCACTGTATTTCATAAAAATTCTTTTAAGGACTACCACAACTATCAAATAACCTATTTACCAGTGTTGTTGAAACTGGTTAAAAATGGTTACGGGATATCTTTTTAGCTTAAAGATTATTAAAGTGAGTAAATTTTAAATCGTAAATACAAAAAAAAAAAAAAAATTAGTTTCATGATATTTTTTTTTTTTTTGTTTTCAAGGGTTGGTGGAGAACTCACCAAGAGGAACTGCACGTGTTTCCTCAGGGTAGTGTTGGACTTTAACCAACCAAAACCACCCCCTTTTTAAAACCAAACTTTAGGATGGAACCTTTAATATAAATGTACAGTTTGGTATTGGGGATATAGGGATGTGGGGAATAGGTAGGAAAATTTGAAGGGACATTTTGAAGAAAGATGTTAATGTTCTTACACCAACGCTTAACACTTTTAGAAAAGATACGTTTTTCTCCGCCTATATCCCAAATATTAGAAAATCGAAAACTTTTAAAGGGGCAAAAAAAAAAAAAGAAAAATGGAATCATTATCATATTTTTTCAATATAATGAAATGTTGAATCATTATCATATCATCTTCAGAATATTTATTTAACCATTTTCGTACCTATACAATTATTCTTATTTTCGTTTTTGCTTCCTTATGTTTGCTTCTTATCAAAGATCGAAGAAAAATCTACAAGTATACAAGAAGAAAATTTTTAAGTCCTTACAATTTTAGTAAAAAAAAAAACGAAAAAAAAAAATCAAATTGCCATAAAAAAATTTTCTTGATTTTTTCACAGTTAATGTACCGTTTAATTTTTTTTCTATTTTTCCTGTATTTTTTTTTTTTTTTTTTTATAGGTCAAGGATAAGAACAGGAATTCATATTTTTTTTCTCGTTTTTTTATAAATAAAAAATAAATGTATATAATATATTATTATGCATTTTCATTATATATATGTGTTTATATTTAAATTTAAAAAATATTCATGTATATACATGTAAATATATAACTACGTATATGTATATATGATATACGGTGTATATACTATCATTGAGAATTTATTTTTATACTAAGTGTATGAAATACTAGAAAGTCTTCTGAGATTTTTTGAAAAATTATTCGATTAAAAGCTTAAACATATCTAATATTATTTAGGGGATAATTTATTTGCTTTTATTTTTTGTAAGAATTTAAATAACAAAATTAAATATATAAAATTTCAAATATTTATTTCCTTTCCATAAACGGTAAACATTTTTTTTTTTTAAACTATAACTCTTACAATTTATAATAAAGTCCTTGTTGTTTTTAAATGTTACAGTCCTACAAAAAAAATTCAGAAAACAGAAAATTCTTAATTTAAATTATGTTTGTTAGTTATTTGTGAAGGATGGAAATTCTTATCAAGGTAATCATTTTGAAAATATATTTACATATACATTAATACATACATATATGGTGTGCTATAAGGATAGATTAGAATTATAAAAGAATAAAAAAAATTTTCACGTAGCAGAAAATCATTTTTTTTTAACAGAGCTCTCTCTCTCTCGATGGATATTTGGGTTTCAATGTTCCATATATAAGCTATGTAGTAAAAACTCAAAAACTTCTAAGGGTTGTTACAAAGAATAAATATGAAATTATTGGGCAAATATTATAGGAGAAATGAAATTAAAATAAGAGCAAAGTTTAAAAATAAAATAAAAGTGATACCATAAAAATATTTGGTCAAAAAGTTGCATATTTATATTTAAAAAACAAATACTAAATATACATTGGGTCAAATGCATAAAACTGAGTTTGAACTCAAAACTCACTTTTTAAAAAGAAAAATTCGGCTAAACTCAAATATTTCTCTTTTTTAAGCAAAAGTATGTTCTGGTTCGTAATTTTGTTACCAAAATTAAAGAAAATATAAAATTTAATTTTATAGAGACCAAATATTACTTATATGTTTTATGTACCTATATATTTTTTTTATTTATTCTTTTTTTATTTTATTTAGTTTTTTATTTAATCAAACTAATAGATATAATGTTGAATAGAATTCTTTTTTGGAAATTTATTTTTCATGAACTGTTAAAAATATAGATTACCTATGCTATACTAGCAAAATCAACATCTTCGGCATGAAACTAAATCAACAGTTAAGTTGATCCAATATAATTTTTGGTATATATAGCTAAAGATGCAACTAGGTGTTTTTTGTATTGATGTAGAAGCTTCTTTTCATTTTCTGATCTTCTAAACATCTCTAAAATGTATATAAGATCAAAGATAAAGTATAATGCACATATTTCACCTTCCAAAACAGCATTAGAATTTCTCGATAAAGTGCGAACCAAAGCAATTCGACCAATAAACAATCCCAATGCTCTCTTCACTTGGATCTTCGTCACCTAACAAGAACACTTATCCAGTTTTTATGATACCTTATAATAGGATCAGTTCTTGTTCTAACGAAATTAAAAGTTTAATGTCTCCTCTCATTCAAATTTTCAATTCCAAAGAGAAACAAGTAAAGCTTCTATTTATCGCATAATTCAGCTTATGGAAATTCATTTTTGGTACGAACGGTATATGTGAAACTATCGACCACCTCATATGTTCTCCAAATTAACGATGTTTACATACATAACGTGCAAAAATTCAAGGTGAACATTAACAACTTTTTTCAAAATATAGAAATATGATGCCTGTCAAACTGGTATTTTTTCGTTCTATATATATATATATATATAAACATCTATTTCATAAGAACATTTAGTTCTTTTTTCGACCATTTTAAATATCTTATGAAAACTTTTCTATTATATTTTAAAAAACAAAAATAATCCTTAAAGGAAAATTTTTAACACATTCTTTTGACACAAACATTTTAAGATTTTTATCTAAACCAATGGCTTAATATGAAAAGAGATTCTTAAATATACAAATTAGAATATGTAATTAATTTAACTAATAAAATTATATTTATTGAATTATTATAAATTTAAAATGAAAAAAAAAAAATTTAAAATTGAAAATATTAAAAATTATAAGATAAACAATCAGTCATTATAATTTAATCCAATTAATACATTTTAAAAGTACATAAAAAGTGAAATTTTCAAAACAAAAAAAGGATAATTCAATAAAATCCGAACCAAAAAAAAAATTGTTACATTAATCTTTTACAACTCCCAAACATCAAATTAACAAACAAAAAAAAATTATCAATTGAAATTGACAATAAAATGTCGATTCATTTTTCTCTTTATACATAATTTAAAACTATATATATATATATATATATAGATAGTGTAAATAACATAATTGAAATATATATAATAATAATATTATATTACAATTATATATTTTAATTATATATTATAATATTTTTTATATATATATATATATATCTATATATGCTTTTAAATAATATATTTAAATGAGCAAAACCTATTAATATATGAAGCATAATTTGTATATATATATATACTGATACTGTACTGATATATATAAATATATATGTATGTATGTAATATGTATATAATATTATAATTAAACTTAAAACAAAATGTCCTTGTTTCTTATTTTTTTTTTTATTATTAGGTCATGAGTATCTAAAAAGGAATTTTGTTTTGTTTTTATTTTTTTTTTTTTTTTTTTTTCTTTTTATTATATGCTCATAAAAAGTCTTCATATAAAAACCAAAAAAAAAAAAAAAAAAAGGATATGTAAAAAGTTTTAGATGTACAGAATTATATACCTATAAATTAGTAATATGTACTACAAAATTATATACAAAAATAAAAGTGTACGTTAATTTTAAGATCAAAAAACAAAAAGAAAAAAAAAAAACAAAAGTTATTAATGTTATTTTAGAGAAATATTTGTATTCTTTTTGTTAATAATATGTATTATATATATATATATGTATATATAAATATAATATTTTATTTTATGAATTGATATTATTCTTCTTGTTTTTTTTTTTTTTTTTTTTTGATATAACCCAATAAATTGTTTTTATACCCCCATCAAATTTTATTATTATTTTTGTTTTTTATTCTATTATTTTCTTATTAAATCTAATAAATAATATCAATAATATTATTAATCTTCTTTATATATATATACATATATATATATATATATATATATATATATGTTTATTTAAAACTTATAATATATGTATATACATATATATACGTATTTATCTATGTATTCAATATACTGCGTTAATATATCCTTAATAAATAGGATGCTGTACTTAAAATAAAAAAAACACTCAAAAAGAGACGCCATATTCATAATCAATAAAAAAAAATTTTTTTTTTTTTTTTTTTTTTTTTTGTACAAAATAGTAAAAAAAATGTAGCCGATCTTTTTGAACTTTTTTTTTAAATTAATTTTTTAAATTATGGTGACAGCGACAGGTAGTACTATATATGTATGTATACTTACAGATATATATATGTATAGGTATGTATATTTAAAAAAAAAATAAAAAAAAAAAATTGTTTTATTAATCAAAAAAAAATTTTTTTTATTAAAAACCAAATTCCTTTCATCTTCTCAAATCGATATAATCCTGCCTACAATATCCTGCCAAATAAACGGTCTCCCTTTAAATTTGAATTTTCTTCAATACAAAACAAATAATATAATAAATTAATAAACAATATTGATTCACTATGTATATAAATAAAAATAATAATTACTGTACTAGATAACAGATGGCGCACAAATATAGTTTAAAAAGTTTTTTTTTTATTTCATAATATTATACAATATAGCTGCTGCTGGAAGCCAAGTAATCATCAATTTAGTGAAAATTTATGATTGAAATTTTAAAGAATTTGGTTGAAAATGAATAATTAATGACTTTGTCGATATCCTATACTCGTTATCAAGTACATTATATACCTTTATCATTCTGATTGTTATTGATTGTGTTTCATTAAAGAATTTTTCGTTTACATCTTTCATTAAATAAATTTTTTACTTTACATATCAATGACTATCAAATTAAATAATTCCTATTAATAATTTAATTTAAGAATTTAAAGAGTGTAAAAATTGTAATTTACAGTCATAGCTATAAAAATAATGTATAAATTATCTCCAACTGATTGATTATTGATTAAATATTTTTTTTTATATTAAGGTATTTTCGTTCTAAATTGAGATATCAGATATCAGATATATATATATATATATATATATATATATATATATATATATATTAGAATAACCTTCTGTTTACTTTAATACATACATATATTAAAATCAGTTACAACTTCAGTTTTGTAAAAGAGTTAAAAGATCTGATAAAAACAAGAACTCCAATTTTTTTTTTCCAAATAGAAGGATATTATAACGGTTATTATTAAATAGAAGGATAAAATAACGGTTATAAATACTATTTACAAACACCTACCCAATAACGATAATATACACTTCGTATAGTGTATCAAAACTTTGTTAAGACTTCAAATATATACATACATATACATACAAATATGTACATGAAAATATGTATATGAATACTTCCTTCTTTAATAAATAAATACGTCGTTCTTTAATTCATGTCCTGTTATTCATATAATATTTGTATATATAATGCATTAGTATATTATATTATTATATATTTATATGTAAGTAAGGTGGTATTTGTAAAAAATACATCATTCCATTTCTATTTTTTTTTTTTTTTTTGTTTTGCATCTAGAATATTTTTATGTTATATCCTATAAATATTATATTAGTATAATGATTAAAATTTAAAACTAATTTTTAACATAAAAAAAAAAAAAAACAAAACCAAAAATTAAAAGAATGAAAATAAAAAGGACCTTTAAAAAAATTAAGGACAGAGACCGCAAAATATTATTTTTACTGTCCTCATTTTTTTTTTTTTTTTTCATATTTTTAAACTTTTATGTGTTTCATTGTTATTTATAAGTTTAACCTATGAAAATATAATTTTTTTTTTTTGTTATAACACGAAAGATTATTATTATTTTGTTTTTTTTTGCCGAAAGTTTAACTTTTTACGATAATTTGTTTCTTTTTTTTTTGTTTTATTAATAAAATATTTGGTACACAATAGATACTCATGACCTAAATAAGTAAAAAAGATTTATGCATTCTATATATGTTCAAAATGTGTGTGTGCTGCCATTGCATAAAAAATATATTTTATTATTTTTTTTGTATTATACATAGGTATACGGTACGACAATTTACTTCAACTCTATTTTCTCTATTTATCTTTTCTCTCTTTTTATCTTACTTTATTTCATTCTGTTTTTTTTTTTTTTTAATTCTTCCATTTTATTTCAATAATACTGTTATACAGTTTTAAGTATCAAGAGCATCTATTTAGACTTTCCGTTAACTTCTTTAAAAAGTTTATAAACCTAGGTACACTTTCAAATAAAAAAAAAATAATAATATACGAAAAGAAATAAAATTTGTAGTATATATTGCCTATATTTATGCAATACAATATTTTATCTTTATTATAACTTATAGGTAGTATAATGTACAACAGAGTTAAATTTTTTATTTTTTTTGATTTTGTTGGGTGCTTTTAAACGAAACCGAATTCATCCGATTCAATAAAATGTTTATTGTTAATGTAATGATGCTCTAGACATTCTTAAAACTAGGACATTTTTCGGTATATGTATATATACAATTTATAAAATGGGCTTTTATTTAAAATACATACATACATACATACGCATATCTTTGAATACATAAATTTATATTTTACTTACCTATGTACAATATTAAGATGGGGGCTTTTTTTTTTCTATATTTTATTTTATTTTTTTTGTTTTTTCTTTTGTTAATATACCTGTACGTGTACATAAAAAATTACATTGAATTGAAATTAAAGTATCATTAATATATACATATATATATATTATTTATGTGTGGTTTCAATTTCAATATTCATGTATTATTGAATTGTATATATACATGTATTTGTGTTAGAAAATGTGTACCATTTTCAAGAAGAAAAAAATTTAAAAAAAAAAAAAAAACAATTTTGAGAAAAAATAAGGAAAAAAAGAGAAAAGATGAAAGATGAAAAAAAGTTTTTTTTTTTTTTTCAAATATACATAAAAGAGATTAAAATTAAGATTTACTTAATTATATCTACTTACACACATATATTAAGATTTTTTGTTTTCTTTAATATAAATAGTTAAGTGTAGTTGTGAAATTGTGGTGGTGGTAAATTTTTAAGGATAATAAATAATATACAAGAGGGTAAAATATTAAATTTAAAAATGCCTATAGCATCCTAATACCGTATATTAAATTCAAGTTTTAGTGGTAATTGAAAAAAAAAAACAATGTGTTTTTTTTTTTTTCGGAAATCGAGATGTATATATAGATATAATTTCGAAATTTGAAAATGGATGTATAATTGAAAGCTCTTATATTACTTATATAATAGATAGAATACTTATGTTTTTTTTTTTTGGTTTTTATAATGATGTGCGTTTTCAATACATATATATAAATACAATTCATTAAAAAATTAAAATGTAATAATTTGTATTTTCTGTTATATATATACACATTTTATATTTAATATACATATTTATTTAGAATATTTAATATAGGTACATAGGAATGTTTCATAAACTAAGATAAAATTTACGTATTTCTAAATAATATAAAATTTAAAATTTTATAAACATAAAATTTTATTAAAAGAATTTTTTTTTATTAAAAATCCTTTTCATGATTTAAAAATTTGTTAATAAATAAATTAAAAAAGATTAGTGCCATTTTGATGAATTTAATATTTTCTGTTTTTTTTTTTTTTATGATGTACCTATTTATTTGATTCATTCTTATCACACATCATAAATAAAAACTTCAATTTAACTAAAAATTTATCGTTCATTGTCTGTAAAAAAATTTTCAAATTTATTTTATATTATTTTTAATTAAAAATTGAAAATAAAAACCTTTTTTTTTTTTTTTCATATTTAAATGCATATGTTCATATGGAATAAAATTGCAATTCCAAAAAAGAAAAAAAAAAAAAAAGTGCATACATATATGTATTTATGTACATTCTATTTTACAATTTTTTATACTCAGATCATAATTAAAAAGTAAAATCATCGCACAATATTCCCTATCTTTTTTTTTTTTTTCTTTCAAGTAGGTATGTATATAAATTTTTTTTAAAATAATAGCAATTTGTATTTTTACAGTGACCATATTAATTAATTTAAACTGAAAATTAACGAAATATATAAACAAATATTTAATATAAACATATGCATCTCAAAAATATACTTAATATCTATTATACAAATAATAATTCAAATATCAAAGTATAAATAAAGAATTTTGAATTGATACATACAACTCACACATGTATGTTGTAATATAAAAATGTGGAATATAATGAAACAAAATTTCATTCCATACTTATAACTCACATAACAAAAATTAAAAATAAAATTTTATTGGCTAAAATATTATTAGTTAAATTAGGTATAGCTTGATATAGTCTAAACGTCAGATTAAGCTTAAAAAAATATCTATGCACATATTTGAATATTTAACTAGGTAAAAACAAAATACATATATCGAGAATTCCATGTTAGTCATTGGGACATTTAAAAAAATTTAGAAATTTACTTTAATCAATTTAGCCTAGGTATCGTTAACTCTATGCTACAAATAATAGCATATTTAAAACCCCTTTATAAAGCATATAATTTTACAAATATTTCGATGTTCTAACAACAAATATTTAAACGAAAAATGTAACTCATATGTTCGCAAAATGATATTAGACATCGCGATCGTACACTTTTGTTAATTTTATAATTTTCAATATTAAACGATTTTCTGTGTATTCCTTAACAGTAGAAAAAAAAGGTTGTTTTACATTGACATTGCATATATGTCTATTGATAAAACATGAACTATAATTTAGTTGTTGTTAGTTGTATGTATACGCTTTTTATTACATCTTGTAAAAATTACAAGAAAGTAGAATGCGTTAGTCATCAGGATAATCGAGCATTTCAATATAAATTTTGATGTCTTAAGAATGGATTTAAATGGATTTTAAATATACACAACTTAAACAGAAAAGCAGATGAAGAACTAATACCGACGTTATCTAATATTAGAATCTAAGAAAACCGTATAAAATATTATACACATCATTTTCAAATTTTCGGTTTTTGGCCAATTTTTCTTGGAATTACCCATATATGGAAGGAGAATTCCCCAAACCACTTCATTTTATTAAAAAATTTCTGAATCTGAGATTTTATTATTTAACTACATATTCTTTTATGACTTAAAATTATTTTTACATTTTAAATGTAATTACTTAGTTATTTTTTTAAGGGTACTGAGATTTGGGTTTTCAGTTTTTTTGATTCCACAATATGACAATGTGAGCAGCAATTATTCCCAATTAAAGTCCCAAATTTTTCCAAAAAAAAAAAAAATATAAATAAAAATTTTATAGTTTGTAAATCATGTATATATGGTCACCCTATCAACCATATATATATAAATTCTCTATAGCCTATACGCAATTATATAAAAAAGGACGTACAAATTATAAATGGGGGAAGAGATAAGTGCACTGTTCTTTTATTCTGTTGTTAAGGGGAGAGTACATCGTTTTTTTTTTTTGTATATTCTTCATAAAATAAAAGAAAAAAAAATATTTTTTCTCTACATTTTTTTTTATAAATCGAAATAAAATAACGAAAAAAAAAGAAAAAAGCGTTGCAAAATTTCAAATTAAAATCCAGTTTTTCATGTTTTTATTGTTCAGGTTGTTGTGATTTTTTTTTTTTTCTTGTTTTTGTATAAAAAAAAAAAAATCATTTGAAATATTTTATCCTTTTCAATTCGGTTTCCTCCTTTAACCGAAGTAAATATCTACAAGTTTCTTTAATTTATAGTATATATGTATATATATATATATATATATAAACAAAACCAATACTGTATAATATAAGATCTGATCTTATTTTAAACAAATGTTAGAATAATTTGTTTCTGTTTGTTTTTGTTTTTTTTTTTTTTTTTTTTTTTCATTTCTTGCGTTTTTAACTCTTCATACATATATTCATATATATATATATGTCTGTGCACGTAACATTTTATCCTGAATAAAGGATATAAACTGTATATTTACTTATTATATATAAATATTGTGTATTATGTTTAAAAACAATTGAAATTATTTTTTTCCTTAATTAGTTTAAAGTTATGTATAAGTTTTTTTTCTTTTTCATATTATGATAGTACTTAGTATATTTTTTTAAAGTACTTTCACTCAATTTATTTATTTATTTAATTTTTTATTATTTTTTGTAATGTGCATATTATTTATATAGATAATAATAAAAATTCATATATTAAAATATTTTAATTATAACAAAGATTTTCAAAATTGTATATAACGAATTGTAATGTCTAGTTTTTAAGTGTTGTACTTTTGAAACTAATAAAAAATATCAAATGATTCCAATTGATAGCTGATTTTATTTTAATTAAAAATGTAAACAAAAAGTTATTAAACTCTATTAATTTAAAGTTTATCTATTTAATATTTTTTTTTCTTATTTTCAGCCATTTTATATACAATAGTTAAAATCAAATTCCAATTCTACAATAGTCTAAAATGTTGTATACAGCTTGATCTATGTCTTGTAAATAATTTTCTAAAAACATAATTTTTACGATGGTGTACTTTTAACAATAAATTAAAAAATTAAAATAAAATAACAATATATATTTTGATTACAAGGGCCATTCTCCTAAAATAAATTTATTAAAGGGTCATAAGTATAAATCATTTTTTTTTCCATTCAACTTGATTTTTGAACGTATTTTTATTTTTTTAATTTTATGTCCTTGAAAATTATAAAAACAAAATATATACCTATATACATATATTTTTTTCAATATGATAAATTTGATGCTTCTAGTATCATTTACAGTCAAAGTACGATTCTAGTAATATTCATCAGAAAACTATATAGATTAATCAAGAATTTAAAGTAGTCTATTTAAGTTTTAAGATTTTTAAATTCAATTAAACTGTTTTAAATAGTATAAAACTGTACTAATTGGAATTTAAATAAAAAATTGGATCCTTGTACAGATTTTTAAAAAGGATCTTTTAGATAAAATTTTTTTATTTTTTTGGACATTGTATTTTTGCTCAGAATTGTTTAATTTTAATATAAATACATATATGTATTATTCCGATTAACGAAGCTGTCTCGAACTCTAAACGAAATAGAATAAGTACATAAAGTAGTTTTTGGCAACTAAAAAAAAAATTTATTCAATACTTTATTTTGTTATTTTTAAGAATTTCATAATTATCATTTTTTTATGTTTAAATATAATTTTATTTTTTATTAAATATTATAATTTTAATTTATGAGTTAATTAAAATTGATGTACGATGTTGTGTTGATGCGTGACGTATGTTAAAATAGACAATAATATAAGGAAATTATTATGCAGGGAATTTTGAAAACTGCTTTGAAGCAATGGACGGAAAATATATTTAATCAAACATGCTCATAACAAGAGTTTCCATTTATAAAAGTAGTAGTAAATGCCATTTTTTTATTTACTATATTATTTTAATATTTATAATATAGGTATAAATAAAACACCGATGTTTACTTTAAAAATTTTAAATAATAATAAAATAAATTGAATGGTTGAACAATTCAATAGGATATATGATTTCCTTTCGATAGCTTCTGTTGTATGTTGCTGCAACAGTCGGTGAAACATTCAGATTATTTAACAACTTAATATTGTTTCAATTGTTCACAATAGCAAATATATTGTATACACAATAATAATTCTTGAAAAATCGCTTGATTTTTACAAATTGATTAAACTGTTGAATTGTGTAATAAACGCTTAAAAAAAATAACAATCTTGCAGTAAATGTTGAAATCCAATACTTAGTTATGTTTTACTCTTATGATTAAAAAAATTATGGTTCCAATTTAAAATTTTAAGATGTGTATTATAGAATGAATCAGTTTAATTTAAAGGAAAAATTTTTGTATCTTTTTGGGAGTCACTCCCTCGTTCATTTTCCATACAAAAAACGCGTTTTTTCGGTACCAATTCCTGGGAAACTACTGGACCGATTTCTGTAAAATTTTGCACACATGTTCTTACTGCCAAAAACAAAATTTTAAGCTGAGGAATTAGAAAAATATTGCTTGGTTTCAGAATTATGACATGAAGAAAAAAAGTGTACGTTTTTCGAGCTTCTTTAACATTATTAAAAAACTTCCCCTCAACATATAGAAAATTCTCAGCTTAAAATATAGCTATTGAAACCACATTGAAAACAAAAAAGCTTGTTGATAGCTCTTATAGTTTCCCATATAAACGCGTACTGAAAGTTTAAAAAGTGAATTGTTCAGGAAAGCTAAAAAACTAAAAAGAAGTCGTTTTTGAACTAAATTTTTTTTATTTTTTCTTTTTCTAACTATTTCTGCGTTCAAGTTCTTTGGTATCATAGCAACCTTACGTTGCAGTTACAGTTACTTGGTGTACCGAATCAGGCCGCGCTCGACAATCCGAACATGAGCATGCCTTCTCGACAAATTTCGACCAAGTCTCTAATTTGAAAAGAAAAAATTTTACACGCGGAATTGAGTACAACAACTTGGAGTCAAGGGGTTTGGGTGTACCATGCCAAACCATGCTTGGTATTTCGTACTTTGTACAAGAGCTCGCGCTCTTCCTCCCGGCTACTCTTCCGGTCACTCGTTTGTTTATAAACTCCGACTAATTCTACTTAGAAAAATTTTGAATAAATTTTTATACATATTCAAATACAAAATTGAGTACAATAGTTCTAATTTTGCTTACAGTTTTAAACCACTTCTACTACTCGGATAAACTTGAACTGAGATTTTTTATACACAGAACTGAGTATAAAATTAGAATATAAAATAAAATAAAAAAAAATCAAGTTTTTTGTATTTTTGAGGGAGTGACTGATCCTCTGAAAATATTTTTCTTTTTTTTTTGTATTTTAAAAAATTTTTCTCATTTTTTTTTTTTTGATTTAATATTTTTGATTTTTGAAACAAATTTAAATAACTATTAATACAAAGACTATAAATTTATATTTTAATTGTTTTTTTTTTTTTTTGATTTTATTTTCAGGTAAATATATCCAATCGATTATCAAAACTTTTTATTTAATTTAATTAATCATTTAAATAAAATTGTGAATAATTATGCTTTTTTTTTATCAAAAGGTAAGTAAAAAAAAATATTAATTTTTAATCGATATTATACTTACCTATAAATTATTAGTCATATTATTTAAAGTAAAATTAACTTAACTCATATCTGTATATCAAATTGTTTTTTTTTTTATTTGATATAAACAATTAAATATATATATAAATGTATGTATGTTGAATATAAATAATTTTTATATTTTATTAATTTTAATTTAAAATAATAAAAAAGAAAATTTATTTATGTTTTTCAAGTTTTTCATTATTAATTGGTAATTAATTTTTATTTCTCATTTTATTAAATTTTCATTACTTAACTTTATATACAAGTATATTATATAAGTAAATAATTTGATCTGCTCTCAAATCTCAAAAAAAAAAAAAAAATTGAAGAATTTAAAATAAATTAAAGTTTTATCGTTTAAAATCAATAAATTACAGTATTTAAATTTTATTAATTATATATTATTAATTATATTATTTCAAGTAATCAATGCAAAAAATAAGTTCCTCAGTTTATATACAGTGTTGGGCATAACATACGTAACTTTTTTTCTTATAATACAAATTTTTATTTAAAATTTAGAATTTACACTACAATTGTTTTTTTTTTTACCTTTTTAAATCCATTATAAACCTAAAAATTAAAAATATTACTTCAAATATAATATTTAATAATAATTTTAATAATTAAATAATAATTTTATAATATTTACGTATTTTATGGCCAACACTGTATATGTATGCATAATTAAATATATTTTTAAACTTTATTTATATCTATTTTTGCTTTTAAAGTTTGTCCAATAAACAGAAGATATTAAAATAATTTGCATTGTAAATATATATATATATATATGAGTATACATATATGAGTCCATACTTCACTTTTCAAAAAGTTTTGTTTAAAAAAAAAAAAATTTTTAATTTATAAGTTTAAAAAGCTTGAAAAATGCAATTATAATATACATTTCAATAGATATACTGAAGAATTGTTCTTCAGCTCTTTTGATTTTAATTTTTTCCATATAGTTTTTTTTTTTTATATACTTATAGTTTAAATCAATTTTCCTATTTATAAAATTATCTAGTCATTTCAGTTTAGTTTATGCCTTTCAACCTTACAGCGTCAAGTAATGAACAATGGCTTTGTTGAAATAAATGATTCCAGAAACTGAAGCTTAGTCAAATATATAAATAATAAATGACTTATTGGAAATTCACTATGCTCATATAATAGAAATGGTTATAAATTTTGTGAAACAAATCTATAATATATTCTAATATTTACTATCTGTAACTGTTTCTAAATTTGTATTATATTCAGCAATTAGATTTGACAATTTTGTATATACTTGGCAGAAAAAATCAGTTTCATTTGGAATTCGAACGGAATTTTTGCTGCCACAATTATAGAAGTGTAAAAATGACAATTATTTTTGTATAAAATACAATTTTTTTTTAATTCCTCAATTCATTTTTCATTAAAATCCATTTTTCTCTTTAAAAAAAAAAAATAATAGTAAACATAATTTCAAATATAACAAATATGGTAATATTAATAAATTTGAAATATAACAACATAACACATTTGACATTTGAAAACGTTAATTACGTAAAGTTAAAAGTTTATCAACTTTTTTTCTTAGCTGCGTAAGTATTACTCATGACTATACGTTGATTATATCAGCTTCCAAACAACTCAATACATTGAGTCGTGGCTGCCCAAAATTTTGTTTGATTGTAGCAGAAGCATTAGGATTGGCAATTGATTAAATTATTTACCTAAGAAAATACACTTAAATAATTTACGAAAAAATTCAAGAATAATGAAATAATTGCATCATAGTTACATAATAGAACAAATCTAAAGACAAAAATTTCTCGATTGGGAGAAGGTATTTATTCACAGTTAAGCGCCGTATCCACTATGCTTCATGTGTGACATACATGAGCGACGGCATTCCATGTAGCACAATGGATGGCAATGTATGTCACACATGATGGTAAGAATCAAAATAATTTTGATTCCAATTTTGACATTTCACACATGAAGCACATGAAGCATAGTGGATATGGCGCTTTAAAGTATAACTTAATATATACACAAAACTTTAATCAAATTTCTTGAATATTATTTTATGTTTATATTCGAAATTTTAATAATTATTAATAAAATAACACATATTTTCCTAATTTAAAAACAAAAATACTTTAATTTCAACAAAACAAAAAAAATGTATTAAACAATTACTTAAAGTTGAACATAATTTACTGTTTTACTATGTGTCGTTTTTTATATTGTCTAATACGATGGGAATAAAATGACTGCACAGTGCACTAAGTGGTATTAAATAAAAAACATAAAGTTTCAGAAGTTAAATAAAGTTTCAAACGGGGGTGATTTAAAAAAGTTAGATAATGACTCTCATAATATGTCCACTAATTAACATATTATAAATATAGGCACATACATACATACAATATAATATGTAATATTTCAACTTTTAATTTCTCTCTCTTAAGTTTTTAATAAAAAAAAAAACATTTAGTCGCTTCAGTAGTATCTACCATGTATGTATGTTTAGAATGATCTTTATTTGACAGTACAAGTAATAACTAAATAATACTTATTGTAATTTATCTTAAAACTGTAATAATTAATGACATAACAATACTTACATATATGTATTAAAATAAAATTGCCACATAATGTACATATATTACAATATATGTACATACATTTATACATATATTGTTTATAATTCAATTAATATATTTTTTGCATTTTTTTTTTTTTTTGTGTTTTATTTTTAAAATCTTAAATTGAAATGAAATTTAATTGAATATATAAATAAATTGCAAATATGTTTACATTAAAACCAAATAAACATACAAGCACACGATTTTTTTTTTTTTTTTTTTTTTTTAAAGTATGTAAATCAATTCTATTTTATTTATGCAGAAATGGAGCAATAAAGTGTTAAATATCATCTTTAAAAAAAAAAAAATTTGTTTGTTTTTATTTTTTTATTCTGAAATGATACCTAAAAAAAAATTTATTTAAAAGGGAAATAAAAATTTCAATTGATTTTCTCTTTATTTTTAAAACAAACACCTTATATAATTTTTTTTTTTTTTTCTTTTTTTAACACTTGTTTGTAATACAATGTGTGTACATTATATTTACATACATTAAATAGCTCACAATACAACTCACAACTTGTGAGTTGTGTTGTGACTGTGAGTCACATAAATATAGTAACAAACAGCATACAATCAACAATTTTATTTTTTGTTATTGCTGTTGTTTTTTTTTTTTTTTTTATCAATAAAAATAGAAAAAAAAAAATTTATTATCAAACTCTCTTCATAATTCACAATAGAAAAAAAAAAAGCACACATACCGTTTATCATCATCATATCGTATTCTATCTACATATATACTCTTATCATTTATTTAAGAAAGTTTTAAGCTAAAAATTTTATATTTACACTTATAAATTATATATATGAAATATGAATGTATGTTTATATATAACTATATGATATATTTATATAACTAATATAAAAATATTTGTGTATATATAATATGCATATGTTTTAAAAAATCTATACATTCTTCCGTAAATAAAATTTTACATTGACATTTCATATTTTTTTTTTTTTTGTTCGTTAATATTTTTTAATAAAAGCGTTTGAATAAAAATGTCATAATGTCGTTGTCATCATCATTATTGTTGTCGTCGTCGTTTTCGTCGTCGTTGTCGTTGTTAAATTCTTTTTCGTCGATTTTTTATTGTAAAAATTCAATGAATTTTCTATGTACATTATATTGTTATTATATGTATGTATATATATAATGTACAAAATATAAATAAAGAGCACCCTAAAGTTTTGATATATGGATGGATACAAATTATGTTATATACATATAATAATATTTATATTAAGTGTCTATATAATGTGCATATATTATATTAAATCAAGTATATGAGTACATAACTAATTATATACATATTATATTATCTTTTTTTTTTTTTATCTTTAAAAAATGATTGAACATTTCAAAATTGAAAACTTAGAATACAATTTTTTTTATTTTTTATTTTCTGATTTTATACACATTCTACAAAGTAAGACAAGTAATGAAAGTATATAATATGTAGGTATGTAACTTCTATTATATTATTCTTGTTTTCAATATAAATTTTTTGTTTCTTTTTATTAATTTTTTATTATTTCTTATTTCATTGAAAACTAAAAAGAAAAAAAAAAAAAAAAATTTACTCTCTAGGATATTCACTTTAAGACATAAAATTTTTAAAAGAGCAAAAAGAAAAAAAAACAAACAATAAGAAAAGAACAGTTTTTGAACAGTTCGTATTTTTCTTTTTTCATTTCTTTGGAAAAATGTGTTTGACATTTGCGAGTAAAAATGATAAGAAAATTAAACCAAAAAAAAAAAACAAACTGTAAACTTTTTTAAAAAGAAAATAAATTTTATATATATATGCCTAAATACACATAAAAAAACATTATAAAATAAAATGAAAAATTAAAAACGAAAAAAGAAAAGAAAAATTAAAATAATGAAAATAATGAAAAATATAAAAAACAAAAAAAAAAATATAAAAGAAAAGAAAATGAACGAAATGACTATGACGGCGACGACAACAAGGCTATTGCAAAATAAAAAAAAAAATTAAATTAAATAAAATATAGTAAGTAAGAAACAGAACTACTGTTTGTTACAGTGACAAAAGTGACAAGCAGAATTCTAATAAAACAAAAAAAATGTCTTTATATTATATATGATGTATGTATGGATGTACATATATTTGCATGCGTGAATATTAAAAATAACAAAATAAAATAATTAAATTAAATATAAATAAAATGTTTGATTTTTGGCATAGCATTAAGGAAAAAAAAGAAATACAAATAAATTGTATTAATAAACAAAAATATAAAAAAAAAAAAAAACAATGACTATAATTATAGGTATTATATTGTGTTTATAATAATAAATTTTTGTTTTGTTTTATTGAACTTTAAAATAATTTTTTTTTTTAAATATAAAAAAAAAAGCTTTCTATAAACAATTTAAAAATAAATTTAAATAATAAAATTATTTATTTTATTAATTTACTAATAAAAAAAAAAATATTTTAATAGGTATAAATAATTCCAATTTTTTTTATATGAACTAAAATAAAATATGTATTTAGATTATAATGTTTCATTATATACAAAAATATTTGTTATTTGGTAGATGATGTAGACAACTATTCTTACAGCTAGGCCTTACGACTAGTTGTGCATCCCAACTCCATGAGACTTTCTTTTATCACAACGATTTATCACAACGTCAATAAAAATATTTAATTATTATGGGTTTTAAAGGCGAACATTTTCGAAAAAATAATACAAACTGTTTAGAATTGTGACTTCGACCAAAATTTAAAAATTTTCTTAGAATATCATATAATAAGAAAAAATTTTCAAAAAATAAAAAACTTTTAAATAAAAGAGAACTCTACATAATTTAGAAAAACCATTAACACATGTAAAATTTTTAAGTTGAAGCATTCATTTTTGCTTTTTATTTTGAAAAAATTTGTACAGGTTCCTAAGTTACTGGTGTCTAGGAAATTTTCAATTCTTGAGCCTTAATATGTCTTAAACACAGAGAGTGATACAAAAAAATATTCTGAGGAAACTTATATTAATTCTAAAAGTTCTTTCTTATCTCAAAATTTCAAGTTGATATTAAAAAGCGTTATGAAGGAAGAAATATCATAAATTTAAATACCAAATTAAAAAAAAAAAAATCTATAATTTTGATATTGTATGTTATTATTTATAAAGGTAAAAAAAAAAAAGTCCTGTCGAATGATGTTGAAAAAATCTTAAGGAGAACCTGAGATATAGACATTTAAAAATAGGGATGTTACAAAGTTTGAGGGGCTGTAGCCCCGTAATGCATAGGGCTACATGAAAAAATTGTTCTACAACATTAATTTTTTTTATGAGGCCTACGCGTGGGTAAAATTTCATTGCTTTATCTTTAACTGTGTAAAAGTTTTGTAAACAGACGGACGAACAGAGTAAAACTAATTTCTAACTAATTTTTTTTAAATTTTTTTTTGGAAATGTGCTATAAATAGATTATCAGATTGCTATATATAAACCTATTTATTTTCTTATGATACCGGCCGGCCTTCATAAATTAAATATATGTATTATTAATAACATAAAAATTTTTATCAATTATTTAAGTATATGATAAGTATGCGATAATTAAAATTTGATAATCACTAGGTATAATAATTACATAAATTAAAAACCGGTTTAAATTTAATAAAATAAAAAAATAAAAAACACAATATATTTCATATTTTTATATTTAAGTCATAAAATTTCTAATCAAGTTAAACATAAAATATGCCTTGAATCTTTATATAATAATAAATCAAAATTTTATTACATAATGGTTTTTTTTTTCTGGTTATACTTATTAAAATCTTGTTCAAATTTTTATAATACGCTACTGCGATATAATATATATAAACATTATATTGCATAATATTTTAATTATTCTTGAAATTATTCCAAAATTTTAAGTTTAATATTCTACAAGTTTAAAAAAATAAAAACAACAGAATATTTATATTATTATGCATTTAATGCAATTCTAATTAAAAAATGTTTTATATAAATCATTTACAATTTATATAAGAATTATTAGTTTGCATTAATAAAAATTATGTAACGTTTTATTTACAATTAGCCGAATTCAAAATTTTCAAAATACCATTTTGTCTAATATCTTTAAGCAAAAGGAATATTTTGTCATTTTTTATTTGTGAATAATAGATTAGGTTAAAGTGGCTGCTGAAAAGACACATTTAGACAGCATTTGGTTCATTGTGATACCACATAGAAACATTTTTATATTCCACTCGTTAAAATCAATTTGTGCTTTTTGGAAAGCGAAGAATTCTCTTAACATTTTTACCCGCTAAATTGCTAAGGTTATTGAAGAGATATCTGATGAGCATGTCCAATAAAGGAGATGAAGAGTCGTTTTCTCCTTTTCTTCAGCTTTGCGGTATCTACAGTAGTTGTTTGCGGATAAGCCAAGTCTTTGTGTACAATAAGACACTTTCCAAATATTATATATATACGTATGACACTTTGTAAATATTATATATTATGCATATTTTGGGAAAAATGTAGATATATCTCTAATTTTGTAACTAAATCTAATTACTTCCTCTTCATTTTTTTAGCATGTTTTTAAAATATAATTTTGTTAAACTTTTTGTCCCTTTTGTTAAAAGTTTTCTTGTGAAGTGCCATTTTGTTAAAAGATTTTTTTTTTTGTCAGCATTAGGCTAAAAGAATTTAGTAAAACTGGCAAATTCCCTTTTGTAACATATATACGATATCGTTTTTTTTTTTTTTAATTTATAGAACTTTAATTTTGAAAAAATATCAAATAATATGTATTTAATATTTATTTTTATTAACATTTCTTCAAATAAATTTTATATAATAAAATAAAACATGCATTTAAAATGTTCACATAAAAACTTTGTTAATGGTTTGTTTTTTTTTTTTGTCATTCCATATTGTATATAAAATGCCAATTTTTATTTTATTTGTTTTGCTTTTTTTGTAACATTTTTTATTACCCCTTTAGGGAGTTTATTTGCAATATTTTTTAAATAT
Organism: Poecilobothrus nobilitatus; assembly: GCA_947095535.1. Classification (NCBI taxonomy): domain Eukaryota; kingdom Metazoa; phylum Arthropoda; class Insecta; order Diptera; family Dolichopodidae; genus Poecilobothrus; species Poecilobothrus nobilitatus. Next base: position 34,927,540 of record OX352774.1, read on the forward strand.
TTCCGTTTTAACTATCTTATCATGAAATTTTACCGAAGGCAATCATTTTCCGAAGAAAAACAAGTAGATAAATACATATATAATATAAGTATATACTGTGTACCTATAGATACTTAGTTTTGGCTTATGTTTTATCAAATTTTTTTTTTTTTTTTTAAACACAACAAAAAATAAATTTAAGACTTTTATTTAAAATCGACTAAAGCTTTACTTTAAAATGTAAGTAAATAGAATATCATTGAAAAGTTTTCGATGAGAATTTTTCTTTTTTTTTTTTTTTTTTTAATTTTGCAAAATAAAATTTTTATTATAATTTGCGTTAATTTTTCTCATTTTTTTTTTTTTTGAAACTGGTTAAATTTTCTCTATATACAATAATATATACAAAATACCAAGTCGACTGTTTTTGTTTTTCTTTATTTATTACAAAGATGGAATAGAATTCAGCTGATTGAGCTGAACGGCTGATATTAGAATTGTCAAAGCGTTATTATTTTAAAATTAAAAAAAAAATTAGACAAACATACTAAAACTTAATTAATAGAAACTTTATTAACCAACATAAAATTTAATATATATACATATATAATAAAAAATGGAAGGTAATAAGAATAGCGAAGGTAATAATAGCGAATGGAAATTAAATTTTTCAAAAAGAAAATAATACCTATATACATAGTTTTATTCTCTGTCCAGCCAATAGTGTAGTGGTTAAGACACCGGCTTTTCATACGAAATGTCTCGGGTTCAAACCACGGCTGGGTTATATAGATTAATAAAATAATATAGATTTTTCTTATATACTTATAATTAGTATAATATAATTTAATTAAAAATAAGTATATATATCTTATAAATTATAATTAATATCATATTGTAATATATAATAAAATAATAATAAAATATAATTCTTGTGTAAGATAATAGATGGCGTAGAACTAAAAAAACGCCTAGTCTTATACAATAGCTACAGTCGAGTAATCAACGGTTTAGTGAAATAATGATTCCAGAATCTGAAGTTTTTAGTCAAATATGAATAATAAATGACTTAGTGGATGTCCTTAGCTTCTTATTGGAGTAAGAAAAAAAAAACATAGTTTTATTTATATTTAAGAATTGTCAGCATGATTTATTGTTAAAAGTATACCATGATCATTTTTTTAACATTTAAATTAATTACATTTATCAGGGTTATATATGTATATATTAGTACATATAATAAAATTTATATAATTTTAATCTTTTAGTATCTAAAAGTATTCTGAAGAATTTTCTCATTAATCCAAAATTCCATTTGCTTGAAAGTAAAAGAAAATATTTAAAAAATATTCTGAACATGAATTAAAAAAAAAATAAAAAAAACAACCTGTGTATGCACTGAAGACTGGGGACACATTTAGTGAATTTTATCTTTTATCTGTTTTTTTGTTTTTTTATAAAACTTTGTTTTTATATGAGGAAATGGTAAATTTAGTCGTACCTGTAGATACTAATAAACATTTATATTTATATAGCTTCTTTTTTTTTTTATTGCTACTTCTTAAAACACTTTTTTTGTTGACACATGCAATTTAGTTTCTTTTTTAATTTCAATCCCGTTATTTGAAATTATATTTGTTAGATCAAGTGTTAACACAGGAAAAAACAAAAGAAAAAAAATATATTTCAGTTCAACTGAACGTATAGTGCATTTTGCAAAAATATTGATTAAATTTGTTTTTTCATTTTTGTTTTTTGCACATGTTTTTTTTTTTGTTTTTTTTTTTTCCTTTTGTTAATATGAAATATTTTTCACCCTCATAAAAAGCTTACAAATTTTCATTTAAGACAGAATTCTATTTGAAAAATGCATATGTAGGTACTTAAAAGCTTTTATTTCTTTTTTTTTGTTCTTTGTATATTTTTTTTTTTTTGATTGTCTGAAACAGTTAAAAGTGCGTTCTTTTATGTAATGATCATATAATTGAGATTTTTAACCAAGGACATTGAAATTGCATATAACAGTTAATTTCCAGTTTGACCTGATTTATTCTTTATTTACTATATAATATTTACCTATACAAAAAATGTTAGAAAACATGATTTTAAATAAAAATACATTTTTTTTTTTACTATTAAATAGGGTATAGGTATAATAAAAAAAACTTTCCGGCAGTAGTGGCTTGTCTATAGAATTGACACCGACTAGATTTTAATATACCTAAATAAAATTACAAATAAAAATCGAAAATTAAAATAATTTGAAAAAATAAACAAAAATCATAAAAAGCTTTATTTTACTTTTTTAATGTAAATGTTTAGCCTTAGGGCTCTTAGTCTAAAACACTAAGGTTTTATATTTAATTTTTTTTTTTTTTTATAAAAAGCACAATTTTTATATTGACTTCTACGTAATTCTATAATATATTATGTATGTATCTTACATATACATATGTACTAAATATGTACTACCTATATAAAAAAAAAAGTATTTTTTATTTATAATAATGCACATTTTGGAGAGAATGTACATAATATTTAATTTTTATTCTCTTCTTGAGTTTTCTTTGACATTTTGATGATACATATTTTATTACATATATATATTTGTATATAATATTGATATGATTATGTATATATATATATATATATATATATATATATGTATATGTACACATGTAGGTACTTCTTATGTTATATTAAAGAATTATAACATAACATATCATTTATTTATTTATACGATATTTTTCTTTTATAACAACGAGAAAAGAAAAATACATGTGTTTTTTTTTATATACATAGATATACACATTATATACCTATACTTTATGTATTTGACTTTTGTTTTCTTTACATCTTTTATAATATGTTTATTTTTCTTAAATTTTCCTTTCTCATTCTTTAATTTCTTGTTTGTTTTTCTTTTCTGTTTTAAATTCTTATTTTTTTTTTTTTTTTCTGTTTCTTATATTGTTTAATAGAACAGGAAAAACCCCAGAAATGTTGGCCCAGTATCCGTGCTAGAATTCATTTCAATTGTAACATATACATAATGTATGTAAAAGGTATACAAAAAGCATGTAAAATTGTAGGTATATAATTTATATTAAATAAATACTTATATACTTATGCAATTTAAAAAAAATTTATATATAGGGATTATAAGTTTATAACTAGATATATGTATGTACCTACATATAGAATATTAAAAAGAAATTTAAAACTGTAGAAATTATTAGACATATAATACATATAGATATATGTATATCTATTATATATATATATATATATTATATCATGTAATTTAAAATTACTACTACTTTTAAAAAGGAACAAAAATTACACATGCGAGCAATTAACAATACAAAGAATTAAAAATGTATGTATAGTAGATATGTGTGTTTTAGGCTATAGTAAAAAAAAGAAAATGAAATTTGTTTTCGCACATTTTTTTTTTTTTCTTTATATTCTTTAATCTTTATATATTATATACATATGTATTATGTATAAATAGGTATATAGAAATTTTAAAAGGAAAAAAAAAAAAAAACATACATTTATCAAGAGTAGACTGTATTCGGTATTCGTTCGGTAAACCAAAACTTTTTTTGTTTTTTATGAGTCGAATGAAACACAAACGAAAAATTGTAGTAGAGTAGAGAGATTACCATCACAATTTACATATTATAGTGTGTATATAATAAAATAAATAGAGACTAGAGTGTACAAATAAACAAAAAGTACCTTTTTATTTTCTTTAAAATATCATAAAATATACATATTCGAAATTCGAAAATAGAAAAAGAAAGATATGTATAGAAAAAACAAAAGACAAAAAAAAAAAATACATTTGTGAGAGTCATTTTATTCTAAACTCACTAAAACCATAATAAAAGCTCACCTTATCATGACAGTTGTATACTTACAACCCTAGTGTTCGGGCGAGGAAAAATTTGAAAAAAGAAATAAACGAGAAACAAGAAAAACAAAAAAAAAAACAATTTTTTTTGCGTGAAAATTTTTTTGAATTTTGTTGAATTTTTTGTTTTATAAATATAAAAAAAAAATTTATTTTATTTTTTCAATTTAAATATTTTCCTTTTTTTTTTTAATTTTAAAAAGTTTTTTTTTTTGTTTTTGTTATTTATTAATACTTTTTTAATTTTCAAAAATATATATATATATTTTTTTATTCTTAAATGGGAAAAAGAGCAAAAAAAAAAAAAAAGTGAAACAAAAGATAATATAAAAAATAAAAAAAAAAAGAGAATTAATTTTTTTTTTGTTTTCCTACAAGTAAATGAATTTTTATATGTTAAGTATTAAAAAATAAAATAAAATAAAATAGGTAGTAGCTATAAAAAAAAAAAAAAAAGAATTTAAATATAAACTTTTTTTTTTTTAAGGCATTAAAAATTATGACAATTGGTGTGAATTTTTATGTATAAAGTGATTATAAATTTTTTTTTTTCTCTGTCTCTCTCTCTCTCTCTGTGATTGCAAAAAATCATATTTATTACAAAAAAAAAAAAAAATGTTGAAAAGTTTTAAAAAAAAATTAATTCAAAAATAAAAAAAAAAAAGAATTTAATAGAAAATATAGTGTAAAAAATTATTTAAAATAAAAATGAAATTCGAAATTAAAATGCAAAAATATAAAATTAATAAAATTCTAATCAACACAACTGAAATAATTAAGTGAAAAATTTTCAAAATTATACCAGAAAAAAAAAAAAAAAAAAATTCTATATAATATAAGTACATAACAGGTACATATATATATATGTACATATAAAATTAAATTTAATATATGTATAATATAAATAATATAAAATATAATTTAAAAAGGAAAATAAATTAAATAATAATAATTTTTAATTATAATTCTATTTCTGTTGTGATTTTTAACAAAGAAATTTAATATAAAATATGCACATACATAATATATATATACATATGTATGTTTGTATACGTACATATTATATAGGTATGCAAATTTTGAATTTTTCAAAATTCATAAAAATTTAATATAATATTATTATAACATATAAGTTTTATAATATATATGTTAATATATATATATATATATATATATAATATATATAATATATACATATGTGTATATTTAATGTGAAAAATAAATTAAAAAATTAAAAAAAAAAAATGTTGTAAAAAAAAAGAAAAATTAAGAGGATTATCACAATATTATAAATACATAATTATATATTTTGGAAATATTTATATTATATAAAAATAAAAAAAAAAAAAAAGTAATTATACCCTACATACATACTCTTATATTTTATATTAATTTTTATTGAAACAAAAAAAATATTAATTTGTTTTAAAATGAATTTTATGGATTTTTTCGCAAAAAAAAAAAAAAAAAACAAAATTTTGAAAAATAAAAAAAAACTTTTTTTTTTTTTATGTATATATGCATTGTTGTCATATTTCTATATTAAATATACTGATTTTTTTTTTTTGTTTTGTTTATATACATATATATATATTCTTAGTTATATATACATATATGTATGAATATAATATTTAAAATTTAATATTCTGTGTATACCGTTATACAGGTTCATAATGTATATTGTAAAAATGCATTAAAGTTCTGTTCAGTTCTGTTTTTTTCTTTTTTTTTTTGTTGTATTTTTTTTTTTTTTTTTACTTTTATTGATTGTGCAGCTCCCATGGCCCACATTTTTTTGTTGTTCCTTAAAGTTTAATTCTTTATACATATTTCGGTTTTTTTTTTTTTTTAATGTTATTTTTTCTATTCTTAACAACATTTCTAATATATACATAGGTATTATTTTATATATCCAAACTATAATATTATATATATTATATAAAATATTTATATATGTATACAAATAATATAATACAGTAGAATACATAAATATTGATACAAAATATTATGTATTATATATATATATTATACCTATATTCTTTTTGTTTTGTTTTTTTTTTTTAAATATTTAAATGCAAATGATAAAACAAATTAATTTATAAGGGTGGGCATTATGTACTTGTGATAATATAAAATAATTAATTCAAAATTTTATGTTTCAAGTTCCAATATTATCAAACTGATCACGTACGTTTCCGATTAAGTTTTTTTTTTTTTTGTTTTGGTTTTTTTTTTCTTAGAAAAAAAATTTTAGAATTAAATATATTTGAAAACTATAATTTATTGTTAAAAAAAAAAAAAAGTTAGATATAATTTTGGTAAATGAAAAATAATGTTAAATAAAATTTTAAAACTTTTTTTTAATAAGTAGATATTTTTGATTCGATTAATTTTGTAACAAATCTTATAACATTTGAAAATTAAATTGTTTTTTTTTTTTGTTTTACATCAGATACTGTAACATTATTCCATTACTGTTCGGTTCGTGCTATGTACATTATATATCAAATATGTAAATATATAAATTTCAATTTTTAATATCAGTGTTTATTTTTACTAATAGATAAATAAATAATATCTATAGATAAGAGATAAACAAATTTTTATCTAACTGTATCCAAATTCAATGTAACAAATTGAAACAAAACAGAAAAATATAATATTGTATCATTATTTATGTCCATCACTGTATCTTATTTTTTTATATACCTATAACAAAAATAGTTATAGAAAAATTTGTTATTTCTTCTAGTTTGCATGGAATAAGAAAATCATGAATAAAGTGAGGGTTAAAATTGTTTATATGTGTAAATGCATGTGTATACATTATAGTATATATATGTATATATAGATAGATAGATGATAAAATGTGAAATAAAAGGTATATTCTTCTTCTGTTTTTCTTTTTTTTTATTTTTTTTTTTTAAAGTTACCCTTCTTTTTATTTTCTACGTTTTTCTCTTAAGTTTTTTTCTTACTTTTTTTTTTGTTTTATTTTTTTTATAAAATGCAAAAAATGGTAAGGTATTTACAAAGAAAAAAAAAAATTTTTTTTTTTATCTTTACCTTACAATATTTATCTAGTATATTCGGGTAAATATAGTAATGTATTACAACGTATGTCTGGAATAATGAATATTTAAAAAAAAAAAAAAATAGGTAGTTCACTAATGTATTCAGAAAAATTATCCTACTAGAATTTTTGTACTGTTTTTCTCTGTTTAAAGCAAAAAAAAAAAAAAAAGGATTTAATATTGTATAGGTATATTGTGTGCAACAATCTTATTTACATAATATGTAATGTACACATATTTTTGTATTCTTACTATTTTTAATACAATCATGTGTACACATACGTATTACATACATATACATACAATATAATCTCTAATACTTAAAATTATTTTAAGTTAAAGAAATATCTTAAAATAATTTTATTTGCAAAGAAAAATCTTAAATATGTATATATGTATATGTACGTACATATATATTTCTTCGAGAAAAAAAATATTTTTATTCTGGAAAGGACTTTTATATATACATATATATTTTACACAACCAGTTTGTTGAAGGATAAATTCATTATTGGAATAAAGTTAAATACAAATGTGGTGATATCATAAATATATTTACAAATTATATAATATACCAATTCAGAAATTCCCTTAAAATTTTTTTGTTTCAAATTATATTTCCGGTTTTAGTCATTTTTAAACGAGTTTTTCAAATTCTTTTTAAAATTTTTAAAATACATCGATAGTAAACTCTTAGGCGTATTAAGAACTTTAAAGATTATTATATATTTAGTTGATCTTTATTGAACATATATGCAATGAATTAAGGATATAAAATAAATAAATAAAACTTTTTAAAGATTAACTAAAAAAAACTGATATATAAATCAGAAATTTTTCAGAAATTGATCATAATTGTATGTAATATATGTTTAGATATTGTAAAAAAAAATTAATTACTTATGATACATTTGCGAAAAAACAAACGTTTGGTATAGGTTGTACCTATATTTTTTTATTCTTTTTTTTTTGTTAATCTTAATATAATTCAATTGATATTTTTTTTTTTCTTAAGGGAGGTGGGAATCTTCCAAAGACACCAAGAATTTCCCCCTTGGTAGTGTCAGATTCTTACTGACAAAACCCACCTTCCCCTTTAGCAAATATAATGGGATGAAACCCTTACCTGCGAACGCAGTATATTGGCTAGGCAGTAGGGATAGGAAAGGATAGGAAAATGGATACGGAAACATTGAATTGGGAGTAAGGAAACAATGAATCCGCCTATTATTATTACTATTTGCTAACAGCTACTATTTTGTTTATTTTTGTTTATTAAAAATTTAAAAAGTTAATTTGTCTTAAATTGCATGTGCATAATTTTAGGCATACAATGCGTAAAAAAAATATTTAAAAAGTTAGCTGTTGTTGTACTGTACTTCTTCTACAATCTCTTATTGTTTATTCATAAAAGTTTTTTGTTAAATGAAATAAATTGACATTACCACTGATAAATTTTTAAATAAAAAAGAAAATATATAAACAGTTTAAATACATAGAAGTAAAATTCCAATTTTCACCATATAAAATTTAATGAAAAATTAAATTTTAATTTTATTAAGTAACTTAACAACTTAAACTTAGAATTGCAATATAAAAATTTTTTAAATTTTTTAAATAATCAAATAAAATTTTATGTGAATCTACGTCAATTTGAAATGTCAAAAACGTGTGAACCTAACATGTTTAAATTTTTTTGTGATTATGGGCGTTTTTCTTTTTCTCATCAGATCAATGCTCAGAGCAGATGTCGAGTGCTCAGATCAAACTTTTATCTGAACTCTGACCATTCTGAGTTAAAAAAGAAACGTTCAGAGCACAAATTGTCAATTTTTATCCAAATTATTTTCTAGCGTCAGTATTTTTTTTATTTTATTTCATTATTTTAAATGTAGTTTTAAAAGGAAAAAAATAAAATAAAACAAACTTATTTTAGGTAAAATTTCATTTAGTAAAATTTAAAAAAAAAAACTTAAAAAAATTTTTTATCTATGCACGAAATTTTATTTTGATGACATTTTTATTATTTTATTCTTAATTTGACTTTATATTTATTGAAAACTCTGTGAAATCTGAGAAATTTTTACGAGCTCACAGATCGCGCTCTGATCCCACTACGAGTTAAAAAAGAAACACAAAATGGATAATCTGGATAATCTGGATAATCTGAGCATAAAAACAAACATAATGTTTTTGCTTGACAGCTCTGACTGTGCTCTGATGTTCTCATCAAAGAAAAACGCCCTATGTGATTCTCATCGTAGTTGACATTAGAACAAAGCAAAATAATGATATAAATAAATTTTTCTTACCTTAAATTTTTTTTTTTATTTTTCTAATAAACACATATCTATGACAGAAAAAAAAAATTTAATTTTTTTATTTGTAAACATACAAATATGATATTCCAAAGCATCCTGAAACGTCAAAATATAAATTGATTTAATTTTCTTCTGTTACTAACGTGTCAGTCGCGGTTCTCGGCACATTCGAGAGCAATAAAAAAATATATATATATATATATACTCACAGTTTAAATAGAAATAAAATTTAAATTTTTTGACCCTGTAAAATTAATTATATCTACATATAAGATTTCTTTTAAATTTTTATCTAAATAGTTTAAATTTTATATTATATGAAAGTTAAAGGTTATAACAGGTTATACACTACATTATCAATTATGCATTGATTTTTGTACTGCATGAAGCCACGCAAAATTAAAAAAAAAATTACTCAGAACAATTGTTCTCGATAAAAAAAAATGTTTTTTTTTTGTAAATTGAAAGTAAAGTGACACCAAAAAACTGTTTAAAACATAATTATGTGATATGTCTTTTAATATATTAATTTGATTAATGATTAATTAAGTGCATATTTGTACAGGTAAAGATGTTTACTGTTGCGTAGTTATTACACCATGCATTTCTAAACAATAATAAATATTTATTTTTAAATTAAATTTAATAAATTTTTACACACATGTTTTTATACTATAATATGAACGGTTTTTGTAATTAATTTTAATATACATATTAATTATATATTAATATTATATTAATTATTTATTATTGTATTTAAGTAATAAAAAAATAATATTTATTATATTTGAACAATTACATTATATATATGTAAGTATTTAAATAAAAATAAAAATTTATTTTAATTACGCTTTTTCTTAAATATCAAACAATTGCATATAGCAGTAAAAAAAAAATTATATATTTAAATAAGTACTAAACTACCCTACCTACCATCTTACAATATTATTTTTGTTACAAAATTAACTTAACTGGTGTATTATTAAGTTTAAAATGGTAGCAATTTTCTTTTGTGCAAAAAAAAAAAAAAAAAAAAACAATTTTTATACATATTTCAACCATATATGTATGTATATAGTAAGCCTCTAATTAAACTAATGCATTGGCATTGAAAATTAAGTACACCAGGATTAAAATTAGAATTTTTTTACGTACACACAAACTATGTATTTTGTTTTTAAAACTTTTATGAAAATTTTCTTATCCTTGTACTATTGTTCTAATAATATGAAGTAATAGAAATGCAAAATTACTCAAATTATGTACCGAATTTTTTGTTTTTTTTTTTGTTGCTATTATAATTTAAAACAAAAAAAAAATAAACACACGTATATAAAACCAGCTCAAAACTTAAAAGATAGGGAAAAGAAAAAATTAAAAGAAATAAATCAAAAAGCAAAATGTATCATCCCTTTGTAATAGTATTCGTTTGTATGTTATAACATGTTTTTTTTTTTTTTTCTCATTTTTGTAAAAGTATTGCGCACGTGTATCGAATACAATTACATAAAAAGATATTTATTTTTTTTTTATTAAATATATTTTCCTATTACATTTCACAAATACACACATATTATATTATTTGTATATGTATTAACATAACAAATTCATACATACTTTGCAATATTAAAATACTTGTTCTTATGCTATTAAACCACCCTTCTTCAACCCTTAACATATTTTTATATATTTTTCTTTTTTTTTTGTTTTGTTTTTTTCAATTAAATTTTCGCGTTTATTTTGCTATTGTATTTGTGTACATTGCGATGGAAATCTGTGAATCATATGTATGAATTTAAAGTAAAAATTATTTTTTTTTTTTTTTTTTTACATATCTATAAGATACATTTTAAAATGATGATTTTTTTGTATGTATTTTTGTATTTTGTATATGTACATATATAGTAAGTTAGTAAGTAGATATATATCTATAAAATATATTATATAGTAAACAGTTTAAAGTTATAAATATAGATGGGATTAAGTACAAATATATGTACATGTATAAAATTTATAAAAATATATGTTTGTAAGTTGTTATCTATACATTTTGTATATTTGACAAGAAAAAAAAAAAAGCTTTTAATAAATTCTTTAGATAAAATGCATGTTTGTATAAATTTTATAAATATTGTGTAATATACGTATGTACATAATATATCTTTTTTTTATCTATACGTATATATATATATATATACATATATATATATATATATACATATATATATATTATCTGTACAATATGCATATAATACCTATATGTTTATATTTATTTATGCTGTAACAATATTATTTATGTATTACTTATCTGTATATAAATATATGTATGTATATATAGTTACATACAAATATGAGATAATATTAAAAATTGATTTTATTTTTTTGTAAAAAAAAATATGTTGTGTACAAATAAATATACATTTTATGAAATAACAAACTCATGTTCTTGAAAGATAGTTAAATACACCATATTGATGGATAGATACCACACGCTGTTGATGGTCGTGTCATGTTATTTGAAAATAAAAAAAAAAACAAACTAATAAAAATAATAAAAGAAAATTATGGCAATACTTTCACGATATTTCATTTCTTATTTTTTTTTTCTTCCTTAATTTTATATATATGTACGAGTATATATATACATGTACTTATGTACTTATGTACTTATGTACATATACATATATAAATATTGTGATTATCCTGTCTATTCAAATTTTTTAGTGGATAGGTTATTTAGATATTATAGGATTTATTTTGAAAAACTGTTTCAAGGATATTTCTTAAGAGTTGTCTTATGGTTTTCATGGTTCGATGTTTTCTAAATAACTAAATATAATTGATTTTTCATGGTTTTTTTTTTTTTTTTAATTTTTAATAAAAATAAAAAGTTATTTTTTTTTTTTTTGATTCTGTAGGCTTATTTAATATGATTTTGAGATTTTATCTTAATTATTTATATTAAAAGTTAAATTTTAAAAGTTATATATACATTTCATTTAGCCTATTTTTGATTTTTTTTTTGATTTTAATAGTTTGCTATGTTTGTTTTGATATTATTTTATATTTTGTAGATAATTTAATGATTTAAATAATTATTTTTTAGTATAACTAATATAAGAATACCGATTTTATTGGAAATTTAATGTTAATATCCTAGGAAATATTTCTCACCATTTTTTTTTTTTTAAGTTTTCTAAAGAAACTTAAGACTTTCTAATTTAGAAACTATCTGTCAAAATAAAAAAATGTTTTTTTTTTTTCTCCCATACTTCAGATTGTTCAAGGTAAAAATTACACCTTGATTAACGTGAATGACATTTTAAAATGTCAAAAATATAAACATTATCAGTTTTTGTGATTACTATCATGGTGGTTGATATTTCAAAGCGTTGACAAAACAAAATAATAACGATTAGCGTCATCCATTATGGAGCTACAGCCCCTCAAACTTTGAAAAAACCATATTTTTAAATGCGTATATCTCTTGTTGTTCTGCTTAAGACTTTTTCAATCTGAAAACGCCATTCGACAGGAATTTCTTTTACCTTTGTAAATCAATATCAAAATTGTACATTTTTTTTAAAATTTAGTGCCTGTTTAAATTTACGGTTATGTGAAAACCAAATTTTTCTTCGGCAAGACATAAAAATTAAAGCTTCAGTAATATATTTTTACGTGTGTTAACAATTTTTTTTAGTTATATGGAGTTCCGGACTTACAGTCCCTCAAAATTCCAAAAAGGTCCTATTTTCACATTTTTTGTTATTACCTATATGAAAATTTCAAATTTTGCTGCAAGTTACAATTCTAAACAGATTGTATTCACTTTTAAAACCCGTTGGTTTACCGCCTTGTTTTTTTTGTTATTTTTTTGACAATTCTAATTCAGAAAATATCGTTTAAAGAAAAATTAATAGAGGAAGTGAAATAAAAAATAATTTAAGAATTTTTATGAAAAAATATAAAAAAATATTCGAAAAAGCCAGCATTGTGTGCATCTTGCGTATAAAGATAAAGTTAAAAGTTGAAACCTCTATTCTCTTTATATTAATAAATTGTTTTAACTTTCTCACGTTATTAACGTCAGCCGAGTCTCTGACACGTCGAAAGTAATTGGTTTTATATATTTTGTCATTTTAATGCGTTATCATTTGCGTTTGTCATTTTAAAGCGTTATCAGCACGTCGAGAAATTATACATCCAGCATATTCGAGAAATTATACATTTGATTTTGTATAAGGAAAACTAAGCATCTTTAAGTTATTAAATTTATTTTTCAAAAAAGTTTTAATTTTTTACGTCAATTGTAGTTGAAACATTTTCTTTTTATATGTTATGCCGGTTTACTAAACAATTCAATAGACTTAAAAATAAGGTTTTATCAATGTAAATTCTATTGATATGAAATAGAGTAAAAAAAAAATGTATATATGAAAAATGTTAAATATTTTGTTCGTAAAAAATAGTTTTTTTTTTTTTATAAATGCCACAATCTAAAATTATTTTTTTAACTTTTATATCTAATGATATTTTTTTAAAATAGTTTTAAACTTTTTCCTTGACATTAATAAAATTCCTGCATGAATGTACTTTCATACGTTATAAAACCATTTAAGATTTTAATTTGTTTCTGTACTTTCTTGATGTCAAAATAATTGTTTGTAAATAATTTTTCAATAAAGTTAAATACATATAGTACACATATACATATACATAATATGAATGAAAACACTTACTTATGTGTCATTATCCCTTTATTAAGATTTTGTATGGCTTTTCATTTTTTATTTATTTCTTGTATTATTATAATAGAATAAGCTAATATAAAAGCGTTTATTGAAAACAGTCATTAAATTGTCATTATACTCTTTTTGAAAAAAAAAACAATATTTTTGGTGGTCTTTAAATGAAAATAAACTATTAAATAAAAAAATAAATTTCGTTCTACTTAAAACAGCAAATTGATATGAATATTAAGGGTCGTTCAGTCGTTCAGATTTTTTAATTCTATTTAACTGTACAAATTTGGAAGTCGAACTGAAAGGGTGGAAAAGAAAGTAATATCTAATTTAAAATTGTGATATATGTGTACCTATACAGAACGTCTAGAGATTTAGTTAAGTACAGCTTTTCGACACAGTTTTTTTAATTTTCAAATGAGAGATGTTCTGTTTTTTCTATGTATAAGTGCAGTATATTTTTTTATATGGCTAATCAAAAGTTATAAACAAATAATATTTCACTCGAAAAGTTTGTCAAAAATTTTACGATGAGAATCGATGATTTTCGAAGAAGTTAATTATAAGAATCAATTAAAATAAAAACAAATCGATCATAAACCTAACTTTCGCGAACATAAAACTTTTATAGTTTTCTTTTCTAAAAAATACTACAGAAAAAATGCTGAGCGTCTCGTCGGCTCCTTAAAAAATCATTTTTATAAAATTTTCTTTTTCCAATCTAAAAACAACAAAATCCTTTTGGGTCATATAAACATTAGAGAATAAAATTTCTTTAAAAATTATTTGAATTTTTAATGGAATTTTAAAGTACTTACTACTTGAAACATTTAAAAAGAAAAACAGTATAAGAAATTTTTCTTAAATGCAGTTTTTGTAGTTTTTACAGTTAACAGTGGTGAGCAAAATTAAGAAATCATATTTATTAAATTATTCTATTAAAATTTTTTGTATAGAAAATATTATTATATTTAATATGGTATTTTATAATTTATTATTTAAATGAAATTTTCTTTTAAAAGAAAAAATACTGATCACTAATTCAAGTCAAATTAAAATCAGTAAAATCTAGTCACTAACAGCTATAAACGGAGTGCATAATTTATTTTATTAAGTAAAGTAGCTTATGAGAATGTTGTTAATCGGTATTTTACTGTTCAGGGGAAATCTTTTTTAGCAAGTACCGTTATTTTTTATTTTTTAAATAAAGTTCTACTTTTAAGGTTGAGGGTATATTAGACAGAAATTCTAACGGCATAAATTATTGAAACTTGTTTTTCAAACATGTTGTTCAGTTTACATGGAGCTGAATTTAAAAAATTTAAGTCGCCTAAATTATATGTCAAATTATGAAATACATTAACAATATAATTTTTCCACAAATAAACTTCTCAATTTACAACAATATAAATATTGTAAACAAGCAACAACAGAAACAGAAAGTCAGTCGTTCGTTGGCATAAAAAACGCTTTACGACAAATCATATTTTAATTATCTACATTTAAATTCACTATAGTTGAACATAAAATTGAACGTTTAAACATATCTCTACCTAATATTGCATCCAGCCTACATGTGTTTAAGTTAATAATTACTTGTTTGTTCTACACCGTCAAATCAATGCTTTAAACCGATAATTCAGATAAGTTATTTTAACTATTATTGTGCATACATTTTTTCTCTTAAATGTATTTAAAATTAGGTAGGTACCATTTAATAGATATGTGAGAAAAATGCCATGAATAAAATCTGATTTTATTTTTAAGAATATTTTTTTTCTTTAGAAAATCCTACAAAAATTTAAAAAAAAAAATGTGTTTACAAAATTAAATCAAATTTATAGAGCATAGCAAACTTTATTTCTTTTTTTTTTCTTTATTATTGAAACTTTATTTTAAAAGTATTGTAAGTTAATAATATTAACATTTGATCTATTTACTTCAGATTATGTTTGTTACCTTTTTTTTTTTACTTTTATTTGTTGTCATATCTGAAGTACGAATTTTAAATTAAAATATTTTCAAGTGGTTAGAATTTTGCCATCCGTTCGATAATGATCTATCAAAAAATTTAAAAAAAATAACTGTCTTAAGTCCTAACATCTACATCCTACAATTTCCCTGATTGATCGTCTGCTGGTCACATGCAGCGTCTCATCAAGCCAATAAATTTGGATGACTTCTGTTATATTTAGATCCTGCAATCTGTTATACTTCCGTGATCTGTGGTCTGTTTGTCACTTACAGTTTTTGCTCAAGTCAATATCTATTATAGATATAGAACTAGCTGAAAAACTTAAATTTCAGGAGTTATCTAGGTAAATCAATACTGCATGCCTACCAATGAGTTCAGTAATGTTGATGAACGAATCATCTCCTAATTTTTACTTTATGTCAATCTATATTCTCGTCATAAATAGTATGATTTTTATTATTTTAAATAAATTCTCTCAGTATACCTTTCCCAAGATTCTTATGGATTCTTTTCTTACGTAATTGTATTACTGTTTTGGTTTTGGTTATGACCTGATTGTGATTTTAACCTATATGATTTTACTTTTGAGAGGCCGGCATCATCGGGACTACGCCATTAGTCAGATACTTATTACTTTTCAAAACATTTTGTATTAATTTTGTAAAAATTGAATTTTAATTGGATAACATAAATTCAAAATGACGTGATACTTATTGATTTAAGAAGCCAGTTTTTTTTTTTTTTTTTTTTACTAATTTTTCAATTTTAAGGTAAAAGATTTATGTTTGTTATCATATAACACGCATATATACTCTTTTCATGGTTTGAATTCTATCTGTTACCATTTATTTTTATTAAATACTATATTACAAAAACATTCAGATATAGTAAAAATATTATTATTACCTAATTCTTATAATTTGGTTTTTCCAAATTACCTTTTTAAGTAGTTACCTATGTCTTCTTTTATTTTATTTTTTTATTTTTTGCAATTTATCATAAGATGACTGATAAAAAGTATTTTTGTTGAATTTTTTCAAAAATTCAATAGGTCTAGATTATTTTAATATTAAGAATTTTATTTTGATTTCATACTTACTTATAGTATAGTATACTTATAAGTATATACACAACACGTCAAGACCCTTTCTCTCACTGTGGGTAGTCTATACGTAAACTTAAAAATGTTTATTATAATAACAAGTATTAGGGTTTGAAGAGGTTACTGAAAAAAAAAAAAAAAAATTTATTATCCTACAATTTTCAATGTTAAACAAAAATTTGAACTAAAAAGAAATGGAAAAAGAAGAATAATAAAACAAATAAGTAAAAAATTAATTAGCTAATATGTATATATTAAATCTTTGTTTTTTTTTTTCTATCTATACATTTTTATTTTTCGTGAAACCAATGAAAAGTGGTAAAGGAAAATACTTAAATCACGATTAAATTTTAGGGTATGGCAGAAAAAATAAAAAACAAAGCTTTCAACTTTTTTGAATTTGTTTTTTGAGTTTTTGCATTGTTAAAATACATGTATATACATTAAAAACTATGCAGAAATTCTATTCTGTAAAAAGTATTTTTTTTTTTAAGTAGTACTTAATCTTAAATTTTTTTTAAAAGTTCTTTTGTATTTACTTTTAATTCTCATTAGCTTCTTTTTTTTTTTTATTTAAATACGGCGAAATATAAGAAAAAAGTAATAATTAGTCGACATAATATACATACATTTTTTATTACGCTCATATTTAGTTGGTTTGACATAATTTAAATTAAGGTTGATTTTCACTTTCGTATTCTATAAGACAAAGGTTTATAAGATGGACAGTTCTAATCAATTAGAAAATAATTAAACTACGTCGCAGCTACGATGTTCTACCATTTTTTTAGACGGTAACTTTTTTTAATATGATAAAACGCTTTGTATGAGTTCTGTTTTAGTATATATATATGTATGTTGCAAGTCCAACATCTTTTTTTTTTATATTTGTTTAAACATTTTATTCAATTGCAATCACATTTTTAATAATAAAATCAATTTGAGTTACTTTCTGGATACTTTGAATGTAAATTTCACTATTTTTCAAAATAATATAAAAAAAACCTATAGCCTTTTTATACTTATGAAAATCGGCAAATCTTGTTCAGAAACATCAAATTTTCACGGTTTAAAATCCATTATTTTATAAGAGTAAAAATGAAATCAATACTCAGATATTTACGTTAAAATAAAATATTGTAAGTAGAAAAAATTCATATTTATAATCAAAACTGTGTCATATAATTAATAATTAGATTTTTGCCCATCTTTATTGCCTGTGGCTCAAATTTAAAAATATTTCAAACAAATATTGTACTTAAGGTATTTTTAGTTAATCGCATAAGACAAATAAAATCCTACCAATTAAATGGGTAACAGTGATATGATACTACAAATACAAATTACTTAATTAGGATTATCAACCAGCTTCTTGACGTTTAACCTATTGAACTGGATATGTTTTTTTGTAATTGATCTAAAGGAGTTGACGACATCAATATAATTAGATAAATATTATATTCTTGATCATTGATCAAAGCTTTTTAGTACTCGATGAGAAAAAAAATAGATAGATATTTGACGATATAAAATACATATCCCAGTTTAAAATTTAATTATCGAATAACAATAATGTTGACAGTATAAACAGCAACAGTCTCTTTAACTATTTATTCTATTATACTTTATTGTATTACTTTCTATTTCTATTTTAGTAGACAATAAACTGTGATATATTAAATTAATATTATTATTACAACTATAATAAATGACACTTGTTCTATTGAACTAAAATCAATTATGCCTTCTCTCAAATTAATCCAACGTACAACGGAATAGGCTGTAAATGTTTATCTTTTGCACTGTGGAAAATTCATATAGATGGTGTAAAACTGGTTATGAAAAATCATTTGTCGTGAGAAGAGAACTGTCAAGATAAGGTAAAAGTGGGTATAGTGGCGATATAATTTTAAACATTACTATCCGATGCTGGTTTAGTGGATAAGTATAGAAAAAAATATTAGTGGCTATACAAAATGAGAAAAATAAAATTAAATTTAATTAGAAAAATAAAAAATAATATTTTAAATAATTATTTTTATAAAATAAAGATTATTAATAGTTATATAACTATTCAGTTTATCAGTTTAAATAAAAAAAACACAATTCATATTATAAGAAAACGAAAAAAAAAAAAAAAAAATAGTTAAAAAAATAAACATTTACATACTTATAAAGTAAAAATTAAATTTAAAATATTATTGAAAAAAATTAGAACCTAAATACTACGGTATTCTTCTACGGTACTACGGTATTCTACGGTATGCATTTATTGTTGAGATAAGTATGAATTCTGGTCGTAGTATGATTGCTTCATTATTCATAATTTTGTTGCTTATTAGGAGCCTTCTTCTACCAAATATAGTATGTCCATTCAATAATTATAGCAAAATTAATTAATTTTCTATAATTTTTTTTTAATTTTGATTAAATTATTTATTTAATTATTTAATAAAAACTGAAATTCCAAATTTCATATTTAGTGACGATTGTATCCACTAAACCCACTTTAAGTATATTTATGTGTTGGTATAGTGAAGATACAAATTAAATATATTTAAAATTACAATAATTAGATTTTTTTAATTAAATTATTTAAAATACATCTTTTTAATAATAAATAATTCATTTATTATAAAATTATTCAATTTCAAATGTAAAAAATAAGCAAAAACTTTGGTGAGTACTCTTAAAATGATTTTTGTAAGAAAACAATTTATTGTTAAATGGCAAAATTTGAAACCGCGAACAAATAAAGACTATTTTCATTTAAAAAATCTTTCAACCTTTCATTTAAAAAAAAATTTAAAAGCATAAAACATTTAATATTATCTTGTTTTACTAAAAAAAAACTGCACTATAACAGTACCTCTCCATTATACCGACTTTTACCTTATATGGAACTTTCTTCCATACCTTGTTTATTCCCGCTCTGTCAATAATGTTCCATTCTACAATTTTCATCTGTTTAGGTTAAAAAAAAATTTTTTTTAGACTCATTTCTAATTTACTCTACACTGCAGCTCTTCCATATTCATGTTTTTTTTTTTTTTTGCACACTTAACGACAGATTCTTATATAAGTTAGTTGGTCTTTGTAAGCAGGTTTCGAATAAAGAACATTAAAAATAAAGAAAAAAATAAAGTTTTATTTAATACTACCTATACACCAAATATTTATATTTTAATCAAACAAATATTAATTGTTTGCATACATTTTTACTTGGACATCCATATTTATTTTTTAGATACCGATTTTTTCAAAATATAATTTATGTAAAGCATCCATCCAATCATTATCGCATTCATTTAATCATAAAGAACACGCGAACTCTTCATTTAAATAATTTTCAAAATTTTACAAAAAACTTAAAATTAAAAAAAAGAAAATAAAGTCTAAATATTGTAATTTAAGAATTTTATTACGTTTCCCTATTTAGTTAATAATATCGTTTGAAAATTTTCAATCTTAAAATAAAATATTAATAAATAATAAATTTATAGTGTAAAAATTTCAACACCCAGAGTGTTTATTCTTATATTGATCCTTAAGTAAATAATTTTTCTGTGTCACTGAAAATTAGTTAATAACAACATAATTTTTTTTTTTAATTGATTTACTAAATTTATTAAAAAGTAATTTTCACAAAGAATGTCATTTTCTCAATAAAAAAAAAAAAAAAATAATTTTTATATAACAAAAAAATAAGAGACTTAAGGCTTTCATAAAATAATTTATTTTTGTTATCATAATATTTTCCCAAAACAAATTGAATTTCTTCGGTTCCTTAAACACGAAACATGCTATTTTTCAAATTAAATTTTATGGTTTACCCACTAACATAGAATGAAAATTTTATTTATTTTTTGTTTTTTTGCTTGTAAATTTATTTTTCGTCCAAAACAGCCCCATTCACCTGGTGGGTAATTAATGACTTTCCTGGGTAGTGAAACATTTTTTGTTTTTTTTTTTTTTTTTTTTATAGTATTTATTTATTGAAAATTATATACAATATATTATTAAATATATAAATATTAAGCAAAATTATATATTTGTAAAGGATTTATGGATATCTTTATGTATGTATGTGTATCGTTATAAAAGTATAAAAGAAAAAATTATTATCAGTGTCATTTTGATTTACAGGATAAATTTATAAAGAAAATCAAATGTTTTTCTTTTTTTTGTTTTTGTGTTATTTAAAATTAATTTATATACTTTAGTATACTTATATAGATGATATCGTATTTATTTTTTTATTTTTCTTTTACTTATAAATAGTGTTACAGTGATTAAAGGATAAAGGATACGGTTGCTTTTAATTATTGTTTTATATAAATATAAAATGTATATGTATATTAAAAAATATATATATAAAAATATTTATCTATAGTATATAATATTAAGATAGAAATATTTTATTTAAGTTTCATTGATTTTTTTTTTTTATTTTTTAGAAGATTTTCTCAACTTTTTCATTTCATTATTATTTTTTTGGGATTTTGTTTTTATTAATAAAAAAGTTAAAAGTAAGGTAACATTTATTTTGTTTGTTCTCAATATATTTATAATATATGTACAATAGTTTTTTATATTAAAAAATAATTCTAAAAAATTTCGAAAAAATGTGCCTATGTACTTATTATTGTATCCAACAGTCAAATGCCTATTTACATCCCTATTCTAAATTCCATTATGAAATGTCTACGAAAAATTAGCTACGATACAACTATTTTTAACTATATTCTAAATTTCATCGTAAATGAATTTTAATTTTCAATGGCAACTTTTTTTCGAAGTTTAAAAATTATACATTTTGAAAATCAGATATGTTGAATTTTTAAAAGTTGTTAGCAAATAAAAAAATTTTTATTAAAAAAAAAAAACAAATAGTTTAAATAAAATTGCAAACAAAACTAAACAATGGCACTAACTATGAATGAATATTTCTGTCGTAGACTTTTGACAATTATTTTACAATTACGCTGGTATTGAGAATTGCTATGTTACGAAACTTCGAAAAAAAACTTTGAAAAATTTTTGTTTTAGGAATTGAGAATCGCTTTTTCTTTAATTTATTTAAATTTCTTAAAACTTCTTTTTATTTATCTATCTATTTTATTTCTTAAAAATTATTACTTAAAAGATCACTCAAAACGTCATCTATTCATTCCTTGTTTGTTCATTTTTTTTGAAACTGAAAAATAGAAATTTTTCTATTTCACCTTCACTTTTTTTTTAACTTTTTTTTCAAATTTTTGACACATAAATGTTTTTTGACATTTTTAGCTGTTTTAAAATACGGTAAAATATTCTTTTGTAAAAGTAAAATTTTTGTTATTGTGACCAGTCACAAAAAGTAAAAAATATAGTCAAAATTTTAAAAAATAAAAAATTTTTTTGAAATTAATATAAATAAACGATTCAAAAAAGTGAATTTCTCTAATTTTTTCATTCTATTTTTTAAATGCTTCAAAAAAGTTAGACTTCAGTCATTTTAAAAAAAAAGTGTAGCAGAAAAGAGGTAAAAAAAAAGGATAAAAAACGTTGACCTATAATCACAGTCTTAGATTAATAAATTAAAAATTATATATACAAATATCAAATAAAATCAAGCAATTTTAATTTACATGTTATAACTCCCTTTTTTTGTTATATGTTATAATATAGCTCATAATATAAGTACATATATACTTACATATACAGGGTGTTTCCTAATTAAGTGTACTGCTATATACCACTGCATAGATACTTATGAGTGTACTGCATAGATACTTATGAGTAGATAAATTTTGTGTATGGGAGCTAAGCTAGGACTCTTCTAGTTTCCAAGATATGGGGGCTTAAATGAAATTTCAATATTTTCTTTTTGTTTTCATAATTTTACTTTTAACTCTGTTTCTGGACTACTTATGAATTACTCATGGTGGTATATATAGCAGTGCAATTAATTAGGAAACACCCTGTATATAAATAAAAAAATATAAACAATAAAAATTAAAAATTGTATTAACTGTAATTCTAATCATTCTAAAGATGTTAAAATGGTCTTATTACCTTATATACAAGGACAGAAAAATATTCCTTTATTATCTAAAGAAATTTTATTTCATTATGTTGGAAAAAAAAAATGTTTTTATTTATTTTTTTTTATCATTGTGACAACAATACTTAATCATAAAAAAAAAAAATGTTTTCTTTTTTTCTTGACATTAAGTTTGCTATATAAAAATTTATAAAAAAAAAAATAATAATAATAATATAAATAATTATTAGATAAAAATAATTAATTTTTATATTTACAGAAAAAGTGATTCAGGAATAAAAAAAAAATATATATACATATTTTATTTTAAAAATTGACTATTTTAAAATATTTAAAGACAAAAAATAACTATTAAAATAAAAAAAAAAATAAAAAATTAAAATAAAAATTATAAAACTACTAATTATAGCTACTAACTTAAAAAAAAAACTACATCAAATAATAATTTTATGAATTTATATCTAAACCAAAAAATAATGAAAATAAAAATAATACATATATATGTATATATATAAAATAAAATTATATTTAAGTTTAATTAAATAAGATTTATGAATTTTTATTCTAAAAACTATTTAACAATACTCCTTATAGCTTTAAATTAATTTTCAAATATAACTTTAAGTAAAATAAAAAAATATATATATAAAATAGAAACAAAACTAAATTCTATTAACACTATAAATTATTATTATTATATTTAAAAAAAAAAAAAAAAAGATATATACATATTATATACATAAAATAATTAAATTTTAAGTATTTAATTTATTAAAATATCAAATACTTAAAAAAAAAAAAAAAAACTAAATTTTAAAGAATAAAAAATTAAAGAAAAAAAACTAAACAAAACAAAACAATAATATTTGTATAAAAAGAATTGTGATAGTAATGTGCTATGTGATTAGAAATTAAATTTATACTATAAATATATATATATATATATTATAATATTATATATTAATAGATATTTATAACTTTATTTTTTAAATATTAAAAAACCAAAAAAACCAAAATTTAAAAAAAAAAAACATTTTTTTAATATTATAAAGTGTGTATATTAAGTGTAAACTTAAGTGTGTAATGTTCTGATTTTTTTTTTTTTTTATTTTTATTTGGAATAAATTTCTTTTTAAAATTGTGATTCATTATTCTTTTTATAAAAATCAAAAAGAAAAAAAAACAAACAAAAAACTTTTAAAGATCATCTACTATTTTAAATAAAAGTAATAAAAAAAAAAAATCATTAATATAAAATATTTAGTAAATTTATTAATATAAATATATTTTTATTTATACATATTATTTATACATACATCTTATTTATACATAAGAGCAGCACAAAGGACAATACATACAAATATACATTTAAAGGATAAATTCTTTATATAAAGTCAAAACAGTAACAATTTTTAGAATAAGTTACATATACGAAATCTTTTTTTTTTTTTTACGAAATCTTGTTTTTTAAAATTGTATTTTCCAAATTTAATATTTATTAAAATCTTCTTTTTTTTTTTTTAATCTAATTTTGACGGCCTAATTCTGTAATAAACTATATAAAATCCATTTTAACTCAAATTTTCCACATATACATATATATATATTCTAGAAAAATCGTATATAAGCCTTATTTTCGAGAAAAATTTGGAACGCTCTCATTAGACATAATCGACCGAAATTTCGTAAAAACGCGTTTTCATTTTCCATAACTGTAAAATATTTGATATTTACTTCTTAGAAATTAAAGAATTTATTCTCTTTCTGGTTTTATCTCAAGCATTTTATGAAGTACTTACTACTCATTATGCATTGTAATTTACATATTTACATATTTTTATTTTTCCTTTTATATATCCATCAATTTTCGTGTGACTGCAGTAGATCTATCCTTTTTAAATAGAAAAATATCATAAGTGAATTGTTGTAATATATAATCGCTTTTTTATAACAAAACAAAAAAATTACAATTGAAATATAAATAACAGACAGCGTTTTTCTTTTTTTATTACCAAATAAAAAAAAAAAAAGGGTTTTTTCCTAAAAAAAAGTTTAAATTTTGATTTTGTTGTTTTATATGAGACAAAGAAATACAAATTCAATAGAAAAAACCATTCAATCAAAAAACAAAATCAATAAACACATTAGGGGGGTCTCTTAATTTAAAACGCCAAATTAAGGTAAATTTTTAGATTAAACCTATAAAAAACGAGGAAGAATACAGTTGCCTTTGTCAACTCTTAGATACCCGTACGAACCGTTAGTATGTTAACAGTCTGTCACTCTGCTCACAATATTATTTTTTTAATATTTTAGTATTTTAAAATAATTTGGGTGAATTTTATAATTTCTAGAACTATGGGTTGTACATATATTCAAACTATATGTTTATATGTACATTCTTCGAAAGCAGATTCTAACCTTTCACATAACGATTATCAATCCAAAACATTTTCAAATATTCTATAGTACCATTTAATACTATGCGGTAAATGTATATTAAATTTACTTAGTACAAAATAGTAAATATAATTTTAAATATTATATTATATTATATTTAAATATTCCATTGACAGAATAATTTCTTATAAGTACAATAAAATACATATATGTATGTAAATACGGCGCTATATAATATACATATATACTCTTATCATTCATTCACTAGTGACATATACGATATGTAAATAAACATGATATTATATAAGTATGTATGTATACCAATATCATATAAATAATAATTCTTCAAGCAACCGTTATGTTGTATATTTATTTACATTTTTATGTACTACGCATTATATCCTCAACAATTTCAAATTATCGAGTAAAACAAAATGCAAAAAATTTGTTGAAGAAATTTGTTAGAAAATTTGAAAAAATCAAGTAACACTTTCGTCAATTATAAAGTAACCCTATATTATTAAAAAAAGTTGTTAACAGAAATAAGAGTATGATGTTGAAGCTTTAATTTTTGTGTATTACTTCAAAAAAATGTTAACAGGTGTTCAAGTTACAGGTGTTTAAAAATAGGAAATTTTCAGTTTTTGACTCCTTACAGCTCCTAAACGGGGGGTGATACAAAAAAAATTTCTGAAATGACTCATACTTATTTTCAAAGATCTAACTTCTGTCAAAATTTCAAGTTTCCAACTTAAACCGTTTAGAAGATAGAAGGGTTAAAGGATTTTGCAAAATTTTAGTTTCGCATAACGGTAAATTAAGACACCGTATGCCGCAAATATATATTTATTGTATATATACTTTTAAAGCTAATAACAGTAGTAATCGTTTAGCGTTTTCAAAATGAAGATATACCTTATACAACTTGTGCTATAACAATTTAAATATAGAGCTTTTTTGAACCTTTGGGGAGCTGTAGCTCCGTAACGGGTGGGGCTACAAAAAAAAGTTATAAAAAATAAAATTAATATTTTTGTGAGATCTATCAGTAGTTAAAATTTCATAGCTCTATTGCAAAAAAAATGTGGGGATCTAAAAGTTAGGTGTTCGAGAGCTACCCTAAGGCTTGGTCCAAACTCAACCAAAAAAAATAGGGAACCTACAAATTACTCCCAAAATACTTTGTGTAAATTTCAAGATTCTAGTTTTCTTAGTTTTTGAGTTAGCGTGCTGACGGACGGACGGACGGACGGACATGGCTCAAAAGTCTTAGAATTTTTTTCTGATCCGATCCATACCTTTGAAGGTATATCTAGCTCGCTTATTTCGAGGTGTTACAAACGGAGGAGTAATTTTATTATACCCGATCCTATCGTACGGGTATAAAAAGGATAGGAAACAAGTTAAAAAAAAATACCATTAAATAATTTTTAAACTTTTTACATAATTAATTATTATTATTTCTATTCTAAAATAAAGAAAGAACAGATTTATAATAGAGTGTACGTATACAAAAAATAAATAAAAAAAAGAAAAAATATATTAAAATAAATTATTTAATAAATGAAATAAAAAAAAAATAATATAATTTATGAATTGATTATGAAAAGATACAAAAACAATTAAAAAAATGTTTGCTGCACTGCCAATAATTATTCAATGGATTCCATTTATTAAATGTCATTTAATTAAATAAATAAAAAAGAATTTAATTTAAAAGCGAAAATTTAAAAAATAAAAATCAAAAATAAGACAGCATTTAACAAAAAAAAAAAAAAATTATTAATAAGGTAAATTTGAAACAAAATGTTTTTAAATAACTAAATATTCATAATATAGTTAAAAAAAAAAAACAATAATAAAATATTTTATTTTATAATTACTTATAATTTTAACATTTTATAAATTAATAAATTCAATATTTATTAAAATCTTTTTTATTTTATCTTATTTTATTTTTAAATTTAATTTAGACTGCCTGATTTGTAACCCTGCTAATCTTACACATATATAACATATTCTGGTCATACCGTATAACCCTGATTTTGTAACCAACAACAAAAATTTCTATACTAATTATGAATCGTGCACATGCGTATAATCCTGATTTTGTAACCAACTATAAAAATCTTCTCCTAATCTAGAATCTTGCATTTGCATATATTTACATATTTCGGAAAAGCCATATACAAACCTGATATTGTAATATACTATAAAATCCCTCAAAATGAATTATGATGCATATGATGAACTGTGTAATTTTAATTTGTAGTACAAATGTGACAGCTAATCCCTGCTGTTATTTTTTGTTTTTTTGAACATGAAATTTTTTTTTTTTACATTTCTCTGTCACATAAACAGGAAATTACACAGCCTTTCATGTTCAAACGTGGCTGTAAATGTCGTAAGTGGGAATAATTCTTTCGACGTGTGTGGGATTCGAACCCACACTCCTTCGGTGTTTACAGCGTATTTTATACGCTCTGACCCACTAGACCACCGAGGCCCCGCAGGAAGTTATTTTTACAAAATAAAAGTATAGTTATTCCAATTGAAGTATTGTGGCTATATAATATGTAGAAAGAGTATTGAGGTATATAATTGGATTGTTTTTCGAGATATCATAATGCAGTTAAAGTGGCTGCTCATATTCAAATACGTATATTTATAAATAGATTGTTTTCCTTACAATCTTATATACGTTTCAAAGATATATACGCAGGATAGTATAATCTAATGTAGTATATCTATAATCTATACACTTTCCCGATTAATTTATTATTATTTTCCTATATCTGTAGATAATATTCTTGAACCAATTAGATATTTAAATTTCTAGTAATTTTCCAAATCATCCTCTTTAAGTGTTATGTGGTAGCAATGAAGGTTTAAATTTTTATGATAATAGTTCCAATTTTTATTTTTTTTTTTTTCATAAAAATCGACCCTGTTAACTTTGTTCTATGTAATTTGAAATGGCAAAACAATATGATCCTTAGAAGAGGAGGGGATTTATATATATACATTTAGATGTTTATTATTTGTCAAGCCCTCAAGATTCTAATTAATTATACATAGTTAATAATTGAATTTTGTATGAAATTAATTAAATGTTTTCAGTTATTATATTTAAAATAAGTACAATGTAGTATTAATTGTTAATTTTAAATATTTGCATAATTAATTTATTAAAAATTTATTCATTTGTTTTTGAAATTACAGATTTTATGAGCTAATTTGTCATAAATCAAATTAAATAAACACACACGAAAACAAAAAAAAAAAAAACAAAATTAATTCAAAAAGGAAAAATCGTAAAATGAGTTCAGCTCCCACACAAATAGCTGTTGCTCCATCATCAGCTAATAATTTAGTGACAACGGGATCAGGCCAAATTCAAAAAGATTATTTAGAAGAACCATTGGCACGTCAAAATAGCTTAGGAAATCGTGGAAGGGTAAGTTCTCTTTTAATATATATTATTACATACATATTTACATAGATAAACACCGAAAATATATTTACGAAGAATCCTCCCTATAAAATTTAATAGCATTCTTTATTGTTTGAGATTAATTAAAATTTAAGATAGGATAATACATATTTAATATGTTTACAAAGGACAAAATTAAAGATTTTTACAATCGAAGATTTTTGTTTTTTTTTTTATTTTAATTTTTTATGAATTTAAATTTTGTAGATTATACATAATTATGTACAATATAATTTAGTATATAAGAGTGTCATTATATTTAAAAGTGTTGTATCGTGTTTACAATATCTAAAGATATTAAAGATATAAAAAATAATTATGTTTTTTTTTTAAGGATCAACATTTTTAATAAAACGTTAATTTTTTATGTAATGCTTCCAAAATGTTAAAATTCATTGACTATGACATTCCAGGTATTATAATTTCGTAAAAGGAAAAAGAAATTATTAAATCAATAATAGAAATACATACATATAATATTAAAAATATTTTTAAACATGTGATATAATAGGAAAAAGAGAAAATCAGGAAAGAATAAAATTTATCAGATTTTTAAATTTCTATACATACATAAATGTTTAATTTAATATAACACTTTTCGATGGATAAATAGCATTTTGTTATGAATTCTATTCACGGAATAATTGTTATATTTTTTAAATATTAAAGCTTAAACTTTATTTAATATATAATTTTCAATGATTATGATTAAATTTTCTTTTTAAAGTTTATTTTTTCATTTAAATGTATAATAATAGCATAATCGGTACAAGCCAGTTGAAAAAGCTAAACGGTCTTTCAAATGCAATCCTTATTTAGTTTTAAAATTTATTAGAATTTAAATTTTATAATTTAATTCATGATTACAAATGTTCGTATACTTATACATCCAAACTGACACTTAACTCAAATTTTGATTTCGATACACATGCGCTCACAGGTTCAGTAAACTCAAATGTTGAACGAGTCGAAATTTGAGTCATTTTCAACCCTGTTTTAAATGTTTTCCCATCTTTATATAAAAAAAAAAAGTTAAAAAGATGTAATTTATCCCTTAACCAACAAAATTGATCACATATGTATTAATTTTCTTTCTTTTCTTTTAATCATTGATTTTAATTTTCTTTATTTGCCTACCCAGTTTTATTCCAAAATCGTCTGAACTTAAAATTTTTTAATAATTGAATAAATTGTTAATTACTCAGCTGTAAAATTCTAAAAGATTTTGTGAAAGAATATGTAAGAAATCCTTTTACAAAATTATTTGTTGCGACATCTTTTATTTGGTACAGCAATTATTTATTTTTGTTTAAATTAAATATATGTATTAGGAATTAAATATATTTATTGTGTTATACTTAATATGAAATAGTATTCTAGATATGTTTTTTTTTTTTAAATATTGTATTTCACACGATTTACACTTTCCTGACTTTGAAAATTTAAAATTTATTGATAATGGAAAACGCTAACGCAAAAGCGCACGCATATGCGCGTGCATTATTATCTGATGATGGAGCAACAGCTAACGCAAACGCGCAAACACACTTTATGTACTCGTATATATATATTTTTATTATAAAATTCAAAATTTTTTTGTGAAATTATAGTATAGGAACAACAAAAACCAATTAAAGATTCTTATATTAAAATATTAAAAACTGAATACATAAATGAAAAAATATTATACCTATAGAAAAATATTTATATAATCATTTAATATAATATTCACCATACTTCTTTTATGTTATTTATTATACCCTACACTTAAAGTATAGGGTATATTAACTTTGGTATGGTGTTTGTAACCACCAAAAGGAAGCGAGTTAGGTATAGACATGTATATATATTCTGAATCAGGATCACCGCCGGAGTCGATTTAGCGATGTCCGTCCGTCCGTCCGTCCGTCCGTACGCACGATAACTCAAAAAATAATGATGCTATCTTGATGAAATTTATATAGTAGGTTACTAATTACGAAAGAAAGGCTAAGTTCAAATCTGGACAAAATCCGTCCATGGGTTCGGATTCTGGAGCTTCCGAATGATTCCGGGCTTTTGGAGATAATCTCCGCAAACGAGATTATCTCCAAAAGCAACAAAGATAGAACCTTCAAATTTTGTACAATGATGTTTCTTCCCGTTCGATTTATGTCTCTGAAATTTAAGAGGATTTGGTCCATGGGTTTGGGTTTTGGAAGCTTCCGAACGAGCACCAGAGCAAATGAGATTATTTCCAAAACCAACAAAGATAGAACCTTTAAATTTTGTACAATGATGTTCCTTCCCGTTCGATTTATGTCTCTGAAATTTAAGAGGATTTGGTCCATGGGTTTAGATTTGGAAGCTTCCGAACGAGCCCCAGAGCAAATGAGATTATCTCCAAAACCAATAAAGATATAACCTTTACTTTTGGCAGAATGGTGTTCTTTCATGTATGATTTAGGCCTCTGAAATTTAAGAGGATTTGGTCCATGGGTTTGGATTTGGAAGCTTCCGAACGAGCACCAGAGCAAATGAGATTATCTCCAAAACCAACAAAGATATAACCTTTAAATTTGGCAGGGTGGTGTTCTTTCATGTTTTATTTAAGTCTCTGAAATGTGAGAAGATTTGGTCCATGGGTTCGGGTTTTGGAAACTTCCGAACGAGCCCCAGAGCAAACGAGATTATCTCCAAAACCAATAAAGATAGAACCTTTAAATTTTTTATAATGATGTTTCTTCCAGTTTGATTTATGTCTCTAAAATTTAAGAGGATGTGGTCCATGGGTTTGGATTTTGGAACGATTTTG
This sequence comes from Poecilobothrus nobilitatus, assembly GCA_947095535.1. Classification (NCBI taxonomy): domain Eukaryota; kingdom Metazoa; phylum Arthropoda; class Insecta; order Diptera; family Dolichopodidae; genus Poecilobothrus; species Poecilobothrus nobilitatus. The sequence continues at coordinate 34,959,385 of OX352774.1, forward strand.
AAACTTCCGAACGAGCCCCAGAGCAAATGAGATTATCTCCAAAAACAACAAATATATAACCTTTAAATTTGGCCGAATGGTGTTTTTTCATGTTTGATTTAAGTCTCTGAAATTTGAGAGGATTTGGCCATGGGTTTAAATTTGAAAGAATTTGAACCGTAGATTCGAATTTTGGAAGCTTCCGAACGAGCCGCAGAGCAAATGAGATTATATCCAATACGAACAAAGGTAGAACCTTTGAATTTGGTACAATGGTGTTCTTTCGTGTTTGATTTATGTCTCTGAAATTTAAGAGGATTTGGTCCATGGGTTTTGGTTTTGGAAGCTTCCGAACGAGCCCCAGAGCAAATGAGATTATCTCCAAAACCAATAAAGATATAACCTTTACTTTTGGCATAATGGTGTTCTTTCATGTATGATTTAGGCCTCTGAAATTTGAGAGGATTTGGTCCTTGGGTTCGGATTTTGAAAGCTTCCGAACGAGCCTCAGAGCAAATGATATTATCTCCAAATGCAACAAAGATATAACCTTTAAATTAGGCAGAATGGTGTTCCTTCATGTTTGATTTATGTTTCTGAAATTTGTGAGGATTTGGTCCATGGGTTTAAATCTTGGAAGCTTCCGGACGAGCCCCAGAGCAAACGAGTATATCTCCACAACCAACAAAGATAGAACTTTTATTTTTAGTACAAAGGTGTTCTGTTATGTTTCCTTTTCTGTAAAATTGGAAACTGACATTTGAAAGAATTTGAACCATGGGTTCGTATTTTGGAAACTTCCGGACGAGCACAAGAGCAACGAGCATATCTCCAAAACCAACAAAAGTAGAACCTTTAAATTTAATAGAATGGTGTTCTGGCAAGTTTTCTTTATGTTCCTGAGATGGATTCGATGAATTGGAGTGGCAATTCGGGTAGCTGACACAAACATCCCAAGGACTACCAATCTTCGAAAATAATTAAGATAGAAACTTAAAATTTTATACAAGGGTGTCAAGCATATCCCAAGCGGATGCCTCTTTTACGTTCTTGAAATTCGAGTTGAATAAGACAGAAAAGGGAAGAAGTTCAAGCAGCTGCCAAAAACACTTATGGATTTTTAATTTAATTCGAATTATTCAGGTGTAGGGTATTAATAAGTCGGTTACATCGACTTACTGTTACATTTACTTGTTTAATTACTGATTTTGGGTCTGTTCAAAAACTGAACTGAAAGTGATTATTTTCATAAAAACAAAACAACTAAAAAATGTTTGTTAACATTAAACAAGAATTTATAGGCAGTATATAAAATCATTCTATATATGTACATATATGTGTGTTTAAAATATACAATAATACCTATATAAAAAATTTAAAATATTCAATTTAAATACTTCTTATATATTTGTAAATATTGAAATTTAAATAAAATTGCTTTTTTTTTTTTTCTTTTATAAATATTTTTTGTCTTTTATACATAAACGACAAGGTCAAGAAAAGAAAAGGTTTTTCCGATTTATTTTTTTTTTTTGTTTTTTTTATAATTTTACGTTTTTTTTATATTCATTATATACATATAATGTACATTACATATATATATATCATAGATGCATATATTTTATTTATTTGTTTTTAATATTGATTTTTCACAACGAATTATTAAATTTCTAAAATGTATGTCTCATATTAAATGCGAATTGTAATACCTATAAATTATATTTTACAAAAAAAAAAAAAAAAAACAAAAAGTTACGAATGTAACAATTTAAAAAATACAAAAAGTAAAGATAAGAAACTTGCAATCATAAATTTTCTCATTAATAACTGTAAAGAGGTTATCATAACATGTCATGCAAAGATCATATGTGTTACAGACAATGCAATTTTGATGCGGAACATTTTTTTTTTTTTTTTTAAACATAAAATTAAATTAAACCGGCATTTTTACCGGCCGGTGTTTTATATTTCTAATGTACCATTAAAATAAATTAAATAATATATACATATTTATATATACATACTTTGAATGTTTTTGTTAATGTTTAATAATAAATTATTATGAAATTTAATTATTGATAATATAATCTGATATAACTATTATTTTATGAAATTCATATAAAATAATATAAACAATAAAAAAAAAAAAAAAAAAAAAAACAATATTGTTTGCGTTCCTTTAACACGAAAAGAGTAGTTGAAAGTAGTTGGGAGTAGTTGGTAAATGAAACGCTATCTACTCTTTCTCGAAGGTCGATGTAGTTGGAGTAGAAAAGAGTAGTTTACTTTTACTCTGTAAAAGGAACGCAAAAATTATAAAATTTGTAATAACTTTAACGTAAGCAATTAAATTTACAGTCAAAGTCAACTTAAGTAAACACAAGAAAAAAAATACAGTTTGTTATACTATATATCAGATATAGAATATTAAATTTATTAAAAGTTAAATCAAGTTATCAATCAAATCAAAAATTTTGTATTTCAACACGACATAAATATATTTTTACATTTGTTTAAAAATATATATACATACATATATATATGTATGTATGTATATACATATTCTTTGTTTTTATCTGTAAAATATTAAAAAATTATGACAATTTTTTTTATTCTGATTGATTTTAAAGGTTGATTTACACATTATCAGTTCAGTCTCAGTTTTTTTTTTGATCAAAATGTTTGTATGAAATTTTATTGTATTTTTAATGAGGAGGTGTGAATTCTAAACAGTATCAGCTATATTTCAGTTTTCTCAGCATTCGATTTTTTTTTTTTTTTTGAAACTTTGTTGCTATCCGATTCTTTTTTAAAAAGACTAATGCAATTTTTTTTATTTTTTACTGTACTTTTGTTATTTTGTTGTAATTTTTGTTATTTTGTTGTAATTTTTGTACTTTGTTTTAGTGCTTTGTTTTTTTTTTTGTCTATTATTTTTTTATTTTGTTATTTATTAATTTAGAACAATTTGTTTATATTCGAAATGGTTTTTTTTTTTCGAAAGTGATGAATTAATTACATTTGGTACTAGAAGATTTGAATTTTTATAATTTGTTTAATAAAAAATGTATAGTAAGATATATCAAATATTAGAGAAATTTTCAAAAACACTTAGTCCAATCCAATAAATTTGCTTAATTCCACTAAAAATTCATCAATATTTATTTTACTATTGATTTTATTATTTACACCTACAAATGTCTGAAACGTAACTTATTGAATTGCGATTGAACTAAAGAATCAATCTTAAGCTTTCTGTAAACTCTGTGACATTTTGTCAATTATATTATCAAACAATTGATAAAAATTTAAGTCAATATGCAATTTAGAAGAAATTGTCATAGACTGATGTTTGTTTACACTCAAATTGACAATATGACAATTAGTATAAATTAAGTACACCAAGTGTCATTTAGTAATTTTTATTACAAAATATTTAATTATTTCTAAAAATAAATAGTTGTTAAATATTGATAAATTGATCGAGATTTGGGTGCCCCCCTCCCAGAATCATTAATTTCCCTTCAGATGTAAATTATATGATAAGAAAATTTTACTGTAAATTCTGTAGTATTATTATTATGTGTGAAACTGAGCAGTATTGTCATTAAGCATTAAATCTTCATAATACCAAAAAGAGCAATGTTAAAATTAATCATTTGATTTAAAATATTGAGAAAAAATCTAAAATTTTGGGAAATGTATAATCAATTTTTGGTTGTACTTTATGTTCTAGACCAAATTTTTTAATATTTTCCCCTAAACTTTTTATTTTTATAGAACTATGTGTAAACAAAAAAGATAAAGTGCAGTTACTGCTTCTTACTTGCCGAAACATTCGAAACGTTATTTCATAATTTGTTTTAAATTATATTAAAAATTAAATTCGGGTAAAAAGAGATATATTACTAACTCTAGGTTGTCTACATCCTATCACATTTTTATGTCCACATCAAAATCTTCCCTTTTTAATCTTTAAAAATTATTCTGTCAGCAATTGAAGTGAATTAGGAACTTGGTGAAATGAATTTAATAGAAATGGTTCAATTTCTTGTAAAATAGGATTATTTTTCAAATTTCTCCTATATAGAAAAAAAAAAGAAATATTTTTTATGTACAGAATACCTAGCATAGTACGGACTAATCGAGGAACTAACTACATACAAAAAACGATAATTTGTTCCATACAATTTGTTTTTCCCTGTTTTTCAATAAAGAAAACGAGAGTAATATATTCAAATGTACATATATTTATTAAAAATAACTAAACAAACAAAAACAATTCATTTTAAAATCGTTCATACCTTTTTCTCTTCCTATTTTAGCAAAAGAAGCACCTTCTTCATGAAGTTTAATAACATTAAAGCTTTTGTTCTAAAGTGAGCCATTTGCGTTTTTTGGTGGCAGAGTCACTTTCACACTTTCTTTTTTCACTAATTATTTTTTCAAATGAATAATTAAAATTTAATTATCCAAAAATCAACTTTACTCTAGAATTGCGAATCGAAAACTAATAGACAAAAAGAAAACTATAATGCCATACGATTTTGGTCTATGTTTTCATAATAAAGGGAAAAAACCGAAAATTTGCTTATAAAAATAATTTTATATATTGGCCCTGATTTCGATAGTAATATCACTTTCATTTTTTATGAAAAACAAAATTTTTGATTTCGATAGTCATAAAAAATTAAAAAAATCATAACAAATTAAAAGAAGCTGATTTTGATAGTCATATTTTATGAATATACATTTAAAACGTCAAATTTTCTCATTTTATACGTCATTTAATTTTCTCAAATATACGTCATTTAAAACGTCAAATTTTCTTATTTTGAAATTGTTAAATGAGTGCTTGTAAAAATGGATTTAGGAAAAAATTATGAAGTAATTTTTTTATATTTATGTGAATATAGGCATTTTTATAAGTAACCTATGACTATGCGATAGCATAGGTTGCAAGTAAGGCCATTTATTTGTGAATTAAAAGTCGTTCCGATTCGAATGATTAAAAATGATAAAAAAGTCGAGTCGAATGATTAAAAAAAAGGTACTCAGTACTCACCGATTTTGTAGTAAAATTTAAATATCATTAAAAAAAAATAAAAAGGTTCAACTTTTAAGCCCGCCCCAAAAAACAGAACCCAAAAACTAAGGAACCACTTTTCGGCACTTTTTTTGATTTTTTGTTTTTTTCTATTACAGTATTGGGAACTACGTGTTTTAAATCTTAATTTTTTACTTATAGCTTTTCTTTGTATAGTCAAAATCTCAAAATAAGAAAGTATTGCCGGTTTAAAAAAAAATATAAATCATTTTAATTTTAAATTCCATTTCATTTTGCCCGACTATCGAAATCGCAAAAGATTATTAAAATGAAATGAAATTTTTCATTTTCATTTTTATGAATGACTATCGAAATCAGGACCATTATGTAGGTAGGTAGGTACATATTATTTTTTTTAAGAATAATTTTTTCCAAGAATTTTTTTTCTTTTCATTTATGTTTTTATTTTTTTTTTTGAAAATTTCAAAACCGTACAATAGTGAAATCGGACTAATCGAAGCCGTACTATGAGAGGTATTCCTGTACATTAAATAATTTTCTTTCCTTATAAACTTTAATAATATACGTATTCGTATAGTATGGTAAAGTTATTATAACTTTCAAGGTTTTAGAATTTTTTTATTTTAAAATTTCTTTGATTATTTTATTTTTAAAAAGCTTTTCTTACACCTTTTAACAATATGCTCAAATATTTGAAAAATAAATTTTTGCATATTGTAGTTATATATATGCCGTTGTGAATAGTTAATGAATTTTTCTTGTACGTTTTTATTTAATAAATATAGGAAAAACGAAAAAAAAAAAATAATTCTCTTGGATATTTTACCCTGAATATAATTTCCCACTGGGTTGTGAAAATTCAATTTAAATTTCACGTAAAAAATAAAAAACTTTAATAAAAAATGCAATTCATTCCTAATATTTTTTTTTTTTTTTTTTTTTTTATTTTAAAATTCAACTCAACAATAAGAATAAATGATTTTAAAGAACAACTTATGTTAATTTTTAAAATGAAAAATATAATTTTCCAAGTCTTTTTTAGCACATTTCCAAAAAAATTTTGAAAAAATGTGCTTATTAGTTTCACTCTGTCCGTCCGTCCGTCTGTTTATAAAACTTCTACAACGTTAAAGATAGAGAAAAAAAATTTTAACCATGGGTATGTCTCATAAAAAAAATAATTTTGTGGAACAACTTTTTCATGTAGCCCCTCCCATTACGGAGCTGCACCCCCTCAAACTTTGAAAAAGCCCTATTTTTAAATACATATATCTTATGTTCTGCTTAAGATTTTTTCAATCTGAAAACGTCATTCGACAGGTATTTCTTTTATCTTTGTAAATTAATATCAAAATTATACAATTTTTTTAAATTTAGTATTTAAATTAATCGTTATATGAAAACCAAATTTTGCATGATTTTTCTACTTTCATAACTCCGGCACGCTTTTAGATTGAGGCTTGAAATTTTGAGGCAAGAAAGAACTTTTAGAATTAGTATAAGTTTGTTCAGAAAATTTTTTTTGGACCCCCTGTTTATGAGATATGAGGGCTTAAAAATTTAATATTTGCTATTTTTAAACACCTGTAACTTAGGAACCTGTACACATTTTACTTCTGCAAGATATAAAATTTAAAGTTACAGTAATATATTTTAATGTGTGTTAAAGGTTTGTTTTAATTGTAAAGGGTTCCAAAGTTGCAGCTCTTCAAAATTGCGAAAAAGTCCCATTTTCAGATTTATATATCTCAGGCCCTGCGTAATAGTTTTGCAATCTAAAACCGCCAGAAGATCGAAAATTTTATTATCTATATAAAACAATATCAAAATTATGCAATATTTTGTAATTTACTATTTAAATTTACCGTTATGTGAAAACCATACTTTGCATGAAATTTCTTTTCATAACTCCGGCACGCCTTTAGATAGAAATTTTGAGACAAGAAAGAACTTTTAAAATTAGTATAAGTTTCCTCAGAAAATTTTTTGGTAGCACCCCCTCTTTAAGAGTTAAAGCCTCAAAAATTGAAAATTTGCAATTTTTAGACACCTGTAACTTAGGCACCTGTAAAAAATTTTCTTCGGCGAGGCATGAAAATTAAAGGTTCAATAATATATTTTTACGCATGTTAACGGCTTTTCTTAGTTATATAGGGTTCCGGACTTACGGCCTCTCAAAATTTCAAAAATGTCCTATTTTCACGTTTTTTCTTATTACATGAAATTTTCAAATTTTTGTGCAAATCACAATTCTAAACAGTTTGTATTGAGTTTGGAAATGTGCGCTTTTAAAAACCGTTGGTTTACATTCTACCTTGTTTTTCTTTAATTTAAGGTTTAATTTATATTCTTTAAAAAAATTAAATAACAATATAAGTATATCGTATAATAATCAATTTCTTTATCGGATATTTCAAGGATATAATAATGAATTTAAAATTTAAAGAATAAAGGATTAAAGGATAAAAAAAAAACTGAGTTTTTGTTTTATTTTTTTTTAATTTATTTTTTTCGATTTCATTAAAAATTTCAGTTTCATTTAAAGTTAAGTTCACCGTTAAAGTAAAGTACAAATTAACTTAATTGGATCTTTAGAACCTTTGTCATATCATAATTTTTAATTTTAATCATATATAGTAGTATTACAATTTTTTTTTTTTTTCCATAAATTAATTTATTTAGTAATTAAATAAAAATGAATAAATTTGAAAATAACTTTAAAACTTTATTACATATTTTTAAAAGAATTGTAAACAAAATAAACCACTTACTATATGGCTCACATTCGAAAGGAAAAGGACTCACCCTTTATGAGTATATATTTATAAAGCTTTACTACAAAAAAGAAAAAACTACTTAGGTAGTATAAAAAATGCTCATGTATAATATTCTTAAAATTTTTTTTTTATAATTTTTCACTTCCTTTAAAGACTAAAAATATATGAACCTATCCATAACATAAAATATTTTTAATAAATTTTTAATAGAATATAATATGTATCTCTTTAATATAAAAAAAAAAAGATACAAAAAATAGAACGAATGACATGTACTTTTTTTTATTTACTTATTTTTTATTTTTTATTTAAAGTATTTTATAACCTGTAACATGTTTTTCTTTTTTCTTTAGTGAAATGAAAGTTTTTCTTTTAAAATTAATTTTTGGAAAACTTTCATAACTTTTTGGAAAATAAAATTTTAATTCTCCCAAGAGCAATACTATAATAATATATAAGTATATATTACTCTTAAAATGAAAGAAAAATATAACAAAAGTGAAAAAAGAAAGTATACTCTAAAGAATTCTTGCATCGTTTTACTTATTAAATTTATTATAGTTACCTTTCTATTTTATAAATTTCTTTAAATAAAAGTTTTCCATGAAGGTATTATGAATATTTCTTTTGGTTTGTTATCTAATTATCTACACATAATATATAGAATATCTATCAACAAAAAATATTTTTTTGTGTATTTTAGGTCTTCCACTTCCATATATATAATAGGAGTGTAACACTTGACAAAATCATATGACAAATATCTATTTCTCCTAACTTCAGTTATCAAAAAACTCACAATGCAAAAAATAAATTAGCAAATTTATCAGATTACCAAATCATAATTTCAATAAATTGTTTAGAAGCGGGGAGGGGGGGGGGGGGGGGATGGTTTTGGGGTAGAATAAAATATATCCTATGTTAATTAAAATTTTTTATAAATTGAAAGTCAGTCCAGTAATATCTGAAAAGTGCCTTAATCAAAAGATTTGATAAAAATTCACATGACTTTTCAACGGTGATTTTCCATGATTGGATCATTTCTTTTATAGTTTGCATGTTGCTTAGTACGATGTAATCTGCGTGTGCTATAGTAAAACGGTTTGTGGTAGATCATCTTTAAACACTTGTTTTGCTGGACTTCTAGTTTTTTTTTTTTTTTTTCAGATGAGTTTCTGCACAGTTTCCCCAAAATGGACAGTCATATAGTAACATTAGCAAACAAATTGTTTTGTAAAGTAATAATTTTTTTGATAAAATTAATAAGGAGTTGTGCCGCAAAGTGTATACAAAAATCTCATAAAGTTGTTTGTTTTGATTAGTGTTTTGTTAATATGATTTTTAAACAGACGGCTCGTTTACGCGTAAAAAAACATTGCCTGGGTTTTGAATTCATTTATCAAAATTTTCTTTTTCTTTTAAAATAGTTACGTATAAAGATTATAACCGTTTTCCAAGTTGTTTAAAATGTCATTTACCAGTAAAGCAGACAAAAATATGGCTGTATCATCAGTGAAGGTGGGCAATATTGCATTCATTTGGCATATAGGTATAGGTCAGAAACGATAATCGAAATTTTTTAATAAATTTTATATTTAGTACAAATTTTATGTAACTCTTTAAAACTTATATTAAAGTTATAAAAAATTAAAGATTTGTGCTTTGATCCGACACATTAAAATACTATTCATCGACATTATAGTTTATTACATATTATATTGTAAAAGTAAATATTATATGCCATATGATTACCAGAATTGATTTAACATTTTTACTTTAGAGTTCAGATTATTAGAAATGTTTATTATTGTTGTATTCTTGTATTTTGTACGTATAATGTACAAGTACAAAATGGTAATGTTTCATATATAAAAAATTTTTTATGATTTGCATATTATAATATGATCTATAAGTACATATACATAAATATTTTATATTTTAAAGTACTTTGTATATACGTGTGTACGTTTGTACATCTTATTATAGTATCAAAATCTTTATTTTTGCAAATATGCACAACATGTTAGTACCACAAAAATACTTATCGGTATATGAAATAAAGCAAATTAAAAATTTTCTCGAAAAAAAAAAAAAAAAATGCATATTCCATTAATTAAAAAAAAAAAACAAAAATAGAAAAATCAAATTATGAAAATGTAAATGTTTATACGTGCTTGAAAATTTAATTTAATTTCTTATATCGTTCATTTTGTTCATTTAGTTTTTTATAACTATACATATATGTAATATGTATTAAATTTTATGATGAATTGAATCAAATTACAAAAATTCTTTCATTCATCATAATTTAATGAAAATCTTTTCAAAAAGCCTTTTCATGTTAAAATTCAAATAAAAAACAAAAAAAAAAAAAAACTTCATTATACTTTGTTTTCATTTTTGTTTTACTTTAAGGTAACAATAAAAATATTAAGAAATAATTAAAATCATTATAGTTGTGAAGATGTACTTAGATATTAGTTTGATTTTTACTTAATATCAAAATTTATCATAGTTTTAGGATAATTTAAAAGGAGACTATAAATTAATGTATATAAAAGCATTAAAATCGATTTATCATATCTATAAGAAATGCTTAAAATAAAAATAAAGAATAGAATATATTAAGGGCACGAGTTGTAAAAGTGCAAATTTTTTTTTGCACCGTAGCACATATTTGCACCAATTCGTGAACAACCCTAGCATGAATTTTTATTGAAATGTCAAATATCGTTGATGTGCTTGTTTTGTTTACATAAAAATTTAATATGCTTACAAAAAATTTCAGATATTTGTATATCTTCATATGCTTCACTTAATAAATAATCAGATATAATTTTTTTTCCACTTTTTTTTAGGCATTTTTAAAATTTTTATCTAATATAACGCTTACAAAAAATATATAAACAAACTTTGCAATGATCTTGCACAAATATGCAATAGGATTTAGGTCTTGCATTGTCTTCAAAATTTTGCACTTTTTTATACATGAAAACAACAACAAATTGTGGGTGCCCGGTAATAATACCCCAGGAAATAAAGCCGAATCGGCCGAATCGGCTTTATTTCCCTTCCGATGCGGAAATAAAGCCGAAATCGCGAATTTTGAGAACTCGGCCTTATTACCATTTAGAAAAGGAAATAATGCCGAAATTGAAAAAGAAATAAAGTCGAATACCGATTCGACTTTATTTTTTGGGGCATTATTTCCGGTCACCGTAAAATAACAGATGTAAGACAATAAATGTTAATAATAAATTTTTTAAATATTTTCTAACTATTAATAGCAATTTTTTTGAAGATTTATAGCTACATATTCTGGAAAAAGCGGATAACATTGATTTTGTAATCGATTATAAAATCCGAATATTTTCAACAATTACTTTTATTTTGCATATTATGGCCAGAAAAGCCATAATAAAGCCCGCGGGCCTTAATTCCTTTTTAAATTGGAATTAAAGCGTATAATTAAAAGAAATTAAAGCCCGCGGGCTTCCTTTTCGGGCTTCCTTTTCGAGCTTCCTTTTGAATTAGAATTAAGACCCACACTATTTTTTGTTGTTAAAGGAAGAGTGTAATGGAATATGTAGAGCTAACGTATTAGGAGAGATTTTAGAGTTTTGGATAAAAATTGGATGCCCATTTTTTCAAAATATTTACTAATATGTATGTGTGCGAGATTCTGATTTGGGAGAGATTTTAGAGTTGGTTATGGAATCAAGGTTATATCCTTTTTCGAAAATATGTATATAAGTAATACTCCGATTGTCAGGGATTTTGTAAGAGATTTTAGAATTGAATTCAAAATCAGGATTATACGCCTTTTACAGAATATTTAAAAATATGCATATGCGAGTTTTGAATTAGGAGGATTATATACATATTCTGGAAAAAGCGTATAAACCTGATTTTGTAACCATCTCTAAAATCTATCCTAATTCAGAAACTAGCATATGCATATATCTAAATATTCTGTAAAAAGCGTATCCTTATTTATTTCCAGCGTAATCTATTTCCTCGGGTGTTCTGTAACTGCACCTTTTAATATAACTGAAAAAAAAATAAGAGGGTGTTTAGAGTTGGTTACAAAATCAAGTTTGCCCTCCTTTTCCAGAGTAAATTTGTTCTTGAAAAATAGAACACTCTGATTTCATATTCAAGTCTAAAATCTCTATTAATTATTTTTTATGCATATTTCAACAGAAATTTCTCATGTACCACTGATGTCAAAATCAAAAGAAAAAATGAAATACATATTTAGAAAATGGAAATAAGGTCGATTCGACTTTATTTCCTTTTTAAAGCGGTTATAAAGCCGAATTTTTGAAATTCGCGATTTCGACATTATATCCGCATCAGAAGAGAAATAAAGCCGTATCGACTTTATTTCCTGGGGCATTATTTCCGGGCACCCAAATTGTGCACTTTAACTGTCAAAAAATTGAAATATGCTACGGTGCAAAATTTTGTACTTGTGCAAGACCAACTTTGCACCAACTCGCGAGTACCTTTATTAATTTTTTTTATTATTATTTAATAATATTTTCTAATTTTTGTTAATTGTTTGCTTCCATATAAATTCACTGAGTGGTATAAAAAATAAATATAAAAATTGAAAATAAAATAAACAATTTTTGTTTTTTTTTAAATAAATTCTTTTTTTAAAATAAACTTTAAAAAGCGCAATCATGTATGTAAATTGAAAATTTAGTAAAAAAAGAAAAACAAATAAAAACCAATCATAATTTTATAAACATTTAAAAATTGTAATTTGAGAGTTTAAAAAAATAAAAATCATAAATATTCATTTTTGAATTATTAAAGCAGTATATTAAAGATTATTTAAATATTATGTAGTTATACTTTAAAATTCTCAAATTGCGTAAATATAATGTAAACTTTGTAAACTAAAGCAAACACTTATTGGAAAAAAAAAAATCTGTTAATTAATATTAAATTTTAAACATTATAATTAGATTTTATTTTCGGTATATATAATTTAATTTTCTTATATACAATTTTTTAAGTTGAGAAATAATTCAGAATTCATTTATTATTTTATAAAAAAAAAAAATGAACTTCTACACCCAAAACCCTCCTAAAGAAATAATATAATCCTACCTATAGCTATAAAAACTTCTTCTAATTCTAAATGTCGCGTACACATATAAGTATACATATTCTCGAAAAAGCGGAATACCCTGATTTTGTAACCAACTACAAAATCTCGCATTTTCATATATAAAAATTCTGGAAAAAGCGTATAACTCCTGATTTTTGTATCAAATTCTAAAGTTTTTTCTGATTATTTTTTTCCAAAACATATTTGAGAGGAGCGTTTAAAATTAAGGTGGCTTGGCTCTGCAATCTCTAACTAAACAAACAATCTCTAACTATTGACACCCTGATTTTTTTTAATCAACTATTAAATCATTTTTAATTATTTTTTTGACATATTATATCTTTCAATAACAAAGCATTTAAGATAAAAAATGTTTTTGTTTTTAAATTAATTAATTTCGTAATTCAGAATTTTGTAGTAACTCCGAATTTCAAAACTCAAACATAACTCAAAATAGTGCAAAATTTAAAATAAAAAAAAAAATGTTATTACATATTTTGTAATTTCAGTATTTATTTTAATACGATCCCTTATTTTAACTCAATTCTTTTAATTTAAATATCGTAATAATTACAAATTTGAAATATACAAGTATATTGTATTTTATTTTATTATAGCTATATATTATTTTAGGTACTTATACAAAAATTATTTTCTACAAACCTTTCATATTATGTTTTTTTTTTTTTTTATTTAACCACTTAAAAAACAATAAAATCCCATTAAAATTATACACATGCATGTAATATATATCTTATTCCATTAATCAAAATTAAAAATCAAGATAATATACTATGTTATACCATAATATAGCATATTATTTAACCCTTGTACGTCATGCATAGTTACATATTTTATGTAACGAATATTAATTTAGTTAAAAAAATTTTATTAGAAGCAGCGCTGGAAAAAAAAAAGTTACAAATTTTAAAAATTGAATTGAATCAAAATTGTTCTCAGTTTTTATAATGAACTCTGAAGCTAGTTACTTTTTATCTAAAATTATTTATTTATTTTCTGACTGACAAGCTATATTTCATTTATTGGTTTTGTACTAATCCGCTTGTGCATTATTGAACTGAATAAATTTTTTTTTTTGTTTTTTTCAAACGCAATGATCTCTATTAATTTTTATTCTTTATTTTTTCTAAATTCAATTTATTTAAAAATTATTAAAAAAGCAAAATAAGAAAATACATACATATATATGTATATATTTAAAACTGTGTAGATTAAAGAGTTAAACAAAAAAAAAAAAAAGAAACATTGTCATTAATATTTCCACAGAATTTTATTTTTTTGATTCAAATTAAACTTTATTTTAATAAGTATATGTAAGGAAGGAATGTAAATTCCAAACATACAAAAAAAATAAATTTATGTGACATTTTAATCAGTAATTTTTAAAAAAAAATTTCGTTTTGCGCCTTAAGATATGCAATATTATTAAATAATTTCATTTCACTAAAAAACTCAATTTTAATCGGGGCTTCGGTAGCCTAGTGGGTAGGCGTGTGGCGTATTAACCGAAGGAGTGTGGGTTCGATCCCTGCACAGGTCGTAAGTGTTTTTTTTCTTTACATACCCCCTTACAACCAAATATAATGTAAATATATAGTATATTAAATTAAATAAACAAAGTATATAATTTAATAATAATATAAAAAAAAACCTATAATGGCCTTGGTAGCCGATGGTTCAATAATATTGCATTACATTTATGTATGTAATATTAATATAAATAAATAAATAAACAATTTTAATCATTCATTTGTTATAGAATAGACTAAATAAGTATATAATATATATTTTTTTTTTATTTTTAAATATTAAAATACTTTAAAATATACTGTAAATAATATAAAATAAATTTTATTTTATTCTTTATTTAGATCTTATATATATAACTTACAAAAAAAAAAAAATTTAAAAATATCAGTTATCTTCTTTGTTTTTATAATTAATTTTAAGATAGCATGTTTTCTTATTTTAATAATTTTAGGTTTCATATTTTAATATTTCATTAAATCTTTGAATGTTCCATGGTATTTTACATCCTTTATATTTATTATATTTTTAATAAAAATTTCATTTAAAAATCCAAATTTATTTCTTTTAAGTTTTAAGATAAGAACTTAACGTATCTTAACATATCTTAACCTATATATCAAATCTAATTTACCCTATGCTATCCCCTACTTATCCTAAATAATTAAAAATAATTTTAATCTACTAAGTAGGTGTTTTCTAACCACCAATGATTACTACTAATGCTTTTGTCTCTTTCTGGTATATGTGTATCAAATTTTAGCATCGAATAATCTAGGTTTCGCGGAATATAGTCAATTATATTTTCGTAATATAATTTGTTGTATACTTACTTTTTAACCAATTAAGGCATGGTTGGTTACTCAGATAATATTGTGTGCATGTATCTGAATGTTTTTTTTTTTGTAAGTTTTGTAAAAATAAATAGTAATAATATAAGATGTTTAATTATTTGCAAATACTTATTACTTTTTTTTTTTTTTTAATAAATATTTTCCTTTGATTTTTTTTTGGTAAATAGTTTACCTGTAAATGATTATTATAATTAAATACTTTTTTTTATCCTTTTTTCTTTTAATAAACACTTTAAATTATTTGCTTCATTAAAACTTCGTTAAAGTTTTTAAAAAAAAAATTAATTTTTTTTTTTTTTTGTTTACATTTTCTTTATATTTTTCTTATACATATTCACATACTCACTATTTTTTTTTATTTTCATTAAAGGTGGGATTCATATTAATAACATCAATATTTGTTTGTTTTAATTTTTTTTTTTTTTCTTTTTTTTTTGTGTTCATATTTATACACAAATTCTCAATGAAAATATTTTGAAATAAAACAAAAAAAAAAAAATAAAAGAAAGAAAAATAAAAAAAAAAACATTAAAATTATATTCATATAAACAAGTCGTGTATGTAAAAACTTTTAAAACCAAAATAATAAATTGGAAAATATAAACAAATAAAACTTAAAAGAAAATTTTCGTTTTTTTTTTTTCGTTCTCTCTTTTTCTTTTTTTTTAAATTTATTTCTCTAAATGAAAATTTTCAAGAATTTTTTTTTAAGTAAATTAACGTCACTCGATAACAAATTGTTTAAATTTTATACAATATATTTATTTTTATATTATATACATGTTATGTACATATATACAAATCATATAATTATTGTACATTTCTTTTTCAAATACAAATAGTATGCCAATATTATGGGCAAAAAAAAATACAAATAATATTTGACAGTTGGTTCTTTCTAAGATTTTTTTGCTAAAATGACTTAATGACATTTAAATATCGGTGTATTTTACTATAATTTTATATTAGGAAAATCATGGCTACTACTTTTAACTATTGTATAATAAATACATTTATTTTGACAAAATTTTCATTTGGATTATGTATATATCTACGTTTTTGTTCATCATTTACGTTTTAGTTTTATCAAATTTTATCTTCGAATGTATTCTATTTCGAAACAACTGGAAAATTCAACAATTTTTTTTTATGATTTTGATTTATTTAATATCCTTTATATTCCATATTAAATCATATATATATGTATATATATATATATATTATATAAAATATAAGAGATCAGTTAAATCTCATCCAAGTCAGCTTCCGTTTTTTCTTCTCCACAAAGCATTTTTCGATTCATTTTCATGAACCTTTTAAATTTTAATTCATAAGTTGTATGCAAAAAGAAACTTGGAAATGTAAAAGGACTTCCGATTAAAACTAACAAATAAAACTAAAACCATAATATATAATTGCATTCTTTAAAACACATAATCTTTTAAATTAAATTACCCTACATGGACACGTGTATATTTAATAAAATAATATACAAACAAAAAAAGGCATAATACCTACTACTTCAATATATAAATGACTAACCTAGAAAAATTAAAAGAATTTAAAAAAAAAAAAAAAATGAATCCATTCCTAATTAAATGGGAAGGGAATTCGTTCAATGAAAATTTTTGCTGTATGATTTCTTAAAAAGCAATGATGATGATCATGAATATAAAAATAAATCTTTAAAAACATTTTAAACAAAAAAAAAAAAAAATACGCGTAATTTTTGTATTTTCATTTTTAATATGTATATATTATATATATATATATATGTTTGCAATTTTTTCTTCTCTCCTGTTTCTTCTTCTAATTTTTTTCTTGGTACCTATATAAGTATTTGTTAAATTTCTCTCACTTTTTAATTTTCTTTTACTTTTTTTGATGGTTTTGTTTTAATTTTCTTTCTTTTTTTTTTTTTGCTTGCGCTCCAATCAAGGTCATATCGATTATTTTCCTTTCTTTTTTTTTTTAATTTGTTTTTTTTTTTTTTACCGTCATCAAAAAAATATTTTTTCCTGTGAAAAATACTGATTTTCTTTTTCTTTTTTTCTTTGTTATTACGATTTCAGATGTTTGTGCACAAACATAAAATAAGTAAATAAATAAATTTATATATTATATTGTATATATGTATATGCAATAATAAAAATCGCGTGAATATAAAGCGGGGTGTAAAAGATAATTTTCAGTATTTATTTGGTTGGTGGTGATGAGATTAAAGGTATATGGTAAAGGTTTCCTGATTGTTTTCAATTTATTCTTACTTTGTTTTTACATTTTCTTTTTTGCATTTAAAATTTACAAGGATTTCAAAAAAAAAAAAAAAAAAAAACAAAAAAAAAAAAAAGCAATTAGTAGTTATTTTACAATTTTTATTTTTCTATATTTTCGACAAATTGCAGAAGAAATTATAAAATTGAAATTTCTCAGAACAATAAAGTTTTAAAAGCATTTTAGAAAATTACTCAAGGATTAGTCATATGACCTTATAATGTAATTAATCATATATAAATGATGGCTCATTAAAATTTGTATATATATAGGTATGTATTTATATGATTAAAATTGGCTATTATTGATATATATATGTACTTAGTACTTATTTAAAAAGATTGATAAAAAATTGAAGGTGTTAAAAAAAAAAAAAAAACTATCTAACTGTCTGAGTGATGTAATGTTCGATTTTATCATTTTGCTTTATTAAAAAAAAATATATATGTATGTATATATATAATATAAATTTTATTATCCCCTCATTTAAATTGTTTTGATAGCTTATTTCGCGAAAGTAACCTTGGCGTGTTTTAATATATGATAGAATCCGGAAAATTATTTGTTTTTATTTTTTTTTTTTTCAATTTAAATTAATCTTATTTAAATTCTTTAAGGTCAAATCTATTATCCTAGATCCACAAGGATATGATAAAAAGAGTTTTTCTTTTTAAATTTTGTTTTTTTGTTTCTTTTTTGTTTTTTTATTTATTTCTTATCTTAGTAAATACATTAACTATGATGTATATAAATATAAAAGTAGACTTAAAATTATATATATAAATGTGTATATGTACAGGGTTGTTCACGAGTAAACGGCATCCTTGTAAGAGGTTATAGGTTAGGTAAAAACAAGAAAAAAACTTAGTATTAAGTGATGTTTATTCGTAACAGTTTCCAAGTTAACGGTACTTATAGATTTTTTCTTCTCTAAAATTCTTTAATTTAGTTTTTTGTTTATAATTTAGGAACTAACAAACGTAAGATCAACCATAATACCATTTTCGGAAGCTTTTTAAATTTGCTATTAAACACATCATGAAAAAAAACTTTTTCTATTTTTAAAAATGTCACAAACCGTTTTTCTAAAAAAAATAACGGTTTTATGATAAAAAAATTCTCTGTTTAAATTTTATTCTGTATTTATTGCTGCACATTTTAAGTATAATAGCAACCCTGTAGGTAAAAAATTGTAAAAGTTATATAAAAGAAAAACGTAAGATTTTCAAGAAAAACACTCAATATTTTAATCTCATAAAATAACATTTTTAACAACGCAATATAAAATAAAATAAAATCAATTTAAAATTTAAAAATATTTTTTAATTTAAAAAAATAAAATAAAAATTACTGGGATTAATTTGTTGGAACTGAATTTTTTGTACTGTTTTTTATTTTAATTTATTAGATTCACTTTATTTTTTAAATTTTTTTTACATAGAAATTATTAAGTGACGTTTAAGTGAAGTTTTTTCTTTATTTTTACCTTCCCTATCACCCCTTATAAGGCGTTTACTCGTGAAACACCCTGTATATACAAGGAATATGTATGAAATTCGGCAAATTATTAAAAAAAAAAAAAAATATGAGAAATAAAATTTATGGGGACATAAAAGTTGAAAGCTTTAAGTAAAATTTATTTGGCATTTAAGATTTGTTTTTTTTTTATGTTTTTGTTGTTCTTTTTGTTTTGTTTTTTTTTTTTTTCTTCTTTTTGACACGCAAATTCTTTTCAAAATTCATAGAAAACATGCTAGCAACTATATATTATTTCTATTCGATAATAATTTTCTATTTAATGTTTGTTATATTATTTGTGCGCATAAAAGTCATAATGTTATATAAAAATGTGTATATGTATCTATATATACATTATATATTTATATGTACAAACAAAAGTTAAGCTATGGAATTTCTGTTGTTATAAATGCTAGGAGGATTAGTAATGGTGACGAAATCATAACTTTATTATAATTGGATAATATAAAACAATATTTTTTTGTTTCCTTTCTATTTATTAAAGTTTTTAGGAATTTGCAAAAAAAATTTTTCGTATTTGTCATAAAATGACATTTTAAAATCATTAAATTTACAAGTTTTTATAATAAATAACTACAATATGTACAATAGAAAATAGTTATGAAAATTTTATTAAGTACAATAGATATTAGATATAATAAAAACTTTTAAAATATTTTTTTTAATTTTATAAATTACACCATAATACTTTGTGTACATCAAAATCTTAAATTATGTAAAATTTAAATTTATGTTATTAGATTTTATATACATAATAATATGTTTTCATTATTATTGTAAATAACGTTCTTTAAATGCGTTAAATTGACATAAAATTCTTCAAATAATTGAAGATTTTTAAAGTGTGATTCTTAAAACAATTTTAAAATCCATAAAGAAAATAATTATTCACTTAAATATAAAATCTGCATTATAAAAATTAAAAAAACTTTAAATAAATATTGAATGTTTTTTTTTTGAAAATTAATTTAAATGCTTATACTACGAAACGAAAATTGAAAATAATGGGGCTATGATGTGGCTATGATTGAAAAGACAAAATTAATGCTTATGATTAAAAACGCGCGGAAAACGAGCCGTCCGAAAAAGATTATTCATTTTTACTCTATGTATGTTGGTATATGTATAATTGAAAACACGTGATCAAATTTTAATTCGAAATTAAATGACAGTGTTGTCAAAAAGAATTTTTAGTATAATATGATAAACAAAAATAATTTAAAAAAAAAAAACAAAAATAAAGTATCTGACCAATGGTGCAGTGCGTAAGTCACCGGTCTTTCAGGCGGAAGGTCTCAGGTTCAAATACCGGTCAGGTCAAAAATAATATATAAAATATAATAAAATAATGTAAACAAAATATTAAATATAATTATAATTTAATACTTGTACCGAGATGGTCCACATGCTTTAAGGCAAAAGGATTCTAAAAATATCGACAAATATTTATATCTGGACGATATAATATAAAAAAAAAAAAGTTTTGTTTTGATAAAAAGTGATAATAAAAAATTTGTATTTTGTTGATTTTAAGATAAAAAATTTATAATTAACAAGTTTTTTTCAATTGCAATTTATTTTAAAATGTAAATAGTTTGTTCTTAAAATGGAGTTTTCTTTAAAGAGTTAGAAGTAAAATTTCCTACCAAATTAGTTTCTTTTCCCTTTCGTTCCAATTCAGCGTATTTGTCCTGTTTTGTTATTTTTCTCCTAATCATAAAAGGTATAAAACATTGTAAAAATTAAATTAAAACCCTTAAATTATTCATTTTGTTTACTTAAAAGATCTGAAATAAATGAAAAATTTACATTATGTTTTTTTTTAATTTTTTTTAAAACGCAAACATATCCACGCGTTTCACTTATAAAAAACAAACTAATGCCGTACGTTTTTAATCATACAAATAAATAACTTCGGGAAAAAAAAACGTTTTTCGTGCGTTTTCAATCATATGATAATAATTAATTTGACATTTCCGTAGCATTTACTTTTTCCGTACGTTTTCAATCATAAGGCCCAATATTATAAATGTGAACTTGAATGCTTTGGTACCAGAAAAATCACATAATACAAGAAGGTTTAAAAGAAGTTAAATCATTCTTCAATTCTTCTAACACATTCTAATAAATAAAAAACTTTCAAAATAAAATATGCTCTTACTTTAACACCTTTGTCGAGTTTTAAATAAAACAATTTTATTTCTGTTCTGTTTTTTTTTTTTTGATTGGTTACATTTTGTGTATGACCAACTGTAAATCAAAGTAAAATCAAAATTTTTATGAAATCCTATAAACAAACCTTTATATACCTTTTATATTTATCTTTTTTGAAACGTAACGTAAATAGTAAAATGTATATAGGATTATAGTATAGAAATAAAATGAAAATTCCTAGTTTTGAAAATGGATACCAAAAAGGCAAAAATACCTAAATCAAAAATGTCAAAAATTATCTGAAATAATTTTTTTTTTTTTTTTATTACTTTTTCGAAATACCTCTGACATTTAAAATGATAATATATGATTACATAGATAAGTGAAGTGGAGACTCTACAACTATAAAATATTTTTATAATATTTTTATATAATTTTTTTTTTTTTTGTATAATCATAAAATTTACACAAGTTAAAATTTTACGTCGCATATGCATAAATACTAATTCTTCATACTTTTATTTTTAATCTAAAAAAAAAAAAAAACAACTTTCAAGGTTGAATCAAAGGAAAAAGAGAAGAAAAAAATACAACCAATTACAATCATAATTTTCATCTTTTTTCATTATATTTTTCTCCCTATAATCATATCTAAAAATAAAACAGTGAAAGTTCATAACCTTTAAATACAGTCTAATAAAATTTACATTTTTTGTGTTACGTATTTGTTAAAAAATAATAATGAAACAAATTATTAATATATTCAAATAAATATAAGTAAAATCCTAAAATAAATCTATTAAAAAATAATGTCACATAAAGGGTTTTTTTTTTTCACACCATCTTTTATTATTTTAATCTAATAAATGCATATGTCAGTAATTCTTCAACAAAGAAAACGACTTTTTTTTCGAAAATTAAAAAAAAAAAAAATGTTAATATTTTGTATACCATTAATTTATTTAATATACCTGTAATCCTTATTGCAGCAATACTATTAATTGTATGTTACGTTCATGCTTTTATTCGTATGTGTTAGAAAAACTGTAATGTTAAATGTTTTATTTAATTATACAAAATTATATACATAGAACTATTATATACAACAATTACAATTCTAATCGTTCTCATGATAACAGTATTTTTTTAGTTTTATAGCGGTATTAATTGTGAAAAATTAATTAAATGGTAAAATAGTTAAAACTTTGGAATCTTTAGTTATATTATAGTACGATCAACAGAATACTTTCATTAAAAAACAAAAACTTCACTTTTTTCAATTTCGATTCTCTGTTTTTCTTTTCAGTATAAACTTATTAATAAAAATTGTAATTTATATTCTCTCTTCTACTTTGTGCTTAGTATTATTAATTTATATAGTAATATTATTTACTTTGTTATATATTTACTCTATATTTGGTAGCAAGGGGTGGATTTGTTTTCAATTAATAAAACTTGCTACTTGTGCAGGATTTTAACATGCACTCCCTCGGCTAATAAGCCACGTGCTTAACCATTAGGCTATCGAGGCCCCTAACCCTTTATTATTTATTTATTTATTTATTTATTTATATTAATATTACATACATGAATGTAATGCAATATTATTGAACCATCGGCTACTAAGGCCATTATAGGTTTTTATACTATTATTAAATTATATACAAATATTATTTATTTTGTTTATATTATATACTATATATTTACATTATATTAGGTCGTAAGGGGGGTATGTAAAGAAAAAAACTTACGACCTGTGCAGGGATCGAACCCAGACTCCTTCGGTTAATACGCCACACGCCTACTCAATAGGCTACCGAAGCCCCAATTGTATTTTATATAACATCAAAATAAAATTGCATATTTATAGGAGGCTTTTTTTTATTTTTATGTCATGTAATATAATTTTCCTTTTCTGTACTTAATTTTATTAAAAAAAAACTTTAAATTTGTTTTTAAACGTGTAATAAACGGAAATCAGACCACTTTTTTTTTTTTTTTTTTTTTATAAAATAATAAACTTTAGTAATATGCAACTGAATTAATTAAGAAAATTTATTTGGTTTACTTGAAGTTACAAAGTAATGTGATTCATTTTAATGGAATTTTCATTTATATTTGTATATTATATTTATTATAATGAATAGAAAGAAATCAAATTAAAATAATTTTGTATATTTTTTCTCTTTATTTTGTTTAACAATAATGTTTTTCTTTTTTTTTTTGATTTCTGCACAATAATATGACTTTCCAAAATAATTAACTTAAAAATAAATCGATTTCATTTAACTTTAACAATAACAACATTTTTTTTTTTTGTTTTTTAAACTTTATTCTAAATGTTTACATACCCAATTTTTAAAATAAAATTTAAGAATAAAAGTAAAGTCATCAAAATGATACACAAAATACATATTAAATAATTTGGTATTTCATTGTTAAATTTGAATAATTTTTACATTGCATGTTAGCAATCAATTATCAGATTAATTTCTTAAAGTTAAATTTTATTTTAAGGAGTTGTGCAGTCAATTTTTTTGTTCAATTTTATATATATATATAATTTTTATTATAAAATTAATATGCAGAGTGTTTCTTAAGTAACTACATTGGTATGAACCACTGCGCATAGACTCTTATAACGCGTTAATTTTACTTGTAGTATAAAATACTGGCTTCGTGAATTAAATTTAAAAGCCCCCCAAAAAAATTAATACCCCAAAACAAAAATGAAATAAAGTCCCACAGAATTGAAATAAAGCCCCCAAACAAAAATGAATTAACACCCCAATTTTTCATTAATCAATTTTCATTTTCATTAAAAATGAAATAACACCCCAAAACTATTTATAATTTGTATTATATATATTATTTAATAAAAACAAAGTCAATTCCATAATATACAAAATATATATGAAAAGATCATCAAAAAACAAAATCACATTCTATTTAAAATAATAACAAAAAACAAAGAAGTAGCTGACACTCCGAGTTAGGATGGGCATACTTTAGTATTAATTTTATTCCAAATCAGAGTTATACGCTTTTTTTAGAATATTTATATATTTTTTATATATGTATATGCGAGATTCTAAATTTGGAGTGATTTTAGAGTTGTATATATTTTCTATATAATAAACATTCTGAAAAAAGCGTAAAATTTTGAATTTAACTCTAAACTCCCTCCTAATTCAGAATATCATATAGACATATAAAATTAAATATTTTGGAAAAAGGGAATATTCTTCTTCTTCTTTTCCAGAAATTTTACAAAGTCCTTCAAAATGTTTGTTAAAACTTCTGGGAAAAGGGAATATATCGAAATGAAAATTAATTAATTATATTCCTTACAAATTTACAAAAATAAATAAAACAAAATATAAACGGGCACGGCCGGCACGGAACCGACGTCGCAATCGTACGCGGCCGCGGCTGGGATGTTATTTAATTATGTCATAAAGCCCCAAAAAAAGTGAAATAAAGCCCAAAATTCAGGTCTTATTACATTGGAATTAAATTCGCAAATTTCGATACACAAATTTTGAGGCTTTAATTCACAGAGCCTAAATTACTATATGAGTGTTGTGATGGGTTTCCGAAAAAAAAAATAGATTTCTGGAGTTTTTAGGGTGTAGAATCCAAAAAAAAATAAAAGAAAATATTCCGCGTCTGCAAAAACTTGTTTTTGTATGGGGTAACCAAATGTTTCAAAAAAGATTTTTTGAGCTTTTGATTGCATTTTAGAAAAATTTTCATACATTGTTTAGCAAGATTTTAAGGCAATTTATTTAAAACTAAAAACAATATATTATTTGAAAATTTCATTTAAATTCTCATATCTTAAAAACTAAAAGAACCTCAGTTTAGCCTTCATATAAAACAATTACCTATTTTTTCTAAATTTTGAGATATAAAATTCAAAACCACAAAAACAAAAATTTACAACATGAATCCAGAAATTATTCGATTCAGTTTTACTAAAAATTCTTACAATGATTCAAGTTAAGTCATAATGAATTATAAATTAGATTTAAAATTTATTTTATTTAAATAAAAGTAAAATAATTTAAAATGATATATTTGTATATTAATTTATTATTATTTTTATAAAAATTTCTATTTCTTTTTTAGTTCTTGTTAATTCGTTTATTTTAAATAAAATTACATTTTGCATTAATAGGTCAGAATTGTTAATCAATTAAATTTATTCAAAAATTTTTAAATATATAATAAATAAAAAATTTTGTTTTCTATTATATACCAATTTATTAAGAATGAAAATTTCAAAATTTATTATATTGTACAAAATAATAAAAATGTAAATATTAGTCAGTATTTGGTCAGAAATTTACTGAAAAAAAAAATATATATATATAATAAACTTACATTGTTGTCATTTTATGTTACATTTTGGCAAAAAAAAAATAATATACAAAGTTTTTGTTTACTACCCAGATATTTTTGTTGGTTTTTTTTTTTTTTTTTTGCTTTTT
Organism: Poecilobothrus nobilitatus; assembly: GCA_947095535.1. NCBI lineage: Eukaryota > Metazoa > Arthropoda > Insecta > Diptera > Dolichopodidae > Poecilobothrus > Poecilobothrus nobilitatus. Next base: position 34,985,193 of record OX352774.1, read on the forward strand.
TTTTCATATTTTTAAAAATAATATAAACATTAAAATCTCAATGTTGGGGCATTATAAAATTTTATTTTTGCAACTTTAATAAAATTTTTTTTTTTAAAGATTTTAAAATTTATTTAATACTTTTACATATATTTTTATATGTCAATTATTATTCTACAACGCTATCCAACTGTAAATATAAACGTCATTCCTGTCAAAATAAATCTTTAATGTATGGATCGAATATGAACTAATATGGACTTAACTGCATTTTACTATAGAAAATTAAGAATAAAGAATGATTAAAATTGTGTTGCAAAAAAAAAAAAAAAAAATTATTTAAAAGATTCCTTAAAACAGAACAAATGTAAGTAGTTTTTAATTGCGATAAAAAAAAAAAAACATTATGAATATAAAAGGATATTGATTAAACTGACAAGAGATCAAAAATATTTAAATATTATTATATTAATATAATTTGTGATAAAGATTAAATTTGAAAGAAGTTGTTAAAATTTAAATCAGATTTTAGAAAAAAAAAAAAAGTTTTAAAGAAAACAAAACATTTAAACATATGTATTTTTATGAATTTATTCAAATATTATGCAAAATTATATTATATTTTTTTTTCTAAAGAATTCTTAATCTAAAAAAAATTTTTATATATCCTTTATTTTGTTTTTGGACATTTTTATTACATTTTTTTGTACGTACATTTCTTAAACATATGAATATTTATGTATTGAGAAGAATATGTAAATGAATTTCCTCTTTATACTCGTATATTTTCTTTTATTTTATTTTTGTTTTGTTTCAAATTTTTTTTTTTTTTTTATCCTTATGCTTTTTATTTGTTTTTTGTGTATAATATGTGGAAATTCTCTATGGAAAATCGATATAAAATTGACGAGCCTTTGTTAAGCTTATTTTGATTAGATTTTTTTGTTTTATTTTTGTTTTTTGTATTTTTGTTGCTTATTTGGTTGTTTAAGAGGGATAATAATGAAAGACATATTTTTTTTTTGCAAGAAACATAAAAACAAATAAAAAAACAAGGGAATAAAAAAAGAATTATTAGTATATAGATTGTGTTTTATTTAAAGATGGTGGTAATACATTAAATGTAAGTTATGGCGTCATTTTTCTTTTTCAAATTTTTAAAGTAATTTTTATGTTTTTGTTTTTCTCTTATAATATATCTATATATAATATGTATTTTAAATTTTAGGATTTATAATATCTTTTTAATATAAATTTTAAGGAATTTAACGATATATTTTTTTGTATTAGAAATAGTTTCGACTATTAATTGTTGAATTGAAAAGTGTTCTTTAAATTTTGGTTTTAAATTTCAAAAATTAATTTTTTTATAATATGTAATTTTAGACAAATTTAAAGAAAATTCTTTTGCTTCAATCTATATATAAAGTTTAAAGTACTTAAGCAGTATATGGGAGATCAAATAAATCATCTATATTGTTTAACTGCAAAGTTTTAGAACATACATTATATACATACTTGTATAGTATTCAATAAATAGATGTAAAAACAAATATTAAATTTTTGAAGATATTTTTTTTTTTAATTCTAATTATTAAACAGAATTTGTTCAATTTTCGTAAATTGTTTGTTAAGCTATTGTACAGCATAACAAAATACCACAACAATTTAGTTCACTTAATAATAATTGGCTATTATTTTTAATATGAAAACTTTTTAAAAATAAAAATAAATTAAAGAAAAATTTTAAAATTGTATTTCGTAATTGTTAAAACAATATGTGATTAAATTTTATGTCATAATAGTTACAAAAATAACGAGTGATTGTAATAAATTAAAAAAAATTGAAATGTAAAATATCGTTCCCGGCATTATTTTGGTTAAACTCTGAAAATTTTAATGAATATTTTGTATTAAAATGTATATTTTAACTCGTCCACGTTACCTTACCCCATCCGCATCTTTAAAGTTTAAAGTAAATTTAATTGTGATATTAAATTAAAAGCATTTTACTGTAAATGAAATTAAAATAAGAAATTTTACATAAAAATTAATTTATTTTATTTTTCTAAAAAAAAAACTACTTTTAACATTTAAACATAATAACAGAAAATTGAAATTACAGAAAATAGCTTACTGTGCGCTTTGACTATGCATCATATAAGATACAATAAACATTATATACATATTATATTAAAAAAAAATATTTTTTGACAATCTATATTATATATGTTTATGAGTTTGAGAATTTATAATTTGCTAGTTGAGAAGCAGAGTTTAAACAGATGGAAAAATGTTTGACTAATGAATGCCTAAAAGGCGAATGTCTATATTATGTTTTCATTTCTATATTAAAAATTTTGCATTTAAATGCTAGCATCTTATATGCATCTTATATGTGAGTTCACCTTAATTATTTTTAAATTTTTTTCAAAATTACATAATTATTAAAATGTCATTAATATATCAATATGTATAAAAAATATCATATATGCATAAAAAAAAAGCATTATTATTATTATTATAAAATTGTATTTAATAATTATTTTTAAATTTTTTAATAATTTTATAATAACCACAACCACAATATAACATTTCTCAATTCTATTTCCTTGATTATTTCTATCTACATATTATTTATTATATACTTAAGATGTACGTACTTAATACAATATTTTGATTATTAAACTAAAAATAAAATTTAAAAAAAAAAAAAACAAACCATCATTTTCAGAACAGATATAACAAGTTACACACATTCGTAGTATTTATACAAAAACCAAACTAAAAAAAATTTTTCTGACATAAATATTTTTTAGATATTGGTAAAGCTTGTCAAATACAGGTGTTCTTTTTTTTGATACAACATTTTTGAAAATACATATTTTCTTTTAATAATTTTGTAGTTTATTTATTTGAAAACAGATGTTCAAATATAAAAGTAAAGTAAAAAAAAAAAAAATATTTATATTTTTAATTCATAAAACTTTATTATAAAATTAATTATCATATTTTTTTTTTCATATTTATTATCATAATTTTTGTTTCTTTAAGCATTTGTAGTTTTATTTAAAAAGATGTTGTTGGTTACTTAAATATGTATATTTTTATTCTAATTACATATTAAGTAAAAAATAATCAATATTTAGCACATTTGCTTATTAGTTTTCACTATGTTTCATCTGTTTGCCCCATTTGCTTATAAAACTACACTGTTTAAAATGTTTAAAATAAATACATTTTTTAAGTAGCCGCAACCATTACGACCAGCAATCAGCTACAACCTCCCAAAGTTAAAAAAAAAGCCTATTTTCAAATGTTCATAGAGTATCTCAGATACTGTTTAAAATTTTTTCAATCCAAAAACGCCAAACAATATCACAATTAATATCAAATTAAAATATTGAAGAAAGGTTTTTTAAAATTAGAATGGGTTGGATATGAAAGATCCGGGCAAATAAAATTCTTTTATAAAAGCCCCTATGACAAAGTTAGCAATGTTTTTGAAAAGTTTTGATATTAAAAATAAAAAATCAAGTATCCTGATTTTGAAGAAACTCTAAAATTCCTCCGAATATTCCTTCAGAATATCGTATATACATACATATGTATGTGTAAGTATTTTGTAAAAAGCGTAAGACTCTGATTTTGTCATTAATGTACCTTCTAACTATTTACTTAAAATAAAACATAGACCCTCTTTATATATCTCTTAGATGAGTCTTTTGAAGCGGGATCTTTTCATCATATAGGAGATTTTACGGTCTTTTGTCGTAGGGAATTTTCTTCATATATTTTTCTCCCAAGGAGATTTTTAAAATGGGTCATACCTATCGGGTGAAAACCAAACCTAATTCTAAACTATTTGTATTGCCTTTTGGGAAATGTGCACCTTTATAAACATTTTTTATTTTACATACTTCCTTGTTTTTATTAAACCCAACAAAACACGTAATATTTTGTATGCTCTAACTCATATGTACGTATAATTTTTTTTTTAAATTTCAGTTAATGAAAACTTATCTTGTAGTTTTTGTTTAGTTATATTTATTGTATTTTAAAATATTAAAGATTAATTCAACTGAAAAATTAGAAATATAACAAAAAATCTAAACAAACTGAGTATACATACATATAACTTTATTCATTTTCAATTAAAAATACAAATATTTAAAAAACAAAAAAAAAAATTATTTTGTATTTTATTATTTTTTTTTATTTTTTATAAAATTGAATTTTAATAAAAATGAATCTTTTTGTTAAAAGGACAAAAGAATATGTTAATAACAAAAGTATTTTTGTTACACTGCAGAATTTCACTATATTAAAATACACCTATATATATTTTAATTTAAAATGTTATATTTTAATTTAAAATGTATAATTTACAAATTAAACATTTTCTAACTTTAAATCACATCTGTTTATATTTGGAAATTTTTTTTGGTTTTGTGGTAAATTTACTACAAGATGAAGTGAAATGTTAACATAATAAATTTAATTTTGCAAGACTCTAAACAAAATGATATTTCCAATATTTTAAAAAATTGTTACCAATATTAAACCCCCCTATTCTGAAATTAAAGTTATGATCTTATAACTACGAATTATAAGAATGTTATAAGAAATTTATATTCTGCTACACATTTTGTTAAAATTAAAAAACTTCAAAAACATATGATCTTTTAAGTAGGGGGGGGTGAATAATTTAAAAGACATTTAAAAGATTTTAATATTCCTCAGAAAAGGTTATAACACAAAAATAACCTAAAGCATCTTTTAAGTTAAAAGAAATATTTTAGCTCCTTACAAATATATTTAAACTTCTTTACGTTAGAAAATATTATAATTGTTCAAAATGACAAGTAAAAATTACATTTTCTACTCTTGATTTGAAATATTAATTGATTAAAATTTGAATAAGGGCTCAACCTAAATAAAAGCGTACGACGTACAATTTTTATACGCCAGTACGTCGATACGTTTGACAGAAACTAAACGCCGTACGTGTTGATTTAGGTTGAGCCCTAAAATTGAAATATTGTATTTATTTTGTTTTCATAAAATACAGTTTATTTAATCGTATTATTTGAATTAAATGAATTAATACAACAAACTGAGGATAAGGGGGGCATTTTTTTTAATTTTAAGTATATACGTATAAGAAGTATGTATAATTTTTAAATTTTCGTAAACCAAACCTCAAGTATAAAATGCTATAGGAAGATTGGAAGAAAATTCAACAATACAATTTCATTTACGATTGCTGGTAGCATTAAATTTTTTTGTAAGTGGATAGATGTAAGTATCAAGGCGCAGTGGGTGCGAACAATCTAATTAATGTTAGTCAGACCACCATTTCCAGGCGCATGTAACTTTTAAAAAATAATTTCTATTTTTTTTTTTAATTTTTATTAGCGTAAATGTAATAACTACTAAATTTAAAAAAAAAAAATTAATTCCATAAAATGACATTCTGTATGTGAAGATGTTATTTGTGGTGAATCTTAAAGCATTTTAAACCTAAAAATTTTATAGCACATTTTTTACACAGAATACCTTTTTCCTAAAAGATCTTTTATCTTTTGAGTTATAAGATCTTATAGATTTCTTAATTTCAGAATTTCACGCTAAGACTAAAAAATTAAGATTAATGGAGAATTATTATCTTAAAGAAAATCTTAAGGTGCTATAACATAGTTGTTTTTAAAACATCTGTTTTTTTTTCAAAAATGTATAATATTAATAAAAATTATGTATTTAATTTACAATTAATTAATAAATATATTTAATAATAATTTATTTATTAATTAATTTTTTCACAAATAAATACGTATTTTAAGAACTGTTTGCAGCCATTGTTTTTAATTTAAAAACAGTCTGCCAAACATTTTTAAATGCTGATTTGTACGGGCATATCAATTGTTTATTATCTGTCCGTTTAAATTCTTCTAAAAATATTTTAACCCTTAAATTAATATTTTAAGTATAAAAAAAAATGTTCTTAAATTAAATTTTGTTTTTTTGTTGGAACATAAAAATGTTTAGGAGAAAATAGTTGTTTCCAAATGATTTAGATTTTAGTTTATTACATTATAATTTGAACTTTAGACAAACGCCAAATAGATTTTAGACTTTGCTCTCTTAAAATAGATACACATACATATATGTATATGTATGCACACAAATAATTAATTTCTTTAAGTAGGAATGCTTATGTAGTAGGTAAAAAATCCAATGAACTTATTTTCATTTAGTTTTATTTAGTTATTATATTAATACACCTACCTAAAGAAAATAGAAAAAATAGATTAAATCCAAAAGAAATTTAGTAATTTGATTTTTGATTGACATTCATAATTTTGAAAACTATTTTAGACCTTTCTTGGTTTAAACTATTTTAACCTGTATAAGAAATTATTTTAACTTTTGTTAATTTTATCAAATAAAAAAATACAATAAAATCTTCAACTAATAGATTTAAAATAGGAAAAAATGCAACCGTTGTTAAACATCAATATTTGATTTGCTTCAAAGTTTTCTTAATTCTTTAAAAAAAATTAAAACATACATATGGAATGTCAATTTATTTTTTATAACAACAATTTTGTAACATTGTATTTTCTTAACTGTCTAACATTAGTTCAAAATATAAAAAAATTACCGTAAATTTTTCAATAGTTTTCAAAAGAAGTAGAGACAGCAAAAGGATATTACAAAACCACCAATTTATTACAAAAAGCTAAAACATTGATTTTAAATGGCCGCCGTAGTCATTATGACAATTGTAAACAAAAGTGTTTTGTATGAATTTTTTCATTATATGGTATGGTAATGTTTTTTCTCAGGTATTAAAAATTTAAATAAAATAATTTCCAATTGGAAAATAAAAAAATGTCAAGGCTTGTCACTATAAAGGTGGCTTTGGTTATTACCATCAAAAGTCAGAAACTTTCTGTAGTAAATAATGAAAATAAAATTTTCTGAATACAAAACAAAAAAAAAAGATAAAATTCATAATATTTAAAAAATAAGGCTAATAATGTAAATAAGGCTGATTCAACTTTATTTCTACCCTAAAGCGGGATAATATATAATAAGACCGAATTTAAAAAAAAAATCGCGATTTCGACTTTATTACCGTTTCAAAAAGTAATTAAAGCCATTTCGGCCTTATTTCTTTATGTCATTATTTCCAAACGCTAATAATATTTTCACAATTTATTTACAACTTTCTAACTTCTATAATCACACATAGTTTAATTTATAATTTTTGGCAATACGTTTAAAATTCATACAGAATCACAGAATCATTTATTTTTTCAATTATTTGCTTGTTCAGATTTTTTTGATTTTTTGCCATTTTTTTTCTACCCTATAAGTTATTTTTAATTTCATATTTTATATTTAACATCACTTAAATTAATACAAATTTACATATCTGACATTCCATCATTTTTAATGTGGGTGTTGTAGTTGGATAAAATTTATATTTTCTTCGAAAATATATATCTGTTGAATGGAAATACTTCGTGTGTGTTCCATTTCATCAATGCTGTTATTAAAATGCGGATATTTTGTACATTTTTTGTAATTTTTTTTTTTGTTTTTGACATAGTTGACAAATTCAAATTGACAATTAGGACTTTGAAATATTATTTATTTTTAATAATTACATAATATGTATACATATACATCGTATTTATATACATATACATATTAATTAAATTTTATTTTAAAACTGTAGGTATGCAAAATATAAATTATAAGCATAACAAAAATGATTATAAAATATTATATTAAATTTCTTTTATTTGTTTTTTTTTTTTGTTTTTTAATTTTTAATTCTTAAAACATTTTATTTTTTTATTCACAATATTATAGTAAACAAAAATATATGTATATGTATGTAGGTAAGGTACCTACGAAAGAAATTATTTTCCCTTTTACACAAAAAAAAACCTTAAGTACAATATTATTATATAGATCTATATTATGTACGTATATGCATTTTTATATTTGTTTGTATGTTGCTATTAAATTCACACAATTATACAAAAACATAATACTATGGTTATAACATTCAGTCAATGGTAAATTGCGATATCGTCACATTTAATTATTAAAATAAAAAAAAAATAAAAAGTCTCGCGAATCCCTATTTTTTGCACCATAATAATTTTGCATATGATATTCGGGTCGGTCGTTTATAGTTATATTTATTAAGTTGATGGTTTCTTTATTTTTTTTTTTCTGTTCTTTTTCTTTTTATGTTTTCTTTACGGTTTATAAAATCGTTCTCCAAATATATACGTGTAGGTGTAGATGTAGTTTAGATATTAGAAAAAAAATTCCAAGGAAAAAGTCTAAGGTCAAGAGACCACGTCATATACCTATTTTATATTTTCTTATTATTGTTTTTTAATTTTATGTTTTCATTCAATATCACAAAAAAAAAAAAAACAGAAAAAGAAACATTGAAAATGTACCGTTAAAAATTAAAGCCTATTATTATTGTGCAAGAGGGGAGAATAATGAAATAAAGAATGACAAAGTTTTAATAATTATAAAAAAAAAAAAAAATGTTTTATAAAAGCGTGTTGTTAAGATTTTTTGGGCTCACATTTTTTTTTTTGTTTTGTTAAATAATAAATAGAAAGGATTTTTTGTTACATAATAATAAAATGTCCGTAAAAAGGAAAAGGTATGTTTTTTTTACATAGAATAAAAATTTTATTCAATAAAAAGCTGCTATTAATGTCAACATTATACAACAAAAACTGTTGTAGCAAAAAAGTTATTCTCTCGAGTAAAATATTTTTAACAAAGAAATTCCACAAAATTAATTCATAATAAATGAATAGAGAGGTGATATAGCAAATAAAAACTATTGTTATTTAAAAAATAAAATATTGTAATTTTCATTATACATATATATATATATTATTATATCTACATTTAAGAACGATGCAAAATTCTCGGACTTTAAAAATCAATTTTTTATTTTTCAATTGTAATTTTTTTTTTTAAATATTTTACAAAAAAAATAAAATAAAATCCATAGACTGACTCCTAAATTACTCAGCCGATCACCATGAAAATTTATATATAAAGGTGTTTGGGTGCGGGGAGTTGTTTTCGGCTAACCATATTGCTTTAACATACCGCCAAGTTGGCGCTGTGGTGCAAATATTTACACTTTTTCGCTCTAAAATAAAAACGGTTTGATCGATTTTTACTTTAAATTTTGTATACGTGTTAATCTTTGACAGTGAAGTTGACTCTATTAACTAACTTGGAATTTGTTAAGCCATAACTTAAATTAAAAACCCATATGTTTTATTTATTGCTAGCAAATAATATTATATGTAATAAAAGATGAATTCCAAAAATCGTTTTTAAATAATAGTAATCAATTTTAACATTCATTTAAAGAAACATTAATATTAATAATATTTTAATTTAAAAAAAAAAATTTCTCCTTAAAAATAGACATTTCGTAAACAAGGACTTTTTACATAATTACATTATAGTTTATACTTTATAGGCACGTTTATAGATTTTCTAGCATGAATTATTTTTGAAAGGTATTAATCATTTTTTGTGTCCATTCATTAAATTTTTATTTTTAACTCACTAAATTTATTTTTAATTTATTTCCGTGACTTTGTGTATTGAACAAAAAGTCGATTCTATTTAAAATTCAACAACTTTCACTACAATTTTTAGTTTAAAATGTATAGTTATCTAAATCTATAGTTATATTGCATCTAACAATTACTGACCAGTTGGCTTATGTATTTTCTTCTTTTACGCACAAAACTGACTGAATTTTTCTCTAAAACTGCAAAAAAAAAAAAAAAAAAACAACAACTCTTAGCTATTATACATTTATTCATTATATAGTTTTGAATTTCTTAAATGATATATTAAGTTCAAAATTATTTATGAAGATATGTATATATAAGTATATACTATATACATACATATTATAGATTTACTATTTATGCAAAAGGACGTTTTTAAACTTATTATATAAAATAACAAACTAATAAATAATGATAAATGAAGTTAACATATATAGAATTGATGGTATATAATAATATGTGTCTTGCTGCGAACACCTCAAATGCAATTAATATTTCCTATAAAATTCGTTTTCCATTTGTAAACGTTTTTATTTGTTGGTTAAATTTTTTAAGGACATAGAAAAGAAAAAAACATTTTTTTTTGTTTGCCCCATCTCCTTATTTATTTTTATTTAATTATATAAATTTTTTTTTTTTTAAATCTAAAAATGTCTAAAAACATAAACATTTTTTTTTTAAACTTTATCAAGTCTAAACTTTTGAATCTCGAAAACTCTTAAACATTGAAACTTAAAAAATAGGTATAAATAAAATTTTATAAGAAATAACCATAAGTTATTTTTTACGCTACACATCTATATAAGAAAGTGTTAGTTAAAAAAATTTATAACAGATATAACTTTTAGAATAAAACTTCAACTATATTTTTTCATTTTATACCATGTATACCGTTATTTTGCTTATCATTTAAAAATAAACTCCCCCAAAAAAGCATTAATCAAAAAAGAAAATTATAAATGTATTCTATTTAGAATCTTTTTGTCCATTTTTTAAATAAACTACCTATAATCAAATAAAATAAAAAAGAAAAACAAAAAATAAAAACAAAACAAAAAAAAAATCATAAAATTGAAGTTAGTATGATTATAAAAAATGAAATCAAAATACATACAATATAAATAAAGTCCTTTAAAAAAAAAATTAATATATTCTAAGAAATGAATTTTTTACTTTCCTTATTATAAACTCGTGTACAAATAACATCTGTAAATTTATTTTAATGATACTTAAAAAAAAAGAAAAAAAGGTAAAATTGTTTTTAGTACATACATACATACATACATGCATACATCTAGAAAAGAAAAAAGGATGTAGGTGGGAAATGAACACGAATATTTTCATTTTACTTACTTACTATAATTTGTACTTTTCATTTTTTTTTTTTGTTGATAAATTAAATAAAAAAAAAATGGTTATTATTTATTAAGTATGTATGTATATGATGAAATTGTAAAATTATTGATCAAATATTTTTCATATTAAATCATCATTAAAAATATTATATTAAATAATATGCAAAAGGACGAATAGGTGAGAAGGTGAAATTCTCATGTTATATGTATTGTATTCTCTATCAGTTTTTTTTTTCTTATTTTTTATTTTTTTAATTTTCCTGTTAGTCATTTCTTGTTAATTTCATTTTATTTTTATTATTTTTGTTATGATTTGGTTTTGTTTACTTAAAAAAAAAAAATTGATTTAACTTTGAATATACATAATATACGAATATATTATATATATCAAATCAATGGAATTCCTAGAAATATTTATTATAAGTACATACTATTTATTTTTTTTTTGTTTTTTTTTTTGATTTTGTTATTTTTATTAAGCATTCCAATGCAATGACTCCTGATCTTGATGATAAAATCGTATTAATTTTATTAAATGAAAAATTTTTTTTTTTTTTTTTTTGGAATGTAGTTATTATTAAATATTAAAGAAAAAATTCCTTTTTAGAAATAGCTATTATACATATAATATTATATAATAAGTATAAAAGAAAAATTATGGCTAGATGACTTAGCAAGGGCTTAGCAAAAATAGTTGATTGGGATAAAACCAACATAGTCGAGTTTAGCAATTCTAAAACTCAAAGCTGTGTCTGATCTGAGATCGTTTGCATTCTCTGAAAGAAATTAATTCGTACCAATCCTGTGATTTCAAGGGAAAATTTTTTAACGGTTTCAAAACAAATATTCGGCTAAATCAAAACATGTTATCGAATGAGTATATTTTTGATGTAGCTGAAAAAGATGCTAAATATAAATGTTTGTAGGATTTTCTTTCTCGTTTTAAAGCTTTTTTTTTTTTTCGTAGGAATCTGATTTAATGTCTATATATAAAGTATATATTCGACTTAAGTTAAAGTAGAACTTCCACATATAGCGCGGCACCATTCAATCTTTATTATAGGTTATCTGGATAAAATCAATAAAACCGCACCCTACTTTTAACTGGCAATCCTATTACACATGTAACCTTTAATTACTCCTTTTAACATACTTGAAAATATTAGATCTCTCTTTTATACATATCTTGTATAGGTAATGATAGATTCTTGTTCTATTAAAATATAATTAATATAATGCCTCTCTTTAAATCATTGTAATGCAACACTGTAGAGGCTACACGTGCTCATTTTTACACCATGGAAATTCTTAGATGATTTAAAACTTGTTATACAAATATATTTATTGTGAGAACCGATAAAATATGAAACATGGCCATCCAATGTGTTCCTGTCTGACAAATATGGTTTATTATATAATTTAAGAATTTTTCCAAAAGAATCTCTTCCCTAATTAAACTTTTTATCTCCAATTCCTCTTCAATTCCTTTACATATTACTATAAAAACTTTGTATGAAAAAAATACTATTGACTTGAGTATTCTAAAATCATATTAAAAATCTCATTAAATTATATTAAAAATCTGATATTTATCCACGAAAAGTAAATATGTAGGTAATATATGTATAGGTATAGATAAATAAAAAAAAAAAACTATATTTACCTTATTTAGTTTTATTCAGTTTGTTTTTATATCTCTTCAAATTAACCTGTTCAATTTTCCTTTTAAAAATCTGTCCAATCCAATTTATATATTAATTTACTCATTCAATTATTGATAATTTATAACTATTATGAACAAGTAATTTTAAGAATTTATATGAGGTTTCCTTTAATAATTAATATTAGAATGTGTTGATTTCTTTTTTTATACCCTACACCTAAAGTATAGGGTATATTAACTTTGGTATGGTGTTTGTAACCACCAAAAGGAAGCGAGTTAGGTATAGACATGTATATATATTCTGAATCAGGATCACCGCCGGAGTCGATTTAGCGATGTCCGTCCGTCCGTCCGTCCGTCCGTACGCACGATAACTCAAAAAATAATGATACTATGAAATTTATATAGTAGGTTACTAATTACGAAAGAAAGGCTAAGTTCGAATCTGGACAAAATCCGTCCATGGGTTCGGATTCTGGAAGCTTCCGAATGATTCCGGGCTTTTGGAGATAATCTCCGCAAACGAGATTATCTCCAAAAGCAACAAAGATAGAACCTTCAAATTTTGTACAATGATGTTTCTTCCCGTTCGATTTATGTCTCTGAAATTTAAGAGGATTTGGTCCATAGGTTTGGGTTTTGGAAGCTTCCGAACGAGCACCAGAGCAAATGAGATTATCTCCAAAACCAACAAAGATAGAACCTTTAAATTTGGCAGGGTGGTGTTCTTTCATGTTTTATTTAAGTCTCTGAAATGTGAGAAGATTTGGTCCATGGGTTCGGCTTTTGGAAACTTCCGAACGAGCCCCAGAGCAAACGAGATTATCTCCAAAACCGATAAAGATAGAACCTTTACTTTTGGCAGAATGGTGTTCTTTCATGTATGATTTAGGCCTCTGAAATTTAAGAGGATTTGGTCCATGGGTTTGGATTTGGAAGCTTCCGAACGAGCACCAGAGCAAATGAGATTATCTCCAAAACCAACAAAGATATAACCTTTAAATTTGGCAGGGTGGTGTTCTTTCATGTATGATTTAGGCCTCTGAAATTTAAGAGGATTTGGTCCATGGGTTTGGATTTGGAAGCTTCCGAACGAGCACCAGAGCAAATGAGATTATCTCCAAAACCAACAAAGATATAACCTTTAAATTTGGCAGGGTGGTGTTCCTTCCCGTTCCATTTATGTCTCTGAAATTTAAGAGGATTTGGTCCATGGGTTTGGTTTTGCAAGCTTCCGAACGAGCACCAGAGCAAATGAGATTATTTCCAAAACCAACAAAGATAGAACCTTTAAATTTTGTACAATGATGTTCCTTCCCGTTCGATTTATGTCTCTGAAATTTAAGAGGATTTGGTCCATGGGTTTGGATTTGGAAGCTTCCGAACGAGCCCCAGAGCAAATGAGATTATCTCCAAAACCAATAAAGATATAACCTTTACTTTTGGCAGAATGGTGTTCTTTCATGTTTTATTTAAGTCTCTGAAATGTGAGAAGATTTGGTCCATGGGTTCGGGTTTTGGAAACTTCCGAACGAGCCCAACAGCAAACGAGATTATCTCCAAAACCAATAAAGATAGAACCTTTAAATTTTTTATAATGATGTTTCTTCCAGTTTGATTTATGTCTCTAAAATTTAAGAGGATGTGGTCCATGTTTTTGGATTTTGGAAGCTTCCGAACGAGCCCCAGAGCAAATGAGATTATCTCCAAAAACAACAAATATATATAACCTTTAAATTTGGCCGAATGGTGTTCTTTCATGTATGATTTAGGCCTCTGAAATTTGAGAGGATTTGGTCCTTGGGTTCGGATTTTGAAAGCTTCCGAACGAGCCTCAGAGCAAATGATATTATCTCCAAATGCAACAAAGATATAACCTTTAAATTAGGCAGAATGGTGTTCCTTCATGTTTGATTTATGTTTCTGAAATTTGTGAGGATTTGGTCCATGGGTTCAAATCTTGAAAGCGTCCGGACGAGCCCCAGATCAAACGAGTATATCTCCACAACCAACAAAGGTAGAACTTTTATTTTTAGTACAAAGGTGTTCTGTTATGTTTCCTTTTCTGTAAAATTGGAAACTCACATTTGAAAGAATTTGAACCATGGGTTCGTATTTTGGAAACTTCCGGACGAGCACAAGAGCAACGAGCATATCTCCAAAACCAACAAAAGTAGAACCTTTAAATTTAATAGAATGGTGTTCTGGCAAGTTTTCTTTATGTTCCTGAGATGGATTCGATGAATTGGAGTGGCAATTCGGGTAGCTGACACAAACATCCCAAGGACTACCAATCTTCGAAAATAATTAAGATAGAAACTTAAAATTTTATACAAGGGGTGGGTGTCAAGAATATCCCAAGCGGATGCCTCTTTTACGTTCTTGAAATTCGAGTTGAATAAGACAGAAAAGGGAAGAAGTTCAAGCGCTGCCAAAAACACTTATGGATTGTTAATTTAATTCGAATTATTCAGGTGTAGGGTATTAATAAGTCGGTTGCATCGACTTACTGTTACATTTACTTGTTTTTTTTTTTTATTGAAAAATTAAACGTTGCATATTTAAATAGAATTTAATAAATACATTTTACCGATGTCTACGCTATATTGCTTATTAATTTATGTTGAAAACTGACTTTTGTTTTTCAAAACTAAGACGGGATATATATTAAAAACTACAGTCTCATTTTTGTTTAAAATTTATAGATTTTATTATATATTATAGTATACTCTAATATTTTTTTTTTCTCTATCCTTTAAGACACCAAGAATTCCTTCTTGGCAGTGCCAGATTCTAATTGACTAAACCCACCTTCCCCTGTAGCCAATATAAATATATTGACTAAAGGGAAAGGTTTATATTTACTAGGGAGTAGAGAGTTTCCAAAAAATGACAAAATTTTGAAATATTAGTCTTATTCTTTTGCTTCCGGTTAAAGTCAGGAAATAAACGATATAAAAAAAAAGTTTCACATGATCTAGATTCAAGATTCTATAGATGAAGTTTTTAAGTTGAGATAAATCTTTGTTGAAAATTTTAAAATATAAAATTTTAAGCGTAAACGGTAAGTGATGTGTGATTCTTTAGACGTAAAATAATGTAATGGTCTATTAAAATGATTGATTTTTTCTTCAAATAAAAAAGGATCATTGAAGATTTGTAACTACTACTACAACCTATAACTTGACTTCACAACTTCCAAAAAATTATTTTCTATATACTAACATATATATTATATACTTTGTCATTTTATTACCCCTTTTAAATATAATTTTTAAACTCATACAAAAATCATTTAAAGAAATATGTACTTAGTTCTAATTCTCACAGTTTTCCATTTCTTTCTTTTTACCTAGATTTATGTATATAACAACAAAAAAAAAAAAAAATGCTTTACATTCCTCAATAATTAAGTTTAAATAACAAAAAATATATTGATGACCTACAACCAAAAGGATTATTCAAAATAAATATACATATATATGTATGTCATTTTATTTTACTTAGCTTTTATTTCTTTGTTAGTTTAAAAATTGTGTTCAACTGGTAAACCATAATTCAGTTTATATTGTTCCCTAAAACGAACAATCGATCAATAAAAGAATTATATAATATATATGTATATATAATAGACATATCGTAGAATAAAATACATATTTAATATATAAAACATATATTATCATAATGTCCTTGATAGTAACCTTTTATTTTTATTTTATTATTATTTATTTTTTCTAAATAACTGTTTCAAATTGTTCTTTTTTTTTTTTTTTTTTTGGAATTTAGCTTATTTTTTGTTGTTATTGTTTTTTTTTTCTGAATTATTGATTTGACATATAACCTTTAACCTTCTTACTTCTATGTTTAAATAAGTTAATATTTCGTAGAAAATTAAATCACTTTCTTGATAATTTTTCCGAAAAAATAAACAAGTCATAAATTTTCATTTTATGAATAACATGTAACATGTAACATTTACATAACAGTTCATTTTCGAATAGTATAATAATTTTGTTTATATATTGTTCAATGTTGTTTTATTTTTGATGTTTTAGTAAGAAAATGTCAGTGGCTTTGTAAACAACATAGAAATTTTCGTTGTCATTTATTAAAATAATTCTTTTAAAAATGACCATTTATTATTTGGACAATTTTTTGGGGGATCTTTTTGTAAATATATAAAATAAATAAATTTATATTTATACATTATAAAGTTTAATTAAAAAAAAAAATTTAAAATATTAATTAATTATTTACATTTATTATAATTGTTTTTTTTTAAATTTATTTACTTTTTTTTTTTTTAATTTTAGGGCGGACTTAAAGGTAAAGGTTTAACTAGGAGTCATGCAATGCGTGAAGCAGCATCACCACCACGCACACCAACACCAAGATCAGATCAATTATCTGGTTTATCACCGATGACATCTGGTAATCATTCACCATCATCACCAGATACAATAAATGATTCTAATACATCTAAATTGCATGTACAATCAGTATCTTCAACTCAAACGACAATGGAAACTCCTGCAGTAATAGTTACAACACAACAACAACAACAAATACAGCAAACTCAAAGTCATTCAAATGTTGTGATATATTCATCAAACGATAATAATACCAATTCGGGTAACGTGATTTGTAATGATGTCGATTTTCCAAAATTAACACCACCGAAATCATCAAAAGGTGCTCGAAATCGTGATAATGGTAATAATAATAGTAATAATAATCATAATAACAATAACAGTAACAGTAATAATAATAATAATAATAATAATAATAATGGTGGTAGTGGAAATAATGTTGGTGTTAATATTAGTGTTGTCGGTGGTATTGATAATAATAATAAAACAAATAATGATCATAAAAATCATCATCATCACCATCATCATCAACAACAACAACAGCAATCAACAAATTCTACAATATCGACTGGAGATTCTACGAACTATTTCAATGGTAAAAAGGTTGTAAATGATAGCTCAAATATAAAATCTCCAAATAACCATAATAATAACCATAATAATAGTAACAATAATAATGGACAAAATAATAATTCAAGTATTAATTCTAATAATAATAATAATCAAATAAATTCTCCATCAACGAACACATCAAATCGAAATAATAACAATTCAAATTTAAATAATGATAATTACATAAATAATAACAGTAATAGTAGTATAAATGTATCTGTATCACAATTAAATCCACAGGCTAGTCCATATATTAATTCACCGATTAGCCCTCCGGTTACAACATCACCATATGATAAAGATAATCGATGTCCTCGTAATGAAAGTCAAAATAGTAATAATTCTGGTAATTATTCACAAGAAGATTGTAGCCAAAATTGTATGGAAAGTCCAAATGAAAAAAGTGATCGTTTAAGTAAAAAACATCGAAATGGATCTAATTCAAAGGGTACAAAACCACGACTCAAAAATATGAGTGGATCATCTTCTAGTATGGAAGGTGGAAATAGTACGTCTGGATTTATTTCTAGAGGCAAGAATTATTTTATTATTTTGTTTGTTTTTATTTTTTATGATTTTTATGTTTTTTTTTTTTTTAATTACTTCATTTTTTTTTTTCAATTTTATATTATTTATTGATTTTAATATGCTTTCTTATACATTAAATATATTTTGTTTTAAAATATTTGCTGGAGTAAAGTACTCTTTATCAAAAAATATCTTACATTACTTACATATTGCAAAAATATCTTTTAACAAAAGTGGACATTTTGGAAAAAGCCTCTAAACAAAACGGATATATAAAAAAAGATGCTTCATATATGTATGATTCATTTATATAAAAAAGATTTTTTTTCTTTATTTTCAATAAAGCAAATTTTTAGAAAAATCGTGATTTATATTGTGATTTTTCTAAACAATATTTTATTCATATACGCATTTATTATGTAACATGGTGTTTTATAAAATTAATTTTGGTTCAAATGTCCATTTTACAAAGTTTCTTTTTTATCTTTTTGTAAAATGCACTTTTATGAGAAAATATCTTTTGATGAAACATACTTTTTTTAATCAATTTAATTTCAATCAATTTTTGTGATGTATCCGTTTTCCATAATGTTGATTGTGTTGATATAAAATTTTTAAAATTTTGAAATTTGTAGTTTAGTTGAAGTTTCTAGACCTATTATAGAACTTATAAACATTTATTGTTTTTACATTTCAAAATCTAACAGTTTTAAAAACTAAAAATCTAACTTCAAAGATAGATTCTTTTTTATAATCTTCCATACGATCTCAATTGAATATTTTGAAATTTTAGCATTGTGTTTAACTTTAAAAATTTTTACAATTTGTATGGATCATAAAATAATATGCCTAAGTTGAAAAATAAGCAAAGTACAATCAATCATATTTAAATTTGGAATTTTATAATTATGTTTTTTCGTAAGACAGCTGTTATTTGAAATAGTTACTTCATTTCTAACATAGCACAGTCTAAGAATGTGATTTTTGAAAAGAGAATATACAACCTAAAGTAGTTCTTGGCAAAGTATTTTTATTATAGGTATATTTCATGCAGCAAAATTTAAAACATTTTTTTTTTTTGTGTTTTTTTTTATATTATAAATATTAATTTTTTATTTAAACGCTTCAATCTTAATTTTTTAATATAAATATTGTAAAATATCAATTGATATTTGTGATTAATTTTTGTATTCATTTAATTCTTAACAGATAGTTCAACAGAACAATTTACTGATCAAAGTGGCATCGATTTGGTGCAATTCTTCAAAGAAACATTAAATAAAAGTCTTAAAGATAGATCAACATTGTTAGAAATTGAAAAAGATCTCACAGAGCTTGCCCATGACAAATCGTAAGATTATAATTTTTTTATAAAAAAACAAAAAAAAAATTAATAATTATAAATTTTATTTATTTTATAGCCAAAAAGAACTTCGATTTCAACCAATGTCATCATATAATCGTATGTTAATTCATAGAGTTGCTGCATTTTTCGGTATGGATCATAATGTTGATAAAGCAACACAACAATGTGTTATTGTTGCACCAACGAAAGCAACTAGAATTCCAGATGTAAAAAATTACATTTTATTATTAAAAGAAAAAAAAAACTATTATCAAATTAATTACAAATTTTTTTTTTTTTTTTTAATTTATTTTAGATTCGATTTAAACAATTGATACGTGATGAACCACGTAAATCAATATTAAAAAGAGATACTCATAGCTTTGATGATTCTAGACAAGGCAGCTATTTAGGTGTTGATCGTGGCGTTTTAGATCGTAAAGCAAAAAGTTTTGAAGAACGTGAAGAAGAATATGAAAAAGCACGCAGAAGAATATTTCGTGGACGTGAAAATGTTGAAATGGCTGAAGAACAATATTGGAGTTGGTCTAATGATTCTGGTAGTAATGGTGGTGGTGGTGGACCTTCACCATCAGGAGGTGGTGGTGGTGGTGGAGGGGGTGGTAATAATAATAATAATAATGAATCATCACGCATGAGACAAAATAATAAATTATTGAAGGTAAATAAAAAAAAAAAACAATTTGACCAATGTAATAATAAAACAAAATCTTTTTTGATTTTTTTTTTTGTTTTGTTTTGTAGCCAATGGAAAGACAAGATTCACGTCCAAATGTATCAAAATCTAATAGTTTTGGTGGATATGGTGGACCGCCACCAAATGGTCCAATACAACAACAAAATATGTCATCATTATCAAGAGGTGATTCGTTAAATTCAAATAAAAGTTCTGGTCAACGTGTATTTTCAAAACAAGATTCGGCTGGTAGCAGTAATGCACAGTCATGGCGTTTATCGCCATCAAGTAGTGGGTAAGTTTAAAATTTTCAAACCATTTTGTTTTTTTTTTTTTATGTTTATTATTATTTTATAATTTTATTTCGCTCCTTCTTATTTTTTTGTTCTTTCTTTTTTTTTTTTGTTTTTCTTTTTATTTAATATTTAACATAAAAAAAAAAAACATTTTATTTTTATTTTTTCAAAATTAATTATTTGTTATAAAAAAAAAAATAAAGGTAACTTTATCATGTGTTTTAAAAAAAAAAATAAACTATAGAATGATTCTTAAAAATTATAAAGAAAATATGTTTCATATTTTTAATTAATTTTTTTTATTATTTTAACTTTTTCATTTTTATATTTATTTAATATTTTTTTTTTTTTTGTTTTGTTTAAATGAAGCATTCCATAAATAAGAAATTAAAAACTAAATTTTTTCCATTTAAAAAAAAAAAAAAAAATTTGTTTACATTAGTAAGAAGTTTAATTATTAAAATCAATTTTTTTTTTAATTTAATTATTAAAAATTTTTTTGAATGTTATAAAATCACCATAATCTTTTTTTTTTTTCTTAGTCAGAAGTAGTTCTGGTTTTTATTGTAATTTCTGTTACTAATTTTATCCTAATCAATGTTGAAAAAATTGTAAATCTTTTTTAATCCCTTTAAGCATTAAGTATTTAAATTTTAATCAACGTATTCTATTATCTTGATTTTAATAGAACTAAACAGTTTGTTACAATAATTCAATGGTTTGGAGAAAAAAAAAAACCTTTAATTATTTAAAACATGTTTTTTTTTTTAATTCAAACTTATTTTGTCCTTTTGTAGTCCTTTTATCTTTTTTGTTTTTTTCTATAATTTTTGATTGATTTTTTTTTTTTTTTTTTTGTATCTTTTGTAGAAACCCCAAATTATTAATTAAATAAAATTTTCGTGTAATATGTGTTTACTTTAATTATAAAAATTAAAAAATAAATAAAATAAAAAATAATTAAATAATAACTAAAAAATATTCTAAATAAATATGATTTCGTTTTTCTTTATTGTATATATAAACACGATGAAATATAGCATTAACTTAGCGGTTAACTTAGCATTAACTCAATGTTCTTGTCAATGTTTCATACCCTTTCGCCAAGTTAATCTATTGATTGGGTTAGAATCGAACGAAACTTAAAAAATTGAAAGACCTTCAGTTTTTCAATTAAGATGATCTGTCTTCTGAAATATGTTAACTGTCAAAATCTCAAACATATTACTGTCAAATTTCAAATTAGTTAATGTCATTAAATGAAATTTGGATTAGTTTGCATTTTGATGTGACATTTATATTTATTTTATTTCAGCATTCAATTTTTTTTTTTTTTTTTGAATTTGAGTTTGCGCACTAAAAATTTAAAATTAAGTTGTTTGAGTTGTTTAGAAATTGTTTGGATTATTTTCAAATTGTTGCCATTATATATTATTATTTAAATTTAGTATATATAGGTATACTAAATATATATGTCAAATATATATTAATATAGTAATATTTCAAATTTAGGAAATTTTATCTTTATTTGTCTTTTTATAAAATCAATCCAGATTTGCTCAATACAATAAATTAATATTTTGGTCACTTTATTTGTTTTACGAAACTTAAATTATGTATTGAAAAGTCTTTAAAACATTGAAGTCTAAAAGCCGCCTTAACTCAAGTAATGTAAAAGAAAATTAATTTTTGCCAAATAAATTACAAATTAATAGTTAGTTTTTTTTTTGTGATTCTTGAACACATGATAAAAGACAATGATAATTTGTTTTAAATTATAATTGAATAATAATTGAAAAATTTTAATAATTAAATTAAAAAATAGTTAAATAAATTTTAACATATTAATAATGTCTTACTCTATTTTAGATTTTATTATTTTCAATATTATTTTTTTATTTTAGTTTTTATTTTTAATTGAGAGAAAAATAAAAATTGACTAGAAAATTTGAACAAATTTTTTAATAAAAAAGAATGTATAAAAATGGTCCAACAATACATACTGGTTACCTATATATATTGTATTAAATAACTCAATATAATATGTCACTACAATTATTTTACAACGGTAGTAAATACTTTTTTATTATTAAAATTAAAGTTTTTTATAATCTAAAAAATAAAAAATAAAAATATGGAATACTTCATTAATTTTAATTTATTAAAAAAAGAGAATTAATTAATTTTAATTTCCAATATCAATAAACAAACAACAAAAATTTTAAATAAAAAGTTTATTTAAAAAAAAAAAAAAAAAAAAAAAAAACAAAGCAGTGATTTACTTTGTGTTTATTTTCTCATTAAATTTTGTATCTAGATATAAAACACAAACACAATCTCTGCGTTCTGATTCCATAACTCCTTCACCAACGGGGGGTTATGGTAGTAGTAGTGATGATCATACGTCATCAGAACTGTTAATTGAACAAACAACCGCTGCTCCTGCCTCTTGTGGTGTTGTATGGGCCGTTACTGATATGGCTAGTGTGCCAAGAGGCAGTGTTTTAATAAATCCACAAACATTACAACCGTTCGTCAATCAAGACGGGTAATTATGCCAAAAAAATAATAATAATAAAAATAAACTACTGAAATTCTAAATATAAAATTAACAAAATATGTCATTTTGATTTTAATTTAATTTCACAAATTGTGTAAATTTTTGTTATTTAATTTTTATCTTAATTTTTTTTTTTTTTTCAATTTTTTTTTTTTTTTTTTTTTTTGTTCCACTTCAAATTTTGTTATTTTGGCCTTTTTCGAAGTTAATTCTCCTCACTAATGTTTTTTCTCACCTGCTTTATATATTCTTTGTTCCCTTTGTTATATTCTATACTATTTCAAATAAAAAATTAAAAAAATAAAATAAAATGAGTAATAATTATTAATGTCTTAATTTTAATGATAAAAACAATTTTTGCATTTTATTTATTTTGTATTTTTTTTTTTTAAGAAATAACAAGGCATTGCTAAAACAAAATATTTTAACTTCAAAAAATATTAAGAAGAAAATAAAATAAAATAAAAAAAACAATTGAAGTTAAAAAACGAATTAAATAAAAAATCATCATTAATATTTCATACAAATATTTTAAATTCGTCATTTTATGTTTATATCATTCATATTTTATTCATATTTTATGGCATAATTAATTTTTTTTTTTTTTACACGCTGTACACTTAATATTGCTTCTAGCCACACCAATATTTATTAAAAAATAGTAAATTTTAAATCAAAATTTATTCAATTCATTTAAATTTTTTTTTTTAAAATTAGTCTATTACCTAATTATTAAGAAAATTATAAAAAACATTTTAACTTTAATTTAAATATTTATTTGTTTCAGTTATTAAAATATAATTTTACAGCTACTCAAATAAGTCACACTTAAAGAGCTTAAATTTTCTTAATACTAAAATTTAATATTAGTAATAAATAAAAATTTTTTGTACAATTTATTGTTATTTTCTGTTAATTTTTTTTGTTAAATAACTAAAGAAATACAAAAATTTATTAGAAAAAATACCACCCCTTAAAATTAATTCTATTTTAATTAAAATTTTACGTTTTTAAACTTTTAAAATATAACAAATAAAAAGTCTAATTTCGTTAGTTATTTTCTGGATCCCGAAAAAGTTTTCTTATATTATTATATAGTTGAAAAATAATAGAACATTTAAAACTTCTTATTTTATTTTAATGCTATAAATATTATTTTATAAAATAAAATTATAAATATATGATATTAGGTTAACTATAAGATTTATGCTTAAAAATTTTATTTAAATAAAAAAATATTATTTATTTTATTCCATGTAATAGGAACCGGAACCCATTTCTATCCAATTCCCAATATAATAAAATTTTATATGGGATTAATTAATTTTCGTGAAAGAACTTTAAATTATGATTTATAAAAAATGTTCATCTTTAAATTATGAAATATACAGTAGATAGCATCCTTGTATTTAGTATAAGACATTTTTTTCATTTTGCAAATTACTAATATTTAAAAAAAATCACAGGTTTACAAATTGTAATGCAAACTCTTTGATATTCAAAATAAATGTTTCTTTTTGTTTTTTTTTTCAATTTTCCTATATTAGATAAATTCGGCCAACTGTATTAAGGCCAAATAAATCGAAATCAATTATTAATTTGAGTAATTAAAATCAAACGTAACTAGATTTTTATTGTCTTTTTTTAATAAAAAGACAAAAATATTCATAATTATGTCTTAAAACTTCAAGGTTCGATTAAATTTAAAATATGATAAAGCTTTAAAATTTATAATTTACAAAAAAGAAAAAAATATAAGTAATTTATGTATTTCTAATGGCTTTTATTTTACGTTATCAAGCTAATACAACACATACAAATACACAAATAAATTAATTTTGAAAAAATAATTATAAATAATATATTAAATATAAATATGTATATGTATAAAATAAATAAAAATAAATATAAATGTTTTAATAAACGTAACATAAATGTTTTTTTTTTTTTTTTTGTTTTTTTTGTTCTAAAATTAAACAAAAAAAAAAAATATTTTTTCAACCTTTATATAAACAAAAATATACATATATATTTTATTTTATTTTTTTTCTTTTGTTTTTTTTTTTTAATTTTAGTTCAGTATACCATTATGACCCGTCCAATTTACCGCCTAATCAGTCAGTGGCGCCTGGAATGTACAACAATAACCCAAATAATAGTAATAATACTAATTATAATATTAATAATAAAAATTTTAGTAACATAAATATATTTAACACCTACAATAGCTCATCGTAAAAATAAAGTTGACAGACAAAAAAAATCATCAGAACAAAATTGTAATAATAATGCATCATCACCAGGACTACAACACATTGTTAATAATAATACAACAGATTCTGGCGGAGGAGGAGGAAGTGGAGGAGGAGGTGGCATAAATTCAAATTTAATTAATTCAAATAATAATTCCACATCAACTGATACAAGCACTGGTACAACATCAATTGATAATATTTCAGATGTATCTTGCCAAACGGTAGTTAATATTAATACAAATAGTAATAATAATGGAAATATGCAAAATTCTATTGATATTGATGATGAAAATGATGACGATGATCTTGATGATTCATCAACCAAAGATAATTCAATAATAATTAATCGAGAAATGGATGATATTGAAGAAGGTAATATAAAATATAAACTATTTATTTGTTTTTATATATAAATTGTATTTTTTTTTTTAAATAGAAATAGTTAGCAATAATTATGATGAATGTGAAAAATCAACTTTAAAAGTTGACGATGAATGTAGAAGTTTACAAGAAAAACCAAAGTTTATAAATCAGGCTACTAGTCCAAATATACCAAGCCCCGAACCAGAATATAATACGACTACAACTGTTATAATTCCATCCAATGAGGTAATATAAAACAAAAAAAAATAATTATTAAAAAATTATTTTTTAAATCTATTCACAAAATTGTTTCATTAGGTTGGAAAACCAAATATCAAAAGCTCAACTAGTGATAATCAAACACCGATTAGTACCAATAATGTTTCAACAAGATCAACGCCATCCACAACATTGATTGATAATAAAAAAGATGAACCAAAACAAATCAGTTCAAATATTCCAATAATGAGTTATGCAACTGGATATCAAACAATCGATGGAACAACTGTTTTTCAACCAGCTGGAGCTGGTCCTTATACAACAACAACATACCAACAAGGAGTAAGTTTTAAAATATATGTAAAAGCAAATATTACATTATAATATTTATTGAAATAACTAAAATAATAACAATTAAAATTAAATTTAGCCCGATGGTAGTGTTTATGCTGTACCGCAACAAATGGTTTATACTGCATATCCACAACATATTGATAGTGGAGAAATTCAAGGTTATTATGTTTTTGATCAAGGCGCTGCGGCTCGTGATGGTACCACGTTAGTGCCAACACCTGTTTATCAACCAAGTAGTGGTACTACAGTTGTTCCTGTAGCAGCATATCCATCAGGACCATTTGGTAGTACACCAATTTATCAACAACAGGTGG
The DNA here is from genome assembly GCA_947095535.1 of Poecilobothrus nobilitatus. Classification (NCBI taxonomy): domain Eukaryota; kingdom Metazoa; phylum Arthropoda; class Insecta; order Diptera; family Dolichopodidae; genus Poecilobothrus; species Poecilobothrus nobilitatus. Next base: position 35,011,750 of record OX352774.1, read on the forward strand.
TTTATGCTCCGGAACAGTTCACTAATACCGTTGCAGCACAGCCTGCTACTGCAGCTGGGCAAGTGCAACAATATCCTGTCACATATCCTGTTGGATATTCATATCCTTACAATGGTATTTTTATTAAGAATTTACTTACATTTTGCAATATAATTTTATAACTATTTAACTTCAGGTTATTGGGGTCAAACTATGGCGTACTATGTGCCTCAACCGCCATTAGCAAACGCGGTATCTTCGTCAATAATTCCACCACCACCGTTACCTATTGTTGCAACTGGAGCAACTTCTGCAGCACAAGCAGTCAACATTGGCAACAGTATTAATCAACTAAATAATAATAGTCATAGTGGTACAACTAGCGGAAAACGGAACACACCGCCTCAACAAACGCAACAACATAACCATCATCATCATCACAATCATAGTAATCAGCAACAACAACAGCAGCATCATCATCATCACCATCATCAGCAACAACCCTCACATCATCCATCACATCACAATCAATCTCACACACAGCAACAGCAACAACAAAATTTAAGTGGTCAAAGTAGTCAGTCTGTTACTCCAGCAAATGCGACATATCAATTTGCAACAGCTACATCAGCTGGAGTACCAGTTGCATTAACAACTGATCCCAATGGACCAACAATGTATGCCATTCCGCAGTCAGCTGTTTTCCCAAATGCAATGCTTCCTTATGGTCATCCACCTCAAGCTCAACTCGTACCAACAACACAAGCAACACAAGCCACTCCAGCTGGTGTTATCACACATCTTCCTCCACAATCTCAAACTGTGATTAGTCCTATGATTGCACAAGCAGCTGGAGGAGGGCCACCAGGAACATTACTGCCACCGCAACATATTTCAATTGATCAGACTGGTGCCCTCTCAATTCAACAACAACCCCACACAAATACAGTATCACATGCTATTTCAAATAATGGTAATAATTCAGAAACTTGTATAATTTTATTATCATATTATTAATACATGTATATATCTTTTATAATAATCTTTTGTTAGGTAATCATGGAAATCGAAGTTGTACGCCACAATCGACACCAAGTACTCCAGTTTCTACAACATTGCCAACAATGAATCATCATCATCAACCACACAGAAATAATCCGCCACTATTTGCTACACCACCGATGCTACCAAATGGATTCAATTCTCAGTTAGCAAATAATCATTACCAACAACAGCATTATACAGAGTCTCATTCACATCATCAATCATCGCAACAACAACAACAACAGCAATATAATCAACAACAATCACATTCAGGTGTAACTAATTCGGTATCTTCGTCGTCCTATGAAAAGAAAAATTCCTATTCAAACGTTAAGAAGAATAGTGGTAATAATAATAACAACAATAATAATCATGGTAATAATAATAACGGAGGTGCTGGAGGCTATAATAATTCAGGAAATCGTCAAAACGCATATTCAAATAATATAAACAATAGCAATCAACGTAAAATGCATGAAAATACAAATAGTTCCGTAAATAATTATAGTAACAATAATAGTAACAGCAGTAGCACAAATAATTCTAATACAAATAATAATAATAATCGTCAAATTTATAATACAGGCCAATCAAACAATAATAAACGTATCAATAATATTGATAAAAATCAATCTTCGGCAAATATTGGTAACGCTGGCGCTAACAATACTGTCGGAGTGCAAAATAATTTAATGAGCGGTACAAATATAAATTCGTCTACGACTGCTACAACAATAACGTCAAATAATTCAAATAATACAAACAATAGTGCACAAATAAATTCCGATATAAAACCTCGCCCTGGTGGAATGCGACAGAAACCAGGAAATCTTGATTTTAAACGGAATGGCAGTCAACGTAATTCACCTAGCACAAATTCAGCTGAAAGCAATAATAACTCACCGAACAGTATTGCGTCTAGCCATAACAATCATAATAATACAAATCTAAATACTGGTGGTATACCAACAACACCAGTTATTATACCTGCTGTTACTGCAACAGCTGTACCAGCAGAACATCATCAACCTCATCCACAAGCACATCCACATCAACAACATCAACAAACAACAATGTATATGACAAGAGGAACGCACATTCCACCAATGCATCCGCCAACTGCTGCTGCTCTTGCTGCTGTTGTTAATGATGCTGCAGCTGCTGCTGCTGCTTCTCATCAACCATTAATTGGTGCATATAATCATCATCAGGTTCCACCAAGCGGCATGTATTTTAAATATTTCCCACATGTAAGTTTTTTCATAATTTCTTAACTTTTTAATTAAAAAAACTTTCTAATATTTATTTAAAATTAAACATGATTTCTAAATATTAATTTGAAATTTTAATTAAAAAAAAAAAAACAATCAGCCATCAGTGGCAACATTACCAAATAATCGGAGATCACCACCGAGTGAGATTAGACCTTCATTAACACCAATATATTCGGCGGTGAATATGATGCTTCCAGGTATATTAAAATTTAAAAAAAAATAAAGTATTCTTCTATTCAATGCAAAGAAAAACTTATTGACCTTAAAGATTTATTTTATTCTAAATTCTTATTTGTCGAGACTCGTTTAGGTCATCTTCAAACTGTAAGAGCCAAAAATTATATGTAACTATTTAATTAAACTCCTCATAATAATTCAAATTCAAATACTCCCCAGCAATAAGCTTCGAAAACGAAATAGAATATTCACAAATTGAATAGATTAGGATTACTATGCAAAATTCTATGTCAATCACTTTTGTTAATCACTCTATAGATGAGGTTGATGATGTTTCTGGAGAGGATAAATATTTAAAAAAATTACAATTACCAACAACAATATAAATATGATATAAAAAGCATAGTTTAAATACGTGTTCTGCGTGTTTGATAACTTATGCTTTTCATTATGACAAAAAATTGCTATAAATAAAATATGTAAATGAATCATAACATTTTCGCTTGAATTTGAAAGTGCTATAATAATATACAATATTAAATTCGATCTAAGATAAAAACATTTGCTGATATATATATATATATATATTCTATATAGAACAAATTATATACTGTACTATAATAGTCCATTCAAAAAAATTTATATATATGTACTTAATCCAAAGTAGTTTCTGAAAAATGAACTTATTCTATATAAAAACTGCTATTTTCGATTTTCATCTGTCGTCAAATGTTTGCATTCAACGTTTTATGCTTAAATGATTAAAGCATACATTTTTATTTTAAACTATCAGACAAAGCATTTGACGTTTATAAAAACGTTTTTATTTTATATTTTCTTAAAATGCAAGTAAATTTTAAAAATGGCGAAAAATAGTTTTTTTTTGAAGAAATTATGACTTCAACCGAAATGTGTAATAAAAAAAAGAAAAATACATTTAATTAGAGCTTTTTTTATAATTTATTTTATTATTTCCACTACACTTTCACTTAGTAGTATCTAATTCAAAAAGTATGCCACTTGGAGCAGTTGCAAAATTTTTACATCCGAATACTACATCAAACCCCTCAAAATAAGCCCAATATGTATGGCATTTTTCCGTTTTGTTGTTTCTTTTTTTTATTCTCTTGTACGTAGTCATCAGGTTGTGGAATTTTATTTTCGACTCTGCAGAAAATAGATATTCAACATTAACTTTAATCATTTCTGTCGGTTGGGTACGAAATCACGCGTTTCAAAATCTCGCGTACCAAAATCTCGTGTCTCAAAATCTCGCGTTGTAAAATCAAATTATTTTTTTCATTAATTAAATAGGTTGTGGGTATTAAAAAAAAAAATCCAAAAAATTTCACAAATAAGTTTTCAAATTTAAATTAATGTCGTATATACAATACAACTCTAAAACCTCCTCTAATTCAGAATCTCACATATACATATATATATAAAGGTTTTGGATAAGATAAGTTTTAATCATTCCAGGTGTCCAAAAATCATCATCCCACTCATTAAATATATTTATTAACAAATTTATTACAAAAACTATATTTTACCTATTATTTAATTCGTCAATTTCTGTATCCTACCATTTTATAGCATTTATTTTTTAAAACTGTACAGATTTTTACTTTTTATGACTATTTTTGTAGTAAATGTCATTTTCAATTAGACGATTTAACTTTTCAATATTTTCGTTCAGGCGGTATACGCATATGCTATCTGTTTGCAATAAAAGTTAAATGATTTTCGTTTGTTTCATTTTAAGTTAGACTGCAAACGCATCTGATATGCAAATGATATTTCCGATAACAGCTTATGTATTAATCATTTAACAATTTGTTAATACTTTTTCGTAATTGTGATGTTTTCAATATGTTGTTGTTTAATTTCTTTATTTATTGTTTTTCATAGAAAATTCTATCCAATCAAACATGGATAGCTTAACAGATTAATAAAAAAAATATTGAACAAAATGAAAAATCAGAGCAAAGATTTCTAATAAGAAAAACACAGAAAAATACGTTTTTTAATTAATGTTAATTGATTTCAAGGAGAAATGTCATTGCACAAGACGGGGTATTGGTAATCCTAATCAGGTATTTAATATGAATACCGTTAAAAATACATTATCATTGACTTAATCCATATATGACCAATAATACATCAACGTACATAAAAGTGTGATCGCCAACAATCTATAATTTTTATAAAATTCTTAATTGTAATATTTTTATTAATTTAAAACAACTTAAAATAACCAAAGAACTTGTCAAAAAAATTCCCAAATATTTCATAAAAATCAAATTAAGGTCAATAAAGATTTTCATAATTTTTCCTCATAAAAATAATTTTTATTTAAAATAATATTTTATTTTTTAATTAATTTTTTTTTTTTTTAATTTATTTTTTAACAGCACCAAGACAACTACAACCAAGGCATCCAAATCCCAATTATAAAGGAAATAAACCGTCACGTTAAGTTTTAAATTATTCGTTAAATTAAGGATAATTCATATTCTTTTCTCTGCCTTTAATATAATTATTATTATTATTTTTTTTTTTTTCTGTTTCTAATAATTTAAACACATATTTAAGTATCATAATTATGTATTAATAATATTATTAATTAAAAAAAAAAAAAAAATTCAAAAATGAATTTAATTCATTTTTACAGTGAAATATGTTCAAAAACAAAAAAAAAAAAACACAAAAACAAAAAAATAAAAACAGAAGAAAAAATACAGACAAGAAATTCAACTAAAATGTTAATAATAAAAAATAACAAAAAAAAAAAAAAAGTACATAATATACAGGATAGTTAAAAATAAAATAAATATAAACAAAAAAAAAAAGAAACCAAACGAACATTGAAATTAGGAAAACATTAAACAAACTAAAATAAAACAAACAAAATACATAAATAAATAGTAAACACATCACGCTGTCATATTTTAAAGTCATTATTAATTAAATTAATATTATATTAGTTATTATTAATAAATCAGATACATATAAATAATGCAGATAAATTACTATATATATATATAAATATATACTATATATATATTTTTTAAAAACAAAATTATAATATACATAAATATCATATATGTATATATATATATATATATGTATATATTAATATATATTAAATAAAGTAAATATTAAAATAATAAATATAATTGAAAGAAAAAAAAAATGCTTAGATCTCATTTATTTCATGTTATGGGCGTGTGACTTATTCATAACTAAAAAAAAAAAACAAAAAAAAAATAAAGGTAAAATACAAATATAAAAACAACAGTTAAAATATAAAATAAAAATAATATCTGTAATAAAGAGAAATTGAATTAAGCATTATGTATATATATAATTAATATTTAAATATTAATTTATAAATCTAATATATAAATCTATAAAATATATAATTTATATATACAAAAATTAAAAAAAAAAAAAAACAAAAACTACAAACTAAACCTCATGTGTCAACAGAAAACAAATTAAAACAAAACAAAAAAAAAATAAATAAATAAATAAAATCAAACAGAATATATATTACATAACCACCACATTTTAATTTTATATCATTATTTTTTAAATTATATTCTATTACAAATACCAATAAAAAAAAAACAAAAAATAAAAAATAAAATAAAATAAAACTAATAAATTTTAAAGAAGAAAAAAAAAACATAAAACTGCAAAAATACATAAACTAATAAATATTAATTAGTAGGAAAAAGGATTTAATTTATTTTTTACTACTATTCAAAATTATGCAACATAATAATAATTATATTTGGTTATATGGATATGATATATGTGTGTGTATATATGTAGATATATGTATATATATATGTATGAATCCGTGAAATTTTATTCGTTTTAAAAAAAAAATACAAATAATTTTTTTTTTTTTTTTTTTTTTACTAAATTTTTTTTAATTAATAATAAAAAGTATATGTGTATATTAAAATTTTATCTTTATTCAAAATAAGATCAAAATTCAAAATAAAATCATTATAGATTCGATTAGTATTGAACAGACCGATTCAAACATTAAGTTTTTAATGTATGTTTGTGTTTATCACTATAATTGTTTTTCTTTTTTATTTTAAAACCAAATGAAATGATCACTTTCACATACGAAACAATTATGAACACCGATTAATTAACAGTCAAATTTAAAAATATCATATACATATCTATTAAAAAACAAAAAAAAAAATAAAAATTTTAATGTACTTTAATGTACTAACTTATGCATACTTAAAAAAATTATATACATACATATAATATTTTTAAGTAATGATATTTTAATAAAATATTATAATTTGTTATAAACGAAACTAATCTACATACACCTCCGATTAACATTAAAAATTAATTACTTACAGCAAGCGTTTAATTTTAAATCTAAATTTTTCTAAATTAAAAATAATTTTTGAAAATCTATTTAAAACTTTCAAATAAAATCTAAATAATAATAAATAAATTAAAAAAATAGTAGATATATATAAAAATATTTTATTAATTTTATTCAAATTACAATAATAATAAATTTATTAGTCTTCATTTCCGCAATAATTATTTTCATTGATTATTAAACTATATTACATTATATTTTAAATTTTTATAACACCAATATAAAAGTAAAATATGGTGTGTTCAATTCTAATTCGAAAATGAAAAATATGATTTATTTATAAAGAAACAATTCTGTTTAGTTTTTTTTTTTTTTTTTTTTTTGTGTTTTGGTTGTGTTTTTAAAGACCTTACACTAATATAACCTATCTTAAATAATAATTAATATCTCACCGGAACCGGAAAAAAAGAGTTTTACAAAAATACAAAATAACGGAATAATGTACAATACACACGTGGGATATATATTAATTTTATTTTTATTATTATTTAATAACTTCATAATAATTAAAACCGTGTAAAATTTCAAAACATATTCCTATTGCAAAAAAAAAAATAAAGTGAATTGACAAACATACATATTACATATATTAAATATATATATATATGTACATACACAACAAAATAAAAATAAAAAATATCTATATATACTTAAAATAACAAAGATTGAATTTTATATACATATTAAATAAAAATTATATATATATATATGTAATTATATGTATATATATTTAAGCTTTGTGAATAATTGCCATATTTACTTAATATTATATATTTTAAAAATTTAAATAGAAATTTATTTTATGATATTTGTAAAAAAAAAAAATACAAAACAAAACACATTCACACATATAAATATATACACAACTACCAAATAAAAATTTTAATTAAACTAATAAAATAACAATAACAAAAAAAAAAAAAAAAAACAAAGCAAAACAAAAAATGAAGAATGAAGAATAATGATAAAAATATTAAATTGTTAATTAAAATTAATTAAAAAGAAAAGTAAAAATAGTAAAAAAAAAAAAAAAAATATGAAAATTCAAATCTGTACATTTATATATATACCATATAAATTACAATAATAAATTTTATGAGAAATATGTATTATTTTTATTTGAAATATTTTTTTTCTTTTTGTTTATATGTATAACTTTCACAAAAAAAAAATAAATATTATAATATATATAATATAATATATATTATATACAAATCACATATATGAATAAAATTAATATTATCTAAATAAAACACATCTACTTCAAAACTTTTGAACTTAATAATCAAATTTCAATTAAATGAAAAAATAATGATGGTTTTTTTTTTTTTTTTTTTTTTTTTTTGTTTTTTACATAAAACTTCGATTTACGTTATTAATTTATTTATTTGGTACCGCGGAAAAAAATATTTATGTCATTGTCAAAACACGACACAATTATTATAAAATAATATTTTTTTTGATTTTTATTTTTAAATTTTGATTCCAGAATAAAAAAATAAAAAAAAATAGAAAAATTATTTAAATAACAATGTTTATTTGTTAACAATGTAAATCGAGATTTTACTATAGTACCCATTATTTAGTATAGAAAAAATTTAAAAAATAATTCAAATAAAAAGTATTTAAAACATAAAATAGAAATATTTTATTTACTATATATTATTATTTTTGAAAAATCAAAATTTCTATAATAAATGAATACTTTTAATTCAAAAAAAAAAACTATTAAATAAATTTAAAAATCATTTATATTTTTGTTTTTTTTTTTTTGATTAATTTTTGTTAACATTTTTATATTGGATATTAATTTAAAAATATGTATAATTATTTTGTGAAACGTCATTCATATATTCAAATATAATTAATATATAAAATATAAAAAATACAAACCTATAATGAAATAACAAAAAAAAAAATAAAAAATTTAAAAAACTTAAAATATAATATAAAAAATATATTTACATAAGATTTGTATTTAAAATGAAAAACGTCATTACAAATTATTTTTATGCTCAATATTAAAACAAAAATAAAAAACAATATTTCTGTATGTAAATACTTTTTTTTTTTTTTTTTTACAATAAACTAAAAAAAAAAAAAAAAAAAAAACAAAGTGGCATGTGATGGTTATAAAAAAGATAGAAAAAAAAAAAAGAAAACACAAAAACAAAAATAAGTCAAAATGCTTAAAAAAAAAAAGTTTGTTAAAGTTTAAAATAAAAAAAAAACACAAAATTATTAATAAATTTATTTAATTTTATATTATTTTTTTTTTTTTTTATTTTTCACTAAAGAAAAAAATTGAAACATTTTTTTTTTTTTTTTTAATAAACAAACAAATGCACCAAACCAAATTTATATATAAATTTAAACTGTCAAAACTGTTAATGTGTAACCTATACATGTGCACATTTTTATTAACACTTCAATTACATCGTAAATATTTTCCATCGTAAAACAAAAAAAAAAATAGCATTTTAATAAAAAAAATAAAATAAAATACAATAAATTAATAATTTAAAAATCATGTAAAATTATAACTGTCTAAATTTTTTCCCTTTCTTCTCCCTTTTCTATTATTATATCATTAACTAAATATTAAATTATTTTTCTGCCAAAATAATTAAAATTACGTATTTTCTTTATGGTATTATTCATTCTAAATTACCAAATGTTACATAATTTGAAAATATAAATTTTTTTTCGTTTTGAAATTTTTTATACTTAGCAAAAAATATTATAATACATTTTTTTCTTTTAAATATTTAAAAAAAAAAAAAAGAAAACTAAAATTGGTGCCATTTAAAAGATTTTTGATATTAAACAAAATATATATAATATAGTATTATATATATATATATATATATATTTTTTTTTTTTTTGTTTAATTTATTATTGTTGTTTTATATTTTTTTTTTTAGTTTGCAACTTATTATATAAAGAAAGCAGTAATTAATTAATTATGTATGTAAAAAGGAAAAAAACAAAAAAACTTGTTATAAATTCTTACTAGCAACATTTTGTTTGTTAATAATTCTTTAATGTAAAAATGTAAAAAAAAAAAAAAAAAAAAAAATAGAAAAAAAAAAATGAAAATTCGTATTATTTTTTGTTTATTTTGAAAATAATTTTCTGTAATTTTCATAAATATCTTTTTTTTTTTTTTTTTTTGCTTTATTTTCTTAATTTTTATATATACATATATATATATAATAGAAGTTATACATATATATATATATATATATTTTTTTTTTGTTTTGTCATATTTTAAAATTATTGTAATTTTTATTTTTATTTTTTGTTATTTTATAAAAAGTTAATTAATATAAGAAAGTGTCAGAATTCGAAAATAATAAATTTTTTTTTTTTTTTTGACAATTTAAAAGTATAAAAACGAATTTAAAGGGATCAAAAATAAATTTCAAAATTAAAAATTTTATTTTATCTAATTTGTAACAAATTTGAAAATAATTTAATATGAAAGTTTTAGTTTGAATATATTTATTTATAATAAACATTAAAATATATCGTGTTTTTTAATATGGATATATATTTCAATCAGAAGATAAATAAATATTAACTTTAGAAAAAGGATATAAATTTTATTTAAAATCAAATGTATAAAAATATAGACCACTATATTTATGATCTCCTCTTTTGAACTCGAAACAAAAAAAAAAAAAAAAAAAAAAAGAAAAGAGCAAAAAAAGATTCTTTCTTCTTAAAAAAAACAACCCACTTGATTATTATTTTTTTAAAATATTTTTGTATTCGCAATTCTTAATTAATCACATTTTAAATTATGTTGTTCTTAGTATTAGTGCACGAGAGTTTTAAGAAAAAATGTATGGTGGCCGTATAATAGTATCATTTTCTTTTTTTTTTAAATTCTCGTGTAATCGTGTATCAATACTAAAAACAAAACAATATAAAATAATAATTGAATAGCCAAATTACATTTAAAAAAAAAAAAAAAAAAAAAAGTTATCTAAATTTTTAATTAGAATGAAAAAAGTACGTATAAAAATTATTAATCGGATTTAATTCTTTTATTTAAATAAATAATTCCTGAATTTGAATCTCGTAAAAAGAAACGATTAATATTTTTATTTATTTATTTTTTTTTTGTTTTTTTTGTTTTTTTTTTTTTTTTTTTTGATAAATATAGGAATCTCAAAAATTTTTGTTTTTTTGTTTTTATTATATTCATTTATTGTTATAAAATAATATCCATACAAAAAAAAAAACAAAAAAGATGACAGTTTGTTTATTTATTATTAATTTAACTAAATTTTTTTTTTTTTAAATGTTATTAATATATATTTTTTTATTTTTTTTTTTTTTTAATATATAAATGTGAAATAAAAGAAAAAAATAACAATCCCAATAAATATTAACTGTGTGGATTTTTCTAATTTTCTCAAAAAAAAAAAAAAAAGAAAATATTTAATGAATGGATGTAAGTTTGTTCCTTACAAAGGATGAGTGATAAACCATATTACATAATATTATATTGTGTCAAATAAATACTTAGCTATTTATTTTTATATCACTAATTTTTCATTGAAAATTTTAAAACTCAAAAATGAATGATTTATTTAGATTTTTTTTTTTTTGGTTTTCTTTTTTTTTTTTTTTTTTTTTGTTATTTTGGGAAGTTAGAAAAGAACTCCACTAACTATAAAAGAAAAACGACTAACTATAAAAAGTATTAAAAAATACCAGAAAACAAAAAATAAAAAACTTATACCGGCTAAAAAATCAAATATATATATATCTTATATAACACAACACAACAAAGTAATAAAAATTAATTGAACAAAAAAACAAAAACAGATTAAATAAAAACAGAAAAAATAAAAACAGAAAAAATAAAACAAAAAGATATCTTCCTAAACAAACAAACAAATTATAAAGTATATAAATATAAAATATAATATTTATTTTTTTCATTTTATTTTTCATAAAAAACCTAGAAAACAGAAATGATATGAAATATAAAAAGAAATAAAGATAAAATTAATATATATACAATATATATATATAAATATAAAATAAAAAAATACATAGTAGAATTTTATCTAAACGAAATAAATGCAAGAAAGAAATATTTTATATAATTATAAAAAAGAACAAAAAAAAACAAAAAAAAAAAAAAAATAAGAAATAGCATAAAAATTTACCATTAAAAAAAAATATAAACTATACTATAATCCAATGTTGTACATTACAATGTATTCATTCGCGGTTATGTATTTATATAATTAAAAAAAAAAATTAATTATAATAAAAAAATAAAATCTTATTTTTAAAAATAGAGAAGAGAATAATGGATGAATTAAATAAAATATATATACATATATTTATATATATGTAAAATATAAAATAATAAAATAACTATAAAGAAAAACAAAAAAAAATTACATAAAATTAAGAATAAATTAAGATTAATTATATAAATTATTATAAATAATATATAAATATAAAATAAAAAATAAAGAAGAATATAAATGTATACATGTATAATATATATATACAACTATAATATACATCAATATATATAAATATATATGCATATATATATATATATATATATATACATATATATATACATATATATATACATATACAAATATATATATAATATGTATATATACACTTGTATAAAAAGAGTAAAGAAAAAAAAGAAGATTAATAAAATATATAATGAAATTTTGAAGGACTATATAAAGAAAAGGTAAAAAAAAAAAAAAAAAATGTTAAAAAATAAAAAAAAAATAAAAACGAGTTAAAATATACAACAAACAAAAAAAAAAAATCCTTGTTAGGAGAACTTTTTATTTTATTTTTAATTTTAATTTTTTTTTTTTTTTTTTTTTTTTTTGTTGTAAATTGAAAAGTTAAAGAAAAATAATTAATGTGTTATTATTAAAAAGAAAAAAAAAAAAAAACAAAAAATCTGATAAAGAAAAATATAAGAAAATTACAAAAAATTATAAAAAAAAAATTAAAAAAATTAAAAAATTATAAAAAAAAAAACGAAAAAAATATAAAAAATGTATTTATTTTAATTTATATACACTGAAGAAAAATAAGATATAAATAAAAAAAAATAAGCGAAAAATTATATCGGTTTTTATTATCTATACTAAATATATAAGTATCTGTCATGTCACACATATAGCATGTACACCCCATTAATTAAGTTTAGATCAAAATAAACAAAATCCTTTTCCTGCCCCTTTTAATGATTTTCAATTTAAAATTCTATTTTGTGGTCAAATCGATTTAAATTTTTGAGTTATACTATAAAAGTATCCGTCCTTGATTTCAACAAATGGTTAATATATATAAAATGTATAAAAATGTATGATAGATATTTATTATAGAATAAAGTGTATAATAGATTAGATTTTATAGATATCTCATATGTAACGCTACTCTTCAATTCTAACATAAAACAATAGAGACAGCAAGTCCCCATATTTACACAAAATTACACTGTAGAAATATCTAGGTGGTTTAAAATTGATTATAGAAACTTATTTGTTGTGAGAACTGCTAAAATGTAGAACATGCTCTATTGTGAGTTGAGTGTTAAAATTAATTTAACACTCACAATAGGGCATGTTCTATTCGAATAAATGTGGAATTAATATTTAAATGTGTTCAGGTCTAATATTCCATTTTACAATTTCCACCTAATCAAAAAGAACCTTTTCAAGTTCACGTATCCAATTTACTTTTCAATTTTGTCCAACTTTTTATTTTCCTTCAAATATTCTTCCATTTAATCAAACCTACGCCAACGCCCAGCAGTATACAAAGAAATTTTTTGAGCTTTTGAAATTCTTCAAAGTTGGGTTAGCGCGTACAAAAAAAAATAAATTTCATAAAAAATATAAAAATAAGGGTGACTTCGTAAATGTCGTAAAAAAACATCAACCTGATACAATGTGAAAGTAATATAATGTAAAATTTATGAACCCAAATACATTATGTCGAAAATACATTGCGTCGAAAATACTATGTATTTTGTTTACAATTCCCATTGCGTCATAATGAAATGTCAAAAATTTAAATGTTATCTACAGTAACAATCTTTGAAAAGTTTGTTAAATTAATATTTAGACAAAATGGATAAAAATTTCGTCAAAAAATTTTTTTTCGATTACTTATTGGACTTCTAAAACATTGAACTAATTAGGCACTTCACCTTGACTACCACAAAAATAAAATTCAACTGACCAAAATTCAAATTAAAACTTCAAAATTTAAATAACTTTTAATTTTAATATTTGTGTATCCAAAAATTTTTCGATACTCAATTTAACAACACGGGTCGTGAAAATGGGTCGCGAATACAATGTAAAGACAATGTTGAGACAATGTAAAATTTTTTAAGTTTACATTTACGATCATGCGACATTGTATTCACGACGTCGCAAACACATTTACGATGTCAGGGTAACTTTGATGCAGTCAGTACAGACTACAGTATACAATCTACTTTTATTAAATAGTCTTCAATAAAATAGAAAATCTTTTAGTATTGTGGGTGGTTTAAGTGATCCAAAGTCGGAATTGTTTTTAATATTTTTCAAATATGTTATTAAGAGTTTCTTCGATATTTTCGTTATTTCACCATCGATCACATTTTTAATACAATCTTTGGAATTATTTATGTTTTCCAATTTTTTTATTGCAAAACCTACAATATTTTGTCGCATTCTCCGTATCATACTATTATTCTTTATAATGTGGATTGTGGTTATTTTTCTGTAAGGGTTATTTTCTATGGTAATTTTTTTCCATATGAATTTTTGCTTTTTAAAATGTCAGTTATTTAGTTTTCTAAAATTGTAAATAGAGCGCAGTCTTAATAATCTTCATAAAAATTAGGTTCAGAATATGTTTTGATTCCAGCTGAAGTATGTTTAAAATATGAACAGAAAGCTTTACACTCATTTTTTAGATTTATATTTTTCTGCGTTAATTTAGAACCAACACATATACAAAATTTACTATCTCTTTCAAATAATTCTATAACAATATTGTATTTAGCATATTTTCTGATTTTCTTAAAAAGTATTTCATTAAATTAATTATTTTAAACTGAGGAAAGTTTAATAAACAATAAATAATATAGTTTAATAAACAATAACCGACTATTCATTTAAAAATATTAATTCAGATAATTTTTTTTGTTTCTCTGAATAAAAGAAATTATTTTTAAAGATGACAAAATATTTCACGATTAATTTTCATATTTTTTTCTTTTTTATGGCAATGTTTACAACAAGCTGAATTTTGAATTGCCCTGCCCTGCCTGCTAATGTAAAATGACGATCAGTCAAATGATTTTTGATTCGATTTTGGCTCAAATAAGCAACTGTCAAATAGACATTTGCAAATTTTTGACGCGACGTCAAGTGTTAGTGTAATTTTTTTTTGGTTGTTCTGAAATTATAAGTATAAAACAAAAATCAATTTTATGATTTTCCGGATTGGTAATTATTTTCCTGAAAAACTGATCAGTAATTTTACTAATGAAACAAAAATGTTCCAATGACATATGTTTCATTTCTTCTCATTTCAGTTTGTCATTGGTCGCGTTCAGGAGAATCTAGCGCTATACTGAATTGCAGCGGTGTAGCATTTAGCGCTGCATGTTTGTACTGAACGATTTGCAGCAAAATTAAATAACATTGAATTTTATGTGACATTTCGTATATTTTTAACAGCTTTTTATTAACTTGTTATGTTATTTAAATCGTATTTTTGATTTTTAAATCTTATATTTTTTATCTCTTAATTTATCAATTTTTAAAAAAAGCTGAAATTTAAAAATTCTCACAAAATTTTGTAAACAAAAATTTTTGACAATAAATGTGAAGACAGAAACGCCAATAAAAAGTCGCTACATAATTTAGCATAAAATTTTATTGCTGCAAAATTCATGTAGCGCTAGATAAAAAAATTGTTCAGTAGAAAATTTTATCGAACGCTGCATTTTTTTGTAGCGCTAGATGCTACTGAACGCGACCGTTGAAAATAATTCTGATGCAATTCTTGATATATTTCATTATGATTTTGTATTTTAATGAGTTTAGACTTAAATTTTCTTTTTTTTATTATTTTATTTAAGTTTAGTTCTAAAATTTTTTGTTTTAAAATGGAAATTTCAAAAAAAGTAACAAAAAAATTATTTCTAGAAAATTTTTACTTTTTTATTCTTCTCAATTCAGCCAATGTCATTATTAAATAAAAAAAACTTTTTTTATTCTTTATTAGTACCATTTTCTACCAATAATAATTAAATAAATTAAAATAATAAAACTTTATTTTGCAAACATCGAAATAACGCTAAAAACAATTTAAATTTAAATTACATTTATTTTTATTTTGCCTTTATTATTGTCATTTGCCATTTGGCAGATAATTTAATTGACAGTTTTCTCTGAAGGAAAAATTAAAAATTTAGATACATATACATGTTTTAAAACTTAAAAGCAATATAATATTTTTTGAAAATTATATATATGTTATAATAAGAATTTTCTAGATTTTTGATTATGTTTGAAAAAATTACGAATTTAATTTTGGACTAATTATCAGAAGTGCCACGGTACTCAATAAATAAAAATTTTTATGAAAGAAAATTAAGAAATGGAAAACGATTGTTTTTTTTTCAGAATCAGAATCCATTTCACCAAAAATATATTTATACTAGGGGCCCTGCAGAAAATTACAATTTTTAATTCTGATTCAATACATTTTAAAAATTCGAAATACCATTACACTGTGTGGCTGAAAATTACTATAATTGTAGGGGTCGCATTCAGGAGAATCTAGCGCTATAGTGAATTGCAGCGGTGTAGCATTTAGCGCTGCATGTTTGTACTGAACGATTTGCAGCAAAATTAAGTGACATTTAATTTTGTGAGTTATTTCGTATATTTTTATTTTATTTAAACCATATTTTTGTTTTTTAAATCTTATATTTTTGATCTCTCAATTTATTTTAATATTATAATTTAAAGACATAAACATCAATAAAAAGTCGCTACATAATTTAGCGTAAAATTTTCTTGCTGCAAAATTCATGTAGCGCTACATTGTATCGCTAGATAAAAAAAACGTTCAGTAGAAAATTTTATCGAGCGCTGCAGTTTTTTTGTAGCGCTAGATGCTACTGAACGCGACCATTTATCCTTCTGTACTGTTCACACGAAAAAAAAAACAATAACTAATCAAAAAATTTTACCCTGCTTTGTACGCACAAATTTGACTGACATTTCGACTTTTTTTGCAAACTCGAAAGAATGACGCTTGTCAACTGCATAACCAAAAGTTCGATAACAGTTGAATTTTTGATGCTTTGCAGTGTAAACGTTGGCGAAAGCAGGGTTGATTTCGTTTTAATACATATCATGATATGATCATCAACAATTACATTATTTGAAATAATACAATTTATTTCTTCTGATTTTTAATAAATGGAAATTTTTCAAAACGCTGTTATCAATAAAAAATGTTTCAAAACGGCAACTATATAAGGAACTTTAAATTTTTTATGGAGTGAAATAACTGCAAACTTATTTAACTTTTCAAATTTTGATATTTACTTTTTGATTACATTTTAAGTACTAAACTTCTTATCTGTAACATTGGCAGGGAACCTACCGTCGTTACTAGTAATATAGGCAAGAAATCCTAAACATAACCTTAATCTCAGACTTCATTTATTCTAAAATAAACTCATGGAAAGTTTCTGATGAGCATTCCTTTTCAGACCACCGATACTTTGAGTTAAGTCTAGACGAAAGTCTTAAACTTTAAATTTTGTATTCGTATTTTTGCAACTTTTAATTCGCGCAAAGATAATGTATATTTAATAACTAAATGTGTACTGTGATGACCATGTATATAATTAAAACCTTAAAATGATGCTGGATCTACAATTAACGCACTCTTTTAGTTCGTTTTGCTATAAAAATATAAACAATAATAGCACAATAACTTTATTTTGAAGAAAATTATTTTATTTTCAATTAAATTATCTGATGAATTTTAGGATTTTATGACTTTATAAAATATTACAGAACATTAGAAAAACTAGTGACTCTATTGTTAGAGATTTTTAATTAAAATGCCTCACGTACTCACAATTGTGTTCCTCCTCTTATTTGTCCTTATTAATGCCATCCATTCTTTCTTTTATTTGCTTTTCTTTTCGATAATGCTCATTTTCATGATCACGAAGCTCTACTTGTAACCTAAAGGTTTCATTACATTTAGAACATTTATAAATTTGATCACCTAAATGGATTCTTAAATGTTTAACAAGATCGTTACCTAAAAAATTAAAAAAACATAACTAAACACGATTTAAAATATTAAAATGAAATTTACTTTGAACAAACGCTTTTTCACAATATTTACAAGAATATGGTTTTTCCCCAGTATGTGTATATATATGCCGTTTTAAATGACTTGAACATGTAAATCTGATATTAAATAAAAAAACAAAAAAAAAGGATTAAAATTTTGTAATTTAGATTGCTAATTCTTTTTGGTAACAGTACTTCATATGGCAAGTTGTACATTCGAATGGTCTTTCTCCAGTATGAATGAAATTATGCTTTTTTAAACTAGATCGCTTTGTAAACTTAGATCTATAATAAGAAAATTTTTAAAAAATGAAAACATGCAAACAGAAGAACTTACTCGCATAAATTACAAGCATAAGACTTAATTTTTGTATGTATATTCATATGAGTATTAAGATCATCTTAAAAATAAAAATAATATATGTATATAAATAGTAATTTCTAAAAACTTTTAAAACAAAATATACATACTCGAAAAACTAAATTTCCTTGGACATTCAGAACATTTAAAAGGTTTATCGCCTGAATGTCTAATTATATGCTGTCTTAAACTAGAAGAATTATTGAAACATTTTCCACATTCGGAACATAAATATTGCTTTTCTCCTGTATGAGTACCCATATGATTTTTCAAAGTGCGTGACCTTTTAAACGCTGATGTAAAAAGTTCAAATTAGTGTCTTTTTCTAAATTTTTATAAAATTATGTTTTATATACATTTTGTACAAATTTTACATTGAAATAAATTTACTGTTTTATGCCAGTTTATATGTTCAATCAATTTCCCTGCTATTGGAAAAGTTTTTTCACAAAAGAGACACTGAAAATCTTTCTTATCAACATGTATGTTCAAGTGTCTTGTTAGAGATGTGATTAAATAAAAAGATTTAGGACAAAATTGACATTTAAAATTATTTTCTTTTCTTTTTGACTGAGGTATATTTGATTTATGTACTCTCATATGTGCAGCCAATGATTCTTTTTTTGCAAATTTTCTGGAACAATACTGACATCGGTAATCTTTAGGCTTTTCACTGTTTTTTATGCAATCATCGACAGCACTGTGGCTCATTACATGCTTTACTAAATATTTTTGAGATGCAAAACGCCTTTTACCTTAAATGGTAAAAAGAGAAAAATTTGCTAAACCATAAAATTCTAATTATTTTTTATATAAATGAGACTTACAGACATCACATTCGAATTGCCGGCCCTCTGGTTTATGAACATTCATGTGTCTTTGTAAATGATGTTTTCTATTGAAAATTTTACAGCAAACTTCACATTTATGAATTGTATTTCTTTTATTTTTAGGATCCCTTCTACAATTTATTCATGTAATTATTTGAAATTTAATATTTTCATATTAAGTTACAGTTCTATTTCATCAATGTTATCCTCGGCATTAGTATTTTCTTTTATTTCTGTTAAATTTTTGTTTCCGTTAATGTTTTTATCCACCATATCTGGAGATGTGGGTTCTCGTTCTATGTATTCTATATTATTATTATCAAATTCTTCTGTATTATTGATATGTTCTGCTAAATTGTTATATATATTTTCAGATTTTTCATCATCACTATATGAAAGCCAATCTATTTCTATTTCAATTTCTTCTTTTTCTAACTGGTTCATATATGATTTATGAACTTTTAAATGTGAAGCCAAAGATTTTTTTTTTTCAAATTTTCTGGGACAATATGGACACGTGTCAACTTTAGATATTTTATAATTTTTTATACAATTTTCGAACGCAGTGTGCCTAATTATATGTCTCGTCAAAGTTTTTTGAGATGCAAAACGAGATTTACCTTAAAAGTGAAAAAAAATTAATATTTTTTTATTGCCTCGGTTTTAGGATTTTTGTTTGCTTAAAGAAGCAATTTACTATGAAGTGTATAAACTATGATTTAAAATAAATGCTTACAGATACCGCATTCGAAAGGCCGGCCCTCAGGATTATGAATACTCATGTGCCTTTGTAAACGATTTTGTCTATCAAAAGTTTTGAGGCATATTTCACATTCGTGAATAACTTTTCTTTTATTTTTAGGATTTGGACTAAAAATTATTTTAAGTTAGTTTATGATATATAATATTTGATATACACAATTACTTACAGTTCTAGTTCATCACTATCATTGTCATCATTTATATTTTCTTTGCTTGCTAATAAAATTTTATAACTACCATTCTTTTTATTTACCACGTTATTTGCTGTTGTCTTTTGTATGTTGTCTAAATTAGAATTTTCAATAATTTCTAATGGTTTAATATTTATTTCAAGTATTTCTGTATCCATATCTTCAGAATTACTATGAAAGTAATATTTTTATTTACAGAATCAATTATCATTTTATAAAATTAAATATATATATGTACATATGAATATTTTTTAAAGTTCCAAATGAAAGTTTACCTTTTTATATGAGATTTTCCTGTTTCAATTATTGGTTTTGCTAAATTGTCACAAATATTTTCATGTTTTTCATCATCACATACATCCGATGTATACATTCCATCATCTATTTCTGCTTTAATTATTGATTCGTCACAAGTCATAATTTTTATATTATTTTCCTTTTCTTTAGAAAAGTTTCCAATTAATTTTCTTATTTTTATATCAGATTTAATACATTTTTTCTGAAATTCATAACTTGCTAATAATTCATTTAAGCATTTTTCACAGATTTTTTGAGGTAATCCATCATTAGAATCATATTGTATTGTACAAATTCTACTAAATATCATTGCAATTGTTTCACCAGTTTCAGTAAATGTACCTTTCATATTATTAAAAAAATCTTCATTTTCTTCAGATTCCAGACAAGTTCTGCAAATATTTTGTAGCATTATTTATAATTTAATTTCACTTCAAGTTGTATTGACTATTGAGTTTGGTTTCCACTTTTTTTCAACTAGAGATTAGAGACTACTTAGGTAGCTCGTGGCAACATTATGTAGGTAGAGTACAAAATAAATTGCAAAATTAATTTTTGATTTTTGAAGTATTTAAGTTATGAGTTTATGACACTTGTTTGTAGACTTGTAGACGACTGTGTAGTATAACTGTACAGTGTGCTGTAGTAAGACTGTAGTTTTGGTTGTAACTTGTAGCACAGCTAAAAATAATTAAAAGACGTGAACACTAAACGAAAAAAATTTGTAAGTGTTTATTTTTCAAATCTTGATCATTTTTATTTTTTACATCATTTAGTAAAAAAAAATTTTAAAAAATTTAATTTTTTCATTCATAAATATTAATTTTAAAAAATATCTTCCAATTACTTTTTTATTTAAAAAAAAGTTTTTTAAAAGCTTTGAATTGAAATTGAGCATTCATTTCGTACGACGTACAATACTGGGCAAGAAAATTATTGCAAGCAAAAAAAAATTTTTATGACAATTAAAATTTAATAAGTTGAGTAAAAAATCTGAATTTATATTTTATATATGCACGTGTGGAATATATTTTATATGTGTGTAAAATTCTGTAAAATTGTAATCATTTAAACAATTAATCAACTTAATATTTTTTTCAAACCAATAAATCGGCCACTTCAGCTAAAATATGAACAAAAGAAGAGAAAAATATATTAATAAGCACCTTTTACACGGTACAATTATTGAATCAATATTGTATAAATTTAAGGTCAAGCAAGACCATTCAATCATTCAATATTGCTTCAATATTGAATGAAGGTATTTACACTGTACAATTGCCATGCAATATTGATGCTATATACGAGTATGTATATATATGCTATAAAGGTGCTATATAGGTATATATACAAAAATAATATTCATTAACACTACAATAAATAAAAAATATCACAAATTAAAAAAATAATAATAGAAAAGAAAGAAATAATAGAATAAATAGATTTTGAATGGGTGAAAATTAAAAATTACATTACGATGGTTTACAACTATATTTTTGAGTTTTTAAACTTAAAAGTTGAATTTATTCAATAATAATATATTTCTCGCTATCACAATCATTTTCTGAATTTTCATAGCGTGTAAAAAGAGACAAAGTATGTTCTAAAATAAAGGAAAAATTATTATCAGAGTTGAAATGCACGCTGTTAAAAAACGATATTATTTGCTTTAGTTTTAAATTTCGTATTTTTTTTGCTGTTTTATCTTTAAAACCTATGTTGAATACTTGTACAACCTATGGCTATAATGTAATTATTATCAGATAAAACAATGATAAAACATAATATAAAAGTGCAATATTGTTTTTAGCTTTCTATATCAGTCATTTAATTTTTTTTTTCAATTTTTAAAATTAAATTATCATCGTATGTTTCGGTTTTCTTTTTAAATAAACATTCAGGGTAATTGGAGAAAATATTGTGAACTGCATTTGGCATCAAATGGCGCCGTTAAGAATTATTTAAAGAAAAGCATGATTCTAAAAAATGTAATTTACATAGGAACTATATGCCTTTGGTTGCCAATCCGATCCCATATTGATACGGCGCTTATCATTAATGTTCTCAAACGCTCTTTTTTCAGAAATCGAAAAAACAGAAAACAAAAAGTCGAGGGCTGGTTTAATCCAAGAATTTCAACATTTTATTTAAATTAATTAAAAACGGCAACTAAATAATCTAATTCTTTAAAGTAAAATTTTAATAAATATTTTTCCAATTTAAATTTTAAAATAAATACCTACAGTTTACACCATAAACTACATAATACCTCTATTAGGTATCTTCGAAAATTATCTTCAAGTTTACATATAACACCAGATCATAAAAATGACGAAAATGATGATCATTATTTAACTGCTGCATCTCAGTTCTTAAATACATAAACTTAAATACATATTATTCATATACAGATCTACTATATGCACACGAAATAAATACCATATCAATTTTTCAAATTAATTTAATTTGCTCACTTTTTTTGTGCTATTACTATACCAAATTATTGCTCTCTTTAAGCTTTAGGAAAAGAGCTTTAAGCTTTAGGAAAAAAATGAAAAAATTTTACAAAATTCGGGTAGACTTTTTTTTATCATATTATTTATAAATTCAATTTTTTTTTTTATTCAGATAATGTAAAAAATTATGAATTTTAAGGTTTACTTAGAAATTTTTTCAAAAAAATGTCTATTTTAGAAGTTATTAAAGATTTAAAGTTACCCCACTATTTAGCTTTTACTTTTCCCATAAGAGCCAATGTAAATAGTGGGGTAAATTGAGCTTTCGTTCTCTTCAGTTCCTGTCTTGATAGATTATGTAGTTTATGGTTTATACTTATGTACATATAGAACTATTATACAATGCATTTTTTTTTATTAACTCTATACTAAAAAAAACGAAAATTGCTTACCCAGAATGTGGTAATCAAGATTTTCAATTTATCAATGTAGTATTAAAAAATATGAGTAGAAAGTTAATTTTTTTATAAGAATAAAAAAAAATTTCAAACTTTCTTTTCATATATATTTTATCTATTTTTATTTAAATTAAAATTATAATAATTTGATTTTAATTCAAATATACTAACCAAATTTGTGCACAATTTATTGTAAAGCTTTTGAATTGTTAGGTTATGTTCACTAAATTATGAAAAATTTTTACTGTCATTCTTTTTTGATAGTGTTAAAATGATCGTTATGCACTAACAAATATAAGTCAGTGTCCAGACCTTCTAAAAATTAATGTAGGTTATGCATGGCCTGAAAATATTGTTAGCTGTGATTTCACTTAAACACATAGATAATATATAGTAATATTTATACCCGTACGATAGGATCGGGTATAATAAAATTACTCCTCCGTTTGTAACACCTCGAAATAAGCGAGCTAGATATACCTTCAAAGGTATGGATCGGATCAGAAAAAAATTCTAAGACTTTTGAGCCACGTCCGTCCGTCCGTCCGTCAGCACGCTAACTCAAAAACTAAGAAAGCTAGAATCTTGAAATTTACACAAAATATTCTGGGAGTAATTTGTAGGTTCCCTATTTTTATGGTATGGTAAATACATAGATAATAAATAGCAATATTTATGGTAATATATTAATTAAATGCTCAAACAAATATTTCAATGTTCAGATTCCAGGCGTTTTATTATTGTTCGTCTTGATCAAGGTAAAAAAAATGGTCCTGTCTGGTCCCGTCGTATGGTGTTTTTAAATTAAAAAAGCGTTAAAGAGAACTTGAGAAACATTTAAATATAGGGTTTACCATAATGGTGTTGGCTTAATGAAATTGTTCTATAATATTGAGGCCTACCCATGATTAAAATTTCATTGCTCTATCTTTAACGGTGTAGAAGTTTAAAAATGGTTTACCAAAATGTCAAATTGATTGTTGGTTGCCTTTTAAAGTAAAAAGAAAATCTTTTGATGCCTGATTGTAACCTTTTATATGTTAACGAATTAATTATTTTCAGCAATAATAAAGAAATGACTGATCCACTGCTGTCTGCTGGTTATATGCAGACAATCGCGTAGAGAGAGAATTTAAAAATAAAGATTCAAATTTTGGCAATTTAGTATGAAAAAACAGAATTTTTCAACTTAAATTTGAAGGATCTTATTATTCTGCAGTAGAAAATAATAAATGATATTATTTTTATAAAATTTGGAATATTTTGTATTAACTGTGAAAATTATTTTAAAAAGTTTATTCATTTGCATGCTCAAAATTGAGCTTTAAAAAAATTCCACTGAAATTGAAAAATACACACCCACTTCGATTAAAGTACTTAAGGCTCACTGTCCACTGAGTACTGACTAAACTAAAAAATAAAAAGCCAAGTCATATTTTTAATTTTTCTATGAACTGAATAAAAACAAAAGAAAAGAAAATATTATTTTACGAACATATTATCGGATGTACTTCGTTCAAACTTCAATTAAAATTTTCTATAAGATTGCCTGGTATAACCAGCAGTGACTGATCCAGATCACATAAAAAGGAAATTGCAGAAATATTTCAGTAATATACATCCATAATACGTACATATGTATATACTTATGTATAGGATGTTTCCTACAAGTGAACTAAAGTGAAGTTAAATAAAATATCGAAACAAGTTTTTCTCAATAAAAATGTTTAATTAAAATATAAAACCCTTTTTATGGTCTTACTTATGTTCTATTTAAGATTACTTATTTGAATGAAATAAATGCATAGATATGTATGTACGTTTGGCATATCAACAATTGCACTTTTTAAAAAATTGCTTGGGTACGCTGCATTGTTACAATATTTTAGAAGTGTTTCGAAAAAGTTTTTTGATTTATTCAACTCGCAGATGATTTCTGTAGAAATTCATTTAAGTAGTAGAATAAACCAGAAACTTAAACAGAAGTTGTTGGCATTACAAATGCCTACTAATGAGTTTAGTAATGTTGAAAAAACGAAACACTTCTAAATATTTCGAAATCGATTAAAATTTTTGAGTTTTGCAATCAAAATTTTCGGTGTTGTTTTCGACAAATAGTTGATAAAATAACATAAATATTATTAAACTCTTAAAAAATATTCATTATAAATATACTTACATCTTCTATCATGAAGTATACAATATTTTAATCAGATAGTTGCCAGTAAAATTGTAAAGGTTAAATGGCGTGAGATACCTTTGGAAAAGCATACTTATATTATAGATAACAGTAGCTCTGCACAACACATTTTAAAAGGTAGCGGTGTAAAGACAAAGAATGATCATCAGATTAGTCAAGCAATCTTTGTTGCCTATTTAATCAGTATCTACATTCCTCAAGAATTTATAGAAAGAATTCATTTTAATAAAATAAAAACGAAAACTTTATTTTAACAAAAATTATTTTATTTTTTCATTACAATTAAATTATTCGATGCATAACAATTCAAATTAAAATTCAAGTGATTCTATTGTTACAGATTTTAATTGAATTGTCTCACTAACTGATACATCACTATCGTTTTCTTCCTCTTTTACATCTTTATTAATTCCACCAAGAAAGAGCGGTTTGTGTTTGTCCAGCGTGGGTAAGAATATGCCATTTTAAATTATTCGAAGAGTTAAATCTGATAAAAAAAAGAACCATTAAAATTTGGAATTTAGATTACTAATTCTGTTATATAACAGTACTTTTTATGACAAGTTGTACATTCGTATGGTTTTTCTTCGGTATCATGGCTTTCCAAACCAGATAGCTTTTTAAACTTAGACCTACAATAAAAGATAATTTTTAAAAAATAAAAATATATTTTATGAAAAAAGCAGAATGCTGGAATTACCCGCGTGAATTCGGTTTTGCATGTACATTCATATGAGCCTTTAGACCACCTTAAGAATTAATATATACAAATAGTAATTTCTTTTTAATAATTTAATAATAGTAAATTAAAAATTATTTAAAATGTACAAACCCATGAAAGGAAATCTACTAGGACATTCAGAACATTTGTAAGGTTTTTCGCCAGAATGTCTAATTATATGTCTTCTTAAAGTAGAAGAATTATTAAAACATTTGCCGCATTCAGAACATAAATACGGTTTTTTTCCTGAATGAGTGTCCATATGTCTTTTCAAATTACATGACGAATTAAATGCTAATGTGAAATATCAAATTAGTGAAATTTTTTAAATATTTTTTTAATCGATTAGATTTTTACATACATTTTCCACAAATTTTACATTCAAATGATTTCTTTTTATTATCATCATGAATGCACAAATGACTTGTTAGAGATGTACTTGTATCAAAAGATTTGGAACAAAGTTGGCATTTAAAGTTATTTTCTTGTATTTCTGGCTGAGCCTGAGGAATATTTGACCTATGTACTCTCATATGTGAAGCTAATGATTGTTTTTTTGCAAATTTTCTGGGACAATAGAGACATTGGTTAACCTTAGGCTTTTCATTACTTTTAACACAATCATCGACAGCAGTATCATGCTTCACTACATGCCTTTTAAAATTTTTTTGATTTGCAAAACGCCATTTACCTTAAAATGTAGAAAGTAAAAAATATTCTAATCCATAGATTTCGAATTTTAACATTTTATTTTTTTTTTTATAATTTTTTTTAAAAATACCTACAGATGTCACATTCGAAAGGCCGACCCTCAGTAATATGGATACGCATGTGTCTTTCTAAATGTGGTTTTCTATCAAAAATTTTACAGCACACTTCACATTTATGAATTGCATTTCTTTTATTTTTAGGATCCGGTCTACAATTTATTCATACAATTACATATTTCACATTTATTTTCATATTAACTTACAGTTCTACTTGAATATCATCGTCATCATTCGTGTTTTCTTCTATGTCTCTCAGATTTTTATCACTATTGTTTTCCGTTTTATCCACCATATCTCGAGTTGTGTGGTGGTGTTTTTTGTATTCTATATTAGTATACCTTTGTACTAGAGATGTTTAGGTATTATTTCTAAAAATAAGGCAATTATTTTCAAATTTTTCATCATCACCAAAATACCTACCAAAATTTAGATTCGTCCACCTCTCGTTTTTTCAACTGGGGTATGTCTGATTTATCAATATCTCAAGAAGTGAGCTCCACGTATTCTATATTAGTATGATCGTTTATTTTTAAAGTATTACTATTTTTTTTAAATTTTGTATTATCTTGATATTCTGATTTACTGACGGAACAATTACGTTTTGCATTTGTATGGTCATTTGATCGAATTTTATGAAATTGTATGCAAGTTCCTTTTCAAATGTCCAATTAAAAATATTACATTCAAAATTTAGAATTTTTCCTGGTTTGTGATTTAATATGACGATTATAAATACAATTTCGATCAAAAATTTTATTACAAATTTCACATTTATAGCGACTTTTCTTTTATTTTTTGCATTTGGTCTGAAATTAATTACATGTACATACCAATTGTTTTAAATTTTTACGATTCAAAGCCATAGCCAAAAATAAATTATACACTTTTCTGTTTGAGAATTTCTTAAATTGAGATTCTACAATTTTATTGATTGGTTGTGCCACCTACTAGTTAACATAGATAAGATATAACACTATAGTTGTCCAACTAACGTTATTTGAGGCATGTATACAACGTGTAACTCAGCGAAAAAAAAGGCCACGTGTCCGGAACCCCCCAAAATTGGCCAAAATTCGTTTAATTTTTGAATTTTTTTGTTTTATTTTTCACGAAAAAAAATTTTTAAATTTTTTTCATACAAAAATCGACATTTTTATTATGAAAATAATGGTCGACTGACATTTTGACGTTTACTACATTCTTATAATCTTTAGTATATACACTATATCCATATATGGAGAGAACTGCCATTATACAATTTATCTAAAAAATCAAAAAAAATCAATTTATCAAAAATCAAATATCTTTAAATAATAAAAAAGAAAGGGTTGTACAAAAAATATTTAAGCAGTTACAGATAACTCAAATTTACATAAAATAAAAAATTATTGACATCTTTATATTAAAAACGTAAATAAATTATTTTAAACTTTTTTAAATGATAAAATAAACATATTTTATAATTTATTTCAATGTTCATTTGATTCTAAGTAACGTTTAGAATCAATTGAACATTGAAATAAATTTTAAGAAATAAATTTTAATTTTTTTAGTACAAAAATTTAAAATTTTAACAGTATATTGAAAATGTAAAATTTATATTTTGACATTTTTATGTATATGAAAATGTAAAATTGTTAACTCTTTTATATGAAAATTAATTTTTTAAAGTCCCCCCAAACCCCGCTAACAATTTAAGAAATCCTCTTTTTAAATTCGGCAAGTAAATCCATACGGCCAGCATCAATTTATACATTTTTTTACTTGCATGAAAAAAAAATAAATAAATGTTGATTCTAAAATAAAATTTTTTAGTATGACAATTCGGCATACTTATTTCATACAAAAAAAAAAATTAAAATTTCAATTTTAGTATATGTACATTTTATATACATATACTTTTTCGTGTTTTTAAATTTTTAGCTTCTCTTCGATTTTAACTTAAAAAAAAAATTGCATAAAATTTTTCCATCTAACCTAAAATTAAAAAGCGCAAAAACACATAATATGGTGCGACAAATGAATAGACCAAATTTCAAATTTTAGTAATGACAATTGACACGTAGTAGAAAAAATTTTCACGGCATTCTTGAAGACTCATCACTGAAGCGACGAATAAATGTATCACGTGCACATCACGTCTAGTTTAAAATGTAATTCTGGAACACTCATCAAGATGAAAATTTTTTTTTATGTTGGTAGTAATTTACTGTCAAATGAAAATTTTCCCATATTTTTCCATATTCCCATTATTTAAAGAAGAAGGTTTGATTTTTAAATAGTAAATGAAAATATTCATAAGTTGCAAGAAGCCGTCGTATCTTGCGAACCAGGAGTCGGAAAAATTGTTGAAATGATACCAGACTTGGGTGTCCATTTTTTATTCACCAAAAATGTATTTGCTTCATTTATAATAAAATATACTCCTTATTTTTTATTTTTTAATCCGCAAAGTGCTTTAAGGTTGGTTTTCATGACAAATTTCGTGGATATTATCGCAACTTTAGAAAGAGAAAAATATAGTGTACTACCAGTGGGAAAGAGAGAGAAAAAAAAGTTATATTATTACAAAATATTACAGCAATACTTTGACAGTAAAAAATGTACATAACCTAATTTATTAATGTTTATTTTCATATTTAGCTAAAAATTTAAAATTTTATTTATAAAGTAGTTAAAAATAATATAGTTTATTAATAATATTTTTGTACCTATAAAACTAAAAAAAAGTTTTTGAACATTTGTTTATTTTTTTGACACTTCAACATTTAAATGCTATGGTAGTGAGAAATTTTTTTGTAGATATACAATTTTTGCATATGTATTAAAAATATCCACGATATTTATAGCAAAATATCTTCAGAAAACATATTTTCGTGGATATTTATGGTTACTTTCGTGGATATTTTCAAATGTTTCATGTATATTTTTTTAGGGTTATCTCTATAACACTCATATCATTTTTGTATCTTCTGCCTATCCTCTAACATTTTCGTGGATATTTTTTTCACATGAAAACCAGCCTATACGCTGGTACTTGGTAGATGTAGAAATTTGCAAATCAGGTGCTCTAAATGCCCTAATCCATTTTATTCGAAGTTCTGCATCTTTTGGCTATTTAATTTTCAACTGGGTACAATGTTGACATTATTTTTTTAATTTATTTAAAAAAATTATTATTCTTATTTTTATTACACTTAGTTATTACTATTATTCTTATTATTTTGTTTTACTAGTATTTTGTTTACATAAAACATTGCTTTTTTTAATTAGAAATCACTGAACCACTACACTTAACACTATTTATTTATTTTTTAAATCTTTGTTTTGTTTATTTATTTCATTGATTTAATATAATAAATTCTAGTCAGATATTTATAAAATTGATTTTTTAAAATCCGCGTGAAAAATCTTTCATATAAGAAAATTATCTTTGTCGTACTATGACAACCATTATTTGCGGCCATTACAAAAAATTCACATTAAGCAGGGCTGTCAGTATATAGATGGTCTTATTTGAATACAAGATAATCCGATTGTATATGAAAACCTATAGTTTTGAATAATTCACGTTGAAAGCAAATAAACTCAAATTCTGAACTAAGATTTTTTTTTTATTTTCTGTGGATTTTTATAGTATACTTTGTTGATTTGAAATTTCTAACTGTGATTTAGTAACGATAATGGAAACATTAAAAAAATGTTATACATATGTACATACTTTGTTTTAACTATAATCCAAAATCAAAATATATTTATTAATAAAATAGTGTAGAACTTATTTACACTATTTTAATCATTCAAAATTGTATTTTTTGCTACACACTTATTATACTGGGAACATTTTTTACACACATCTTTTTTTGCGATATGAAAGAAAAAATTAAATTCATTATTAAATATTTTTATGTAAAGATATTCTTTAATGATCGAAAATGCTTTTCTTCAGTAAAACACTTTATATGTTCTCTAATTGATAATTTTAAATTTTTTTTAGGGGCCGGATTCCGCAACATTGCAAATGAGAAAGTTTCACAGTTCTAGTGCAAACTTTCAGTTTTCACTGATTTTCAATTCCACAAGAGTGCGAATGAAAAAAAATTGATATTTTAGTTTGCACGGTGTCATTAATTTTAAAATTCATTAATGTCATTAATGTTAAAATGACATTTAAGTTATATAACTTGTCCATACACGATTACACTCAACCACAAACCAAATTTTTTGATATTCATCCAACCTACTTTCCAACCATCAAAATTTGTTTTACAACTTGCCCGCGATACAACTTATCAAATCCGCGGACTTGTATTATACTCTATGTTCTAAGGTTTTCACCTTCAATCACGCACAAATCACAATTTAAAAAAACGTATAAACTTGTTTAAATTGTAATTTTATAAATTTCTAGATGTTGGAATTGTAAATAGAAAAAAAAGATTAGGTACATTTTGTTTTAAAGTTAACACACCGTCATAGATAATAATGATAATATATAGTAATAATGAAGTCAACCACCCGTTCACATCGTGGGTGGCCTGTATCTATAATTGAATAAAATTAACTCAAAGCACAAGATTTAAGGTGATAGAGAAAATATGTGTAGAGCATGTTTGTTATCTGAAGAAAATGGAAATTCTTTTAAGAATATGAAAGGTTCATTTATTAAAACTGGTAAAACAATTGCAATGATATTTAGTAGAATTGGTGTAGTACTAAATACAATATGATTTTAATGGCGGCTTACCTAAAAAAATTTGTGGAAAATGCTAAATGAATTATTAGCTAGTTATCAATTTCAAAAAAAATGTATTAAATCTGATACAAAAAAAGAAAATTAACTGGAAATATTTTTGAAGAAAAGGAAAATAATAGAAAATGTGATTGGTGAAAAATTAGAAACTGAAGGATAAATAGATTTTAATATAATATATAGTGATGACGAAAAAATTGGAAATATTTGTGTAACTTTAGCAGAACCAATCAATAAGACCGTAGAATCTCTATTAGAAAGGTATAATAACTAACTTTTGAATCATAAAACCATAGTATGTACATATAATTCATTTTAGACCCAATCTAAAAAAATAAAAGAAAAAGCCGCTATAAATGTGTTATATTCGCATTTAAATCATCACGTAGCTTGAAAAAATATACGGATACTCATACCGGAGAAAAGCCATATTTATGTTCTGAATGCGGCAAATGTTTCAATAATTCTTCTACTTTCAGACAACATACAATTAGACATTTTGGCGATAAACCTTTCAAATGTTCTGAATGTCCTAGTGGATTTACTTTCATGGGTATATACTATAAACTACATAAATATGATATAGTAAATATGTAGATAGTTTATGGTACATTTTATTTTAAATAATTTTTTTAGAAATTAGAATTTGTATAAATCATAAATTATTCTTAAGGTGGTCTGAAATCTCATATGAATATACATACAAAAATGAAACCGTATGCTTGTAATTCATGCGGGTAATTACAGCATTCTGCTTTTTTCACAAAATGTTTTTTTAAATTACATATTTTTTATTCTAGGTCTAAGTTTACAAAGCGGTCTAGTAATACAGGAGAATAACCATACGAATGTAGAACTTGCGATAGAAAGTACTGTGATATAACAGAATTAACAAAAGAAATTGCAAATTTTAATGGTTCCTTTATCAGATTTAAATCTTCAAATCATTTAAAACGGCATATTCTTACCCATACTGGAGAAAAACCTTATTTTTGTAAATATTGTGGAAGATCGTTTGTTCAAAGCAAATGTTATTTTAAAATTTTCAAAGCAAGCTTAGTTATATGTTTTAAATTTTTGTAGGTAACGATCTTGTTAAACATTTAAAAATTCATTTAGGTGATCAAATTTATAAATGTTCTAAATTGTAAGGAATCCTTTAAGTTACAAGTAGAGCTTCGTGATTATGAAAATGACTAATGAGCATTATCGGAAAGGAAAGCAAATAAAAAAAAAAAATAGATGGGATTAATAAAGATATAAAAGACGAAGAAAACAATAGTGATATATCGTTAGGTGAGACAATTCAACTGAAATCTCTAATAACAATAGAATCACTTGAATTTTAGTTTAAATTGTTATTCATCATGATTCATCAAACAATTTAATTATACTAAAAAATAAAATAACTTTAAAATAAAGTTTTGGTTTTTATTTTAACAAAATGGCTTCTTTGCATAAAATTCTTGAGCTATGTACATACATCAATATTACGTATTAATTAAGTAAAAAAAAAATGCTCGACTAATTTGGTGATCATCGCTCTTTATTCTTTACCCATACCTTGTTCTTATAAAACTGATTCACACGTGAAAATGGCAATTTATAGATTTTAATAGTGAGGTGACGGAATTATAAAGTAATCTATGCTTGTTTATTCATATCCTGGTATTTTTAATTTATTCCAATGACTTTAAACCTAAGCAAACAGTTATGTATAAAGTATGTGTATTCAACAAAAAGTGAGGCCAATTCTCATTCAATGGCAAAACATTACTACATCGAAAATATTCAGGATCGTTGCTACGAATTTTTCAAAAGAGGGCTCATTGAGTTTATTTTAGTTTCAGCAGCAGGCACTTTTTAAGAACATAATTTTTATTCTTATTTGAACTGTAAATATAAAAATAATATATTATTTATGTTTTATATTTTTTATATTAAAAATTTTATGTTAAATTTACATTAAAAATAAAAATTTATGTTACTTATTTTTTATATATATATTTACATGCCCTTAAATAACGTAATTCTAGATAACTTGTTCCTAATAAAACATTTATCAGATATTTTGCAATAAAGAATCTTATCAATAAATATTTTAATATAATTGATTTTATTAGTAAAATATAATGATTAATGATAATTTTCAAAAATACATTTCGAAATTTCAGGAAATAAATTTCGATTTGTTATTTTTTTTTTATACATAGCTATGCTGTACATATTTTTTCTAACATAGCAAATACTTCATCTGAAATGAAATTTTTAGTTTTTAATGATTTAACAATATCTGCAAGACTCTTTAATTTTTTAACTTTTCTTCTATTGTTTTGTTTTAAGGTTTTAATTTTCCTATCCTTCTTTTTAATTATTTCTTTCAAAAGCCGTAATTTTTCTTCAAATTTTTTGGATTCTTGAGATGTTGTGACTATAGTTCGGTTTAAAGAAATTTTCGAGTTTTCGTTATTGTTAATTCCATTATCATATGAGGTAACAGTTGAAGGAATCGGAAACTCTATCTAGAAAAGTCAATTTAATACAATATAATGTACAAGCGATACCACTTACTTCGTTATTTTGAAAAACTTTGGGTATAGCGCTTGGAAAAAGTTGGTTCCTACCTCCTAGAGCAAGAATGTCCTGAGATGAAAAATGCTCTGAACATACAATGGAACTGCTTTTTGGTTGCCAATTATTCTTTCCAATTGCTACCATCCACTTTGATTTAAGCACTTCATTCTTGGGAAATCTTTAAATCAAAACAATTAACTATTAAATTTTTGTCTGGAATTATAAATTTGGGTAATAAAGTATACTTTTCGTCGGTTAAAAAAAAAGATGAGTATTGAAACGTCATGCAGCCATTTAATAAAAATAATATTAAAATTTTGTATAGAAAGTCAAAAATTTTAAAATTAAAAAAAAAACGAAAAATAAAGTAAAAAAATTTAAAAAAAAGAAGGGCACGCACCAGACCAGGAAGGGGAAAGGAATCCTTTAAGACCAAAAAATTAAGGATCAGACCATTTTTACGGAAGTTATTCAACACCGACGTAAAGTATAAATTTATGCCCATAAATTTATATAATGCATCAAAAACAAAATATTTAAAAAATTCAAAATATGAACTAAGTTTACATTTTTACAATAATAGCATACGTCACTGATACAAACATTTTTTCATCATGGCTTTTGTCAAAATTTGAATTTTTTTGCATATCAAATAGCAATTTACAATTCAAGTTATTTAGATTTGAAACATTGTATTATTAATTTTATAATTTTTTTATTATGATTTAAACTTACCTATGAAACGATAATCCTATTTTTTGATGTTTTCTAGCATTTTCGCATCCTTCCACACAACATTTCATTTTAAGACTTTTTTTATTTAAACAAAAGCTTTGAAAGTTTTTTAACACAAATTTATAAACTTATAAAAAATTAAAGCAAAAATAAATCTAAAAGACTAGTTTGAATTAAACAAAACTTAAATTACAATTTACAATATAATAGATTGTAAACAAAACAAACAAAATTATGTTGTCATGGAAATTAAAATTTTTTTTTGACAATAATAAAGCAACATTTTGGCAATAAGTTGGCAATTGATTTGCCTCATTAATTTTTATATACGTATACTTATACCGAATTTTTTATTCCTTATATTCTATGTTTTAAGAGTTTGTCCCACTAATTTGTACACAATTTTCGTCATTTTGACAATCCCTCTAGCGTTAGTTTTGAGCAAATGTCTTAACCTGGGGCCAGATTCCGCAACGTTGTAAACTTTTTTGGTGCAAATGCAAACTTTTTTCATTCTTACCAACAATTTGCATTTGCTTGCACCATTATTTCAATTCCGCTAAGGTGAACGAAAACTGAAATGCTGAATGAATTATAAACAGCGCCTAATATATTTGAACAGAGCTGACTGTCATTTCAATCTAAAAATAAATAAGTAATTTAAATTAAATTAAACATTTTTTATTAAAACATATTAAATAAATTTTTAAAATTAAACAACATACCTATCATTAGCAAAATCCGCATTGTTTTTCAGGAAATTTAACTAAAACTCTCTTTGCCCGCTGGCTTTTTACATTTTTTACCAATTAAATTTTCCGTTGTTTTTTTATATCCGTTTTGACGTTTTCATTTTAAACGTCAATTTTTTTCATTCACACTGCGGAATTGAAAATCAGTACAAACTGAACGTTTGCATAAGAACTGTCAAATTTTCTCATTTGCACCAATGCGGATTTCG
Organism: Poecilobothrus nobilitatus; assembly: GCA_947095535.1. Taxonomy (NCBI): domain Eukaryota; kingdom Metazoa; phylum Arthropoda; class Insecta; order Diptera; family Dolichopodidae; genus Poecilobothrus; species Poecilobothrus nobilitatus. The sequence goes on from OX352774.1 coordinate 35,048,112, forward strand.
GTTTCAGGAGTCGAAGTACGTAACTTGTTCGTGGTTTCGTTTTTTCTTAAAATGGTGGCACGTAACATTGAAACATTCTTTTTAGCACATTTACAAAAAAATTTGAAAAATTGTGTTTATTAGTTTCAATCCGTCCGTCTGGGTGTTTACAAAACTTCTACACTGTTTGAAATAAAGCAATTATATTTTAACTACGAATAGACATTTCCAAAAAAAAATAATTTTGTAGAACAATTTTTTCTGTAGCCCCATTCGTTACGGAGCTATAGCCCTACAAAGTTCGAAAAAGCCCTATCTTTAAATTGTTAAAACACAGGTTCCATAAAGCATATTTTCAATCTGGCGGCTGGTTTTATAAACTTTATAAATATATTAAAAACAAATATATAGCTTTGCCATACGGTATTTTAATATACCGTTATGTGAAACTCAATTTTTGCAAAAATTTGGACCCCTTCCATCTTTCAAACGGTTTAACTTAGAAGCTTGAAATTTTACGAGGAGTTAGATCTTTTGAAATAAGTATGAGTCATTTCAGGAAATATTTTTGTGTTGCCCCTCGTTTAAGATATGTAAAAAGTCAAATACTGAAGATTCTTTATTTTTAAACACCTGTAACTTGGACACATGTCCAAATTTTTTGAAGTAATGTACAAAAATTAAAGCTCCAACATTATAACTTATAATTGACAAAAGTGTGATTTGATTTTTTCTCTTTCTCTCAAATTTAAATTTTGAGCTTAGGAGAAGTTTCATTAATTTGGATAACGTTAACATTATAAGTGCTGATCTTCTCTAGTACTTCATAGGACAGATCCTTTTTGACATAAATCGTGGTATCGCCACCCCCATTTTGATTGCGGGTATTATTATTTTCCCCTTCCAATTCATAATACTTTTCCTTTCTGTTATACAACCATCAGAATTGGCTTTTATGAAAATGTTGAGTTTACTAAGCTTGTACCTTATGCTTCTAAGATTAATATATGCAATCAATATTTTTTTATGAGGGTTGTCCATCTTGGATCTTTGTCTCTTCATAATTAGTTTATTGAATTTACATAGTTGTAGTTGATCTTAGATCTAGGGATTTCGACTTGTTTGAGATATACTGAGCATTTTTTACTGATAGCACCATGACCTATTCCATCCATCTCTTTTGACAATTTACGCACTTGCGAATCGCACTCTGATATTTGGCTGTATTGTGATTATCACCACATTTGCCGGAATTTGATTGCCCTGCACAATCAGCTTTGTAGTGTACGTAGTCGTTGCAGTTGTAGCACTTCGGCACAAACAAGTGCTCCAGCACGTAATGACTTCTTCATTCTATGTTCGTATGCATTAATTAGTTTCTTAAATGTTTCACGAATGCATTCAAAAACGAATTTTAAATTTAGAGTCATTCTCAGTTTTGCGGATGATTCATAATTATAGGCACTTAATACTTTTATTACAATTTCTTAAATATAATAAAAATTACATACTTTAAATATAAATAAAATTGAATTAAACAAAACACCTTCTGATTATTAATTAATGTTTTAGTTTCTAATTTGTATTTTCTAATTGGGTATTGGTTTTATTTAAATTTTTAATACCCAAAAAAAATTTTTTTAAATCATATGTAATGTATGTATGAATGTAATAAAGCAATTCATAGGGCCAGTTCTTTAGTTAAGCCAGAAATTATATATACTTACGAAAAATGTCAATAAAAATTCGAGAATTTTTTTACATATTTTAAGTGCCCCATTTGCCCTGTATTTTTTTCCTATACTTTTTTTCTCTTTCTCGCTGATTTGTTCGAAAAGAATATCCTCGTGAATATTTGATTCTATTTTGTATAGGTACCTATGCATATTTCAAAAATACGAAAATGGGCATGAATTTCATTTACAGTTTTTTTTTTTAAATATGCATCGAAATATTCCAATTTTTTTATTTCAGATAGTTTATTATTTGTCCAATACAACAAGTAGGTTTTTAACTTTGAACTCAAAATTTTAACCCATTTTTTAAGCAAATTTGTAACCCTCCAATTTATTTAAATTTCTTATTGCATCCATCTTGCTACTGTCAAAAAAAAAAAACGAGTAAATTTTTTTTATAAATTCTGTGCACATAACCTGAAAATTTAAAAGCTTTTACTGCTTTTACTTTACATATATTAAATATGATAGAAAATTGGTAAGTACAATTTTTTTAATATCGAGTTTTTATATATTAAATTTCATTAAGAAAATATGAAATATATATAAAAATGAAGCTTGGAGTTTCTTCTTTAAGCTAAAATGAAGCTTGGAGTTTCTTCTTTCTTTTTGCTTGTAAGAAAGTTAAATTTCAAATCGCATTTTTCAGTGCAATTATGGACAAAAAAAGAAAAGAGATTCCGATTTTTATATTTTTGTTACAGTAATAAAAAAAAAGGTGTAGTATTTAGTCATAACCTACATTAATTTATAGAAGATCTGGACAAGACCTAAGTAAACAGGCCAAGAACTGAAAACACATGAATGTAGTTGTGAGAGAATTGCAATCGATTCTCACGTATTGCGCGTATGAATAATTTAATAATTGATGTGAGTCTCGATTATAACCATATAAGCGTGTACGAAATTTTAAGGTATGAAAGTAGTCTCGACGTATACTATTACGATATTAAGGCAATTTATCTTAAGAAGCTTTTAAAATAAAAAATTTAAAGAAAGACAATTTTTTAAATGCATATTTATTAATGAAAATATTGTATTTTAAAATATCTTTCTTTAATGAATTATGCAAAAAAGATGCGACTTTAATTTTTTCTTTGAACCAAATTGAATAAAGTAAATGGTTTTTGTGTTATTTCAAGATTTATAGTCGGCCCCCTATTTTTTTCCATAAGACTGCGTGTAAATTTGTTAAAAGCTGGCCCCTTATTAAGCTTTTACTCTCTGCACTTCATGGCCTGATAATTGATGTGAGTCTCGGACCTGGACATCGAAATACTTAAATGTGTTTGTGCAAATTGTAAATGTATTGTGAGAAAAAGCTTCCAAAAATGACATTTCATAAATATTTTTTTGTTCTTTTCTGTTTTTGTTTAAGAAAAATGTCGATTTTTAACAATTTTCTTTTCGAGTTTTCGATATGAAATATTTACCCAAACATGCCAAATTGTATATTAAAATAATTTGGAAATTTTTCTTTAACATACCAAAATTTCAGCTTTCAACTCGAAATTTTTAACATATTTTCAACAAAATAAAATTTTTAGTTTTTCTCTCTCTAGCACTTCATATCGTCGCCATTTAATACTCTCAAAAAATTATGAGAGTACTCAATTATAATAAATTGAACATAATCTAATAATTTAAAAGCTTTCTAACAGATTGTACTGCAAATTTGGAAAATATATTTTAGTTCAAACTAAGTTTTTATATTTTTAATTATATTAAAAAATTATAAAATTTATATAAAAATAAAGTTTGAAGTTTTTTCTTTATGTTAATAAAAAAATTAACTTTCAAATCATATTTTTCAGCAATATTTTGAAGAAAAGAAAAAAAGAAGTACCAGATTCTGGTAAAGCAATTTTCGTTTTTTTCTATACAGTCTATAAAAAAAAAATTATTGTAAATAGAATATTCATGTACTTACATGAAATAGAATAATCTTTTTATGAATAAAATTTTAAATTGCAATACTATTTGAAAAGTATTAGACAAAAATTAGGTAATATTTTGTTTTAAATAACTCTAAATTTTAGTAATATTTTATTTTATGTAGTCATATTTTTGTAGATTATTTTTAGAAGATATTATTGTATGAATACCTATTGAAAAAAATTAATTCAATTATTTAGTGCCTATTATTGCTTTTTTTAAAAATTTCCTTAAATAAAGTGGGTGGAAAACATTCGGTTGTTGGGTATAAATCCAATTATAATAATAGTACGATATCTGTAGATACTTTTAAATTTCCGGATAAAGAGCCTTTGAGAAGCTTAAAAGAGCTTTGAACAAAGATCAGACTGGCAACTAACAGCTTGTAGTTCCATATGTAAATTGCATTTTTCAGAATCCATCTTGTATTAAACGCGGACTTTTATCATTATTTAATTTAAAACATTAAATTAAATAATGATAAAAGTCCGCGTTTAATACCAGATGCAGTTCCAAGTATATTCACCAATTACTTGGTAAATTTAATAGAAACGAATGATAAAAACTTACGCGATGATAATATAATTTTAAATTTCTCTAATTTAGTTTTAAATGTTAGTAAAAAAATAAATTTAAAATACTGGAAATTATATAAAGGCCACAATAATATTATTTTATATATTTTAATAGAAAATAATTACTTTAAATGTGATTTTAAATTTATAATAATAATTAATAACGATCTAAGTTACCTATTTGACAGGTAATACAGAAATAAAAGAATTTCAAAATATTGAACGATATTGAAAAACGCAAAAAATGAAATAGTATTATTGACTAAATTAACCTTTTTGATATGAAGGTACCTATATATAGTTGGGATACAATCGTCATGTCATTTTTCATTTTTGCACACTCAAGATCTATTATTACTATCCGGTCGGAAAATATTGATTTTTGTGATATTTTTTTTGTTTTTTACTTTTTTTAATATTGTTTTGTTGTAAATTAATTACTTTATTTTGTTTTATTAAATTTTATTTTAAATATATCATATTATTTAGTTAAAAAATTATTTATATATTATTTGTATGTATTAATATATTTGTTTTTATTATTTTAGTTTAAGGCCTAGTCTTCAGGCGATACAACTTTAATCCATATCCCCTACCTCAAAGGAAAAGGCGAATAACTTATAATATTAATTTATTTTATTATAGTAGTAATAATTTTAAATAAGTTAACATAAATTAACTTATTGTAAAAATAATTAAATAGTTTATTTTTTGCACTCTAAAAAATGTACATGCATTCTAAAAAATTTACAATATTTATTAAAGCACCAAATTAATAAATTAATGCTCTTTTAAAAAGTTTTTAAGAAACTTTTTTTTGTTGAAAAGTAGTTGGAAGACATTTTTTAAAATGCATATTTATGAATGAAAATTTAAAAATTTTAAAAATTTCTTTTTACTAAAAAACGTAAAAAAGATGGAACTTTAATGATCCCTTAGGACGAAATTAGAAAAAAATCTGTAGTTTTTGTGTTATTTCCAGATTTCTAAGAGGACTACTATTTTTTTCCATAAGACTACGTGTATTTTTTTTTGAAAAAAAGGACTACTATTTAGCTTTCCTCTCTCAATGTCCAGACCTTCGAAAAATTAATGTAGGTTATGATTTAGTAGTAGAGTAGCTTTAGAATAACATAATAAAATATATTGAAGGTAAATTTAATTAAATATTGAATTTAATTTTTAATTTTATTTTAACTTTCAAAAAAATTTTGTATCAATTTTGAAAGGTGAATTAAATTTTGAAATTGTTGGTATTGGTATATGAAATAAAATAAAATTTCCGTTTTTATTTAAAAGTTAAAGCTTTAGTTTTTTATTTAGTTTTTATTTATTCTATTACTCTTTTTAAATATAATGGTTTGAAAATGTGCGCTTTCTGGATGTAAATCCAATTATAATTCTCACGTAAATAACGTTCCAACTTTTAAAGTTTCAAAAAATTAATGATTAAGAATATTATGGATAAGCGCTTTATCAAAAGAAAATTAGCAACCTACGGCGTATAGTTGCATATTTGTTTCTACAATTCCTTCCTTAAAAAATATTCGCGTTAAATATTCAAATTTTACGGGATTTTGATTTTAAAAAAATATTCTTTGAGAGACGTAATTAATCAAAAAGGCATAAATGTTCAACTAACATTTACTAGTCTCAGTTTCGAAATAAATGACATAGCTTTAAAATCGACGTGTAAATGTTGTAATACAAGTCGCAATATGTTTTTCCAAATAAGTAAAACTTTCGCTAATATTTTATTAAATAATTTTACAAAACAACATAACTATACTTTTAAAAGCAATAAGCAAAATAGAAAATTAAAAATATTTAATAATTAAAAAGAGTAATATGTGATAATATTTATTGTGATATTTTTTGTTTTTGTTATTTGTTAGTTTTAAAAACTATATTTGTTTTTAACTTTTAGTTTGGTTTTGTACTTTGCTATGTTGTTTTGTTAATTTTTTTTGTTTTTATTTATTTAATTTTTGTTTTTCGTTTTCTATTGTTTTCTCTTGAAAAATTTTGTATGCACTTTTGTCTTACAGATGTGTGCAGTAGCCGTACTTCGGATATCCACGTAAAAAAAACGCTACATATTTCCTACCTCATAGGTGGTGTGGAAATGAGAATAATTTTAATATATAACATATTTAAATATTTATTTTTTATGTATATTTAGTTTATTTTATTAATAATAGTAATTTTTTTTTTAATTAAAATTTTCTAACTTAATTTCTAACACAAAATTCTTTATACAATTGGTTTTGCGAATTTTTTTATTGCCCATACTGCATCAAAAAGTACTCTCATTCAAGTTTTGTTAAGAAGCTTTAACCGTGGGAAAATAAATGTAGGTATTTTTTTAAAAATATAATTTTTTAATTAAAACATTTAAATATTTTAAATTTGAGTACATCAAAAGATGTGTTAAAGATGAAATTTTATGGTGGCCTTTAGAAGAATTTTGAAAAAATGTTTATTTTTTGAGTTATTAAAGTTTATGCTTTACCACGACACCTTTTTTTTTGATTACTGTAACAAAAATATGAAAATTTACTTACACAAAAATCGGAACATCCTTTCTTTTTTTGTCCATAATTGTACTGAAAAATGCGATTTGAAATGCTTCATTTTTATATATATTTCATATTTTCTTAATGAAATTTAATATATAAAAACTCGATATTAAAAAAATTTTACTTACCAATTTTCTATCATATTTAATATAAAAGCTTTTAAATTTTGCGGTTATGTGCACAGAATTTATAAAAAAAATGTACTAATTTTTTTTTTGACAGTAGGAAGATGGATGCAATAAGAAATTTAAACCAATTGGAGGGTTACAAATTTGCTTAAAAAATGGGTTAAAATTTTGTGTTCAAAGTTAAAAACCTACTTGTTGTATTGGGCAAATAATAAACTATCTGAAATAAAAAAATTGGAACATTTCGATGCATATTTAGAAATAATTTTAAAAAACTTTATATGAAATATGAATTTTGGTATTTTTCCTAAAAAAATAAAAAAAAAATTTTTAAGAAATGTCATTTTTCGTAGTTTTCTCTCAAAATACATCATAACCTAAACCTACATTAATTTTTAGAAGGTCTGGACATTGAGAGAGGAAAGCTAAATAGTAGTCTTATGGGAAAAAATAATAGTCGTCCTAGAAATCTGGAAATAAGACAAAAACTACAAATTTTTTTTAATTTCGTCCTAAGGGAGCATTAAAGTTCATTCTTTTTTACGTTTTTTAGTACAGAGAAATTTTTAAAAATTGTATATTTTCATTCATAAATATGCTTTTTAAAAAATGTCTTCCAACTACTTTTCAACAAAAAAAAGCTTCTTAAAAACTTTTTAAAAGAGCATTGATTTGGTACATTACTGAACAAAAAAAAATGTTGAAAACTAATTTTTAATGCAATATCGATTTGCTTTAATAAATATTGTAAATTTTTTAGAATGCATGTACATTTTTTAGAGTGAAAAAAATAAACTATTTAATTATTTTTACAATAAGTTAATTTATGTTAACTTATTTAAAATTTTTATTACTATAATAAAATAAATTAATTAATACATACAAATAATATAAATAATTTTTTAACTAAATAATATGATATATTTAAAATAAAATTTAATAAAACAAAATAAAGTAATTAATTTACAACAAAACAATATTAAAAAAAGTGAAAAACAAAAAAAATATCACAAAAATCAATATTTTGCGAAAAATTAATAATAGATCTTGAGTGGGCAAAAATGAAAAATGACATGACGATTGCATCCCAACTATATATAGGTATCTAAAAGGTTAATTTGGTCAATAATAATAATATTCATTTTTTGCGTTTTTCAATGTCGTTCAATATTTTGAAATTGTTTTGTTTCTGTATTACCTGTCAAATAGGTAACTTAGATCGCTATTAATTATTATTCTAAATTTAAAATCACATTTAAAGTAATTATCTATTAAAATATATAACTTAAATAGGTAAAATAGGTAACTTAGATTGTTATTAATTATTATTTTAAATCACATTTAAAGTAATTATTTTCTATTAAAATACATAAAATAATATTATTTTGGCCTTTATTTTCCAGTATTTTAAATTTATTTTTTTATTAACATTTAAAACTAAATTAGAAAAATTTTAAATTATATTATCATCGCGTAAGTTTTTATCATTCGTTTCTATTAAATTTACCAAGTAATTGGTGAATATACTTGGAACTACATCTGGTATTAAACGCGGGCTTTTATCATTATTTAATTTAAAACACGATTCTGAAAAATGCAATTTACATATGGAACTACAAGCTGTTGGTTGCCAGTCTGATCTTTGTACAAGGCTCTTTATCCGGAAAATTAAAAGTAGCTACAGATATCGTGCTATTATTATAATTGGATTTACACCCAACAACAGAACATTTTCCACCCACTTTATTTAAGGAAATTATTAAAAAAGGCAATATTAGGCACTAAATAATTGAATTAATTTTTTTAAATAGGTATTCATACAATATTATCTTCTAAAAATAATCTACAAAAATATGACTACATAAAATAAAATATTACTAAAATTTAGAGTTATTTAAAATAAAATATTACCTAATTTTTGTCTAATACTTTTCAAATAGTATGCAATTTAAAATTTTATTCATAAAAAGATTATTCTATTTCATGTAAGTACATGAATATTCTATTTACAATAACTTTTTTTTATAGACTGTATAGAAAAAAACGTAAATTGCTTTACCAGAATCTGGTACTTCTATTTTTCTTTTCTTCAAAATATTGCTGAAAAATATGATTTTAAAGTTAATTTTTTTATTGACATAAAGAAAAAACTTCAAACTTTATTTTTATATAAATTTTATAATATAATTAAAAATATACAAACTTAGTTTGAACTAAAATATATTTACCAAATTTGCAAATTTGATAATCTATTAGAAAGCTTTTAAATTATTAGGTTATGTTCACAAAATTTTGTTTTGTTGAAAATTTCGAGTTGAAAGCTGAAATTTTGGTATGTTAAAGAAAAATTTCCAAATTTTATTTTAATATACAATTTGGCATGTTTGGGTAAATATTTCATATGGAAAACTCAAAAAGAAAATTATTAAAAATGGGCATTTTCCTAAAGCAAAAACAAAAACAGAAAAGAACAAAAAAATCTTTATGAAATTTCATTTTTCGAAGCTTTTTCTCATAATACATTTACATTTTGCACAATCACATATAAGTATTTCAATGTCTAGGCCTTCTAAAAATTAATGTAGGTTACACATGAATACATTTAAAATTTGCACTAAATCATTCAAAGATTTTGATGTCACGGCTTTCCATTATTGTTGGCTCTGGGTTAGATTCATGAATTTTTTTTTTGAAACTAAAGTTTTAAAATTTTTTTAAGGATATATATTTGTATAACTCGAACACATTATTAGATTATTTACCATTAGAAAATTATTTTTAAAATTATTTAGGTAGTATTCGAATTTAGCAAAAATACACGATAAAAAATCTTAAATACTTTTCTTCTAGTATTCTTCGTTTCACACAACTTAAGTCTAAAGTCGTAAACAATTAAAATATTATAAAAATTATTTTGTTATCATTATAATTAGAAATAAAAAAAAAAGAATTCACTTTGAAAAATATCCTATTATTACAAATGGAATAAATCTATTTATAATGTTTGTGTTTTTATATTTCAAAACTGGTTTTAAAACTTTCAAAAGAACTCTTCTATCTCTATCAATGATTTTTGTTGTATTTATTTGTTTTTAATTTTAAAATATTTTACTTATTCAAAAAATAATGCAAAAAACGTATTTTAAAATTTTTCTATTAATCTAACATTTTTGCATAGAGTTTTTAATCATTTTAATATCTTTTGTATTTAAAAATTGAAGTAAATCACATAAATATGTATTCCAATATGATAACACTACATAAATAATTTACTTCTCATTTCTCAAGTGTTCTATTTTGGATGGACTGATCATGTTGTTGAGTTGATATATGGCTGGCTATACTACTCTATACTTTCCATTCATTAATAATTTTTTACTTGGCAGCCTGGCTACTTCTTTTTTAAACGACTGAAAATAAAAAAAAATATAAACTATTCATAAATATGAAATGAATAGAAAAAAAAATAAAACTAACACCTTAACACATACCAGTGACATATTAAATAAAAAAAATAAACTAAATAAATTTGATGAAGAATGAGAACAGCCAAAAATAACGTGTTAATTTTTTTTTAATGCAATGTTTTTCTCTTTCTTTGGGCACTTTGGGGCCTTCTTTAAATTAAAAAAATTGCGAGTTTTTTTGTTCTACTTGCGAAATTCTGGTTAAACTTAAGTTTAATATGAATCAGTAAGTTCCATGACTACAAAAAAATTGAGTTTTTTAGTTAAAACGCAAGTATTTATTTTTAGCTGTCATTTTCGGTTATTTGAAATGGCAGCACTGGTTGAAATGTCAGTTCACAAACAAGTTATTTTCAATAAAAGGATATAAAAATAAAAAATCATTGGACGATATTTTTATAGAGTTTTCTTTTTACACATATGTCATTTTTGTATTTTTTCTATGCTCTAATTTTCGTGGATATGTTTTAAATTTTTGACAATTGATTTGAGAAAAATTTAAATTAGCTGAATATCACCATCACCTATAAATTTTTTAGAGAAGTATTTTATTAAAGATATTTCTGAGTATATATTCTTTCTCGCTCTTTCCCATTGGTAGTGCAATATATTTTTTTCTCTGTAAAAGTGCGATAATATCCACGAAATTTCTGCTGAAAACCAGTTTTAAGCTGTCGTTTTAGAACACGACCTTGCCTACATTTGGGGGAAAAACATACTTTTTTCCAATCCTTTTTGGCTTTTTCAACCTTCATTTTTACACCAGGGTGAAAAAGGTGCTTTTTTTCTTGGCAAAATCATGTCAGAACATTAGTACACTAGAAATGAAACGACGATTTCTTTTTCATTTTGTTCCGACACGTATGAAATTTTATTTTTCGTACGTGTTTTTCTTTTACCATCCTGCTTTCGTCCCTTGCCTAAAAATTTTGGATTAGCGTACGTTTTTCCACCAAATGTAAACAAGGTCTAAAGACTCTACTTAAGTATATTTTGTATACCTTACCAACTGAAAAACAGAATTTTTGATTTAAGTGTTGATTTGATACTTAAGTACTCACTAAAAAACCGGCCCTAACTAACTTTTGTTTCCATTGGCCAGTACTACACTGTATTATTTACAACGTCATATGAATAACAGCTCGTTATTAGACTTGTATTCTTTATATTAGTTGTAAGTTTGAATGTGTGCGTTAAAATTTTATTTTAAAAACTTTTTTGAAAAGGAAACATCAATATATTTCGTGTATTATATAAAAAATTTCTGTACCTACGAAAATTTTTTATTTTCTCTTTTATATGTATTTATATTTAACAACAGAGAATCACCTAAAATTGTGTATTCAAAAGTAAAAATACGTAAGGTTTTTTAAAAAACCTTTCTAGTTTATGGAAGAGAGGGTGACGGAGAGGATATGAATAAAAAATGAATACGTTCGTAAATAATAGACCATGTTCACACTATAGTGCAATTGCAATTGTAAGAAGTAATTGCAAAAGCTCTCCGCGTTCACACTATGTTGTCAGTTGCAATTGCAACTTTATATGTGTGCGTTAATATTATCACTTCAAATTTTCAATATAAGAATGATTTTGTGTATATCATAAAAATTTTTTTGATCTGATAAAATTTGTTATTGCTGTTTTACATGTGTTGGTGACTTGCAATTGGTTCAACCGCTAAAGTTTGGTTGAAAAAGTTGCAACTACTTTTTCGTCGTTTTTTTTGCATAAATTCGTTTTGAAGCTTTTTTTAGGAGAAACGAGGAAGTGGGAAACAGAATGAAGAAGGTACGACTACAGAATGCACCTAAGTGTGAACAGAGGGATACAGTGTCACAATGGTCATTTGTCATAAGCTCTACGACGGCCATTTAAAAAAAAACGTGAATTTTCAGGTTTGTCAGCTCTTGCCAGTATAAAGGTGGCTTTGAATTTTGAAAATATCAACAGTCAATTTAGGTCTTGAATTAGGTCTAGATTTAGATCTATGAATCTCACTATGTCTTCTTGATCTTCTCCCACAAGGTTTCTGCCTCTTGCCCGCATCCTCTGCATAGATTCAACTCCGTTATACCTATTCTTTCGGCGTGTGCCCTTAGCAACAGGTGACCTGTGCTAATGCCCATGAATATTCTCAGACCGGTTTTATTAAGTTTTAGAATTTTCTGAGTCTTTTTGCTATTATGTTCTCCCCAGAATTCTTTCGTATGTATTGATCCTGGGCATTGTCACCACCTTTCTCTGGCACTGGCTTTTTCCCAGTACAGATTGTGCTGTCGCGTCTGCACTTTCGTTGCATGGGTAACCTGAGTGTGCTGGTATCCACTGCAGTTTGACTGCATTTGTTTCCACCAGCGAGTTTACGGCTCTCTAGCACTCAATTGTTTTCCTCGATTTATGCAATCCACCCTCCATTGTACGAACGATTGGTTTGCAATGTTTATGGTCTTTCTCCGGATTCCTTTCCGAAGAAGTTCTTTGGCTCCTCGTTCTATTGCGATTGTTTCCCATTGGCGTATAGTTGCGTGTAACGCCACTGTGTTCGCAATTCGCAAGTTCAATTCGTCACATACGATTCCTATGCCACAATTACTGCCCTTTTTGGCAGCATCTGTGTACACATTAATTCCAATCTGATTAGTAGTGCTGTTGTTCCTCGGGTGGTCTGTTTCTGTCCCGAAGTTACCGTCTAATCTGAGGTCACCCGCAATCATATCAGCGGCTTCCGGGCTTACCTGGAAGTTGTGTATGTTTACGTCAGCATTCTTTACCATTCGTAGAATTTCCTTATGACCGACCGAACTTGTGTCATCGCACCAGTTGCCTGTCATGAAGTCTCAGTCTCATCCTAGGCGTTGTATTTGCGTTAGGATGTTTCGGTGCCTGTTCATTTTTAGTGGCTGTACACCAAACAAGTGAACAGTGCGCTATCATAGGTCGTATAATACAAGTATAAATCCAATACATGATTCTTGGCGAAAGGCCCCATGTCTTATCTACTAGCACTTCTAGAGTCCCAAAGGGTTTTTTTTATTTTCTTTTTAAAACATAAAATTTAATTAAATTTTTGAAAGTAAAAATATTTATGTATGAACAAAAATAAAATTATATTCCGTAAATTATTCTAATAACTGAAGACACCTTAACGACTTATACGACTTCGACAAAGTCCTACCAATAATATTAAAATACTGGGCCCAACATTTGGTAGACCCCATTTGAAAATGATTTAATTTGCTAATTCAATGTGACCCCTTCCCTGAGTCTTGAAACGTTCATTTATTAAGCCAATACATAAGAGAGGCTCATTTTGATGTAAAGAATTATAGACCCACTGCTAAACTGTTAGCTATCCCCAAATTATTTGAAAAAATAATTAGCTGCTAGGACCTAGATTGTTGTTTATTGTCAGCTATTTATACCACCACTTTAATAATAATAATAGGCGGATTATTGTTTCCTTACAGTCCCACTCCCAATTCAATGTTTCCGTATCCATTTTCCTATCCCTACTCCCTAGCCAATATACTGCGTTCGCTGGTAAGGGTTTCATTCCACTATATTGGCTAAAAGGGGGAGGTGGGTTTAGTCAGTAAGAATCTGACACTACCAAGGGGTAATTATTGGTATCTTTGGAAGATTCCCCCCTCCCTTAAGAAAAAAAAACCATTTTTGTAACTTATGGACAGAGTCCGAAACTTGGCGTCCTGTGACAATGCCCAGTCTTGAGATCTGATACCAAGGGGTAATTATTGGTATCTTTGGAAGATTCCCCCCTCCCTTAAGAAAAAAAAACCATTTTTGTAACTTATGGACAGAGTCCGAAACTTGGCGTCCTGTGACAATGCCCAGTCTTGAGATCTCAAAGGAGGGGAATTTTGTAAGAGGGAGAGGAACACTGGGAATGCTTCTCTCAAATCTTCTTCAAGGGAGAAATATTACGATTCATAAAAGGTATATATTGACTCGATGTGGCGCTGTGAGAGATGGCGCTGTGAGAGAAGCGGATCATTGAACAGGTAGGCACAGCGGGTCTCAGGGCCTAGGTGTATGGAAAGTTGTAAGTCACGCCGTCTAATGGCTGATGTCATATTTGTTCAGCAGGTAGCTCGCAGCGATATCAATCCCTACATTTGTTGATTTACAAAGGCTTTTGAAACTATTATTAATCTTAAACTACAAGCAATTTAAGTAACTGCTGAATATAGCTTTCTAATTATTAAAAGCTTCAATCTCTAATCATAAAGAAACTATATACCTCTTTCTTTGTACTTTAATTTATATATAAAATTATTCTTGGAAACTTTATATCGGTTATTATAATAAACTTAAATCAGAATCACTCATTCAAAATTTATTAACGCACATACCTGATCACAATTTGAATTACTAGATTCATTTACTTACTACAAAATAAAAAGAAACTTCTTTTACTTATACATAATTATAAATATTAATTTTCATTTTTATCATGTTCATTAATTTGATGTATATTAAGATTTTCGGCTGTCGAAAAACTTGATTCGCAATCTGCGCATTGATATTCCAATTCAACTGGATATGCAACAGGTTCCAGTACCTCAGATTTTAATTGAATTGCCTCATTCAATAAAATATCATTATCTATTCTTTCATTACTTTTAATCCCTACCCCTTTTGTGTCTTCATCAAAGTTTTCTATTTGTTGTTTTAATTCTTTTTCTCGTCGATAATGTTCATATTGATGATCGCGTAGTTCTGTATGTAATCTAAATGATTCACCACATCTGTCACATTTATAAATTTTATCACCTAAATGCGATTTCAAATGTTTTACGAGATCATTGCCTAAAAAACAGCGATGAATTTATTATACTATTTGTATTATTTTATCTTTTTAATAAAATCAAATATTATATATATAATACTTATATTTTATTTTATATAATCTTTAATAAAACTTACTTTGCGCAAAAGCCCTTTCACAGTACTTGCAAGAATATGGTTTTTCACCAGTATGAGTTCGTATGTGCCGTTTCAAATGATTAGAAGATGTAAATCTAAAGAACAAAACATCGACATTAAATTTGTAATTTATACATGTATTTTAAATTAATTATACACCTCATATGACAAGTTGAACATTCGTAAGGTTTTTCTCCAGTATGAATTCGTTTGTGTTTTTTTAAACTGTATCGTTTTGTAAACGCTGATCTAAAATAAATTAAAATTGGAAGCTGGGTTTTAAAGTAAAAGTTTCAATATTGCCATAAAAATAAAGTTACCCGCAAGTATCACAAACATGAGGTTTTAATTTTGTATGTGTACTCATATGAGATTTTAGGCCACCTAAAATGATAATAGATTTTAAATATCTATTTCAAATATTTTAATGTAGTTCACTTACCCTTGGATGTAAAACTACTGGGACATTCAGTACATTTAAAAGGTTTATCTCCTGAATGTCTTAATGTATGTTGTCTTAAATTAGATGAATTATTGAAACCTTTACCACATTCTGAACATAAATATGGTTTTTCACCACTGTGAGTACGCATATGATCTTTTAAGGTACACGACTGATTGAATGCTACCAAAAAGTATTCAAATTAATAATTTAAAATTTTTAATTTTATATAAAAAAAAAATACATTTTGTACATATTTTGCATGAAAATGGTTTAATTCCTTTATGCCAATTCATGTGGTCAACTAATTGACCTCGAAGTGAAAAACTTTTATCACATAAATTACATTTAAAATCTTTTTCATCGTCATGTGTGTACAAGTGTCTTGTAAGTGATGAAATTTTATAAAAAGCTTTTGGACAAAATTGACACTTGAAATTTTTTTCTTGTATATCTGACTGAGGCATATTTGATTTATGTACTCTCATATGCGAAGCCAGTGATTCTTTTTTAGCAAATTTTCTAGGACAATATGGACATCGGTAAACCTTAGGCTTATCATTATTTTGTTTTATACAATCAGCAACAGCAGTGTGCATAATTGCATGTCTAGTTAAGTTTTGTTGAGATGCAAAACGCCATTTACCTTAAAATATTTTTGAAAATAAAAATAAAATATTCAAATAAATTTATCGACAAAATATGTACTCACAAACTTCACATTCAAATGGTCGACCTTCAGGATTATGAATATTTAAGTGCCTTTGTAAACGATATTTTCTATCAAAAGTTTTAAGACATACCTCACATTCATGAATAGCTTTTCGTTTATTTTTAGGATTCGGACTAAAATTTATTATTTTAAGTTACAATTTATGAATATTTAATATTTGATATACATATTTACTTACAGTTCTACTTCATCACTATCATCGTCAACATTTATATTTTCTTTGCTTGCTAGTAAAATTTTATCACTATCATTCTCTTTTTTTACGACAGTATCTAGTGTTGTATTTTCTATGTTATCTAAATTGGCATTGTCAATTATTTCTAATGGTTTAACATTTATTTCAAATATTTGTGCTTTAATTTCAGCATTATTTTGATCTTCGGAGTTACTATCAAAGGGTGTAGTATTTTCGTTTGCACTATCATTTGATCGAATTTTATGACTTTGCATATGAGCAGCTCTGGAAACTTTTTTTAAAAATTTACGAGGGCAATGTGGACATGGATAACAAGCTTCATTATTTGTTTGAAGGTGCTTTTCCTCTAAATGCTTAAAAAGATTTTTCTCCTTTGTAAATTTACAATTACATATGTGACATTCAAAATCCAAAATTTCTCCTGGTTTATGTGATTTAATATGACGATTATAACTATAATTTCGATCAAAAATTTTATTACAAATTTCACATTTATAACGACTTTTTCTTTTATTTTTTGGATTTGGTCTAATTAAATATATGTACATATTAATAGTTTTTACAATTCAAAATCAAAGTTATACCTTTCTATTTGTGATTCTTCTATTTTTATTATTGCTTCTCCTTCTGCTAAATTGTCACAAATATTTTCAGGTTTTTCATCATCACTGTATAAAATCCAATCATCTATTTCTGCTTCAATTTCAGATTCGTCACCAGTCTCAATTTTTATATTTTTCTTTTCTTCAGAAAGGTTTCCAACAAGTTTCCTTATTTCTATATCAGATTTAATGCATTTTTTTTGAAATTCATAACTAACTAATAATTCATTTAAGCATTTTTCACAAATTTTCTGAGGTAATCCATCATTAGAATCATATTGAACTGTACCAATTCTACTAAATATTATTGCAATTGTTTCATTATTTTCAAAATATGAAGTTTGAATATTTTTAAATGAATTTTCAGTTTCTTCAGATAACAGACAAGCTCTGCACATAATTTCTACCATTATTCTTATATTTAATTTTACTTTAAAGTTTAGTTTAACTTAAATATTTATATTTTATGTTTACTTTTGTCTTATTTTTCTCATTACTAGTTTGTCATTTGAAATGTCAATTGTAATCGGTTGCCTAAAAATTTCGCCCTACGTCCTACATAGGTACAGACTACAGAACATTTAAAATAACAAGCTTTGGTATAAAATAAATAGATTGCAGTACTATTTCTGATTTTTTTTTTGATAATTTATAAATTTTTCAACTGATAGTTACATATTTACATATGCATTTTGAATTTGGAGTTTTAATTTCGATTAATGTGTTTTCTATGTTAATTTAATTATTTTTTGATGATATAAATCCATATTTATTCTTTAAAATATTTTTTTAGTTGGACTAAGTAACATACATATTTCATTCGGCCCAATATGAAAAATTTTGGTATAATTCGATCTTTTATATCACTGACATCTGGTGTTAAGATTTGTATTTTTACATATGGATGTAATAACAAAATGTTAAAGCTGGTTAAAGTTAAAGATAAAATGAGGTAAATATTAAACATCTAGTTTTACCTGTTTGTTTATTTGATTTTGTGTTGTTTTTTTTTTATTTATGTAGGCAGAGGCAGCATTGAAAATTTTATAATAAAACAAAAACAACATAAAACAACAGTGTAGTAGTGCTAGTGTTATTCATATATCATTAACTCATGACGAATTAAAAATATCAGTATTTTATTTTTGTAAGTTTTCATTATTGTGAAATGAAATTTTTAATTTATTAATTTTTTTATTTTGTTTCAACCAGAAAAATATTGCTCCAAATTCCAGTGCAATTATTTATGTGTTAATAATATTTATAAGATCAATGTTACGTGCACAAGAAGCTTTAGGTGTTTTACGAGGAATTCAAAAGGTTGTGGGCGCTGGTTTAAAAGAGAATGAATTATTCATAAAACATATATGGGCAAATTCAAGTGCTAAAGAAATTATTGAAAATAACATTGTATCATCTCAAAACTTTGCTCAGTCAATATCGAAGAATCCTAATGAAGAAATAAAGAAAGTACAAGAATTAATTAAAGAAGCAGCTGAAAGAACATATGTTGTAGTATTGGGACTTAGACAACTTTCAAGTGTAAAAGTAAATGATCAAATCGATGAAAATCTTAATTCTTCATTTCAACATAACATTAATAGTGAAAAAAACAGAAAATTAGATTTGCCTGAAAATATTGATATTTCAGCAATTACACTTAAAGAATTAGAACAAATTTTAGCAAAACATGGTAGAAATCGCGAAATAAATTTACGTGTTAATAACAAGAAAACTATAAATGATAAGGTAATGCAACAGCCCAGTGAAATAAAGGATGATACAAGTATTAAAAAAATGGATCCAAAACTATTTAAAAAAGATGAAGAACAACTAAAAATTATGATGTCTGCAATAACAGGAAAATCAGATGATGTAACCGAAAATCAATTTGAAGAGCCAGAACAGATGCCAGATTTAGCTTCTATTGCTAAACAACGAAAAGTTCCATCGACCAGATTAGGAAGATTTGCTTCTTTTGGTGCTTTATTTGCAAGTTTAGGTTTTGGTACAGTAAATGAGTTAGCTAAAAATGCTGTTGGCTTAGGTGGGGCTCGTAATGTTAAAGAAGCGTTTTTCAGTCCTGCTAATACAGAGAGAATTGTCGATACCCTTTGCAAGGTACGTGGTGCTGCTTTAAAATTGGGACAAATTTTAAGCATTCAGGATTCTAATATAGTTTCGCCACAATTAATAAAAGCTTTTGAACGTGTTAGACAAGCTGCAGATTATATGCCCGATTGGCAAGTTAATAAAAGTATTACTGCAGAATTGGGACCTGATTGGAGAGATAATTTTAACAGATTTGATGAAAAACCATTTGCTGCTGCTAGTATAGGACAAGTTCATAAAGGTGAATTAAAGGATGGAATGCACGTTGCTATTAAAGTACAATATCCTGGTGTTGCTCAAAGTATTGAAAGTGATATTGATAATTTAGTCTCAATGATGAAAGTTTGGGATATTTTTCCTAAAGGATTTTTCATTGATAATGTTGTTAAAGTTGCTAAAAGAGAATTGAATTGGGAAGTTGATTATACACGTGAAGCTGAGTATACAGAAAAATTTAGGGAAATGATTCTACCATACAAAGAATATTATGTTCCAAAGGTTATAAAAAATTTATCTACGAAATATATATTAACAACAGAATTTGTTCCAGGGGTCCCTTTAGACAAATGTTTTAATATGAGTTATGAACATAGGTTATTTATAGGTCAATCAATTTTAAAATTATGTCTACGAGAACTTTTCCAATTGTTATGCATGCAAACGGATCCAAATTGGTCTAATTTCTTATATGATAAAGATTCAAAACGTTTAATGCTTATTGATTTCGGTTCAACTAGATTTTATTCAAACGATTTTATGAAAAACTATCGTGAGATCATTATTGCTGCTGCAAATAACGATCGAGCAAAAGTATTAAATTTTTCTCGAGAGATGGGTTTTCTAACAGGATATGAAACAAAACAAATGGAAGAAGCACATACAGAAGCAGTTATGATCCTAGGTGAAATATTTCAATATGATGGTGATTTTGATTTTGGAAGACAAAAAACAACTGAAAAAATAGCACACTTAGTACCAACAATGGTTGCTCATAGATTATGCCCTCCACCAGAAGAAATATATTCAATTCATCGTAAATTGTCAGGGATATTTTTACTGTGCGCTAAATTGAATATTAAAATGAATTGTAGAGTTTTTTATGATGATATAGTACTAAAAAATTCTGCATTTTAAATGATGCCTATGCTAGAAATACATTAAATAAATGTGAAAATATCTAAATTTTTAATTTCAGTTTTGTAATTTTTTACTAAATAGTAAGCTAAAAAACGTTTCATTAGCAAATTAAAAATTTTTAAAAAATTAAATATGTTTCTTTTAATTTTTCTAAGACATTACAGTTTTAACTATAAAGGATTTTCAAAATTGTAAACTAAAAATATTCTAAACTATTAACAGTTAAACACCTATTTTTCAAATTTCATATTTTTATTTAAGATAGTATAAAAAACATAAATTTTTAAAAAATATAAAAATAACCGCCTTTTTTATATATAAAATAAAAATAAAACATATTAAACTGCTTTTTAAATATTTAAAACATTACCATAATATCATAAATGTGATTTTCTTGGATTATAAAGTCATTGCTTTAAAGCACACACTAAATTAGATGCCAATTTATCCATGAATTCAAAAGTTTCTAAATAATCTCCTCTTGTAACATTTTTCATTCCTTTAATACAAATAGCCAAATCTTTAGTCATAAAACCGGCTTCAATTGTATCGATACAAACTTTTTCCAAAGTTTCAGCAAAATGTTTTAGTTTAGAATTATCATCTAATTTTGCTCTATGTAATAATCCTTGTGACCATGCAAAAATTGATGCAATTGGATTGGTTGATGTTTCTTTACCTTGTTGATACATTCTGTAATGTCTTGTTACAGTACCATGAGCTGCTTCTGCTTCTACGGTTTTACCATCTGGACAAATTAAAACTGATGTCATTAAACCTAATGAACCAAATCCTTGTGCAACAGAATCAGATTGTACATCACCATCATAATTTTTACATGCCCATACAAAACCACCATCAGATTTCATTGCTTGAGCAACCATATCATCAATTAAACGATGTTCATACCATATATTTTTAGCTGCAAATTGCGATTTATATTCATTTTCATAAATTTCTTGGAAAATATCCTTAAAACGACCATCGTATTTTTTAAGTATTGTATTTTTAGTACTCAAATATAATGGATATTCTTTCAATAAAGCATATTGAAATGAACTGTGTGCAAAATTAGTTATTGATTTATCTGTATTAAACATACCAAGAGCAATACCTGCACCATCAAATTTATTTACAACATGTGTAATTTCTTCACCATTTTCTGGTTTAAATGAAAGAGTTAATGTACCAGCACCTGGTACAATAAAATCAGTAGCTTTATATTGATCAGCATGAGCATGACGACCAATAATAATTGGTTTTTGCCAACATGATACTAATCTTGGAATGTTTTTACAAATAATTGCTTCACGAAAAACTGTTCCACCTAAAATATTACGTATTGTACCATTTGGTGATTTCCACATTTGTTTCAATTTGAATTCTTCAACGCGTGCTTCATCTGGTGTTATTGTTGCACATTTAATCCCAACATTATATTTTTTTATAGCATTAGCACTATCAATTGTTACTTGATCATCAGTAGCGTCACGATTTTCCATACCTAAATCATATGTATGCAATTCAATATCCAAAAATGGTAAAATTAATTTTTCTTTAATTAAATCCCATATAATTCTGGTCATTTCGTCACCCAGAATATCAACAACTGGTCCGGTTTTAATTTTTTCAGCCATCTAAAATAAGAAAAAAAAAATATTAATTATTTTAGGATAAATAATTAAAATATTTTTAAGTCATTTTAGAGTCTGAATTTTATAAAAGCTTTTAATAATATGTAATTGTAATATACAAGTGTGTACACTTATTTAAGTTGATATTAAATTTTATTTTTTATTTAAAATACACTCCCAATTTTTAATATTTAAAAAATAACAATAAACATTATCTAATCATTATCTTCTTTTTTAAATAGATATTTTTTTTTGTATTTCTTATACTATCAACTCTCTCAATATATAAGTTCATATATAATGATTCTTAAAAAAAAAAATTAACGATAAGAATTTATTTATTCAACGAAAGTTTAAATAGCCTTCAATGGTTAGTTCTATTTCGTCTTTAAGTTTAAAAAAAAAAAGTTATTACATAACGTTTATTTAATGTTAGAATCAATTTCAAGTTTAAGATTTTTATATTTGACAGCTTACAATTAGGCCAATTAAACTTAGTTAAATTTTATCCGTAAATCAGTTAAAATTCTAAAACAAATTTGGTATGCATAATTAAAAAGTAAGTTTCGTGTTCGTTTTTATTTTTCCAAAATAATGGACTTTAAACTCTTACATAAATATTTGGTTAGATAGATATTAAATTTTAATTTTTCAATCTAATGTTTTTAAACTGACCAACAATAATTTAACCTTACATATAATATGTATACGATAATGAACAAAGTTTTTATTCGATTTAGATATTTTGTATTTTGTATAGTATTCGCTTGATCGAGAAATATTTAATTTAAATTTTTATATACTTTTTGAGTCACAAAAACTTCTATATATCTATTATATAATAATATTCAATAAAAGTTTCAGTATTACTTTTGAGCCTATAAATTTACATTAAATAATTAGAAAGTAATGCACAATTAGCAAGTAGTTGAAATTTAAATATTGTACATACATATTTGCAAAGAATTAAAATTATTTTTAATTTTTAAAATATATATTTTATCTTCATTAATAACTTATGTAAGTCTTCTTTTTTATGTATAAAATAAATTTATAAGTTTATTCAATTATCTAAATTAAATTTACTTATCGCAAATTATTTTTAATTTAATTAATTTTTTTATTTATAAAAGTATTGTTAAAATCTAGTCGTACTTTGAACATAATTTTATAATTTAGTATTAAAAATTTTTTTTACATATTTTATTTTTGCATAAAAAAACGATGAAGTAGGTCATAAGTTCTCAACTGTACCTTATATAAAATACATATTAAGTTTCCACCTTACGACCCCTCCCATAATCTTATTCGTCTTTTAATGTTAATTAAAACAAGTTATTCTAATCTAATTGTAGAAGATTTTTGAACATAAACTTTCATTTTTTTAAATATTGATAATAAAATTAAATGACTTTAATAAAATCAAAAAATATATAATTAATACTTACCTTTTATTTTAATATGTATATTCTACACGTAAGCAAATTAAATAAATCACAAAAAAATGAAACCGGCTTCTAAAGAAAGTTTGTTTGGAGAAAAATCAAAAAATAAAAATAAGAAATGTATATGAAAAACATAGGAAAAGTCAAAAAATGTGTAAAAAATTCTTAATACAAACCAAACACACAACCAAATTCAACAGACGATGAAGAACTGTTTTTGTTTTGTAAATTTGTTTCAGTTTTTTTGACGGAAATTAATAAAAATCATTAACATTATAATATTTACGAAAATTTTCCTGTTAAAGAAACAACTAGACTAGAAGGCACTAATGAAGGATGCAGGGCTAAACCTAAATAAATATATACGACCGATCGCATATATTTGCTGTCAAAATATTTTTAAATACTTAAATACATGTATTTAAATTAGTGCGAAATACGCGATATACTCTGTACGTCAAGTTTTAAAAATTTTAAAATTAACAAAGTTTATAAAAATTTTTTGGTTGGTTTTGTTATGTTGTTAAAGGCGTTAAAAATTTAAAAATAAAAGTTTCCAAATGAAAATTTGTACGCGTATATCAATTTCAAGTCGGTATCCCAAAATTCATTAATGTATTAAGGGTCTGCAAGTGTTTGATCGTATACCAAACTATATTTTTAAAAGAGATGGAAATGCAAATTGTCAAATGGATTATTATTGTTAAATATAAAAGTTTTAATTATAGAAAATAAAAAATCAAAAAAAAAATTAAATTCGGCGTAACAAAGAAAGTTGAATGTCACGCTTTTATTTAGATCGAGCCCTCTAAATCGTAATTTGTTTAATAAATTAGCCGCCACTGACAGGGTTTAGTGTTTTTTTTTTAAATTAAAACACATCAGTGTAGTTTTTCAAAAAATGAATTGTTTGAGGAATTTTTTGAAACAAAAATTTAAATTCATTTTTACTTATGGTTTGTAAATTCTTTTTATGCCTCATTCTCATTATTTCTTTTCATTCAATTTTTTAAAATAATTTGAATAAATTACACTAGGTCCATAACAGTGTAAACTGTAAAACACTGTAAAATACTTTAGGCAGCAATAAAATACATTAGGCAGCAATGAAATAAATGAAAACCGTCTCGTTTATAGATTGTAGTCCTTTACATATCAGTTTATAAATAATCAATTATAAATATAATTTATTGTAAAATGTTATGCGAATCAAAATCAGAAAATAACTTAAATTTACATCAAGCATTAACTTTATATTGGGACCAAATTAAAATGTGAAAGCGATATTTATTGCATTAAACGTCACCTTACGGGTTCGGAGTGTTGTTATAGAAACTTTTTTCAAATCGTACACTAAATCGTTTCAAAATCGTATTTATCGTATTTTGTATTTTGCAATGGCTACCAGTGTTGCCAGTTCAAAATTTTCAATCCGGTCAAATTTGATCGTCTGACTGGAAAATATTTAAAAAATCTGGTCAAAAAATTCAGTCAACAAGATTTTAGTGTAAAATCCTGTCAAAAAACCGGTCAAAATAAAAACTTTATTAAGAAAACGGGCTAAGCTTTTGCTGCTGTATTTATGAAGTGGTAAAATACTTAAATAAAAGAATAAAATACTTAAATAATATACATACATATATCATTAAATATAGGAACATAACAAACAAAAAAATTATTTCATAAGTAGAACAAAGTACCTTATTTGCGAGAAGGTACGTTCTACATTTGCAGAAGAATGGGACAAGAATAATAAATGAAAACATTTTAACATCAACGGAAATGAAAACTGCCCATCATTTCTCTTAATTTTAGAAATTTGCTTCCCAAACTCTTCAACTCGATTTTTTCGAGAGATTCGCCAAGTATATTAACAAAATTAAGATTTTTAAATTCCAGAAATCCTGAATCAATAGTTTGCAAATCTGATGGGGAGACTAGATTTGGAAATAAAAATAGACTCGTACCAACCCTTATTAAAATTTAGAACATAAACTTTCTTTGACATATTAAAATATTGAATTATTGAATATTGATGAAACTTGTATATTATATAGTTGTAACTCGTAACAATATTATTCTAACTACAGATATATACATATTTTTTTTGTTTTGGGTCAAAATCATATTTTTCCTTGTTTTGGGTCAAAATTGTATTTTTTTGTCAAAATAAGACTAAAAATCGTACATCGTATTTTCCCTTTTAAATTCGTACAAAATACGATAAATACGAAGCTATAACATCACTGCCGGGGTTCGTCATAATTAAAAGCTTCAAAATTTAAACGATAAATGACAAATTGACAAACATAATCAGTCACAATTTCTTTGTATTTGTAAAATCAATAATTGGTTTACAGCTAAACAGCATTTTTACTATAGTACAATTGTATTTTATTTGTCTAATTTTTCTAGTATATTTTGAAATGTCATTTTGACGTTATCTGAAAAAAATATTATTTCAGTTTTAAATAAATAATCAAGTAAACAATAAACAAAAAGAAGAAAAGACAATTTTTGATTATATTTACGAAAAAAAAATTATCCTAACTAAAAATCAAACATGTCTGTCAATTTAGCTACCTTAATTAAATTAATAAAAGTAAGACCAGAAATTTATCATAGGCATTATTTATCAGAAGAATATGATAACACTTGGAAAGCCAAAGAAGCAGCTTGGGACGATGTTAGTAAGCGACTTGGAGTAGATGGTAATATTAAATTAGTATTAAACTTTTCTTTTTATTGATTATGACATTTAAAATTTTTTAATTTTAGTAAATATATTAAAGAAAAAATGGCGTACATTGCGTGATCAATTCCAAAGAAATTATAAAAGAATTCAAGCTTCAAATGGAAATAAAATAGAAATACATTGGCCATATTTCGAAAAATTATTATTTTTAAAAGATCATTGTAAATCAAAAGATGCCAATACTAATTTATGTAAAATTGAAAATGAAGATGATGATACACAAATATCACAATTTGATTATGATGCTGAAGATGGTTATGTTAATGAAGATGATACTACTGCATATGAAACAAAATTTGAAGAAGTAAGTGATGATTATATAAATCAACTTTCTGATGATCGAGATTGTGATGATTACTATTTAGTAACAACATCAGCTGAACAAAATGATGTTAATGTAAATGATGAAAGATTACAAAAAATCTGTGATAGTAATACAATTGATGATAGATTACAGCAATCGCAATCTTCATCATCATCAACATCAAGACAAAAAAGAAAATCAAATGAAAATAATAATAATAATGTACAGATTTCTATTAAACGTGCGAAATATACAGACGAAACTATTGATAATCATTTAGATCGTCAAATAAGTGAATGTTTGGAAAGTATAAAAAAGAAAACTGAAACACCTATTGATCATATTGATCATTTTTGTAATTTTATTGGTTCAATGATTAGACAATGGTCCCAAAGAAGACAATGTGAAGCAATGAATTATTTTACAAATTATGTAATGGAAAATCATACGCATTTTAGAGAAGATAAAAATTAATTTATATTTATATATTATGTTTACCTTTTTTTTTGTAATGTTAAATAAATTCTTTATTTAAAACATATTAAATGTTGAAAATGAATAATTTTGTTTTTTGAAAATTTAATGTTTAATATGATTTAATCAATTTTACTTAATTTAAGCCGAAAGTTGTACACGTTCAAAGAGGAAGATCAAACTGTGTCATGTATAATTAAAAATTTGATTCGTATATTACGGAAAATTATCATTTCGTAAAATAGAAAATGTTCATGAAATTAAAAAATAAATTATAGGGATTGTAGTTTACATTCTAATTTTTTTGTTAAGTAGTCTATATCAGATCATTGCTGATATTATTCATAGTACGAAATCCAAATAGTTAGTGGATATATATTTATTATTATTCTTTATTATACTTTAAAGCAAGTAATAAGATTTGCGAAGTACAGTTGGAATTACATTACATGAAAAATAATTGCATCATCATCTGTTCATTTTATTTTCTACATTATAATGTAATTCAACCAATCAATTATAATCACATTTTAAATTTACATTAACTGTAAATTTGATTTAAGTCTAATTCGTCACATGATTTTCAGAAATAACAAGGATAATTCTAAGTTACATTATATTAACAACTATTTCCAATTCGAAAAATTAATGTACTCCTATTTTGTTGATTATTGTCAAACACTTATTCTACCAGAATAACATGGTTTCTAAAAGGATAGATCCACAATTTCTAATATGACTGAATTCGTCTCTAATATTTTAAATACTATGGAAACTAAAAAACAAGTAGATGTGGTATTTATAAGTAGGTCTACGATCTAATTCCCTATTAAATCATCCTTGAAAAGCATAAAGCAGTAGAGTTTTCAAGTCAGCCTTAAATAGTTATCATCTTTTTTGTCATATAGGCCATACCAAGTCCTTTTTGGATCTACCATTTCTGGTACTTATGTTACAAGTTCATGATTACCACAAGGAAGCCATTTAGGTCCTTTATTTTTTTGTAGTGTCCACCTATGACAGGCCCCTTTGTTTATCCTATTCACATCTTCTTAGTTTCGCTAATGATATCAAAATCTGCAAAATTATAACTTCCATTCGTAAGTGTGAATTGCTGCGATATGATCTTAATCTTGGATTTTTTATGCGTTGGTCAAAAGAGTTTTCTAATCCCTATATCACTAAGCAATTTCTCATTACTTATGTGAGATCTTTACTTGAATACTCAAGCCAAGTATGGTCTCCGTATCATATAGACATTTTACGTATTGAATTAGCCCAAAAAAGATTTCTTCGTTTCGCTTTACGTAACCTTAATGTTAACAAATTAATTCTGAGAGCCAGACTTTATGTGAGCATGATAAATTTTTGTAGTCTACGTGATTAATTTCTCATTGCAAATTAACTTGATTGTTTGCAATGCTAGATTCTTTTTTTTTTTTTTGTTTTTTAACTTTTTTTTTTTTTTATTACACTTAATTAATTTACATAATACCATTAATAATATCATTAACATTAACAAGTACTTACTTAACCAATAAGTATTTAAGTTTTCCAAACATCTAACATCATTTACTAACATATTATACTAATCCTTGTAAATGATAACTTTTTCAGTTAATTGTGATAATTCACTAAAGGAACAATATAACTGATGCTTATATTATGCTCTGATACAATTATACCTTCAACACAACCACTTTCATAGAAATAGAATTAAGGGCGAATATTTTATTTGTTCATTAATTTAAGTGAAGTATAGTGATATTCACTGTCCTTTTATAAAGAAATAAAATTTAAAAAAAAAAGAATTTAATCATTTGATAAAATTTTCAATGGTCTATCACACTATACATATACATATTAAATTCTACTAGACAGATTACTAGAAATTTTAAAAATAGTTTTAATCCTTTTAATACATATCAGTATAAATGGTTCTATTTTCATAAATTAATTTAACTAAATAACAACAATAAAATTTATTTAATTACAAACACTTATAAATGATGATTAAATCATTTAAAAATAGGGTCAAAGATTAAAGATTTACAATTAAAATATAACTAATGCTTTAATAAATTAATAAAATGTTTTCTATATATTAAAAAAATTGAAAAGGATTTTTTCTTTTTATATACAAATTCAATTTAAAGTTTCAAAATTAAAAGATTTTTTTAAAATTAATTAAAAAATAAATAAGAAAAAAATTATGTATTTAAAAGGTAACAAAATATCATTTATGTATATTTATACTATATATCATATTTTTATACAATCACATCACATTTATCTTTAACATTCATATAATTATCATTTGAACAATTAAATGTATTTGAAAATTCATTAAAATTTCTTAAAATTTGATATAATTGATCTGATCTATCAATTTGTTCAGCATATAAACATAATTGTTGTGCAAGTGTTATAAAATGAATTTTTTTTAAATCTAAATTAATATCATTTAATAATTTAATATCATTTTTTAATATATTTTTTGATTTATTTAACCAATTTAATAATGTTTTATAATTTGATTTTATTGATGCAAATAAATTAATATAATCCCATGTTTCAATAATACTTGTTGCATTACTACCTTGTTCTGATAAACAAAACATTATTTCATCAGATGTTGTTTTAATTAATTGTAAATTTTCTTGAAATGTTGATTGCCATAATTCTAATGATTTTGATGTAAAATAATACCATATCGGTTTATTATGATGATCAATAATTGTATATTGAAAATCAATACCTAAATTTGATATATCATTAAAAATTTTATTATTTAAACCAAATTGTAAATAATTATTAAATTGTGGTGTTGATGTAACTGGTGTTGTTGATGGTAAATTTGATGAATCAATAAAAAAATATTTTCCAATATTAAAAATATTTTGATAATAATTATATGATGTTATATTAATTGTATCATAATTTAAACGTTTTATATAATTACCATAATCAATTTTATAATTAATTAAAAAATTTCTTTGTTTATTTATTTTATTAAATAATCTTCGTGAATTTTTTATTATTATATTATTATTTAATATTGTTTCATTTATATTAATATTATTATTATTATTATTATTAATTAAAAATGTTTGATTAAAATTCATTTCAAATTCATTTAATATTATTAAAAAATTTTCTTCATCTTTATTATTTAAATATTCAGTCCATACTTTAACAAATAATAATGGACGAAAATAACCTAAATAAAAACGACAATTTTCTTGTGATAATGTTAAAAATGATACAATTTTATATATTAAATAATTTGCTAATACATTTGGTTCAGTATTTTTAATTAATATTGCAATATCTTTAATACGTGAATCAATTATTTGTATATTTTTAATATCTTTCATTTGATTTAAATTCCATTCAGAAAATAATGTAAAAAAAAATGTCATCCAATTTATTTCTGTTACATCAGTTAAATTTAAATATATTCCAGATTTTAATATATTTTTTTTATTTAATATTATTCGTAATTTATCCATAAAAATTTTAATATCATCAACAGCAAATTCAGCATTTAATGGTATTGCACCATTAATTTTCATTAAATTCATTATTTCAATTGGTAATGGAAAATGATAATTATTATTAATTGGTACTGATATATTTAATATCATATTTTCATTAATATTTATTTTTATAAAATTATTAATACCATGTATTGCTATAACTTTAGCTAATAAACCAATTATTGTATTTGAATTAAATTTTATTTTTGATTCATTAATTGGCCAATTACCACCAATACCAATTAATATATCAACATTTTCAAAAATATTTGATAATTGTTGTTCAGAATTTCTACATGAATCCAAATAATTACGAAATTTTAATTCAATATTTGTTAAATTTTGATTATTTAAAATATTTTGTTCTAATAAAATTTGTAATGGATCATCTCTTGGTCCACGTTGTAATTGTAAACGTATTGATTGACATGAATATGTAGCAAAATCATCACATGGATTTACTGTTAAATTCATTTTATCTATTAAAGAATTTATAAAATCTTTGGATATTTCATAATTTTCATCTGGTAATAATGTTGTTGTTGTTGTTGTTGTGGTTGTTGTAGTTTCAATTACTGTTACTGGATCTGTTGGTTTAGTTAATACTGGTATAAACTGAAGTAATATATGAATAATGAAATAATAATGATAATAATAATTACGATATGATAAAAGCGAAAGTAAAATTAATGATTTCATGATGTATTTTTTTTTTTTTTTTTTTTTTTTTTTGATATTTTTACTTTTATATTTTTAAAACCCGAACATTTATTTTAATAAACCGAACTCATGAAAAGTTAATTAAGAACTGATTGTTATTTTTTAGTTATGACTTATGAATGATAACATACATAATAATTGTTGAATGTTTATAAAATATAATACGAGTTTTTATTTTATTTTTTGTTGGCTGCTGTTTCTGTTCATCTCAGATAAACTTAAACTTTTAATAGTTTTTTTTTTTTTATTTGTTTTTATTTTTTTAATTTTTATTATTATTTATATATTATTTATTTATTTTTATAAATAGACTAACGTGATTAAAGAATCATCAAGTTATTGAAGTTGAGCTATCATGAGATGAGTAACCCCTAAAAATTAATGACAAAAAAAAAAGTTAATGATATTTTTTTTTTTTTTCTTTGTGTAATAAATGTTGCTTTTATTACTCAAATAAATTTGTTGTATTATAATAGAAATAAATTTGTAATTTATTATAATTTATATGAAATACTTATGGAATAAGTATTTTTAAAAAAAATTTTTTTTTTTTTTTTTTTGGTAAAATAAAGTTAATTTATTTTAAATGTAAATGCTGTAATTTAAGTTTTGATTAAAATTTAGAAAACTTTTACATTTAGTATGAGGGTTGATGCTATGATAGTTTTATAGTATATCAATAATATCTTTTGTACAGTATGTATGTATCCCTTTATTTTATTACTGTCAACTGTGCATGCAAGTAGTATTATATATAGATATATATATTGTATTATTTAGTGCACAATACAATTGGGCAAAACAAAAATTTCACTATATACAGGGCCGTATTAAGACCAATAGATGTCCACTTAAAAAAAAAAAAAATTAACAAAATTTTACATTAGCCATCGTGAACGCATTCTTGAAGTTTAGCGAAGTAAAATTATTAACACTAAGACTTTTGACATTAATTGTCAAAATGCCGTCTAAAACAAAAACCGTAGAACATTTCGCAAAAAATTGCATGTATTTATATTTATATGAATAACTACAGGCATTTTCACAAATAACTTATGACAATGCTATAGCATAGTCTAAGAAGCCCCCGGATTTTGGGAATCAGAAGTCGTAGTACAAGAGTACTAGAATACTAGTTTGGCTGCTTATAATGGGCTAAAACCAGTGTACGATTGAACCACCTAAGTAAAATTTATTTGTATGAAATTTTTTTTCACTACAAAAAAAAGTGACACTGTTCGTCATTGCAAAATTTCTGTGGTGCCCCTAATTATCATAATGCCCTAAAAAAGTGCTTAGTTTGCTTATATAGGTTAATCCAGAGTCTATACATTATATTAATATTATACATAAATATATTATGTAGCTATGAATTTTTGTGTATATAGTAAAATTCGCTAACGAAATTAATCATTTATAAATAGAGTGAAATTTGTTATAAGGAACAATTTTGAAACTATTAAAATAAAATAATGTATGTATGTATATGTATAGTATTATATGGCTAAATAGAAATTGAAAATTTACAACAATTTCAATTGACGTATACTGTCAACTGAACTTTTTAATGGATATCTGTTTATATTTGACCGTATTGAAATATTAGATAATGAATTTTTAAAATATGAACATATATTTAGCTTTTTAATAATTTCGGCTCACAGATTGCGAAAATATTTCATAAATCTTCAAAAAATAAAGTAAAATTCGATTTTGTAGATAATAAATAAAAACCATTCTAGAATTGTAATTACTTTTGCATCAACATTTTTCATTTTTCATAGAGTTTTTTTACAATTGTGAAAAATCAAGAGCTACACTATTTTCAATTTCAGGGTAACTCTATATATAATTAAAAAGCGGTGTTACCACATGTAAAATTATAATATTGAAATTTTAATTTTAATGTTTTGCTGATGTTTGATAAATTTTTAATTTTTGACTCCAAATAGCTCATAAACTATAGGCAGAATTACAAATTTTAAAAATTTTTATTTTTATTTCTTTCAAGAACTAATGAAAAAGAAAAATGTTCTATCTTCCATCAGAGCTTCATATATAAACATTTGAAAATAGGGATCTTTGTAATTTTGAGGGGCTGCAGCTTCCTAATGATTAGGGCTACATAAAAAAATTATTCTACAATATTAATTTTTAAATGAGACCTATTCATGGTTGAAATTTCATTGCCTCAACATAAACGATGTATCAGTTTTGTAAATAGACGAACGGACGTGTAATAAAATAAAATTTTGAACAAGAAAATAATACAGTTATCTGCAATTTGAATATTACAAAAAATTTTAACATTTTATTATTTTTCATAATGAAATGTGTTCACAAAATATGAAATGAAATATTTTTCAAATAAAATGAAATAAGTCCTGAAGTTAAAATTCTGGAAATTAGTGCGATGTTATTTGAATTTTAGAATATGGAGATTTTATACTTGTCGAGATATTATATGGAGGTAATAATTTCACTTAGGGGCTTTCGTGGCCTATTGGGTAAGAGGGTATAAAATACGTTGTAAACACCGAGGTAGTTTAGGTTGGAACTCCACACACGTCGTAAGAGTTATTTCCCCTTACGACATTTATAGCCAAGCCTGAAAAGGAAAGGTTGTGTAAGGCTTGTTCACATTTATGAAAAAAAAAATTTCTCTTTTTCGTATGTATGACAGGTTTTTGGAATTTTTTATATAGTAAAAATACTTATTTGTATAAAACTGTGATCTATTTAATTATTTCATTAAGTAGATTACAGCTTATTTAAAATTATATATTTTTTTTTATTCTAAAATTTGTCTCATTTTAGGAATAATGAAATATTACGTTTTTAAAATTTCATATAAATATCCGGATTAAAAATTGTGTTTTGAATATTTTATTTTTAAATATATATATACATACATATATATGCAAATCCATAGCACACAAATTTTACAAAATCAAAAATTAAGAAAAAATAAAATGTATTCCTCACATTGAATTACACTGACAAGGCTAATCATATATCGATAAACTATATATAAAGAATGAGTAATAGCATTTACAAGGAAATTGTTGTGTAAAAGAAAAGTCAAAGGTTTTTTTTATGACAAATCGACTACATCGAGATTAACTGTATGTACATCAAAGTAAATATACCCTTCATATATCTTGACATATTGGAAGATATACATATGAAGGTGTATAAGAAGAAACAGCTATTTAGCATTGGATCATCATTTTAGTCATTTTGACATCTTGGAAGATGAGTAAAGATGAGTATACGGAAATTTTGTTGTGGCAAAATTGTATTCCATTTGGCATTTTCCCTTGCTGTAAATAAAACTATGATAAAAAATTATGATAAAATAAAAAAATTTAAATGTTGAAATATTATCTATTTATTTACGTAAAACTATTACACATTATAACAATAAATAAATAAATAAAAACTCAATATAAATCCAACAATAGTTTATTTAAAAAAAATAATAATAAGGATAAATTTATCTTTAGATTTATAGAATATAAATCTATTTATTCCATAAAATATTTATTCCAGTTCTCTAACAATTGGTTTGTAGGCAAAATAAAAGTTCCTAAGTTTGTGGTAAATTTAATGGATTGGGGGTAAAATCCAGAAAGACAAAATCAGAAAAGGCAAAATCCAGAAAACATCCAAAAAGACAAAATGCAGGAAAATAATTCAGAAAAATTTAAATTTTAAAATCTATCTGCAATGTATTGAAACAAAATTATTAAAATTATATAAAAATGAATTGAATAATAAAAATATAATTTATAGAAAGTATAATTTATAGAAATTTTTCAAAATGTAAAATTCAAAAAATATGGCAGGAGGCTATTCCAACCCCCGCTACTTATTTAAACAATCAGCAAAGCAAGTAAACGCATGCAGCAAGAATCAGTTTGATATTTTTTTTTGTTGCTTAAATGAAATCCGGGAAAAAGATAAAACCTAAAACTTTAATATGCCAAACTATTCGCATACAAAAAATTAATTTTTGAATTTTTTTATATACAAATTTAAACAATCAACATTTTGAATACGGCAAGTAAAGGCATACGGCATACGACAAGAATCAGGTTTGATATTATATAATATAAGCATCAATCTTTATTTATGTAAAAAACCAATATTATTTTTAAGATTTATTATTTATTTAATTTTTTATTATGTGAACGAACATTTTATTTTATTACGTGAACGAATTAAGCCTATAATTTATTTTTTTCTTACCTAATACTTCACGTATAATAAAGTATTAAAAAGGATAAAACTAAAAAAAAATTATACTGAGTTTTTATATTACATATTAAATCGAAAAAGTTTCTCCTTTCTGTTAATTCTGTTTGAATTAAGTCTTTTCTGGGTTATTTTTTAAACAAATTCTGGATTTGTAAATTCTAGATTTTATCCCGCACACAAATTTAATAGTCTCTCTTGAAAAGCTTAAAGATTTTACATACATATCATAATTTGGGTGTTGTAAAAACAGATAATTTTTTATATTCAGTCCAGGGCCGGATTAAAACTTATAAATACCCTAAGCATTAAAAAAAAAATTTTACAATTTTATAAAAAAAAATGTATCAAATTTTGCGGAAATTTGCATGTACATAATATTTACATTTATATGAATACAAACATTTTAATAAACAACCTGTGACAATGCAGTAGCACAGTCTAAGAAGCACGCGTATCTTGGGAATCAAAAGTTAAAGCACAAAAGAACTGGTATACTAGGGTTGCTTACAATAGGCCAAAATCACTGTATTTATTTGTATGAAATTTTTTTTTATACTAGAAAAAAAAAAAGTGACACTGCTCATCATTGCAGAATTTCTTGTGGCGCCCCAATTATCATAATGACCTAAACAAGTGCTTAGTTTGCTTATAGGTTAATTCAGCACTGTTCACTAAACAGCGCAAGTAATTAAAATTTAATAATAATAATTTAACATTAGAAGTAAAGTAAAAATTTTCTGAGTGTAATATTTGGGGTTTTTACAAAAATGTTTATGATGATTTTAAGAATTTATTAAAATTATTATCAATTATATAAAAAAAAAAAAAATTAGCAAAATTATTTGTTTAATAAAACTAGTTCTTATTTTAT
Source organism: Poecilobothrus nobilitatus (assembly GCA_947095535.1). Taxonomy (NCBI): domain Eukaryota; kingdom Metazoa; phylum Arthropoda; class Insecta; order Diptera; family Dolichopodidae; genus Poecilobothrus; species Poecilobothrus nobilitatus. Next base: position 35,084,682 of record OX352774.1, read on the forward strand.
CAATTCATTGTTACGATATTTTTTTCTCACCTTACAGACATATATACATATTACATATATACAATTCAAGGTGGTTGCCATTTATTTTGGCTGGTTTTTATTTAAATAAATATATTATATTCATATGCATATGATTATACTGTAGATATATTATTTATATATTATGTATGTATGTATATAATCAATATGCATGACGTCAAATTTTATTAACTAAAATTAAAATTTTTTTTTTTTTTTGAAGTTAATTAATAGAATTTTGTTTTAAAAATTTTGAATTAGTTATTGAACTTTTTTAATAAATTTTTAAATATATCATTAATTTTATGTATTATGATTTCGCGCACATGTTTATTATTTATTTTAGTTTAGGTATATGTATCTAATTTATAATGTCAAGTATATAATATAGTATAGAAAATTGTATAATCTTGTTTTGTACAAATTAGATTTTCTTTTAGATTTATAATCCGGATAAGATGTGTTTAACTTCAATTATTGTTAATTCTTACATAGACGGAATTAGTAGGGGGGAAAATATAGGGGAATTTTCTTTTTGGCTGGAACATTTTTAGAGTATATTAGAGAGATTATTATGAACAAAAAATGGTTCCATAGGGGGGGAGGGTCCATATTTTAGATATTGATGATCATCTAAAAGTTGTGAGCATTTTCAAAGCATCATTTAAATTTTCTGCCTTATTTTTTTTTTGTCAATTATACCTGAAGTACCATAAGAGATAGAATAAAACAGCTTTGTTCAAATAATTAAAAAATTTCAAAATAATGATACATTAATAACATGTTTCACATTTTTACATTTTACATTACATTTTTTGGAAAGCTGAAATACAAAGTTATCTAAAGATGTTTCAAACTTAATAATTAGTTGCATTTCTTAGAGATATAAGAAAATAAAATTAAAACTTAAAAAAAAAAAGACTTTAGACCTCATTATTTTAAGAACTGAAGGAAATATATCCTTATACCTACAGAATAGTTTTTTGTTCGTTTTAATCTTTCAAATGCACGTTATATAAATGTTCAAGACCAAATGAAAATCACTCTGTATAAGTACACTTTTAATATTTAAATTCATTAAATTAACGAAAAAAATCTCCACAAGCAGTGGTCGTAATACCTGCAATACTCGTAAAGCAGGTCATTCCCATAAATGTAATACAGTATACATTTTTTTTTAATTTTATACTATTTCCTACAGCAGATATTTCAAAATTCTAGAATATGTCATTATGTCCCATTCTTTAAATTCAATATATCTCATTTTTCTTTCCTTAATCCTGTGCCATTATACTGCAATTAAACAAGTTAGGATATTCAACCTATTATTTAAAAATGCGAAAGTTATATTTAGTTATAGTAAAAATTTTTCACACCAAATAGTTTTTGAATCATTAATGTCTTAAGATTTGAAGAAACAACAGCTTTCTTATTAGTGATTGAAGACTCTAATAAAAACTCTTCCAAAAAATTTATTGAAAAATTCTATTAAATCTTATTTTTGAATAAAGACTTAGATTTAAATTAAGTTTATTTTTTAATAATTTTTTAAGAAAGTATTCGTTTCTGTTAAAAACTATGATATGAAAATCTATAAAATGGCTATTATAGAGTCTAAATCCTTAAAAAGAATATTGCAAAAAAAAAATTCTAATTGACCTGCTTCAAGTTCAAGGTCCGATTAAGATAATTTTACTTAATGTACAAATTATTTTGTTTCAAAATCCCTAACCTTTTTTTTTAATTTGTAACTTTTAATTGTTCAACGGTAATAAAATTTTTTAATTGTACTGAAACAAAAAATTTATGAGGTTTTTATTATAACTAGTAAAAATTTTAGTTATATATATACATATACAAAAAATATATGTACAATAATGAATTACTCATATATATTATATATGAGTATAATTTTGAAAAAAGTGTATAGGATTTGGGATTTAATTTTGAAAAAAGTGTATCCAGATTTTTTTTTTTTTTTTTTTTACGAGGGTTGGTGGAAAACTCGAAAGTCACCAAGAGGAACTGCACGTGCTTCCTCAGGGTAGTGTTGGACTTTAACCAACCAAAACCACTCCCCTTTTAAAACCAAACTTTAGGATGGAACCTTTAATACGAATGTACAGTTTGGTTTTGAGAATAGGGATGTGGGAAGGATAATTGGGAAAATTGAACTCCTATAATTGAACTCCTATTAGCTCTAAAATGGCAAGAATTCAAAAAAGTTTTGCTGAACCAACCTATATCTTATATATCCTTAAGATCATAATTTCATGTCTTAACCTTAGCGTGTTTGAGGTCGAAAATTTTGTAAAATTATTGTTTTCCATAATGGTAATTACAAAAAATTAAATTACTTTTATTTTTTTTTTATCTATAAAGCTTTTGTTTTCATATTAAAAAAATATTTATGTGGTTTAGAACATGAGTATCTATACTCTATAGAATTGTTTACTAATTTTGAGTTATTAAAGAAGCAACAATCCACTTTAATGAGTATATGGATATATTTTTTCTATAGGTCCCTAACGGGTAAATCTAAATAAAAATGTCCTTCCGTGTCTACAATTATTGTTACATTTTTAATGAGATTTGTCTAATTATATAAGATTTGATTTTTTATTAAACCGACAGACGGAGAGACGTACGAACGAATAAAATATAATTAATAAAAATAATTTTTTGAAAATGTGCTTAAAAGATAATTTCGAATATAAATTATTGATTTAATTAAGTATTGAAATTTAAATAATTTTCTTTCTTGGTATTGAATTTGTAAAAGCTTTAATTGCTTGCCAATGAAATCATAAATATATAATGACGCTAGTCATTGGCGCCTTATTTACTATTGTTAAACGTTTAAATTACTATGCATATGTTTCTATTTGATTTTGTTTTCTAATATAAAATATTTTATTTTTTAAATTGTGAACACCGTTTTGATAAGTAAATAATTACAGGTTTGTTTTTCAAATTAAATTTTTCGTATAGAACAGAAGTAATTATTATATTTAATAAAGCATTGAATTTAGTCATTTTAAAATTTTGATTTCTTATCAAGATAAATTCAATGTTATTCTGTGCTTCATAATTTAAACAAAATATTGATGTTTGTAAAAGTTGTGCTAAGTTGCTATTGTTGAAGCATTTTCTGTAGCGCATGATAATTTTGAGTATAGATATATTTTTTTTATATTGGTTAGTTAATTAAATAAATCTAATATTGTCCAAGTTCTTTGGAAAGTTCTTTTAAATTTTAATTGCATTGAATATTGTAATTTGTTTTGACGAGATTCACAAAAATACAACCACTTCTTTTATCTCTTGCCTTCTTTTCGTCTGATCTTCTAAACATCTTTAAAACATATATATATATATATAAAATCAAATATAGAGTACTCGTACAATGTACATATTTGGACGGGATCCTCAAAAATCAAATTGGAATTTTTTAATAGAGCAGAAAACATTGCTATGTCTTAAACATTATTCGTCTAATAAACGATCCTAATGTTATACTAAGGCTCTCTCCATTTCGCATCTGCCATCTAACAGGTAACCTGATGTTTTGTAGATGTCTTTTGGGAGTGGGTACTTTTTCTGAAGAGATTAAAAGTCTGTGCCTCTATTCAAACCCTTCTAAAGAAACAAATAGACTTTTGACTGACCGTCCCGGTGTATAGTTCAAATTGCATATATATGGCATAATTTTATTTTAAAAGTAAACATTAACAATTTCGTTTACAATATTCCTGTCCTTTTGAAAAAAAAATTTCATTCTCTTAACTTAACTTCCGTTTTCAAAGGTCGTGTTATTAAAGGTCATCATAGTATTGAAGGTCATATAATCTATTGTTTGGGGTCAGGTAATGGTCTTCAGTTTGAAACACTCTCACAGGACTCGTGTTCGTTTCATTTATGTATAGTTTCTCTCGATTAGTTCCACCTATCCTTGCTGAAGAATACATAAAAAAGCATTTTATAACTTTTCAGTAAAGATAAACATTACTGAATAAACTTAAGTTTCATCCTTCCAAATTTATTTGAAGTTTATAGATAAATTAGATTAAATTAGATTGTTATTTAAGGGTTATAAATAACATCTGTGACCTTTTGATTGTAGATCTATTTTGCTTCTCCTGTTACTACACGTTGTAGATTTTCCTTCACTTATAATACTATTATCAGCCATATTGCCTGGAAAAAAGTAAAGATCATACATATATGATATAGGTAATATTAAATTGTTTTGTATTATTAATTATAAATCGTCATTACATTACGAAAAAAAAAAAAAAATATAAAATAATTAAAATTAAGACATTTTATTTTTATTAAAATGACATCTTTATTTAAAATTGTAAACAAAGAATCCTATCACATATTTTTTCGACCTATGAACTCATCAACAAAATGGGTGATAAATTTCATTTAAATGTTATACAAACCGTCATAAATCACAATCTTCAAAGGGTATATAATATGAATGTCGAAATATTTTGATTACAATTTAATTATAAATGAAACTTTAAAGAATTAAAAGTTAATTAAATAAAATTTCGTCTTTCACTTGTAAAAAAAATTTATAAGTGCGATGAGAAATTAATTAATTTAGATAGATATTGTTAAAAATTTTAAACGAAAATGGAAAATGTCAGTTCAGTATTGCTGCGCAACAAAGTAAATGTTTCAAGTTTAATTGTTTTGAAATTTTATTGTATAGTGGTGCATTAGATTGCATCAGGTTGCAACATTTAAAAATTTCTTGAGAATCGACAAAATTATAAAGTTCAAAAAGCTAAGAAAATGTAAAAATTGTTTGATAAGAAATCCGATAAAAAAAAAGCGAATAAGAAGTATTGGAAGCAAACAGATGCCATATAATTGAGAAACATACGGCAATGATATAAGTAATAGATAAATTTAATATCTGCAATTTATTCAGAGCACAGACATTATAGAGATGAAATGAAAGATCGTCAATATCCGCAAACAGGTATATGCAAGTTGTAATAAATCTTTTTAAAATTATTTTAAAATTTATAAAAAAATTAATTAATTTTAAAAGTGACGTGTAAAATGAATTTATGTACCTACCTGTTGTGATGAATATTAAATACATTTGTTCCTGTTTCTATAATTACTTCAAAAGTTCCAAATAATGAAATAATGTTTTTTTTTGTTTGCTGTAATAATAAATAAAAAACTGTAATAACAAAAAAAAAAAAAGTCGGATTTGAATAAAAATTTTGAAAGTTTTTTTTCCCCATTATATTAGAATTTTTTTCAAATGTGATTTTAATTTAAACAAGGTAGAATGTAAACCAACGGTTTTTAAAAGCGCACATTTCCAAACTCAATACAAACTGTTTAGAATTGTGACTTGCACAAAAATTTGAAAATTTCATGTAATAAGAAAAAACGTGAAAATAAGACATTTTTGAAATTTTGAGGGGCCGTAAATCCGGAACCCTATATATAACTAAAAAAAGCCGTTAACACGCGTAACAGTATATTATTGAACCTTTAATGTTCATGTCTTGCCGAAGAAAATTTTTTACAGGTGCCTAAGTTACAGGTGTCTAAAAATTGCAAATTTTCAATTTTTGAGGCGTAATAACTCTTAAAAAGGGGGGCTACCAAAAAATTTTCTGAGGAAACTTATACTAATTCTAAAAGTTCTTTCTTTTCTCAAAATTTCAGGTTTCTATCTGATTCTATGGTTTTCACATAACGGTAAATTTAAATGGTAAATTACAAAATATTACATAATTTTGATATTGTTTTATATAGATAATAAAATTTTCGATCTTCTGTCGGTTTTAGATTGTAAAACTATTACGCAGGGCCTGTGATATATACATCTGAAAATGGGACTTTTTCGCAATTTTGAAGAGCTGCAACTTTGGAACCCTTTACAACTAAAACAAACCTTTAACACACATTAAAATATATTACTGTATCTTTAAATTTTATATCTTGCAGAAGTAAAATGTGTACAGGCTCCTAAGTTACAGGTGTTTAAAAATAGCAAATTTTCAATTTTTAAGCCCTCATATCTCATAAACAGGGGGTGGTCCAAAAAAATTTTCTGAGCAAACTTATACTAATTCTAAAAGTTATTTCTTGCCTCAAAATTTCAAGCCTCTATCTAAAAGCGTGCCGCAGTTATGAAAGTAGAAAAATCATGCAAAATTTGGTTTTCACATAACGGTAAATTTAAATACTAAATTTAAAAAAATTGTATAATTTACAAAGATAAAAGAAATACCTGTCGAATGACGTTTTCAGATTGAAAAAATCTTAAGCAGAACATAAGATATATGTATTTAAAAATAGGGCTTTTTCAAAGTTTGAGGGGGTGTAGCTCCGTAATGGGAGGGGCTACATGAAAAAGTTGTTCCACAAAATTATTTTTTTTACGAGACCTACCCATGGTTAAAATTTTTTTTCTCTATCTTTAACGGTGTAGAAGTTTTGTAAACAGACGGACGGACGGACGGACGGACGGACAGAGTGAAACTAATAAGCACATTTTTTCAAATTTTTTTTGAAAATGTGCTAAAAACGTTTTTATTATAAAACGTTTTCATAGAAGTTAAATTAAAAATTGAAACGTTTTTGTTTTTTTTTTTCGTATTATGCATATTGACTTATAGAAAAAGCATGTTAATTAACTGTTAAACTTGTTAATATTTTTATTATTATTATATTTTAGTTGCTTCCAATTAACATTTTTTTAAAAAAGAGAAGAACAAGATGTGAAAGACAATAACTTTATTGTATTTTTGTATTCAAATACATTTTAAGTTTAATCAATTATAGATTTAGACATAGTAAAAAATTCTACTGTAAAAAGAATTACCAAAAATTTAAAAATTTTATTTATAATTATTTACAAACTCATACATAATATGTATATAATGGTAGGTAGCTATAAAACCTATGGAAATAAAATCTAATAGACTATTTATTTCCAATTACAAAATTAAAAATTTTTTTTTTAGAAAAGACGAATAGTTTTAAATGATTTGTTCCTCTAAAAAAAAATCATTTTCATAAGTGTGAAAATGTTGATTTTATAGTTGGATTAAAAATCAGAGTTAGGCATCTTTTATACAGAATATTTGATAACAAAACGGCTTTTTGAATTTTGAGATTTTGTATTTTGAGATTTTGAAATTTTGGGATTTTGTATTAAATTAAATTAAAGAAAATTAGGAAAGACTTTCGACTCGTGGTTAGTAAGAGTAACATATCAAAGTTTTAATAATTTGTCTACATACGAGTATACCATATATTATTAAGAGATTGTGCTAAATTGTATTTTAGTTAATAAATATATATTTTTAATATAATTATTTTATTATAAACTTAAATTGTATTTTATAATTTAATTCAAAATTTTACCTTTGTTGTATGCAAACATATATGTATGTTTTTTTAATTTTTTTTTTTTTTGAATTGATTACTTTATTTTTAATATTTTTAATTTATTTTTGAACTTAAATATTGTTGTTTTGGTCATACATCAGTGGCATTTATGTGAAGGGATCTTTGTTTAAAAATTCATTTAAAAAAATCATTAAAATGCTTTGTAGTTGAAATATATACAAACAAAAAAATAGGATTCACCTTTAAGCTGGTTACAAAATTAGATTTATATACGCTTTTTGCAGAATATGATGTATAAATATTCATATGATAAATTTTGAATTAGGAGGGATATCATAGATGGGGCTGCACCTCAATAAAGCTTAAAGCTGAAGAAAGTTTTTATACAACTGTTAATGTTTTTGTTTTAGATCTATTGAAGTAAGAAATTGATTTGTTTATTTCGAACATTGCAGATATTTGGTAAATCCTAACAGACAGACTGTCGGACAAACAGAGAGAAACTATAATAGGCACATTTATTAATTTTCTTTTTTTGCGAATGTGCCAAAAAATAAAAGAACACATTTTATTAACTAAATTGAAATATGTGAATTAAATTATAAAGAAAAAATATTATAAAATGTTATTATTATAGAATAATAAATTACAATAATTATATAGGCTTTATTTCCTTTATTTAACAACGAAATATTAGACTTTATTTCCAATTTGAATATGAAATAAGGTATATCCGAAATATGATTTTATTTCCACAGGGTTTATACCACCCCTTCATATATAATATTAAATATAATTGACAAAGAAATTTAAGGTTAAGGGTATATTAGACGGAAATTATTTTCTATGATGTCATTACATTTACATTGAGCAAAATTAATCAGAATTTATGCCATGTAAGATGAGTTATTTGTCAAACAAGTCAGAATTTTTGTATTTTGTTCTTTTCATAGGAATTTTTGATATTTATATTGTTTTCTATATTATATGTACATATGTTTTTTAATTTTTTGTACCTACATATTTAGGAAGTAAAATTTCCTTTTATCACAAAAGAATTTTATGTAATCACTTTTTTAATGAATTTTGTCAATTTAATAGCAGAAAAAATATGCCATGTATGCATAATTAAATGAAAAAATAATTATAGTAACTATAATAAATAGCTCGATCACTCATTGATAAAATGGCAGAAAAAAACTCTTTTCGGACATAGGTAAAGTGTGTATGTTACTTTACTAGAAATATATTATAAATATAAATTCACTAGTTGAGCAGAATTGAAAATAAAAATTAAACCGAAATTTGGCAACGACAATGTACTATATCATGAATACGTTTCGTTTCTTACTCCGAGTAGAGTTTAGACTTTTATAGGATTAACCATATACCACTCTCACATGCAGAGTTAACTTTACTTTGCCATTTCGAAACGACTATAGAGTTAAATATGAATTTGAACTGTCAAAATTATATGGGTAACACTTATTTATTACAAAAAATGGAGTCTTAAAAAAAGTAAATTTTAAGTATAGTATTATAATGATTATAAGCTCAATTGAACAATCTATTAAAATCTGAAATAAAAAACAAAATAATGATACTTTATAAGACTTTGTCATTTGTAATACTCCTTAATTCTCCTCACGAATAGAATTAAAAAAGTTAACTCTGTTAACTCGATTCTGCTATTTCGAAACGATATTTGTGACATCACAGAGTTTATTTTACTCTATACTCTGGCATTTTGAAACCACTTTTATCTGGCATGGTGTTAGATTAACACTAGAGAGTGAGAAACGCAAAACATTCCATCTGACGTTGCTGTCACTGAATAATTTGCTTTATATATACAATATACATATATATTTTATTGAATAAAGCACTTATCGTAAATTTTGAAACCAAGCTTATTAAGTTTTTTTTTTGTTATTTCTTCTAAGTTTTACACCTAATCTTCCACTAATTATTTTCCATTTCAGTTTAAAATTTGGTCAAATTAAAATGATAAATGAAACCGACAGCACAAATAAACTAAGATAAACAATTTAATATTCGAAAAGAAAAAAAATTTTTTCTTTTTTTTTTGCAAATTTTTAATTTTTGCATAAATGTTACAAAAATAATTTGCAAAATATCTTTTATTTTTATTTTGAATACATATTTAATTTTTATATTATTTTTGGATAAATGTTTTCATATTATATGTATATGCATATGAATTCGTATATCTGGTCACATGTGTTATTCTTTACATAAAAAAAAACGAAAAAAAAAAATAATAAATTAAACAGCAATAAATAATAAAAAAAATAGCCATCATTATGATTGACGAGCATTAAATTTGGAAAAAAACAAAAATATAACAAAAAAAAAAAAATACATGAAAATAAAAGAAAAATTTTAACAATTTTAAAAACGCGGTGAATTTCCTCTGAATTTAGAACAATTTCACTTTTTGACTTTAATTTTTTTTTTGTTAATGTTTTTTTTTTTTTTTTTTGAATTTTGATGTCTTGTTTTATAACAAGTTTTTGTTATTAAGTTGAAATTAAGTCTTTTTTTTTTTGATTTTTATGATTTTTAAGTACAAAAATTTCTTCTTCATTTAATAGCTAACATTCATTAAACATTTCATTTGGTTTGGACATTGTAAAGCACTTTTTGTGGTTGTTATTTTTTTTTTTTTTTCGTTTTTTTTTTTGGTATATGCTTTAAAGTTCTACTTTAAGTTTTAATAATGTCTTAATGCTTGATTTAAATTATAAAGTTTTATTGGTTTATTTCTCTGTTTTTTTTTTTTGTTAAAAAATATGATTGGAATTTTGAAAGTGTTATTGAAGTTATGAATTTAGGATTATAATCCATTTCGCAAAATAAATTAATTGATGAGATTAAATTATAGGAAATTAAGTGTATAATTCAAAATAATAAATTTCAATTTGATTTTTTTTTTAGAAGATTGCAGTGTCTTACTGTATATTGTGCAGATGCTTTATTAATTTGACTTTATTAAATTTTAGTGTAAATTTCTTACACAAAGGTAAATTTAACTTACCAAATGTTGAATTTAACTTTCGAAAGGTTAATTTTTGAGTAAGCGAGCAGTTCAAAAAAATTGTATTTAAAAAATTAAGTTGGAATTAGAAGTTCCACAAAAAATAAGAAGAAAATCTTTGATGAGATTGTATTTTCAAGTGTATACGTTGGCCAATGGCTTTTAAAAAAGCTATTTAAATGTTACACAACTTTACTATGCACCAGTGGAATTTATTCTAATTACATATTTTTATTTATATATATTTATGTTAATATTACAAAACATATAGGATAATGCAATAAAACATCGGCTACTAAGACCATTATTTTCTTTATATTATATAATTACATTACATTTAATAGCAAGGGTTGTTTGTTTCCAATTAATAATACTTGGTAGGTACTTGGTAAAGGATTTAAATTCGCATTCCTTCGGTTAATAAGCCACGCACTTAACCGATTGGCCACCAAGGCTCCTTATATAATAATAATATAAAAAATTTATTAATATTTGCGTTTTTTTTACACGATAAGAGTAGTTGAGAGTAGTTGGAAGTAGATGGTAAATGGAACGCCTCTGTAAAATGAACGCAAATAATGATTACAAAAAAATTGCATATATCGAGGGGTTGAAGAAAATTTAAAATTAAAAAAGATTTTCATTTCATTAAGAGGGTACTAACAGTACACTAACAGTATATAATAATTGTACTATAGTTAAGTTTATAATATTGTCAATGTTAAAGTAAAGTATAAGGTCACAGTTTTATTTTGAAAGGGTATAAGAGTATTTTAAATTATCATCATGACACTTTAATTAACATATTCAATACCATCATTTAATTTTCACTGTAAAGGTTAACAAATTGTATTAATATATAATTGTATATACAATGCTTTGGATGCTAAATTAATTTATTCATAATATAAATAATATTTGTTTTTTTTTTTTTGTGTACAAAATAGTTTTAATAATTATTATTTCAGGGTTATCAATTATATTCCGAATAAAATAAAAATAACCACAAAAAAAAAAAAAAACTCATCATTGTAATTAAAATTAAGCTGTAATTTGATAAAGTAATATTGTATAGTATAAAAATTTTAATTGAGTATCTATTGAAATAAATATTTTTATTTATTTTTAAATTATTTATGTTTTATTTTATTATGTTTATTTGATTGAAGAAAAATTTTAATATTTATTTTAGTTATTAAACCAATTCCAAATGCTTGATGTGGCTTTTTTTTTTTAAATTTCCATTATTGTACTTGGAATCGCTAAAAATGAAAATTTTAAGTTTTATATTTTCCAGGAAAAAATGATTTTACAAAAAGCTTACTTCTAAGTTAACATTTGAATATTTTGTTGTAAAAGGAAAAAATGAGTGATTTTTTTTTTTTTTCTTGGGTAAATTATTCCTATATATGATATAATAGGTAATGTTTTTTAAATCTTTAAATATAAAAAAAATGTAACTTGGAATTATTTAACAATTAAATAGTAATTAAAATTGCATCAAAATTTATATGATTTAATAATGTTTTTTATTTTAATAAATTATAAATTATAAATAATAAATTTTGTTAAAAAAAGTCTATGATTAACTGGTGATCTGCTAAAAACGAACCCAATTTTATGTAGTCATAATGCAAGTGCTGTCATCAAAAAGTTAAAATATATTGAATTAGATGCGGAAGGTGCTACAATTAACGTACTAATGATCCTTACTTACAGAGGTAAGGAAAAAAATTAATTAATTGCTAACTTTTACATTTTCAATATACACTTTGAAATGTTAAATGTGCTGTTTTGTCATATTTGTTATTCACATTAATTTTCATATAATATTCATATTCTTCATTTAAATTTCTTTCTTGCTACAATTATTTTTTTTCTTGAGAAAATGGAAAATTTCAAAAAAAAATTATTTCAATTTTTCAGAATAAACAAACTCCATAAATAAAACAAATGTCAAAAGACAATAAAATGTCATTTTTACCTTGCAAAACGTTTTCAATATGGGAAGAATTTTGGCACGCGGCGTACATCTGTGTAGATGGGCGTAAAAAAATTTTAACTGTAGCTGCATTGTATAAATGAATTTTATTTGTAATTTTTACTAATTCATAGTTTAAAATTATTGTTTTTATTTGAGTAAGTTTAGAAGTTTAAGGAGTATTTTCCTCTGTATTTTGGGAACTTTATTTGAAAATTTTTGTTCTAAGCTGTCCATATTTCTAAACTGATTTTTTTTAAATTTCATTTGATTGTGTTAAACCACTACATGTTTTCTACCGGTTTCCTTTCTTTTTATAGGGTTCGTTCTATTATAATAGTCGGTTAATTAACAATTATACGTGCTTCGATATTCTTTCTTTGAGAACTGTTTGTTTGTATATTTATATATTATGTAAACTTTTGTTTGTATTTTATATATACCTACCTATGTTTGTATATTTTCTTGAAATTCTGAGATTATATTTATCATTTTATTATTTAAATAACAATTAACTTGTAACAAGATGTAATATCTGAAAATATTTTAAATCTAAAAATTAAAAAAATTGATTTTCATTTTTTTTTAAATTTCAATAAAATTCGTTAAATACTGGCTCGACTCTTGTCAGTTCTTCTTTCTTATTATGTACAAATTTTTTGTTGTTGAATATAATATGGATATAAAGGATATTAAAGATATATATAATAATTTTAAGTATTGTGTTTTCTTGTTAAAATTACTCGTTCTATTTATTACAGATTTCTTTAATTTTACTATAGAATTTTTTATTTGGATTCAAGCATTTCATATTTAATTTCTAGTTCCCATTGAACTAGAGATTTCAAAACTAGAACAAACAGTTGAGATGATAATTCATTACACATCAGACAAACAGGTTCAGATGATAATTCATTATTTTAAAACTATGTTGATGAAAATTGAAAGATATATTGTCTCTTCTGGGGTTATTAAGTGGCTGAAATAATTTTTATTAAGAAATTCCATCTTGCAACCAAATATTATGTATGTAATAAAAATTTATTAAAAAAAAATCTTATTTTTTCTAAGCTCAGATTTAAAATTAAAAAAAATTCAAGCTATTCTTTAAAATGTTTATTTTTTTGTTTTGTATTTAGATAAAAACATTTAAAAAAAAAAAAATTCTTATATACCTATAGTTATCAGGAAATAATATCCGTATATTTAAAGTGTTGTTTTTTTCTTTCTTTTTAAAACTATTTTAACTAATTTATATTTTTAACATCTCACTTTTTTTTTTTATTATGTATTTTTTTTTCTTTTTGTTAAAAAAAAAAAAAAACATTTTTAACAGGTCAGAAATTGTTCTCTGCTAACAACTGATATTTGATACTTGATATTGATAATCATTTTACATTTAAATGGATGATTATAAAGATTTTTTGGTAAAACTGGCTTAAAAACATTAAGTGATTACTGCAAAATCAAATTTAAAAATTCAAAAACCAAAAACCGAAAAATTTTCATTTAAACTTCAAAAAACGAAACTTGTTAACGAAGTCCATGAAAGGTCAATTTTTCATCTTGTTTCTTTTAGTTTTTCATTTTTTCTGCTGTTATGTTGTTTTTTCTTTTGTTTTTTGTTGTTTTTTTTTTTTTTTTTGACAAGCTCATAAAACAATTCTATGATAAGTGAAAGAGAAGTAAAAGCTCAGAATTTAGTTGACCAAAATTTGAATGACAGTAAATTATGATGGTAATATTATGATTGTTTTATATATTGTATATATTATACTATAGTATATAATATTATTATATATGTATATGTATATAAGTATTTATAAATGTATAATATTAGTTAGTAATACAATGACCAGACATGAAAACATTTTTATGAATGGAACTTGTGTCTGATGAAAGATAATTATTAGAAAGTAAAAATCTTTCATTATTTTTTTTAAATTTTTTTTTAATTTTTTTTATTGTTTTCTATTTTGTTTTTTTTTTTTTATTAAAATTAATAGGGTTTAATTTTTATTGTTACATATAGATATATATTTATGTATATATATACCTACTCTTATAGTTAATAATAATAGTTATAAGATTAACAATAACAATATTATAAGTGACTATAACGAGTACAATAATAAAAGTAATTGGTAATAACAAAAAAAAAAAAAAAAGTATCAGAGTAATCTAATAAGTATTTATAATAAAATATGGGTCGAATTTTATTGGTTTTAATTATATTAAAAAATATATTTTTTGATTTTATTTTTTTTTTTAAATACCTTAAAGAATATATACGTATATATGCGTATATAGTAATTAGAGAATTAAATTAAATAATTAGAGATGAGATGAAATGATTTTATATGTTAAGTAACTAATAATAATAATTTCCTGGACGATTACTGTATATATATATATATATTTAATTTAATTTCTAAATATCTATAGTTTAATAGTAAAGGCATAATATTTAGAAATTATAATTTGAGTTTAATTAAGAAATTGTTTATTTTAATGGTTTTAATTATAAATTTTTTTTTATTTTAATTGGATTTAATAATGTACCTATTAGTAGTAAATAATTATTAAAAATAAAATTAGATTTTTTTTTACCGTTATCTTAATAATATTTATCTACAAATATATTTTATTTAGAATAATTTTCTTATTATAATATTTTAAAATCATTAAAATAATTAATTTATTTACATGGATATTTTTCAAACTAGTGCCATGACTTGTCATAAATGACGGAAGTAATATAAATCCTAGTTTTTTTTTTATTTCTTTCATTAGTCTTTTAATTCAAAATAAAGAAAATTTTTATTTCCTTGTTTATCCTTTCGTTATTTACAAACAAATCAAAGTGAATTTTTAATTTTCTTTTTCCAGGTTCTTATCGTGAATTTGAAAAAATGTTCAATATGTAATATGGAAATGTCAAAATCGATATGGTTTGTGTCTTCAATTGATTTCATCATGATTTCACAAATAAGTAATTTATAGAAAATTACAGCACTAAGGCAATACAGAAACTAAAGCGCTGAAAACAGATACATATATGATGTATAATACATCTTACTAAAATCATATATGTATGTAAGTATATTTTATAAAATTTGTCTGTTTACCAGAAAACTTTACAAAAAATTAAAAATTTTATAAATTTTTAGGCAGGCAGAAACACCATCTGTGCATACTAAGAATTGTTGAAAAAAATTTTGTCTGGTTTTTACTTTATAACTTTTTAAACTTCAAAAAAATATTTTTTAGTTTTATATAAATTACAAATTTTTCAGTTAAATTGACATTTATTTAATTAATTATGACACCTTAAAGTTTTTATAAAGAAAAGTTAAACGAAAAGTTTAATAAAGAAATATACAAGAAATATAAGAAATATATATACATATATATATAAGAAATATGTAATTAAATAATTTAATTTTATTTAAAGTAAAATGTATGTACATAATATGTATATTTAATTATACATATAATAATTTAATTTTATTTAAAGTAAAATGTATGTACATAATATGTATATTTAATTTAAAAAGTAAATAATAAGACAATTGTCAAACAAGTGTCAAACCTTTATCATTTTTTACAAAAACATCTGCTTACTTTTGATTAAAAATGAGAATAAAATGAGAAAAGGTTTCCAGTTTTACTCTGATTTTTCTTAGTTTAGAAAATTTAGTAAGAAAAGTACATGTACGCAAATATCAGTAAATTTACCGGAAATTACATTAAATTTACAATTATATCTTTGAAAATAAACTAAAATTATTTTAAATCAAATTTTTGAATTTTACTCTCTTTAGAGAAAGAGAAAATCTTTAGAGATTTTAAAACTTTTACACTTATACATATTTCCTAAAGGTTAGATGCAAAAATTATATCATATATCAATATCAACATGTACAAATAAATTTCATGAATTTCTTTCTTGATTTCTTGATTTAAAGAACGTCTCTCGTGATTTTTCTGAAAAAAATTCTAAAAAAATATAATTTTTATAATAAGCAAAATATTTGTAATATTATTAGAAGGCTCAAATTAATTTTCCTAAAATAAATGACTTATGTTATTTTCATAGCAAAATTTAAAATTTTCTTCCTTTAATTTATATTAAGGTTTTTTAAATATATGCAAAGTTTTTAAAAATACATGGATTTTATTGGAAATTTATTGGAAATTTTTTTAAACTTCTTGTTTGAACTTGAAGAAACCTTTACAGTTTTTAAATGTTGTTGACATTTAACAACAGTTACTATACAATTAGATTACTAAAGTTACAACTTTAGATTGCTTGCAATTTAATATTAATGCAAACACATTTTTTACCTTTAAGTTAAGTAGTTTTTTTTTTTAATTTTAAATTAAATAAATTTTAAATAATACTAACTTTTAACTAAAATTAATACATAATATAAAAATATAAGTTTTATGGATAATATGTAAAATGACAATTTAAGATATTGTGACATGACTCTATAGCTAAAAGTATTTTCTTTCGGTACTGAATTGGAACAAATCATCTAATACTTTTTAAGAACACCAACAGACTCTGCAATTTTAAAAATGATTGTTTATAAGATTAAAAAAAAATTATGATTTAAAACTTTGTAATAAAATGTCCAGCAATTTTTCTTTGAGAAAAGGTTAGAACTACATTAAGAACCAAATATATACAAAAAAAAAAAACAGACGGACAATTAAATTATAAAAGTTTTTTTTTTTAATCTACAGAGTGTATTGTAATAACAGGAAAATTAAGTAAAATATGATAACTAGATTGAAATAATTAAAACATTCTAGGGCATTCTGAGGTCTATCTATTAGTATAAAGTCATAGCAAAAAAATAAATATGTAAAAATTTCACTATTTGTTTCAAACACAAGTATTTTTAATTTTAGCTAATACTAATTAAGATTTCTTTATTTATATTTAACATAACATTTTATTTAATATAATAATTAAAAAACATAAAAACAACAAAACAAAATCTAATTCAAAATAAAAAGAAATCACCTAATTCATAATTCTAATTTAAAAAATTCATTAAATTCAGTTAATTTTTTCCATTGTTATTTCTATATTAACATATCTATTTATAGATTTTTATATATTTTTACTATGTAAATCTAACAATAAAATTTTGAAGGAACCCATTTGTTAAACCAAATCTCTGAAACCACCTCTTTAATAATGAAATAAGCAAACAATTTGAATTTGTCAATTTGAATGATCACCGAATTCACAATTTGACATATTTTACATAAAAAATACACACATCGATAAAAACAAATGTTTGTTTAATCAATCAATACGTAACATAGAAAAATACTCTGTTTAATTTTGGAAATGTTGTAATTTGTATTGTAGATACATATATGTATAAAATTTAAGTTTTATTATATTTGATAACAAGAATATTATCAGGTTAAATTACTAAAAATTAACCTGAAAAAACTAAAAATTTTGAAAAGCTATTTTGTATCAGGTTGTATCAGATAGACAGAGTGCAGGGCTGCCCTTTGTACTCCGATCGGAGTATTTGAATACATTTTGATATGGCATATTCTGTAACTACTTCTCTAGGCAAAATACTCCGATTTGTGTTTAAGGAATATTAGTGATGACAAGTTTTTGAAAAGATTATTTATGTTATGGCCATAGATATATTACTAATAGATGAAAAGTTAAGTATAGTCGTTTCATTTTTTCTTATGTGTTTTCTCATCTTAAGGTATTCAGTCAAAAAAATTCATATGCATTTTATAATATGTAATATACATTTCGTTCACTTAGCTGTTTATATTTAAATAATATAAAGGAGTTTCTCATAACCAGTTCCATTTAAGAGATTTTAAGTGTTTATATTACTTAATAATTGATATATTTTCTTTTTAAAATTAAAATTTAATTTATTTAAGGTTATTAAAAAGTTTAACTACTTGTAAAGTAACAAAATTAAGTGATAAGATTCTTAAAAAAATTAGAAATAAAACTATTTCAACTTTTAGGATACTATTTCTGAGGAAAGTAAAGTAATACATAAGCACGGTTCACTCAGCTGTTTCTCAAAATTGCCTAAAAATATTTTCTGCATTGCCTATATAGGGGTAATATATCTATGATTATGACTATTATAAAATTATTTATATGAAATGTCATGTAATATGTATATTATTTACTTTTATTTATAGGACACCTTGTATTCAAAAACTTGTGTATAATATTATATTCAATGATAATTGAAATTTTGTCAATCAATAAATTATTGTATATTTTCATTATACAAATAATTCAATAAAATTTATTATTATTATGCTTAATTTAATTAGGTATCAATTGTTTAATTTATAAGATATCGAATTTTTAATATTATTATACAAAAAAAAAAAAAAAAACGAAATTAACATTTTTTTCAATTTAACTAATTAATTACTTTTTAAAAATTTTTTTTTCTTTTATTTTATTATTAAAAATTCATTCATATTTAATAAGATTATGTTTCATTTGTAATCAATGTGTCAATCAATTCTAATAAAATTCAATGAAAAATGTATGTATGTACTATGTATGTACATATGTACTTAATTGTTATTTTATGGTAGACCCCGAATTCTTATCCAAAAAAAAAAAAAAAAAAACGAAAAACCAAGAAGTAAGTATAATAAATTATGATATTGCAAAAAAAAAAAAAAATTTTTTTTTTAACATTCTATTTTGTAAAGTGGAAAATTTAAACGAAAAAAAAAAAAGAAAAGGAAATAAGTGGGTAAATTTAAAATTAAATAAAAATTTGATTATAAGAAGAGATTACCAATAAAAAAAAACCTATAAAAATATAATATAAACCTGTCACTTCTTTTTTATGAAAGTACTTTTTTCTTTCTTAAAAAATGTACTTTTAATTTATATCTCATACCTAGGTAAATATTTAAAATATTAATGTATTTGTATATAAGTATATGTATATATTAAACAACTTCTCAATTTCTATTTAATATAATATAATAAATACATGAATACTAGAATTGAAGAAATTTAATATACTTTCAATCAATTAAGAGCTTAATTGACCTAAATTTTTTTCTTTTCATTTTTGTTAAACAGTTTTTATAACTTTAGAAATGAATCAGTTTCAAATAAATTTTGTTTTTTTTGTTTTTGTTCAGGAAATTGTAACTATATAAAATAGAGTTACCATATTCTCAAAAAAAAAAAAAAAAAATGTATTGGATTTCAAGTTGCATTTCAAAGTATTTATCGATGTAGAATTAAGTATAGAAAAAGTTTGATATCAGTCTATAAATATTAGTAATCAAGCTTTATGGCAATTACTTCTGTAAAATATGATTGATTTGGCGTTCATACAACCCCGAAATTTACATTACATATCTATGTACTTAATTAAATTATATATCTGAAATTTTGTAAAAGATGATTAAATTTTATAAGAACAGCATATATTACAGTATTTTAGAGTTCTAGATGCCCTATACAATTATATTGAGTGACTATCAATTAAACACTCTTCTCCGCTTATAAATAAATCTAATTTTTAGTTTTTAAAACATTTTATGATAGGAAGAGTCAGTTGCTAATACAAGTTATTGTATTCTCCGCAAATTATTGTATTCCTCATAAGTTAAGAAGGAAAGAAGCAGTCGTGTTAATTTTCTAGTTTACATGTTCCATTTTTTGCACTGACAGTTGAAATTTAAAATTGGGCCAATTCATTTTTGTACAGCAGTTTCACAAATGGCTACAATAAATAAATAAATAAATATATAAATAAATAAAAAAATAAGCAGCTTCATAAATCCTCTTCATAATTGCAATGTCCTTTATTTTCACCTTACATTACAATTTCATTTATTGATAATAAATTCTAAACTTTAAGGGCTTTTTCATTGAAAATTTTGACCAAAATTTGAACTTAGAGAAAATGATTAAAGTGACTTTTAAATAATTGGTTGTGTTTCAAGATATATACAAAATTCTAAAATGTATACAAGAAAAAAAAATATTTAACATAAATTTGGATACCTAAGGCATATAGGGAAATGAGGAAGCGGATCGACTTGTATAAGAAGGAGCTGAATCTCCCTTTACAGATCCTGAAGCTTTTTGTGGCATAGGTAAACACAAAATAAAAGAAGCACTAAAAATAGAAGGGAAAAACTGTAGGAGTAAACTATGGAGAAAATTCGGGCTCAGACAATCTTAGAAGGTTCTGGCGAACTATAACCGAAAATATATGGAAAAATCAGAGAATCCAGTAAGAGCAAGCTGAGAATTCTAACAAACTTCCTGTCCTGACACTGTTAACTAAAGGAACACTTAAGAAAAATATTGAAATAGAGGATGACGGCACATGCAGATTCTTTCAAAAAAAAGAAGATTATTTCAGACAAACGCTTAAAAACTGCTGAAGAATACTGCTTTACCGAAGATAAACTAACAGCAATAAACCGTAGAACATTAGCTTCTTAAAGACAGTAGCTTTGACAAAAGTATTGTAAGTGATTCTCTTCACAATACGTGGTAATAGAAAAACGAAATAGATCTACACTAAAAGTTCATAGTGTTACTTATACAGATTTTAAATAATCTAATCTTTACGGTATAGAAGATAAATAGTTTGTATAGGCTTTGTATAAGGGATTTATTAAAGAATGTAATTAAAAAATTACAAAATTTTAATTTCCTTGTATCTAATATAAATAATTTCTTTTTAATGGGGTTAAAAAATAATAATAAGGTTAAACAAATTTTTTTATAAATTTTGTTTTGAAGATCTGGTATGTCTAATATATATTTTTTTTTTTATTTCTGGTAATTCCAGACTTTGGTATACCTTTTACCTTATTTTAAATTAAAACATTGCTAATAAATTTCAATGCAATTCAATCCAATCTAATAAAACTCTGTCAAGAATTTTTAAGGTTAAGGTATTTTATTTTTGCCTTTCCATTATCAGGGTATTAGAAAAAAAAAATCAATTAACGATTTTAACAGAAATTAATAGGAGAAAATGTATTTCTTTTTTTTTTTTTAAGGTGAATTTAAATTAAAAAACTATAATCTCATAATTTTTATTTTTTTTGCATCATACATACATGTTTTTACAATTCAAATGTAACTTTCTGTATTAAAAAATAAATATTGTACATCAGAATAAAATAAATTGTTTTTTTGCAAAAAAAAAAAAAAAATAAAACCTTTTACAATAAGAATGAAGATTTTGTAGCTTTCATTTAGGTTAAATGCTTCTATAATTGGTGACAGTTTAGAATTACCTCCTTCTCTGCTATATTAAAAAATTTTATTAATTGTAAGAAATCACATGTTTAAAAAGAAAAAAAATAATATAAGTATTCAATTACATTTTAATGTCTTAACTCTTTGTGGTGCATCCATTTCAAAATAATTTGCTTAATTAGCTAAAAAATTGATTAGCTTCTCAAGATTGAACTTCAATTTTAATAATATGTAAGTATGTATTAAAAAATGGTTATGGCTTAATTAAAATCTATAATTCTTTTTAATTTAATGTTTTTGAAAAATTTAATCCTAATTGTCCAAAATTACGGAAAAATAAATTATTAACGTGAAATTTGTTAGAGGATACGTCTTCCAATAATCAATAATGAAATATAGTTTTAATTAAAGATATGTAATTTCTATACATATATAAGTCTAAACCTTAAACTTAATCTGGTTTTTTAAGTCAAGTAATTGATTTAATTTTTGTACTGAGATATAAATCGGTACATTCACTTCCTCATCGTGTGCCCTAAATCCTAACAGTGATAAAGATGTTATAAATTAAAAGACATACAGAAATTTAGAGTTGGTTGGGTATAAAAATCATACTTTTATAACTTTATTGTTGACAGAATTAAATAATAACACCTAAAACTAAACGTCAAAATTTAAATGACATACTCGAATGGTTTTGTAGTACGGAAATTAGCCATACATATATGTACAGATTCAGGACATTTTATTATATTATTCAGATAATTTTTATTTATAAGAATATATTTTCAGTAAATCAATCCGAATTACATACTATGAAGGACATTTTACCATTGCCCTTACATTTACCATACCATTTTGTTAAAAGTGTTTTTTTTTTTTTAAGAATTAAAATTTAAGAATTGATTTTTAATTCAATAAAAGAAATGAATTATTATGGTTAGCATGAACACATATTGAAAATTTATAAATTTATGTTTATAATAATTTTATTGCATTTTTTTAATTTTTTCTTTTTTTTTTTTTTTTAAATGTTAATATATTATGTTATATGTACATAAATATATCTAACCATTTATACTATAGATTAGGGTATAAGTCAAATGCATATTTATACTGTGCATATGTACATATATATATCTATAAAATAATGTTTTATATTTGTATCTTATTTTTCGGATTTAAAACTTTTTTTTTTTTTTTATTTTTTTTTTGTAAATTGCAAGAAATGTTCCACCTTTCGGAAATTTCATTTGACCCAAATATTTATTTCTTTCTCCAATAGAATTCAATTTTTTTTGTTTTTTTCTTTAACATACATACATACATACATACTTACATTCACATATTATTATAAAAACATATAGGGATAGTTACTTTAGTACATAAATATTGCATTAGTAAAAAAAAAAAATACATATGTTTGTATACTTATCTAAGTATGTACATATATACAATATATTTTGACAGATTTCGTTTTTTAACAAGAGCACCTGTATCTCTTATGATTCATAAAAAATATAAGAAAGAAAGAGACAGAAATTTTATGTTGCCAATAATATTATATTTTTTGATATTGATTATCATAATCATCATCATCGTCATCATCATTGTATTGATCATTTGATCATATTGGGTGTTGATTATGATGATAATAATAATGAATGACGATCATGTTGATGTTCTATTTGAGTACATATTTAATTTTTGTAAAAATATTGATTTTTTATTTTATTTTTTGTTTTTTTTTGTTTGATTGTACGTTTTTTTGATTGAATTAATTGTTGACATCAAGTTATAAAATATATGTTGAGAAATAGTTAAATAGACAGGTAAAAAAAAAAATAAAAAAAAAAACCATAAACTTTATTGATATTGATATTTAAATGATTTGATTACATATTTGTTACTTTAATATGGTATATGTACATATATATAAATGTTTTGACGTATGTAAATGACTTTCATTTATTGCCGCAAATATCATTTTTTTTTTTTATAAACATGAGAAAAATTCATGTTTTTTTTTTAGGATTTTTATTAAGAATTTATTATTTTATTGAATTGATATGACATTGAAGTTACATGGATTGCATATAATATGTCTGTATGTATATAATAATAATGGAATATAAATTAAAGAGTTTATTTTAAGAAAAAGAAACAATAAATATTATACATAAATGGTATTATTTTTGGGAGATAAAGTGTGACGCGGTACAGTATACTAGTATAAAGTATTGAAGAATAAAGAAACACTAAAAGTATATACCTATTACATATTAATTTTTTTCAATTAAATAAGAAAATTTCTTAAGCCGATTAACAAGGAACTTTAATATAAATTATTTTTAACGGATGTCGCATAAAGACTATAGAATAGCACGTTTAAAAATGTACCTATTTATGCATATGTAAATGTTTTTAAAACAAAAACAGAAACTATTTGTGCTTCAAAGAAGTAATAAATCTTTTTTTTTTTTTTTTTACACGCTAGCTAAACGCTAGGAACGGATTCCTTTATACATATGTAGGTTTAGTTATTAGGAAAATAGGATGTTAAAGGGGAATTAGTGGGAAGATTGGAAACGAATCTATAAAGATTCGTTTTGAATTTTTGCAAATTGTAGTACGGAACGTTATTGACAGAGGGGAACACATTAGATGGAAACATATTCCACATCTTAGCAGTTGTCACAACAAATGAGTTTCTATACCCAGTTTTAAACCATCTTGGAACCACAGTGTTGAAATGAGCACTCTGGTGTTACTTTGCAATTGTTTAAGAGAAGGCATAATTGATTTAAGTTCAATAGAGCAAGTGTCATTACCTACAAAATATCTACATAAAAACAGAGAAATAGCTCCAATATTATGACGAGAGTTAAGTGGAATAAGTGTTACTTGTTCGACAGGGTCGCTTATTAGGCGTAAGGCGCGGTTTTGGATTTAATATAGATTAAATCCAAAACCACCGAGATAACTCAAAGAAATTTGGGATATACCAGCCCAAATGTGAGAGTTGTACTCCATCTTAGGTCAAATGTAGGCTTTATAGATATTAGACAGATCCTTTGGAGTTTTGTTCTAATATGTTTTACAGCGGGACAGATTCTTTGAATACAATTGAATTTTAGAGAAAAACCCTTGATCTACCTTGAAAATGTGTATATCTTGTTACATTTCATCAATTGGTTTTTTATTAAAGAATATTTTGAATGTATCTAGAGATGTATCTAGAGATACAGATATAACTCTCAAGACTAAAGAATTATTTGAAGAATGAAATTCGATGAACAAAATCTTTTATTTTAAAACCATATTATTATCGGAAGCTTAGTGTTAACAGATAACTATGAAGTTAAAAATGTATATAAGTTTCAATTCTGATGGTATTGAAAATTAAAAAAAAAGACGACTAGACATAGAGAATTGATTATATAGTATTATAATCCTTTTTAAAGTTAAAATTTTGTAAAACTTCTAAATTAAACAAGACAATTTGTAAAATTAAGTGTTTTTAAAAATTCAATATAAAGGATTTAGAGGATTAAAGGATTAAAGGATTTATTTCAATTATTGTTCTTTATATTGCTTTAAAGGAAAGACAAATTTTTTGTTCAATAACCCTTATATGTTTATTTTCAAAGATTTTTGGAAGATAAAGAAAAAAAAATATATAATACTTACATTTCAGTAAAAATTAGGTTGAAAAACTGATTCCATATAAAGTTTTTAATAGTTTTGGGCCGCTGTATTTAGCTTTGAAGCAAATGAGGTTACATAAAAAAAATTATATTACAAAATTTATTTTTTGATAAAATCCATTGTTTTACTTCAAACGATGATGCAAAAATTTTGGATAAAGATAATCGGACAACCTAACAGAGTAAAACTAATAAGAAAATCTTTATTAATTTTCCTGAATAAAGGCTAAAAAGTTATAAAATTTGTAATAATAAAAAATAAAATTAACATTGCTTATATAAAAAGGTCATGTAACAAAAAAGAAAATGCTATATATAGTAAAACATATAGTACTAAGTAAATAATCTGATGAATCATTTTGTTATTGATCTAACAATGTCCTTAATCTCATTTTAACAAAAAAAAAAAATAAAACCAAACAAAAATTCTTTTTACGACCTTCAATAATAAATATATTCATGATTGTAACTTTGGAATTTTAAGAACGTTGGAAGTATGTAATATAAAAATACAAAAAAAAAAAAAAAAATGAGGTCACTTTAAAAATAAAAATTATATGGGAGGAAAATCTTATTAATATTATTTTCATTAAAGTGAAATTAAATTTTTTATTTCATATTCAATTTAAGCATTTTAAATAATTGAAGAAAATCAAAAATTTATTTTAAATATATTTTAAACATTAAAACTGCAATAAATTTCATTTTTTTTATTTGAAATTTAAATGATGATTGATTTCATATACAATTATTTAAGTTTTTCTTCCCCTTCTATTCTGTTTTTCTAAATAATGACGTCTAATTGAAAGTTAAAAAAATAATTTCAAGTGAGAAAAAAAAAAAAAAACAAAACCATAAAATTCAATTTGTATTTAAATTTCTGTATTTGCATTCCCATAAAAGGAAAAGTAATTATTTTTTAATAATATTTCGATTTTCGAACTTTCATTTTTATAATGAGTGTTACTTTAAAAAAACAGGAAGTAAAATTTAACTATATAAAGAAATTTCTTTCTATTAGTTTGAATATTTAATTTTAATAGTATAGGTATAGGTAGTAGTTTTGACTATTGTTGATAGAGGGATTAGACTGAAGGGAATAGGAAAGTAATTATAATATAAATGAAAGCTGGATTATAGATTCTCAGTTTTTAGGTTTTTTTTTGAACTTTTGTTTATTATAAGAAATGTTTAAATTGCCGGATTTTAGTAGCAGTAAGTAAAGTAGCAGTAAGATAGTATAATCCTTACCAAATTTTCCATTAATTGTTTTTAGTATTTTTTTTTTTGAACTAGACAAATTTTAGGAAGGATTCCTTTATATACTGTTGGTTTGGTGTATGTTTTTTTTTTTTTTTTTTTTTACACGCTACCCAAACTCTAGGAAAATTTTCCCTTTTACAAAATTATTGTAGGTTTGAGCAAGAAGCAGACGAGGGGAAATATGAATTTAGAGGAGAATTGGCGGGTAAATTGGAGACAAACCTGAATAGGTTCGTTTTGAAAAGTTACAAATTGTAAATGTTTGACTGATTAATTTGACAAAAAGGAGATGTTGAAAGATAAATTAGTTGTGAACTTTAAAAGTTTCTTTTAAATAAATGCAATAAAATGAAGTGTTGGCAAAATAGGAGAACACATTTAATGGCAGCATATGGCACCTTTCTCACAACAAATGAATTTTCAGTTACTTATTAAACATTTAGGAATTTCCACAGTATATGAGCAGTTACTTACTGCATTTTTTCTGTTGCGTTGGAATTGAAAAAGCTGCTACAGTTTAACTGTTGCAAGTAGTATGGAAAAAAAGCTTTAATAAGAGTTGATATTAATTATATAAAATTAATTAAATAAATATGTCACAGTTTACAATTTTGATTTGGGCCAAAATTTGTAATTTTATATATGTATGTATAAGAAAATTGTGAAAAATCATTTTCAAGTGACACTTTCTTCAATTATAAGGAAACTCATCATTGAGAAAACCTATTAGCATATATGCAAAATATTTTTTTTTTTTTTATAATGCATTTCTCTGTCACATAAATGTGGATAGGAAATTACACAGGCTTTCCTGTTCAAGTGTGTTCAGGCTTTCCTGTTCTCTTACCCACTAGGCCACCGAGGCCCCATATGCAAAATATAATGTTGAATCTTTAATTTTTGTATTTTATTTTAAAAACTTTTGTAGGAATGCCTAAATTACAAATGTCTAAAAATAACAAATTTTCAATTTTTAACCCCTAATAACTCTTAAACAAAGGAATATACAAAACACTTTCTGAGATAACTTATACTAATCCTTTAAGATAAGATTTTCTTTCAAAATTTTAAAGTTTTAACTAAAAGCGTTTCAAGATTTTAAAATGAAGAAAACAAATTCTTGTAAATTGTGAAATAAATTTAAATACTAAATTGGAAAAAATGTTAAAATTTTAATATTGATTTACAAAGTTAAAAAAAATTTCTGGTGCTTCGTGTTTTTAGATCGCAAAAATTTTAAGCAGGACTTGTGTAATAAACAATTAAGATTTTTTTTAACTTTGTAATGGGTGGGGCTACATAAAAAAGTTGTTTCATTACATTAATTTTAAGAAACCTATCTATGATTAAAATTTCATTCTTAAATGGTGTAAAAGTTTGGTAAAGAGTCATTCAAGCTGGATGGTCCGGTAAACCTACAAAATGAAAATACAAGGCAGATTTTTCAAAAATTTTTCGAAAAAAAATGAAATTTAAAAAAATATCTTAAGAATAGGGTGTGAATGATAGGTCATACAATTATTTACTAGAGTTAAGAAAAAAATAAACTGGTATTTATATACAGGTATATAAGTACATAGGTATGTGCCAATCCCAATTTTTTTAGTTTTTATTATTTATACCGTTTTCAAAAAAAAAAAAATAAATCTGATACAGTAGTAATGATCTTACTAATATAACTGACTACCATTTATTGTGTATATATATATATAATGTACTCATATAAAAATATAATTTGCAGAATAATAATATAATGTTTATTGTGGTATCGTGTTAAAAATTATATGTTTGATGATTTAAAAAAAAAAAAAAAAATTATAGGCAGCGGCAGCGGTAGCTGTGATTTTATCTATCATCCATCAAAGTAACAAAAAAAAAAAAAAAATTAAAGAACAACATAAATATTTTTTGTTTTTTTTTTTTTTTGTTGTACTTTCTTGTACTATTAATAGGTAGTATATTCTATATTCTATCGAGTACAACTATCGTTATTTTTTTTTTGTAAGTAATATTTTTAACCGTGACCATGATCTTGGAGATTTTTTTCTTTTTTTGATTTTTTCCATTTGATTATTCAAATAAGCCTACATTTATTAAATAGAGTATAGGCAAAATTTATGTGCTAAAGTCAAAAGTGTCAAAGTGATAGTGATCGTTAAAAAAAACAAAGTAGAATGTAAACCAACGGTTTTTAAAAGCGCACATTTCCAAAACACAATACAAACTGTTTAGAATTGTGACTTGCACAAAAATTTGAAAATTTAAAAAATAAAATTTAAGAAATATTTTGTAATAAGAAAATATGTGGAAATAAGACTTTTTTGGAATTTTGAGGGGCTGTAAGTCTAGAACACTATATATGTAAAAAAATCCGTTAGTACATGTAAAAATATATTACTGGAGCTTTAATTTTTATGTCAAATCAGCCAAATTAAAAGCCTTCACACAATAGTTAAATAAAAGAAGCTGAGAATGAAATCGCATCGCAAAAGTTGAAATAAAATGTAAATAATAATATGAATCAACATTGACCTATTTATATTGACCGAGGAAAAATTTGTACAGGTGCTTAAGTTACAGGCGCCTAAAAATAGCAAATTTTCAATTTTGCAGCCCTAATACATCTTAAACGGGGGGCGGTAGAAAAAAATTTTTTAAGGAAACCTATACTAATTCTAAAAGTTCTTTTTTGTCTCAAATTTTCAGGTTCCTATCTAAAGGCGTGCCGGAGTTAAGAAAAAAGAAATTTCATACAAAATATGGTTTTCACATAACGGTAAATTTAAATAGTAAATTACAAAATGTTGCATAATTTTGATATTGTTTTATGTAGATAATAAAATGTCTGGTCTTCTGGCGATTTTAGATTGCAAAACTATTACGCAGAGCCTGAGATATATACATCTGAAAATGGGGCTTTTTCGCAATTTTGAGGAGCTGTAACTCTGGAACCCTATATAACCAAAATAAACCTTTAACACACGTAAAAATATATTACTCTAGCTTTAATTTTTATATCTTGACGAAGTAAAATGTGTACAGGTTCCTAAGTTACAGGTGTTTAAAAATAACAAATTTTCAATTTTTGAGCCCTAATAGCTCTTAAACAGGGGGTGGCCCAAAAAAATTTTCTGAGCAAACTTATACTAATTCTAAAAGTTCTTTCTTGCATCAAAATTTCAAACCTCTATCTCAAAGCGTGCCGGAGTTATAAAAGTAGAAAAATCATGCAAAATTTGGTTTTCATATAACGGTAAATTTAAATACTAAATTTAAAGAAATTGTATAATATTGATATTAATTTAGAAAGGTAAAAAAAATACCTGTCGAATGACGTTTTTAGAGTGAAAAAATCTTAAGCATAAGATATATGCATTAGCGTCAGATTAAGCATACGATATATGATATTGCATTAATCTAGAACATACGATATATGCATTTAAAAATAGGGCATTTTCAAAGTTTGAGGGGCTGCAGCTCCGTAATGGATGGGCCTACATGAAAAAGTTGTTCCACAAAATTATTTTTTTTATGAGAGCTACCCATGGTTAAAATTGTTTTTCTCTATCTTTAACGCTGTAGAAGTTTTGTAAACAGACGGACGGACAGAGTGAAACTAATAAGCACATTTTTTCAAATTTTTTTTTGGAAATGTGCTAAAAACAAAACGTGAGACTAAAAACAATATTTATTTTAAGATATAGTGATGTAGATGTAAACGATTACCTATATATGATTTTTCTTTTTATAAATTGTCCTAATTCTTTTTTTTTTTTTATTTGTTGTCACTAGAAATTGAATTTATTATAGGTTTTATGGAATCTTCCCTAAATTAAAATGTGTTAATTGATATAAGTATGTTTGAGATGATATATATGTATATATTTTTAATTTTAAAGGATTACAAAATATAAATAGGTCAATGTTGATTCATATTATTATTTACATTTTATTTCAACTTTTGCCATGCGATTTCATTCTCAGCTTCTTTTATTTAACTATTGTGTGAAGGCTTTTAATTTGCCTGATTTGTATTATTTGCGTATGTTTCATCAATAGTTTAAGAAATAATATTACACAGTAGTTGGTTGTTGAAGGTTGAGTCAATGTTGGGGTTTTTGTTTTTAGGTTTATCAATATTTTCATTCACCAGTACATCTCTTAATACAATTTCAACTCTAAGCTTTTGAGGGCAATGAAAAAGTATAAAACCCATCGAAAATTAAGGCAATAGTGTAAAAAAAAAAAAAAATAGGCTATTACATCATTTGTTAAAATTGTTGAAGAATAGTAAAAAATGAAATGTAGTAATATTAAATGTAAAATTTTTCAAAGGTGACGTGTATAACATATAGTAAATTATAAATTTTAGTTTCACAATATTTATAATTTCTACTGTTCGTATTCATATTTCTATTATATATTATATTATTAGTTATCTACCACAATAATTTGATGAGGATGTATGTGCTCTTTCTCTCTCTTTATACGCACCATCAAATACAATAGTCCTTTTTTAAATACTTTCTTTTTCGTTTGTTTTTCTTTAGATAAAAATCAAAAGGAAATAAAATTTAGTAATAACTGTCTAAATAAAAATCATATTAAACTAAGTATAATATTTCTGTAATTTACTTTAATATTAAATTAAAATAATATTTCTGGTATTGCATTAATTTTAGACTAAACCGCATCTTCTATTGCCATGACGCCACAGTTGCTTGTAAGTAAAGCGTCTTTCAAATTGAGTTTTCAAAGTAGGTTCCTGTGTAACACACTTCAAACATTGAACGCACCCTTATATCATTTTGACAGCTGAAGGTTTGCCATTTATAAAAATGGAGTTGTATACATTACAACAACGTGTTGAAATTATTGAATTATTTTATGAAAATGGTCATTCTGTAAGAAATGTATTTCGCAAATTACGCGATATTTATGGTCGACATAATCGTCCGTGTTACAGCTGATCCCACCATGTTAATTTCCCGACGTTCACAACAATTGTGACTTTTTGAGTCAACTGTATAGCGTATTCTGCACAAAAACTTAGCGTTGAAGACCTACAAAGTTCAATTGACACAAAAATTACTTCCAGAAGATCATTCCACGTGTCGGAACTTTGCCAATTGGATACTGGAACAAAACGACGATTTTAAAAAAAAAAAATCTTCTTTTCGGACGAAGCATATTTCGAGATCGGTGGCTAGCGTTAATAAAAAAATCTGCTGTATTTGGGGAGAGGAAAACCCTCGCGTGATCCAAGAGAAGCCAACACATCCACAAAGAGTCACTGTTTGGTGTGCATTGTGGTTTGGTGGTGTGATTGGTCCGTACTTTTTCGAAAAAGATGCTGGAAGAGCCATAGCCGTAAACGGTACCGGATATCGAGACATGATAACAACGTTGAAGCATTGAAAGCAGAAATTATTCGAGTTATTGGTGAGGAGCCGCAACTATGCCAGAATGAGACCGAAAATTTTGATAAAAGAATCAGGTACTGTAGAAACGCAAGAGGTGGTTACATGGGAGATATTATTTTCAGAGTATAAATGGCAAACATTGTACTTCAAAAATAAATAAAAATTTTTCCAGTTTCAAACTCTATGTCTTTTAATTATTTACTTTTGTACTTATTTACAAGTCATTAAGAAATTGGGTTAATAATGTCGGATTTTTAAAATATTTATATAAAATTCAAATTACTGTAAATGTTTCTTGTAACGCTAAACGCAAAATCAGTAGAAGAATATTTGACTTCATATCAACATTGTAGAAAGAAAATTTATAAAAATGAATGTAACAAGCGACCTAATTTTCATAAAGGTATCCAAATAAAACTACCTACTAAAATACAACTATATATTGACAGTATATTTAAAAGATTATGGTAAATTTTGAAAATCCACGAATTTATCCTGCAACACGGAATTAAGAATTTTAAATCAACAATGATGTTCGGCAGTCTGAATCTGATTTGCGACTTAGATCAATAAGTAAAAATTCCACGTATTGAAAAAATGCATGAAAAAATGCTTAAAAATCATATGCAGAATTTTCTGGTGGAGAGCAATATCGAATAGTGAGCTGTGTATGCCAATTGTCACGCAATAAGCGCAAAAATGAAATTCAAATGCAAATGAAGATTAAGTAGCTGTAAAACTTGTGCTAACTGTAAAGTTGTAAGCTGAAAATAAAAATAAATACAAAATAGAAAAAAAAGGTGAGGCTCTAGATTTTCTAAAGGAATGGAAAAGAAGAAAAAAAATGATTTTTCCCTTTTAATTAAAATTTTAAATTATTCAACATTTCTGATTATCATAATCAGGTCATACTTCATTTAAAGTATACATTAACAAAATACTCACTTATTTATTTTCTTTATTTCAATTGTAATTTAATATTTTTTTACATATGTTTTATACACATATATTTTTTTTATTTTTAATCAACTCATTAAATCATATTTAAGAATTGCTTTCTTTTTCTTTTTTTCAATTCAACGGCGAACTAATAAGTTGTTGTATATTTTTTAATAATGAGGCATTTCTAATTGCTTTCAATTAGACAGACTAAAAAAGATAAACCTCTTCTAACAAAAAGTGAAAATTTAAAAAAAAAAAATTTATAATTTTTATTTTTAAGGGCATCTAAAAAAACGTTTAAGTAGAACTCAATTCACCATAAGTCTATTTAGAAATCATTAATTTCTGTCTATTTATAACCAATAAAATAATTATAGAGTAAATGTTATAACGTATTTTTTTCGTTGGTTTTCTTTATTCTCTTCCAAGAATTTATTAATAGATACTTTTATTTTTTTTTTGTTTTTTGATTTTTTGATTTTTTCATAAAAGCGTTAAAAAGTGATAATGGTTAAAGATTAAGTTGTTTTATGATGCTTTCACTTAAATAAAAAATATTAAAAAAATATTTTATTTTTTATTTTTGGTGAAATTAATAAAATTAAGATTATTAAAATTTAAAAATACTCGTTCCCTTATAATATGATCTATTACTAAATACATGTATGTACTATTGTATATATTATACTATATATCTCCTGAAAGTATGCAAAGTGTGTGAGATATTGTTTTTGGTGATTCTATTGTAATCAAAACTTGGTTTGGGTAGCCTAGTGTTAAAGAACGTGGCTTATTACAGGTTCAAATCCTGGACAGGTAGCAACTGCTTTCAACTGTAAGGGAAATTACTGATCAAATCCTGGACAGGTAGCAACTGCTTTCAACTGTAAGGGAAATTACTGAAAAAGTAACAAATCCCCCCCCAAATCAGATACAGTCATATAAATAATAAACAAAATAAAGATTTTTACTTTATAAATTAATAAAAGTATTCGATCTATTATAGTGGTCTTAATAGCCTTTAGTTTTATAAATAAAATTGCATATAACCTATATGTGATTTCCAATATTAATATAAATAAATAAATATTCAAAAAATATATAGTAACAATTATTTAATTCAAAAAGAAAAGAATATCTTCTTTTAAGTAAATATTAATAAAAATCATAATAATTAATAAAAAAAAAATAATGAAAATTTGTTAGATGCATTTGATGCATGCAATATAAATAGGAAGTGGAGACACAAATTTCCCCAAGAATTGCACATATTTTAAATAATATAAAACTAGTCAGAAAAATAAAAATTCAAAGACGGCGTTGACTAAAATATGTTAAACGAATGAAAAAAAATTGGCAAGAAAATGGCAAGAACGGTAGTATAGAAGCAAACCTAAATTATTGAATTAGGAGATAATAAAAAAGGGGTAAAGGGGTAAATTTTGTGCTTATTAGGTCTAGGGATTATGAAAACCAGCTCCATAAGAAAGAAACCAGTGGTAAAGTTATTGGAAGTCGGCTGAAGACTTTACAGCCAATTAAGAATAATAATAATATTTTCATACAGCCAATTAAGAATAATAATAATGATAATAATGAAGAGAATTGTTCGCATTACTTGAACTAAATTATGTTTTAATTTTAAAATTAGTAGTCTTGTTGGAAGTTGAATATTTTTACAAAACAAATAACATACAATTTAAAAATTATACAGTAAGAGTCATGATCAAGGAATATGATAAATAGTCGTAAATAAGTGAGAACGTACTTTATGTTTGTGTTTCAAATACAATGGGTCTGGTATAAAAGATTGACATTTTTAACCCCTTTTTTAACATCCCGCCAAAACAAAATTTCAAAATTTTGAAATCCTAATTTTGCAATTAATTCAAAAATTTTTATACATAAATATTTACCCAACAAAGTATTTCAAATAGTGCTGACTGCTGCCTCCAAATCTAAACAAATTATTGAAACCCTGACTTTGTAGCCAACTCTAAAATCTTTTCTAAATCAATACATACATACTCTGGAAATAGCGTACTTATTATGTCTTCTTGTAATAAAAAAAAAAAAAGTAGGATTTTTATAAGGAAAGTGTGATTTTTAACAATAGTGAGATTTTGTCATGGCGAAATTTTGAAAAGTGGGATTAAAAAAATCGGGATTACGTCTTGTTCGAGTAAACAACGACTTATTAAAATATAATGATTAAAAAAATGTAAGCTTAATCAAATGTAATTAATTAGGCACTTTAGTGGGTGTCATATGGATCTTATAGGAGTGGGAAGGAAAAAAAATTAACACTTGCGGTACTTCCTCTCCATTGTGGAACAATCTGTGTAGAAATTTAAAAAACAAATCAATTCAAAAACTTTATTCCAAATAATTTAATTTTTCCACTAAAATAATTAGAATTAAATTTATTGAATTATTAGAATAATTATTAAGATTAGAATAATTCAACAGATAAATTATAAAATTATGTATTATGAATTAATAATTTCAATATAATTAAAAGAAACTAGGTTCAAAGACAAAAAAAAAAAAACTTGTTTAAAAAAAAAAAAAATAATGAGTAAAATAAATAATTTGATATTAGTTTTGTGAAATTTCTCTCAAAACATGTCAAAAACTAGTTCAAACCTATATAATAATTTTCGAATGTATCTGAAGAATTGATTATGCGAATGAAAAAAATGAAGAACTTTTTTGTTTTTCGTGTTTCTTTTTTATTCTTATTTTAGTTTTTTCTACAAAATTTAAAATAAAACATCATATTATATTTAAGTATAAATAGAATTAATTTTCTTTTATTTAAGAAAAAAAGAAATACTTATTTTTTTTGAGTTTATTTGCAATAAAACTAAGCAATGATTATAAAGTCAAACTTCCGAATTACGACATTGATCATTGAATGTACAGTATATTTATGTACAGTTTATATGTACAGTTTTAATATCCTTTTAGTTTATTTTCTACAGTTTCTTCTTACAACAAAATTATTTCTGAACCAGAGTATCAGAGTCAAAAACCACTGTTTGATTAAAAATGATTTTATTTTCAACTGTTAAAATTCAAAACAATCACGAATCAGTTCTATAATGTTGCACCGAATTACGAAGTTGAACTAGTTGAAGACTTTTTATAACTTAGAAGTTAAAATAATTAGAAAGTTTATACTTATAAATAGAAAGTTAAAACTAAATTAATTCTATTGAATTTCCCTCCATAACTAAGACTCTAGTAAAATAACCTAATCATAAATATTATAAATAAATTGTTTTCTTTTTTCTCTATACTACTACACTTTTTGTTTGTGACTTTCAGTGATAGGGAATATCATAACGGCCATCTTGCAACAAAATTGAATGTTATCTCATATTCATAAAGATGCGGAGCTTTTATGTTTTTTTTTGTGAGGGTAGGTGGGGATCTTCGAAAGACACTATAGAAGAGTGCAAACGAGCACGAGTTCTCTATGAGCGCGTGGGATTTTAACCCACTATACACCACCTCCCTTTTTTGATCAAACAATAGGTTATACGACCTTTAGTACTCATGTACAGCTTAGTCGAAGGAAGTTGAGTTTTAGAGAATGAAAAATGATTTCAAATTGGCAGGAATATTGTCAACAAAGTTGTTAATATTCACCTTGAATCTTTG
Source organism: Poecilobothrus nobilitatus (assembly GCA_947095535.1). Lineage (NCBI taxonomy): Eukaryota > Metazoa > Arthropoda > Insecta > Diptera > Dolichopodidae > Poecilobothrus > Poecilobothrus nobilitatus. The sequence continues at coordinate 35,121,412 of OX352774.1, forward strand.
TACATTGTAAATGTAATCATCACCAATTGAAACACATTAGGTGGGAGATGGTTCCATATTCGCGATGTTCGTACTATACAAATGAATTTCCATAAGTCAAATTATACCATCTGGAAATTTGAACTACATAGGGGTGGGCAGCAGAAGTTCTCTTTGTTTTTCTTTGGAATGCTTTGCGAGGAGGCATCAAATTTTTAATCTTGTTAAGAACCCATCTCTAAAAGTTATCTATAAATCTAAATCTATAAATGCATTAAGTGGAACAACGTTCTACACTGGACGAACCCCTTGCTTATACAAGTACCTAACTGAAAAGTATTCAAATCAAAAAGTAGTATGAAATGAAAATTGATGGAAATTATTTAGTGAGGGTATTGTTCATTGATTGTTTTTACTTTAAAAAGTAATAAGAAAAAATAAAGTCCGAAACATTCAAGGAGAAATTTTTCGCAGTTATTCTAAGCCTTTAAATTTGATCTTACACTATAATTTACACAATTTATCTGAATTAATCGTGAACTTATTGAAAAATTATTAAAATAATATTTCCTGTACCGTTACAGTGTTACACTAATATTTCCTGTACCGTTACAGTGACCACTTCAATTAAAAAAAAAAAAAAATATTTTTTTTCTTTTTAAAAATTAGCTCGAAAAATATTTTTGCTTTTGACCAAACCACTTAATATGCGTAAATTCTTTTAACCGCTTTAATTTACAGTGTAATTTTTTTCTGTTTTCAATTTTCAAATTTACAAAAGAAAAAACAAATAAAAAAATTTTTTTTTCAATGAAGAAACACAAATCGATATTTAGAAGTATCTCCAAATCGATCTTAAAATAAGTAAAAAAAAGAAAATAAAATATTTAGTGACAATAAACTCATCAAAAACCACACACATACAAGAGTCGTTAAAAAAGAAGTGGTTAATTTTTTTTTTTTTTTTTATCATTATTATGTTATTTTTGCGCGCAAAAATTATTCAATAATCACGTCGTCAATTTCCGCTTTGGTTGGGTAATAAAATGTAATTTCAATGTGAATTTTTTTTAAAAAGTTAAAAAAAAAAAAAAAAATTAAATTCTTTTCAAACAATTTCTTCTAAACAAATAAAAAGAATATTGTTGCTAAGATCTTAAATTTTTTATTTTATCTAATGATGAAAAAAAAAGACAAAAAAAAAAATAAGTTAAATCTGGGTCGAAAAGAATCGTATATGATTTTATAAATAATAATATTAATATGTACTGTTCGGGAATTTAAAGAATACCGCCATAACCACGATGAAGAATCCATGATGATTATGTGTTAAACTGTGAATAATTTTAGCGGTTACACGTACCGCTTCTAATTACACATGCCTTTTTCCTTTTTTTTTTTTTTTTTTCTGTTAAGGTAATAGAACTTAAATGAATGATGTGACATTTTTGTATAAATAAGGTTGTCAATTTTCATAATAAAATTTTTAGCTATTTAAAGAAATTAAAAAATTATCATTATTATAATATATAGGTAAACTACATATGTTTTATATAAAAATTAAAAAATTTTAAAGAGTTCTCAAACTTTATGAATCATTAAATATACACGAAAAAAATAAATTGAAAATAATAACGTAATTTTACCCCAAAGGTATGAAAAATACAATATAAACATATAAGGTGTAAATATATAAGATGACAATAGAAGTTCATAAATATACTTATAAAAGTTAAAATTTTTAAAGCGTTTTGTCAATTCATCATTTTTTAGAGATTATCAAAGAGACTATATGGAAAGATTATAAAAATATTATATTTTTTTTGTTAAGTTTTAAGAGTTTTTAAAGTTAAGCTGTATAAAACAAAACTTATATAGATTAAATTTCACAAGAGTTTCTTTAAATTCTAAGATAGTTTTTTGTAGACATTCTATTTTTTTTAAACTGTTTTTTGTGTCTTATTTTTATACCAAGATAGTTCAATCTTGTAACAATTTTTAATTGTTGTATTTATACTAAGTATATTCTGTATATTGTAATTTCTATCAATTCATTTATTTTCTTAAACAAGACTAGACATCTTTTTTGCAACTGTCAATAAATACCTAGCAGGGAAGTGAAATACTGCTCCCATAATATAATAAATAAACTTTATTTTATATTTTTTTAGCTGCAATTTTTAGTACTCTTCTGTTAATTACTTTATCAAAAACGGAATTGAACAATATTAGAGAAAAATATATATATATATATATTTTTGCGTTTCCTTACAACTGCTCTATAGAACCTATCTCTTTCCATATTGTTCTTTTCAATCTGTTTCTGAGTCTGGCCTATGTTTCTTCTTCCTAGTGGTTGTAAATTTAGGGTTTCTCAGGCAATGATATTTTCTGGTATGCTGATTATGTGCCCAATTCATATGTATTTTTTCCTTTTTAATTGAATTTCGATAGGATCTTCCCGGCACATACTCCAGAGCTGTTGGCTGTTGAATATTCTGTTTGGCCAGATTATCTGGTATATTATTCGAAGGCATTTGTTTATGAAGACTTGTAACTTGTTAGTAAACTTGCTGGTGGTTAATTACTGCCATATAACAGTACTGACTTTGCACAGACGTTAAAATCCTCAGCTTTGCATTTCTTGACCTTTCTGCGGTTTCTTGTATTGCATCTCATAATTTTTATTTTTTTAATATTTTTTTACAAGCCCACTTCTTTTCCATATTTATATAATCTTTTTAGTTTTTCTTTTATGTCATCATAAGTATAAGTTAGACATTTGTCGTCCGCATATTCTAAATCTTCTAGTTTATTATTATGAAATCCAGTTAATACCATGTCCATTAATTGTTTTGTCCATAACTTCGTCAATTGCAATATTGAACATGATAGGTGAGAGTGGGGATCCTTGTTTTGTCTGAACACCTTAGCGGCTAACTTAAATCAACGTAAACCAAGTGTTTGATGCCTGACATTTAACGAGCAGGATTTTTTTTTTTAATTTTTTGTCTTAATCAGAAATAAATTTTATGCAAGATAAATTGACATCTAAACATTTTTGCTAAAACGCAAATTTTGTTGTGACATTTATCATATTGATCGCAAGGAGATTGCTGTCTATATCATTGGTGCATGTTGAAGCTTATAAAATGAAGCTTATTAAAATAAAATTATTAAAATAATCGGTTAAAAAGTCGTAACAAAAGGTATCAACTACTACATCATTATTGTCAATTTTTTAAAGTCAAAATAACATGAAAGCTATTTAATTTTATTATTTTGCTGACAGAAATTTAATATATTTTTTTTTTTTGAATTAATTAAGTCAATGATTTATTTGAAGATGGATGGAACATAAAGTAAAGTGCACTTCACTTTCATCTTATCCGATAATTATTATAAATAGTTTGAGGGCGTTATCTATGTCCACTCGTTTTTAAGTGTTTTGTGTTTTTGTTTTTCATTTTAAAAATAATATTTTAAAGAATTTTTAAAATGTTTATAAGTTTTACTTCATCACTTGAGCTAAATTTAATTTTGTTTTGATTATTAAAAGATTATTGTCATTTAAGTACTTTTAGAGATTGTTTTGGAAACTGTTTTGAAAAAAATTAGTCATGGTTTTAAGTAACTAGAATTATAGAATTGGTACAGGAATCTCAAGAATATTTGAAGTACTGTTATTGTTTTCATTTAAAAGAGAATTTTAAAGAGATATCTTACTAGTTTTTTTATTCAGATGGATTTTAATTATTTGATTTACTTCAAAGGTTAGGATTGACGAGTAAATTTCTTCATATAAAAGTTAGGGATGTGAGTTAGATGTTACATTATTATATTAATATTTCTAATTAAAAAAGGTTCTCCAGGTACAGTTGGATGGCCCAATTAAAAACAGAAGTACAAACAGCAACGGTTAAACGATCACAGATTTCAGTCTTTTTGTCCCAACATTATGTATATTAATTTAATAATTTTTTAGCATACTATTCTCGTTCATGCTAACATGTAATGTAGACCCAGACTAATCAAATGAAAAAATTAACAATTGAAGGTAAATGAAAAATTTATTAAAGAAAATTTGAATCGACCATTGGTAAGAGCTTATACGTTGTAAGCACAGACAGAGTGTGAAATCGGATCCCACACACGTCAAAAGAATTTTACGAAGAATTTAAGACATTTACAGCCAATTGTGGAAATGAAAGGCTGCGTGAATTTCTTATCACATTTATAATTTGTGAATCTTTCGTTGTGTGAATAGGCCTTTAATAAAATTTGTTATGATCCACAAATACGTTCTGCTACATAGCTTTCTTGTAATTTTTCTTTAATAATTTTTAGTCCTTTAGTAATTTTTAGTTACACAAAAAACTAATAAAAATTATTATTTCTCAGAATTAATTTTTTTTAATGCATTTCTCTGCCATATCGACATAGCCTGCCATATCCTATGTGGATAGGAAATTACACAGCCTTTCCTGTTCATGCGTGGCTGTAAATGTCTTAAGGGGGAATAACTTTTACGACGTGTGTGGGATTCGAACCCACACTCCCTCGGTGTTTACAGCGTATTTTATACGCTCTTACCCACTAAGCTACGGAAGCCCCAGAATTAATTTTTTTAATCTTTTCTAATCAATTATTAAATTTTTATTTGAATTAAATTTTAAGTGAATTTAAGTGAAAAGTGACTTTTTGTAGACTATAAATTGGAAATTTTATAAAATTTTGCAATATTGAAGAGTATTTAAATTATTTTATGACAAAAAGAAAAAAAGAATTTTAAATTAAAATAATAAAAAATGCTTTTAAAATACAATGTATATTACGTCCGTATACTTAAATAAAACTAAAACATAATTTAATAAAGCGTGTCCCATTTAAAATTAATTTCAAGTGGCAAAATTACAATAAAAGAAACAAATCTTATGACACGGTGATGCTTTTATTAAATGATGAGTTTGAAGATGTTCTTTTCTTTTTACATAGTATGAACATTTATTTTACATTTGTTTTTGTATTTTGTTTTTATTTTGATCCTATAACAAGTTTTGGTTACCCAACAAGTTAAGGTTAAAAATCCTTTCTGTTTTTTTAAACCAGAATTTTTTTTAAAGTTTTTGTGGTTTTCCCTAAGTAGATTTTAAAAAATTGTGAATTTCTGTTAAATTTGTTTTCAAAATCTTTAGTTATTTGTAGAACATTTTAATTGTTAGCCTTTTCGTTTTTTATATAATGATATAAAACTCAAAATTAATTATAAATTTTTAATAATATTTAATAAGTTAATTTATTAAACATTTTCTTCATGCCTTAGTAGTATACTCAGAACTTTGTTTTAGTACAAAAAATAACAATTAGCAATTCATCTATTAATAAAAATTGTAATGTCTGTAACTATTGTCTGTATTTAACTGTAACGCCTGTACTGTCTGTAACTATCGCCAATATTTAATTATAATTAAAAAATCTGATTTAAAACTGGATTTTACATAAAGAATTCAGTTAAAAATTTGAGTTGAGAATAAACTTCTATTAACAAGGGCAACGTAATTTAGGGTAGAAAATTCTGAGTTTTAGTTCTATAAATCTTTCTTCTATAAATCCTGTTTATATAAATTAAAGCAACTTATCTTTCAATATACAACCAAAAGTTTTTTTTCGTAGCTTGCATACCAAGCATTCTAAGCCAGTTTTCTTTAAAAAGAACCACGAAGTTATTAACAACTGCAATGTAGAGCGTATTCCTAACATTAGTCTAACATTAGACTTTTGATATAGATGTTTTCATTAGAGACTTTCGATAAGCCTTTAAATTTTATATTTCAATTATTAAGATGAAGCATTGAAAGTAACCATATTTTGATAATTAGTGCAATAATGTTTTTTTGTTCGTCGGTCAAGCTTTTTTTTCCTTGGTTTTCGCCTGAATCACATCTATTCCTGTCAAAACCCAGGGGCGCCACGAAATCACAAAAAAAAAAATCCCAAATGTCAAAATTCCAAATTCCAAAATTCTAAAATCCCAAATTCCAAAATCCCAAATTCCAAAATCCCAAAATACCAAAATTCGAAAATATCAAAATTCCAAAGTAGTTTCGATATTATAGTTCGTTTTCAATTTAGAGTTGGATTCAAAACCAGGATTGCCACTTTTGCCGGATAATTATGTATGTATATGCCAGATTCTGAATTAGGAGGGATTTTACAGTTGGTAACAAAATGAGGGTTTCAATAATTAAATCGACACCTGAAATAAAAAAATTCAAAACGAATTATGACAAGTGTTTTGGAATTTTGGTATTTGGAATTTTGGAATTTTAGTATTTGGGATTTCGTGGCCAACCTGTTTTCATGGTCATAAATGACCTAAAAGAACGTTTGGAATATTTTGTATTTTGAACATTTATTTTAATCATTTAGTCCCTTTTAGAGTCTTTGGTTTATTTAAAAAAAAAAAATATGAGAGGAATTTCTTGTTGAATAGCAGGATAGCAGAAAACAAAAAAAAAAAAAAAGAAGATGATAATTTACTTTCTTTATATATACATTTTTGTGAACTTAATTTAATGCGAGAAGGAAGCATAATTGGCATTTCAAAAATATTGCAGCAATTATTTTTATTTTTTATTTTTTTTTGTAAAAGGCCAAAAAAAGAAAAATCAAAAAAAATAAAAAATGTACCTAATTGTTTATCAAAGAGGAAAAGAAATATATTAATTTATATTTGATAATAATAAATATACATATACAGATATGAGATATGCACATAAATATTTATTAAGGTATGCCTAAATTTATCGAAAAATTTTACGAATAAGACAAAAAAAAAAATAAAAAACAAAATTAAAATATTTTTTTTTTTATTTGAATTAGTTCAATGAACTTTTATTATCACACGCCTCATTATAAAGAATTAAAAAATAAAAAGTACAGATTGCATAAATTTTTATAGAGTTTTTTTTTTGGTAAAACCGAAAATAATAAAAATTAACAAAAATTGGTTAAGAAATTGTTATAAAATTTAAAATAATCAGCATGATCAGATGATATTAAAACAAGAAATAAGTTTTTTTTTTTTTTGTGAAATAATGATGGGACTAAATGAATGGGCTTCATTGATTTTTGCACATGATTAATTCTTCTTATGCATTTAAATATATTGATTACAGAATTTTTCAAAAATATGATTTTGATTTTATTTAGCTGATTTTTATTATATAATATAGGTATAACATATCTTTCTATATATGTAGTTTTATTAGTTCTAAAAATAACCAACAATATATAAAAAAGGTTTAATAGTAACAGTTTAAGATTGTTTTAGATTTTTCATTGACTATATCATCTATATCAGGTTTCTTTGTAGGAGGAATACAGGTCGAAAAATATTTCATCTTAACAGAAATATTTGATTACGTATTATTTTGTAAGCATGTAAGTTATTTTTAAGAATAGAAGAGTAACCAATGTTGCTATATAAGAGCCGCTACATGAAATGATTTTAAAATTAAAGAATCATGTAGGTCGTTATTTTTTTTTTTTTTTCAAGAAGAAAATGCCTGATTGGTACAAATGTTTTAAAATTGGACATTAAAATCCGTTATACAACCCATTATATTTTGTTACGTTAAAAATTTCTCATATATATAAAATTAGAGTATTCTTATTCTTTTCAAACGAATAATCATAAAGATATTTCAAATGAAAAGTTCTTACCAATCTTACCATTCCTTCTCTACGTTTAGGATTTTTTGTAAATTTTAATTGCAGAAAAGCAAGGTACATTTCGGCCACAAATTATGATTTTTTTAATAAATTTTTTAAGACAGAAGAGGATTAAGGATTAAGTATTAAAGATTAAGGATTAAGATATTTAATAAATATTACCAATTGACTCCAAAATCACAATCTTCAATATTCACAAGCGAATAAATAACAAAAGAAAAATAAGAGTGAACATTTTAAAGAATGAATAAGATAAAAAATATTTTATAGATTCTTTTCATTTATTACTGCATCGAAATTATAAATAAACTACAAATTAGCAATAAAAATTAAAATGAAATTTAGCAATTGAATAATTAAAAAATCGTAGAAAATTCCATATTTTTTATAAATTTCAAAAAAAAAATACTTAAATTCAAGAATATTTTATATTTTCTTACATTTGAAATTTTTCTTCAGCTATTTTTTTTTTTTTTTAATAAATAAAAATAAATAAATTTATGTCTAATTAAAATTTTTTGCAACATTTCTAATAACTAAGAATTTTATTTATTTAAATTATTATCAATAAGTTGATAGCAACATTTTTTTAATACATACTTATACAAATGTTGCTATTTTTTTTTTTTTAAAAATGATTAGCAGCATTTTGTATTATTGCAAGGAAAGATCATTTATTAAGAGTATTGCCAGCATGTAAAGAAATAAAATATTTCAAATTTTTAGACTTTTTAGAATGCTTACAACAATATAATGATCAGATCATGGCATCTTTAAGAGCATAACATTTTTGCTATAAAATCTTTTAATTTTTTTTTTGTTTTTCTTTTTATTTTATTGTATACTGTTAGTAAACAGCTAAGATCAGCACTACTTGTATATATTGTATTACATTTACATACCATCATAATATTAAATATACCTGTCGTATTTTACGACTTTACCCATATAGCTGAATTGGATACGAATGAGTATAAAATAAGAAAGTTGCTCCAAAAAGTAAACATAAGAAAAGAATATGTTATTTGAAATGAGAAAAATAAAAAAAAAAAACAAAAGAAAAATTTTTTTTTTTATGTTTTTTTTTTTTTTTTTTTTTTTATATTTATTTGTATGCATGCATTCTAGTATTCGGTATCATACAAGTGTACGAAAATAAATATATTTTTATTTATATGTATGTTTTTAAATCATGTGAAGTTCACTTGTGGTATTTAAATATGCTTTAAAAGATATGTTGTTGGATTAAAGAAAAATAAAAATAAGAAAAGAAGAAAACAAAAATAAAAAACAGATAAAAAGAAAATGGGCAAAAAAATAATAAAACCAAAAAAAAAAAAAACAAAAACAAAAAAGAAGCGCACCAGCTTCAAATCGTTCATTCAGTTTTTAGTTTAAGTTTTCAAAATCTTGTTATATATCCGTGCTTAAAATTATTCAAATTAAGTGGGATAACAGTTCTCTAATTTCGTTTTGAAGTTTAATTGAATTTTAAAAAGTTTTTTTTTTTTAAATTAAGTTATAAGTTGTGACACTTACATAAGTATCAATATAAATAAAATAAAATTTTATTAGAAGATTTTGTGGAATATAAGAGTAGATTTTACCAGATATATGTTCCATATTAAATAGTTAATTTTTTTGTTTTTTAATAATGACTTGGAGATTTATTGAAGATTTGACATCTAGATGCTATCGTTGACATCTTTAATGAATAACAAAACAAAAGCGATACTCTTGTTTCTATTTGTCATTAATATTGTAGGTATAAATGAAATCTTTGTATAGTTTGACTTTACCATTTGTCATTTCAATTACGATTGAAAGAAAGAAATAGAAATAATTTTTTTTTATCTTTCTATGATTAATTTTTATGCTAAGTATTTTCAAAACTAACAAGAATGTAAAAACTAAGATAAAAAAATAATTATTAAAAAATGACTGACTAAAATGAAATTGAAATGACTGTCAAGGTTATATTATGGATACACGTACAATGAACAAGTAAATCTTTCTATACTTAAATCTTTACTTCGTTTTAGAAACTGAGTGATTGTTTTTTTTAATGATCACCAAATCAATGGATTTTTTATTATATTTTAAACATGCATTTTATATTAAACTATATTTTTAATTTTTTATAGTAAAAAAAATAGTATAATAAACATTTTTTTAGGTTATTCTACGCCATTCATAATTATTTCAAGTTAACTAAGACTTATCTGTACTAATTTGGTATAAATCGGTCATGTACCATCTCTTTTCAATCAAATTTATATTAATATCCAAATGTAATAAAATTTGTACCTAACCCTATGTAATAAAAAAACCTTAATGACTAGAAAACTTTTTCGAACGGTTTCCATTGAAAGTTTGAAGAAATGGAGCAAAATCTTTTTTTTTTTAACTGAAATAATGAATGTAATCTTTATTTCCCGCAATTGTCTTATCGCTAAACATATGCTAGAATATTGGGTATGCATGCATGTGGATCTTAACAGATTTTGCAAAGAAATTGATGCTGTATAACGGAATAAGGTAAATATATCTCTCGAGTTTCTTTTTTGCAAGATTTAGATGCGAACTCTCTGACATAGATCAGAGAAGCTTTCACGGCTTCTTTCGTCAGAGTGCTATCATCTTGCCATAAATCTGAGGACACTTAATACCAACTCTTTTCAAATATGTTCTCCAATATTTTGCAGATGTTCAAAGAATGTTCTCCAATATTTGAACAACACTACAAACCTACAATCTAGTTATTACTGACTAATCAGTCTTCATCAATAAAAAAAAAAAAAATAATGCATTGTTATTGTATGCTTTGATTGTATTATGTATATATTATGTCTATTATGTTCTGCCCAATAAACTTAAGGTAAGTTATTAAATTATATTAAATTTAAAAAGTTATAAAAAAAAAAAAAAAAACGACTTTCCTTTTTTATATTTAAGTTTATATTATATTTTATAATTTAAGTAAATACTATCTAAAGTTTTAAAATTTTAATCTTATAGTTGCAAAAATATGAAATTTAAAAATTTTTCTCATTTTCTCGATTTTTTTCTTTATTTTATTTATTTATTCTTTTTTGTTTGTTTGTTTTTTCTTTTTTTTTTTTTTTGTACTTTTGTGAACTTTTTTCATTTTTATGTGATTTTTTTTTCTTTTTCTTCTTATTTCATTTTATTTTCTTTTCAGTTTTTTTTTTTTTTTCACATTTTTCAACTTTCTTGGATTATTTTTCTGTAACGTTCTTAAGCCAGATGATGGTCTAGTCCTCTTCAGTTAGTATCTGACCATCGAATTGATTGCACACTTAAGAAAATATTTCTTCCGTTTAAAATAAAAAAAAAATATTTTATTTTAAATTAAATAAAATAAAAATAAGAAAATTAAAGAAATTTTTTTTTGATATAAAATAAATATCATTATTATATATACATATGTACTGCATGTATTTAAATTAAAAAAAAAAAAAAAAAAAAATTATTTACCTTTTAAAGAGTATATTATATTGTAAAGAGAAATAAAAAGTTAAAATATAAAGTTTAAAAATTAAAAAAAAAACAAAAAAGCGTTTTCTCCTACAATAAGGAAAAAAATAAAATAAAACGAGAATCGTTTTAAGAACGTGTGCTGAATTTAAAAAAAAAATTAAATTTCATTTCTTTCGAACTAGATACGTAAAAGTGTTCAGTTGTAAACGCAGTTTAACTTTTTGTTTTTTTTTTCGTTTTTTTTTTTGTACTTTAAATTCAAAAAGATAAGAAGTGATAAAGTTTTTAATATATAAAAAATATAGGTACAAAAGAAAAAAAAAACAAAATTACCGTTAAATATTACAAAAAAAAAACAAAAGAATTAATTAGAAAAAAAAGTATAAAAATAGCTATTGAATTAATGATTAGTATATGACATTTTTTTTTTTTTTTTTTAGTGAATCAAACCAACTTTTTGAATTTTTCTTTTAATTAATTATTAGTCAATTTAATATTGAAGGATTCTATATTTGACTCCTTCGATATAGAAAACTACAAAAAAAAAAAGGACATTAAAACTTAGAAGAAATAAATAACGGAATTTGTTTTTTGAATTAAAAATTCTTTAATAGCAATAATAAGAAAAAATTTAAACAATTAACGGAACAGTTATAGTAAGAGAAAAAACTGTCAAAATTAAATTGTCAAAAAGACGTACGTGTTGAATAAATTTTTTTTTTGGTATATTTTATTTGACACGATTTTTAAAAGTACATTATTTATATTGAAACACGAACATTTTGAAAGGGACAGACCTTGAACTAATTTTTCTATTATTTTTTTTTATTTTTTTTTTGTTTAATTGAGATTTAAAGTGATTTGTACTATACTAAAAATTAAATTTTTTTTTTTTTATTTAATTAAATCTATTCAGAATTTGTTTTTGATTTAAAAATTTGCTAGAAGCAAAATAGATTAAAAAGTATAAGAATAAAAGATTTGGCGGTCAAACGATCTCAATATATATTATTTTATTTTTGTGCATATTTAATTTAACTGTCTTTTTTTTTTGAGAGGGGAAGGGGAAAGGGGGAGGGGTTTCTTAATTCGTAGATTATAGTAAAGTTTTTATTTTAATATTAGTATAGTAAATATAAAATTAATTTGTATAAATGTTGCTTAAATTTTTTATTAAATTTTAGTTTAATTTTCCGGAAATTAAGGATAGAAATTTTTTTCAAAATCTTAAAATTTATTTTGGGGTATTATACAAAAATAGAGAATAATTTTCTAAAATAAATTCAAAAGTAAACCTAAAAATTATTTATATTTTTAAATTTTTATAATAAAGTGTTTGAAAATTTAATTTATATTTTTTTTTTTTTTTTATCTTAAATAGGTATATTTTATATTTAATTTATTTTTGTTATTTTTTGTATTTTTTAGTTCATTTACCTTATAAAATGGAACTGTAAATTGAAAAATTGTGATTGAAGTAACAAATAGATTTCTTTCATTCTTTTATATTGAACATTTAAACTGATAATTACAAAACAAAAAAAAAAAAAAACAAAACAATTAAGAGATATTTTTTTTTTTTCATTAAATAACTGTAAATAATTGTACAATTTTATTGTACAATTAATAGGAAAGACATTATAAATATTTTTTAATAATACATATATATATATATATAGATAAAATAATCGTACGGGTATAAAAACAAGGGAAATGATAAATAAAAAAATGGAAATATCTTTAAATTTAATAACGGTAAGTATATTAAAAAAAAAAAACAATTTAATATTTAATATTAAAAATAATCTTAACAAATTTGCAAGTAATAATTAAAAAAAAAAAATTTATAAGTTTGTATATATATAAATAATTTATAATGAAATTTTTAAATGATAATTTTCAATAATTATAAAATAAAATTATTTCTTATAATCATTTAAAATAATAATGATTTCTGTAGTATCAGAATAGGAGTTTATAAAAGTATTTAGAAAGTTTTTGTTTTTTTTTTTAATCCTGAATATTGATGAAATCAAAAGAAATCAAATGCTTACATACTGCAATGATTTTATAATCATTCAATATGGAATAACCGGGTAATTAAAAACATTTTTATTAGGGTATCTAAAAAAATTTAAAAAAAAAAAATTATATTTCAGTTATACCATTTTTAAAAGTAAATTAGACAAAAAAAAAAAAAAATAAAAAAAATTTTTAAGCTTAGGTCTTATTTAATATTTTATATAATTTCAATTAACTGACATTGAACCGATTAAGAGTGATAATATTATAATGTTTTCATTACTTATTTAATTTAAGTACTTGATCTAATATATCATTCGATATAAATGGTTTAAAAAATCGTTTAGTAATGTATGCACCATTACTGTATATAGAAATGTAAACATTATAATATAAAGTTGTTTAAAGACTGCGTTAACTTATCATTTCAGAAGGTGTTCATTAATAAATTTTCAAAAAATTAAATTAAAATTTACACCACAATGGATCTAATGAGTAATGTCCGAGAGTAATTACTTCTTCCTTGTCAGTAACAAGTCACTCAATCTAAACTAATTTTCATTTCTTATTGTTTAAGATTCTTTTACCTAAATTGCACTTAACTTGATAAAATGTTTTTAAATTTTTTTTTTTTATTTGCATTTTTAAATAGAAATTTTATTAGTTAAATTAAAAATGAAGTTTATAAGATTGGTAATAATTCCTAAAATCATACAATATATATTAAAATTAAGAAAACGCCACTGCCATATAAATGACAATCACATAGCCTTTGCTTTTCAGACGTAGCTATGTAAATGTCGTAAGGGGAAATTATTCTTACGACGTGTGTGTCATACTTTTACAACTTATTTCGCTTTTACCCACTAGGTTATCGAGATCCCCAACAAATATTAAATAGAGATAAAAAACAAATGACAGGAGTAAAATATTTTATTTTTTTTTTTAATTATATATTTAATTTATATTTTAATTAAATTTAGTTAATTTTCTTGTTAAATTTTTTCTCTCATAATTCATTTTAAATCATTTTTCTTTACTATTTAGTTAACTTCCTGTTTTGTTAAAAATTATTAAACACCATAAAAAATTAATAATTTAAAAATTGTTTTCTAATTTTTCTAATATTTTATTCTTATAATCCTTATATAATAGATTTCCAATCATATATAATAGTTAAATACATTATAATGTATTATATTTCATTTTTTTTTTTTTGTTTTTTATTTAATTTTTATTTTCACCACAGGTTTCTAGTGATAAAAATATCATAAAAAAAAAAAATCTATGAAGAAAAATCTAAAATAAATTAAATATACGCCAACGCCACCCTATTGACAATTTTTTACTACCAATAGATTTTTATTTCTATTTTGGTTTAATTTTTTTCTTTTTTTTTTTTTTTTTGCTTCTATTCTGATTGTATTGCCGTTTACACTTTAATTCTTTATATTTTTCTTTGGCATTGGCATTGTAATCAATATATTCGTAATTATATATATATACAATGTGATCCTTAAAGATACTAAGTATGTATCTACATATTATAGCTGATACAAGTCGTGTTATATTCAAATAAATGATTTTTTTTTTCCAATAAAAGTACAATTAAAATTTAAGAAAGAGATAGGTAAAAAATAAAAAAACAATAAAAAGGAAAAAATTGAAAATAGATTTTTTTCTGATTGAAAAAAAGGGTAAAGAAATAGTAATAAAAATTGAAATTTATACGATAATGATAAAATAAAATAAAAGAATAGAAAAATGAAAAAAAAGCCGGTTAAATATAAAATATTTTGTATGTAAAAAAAAAAACAAAAAACAAAAAATGGTATGCAATTGTTCCAATATAGTTTAAAAATTTATTAAAACTAAGTATACATCCCATATAAAGGTTACTTAATTAAAGATAAATTAATTATTCTTTAGCTTTATTTTTTTAAGAAATTTTTCAATGGTTAAATTTTTAAAATCTTACAACGATTTTAATTTTTATTAATAAAGTTATTTACTCGCTCTTAGGAGTTTTTTTCCTAAATAGTATAATAAAAGTGATTTATTAAATCACTTTAGAAAATGATAAGAAACTGTGAAAGGAATTATTATTTTTTTTCGATGGAATATAACCTTTTGTATAAACAAAATTCAGTCAATGGCGTATAGTATAATGGTTAAGAAACAGCGGCCCAGCGGCCTTTCATTCGAAAGTGCTGAAGTTTAAACTCGTCGGGCTCAGCCATATAGATTAATAAAAAATAATATAGATTTTTCTTGGAATAATGGCTTAGTGAAACCATTGATTTCAGAAAATATGGACCTTTGTCAGGTATATAAATAATAATTTAACTTAGTGAATGATGATCTATGCTTCTTATCGGAATTGAAAGTAGAAAACAAAAAATAAACAAAATTATTCAATACTTTTTTAATATATAGGCATATTTTTATTGAATTTTTAGGCTTGGCTTATAAATCTTTCTATAACACCTATTTATGTACTAAAGGATAGAACAATGACGAAAAGTACAAGAACTTTTGTTGGAATTTTATTTATTTTAAGGGTTAATCTAATGAATTTTATATTCAGCCATTACATCAGACAATTTTTAGATTGTAGACGAAGTTAAAATTTATTTTATAATCAAAATCCATTCATTATATATATTAGAGTCATAAATTGGTATGACTCTTTTTTCATATACATATAATATGTTCAAAATTTTCCGAGAAACTATATTACATATAAGATAACACGTATACATAACCTATAAAATACAAAAAAAAAAAAACAAAAAAAAAGAAATTAATCAGAAAGTATATCTACATACTTTTGAAGGGCTTGAATTGTTTTTTAATTGGAAATAATATTTACAAAGAAATTTTAAATTAAAAAAACTATTAATAATTATTATTGCTAAAATTACAAAACATAAATATCAATTTTTTTAAATATATTATAAAATTGTTTTTTTTTGTTCTCTTTTTTTTTTTTATTATGAATTTGAATTATAAAATAGTATATAAGGAAACATTTTATAAGTTAATACGTGATATCTTAACTGAAATTTTTTTTTCTCTTGTATTGTCATACTTCCAATTTTTTTACAAAAAAAAAAAAAAAAAAAAAACAACAATGGTAGTTAAACGAAATCAGAAACATTTTTTTCATTTTAAAAGAATTTTTGGTTTTATTTTGTTTATTTAAAAGCCGATTACTTATAAATTATGATGTAGAATGTAATTTTAAATATAATATTGTGGTTTATTTAGTCTGATTTTTTTTTGTAGTTTTTTTTTTTTTTTTTAAATTATATGATACTAAAGAATTTGATTTCAATTTTATATTATGTAAATTTATTACTAAATAAAGAAAAGGGTTTTTAAATATGTTATTATTTAATAAGAAAAAGAATAATAAAATTTTCGCTTCTGATATTGTTATTCAAAATTATTAAGTATAGGTATATATTTAAAAATATTAATGGTTATATAATCATTTTGAATAGAATACATATTGTTTTTTTTTTTTTTTTTTTTTTTTTTGGAAGAATATAATACAAAAAAAAAAAAAGGTGCAATACGTATTGATTGTTGTGTAATTATTTAAATTTATAGTGTTATATAAATACTAAAAAAAAAAATTTCTTTTTAGGAATCTTTAATATATTGATATATGATTTAAAAATCATAGAATTTCTTTTTTTAAATATGTTGAGGATCTTTTACGGTTATAGATTTTTGTCATTTAAAATACCTTACCTACTTTTATTATAAATTATATAATATTATATTATTGTTACAGTAAAACCCGCTTAAATGCTCTTACAATTTTGAGCACTTGTCCGAACACAGCACTTAACCGAATTCATGTAAATGATTCAAGTAAGGTGCTTATTTAAAATGTGTTTAACTGCTTCATGGTATAGGTATTTATCCATAACTAATGATATTTTCTTACAGAAATTTTCTGAAAATTCAATAGTATAAGATCTATAAAATATGTATATATATTAAAAAGAAATATATCGTTACGATTAAGTATGTACATATATAATTTTAACCAAAAATTTAATATTTTTTCGGTATCAAAATGTCTCTTAAGGCACTTAAAAGTAAAATTTTAATCAAAAATTTAATATTGTCCTTTGAAAAACAGAGTACTTAAAAGGTTTAGGTACTTAAACGAGAAGCACTTAAGCGAGAATATATTTGTATGCAATTCTCAATTTTAATATGTCAATATTTCTGGTTTCTAAAACGAAAAAGGTACTTATCGGGAACGTACTTAAGTATGGGTTTTACTGTATATTATATAGTAACAAATGGTATTTCTATAGGTTGATTTATTAGAACATATAATTTTTTTTAATATTAGTTTTTATTAGATTCTATATACATACACCTATTTAGGAATTTTTGAAATTTAATGAAATTTTAAAAAAATATCAGTGCAAATGTTGTTATTATTAAATCCAACATTTACCTATGTCTTCCCTGTATCGTGATATAGACATTTAACGTATTTGTATTCAGTCCAAAAAAAATATTACTTCGATTCGCTTTATGCAATGTAGTTTGGATTGATAAACATATTTCTTCTTCCTTAGGAAATTAGAAATTCTTTAAAATTTTTATATTCTTTAATTTATAAATTTTAATTCGCTTCGGTCACCACACCTAGTGATATTATATTGCTTCAGTAAATTGCTCTCGGTTGTATTCTCTTAATCTTCGCGAACAATTGAGGTCATTTCATTTACTAACTCTTGTAAATGATGACTTTGACAATTAAGTGTGATACGGCCAGTTAATTGTAATAGTTTATTAAATGAACAATATAATATTGATACTTGTATTAAGCAAAATGCTGGATACAGAGAAAAAAAATATAATTGTGACAATATCCTTATACAGATATGAAGAAATTTATATTTTATACGAGTATATATATGAAAAAAATGCCTTTCTTCAGTAATTTAGAATACTTTCTTTAGTATAAATAGTCTATAAATATATTTCTATTTAGAAACTTTTAAAATCTTAAAATTTACTGATAATACAGAAAATTTTTAAATTGTGAAATAAATTTCCCTTTATTTTTAACAAAAAAAAAAAAAATCATAATTTTTCTAATTCCTTTCCTTATAATAATCTCATTTTAGTTTAAAATAGAATGAAGCTATATCCAGAGAAATAACTGTTTTTATAATTGTTTGAAAATTTATAAAAAGTTGCCAAATGATGTTAAATTAGTAAATTGTATATTTAGATCCGTATATTTATGATCTGTGAACTTGTATATGATCTACATTCGGTATACTCAAGTTTAATATATAAAAAGGTAAAAAAGTTTGATATGTTAAGCAGTTGTTATAATATAATTAAAGTTGTCATATTATACATGTATGTGCGCAGAATTATTATAAGACTGCACAGCGATAGTTAAGGCCATTAAACCATTTTATTTTGTAAATACATTTAATTTTTTTATTGTGAATTTTTTTTAAGGTTTTTTATTTTTTTATAACTTATTTTTGAATAAAGAAAAAAAAAATTCCACTTTTTAATTCCTATTCGGTATCCCGAACAGCGATTTAGAACCCTAACTGTTCTAACCGTTTCGTGACTGTAAAAAGACCGTTTCTTTTTACTAAAAAAATAAGAAAAAAAAATGGAAAATCAATCCGAAACAAGAAAAAATTTATACGAATGCTTAAAAATTCTATCGTACTATTCGTAATGATTCGATATGCTGTCGAACGCCTATATTATTTTTGAAAAAAAAAAAAACTATTTTTTTATGGTTTAACTTTGATGAAATACTAGTTTCAAAATTATAAAAAAAAAAATACAACCACAACAAAATAACGGGTTTTTGACAATTTTAAGTCAGTCCATACGGAACAACAAAAGTCCGTAACAGTCTTGTTTTTGACAGTTTTAAGTCAGTCTATGGGGGACAACAAAAAAAGTTATTACGAATGCTCAAAAATTGGATGGTAATATTCATAATTACACGACATGCTACCGAACGTTCAATATTAAATTTGAATAAAAAAAGACAGTATATAAAAACAACACTGTTACGGACTTTTGTTGTTCCGCATGGACTGACTTAAGACTGCCAAAAACCCGTTATTTTGTGAAAATATCACCAGTATAAAACTAACACTGTTACGAACTTTTGTTGTTCCCGCATAGACTGACCTAAAACTGTCAAAAACAAGACTGTTACGGACTTTTGTTGTTCCGTATGGACTGACTTAAAATTGTCAAAAACCCGTTATTTTGTGAAAATATCATCAGTATAAAACTAATATTGTTACGGACTTTTGTCATTCCCCATGGATTAAGTTTTAACTCATAAAAAGACTGTTGTTTCTTGTACCGCATGGACTAACTTAAAAGTTATTACGAATGCTGTTTTGAGTGTTGGGTATGAATGCCAATGAGTTTTGGGTATAGATTTTTTTTTGGTCACAACGTCCGCCTAACGTCTTCCAAAACATAGTTTTTTTTATTTTACAATTGAATACCAAAGTAGGACCAAAAACCACACAGTCCAGAGTCCGCTCTCGGTTTATTACTTTACGGTTCATTACTAAAACTTGAAAATGCTGTTGGGGTATTATATCGTCTTATATTGGTCTGTAATATAAGAGTAAAATTATAAGTTAATTTTTAACTTTTCGCAATTATTTTCACTTCTAAGGAAGGTGGAAAAATAAAAATTAAATGTCAATCAATCAAAAACAAATTATTTTAATTTTTAAAGAAGGTTTATTAATAAAAATCTAAAATCATCAAAATCCGTTTAAGATTTTTGATTTATTAAAAAAAAACAAACTCTGTTAGGAAAAAAATGTATTTTTTAATTAAAGAAATTCTAGTGAAAAACCGAAAGAAAATTTATTAAAATATTTTTCTCAATATAATTATATTTATTCACTTTTATTATTGTTCTTATTATTATTTAAATATTTTTTTATTATCCTCAATATATAATGTTTGCTTTTATTTTACCGAGTAAAATACTTTTTTCTATACTCTCAACTATACCATATATCATTTGAAAAAGAGTAGATGATAGAATTCCATTTACCAACTACTCCCAAGAATGGATAATAGCATTCCATTTATCAACAACTTCCATAACTACTCACAACTAAATACTCTTCTCATGTAAAACGAACACAAACAATAAAAAGAAAACTTGTAAACTCCTGTCAGGATAAAAATAACCACTGTATACTTATTTTAAATCAGAAATTTAATTCTTTTTTATAAGGTGAAATAATATTGATTTTATCTAAATTGAATTTAATCTATAGCCTCTACATAGAGGTTAAATTATAATAATTCATATATGCTTTAAAATTTTTATTTGAGTTCTAATGCTATTTATTATATTATATATCTATATACATATTATATTACATATATAAATATAATCTTTACAATTTTCTAAATTAATGCGTTTTCCAAAAAAAAAACAAAAAAACAAAAAAACAAAAATGTTTTAATTTAAATTTCAAAATTTTTTATTAAAAATTGGCACGCAACATTTTAGACAAAAAAAAAAAGGCAACAAAAATGTATATATACATATTACATATTACATACATATGAATGTATCATCTATATAGAAAAAAATTGAATTTCTCGAAATTCTTTTCAATTAATTCGTATATAAATAGTAAATACTGATTTGCAATTTAATTTATTAGTTAATTTTTTTTTTTGTATTTTTTTTTTTTTTTTTTAAATAATAATTTAACATGATAACTACATGTTAACTGTTAAGTAGGAAGTAATATTTTATGATGGGGTATATTGAGCGCCACGACAAAAACAACTTATTAGTCAAAGGAAAGAAAAAAATATAAACTGAAAGGTGAAAATATTATAATGCATAGGTTATTAAATTTGATTTTTTTTTTAACAGTATATGTATATGTATATGTATAATATAATATGTACCTGTTGTATCTAAAGATATTATATTTCATGTATAAAATAAAATTTTAAAATATTTTTTTTAGTTGATCATAATATCATAATATATAGTTAGTTATAAGTATTTATTTACATATGTTTTAAATTTTTTGATCTCATTTATATATTTTTTTCAAAATATTAAAATTAAATTTAAATTAAAATTAAGTTTATTGAGGTGATATTAATTTTTTTTTAGGTTATTTATTTTTAAGATATTTTTTAATGGAAAAAAGTAAGTTCTTTTTCTTTTTTTTTTTTGAAAATCAAATAAAATTTTTTAACAAGTTTTGATCATAAAAATTGTGATCGTTTTTCGTTTTCATAATGATGGCTAACTTTTTTTATATTTTTACTTTTGTCTACAGTAAAAAAAAAAAAGTGGGTGTTTATTTTTATTTTATTTTTTTTTAGGTTATAATGTGTTTCCAATTTTTCTTTTTTTTTTGTTTGACTTTTAATTTTCTTTCAAATAATTTTACTTTTATAATAATAAATACCTACATAAATATATTATATATATTAGATCTATTCATTATTTTATTTTTATATCTTGGGATCTCTAAATATTTCCTTTCTTTTAACTTTTAATAACTTAATTTAAAAAGAGAAAAACCGAATATATAAAGTTTTTACTTAAGGCACACTTTAATTGGTACTAAACAGTTTTTGTGTCATTCTAAAATTTTTGAATTTTTTTTTAAGAAATATTTTCACTAAAAAGTAATAAAAAATGCATTTTTTTTATATGTACTATTTTGAAAAAAAAAAAAAAAAAAAGAAAAATCATATAAGATTGGACGCGATAATAATCAATAGGTACATATATACCATTTTAATTAGAAGCATTAGGAGTCATACATAACTAAATGAAATGTCAAAATTTAGTTGTATATTTAATTTGATTTGTTTAAAAGAAAAATATTGAGCTTGTTCCAAATTCTAATGCTTTTTGTTTTTTTTTCGTCTAATTGATATTCATTGTTGAAAATTGAGGTTATATTACATTAAATTTTATATTAAAGTGATATTAAATACTATGTAGAACGATATTTAAGTTTATTTTTATTGACATAATCCCAATATACCTATGAGATATACATATGTATATATTTTTTTAATTTTCGCATAAATCACAGTCTAGCATATACATACATACATACATAACTCTAATTATAATATTACAGATTTCTTATGGTAATGAAAATCATAATTTTTTAACCTTTGTTCAATTGATTGCGATGAGGAACTAATAATTTTTGTTTAATGATTTTAAATGGAATCACAAAAAAAAAAAAAATTATTTAAATTAAATTCTATTAATGATAATAATTGAGGTTAGAATTGATTTGTTTATAGGTTAAAAAAAAAATATTTACTAGAAATATTTTAATACTTTCACTGTGCTTTCACTTAATGAACACTTGATCAATATTAATATGCCTGTATTTTGAATTTGTCTAATTATTTGGTTATTATATGTATAGTTGTTTAAAGGTATTTTTTTTAGGCGTGATGGTAAAAATTCTAACTAAACAATACAAAAAAAAAAATTAAAGAATATTATTATAATTTATAACTATTTGATTTGCTATTACTGTGTTTACTGTGGAAAAAGAAGCTGTGTTTTGTTTTTGTAGTTTGTTTTATTTGGTAATAACATTTTTAAGTAAATATGTACATATATTTAAGTATATATATGTACATATATGCATTTGTATATTTTAAAAATATTTTATGTTTATAACGTGCAAAAAAATGATGGTAGTTATTATACATTATTAAAATATATTTTACCAAAGATTATATTCCAAATTAAAATTTAATTAAAAAAAAATTTAATTACATATTTATTTCACCATATTTAAAAAAAAACGAGGAAGAATACAGTTGACTTTGTCAACTCTTAGATACCCGTACGAACCGTTAGTATGTTCACAGCCTGTCACTCTGCTTACAATATTATTTTTTTAATATTTTAGTATTTTAAAATAATTTGGGTGAATTTTATAATTTCTAGTATTATGGGTTGTACATATATTCAAACTATATGTTTATATGTACATTCTTCAAAAGCAGATTCTAACCTTCCACATAACGATTATCAATCCAAAACTTTTTCAAATATTCTATAGTACCATTTAATACTAAGCGGTAAATGTATATTAAATTTACTTAGTACAAAATAGTAAATATAATTTTAAATATTATATTATATTATATTTAAATATTCCATTGACAGAAAAATTTCTTATAAGTACAATAAAATACATATATGTATGTAAATATGGCGCTATATAATATACATATATACTCTTATCATTCACTCACTAGTGGCATATACGATATGTAAATAAACATGATATTATATAAGTATGTATCAATATCATATAAATAAAAATTCTTCAAGCACCGTTATGTTGTTTATTTATTTGCATTTTTATGTACTACGCATTATATCCTCAACAATTTCAAATTATCGAGTAAAACAAATGCAAAAAATTTGTTGAAGAAATTTGTTAGAAAATTTGAAAAAATCAAGTAACACTTTCGTCAATTATAAAGTAACCCTATATTATTAAAAAAAGTTGTTAACAGAAATAAGAGTATAATGTTGAAGCTTTAATTTTTGTGTATTACTTCAAAAAAATTTTAACAGGTGTTCAAGTTACAGGTGTTTAAAAATAGGAAATTTTCAGTTTTTGACCCCTTACAGCTCCTAAACGGGGGGTGATACAAAAAAAATTTTTGAAATGACTCATACTTATTTTCAGAGATCTAACTTTTGTCAAAATTTCAAGTTTCCAACTTAAACCGTTTAGAAGATAGAAGGGTTAAAGGATTTTGCAAAATTTGAGTTTTGCATAACGGTAAATTAAGACACCGTATGCCACAAATATATATTTATTGTATATATACTTTTAAAGCTAATGAAAGTAGTAATCGTTTAGCGTTTTTAAAATGGAGATATACCTTATACAACTTGTGCTATAACAATTTAAATATAGAGCTTTTTTGAACCTTTGGGGAGCTGTAGCTCCGTAACGGGTGGGGCTACAAAAAAAAGTTATTAAAACTAAAATTAATATTTTTGTGATATCTATCAGCAGTTAAAATTTCATAGCTCTATTTCAAAAATAATGTCGGGATCTAAAAGTTAGGTGTTCGAGAGCTACCCTAAGGCTTGGTCCAAACTCAACCAAAAAAAATAGGGAACCTACAAATTACTCCCAAAATATTTTGTGTAAATTTCAAGATTCTAGCTTTCTTAGTTTTTGAGTTAGCGTGCTGACGGACGGACGGACGGACGGACGGACGGACATGGCTCAAAAGTCTTAGAATTTTTTTCTGATCCGATCCATACCTTTGAAGGTATATCTAGCTCGCTTATTTCGAGGTGTTACAAACGGAGGAGTAATTTTATTATACCCGATCCTATCGTACGGGTATAAAAAGAAGTTATTTTGGATATTATTGTAAAAAAGTGCTTCAATATAATATAGGATACTAAGATATACCTATAATTTTTTTTCATTTTTTATTTAGTGACCTTTTCATCTTAAATATGAATGTAGAATTCATAAATTTAGCTGGAGCCCTGGAAAATCATTATGAATTATTTAAATTGCCTTATAATAAACTAATCATACATATTTGTGAATTATCTGATATTATAATACATTTGGTTGCATGAATCTCATATAGGGTTGCCAGATCGAAAAGCGTAGAAGCCGGACATTTATCAAAAAATTAAAAAAAAATCTCGGACATTTTCAGTTTTGAAAACCCGGACAAAACCCCGACAGTAAAAAATCCCTAGCAATTTTCGTTTTCATCATTTTTTAATAAAATGTTGAACTAAAATGTTGTATAAAATAAATAAAAGAAAATTATTAAAGACATATTTTATTCTTATATTTTATTTATGCACAAGTAAATATAAGTTTATAACAGATTGAGATAACTTAAATAAATCACAGCTTTGTATTCATATTGCTGAACTAAAATAATATAAATTAAATATGTATTAGAAAACAAAATTAAAATATTCCTATTCAATAAAATGTTATTTTTTTGAATATTCCATTTGACTGTTGACATAGCACAAAAACATAAATATATAATTTGAAATACTAGGAATATATTTTTGACAAACGCCAAAAAGTTTGTTTTATTTCATATTCTTCACAACAAGAACATTCGTGTTAAAATTACCTAATAGATGACTCTATATTTTGATAAAATATTGATTAATATAAACTGGAGTAAATATATTAATTGAAATAATTTAAATTTACATTATGGAAAATAAAATTTTAACCTAAAATGTGGGATTTAAAAATAATTTTAATTTTTTAAACTGAAAAACCCGACAAATCCGGACAACATCAAAAAGTCCTACCGGACTATCCCACAAGTTTGAAAAATCCGAACATGTCCGGGGAAATCCGGGCGTCGGGCAACGATAATGTCATATGATTTTGCTTAGTTTAACATGTATCTATCTCATTAACCTATTTCACAGTGCCTAAACTTAATTAGCTAAATATAATACCTTTTTTAATTTATTTAATATGTGTACAAATATTCAAAAAAATTAATAAAATATTCGAAATGTTCTGCAACATGTTTCATATTACATTTAGAATATCTCTTATATGCATATTAGGTACATATTATTTCATTAAATATTGCAATATTTCATTTTATTTGAATACCGGTTTTTTTTTTTTGTTTTTAAAACACGTGAAATCGATTGTAATTAATCCCTTTTTTTTAAATACATAGATACTTGTTTTTTCATTTTGGTTTTTTTTTTTCATTGAAAAATAAAAAGTCAATTCTATTAATTAAGTTTTCTTCTTCTATCTATATAATCTGCAGAATAACATCTTAATAGAAAAAGATACTAAAATAAGAAAAAAAAAAAATGAATAAAAAAAATTTTTTTTTTCCATTGACACCTATTCTATCACCATTCCGTAACAAGAAAATATAAAGATAAAATTAAAAAATAAAGGAAAAAAAAAAATAGAAAAAATAGAACATAGAAATAGAAACAAAACAAAACGATCTTAAATCGTATTTAAAACGTTCTAAATTAACCAACAAGAACTACGACAGTCGACAACAACAAAAAAAAATTATCTCCGAAGTCTAATGAACTTTGTAGTTATGTTTCTGTTATTTTCTAATTTTTTTTTTTTTGTTTTGATTTTAATTTTCTATCTCCCTCTTTATCATTTATTATCTGTTTAATTTTCTTGTTAGTTTTTTTTCTTTTTTTGAACTTGTGCTCACGTAAACTTCACAACATTGAAAATTTCACTATTGAATAGTCAAGTCACTCAATTGTGTTTTGCTTTTGTTATTGTTATTATTATACCTTTATGTTGTTGTACCTACACTATGAGCCCTGTTATATTAAAAGTAAAAATATATACGGTTTATTTTTATTTTTTTTTTTGTGTTTTTATTTTTCTATTCTGTTATATTCTATAAATATTATAACGGTATCATTAATGACTAGCTAATTGACCGTCGTGTACGGTGTATAGTGTGTTGTAAGTATCTTATGATGATGTGATCACTCAATATACATATAAAAAATTGAAAAATTAAAGTTAGTTGATGGTGTTCTTCGTATTTGTGGGTTATACTGTATTGTGTTTTGATGTTTGATATGCGGTATTTGATATGCTATATGTTATGTGTCATATTGTATACAATAGTGTT
Organism: Poecilobothrus nobilitatus; assembly: GCA_947095535.1. Taxonomy (NCBI): domain Eukaryota; kingdom Metazoa; phylum Arthropoda; class Insecta; order Diptera; family Dolichopodidae; genus Poecilobothrus; species Poecilobothrus nobilitatus. The sequence goes on from OX352774.1 coordinate 35,148,379, forward strand.
AGATTCTTGATTTAATGGATTCTAAAAGTGTTTCGGTTTTCTTTTTTTTTCTTCTCCTTCTAGTTATATGTATGTTAAATTGTCGTTGGTTTAGCTGTTGTTGCTATTACTTTTTATATTTTCTGGTTCTTTTTTTTTTTTAATAATATTGTTTATTTTTCTTGTTGTTGTTATATTTTTTCAGTAATCTAACATTTTTAATGTGTGACGGTTTTTTGTATTTTTGTTGTTGTTGTATTTTAATACGGATGAATAAGTTTTAATGGAAATTCTTAGCATTTTGTTATTATTAGAACGTTTTTGATTTTTATTTTATTTTGTTTTCTTTTTTTTTTTTGTATTAATGTACCTGTTGATTTTTACCTGTTAAATTGTAATATTGTTTGTTATACTTGTTCATTTCTTATAGTATTGTTTAGATGTAGGTACCTATACATATTTAAAAACGATATACAAAAATGCAATATTTTTATTTAGGTCTATCGGAAAGTTTTATTTATTATTTATAACAACTTGATTTTGTTCTTTAGTAAACAATAACATGTAACTAAAAAATATTAGTTTTTTTAACGATTTCTACTAAATAGTCAAAATTAGAATTTTAGTTTCAAGAAGGATTATTGTAATTTGATCCAATTTACTATTGCTGAATCTATAGAACCTGTAGAGTTACATGATTTCAATTAACCTTTTAAAGTACATTACAGAGTTAACAATTTTTAAAAATAGTAATACATAAACATTTTAAAAACTCTAAAAATAAATATTTTTATTTCTAAACTTTGAAATTTCAATGTAAGTAATTTCGATTTAATAAATGGTTCTCGAAGTTTTGTTTTAACATAAACACTTTGTAAATAAATTTATTTCCATTTACGTCCATTTGTAATATCACAACGTTTTAATCTATAATAAAATTCTAACTAAAATCTTCGACTGATTTTTTAATATTAAAATTCTCTTACTAATCTTTGTTTTTAGTTTTGGATAGTTTTTGAAACTGAAGACAAAGATTATTAAATAGATAATAAAACTGTAATAACAAGTAATAACAGTTATACTTAATTTTGTAAATAAATTGATTGCAATACTTTCCGGTAGACCTATTTTAATAAATATAATTCAAATTTTGATTATATTAATATTAAATTATTGATGATTGATAATGACATATCTATAGCTATAATGATATTTAAAATATGATATAAGGTAAATATTGTAATTATTTTTTTTTCCTCATAATTATCGATTTATTGGTAAATTGGTTTTTTGAATTTTGTATGTTCATGTTGAATTATTGAAGAATTATTGAATCAAAAATAAAATTTATCAAAATGTTTGTTTTACATTATTAGTTTTACAGAACTACCCTGTATTAAAAAAATAAAAAAAATGGATGATGAATGAAAAAGGAGGTCACTTATAGTTCAAGTTTATTATTAAATGATTAAATCTCTATTTAACAATGATTCAATTTTAAACGAAAAACAAAATCAACAAAATTTTGGAAAATACTGATTTTGATTGTTTATTTTAAAAAGTTTTTATGGTAAAATTATACATATATAGGTCTTTAAAATATACATATATACATATATTATCATATTATACCTATTATGAAAAAAGTATATTTTGTTTTTAGATTCTTTATTTTGTTTTTTTAGTTTTTACTCAATTTTTTAATGATTTAATTTGATACGTTATGATTCGTTAAAAGAAATTAAAAAAATTGGCAAAATGTCGGTTAAATTTTTTTTTTTTTTTTTGAATATTAATACAAAAACTTTTTGATGGAACATAATAAAATTTTAAAAACTTTTAAAATAGTTCGAAGAGTTAAAAGAGAATATAGTTTTAAAACAACAAAAAAAAAAAAAAAAACAACAAAAAGAAAAAAACAAGAAATATTTTTTAATGGTGGGAAATTTTTAAGATATTGTTTATTTTAACATTTTTCTATAGAACGGTTCTTTTTTTAACACTTGATTTAATTCTAAGGATGATCAAAGTAGATAAAAAAGATAGAAAAAACAAAAAAATAGAAAAGAAACATTTTCATGGTAAATAGATTCTTTTTTTTTGTTTTTTTTTTTGATTCTGATCATGATCGTGATTGTTTTTATAAAACTGATTCATTTTTTTTTTTTAATAATTTTATCAGTGATGCTGATCCATTTGATTGAAAACTTTTTTTTTACTTACCCTACCTATGGTAGTTTTTCTTTCTTTTATTTTTTTTTTGAAATTTTAATCAAGTTATACATAGTTACAAGATAAAATAATGACAGTATTATGAAAATATATTCATTTATCAGGCATCAATCAATCTATCAATCAATCAAAAACATTATTTAGATATTAAAAGCAAAAAAAAAAAAAAAATAAGAAAAATAAAAAAAATCAAAATGTAAATATAGGAAAATTATGTCTCGTCTGGGTTCATTTTTATAGGTATACTGATACAGCACAGTTTGAACTATAAAGCATTTCAAGTTTTTTTTTTTTTTATTTTCAAACTGTAAATAATGTGAAAATGATTCCATCATCTGATTGGTCTAGTTTTATTTTTGTTTTTATTTTTTGTCTTTTTTTTTGATTAGTAAAGATTAAAATATTGATTGGATTTGAGTTACTTAAAAAAAAATTTTGAAATTGTTAAGAGAGAAAAAAAAAAAAATTATTGTTCTATTATTGTTATGATATAGAATTATGTAATAAAAAATATTTTTTTGCACCTATATATTATTATCTATGTAACTATATAATATTTATGTTTATACATATATAATATGTTTTTATAACTTACAGGAAACTTTTTATTTTAAAACTATATTGGGATAAACAAGTTTTTTTTTCTTTTTTTACAAATTATCGTTACAAAATTGTTATTTTTCAAAAATAGTTAAATAGATAAATTCTGAGCAATTTTTCTGGTCGTTAAAAAAAACAAGTATATTAAATATCCCTTCAAATTGTCATCTATTATAAAGTTAATGTTTAGATAAAGTGAATACGATGATGAAAAAATATTATCAAAAAAAAAAAAAAAATTGTGAATTTTTTATTTTCATATTGGTGTATACCTACTTGTCTTATAATTTAAATTAATTAAATCTCGATCTGTCTCTGTCGATCTGTTAATTGGAAACCATATAAATAAAAAAAAAAACGTTTGAGTCGTTTTGTAGAAAAAAGAAAAATAACGTTTTATATCTTTTAGTTATTTCTTATGTCTGGAATTCTGTTCTATTATTAATACATAGTTTAATAATTTCTTATCTTTTATATAGATATATACATACATCATAGGCAGATTCAAAAACTTCTTCTTTTCTTTGTGTAAGGATTGTGAAAATCAACACTAGCCTCGTCTTAATATATCTATTAAAACTAATCTGAAAGGTTAACTATATTCATTTTGCGTTATCTCTTATAGATCTACTGGAATTGTAGATTTTCGGGAAGGCATGATCTGTGTTTATTGCTAAATCTAGTTGTGGCATATTGGTTCTTTTAAGCCTTCTATTTTCATTTTCGAAATTTAGGTGTTTTGAAGCTTCCAGAATAAAAATTAGATTCCAGAAAAAAAAAAACAAAAATATGAATGATACAATTTCGAGAACTGAAAATTTCGAGAACTGAATTTATGATCAATTTTAAAAAATTTATATTTGATATTGATGTTATAGACATTTTTAAAAATTAAAAGGATTGTCACTTATAATTAAGTTGAACCTGAAATTGAGCCATTATGAATGTGAAGTTCTACAATTTAAAGTCCAACAATCCACAAATTTTAAAAAAGAATAAAATTTAATGTTAAATTTAGGACCGATGGTAGTGTCAGATTCTTACTGACTAAATGCACCTTCTTCTTTAGTCAAGATAATGAGATGAAAAACCTAACTGTGAAAGCGTTATATTGAAGAGGAAGTAGGGATGGGAGATGATAAGAAGTAGATCCGGAAACATTGAATTGCAGGGTGGGAGTGTAAGAGAACAATGTATTTGCTTATAATGATTACTATTTTGCTATCAGTGAAAGGCTGTTGAATTAATCACTACGCCATGACTCATGTCACTTAAGTAAATATGCATAATCTACTTAATATCATCAACTTAACTATATATTTCTATATATATGTTTTATATTTCTATAAAGTTGGATATAATCTAAAGATTGACTACAAATACAATAACTTAAATTAATGTACTTTTTGTCAATTTGTATTTTTTGTAAACTTTTCCTAATCCCAATATACTTCGGATTTAATTTTTATAGTATTTTAAACAAAGGATTTTTATATTAACTTATAAAAGAAAATAAAAATGACTGAATTCATTTAATTTATAAAATAATATAAAAAAAAAAAAATAGTGAGACATCTATTAGTAAAAATCATTTAATTTATTTTTTTCTTTTTTTTAAAGCAATTAAATTAAATCGTTTTTCTTTTTTTAATTAAATTTTTTTTTTTTTTTATATTTTTTACATTGTGTTTTTCTTTGTGTCCGAATTCTTTTGCAAAATATATAAATAAATTTTCCTACATTATTTTTTTTTATTTTTATATTAAAAGAAAATAAATTAAAAGAATGTTTTTATTATTGTTTTGTTGTAAGCTTTCACTACTGAATACAAAAAAAAAAAACAAAAACAAAAAACAAAAAAAAAAATAATGATTTTATCATCAAATAAAAAAAAGAAAAACAAAAAAAAGAAAAGTCAAGACCAAGAGCAAAATAAGAATTTAAACCACAACAAATAAGGAATTTGAAGATCGCCAAAATGAATTGGTATTTTTCTGTTTTTAATTCATTTTTTCTCTTTTTCTAAAAAATTTTTTTTTATAATTATATTCTTTTACAACCTTTTTATCAAACTAGCAAACAAGAAAAAAAAAACAAAAACCATAATATAAAAATTAAAACTTTTACTTAAGATGATTACTTTCTAAATACCAAAAAAAAAAAAAAAAACATAAAAAACCAAAAACAACTAGACTTATTAGTTTTTTAAAATGGGATTTTTTTTTAAAACTAAACTGTACCCATCTATCTAAATCGTAAATCTATCTTCAATTTTCATCTAATTTACTGATGATGGTATTTGCTAATAAATAATAAAAACATGATATTTAGTACTATTTTCTTATATACATATGTACGTATAATATAGTATTTTCCTTTCTAAAGGCTTGTAATATTGAAGAAAGTATATATATAGTATCTTAAGATATTTCCAAATTCTTATAAATTATTATTAAATGGCTATGTCAAATTATTAATGGCTCATTAAATTCAATTTAACATCTGTAAAAGTGTGGTTTACAACAATAAATTTTGTAAAAAAAAAAAAAAAAAACAGAAAAACAAAAATTGACAGCAACAAAAACAAAAATTGACAGTATTTCTATAACCTTCTTTTAATTTTCTTTTTTTTTTTGTAATCAATTTTGAGTTTTATGGAAAAAAAAAAAAATATTATTAATAAATGGTTTTATTAAAATTCACCTTTCAAATTCTTTTTATTAAGAAAATGAAACAAAACAAAACAAAAAAAATATTATAAAATAAATAATGAAGAAAAAATAAATGAAAGGTGAAAAAAATATGATTTTGAACCACTTTTAGTTTTAAGAAAACAAAAATCAAATATACAAAAGAAATGGAAACTTTTTTTTGCACACAATAATATGGGTAATCAATTTATATTAAAAGGAAAATTGTTTGAATAATTTTTTTTTTGTTTTTTTTTTTTTTAAGTGACAGTTTTTTAAAACAAATGAATTTTGATTTAATGCAAGTGTAACTATTAGTTTGTTTTGTGCAGGTGCTTAAAGTTTCAACAGAAACGAATTTAATTATAAAGATATGGGAATTGAGCTCTTGAGCTTGAATGAATATTATTTGAGATTCTTCTTAAAAGTGGTCTTAATTAGAAGTTTGGTGTCACTGAAACTTGTGCATTTTGTGCATAACAATAAATGAAAAAATTATAGTTAAAAAAAGTGTTAACAAAAAACAAATCAAAGTTGTTTTATATTCAAAAAATAGAAAATAGAAAAAAGTTTTAATAAGCCATTAAAGACAATATTAAGTTTTGTAATACGTAGGATATTTAGGACTTAGCAGGACACGTTATAGAATAGAATGAAAAACGTAGTATAGTACGTGCAACAACCGAATTATTGCGAGAAAAGTTTGGAGATTCGATTAATTCAAGAAATTGTGACATTGAATGGTCTCCAATAAGTTGTGATTTAACACCATTAAACTGTAATGTAATTAGACTATTCTTGTGGGGGTATTTGAAGTCATTGGTCTTTAGCAATAAACCAGACTCTCTTCAAGCTTTAGAAGTCGATATTGAACGTGCTATTTATAACATATGACTTGATTTAGTGAAAAAAGTGCTCGAAAATTGGGTTTATCGAATTCGTTCCTGCAAAAGAAGTCATGGAGGCCATTTGAATGACGTTTTATTCAGAACTTAATTGTATCGATTGTACTTCACATCAAATAAAAAACATTTGAATTTCCTTAACAATTAGTGTGTTTTTTTTTTGAAAAGAAATCATATCACTCAAATTGGAAAACCCTATATAAAAGCCGTAAACGTTTGCAACAATAACATTTTTCATATAGCAAAAACTGCACTGCACATAACAGAAAAAAAAGAATAAAATAAATTGAAAATTTATAAGGTTGGGTACGTACGTAATCCCGAAAATCAAAAACCCAAATCAAAATCTCGAAAAAAAAAATCACGAAATTACGAAACCCCGAAAAATCAAAATTCCCGAAATTACAAAATTCCGAAATTAAAAATCCCGAAATTTCAAAATCTCGCATAAACATATCTACATATAATATAAATATTTCGGAAAAGGGAAATTACTCTGATTTTAAATCAACTATTAATACTTACAGTAAGCGCACACTTATATACATGTATACCAATTTCATTAAAAAAAAATTAAATTTTCACATTTCCATATAAAAATAATTAATTTTGAAAACCCCTAATACAAAAGTATTCAATATTGACATTGCACTTAAAAAATAGTGAATTTTATATGAATTTAGACATTTTTATGAAAATGTCGCCCGAAAACCCCCACTACAAAATTTTTCTTTGGTTTTCTTAGTGTAGTTATCTAGTTTTTTCCGTTAATTTAAAGTCATTAAAAAGTTAAGCGACAATAAACCAATAATTTTTTTACATTACTAAGATACTAGTATTATTAACCAATATTATTTCCATAGATTAGACTGATTAGATTTCTAGATTTATATACATACTATAGACAGGCGTATGCTACGCCGGGTTATCCTAGTACTTTCTTAATTAACGAAAATTTTTAATAGTAAAACTCGTTCATCCAAGTGACTATTTTTGGTTTGCCATATGTATATGTATTTTCTGGCGAACTTTTTGCTGTGAAAAAATTTACATTGATTTAACATTAGATGACACATTATTACAGAACAATTTTTTGAACAGCAACTACAAATCTTTACCTATATATTCTATATTAATTAATACCATAGTATTAATATCTAATTATTTAATTTTATTTTTTTGCATATTTTTTTCTACAATATATGACCTATATTTGACTTTTGATATAAATTTGCTTTTGTATATGCATCTTGCAGCAGATGTAAACATTTTTGATTTATAAATGTAGGAAAAAACGTTTTGATGCATTCGATTGCATACATGTGAATACATCCCATGTGAATGTACTCTTAGACTTAATAATTAATAAAAAATAATATATTATTCTATATTAATTAATACTATATTAATACCTAATATTATTTAATTTTATTTTTTTGCATATTTTTTTCTACAATATCTGACCTATATTTGACTTTTGATATAAATTTGCTTTTGTATATGCATTTTGCAATAGATGCAAAAATTTTTGATTCATAAATGTAAATTCATAAAGGAAAAAACGTCATGATGCATTCGATTGCATACATCCCATGTGAACGTACATTTAGACTTAATAATTAATAAAAAATTCTTTAGTTTGTTTTGTTTTTATTCTAAAGTATGTTAAACTGTGCTTCATTACTATAATTTAAAAAAATGATTTTCCATGACATACTTCGCCTATATACCGTCAAGTTTCATGGATAATTTAACTTAGAATGCCATTATAATAATTAAAGCTATTTATGATTACCACATCGGGTTAATTAAGTTTTATCAATTATAGGGTATAGTTTATTTAGGTAAATTATAATTTTTTTAACTCTTCAAAATCAGTACCATTTAAAATCAAAAAAAGGCATTGAGCAAACTTAAAGGCGTTTAAAAGTCCACATTTTCTGACTATTTTCCATATAATTTTTTATGTAGAAGAAAAAATTAAGAAAAATCAAGATACAGTTTCAGTTTTAAGGTAACGCTTGTATAATTAATACAAGCCTTTTACACATGTAAAATATATAATATTGGAGCTTTAATTTTACTGTCTTACTTATAAGTTATGATAAATTTAAGCAGATGTCCGAATTGCAAGTGTTTGACATTAAATAATGGTTTATTATTAATTCCTAATAGTTCTTAAGAGAGAAGTACAAAATTTTAAAGAAACTTTTTTCTGTAAATTTTGATTGTTCTACCTAAAAGCGTTCGGGAGATTGGGAGAAACCAAATTTTTGAAAAATATTATTATCTCATAACGGTAAATTCACTTATTAAATTGAAAAAAATTAGATAGCTTGTGTAGTGCTTTATAAAAGTTAAAAAAATTTTACTGTCATTTGACGTTTTTATATTGAAACAAGTATTCAACATTTAAACATTTAAAAATAGGAGTTTTTCCAAATGTGAGGTGTTGTAACTCCGTAACAGGTATGTCTACATAAAAAAGTTCAACAATATTAAGTTTTTTAAAGAAACCTGTTCACAGTTAAAATTTCATTGTTTTATCTTAAACGGTGTAGAAGTTTTGTAAACAGATTGATGGACAAAAGGACATAGTGTCCGTATATATAGAATTTTTAAATCTGGCAGTCTCTAGAGTCTAGAACAACATAAATTGTATTCAATCTAAAAAAAAAAAAAAAAAAAAATTTTTAACAATACCTTCTGTAAAGATAAGATTAGTAGCCATAAAAATTTTTTGTAAAGATTTTTTGCAGATTTGATACTTTAAAATGAAATACATGCATTTAAAACTTTTTTTATTTTTAATGTTTTAATAAAAATTATTTGTAAAATGACCACCGTATTGAAAATGATTTTATTTTTTCATTTTAATTTTCCAATTCGTTGATTTATTTATTCATAACTATTAGCTATAAGTAGTATCTAACCAGTTTCTTATAAATTTTAATTTCTGTGCATCATTTTTACATATCCAGTTGTTTTTTTAATCTTTGATTAAAATTGTTTCTTCGTTTTAATTCTCATATTTACACATATACATATGTACATAAACTAAGCCATCCAAAAGAAATTCTATCATATATACCTTTAATATCAACTATTTAAAAATCACTCTATTAAAATTTTTTAAATTTCCAATTTTGTTTTTTTGTGTTTTTTTTTATTTAAATTAAAAAAAAACAAGTAAATGTAACAGTAAGTCGATGCAACCGACTTATTAATACCCTACACCTGAATAATTCGAATTAAATTAACAATCCATAAGTGTTTTTGGCAGTGCTTGAACTTCTTCCCTTTTCTGTCTTATTCAACTCGAATTTCAAGAACGTAAAAGAGGCATCCGCTTGGGATATTCTTGACACCCACACCTTGTATAAAATTTTAAGTTTCTATCTTAATTATTTTCGAAGATTGGTAGTCCTTGGGATGTTTGTGTCAGCTACCCGAATTGCCACTCCAATTCATCGAATCCATCTCAGGAACATAAAGAAAACTTGCCAGAACACCATTCTATTAAATTTAAAGGTTCTACTTTTGTTGGTTTTGGAGATATGCTCGTTGCTCTTGTGCTCGTCCGGAAGTTTCCAAAATACGAACCCATGGTTCAAATTCTTTCAAATGTCAGTTTCCAATTTTAAAGAAAAGGAAACATAACAGAACACCTTTGTACTAAAAATAAAAGTTCTATCTTTGTTGGTTGTGGAGATATACTCGTTTGATCTGGGGCTCGTCCGGAAGCTTTCAAGATTTGAACCCATGGACCAAATCCTCACAAATTTCAGAAACATAAATCAAACATGAAGGAACACCATTCTGCCTAATTTAAAGGTTATATCTTTGTTGCATTTGGAGATAATATCATTTGCTCTGAGGCTCGTTCGGAAGCTTTCAAAATCCGAACCCAAGGACCAAATCCTCTCAAATTTCAGAGGCCTAAATCATACATGAAAGAACACCATTATGCCAAAAGTAAAGGTTATATATTTGTTGTTTTTGGAGATAATCTCATTTGCTCTGGGGCTCGTTCGGAAGCTTCCAAAATCCAAACCCATGGACCACATCCTCTTAAATTTTAGAGGCATAAATCAAACTGGAAGAAATATCATTATAAAAAATTTAAAGGTTCTATCTTTATTGGTTTTGGAGATAATCTCGTTTGCTCTGGGGCTCGTTCGGAAGTTTCCAAAACCCGAACCCATGGACCAAATCTTCTCACATTTCAGAGACTTAAATAAAACATGAAAGAACACCACCCTGCCAAATTTAAAGGTTATATCTTTGTTAATTTTGGAGATAATCTCATTTGCTCTGGTGCTCGTTCGGAAGCTTCCAAAACCAAACCCATGGACCAAATCCTCTTAAATTTCAGAGACATAAATCAAACACGAAAGAACACCATTGTACCAAATTCAAAGGTTCTACCTTTGTTCGTATTGGATATAATCTCATTTGCTCTGCGGCTCGTTGGGAAGCTTCCAAAATTCGAATCCACGGTTCAAATTCTTTCAAATTTAAACCCATGGCCAAATCCTCTCAAATTTCAGAGACTTAAATCAAACATGAAAAAACACCATTCGGCCAAATTTAAAGGTTATATATATTTGTTGTTTTTGGAGATAATCTCATTTGCTCTGGGGCTCGTTCGGAAGCTTCCAAAATCCAAACCCATGGACCACATCCTCTTAAATTTTAGAGACATAAATCAAACTGGAAGAAACATCATTATAAAAAATTTAAAGGTTCTATCTTTATTGGTTTTGGAGATAATCTCGTTTGCTCTGGGGCTCGTTCGGAAGTTTCCAAAAGCCGAACCCATGGACCAAATCTTCTCACATTTCAGAGACTTAAATAAAACATGAAAGAACACCACCCTGCCAAATTTAAAGGTTATATCTTTTTTGGTTTTGGAGATAATCTCATTTGCTCTGGTGCTCGTTCGGAAGCTTCTAAATCCAAACCCATGGACCAAATCCTCTTAAATTTCAGAGGCCTAAATCATACATGAAAGAACACCATTCTGCCAAAAGTAAAGGTTATATCTTTATTGGTTTTGGAGATAATCTCATTTGCTCTGGGGCTCGTTCGGAAGCTTCCAAATCCAAACCCATGGACCAAATCCTCTTAAATTTCAGAGACATAAATCGAACGGGAAGGAACACCACCCTGCCAAATTTAAAGGTTATATCTTTGTTGGTTTTGGAGATAATCTCATTTGCTCTGGTGCTCGTTCGGAAGCTTCCAAATCCAAACCCATGGACCAAATCCTCTTAAATTTCAGAGGCCTAAATCATACATGAAAGAACACCACCCTGCCAAATTTAAAGGTTATATCTTTGTTGGTTTTGGAGATAATCTCATTTGCTCTGGTGCTCGTTCGGAAGCTTCCAAATCCAAACCCATGGACCAAATCCTCTTAAATTTCAGAGGCCTAAATCATACATGAAAGAACACCATTTTGCCAAAAGTAAAGGTTCTATCTTTATTGGTTTTGGAGATAATCTCGTTTGCTCTGGGGCTCGTTCGGAAGTTTCCAAAAGCCGAACCCATGGACCAAATCTTCTCACATTTCAGAGACTTAAATAAAACATGAAAGAACACCACCCTGCCAAATTTAAAGGTTCTATCTTTGTTGGTTTTGGAGATAATCTCATTTGCTCTGGTGCTCGTTCGGAAGCTTCCAAAACCCAAACCCATGGACCAAATCCTCTTAAATTTCAGAGACATAAATCGAACGGGAAGAAGCATCATTGTACAAAATTTGAAGTTTCTATCTTTGTTGCTTTTGGAGATAATCTCGTTTGCGGAGATTATCTCCAAAAGCCCGGAATCATTCGGAAGCTTCCAGAATCCGAACCCATGGACGGATTTTGTCCAGATTCGAACTTAGCCTTTCTTTCGTAATTAGTAACCTACTATATAAATTTCATCAAGATAGCATCATTATTTTTTGAGTTATCGTGCGTACGGACGGACGGACGGACGGACGGACGGACGGACGGACGGACATCGCTAAATCGACTCCTGCGGTGATCCTGATTCAGAATATATATACATGTCTATACCTAACTCGCTTCCTTTTGGTGGTTACAAACACCATACCAAAGTTAATATACCCTATACTTTAGGTGTAGGGTATAAAAAACCTTTTAATATACTTTAAAACTACTATTATATTCACCTGTTCTTTTTAGTTTGTGCAAAAACAAAATACATATAAATAAAATAAATACAATTTACAGTTATTTAAGAACATTATCGTTTTAATATAATCTTCTTTTTACCTTTTTGGATACGGTATTTTAGCAACAAATCAAAGAGATCAAATTTATTTTCTTTTACTTAGTTTATTTTTTTAGTTTTTATGCATAATAACTATGTAAATTATGCAATATATATATATATATATATATATATATTTTTATATTATATATATATATATATTAGTAGAGGCATTTTTTTTCTTAAGTGAGTTAAACAAAAAAAAAAAACAAATAGTAAATTCTCATAAATATATTTTCATACATCATAAATTTAACTTGACTCAAGTTCAGATCTAAACATCAAAATTCCGTAAACATTACCGATTCTTTCCTATAAAATTGTATATTATCTATATGTATATATATATACACAAGTTTTTTAAATAAATACTTTAAGTAAAATTTATATTATTATATCTATCTATATATATATGGTATTTACATATCAATAAAAGGCTTTTATTACATATACATATTATTATAACTATACGATGATTCAGATTATCTTTAAGTGAATTAACAGTTTCGGGCAAAATACATATATTGCATTTAAATGTATATATATATATTTTTTTTGTTTATTCTCCTGCCGCATGAATGTAACAAGGAAATTACTTTCTCTCGGTGTAATTGCAATTACACTCCCTCATTGGTATTTCATACGCTCTTACCCACTATGTCACCGAGGCCTCTGTATGTATTGGTTTTTCTTCAAATTGAGTGTATTTTTAATATTCTACTGTAATTTAAACTAATATTCTAATTTAAACTAGATAAGTATATTCTACTTTTTTAACACGAAATTTTTGACTCTGATTGTGATTGCTATTGACTCTGACGATCACTCTGATTCTGATTCTGACTGTGATTCTAATTTTGATTCTGTGACTTCAAGTCGAATGCATATTGAATAATTGAACTTCAACCCAAAACACAACTTTTCAAATAAAAATTATGCATGAGGTCAGTTATATTGTTTGTTAGGAAAAGAGTGAGTTTTGCGTTCTGTTTCATGCAACATTCAAATCAATCAATTTGACTCTTATTCTGCTTTTAACACTAACTCTAACTTGACCTGAATTCTGATTCTGACTGAAATACTATAATGAAATCTTTCAACTCAACTCTATTGGAAAGTTTCGGAATTAATTTAATTGAATTACAAAAAAGAATTGAATTTATTATAACATTAGTATAAAATTATGTTTTGTTTTTTATTTTCTGAGTTTGACAAAAGAATTCATAGAAATTTGACACCTTTCAAAATGAAACGATGGAAGTTAATTTGTAATAAAAGATATAAGGTAAAAAACAAAAATGAAGTTTAGCAAAAATTATCTATAGTTGCAATTTAAGATTTTAATTTTAAAAAAATTTTAAACTATATAAAATAAAAAGTTGATAGCTGATTTTTAAAGTAAAAGTCGTCGTTTTGTTATTAAATAATAGAAATAAGATTATAAATAGATGCATTAAATTAAAATTAATTAAAAAGAAGTTGTTTCGTCCTTTGTTCAGTCTGTTGAACTTCTCAGTAGGTACAAACTGAACATTTTACCTATAGATAACTTCCAATGATTTTTTCAAATTACAAACCATTTATAATAAAAATTAAAAAAATTGTTTTAAATTATATAATATGTGAGGTATAGGAAAAGTTTTCCGATGGCAACACTAAATTTAACGAATTGATCCAATTAAAAAAAAAAACTTAGCTTTTTATTTCTTTATTTATGACAAAATTTTTAGTTTTAATGAAAATTTGAAAATATATGTACATATTAGACTATTTTAATATATTTTTATCCGATACTGTATAAATATGTACATACATTATGTTTAAACGGGTCTATAGTAATATTTAAAATATTTAATCAGTGATACATTATAAATATTTTTTTTTTTTTTATTCAAAAATGAACATGAATCAGGGGTGTTACTATAATTCAAGAAAAATCGGTGGTATGGAAAATTATTAGTATAATTTTATATTATTTAATACAAGTATACGAGTATATATATTGTAACGGTATGTTTAAAAAAAAAAAAAAAACACAACACAACTTATAATCTATGAATGATATATGTGAATTGTAAACATTAGTAAATAAAAAGAAATAAATAGAAATAAAAAGAAATAAAAATATAATTAAACTATGTATTAAAATGTTTGGAAAATTTCATTTTTTTTCGAATGTTTTATTTTTTATTTTATTTTATTTTTTTTTGTTTTTGGCCATGATTAAATTAACAAAGCGGAAAATATATATTTTTTTTTTTAATATGTTGTTTATATAAATATGTACATACATTCATTATATGATTTGATTATTAATCATATAATTACAGTTATATAAATGTTTAATAAGATAATTAAAACTACAAAAAAAAAAAACAATATTGCCGCGTTATTAACAAATTGTATAACAGAAAAATTAGGAAAAACCATTATTTTGTATTTTAAATTGATTATTTACATTAAATGTAAATTATAATACCAATAAATTAAAAAAAAATCTATATAGTATATAATTTAAAATAAGGAAAATAACAGTTTTCATGTTAAATACATGAAATTATACTTATATGCTAAAGTAAAAATTTGCATATATAAGTAATTAAAATGATGATAATGAACCTTAGAAAATGATTATTAATTTCATAAAATATAAATTTGTTAATATTATTTTTATTTTAGGAGTGTTTCGATCTTAGTCCTTCCATACTTTTTTTTTTTTCAAAATTTCATTAAAAAAAAAAAACATATTTTATGGAAAAAAATAACTTTTTTGCCTTACCTACTTCACAGATGATTTTTATAAAATTTCATATAAGTGTAAGACTATAATCGTAGGGTTTGTGTCATAATCTTATACGCCACAATCTTATACGACAAAATCTTGCAAACAAATTCTTGCTTTCGAATATCTGTCAAAACAAAATATTTTTTGAAAATTTACTAGGATAAAATCTTGTATGTTACATATTAATTATGTCACAACAAAATACGTAAAAAAATAGAAGCTGCTACCAAACACCTGCTAAGCAAATTTTTGAAATCCTGATTTTGAAACCTACTCTAAAATCTCTCTTTTTTATTTTTTTTTACATACATATTACATACATAGTTATGTCTATACATATTTCGATCGTATGTAATAACACAAATTAAAGTGTCAAAACTTCCTAAGGGATTAATGACATTTTTTTCAAGGGACTTATGTCATACTTTAAAATTTTAAAAAGAGTCATAAGTCCCTTAGGGAGTAGAGTACACAAAGTAGAGTGTCATAACTCCATAAGGGACTTATAACTCCTTATAAGGGACGCCCTAAGGGACTTATGACATGTCATCACATATTTCATGTTACATAAATAATTCATAGCAATAATTTCGAAAAATAGTATATTTTCTGAAAGCTTTGGAAAAACGGTATCATAGTTTTTTTTTTAAATTAACCTCCGTGTTAATCAAGAACAACTTTTTCTTTTAAAATATTGTAGAAAAAGGTATGAGAAAAAATTTAATATTTTTATATTAATTCAATATTTTTTTAATCACCATAGTATATAAATATTCTGAAAAAAGCGGCAATTCTGTCATCTCTTAAATTCAACCAACTCTTAAATTTCTCTTAATTTAGAATATCATATATACATATATATGTATATTAAAATATGTATTTTAGAAAAAGTGTATAACCATGATTTTAAAATCTAATCTAATAATATGCTATTAAAAAGTATACTGTGTATCAGTTCTCTTAATAGGTAACGCAATTTATTTAATAAAAACAAGTTATAACCTATGGTGGTTTCATTCCATTTTTGGAAATTTTTTGTTCTTTTTTAAAATTTCATTAGTTTACATGTATAATGTCTGTTAATAATCTGATGATTCAGTGCTGTAGAATCTGAATAAAAATTTAGTTTAAATGTGCAGGGCGAAACACTGTGCCATTTTGATAATGACATTTTCAGTTTATTTAGTTAATCTATATATAGAACTGCGCTAGAATTGCCTGAATCCAAAATCTAGGAAGTATTTTTTTTTAACATTAAATATTTAAGAATATTTCAGAGCTGCTGTTTTTTTAAAAATTTCTAATTTGAGTCGATTTTAGTTGCCTCTGATATTAAATTTATTTTATCACCCAATAAATTAGTTCGAAAATTATTACAGTTATATAAAAAGTCTTCAAGAAATAGTAAATGTTTATGATAAATATCATTATGTACAGATTCTTTTTATTTTCGAGATAAAAAGTTTTTAAAATGAATTTTAATTTTTGTTTGAGAAAATAACAAAAAAAAAAATTGTTAACCTCAATTAAGTGTTAATTAAATTAGAATAAAATTTATATACAGTTCAATATTCAATCAAAAAATCGTCATTTTGAAATATCAAAATTAGAACAAAAACGTGATTGTTATGATCAAGTGATCAAAAAATTTAATAAATAAGAATGAGTAAAGTAAAATTTCAAATTGATATTTACGACTATTTTCGTTATTTTTTTACTAATAATATTTACAATTTTTTTTTTTTAAACCTATCCGCTAATAGTAAAAAATTATTTCTTTTTAACATGGTTTTGTTTTGGCCAAAAAAGTTTATGCTAACAAATTTACTGATGTTACTTCTTATAATTTATTTTTTTTTGATAATTAATGTTATGTCAATTTTAACACACATTAAATCTTCAAAATAGGATGTATATTTTATCTGTATAGCGGTATATACGTACGTAATTCTTGTATAAGACAATAGATGTCACATAAATAGAAATATTTATTTACGTTCAATAATTTTGGTAACAATATCTACCACCTAGTAATTAACGGTTTAGTGAAACTAATTTTCATGAACTAAATTTCAGAAACTGAAACTTAGTGAAATATCAATAATAAATGATCTAATGGATGCCCTATACTTCTTATAGAAGTGGAAAGGAGAAAAAACAAAATATATAAGTATGTACATATTATATAGAGCCAATTAATTAAAATTTAAATATATGTTTGTACTTGTAAGACTATAGGATATACCATTTAGTGAATAATGTACATAAGTTTTATCAAGAATCATTATTTTTGTAATATAATTAATATATAACTTAATACATGATAATTAATTAAAATTTATTATTTGTACCAATATATTTATATATTATGCGGTGCATTTCATTTTTATATTCGTTTTTGTAAAATCTAGATGGTATTTTTTGGAATTAATTATTATGTATAAAATACTTTTACTTAAAATCGATTTAAATCTTTTTTTTTTGTAAAGAGAATTTATGTAAATATTTATTAACTTTCAAATATAAATACTTTTATTATACCATAGTTAATGTTATTGCAATTTTAATATATATATTTACTTTAAAATTTTATTCTTCAATTAAAAATTTTGTATCTTAGAAAATTCATAGGTTTTACAAAAGAAAATCCTTGTCTTTATTTCAAAATTTATTACTTTAGTATTTAGATGTAAAAGAGAAAATTTCCTAGAAATTTAACTATAAAATATAAATAAATTTTTTTTTTTTTTATATCTTGGTAATTTTACTAAGGAAACCAATTAAAAAATATTATTTTATATTATCGTTATAACTATCGTTGTTGTGCACATAAAAACTTCTTTTGATTCGGTATGGCACAAAGTAATTATATATTACATATATTTACAAAATGTTATAAATATGACTTTTCCATTTAATTATTAGATATTTTTGTATATTATGTAGGTATATCCGAAAATATTTCTGCTGGAATTTCTTAAGTATTCGATTTTATGTGATTACTTTATAACTTTTATACATCTGATATAACATTAATAAATAAGTATTTACACCAAATTTTGAGTACAAATATATTTAGTGAGGATATTAAAAATTAAAATAAAATTTTAAATTGCTCTAGATCAACTGTCAAATTATTTTCGTCGATAGAAAATCAAAAATACATAAACTTAAACGAACTTATATACTACTCAGACTACTCTAACTTTAAATGCTAAAAAACATATAAACAATGTTGTTTTTATTAATTATCTTCAGATCAATTTAAAAAAAAAAGGTAACGTTTAGGGACCGACTGCAGACAATAGCGCAAGAAGTAATTCCCCCAAAAAAAAAAATACCCCAAATTCAAAATGAAATATTCTCGTGAAATAATCTCCAAATTAAAATGAAATAATCTCCTAAATTTTATTAAAATGTTATTTACTAAGAAAAGTTGAATAACATAATATATTAGTTAAGGGATAATTACATTTGTCCGAACAATAAAATTCCAAAACACCAAATTTAGAAAAAAACTCAAATCTTCCGATACATATTTCAAAATCGCAAATTATAAAATTTCGTATTTGAAAATCGGAAAAAATTTTTAGAAAAATAGGAGTTATGTATGTTTATGTGTATGTTTATGTGCAGATATATGTTGTTTGTTGTACACAACGTACACATAGTTTATGTGTAGATATATAAAATGTGAGATTCTCAATTAGGGTGGATTTTAGAGTTGGTTACAAAATTAAGATTTCAATTATTTCTTTAGTGTGGGTTTGGGGACGGCAGACCCCACTATTTCAAATTCTAGATATAAAGATAGATAGTTGTCAGGCTTTGTTTCGTTTGCAAATTTATTTTATTTTAGGATACTATTTCATATGAAATAAAGCCTCAAATAGAAAATATAGAAAAGAAATGTAAAACCCAAAACAATGAACTAATTAATCTCTTAATTTTTGTAGGATTATTTTCTTGTAAGGGATTATTTTTTAATATAGGGTTATAGCCGGGAGCTTTATGGAACATCTAAACCATTGACAAAGTGAACAAAAATATAAGAGATCCATTTATAAATCATAGATCTAAGATAAATTACTCTCAACAAAATTATAATTTTCATGTAAGTTTTTATCACAATAATAACAAATGGTGGGCCACTGTAGAGAAACTGAATTAATATATCTATATAACTCTAAATGTTACAAATTAAAAAAAAAATTGATTAAACAAATTGTGAATATCAACCTTTAAAATGTACAAATAGATTTTTGAATTTAAATCTAGATTAAATATAGTTTTAAGTTTTAAAGAAAGATTTCTTAAGATCTTAATTAAAATTTGTGTCAATCTACATCCCGTTTTATTTAGTTAAATTATTTTGTTAATTAGAATAATTTTATTAAGTTCTATTAACCTGTTATGGGATAAGAGCTTGTTAAAAGTTTTTCAAGTTTTCTTAGTTCTAAAGACAACAAAAAATTCGATCGATTAAGTTTCAACTTTGTAAAAGTATTTTTACTAAAGATGTTAACCCGTTCAGGCAACAATCCGTTAACCCGTTCAGGCATGCTAATCGAACAAAAAATTGTTTCGAATTTTATAATTGTGTTCAATTTTTTATGGTACTTTAATAACCGGGAATAAAGTTTCGCAAGAATTTTTTGTAAAATTCTACTAACACGGCCTCGTTATCATGATGGTGATAAAAAAATTATTTGTCTTTTCGATGTTTTATATTTCTGATTTATTTGTTTTCTTTGATATAAGTATTTCAGATTCTTTAATGTTTAAATTAAGAATCAATAATTCGATAACTTCATGTTTCAGTATAAAGAAATATTAATTTTTGTTTTTCTTATGTCATTTTCTTTAAACACTTTTCTTTTATTTTTATATAATTATTTAATGCTTTTACTATTTAGTATGACATTAAACATTTTTTAAAATTATCATAACACAATCTCTTTTCCATTCTTGAATTTTATTTTTAATTTGTTGAATAAAATTTTCTCCAAAATTGCATAAGTGAAATCTTCAATATTAAATTCAAGTAATTGCATCAGCACAATGTTATTTATGTATACTGTGTACTTTGGAGTGTAAAAATGATAAACCATAATAATCTTTTATTCTTTTGAAACTTTTAACGCACCATAAGTTTTTACCAGTCTTCATAAAAATTTTTTCAAATAAATAAAAAAAAAAACCCTAAAATAATCTAGGTTAATATTACATAGATATGGCACCTTTATTTTCTCTCTTATCACATAGATTAGAGATAAAATAAAATTTTATTTGATATTCTATGCTTTTTCTTCCGTTATTTTATTAGGTCTGTTATTTTAATTCTTTTGATTTTATATTTTAAATTTTAGTTACAAAGTAAACTTACATAAAGCAATTAATCAGAATGTAAACCAACGGTTTTTAAAAGCGCACATTTCCAAAGGATGTACAAACTGTTTAGAAATGTGACACCAAAATTTGAAAATTTTCTTAGAATTTCATATAATAAGAAAAAATGTGAAAATAGGACTTTTTTTTACAATTTTGAGGAGTTGTACTTGTAACCCTGCAACCTTATATAACTAAAAAAAAACCGTTAACACACCTAAAAATATATTACTGGAACTTTAATTTTTATGTCTTGCCGAAGAAAATTTTGAACAGGTACTTAAGTTACAGGTGCCTAAACATAGCATATTTTAAATTTTTAAGCTCTAATAGCTCATAAACAGGGGGTGGTCCAAAATTAATTTTCTGAGCAAACTGTAGCTGTAGTACTAATTCTAAAAGTTCTTTTTGCTTTTGCTTTTTCTTTGCTTTTGCTGAAGCTTTTAAATTTCAAGTCCCTATTTAAAAGCGTCATGGAGTTATGAGGGTAGAAAAATCATGCAAAATTTGGTTTTCACATAACGGTAAATTTAAATGTTAAATTTAAAAAAATTGTATAATTTTGATATTAATTTGCAAAGTTAAAAAAATACCTGTTGAATGACGTCAGATTGAAAAAATTTTAAGCGGAACATGAGATATACGCATTTAAAAATAGGGCTTTTTCATAGTCTGAGGAGCTGTAGCTCCCTAATAGATGTGGCTATATCAAAAAGTTGTTCTACAACTTTAATTTTTTTATGAAACCTACCCAAGGTTAAAATTTATTTTCTCTGTCTTTAACGGTGTAGAAGTTTTGTAAACAGACGGACGGACAGACTGAAATTGGCATATTTTAAAAATTTTTTTTTTGGAAATGTGCTAGAAAGAGGGTTATAAAAAAATTATAATGGCATCGTTACAATAATATCTAAAATTCTTTATAGTTCTTTTATTTTCTGAAATTTTCAGAATAATAAATTTAATATTTTACTTAGATATGAAATTTTGGATTTTTAATGAATTTAAAAAAAAAATAATTTTATTAACTTTATTTATTATGTGAATCTTTTAATAATTTTGCATTGTTGGTTGGTTTTTTAAGTTAATCTGTAATTTATATAAAGTTTATTATACAGTAACATCTCTTTCTTTTAAAATTATAGAAATGAAGAAAATTTAAATAGATAGAAATTTTCTATAGTAAAAATATTTAATGTAGAATGAAAAAATATCAAATTTAAACCTTAATGTAGTTATTTTGATTATCCACAAAATTTATGAGTAGATAGTAATTATAGGATTGTATTCCCCTACAAAAAATAATTTTCAAATAATTTCAAATTGTTAATCAGAAAAATTTTGTGATATATAGGTAAAATTGGGATTACAAATGACGATGCACGCAGATTCTGTAAAGAAGAAAAAGAATCTTCAGGAGAGATATTCAAAAGCTTTACTTCGAACAAAATATGTTTAGCTAAGAGCATTTGCTGTACTGAAAATGCACTGCCAGCAATAACCCCTTAACAGATTTTTAGTTTCTTGGAGGTCATAGGCCAGACAGAAGTGTTATAACTGGAGACAAAAGATCACTTAGTATAAACATTTTTTTAATAAGGATTAAAAAGAAATTTTATCTGTTTTTTAAAATAACACATATTTATGTGAGACAAATTTTTGTCCACAAGCATACTCGTGTATATATGGATTCGAAATATGTATATGTATTAATGGATTCGAAATATTTTTTCCTATAAGAGAATATTATAGATGTTAACAATTAAAAAAAAATATTTTTACTTTTGCAATTGGGTGGTAGTAACTATATTAACTTGGTGCTTAATATATAGTTCATGAAAAGGTTTCTTCAGAGAGGGATCGATTACTTCAAAGCGAGTTCGAATGAGTATTAGAGTTCAAGCTGTTAAATGATAAGCCTTTTAAAGCTGCTTACCTTAGATTTAGGCTTTGTTTATAAATATCAAAAGGAATTAAAATTTAGTTTCGATAGGTAATAGATCTAAAATAACTATGAATAAAGTGTTAATTCCGAAGCTTCACGAGATCTAACAAACACGTTACACATGTATGTATTTTTCGAAAATTACTTTCGGACCTCAATTTCGATTTTTTGACCAACATACTACAATTTGTCCCTATTTATTGTATATAGGGAAAAAGTAATAATATATAATAATGCAACCTTTATAACATCATTTAGGTGTTTCCGATCTCTTAATGTAGGATTATTTTACATCTGTAAGTCAATGCAACTATATGTATGTATAATAATATTAAAATTTTTAGCATGCGCTCTATATTTTATATTACATCATATTTACAAGACATTAGCATTTTAAAAGACCAACTCATATTTCTTTAGTACATATATATGTAAAATTTACATACACTTTATTTTAAGAAAATTATGACGTTGAAAAGTATTAAATTTTCTTACGTGAAAAATTTATATATTATATGGCTTTGATTAAAATTTTTTTTACCTTTTGTTTTTATCATTTGAAAATTAACCGCGCATAACGGATTGTTTTTCCGAAATGTTCATTTACTTTAAAATTATAGTTGCAAAAAAGCATCTTGTTAAAAATTTACTTTATGTATGAATGTTGTATATATATATGTATATGTATTTGTATGTACAATGTAAGCGATATAATCATTTTTGTTCTATTATACTGAAGTCTTTTTTTAAATAAATTTAAATCTTTTTTTTATTTCATTACCAGAAATGTTGGAAAAACATAGATTTTTATTTTATATTATTCATTATTAAACATATTTTATACACCTGTACACATATACTAAATTATATTAAAAAAAAAAATGTGATTTATCTTAAATGATTAAAAGTTTAAAAAAATTTCAAGGAAATAACCAGGTTACTCCTAAGTTTATTTATTTGATATCATTGCAAATTTATTTTATTTTATTTGTAATTTTTTTTCTTGTATTTTGTACGCGTTAATTTTTCACTTTGAATAGTAAAATATAGAGAGTACAAGAAGGTGCAAAATGCGAATAATAAAGAAATAACGGTATTAGAAGTTATGATTGCGCTAAAATTTTAATAAGCAGAAAAATAAAAAATAAAAACAAATTCCTTGTTAAAAAAAAAAACAAACTGAACTTAATTTAAAAATTAAAAAAAAAAAAAAATCATTAAAATTATATTTAAATGAGGAATGTTGAATAAATCAATTAATTTTTAGAGATGGCGGTCGTAACGATATGAGAATTTATTCTAATCATCTTGAATAAAATCTACTATACCTATATTACATTTTATTTTAATTTTTAAAATGCTTGTTTTTAACTTCCATTATTCATTATTACCAGTTTTATAAAGATTACAAAAAATAATAATATGATTTTAATTTGATGGCGCTAAAAATGGCGCAATATCATTTATTGTAAACGTTTAAAATATTTTCTGCCTTGAGCAAACATTAAATTTTTCTTTTTCTTTCCTTTAAATAATTATAAAGGAGAAAAAATAAATGGTAAATTTACTAGAAATATAAATAAGAAATATTATTTTTTCTTTATTTCAATTTTTTTTTTTTTTTAGATATGGCTAGGGAAATTAGCTGCCGTTCGTGATATCAGTTTTTTTCTGCAAAAAAAATTATTAATAATTATTGTATAATAAAGAGAAAAATTAATATAGGAAAATATTAATAGGAATTTAAATCAAAAGTGTATAAAATATAGGATTTAAAATAATGCACCTGTTATTTTAAAAAAATATTTTTATATTCATAAAATAATGGATTACAGATTATTTATATAAAAGATGAATGGGTTAAATAATGAAAACAAGTGTAGACATACAAAATTGTTGAAGGACTATCTAAAAAAAATTACAGTAATAGGTATATAAAAATTATATTTAAATTATATAGGTAAATAAAAATTATATTTTGATCAGAAAGTTATGCTGATTATAAAATCCTTTCTAGCACAATTTTCAAAAATTTGTTGTATGTAGTTTCAACCCGATTCGTTTGTACGTCCTCCTGTTGAAAAAGCCATAATTGGCTATATATTATGTATGTTTGTATTTAAATAATTATAAATAATTCAAGTTTTATTTGCTTCTTAATTCCATAAACTAAGACTTAAGAAGCAAAAACTATAGTAATATGCATTTAATTTTGTGGTATGTGAAAACATATCAACATTTTTATAGCCTTGAGAGGGAAACTTTAAAAAGAGTAGAATTTGAGACCGAAAAAGAACATAAATTACTACAGAAAAATTTTTTGCATACCCTAAAAATTTGCTGTAGTCCGATTTTTCAATTAAATATCCAAAATTATTGTTGAACTTAACATTTGAGTTGAGCGTCAGTTGAGATTGTTGTTTAAGTCCGTCCGTGTAAATTAGATTAAAAATATTAAAAATTGATTTCATCCACTCCTCGACAATATTTTAAATATTTGTTTTCGGTTCTGCAGTTTCAGTTATACAGATACGATTTTTTTTTTCGTATCTTCATCTTGATTATTTTCTTTATTTAGCTAACATGTTTTTTTTATTATTTATATGTTAAATTATAAAATAAAATAGTCTCTTTTTATAATTTAAATATGGGGCCTTGGTGGTCTATTGGATAAGAGCGTATAAAATACGCTGTAAACACCGAGGGAGTGTGGATTCGAACCCCACACACGTGGTAACAGTTATTCCCTCTTACGACATTTACAGCCACGCATGAACAGGAAACGCTGTGTAATTTCCTGTCCACATTTATGTGGCAGAGAAATGCATTAAAAAAAAAGAAAATTTTTAAATATAGATCGGTTCAATTTAGTTGTATAATATAAATATAAATCCTTCAATTCAGTTGTTTATATTTTTCACCATATCATCTTTATTTCGAAAGATTGCAATTCTTATCTGAAATATTGTTTCTGAAACTAAAGTATTTTTAAAGAAAATAACTCATCTGTAGATATTGTCATATACTTTTTCTGGAAAAAGTTCTATTAAATTTTTAAATAGGTTCAAATCAAGTAATCCTTGACCGAATCCAAATAATAATCAAATAAAATTTCTAAATTTAGTATTACTCAATCCAGTTTATGGAGACTTTATAATAAAACTATAATCGTAGACACTTAGCAGAGTATATTCAATTGTTCTTAAATAAATATAATTAAAATTTAAGTTGAATCCAATATTCCAGTAAATTACAAAAATAAAACAAATAAAATGTTAATTATTTATATATGAACCCTATATCACATTTAAAAAAAGGAAGAATTTTAAATTTATATTAAAAAAAAAAATTTAAAGAGGATATTGAACGGCGCCACCATATTTTTAAATATTATATTGTTTGCCTAAATTTTTAAATATTGTTTAAATACTCAGAAAAAAAAAAAAAATTTGTAAATTTTTAATAATTTAATAAATTCAGAATTAAAAACAATAGTGTAAAAATATCATATTTCATCATTCAATTGAATGATACCCAAATTATTCAATCTTAATTTTTTTTATATTTTACTTGTCAAAAAAATTATATGTACACTGAAACACAATACTAAAATTATATACCTACATTATAAATAAAGGCTATAAACTTTTTTTTTTTTTTTGTAATAAGGATAAGACAAGTATATTATAATATAATAAATATTATTAAATAAAATTATCATAATGGCAATATATAAAAAATATAATTTAACATCCGGTGTATAATTTAATAAAGTGTTAAATGATCACTTCCAATATTTTGTAATAGTATAATTATCGTTATGTCTACAACAGCTATTACGATCTGTTTGTGTTGTGCGAACATTTTTTTTTTTACTGTCAATTCATATTTTTTAACTGCACTCTTTTTTTTTTTTTTTTTTTTTAAATTGAATTGAATGGAAAAAAAAATTTTATGTATAAAAAAAAAATGGTATGGAATGGGAATAATTGTATTAATGACACTGATGAAGTTCAACATTATTTTTGGTTTTGATTTTGTTTTTAGTTTTTTTTTTTTGTTCGAATTCAAGTTCAAAAGTATGAAATTTGATTTTAAAAGAAGGTCATTATCAAGACAAAAATAATAATGGTTAAAGAAGTTGAAAGAGAAAAAAAGATAGAGATAGATGTCAAATAAAAAAAAAAGAAATAATTTGAATTCAATTGATTGTAATTTTGAGTATTATATATGTATACATACTTATTTAGTTTGTTCATGAATAATAAATGAAGTGAAATGACTTGTAATTGAATGTATAAGAAACTGGAAAAAATTATAAATAAGTTTTAATTAAAAGTAAAAGAGTATTAATTTTAATCTTCTATTGTTTATTTTATTGAACTTACCGTTACTATATTGTTGTCATTTAAGGAATAAAAAATTTGAGGTTATAAAATCTTTTGATGACGATAAAATGTGTTTTTGATCTAGTAAAAATTATTTAATGAGATTAAGAAAGTAAGTCAGTATAGTATTTTTTTTTTTTTTTGATAGGTATTTATTATTTAATTTAATTATATATAAGATTTTATACATATTGTATGTATATTAAAATTTTTGACAGGAATAATAAAATGTAATATTGAAATACAATTGTAATTACCTACATGTTATTAAAAAGGAAATTTATTAACCTGTGTTAAACCAAAAGGCTATAATGGCCGTACAGTACTTATATTTTATATTTTAATCTAAAAACTGTATTTTATAATAACATATTGCGGTAATATAGTGGCTTACTTGACTAACTTCAGTTTCTTTCCGGTACATTTAAAAAAAAAAAATGAAAAAATTTGCTTATTAGTTTCACTCTGTTCGTCCGTTCGTTTGTTCGCCCGTTTGTTTTTTCATAAAATTTCTTAACTATTAAGGCAATGGAGCAATGAAATTTTAACCATAGACAGCTCTCAGAAAAAAATAAAATAAATGTCATTATGGAGTTTCAGCCCGTCAAAGTTTGAAATATTCTATTTTCAAATATTTGTATATCTAAAGTTCTGTATATCTAAAGTTCTTCTGTTCAATATAAAAAATAATCAATATATAATTTCTTGAAATTCACCGTTATTATTTTAGTTCTTTCGTACTTCAGTAACACTTTTAGTCAGAATCGTGAAATTTTGAAAGGAGGGTTATTAGGAAAAAAAATATTTTTAATTTCTTTGTTAGAGGTCAAAAACTATGGAAATAAAAGTACTGTACAAGTATTGAGTAAGGTATCAAATGAGAAGAAATTATCTCTTAATTATTCATTCGTTTTCTTATATAAAAAATTCTAAAAAAGGTTACAAATTTGACGCAAAATTAGTCATATTTCTAATATACTTTCTATAATCTTTTGTGCTCTTTTAAAACCTTTTAGTTTTATATACTGCCTTGTATATTGTAATATTAATTTTTTGGATATTTAATAAAACTCAATTAATTCATAAAAAGTTTAACCAGATTTAACTATAAAAAAGATATTTTATATATAAAATAACTTGAAGAAAT
Organism: Poecilobothrus nobilitatus; assembly: GCA_947095535.1. Classification (NCBI taxonomy): domain Eukaryota; kingdom Metazoa; phylum Arthropoda; class Insecta; order Diptera; family Dolichopodidae; genus Poecilobothrus; species Poecilobothrus nobilitatus. The sequence continues at coordinate 35,176,723 of OX352774.1, forward strand.
GATTAATCATTTAAAAATTTGCCAGAAAGAAAAAAACTAAAAGTTTTTCCTCATTTTTAATCACTTTTATAAAAACTTAATAATGTTTTGTTAACACCAGACAGACATTTATTAAGAAAAACAAAAAAAAAAAAAGAAAGAAAAAACAAATAACAGACGATCAATTAAATAAAAACCATAGTATAAAAAAAAGTAATTGCTATTCTGTGACACCTAATGGTGGTGGCGGCGTCAATTAGTTTTTTTTTCCCCACTATTTACCTTTGAAAAATTAAAAGAAAAAAAAAATTACAAATTTCCAATAAAAATTCTTTTATTCTTTTTTTCTTTTTATTTTTATTTTATTTCAAGAAAATTATAATATCTATTCAATATTCGTTTTTTCTCAGTAATTTGATAGAATTTAAAAAAAAAAAAAAAAAAAATGTTTATATTACACGAATTGGGTGGTAAATGGTAAATATTATTATTAAATATTTTGTACTTGTAATAATAATAATTCGGAATTGTAGTATTACAGGATGTCGTTTGATTTTTGTTCTAAAGAAATTACCATTCTACAATTTTTTTTATCGTTTTTTTTTCATAATATGTTTTTGTTTTTTTTCATATGTGTGGTTACATTATTCTGGAAGAAGCGTATTACCGTGATTTTGTGACCAAGTATAAATTTAATCAATTATTCTTTTTATACATACATATGTATATATATATATATATATGTATATACATACATACATATTTCAATAATAAATTATTTTAAATATATGGGGTGCTACTGCTAAACAAATGATTGAAACTCTGATTTTTTAACCAACTTTAAAATGCTTCCTTATTAGTTTTTAACATACAAGAATTTTTAATGCAAAATTAAAAAAAAAACAAGGCAGAATGTAAACCAACGGTTTTTAAAAGCGCACATTTCCAAAAGTTGTACAAACTTTATAGATTTGTGACTTACACCAAAATTTGAAAATGTTCTTAAAATTTCATATAATATGAAAAAATATGAAAATAGGGCTTTTTTGCAATTTTGAGGGGCTGTAACTTTACAACCATATACAACTAAAAGAAACCGTTAACACACGTGAAAATATATTATTGACGCATTATTTGTTATGTCTTGCCGAAGAAAAATGTGTATACAGGCGCCTAAGTTACAGGTGTCTAAAAATAGCAAATTTTCAATTTTGAGCCCTAATAGGTCTTACAAAAAAATGTTCTGAGGAAACTTATACTAATTCTATAAAAGTTCTTTCTTACTTCAAAATTCCAAAAATCCTTATCTAAAAGCATTTTTTCTCTGTCTGGACGGACAGAGCGAAACTAAAAGGCACATTTTTTCAAAAATTTTTTGGAAATGTGCTAAAAATGGCAGATTTTTTCAAGCCCAAATTGGGAGGAAGATAATATTTTAAATAAAACTTTTAAAACTTTTACAGCTTTTTTCACAAGTTTTACAAAACAAATTACACCAGAATTGTTGCCACAGTGAATTGTCGCCACAGTGTATTGTCACAGTGAATTGTCACAAAGTGAATTGTCTACAGTGTATTATGTACAGTGAATTAGTCCACTACTATAAAATATATATGCTACTAACAACTAACGTACTATTTATATTGAGTTATGTATTGCTGGCTCAAAATTTCGATCATAAGTGGCAACCTATAATAAGGATCATTCCTCACCAATTTTTATTTTCGATACTATGTATTTGGAATTTTACAAAAAGTAATTATAATGTGGAAACTCTTTGACTACAAACAGTTTTCATTGAAAATATTTTATGTTTAAAGTAAAACTAATACTACACTAAGTAGTTTTGTGGAATTTTTCACACCTATAATCCACTTTATTAGTCTAAAAAAAAAGCGCAAAAAATATACAAAAATTATTATCACGTAATATTCTTAATTTTGTGGTTAGCATTTTAAGTGAATTCATATTCTTTTCAAGAAAATTTGAAGTATGTAATTATGTAGTGACATTACTAAGAAATGGGCATTTCATTTAGTTTCAAAACAGAACATCAGATTTTATATAAAATATTTTAAATATTTTTAACAAAATAAGTAAAATTAAACCTAAGGAAAATATTCGTAATTTATTGAATTGAATTCAGCTCTTTTTTGTTTTTTAGTTTATTTCCCTGCCATATTTCCATGCGACAAGGAAATTACACAGTCTTTCCTTTTCAGGCATGACTGTAAATGTCATAAGGGAGAATTATGTCATAAGGGAGAACAACGTGTGTGGAATTCGAATCTACACTTTCTCGGTGTTTACAGTTTATTTTATACTCTCTTACACGCTAGGCCACCGGGGTTCCTTCAGTTCCTTTTTATTTGTTTTGGACATATAAAAATTTTATTGTCTAACACGTAAAAAAGGTTTAGGCACAATTAAAATGAAGAACCCAAAAGATATCGAAAGTTTAACTTATTGTTAAATTATTACTCGTAGAACAGATCTTTTCATTAGTAGAGCACATGTGAAATTAAACTTTGTAATATGAGTATATAAATATTTGTTTATTTTTACAATTAGGGAACAAATTATTTTTACTCCAGATCAAAGCACTATAGTAGGAGTTCGTATTAAACTTAATAGAGTTTTATACAACCCCGTAGTTCACATAATTAATAGATAGAGACATTCTTTTTTTGAAATTTCCACAATGATACAGAGAAGTTAGAAAATGCACGAACAGATGTTTTGTTTGACAGAATAATGTTTGAATAGAGTCTATTAGCAGTTGACCTTCTTTAAAAGAAAAGTATAAGCTAAGTTAGTTTTACGAATAATAAATTTCAAGACAATTAATACTGAAGAGAGATTAAGTTTTTATAGTTTTGAAATTCGTTTTGATAAATTGCTCGCACATTATTTGCACGATCACATTGAAGTGTAAGATTTTTTATTTCTTTAGAGAAAAGTAAACTTTAAACATAGGAAACAATAAAAAAAAATTAATCTTCGAAATTTTAAATATAATATTAAATTAGAAACTATTTCAAGACTATATTGATCTAATGTCATAATCTATTGATTTTCATTATAATCATTTAATTTTTTTTGCTTTTGCGAGGGTAGGTGGGAAACATCGAAAAACACTATAAAGGAGTGAAACGAGAACTTGTGCTCTGGGACCTTAATCCACCTCCCTTTTTTGACCAAACGGTTATACGACTTTTTGGTACTCATGCATTGCCTGATCAAAGAAACTTGGGTTGGGGAATGAAAATTGATTTCAAATTGGTAGGCTTATTGTGATATAGTAATATAATAATATAAATTTTCTTATAGTAAACAAGAAACACTTTTTTCTTTACTTCTGTTTTTGTAAATTCTATCGTATTCCAGACGGCTTTTATGTTCTTTTTTTTTTGCGAATAATTAGAGAAAAAAAAAATTGTAGAATATAAAAAAAAGTTATTCTTGGAAGATACGTTTTTTTTTATCGATTAAAGGAAAAAGAAACAAACTAAGTTTTATTTTTTTCTTAGGTTTCCTCTTTTTTATGTATTTGTATACAAAAACAAAAAAAAAAAAAAAATTTTTATATGAATGAGAAATTAATGCAAAATATGGATTGATTCTAAAGACCAATTAATATGAAAGCGTATGTTAATATTGGCGTCTATTAAATATAAACAAAAAAAAAAAAAATTTGTTTTATTTAACATTAATTTTAAGTGTAGTTTAATATGGTACAGAGTCATAACGCCTAGGGTCATAAGTCCCTTTGGGATTTATGACTCATTTAGTGGGACATAAGTCCCTAAGGCACCTTTGACTCATATCAATGAGCTATAACTCTCTAGGGGAATCATGACCCAATTATGAGTTTTGACTCAGAGTGGTGGGTCATAACTCCCTTATACAGTTCTCAGTTGAGAGGTTTTTAGTGATTTTTAATATAATTTATCTACTTTATAATTATAAATAAAATAACAGTGACATCAGTGACGGTTACGAATATATACAGACTCTCTTGAACTATAATATCAAAAATAATTAGCACACATTTTGGAGTTGGATTCGAAATCAGTGTCCCTTTTCCAAAATTAAGAAAAAAACAATAATATTACATATAAATTACATTTTGAAAAGCTATTTTCAATTCTTTCACCATATCGACGAATATCACTATTACGAAAATTTATTAAACCTTTTATCACATTATAACTATAATATTTATAAGAAAATATTGGATTTTTGAGAGCGTTGAATGAATAGATAATTTTTGCTTTCTTTTCTGAATAATTTTTTCAAATAATTGGTCCAAGCTAATACCATTAACAAAAGCAAAAACCGTAACAAGCATTCTTAAATTATAACTTGATTTTCCAAAAACAGCTTCCACAATATGGTCTGGTACTTTTGCAAAATCCGTTACATACATCTTGTTCAGAATTCTTTTCATCACATCTAATTTTTTTCTTTTAATAATATTTTTAATATTGGAGTTCATCTTTAAAAAAAAAAGAAAAAAAGTGTAATTGTAAAAAGTATGAAATTACATTACATACCTTCAACTTGTAAAATGCATCGCCACCTAATAATTATTTTGTTTTTGAAAATATATAAGATAATATAATTTTATTTACACCTGCAGTAAGTTTTATTTGATAAAAATCTATTGTCATTTACTCGAATACTTGATATAAAGTAATTTTAAAAAATGAAATAGAAATATATAAAGGTTCTGAAAAAAAGGGCAATCCTGATTGTGTAACCAACGTCTCACATACATAAATTCATAAATACTCTGGAAAAAGGATCAACTTTGATTTTTTAACCCACTTAAATATGCTTCCTAATATAGAATGTCGCATAGACAAATATATATAAATACATATTATTTTACATCTAATATTTTACTTATATTTCAGAAATTATTTCAAAATAAATTTCAACTTAAATATATTAGTATATGTATATATACGCTCAATCACACAATTTTAGTTATATGATATTATAAACTCAAAATTTAGTAAAGGGAGTTATAACTCACTTAATGAATGATAATTCCCAAAAGGAACTTATGACCCACTTGTCAATGGATTTATGTCCCATGTAAATATTTTAAAGTGAGTCAAAGGTCCCTTTGGAGCTTATGTCCCATTAAATGAGTCAAAAGTCTCCTAAGGGACTTATGGTGAGTCGCTAATAAGGAACTTATGACCCTGGGAGTTATGACCCTGCACCGTTTAATATATGTAAGTTTGAACTATTAAAAAGAAATAAAAAGAAAAAAAATAAAACATAATATGTTAATATAAAAAATTATTTTGTTGTCACCTAAGGATATAATATATAGTTATTAGTAGATTGGTTTGTCAATTAAGCGTTTTTTTTTTAAAGGGTTAATTAATTAAATACATAAGTGATTAATTAAGTGCCATTTATTTTTTATTTAATACAGTAATTTGAATATAAAAAATAATTTCGTAATCTTAAACAGTTATGTAACTCTTTTTCTGGCTTTATTTTTGGAACAATTTTTTTCTGAAACAAGGTCGCGGCTTCTTAATCTCTTTGGCCGTAAGTTATTCAGACAATTTATTATATATATTTGGTGGTTGTTTACGTTTTATACCTTAAAAGTGATTTGTTCACTTAAGGAGCATTAGATGTACTCACTAAGTAATGTATGTTCTCATCATATCTCATTATATCCTATTTTATCATGCAATGTTGCCTCTGCTATAAATCTCAACATCTTCATTTTGTTCATTTATAATTTTTCTTCGTGCGTGATTATTGTTGTTCAATCTGTATAATCTCTGCACTTTGTATAGCCAGTAGTCGGACTCATTAAGTTTTGTACTTGTTTAAAAATTTTCATTTATGTTCTTAATACACATACTTAGACTTACATACAATTAGGTTTGAATTAATTAATGTATTAATAGATACTTTTAGCATATAATATACATATAGTTGTACTTATATATATGTACATATATTATATATACGTAAGACATATTATATATATTCAAAAGAATATACATACCTAATAGTTACATATGTATATATGTAACCTGAAAGAACTTGTAATGAAATTATAATTAAATTTTTATTATTAAAAAAAAGAAAATTTTATATCAACTTGAATTTAAACCATGGGATTTAAAATGAATTACATTTGTTTTTCCTTAAAAAAAAAAAAAATTAGATTCTTTGTGCAATATAAATAGATTATATAGGTAGGTACTTCTGTAGGTAGGTACCTTCTAAAATTTCTAATTAAATATGCCAATCATAAATCTAATTCATATAAAATCAGCCTATATAATATTCATATTAACCTATACAAAATCTTGAATGGGTCTCTCACTATAATTAATGTCAAAACCATCAAATCCCAAACAAAAAAAAAAAAAAAACAAAAACTTAAAATTACATTTTCTATAAGTGCAGTTTTTATATTTTTTGAAGAATTAAATATTTGATGAAACAATGCACAATTATACTGAAATAAAAAAAATAAAAAAAAAATTTCTTTCAGATTTTATTAATGTTTCGTGAGTTTATTATAACCTGAGAATTTTTTTTTTTTTGTTTTGTTTTTATATTTTGTAATTAAAGAAAACTAAAAAAAAAAAAAAAAATCTTTAGGAAACCGCAAAACTGAAAAATCTAAAAAATCTTTTCAATTTATTTCTGCGTAATGAAAATTTTTTAAAGGGGCGTTCACATTTTAATCATATTCATTACATTGATATACAATTTAGATTGATAAAGGTTAGAAATAAGTAATAGTTTAATATTATATAATATTTGATCCTTTAAATATATGTCAATTGTGGGATCTTATAATATACGTAAAACTAGTATTTTAAATTTGAAGACGAAGATTAAGAATAAATTTAATTTCCTAAATTATTTCTTGTTATTATAATGTTATTTGATTTAACTTTCAGCCTAAACTTCTATTTTTCATTTGAAAAATGAATGTTCAGATATTTTTCTTGTTAGAATAAGTTTTACATATGTAAATTTTTGGTCCCTATCGAAATCTCATTTTTCCATATCTCGTAAATTGAAATCCCGCCAAATCAAAATCTCATCAATTAAAATCCCATCATATCAAAATCCCGACAATTTAAATCTTTTTAAATTAAAATTCTTTAAAAAAGGTATTTTAATTGGCGCGATTTTGATATGGTGGGATTTTGATATGGCATGATTTTAATTGACGGGATTTCTATACGATCCCGTAAATTTTAATAGAGACTCTCTTACAATATATTTTATTTATTTAAGTGATAAATTACTTCACTGTGATAGAATATTTTTTTTTACTCTAGTCTTATGTAACTCACAGATAATTAAATATCATAATCTTTAGCGAATAAATATTTTGCACAAATATATTGATGTTTTAGTCATTAAAATGAGAGAAAGCTTTTTTGGGACAGAATTATTATTACTTTCAACTTATATAACTGACAGATATCTGTGAGTAATTCAAATATGGTAATTAAAAACAAAATACATATAAACAAATAAAATTATTGTATCTATTTCAGTAATTTTATATGTCATAAAATAATGACATAATGATATGATCATGCGTAACTCTTGAATTCCAATTTATAGATCTAAATTCTAATAATAAGAATATATTTTCAACATTTTCACACTTTACTTATTTGTTATCTATATTATCTCTATTTTTCTATAGCATATACTTTTCTCCTTGTATCAATATAACAGTGATGGTCCATTTACCAGTGATGAAGACAACCTTGTATGAGCCAGCCTAAACATTGAAAGTTATAAGACACAAAAAAAAAAAAGATATATATTCTCTCATCTAATATTAAATAAGGCAATTTTCTGTTGGTACTCCTAAATATGTATGCCGAATTTATGTCTTGTTCTTTAATTTGGTTTTAAATTCTAATAAATTTATCAATGAAAATTAATTGGGAAATTTAAAAAATTTAATAATAAAGACCACAAAACAAAAAAATAATAAATAGATTTTGATATAATTAATTGACATATTTTTTAGGCATATAATAAATAATTATTATTGAAATTGAGTTAATCAAGTTATTTCCCACCAATTAATTACTTAATGGGTTTTATTTTTAATTGCACATACACACATACATACAATAATATATCAATAAGAAAATATAAGGAAATGTATATAAAACTTGTTTTATATATACATATATTTATATATTTTTTTTATTGCCGCTCTCAATTTGTTACTTTTTAATTAAAAAAAAAAAAAAAATTATTTATAATTTCCTTTGAAATTCACCATAATATGGTGTATATACATATGTACCTACTTAATATATTATTGTGTGTGGTAAATAAAATTTATGAATGAAAATTTACCAGAATTTTTTTGTTATTTTTTTATTATAATTTGTTAATTAATGAAAATGAAATTATATATATATATATATATGTATACGTAATGCAATTAAAAATGTACATATATAAATAATTTTTATATATGTATATACTCGTATATATACATATATATCTAAAAAAATCGTATAGGTACTTAAATTTCCAAGTAAAAATTAGTTTATTTCTCAATTACAAATAATAATAAAAATAATAATAATTTTAAAACATGCCTATACAAATTTCATTATTCTTCTTAATAATTGTAATATATACCAATTAAGTTTATAGTTTATAGTTTAATTTTTTTTTTTTTTTTTTTGATTTAACTTTAAAATAAGGTTAAAATCACAAGTTTTCATTTAAAAATTTCATAGAGAAAATGATAGAATTATTTTTAATGAAAATTGAATTATGTACATACATATTTATGTATATATATATATATATAGGGTGTCCCGCGTTAACTTGCACATAGAGCACGAGGTGATGGGAAACATCACAACAAACAAAAAATTATATGAGAAGGGTGATCTATTCTGGACCCTTTTCGAGATATGAGGGGTTAAAGATGTTTTAGCAACTTTTCATAAAAAAATCTATAACTTTTGAACGGCTTGCTATACAGAGATAAAAAATAAATTTTGTGGAGTAGGTTATCAGCTGATAAAATGTATAATTTTTTGTTCGTTGTGATGTTCTCAAATCACCTTTTGCTCTATGTGCAAGTTAACACGGGACACCCTATATATGAATATATTCATAATAAGAAAAAAAAAATGATTGTAAAATATAACTTTTATTTTGTTCTGTATTCTTGTTTTTTTTTTCTTACTTTTTAAATTAATAACCATCTGGTAAAAGTATATAACCATATTTTCATTATTATAAATCTGGATTATAATAAAATATAGTCATGATATATAATATAACTAACATTTTTGATCTTTAAACTAAATCCACTTTATAAATTGCATCTTAATATATATACATTACTATTAAATTATAAATATGTGAATACACGTTTAATAACAATATTTGTATATACATATATATATATATATATATATATATATATGCTATTTATATACATTACATAATATAAGAAAATTTTTTTTACCATTATTCTTAATTTAATATAATATAAATGCATATAGTAAAATTATGTACAGTGTGTTTTGAAAATTAAAGCATGATATGAGAAATATGAATATGAGAAAATAATATTAGATCTTATAAGCATATGTCAATTTTTCAGATATTATCAAACGTTTATATACGTTATGTTTTCAGATAATATATGTAGACTATATTTGTTAATTTAGAAAACGGCTAGGTTGTAAGCAGTTCTGGGCCAGTTTCCATAACGGTGCAAATGAGAAAATTTGACAGATCTCGTGCATTTGACATTTAGTTTGCACGGTGCAAAGTTTTTTCAACAAGTATTTATCGGTGCGAATGCAAATGAGAATGCAAATAAGAGAGACAGTATGTATTTTTATTATTTATAACAAAAAAATGGAAAATTATATATTTATAATATAGTTTATATTGTTTAGTAATATAACATTAAATTGTTTTGTGCACATTTTGTATATTTTTTCATTTTATATTTTGTATTGAAATGATAGTCAGTTCTGTTTATAATTCATTCAGCATTTTAGTTTTCATTCACGGTTGCGGAATTGAAATAATGGTGCAAATAGAAACTGTTGGAATGAAAAAAGTTTGCATTTGCACCAAAAAAGTTTGCACTGTTGCGGAATATGGCCCCCGTATATTCTTGTGAAAGAATGTCGTTTGGTTTTATTTACATATATTTATTTTTTACTATATATAAGAATGCAATACTGGGAGATATTTTACTTTATTGATTTTTTGAAAAATAATTTCTAATAATAATATTTCAAAAATAACAGAACATATGCATCGTGTAGAAAAACTTACCAAAATTTTAACAAACTCTAAGAACATAGGACGGACTGACGGACTCGAATAAATATGCCTGTTGAATTTGCTGTCTCTTTATATGTTATATATCTTTATATATAATTTTATGGTTCTTAAATGATCCTTTTTCGAAATCAGACGCTTAGATTTTCTTTGTCTTTAACAAGTACAAATTAAGTTTTACTTAGTTTCCTTTATCTTAGTACAATTCTAAAAAAAATACCAATTATTCATTAAATTGTATTTGTTTGTTTTTTTAACATCCTGTATCTTGTATTATATTTTTATTTCATTTCATATCATTCATAAATATCTTACATATTTTTTGGCCCACTTTTAATTGAAAACAAGAAAAAAGCAAAAAAAAAAAAAAACTATAACAAAAAATTACTGCGAATATTTTTGTAAAAAAGGGGATCATAAAAAAAATATTGAAAGAGAAAAAAATATTATATAAACTAGTTTAGAAAGAGATAGAAATTCAGTAATACTGAAAATATATTTATATACCTATAGGTATATAATCTTTTGGAAATTATAGTCATTTGGTTACCCTATTAGAAAAAATAGTCTAATTATATAGATAAAAAAAAAAGATTATTATCTTATATTTATAAATGTTACAAATTTTTAGAATTTGTGAAAAAAAAAACAGAAAAAAAAGAAAGAAAGAGATAAAGAATGTGTAACAGGTGGATAAGAAAAAATATGATGTAGGAATTATATTAGATTATTAAAATCCTGATTCCGTTCATATGTATATATTTTAATGTTAAATATTTTTGTAAATTAATTCATCACATAAATAATTGCCAGAAATAAACTTTTTTTTTTTTTTATTAATTATGGCAAAAAGGATGCTGGCAACGATTTATTTTAACTAAAATTATTTGAAAGATTTAAAAGGATATTTCATGCGGTGTAAAGGTGCTGTATGGTTAATTAATTAATAATTTAACGAAAATGACGATTAATAAAAATTGAAGCATATACAGTTTTCAATTAAAATAAAGTAGGGATGAAGAAATCAAAATTTCTTAAAGAATTTTGAGATAAAGAAAAGTCAATAAAAAAGTATATATACTAAATTTATATTTAAATATATTGAAAATGTTAAATAGCGATTCAAAAAGATATGTATAATGAACTTTACTCAATATTTTCTTTTTATAATTAACGATAATTATTATTCTCTTAATTAGTTCGATAAATTTCGAAAAGATCATATATATATATGTAGGTTTACACAAACCTAAACCAGAAGACATTCACAATTTAATAAATTTCTTAACACCTTCTCCTTCAACAATTAAATTAAGCTTTAAATAATCAAATAATCGATAAGTACATATTATATTTTTTGGGACAGCTTTAGAATATAATATTTATACATACAACAACATATACATACATTTTTTTTTTTATTTATAGATATAATTTAGTTTTAATTTTATACATTTTTCGGTATAAAGATTTTTTCTTTTTATTTTTATAATCCAGTTTTTTGATAATTCTGTCTACTGTCCGCCTACCGGATTAAAAAAAAACATGCATTAAATATGTTTACTTATATATAATCAACTTTTGTATATTAATATATCCGATAAATATTTAAAAAAAAAAAAAAAAATAATTTTAATTAATTTTTATAAAATTTCTTTAATATTTATGAAAATTTACAACAATTTATTTTGCTCTAATTAAAAAAAAAAACTCTAAATTTTTATCTACAAATATAAATAAATGTAAAAGAAAATTTATTTTAATTTTCCAACATAAGTAGGCAGTTGGATATAATTGTGAATTAACAATTTTCTTTTTTTTAATATATGTATGTACCTTGTATAATTTACCATAATTATATTTCTATGAAAAATAATGTAATTTATACATATGTATGAATGTATGTATGAATTAATATGATGAAATAAAATTTTATATGAATATTAAACATGCAAACAGGTGTAATCATTTTTAATGTACATACCTTTAATCCTTTTCTATTTTAATAGTTATATAGTTTAATAATATTATAGATAAAATATTCATTGTTTTGAATGTTTGATATCGAGATAAAAAGAATTTTATTTTATTTAAGTGTATATTTATGTATATATAAAGACGGTGTTCAAAAAAAGATTCATTGTATTTAAATAAAAATATGATTGAAAAAATCGCATTTTTATACACGTAAGAACTATGTTCAAGGGTATAATAAATTTGCCATTACGTTTGTGACACCTTAAAGGAGTCGAGCTAGATATAGTGTCAAATGTATGGATCGGCTCAGAATCGAATTCTGAGTCGATTAAGCCATGTACGTCCGTCCGTCCGCACGATAACTCAAAAAATAAAGGAGCTAGGAGGCTGAAATTTTTTTTACGTCACTTTTACAAAATTGTTAGTTTTGCTATTTAAATCCAACATTTTCGGTCGGTGGGTTCGAGTAGGTGCCATACAACTTCTATCTTTATATAGAAATAACTCAGTATCTATTCAAGCTAGGTTTCTGAAATTTTGTAAATGATGATCAAGTTTTATGGCAACAACTTTCGTAAAATTTGGTTGTGGCGGTGCGACGGGTTCGGGTAGCTGCCATACAACTTATCCGTTTAAATGAGAATAACTCAATGTCTATTGAAGCTAGGAACCTGAAATTTAGTAAAGAGGTGTCGAGTTATAGGCCAACAACTTTTGTAAAATTTGGTTGGTCTAGAGCAGCCGGTTCAGGCTTCTTGCACCTCTTGCAACTTAATGAAGCTAGGCGTCTGAAATCTTGCAAATGATGATCAAGTTTTATGGCAACAACTTTTGCAAAATTTGGTTGTGGTGGTGCGACGGGTTCGGGTAGCTGCCATACAACTTATCCGTTTAAATGAGAATAACTCAGTGTCTATTGAAGCTAGGAACCTGAAATTTAGTAAAGAGGTGTCGAGTTACAGGCCAACAACTTTTATAAAATTTGGTTGGCCCAGAGCAGCCGGTTCAGGCTTCTTGCACCTCTTGGAACTTAATGAAGCTACGCGCAATAGATTCGGGTAGCTGTCATACAACTCCACAATTTACATAAATATATCTCTGTAGTTCGGTACTACAACATCTGAATGTTTTTAAAAGATGATCAAGTTTTATAGAAACAGGATATATTACGTTCATACGGGTATCCCAGAGTTGACACAGTCTACTCTACTACACTCTTCCTCGTTTTTTTTTAATTCTATTTACTAATAAAATTTTTATGATTTTTTAATATAAATTACACAATTATTTTTATATGGTTTTATTCTAATTTTTCTAATTAAAAATAATTAAAAATAAAATGTTTTAGATAAATAATATTACTATACAGTGTTGTTTTTGTTTTTATTTTTATTGTTTTGATTTTAATACATAAGATAATTATTATATAAGAAATTTATATAAGAAGACAGGAAAAAGAAATTTATATAATTTTATTAGTTTAGAACGTATTCCGGTTTAAGAACCTTTTTCTTTTAAGAAAATTTGATTAATTGTTTAACCCTAGTTTTTTTTTGTCTGTCTGGTGGAAAAACTATTTTATATAGTCACTTCCATTATACGGAACTATAATAGCGCTTCAAAGTTGGCAAAAAGCCTTAATTTCAAATTCTTATATTTCAACTTTTGCTTAATATTTTTTTTTATCTAAAAACGTCAAATAGCAGCAAATTAATAAATCAAAATACAACTTAATATATAATTTTATTTGGTACAGTAAATTTACTTTTATGTGAAACAAAATATAACATTTTCCGATTAAATGAAACCTTTTTTCAATTAAATGAAACCTTTTTTCAATTGAATGAAATTATTTTTCAATAAAATGAAACTATTTTCCGATTAAATTAAATCTTTTTTCAATTAAATGAAACTATTTTTCAATTGAATGAAACCTTTTTCAAAATAAATAAAACCTTTTTTAAAGTAAATGAAACTTTTTTCAAAATAAATGAAACTAAAAAAATTATAAATAAATTTTATTTAAAAAATTGAAATTAAATAATTCAGAAAATTTAAATTGAACTAAACAAAATTACAAATAAAATTTATTTAAAAAAGTAATTTACAAAAATGAAATAAATTAAATTTGCAACTATTAAAACTTGTTACTACTAACTTGCAAAATTGCTTTTCGGTTATGGATAAGTTACGTTTCATTCAATTGAAAAATAGTTTTATTTAATTGAAAAAAGGTTTCATTTAATTGGAAAATGCTATATTTTGTAAAATTTTGGTTCCGGAATGAAAGATCTTTAGAAATAAGCATATTAGGAAAGAAGGGGAAATCAATATAAGTTACATTAGGAAAAATTTTTGTACTTGATCCTTCTTGAGAGTCCTAATAGTCAAAAATCGAAAATTTTTTAATTTTAGACACTTTTAAATTGTATAAGTAAGGCAAATTTTTACATGTGTCAACGGGAGTTTTTAATTATATATGGTTACCTTAAAACTAGAAAGACTCTTGATTTTTTACAATTTTGTCTTACATAAAAGCTAAATAAAATTAGATATTGATGTAAAAGTAGTCACAATCTAAGTATATAGTCTAGCAAAAGTTAAAGTCTAGAATACTTTTTGAAAATGTGCATCTATTAAACCCCTTTGATTTTACATACTAATCTGGTAAAAGTTTAAAGTTCTAACCAATTTTACAACCTATACAATCAGTTTGATTTTCGATTAAACAATTTTCATTAACATTATATTTTTACCATTCTCATATTAAGTTCCTATTTGTGACCTTACAGTTTCTTTATTTTGACATTATATAATTATCTGTGAGTTATATAATTTTGTATTAAAATTATTTCTTTTACCGACAGGACAGAAATTCAAAATTTTAGCCTATTAGATAATACTAAATACACTATTATCAATTATCATATAGAAGTTGAAAAGTTATAGATCTATAAATTGGGTCCTGGATGGTTTTGGTTAACATCTACTAACTAACTTCAATGAACTTCTACTAACTTTTAGAAAGTTTTAGAGTATATATCAAATAAAATATCTGATAATATACTCGCACATTCTTTATTTGGAATTATCATTACTGTTCCTCCTCTCTTAATCTTTACATATAAAAGACTAGTTAGAGTATTATAATATTAAGTTATTATATATATTATATATGTTGATTTTTTATAATATTTTAAAAGTATGTTTTGTGGTAAAGAAAAATATTTCTTTTCATTTTTTATTGTAAATTATTAATTGTCATTATATTTTCATAACTCCAATGGCATTCCAATGTTATTAAATAATTATATTATTTTTTTTTCTGTAATTTTTTTTCTATTCTGCAACACACTAATGTCAAAACCACTGTACATGAAATTGAACACATAAAAACCACAGTTTACCTTATAAATTATTATGTACTTGAATTTCAGATATTTTGTTTTTGTTATACTTTGTAGGTAAATTTTTAAAGAGCAACTGAATTATAAAATATACTCTTTAGTATAAGATATTTATAAATTACAGTAATTGAAGTTGATTGTAATAAGACTCCACAAATAGTACCTAATTCAAAGAAGTAATTGCTTTTTGACAAAACAAATGTCAAAACAACATATGTAAATAAATATCGTAAACAAATTATACCATTGATGCCGAAATTTTGTTGTATAAGTGCCCGAACGAATCACTATTATTATGTAAAGCAATTATTAATAAGTTCAAAAATATGTGTTTGTAATACTTTTTATTAATTATAGAAATTATGTATGTATAGGTATATTAAAAAAAAAAACTTTTTACTTTGTATATTGTTTGCATTGTCACATGTTGGTTTGACGGTTTAATAGATATTAATTATCGTTGTGGTAAAGAGATATTTCAAATATTTTAATAATCGAAAGAATTTATACAAGTGTTTGCAATTAATACTGAAATATTTTTTTTTTTTCTTTTAATTGAGGATGAGGTGTAAATTATAAATGTTTTTGTTGTAATAATAGTTTTGTGACTATAACATAACATGTAACATGTGACTTGGGCAAATGCAATCGAATTGTTTTAAATTTAATTGAAAAAATTCAAAAATATTTTAAGTATGCCTTTTATACAACTCAATTGTTGAAGATATAACGTTTTTTTTTTTTTATCTTATAGCAGGGTTATAATTTTAATAATTTCGTTAATCTTAAAAAATTCCTGTATATGTTTAAGTTTAGTTAAATTAAGTTAAAAATCTAATTTTTGATGCACTTTTCCAAATTATTTAAATGACGAAATATACAAGTGTTCATTCCTACACTGTGAAATAGGGATCTCGATGACGCAGCTAGCTAGGTAGATAGAAAGGGGTTACAGTAGCACAATTAGACCAGTTCAGGCCTGTTGTAATAATCTGGATCAGATTTTCTGTTAATTAAACTATTGAAAACTTATTACAAAGCGTTGTAAATTGTGTAAGTCGGTTTCCAACAGATGTAATTATAACTTCAGAAACAGTTTTCTTTTTAGAGCAAGAGCTGAGCAGATTTATAGGGTAAGAGATGAAAAATTCATTCCTCTTTCTCTTCATCTTTCCAGCTTCTGCAAAAATCATATGAATGCAATTCTAACCTTTTGAGATGTTTTGCCGATGGGATATCAGTGTTTTATTTTGAAATTCCTATTACATTACCAATATTGCGGCCATTTAGAGATAAAAGTCTAGTTGGAATAAAAATCGATGACCTAATCATTGTGCATATTGGATTGTTAATAATGAATGAACGAATTTAAAACTTTACTTTAAATCTTAAAGTAAAATGAAAAATAAAAACCGTTTCTAAATAATATACAAATAGTTTATAACTGTAAATTGACAAATGTATGAAATGTAAATAAATTTGCCCTATTACTATTTCGCAATTTTTTGTTCTTCAGCGTATCGGATATCGGTTAAATCAAATAGATATTGAATATTGTGGACATTACTGTTTAGGACATTTTCAAAAATTTTTAAAAAACTGTGTCCGACTGTCTGTCTGTTCAGATGTTTACAAGAGTTCTACACTGTTTAAAGAGAGCAATGAAATTTTAACTATGCGCATAGACAATTAGCAAAAAAAAATAATTTTATAGACCGACTTTTTGCTGTAGCCCCAATCGTTATGAAGCTACAGCCGCCCAAAATTCAAAAAAGTCTTATATTATTATTAACAGAAGTTCTATAAAGTATATCATTAATCTGAATATAGCTGCTTTTATTAGCTTTACAAATATCTATGTACCTATATGATAAATATATATACTTTTGCCATACGGTATTTTAATTTACCACTTATGTGAAACTCAATTTTTACAAAATTCTTGACCTAAATTCTTGATTTTTGAAAGTTGGACCAAAAACTCAATTTGTAGAGCAATTTTCAATGCAACATTACCAAGTACGGGCTCATAAAAACAATTTCAAGAAACAATATTCAATTTTCGACTCGATTTGAAGTTCTGAACTTTAAATTTTAATTAACACTAAAAAAAAAAAGGTTATTCTTAAACTGCTTCCTTAAATTGTATAATGGATAATAAATAATATAGATCAAAAGATTATAGATTTATGTATAAGTAGCTACATACATGTATAAGTAGCTACATTAATAAATAAATATATGCATACATATATACTCGTAATATATACTAAGCACATTATTATTTAATAATAATTAAATTAATTAATTTTTTTATTTTATTTACAGGTGAGTTTCAATCTATAAAAGAAAGTTTTACATCAAAATATTGCACTAAAATTGTCAATCACTATAAAGGTGTTGTATTATTAATATTAAATAAAATTTGTTAATATTAAATATAGTATTATTAATATTAAAAAAAAATCTACATTAATTAAATTTATAATTTAGTATATATTTCATAATAGTTAATTGGATGGTAATTTTAAAATAAAATAAATTTATAGTAGTAATATTTAAAAATCGTAAATTATTATGAAAAATAAAAAATTAAAGAATTTTTTTTTTTTAAATAGGCTGTAAATCTGTAATGAATCAAATTCAATTGATTTTATGAATTAATATTTATATGTTAGAATATTAAATATTTTTATCATTTTTAAATTTTATTTATTTATTTTTTTTTTTGTATAAAGGACATTCACTTTAAATTTGATATTTATTCTTTTAATTTAAGCAGTATTTTACGACAATATAAATATGAAAATGACACTTTGTTTTGACATACAGAGTATCCCGTACAACTGGTTTAAGATAAGAAAATGGTGCACGTGGCTAAATAAAAAATTTATTGTAAACAAGATGTAAAAAATTATAAAAATGTTAATTTGTCATACACTTCACAATTTTCATAGTTGAGGTAATCTTTTAATATCTTAACTTGTAGGAAAGAGAAAAGCGAATAACATAAAAAATATTTTTTTTGCAGGGGTCTTAACAGGGTCTTAAAGTTAATTTTTAATGAAAAATATCAAAAATGTATGAATTTTGAATGGCAATAGATCTTGCCTGAATCAATGAATATATTCGAGTCCCAACTACAATCGAGGAAAAAAAATTTTTTTCAATTTTAAATTTTCAAATTTATTTTGAGAAAAAGGTTTTTTCACGATTTGAAAGTGTAACTTGTGTAAAGTGTGTATTCTATCGACTGATATATATTGTGACACATTGATATATTGGTATTTAGAATCACTATTGTATTTGAAAAAAAAAAAAATGCATAAGTTCATAAGGTTATTGTTTTATCCTCTGCTACGATAGTTACGATTCTATAAACAAAAATGTACAAATGAAATATTTTTACAATGAACATTTTTTATAGTCTTGTAACTTGTGAATTGTTAATGATAGATTCCATCTTCAAGAAAATTTTTTTCTTGTTTTGTCAAATCACCCACCTTCTTTTGGCAACACGCTATCACGACACCCTGTATAATACACATAGTTTTTTTTTTTTACAAAAATAAATCGTTTTTAAAAATAAAAGTTTTTTTTTTTTATTGAAAATAAAATGAAATTTTTATTGATATGATTTTCATCTTTATCAATGTTCTTGAGTATATATATACATACATATGACTCGATCAAAATACAAAAAGTACAAAATTGGATATTATAAAATATGTAAATATGTATGTGTATTAAAAATTATATGTATTATCTCATATCTGTTAACTTTAAAGTAAAATTTCAATACTGAAAATAAAATATTGATTTATATATTTTTTGTTTTTTTATAATTTTAATAAATAAGAATTAAATTACACTTGTTTCTCTTAAAAATTTTCTTGCACTTATATGCTCTCTTGAAATAAAACTCAAGTAGTATAAGAAGAGTTGAGTGACCAATGCAAACAACCGTTGACCGTTTTAAACAAAATAGAATGCGTTGCGATGAAATAATTTCGATGAAATAATTTTCTAAAAAAAAAATGAATGCATCGTCAAAACATGCGTAGTTTAGCTTATATAAAAAAATAATTGCTAACTGTTAATAATTAGTATTCTTTTCAAGAAGCCAATAGAAAAGTCAATTTTAACAAAGGAGTTGGAAGAATGTAATAAGGAAAGAAAATCATAACTAACTTCTGTAAGCCTAACTTTCTTTGAACTCCTTCGAGATTAATAAGTAACTGTTTTAAAATCATTTCTTTAAAAGTATCTGTATTAGAGTATCTGTATTATTTAAATTTTAAAGGTCTTATGAAAAGTGTTTTGGACAGACAAAAGTTCTAAGAGTTATATTACATGTTACATTTTCATCTGATATTCTACATTAAAAAATTACCAATAAATTCAATTTCATACCATGTGTATACTAATTAATCTATATAATATAAATTTTGTTTTTAAGATCAAAAGGTTGAGTACAACTATATAGTACGAAATGTTCCAAATCACAGTTAAAGTAACTCGAGTTTTATATTTTCGATCTAAACTCAACATAAATTTTTAGCTCAAGAATATTGATTTTAAGAAACGTTAATATTTAATTTTAATTATTCTTTCCCACATGATTTGTATAGAATTTGATTTTTCAATGTATGCAATAAGAACGCAATGCACAGTTCGCTAAATTATTAGCAGCTCAATAGTAGCTTTATTATATACCTGTAGTAGTTACATTCTTACATTAGCTTCGGTTTAAACGTATCTGAAATGTTATCTTACTCAGTTTTAAGTATATAAAGAATTGAATAAACATTTTAATGTAAAAAAAAGAATGCAAAAATTATTGTTAAGCTAATATTTTTAATTCATTCAATTCAACACACAAATGAAAAACATTTTTATTGAAAACGAGGAAGAGTGCAGTAGAGTAGACTGTGTCAACTCTGGGATACCCGTATGAACGTAATATATCCTGTTTCTATAAAACTTGATCATCTTTTAAAAACATTCAGATGTTTTAGTACCGAACTACAGAGATATATTTATGTAAATTGTGGAGTTGTATGACAACTACCCGAATTCTCATTCTCATTTAAACGGATAAGTTGTATGGCAGCTACCCGAACACGTCGCACCACCACAACCAAATTTTGCAAAAGTTGTTGCCATAAAACTTGATCATCATTTGCAAGATTTCAGACGCCTAGCTTCATTAAGTTGCAAGAGGTGCAAGAAGACTGAACCGGCTGCTCTAGACCAACCAAATTTTACAAAAATTGTTGGCATGTAACTCGACACTTTTTCACTAAATTTAAGATAGCTAGCTTCAATAGACACTGAGTTATTTTCATTTAAAAAGACAAATTGTATGGCAACTTTCCGAACCTGTCATATCATCATAACCAAATTTTACAGAAGTTGTTGCCATAAAACTGGATCATCATTTGCAAAATTTCAGATACCTAGATTGAATAGACACTGGGTTATTTCCATTTAAAGAAAGAAGTTGTATGGCAGCTACTCGAACCCGGCGGCCGAAAATGCTGAAGTTAAATAGCAAAACTAACAATTTTGTAAAAGTGACGTAAAAAAAATTTCAGCCTCCTAGCTCTTTTATTTTTTGAGTTATCGTGCGGACGGACGTACATTGCTTAATCGACTCAGAATTCGATGCTGAGCCGATCCATACCTTTGACACTATATCTAGCTTGACTCCTTTAAGGTGTCACAAACGTAATGGCAAATTTATTATACCCTTGAACATAGTTCATACGGGTATAAAAAAAATATAAAAGAGCAACTATTTAAGAGATAGTATTAAGAGAGTATATTTTAAATTTTTAAGATTTGTCTGTCAAACATTAATAATGCAGGTAATGAACTGCATCTAAAATGAACGCTCTGGTTCGTTTTTTATACACAGTCAACTGTTAAAGTAAAGTTAAAATGTATTAAATTGTATAAAAGTGTTTACAATGAACACAGGAGTGCGTTTCGTTTCTAACTCTCTGGTGTTTACTTAACACTATAGAAGATAAAAGTCGTTTCGAAATGCCGGAGTAGAATAAAATAAACTCTCTGACATCATAAGTATCGTTTCGAAACACCAGAATCGAGTTAATAGAGTTAGTTTTTTAATCCTACTCGCGAAGAGGATTAAGGAGTTTTACAAATGTCAAAGTCTTATGAAGTGTCATTTATGTTTTTTTTTTTAAATTTATTTTTTTAAATAAACTTACATATTAAAATAATTGTGAGTGAAATCGTTCAATTGAACTTATAATACTTCTTAAAATTAATTTTTTTTTGGAAAACTCCGTTATTTGAAATAAATAAATGTTCCAATTTAATTTTGACAGTTCAAATTCATATTTAACTCTAGTCGTTTCGAAATGGCAGAGTAAAGTTAATTCTGGATGTGAGTGTGGTATATTTAATTCTATAAAAGCATAAATTCTACTCGCAGTAAGAAACGAAACGCACTGCAGTCGTTTCGCAGTCGTGGAAAATGTTGCGTAATTTTTAATTTTTTTCGCTTTTTTCAAGTGTCAAATAATTGAATAGAAATAATAGAAGCCATTATTTTAGTAGATATATTTATTTCTTTGTTTTCAACTCAACTCAATTTAAAATATTCAAGATATCAAATATTGAAGTAAATATTAATGAAAATAATGAGAAAATGTCAAAATTTAGTAGAATTAAAATGTTATT
Source organism: Poecilobothrus nobilitatus (assembly GCA_947095535.1). Taxonomy (NCBI): domain Eukaryota; kingdom Metazoa; phylum Arthropoda; class Insecta; order Diptera; family Dolichopodidae; genus Poecilobothrus; species Poecilobothrus nobilitatus. The sequence continues at coordinate 35,199,153 of OX352774.1, forward strand.
TTACTTAATTATTTCTTGAAAACTTAAACTTCATTATTGACAGTCTTTTGTAGGCAGCGTAAATACTGACTATATAGAAAGTGTTAATAAATGGATTCAGTATAGGTTGTTTAAATCTAAATTTTAGATGATTATTGATTTAGTAAGCAATGGTTCATTTTATTAATTATCAATGATTGTTAAATAACTTTTAAAGATTAAATGTAAAAGATGAAAAAATTTTAAAAATCTGCAATAATTTAATATATTTAAAATAAATTTGTTTTTTTTTTTTTGTTTTTTTAAACAAATATTAAAAAAATATATTTTGTTAAAGATCATTTTTATCTTTTACTTGATTGTTTATTTATGAAAATAAAGAGCGCACACTTTTTAAATATAATACAAATATTATTTAAGTAAATAAATATTAATTTTTAGAAGGGTTTATTTTGTCATTTTAATTCTTAAATTTTACATTGAAAAATGCATTATTAGTGTTCATTTTTATATTTACTGATTTTTAAATCATAGTCAATTCTTCCGATTTTTATTTAATTTTTCATGTATTATATTTCGCATATTCTTAAAAAAAAATTAAAAGGAACTGATTGAAAATTGTATTTATCTTAAATAAAAAAAAAAAAAAAAAAAAATTAAAACAAAAAAAAAAAAATAAAGAAAGTCCACAAAAAAAAAATGTTGTCTTTGTTGTCTTCTTCGCCATTTTCATTGTGTCAACAAAATTAAATAATGTTAGAGAGTTAATTCGTTTCGGCTTTAGGATTTTAATGCATTTAATCTTGTTGTTTCAACTTTAAATCCTTCTATATTATATTATATTATATTTTACATATATATGTATATGTATATAGTGATTGGATTTTGTGCAAACTTTTTATTACTCATAAAAATTGTTTCTAAATAATGCCATTTATTTATTGTTGTGATTTTTGTTTTTTAGTGGAATTTACATTAATTTTTATTTAATTTTATGTTTATTTTATGAAGTCGACATTATTATATTATGTCTTATAAAAGAAAATACAGTAAAGGAGATAATATTTTATCATATACTTATATTACATATAATATACATTACATATTATTATTTTATTATGTATACATAAGAATAGTATGTATAGTATATAATATATGTTGTACATATGTATATATGTATATTGTTTTTTTTTTATAATATTTATTCATTTTTTGTTTTAAGTGATGATGCTCTTATTTGCCGCTTGTGATGCTGTTGAGTTGACCACGAAAATTTTATTTGGTTGTTTTATTTTTTTTTTTTTTGTTCTTATTTTATGTATTTATTTTTTGCTGTGATTTGAAATTTTTTGTTTTGTTTTTTTGTTTTTTATTTATTTTTGAATAAGTCACAATTTCTAAAACTTTTCAGAAATACCATATTCTTATTTAATATACATTTTTTGTTTTTGGTGTAGTTTTCAAAGAATCAAATCAACTTTTGATCATAAAAAATTCCAAAAATGGTGTATTTTTCGGTTTTATTTTTATTTTTTTGTTTTAAATAATTAAATATATGGGGCCTCGGTGGCGTAGTGGGTAAGAGCGTATAGAACACCGAGGATGTGTGGGTTTGAATCGTAATTCCCCCTTACGACGCCTGAACAGGAAAGACTGTGCAATTTCCTGTCCAGTCCACATTTATGTGGCAGAGAAATGCATTCAAAAAAAAAAAAAATAAAATAGTTAAATATAGAATCTTTCTAGTAAAAATATAGTTAAATATAGAATAGTTAATAATAGTTCTATACTGAATATGGAAGGAGTGACGTTAAATATTAAATGATAGTAAAATGCCTCGCCCACGCAGAAAGCGGTCGGTCGATTTTTATAAAAATATTTCAAAACATATTGATTTCTAAACAAGTGGCCAGACAGAAGAGTGATAAGACGGCGATTTTTATGCGGCAAAAGGGTGATTTTTTAAAACCAAAATTGTTTAAATTATGAAACGGCAAAACTGCGATAAATGAAGAAAAAAACTTCATTTTTAATTCAAATTAACGTGTTTATCGGTTTATATCATTTTTATATCGGTATCATCGGTCGGTATCATATTTTATATCATCGGTTTATATCGATTAATTAATTTTTTAATTGCAATAAATGACCATATCAAATGTTAATTTAAATAATATTAACTAATTGGTTTTTAAATTATTATACGTATTATGTTACAAAATTTTTTAATAAAAAAAAAATAGGTATACAAACTGATATATACATATAATTATTAAGTGTTTATTGATATTCTCATATATATTCAAAAAAATTTTCTTGGTCTTCTCTTCTCTACTATTTTCCTATAAGATGATGAAACTTCCCAAAACTAGCTCGTACCATATTAATAGGATGAACATATATCGATTATTTTTAAAAATTAAGTTTTTAATAAATAAAAATTTTTTTCACAAAATAATATTTTACGAAGAACCGGCATTTTAAAAAATACTTTATGTGAAAGTTAGAGTGAAACTCAAAAAAAAATCAATTTCTGTTATTAAATAAAATTAAAAAGCTATTCTTGCCGCACAAAAATCGCAAAATTAGATAGCCATTTGCTCGCCCCCGCAAAAAAAATCTCCTGCCCGTTTTCTGCGTGGACGAGGCCAAAGACTGCTTTAATTTTAAAAGAATAAAAAAAATAATGTACAATATTTTAAAGTAGTGATGTTTCATTGACTTTCATAAAATTACTCTTAGGTAAATTAAATAAAAATTTAGAGGACAATTTATGTTTAAAATAGATTTTTGTCTGCGTTTGATTACAGTTAAATGGTTTCTCTAAAATGCATTTCGTTTCTTATTGTACTGATATTAGTTAATCTATGAGAGATAAAGTTGTTTTGATAAACTACAGTGATGTCACAAATAGCGTTTTCAAATGCAGAATTATGAGTTGACGATGTTAATTTTTTTAATCCTACTCTGGAGTTGAGTTAACGAGTGTATTCTGGAGTTAAGTTAACGAGTGTTATAAATTTCAAAGTCTTATGAAGTGTCATTATTATTTTTTTTTGACATTTTCTTATTTAATTTTAATATTAAAAACATACATATTCATATAAATGTAAGTGAGTGTGATAGTTAATCCTAGAGTAAGAAACGAAACACACTCCTGCTTGTACTAAAACTTTTTGAATAATAATCACAATATTGTAACTACTTTAATTAATATTGTGATGATAAAATAACTAGCATGTATATTCAACAAACAATGAAGTGCAGGTTAAATGTAAACTTTTATAATTAACTGATGTACTTTATCATCATTGTTAATTCAAGATTACAAGTCATGAGGAAAATTTACTTAATAGTTTTCATAGTCTTAAATGTATTTATAAATTTTTTAAGGCCAAAGTTTATAATTTTATGTTTTCCCAATTAGGTTTTATCTAAAATTAAAAAATATAAGGTTGATAGCAGTATATAGCACTAGTATTTGATACATGATTTATAAAATCTTGACTTGGTCAAATGAATAATATAGAAATATTGCTAGTTTATATAATTTTTATCAATTATATTACACACACTCACTGTTCAATCAATTTTTCTTTTAAAATTTTTCATTTATGAGTAAAATATTAAAATTTCTTAGAATAAAATAATTATTAAAAATTATTTTAAAGGAAAACAAAGAATTTTGTAGAATCTATTTCATATATACAATGTATAATTACCAAATAAAAAGGAATTGAATAAATATATCGTGACCGGATATGGTATACTTTAAAAAGTTACTTTTGTTGTTGTTTTTAATTTTATAAGAATAATAAAACATATAATATATTATAACACTGAAATAAAATCAATTTAAAATTATTTTATATATTATTTTATTTTTAATAAATAAAATTAAATAATAACAGCATCAGTTAAGTCTAAAGAGTCATGTTTTAAAGTTTTAAACTTGTTTTTAAACCATACAAAAATATAAAAACGAATTAAAGGTGTTATTTGCTTCTTTTTTTTAATTATCAACTATTTATCATATAAGATAACTACTACATTCTACAAGTATTCAACTCAATGAATGTTTCATAAAAAAAATTATTATTATTTATTTCATAAAACATTAATATGTACATATCCACACTTTACAGATCACATATTTAGCTTATTTTCTTTTAAACAAAAATCAAATGAATTTTTTGATACCCTAAAAACACAATATTAGGAAAAAGAAACTCAAATGAGTTATCAACCATATACCGTGGTTTGTGATAGACTATTTAAATTCAAAGACATTATGTTTTTATATTATGTGGTGCCCTTTGCTTCTTGCAGCAGTACATTTTGGTATTATGATCAAGATCTGTCCATTTTTGATGATCAATTCTCATTAATAAATAGTTCATAGTAGTTTTTATTTATATCTAGAAGAGTAGGTGCAGGCAATATAATAGCAAATTTTAAAATATTGAAATTAAAGTTTAATGCCTACACTGATTTTTTAGAATAAGCCTGTCTCTTAATGGATCAAATGCGTAAAACTGAGCTTAAACTTAAATCTTACATTTTCATAGAAAAACTACGAGTTCGGCTGTAGATTTTGTTTGAAAAAGTAAGATTTGAGTTCAAGTTCAGTTTTATGCGTTCAGCCCAATAAAATGTTGAACTTTTTTTTTATAAGAAAGTCGAAATATGTTTTTTTTTTTTAAATAAGCAATAAAAAAGAAGAAGACATTAATATGTATACTTTATGAAATTTCAATGTCAGTTGTAAATTATTACATATCAATAAAATAATAAAAGTAAATCAAGGCTTTACTAATTTTTTTTTCTAAGTCAAAATCGCAATTAAATGTATGAAGTGGTTTGGAAAAACCAAAAATTAAAATAAACAAGAAAAAAAATATTCCAATTTAATATCACTAACAATATTTTATAATAATAATCTAATTAAAGATTTAGACTTAGTATAAATCAACTGTTCAAATAAAAAAATTTATAATAAATTACTTAACACACACTTTTCACCCTTTGTATCTTTTTTTCCATATATCATATAGTGAACAGTACCTTGATCTTAATTATAAATTGAGAAACCCTGGATCATTTTTATTATAAATATTTTGTTTTTTTTTTTTTTTTTTTTATTAACGTTAAAGAGTTCACAAAATATTTAATCTTAAAAATTATCAAATTGTACCATAAATAAAATGTCCAATAAGAGAAAAAGAGAAAGATAGATATTAAGAAAATAAAACATTTTTCGAAGGAAACGAAAAACAAAAAAAAAAAAAATAATAATGTTCAAATCAGTGATCTGTAAAGTGTTTGTATGTTTATTTTAAAAGTATGGTTGTTATTACAGTGGTCATTGGTTGTCGTCATAATAATCGCGCTATAGTTACATTATCGTCGTTCATCGCAAGTAAACTATGGACACATAATAAAAAAAAATTTTTTTTTTTTCAATTCTTTATTTTAGAAAATCTTTTGATTCTTTTTGACTCCTCCAGATTTTTTGTTTTTTCAATTTCAAATATATTTAAATGGAACTTTTTTGAATATCCACCTTAAATGAGAGTTTAAAAACTTTTTTGTTTTTAATTTTTTTTTTTTTTGTTTTAATATTGAATTTGAATTGAATGTGCGAGATTCATAAGTTAGGGTGAAACGGATATTCTTTACTTAATGCGTTATCCGTCGGTTTTTTTTTTCTTTTTTTTTGGAATGTGCATCCATAAATACTGCAGCATATGTAGAAGAAAAAACAAAAAAAAAAAAAAGATCTTTAGATATACATATGAACATATGAATATGTAATACATATTTATTTGGAAGGAAGAAACCAAAAGGCAAAAGTAAGCAATAAAAAAAGATGAGATGGCCAATGACCATCTTAAAGCAAATATTTTTTGTCCGTCTACCTTTTTGTTTTTTTTTTTTAAATTTTGTATGACTTTTTCGTTTTTTTTTTTGTTAATAAGATATCTATGTATATCTATATAATATTTATATCTATACATATATATAAATATATATTTAAGTAAATATAAGTTGATTTAAGTAAATGATGAATATCAATGAATTTTTTGTACATATATATAATATGTATATGTATACGTACAATGATTATGGAATAATATATACATTTATGTAATTTTACTTTGGGGATCGTTAGGTATTGGGTCAATGAACGTCTGCCTGCTGTTCTTCTTATGTTGTGCGCGAGTAAACAATTTCATTATTATAAAAAATCAAAACATAAAAAAAAATAAAAATTTTTTTCTTTTTTTTTTGAAATGTAGTAATGGCATTAGCGCGCTAAAAAAAAAAGAACAATAAATTCAAAAAAATTCTCAAACCTCTCCAAAAAAATCTCAATCTTAAACATAGAATCAGTGAAGTTTGCTGCCACAATAATTTTTGTATTAAAACCAAAAAAGAAAATTAATGTAGAAAAGGCACCAAAAGTAAACAGTAAATTATGTTTAACTATATATATATATATAACCAAATCTTTACAAAGAGTAACTTAGTATGGAAAGGGGTCCAAATTTTTGAGAAATGATGAGTTAAGGGTAAGAGAAGAAGAATGTGGGGTAACTAAATTTAACAAAAAACAACAATAATAATAAGAAAAATTATTTATATAATATGTATGATATGAAGTGATTCTTGATTAGATGATGACAGCGATTAAATTGCTTCACTTTTTTTATTTGTTTTTTTTTTTTTGGTTGATTGTTAATTTTTTTGTGATATTTTTGTCAGATTCAGCGAATTTGTTTAAGGATGCAAGTTTATAAAAAAAAAAAAGATATTAAAGAAATTTTTAAATTAAGATTTATCAAAATACATATAATTTGTGTTTTTTTTTTTTTTTTTGATCACATCTTTTCTAACTAAAAACCAAAATTGATTGCACACAGTCTTTTTAATTTTTCTTTGTCTTTTCTGGCAATAAATGTTTTTTTTTTTTTTTTTTGATATATGCAATAATTTTTTGAGAGGATCACTAAAAAACCAGTAAAAAAATTTTTTATTATTTCTCCCTAGTATCTTTTATTTTAATTAAAACTTCCCTTATAAGATGTTTAATAACCTTTAAGTTTGCTGATAAAAATTTTAACATTTGAAATAATTAAAATTAATGAATTATGCCAAGAAACACATTTGATTTATAATAAATTTGAATTAAAAACAACGTAGAATGACTATATAATAGGTTTATTAATCTTGTTAGTAATTTATTATAAAGTATATTATATATATATTTCCAATTTGTTATCATATAAAAGAAGTAAATATTTATAAAGTGATATTTTGGCGTAATGTTTGAACAAAAAAAAAATTTTATTTTCCTTTATTGTTGATGTAAAAAATAGAGTCAGATAAGGAGGCTCTTGTCACATAATAAAATGAACAACACATCTTTGGTGTGATGGTTACTTTAATTGAAAAAAATATTGAATTAAGATAATATGTTTAAAATTATTTCAAATAAAATTTTTATGGAAGATATTCGACTGTCGGTCTTATCCACTAGCCCATCAAGGCTCCAATTGAATTATTGATTTCATGTTAATTTAATTAAAGTTGACAAACTTTATCAATATTTCCTTCCAACATCCAACAACTTCTCAGTTTTTCCAAATTCCTTTATTGATATTTTCCCAATCTGCAAATCAAATAGTATATTATACCATATAGGTCTATTTTAATGTATGGTTTAAAAAGGACATGGCATTTGGTTGGTTATATGTAGTCCAACATTACGAAAGAGAATTGTCGCGGAGTTGATATTTTTGGTATCTTTTGAGATTAGAATGAGTTACCATTGCGATGAGCTACCCTTACAAAAAAAATTAAAGTTAAAATGTATTAAAATGTTTTTTTTATAACCAGATAATATATAATGCTAAAGGTGCTTGATGCTTTACTTTAGAATAAAAATGCTTTACTTTAGAATAAGTGTTAAATCATCTAGTAGAATAATATCTAATAGATTGTGTATTATAATTAGAGAATATCACTGTTAATTTTCAAGTTTCTGTAGTAGCTTCGAGTACCATAGTTTTTGAGTATAGGATATTTTATAATGCTAAAAAAAAAATATAAAATTAAGCCAAAAATATTAATAAGCCAAAGTTGAAAAAGAAAATCTATCGTTTCACTCAAAAAGCTAACTAATGTACACTAATCATTCAAAAAACTGACTATTAACTAAATATTTATGTATATTTAAAAGAACCAAAAACCTAATAATGTAATTAAATAATAAAGGTGGTATTATTTTCCAAAATGAATTTTACATGAATTCATTAAGAAATAAATGGAACAAAAGTTCTTAAAAGTAAAAAAAAAAAATAACAGAAAAAGCAGGTGACTAAAAATTAAAAATTTTTCATACCATTTTGCTTAAATCAATGTCACAAAACAAAAAAAAAATCAAGAATTAAAAAACCTTTCTTATTTTATTTCATTGTATTTTTGTTTTCTTAGAACGGAAGTATTTTAACGCTTCAGAACCATCATCATAAGCAAACCAAAATTAAAAATCTGTTCTTATTTCTCATTAAGAAGAAAAAACAAAAATAAAAAATAGAATGGAGTACTAAAATTAAAATGAATTCATTTTAATGGCAAATAAAAGTATATAATTAATTAAATTAAATTATAAACTAAATAGTTATTTTGAACCGGAAAAGTTTTTTTTTTTCTTTTTTTTTTTACATTCACCATTTATATGGTGAATAAATAATGTTTAGTCACAATTTAATATGGTGTGAATGTTTTAATTAAAAAATTGTTGTTGAATGAAAAAATGATGTGATTTTGTTAATGAATTTTCTTAATCAGTATGTTAACATTTCCAAAATTATTATTGTATAAAATATTATAAAAATTTAATTGATGTTACATTAAAATTTGTAATTTTTCTTAATATATTATTGTTGTTAAGGAAAATTAGTTGGTTAGATTGGTGGCATTTAATTTTAAGAAAATCTTTTATAATTAACAAAAAACATTCTATAAAATTATTTAAAACAAAATGACTATTTAACTTTTATTATTTATATTTAAAATATTTTGAAAAAGTATTCAAGTTTTAGGTGCTCAAAAATATATTAGACTTAAATTTAGAAAAATGTCATTTAATCTAATATTTTTTGGGAAAAAGAACATTTTGTAATTTTTCCATTTGACAGAATGAGACACTTCACAAAAATATACATAACAAACATATATTTTGCAAATATTAAACGTATATTGGAAAAAGCATATAACCCTGATTTTGTAGACAACCCTAAAATTCCTCCTAACTATAATTATTTTTTTTTATACATATTTCAAGAATAAAACAGGTTTTGTTTATTTTTAAGAACTATGTATTTTGTTAAAAGTTTTTTTTCAAATTGTCCCTTTTATTAAAAGTTTATTTATGGAGTGATATTTTGCCAAATCTTTTAATCTTTTTTGTCAAAATAATATTAGGCAAAATGTCTTTTGTGAGAAATGAAGTTATGCAAACTCCATTTCTGCTCCCAATTGAAAAATATCTCCTATGATCTCTTATACTCAATTTAAAAAAAATATTTATAAGCGGTGTAATTCCGTAATGGGAAAGATTTTTAATGAGATCTATCTATGTTCGAATTTATTTCATTGCTATATTTAAACTGTATAGAACTTTTGTTAGAATCCTTTTCACATTCTTATCCCTAAAATCAAACTATACATTTGAATTAAAGATCTCATCCTAAAATTTTGTTTTAAAAGGGTTGGTTTTGGTTGATTAAACTCCAACAATATCCATATACCATTCCTCTAGATTACTTTAGAATTTTCCACCGACCCTGGCCTCAAACAAAAAAAAAAAAAAATGAATAAAACATCAGACAAAAAGATTCTAATAGATAAGCAAATTTTTTAAATTTTTTTTTGCTTTTAAATAGGAAGGAATTCTAAAAATTCACTTCATTAATTATTTTTTAATAAGAATTTATAAAATTCTTTGAATTCTTTTAATAGGTGAATAGGAATTTTTTTTTAAATTTTCATTTGGGAAAAATAATAAATGTATATTTTAATAGTTTTTTTGGCACATAAAATTATTGCAATTTTAGTAAAAAAATGCAGATAGTAAATACAGATAAAAATTTATATATGTTTTTTTTTTTTTGAGTATAAAAGTTAGTTCTAAAAATAATTTTATGATTATTCAACAAAATTCATTATAATTTCAATTTATTATAATTAAGTCCACCTTAATTGTATTTCATATTATGCTTTTGCTTAACGATTAACGATTAAGTAGTTATATATAAGTTTGTTTGTATATTACCTGTATGTATTTGTTAGAACTGTGAGAAAGATATTTTATGAGAATACTGATATGATTGTAACAATAACTTAATATTGTATGATATTAACATTTTTTACTCGATTATTAGGTACTTGGGACAGTTATTATAAGATATTTTGTTATATTAAGAATTTTTTTTTTGAATTCTAAACAATTTATGCCTCTTTATTAATTCTTTAAAATACGTTCTATTTCTTATATCATTCCGTTTACATTTTGTTTTACTTCAGATTAAATTATCATTAATCATTTGCACTTGAAATATTACAACTAATGAATTATATAAATAAATAAGTGTAGATAAATTTTATATGTTATACATATTACATAATATATATATATAAGTTTAGTTTTTAGTTATGTAAGAATAGATTCTTAAAAGATAACCATTAGAATTCAAGAAGAAAAGAAGGAAAAAAACAAAATTTGAAGAACGTAAAAATGCGGAACTTATACATATACTTATCATTTACATTCTTAAGTATTCAAATTATAACCTTGTACTAATTATTTTCTTCTTATATTAATTTTAATTCAATTTCAAAGAAATTACAGATCAAACTTATTTGTAATTTGTAAATAACAAAAGAAGTATTTAATTTTACGATTAGATTTCCTTATATTAAATCAGAATGTTAATATTCTACTTTTGGATCGAAAATACATAATAATTAAATATGGTTATATTCTAAAACTGTTTCATCCAAAGTATTGAAATTTTAATATAATAATATACCACTTTGAAGACATTAAAGAATTTTATAATTAGAAGTTTTCAATGCCTATTTTAGATTTTTTTTTTTTTTCATAAATAGTTTTATAACTAGATACTTATATGATAAAATACTTACATAGATTCTAATTACTTTGGTGTTAATTTTATCTTACCGAAAAAATCTTTTTTAATAGGAAAATTAACAAAAACAAAATGAAGAAAAATGATATTAAAAAAAAAAAAAATGTGTTAAACAAAATACAAACAAATTGTTATAATATACTTATTTTTTTTTTTTCATTCTACTGCACTTTTAAGACTTATAATTGACAATGGATTGCAATTTTTTTTTTTTTTAATTAAATTCATTAACTGGTAAATGACATGTTTGACTGTAGTAAAAATAAATTTTGTTTTAATTTATCTTCCACTTTCTTTCACTATAAAAATTTTTTTTATTAAAAGAATTCTTTAAATTGTAAATTATAGTTAATGTTGGTTTATTCTATCAATAAAATGAAAGTATAGTGTACATCATAAAATCATCTAATTAAAATCTTGTTTTTCTTTTTTTATTAAATATTTTTCACGTATTTTTCTTAATTGAATTCCTTAAAATTTTAACGTTTTTTTTTAATATCAAATCTTGGAAGAAGACATTAAAAATTTAATTTTTTGTATAATATTAACTCTTTGACACAAAAATAAAATGATCTTTTTCGAAATGAAAAACAGTAATATAGATGTTTTAATAAACTGTAGTCGAGTGTTTTCGAAAATTTCAACTTTTTCATGATAGATTTTTTCTATTTTTTACTTATCTATACAACTGCAGATGACAAAAAATATCTGCAATCAACGAATAATACACCAATGATATAAAATCTAAAGACGCCTTTAAAAAACAAAATTATTTGCAATAGAATTTAATTTAATTTTTAAGCTTAAAGATAACCACTTAATAAATTTCATATAAAAATTCTTTCTTCATCCAAATTCAATTTTGTTGAACAGTTCAGTTATTTGGGCGGTGTGATTCTTTAAATTTATGGTGTTAAGTCAAATTTTAAACATTTATAGATAGCTATTCTCTTGCTTCGGGAAAGTTTTGTTTCTGTGTTTTCAATAAATTTTATAATTTATTTTGCTGTACAATAGCAAGATTTTAAAACAATTTTAATTTTAAGGTGAAGAAATATTTTTAATTAATCGAAACCAAGAAACTAAACAGAGAATTAGCCGAAAACGTAAACTTTTTTAATTATATAGAATAGAATATAATTATTTATTTCTTTGGATATAATCTAATAGATTTTTTCTATTTTAGTGTAGCAATCTAGTAAAAAAATTAAAAATTGAGTTAAAAATTCACTAAGAATTTTCTCATTTAAATTCTTTTTAATCTAATTAATTAAATTCAATTTGTTTAAATATTGTTAATTTATTTTCGATCATTTTAGAATCTGTTTTTCATCACTAAAAAAGTTCTGTTCATCATCTCTGTGAAGGTAGTTGTATATTACTCTGAAATATTATTTATTCATTGTCATTCAACTCATAAAAATTTTTTTTTCTAAATATTATGTATTATCAATTAAATTTAAATTGAAACATCTTAATTTTTTTTAAAACACTTTAAATTAAAAAAGTAAAGTTTCTCGCTTAAATCTTTTATTTTATCATAATTTTTATGAAATTAAACCATTTTTTTTTTAATTTTTTACACATAATTTTTCGTTAAAAAAAATGTTATGTTAAAACTAGATTTTAATCTCAAATTGCTAATTAACAGTATAACATAAAATTTATTTTATGTTCTTATATTATTATATTTTAGTACCACAAATAAAATTTTATTACTGATACGTAAAAAGGTATAAGAAGAAGAACTGTACATCAGTTTCTAATTCATAAAGAGAAAATATAATAAAACAAATAACATAATCGTTAATTTTATATTTTTTTTGTTGGTCAGTAAAAATGATATAAATAAGGTATGAAATGTTAAATTGCATTTTAAATTAATTTTTATGTTTAGTTAATCAGATTTTTATTTTAAAAATAAAAACTATGTAATAGTGAATGAAATTTCTTATATATAGGAATTCTGCAACTGATTAAATCTGATTATCTTTAATATTATGCTTCTATGATTTTGAATAAATTTCATTCTTAACTAAATTTGTTTTGGACAAGAGTTTAAATGTTTATTTAATTTGATATTTCTTCTATATAATTCGTTGCCGTTTATATTTTTGATAATTATATTATAATTTCTGTTTTTTTGTCAGTCTAGCTGTATTCTAACTATATAATTATCAGTTTATCAGTTTTGTTGTTATGCATTCTAGAACTAAGTCAAATTTACATGAAGTAATATTATTAATTTAATTTGTTAATTTTCTTAACAAACACTTTTCTCAATCATATCTTATTAAATTATATGAAAAATCTTATTTTTGAGAATTTTCAAAAACTTTTTTATATAATCTTTTTATCTTGAGTAGTTACTTACTTAAAGTTTCCTTTATAGTTAAAAGACTTAAAATAAAAAAGCAACACGTTCATTAAAAAAATATTTGAAGTTAAAAAAAAAAAAAAAAAAAATTCTATAAAAGTTTACTTCTTAACTTAAATTTTAATTTACATCGAAAATTACAACTTCCTTTCGATTTAAAGAATTTCAAACTTAACCTCAATTTATAAAATTATTGTGTGTGTAATTTAAAAATTTTAAGTACTTCTTCAGACAGACATAATAAAAATTCATATTTATTAATATATTTTATTATTTTTTTTTTTTTTTTGACATTTTAATACATTTTTTATTTCTTTAAGTACCGTTAAACCGCAAAATATTAATAATAAAAATAAAAAAAAAATCAGTTATTTGGTTTTTGTTTTTATTTTTTATTACTTAAACCACCCATGTTTCTCATTAAACAAAATATTATACATATCATATATGTATGCAGAAGTATGCATAATTTCGCAAATAAAAAAAAAGATGGTAAAAAAGATAAAAAAGACAAAAAAAAAAAAAATACGGAACCAAGTACATATTTATTTTTGATACGATATTTTCCATCTCTTTCATATTTTGATTTATATTTTAGTAAATTTCTTGTTAAGTCATAATTTCTTTCAGAACTTTCATTTCAAACCAATAAACAAAAACGTAAAAAATAGAAAAAATTTTTTTTATCAGTTTTCTTTATACTGCAACTTAATTTTTATCTTTAGATAAAGTTGCAAACATCTTAAGATTTTTTTATATATGTATATATATATATATTTGTTTTTTGTTTTAGAATAATCTTATATTGATTTTGATTTTGAAGAATTAAATGGACGGATTACATAATTAAGAAGCTTCTAATAAGGAAACTTCTTATAATATTCTGGTACTATTCTAAAAAAATTGAGCATTACTTTTGGTGAACCGATAGTAAATTTATAGTTCAAGACTGTTGTCTTTTTAAATTTTTGGAAGTTGTATTTAGAAATTCATATGCATTTGATGTATGACCTAATGTTTTGCAGTTAATTTGGCCCTAAACAGTTCTATAGGCTTTCTTTTTTAAACTCGAAAAATATAAATCTCTTTCCTTTATGCTTCATATTGAGTTTCAAGTGCTAACATTCATAAGTAATTTATGTGTGTTCATGTTAACAAAATTATTTCATAAAATGTAGCTCTACAAATAAAATTCTATGAAATGTCCATTTAAATTTTACATCTATTTAAAATTATTGTTTTTGTAGATAGACCCTTCGGATAGAATAAAATAATTTATTTTGTAGAAAAATGCATGTAAATCAGAGTTTTATTTTCATTTTTCATAATAATAAATATTCTTTAAAAATTATATTAACCTTTGTAATAATTTGCAATAATTTTCAATTAGCTTAGAAAATGTTAACTTAAATGTTTCTTAAGTAATTGGTTAAAAGATAAAATATTATTAAATATATGCATAATGTATATAAAAATTAATCTGTTATTATTGAATGGTAAAATTAGTAAAGAAAAATTTAAATAAATATCGTAAAGAAAAAACAAAAAGCAAAAATAGAAATATAAAAATGATTAAAGAACATGTACAGGGAAAAGTGGACACCATATTACTATACCAGAATTTTACCAGAATACCAGTTACTATACCAGAATTCAAAATTATATTAAATAAATTTTAAAATTAAAAGTGTTAAATTGTGCTACAATATGTAACAATATGTACTACAAATATGTTGTGAGTGTATAAAGGGTACTATAGAACTTTCTGAATTAATCTTGTACATCTTTTTTGTTTTTTTTATAATTTTGGGAGTATAAAAAAAGCGATTTTCTTTCAAAAAAAAAACAATAGATCTTTATCCAAAGTTAATGTAGTACTTTTACTTTCATTATTTCAGTTAAACCCAAGATTTTAAATTATAATTTTTTATTTAAATTAAAATGAGGAATTTTATCATTTAATTGCATTTGATTTTCTTGAAGTATGAAATTATATAGGCTTTAAAATGTTCAAATTTAAAATTTTCCGCCCGTTTTAGATGATTTGTCTAAAATCTAAAGAACTTAATCAAACATTTTACACACTGCTCATGGGAAAATTTAAAAATAATCTGATGCATTTGCTGATATGAATTAAAGTGTAAGAGATCTAAATTTTCAACCGAAACAACACATATGTATAATGTACAACCTCTATAGTTAAAAGTATATACCTATACATGTACTTTTAACGAGTGGTTAAATCAAAGCAAATAAATGTACAATATTTCCGGTTTTATTTTTTTTGTTCATCTTTTTAAATTGTTCCATTAAATTCACCAGATTTTTTTAATTTAAGGCTAAAAATCCAACTTATAGCATCATTTGACAAACCTTTAATAATTGAGAAAGAAAAAAATAAAAAAAACAAAATAATTTTTTTAGAAACTAAAACCAAATCAAATTATTTAATATTCACATCCTTTTTTCTCTAAATCATCCATGATTATATTTACATATCATCTGTATCTTTGTACACGAACATAAACATTTAAAGATTTTTTCATATATAAAATTGTACATATTTATGTACATGTAAGAGAAGACTTTTTGACATGGCAATCAATTTAATTTGTGTATATTTTAATAAATTTTCATTTTGATTTTTCTCTTTCCTGTTTCACGCTCAATTTATATAAAAAATTTGCATTTTCTTTGAATTTTCATATAATTTTTTTTGTTTTTTAAAATTTTGTTTGCTGTTAATTTTTTATTTTTTTTTGAAATTTGATACAAAATGAACTTTAAAAACCACTAAACAACCGTATTTATTCGTATACATGTGTATAATAAAGCGCGATAATAACATATTCACGCATTCATTATAACGGTAAAAGAACATGGTTATTCTGGTCATCATGAAGTCAATACGAAAAAAAAAAACAAAAACAAAAAAATTATTTAATTTTTTTTTAAGAGATGGGGGATTTTTATTTTATTTTTATTTTCCTTTGCTATTTTGCCACTTTAAAATTATAAAAAAAAAAATCATGTATAAAATTTATTAATTCATTGAGTTGAACATAGTATTGCAATTATATATTAGTTCAGTTTTTTTTTTTTATTTATAAAAAACAAAACAAAAACTATAACTCTAAAAGTATCTAAAGTTTAAGCTGTTACATTTCTAAAATAAAAGTTAAGATAAATTAAAACTGGATACTGAAATATTATGTAATTAAATTATTTGAACAGTAGCCTATTTTATTGAATTAAAATGGTTGTATCAAAATAAACTTCAAAATATTTCAAAATACAGAAAAATTATAATGGTTCATATAAATAAAAATGCTAATTCTTCAGTTTTATTTAATTACATGCTTACAAACATGTTGCTTTCAATAAGAATTATCTATTGCATTATAAAATAATATGTCTAATATTTCTTATATATAGTATTGAATTAAGTTTGTTTAAAAACGAGGAAGAGTGTAGTAGAATAGACTGTGTCAACTCTGGGATACCCGTATGAACGTAAAATATGTTTCTACTATATAACTTAATCATCTTTTAAATAATTTCAGATGCTCTAGTACCGACGTTATAACTACCGAGATATATTTATGTAAATTGTGGAGTTGTGTGCCAGCTACCAAAATCTATTGCACCAGCATTACCAAATTTTGCAGAAGTTGTTTCCAAAAACAAGATCTTCATTTGCAAGATTGCAGACGCCTAGCTTCATTAAATTGCAAGAGGTGCAAGAAGCCTCAACCGGCTGCTTTAGACCAACCAAAATTTACTTTTGGCATGTAACTCGATATCCGATCACAAAATTTCAGATACCTAGCCTCAATATACACTGAGTTATTTACATTTAAAAAGAGAAGTTGTATGGTAGCTATCCGATCCTGTCGCCCCAGCACAACCAAATTTTACAGGTGTTATTGGCCTGTAACTCGACACGATTACAGCGAAAATTTAAGAAACCTAGCTTTAATAGATACTGAGTTATTTCCAAATAAAGAAAGAAGTTGTATGGCAACTACTCGAACCCGGCGGCCAAAAAAAGCTGGATTTAAATAGCAAAACTAACAATTTTGCAAAAGTGACGTAAAAAATGTTTAGCCTCCTAGCTCCTTTATTTTTTGAGTTATCGTACGGGATATCGTACTTAATCGACTCAGAATTCGATCCTGAGCCGATCCATACCTTTGACATTATATCTAGTTCTACTCCTTTAAGGTGTCACAAACGTAATGGCAAATTTATTATACCCTTGAGTCCGTATGAACATAGTACATACGGATATAAAAAAACAAAATATCGAAGCATGTATGTATATTATCGAGTGTTTAAAATAAAATTTATCGCAATTAACCATTTTAACCCTTAACAAGCGTTTCAAAACTATAGAAATATAAATAAGTAAAATATTAACCGTAAAAAAACTAAAGCATCAAATACACGATAAAATTATTGCATCAATTATAGTAAACAAACAGTAAACATATATATGTACTATACAATTTAATTAAGATTTTTTTGCAACTAAGTATTATATTAAATATAAATTAAATTATATTAATTCGTTGTTCATTCTTATCAGACAGGATAAATATGTCTGAAATTAATATCAAAAATAAATTTATATTAATATGAGGTGGCACTTTATATGTAGTCAAGATGGAAGAAAGAAAAAATATTATGTGTAAAATTATCTTTAAAAAAAAATTAAAAATCACTGACCCTGAACAATATTTTAGAACAAAGTTGTCTATTTATTTTATTATAATATTGTACAGCTTTTGTTTCGTTTGTAGTCAAATATGTAACCAACCATTCAACATTCGTTATATAATATCGAATATGTAGTTATAATATTATATGTTAGAATATGTTAGTTATAATATTCAAATTATTGCAAAAACATATATGTAAATATACTATAGATTAAATCAGAGAATTAAGAACCTGAAATTTAAGTACCTTTTCGATAATACTTAAGTAGTTTGAAGTAATGCTTTATGTACAAGAAGTTGTCAATATGTTGTCAATTATATTATTGATAATTGTCAATTTATGTGTAAATATCTGGCAGTCTATGTTAATTTTTGTCACATTGCATATTAACTCAGTGTATTACTTATCATCATATTGTTGACGCTTGACCATATAATTGACAATACGTTTGTACTAATGTTTCATTTGTACTAATTGACAAGTTGCCAGTTATATTGTTAATCATTGTCAATTTATGTGTAAACATCTATCAGTTTATATTAATATATTTGACAATATAATTGACAACACAACAGTTACTTTACGGAAGTATAAAATTTAAGTAATATATAAGTATTAGTATAATCTATTTATAAGGTATTTGCTCATATTTTATTCATACGGGAGATATTTCTACCTTAAAATCTTAAAATCAATTGTTTTTACCACATTTAGAAAAAGCTATATATAATATATATTTTTTCCTTTCCGCCAAAGTTTTTCAATCTATTCTAGATTCTAATTAAAAGCATATAAAGTGGAAATATTTTTCTTAATTAGTGGGCAATATTTTATTTTCGAACTTAATTAAATAAAAATATATATAATTTTTTATAATTTATTAAATTTTTTCTTTATTTTATTGTCTAATTTCAGATATTACTATTTTCAATAGTATTATTAAGTAGGAGTTATCAAATCAATGGAATGCGTTTAGGATTAAAATGTCAACATGATATGGATTGTACTGATTATATTAAGGATAGTATTTGTTCAATGGATAGTGTATGCGAATGTGCACCATATTATGTTCAATTAAATGATACAAAATGTTTACCATGTAAGTAAATTTTTATTTTTATTTTTTAATTAAATGGTACAATGTAAAACAACTAAAAGTACTTAAGTACTAAAATGCGTATGTAAGTGAGTTTGTATATAAAAATCATAATTATATGGAACAGGCAAATCAAAGAATGAGAAAGATGCTTTATATAAAATGAATATTAAGAATTGAAATTGTATTAAGATCAAAATTAAATTATTTTTAATGTATGATGTATAATGTATATTATGTATAATGTATGTAAAATTAAATTAATGTATAGCATATTGGATCTATGATGTTTGATGGAAACGTTTTACTCTTGACTTAAAAAAAAAATTGTTTCTGATTTATTTTAAATAAAAATACGACAGTATATCAGATAGAACGAAAACTTGATTTTACTTTTTAATTCTGTATGTCTGAAATATGTTTAATATTAGTTTGAACTAGGTGGAAATCCCTAGATTTTAAGACAATCACAATATGAGATAATTATAATTATGATATTATAAGTAAGAGTAGGAGGCCTCGGTGACTTCGTGGGTGAGAGCGTATAAAATACACTGTAAACATCGAAGGAGTGTTGTTTTGAATTTCACATAAGTCGTAAAAATAATTTCCTTTACGATATTTAGAGCCATGTCTGGAAAGGAAAGGCTAAGTAATAATTTTTGCCACATTTATGTGTCAGAGGAAATAACTAAAAAACAAAAATGCGAGTATATATCATATCATAGAATATATGCGGGAATTGTTTTATAAATACATAGTTAAAAATTTCAATAGGTTCTCCTAATTAGTTTCAGTAGGTATTCGGTTTTATCGCCCAAAATGGATTGATCTCAAGATTATACTAATTGTCCCTTACTGCAAAGATTACAACCCTCTTAAAAACTATAAATAATGAATTTATTTTTAATGGTTGTTCAACATTAAAATGACAATGTTTTTATACTGTACTATCAATTCTTTGTAAATTAAAATAAAGTAAGCACCAATATGTTATTATTTAATTAAATATAATTAAAATATAGCAACAAAGAAATATTCTCTTCAATTCTAAATAAAGTCTACAAAACAACAAAAAAAAAAAAAAAAAAATTACTACCGGATTTTCATAAATATAATCTTATTTTTCATTCCTCATTTTTTTTTAAAGCGTTGGTGACATGTCGTTGTGTGAATTTCCTAAAATAAAATAACAACTTCTTTTAACTTTTTACCTAATTTTTTTTTCTACCATTTATTAAATATTCTATATTAATGGTATACTGTTTACATATCTAAAAGTTTTTATATATCTAAATATATATAGAAATATACATACACCTGTAATGGCATTCCTTTCCTTTCATTACGAAAAAAGAAGAAGCATACAAACGAATGAACATAATATGAAAATGAATTCCAATCATGAAAATTGTCTTGGATTGAGGTTGAGATAAATATTTGTTAGATCATTACATATAATATTATATGGTAATATATATATACATATATACATATATTAGTTCTTTATCTTATTAGCAGATATTCAATTATTATATATGTATATGTATATTTAGATATATAAAAACTTGTAGATATATATATATATATATATATGGTATAAATATTGTCAATTAATATTAGTATTTTCTAATAGATTTATTTTTTCTTTAATTTATGGGTTACCAATTGATTTTAATTATTTAAACTTACTTAAATGCTATCAAACATATTCCTCATAGTATTCAGAACTTATTTAAATGATTTAGACCTAAGATATTTTAGAAAACCATATTGATAATGAATAGACGGACTAGATATCAATCAGTTAAATTCCAATATTAGATTTCAGAAATGACAGACAAAAAGGTACTTATATTGGCAACTTTCAGTATGAGATATCGTGACAAAAGGCCAATGAATGTAATGGAAAGATGTTGACAATTTATTTGATTCTTATATCATTATCCGTATCAGAATTTATTATATGTATTTCAAAAGAATATCTACTCATTTTTTCAAAAGTTAGATCACCAAGTTTGAAACTAGGTATCCAACATGTATTTTTGGGGTGTATCATAAGATATTATAATATGTTTGATTTTTTTAAATATAATTTTTTTTTTTTGTAACGTTTGGTAATCCGTATGTAATTTAAAAAAAAATAATAACTGGTACGTTATCATATAAAGCATTATTAACATAATGACTTATATACTTATAAGTTCTTGTACTAGTCAACTGCTAATTCTTTATACAAAATTATTAAATGAAACATTTTTTTTTTTTTTATCTTAGAGTTCCATTTACTTAAGTAATTAGTATTCGTTTTAGAATTTAAAAAAAAATCTTAACATTTGTAATACAAGCAACAAATTTGAGAAACTAAAACAAAAAAAAAAGAAAAGGAAGTTAAAAAAATAATAATAATAATATGTCACAATGAATATATTGTATTAAATTATATATATATGTAATTGACAAGTCATAATCTATTATAGTACATATTTATTATATTAACAATTATATACCATATTCTATAAAATTTATAATCAAAAAATTAGCGTTATTTAATGGAACTTTTAGTATTTTTATTTATTTTATTTTGTTGTAATATTTTTGCAATTTATTTTAATAACTATCGAATTTTCATGATGGCTAACATTGTCATACCTATTATATTGGAACTTATATTCATATGAGTTGGCTAACTAATTAAATTCTCAAAAAAAAAAAAATTAATCACCCATCCCACCGTACTTTACTGTAAAATTACCATTGCGTATAACAAGATTTTCGCAGATAAATAAACTCAAAAGAAATAAGATGATTTTAGTTTAGAAGTTAGTTTGTGAGAGGAACAACTAAGTAATAACCATGTCTAAAAGTCAAAGAAAATTTAAACATAAAAAAATTTGAACATGGTTTTAAAAATAAAAACTTTTAACGGTAATTAACAACTATCTACAGCCAATGTTGTAGTGGTTAAGACTCCGGTCTTTCATACGTAACATCTCGGTTTCAAACCCCGGCTGGATCATATAGATTAATAAAAAATTATATAGATTTTTCTTATAATATATAATTAGCAGACTATAATTATATTAAAAAAATAAGTATATACAAGTATGTCCTATAAATTATAATTAATATCATATTGTAATAGCTATAAAATAATAATAAACAATAATTCTTGTCTAAGATAATAGATGGCGTAGAAATAAAAAGAAACTTCTTAGTCTTGTACAATATAACCACAGCCGCGTAATCAACGGCTTAGTGAAATTAAATGACTCACGACGAAACTGAAGCTTAGTCAAATATGAATAATAAATGACTTAGTGGATGCACTATTTACTCCTCATAAGAATGGAAAGGAAAAAAAAAAAAAAAAGACTACCGGGATTTCTTTATATGCAATACACATAAAAAATCCATAAAAGAGTTAATATTCCAAATGTTATTCTTTAAGTTCTATAAAAAAAAAACGTTCGAAAATTTGAATATTCCGAATTTTTAAGTATATCATTTCTCCTTTATATCACCGCGTTATAAGTACCTACATTTTTCCTTTATGTATATAAAAATGAATTTCATTTTGTATTAAAATCTACTAAAAAATAATTAAAAAATTAGCTTATTATTTTTTCTCAGTACATTCGTCCGTTTGTCTGCAAAACTTTTACAAATTTTAAAATGCAACAATAAAATTTAAACCATAGAGCCTTTAAAAAAATTAATTTTATAGAACAACTTTTTATCTATAGTCTCATCTAATACAGAGCTAGAACCCCTCAAAGTTTGAAAAAGCCCTATATTTTCAATTAAATGTGTATATCATGCAGGTTCTATGCTTAATACATAAATTTTGAATCTAAATACACCAAACGACAGGACTGTTTTTTTATCTTTATAAATTTAGTATCTAAATTTACCGTTATATGAAAAGAAAACTTAGCAAGAATTTTCTTTTTTCATATCTCTGCAATGCTTAAAAATATAACCTATAGAGAAATTTTACTGTGAAATTTTACCTGCAACTTATAGGTACCCCCGGACAGTATTTTTAAAAATAAAACACAAAAAGTAATGGTTCAACATTATAATTTTCGAAGTGTTAGTGATTTTTCTTAATTATATAATATTTCTTTAAAATTAATGAAAGTGTCTCTTGATGATTTTCCATAATTTTTTCTACAGTCATGGTCATATATAAGATTCTAAACGGTATTCTAAGCGTTAGAGTTATTGTCTTTTGGAAAATGTACAACTTTATCTTTGGTTTTACATTCGGTATTTCTTTTAATTTGCATTATTATTAATATTTAATTTATCATTTTTTGTTCTTTTTGTTTGTTTTTCATTTCAAATTTATTGACCATGACTGTGTAATATATTTGTATAAATGATATTGCATAATATAAATTTCAAAATTTTTTTTTTTTTTTTTTTTTTTCAGAAGTTGTAAATTTTGAACCCGTGATATCTATAATAATAATATGTAATACATTCTTATAATATAATATTTTATTGATATATTAAATTATAATGTTAATGTATGAAAATTTTCTTTTGTTTTCATATATGTATATATATATATATATGTATGCACATAAAAACATATTAGATATGTAGATAAAAAAAACAATTGGCTGTAGATCATATATGTAGTGTAAAATTGAGAACCTGTAGTCTATTACCATATTGCACTGCACGTATAATAATATGAAAATCTATACAAGTACAAAAAAAACATATAATATATATATATTTGTACATAATATATGTATGTTTAGATATGTCAAATAGTTGGACTATTAATAGGCAAGTCACTTGATTTTCTGGATTTCTGATACCTAATGATCGAAAATGATGATGGGCTCTTAAATTGTAAATTTAACAAAAAAAAAAAAAATAACACTTATATTCCAGTTCAATATAAATTTTACAAAATGTTTATACAAACATCTGTATGTGTGCGTATATCTATGCATCTTTGCATTTATTAAATAAGAATTAAAAAGAAAACAAAAAAAAATTTAGATATAGATTTTTGTTAACTGAGAAGTTCTAAGATTTGTTTTCATTTTTTAAAACGTGTAAAAATTGTTTAAATTCAATTTTTTTTTTTTTTCTTTTTTTTTTTTTGAATTTTAAATTTTATATATTATAGTGTGGTGTATTGTTAGTTTATTATTTATTTTTGTTTCTTTTTTGTTTTTGTTTTTGGTTTTGTTATTTGCTTGAAATTCTACTATTTTGAATGAAAGAAAAGCGTTTATTAAATAGTCACGATCATAGAATCATTCAGCTGTTTCATCTTGAATTAAATAAAACAAAAATGAAATAAAAATCAACAATTTGTTATTATTTTTTGTTCTTAAGATCTAAAAAAAAAAGCCTTACATTACAAAGAGCATTTTTCATAATGTTATTTAGATTTGAAAAATTGCAAAAGTATCTCATATAATGTAATAATAACTCTACAGGGTATCAATTTCAAATTTTTTTTCTATATATTATTCTTATATATATATATATATATGTATACATAAATATGTTCATTCATATTCTTACACACATAAATAAATTTATTAATAAAAAAAAAAAAAAAAAGATTTAGTTTTTCCCCTTCATTATTTTCAAATGGTGCTTGTATAATAGCTTCATATTTTTTTAATGTATCTAAGCATATTGTATATATTGGAGTTAAAAACAACATGCAATGTTGCTGAAGAAGTTGATAATAATTGTTGCTGATTTTTATTGTTTTTCTTGTCAATTTTCATTTTATTGTTTTTTTAAATTCTGTAATGCTTAGTTTCAGAGATTTTTCTTGATGTTCTCAATTTTAAATACAAGGAAATTATTCGTAATGAATGAAAATTTTTTCCGAATTTTTTTTTTTTTTATAATTTGGGTGTTCACGAAAGAAAATATTACGAAAACAAAAAAAAAAAAAATTAATTTTTTTTTTATTGCAAAAATTTTCAATTTTTTTACTATTTTGGTTGCGTTTTTAAATTGTTTAAGTTTCGTTTTGTTTCGTTTACAGCTTATCATCTTTAATGACCACCTTGGTGCGCATTACAAATGTCTATTATAAATTTAAGTTTAACATTATTCAGTTAATATACATCACATATAGGTATCGGTACATAAATATTTATGAATTGGTGTATGTATATGTAAATATGTGTAAAACACATAAACATACGTCATTTTTTACGGGTCGCCCAATATAATATATAGATTTGTAGTTACTATGGGTATGTATGACTAAATATTTTTAAGTAAAAAACGTATAAATAATAATAATAATAATAAAAAACAAAAAAAAAAAAAATTTATCGTGAGAATTCTACGATTTTATTTAAAGATGCATATCGATCGTGACGAAAATTTGATGCTATTATATATATAATGTATTGCAACTATATATGCTGTATACGGCTTATTATGCGAAACACTTGAAATCAAATAAAGAACAAAACAAAATAGATAAAAAAAAAAAAAAAAAAGAAAAGAAAATAAAAAGGATTGTAAGGAAAGGAATTGTTTAGTTTTATTCGTTTACAAACAAAAGAACAAAATGAACAAACATAATAAAATTAAGAAATGCAATAGACAGTGGCTTATGAAAAAGAAAAAACAAAAAACAAAAAAAAATGAAGACAATTGTTGTAATTTTCATGCAGTACAGTCCATTTTGACATTTAACATTGAAAATTGTATAGTAAAAAAAATTTTTTTTGTAATAGATTTTCAAATGCGGTACAATTAAATTAATATTAAATGTGTATATATGTCTTTATGTATGTATATATTATGTTTTGTTTTTTTTAAAGATTTTGATTAATTTCAGATTCAATGATAATTTGCATAAAAGTTACATTTTCCAAATTCCTATAAGTCAAACTAAGCTTTTATATTTTATGTTACTATAATTCTGACTGAACCTATCCCAGACAAGAGTTTATGTTAAATATTGTTAAATTTTTGCTACAATGATATTACTCTAACAAAAGAAGTTATGAAAGTTTTTTAGATCCATTTGAAAAAAGTCACCTAAATCTTGAAAAAAAATATCTAGCATTATTAACACACTGGAACAGGTATAAGAAATGGCTTCATGCTCTCTAAAGAGTCATTTCCTCTTCAAAATCTACAGTTAAAAATCACATGCATATCTAATCTTTTAGCATGTCTACTGATCAAATATATTGTTCCGTACACCAGACATTTGTCTTATTGACCTTAGTCTAGAAAGAGTGAGTATACATTTGAATATTTTTAAAGCCAAATACGGATACATGGCTCTGCTGTAGACCTGCAGATTCTGAACCTAATACAAAAATTTTTTTTTTTTTAAATATTATTGTTAGCATCTTCAACTATAGAATTATTTATTTCGCAAAAATAATATTTTTATTCTTTCCTTATTATTCTTTTATTGTATGCTCTAAATGAGGTATAGGGCAGATACAGAGATTCAAGTTGGCCCAAATTATTACAACTGAATTAAATATTCATAAATTTATATAAAATTTCAAACTAATACACTAGAAAATAACATTTAAAAAATCGAATGCATCTTTTAATGTCACTAAAGAATTTTGTAATTCATTCAAATTATTTTTCAAGTTTGTTCCAAATAAATTCAAAATTTATAAGGGAAAATGTGTTTGATTTAGTCCCAAATCAAGAAAACTTTAGGTTTTTAAATAATTTATTTCATTATGTTGTTTATTGTTGGTTATTTATACGAAATCTTTCAAATACTTTTAAATTTTTGTGTAATATTCGTTTTTTTAATAGAATTGAAATATAACATATTTTCATGACCTCCTGACCAAAATCGATTCGAAATTGTGATACTTTGATAAAAAAAAAAAATAGGAATTTTAGGCGGTTTATACATAACATTATATTAAATTTATTAATGTTGCTAATTTTAATGAAATTTTTGACTCACTACAATGGATTAATAATTAGAATGCAATTTTTGAATCATTTCAAAATTAAAGTTCACAAAATATAATTTTTGTCTAAAATGTAACTACAATTAGATAAAAATTCAGTTCGAATAGAACTTTTATCCGATTGTAGTATAATAAAAGTTTCAATTGTTTATAAACTTTATTATATTGTCTATTGTTTATAAACTTTATAATATGCCCATTAATATTATCTAAAATAATTTAAAATAGAAAATGTTGCAAAAGAAGTGGCCGAATGAGCATTAAACTGAGCTTGAACTCAAATCTTATATTTTCAAACAAAAACTACGTGTTAAAGTGTAAATTATGTTTGAAAAAGTGAAATTTGATTTTTAAGCATTCGATTCAAGGTTTAGGTTCCCCTATTGTTCAGAATTACAAAATTTAATAAATTCTACATTCAATAGTTTGTTTTATTGAAGTTTTGCGAAGAATAAATAAAGGCCGAGAACTTCTCACTGATATCAAAAGAAGAAAAATATCATATTTTGGACATGTGATGCGAGGTCAAAAATACGAACTCTTACAGCTTATCGTTGCAAGGAAAAGTTGAAGGTAAAAGTGGTGTTGGCCGAAAACAAATGTCGTGGTTACGCAACATCAGGAACTGGACAGGTATAACAAATATTGGTGATTTGGTACACACAGCGATGGATCGAAATGAATACAGAAGCATTTTATCCAGATTTTAACTCAACTTTCAGGACATATGACCGCTAACATCCAGTAGATGGATAGGCATCGGAGAGAATAGTTTGTTTATAAAATTTTTTTTTTGTTTTTTTTTTTTTGTTTTGTTTTGTTAATTTTAATTATTGTTTTAAATTAAATCAATCGTTAAATTTTTTTAATTAGCAATAAAATGACTGTTATTATTAATACATTATTTATTTTATTTTTAATTTATATGTTTTTGTGTCTTTAATAGTAAGTTTAGTATATATATAGTCTCTTAACTAATTTAAAATGACCTTATTTAAAAAATTAAAAAAAAAATTTTTTTATTTTTTTTTTTAGCTCAATTACTTGGAAGTGATTGTGTCCTACATGAACAATGTTCAATGAAAGTAGCCAATAGCAGTTGTTTAGATGGAGCTTGTCGTTGTGTTGAAGGTTTCTTACAATTTAGAAAGCATACATGTCTTGGACGTAAGTATTTATTTATTTATTTATTTATTTTTTTTTTTGTTTTTTCTTTTTTTCTCAAACATATTTATATAAGTAGGTATACATGTATATTTTCCTTTTATAGAAAATTTAAGTTTTGTTTTTTATTTTTGTTTTTTTGTTCCTTTTTGTTGTATAAATGTCAAATTGTGAGAGTTAAAAACACAAAATTAAAAAAAAAAAAAAAAAAAAAGAAAAAATGTGAAGTTTTATTGTATAGAGGTATTTATTTAGTATTTTTTTTTTTTTTTTTTTAACAAAGATGAACTAAATATTTACCCTAAATTTTTTTTTTTTTTTTTTTATAAACCTTTCTAACTAATTAAGATTTGTGTAATAGGATTTTTTAATGATTAACAAATGTATAAAAACTAAAAGGAACCTAGTTTTTCTATTTTTTTAATATACCCATTTAAGAGAAAGTTATTTTATGTATGGTACAATAAGGAAAATTAAGGTACATGCACATACTTATAAATAAATTAAAAATGTTTATAATTTTTAATGAATAAATTGTGTAACTGTATATAAATTATAAAATGTAATACAATTAAAATTTGCATATATTTAGGAGTGAAAAAAGTAATTTTTAGATATTTCTTTGATATATTTGTAGTATGATATAAATTTTTAGTTGCAGTGATTGGTCAGAGTTTTTTATTTAAGATACCTATTTATAGATAAAAAAAAAAAATTAAAGTTTTCAAATATTAAATGGAAAATATCAGTTTATAATCAGTATACAGTAGTGTTTGTTATAGCATTCAAAAAATTCGAAGAAGTTTCAAAATTTTATTATTTGAAAATTGATAAAAATAAGAGTATTTTGTATTGGATATTTAAGTATTTTAATGCTATAGTATATATATAGCAATAGATTATACATAATAGATTTGGTAAAAATTTGGATTTAAAAAAAATTTTTATAGAAAATATTTCTGAGTTATTGAGAAATTTTATGAAAATATTTAATAACATGCAAATTGTGTACGTGTCTTTAATTTATGGATTCATTTTATTAAACTTGTAACAAAAAAAAAAAAAAATTTTTTTTTTTCTTAGAAAATTACTATAATGAAACTATTTTAATATTTAAATTATTCGAAATAGTGAGAATTTAAATTGAAATTTTTATTTTGCTTTTTGAGTCTATATATATACACTTTTATATAGAGTACATTTTATATTATAGGTTTTGTGTTACTTTAATTTTGAGTTGTAAATTGAATAAATTCATATAAAATAGTGTTCTATCTATTTAAAAAAATCTTTAGTGAAATGAAATGTATATGTAAAAAACTCTTTTTTTTTTTTTTTTTTTTTGCGCATCTCATAAATAATTAAAGAATTGAGAAATCAAATAGTCTTAGACTTAGCTTAAAAATCTTATAGATTTATTAAACGATATTTATAACTTTTACAAATACATAAATATTTTAGAAATCATTTTCCTTTCGTATGGGGGGGAATCATAAGCTTGAAAAACGCTAAATTAATTGACATTACCTAAACTAATGTAATTTTTAAAAAAGAAACTGTAGTTGAAATAAAGTTTTCTTTAAATATTCAAACGTAAATTGAGCTTGAGTCTATTTAGTTATTTAATGGAATGTTCATTAGGTATCTACTGTAAAAAAAAAGGATCATATCAAGATTTTTATGTATGCATTTCGATAGTTTTGATATAATTGAAAAAGATTGGAAACATATTTTTTAATTTATAAGTTACTGTCTTCTTTTTACTTCTATTTTTTTTTTTTTTTGTTATTGATGATGGTTGAGCTAACGCGTCTGTAATCACTAAATTCTGCGTCTGTAGTGTACCCTCAAAACGTATGAGATAACCTATTCGATCGGAGTTTATGTTAAGTTTGCCTAGACTTATGCCACAACTATTCCACTCTGACGGGAAATACTTTGAAAGCTTCTCAGATCCATGTCAGTTAAATCTTGGCAAAATAAACTTTACCGAGATATTTCCGTCTTTTCCTTGACAGATTTGGATGGGTACAGATAAAGTGCTTCATGGCTATCTATCGTATCAATTCCTCTGCAAAATATACAATTAAGATCCAAATGTATAACTCATTTTCCATACCATATTTTTTACTTCAAAGTATACAAGAAAGCCTATACAGAGGATGAAAAAATCTATTGATTAATTTTCATTGTATTTTAATTACAAATAATACACATATACTCTCGATTGAAAATCCCTTTCATTAATAAAATCAATAAAGCCATTAAATCTTATAGTTGTTAGTTGTTTGTTAAATGTTAAAAAAATTTTTGTACATTGTATTCCAAAATGACTGACTAAAGAAATTTGCAGAAATAAGAAAAGATTTCTTTCTTATTTGACCAAAAAAAAAAAAAATCCTTTTATGGTAATTCATTTTTGTGATAAAAAAAAAAGACATATCATTTCTATTTATTGTATATGTGTATATAAATATGTATGTATAAAGTATGTAATATAAAGGTACAAAAAAATTGCATGACTATTTAAAAATTACTGGTTTACACTGTTAAGGATTAAATGATTGTCCAAAAATAGAAATTCTAAAACGAAAGTTATATATATTGTTCTTTTATGTATACATATATGTATTATATGTACTTATATGTATGTATGTGTTTTTCAAAAATACATTTCGTGATGTTCTTGAGAAATTTTCATGTCAAAATAAGTTTATATTAAAACATAAGGAAAAATACATATATATATATATATATTATAGATATATATTTAATATCTATATACATATATATAATATATATATATAGTGGTATTTATTCGTAATATATTCGTAATATACAGTTATTATATAAATATAAAAAAAAAAATATAGGTATATTTATCTTGTTATTTTCTCATAAATTTTTTTTTTTATCATGTATATACTAAAAGTATCTACTATCACTGTAAATGTGATCTATTAGATGAAAATTATATTTAGAATGTCTTTTAGCTTTACAATTTTTTTATTTAGTTGCATATACATATATATATATATTTAATTGTATACATATACATACACCTTTAAGATTTATGTTGGTTTACATGATATTTGAAAAACTTACAAATATATATATATATATATATATATATATATATATATATATATATATACATGGGTTTTTTTTAATAGTTTTGTGGGGCACACCTGTTTGCATCATCATTATCATTATTATCATCATCATAATCATTATAATCATTATTTTAGAAAAAATTATGAAGAAAAGAATAAAAAAGAAAAAAGAAAAGAACAGAACAGAATCTGATTTGTTAAGAAGTTTATGTATCTTTGCTATTATAAAACAAAATCTAACGATTTGATTTTTATATGAATGAAAGAAAGATAGAAACAAATAAACAAACGAACAAACATACAAATTAACAAACAAAATGAAAATTATTAGTATTGTATAGAAAATTTGGAACAAATTAAAAAAAAAACCTAAAATATACATTCATATATATACTTGTTGATGTCTTAAAAGTATGCCTCAAAAAGAAAGGTCGAATCTGCTTTATTTTCTTTTCGACAAGGGAATAAAGTTGAAATTGTGATTTTTTCAAATTTGACTTTATTACTGTTTTAAAATGATTAAAATTAAAAACTGAAAGATTTTTATTATTCTTAAAATGGTGAGGGAATAGCCACAAAATTTCGTTAAATAAGATATATATAAAAATTGTGGGGCCTCGGTGTTGTTGTGAGTAAGATCGTATAAAATACGCTGTAAACACCGAGGGAGTGTTGGGAGTCGAATCCCACACACGTAGTAAGAGTTCTTCTCCCTTACGACATTTACAGCCACGCCTGAACAGGAAAGACTGTGTAATTTCCTGTCCACATTTATGTGGCTGAGATGCTTTGAAAAAAAATATTAATGTATATATTGTTGAAAAATCGTATTCTAATCGTAATTCTGATTTTGTAACAAATTATTTTTTAAAAATAAAATACGTACATATTTTAATAACTATTATAGTCACTTATAAATATCCCTCATAATTGTTTTAAAGCTTTCTGGAAAGGACATATATACATATTTATATCCTTTTATCCAAAAAGTTTACCATACTTCAAGCCAGACTTGTATTTCTTTAAAAACTTTCGTAAAACATTAAAGAAATTTTCTGGAACAAACGGAACAAATAACATTTTCTGAATATAAACTGAAACAAGTAATGAAAAAAAATCAAGGGTTTTCAAAAAAGTACATTTCCTAAATTAAAAAATATTCTATAATAATCCGAGAATAAACAGTATATGGAAAAATAAATTTTGACAATAAATTGATCTTTGTTTGATTGTTTTTTTTGTAAGAAAAAATTGAGAAAAATCAAATCACATTTTCTTCAAATATAAGATAACCCTATATTATTAAGAAAAATTATTAACACAAACAAAAATATAATGTTGGAGCTTTAATTTTTGTATATTACTTTAAAAAAATTTGGACAGATGCCAAATTTACTATTGTTTAAAAATAAAAACTTTCGGTTTTAACCCCTTACAGCTTCTAAACGGTGGGCGACACAAAAATATTTCCTGAAATGACACATACTGATTTCCAAAGATCTAACTTCTCTCAAAATTTCAAGCTTCTAAGTTAAACTGTTTGGAAAGCATAGGGGTCCAAATTTTTGCAAAAATTGAGTTTCACATAACGGTATATTAAAATACTACATGCCAAAGCCAAGTATTTATTTTACATATATTATCAAATATATCTAAATAAAATTATTTATATATAATATAAAATTTATAAAACCAGTTATCGTTTGCTGTTTTCAGATTAAAAATATGCCTTATACCAACCTATGTTATAACAATCTAAAGATACGGCTTTTTTTAACTTTGTAAGGCTGCAGCTTCGTAACAGGTGGGACTACAGAAAAAAGTTGTTCCACAAAATAAGTTTTTTAACGATTCCTATCCGTAGTTAAAATTTCATTGCTTTATTTCAAATGATGTGGAAGTTTTTTTAGCACCCAGACGAACGGATGGCCATACGGACAGAATGGAACTAATAAGCACAGTTTTTCATATATATATATATATATATAATTTTTTGAAAATGTGCTAAAAAGGTAAAAAAAACTATTTTTGGAAGACGGAAATAATATCGATTTAACTTTATTTCTCCTTCGAAGCGGTATTATGATCGAATTTAAAAAAAAAAATCGCTTTTTCAACTACCTTAAAAAACAAATCACGATTCAACGTTATTTCTGGGGGCATTATTTCAGAATACACCTATATTATACTATACTCTGTCTTATAATTTTAGAATTTTCAAATTGTTTTCAATTGTATAAAAATTGAAATTAAAATAAAAAAAAAAAAAAAAAAAAAAAAAAAAAATAAACTGCACTGGAAAGGAATGGAAAAAAAAACTATAAAAAATTTATGCAAATTTATGATTTTGGTTTAAATTTTTTAGTATAATAAAATAATGATGCAAATGAATTTCTTTTTTATAATACTAAACTCCATTATTAGTTATTAAATTATAATGATTTTAATGATAATGATAATGATAATAATAGTGATAATGATAATAATGATAATGATAATAGTATAAAACTGATCATATTAGCATAATAATAGTAAAATTGCGCGTAAATATCTTATAAAAAAAAAAAAAACAGAACATGTTATGTTTTTACACACACACACATTATATAAAAAAAAAATTATTGTGACATATACATATAATACATATGTATGTTGTAAATAATACTAAAGATAAAAATTTTTTTATCTTTTCTGTATAACAGCTTCTATATTTTTACAATTAAATATAGGTACATAATTATAAAAATTTTTATTAGATATTTTACCTTTATTTGTACGATATGTAAACATCATCATTAGATTTTCGTTAATTGAATTGTGAAAATTGAGTGAATCATAAGATAAAAAATGATTTATTAATTTGAATAGAACAGAAAAACAAAAACAAAAACAACAAAAATGAAAATATTGAAAAGAGCGTATAACTATGGAGAACAGGTGGAATCAGGTGAAATATAAGAAAAAAAAATATATATTTGTTTTATTTTTTCTTATTTCTAAAAAAAAAAATTTTGTACTTTATGTACTTTTAAGGTACAACTGGAATTTTTATTTTTCTTATTATTTTATAAGTGGGTCAAATTTAGATTTAAAAGTTTATAAAGAAAAAGACAAAAAAAAAAAGTGAATAATTGAGGAATTTTTTTTGTTTCCTTTTTCTTATTTATTTTTTTGTTTTTTTTTTTTGTTCTTTTACATTATAAAATATTCAAATTTATTTTATTCTGTTGAATTTTTTTTTTTGTGAATTGAATTTGAAAGTATGTAAGTACTTTCTACTTAACTTTACATTTATTAGATTTATGATGTTAAAAATAGAAAAAAAAAAAAAAAAAACAAGAAAAAAAAAAAACAAAAAATGCCATGTTGTAAAACGATCTGTTTTAATGCAAATTAATGTAAATAAAATAAAATAAATGATATTGTTAAACATTGGAATGTGATTTTAGGCTGATTTATTTATTTAGATGATATTTTTTTTTTTTTATAGTTTAGTTTAAGTTTATTTACATATATGTAAAAATTTTATTTTTTTGTTGTGTCCATATTATTAAAATATGTAAGTATGTTTGTTTTATTCACTTTTGCTATACATAATTATTAACAAGAAAAAAATGTTAAAAATTATTATATATGATATGCATATATAATAATATGATATATTATTTCATAAACATATAATATAATATGTGCATATACATATGAATGTACCATACCATGTATATATGTTTATGCTAATATTAAAAAAAAATGGAATTTAGGATTTTAAAAATGGAGTAAATATATACCATGTATCATAATATACATAGAAATTTTTTTATTGTTATATTTTCTGTATTATATATGTATTTTCAAATTTAAATAATTCGTTTCTGTACATATTATATATATATATGTATGTACATATATATACAGATTAAATTTTATTTAAAAAAAAAAAAAATATAGTTTAAAAGTGAAAGTCATTTTAATAATTTTTATAATATTGAAAATTAAATGTAAATTCTTTATTAGGTTTAATCCGTTTTTAACTGATTGTTTTTTTTTTTGTTTTTTTTTTTTTTTAACCCATTAAATTTATTATTCATTATTAAGTTATTCCTTGAATGATTTTCTGTTTCTTCTTTAATTAAAGGGCTGTATGCAATAACAGAGAATTTTATTTTTAAATATAATTTTTGTTGAGAAAAGTTGAATTGTTGATTTATACAAAAGCAATATTGATATTGTAGAGTATATGTATAAAAAGTTATTAACGGAATACAAACATTTTTTAACTTAAATTTTTTGCTAAATAACTCAAAATTTTATAAAACTGGAGTTAAAGGGTATTCGTTCTAAAGCGATCAATTGTCAAAATTAAATTTATTTATGTCATTTTCAATGTTAATCTTTTTTTGTTGAATAATTCATTCGTTAAATGAAGAAAATGAAGAAAATTATTTTTAAAATATAATGTACCTCTTAGTAATTAATTTATTATTATAATGGATAAACAAATAACAGGATGTAAGGACCTATGAAAGGGCACGAATAAATTAGAGTATATAAGGTAATGATAGTGATACGACATAAAATTCAAATTGTAAAGGAAAGTGGCCTGTTTCTAATGATCCTTGAATGAATTATCATAAACTATGTCATCAGTTGTTTAATCCTGACATTTTCGTACAATGGAAAGTAAAGATAAACACGAAAGAATGTAAAACCGGTAACGATAAATTGAAATACTATATGTCAAAAAATTTTATAATTGCATTGATGACATAACTAAAGAAATGTCCTGTCGTTTTTAAATTGAAAAAATGGTTCAAATCCTTGAGGTGATGTAACTCTGCATTAAGTGAAAGTTACATAAAAAAGTTTTTCCACAACATTAATTTTTTTAAGAGACTTTATTGCTTAAGGTCTTAATATCAGATATATACACTTAAATTTTCTGTGTTTTATTATCATTATTTTTTATATGGAAGTAGCTCATATGGAAGTAGAATAGTGGCTCATCTGTAATTGTCTGATTTGAAAAAGAAAAATATATAGAAACATATATAAAACATATTTTTAAGTATATTGTCGTTTAATTTTTTTTTCTTATTTAGGAGATTAAAATTTAATGGACAAAAAAAATGTTCAACATAAACAATTAAAAATTTGTTTGCAACCAAAAAATAATATTAAAATTTTTTAATATTCTTAATAGGAGTTTTGGTTCCCATTCATGGTATTAAAATAAAAATACATAATAGTTATATTACTTAATATTTTTATATTAAAAAAAGTATAAAAGTATTATATAAAAGTACATGTTTGGAAATTCATGAAATATTAGATACTAAAAGAATTCTTTTAATAAATTTAGTATAGCTAAACAAAAATATACTTATTATGATGGAATTGACTATGCGTCAATCAACTTTTAAAACTATTAAAAATTATTCAATATTTCATTGAATATTTATTTCATTTTAAAAATCAAATTATTCTTTTTTTAACAACAACTTATAATTATCATTTTTCTTTTCATTCACTCATTCACTCATTCATTTCTTCAATTTTCTATTCTTGATCGTTCTGTCATTAATCAATGATCAATCATTGAAAACTGATATAGGCAAGTAATTTTTATTTTATTTATTATAAGTTTTAAGAACTGTTTTAAATAAAAAATGAGATTTACGTATAAATAATAATTAAAATGACAAAAATTATATATGCATATAATGCAATTATATATGAATTTAAAAAAATAATAGAAATAAATGATTGTAAAGGTGGATTGTCGTTAAGTATTTTGTCAAAAACTTCATTTAATAATTTATGATTAGAAAATCATTTTATTACATATAAGAAATATAATGTTGAAATGAAAAAAATGGCAATTTAAATATGTTTTGTTCATTTATTTTTAAAAGTGTTTAAATCAGTTTTAAAATGTTCCTGAAAGTTAAAATTTTTGTTTTCTTTTTTTGTTTTATATTTAAACTATATGTCAGTTCTATATTAAGTTCTGATGTTTTATCTTCCTTGGGTACCCATATTTTTTTTTCTAATGGAATCTGGTGAGAATCTTTCAAAGACCCCAAGAATTTCCCATTGGTAGTGTCAGATTCTTACTGACTAAATCCACCTCCCCCTTTAGCCAATATAATGGGTTGAAACCTTTACCTGCGAACGCAGTATATTGGCTAGGGAGTAGGGATAGGAAAGAATAGGAAATGGATACGGAAACATTGAATTGGGAGTGGGACTGTAAGGAAACAATGAATCCGCTTATTATTATTATTATTACTATTTTGCTAACAGTAATTATAACCGTTACAACAATTACAAGATGCAGTAGTATATAACACCTTACTGCATGAGGTAATTATTGAAGACAACTCCCACTTTCAGAAACCATTTACTTAGATTATAACCCCCACTGTCAACCCCATTTGATTAGGAAACAGTTTTATTCATTTTTATATTCTTAAAGAAAAATTACTATCTATATAAAATTAAAGTATACAGGGTTCTATTGCACTGACGACTTATATCACTAATCAAATAACCAAATAATCATAAAATTTTAATTAGTAAAAAACATTCACTTATCAAAAAAAAAATTATTTGATTAGTGATAAGCGGGTGGTGCAATAGGGCCCTGATGGAGTTTAGTTTATTCGAGTATTGACTCTTATTGTTGTCCTTTGAGATTTCCCCCAATTCTTTCAGAACAAAAATGGCGTAGAGAATATGTCGTCGCTCTTTCAATCAAAGGGCAATAGCTTCAAATATCTGTCATACAATTTTTTTTTATAGATATAAATCAAAGTTAAAATTACTACTAATTTTGTGTACTATTATTTTTTCATGTTGTCGTTTGTTAATAAAACGTTATCTATAGGTATTAGGTAGGTAAGTAAAATAGGGTTTCTGTTGAACACTTTACACTTTGGATATTTTAGACATGTTGTTATACCCCATATCTGTGTTCTCCTAATGAAATAATTTCATTAGATTTTTAAAAAGTGCGCTATATCGCGATTATTTCTACATCTGATAAATCCAGAAATTTATTTAAGAGCAGCCCCCACTAGACACTTTCTAGAGACTAGTGAATAATTGCAATTTCTCTTTCTTTTCATCTTATCAATTTTTTTGTTTTCTAAGGGAGGTGGGAATCTTCCAAAGACACCATGAATTTCCCCTTGGTAGTGTCAGATTCTTACTGACTAAACCCACCTCCCCCTTTAGCAAATATAATTTGATGAAACCCTTACCTGCTAACGCAGTATATTGGCTAGAGAGTAGGGATTGAATTGGGAGTGGGACTGTAAGGAAACAATGAACCCGCCTATTATTATTACTATTTTGCTAACAGTGCCTATAGCCGTTACAACAGTTACAACATGCATAGTGTATAACGCCTTACTGGCATGCGATAATTATTGTAATTATAACCCCCACTGTCACTGTAGCACCTATTACTATTGGTATTAATATTCTTACTCATATTATTAATATTTTACTACATAGGCAGAGTCATCAGTGGACTGTAATGAATGAATCAGAGTGGGACAAAAACAATGAATCCGCTTATTATTATTATTACTATTTTGCTAACAGTAATTATAACCGTTACAACAGTTACAAGATGCAGTAGTACATAACACATTCCTGCATGATATAACCAAAAATAGCTCCACTGTAGCAGATATTATTATTGTTATTATTATTAATTATACGATATACATTATTACGATATGAAATTACTACATATTTTTTATTTTATTTATATGACGTGACCGGGGTTTGAATCCAAGACCCTCCAAATGAAAGGGGTTTGAATCCAAGACCCTCCAAAAATTTATTTTGCAGAAGAAATATAGTTAGAAGATGCGTTTCCATTTCTCTTCAAGTTATTTTTTTAAATTAATTAAAAGGTTTTGCTTGGGAAAGACAAATTTGATTAGAAAGAGTTTTTGTTACTTGTGACTTTTGTGACAATAACAGATTCATTTTTAGGGTTATATCGACTAAATTCTACAAAAATTTTGTTCTCTTACTTTTTTAATTTATTCCTTTTCCCAATTTTATGTTTTTTTTTTCTTCGTTTTTTTCTTTTTTATTCAACTTAAAGTCAGGGTCAAGAATATTTCTTTGTTTTATTATTTTATAGAACAGTGCGGCCATGATCTACTTACAAAAAATTTATTTGTAATTTATAAATAAGAATTTTCCATTCTTTTCTGTTCTGTTTTCTTAAAATTTTCATACATTCTATAACTTATACATATACGAGAATAAAATCTGAAAAATGTATGATTTGAATTTTAATTATTTTAAATGTATGTATTTTTTGCTAATAGCTTTTCCTCAATATGTATACATTTATGTTATATTCCAGGTATTTGAGGTTAATTTATTGAACAATTTTTATTTATATATACCGATATTTATTTTAATTTAGGTATAATAAAATAAATAAAATAAAATTTAAATGAATGAAACAGAAATTTTAAAATGTTTGTATGCAAAAAAGGTAAAAAAAAAAATATGCAAAGTGTTCTATTTATTACAAACACGCGTAAATAAAAATCGTAAAAATGATTATGATGATGATGATAATGAATATGATGATCGTAATGAATTTATTTAATTGATGATCTAGTTATTGACTCTAAAAATAAAAAAATAAAATTCTAATATTTAATTAAATTCATTTTGTATTATTAAAAGTGTTTTATTTTTATTATTTTATAAAAAGTATTATAAAAGCATTATAAAAAGTTTTTTTTTTGCACAATATAAAAAAAATTAATGTCAATTATACATATTGATAATTTATTTAATTGATAATGATAATTGATATATTTAGCTATTTTATTAATTGACCAATGATGATTAATTTGAATAAAATTACTTTATTGTAATTTAGGTTAAAATTTATAAATTTATATCAAAGTTAAGTAAAGGATATTTTCTTCTTATTTTTTGCTTTCATATCAATTTTTTTTTTAGCAATTTAATGGTTAATTAATGGAGCATTTATTGACAATTAAATTGATGAACACACATGCATGTTGAAATATCAATTTCCTATCCATTTTTTGACATTTTACAATGGTATATTGTAGAAGTGTTCTGAACATATTAATAATTTCAAAAGATACATATGACATTCAAAATATAATTTCTGAGCAATTTTTTTTCATATGACTTAATAAAATTCAAAAAATTGTATGAACATTCCCAAAAATTAACAAAAAAGAAGCAGAAAATTAACAGTAGATTTTCTGAAATTTTCTTATAAGTAATAAGACTTGTTGAAATTTAAAACTAGGATTTGTCTAAGCATATCAATACTACTTGCTTACTGAAGAGTTTCGGTAGTATTGTAGAACGAAACATTTCCTAAAATATAAAAAAGAAGCCATTTTTCTCGCCCAGCTGATTTTTGACAGTAGATTGATGAGAAAATTGATGAGTACTGGATGTTATTGAGAACAGGACTATTATCAATTAATTTGTCCTCCAGTTCTCATCAATTAATAGTCCATGTATTGACCATTATTTAACCTTGTTGTGGAATAGGATTGTTAATCCTTTACAAATATATAGGTCAATTTATAATAGTGAAAGATTTTAGGGGTTATTTATTGAATTTTTATGTTTATTTTTTAATAATGAAAGATTTTGTTTTATACAATAAATGTAAAATTTAATTTTTTTTGTATTCCGAAATGTTTTCCCTTACATAGGTATAATATATAATTTTTTTTCCTTCTTTTTTAATTCTTTAGTAAGTACAGGGATTCTATTTAACTTTTCCATCGTACCCTGTTTTAGACCATTTGTTTTACTTTTGTCCAATATATCTTATAACAATATCCAAGTTCTTCTAATGCTTTTCAAACTATTGTATTGAGTGCTTTCCGGTGTGTGTGTGTGTGTACTACACACTTCCATTTCTTCTTCTTTATTTGAATCGGTTTTTAAGTTCCGGCTTCGTGAGAGGCCACAGGTGTGTGATGGAAATTCACTTAGGCGATCAGAAGATCTTAACTATATGGTTCTTAAGCATTTATTCACGAAAGTTTGTACCTTGTTGGTAGTTGATTGCTTTACGAACTAAGATTCGCTTCCATATAGTAGGACTTATTGACAAGAATAATAATTGACATTTTTTGCATATTTTATATTAGTAATTAATTTTATAGTCTCCAGTTTCTTTATTATGTCATTAATATAAGAATCTATAACTTTAATTAGTTTTAAAATCATTTAAATCAAACTTGAACATTTAGTTAGCCCTGAAGTCACTTTCATTCAAAGTTAATTTTCATAAATAATAAATAGGTACATTTTTCTCTAATTGGATTTTATAGTGTTTTGCCTTGTTTTCCCACCTGAAAAAAGAAATCGATATTATAATTATTGTCTTTAGATTAATTCTTAAATCTTTTCAAATTTATACAAAATATTAAATATTAACCTAAATATTAGGAAAATTTTTGTAATATTAAATTCTTTACAAAAAAATAAATTGCTCTAACGTAATATTATGTATATAGTCGTATATGCAATAAAAATCATTTTTTTTTTTTTTCATTAACTAATTGGCTTTAAGCGTTGATTATAAATATGAGTATTTGTAATAAATAAACAAAAAATATTAAATAAAATTCAAAAATTTAAATCAAATTGAAAATAAGAAAAAAAAAAAATTATCAATTTTCAATTTGCGATTTAAAACCTCACGGCAATTTTTAAAATAATAAAAAAAAAAAACAAAAAAAAAATTAAAACACCAAAGCGAAATTTTCTGGTGTTCCACTTCTGTGCGCTACCAGTCATACCACATACATATATGTATGTACCATTCATATATATATGTATGTATATCCATACTTCATAATGCATGTCAGATAATGTTATTCAACTTTGTTATTGTTGTTTTTTGTTTGTTTATTTTTGGTGAACTACTAACAACCTGTACACTATCATGATGATGATGATGATGATGTTAATCATCATTATATTATATAGTATTATTGGCAATGTGTTCAGTGCACCTTCAATTTAATAATTGTTTCTTTTGTTTTTTATTTTTATTTTTTTTATTTTGTTGCGTTAAACCTTATGTGCATCTTGAAATGATCAATTCCGTATATGGAACGCTTAAGTAAATTGCGTGTGCAATGACGTTTTAGTTAAAAAAGAAAAAAAAATATAAATATACATCATATACTCGTGTAATAAAATTATGCAATTGAATAATGTTTGTACCTCATTCTGTTCTGTGTATACTATTTTTTTCTTTTTATTGTTTTAGGAGATAATCATGTTTTTAATATATGAACAGCTTTAACCTAAAAATCGATTTGAACAGTTAGTAAATATAATTTGTGTTTTGAACTGCTATATGTTAAAAGGGCTTTTTGATTGTTCAGTGTTTTTTAATAACTGTTAATTTGGTTTAATAACTTTAATTTTGCATTTCATTCACACCTATTTAGATTTATTTAAATCTAATATTATATAATTAATTGATATAATATATTAGTAGAGCTCTCGGGTACTGAGACCATTTTGAGCTTGACAGTACAATTTTCATTTTATTGTAT
Organism: Poecilobothrus nobilitatus; assembly: GCA_947095535.1. Classification (NCBI taxonomy): domain Eukaryota; kingdom Metazoa; phylum Arthropoda; class Insecta; order Diptera; family Dolichopodidae; genus Poecilobothrus; species Poecilobothrus nobilitatus. The sequence continues at coordinate 35,242,390 of OX352774.1, forward strand.
TATTTATTTATTTATATTAATATTACGTACATAAATGTAATGCAATATTATTGAACTATTGGCTAGTAAGGCCATTATAGGTTTTTTATATTGTTATTAAATTATATAAAATTATATACTAATATTATTTATTTTGTTTATATTATATACTATATATTTACATTATATTTGGTCGTAAGGGGGGTATGTAAAGAAAAAAAACAATTACGACCTGTGCAGGGATCGAACCCACATTCCTTCGGTTAATACGCCATACGCCTACCCACTAGGCTATCGAAGCCCCTATTGCATTATATTTTCATTTACTTTTTTACATAGTTACATTTTTTACATTTTTTTTATTATATGAATACTAAAACAATAATTTGCATATCTATAGGCGTTAAAGAATTTTTATTTAAAACAGTTTTTTATAATAGAATATCTTTTAAATTGAACCGTAACAATTTTTTCATATATTTTTGTTTGTAAAATTGTTTGTTTTTTTGTTGTTTAGATGGTTGTTTTTTCAAGATAGTTTTAAATAATTTTGCGCCACTGTAATAAAGTAATAAAATATTTCGTTCTTCAAGAAAATTTTCTTATTTATAAAATTTTAAATTAAAATATTTTATATAAATTAAATAAACAATCAATCAAAACTTTTATTATACATATGTATATATACTTAATATATTAAGGATATTTATTAATTTGAATCTAAGGATTGCCCATAGTGGTAAATCTGATTATCACGTTTTTTTTTTTTTTTTTTGTTTTTTTTTTTTTTATTATTAACTATATATATCTTTTTAATATATGCCAACACAGTCATCATGTCAGGAAACTTAGTTTTGTTAAAAAGATTCTAGAGGCATCAGATATCATTAACATCATTGTTATCATTATAATATGATCAACATCGTGATCATCATCACCTTTCAATGCGTATTGAATGCGAATGCAATGTAACCGTATATTTATTTATAATATGTAATTTTTTAACATATATATATATATATATATATTTTTAAACATATATATTTATATAAATATATACATATTTTACATCTACTATACATATACATACATATTTATTTATGCATATAATATAATACAATAATATTGCACCAATGGAACATTGGTATTTTTGCAAAAAAAAAAAAAAAAAGGAAACTAAACAACAACAAAAACAAACCTTTGAAAATGTCAAGTGAAAAAAAAAAATAATAATAATAAAAATCTGGAAATATTACCTTGAAAGTAGGACACAAGTCGCATTTCTATTCGTTTCGTTTTATATGTAATGTACATTTATGTATAGTTGTACATATACTATACGTACATATGTATAATATACATTTACTATTTATATGACTATGTTAATAAATACACATTAAAGTATCAGCATGCACACTGATGTCAAGAATAAAAAAAAAAAAATAATATATATTTTTTTTTTTTTGGGCGTTAGTCAATGTGCAATAAGTTTTGATTAGCAGCAGGTTCAAATATTATTCAATTATGTATAGATAAATTATTTGTGTGTACATATAATATTATATGAATCATTTGAACTAGTTATTCTCAAAATGCGCAAAAACTATTAAATTAACCGCATCATTATATACATAATATAGCTTTTAGAGAACAACATTTAAAACAAATTTACATACAAACAAACAAATGTATACAAGTATATTGCACTATGTATACTTGTATTATATAAAAACGCATAATGCAAAAATATAAATGAGTAGAAAATTCAAAAAAAAAAAAAAAAAAAGTATAATACAGCACGTTCATGTTCATCTTTTAGAACTTTTTACCTGCTGTTATTGTTACCGTACCGCTGTTTTATTATAAGTGCATTTTCTTTTTTTTCTTTTTTTTTTTTTAATATGTTGCAAATTTTATTTTTGTTTTGAAGTAATTTAATCTATTAAAGAAGTTACATTTCTTGAATTGTAATACTATTTTTTTTTTTTTTGCTCACTATCAATTCAATTTATGATGCAATTGAATTTAAAATCTATAATTTCAATTGATGGTTTTGTTTTTCTTTTAATTTAATTGTGAAGAGCAGAATAGCAAAAATACATACTTATAAAAACAAATCAAAAAAAAAAAAAAAATATATATATATTGCATTATTTATTATTGTTATGCTTTTTAAATTAATTGTAGAATTTTGAATTTTTTGTTTTTCTTTTTTTTCTGTTGCAGTTGCACTTTTTATAATTTAATAGTTTTTTTTATTTTATTATAAAAATAAAATACGCAAAAAAAAAAAAAAAATTTAAAAAGAAAAATCATTTTGTACGTGTGGAAAATAGTGTTATGTTTAGCAACTTGCTGTAGCAACATTTTATATATACCAATATACTAACTCTTGTATATCTTTTTTAATTGAATGCATATTTTCTGTATACATTTATATGACATTTTATTTTGAGTTTATTGGGTTTGTTTTTATAGGTAGGTAATAGGTATTTGATATTAATTGAATAGGATATTTAACTGCAGATATTACAAGTTCAAATAACAAGAATATTTTTGATATTATTTTTTTTCTGGTATTGGTGTTTGTTTTGTGTTTTTTATTTGAGACATTTTAAAATTTTCATTTTTATTATGTGGTATTTTGAAGTGTCATTTATTATGCATATTATTTCTGATGATTAATTTTTTCCATAACCTTACATTAAATATACATAACATAAATACGCACCTTTATATTACATGGATGAATGTATCATATGTATGTACACATACATAATATTATAATTGTATAGTTTGATTGAGGTATTTTTATAGTTATAGTGATTATAGGTATTTATAATGAAGTATCAAATATTAATTTGTATTTATCTAATTACATATTATATACTTATACATTAATACAGACATATCTATATACGTACATATATGAAGTTTTATAGCATTTGGAACATTTAATAAAATATAGAATTAGAAAATAATAATTATAGATACATAATTATCACACTTGATATTATTTTATAAAAAAAAAATTAAATTAAAAAATAATAAAAATATTTATAGGTTTAAAAATAAAACAAGAAAAAAGAAAAAGAAAACGATAGAAAAAGAATGTCGGCAATAATAAGTAAAAGAAATTAGTTATTTTTTTTTTTTTTAATGATGAAAAATTGAGGTGTTTTACATAGAAAATTAAATTTTAGCACTTATGTATTAAATAGGATGTATGACATAAAAGATAATTAATCAAAATTGATTTATTTTTATTGAAAATAGATTTTTTTAAGAAAAATATTTAGAAATTATTAGGAAAGGAAATTTTCGTAAGTTTTTCCTGTTATTGAAATAGGTAATATAATTTATAAGTAATAGGTATATTATATAAGTAGTAAAGGTTTCGGAATTATTTAAACTTTGATTATTAGGATCAACTGTTTAATCAATTAGAATCTTTGATGAATTAGAATTAAATAATTTTGATGTAATAATCGAAAAGGTTTGAAATTAAAAAAAAAAAAAAATGAAAATTATGAGACTATAGACTTTTTGTCTATTTGTGATGTGAATGTGAAATTTTTTATACCCTACACTTAAAGTATAGGATATATTAAGTATGGTATGGAGTTTGTATCCACCAAAACGAAGCGAGTTAGATATGGACATGTATATATATTCTGAATATATATACCTGAGTCGGTTTAACGATGTCCGTCCGTCCGTTCGCACGATAACTCAAAAACTAGTAAAGCTATCTTAATGAAATTTATATAGTAGGTTACTAATTACGAAAGGAATCTGGACAAAATCGGTCCATGGGTTCGGATTCTGGAGCAAACGGAATTATCTTCAAAACCTAGAAAGATAGAATCTTTAAATTTGATACAATGATGTTCCATATATGGAAGAAAATGAAAGCAGTTTAAGCAGCTGCCAAAAAACTTATGGATTTTTAATTTAATTGGAATTATTCAGGTGTAGGGTATTAATAAGTCGGTTGCATAGACTTACTGTTACATTTACTTGTTTTTAGTTACCATATGGTCAAACAAAAAAAGCACAAATAAGATATCATTTTCAATGCTTTTAGCATTATTTTAAATTATTTATTTATTTATTTATTTATATAATCCAATATTAATACAATAAATTGTAAAAACATCAGTAAGACCCTTGGCTACAAAGGCCATTTTGGGCCTGGCTAATAAGTTTTTAATACATTACATTATGTTACTTGCATTATATTATTTACAATAGTATTGACATTTTCAGTACAGTATAGTATTGATATTTTTATATTCCACTTATCCTATATTTTTATTTCATTTTAATTAGTTAAACATTTTCATTTTATTTTTGTAAATTTTATTTTAATTTTAATTTCGTCTTACCCTTTCCTCTTTTTATTATAAGCAACTAAATAGTTTTATAACTAAATAGTTTCCCATATTTGGAACAATTTTGCAATTTCTTCTATTATAGCTAAATTTTTTTTTTTAGGTTTAACTGTTTCGTTGGCGGTGATCGAGTGTTTTTCAAGCACCCTTCTAGCTGCTAAACATTCTAGAATTTTCTAGAATATGTGTATATGTGTAGAATATATGTGTTTTATTGTCATTACATTATAACAAAAAATGTAAGATGGTGGCTGAGTTTTTTCAAATAAATATTTTTTGGTACTTATTTTGTGGCCTAATCTAATTCTAGCTACTTTCCTATCTAAGTTTCTGTTACCTATAGTATAGACAGGAGGACCATTCGCCTCGGGCCCATGACTCTTTAGAAAACGATTGGATGAATTTTACTTTGTTTGTCTAATATTTTGAATAACATTTTTTGCTTCCTTAATTTTAAATTATAATTATTTTGTCAAAAAATAAAAGTAACGAAAAAATTAAAAACTATTTCTTAATAGAAAATTTTGTAGATACCATAATTAAGTATACATACATATGTCGAAACAAAATTATTTGACACATCGAGAAAAATATTTGTTTATTTAATTCTTTCAATTGACCAGAATGCCAAAAATTATTGGGATTTTGGAGAATATTTTATTTTATTTTTTAATGAAAATATTATAATAAATAGTTGAACCGTTAAATAAAGTGAAAATAATAAGTGTAGGTATTTGAGTTTTTTCGTATATATTTATTTGATTTTCGTTGTAAATAAATATTAAAAAAATAAATAAATTTTGCAAAAAATACTTTTTGTCATAATGTTCCAAGTTTTTAAGAGCAATGTCTGTATGTTTAGAAAATTTTTCTGTCAAAAAAGTCGAGTCTCATCAAAAACGGACTATAATTAAAAAATTCTTCATTTTAATAATTTTTTTATTTGATTCAGGTTGAATTAAGTTTTTAGTCTGTTTTATTTAGACAATATTTTCTAATTAGATTCTTAGGTGTAAACTTTTTTTTTTTAAATAATCTAAAACTGTAAAGAAATTATAAAATTTTGACTTTTTCAAATTAGAACATCAAAAAATACTTAAATTTGGGATTAAATAGAAGAAAAAAAAAAAACTAATAAAGAAGCAAACCAAAATATAAAAAAAAACCTTAAATAAAAAATCAATATTCGAACACGTAAAATTGAACAATTTACATCTGTAAACTTTTTGAGTTTTAGTTTATTTTTTTTTTTTTTAAGTTTTATTGTTAATTTCTCTTGAAATCATTTTCAATTCAGTTGGTGTTCTTTGGCAAACCTGGTGATCATCAAAAACATAAACTTTAAAATATAAAGAAAAAAAAAAAAAAAAATAAACATATACAAATTGCCAATAAAAATTAAAAAAAAAAAATCACTCAATTGGTAAAATTGGCAAAAAACCGAATAAAAATATAAGAAACAAAAATAAAAAAAAAGAAAATTTCGAAGAGTTGGTAACCAAAAAAAATGAAAAAAAACATGACAAATTATTTGGAGATTCTGAAGAAAAAAAAACAAAAAAAATTAAAATTACAAAAATAAAGTAGAGAAAAAGAGAAGCGTGAATTGCGATTTGAAATTTTATAATAAGAAAGAATGACATAAAAATAAAAATGGCAGATGAATTGACAAACTGTTATTTTAAGAATTTAACCGTTAATCATTTGACAAGATCATTATCGTAAATGTGTATAGCAGTTAAATTTTTTATGAGCGTTTTTTTTTTTTTTCTTTTTTTTTTTTTTATTGTTGTATAATTGATGGAATACTTAAAATTGGTCTAACTAGAAATAGAATAAAAATTTTTGTTAGTTTATTTTTGTTTTTAATAAAAAAAAAAAAAAAAGAATAAAAAGAAAAATTAGGATTAAGAGGTCAAAGAACGTTAAAATTGTTATATTGAAATGTTATTGATGTTTAGTTATACGAGTACTGTATAATTTTGAAATGAATAATAAAATTGTAGAGAAAAAAAAGAAAATAACAACAAATGTGATTAAAATACATTATAAAATTTATAAGTAATAACAAAAAATTTTTTTTCGCACAAACGATATAAAAATGGCAGTTAATCTGGTAACTTTAGTTATTTTTATTTCAAACACATAACAAGTGATAATGATTTTTTAAAAAGTTTTTTCATTACATTTAATATATCATATTATGTTTTTTGTATGGTAATAAGTTTCAAGTATTAATTACCGAATACTTTAGCGAAATGTAATAAAGGTTTTTGTCTTTGTCTTTTTGTCTTTGCCTTAGTGAATCTTAATAAAATTTAAAGGAATAGAAAAAATGATTTTCATTAAAGTTACCTTTTTATATCATCAATGTATTAAAATTTTATTTAATTTAAAAATTTAAAATAGATTTAGAATTTCTCAAAAATCTGAACCAGTTTACTGAACGCGGTCATCAATGTGTTAATTACTTTGTTATAGTAATAAAATAAACCTTCGTTTCTTTTCACTGTATTTTATAATATATACATATAGATAATATGTTAAATGTTAGTGGAGAATTTTTCAATTGTGATACCCTATACTATATATAATTAAACTTCAACTTTATAATAAGATCACTCTTTTATTATATGATAAAACATTCTATCACGTCTTCATAAAAATGTCACTTAATCTAACATTTAAAGTGTATTAAATATTGTTTTTATGATATTTTAACACACTTTACAAAAATTCATTTAATTTAAATAATGTCTCTAAAATTTTCTTTTTTTTTTTCTTTTTACATCATATCATTATCATAAATTTAACATGAAATCATTACCATTTCATTTAATCTTAAGTTCGTTCATTAAAATTCTTAATCTGTTACAAGTTTAATTATCGTTTATCATCTAGGGTAAAATTTATTATAATAATTAAAAAAAAAAAAAAAAATTTAAGTACATCTATACCGGTAAACATACTGAAATTTCATGATAGGTCGTGTTAAATCGTACAATCCAAACTTTCCAGAAATATTTCACGTTTTTTAGGTTAAACATTCCATTTGTGAATAGAATTTTTAATTTTTTTTTTTCCCCTTTTTATTAAAAAATTGACAATAAAATAATGTTAAAAATCATATAATGGATATTCGGTTAAAAAATTTTTTACAAATAAAAAGATTTTTTTAAACAAAAATAAACAAACATTTTTAATTTTTAAAGGGTCTGCATTTTAAAAAAAATTTAAATTAAACAAAAAAGAAAAAAAAAAAATGAAAATTGGAATTCAAAAAAAAAAAATTTAAATAATTGGTTGTAATATCAATAAATCATTAATTATTATTTTTTTTAACCTGATTTCAACAATTTTTTTTTATATACTTATGATTTAGGCGCCAAATAAAGGGACGTTTAAGCGTCTCAATCAATATTTTCTAGAAGATTATTTTGTTGTGTTTTCAACAACTTTTTTTTTGATTAGTAAAAATTTAAAATTTTATTAATTTTCCAAAAAAAAAAAAATATTTAAATTTGGCGAAATCAAAAAAAAAAATAAAACATGAAATCTCGTATTTACATATATGGCCAAATTAATGATACAAATCAAAATTGATCATTCCGTTTAAAAAAAGGTAGTTTTAAGATTAATACCATGAATAAATTAACAACAGGTGATCATTTGAATATTTTTTATATGGCTGGAATTTTTAGAATTGGTTTTTATAAATAGTTTTTTTTTATCAAAGATTTCAAATCTGGATTTTTTTTTTTTGCTTTTTTTGCTTACCTAAAATTTGCATATAAAAAATGTTAAAAATTTAGCAAATTATGCCAAATTTATTTTGGTCTAATTTTAATGAAAAAGGAAAAAAAACAAACAGATTTCGAATTTGATTAAAAAGAACATCTGGTTTAGCTATTTATGAATTTTTTTTTATATTGAATTTAAATGAGTATAAAAATCTATCCAAAAAAATAATATAATGATTAAATTATACTATAGAATGTTGAATGATAATATTTTAGATTTGATACGACTAATAACTGACTAATGCGTTAAAGTGACTAATCATTTGTAAAGTCAATCAATAATTTTAACTTTCTCAATTTGGTTTTGTTAAAAGGTTTTTCATTCATTGATTAGAATTTTTTCTTTTTTTAAATATTTACATATTTGTAAATTTTTATTAGTTATTCAGAAATTAAACATTTAGAAAGGAATTGACAAAATCTTATATGAATTGGTAAATTTATATTATACCATTGTTACTTTAATTGAACTCTTTTCTGCTTTAAGTGAATATTTTTCACTTTAAGTGAAGTATTTTAAATGAAAAACTTTTACTTCAGTATTTTATGTTATATAAATACTTAATATATATCCATATACATTTTATTTATGTAATTCATATATATTTAAACCAGATATTTATGTATCTAATATTTATGTATATGAATATGTGTATATATATATGTCTACCTGGAATTTTTATACGAGGTTTCTTTAGGTATATTCTAAATACATTCCGGTTAGTTAATATGGAACGTTACACGAAGGAACAACGTGTTTTTGTTATTACAACATGTTTTGAAAATGGTAAAAGTTTTTAAGATGTAATTAGGAAATTTTGAACAAAATTTGGTAGAGAAAATTCTCCAACAAATCGTGCCATCAAGCTGATGGTTGATAAATTTCTAGAAACTGGATCTGTTCTTGATAACAGAGGCAACATTTATCAACGTAGTGGCCGTTCAACCGAGAATGTAGCAGCTGTGAGCAGAAGTGTTGAAGAAGATCCAAAAACTTCCATTCGTCATCGTTCGCAGCAATTAAACATCAAACCATCCATATTATTCAACATTTTGCATCGTAATCTCCATTTAAAGACTTATAAGATCCAGCTGACGTAAGAATTAAAACCAACTGACCATGCATTACGTCGGCAATTCGTTTCTTGGGCAATCGAAAAACAAGAAGAAAATGAGAATTTTTTTAACAAAATAATCTTCACCGACGTAGCTCATTTCCAGCTCAATGGCTACGTCAATAAACAGAATTGCCGCATTTGGGGTGAAGAGAATCCAAGGGTTATCTTAGAGCAACCAGTACATCCACAAAAAGTTACGTAAAGTTAAGTAAAGAGATGATCCGAAGCTTTTTGTGGCGGGAAATTGATGATTTGGACGTAGAGAATATGTGGTTTCAACAGGACGGTGCCACTTGCCACACAGCAAGAGAAACAATGGATCTTTTGAAGGAAAAGTTCGAAGATGGCATTATTTCTCGTAGAGGAGGAGTGATGTGGCCACCAAGATAGTGCGATTTGACACCGTTGGATTTTTTTTTGTGGGGTTTTGTGAAATCGAAAGTGTACAGCAATAATCCCACAACAATTCAAGAGCTTAAAAACAACATTATCGAGCAGATTTCAACCATTGAGAACAGTTTATTGAACAACGTGATTCAGAATTTTGGTAAAAGATTGGAAGCCTGCCGAAGTAGTAGAGGGAGCCACTTGGCCGACATAATTTTCCATTATTAACAGGAACCTATTTGTAATAAATTAAAATAAAAATATATTTAATATTTTAAAAAAAAAGTCTTTTTTTATTAAAATTAAAATGATACCTCAATTTTGAACACCCTAATATATATATATGTATATTATATATAATTTTTTACCTTAATTTTTATTACAAATATCTTTACTTAAAGTAAAAAATCTATATTTAATGTAAAAATTTGTTCACTTGAAGTAAAAATGTTTTCACTTAAAGTAAAAATGTTTTCAGTTAAAGTAACAATATTTCCAGTTAAAGTGAAAAAGGTGTATATAACCTATGGTTAAATTCAGTTTCAATTTGCACATTTCTTTCAGAATATGAGTGAGACACAATATATAAGATGAGTAAGCTATAATATAAGATAAATGAGATACAATACAATATGAAATATTTTTCACAATATGAGTATATTATAATTATTAATTAAACACTTTTTGTACTTTGCTTTGCTTAGCAGTTTTCAAAGATTTCAAATAAAAAAAAAAATTTGAAATTAACATAAGCCATGGACGTACAAAAGCTTGAACATCGGAAAATCTACAAAATATGTAATTTTTATTCACTATATAAGTCTATAATATATAAATAAACTTAGAAAATATCTTTATCCTATTGACCTATTATATATATATATATACATTAGAATTGTGATCTATATATTCTATAATATTTTGAAATATTTTCAATTACCATAAGGTACAAAAGAAAATCAGATATAAAAAAAAATGAATTGAATCTAATATATACATATAACCAAAAGATATTAAATCAATAACCGTAAATTTAAATTGATCTTCCTCCTAAAATGGTAAAATTTCACTTTTAACTATTAAATTTTTGTTTAATTTTTTTCAGCTTGCAGACTCATATAATTAATCATAAAACATATATTGTATTATGTATTACAAAAAAAAAAAAAAAAAAACAATTTATTAAAAATACCATTATAGAAAAAAATTCCAGATCATACCAGAAATTCCACAAAATAAACAATGTCCTATAAATACTAACAAAAGTTTATAAAAAAAAAGAAACATCTTTAACATTTTTCAAATAAAAGCGAAAAAATTTCTAAAAAAAGAAAATATTAAAAAAAAACTTTAACTTAGAAAAAAAAAAATCTGTATAGTCACTAATAAGTTTTAAAAGTGAATAAAAATCACAACAATAGAAAACAAAAATGATGAAAAAGTTTCGCCAAAAACTAGCCAGACATAGACAAAAAAAAAAACCTTTACTTTTTCTTTTCCTTACAATCTTGGTGTTTGTTGTTTTTTTTTTGTTCATAACCTCATTTTTTTATTTTAATCAATCTAAGAACCAATAATTCACAGACCTGATTTTTAATAATAGATATAACCAAATCATATAACAATTAAATTATATAGTATCATAATTTTTATCTTTAACCCAATGTATTTATATATCGGTTCGATAGTGTCATGGGTATATCGTATATGATAGGTATAGAAAATTGTTTTGGGAAAGTTTTTTAAAAAAAAAAAGAGGTTTGGAAAAAAATAAAAAAAACCATTCAAAACTAATATAATATGTTTAAAGATAAACTTATTGATCATTAATCATTATATGAAATATTTATTTTTAATTAATAAACTGAAAACTGAAGAATAACTTTAAATAAAATTATGCTGAGAGAGTTAAGGGTTAAACTATAAGGGAAGGGAATATTATTAGGATTAAATATGTTCAGAAGATGACGGTAAAACGTTAGAACAAAATATAATTGACAACATAAATTAAGCCAGGTTACAAGTATGAAAACCCGAAATGATAACTAATTAAATATTCTTAGCCGCTCTTACGTTAATCACATGTACAAGTAAAATTAGGATTGGTAACCCAATCGATAAAATTAAAAAGCCAAAATCCAAAAATCAAAAATGTGCAAAGAATATTCTGGAAAAACAAAAAAACTTTGATTTTATAACGGACTCTAAAGTTCTTCCTATAATAATTTTTATTGTATACATATTTCAACATCAAAGAATTTAAAATAGTGGTGACTGCTGCCTCAAAGTCTCCGATAAATTCTAGTTTTGTAACGAAACTTCCTTATTCCTTCCTAAAAACCTTTTCTTATTATTTTTACAACCAAGTATTTTGAAATAATTGTGGATTTTATTTTTATAGATTTTTTTGTTGTGCACATTATAGATTTTGGAACTATCCCATGAAATTAATATCCTAAAAAAAAATCTAATTTAAATTAAATCTAACCTCACAAAAAAAATTAGGAATTCAAAATGTAATCATTTTATTTCCTTTTACAGGTAAAAGTTCCGGAATTCCTATATTCAAAGATAAATCCATTAATTAATCAGCATTGGAGTAAAAGTTTCAACAATCCAAATCTTAATGCCATTCAAAATCACAGGTGTACTTTTTTCAAAATACTTTAATAGGTTCCTTTAAATGTGTTTTAAATGATTTGTGTTATATTACCGGTAAAGGACTGACCATTTATCAAAATATATTTCATTTATGAAATTATACAATTATAAAAAGTAATAGGGTAGTCAGCTACCTTTGTTATTAAATCGATATTTATTTATATTCTACTGCGTGGTTTCGTCAACAGTTCTTTAATGACGTCTGTTTTAGTGAACATTTTCTGTTTTTCCCCTAATTGATGAGTTTTAATTTAAAAAAGTCAAAAAAAAAAAAACAAATTTCAGTAGTAGGTAAATCCCATTATCAAAAAAATTTTTTTTTTCTTTTTTTCTTTCTATTTATAATTAATTAAATCAAGACATTTTTTGTGAACGTCCATTGTTAGATTAAATTTGTAAATAATTCACTTCAAAAAAAAAAAAACAAAAATCGATTATTTCTAGAGAGTATATATTTTTTTTTTCAGTTACGAACTGTTCATGTCGATCATTATTATACCCGTATGAACTATGTTCAAGGGTATAATAAATTTGCCATTACGTTTGTGACACCTTAAAGGAGTCGAGCTAGATATAGTGTCAAAGGTATGGATCGGCTCAGAATCGAATTCTGAGTCGATTAAGCCATGTACGTCCGTCCGTCCGTCCGTCCGTCCGTCCGCACGATAACTCAAAAAATAAAGGAGCTAGGGGGCTGAAATTTTTTTTACGTCACTTTTGCAAAATTGTTAGTTTTGCTATTTAAATCCAACATTTTCGGTCGGCGGGTTCGAGTAGCTGCCATACAACTTCTATCTTTATATAGAAATAACTCAGTATCTATTCAAGCTAGGTTTCTGAAATTTTGCAAATGATGATCAAGTTTTATGGCAACAACTTCTTTAAATTTTGTTTGTGCTGGTGCAGCGGGTTCGGGTAGCTGCCATACAACTTCTCCGTTTAAATGAGAATAACTCAGTGTTTATTGAAGCTAGGAATCTGAAATTTAGTAAAGAGGTGTCGAGTTACATGCCAACAACTTTTGTAAAATTTGGTTGGTCTAGAGCAGCCGGTTCAGACTTCTTGCACCTCTTGGAACCTAATGAAGCTAGGCGTCTGAAATTTTGCAAATGATGATCAAGTTTTATGGCAACAACTTTTGTAAAATTTGGTTGTGGTGGTGCGGCGGGTTCGGGTAGCTGCCATACAATTTATCCGGTTAAATGAGAATAACTCAGTGTTTATTGAAGCTAGGAATCTGAAATTTAGTAAAGAAGTGTCGAGTTATATGCCAACAACTTTTGTAAAATTTGTTTGGTCTAGAACAGCCGGTTCAGGCTTCTTGCACCTCTTGGAAGTTAATAAAGCTAGGCGTCTGAAATCTTGCAAATGATGATCAAGTTTTATGGCAACAACTTCTACAAAATTTGGTTGTGCTGGTGCGACGGGTTCGGGTAGCTGCCATACAAAATCTCTTTTTAAATGAAAAGAACTCAGTGTCCGTCCGCACGATAACTCAAAAAATAGAGGAGCTAGGAGGCTGAAGATTTTTTTACGTCACTTTTGTAAAATTGTTAGTTTTGCTATTTAACTTCAGCATTTTCTGTCCCCGGGTTCGGGTAGCTGCCATACAACTTCTTTCTTTAAATAGAAATAACCCAGTGTCTGTTCAATCTAGGTATCTGAAATTTTGCGAATGATGATCAAGTTTTATGGCAACAACTTCTACAAAATTTGGTTGTGCTGGTGCGACGGGTTCGGGTAGCTGCTATACAAAATCTCTTTTTAAATGAAAAGAACTCAGTGTCCGTCCGCACGATAACTCAAAAAATAGAGGAGCTAGGAGACTGAAAATTTGTTTACGTCACTTTTGTAAAATTGTTAGTTTTGCTATTTAACTCCAACATTTTCTGCCCCCGGGTTCGGGTAGCTGCCATACAACTTCTTTCTTTAAATAGAAATAACCCAGTGTCTGTTCAATCTAGGTATCTGAAATTTTGCGAATGATGATCAAGTTTTATGGCAACAACTTCTACAAAATTTGGTTGTGGTGGTGCGACGGGTTCGGGTAGCTGCCATACAAAATCTCTTTTTAAATGAAAAGAACTCAGTGTCCGTCCGCACGATAACTCAAAAAATAAAGGAGCTAGGAGGCTGAAATTTTTTTTACGTCACTCTTGCAAAATTGTTAGTTTTGCTATTTAACTCCAGCATTTTCGGCCGCCGGGTTCGAGTAGCTGCCATACAACTTCTTTCTTTAAATAGAAATAACCCAGTGTCTGTTCAATCTAGGTATCTGAAATTTTGCGAATGATGATCAAGTTTTATGGCAACAACTTCTGCAAAATTTGGTTGTGGTGGTGTGACGGGTTCGGGTAGCTGCCATACAAAATCTCTTTTTAAATGAAAAGAACTCAGTGTCCGTCCGCACGATAACTCAAAAAATAATGGAGTTAGGAGGCTGCAATTTTTTTTACGTCACTTTTACAAAATTGTTAGTTTTGCTATTTAACTCCAGCATTTTCGGCCGCCGGGTTCGAGTAGCTGCCATACAACTTCTTTCTTTAAATGGAAATAACCCAGTGTCTATTCAATCTAGGTATCTGAAATTTTGCAAATGATGATCGAGTTTTATGGCAACAACTTCTGTAAAATTTTGTTGTGATGATATGACAGGTTCGGATAGTTGCCATACAACTTCTCTTTTTAAATCAGTGTCTATTGAAGCTAGCTATCTGAAATTTAGTGAAAAAGTGTCGAGTTGCATGCCAAAAACTTTTGTAAAATTTGAATGGTCTAAAGCAGCCGGTTCAGGCTTTTTGCATTTCTTGGAACTTAATGAAGCTAGGCGCAATAGATTCGCGTAGCTATCATACAACTCCACAATTTACATAAATATATCTCTGTAGTTCGGTACTAAAACTCTGAATGTTTTTAAAAGATGATCAAGTTTTATAGAAACAGGATATATTACGTTCATACGGGTATCCCAGAGTTGACACAGTCTACTCTACTGCACTCTTCCTCGTTTTTTATTAAAAATTAATGTCCGTTTTTTTAAATTAAACTTTTTTTTTTTTTTTTTTTGAATTTTTATATCAATATTTTAACGAACTTCCAGTCAAAAAGTGTGTCAAAACTTAATTTGTTTTTTTTTTTTTTGCTGATATTTTAATGATTTTAGGTGTTTTGTATACACATGTACCTGGCAGGTCAAATTAAATTGTTCGATTAAATTTTTTTAATATTCACCTACATTTTGATGATATTCTTCTCTTCGATTGTTATAGAAACTTTTTAAATAAACATAGATTTGAAGTAGAATATTATAATATATTAAAGCAAAGGTTTTCAAACTGTGCCTATTAAATTGATTATTTCAACGACCTCAACATTAAGGATGTGCAGCAATAATTATATTAAAAGGTTTGCAGAAGAGGAAATACCTAAATAAAATAAATAAAGGGGTCTGGTCAAAGTGATGAACGAAAGTTTATTTGACAAATTGATCTGGATAGGGGTTACTATGTATAGTAAAATAAAGCAATACATTTTTTTTGATCCATTTTCTTTTGATACACCCAATTGTCTGAGTGGGTAAAATAGTTTTGTATCAGAATTATGCAAATATTTTAGTTTCCTGATCTTATAAGCTAAGTTTTCATATTCTGAATCTATAACTATATATTCTGCCATGATATAATTTTCAAATATGTTGATCTTTATTATTTTTATCAGAATATTTCCTATTCGTGTTCTATATTATGTGGTAACTCACATATAGAAGTCTCAATCGGATTCTTATAATTTTGATTATGTCATAAGCCTGAAATAGCTTAATTCAATTTTTCAGACTTTATCGAACAACTTCAGTTTTTTTGAATATATTAGACGTTGGGGCTGATTAATTTAATTTTTTTTTTAATTAACACCCATCCAATTTAGATATTTTCCGATATCATAGCTGAAATATAATTATAGTAAAGTTTAAAAATTTCTGATAATACTTCAAAAGAAAAGTTTGTTTTTTTATGATACACATTGCCCATATTAAAAATCTTAGATAATAAAAGAGAATTAAATTATTTTAACATGTGTAGTAAACAAAAAAACAAAAAAAAAACAAATCCCAAAAGGCAAACCTATATTTGGATAGTTTGATTTTTAGAAGGTAAAAAAAAAAAAAAAACACAACAACATAACAATGATTAATCAGGTAAATCGATTCAGCAGGTGAATAACAACACAAAAATTAACAAAAACTAACATACAAACGCATGTATCTGAAAGTGAACAAAAAGAAAGTTCCAAAGAGTTTTTTTTTCTGTTTTTTTTTAATGTTCGTTTCGATACCGATACTGATTCCAAATCAATGATATACTTGTAGTACCGGTAATATTTCATATTTTTTTTTTTATTTTTCTTGGTAATTTGTTTAGGTAATTTGTTTCACAGAACTAAACTATACAAAATAATATTGCATAAAAAAAAAAAAAAAAGATATAGCTGTAAATTCCCAACATATGAACATCAAGTACACATATAATAATGTAATATAATGTGTTGTTAAAAAAGTGTTCCGATTATGAGAAGCTATTGATTGATTTTTGGGTGGTATGTTTTTCTATATGCTTCAATTTTATCTTTACAGATATATGTAATATATTTCATTTTTTTTTTTTTTTGTTTTGTTTGTGGTTAGCCGCAATATATCATCAAAAAGATATATTTAAAAACTATGTCAGATTTTTTTTTTTGTTGGTATATTTAATTTTTGGTGGTCTATAAGAAGAAATGTTAGCCTCGAGAAATGATTTGTTTTGTGTTTCTTTTTCTGGAAAATCTAATTAAATTTATATTGAGTAATTGATCTGTTGTATATTAAATTAAGTTTTACGGATTGACCTCTTTGAAATATTATTGTGTTAAATAACAAATTGATTATTTTAATGTAGATTTTATTACTTTGATTATTACACATGTTAACGAGATACATGGTGAATAAGATTAAAGTGTATGAAAAAAAAAAAAAAAAAAATTAAAGTATTTAATAAATGTGATATGAGCACGAAGAAATTATATTGAAATTTTGAATGTCACGATGTGGTTTTAGAAGATTAAATCATTAAAGTGATTTATTGAAGATACAGTTGTTTTTTTTTTTTCTCAGCATCAATTGAATAAAAAAAAAAATTTATATAAACATATTTATAATAACATAGTGTTGTAACATAAACTTTATATTAGGTATTATTAAAATGATTATAGTATGTTTTTTGTATAGTTAATTTTTGATGCGTGCTCATTTAGGGAAGCTAATAATTTTAAACGAGTGCATACATATATGATGTACAATAGTTTTCATCAAAGTTTTTTTTAAAAAACTTTCTTTTTAACAAAAAAGATAACATGATATTGAGGGTGTAATATTGAGAGTGCCTGCGCAAAAGCAGAATCTTGTCCTCTTTGGAAAAAATAGCTGTATAAAAAGGAAATGGAGAGGTGATATGATATATTTTTCGATTATTGCAATAAAAACCTTTTTGGAAGTTCTTCTTGGTAAAAATAGTTATGTAACTTACTGTAACACTATTTTTTTATAATTAATTTAGAGTTTTACTTAATAAAAATTAACTAAGTATTTTATTTAAATAAATATTTTAAAAGATATATAATATTTAATTGATTAAATTGATCCTTCTACCATGATTAACTTCTGTTTAGAAATTAATCTTTAAGAATACTTTTATAGTTTAAAATATTTAATGTTGAAATCCATATTTAAAAACGTTATAAAAGTGAGATGATATTCTTATAATTTATTATATCGTTCTGTTAAAATCATATATATCATAACAGTCCGTCCAGCGTTGTCCAAGAGGCTATGATCACTAAGTTGACATGCTGAATATGTACGTATACAAAGTACTATTCGGACGGATGTATGAACTCTTTTAATCAAAAATAATATTTAGAGCTGGAAAAGTTATGGTATTCTTAAGAGAAAGTTATGGTATTCTTAAACATATATAGAATGCATTTCACCTGAATATTAAAAAGAATATTGTAGGATATAGGCATATAACACAAAGTTTTAATCAGATCAATAACGTCACTATACGCCCTGAATAGAATATTGGAAGACGAAGAAAAATCAGATCATAGTTTGTGTTCAAGTGATAATTTTCAAAATAAAAATTTATGATATTTATTGCTCCATCCTATCATTTAGTAAAATTAATAAAATCTTACAGGATATTACAGTTAAAATGACAACGTAGAACATATAAAATTAAATAAAAATATTTATTTAATGTTTAAACATTTTCCAAATAATAAACACTCAGCTATTAATTTTGAAAATATATAACTTTAATATTTCTTTAAAAAATCAATTTTATCATTTTCCGGATTAGTAATTATTTTTCTGAATAGTAACAGTATTTTTCTTGCATATAAAACAAAATTGTTCGAATATGATTGTTCCAATGACATACATATATGTATCATTTCTTGATATTTTTACTGTTTGAACTGCTTGTCACTGAAAAAACATATGATATAATAATCTAATAACAAAATTACTTTTTTTTTTATTTGATACCTAATTTTATTGAAACATTTTCGTGATTGATATCTCATCGCACCGCCCTTCTGTAAAAAAATGTAAGTTTTCAATGAAACGAATTTCAATTAAAGCCTATAACTGCAGTCCAAAATAATTTTAACAATAATAAGATTAATCATTCAGTTACAATGTTGTTTTCAGTTATTTGTCATTTAATTAATTGTCTGATTACAAAAAATCCAATTCATTTTTCTTCTTACAAATAAATAACCCGACATAAATTACTTAATGAGAAACTCGTGGTTTTTTTTTTATTTTTTCATTTTTTTTTTTTTGATAATTTTAATTTTTTTCATCTTTTGTCTCATTTAAATTAGAAATACCTAAAATTGAGTCATTTATATTTTTTTTGTTTCTTAAAAAATCTTAGTACAATTGTAATAAAAGAAAGTAAGTTTGACCCAAATATTAAAAGAGAATTACCAAAACTCATTTGACTTAAACTTAGCAATATTCTTAAATCTAATAATTTTTTTTTTAACTTCATCATCAAAATGATTTCAATTTATCTGCCTAAACTTTATTTTAAAACCAAAAAAAAAAAATAAAAAACAAAAACCAATTGTTCTTAAATTTTGTTAAATTTTTTTTTTCTTTTACCGGCTGATTCCCATAATGGATTTCACACAAGTACCATAATTAGATTTGATGAAAAAATATTAATTTTGTATTCTTTTCTCCCAAAATCATCACTCTTTTAAATACAAAAATGTAGTAACGCCTACTACAATTTATTTAATACTCAAAAAAAAACACAAAAAAAAAAAAAAAACGCTTTAAAGCGATTAAAGCGATTTTATTAATCGCAATAATTTTGTTTCATTTTTTTTTTTTTTTTTTTTGTTTTAAAATAGTTCATTTAAAATGTCGAGTTCAAATTATTCTTTCACTCTCATTCATGTCAGTTTAATTAAGGTTTCATCTGTAATTGGAGTTTTGTGATGAACTGCCAGAAAATATTAAAATAGTAAGTAATAAAGAAAGAGAACGAGAGAGATAAAGAAAGAAAAGTATGGATTTTTTTTTTAAATAAAATCATTGGTTTATTTGCCCTAATTTTAAGCTTTTACAACCAAAATATCTATTTATTATTAAATATTAAATTTTTGATGGGATTCTCTTTTAGAATTACAACCTCAAAAAAAAAAAACGTTTTTATAATTTTTGGGGTTTTTTTAATTTTTTTGTTTTTTTTTTTGATTTACGATTTCCAAAAAAAAAAAAAAAAAAATTCCGCTTAAATAAAAAGATAGGGAAGTAGAGAAGAAAAATCGTTTAATGTAATCAGCATGAATGAACAATTTTTATTATTGGGATTGTTAACTTTTTGGGTTAAATAATGATTAAAAACAAAGTAAAAAAAGAAAATTGTTAAACTTGTTAAAATTTAACAAGTATTTAATAAATGGTTTTTTAAATGGTAATTTTTTTATTTTAAATGGTAATTGTCGTTGGTAAGAATAAAAAAAAAATATATTTATATAAAAGAGAACTAATTTGAAGCTTTTAAAATGATTATTACATGTAAATTCTATATTTAATGCTACATTATGACTGTTTTAAATTGTTTTTGTTTTTTTTTTTTTTTGATTAATTGTTTTTGATCTGTTAAAAAGATTATTTTCGTTAAAGTTTACCTGAGTATATAATTAAATATATATAGATCATTTCCTGATGATATAACTTTGCCCATTATTTATTTAAACTTGTAAATTTCAACACTTTCCCTTAGTAGTGAAACATTGAAAATTTATGAAATTATTGTAAAGTTTCCTTTTATAACCAATCAAATAATTAAAAGTTTAGGTATAATCTATATAGGTTAAAAGGTATTAGGTTTGGGTAATCTACTTATCTGCAGTGGCTTTTATTCTCTAAATAAGTTAGGAATTTTCTAAAATCGTCAATAATATTCCCTTGGTAAGGTAAGGCTAAAAAATGCCAATGTAATGAGATAAAATTCTTAATTACTAATCCTGCGTATTAGGTAAAGAGTAACGATAGAAGGGGATAGGACAAGGATGGGGAAATTTTGAATTGGAGTGTACAGCTGAATGGGAATTATACTATCTTACTAATAGCAAAGATGTAATTTATAGTTAAAATTAGTAGTTTTTAAATTATACAGTAGTGTATATAATACCTTCTTGCATGAGAAAATTATTGAAGGCACTTCTATGGCAGTTAATGTTATCAATATTAGTATTAATAATATTATTAATATTGCTATTTTCTACAGAGATAAAGTCATCACTTATTTGCATCTCAAAGATAAAGTCATTACTCATTTACAGTAGTATGTAGCATCTTCTTATTGATATTGATATTATTACTAGTACTGATAGTATTACTCGTATTTTTACACGATTTGACTGGGGTTTGAGACAACGATCCACCGATTGAAACGTCTGCGGCTTAACAACTACATAATAAGTATACTTATCTAAATTTGTTTGAAAATCAACTTCAGGACAGGAAAATGAAATTTTGATTATATTTCTGTAGTAGATCTGTTAAAATTTCTCCTTTTCTATCCCTAAATGTTAGCAATCATATTTGCTATGTTAGTTTTCTTAAAGATTGTCGCAATAAAAATTTTGTGATTTTATTTTCATAGAAATTTGGACCTAGGATATTTTTCTCCTTAGATCTTTCTAGTAGGAGTTATTGTTCTCGTGGTTTCATTACATTTTCATATTTTATTTATTTCTTTTCTTTTATACTCTTTAAAACTTTTATAGCTGTTATTTATTCAATGCATTGAGACGATAAGTCTCTACACTATGCATATCTAGCGATTTGTAATTTAATTTACAATAATCTATTTAATTTAGTTTAATTCTCGTGTTAAAACTAGCAATACAATTCGCATACCAGGAAATGTGAAACGAAAATAAAGTAACAAGTATGTTGATTAATTAAGTGTAATTAAAAATAAGGAATCATTATATATACTGAATTCGTAAGTGATTAAATAAGTAATAAATTATTAAAATGAAAGATAATTGATAAACAAACACGTTCCATTTACTTGATATAATTGTTAAAGTTATATAGATAACATTCAAAGTTCTTGGCGAGCTGCCAAAACTTATTTTACTGTATAAGTTATTCGGACAAGTGAAATAAGTGAAAGAGACAGAGGATTCAAGTAATTATTGAGGGTAAACCCTAATAAACTTTTGGAGGCATCAGATATCCTATCAAACCTATGTGGTTTTATATTAAATTCAAACTGGCACTCTCACTAGCACTAATCGAAAAATAAACAACGTTACAATAAAGAATATGAGGTAGGCCGAGAGTTTTAATAAGTCGGCGCTTAGTATTGAATGAAATACCAGGAGCAATATTCCAGAGCTTACGAAGCACTGGGACGTTATTAGCAATTTTCTTGATATGCTCGATCCATTTAAGATTATTACTAAATACAACGGCCAAGTTGTTAACCTTTTCAACTAAGGGGATAACATTTCCGTTGAGCTTTAGTTGCGGTATAGGTTTTACAGTTTCTACCGGTCTAGAATATATAATTATGGCCTGTGATTTCACAGGATTGAGCTTAAAATAAATTCATATTTTATAAATATTGTCTTCAGGTAGCTATTAGATTTCATTCAGAATAGCTGTTAGATTTCATTTCTCTTTCTAATTAGAAACTTTTATTATGATACGTGCACGGGGCGATTAGCTGAGGTAGCATTAAGGTACGATTTTAATTATTTTAAAAACAAATTATTCTTCTCTTCAATATATTGAATAATACTGAAGGATATAATTCTAAAGATTCTTACAAGTACAAATTCTTATATAAAATCAACTCTTATATAAATAATTAACAATCTTTAAATTACATAAATTGTATATTGTTAAGTAATTTTGTGTTCACATAATATACATTTGATAATATTAAAAAAAAAATTTTTGAATGTTAAATTTTTTTGTTGCTTTTTTTTTTTTTTTAATTTTATTTGTGAAATATTTTCAATTTTGAGGCTTAAATATGTAATTAGTTATTACTAAATAATTAGTAACACAAAATAAATTTTCCATTCACTGATTCAATCAGAATCTTATAACATTTCCGTATTTTCATTTTATTAACGAAAACGTTTATTTTTGTCTGTGGTTTGATGACAAGCTTTAATTATTTTAACTGATTTTCATTATCTTGTTAACAAGATTTCTACAAGATTTATTTAATGATTGTTACGAAAGTTTACTAGTATTGTTATATACAAAAAATAATTTTTACTTTTGAATTTGTTTGAAAAAATCATTCTTTTTTAAAATGAAAATATTAAAGAAAATATTAACTTGACTTTTGACTTTCTTAAAGATATTAATTCTTCTTAATTAATAATACCTACTAAAATTGTAATATTATGAAATAAAAAGCTCGATTTAATGAACTTACTCTAAAAGTACTTTCAGTTAAGTTTAAAACTTTAAATAATGAAAATGATCGATTTTTTAGAACTAAGCTGGGAAATTAAGCGCTTCATTCAAATTTTATTTTAATATGATAATTTTCACTTTTGTATTGGATTTAAAATATTTTTTTTTAACTTCTTTTTTTTAAAAAAACAAGTAGCATAGTAGAAACTTCATTAAGTCACTTATTATTCATATTTGCTTAAACTTTAGTTTCCTCATTACTTTCAATAAGCCGTTGATTATACACAGCTGTAGCTATATTGAACCAGATTAAGACACACAATAATATTATGTATTATATTTGCGCGCTATTTATTATCTTATATAAGATTTATTTATTTTTTATATTTTGTATTTAGTATATTTAGTATATATAGATTTACAATATTAACTTCAATTAATTATGATATAAATTTGAAATATTGTATATGAATTGACCAACGTCTGAAGCCGTGATTTTTTCAAAGGAAAGCGGGCGAGTTAATTATTATGTCATTAGTCAGATACTTTAAAATATTAGTTAAGTTATAAATGTTTGTATATAATGAATAAATAATTAACACATAGAAATTCTTAAAGTCCCAACAATTATAATTCTTAATATGATTGCTTCGTTGACCGTTACTAAAAAGTTTAAATTAGTAAGCCAGTAAAGAAAGCTAATTTTTTAAATCTATTTTTACATTCCTTTGAAATTTTTTTTATGTTAAAAAAATGAGAATTTTTTTTTACCCCTATTTTCATTTTGTGAAATATTAACACAGAATATGCCAATGCCGTAGTCGAATATATACATTTTTAAATTTTTTTGAACAGATATTGAAACACTCTCAAAAAATATCAAGAGTACCACTGTATACACACATAATTACTCTCACGAAAAGATCTTTAGAATACCTTTCTTCAAACTTTTTTTTATTATTTTTAAAATGTCAATTCTTTTAAAAGGTTTAAAAATTTTTTTTTTACGAAATAATGTAAAAAATATGGAATTTCAACGCTATCCCTTTGGATGAAATTTAAAAAAAAAAACAAATTATTTACTCGTTATTTGAAGATTTGAAGAAAGCCTTCGATATTTTTGAATAAAAGTAGATTACATACATATGTATATACTTATATATTTTTTTATTTTAAAAGTACATTTATCCTCTCTGACTGTCACCGCTCTTACTATATTGTACTTTATGGATAGGAGTTTAGCTACTGAAAAGTTTGATTTGCCATTACATAATGAAGCCAAACTATAATCAAAATCATAATGATTACTTTTTATAATCATAATGATATAATTAAAAAGTATATATATAAAATATTTAACATTTAACTATAATGATTCTCATAATATGTGTATTTTTTTTGTTTTTCATAAAATTTATATCATGTTAAAAACCATTTATTTTCATTTTGCAAAATTTGTTTTCTTAAAAACAAAAAAAAATTCTGACATTTTTTTTTTTTCTTTCATTAAAGTTAAAATCTTATCATTGACATGAGAAAGTACTCATATAGTGATTAAATGTCAAGGTATCATAAACATTTACTTGTTATTATTTTTAACTATATAAAAACAAATTTGTTTTTTGTTCCTTTTCTGTTCTTTTTGAATTTTGTGAAAAGATTTCCTAGTTCATGAACCCTATTCTTGTTTTGTTTTTTTTTGTTTTTTTTTTTTTTTAAATGGAATTAAAATTGAGTTGTTTTTGGATTTTGGTATAAATTCGGTTGAATAAACTTAAATCATATATTTAAACACTGATTTAATTATGCTTTAATGAGAGTTAATCATGCTAAAAAATGTTAAATTTAATTTTGTTTTTTTTTTTTCCTAATTTAACGGAATGAAGTCTTAAGATTAATTAAAAAAAAAAAAAAAAAGTACAAGAATTGCAAGTTATGGTTAATATAATTAAGTTAGAAAAATCATTAGCTATAAATTATTTTTTATGAATAAATAATAAGATACTGTATAGGTATGGTATATATGTTATATATAAATTAAATTAAATTAGAATTATTTTTTATTGTTCTTATTTTTAATTTGTTCATTTTATGTCATGGAGTAATGACATTTTTTTTTTTTTGTTTTATAATTAAGACTTTACGTGATTAAAGGGATACATTGAAATTATAAACATACAAAATTAATTAATGATTAGTGCAGAATATAGTAAGTTGTTTTAATGGTAATTTAAATGGTATCTAATATTCGATAAATTTATTTTGACTATTTGTCTTGTTAGTTATGTGTACCAGTTAATTTTATTAAATTTTATGTAGTTTTATAGAAGGGATGATTTAACTTCCACGGACATAATTTCCATGGAGCTTGTGTACTCTTAAATGAACTATAACACACTGGACTATAAATCAGGTATAGCCCTTATTTTATAACAAACTCTAAAATCCTTCCTAATTATTTTATTTATATACATATTAGAAAAGGGGAATTTATTTTATTTGAGATATAGTTTCCAACAAAAAATTCCGAAACTTATGGCCATTTTATTTGGGATTTAACTTCCAAAAAAAAATGGTCAGAACTTTCATGGAACTTAACCCTTTCAAGTAACTTTATGTACAATTGTAGACATTTAATCACGTGAATAATGCAATTTTATATTTCTAAATCACGTGATTATTCAGCACACAGTGAAAGGGTTAAGTTCACTTAGAAATGGTCATAAGTAAAATGGAACTTAACTCCACTTAAGAAGATATTACTTCCATGCTTTTGTGCTTTAAAGAGCTTTTCTCTCAATGGCTCAATTTGAGAACATTCTCCTGTCATTAAATTTTTATTTGAATAAACAATTTGAATTATTTTTTTTTTATTATAATGAAGCCTGAGCTAACGCGTCAGTAATCATTAGATTTTAGGTCTATTGTAGTGCACTTTTGGAGAATCCATTCGAAGCGATATGATGTTAAGTTTCCTTGGATTTGAATTATTTAGAATAATTTTTAAAATTATTGCTTTATAAGAATCATTTTGCCTTTTTTGTGGTAATTTTTTTTTATATATTGCTATACTACGATTTTTAGATATTTATAAATCACCAAAGTTTCGGTGTTCATGTCAGTCATGTATATTGAAGTTAAAGGTTATTTAAGGTATTCAAGAGATATTCATAAAGTATCATTTGTTCACGGTCTCGCACGCTCTCTCTCACGTACTCAAAGTAAAAAGTTTCGTTGGTCATGTTAGCCGAATATTTAGACTAAATGCAGTGCAGTGCAGTATATATTAAGCTCATTTCTAGCTTAAGCTTTTGAAAGAAAGAAATTATTTGGTTCGGTTTTAAAAATTATTTGGTTCGGTTTTAACCAAGTTAAGAAGTTTTATAAAATATATTTGATTAAATTAATTGTTATGTACATATACATATATACTAAAAGTATTAATCAAACTCTATGTATATACTAATTTAAGTGTTTAAAAGCTTTCTAATTACAAAATTTTTTTTTATTGTCTTCAACTTTCTGAAACAATTACCTAATAAGGTTTACCTGATAAGGTTTTTTTGTCTTTATTAAAATATTGTAAGATATTTAATATATGCATTTGTAATTTTGTCATTTTATTACATTACATTACATATCAGATACATTATGTATCTGATATCATTACATTACGTAAATCATAATTTTTTGTTTTTGTTTTTATGGGAAAATAATTTTTCCTGAATTCTTTTTTAATTTTCATCTTATAATTTTATTAACTTCCGCCGATATGTAAAGCTTTGTAATTTATAGTTCAATAAAAAATGAAAAAAAAAAACTGTTAATTCGCTATATAACGGTATAACAGTTAATTTATAAAATTTTTTCCTGTTATTTTATACCATAATAATTTTATCAACTAATTAATAAATTATGTTCATTAATTTCAATATAATTATCATATATTGCTTTAAAGTCCAGTATTAATTTAAGCCTCCATCATATACATATTATTATATGTATTACATATTATAATATACATATTATCTTTAGATTAACTAATATGATTTTTAAAATTAGTTTATATCAAGTTTTATATATGGGTCATTTTCGGTGGGGTCGTTTTTGCCAATAAAGCATTTAAGATTTAACCGAAAAGGTCTTATTTTTTATTCGAATGTCAAATAAAATCTTATTCATTTTTTTTAAATTTTAAGTAATAAAGCCGTTTTGTTATTCAGTTCAAAATTTTTAGTTCTTTAATGTTGAAATATGTGTGTGTGTAAAAAAAAGTAATTAGGAAGAATTTTAGAATTGGTTACAAAATTAGGGTTATATGTTTTTTCCAAAATCCAACTCTAAAATTTTTTCTAATTCAAAATGTCGCATAAACAAATTGATATATATTCTGGATGAAGAGTAAATCCTGATTTTGTTACCAACTGTAAAAACTCTTCTAATTTTCAATATACATATTATATTAAATCATATAATCATATTAAATCAGATTAGATCAATTTTTTAATTGAAACGTAAAGCCTTAAAGCCCATATATTCTACATTCGGATAAGATATAAAACCTTTTTGGCGGAATAAGATAGTTTTTCACATCTGAATATAACACTCTATCATAATTTTCAATTCTAATAATGGAACAAAAGGTATATTAAAAAGATTTGAAGATGTTTAATGATTACCAGGATTTTTGATTCTGTTGAAGTCAATAAAAAAAATAATTTTAACATAATAATATGATAAATAATCTTCTGAGTAGTATAAGTTATCACTGATCTAATAAGTAATCTATATTTTTTTTAACTAATTTATTTATTTATAAAATTAGTTAATAATTTTTTTTCTTTTTTTTTTTTTTTGTATTTTATTATTATAATTATAATTTAACTTTACTAATTATTTTACCTTTGAGCGGATATGTAATGTTTCTTTTCATTTAATTTTATAATAAAATAATAAAATTGTTTTTAAAACAAAATTTTAGATTAAATTGTAATGAAGGAAAAATTCCTGTAATAAAGTTTTTAAAATAAAATAAATAAAAAAAAAAAAAAATAAAAATAAAAAAAAAAAAATTAAAAATAAAATTAAATAATAATTTCTTAGAATGCAAACGATCTGATTTTATAACATAATTATACCTACAAAAACAGAACTTAAGAACAATCAAAAATAACACAAATTTTCGTGTTCTTAAGTAATTTTTTATTTTTTTCTTTTTTTGTTTTTTGAATCATTGTGGTTTTGGTTTAGTTTGGTTATCCATTCTTTCTTGGTTTTGGTAAAAATACAAAACGATATATATATATATATATACATATAAAACTAAAAAAATACAGAACCAAGTTTAAAAGAACAACAAAAAAAAAAAAAAAAAACAACAGATTGCATGATTTTAAATGTCATAAACTTATGTATCACACGATATGCATTTATATCTATCTATATCATGTTTATCAGTATATACATACATATATATATATATATATATATATATATATATATATATTATAATGTACATTTATATTTATATATATATATAGTAGCATAAAATATCATCATCATTGACAGGTGAATGGCCCTTTTCTATATACACAAACAATTCATATTCTTTGTATACACTATAACAAAATATATACATATCATATATATATATATATATATATACATACATAGTTAAGAGTTGATACGGGTGATTATAGCTGTTAACTTTTCTTAGAGTAATCATTTTCTGATGTTAAATTTTTTTTTTTTTTTTTTCGTTCTCAGTTAGTTCTTAAGAAGGTTTTTTTTTGTTAAATTTAGTTTTTGTTTTTTTTTTTTTTTCAAAATACATGCATATTATGTACAATAAAACAAACATCATAATAACAATATGTATTTTTAAGTTATAAATTTAAATAATATATAATTCATATATACATATAATGTATGTTTATATTTATGTATACTTTATATGTATAGTTAAGTGGTGAAAATTTTCATATAAGGAACATTCAATATGTATTATGAAAATAAAACATAGTTGTCTACATATTTACATATGTATTTTATATATTGGAAATGAAATATAAATTTGCCGTTCCACTATGAACTTCAAATTAGTATATAAAATCTGTATCTGTATAATAAGACTCTTTTTATATTAATTAAGAGATATGGATTATTTTTAAAGTTCGGACTTCTGATTGACTTCAATAATTAAGTATGTAATGTATATTATTTCTTTTGTTAAACTTATCCTTGGAGTATATGATTCTGTCAGTGTAGCCATTGTTTTGAGTGTAATTACATGCTCCTGTCAATATTTAGTCATTGTTTTGAGTGTAATCACATGCTCCTGTTAATGTAGCCATTGTTTTAAGTGTATAGTGATATGTTCCTGTCAGTGTACACCTTATGTATTTAATTTTTGAAAATTTCTAAAAGTTTCATGATTTTGTTTTTTTGAAAGTATATAGATTTATTTTTAGAAAGAAGGATAATATTACCCGATTTATCTATGAAATTTTTGAAAGTACTATTTAGTTCTAATTACAAAATGTTCTGTTATTAGTTGTTTATTTAAGGTGTAGTTATTGTAAATGTTACTTATGTTGTTAATTTGTAATATTTATATCTTATAATTTTCATAACTAAATTAAAATATTTTTTTTTTGAAATAATAAATTATTTAGCACATTTACATTTTTAAATTTCAGAAAATTATTCAAGGAAAAAAATAATTCTTTTATTAAATGGATCTCATTTTACTTATCTCACTTCTAAAAACTGTCGTTTTTTTTTCCTAGTTTTTATTTAACAATTTGAAAAGATATTTTTCAAATTGATGAGTAGATGCAAAATTCCCACATCATATAAACTAATCATTATAATATTATATGTTACATATATGTATATATATATACTTATATAGAGATAAATTAAATCGCGACTAAAGTAGAGTAAATAATTTAAAAGAATTGAAAAAAATAAAAAAAAAACTGTAATAAAAATAGGTATGTATTCTTTTCTAAATTCTAAAGAATCGGAATCACTCAGAATCACGGCAAAAAATAAAAAAAAATAAAGAAAAAAACAGTACTGAAAAAAAGAAAATATGAAGTACTGAAATAAATAAATATGATTATGTCAGAAATGCAATTTTTATTTTTTTCATCTTTATTAAGAAAAAATCCCATTATGTATTAATATTATCTCATATTATTTACTTTTAATATATTTCTGTCTCTTTTCATCACTTTTATAGGAGAACATTAATACTATGTAATTATATCTCTATATTATAATACTTAGTAATTTTGTTTTTTATGTATGAGTACAATTTTTATATTGTAATCGGTTTTGAATTTAATTTACAAAATAAGATGGATATTATTAAGAATTAATATTTATTTAATATTATATTTTATAATTAATATTTAAGTAAAAAAAAATTAAAGAATAATTATTTTATTATTCTCAAAGATAATTAAAAAAAAAAATAATATTCATGATAAAATTAGGTAATTTCTTTCTAAATTCTTAATAAATTATTTTTATTATTGTTTAAAAATGTTACTTAGTACTGTAAATAGCTTGACTAAAATACTGATCCAATCACTAACTGTTAATACATAAAATACTTGAATTCTTTTCATATCGTGTCCACTTAAGTACTTATTTCTAAATATAAGCCAATTTTGAGTCTACTACAAAATACCATTTTAAAAAATCTTCTTTTTTCAAAATTTTCCTTTTCAAAATCTTCTTGATCTCTTTTTTCAGAATCTCATAGGCAGTTATAAAAATAAAATGGTGCTAAAAGTCCCGATTTCCATTACACAAATCATTTTGTAACCAACTCTAAGGTTCTCAAATTTTTTTATTATTATGAAAAAAGGGAGATTTTTTGCAGGAGGAACAGGAGTTTTTGTAGCAAAAGTTAGTCGTAGTTGTAGTTAGTATGTTAGTCATTCTTTTTTTGTATGTTAATGATTCTGTTTTTTAGTCATTATGTTTTTTTCATATTTTGAGATGAAGCAATGTAATGTCAACAATAATACATAGGCGTATTATCAATATATGATTTTTAGAGTAGAACATATTTGTACACCCCTCGGATCTTCCAAAAAGTTAAAAGGTTAATTTGTAATTTTAATTTGAATGTTTTTGAAAATAAACATAAATTGCAACTGAAGTTAGTTTTTTCATTGCTCATCGTTTAAGAGTTACAAAGAGCGTAAAACAATAAAAAAAATTCAATATTAAAACAGCAGTTTTCATATAGTTTCTTTTTGTAAAAAAAAAATATGTTATTATTATTAAAATTGAAAGTAGAAAAATTGAAACAAAATATCTTATATATTTATTTATTTATATTCATATTACAAATCACATAGGATGCAATATAACAAAGAGTAATGTATAATACAATATATAATAGATAAGTATATCTTTAAGTAATATTTCTTATATTACTTTATTTATAAATATAAAGTTTAAAAAAAACCACAATATTCTTATAGTAAAATAAATTGTAATTCTAGTGGGAAGTTCTGCAGGTTTGACAAATTCTATACCGTTGACGAAACTGAGGTAATTCGTCTGTGTTTTTTAGAGTAATGTTCTTCCCCATTAAAGTGCAGCCCCGATTATAATTTCCTGTTTCGTTATTTATTTCAGTCAATTGAAGTTTTGATAATGACTGCCTATTTTGTTATATATTTGGCGATTCATCAGTAAATTTCTAAACGCTCCAGGACCCTAAAAGTAAAACATTATATTATATCAAGAAATAAAAAAAAGAAAGAAAAATAAATAAAAAAATTTAATAGATTTAATTTAACTAATTAATTAATTAAAAAGAAGATGTATTTCTAAAATTTTTTCTTATCAGAACTCTTTCTGTTTTTCGTCATTAATTATTTTGTGAATGTGATAAAAATTTTAAAACTAAATATAACCTTGAAAAAAATATGTCATATCCTTCCTGCATAAATTATAAATTTATTATCGTATAAATATCGATTTATATATATATATATTCTCAAATTGAAGTTGACTGAAATGAGTTTTTTTTTTTTTTATTGAATCAAACTGAATTACTTTTTTATTATACTAAAAATAAAAACTAGCAAATAAAAATTTAATTTTTCTCACAGATGTCACGTGCGTCTTTTGTTAAACAAAATAAGAAAAAAATAAAAATCATTTCAACTAAACCAATTTTTTTTTGTAATAAAAATTTTTTAAAAGTTTCCATTTTATTTATATTGTGACAATTTATTTTACCGTTCTTTTATAACCTTATATGTCATTAATGTGAAATGATAATATGACATATGATTACTATTGAAGGTTTAAAAACATAAATATCATATCATCAATACTATTATAGGTATATACTCGTATATTAATTGTAAGCACAATTGATTTCTTTTGACACTGTTTAATCTGTCAGTCAGATTTTTAAAAAAATTTTATAATGAATTAAATATACATAATATATAAATAAAAAACTCAAATCGCAACATAGTATTTTATTAAATAAATTTATTTTCAAAATACATATATATAATATGTATGTATATTTTTTAATATGCATGCTCAATATGTATATAATTTAATGGGATTTTCATTTATTATTTAAAAATTTTGTAGTTTTTAGTACATTTAATTGGTTTTATAACTTTTTAATAGGATGGCTGTATTACAATTATAACCTAATATTATAAGGAAAGAAAAACGATATACGGCTTATTCTAACATCTTTAAAATTTAAAATTTTTTAAATAATGTATACCTATCTATTTATTGTTTCAAATAACAGAATGGTGACCTTTAAAAATATGGCTTATTTTGATCTTTTAATCATTTGTTTAAAAAATTATCAAATCTGGGTTTCAAATATTTACTTTTCCTTTCATTGGGTGAAATATAAAAATTGTTTATTATACATTATATTGTTGTATAGTAAAATAAAATGCACCCTGCAAATGTTAAGCACCCTTTACGTATAAAGTTTTCATTCATGTAACCCATCTACATCGCCCAGAATAATGTGGGATAAATTCTTAAATTAATTGGATTGCTACTTTTTGTTTTCCGAATAATATTTGGTAAGATCCCGCTATATAGTTGTGAAAATTTTAATTAAAGGTCAGTTAAAGTACAACTAAGATATATTCGTATAGTACAATAATTATTTTTTCAGACATTTTTAGAAAAATCGTTAAAAATTTTTGTTGACAAATATTGAAGAATGGTCACAGTTATATCCTATACCTATTCACTTTTATTTCTTGCTTATGCATATTTTATTTTAAAAAAATTTACCATATGATTCACTGAAGCAAAAATTGTACTAATTATAATCCAGTTTTAAAATTTCCATTTCGAATATATCCCGGAGGATATAATAAGAAAATATTATATTAATAATGTTGAAGTTAAAATCTTTGAAATTCATTTCTGAAAACGTGTATGAATGTACGAGAACCACCTGAATACAAAAAAAAAAAAGCAAAAAATAATAAGGAAATCTTAAAAAAAAAAAGAACAAAAAAACAAACAAATTCAATTATATAGCACCTCATAATTTCTTCATAATTCAAACGAAAACAAAAAAAAAACACAAAGTTCTCATAAATTTATTGTTTCATTTTGAAAGGTGTTAAAACTTAAAATGTATTTTTGTAAAATAAAGCCATAAAATTTTTCATCTAATATTTTTTTAATACAAAAATTAAAAGCATAATAAAGCTAAAAAAAAAAAAAAAACATAAAAGAACAAAAAAAAAAAACAAGTAAAAAACCAATAAGCTGAAAAAAACAAAAATAGAATAAGATTTTATGCTACTACTGACACATATAATATTGAATATATTGTGTATTTGAAAGTCATAGGACTACATTTAGAAGCTGCCGATCCCAATGAACAAATATCCATATTGAAGTATACCTATCAGATCAAAAAAATTGATTACATGTATAATATGGAATTTTCTTTGGTTTTTAGCATATTTTTCAAAAAAAAAATACAATTCGAAAAATTTACTTATTACATCCAATTTGTTTGTTCATTTGTCTGTCTGTTTACAAAATAACGGTGGTTACATTAAGACAGAAAAATGAAATTTTATGGAATAATTTTTTATGTAGTCTTACCCATTACGGAACTACAGGCCCTTAATTCTTAAAGTTTTGAAAAGTCCTTTTTTTAAATGTGCATATCTGAGGTGTTTTCTTAACATTCTTTCATTTATATCTTCTATTGCTTAAGGAGGTTAAAAATTAAACAATACCTATTTTTAGACACTTCATCATTTCTTCTTATTAGAAAATTCTAAAAAAAAAATTTGTTTGAAAAAATGGTGTTTATTTTCTTTTGAAAAAATGCGCTCTTTTAAAAACCTTTGATTTTTCATTTTATCTTGTTTTTATTTGTTTATATTTTCCTCAAAAATTATAAGAAATTTTCATTGATCCATAAAGCCATTTTTGTATGAAATCAGTGAGCAAAGTGCAAACCAAATAGTTTTTTTGTTTTTTTTGTTTTATTATATATTTATAGTTATGATATATAAAAAAAAAGGAAAATATATAGTCAAACATTTAATAAAACTTATTGAGAGAATATATATCTAAAAAAAAGAAAAAAAAAAAATTAAGAGGAAAAATAAACGAAACCATTTTCTTATTTTTTTTATTATAAAATCCATTATACCACTTATCTTATAGAATGGATCTTTAATCCTGAATCCTATATAATTATTATACATTAATATATAGATATATATATATCCATATATATATATATATATATATAGAGAATAAACATCAGTATCTATTTTAAAACTGCTTACATATAGTGAAAAATTTCGATTATTTGTAAGTTAATAGGTGATTTTATATTAACTGGATCCAAAATTTTTTTTAATATATAGGTATATAGATACATAAGTATATGTATTCCAATACAATTCATATTAATGCTTGTTCAGTATTTAACTTTGTAATTTTATTTTTAATTTGGTTTTTTTGTTTTGTTTTTTTTTTTTTTTCTGAAGATTCATACAGATCTAATTTAAAGTTACTTTGAAAAGAAAATACAGTTGAGTAAATTTTAATGTAATCAAAAAAATCAAAAAGTTTTAATTTTGTTTAATTTAAAAACTTTTCTATCTCATTATCATCATTAGCTTTTGTACTATAACTAAATATTGGTATCGATTACATTTGATTAATCTATAGTACATACTAGGACTTCAGTTTATCTAAAGGCTTATTTTCAAATATGGAATTTCAAGTTAATTATTAAAAACTTGGCAAAATAAAATTAATTTTAATTCTCCTTAAAACATTAATCTAAAGTTCATGTATGATTACTCATGAACAAGGGAACACAAAATCTTATATAGGTAAAACTAAAAGTAGGACGAAATAACTAATGTCGAATTCTCATTCATTGAATTAGAGACTTTTAAATCCTCCCTTTCAAAAAGTCAAATGCTTATTTTGAGCAAAAAAAAAAAAACCAAGGTGCCCCTCTCAAAACTAATTAATTTCCATGTATTTTAACTATAGTTATTATCTGTAACACGTTAGTTACCCTTAAGATACTTTTTCTTTTTGAATTGTACTTTTTTATATATCATATATAATTTTTTTCTCAAACTGAACTTAATTTCCTCTATAGCATGCGTATTTAAATATTGTTAATTATTTTTGCATAAAAAATATGATGTAAGATTTTTGTGTTAATATCATAAACGACTGAACATAAAACGACACAATAATTTTTTATTTCTATTTCAATACTTTCACCTATATAACTTTAAGATTTTACAAAATTTTATTATTTTCAATTCTTTTAGTTGGTTTTAAAAATTAAATTTTTATTTTTTAGAAAATCTCAGTTATCATTAAATATCAATACTCCTAGCCTACAACAATTTTAAATAGAATTGCTAAACTATCGCCAATTAAATGAATTAAGACTCCTTCAACTTATAAATTTTTTTTTTTTTTTTTGTTTTCTTTTCCATTTTTTTTTTTCACTCAACCGATTCGTTTCATTTTAAATGCCAAGTGCACAAAATTGAACTTTGATGTGCTGATACAGTACAATGTGGAAGCATGTCTGATTTTTGTCTTTTTAAAGTTTTTTTTTTTTTTTTGTTTTTTATTTTTACAAAGTTTTCTTGGGTTTTATTAATAAAAAAAAAAAAAAAAAATTCAACAGCATTTTTTTAAAACATAAAAACAAGCCTTTATAAAATAAAAATATAAAATCTTTTAAAGTTTTTTTTTCCTTTTGTGCAATTTGAACTCTGTTTAAGATATATTTATACTGAGAGTTAAAACTAGCAATCGTAAGATATACGTTAAAAAAAATTATATAAATTATTTTAGTCTTACTACATGCATATTTTTAAAAAAGGTCAGTTTGGATATCATTAATTGGAATAATTTAGCACATTCAAAGATATTTTGCCAAAAAAGAAATAAGAGTTAGATTCAAGATATAGAAATACAAGATTAAGAATTTTTTCATATTTTTTTTTTTATTCTGAATTTTTCATAATCAATATTACCTATATCGAATTTGCAGTATCTTTTCCTTTTTTTTGAAAACCAAAATCCAATAATTTCCCTATGTCGATTATATTTACCATAATTTAACATTTTTCATTTTATGGTGAGAAGAAATCTCAAGTTATATCGTTATCAATATGGTTCAAAAGTATAACAAATGATTTGCCAGTTGTTAGTGTATAGATATTGGGACTCTTAAAAACAGAATGCGTAGTGGAGATCATATTAAGAGAACCGACTTAATTAAAAAATTAAAATTAGAATTGTAAGACTTACCATACCATTTCAATTTATAATTTTCTACAAAAATTAAAAAAAAAAAAAAAACAAGGTAGAACAAAAACAATCAAAATATATAGTCGTGTCCTCTTCGTTCGTTGTTTTAAGAGAGAAGTCAGTCAGTGATGCACTTTGCTATCAAAGTTGGTTATCGATTTATAGAAAAAAAACAATAATAAATAAAAAAAAATAATAAATTTATTTTACTTTTTCTCCTCTCTCTTTCTATTCTTATTTTTTTTATTTTGTTTTTGTTTTATTCCATTTATAACTTTAAAAACTGCTAACAGACACGGAAAATCTTTAAATCCAATGGGAAAACTAAAAAGAAAAATATTTTTTTTTTATAATTTTTTTTTTCCTTCAATTTTCAATTGCAATATTGGAAAATTAGAAAAAAAAAAAATTATAATTTAAAGCAGGTTAGTAGTGAAAAAGGAAATTCAAAGAAAAAAAGAAATATAAAAGAAAATAAAAATTAAATTTAAATTTTAGTAAGTAAAGGTTATTAAAGAAGCGAAAATTTATTATGTATGTATGTACAAATATATATATTTTTATTATATATATATATGTATATATACAGATTTTATAATAAATAAATAAACTTTGGGTGTTGCTTATAGATTTTTGATAACTTTGTTTGTATTTTGATTTTGAGTGGTGTATTTATGAGTTAATTTAAAAGTAATTTTTAATTAAAAACGTTTTATTTTATATATTTATATTTTGCTATTATATATATATATATTGTAGAATTATATACTTAAAAATATATCATTAAAATGTAATAGAAAGTTTACTATTGTGTTTTTCTTTTGACTTCTTAAGTATACTTGTATATTGATATGGTATTACCAATAACACTGCTCTTAACAATAATATTAATTACCATTTAATTTATAATATTATATTGATATTTAGTTAATATTCTAAATAACATTTTTTAAATATATATATATATATACATACTTATTTTCAATATAATATACTACATAAATTTATTGTGAAAAGTTTTTTATTTCTAAAAATAAAAGACTTAAGCAGGAAACTTGATTTTCATACTAATGGTTATAATGATATGAACGATCCGTAAAATTTCTATAGAATTTTTGCTTTATTAAAATTATATTCTATATTTTTAAATATCATAAAATATATATATTTGGCATTTAGTATATTTTAAACTAATTTTTATGGTTACATTCTACTTAATGATCATGTTTTACCTTTTCTTTTGCTATACAAGTGAATGGCAGACTTACTGCAAGGTAAATTTTAATAAATTTAACTGTGCAAAATTGATTGAACTTATTTTGCATACTTTATTATTAAATAGATAAATCAATTTGAGATTTTAAACATTTCAATATTTTTTTGACTAATATAAATTGTACCTTGAAGCAAAATTAATATAACCTTGAAAAGATTTGTGTTTATTCACATATTTGAATTGAATCTTATTTGTAATTTTCCTATTGAGAAAGGATTTAGGTATCAATTCGTACAATTACGAAAGGAAATGTAATTTTAAAAACTTCTACAAAAAATCAGTATAATGTAAAGTTTTTAAATCAAAATTTCTTATTATATTCTAAGCGTTAATCGTCACTTTTAACTATATTTCTATTAACTATATAGAAGTTCTATTTGTTATAATAGAACTTCTAATATAACATAAATTTTATCTTTTTAATAAATATTATAATCTTTACTACAGCTGTTACACTAAACACATGCACCCACATGTTATCCCAAATGTTTTTGGAAGAACTATCATCTTATTTCGCAAACAGTTAAGCAGCCAAGTACCAAATTATTAATCGCTTTTAGTTTTTTTAAACTTTTTTTGTGGTTTTACTAATAAGATTTACTGATAAAAAGCTGTATATAAAAGCAATTAAAAAATTCTTTTATACTTCTTTAGGAAAATTCGGTACAAATTCCCCTGTGACATTATTATTCTTCAGAATGCCAATTATTTGATTTTTTTATTCAAACATTTTTCATAGAATAAATTTTTTTACTAAGGATAATTCCAAAAAAAGAAAAAAATAGTGTCAAATCAATATTTGAAAAAGCTCTCTTAAAATAACTAAAACCAAAAATAAATGAAATTGAAGCGGGAAATGAATGAAAATCGTAATCGAATGAATGAAAATTGTATGATGATTATATAAAACCATTGTTTTGATTCTAGAGTTTCGTATATATATAGTAAAACCAAATATTAAGTCATTAAACATATAGATAATGAAAAACTATGAATATAAAATAATTTCATTAACAGATAAAAAAATGTATAAAAAACACATAATTTTGTACAAATAAAACAACTGTAGACATTTTAGATGGAAATGCCATCATTTCTCATCAATAAAAATTCCATAGATATTTTTCTATTCTCATTCTTTATTTATTGTATACATATTTGAGGAGGATTTAATTTGTTTCGTTTTTCTTTTCATTCAATGAAACTTTTTAAAATCCATATTAAAAATATTAAATTGAATTGAATTGACATCGTTTACCAAATTTGGATTTTATCCTATATCTTGTTACGAAAAAAAAAAAAAAAAAACATAAAATATATATACTTGAGTTATGCTCATTGACTATATTTAAAGATGAATGCTGGTTAGTAAAGATTAAAATGGTAAAATAAAAATAACAATTAACTAGGACTATAATGGACTTAAACAGCTTTTGTTTTTAGCTTTTAATAGATATATATTAGTTTTTTACATATATTTATATATATATATATATATAGTATAAAATTAATATAGTATAAAATTATTTGAAATATTGATCCACTTTTAGAACCAAAAACAAATTAATTCTTGTTGTATGTGTCGTAATATTATAATGATGATGTTATAATCCAGTTTTGATATATGATCTATTCCTATTTTCTTCTATTTCTCTTTTGCAGTTTTTTTTATATTTATTTTTGTTTTATCATTTTTCTACCATTCATTCATCTGGTTATCAATTAAAACTGCAAACACCAAGAATATAACCATTTGTAGCAATTAAACAAACCAAAACATACCATTTAAGCAATTTCAAGTTTTTTAAATCTTCAATTTTTTTTTATAATTAATTTTATGGTTTTAAATGAAGTTTCATAGTTTTTTATCCAATTTTAATGTGAAAAATTCCCAAAAGTGTCATAATATCAATTCTAATGAATGGGAATTAAAAAATTGTGATTAAATACAAAAAAAAAAAAAAAACAATAAATTAGATTGATTCTTTTTTAACAAAAGATTGGCATAAGGAAGGATAAGATAAGAAGGAGAAAATGAGCCAGTTGAAAATGTATATCTAGTGCAGTGTTATTCTTCAAAAAATAAATAAATATAAGTGTGAAAATATTTGAAATTCACTTTTTGAAAGTTCTTTAAAAGTTTTTACTTGAAGAAAATACCTTTATGAAGATGAAAATACCATTATGACAAAGTAAAAAAAATGATAAACGGTATTGCCTATAGTATCACAAAGAAGTCTGTTTTTCATAGACATTTTTTCACAATCATATTCTTTTAAAGTAATAATCTGTTATATTCTTTTAAAGTAAAAAATGTCATCAATTGGCCAATAAAAATATTTTAATAAAAAGTTTTTTTCATTGCTTATGATATGCTTCGTTGCTTAAGATATATTATAATTTTAATTAAGATAGATAAGGTCCATCCATTTGAAAATGACAATTGAAAAAAAATATGACATTAAATTATTATTGTGATATATGACATTCTTTCAATACGGAACTGTTTACAATAATTTTATTCTATTTCGAATTTCAAACCCATAACAAACAAATAAATAAATAAAACAAATTGATTTTTTTTTTTTTAAATAATTTCCGTTCTTGCACATAAAATTGCACATAAAATCGCACAGAGAAATCGCGGAAAAAAAAAAAAAAAATAATAATAATAAAAGTAAAAAAAGTTTAACATTTACTACCAATTTTTAATTCTATTTTAACATGATAAAACTTCTGTTTAAGGTATTTTTCTTTATCCTTTTGTTTTTTTTTTTTGTTTCTTGTTATAATATTGTCTCTTTCTTACATGCAATACAGCCAATAAAAGAAAAAAAAAAAAAAAAAACTTGTTCTATTCATTTGAAATATTGAAATAGAAAGAGTGATAACAAAAAAAAAAAAAAAGAAATGAATAGAAAGAATATAATATTATATGCCAGTGGCAAATTTTTATTTTTCATTTTCTGCTGTATAGTGATCGTTCCGCTGCTCTATAAGAAATATCTTCTCTATAATGAAAAACTAACCAGATTTTAGAAAATATAAGATTATAGTTATATAAAATAATAGTGATATTTAAATTATAAATCGATAATGTAAATACAGTGATTCTGTGATTAACCGCGACTATATTTCTTTACTATAGTTTATATATTTTTTAAATTGATTAATTTATAATCATTTTGTGGGAGGTTAGGTGGTAATTATCTAAAGATTTTATAAAGAAATGGAGCCAACTCGATTCTTTTTTCATTGTCTGGAGCTTTAACATACTAAACACCACCTTCTTTTTTGATCAAACAATCTATAGGTTGAAACCCTTTGATTGTTTTAGGGTTTTTCAGTATTATTCTGTTATTTGGGCAAGAAAAAATACTGTTAAAAGAAATAAAAATTGTTTTAATGTTTATAGGAATATGATGATCTTAGCTGTTGATGTTCTACTTTTTTTTTTTAGATTAAAAATTACATATTATACTTATCCCTAATTTTAAGAAATAAACTTACAGTTCAAAATGATTTTACATTCATGTGCATGTTCGTATAACAAACGAATTTCTATATCGTAAATAATAAATTATGTCATTAAGAAATTTGAATTATGTAGGGCTTTCAACAGTTGAGTTAGTAAATAACTAAAATAATTATGTATTTTGTGAATAGTTTAACGCATCATTATTTTTTTACTATAGAAATATTAAAATTTTTTTTTTTTTATCAAAAGTAACTTTTTAACCTCTGCCTCAATTTATTTTTTTAATTAAATGTCATTCAGGTTATAAAATATTCAAAGTTATAGTAGTGGTAGGAATTTGGCAATTTTGAAAACTATAGGGTTAGGATTTTTGCTTTACAAAATGTTTTGCAAAATATATCCAACCAATATTGTACTTGGCAAACGAAACATTAGAGCTAATATTGAGCTAATATATTATTCAATACAAAAATTACAGCAAAAGGAATTATTTCATTTTTAATTTAAGACTTTATTTTCAAAATGAATGTACAAATTTTAAATGTATTTTTGATATGTATATAAAATACATATAATTTGTATACTCTGTTTTGAATCTGAATCCGATTGATTATTATAATAATAAACAAAAAAATAAATAATTGAGAGCCACTGTACTGATGTATTTACAAATAAATATACTTATTATATTTATATATACAAATTTTATATCATATTATTATTGAATTAAAAAAAAAGAAAAAAAAAAAAAAAAATAAAGAAAATAATTGAAGGCCGAAAGATTTCCTTATGACCTAAATATTTTAACTTGAAAATTGCATTTAATAATATTTCAAGAATTTAAAAGAAAAATTCTTGTTACTTTATTTTTTTTTTTCGTTTTTTTTTTATTTTTTGTCTCTTTTTTCATTCTTTTCATAACTTTGGTGACTGTTGAAAATGTCAACAGTTTCTAGGTATATAGAAAAGAATCGTTTAAGGACATAATGATATGTCATTTTTAAATTCTGTTAATAAAACATTAACTGTAATTTATCATCTTTAGAATTTCAATTTTTATTATTTGTCTCTTTTCTTCATTCTTTAAAAAAAAAAATTTTTTTTTTGATTTTTTCAAATATTCATTTAAAGAGGAAGTTTTTTTCACGTAAAATTTTTAATTTTTAGTTTTTGCTGTTTTTTATTTTTGAAATTCTTTTGTGTTCGAATATTGTTTTTTTTTTTTGTTTTTTAAGAATTTTCAGATTTGTAATGTTAAATAAAAATGGAAAATTGCGTTCTTAAAATGTATTAGAAAAAATAATAACAAATGAATTGACAGAAGTTGATGAGATTTCAATTTTAGAGACATTAATTTGTCTCCATTCCGTAGTTTTTGCACATTCGAATTTTTACAAAGTCATTGTGTATTTTTTTTTTTGTATACAATATTGTATGTAACTATGATATAATCTAGAAAATCTAAATATGAATTTAAAATCATTTATTTAAGAACTATAATCCAAGAGATAACTTTATTTTATTAAGAATCTTTTATCGTGATTGCTTGATAAAAGGTTGTAAGTATACTATTATAACTATATGTAACATATATACTTATTTATTTCTTAAAATGACGAAAATTTATAGACTTTACTTTTTTTTAATTTATACATATTTTTTTCTAATTATAGCTGCACATCCTGGTGCTGTATGTTATAGTAATGCACATTGCCAAATGTTCTCAGCTAAAAGCCATTGTGATTTTTTAATACCAAATCTATTCGGTAGATGTCAGTGCACAGCACCAGCACGTCAAGTTGGTGGTGATTGTTTATCAGAAGATGAAGTTCCAGCATATGAAGATTTATATGAAACAATATCATCATCTTCAGAAGAACCAGCAGAAACTACTGTTAAAGTAACACCAGGTCCAACTATTGTACCAATTTTTCAGAGCCAAAGTGATTTAAAATTAGAATCAGTAGAAAAATCAGAAGAAGAAGAAAATATCAATAATCTAAATATAGAAAATTCTTCTTTAAATAAAGATTCAGAAAATCAAACTTCAGAAGCATCAGAAGTTACTTCAGAATCTG
This sequence comes from Poecilobothrus nobilitatus, assembly GCA_947095535.1. Taxonomy (NCBI): domain Eukaryota; kingdom Metazoa; phylum Arthropoda; class Insecta; order Diptera; family Dolichopodidae; genus Poecilobothrus; species Poecilobothrus nobilitatus. The sequence continues at coordinate 35,286,417 of OX352774.1, forward strand.
AAGAACACATTAAAGAAAACCCAGCTGAACAAAATACAGTTGAAGAGGAAAATAAAGCTGAAGAAGTACATAATGCAGAAAGTGAATCAAATCATGAACATTTTGAAAATGAATCGGATATATCTGATATATCAGATATAAAAGTAGATGAAGAACAATTAAATAGTGAAGTTATAGAAAAACATGATGCAATTACATCAAATTCAGAAAATGTTTCTGATATTCATGACGAACCAGAATCAATTCTCAATCAATCAGAATTAATTGTAAATGAACCAGAACCGATTATTAATGAACCAGTTAAAGAAGAAATTAATAATGAATCAAAAGATGACGAATTACATTTAAATGATTTACAACAAAATGGAAGCTCACAATTTGAAGAAAGTACTGAAATATCAGAAAATGTATCTGAAGCTGATAAAAATGTATCTAGTTTGGATAAAGATGATTTAAAGGACGACATTGTAAAATTAGAACCAGCTGAAGAAGAAACTATTGAAAATTTAACAGAACAGCAGAAAAATGAAAAAAATGTTACGGTACCAGAAATGGTAGGAGAAAACCTGCACTTAGATAATAAAGAAGAAAATGTAAGCAATTCTGACAATGAATCAAATAAATCAGATTTGGAAGAAACGAAAGAAAACGAAAGCACTTTTGTAGAAGATCAATCTACAGAAAATATAACTCCACAAAAAGATAGCCAATCTAGTGCATCAGAAGAAAAAGTGACAACACAATCGAATGATAAATTGGAAGCTACAACAATTAAATATCCAGAAGAAAATTTCGATGAAGATGAGCTGGAATCTGGAAATGATGAAATCTATGATTATCCATTTAAAATTGAAGAGGAAGAAGAATATGCACATAACGATGAAAATAACTCTAATATTTCTGAAGAAGAACATGAATCCGAAAACAGTAAAATAGAAAGTCATGAAAATAAAACAGAAGTTCCAATTGAATCATCTGAAGAACGAAGTACTGAAAAGCCAACAGAAGATAATGAATCACATAATTTAGAATCCATTCAACATACTTCTAGCCAAAATGATAATAGAACAGAAGAAGAAAGCACGTCAAGTTCCATTAGTGAAAGTAATGAATCTACCCAAGTTAGTGAAACTACTGAAGTCAGTTCTGATGAATCAGACATTAATAAGGACAGTGTTGAAGTGACTACAAAATATGTTATAAATGAAATCAGTGAAGAAAATTTAGAAAGCGATAAAAATATCAAAGAACCATCAACAGAAAAAGAACAAAATGAAGCAACAACTCAAATATATGATACGAGAGATTCTGAAGAAAATAATAGTCAAGATGATTATAAAAGTCAAGAAATTATTTCTGAAGTTGATCACAGCCTGACAGAAGAAAACAACAGTGCAGAGGAAATTAGTGAAGAAGAATTAAAAAAACAAATAGATAAACTTTCTAGTGAACATTCCGGAGAGAATTTTGGGGAAGAATCTTTACCCGAAAATATTTTCAACAAAAATGGAAATACCTTAATAATAACAACTCAAGAACCGTCAAAAGAAGAAGAAATTATAAAAAATCTAGAACAAGCTCCAGTTAAGAAAGAAGAAAATGTCGAAGAGATTACCATAAAATCTGAAACAGAAGAGTTAGAAAAAACTACCATAGCACCACCCAAAGAAAACATTAATGATGAATTGAAATTAGAAGATATTAATCCAACTGAACCTCAAGAGATTAGTGAAACAACATTAAACTATAATAATGATGCTGAAATGGACATTAAAGTAACAACTGTTAAAAGTGAGCTTAGTGAATCATCTTTAGATAACATTACTCAAGATGAGGTTCACCATCATTTGAATGATAATGTACTAGGGACATTAGAAGAAAAACAATCAGATCATGATAATTTCAATGATAATATACAAGAGACTTTAGAAGAAAAACAACCAGACGTTTTAGATTTAGAAAAAATTGAATCAAACTCAGTGTCTAGTCAAGAAGCATCAACTACAGTTAAAGAACCAATTGATTTGAAAGAAGAACAAACTACAGTTTCTTATTTAACTGCTAACGTAGAACAATTAACTAGTGCACCAAGTTTTCTCGAGAACTTTGACGAAATTAGAACGAATTCTAAAGAAGAGTCTAAATTAGAACCCGAAAAAAATCTCTTAGACTACGAATTATTAGAAAGTGAAAATAATATTAAAGAAGATGGTGAAGTAACCGGACAAAATTTACAAGAGAATGAATTTACAACTGCATTTCCCGAATTCAACCAGCAAAATGAATTAAAAATAACAACACTACTTCCAATAGAAATGTCTCCACAAATTCTAAAAAAACCGGAAGAACCAGTTCGAGAATCTAACGAAGAAATTGAATTACACATGACAACATTACCTCCAATGAAAATGTCAGAAGACATTCAAAGAAAACCAGATGAACCAATTCAATTATTAGAAAATGAAAATAAACAAGTTCTCAGTATGATGGAAGACTTAGATTCGGTTACAGCAATAGTAGAAGATCTTGACAAAGAAATTAATGATATAACAACTATATCTTCTGTACAAACAAAAGATGATGTTCAAAATATAACAGAACCGCTTCCTGAAATAATTCAACTAGAAAATGTAGAGTCTCCTGATGCTGGTTTAGACACCAATATAGATAAGGTGGAACAGACAACTGTAATTTCAAATAAGCAGGACTTAGAATTTGAGGACAGTTTATCAAATGAATCAGAGATACAAGATATTACTGTGAAACCATTTGAAGAAATTCTGCCTATTCAAATAAACAATAATACTGAAAAATCAAATGAATTTGAGACTTCAAATCCTTTAGATAATGATTCAATTCAATTAGAAGTTATGAGTATTACAACAATTAATCCTAACGTGAATGAAGCAGATAAGGAATTTCAATATACTGAACAACCACAAATCTCTAATGGAGATAAAAATATTTTCCAACAACTGGACGAGGAATTGGAAAATATTTTAGAATTAACAACATTATCATCAAAAGAAGAAGAAGAAAAACTTAAAAACTCTGAAAAATTATTTGAAAAAGGTGAAATAGAAAAATTACAAACTCCTACTGAAGTTGTTTATGCTGATGAAACAACACTTTCTCCAAATGAAATGATACCAAATCCACCCGATATTGAATTTGAACGTGAAGACATTCCAATCGGATCTTTATTTATTGACCAAATGATTCAAGAAGCTATGCAATCCTTAGATGAAAAACATGCTACTACAATTGCTCCAAATATGATTTTCCCAAGAGGTGAAGATGAACAACTATTCAACCCAAGCTTAGGATCGCAATCAAAACCAAACATTAATAGTCAATTATCTAACAATGAAAATTTTAAACTGGAATTTAAAAAGCCAGTAGAAATTAGAAGAACCACTATTAGACCAGATGACGAAATTTCAAAATTAAATACAATGTTAAATAATGACATTGAAGCTGAATTTTCTTCGAGACCCTTAGATGATACAAAAGTTACTATCGAAGATGAAAAATACCACCAAAATCAAGAAAATACTGATGAAGAAAGTCATAAATTTCAAGAAGATAATACTGAATTATATAGTGAAAATTATATGACTTCTAATACTGAAAAAATTTCTAATAACGAAAACTCTTCAACAGAAAAACCAGATTCTGATATATCACGTGAAATTGCTCAAGAATTACCAGAATTATATACGACACCAGAAACATTTATTGTTGCAAATAAATTTATTACAACTCTATTCCCAATTTATCAAAAAATAAATAATGGTGAAATTGAAATTAAAACTGCTATTGATCCTATTGCAGATCAATTAACTAATATAAAATTCCAACCAAATAATATCTCTCACGATTCAACGGAAGCAGAATCGAATATTTATTCAGTTCAAATAACAACAAACGATCCCAATTTGTTATGGAATCAGTACAATATTGAAAACAATAATAGCAATGTCAGGAACAATAATAATGATGGGGATTCAAGTGATGATAGTGATGATTTTTATAATAATAATAATAATGGCGGTACTGTAAGTAATCAAATCATTATCAATACCATAGAGAATAATGAGAAACAGGATAATGGTGAAATAACAACTGAAAAATTATTACCTGACGATCTACAACTGACCACGACGACGTCAACAACGAATGAAATCAATAAATTTAATGCCGACATTGAAATAACAAAAACCAATAAAATGCCATTGGCTATACCGCCACTAAGTGCCAATAAAATTGATGAAACAATTTCAGATAATCTTACAATAAACAACAAAAAAAATAATAATAACAACAATAATAATAATATTGATAGTATTAAAAAAGACGGCACAGACATTAACTATAGTAATTCACAAGAACAAATTCAATCAATTTCTTTTGTTGCTAATTCTGATCATCAAAAAAAATCAGATGATTCTGATGTTGATGATGATCAATATCAATATACAACCGATCATTATGATCATGATGATGATAATAATAATAATAATAATAATACAAATAGAAATGATATTGATTCTGATCAAAATACAATATTGAATATTGAATATAGGAATACTGAAGCAAATAATAGATTTGAAGCAGAAGAAACAACGGGTGCGGCAACAAAAACAGTAGCAGCATCTGATGCTGATATTATTGAAATTACAACACAAACAATGATTAATTTAGCAAGTCGTACAACTCTTATGGAACCGCTAGCACCAATAACAACAACATTAGCTAGTTTGATGGATGATAATGACATGTTAACAACAACAATACCAACAAAAATAAAAACAACAATAACAACAACTTTACCAGAAATTATTTCTTCAACTATTAAATCTATTGCTTCAAATGATATTAAAAATTCTGATGGCATATTATCTAAAGAAACAAATAGAATTATAACTAAAGTATCCGCTCCTACTAATTCTTTTAATCATGGTATTATAAATAATAATAATAATAATATAAAAGATTCACTAATGGATTTAACTAGTACCAGGAAACCAGCAAAACCAATAGGTGAGTGTTGTTAAAAATTCATTTTATAGTTTATCACAAACTATTAAATAATTTTTGAACTTTAGATAAAAAAAATTATTATTAATTACAATATAAATTCTCATATAATATTTTAATTTATATATGACTAAAAACCATTAATATCGGTTTTCAGAGCTCCGTAAACGTGTCGATTTAGGTAATGGTCCAGTATCATTAGGTTTACCATGTACTTCAGATAATCAATGTGTATTAGCTGATCCTTTCACTTATTGTAATGAACGTGGAATTTGTGATTGTGCTGTTAATTTAATAACTAGTGGACAAAATAAAAATTTATGTAATGCAAATAATACAGGATGTAGTAAAGGAACATTCCAGGTACATATACAGTTATTTTATCTTATTAATTATATTAGGTTTTAATTATATTTCCAATTATATTTTATTACTTACTTTTTGTTTTTTTTTTTTATATCTATATATATAAAATATTTATAATAGAATTATGTATTATCTAGTACCTAACTGATATCTTATATATAAAATATAAGCATCAACTTTTATTTTATTTATTTTATAACATTTTTGTTTTTTTTTTTTTCTTTTTTTTTCTTTTCTTTATAATTATATTTAACAGTGCCGTTCCAGTGGTGTATGTATATCATGGTTCTTTGTATGTGATGGTCGTCCAGATTGTACAGATGCATCAGATGAAGAATGTACATATAATCCAAAAAATAATCAATATTGTCCACAACAATCATTTAATTGTTATAAATCAGGACGTTGTATTAGTCGTGCTGCACGTTGTGATGGTAAAAGACAATGTCCAAATGGTGAAGATGAATTAAATTGTAATTCATTAAAATCAGATAATAATATATGTCCTGAAAATACATTCCGTTGTAAAAGTGGTGAATGTTTACCAGAATATGAATATTGTAATGCAATAATAACATGTAAAGATGGTAGCGATGAACCACCACATTTTTGTGGTTCACGTTCAGTACCAAATTTCTTTTTACGTTTATTAACAGCAAATCTTGGTAATACAATTACAAATGGTTTAAGCAGCACAAATATAAATGATAATAATAATGATAATGGTTATAGTTTAAATAATGATAATAATAACGGAATTTTAAGTGGTAATCGTATAAATCATTATTGTCCACATAGGTGTAATAATGGTAGATGCAGATCAACAGCTATTGTATGTTCAGGTCGTGATGGTTGTGGTGATGGTACAGATGAAGAAACCTGTTCTGTATGCCGTAAGTATAATATTATATATTTTATTTGATTTTAAATAAACAATTTATATGTATACATATATGAAAACGTTATTTAAAAGCAAGCAAACGAAAAAAAAAAAAAAATATAAAAAAAAAAAAAAATTATTTTTCTTATTGAACAAATAATCGGAAAATGGTACAATTCTTGAAAGATCGTGTCACTATTTCTTTACAATGTTTATTTATATCATTTGAAACTATACTGAAAATTTTTTTAACCAATAGATATTGATTTTTTTAATTTTAAAGTAAATTTCAATTGAATTTAAGTTGAATATTAATATATGTAATTGGAAATAGTGAACAATATGACAACAAATTTTTGTATTAAAATAAATTTTAAATAGATTTTTTTTTTTTTTTTAAATGGAAATTTTTATATTATGTTCTAAAGAATATTAAATGTTTTAAATTGAAACAATTATTTGAGTCACTCAACAAAGATTATTGATTATTAAAAAATTTCAATGCGTTAACTGCGCGTTCGAACACTTTTAATACTAATAAACCTATAGGAAAACGAGTTTACACCCAGTTAAAAGCAATATTACCCGCTTGCTTAAAATGACATGTAGTGGATTAAAATCAAATTTTTTTTTACATCCAACAAATTGCACAAACTAAACTCTCAAAGACAGTGCGAAATAGCCTCTAAATGAATAAGAGCTAAAAGTAAAAAATTAAATTACATCTAAAAACATGTAAAACTTTTTTTCAATTTTATTATAAGATCTGAAAGTGAATAATGAAATAAAATATAAAAATAAAATGTATATTTTTCTAAAAATTTTCATTTCTCTAAAAATATATAAAATGCACAAAGTTCAACAGTAGCCTCGACAGTATAGTTTTAACAGTAAAACATTTGGAATATAAGGACTTTTGCCGTTAACGTTGCCTTTGCCGTTTCCCTTTCAATCATTTAATTAGAGAGGTTGCAGGTGGCAGCCCATGCTATTTTAAATGTTAAATGTTAAACATAATATTTTAGAAGGATTAACAGCAAAGCGGGCATCAAATAGCTTAGTGGACAGAACTACAACTAGCTATTCTTGCCGCTGCTGTCGAATCATTGTACCAGATACTTTGTATAAAACTTGTACTATAACATTATATAAAACTTTGATTTTATTTTTATTTTTCGAAAATAATGCTTTTTTAGATCTTATTTAATTTCTTTTAATTTTTAATTTAATTTTTATAATTTATAGATTTAATTTAATTTTAATGTTATACGTTCTTGCTTTTATAATTAGATCCTAAATATAACATAATAAAAATGTGGAGAATTTTAGGTGTTATTTAACTTTTTTTTTTGTAGATGCTATTTTGCAGTGCCACCCTCATTTTGTTTTCTTTCACATTTTCTTTAAAAACTATTTTTTTTTTTTTTTTTAAATAAATTTTAAAATCTTTCTCTATATTATAATTAAATTTTTAATATTAATTTTTAATAATGTTTTTTTTTTTTTCTTTACATAGGTTGTCCGGCACCAGTTCATGGAGCTTCTAGATTTTTAATTAATCCACCAGAAACAAAACAATCACAACCATCATTTTGGGGATGGCCATTTTGGAATTAGGAAAAAACAAAAATTGGAAAAGAAAAATGAAAAAAACTATAATATTAAATTATTAAATACAATTTTTGTTTTTTAATAATATTAACGCCATCTTTAAATAAGTCTTTATTTTTCATAGAAATAAATAGGAAGAAATAAAATAAAAATATCTTAAAAATAATAATATTTCTAAAATTAAATGGAAAAAAAAAAAAAAAATTAAAGAGTTCATTTTAAATTTGATATAATATTAAAAAATTTAGAAACAAAAAAAAAAAAACAAAAAAGACATAACGAACTCAAATTTTTTGAATATAAAATATATTATTTATATACAAGACGTATATATATGACCAATACCTTCAATACCTAAAATAAAAGTTTTAATTTAATTTAAATTCAATAAAAAAATATTGTTGAAAATTCATTTAAATTTTCCAAACTTTCATTAAAAGTCATACATATAATTTTAAGAAAAAGAAATCTTTCTTAAAACAAAAAAAAAAAATTCTATTACACATACAATGGCGAATTTTTATAGTAAGGATAGCCTAATATTTTATAAGCATAAAACATCTATATTTAAAATTTTGTCATGTTGAATTCATTTCTTTGGATAAAAGTTCTGAGCTGTCTCATTTTTCAAAAAAATGAGAAAGTTTTCTTCTCTCTCTTTAAAAAAAGTTGATTTAACTTCAACTTTTAGTTCGAATTTCGGAACTAGCTTTTTTTTTGCTGTCATGAGTCATGACATTACATATAATATATTTTATTTGAAAAAAATTTGAAGAAGAGTAAAAAATAATAATAAAATCTACTATAGATGTTTACTTTTTTATGTCCGGCAAAAATTTTCTGAAGCAATCAATAGTCGGAGAGAGAATTCTTTTCAAAAAAAAAAAAAAGAACAGTAAAAATTTTCTGAAGTAATGAATGTATAATGTATTCATAATACACAAAAGTTTTTAAATTTTGACAGTTGAGACAGTTTAGAGACGAATACTACATAAATATATCAAATTTTGAATATTAAATATATCAAATTAATCATTGCTATTAAAATTATGTAAATTATTCTTTTTTTTTTTAAATTATGATTTTTTTTTTTTTTTTTGTAAACTCAAAGCAAACTTTACTAATTATTTATATGTATGTATGTATAACCAGGTATTACATTAATTCAAAATTAATTTTTGTTTTTATAAGTCAAATAAAAAAAAAAAAAAAAAATTCTAATTTAAACATAAATTAACAAATAAAAATATGAAATAAAAAACACCTTAATATGTAATAAAAAACATATATCGCAATATGTGATTAATACAATAATTAAATATAAAAACAAAAAAAAAAAAACAAACATAGGTTAAAATGAGAAAAAAAAAACAAAAAAATTTTATTAATAGATAATAAAAATAATTTTGTTTGAAAAAAATTTTATTAAATTTTCTTTTTTTTCTCCCTTTCTGTCAAATAATTATTTTGACATTTTCCAATTCATGTCATATCGAAATTCGCTTTATTTTGATTAACGTATAACAGTTGTTTTTCGTCATTTTTTATTATAAAAAAAAATTTTGTTATTTTTTTAATATTAAATTTAAATTGGTATATACAGTAAAATTAAAATAAATTTTTATTTAAAAAAAAATCAAAAATTTTGTACAGTACAGTAATTTAAAACAAAAAAAAAAGATAAAAAAAAAATTAAATACTTACAACTATTTGTTTTCAAAATAGTTTAATAGATTCAACTGTTAAACTGTTATACAAAATTAACTATAGCAGAATATTTTAAGTATAATTATATGAATCGTAAAAAACAAAAAAAAAAAAAAAAAAATAATCTTACTTTTAGATTAGTACATTTTATTATAATATATATATTAATTAATTAATTAATATATAAATGTTTTGTTAAGTTTATTCCATATTATCCTTTAAAACAAACTTTAAATTTAATTTTTTTTTTTTTTTTATTTATATATATTATATACACATTTTTTTTATTTTTATTTTATATGTTTATTTTTTTTTTTTTGAATAAGTTCATTAAAATTAACTTTTAATTTTATTATATTGTTTAATTTAATTATTATTATATCTTTTTTATTTTTATTTTTTTATTTTTTATTGACACCTTGCTAGTAAAGGATATATAATCATTTTAAAAAAATTAAAATAATTTATTTAATTATTATTATTGATATTAATATAGACGTCACCAATGTGTTAATATTATTTATTGACATAAATTAACGATTAAATTTTAAATAAAATTTAAAAAAAAAAAAACTTTTTTTATTATTATTTTTTTTTTTTTTTTAATTAATATGAGAAAAAAACGAGATTTAAAATTAAATTCAACATTAAAAAAAAAAAATGAGAAAATTAATATACAATTGACGTAATCGTAAATACTTCTATTAGCGAATTTTTATTTTAATAAAGCTTTTTTAACATTTGGAAATTCCATCCGAAATTATTTTAATATATATACTTTAAAATTATAAATATATATATTAATATTTACTGTTCTCGATATCGTAATTTTTGTAATTTTATATTTATATATAGAATTTTTTATTGTCATCTGTTTTTATTAATTTTATTTAAATTTTAACATAATTAATTAAATAAAATATTTAAATAAATTTTATCCTTTATTTTAGTGATGTAGTCAATATAAAATATTTACTTTTAAATCTATATACTATTAATTTTTATTTTTTATTTTTTAATAATATCGAATAATTTTTTTAATGTGAAACATTTTTTATTTAATTTTTTTTTTTTTTTTTTTTGTTTTATTAAATTTTAGTGTCTTTTTAATATTCTCAAATTAAAATTTTAGATTTTTGAATATAATTAATTAATAAAAAAAAATTTTTTTTTTTTTATTTTTTAAACAAAAATGAATATTTAATAATTAAATTATTATTGCATATTATATAATTAATGAAAAAAAAAAAAAAATAATAAAATAAACTAAAATTAATAATAAATATTAATTGTGCCTTACAATTAATTAAATTTAAACAATTAGTATGTATATTAAAAATTTTCTATGTTTTATTAATAAAATTTATTAAAAATAAAACAAAAAATTATTTTTGAAAAAAAAAAGAACTAAATATATATATATATATGTATGTATAATGTAAATATAAGTAAATTGTAATATGAATTAAATATCTATATTCTAAATGCGAAAAAATAAAATAATAAATATAAACCCCAGAAACAATAGATTTTAAATTATTCTTAAAATAAAATAAAAAATAAAATTAAAAATTAAATAAAAATTAATTTAATTTAATTGTAAAACTTTTTCATTTTTTTTTTTTTTTTTATTATATTTTTATTTTGATATTAATTTAAAGAAAACAAAAAAAAAACAAAAAAACTACAATAATATTTAAATTCTAATTTTTTTATTTTTAAATATAAAATTATTAAGAATTTTATTTGTCTGATAATTATTCAAAATGGAAAAAAAAAAAAACAATAAATGAAATGAAAAATATAGTTTATAAAAAATAAATGTAATATGAAATATTATTAAAAATTAATAAGAAAAAAAAAAATTAAATTGTTTTTTATTTTTTTTTCATTTTTGTAAGCTTTTATTTATTTTATTTTAGCTCATAGCTATAGCCTATTATTAAACGGCGTATTGAAATTAGATGACTTTACTTCAGAACATTAATATGAGTCAAAAATGACAAATAAATGACATTGTGGATCCCAAATATGCTTCTTATAGGAGTAGAAAGGAGAAGAAAAGAAAAATGTATCTGGTGTTATGAAAATGAATTTTTGAACCATCAATAAAATTTTAATAAGTTTCCACGTAGATTACTGTACTTCAGAACATGAATATGAGTCAAATATGACAAATAAATGACATTGTGAAAGCCTAATATGCTTCTTATAGGAGTAGAAAGGAGAAGAAAAGAAAAATGTATCTGGTGTTATGAAAATGAATTTCTGAACTATGAATAAAATTTGAATAAGTTTCCAGGTATCCATTAAAGAGAGATTATGAACATATTCGGCTTGCATTATTTTTAGTGTTACCTATTTAGTTACCTATATTGTACCTAGAATGAGTAGATATTAGTAATTTTATAGATATAATTGAATGTGATGCATATATCTATTTAATTAAAAAAAAATTTTATTACATACTTTCTTTTCCAGTATTTTGTATTAGGTGTCTTTTTAATGTATTTTCCCAAAATAATGGATAATAAGATAAGTTGCAGTGAAACATACTTGTCTTATGTCTATTTACATTTGAACGTAAAACTTCACTAATTTATGTTTAAAAAAAATTAAAACTTTTTTGATCCTTAATTGGATATTTAAAATGAAATCAAAATTAAAACGTTATCATTTTAAACAAAAGAACTTCATGTAATAAAGCGATAATATTTAAAATTAATTTTATGCCATTTAATATCTTCAATATAAGCGAAGTGGAATCTGCCATTGAAATGAAGCGTTTACTACAAGTATCTGAAAGTTTGTTTTATTTTTTTGTTTTTTTCTGGTTTATTAAGACTTTGGAATTTTCAATGATTGAAGAAGTCATTAAGAATGCTTGTGGAAATTGAATTCAAGCTCGGTTAATATGCCATATTTTTAATCATTCTGATTTCTGATATTGAGACTCGACTTAAACTTACTTATATATTAAACTTTAGATATTTTATCAAAGTAATTTCATTTTCATAAAATTTGGTTTTAAAACGTTTATTTTGCTGTGAATTAAATATATTCTTATATATTTTCATAAAATTTACAATTAATTACAACTGATAAAGCATAATTTTGTGGTATAAATTCAATATGTTTCCTATATTTGTAAACATTTACTATGACTATACTATTTACATATTTAATTATAAAAATAATTTTAAAACAAACTATATTACATATGTTATTTTAATTTTAATAATATATATTAATTTTTTACTAAACATAACGGACATAAGCACGAAAGTATTTAAAATGTAAAACATTTTGTAAAACAACAAAACTATGATATTACGATATTACTCATAAATATTGCATATGTAAAAATTAACATCAAATAAAATTTTATTCGCCTAACGGTATGCAAGATTCCTTAATTTTATTAATTATTGTGAAAGGTGAATATGCTTGACTTTAATAAAAGGTGAATAAAAATTTGAATTCAAAAATTTGAAAGCAACCACTAATAACCATTTTTTTTTGTAATAAAATTAACTTTTTTCTGCTATATAATATGTAATTAATTAAAAGTAATCGTTATTCAAAGGTACAAAAATTAAAAAGCTCCGCTAACCATATTATTAGTATACATATAATATTGAAATCTTGGTTTTTCATTAATGTAAATTTATCCAAAATATTTTTTCTCGTTATTATACCCGTATGAACTATGTTCAAGGGTATAATAAATTTGCCATTACGTTTGTGACACCTTAAAGTCGAGCTAAATATAGTGTCAAAGATATGGATCGGCTTAGAATCGAATTCTGAGTCGATTAAGCCATATACGTTTGTCCGTCAGTCCGCACGATAACTCAAAAAATAAAGGAGCTAGGAGGCTGACATTTTGTTTACGTAACTTTTGCAAAATTGTTAGTTTTGCTATTTAAATCCAGCATTTTCGGCCGCCGGGTTCAAGTAGCTGCCGAAGCAAAGGGTCTGAAATCTTACAAATACGATCAAGTTTTATGGCCACAACTTCTGTAAAATTTGGTTGTGCAACAGGTTCGGGTAGCTGCCATACAACTTCTCTTTTTAAATGAAAATAACTCAGTGTCTATTGAAGCTACTATAAGAAATTTAATGAAAAGGTGTCGAGTTACATATCAACAATTTTTGTAAAATTTGATTGGTCTAAAGCAGCCGGTTCAGGCTTCTAGCATTTTTTTTTTTATGGTAATTTGGTTGTGCTTGTGCAATAGATTCGAGTAGATGTCATACAACTACAAAAATTTACATAAAATATATCTCTGTAGTTAAGCTCGGTACTAAGACATCTGGAAGTTTTTAAACGATGGTCTAGTTTTATAGAAACAGGGTATATTACGTTCATAGTGATATCCCAGAGTTGACACAGTCTACTCTACTGTACTCTTCCTCTTTTACTTATATATGTTTATCAGTGCGGAGAGTGGAAAAAATCGATTACTCACATAAACTACTATTCAGAAAAGTGCGCCTTATATAGCTGACTTCGACAAGCTTCATGCTTCATTTATAAAAAAAAATACAATGTTTAGATATTATTTAATTTTTAAATAGTTAAAAAATACATTTAAGTCATTCAAATAATAAAATTACCTAACAATTATTATGTCTAAGGAATACATACAATATATTCATATATTTTTTATTGAATAAGGACACGTACTCTTGGTAATACCGTAATAGCATGTCATTTTAATATTTTGTTTTTTAGTTTATTAACCCTTTATTTTAAACTGGTATATCTTAATCCTTTTATTTAAAACTAATGAGTAATAATATTCACTTTTTTTTGTATTAAACAGGGTGTTAAATGAAAAATCTCCAATAATATGGTGTTTGGTTGTACGACCATATTGATTTTGTTGTGATATAATTGTTAATCTAAAATTTTGATATTGAAAAGTATATATAGTATATATATATGTATATAATTGAATTCTGAGTCAATTAAGCTATGTATGTTAATCTGTCTTTCCGACCGCATAATAACCCAAAAAATAGAAAAGTTGGATTCAGATTTTTTTTTTATCATTTTTTATCCTTTGTTAAAGTGTTAGTTTCGGTATTAAAATTCAGCAAGTTCGACTGGTAGATTCGAGTCGCTGCGATACAACTTTTTTATCTTTATAGTATATGTTAGCCTATATATTGTCAGTACTATTAACTGTAATAGTCATTTATTAGCTATAATATGATAATCATATATGATTTTTTTTATTTTTTGATGACATTTCACTACTATAATAATATGTAGTCATAACAATCATTCGCTGTCATTTAAAAAACATTCGTCAAATCATTAGTATATATATACAAGAGAGAGTGTATATACAAATCATATGTAATCATTAGTTATATGACATTTTTCAAATAATTTTTTATGAGTATCATAGTAAAGCCTAAAGGATTTTGATTTTGTATATTATAAAACTTAACGAAAATTCATATGATAACTAATAACTATTATAGTTAGGGATAATGAAATACATTGCTTAAATTGTACGAAATACAAAAATTCATATGATAGTTAATGATTACTATAGTTAGTGGTAATGAGTGCATAAGTTGTGGTCATTGTGGTAGATAGTGCATAAGTTGTGATCATTTTAGTCGAAAATGTTGATCAAATCTGAGTCAGTTCATATCCAAAAAAAAAATAATACAACTAGAAAATTAGTAATAGTATAAATGACTAAATTGTAGCAATCACCGAAACCTTGTCCAGTCTAGGTTATTTATGTGTTAAAATAAGAATAATTTATTTATCGGTTAGGTATTCATATTAACCTTTGGTATCAATAAAAATTGAACAGACTGCCTACCTGTTATAAATCGCATAATATGATAATTCAGGTATTCTTTATATAGATTTTTTATGTCAATATAACAAACAATAAATTATTAATATCTTGACTAAAAACATTTAAAAAAGTTGTTTTGTAGATTTAAAAAAAAAATTTTTTAAATTATAAATGAAGTTTTTTGTTTTTCAATTTCAGTAAAGGTCATTATTTTGATGTTATCTTTAAATGGGTTAAAAATAAAATAAAACAAAGGGCCTCGGTGGCCTAGTGAGTAAGAGCGTATAAAATACGTTGTAAACACCGAGGGAGTGTGGGTTCGAGTCCCACACACGTCGTAAGAGTTATTCCCCCTTGGGACATTTACAGCTACGCCTGAACAGGAAAGGTTGTTTAATTTCCTGCCCACATTTATGTGGCAGAGAAATGCAATAAAAAAAAATAAAAAATAAAACAATGTATAGTTTATACACTTTCCTATATTTTAATATTTTAAAATTTCCCATGAATAATTCCTTGTTAATGCTAACTATAATATTATCTAGAATTTAAATAGAAATTAAAAAAATATATAAAAAAAAAAATTATTCTACAAGGATATTATACAAATTAAGGATTTTAGTTGCTTTTGTTGCATTTTTCATATAAATAAATTAGCAATTTAAAATAAAAACAAAAATGTTATTTTTTAAAAATGAAAATTAAAAAATTAAAAAAAAAAAAAGTGCCACCCATTAAAAATGTCCACCCACTTAATTTTTTCGTATACTTGTAATAAAATTTAAGATATAAAATATGAACATTCATTTTGTTCGCTATATCTACCATACTTTCGTCAATATTTGACACATGCATATCTCAGCTTATCATTTTGTACATTCATGACACATACACTTCCGAATTTTATCACCATTACAATACTTCACTTTTTTGATAAAGTGTTCATATATCTGAACCTAAAAAAAATACATTGAAGTTAAATCTGAATATAGTTGGCATTATGTTTGTAAAGAATTTAATACATAGTTTCGTTGTTATTATATGGAAGTCTCCTTTCAAATACTGTATAATATTTTCTAATTATTAGAACTTAAATTTTTCTTTTTGTGCTGCAAATAAATTATTCAGAGTAAAAAAAAAAGTAAAAAAGAAAAAAAAAACTTAGATAAAACTGTAACAAAAGAATTTTCCACCTAAAAAGGATATTCAATATAAGTTAAGTGTCTAAAAGAGTATTGTCACTTTGCCTTACAATCAGTAAAAAATTTGTGTTGTTGTGTGTTTGTTAAATGAAAAAAATTGCAAAAAGGAAGTAGTAGTTATTTTTGGAAACTTCAGGAGGAAATTTTGGGGAAAACTAAAATTTTTGGGGGTATGATATTTATAAATATATAATAATATAGTGTAAAAATCAAGATATATATATATATAAATACAATATTGTATAGTATTTCATTTATTTAAATTGACATTAAATATACGTGCACACTGCACAACTATATAACCTTTCAACCTTTTGTATAAATGGTTTGTTTGTTAGTATACTACCTATATAGTTAACTTCAGCTTTCTTTTTTTTTTTTTTTGTTATTTTGTTTAGTTTTACTGTTTTTTTTTTTTTTTGTTCCTTTTCTTTATTTTAGTTTGGAATTTTGTCCTTCAAAAAAAAAAAAAAAATTAAAAAAAAAGATAAAAGAATAATGGGTATTTGCGTATTTTTTTCACGTTAGAAAATATATATATATATGTACTATAAAAAAGAAAATGCGTAAAATTTTATTTTATTAATGGGAAAACAAAGGAAAAACAAAATAAATTTAAGAAATATTTAAATTAATTTTAAAATAATTTGCTAAATAAAAAAAATTTGTTTTTATTGATTTGATTCAAATTCCGACAATGATTAGAAATTAATATATGTATTTTACTTATGGAGATTGGAGACGTAATGCTAATAATGTTTTTTCGCTGAGAAAGTGGTAATCTTTAAAAAACTTCAAGAAAATCTAGAAGCTTTTGATTGTATAAGATTTGTACTCATTAAACCCATATATAGCGAATAGAACATGATGATATCCTAATTTATTTCGCAGTATAGTGACTAAAAGTAATGATATAGAAATAGTGATACGAATAATTTTTTATTGAAATCAGGGAGTCTTTATTTTTTTTTTCACCTTGTCACTTTTATGAGGAGCATAGGGCATCCATTAAGTCAATTATTATTCATATTTGACTAAGCTTCAGTTTCGTGAATCACTAAGCCGTGGATTACTCGATTACTCAAACATTATATAATCTATTCGCACCAACCTAATCTTTTAAAAGATAACATCATAAATATTATATTTAAAATTACGAAATTATATAGATTTAATTTTTTTTATATTTTATACAACGCCCATATATTATATATTATACTTGTATAATAGGAACATTAAAATTATCTGATATTCTATCACTGAGTCATGTAGAGATAGGCATAATAATTTATTGTACTTATTGTATAAAAAGTTATAAATATATTCGTAAGATAAACATTATTTTTTTTTTTTCGTTTCAATTTTTAAAAAGTAATAAACACATCAATCGAAACATTTGTGACCGATCAATTACGAAAAATTCACAACTTAAAGTTTAAAATATATTTTAAATATTTACTCACAAGTCACAATTGAGACTATGGATGTCCAACGAAAATTTCGTCGTCGCTGATATTAAGATATTTTCTATATGGGCGAAGTGAATTTCGCTGGTGGTGATCGGTGATCGATGTTCGAAATTATGTTTTATTACTTAAATTAAAAATATTTTGATTTTTTTTTAAACAAAGTTTTACAACTGAAATATCAATATCAGATTTAATAATATTTAACAAAAAAAAAAAACCAAAAAGAGCCTCTTATAATAAAAGTAAAAAATTTTAATATCTTGATTAGAATGAAAAAAAAAACTACTAAAATATGTATATTTACAAACCAAAAATTTGTCAACTTTCCCTTGTCTGTGACACCTTAAAGAAGTCGAGCTAGATATAGTGTCAAAGGAATGGATGGGCTCAAAATCGAATTTTAAGTTGATTAAGCCATGTACGTCCGCCCTCCCGTCTGTCCGCATGATAACTTAAAAAATAAAGGAGCGAAGAGGCTGACATTTTTTTTATGTTACTTTTACAAAATTGTTAGTTTCACTATTTAAATCCAGCATTTTCGACCGCCGAGTTGTCATACAACTTCTTTCTTTTTATGGAAATAATTCAGTTTCTATTGAAACTAGGTATTTGAAATTTCGCAAAATGATGTCGTGTTACATGCCAACAATATTTGTAAAATTTGGTTGTGCTGGTGCGACAGGTTCGGTTCGACAGAAATAGGATATATTACGTTCAAAGAGGTATTCCAGAGTTGACACAGAGTCTACTCTACTGCACTCTTTCTCGTTTTAAAATGGAAATATTACAAAAAAAAAATAAAATGAAATAACCACGAAAATAAAATTTTTATAAATAGATAAAATTATAATTAAAAATATAATAAAATTTAGTATGGACACAAACCATATTTAAATTATAAGCAGATAAGGTAGCAAGTATAGTAATGTATGGTTTAATTTTTTATTAAGGATTTTTCAAAAATAAAATTTACCAAACACATAATAAATAAATTTACCTTGCAAATAATTAAATTTTTATGTAGTATATAGTATGTATGCACATATTATATATGTATATACTCATTCTTATAAATAAAAACTTCTATTTTTATAATTCAATTTTTTCTTTTATATAATCCTGAACCATAAGGTATAATAATAATAAACAAAATAAATTTATTAGTACCTTAGGTATAAAACACCTTTTCTTATGTTTTTTTTTTTTTCTTTCTTTCTTTTCTTTTCAATTTTTTTTTTTTTTTTTTTGATTTTCTTATATTATATTTGTATGTATGCATATGTTTAAATATATACAAAAAAAAAAAAAAAATATCCTTCCTTTCTTTTTCATTTTTTCTTTATATAAAAAAAATAAACAACATGCAAGGTTAAAAGCAAAAAAAAAGTGTAAAGAAAAGGGGGTTCATCACAAACACACAAACATCAACTTCGTATGAAAAATTAATTTAGTAGAAAATGTGCAACTTTAAAGACTTTTAAAAGAAAAAAAGAAAGTTTAAACTAAAAAGGATATAAAATAGCATTTGGTATTAGAATGCAATATATATGTACTTTGTTATATAAATAATAAAAAAAAAAAACTTTAAAAGTAATTAAATAATTTTTTTAATATATTATTCAAGAAATACAAAAAAAAAAATACAAGAAAAATATAAGAAAAATAAATTAATAAGAAAAAGTTATTTTTTTTTAATTTAGAGGATGTTTTTGTTTTTTAGTTTTTCAAAATTAAAAATCAATAAAATTGTTCTTCTATATATATATATATATATATACATGCATTAATTTATATTTTATATGTAGTACATACGTAGATACAAAGAAATTAAAGTTGATTAAGTTGATTATAAGGGAAGAAATTCAAAATACCATTTAATATGAATTACATATTTTTTTTTTCTTTTTTTTTTAAAGAAATGCAATAAAAAATATTCTTTTGAAGCTTCGTAAAAATGAAAAAAAAAAATTTTACGAGATATTGAAATTCTTAAAAACTTAAAATTATTTAATAAAAAGTAAGGCCATAGTGGTAATTACATATACCAAGATCTGACCAATGGAATAAAACACTTGGCTTCAAACCTCGATTCGATCATATTTACTACAGACCAATATTGATAATTTATATCGTATTAATTATATAATAAATAAATAATTCTTGTATAAGATAATAGATGGCGGACAAATCTAGTGTTACTGTGTGATAATATTGTATAAAAAATATACATCTGAGTATTCAAAAGCTTATTGTAAATAATAATTGGAGTAAGAATTGTTGGAGTAATGGATGCCCTATGCATCAGATACAAAAATAAGAAGTAATTATTAGTTTATTAAAATTTCAAATGTTACATTTACATATATATATGTATTTAAAATCGAATGCATATATACTATAGTGTAAATGTATGTAGATTTTTCATTTTTATTTTTTTCTGAACTGTAATATACAACTAATCATTACTGTACGTATTTAGAATATCATCCCGTATGGGATTTAAACCTGCACTCCTTGGATTAATAAGTCATGTGCGAAACCACTCAGTCATCGAAGCCATAAAACCATTTTTTTTTTATTTGCTTTCCAATTATATTACAGTAAATTGTTATTTGATAACTTTATAATCTCCTTAAGTATATGAAACTAAAATTGTATATCTATTTGTATTTTCGGCAACAGATTACTAGTTATAACTTCAAAACAATAACAGGTAAAAGAGCCGTTGATTCCACTTTATGAACATATGAACATATGAACAAGCAAAAGAGAAAATAAAAAGGTACTGTTAAAAAAATATTTTTTTCCTCGATCGCTGTATCTAAAATAACAGTTATATTTCCAAATGATGTATTTGAAAGAACATATGTCAAAACCTTTCAGACTTTTAACTGATATTAAGTATTTTAGTGTTTGAATAGATACTTTCATTAATCTGAATCTTGTATCAATATTTTCAGAACCAGATATTTACTCCTTAATGGATTCATCGTTAATAGGAACCATCATAAAAGTATATTATTGTAGCTATACTTTCTCTAACTAAATTTGGAAGAGATCGGGAATGAAAGACGCATATGGAATTAAAGCCTTCTTTTCTTGAGTTATATGAGTAGAAATTTTTATAATTTATATATTTTCTGTACATGAGCCAGATTCCGCAACTGTGCACAATTTTTTTTGGTGGAAATGCAAACTTTTTTCATTCCAACAGTTTCTATTTGCACCATTATTTCAATTCCGCAAGCGTGAATAAAAACTGAAATGCTAAATGAATTATAAACAGCGTTGACTATCATTTTAATACAAAATATAAAATGTGCACAAAACAATTTAATGTTATAATACTAAACCTATATAAACTATATTATAACTATATAATTTTCCATTTTTTTTTTCTATAAATAATAAAAATACATACAGTCTTTCTCGTTTGCATTCTCATTTGTATTTGCATCGATAAATGCATAATTTTTTCATTCGCACTTTTGCGGAATTGAAAATCAATGCAAACTGAAAGTTTACACAAGAACTGTCAAAATTTTCTCATTTACACCGTTGCAGAATTCGGCCTCAGATTTAAATAACACAATATATGTATATATTATTTTTTCAATGCAATTTACTTATTAAGATTTCCAAGGTTAAAACAAAATAAATATTTAATAATTTCTACAATAAATTATTAAATAATTTTTTGATATTTACTTAAAAATTTGATAATAATTTATAGGAAACATGTACAGATGAGGTTGAATTAAAACAAAATGTTTGCATGTTTAAACTTGTTTAGTTAATTATTAAATTGTTTTCATGTTGATCTGTCTTTCTTAAATGTAATTATTTTATAAAATCAACCGGAAAATTATGCATGGTTGTTTTCTAATTTTACTAACATTCCATTTTTTTTTTTTTTTTTAAATAAACCCATGTAAACCCATTTTTAATAGACGACAACAATTAGAAGCAAAATCGGTTGTGTGAATGGAATGAATGAATGGACATGGAAAATAGTGATTGGTAACAAAATCAAGTTTTTAAGAATTTGGTTATCGGATAATTTGGTTTAATATCTATATTACAAAAGTATTTTTTATTTAAGTATTTATTAAATGGAATTTTATAGTTTGTTACAAAACTAAGGATATATGCCTTTTCCGGAACATGAAAGATGTATGTCTGAGTACCAATGAAATTTTTAAACCTGCACTATTATATTTTCCTTTATTTTGATGGTTAAATCATTTTTTTTTAAGTCATTATTTTCTTTCTTAATTTTTTTTAGATTTAATTTTATTTCAATATCGTATATCGTATCATATTATATCGTATATCATTTATATTTAGATGTTTCACCAAAATTTTTATTTTTTACTTTTAGATCTTATTTTACTAGACGATATTTCACAAAGCCAGCAAATCGTTTCTTTTTAATTTTGATTTCTTAAAATTTTTAAAAATTTTTTTAATTAGTAATGAATCGCTTTAGTAACATACTATACCTATAGGTAACATTAGTAACATACTACCATACTAATAAGTACCTAGGCTTGCATTAACATAAATGTATGTATCTGTTTTATAAAAAAAAAAAAAAGTTAGTTGAGTTTAATAGGTAAATATTTAACTATCCTAAATATTTTATTATTTTATCTCACCTTGTTGATTAATGGATTAAACAATTTCAACTTATTATCCCTTTATATAAATTTCAAACCTTTAAAAAACATTTCACAATTGAAACGTTCAATGAATGTACATGTACGTTACGTACAAATTCGATCAAAAATGGGGAGCGTCTCGAAATCCCATTTTCCAAAAATCCCAAAATTTCGAAATTCCAAACACAAAATTCGCTAAAATTGGAAATTTTCAATTATATGTAAACAAAATAATAAATGAGAAGTTCCCATTTATAGAAATAGTAAACGCTTTATTATCGTAATATGTTTTGTAAGCAAATATATTAGAAGGGATTTTAAAGATGGTTAGAAAATCACAGTTTCAACAATTTGTTTAGTTGAAAGCAAATTGGGGGCGGCAACCATACCACTTTATTTTTTAAATAGTTTGTTGAAAAAGAAATTGGGAAGGATTTTAGAGGAGATGGTTATCATAATTATACGTTTTTTTCAGAATATGCTATATTATATTTATAATTCGAATATAATATATATATATATATATATATATATATATATTTGATGTATTTTCTTCAAGATATTTGTTTTGAGGTTCTTCGGAGTATTAAGGTATTTCAATATGGGAAAAAGGACATTTCGAAATTTGAGATTCTGTAATTTGGAATTTTGTAATTTGAGATTTTATAATTTTTGGATTTTGTGTTTGCCATTTTGATAATTTGAATTTTGTATCCAACTCCCATATTATGTTTTTCATATAAAAATCAGATAATATTCAGCTTAAATTAATATTACGATCACCAAATTTAAGGTCTAAAAAATATTGATTTACTAACACCCTGTATTATACATTGACAATCTTATTTTATTAAAGATTTTTCACTATCATGTATGTATGTATTATGCTTTAGTACTTATCATAATTTAATTTAGGAGTTCACATTTGATTATTTTAAAATAAAAAATAAATTTAAATTATAGCGAATTGATTTTATTTAGGCAATCTAAACAAAATCAGACTTTTTGAGCGATTGATTTTTAAAATTGAAATTCTCCTTCATAAAAACAAAATACTTTAGAAGATCGATTATACATTATACCTATTTTATTTTTAAGTATTATATCCTTTCTGTTTCAATATGTACCTGAAAAACAGATTGACATATTTTTGAATGTACTATAAAAAATATTTTTATGGTTTTACAAGAAAATTCTGAGGTAACAAAAGGATTAAAAGTGAAGTTTATTTATCAAGTAATCTTAGTAAGTAGATAATATTAAGGCAAATGGATTTTTAGACGTGTTTACAAAAACTTATCCTAAAGTAATTTTTGTTTATTTGAAAAGAAGTTTATTATTCATCTCTTATAATTATAATTTTCAAAATTACTAAATTTCACAGTTTAAAAGGTTTGTTCAAACAGATAAGATTTGAGGGTCACAAAATTATCTAAAATTTTGGTTTCACATAATAATTAATTTATCTTCATAATAAATTTCTTTACTTAGGAATTTTATAAAATTTTCGTTTTAATTTATAAAACTAAAACAAATGATTTCTTTCAGTTTAAAAAAACAACAAGACAGAATGTAAAACCAGTAAAACCAAAGGTTATTAAAGGCGCACATTTCGCCAAAATCAATAAACAATAAAACGCAAAGGTCAATAACAGTTAAAAATTTTGACTTGCATCAAAATTTTGTAAATTTTTTTCAAAAAGATGAATTTATTTTGAAAAATTTAAAAATAGATTTTCAAGCATAGGTTTTTAAAACATTTTAAATTTAAAATTTTTAAATCCTAATAACTGAAAGGAGACACCGCAAACAAAGGAGGAAAAACCGAAACCGATTATAAGTTCTAAGACAACTTATACTAATTCCAAACGGTTTTTCATCTCTCAAAAATTTTAAGGTTCTATCTATAAGCGGAATAAAACAATAAAAATATAATAAGAGCTTTATCGAACTTTGAAAGGCCATTGCTCTGCAATGAGTGGAGCTACATAAAAAAAAGTTGTCTCACAACATTATTTTTTTTTAATGACACCTATCCGTAGATAAAATTTTTTTTGTTCTAGCTTTAATTTTGTAAACTTTACTAAACCATACAGACGACCATACACAATGAAAAAATTCAATTAATAAGGACATTTTAAAAAATTTTCTTGAAAAATATGCTAAAAAGGCAGAAAACTATAATTTTCTTCAACTTTGGCAAGGCTATAGTTTTGTAATAGATGAAAGTAAATAAAAAATTTTTTTATTACAATTACCCATCACGTCTTAAATTTTATGACTTTAATTGTTTTATCTCAACATGGTGTGGAAGTCTTAGATAAATAGAAGTGTTCGCACAAACAAAGTGTAAAGGTGTTGAAGTAAACAAACAAACAAAAAAATATAAGATTGAACTGAAACTAATATACACATACGAGTACATATATTAATAAGCAAAATCTATAATCTTTAGAACACTCAAAATTTTAAAAAACTATTCTGCAGTTATATCTATGAAGTAACTCAAAATTGAGTCCAAAATTGAGTTCAAAATTGGATTATTTACTCATATTTTGTTTATATGTACATCTGAAAATTCTTGAATACTTTAATAAATTTCACAAAAGAAAAAAACAAAAAAACGTTTTGAATTTTTCATCTAGTTTACAGCTTTACTTTTATATTCTTTTATAGTAAATTTGTACAAGGATTTTGTTTACAACAAAATGTTAAAACGAAAAAAAAAAAAAAATTATAAAAAAAACAAAAAAAAATGCAAAATAATAATATGAGTTATTTCTGAATGAGATTTTTTCTTTAATAAAAATAACATAAACATTTTTTTTCTTTTTTGTCAGTTATATTTTTTTGTTTCTTTTTGTTTTTGTTTAAAGTAAAAATCGCGCAGAATCCTTGCAAAAAATAAAAAGAGTAATCCATATTTATTTTATACATGTTTGGTGGATGTTTAATACCAGTTCTTTTAGATACATCAAATATATTATGTGTATATGAGTTTATAATATCCTTGTACGTAAAAAAAATTTTTTTTTTTTTTTATATAAATGAGAAATAATATTATTTCTTTTTTATTTATATTAGATGTATACTATTGCATATAAAGATATCAGTTAACTAACACAAACATACATATACATATAACACTAAAAAAAAATAAGAATTTTTTCTTTAATATCTTAAAAAATGAGAGAAAAAACTGAATAAAGACGAATTTTAATTTTTAGAAAACTTTGAAGCTCTTAACTGTTCGGAAATAAATTTCGGAAAACAAAAAAAAAAATTTAATAATTGGATTTTTTCTTTGGGTAAAAAAAAAAAAAAATAAAATATTGAATAAATAATTAAAATTCTTATTATATTTGTTTAATTAATACATATATATATATATTTTTTATTGCAAAATTAAAATTCTTTAAATAAAAATTAAGATATAATCAGAAATGTTCGTTTTTTATAGAAAAAATAAAAACATAAGTGAAAAAAAAAAAAAAAATTAGCAAAATTAAAAAAAAAAAAAAAATTAAAAATGTGAAAATTTTTTTTTTTAAATCGTATGATTCATTCTTTTGAAGTGCTACAAGGATAACCGTTTTGTATATATATGTAAACACATATATACTACAAGTATTTGTGTATACGCTTAACTTAATTAAAATAGAAATCATAAAATAAAAAAAAAAATATAAAAACAGAAAAAAAAATATAATAAAAAATATAAAAGAAAAAGGATTCATGTTAAGTCAATGCATATACCATTTCTTAAAGTGTTACCATCTTGTCCTTCACAAAAAAAAAAATTTTTTAATTGTTGTGAATTGTTTTAACTGTTTTCTGTGAAAAATTTTGTAGAATTAAAATATTTGTTTTTTTTTTTTTTTTGTTTTTATTTAATATATAAAAATTAGAATTTTTTTTTTATTTAGTATATAAAAATTTGAATGACATAACTATTTATTAAAGAACATTTTTTATTTAACGTGCGGCTGTTACAAGTTACAATGCTTAAGACAAGAATAAAACATTATTGTTATTATCTTTTATCTGTCTTGCCATTATAAGTTTAAAAGTTAAAAGTTATAGATAAAGTGTTGCCAGCAAGTAAATATAATTTATTATATTATTTAAGAAATTGATATTATATTATATTGAACATAGACTGAAAAATCTTGAAATAAATTCTATTTAAAATATCCAAACGTGATCAAATCTTATCACGTAACTATAATTACACAAAAAAAAAAAAACAATGGTCACCACCTATATCTTTAGTTATCGTACCATCTATTCTACTTTTGACCTACCTTTACATTTGAATCATTGAATGCTTAAGTCATTTATAATAGTTTTTATTAATCGTTTATTTATATTCTTATATTTTGAATACGATTAAAACACAAATGTAGGAATTATCCTAGCGATTTTAAATCTAGAATTAGGTAATCGTTAAAAAATCCCTTTTTCTTTCAACTGTTTGGTTAACCCATTCCGAAGGCAAGCACTTTTGTTAAGCGTTTTTTTTATTTTTCTTATTTTCAAATTCAAATATTTGAACAATTACAAATGAATTAATTCACTTAACAAATGAATCAATTCACTGTTGTATCAATAAAGTTATAGAATTCGTAACACATGACATATGTGACAACTATACATATGTCACCAATTTTATAAAGTTATAGAATTCGTGACATATGTAGTTTTGTAAACAAATGTCTTACAAATTACTGGTAATAATTTCCATCTTAAAAAAAACACAATTATAAAAAAATTTTTAACCTTAACCATAACCTTTTCACTATTTTTTTTCCTTCTTTTTATTTTTCGGTCTATTATACGACCGTATGACATTAAATTTAAAACATTATTCTTGTACCTTAGTAACATTTAATTTAATAAATTTTATGATATTATTTACAAAAAAATATAAAAATGTTTTTTTTTTTGTTTTTCATTTTTTAATTATATGGCAACATTGTATTTTATAGTTCATAAATACTTTTTATATTCCCAACTATATATACGCATATATTATATATATATATATATATATATATATACATACATATATATACTGACACATAAATAAGAGGATAATAATGTTATAAACATAGTAGTAATTCACCAGTTAAGGATCTATTAAATATATACACTATTGTGTGTGTATATGTATGTATGTGTGTGTGTGTGTGTGTGTGTGTATTTATTTACCCAAATAACAATTCATAAAATGTGGTTGAAAATATAAATACCACATAATAATTATATAATATGTACATACATATATAAAAAAAAAAAGCTTAAATTAGTATACAGAGTTCAGTTCATATGAACAGCTGTTTTTAACAATCAAAAAGTAAAAAAAAAAATAAAATAAAATGCATAACAAAAAAAATTTATAAATACTTGTTATAAATTTATATATGAGAAAAAAAAAAAATAAAAAAACTAAAGAAAAAAATTTTAAAAAGTGTTGAAAAAAAATAAAAGAAAATGTTTAAAAAATATGCATAAATATTTAGGTATATTAAAGTGAAAAATTAAAAAGGAATACTCGTATATTATTAAAACAAAATAAATAGTGAATTTTTTTTGATTTTTGGATTATGAAATAAAATAATTATGTATAAAAGAAATACAAAATGAAAAATTTCCCTCCAATGATAGTAAGTTTTCATTTTAATATTTTATAAATTTTTAATTAAATATTTAAATTTATTATACATTTTGAAATTTAAAAAATTTTTTTTTTTTGACAATAATTTATTTCTAAATGAACGAGATCCCACCAGAGATTGTAAATAGGAAATGATGGCTAATAGATAATGTATGATTTGAATATTATGAAATAAAATTTTTAATTTATCAACCTACAAAAAAAATTCTGCAAATTAAAAATTTGAACAAAACTATCTCAACATATCCGTGTCAACACACACATAAATACTACATATCCGTGTCAATACTAGTCTTATAGAAAATATCATTTTCTAGCCTTTGGGAATTCAATCCTAGAGGTACAAAGAAGCACTTTTTTTCTATTTCGTCTGCCCCTGACAAGACCATTAAATTGGCTTGATTACTCAATTTTTCATACTGGTTGCTCTTGTTAACACGTTCCATCCTGTGAAAGTGAGAGAAGGAATTGAATATACAGAGAAACATTCAGATACACAGACGACTTCAATTGGGTTAAATGAAGTAAAACGGAAGTGACAAGAATGCTTAAAAAATTCTAACTGTGATTGGTACGTTAAACTGATATGCTATAATACACAAGTTACATGTGATGCAGCTGTTTACTAAAGCGGAGTAAACGAAATGTAATCGTATTATAATATGTCCTTTTGTTTGCTTGCTGACAGTGGATATGGTTTTTTTCTCCGATGACTTTTGACTACATTTAAATAAAAATGCAAATTCATATAAGTCATACATGCACGCATCATATGCAAAATTATCTTTTTTTAAGTAAACACTTATTATTTTTGAAATTGGTCATCAAAAAACAGATATATTTTTTTTTGTTTATGCGCCTGTCACATGAATCTGACAATGAAATCACACAGCCTCTCCTTTTCAAGCGTGGCTGTAAAATGTCGTAAGAGGGAATTTTTTCTTACGACGTGTGTGGGATTTGAACCCACATCCCTTGGTGTTTGCAGCGCATTTTATACGCTCTTATCCACTAGTCCACCGAGGCTCCATGTTAAGATAAATTTTATAAAAATTTCTTATATTATCATAAATCGGGATGTTAGCATAGCATAGAGTAATATATATGCAGAACAAAATACACAAAATCACAAAAAAAAAAAACAAAAACGCTTAACATATTTCCCAATAAAATCTTTTTTGTGGTTATCGACTAAAACTATCCTAAATAACCTCTTTTATAATTGAAACTTTAAAATAAAGATAAATCCTGTATCGCAGAACTTCCACGAGATGACCAGAAGGCGGTTGCTAGCAAATGAAACATGCAATTAAACCAAAGACTTGTGAGCCTTAAGTTTAAAAATATCCAAATGCCTACTTTGTCGTTCTAGACTGACCATAAGATAATTAGATAGGCTAGAAAATTAGAAATGCAGGAGGATCCTAACTGAATTTTTTGTAGAGGAATTAACGTGATAGAGAGCTCAGAGCACTTTCTCTTCACATATCCTCTAGTCTGTCAAGGAAAAGTCGGAAATATCTCGTTGGTTTCTTTTTTCAATATTTAAGTGAATTCTTCGATATATATATATATATATATCTCAGAAGTTTTCAAAGATCTTAGAGTCTATTGATTACTGACACTTTAGCTCAGCCTTCCATAAAAAAGCAATCTAAAAAGTAGTATTATTTTAAATAGGTGACGAACTTCAAATATGTTTTTGTACTGTATGCTTGTATACAAAATATTTCGGGAGTATTTAAATTCAAATTTATTTTATACACTACTGATTAAATAATATAATTAACAATATTTATTATACTTTATTATATCAAGTACAAATGAAAATATTTCAGTACTTAAAAAATATTTTTATGTACTTAAGCTAATTCTAAGTGATTTCATTTCAAAATTTTTTTTCTGTTTTAATTAATAATTAATAAATTTGTTAATTATTAAGTGGTACTCGATATCAGATAGATTAAATTTAATAAATTAATAAATTATTATTAATATAACATGTATACATCTTTAAGATACAATTTAATTAAGAAATTTTGAAGTATACCTACTTGAAAAATTATTTTGAATGATAAAGACACATATATATACGAATTCTGGAAAAAGTATAGATAAGTTCTGATTTATGTAATCAACTATAAATTAGAAAACTCCTTATAATTTAAATTTGTACATATACATACATACATATACATATTATAGAAAGAAAGTAACTCTAATTTACTTTTTTTTTGCAAAATAAGTTATTGAAATGATAAGATTTTACCAAATTAGATTAAAAATATTAAAATTTCGTTACCCTGCCCTTTTGTTTAATAAAGCTTTTAGTCTTTTATTTTTTTTATCTACAAACTGTTGTTGAATACAATTTAGAATTTTTATTACGACTTATTCACCTTTATGATTATGTATAATATTATTTATATATAATTAATATATTTTATATTAGTTATAATTTATCATATCTAAATTATAATACCTATCTTTAGATTATTATTTCAAGTATACACATATTTGCACTTTTTTTTGTTTATCTGATACTTGTATCAAATTTATAGACTACTAGGAATTTTAATCAACATGGGCCTCTATAAATATAATTATGTACATATAAAAGGAATTATCATTTATGTAATTAGATAAAAAAAAAAATAGGTAAATAGGTGGTTTTTAGGTGTGATTACAATAGAATGTTAATAAATAATTATATAAATTATTTTTAGCAATAACTAATAATTGATAATAAATGTTCTAAATAATAAAAAAATTAAAAAAATATGATTATAAATATTCGATTTTAAAACTTTTTCTCTTTTTAACTAAAATTCTAAGTTTTTTCGGAATGTAAAAATTTATGTATCTATAAGATATTTTAATTTGTATCGAACTAACTTTATAAATTGTAGTTTTTGTTCAGAAACATAGGGTCGAAAAGAAATTTTTTTGGATTACTTATGACAAGACTGTATTTGATTTGACTGAATTTCATTTGTAAGGAATTTTAAAATTTCACTAATTTTTTTACATCAAGTCAAATGAAATGCAGTCAAATAAAATGCAGTCACATGAAATGCAGTCAAATGAAAAACAGTCAAATAATAATACAGTATATGACAGGCTCCCAAATTTTTTTTTTTTTTTTTATGTAATAAAAAAAAACGAATGTGGCTTTATTTGAATTGAAAGTGTAAGCCACAGTCTACGCTTTATTTAATCCAAATGATAATTTCATCATTTATTAGTTTTAGTTGATTGTTCTCAACAACAAAAAAAGAAAAAAAACGAAAATATTAAAAAATGTACTGATTAGTTTATCAGCCTATCATTATACACATTCGTTCAATTAACGATATGGAACTAAATTTGAATAGTCTTTTTAGACATTACAAAATTAATTCGAAATTTATTAGAATAGAAGTTAAAATAAATGAGAAAGAATTAATTTGCTGTTGTTGAAAGTCGAATGTTATCGAAAATAAGAAAATATAGTTGCATACCTATATGTATAACAAAAAAAAAATTACTAAAGCGGCATATTTTCCTATTTTTAACACATTTTAAAAAAATTTTGAAAAAATGTACTTATTAATTTCACTCTGTCCATCTGTCCGCCCGTCCGTCTGTCTGGGTGTTTACAAAACTTCTACACCGTTTGAAATAAAGCAATGAAATTTTAACTACGGAATCATCAAAAAACTAATTTTATGGAACAACTTTTTTCTGTAGTCCCACCCGTTACCGAACTGCAGTTACCCTACAAAGTTCGAAAAAGCCTTAACTAAAATTGTTATAACATAAATTCTATAAGGTATATTTTCAATCTGGAAACGCTAAACGATACCTGGTTTTATAAACTTTATAAAACAAATATGTAGCTTTGCCATACGGTATTTTAATATACCGTTATGTGAAACTCAATTTTTGCAAAAATTTGGACCCCTTCTATCTGTCAAACAGCTTAACTTAGAAGCTTGAAATTTTGAAAAAAGTTAGATCTTTGGAAATAAGTATAAGTCATTTCAGGAAATCATTTTGTGTTGCCCTCCGTTTAGGAGCTGTAACGGGTTAAAAACTGAAATTTTTCTATTTTTAAACACCAGTATCTTCGGCACCCATTACTTTACCCTTATTTTTGTTTGTGTTAATGATTTTTCTTAATAATATAGGATTACCTTATATAATTTACGAAAGCGGGATTAAATTTTTCTCAATTTTTTCTTACCAAAAATAAAAATCAAACAAATTTATTTTTCAATATATATATGTACTCTTTACTCTAGGCTTATTATGAAATATTTTTTAATTATGGAAATGTGCTTTTTTGAAAACCCTATAATAATATATTTAATACATATACAGAGAGTGGCCGTCTCTCAAAGGTTTTCCTTCAAATGGATGTTCGAGGATGTCGAGAAAAACAAAAATGTATAGGGAAGACTAGGAGGGGTCCACTTTTTTAAAAACTATGGGATTTTAACTGATTTTCAATTTCATTTAATTCTATAAAATTGAAATCAAATAAGAAAGACATAAAAATATCATAAAGCTCTTTAAGCTAAGTACGTATAGAGCATAAATTTAATAATTATTAAAATTAAACAAAATATAACGTAAAGTCTCCAAATGAAAAAAATTTTGATATAAAGCATAACAGGTTTTTTTTTAACAAAAATTATTTCTCTTTCCCTTTCCCTACCTACATTTTAAAAGCTTCGCAAATTATAGAGCAAAAATTTTGCAAATTCAGAAAAACAAAAAATTATATCATAAAGTGCTTTATCATTTTAATAAAATCTTATGGAAAAAAAATCAGATTTAAATTTTTTATTATTCCTATAATATTTTATTTTTATTTTAAGTCAAAACTGGTTTTCGATCTGCACAATTAATTTTGCCAACACAAAGCTTAATATTGTGTTACGAATTAATGAAATAATTCGTTCTTTAATATCAACAATTTTTTGGGATTCTTCTAAAAATAATAAAATAAATAAATTTTAGTAATAAATTTTTCATTAGGCTATAAAGGAGACATGATAGATACATATAGTCTTAAATAGATAATTATCCTTATGCAGGCTGGATTTTTACCATTTCATTTTTATATAAATTCCATCATTTTTACTGAATTTAAACACGTTCGACTGGCGAGTTCGAGTAATAACCATAATAATTTTTTTTTTTTATTTGACCACAACTTATTTTTTTTTTATTAGGTTCGGTATCTGTAATTTTTTCAAAACTAGTTTTATGACAATGAATTCTATATAAGATTTGACTAATCTAATACTATAAATTCGAGTATAGCTGACACAACAACAACTGCAAAATTTATATTCTCATATTTTGATATTTAATTAAACTAAATTTAAAAGAATTCGAGTTGTACTGTCATACAACACTGAAATTAACATAAATTTATATCGGTTTATTTAATTAAGTCAAATAACGGAAATTTTGTAAAAGATAATCAAATTTTATGGGAATAGAGTACATATATGATATTTGGGCAGACATCTTAAAGTGTCATACACTATTCCTCTTCGTTTATTAAAAAAACTTACAAATTATATTAATGTTGTAGAAACGTGCATCTTTTTTAGAAACTCTAAAATTTAAAAAGATACTTGTTTAGTACAAAACATCAATTTGTTAGGAGTCACTTTAGCGGATTAAGTATAATATGTATATAAATATCTATACTAATCTATAGATACAAATTATTTAATAATATTTATTCACTAAGCTAACTAACTATATATGTATATGTAGTTACCATTAATTTCTATAATTAAAAAAAAAAAAAAAACAATTATATCGAAAAAATCATAAAACTTAAAATAAAAAGATTAATAGATACTTAATAATATAATAAAAAAAATCATTAATAATTTTTTATAAATAATTTAATTCCATAAATTTATATTATAATTTTGTTGTATAAATCATGGATTGTCAAATATAAGCTCGATTAATTAATTAGATTATCAAATAATTTTAACCAGACTGAAATTAATGGAAAATTTTTATTTTCCATTACCAACTTTTTACTGATTAGTTTTAAATAGTTGTTATACAAGATTCATTTTATTGAACCTATTTTCATTATTGTCATATCATATCTATATGTAACCAGTTAATAAATAACTTATAACCTATCAGTAAATACATAGAATTAAAATAAAATTATATACTAGTATATTTTACTGGTATATTAAACAATTTCAATCAATTTAAATGTTATCAGACATTATTACAAAAATCATCGGAATTGAAATTTTCAGAATTAACTAATTATGATTTTAAATATCTGTTATATTTCTTTATTGTACGAATTCATCTATTAAACTGTAAATACTTTTTTGTAAAAAAAAAAAAACAAGGCAGAATGTAAACCAACGGTTTTTAAATGCTCACATTTCCAAAAGATAATACAAACTAGTAACTATACATACTTAGAATTGTTACTTGTATCAAAATTTTAAAATTTCATATAATAAGAAAAAATGTGAAAATAGGACATTTTTGAAATTTTGAGCGGTTGTATGTCCTGAACCTTACATAACTAAGAAAAATTGTTAGCACGCGTGAAAATATATTAGTGAAACTTTAATTTTTATGTCTTTCCAAAAAAAAACTTTGTACAACTGCCCAAGTTTCAGGTGTTTGAAATAAGCAAATTTTAAATTATTGAGCCCCAATATCTTTTAAACAGAAGGCGATACAAAAAAAATTCTGAGGAAACTTATACTAATTCTAGAAGTTTTTTCTTGTCTCAAAATTTCAAGTTCATGTTTTTATCTCAAAGCCTGCAGGAGTTATGAAGAGAAAAGATATATTATGCAAAATTTAGTTTTGACATAATGGTAAATTTAAATAGTGAATTACAAAATATTGTACAATTTTGATATTATATTTCATATAGGTAACAAAATTTCCGGTCTTCCAGATTTCCGTTTTTAGATTGAAAAACTACTAGCCTGAAACATCTGAAAATAGGACTTTTTTTTGCAATTTTGAAGAGCTGTAACTTCGTAACGCCATACAACTAATTGAAATTGTTAACAAACGTAAAAAAAGTTTTAATTTTTATGTCTTGCCGAAGAAAAATATGTACAGGTAGGTAGGTGCCTAAGAAACAGGTGTTTAAAAATAGCAAATTTTCAATTTTGGAGCGTTAATAGTTCATAAACAGATGGCGGTCGAGGAAAATTTTCTGAGCAAACTTAGGTACACTAATTTTAAGGGTTCTCTCTTCCCTCAAAATTTCAAGTCTCCATCTAAACGCGTGCCATAGTTATGAATATAAAAAAATCATGCAAAATTCACATAACGGTAAATTGAAACACTAAATTTTAAAAAAAACTCTACAATTTTAACATTGATTTACAAAGCTAAAAAAATTGTTGTCGAATGGCGTTTTCAGATTAAAAAAATGTTAAACAGAACATGAGATATACGCATCAAATAGGGCTTTTTCAAACTTTGAGGGGTTTTGTCCGTCCTTCCTAATGCAGAAATGAAAAAGTTATTCTACAACATTATTTTTTTATGAGACCTACCCATGGTTAAAATTTTTTTTTCTCTATTTTTAACGGTGTAGAAGTTTTGTAAACAGAAGGACAAACGGACTGACGGGCAGAGTGAAACTAATTGGCACATTTTTTCAAAATTTTTGGAAATGTGCTAAAAAGGAATATATCGCATTCAATATCTTTATTTCATTTTGTTTTTCATATACTTTCATATATTTTAAATATACTTTATATATTTTTTCGCTTTTTTCACATTTATTCATATATTTTATTTAAAAGTTTTTCTTGATTTCAACTATATAATTTTGAATATCAACTGTCAAATGAAAATGAAAATGTCGTATTCATTGTACTTGCTCAGCGACTTTCTATGCGGAGGTCATGGAACTTTTAAGCTTAATAGTAGCACAATATCGTATAGATATTTCTGGATTTGCAAATATGTATACAAAAAAAATGTTTTTTAATTGTCGTAATGTTATAATGGCTTTTGAAAAGGATCTTAGCAAGCACTTTATGACTTTAAGCAATTCTATATATCTAAATTTATATTTTTTAAGAATATGATACATAATATACTTGAAAAATATAAAGAAAATCTACCATTTAACATTTTATAAAATAAAATTTAAAAGTTTAAGATGAAATTTCGGGACTTGGAATTTTGAAAATTAAAATTTTCAAAATAAAAGGTATTATAACTTTAATTAAATAAATTTGATCGCATTTAAAAGAAATTCATCGTTTTAAGGTATTTTAAATAAAAATAA
Organism: Poecilobothrus nobilitatus; assembly: GCA_947095535.1. NCBI lineage: Eukaryota > Metazoa > Arthropoda > Insecta > Diptera > Dolichopodidae > Poecilobothrus > Poecilobothrus nobilitatus. The sequence goes on from OX352774.1 coordinate 35,323,166, forward strand.
AAATGAAAAAAAAATATGAATGAAAATTAAGGTACATGGTATGTATATGTGTACATGTATGTACTATTATTTTTTATTATTCACAATAACCTTCACAATATAATCAACAATATACTGTTATTAAATTTTTATTAAAAAGAACACAAGTATCAAATTAGTATAGAACATCCTTTATATTAATGAGTATGTTATATATACATATGTATATGTATATGTAGTATATATTTAGAACATTGTATGTATAAATTTTAATCAACTTAAAAACATTATTAGTATAAATGGAAAAATGGGTAAAAAAAAAAAAACCAAATCGAATTAATTAGAAAAAGTTTTTAGGTGGGATCCCTACGAAAGACTTGATCCTATCCCTAGAAAGACTTGAAAAAAAAAAATAAAAAAATAAAAAAAGAAGTCGTCATATTTATAAGTTCAATCAACTTTAATCAAAAAAAATTTTTTTTTTATATTTTCAATTATTATTAAAAAGAAAAAAAAAACACGAATTATTGTATAATTTCAACGGTACAAAAAAAAACAAAAAAGAAAAAAAATTATTAATAGAAAGAAATCCTTTTCTATAATATTTTATTGTTTTGTTATTTAATATAAGAAATATCGTGACTAAATTATGTAAATAGATAAATAGTTTTTATATTTGATGGGGTAAAAATACTGAATAACACACCCTGTATTATATTTTTTAAAAATTGTATGAATTTTTTACCTGTTTTTACCCTTTTTAAAAAGTTTTATGTGCGTATTGGTATATGTAATTTCTTTTTTCTTTAACAATTTTTTGACGCGGCCTCATATATCGCACCCTTTTTAATATATAAGTACATACATAAATATATATAGATACATATATTTAATTTATGTTTAATCGTGACTATTATTATTTTAACTGATTATTATTATTTTTTTTTTTAATTGAAGTATATAAATTTTCTATGATTGGAATCATAATATATATTTATATTGTATAATAGTGTTGATATACTCATTCATGTAATTTAAAACTGTTTTTTTTTTTTTGTTTTATCATTATTTGTTTTAACCCTTACTGGCGCTTTAAAAATAAAACTGTTCAAGATTTGATTGATTATTTTATATATATCTTTTTAGTTTTAATGCTTTTAAAAAAAAAAAATAAATAAATAAATATATTCATATCTTATCTATATTGTAGTGTTTAAAAAAAATCAATTTGGAATTGAAATTAATTCACTACTTGTGACAACTAAAATTATATACATATATTTTTTTTTTTTTTAGGAAAAATCCAGTTGACAACTGTCAAAAATTATGAAATATTTTAACTAAATACTTATTTTTGAATAAAATTAAACTACTATATTTTGTCTTTTTGTGAATTAATAATTAGTCTAAAAAATTCCGATAGATTAGATAAAAGTTAAGTTGATTAAATTTAATGTAATTATCTAGTTTTTAACATAATATTATTTTATTTCCAATAATAAATATTATATAAACCATATACAAATCACTTAAAGGTTAAGATTAGATTTATTATTGATACAAAAATACTTGAAAATATATTTAGAATCATTATAAAATTGATCGTGATAAAATCTTATTGACATAATTTTTAACTATAACCTATTAAAATATCATCAAATATAGTTAAATGTGGATTATCATAACTGGACATTATTTTAAATATTAAATACATATTATAAATATTAAAAAAATACAAACTTGACGGTAATGTAAGAAATAATAAACTGTAGTCAAAGGTTTTTTTTTTTTTTGAAGAGAAATTTCTACTAGTTCTATTAATTTATAGAAGTGTTCTGTGAATTTTTATACATATATAAAACTAGCTCAAAAACTTAATTTTAGGAGTTATCTAGGCAAATCAACACTGCATGCCTATCAATGAGTTCAGTAGTGTTGATGACCGAAACATCTACTAATTTTTATTTTAAGTTTTAACTTCTACTAGAAAACGGTTAGCTCTATACAGAAGAAAAACTTACTCCGTATGAAGCGAAATTTAAAAAGCGAAAATTGTAAATTAGAAAGGTATTTTTAAAAGACAAACAGTTATTTATAGGAATAATAGTAATAAAATTTTAAAGAAATACAAGTACTCTTCTCTATACAATTTCCCGTTCCTTATATCAGAATCAAACATGACCAAATGAATTTATTATATACTAGAGTGTCGGCTACCTTGTACATTAAATATATTTTTTTGTCACAGTTATTGAAGAATGTTCGTATTGATAAAATAATAAAACAGAAAAACAAAAAAATTTAAAATAAAAAAGGATTTTAAAAAACAGAAAGTATCTACAAATCTATTAAATAGGTTCTACAATAATTTTTATATGTTTGATAATATTATATTGCAACAATATAAATTATTGATAAGCACGCAACTTGGTCTAATATCATTCTATAAAAAGACAATTTGTATAAAATATTTTCGTATAATATTTCATTTGGGAAAATATTCTATTAACAGAAAAATTATTATTTTAATAATTAATTTTATCACCATGAGTCTTTACGAAAACTCCTAAAGTTACTACATATTACATAACCAACAACAAGATTATCTATAAAAAAATATTTATGTCAAATATCCCATTTGCTAAAAAGGTTTATTTTTTTTTTTTTAGTGCATTTGCCTGCCACATAAATGTGACAGGAAATTATATAGCCTTTCCTTTTCAGGCGTGGCTTTAAATGTCGTAAGGTGGAATTATTCTTACGACAAGTGTAGCATTCGAACCCACACTCTCTTAGTGTTTTTAGAACGTATTATTATAAAAATGCGCTTTTACCCACTAGGCTACCGAGGCCCCCAAAAAGATTTTTTACCCAATTCGATTTGTGTCCAAAGTGTCTTTTTGAGATATGGCTTTATACTCTTGTAATAAATATCAAATGACAAGTAATAAGAACATATGCAACTCTTGTAATATATTTATTCATATTATTTATGAGTTAATATTTTTGTTATTTGTCCTGTACAATTTAAACATTTAAAAATACTTATGTTAATGTATTGTATAAGACCCTGTATAAGACGAAATTTCGATCCAAAATACATGAGTTATTCATTATTTATTAAAATATCTACTAAATAAAATTTTATTTTTCAAAGACAATATTATTAATAATAAAAAAAATTTTTAATGACATAATGATGACAGTTGTGTCAGTGTGTTCTTAAATAAAGCAATTATAGCCTGTTTGATTATTAAAAAAAAATCAAAATTATTTAATTTATTTTTGTAGTGTTTTCTAAATATTGATTCCATATGATATAGACTATATTAATTAATGATAATTATAATTTTTTTCTTTTTAAAGTTTAATATTTAGATTAGTTTTAATAATAGTTTTTATAACAAGGCGTTGGCGTATAATAAATTTTCGATTAAGTTTTTGACACTGAAAATACATTGACAAGATGATTTGCTTTTGGTGAAAATTTTAATGTTTGTTTCGATTGTTGTAATAATTTTTTTATATAATATCGATTTCATAGATTTTGTAAAAATTTATTTTAAAGATAGTTTTATTGCAGATTGATTGTATAAATCTTACATTAAAGAATGATATCATAAATCTTATAACAGCAATCGAATTTCTCATAATGTACCTAGTACATTTTTTTGTTTTGTATGTTTCCCCTTTTTTTGTAATAATATTTTTATACCCGTACGATAGGATCGGGTATAATAAAATTACTCCTCCGTTTGTAAACCTTCGAAATAAGCGAGCTAGATATACCTTCAAAGGTATGGATCGGATCAGAAAAAAATTCTAAGACGTTTGAGCCATGTCCGTCCGTCCGTCCGTCCTTCCGTCAGCACGCTAACTCAAAAACTAAGAAAGCTAGAATCTTGAAATTTACACAAAATATTCTGCGAGTAATTTGCAGGTTCCCTATTTTTTTGGTTGAGTTTGGACCAAAACTTAGGGTAGCTCTCGAACACCTAACTTTTAGATTCCCACATTTTTTTTGAAATAGAGCTATGAAATTTTAACTGCTGATAGATCTCACAAAAATATTAATTTTATTTTTAATAACTTTTTTTTGTAGCCCCACCCGTTACGGAGCTACAGCTCCCCAAAGGTTCAAAAAAGCTCTATATTTAAGTTGTTATAGCACAAGTTGTATAAGGTATATCTTCATTTTGAAAACGCCAAACAATTACTACTTTTATTAGCTTTAAAAGTATATATACAATAATTATATATTTGTGGCATACGGTATCATAATTTACCGTTATGCGAAACTAAAATTTTGCAAAATCCTTTAACCCTTCTAGCTTCTAAACGGTTTAAGTTGAAATTTTGACAGTTAGATCTTTGAAAATAAGTATGAGTCATTTCAGAAATTTTTTTTGTATCACCCGCCGTTTAGGAGCTGTAAGGGGTCAAAAACTGAAAATTTTCTATTTTTAAACACCTGTAACTTGAACACCTGTTAAAATTTTTTTTGAAGTAATACACAAAAATTAAAGCTTCAACATTATACTCTTATTTCTGTTAACAACTTTTTTTAATAATATAGTGTTACTTTATAATTGACGAAAGTGTTACTTGATTTTTTCAAATTTTCTAACAAATTTCTTTAACGAATTTTTTGCATTTTGTTTTACTCGATAATTTGAAATTGTTGAGGATATAATGCGTAGTACATAAAAATGTAAATAAATAAACAACATAACGGTTGCTTGAAGAATTTTTATTTATATGATATTGATATATATACATACTTATATAATATCATGTTTATTTACATATCGTATATGTCATTAGTGAATGAACGATAAGAGTATAGATGTATATTATATAGTGCCGTATTTACATACATATATGTATTTTATTATACTTATAAGAAATTATTCTGTCAATGGAATATTTAAATATAATATAGTATAATATTTAAAATTATATTTACTATTTTGTACTAAGTAAATTTAATAAACATTTACCGCTTAGTATTAAATGGTACTATAGAATATTTGAAAAAGTTTTGGATTGATAATCGTTATGTGGAAGGTTAGAATCTGCTTTTGAAGAGTGTACATATAAACATATAGTTTGAATATATGTACAACCCATAGTTCTAGAAATTATAAAATTCACCCAAATTATTTTAAAATACTAAAATATTAAAAAAATAATATTGTAAGCAGACTAACGGTTCGTACGGGTATCTAAGAGTTGACAAAGGCAACTGTATTCTTCCTCGTTGTAAAAAGTATTTGAAATATTTTAATGGCGGCAAGATATAACGCCGCAAAAAAATTTTATTGTAATTTATTGTGGCCTTATTTCAATTTATTTGTTGTGCATTATTTCATTTTATTGTGATTTTATTTCATTCTTATATTTGAAATAACGCTAAAAGATCTATTAAAGTAAAACTAAAAGAATTAAAAACTAAATAAATTTTTCGTCGGTAAATTTGTATAGTTTTGTGTGGAAATAAGAAATCTAAAGCAATAAAAAGTGTTTAATGACCTCTTTAAGTCCGCTACCCATTTAATACATCCGAAAGTAAAACGCACGATTGAGAATAAATAATTTTATAAAAAATATATGATTTACCAAAATATTATAAATTAAATAACGCCGCAAAATAATGAAATAATGCCATAAAAAAAAAATTAAACAAGAATATGTTAAAATAAAATGAAGAAAAATTTTTAATTTTTTAAGTTTTTACTCAATTCAATAAAAGAATAACTTATATTTAAATTTTAAATTATTTGAAAACAAAATGGCAGATTTAAAATTTAATTTATTTTATATTTTTTAATTTAAAATAGATATGTACCTACCTATATATAAGAAATTGAATAATCGATTTAAATATATTTAAAAATAATTTCTATTTGAATAAAAGTGACCAAATTTGTTCACTATTAATACACTTTGCATATATCTATATGTACATATCTTTTGTTTTATAACGGATAAAACTCTGCTGCATTTTATACTAAGTTATTGGTCTATTGAGTGTAAAATCAATATAAATGTAGTTGGTGTTACTTATAATAACAGGGATTGTTTTGTTCTTTAACACTACTAAACTCTTCTTGGGCCGGATTTCGCAACGGTGCAACCTTTTTATATATAGAACTAGCCAAAAAATTATGAAAATTGTCTAGTCAATTTAACACTACATGACTACTTGGGCCGGATTCCGCAACGGTGCAAATGCAAAGTTTTTTCATTCTCACCAACAGTTTGCATTTGCACGATTATTTCAATTCCGCAAGCTAAACAAAAACTGAAACGGTGAATGAATTGTAAACAGCGTTGATTTCAATACAAAATATAAAATGAAAAAATGTGTAAAATGTGCACAAAACAATTTAATGTATTAATACTAAACTATATACATATGTAACTATATAATTTTCCATTTTTTTTTATAAATAATAAAAATACTAGGGATCTTCACGTAAAAGTGCAAACTAGTCTTGCATCGAAGGTTCGGAGGATTTGAGGAAATTTTTGACAGAAATTGCTGTTGTTTCATGTATAAAAAATTTGCACCGATCCTTCGATCCTAGACTAAAATATCCTCTACCTTAACCGTATTGCATATTTTATTTGCTCGAAAAAATTTTTTTGACGTTAATCGAGGATATTTTTTTGAAGTAAATTTGACATTTTGTTTTTAGAATTTATTTTGAGTTTAGAATTTATTTGTTTTCGGTTTTAGAATTTATTCGGAGTGCATCAAATAAAAATAGTACATCCGACTTTACCAACTAATATTTTTTAAAAATACCAATCAACATTTCTTGAAAGATACCAATAAACTTTTCTCTAAACTAATCAACATATCTGTCATCTGTAATTTTTTAGTTTGCAATTTATATTTTGCATCGGATCGTTCACATAAAGTAATAAATATTTCCTTCGATGCACTTTTACGTGAAGACCCCTACTGTCTGTCTCGTTTGTATACTTATTTGCATTTGCACCGATAAATACTTGGTGAAAAAACTTTGCACCGTGCAAACTAAATGTCAAATTTTTTCATTCGCACTCTTGTGGAATTGAAAATCAGTGAAAACTGAAAGTTTGCACGAGAACTGTCAAATTTTGTCATTTGCACCCTTGCGAAATCCAGCCCCAGTAGTCATGTAGTGTTAAATTGACTAGACAATTTTCATAATATTTTGGCTAGTTCTATATATGTATAAAAATTCACAGAAATCTCCTGTAAGTTAATATAATAAAACAAAAAAAAATTTTACGTAAAACGAAAAATTTTTAATTTAAAAAAATGGTTTACCATTATGGTTTTATCTTTTTAATTAAATAAGTAGATAAACACATCGGTATGATTATATGTCTAAAGAGTTCAGTAATGTTAAAAAAACGAAACAACCCCTGTTATTATAAAGTAGCCTACCAGACATTTTTTTTAGGATACAATTGTTGGTATATAATCATACCTATGTGTTCGTTTATTTAATAAATAAGTAGGATTACAATTATTGTATACTTATTTATTTAAAAAGGTTAAACACCCTCTAATGGTGTAAAAGATTTAATTTTTTCAATTTTTTTTTTTTTTTAAACTGGTGTTAGTTAGATTAAAATGACATAAATCTGTAGACCATATTATGATAATTTACATAAAAAAATATTTTGCCTTTTTAAAATAATCAGATAAATCTTTTATATGTATAACAGTTGAGTTAGCCGTGTAAAGTAAGCTATAAAGTCGTAGTGACTCTTGAAATCCAACCACCTTCAGAGCTAATTAAATCTTAGTCCGAACGTATATATGTATGTATAAGATTTTTTTTTAAGGATTTTATTCAAATACAGTATTTGTAGATTTTTAGTGTAATTCATTGAGTTTCTTTACTAATTACAGTTTATTTTTTTTTTTTATACTAATTTTTATTAATCAAATAAAATTAATTTTATTAAATTTAAGAATAAAAAGAAAATTTCAAAATCTATATTCTATTTAAATTTTAGATTTTGTGTGAATTACTTTTAAAATAATAGTAGGTATAAGGTGGTATAAGGTAATTGTTATATGGGATGTTATTTATTTTGTAAATGTCACTAATCAAATTGAATCTTTAATATAAGATAAAAACAAACTCAAAATTATTTATATTTATTTACACATTATGTACGTATAATATGTATGCATGTGTAAATATGTATTATATATATATACATAAATATATATAGGTATATAACCCCCAATACATCATGGTTTTACATACTCTTATACATATATTATGCATATTATATACGCAAATCATACATACAATATTTTTTGCGCAAACCCCGAGCAATATTTGTTTTTGTTTTTTGCAGTTATATTGTGTTGTGACAAGGCAATTATACTTTTATACTGTTACTTAATGTTTTTGTTTCTCTGAGGGAGATGTCGTCATTTAAAAGAGTACCTAAAAAAAAAAAAATATAAAAAAATAAAAAATAGAAAAGCTTTTCTAATTCTCATCTCTTGAGAGCATCAGTTAAACTTTTTTAAAGATAAATAAAATATTTTCATTTAATTAAATAAATTTTTGATGTTTTTTATAAATTAACACTTGACTTGAGTTCATCAATGATAATAAATTGATGCCAATATTTATTTATTTTTTTTTAAATTAATTAATAATAATCTCCACTTTTATATAAAATAATAGATTTTTTATTCAATAATTTTAATTTAAATATTTTATTGATTTGTGCTAAAAAAAAAAAAGAAAAGGAAAGGAGCCCAAACAATCATGAGGAGTTTGACAAAACTATTGTTTTCACATAACTGTAAATTAAAATATTGATTACCGAATAAGAAAATTATGTTATTTTTTGATTCATAAATCTTACATATAATTTTCTGTCATTTGACGTTTTGATATTAGAAAAATATCTTGTGCATTTTGATTTATAAAAATTTAAATGTAAGGAAGTTTTTGAAAATTAGAGAGCTGTAGCTTCATAACGAGTAAGGAGATTACAAAAAAAAAGCCAGTTACACGAACTGACCAAAAGAAATTAATAAACAAGTTTAAAAACAAAAAAAAAAATATACTAAAAACAAGTAAAGGTAACAGTAGTCGAAGCAACCGACTTATTAATTACCCTACACCTGAAAAATTCAAATTAAATTAAAAATCCACAAGTTATTTTAGTTAGGTATGTATTTAATATAAGCTAAAAACATAAACGCTTTTACTTAATCTTCATACAAAATTTCAAGTTTTTATCTTTATTAAATTCAAAGATATGCTTGTTATATCTTGTCAGGCATATGTCAACTACTCGAACCGCCACTTCAATTCATCGGGGAGAAGGACAACGACAGGGACATAGAAAAGGCTCGAATCCATAATCCATCAAATTTCAGTTTTCAATTTTAAAGGAAAGAAAACATGACAGAACACCCTTGCACCAAATGTAAAGATTTTATCTTTATTGGTTTTGGAGATATGCTCCTCTGTTCTTGGGGTTGTTCGAAAGCTTCCAAAATCCGAACTCATGGACCGAATTTTCTCAGATGCAATCCCGGCCGCCTTACTTTCATTATTAATAACCTACTATAAAAATTTCATCAAGATAGCTTTATTAGTTTTTGAGTTATGTTGCGAACGGTCAGATAGGCGAACGGACATTGTCAAATCGACTCAGGAAGTGACATTGGTTAAGAATATATACATATATGTATGGTACATATATATGTACATGCACATATTTAACTTGCATTCTTTTGGTGGTTACAAACACCATACCAAAGTTAATATACCCAATACTTAACGTTTAGGGTATAAAAATATGGCTTTACGAAATGGGGAAAACCACAATTATTATTCCCAAAAATCAAAGTAAAAATATTCCTATTATATTATGTAAAAAGAATCAAAATACAAAAAATATATAATATTATATTTTTAAGTTTGAATCAAGTATCATATATGTACATACATACATATAGATATGTGTATACTCGTATTGTTTTTTTCAATATGATTTAACAAGGATAATATTAGGTCATATGATGATTCATTTTTTATTGTTTAATTGTCGTAAATAAAACCATTTTTGTAATAAATATAAAATTTTGTTAAGTTCAGAAAATTGTGAACTTCATTTGGCAACACTGAGATAATAAACAATAAAAAGTTAATGTAAATAAAATAGCTTTTTAAAAGAGAGATAAAAAAAAACTCTCAGTTTTTTGTTTGTTTTTGTTAAATTTTATCATCCCCTTTCTAACATTGATTTGATTTAGCTTCTCTATATCTTTTTTTTTTTTGCTGTAGCTTGCTGTTTTTTGGCCGACAAAATTACAATTCAACCAGTTCAACTATTAACATCAAATATCTCAAAATTAACATAAATTTTGTTGTATATGTTATTTTACATTAGATTTTGTATATTACATGCATTAACATAATAATATGCATGAGCATATGGTACTAAATATTCATAAGGTATGAGTTCGGATATGTAAATATATGTGTGCCAATTTGTATAAATAAATTTTCATGACGTCATTAAAAGATTGTCATTCCCTTTATTATTTTTGGTGTACACAAAATATAGATATTATTAATAAATAATATTATATTATGTACAATTTATATGATGTGTAGAAAATATATTTCTGTTGATGTTAACCTTGTACGTTATATTTATTTTTTATGGGTAGGTATTTACTATTAGGTATATGTATCTTTTATATTGTCTATTTTTATATTTTATTTCCATATAAAATACGATATTTAAAAAAAAAAATGGGTAAAAATAATAGAAATGCCAATTTATTTTTAAAATAAAAAGGAAAGGAAATTAAATAAAAACATAAATATGTGTATATGTAGATATATACACATTATGTATCACATAGTATACCGCATACGTAAAGGATTTGGAAATTGGACATTATTCTAAAAAGGATTTGGCAATGAATAAAAATTATATTATTCTATTATAAGAAAAAATGGTTAATATTAGATAAAAATTATTTTACCTGTATTATACTTAATTATGAATATACAATGAATAAAATGGTAAACGATTATTTCTTGAAAAACATTATTCCGAAAAGAGAAAATCTTTAAAAACGTTTTCTATATTTTTTTTTTTAAAACAAATTAAAACATATTTTAAATTTTATTAAAATTTCAATTACCACTATTAACTGCAATATTTCATAAACGGTAGCACCGATTAAGATGAAACAAGATTTTATTAAGATGAAATTTTGTATTTTTCGGCTACTAGATGTGGGCATTGGTTCTAATGACTTATATATTCGAAAAGTTCGAGATATAAAGTGCTGTTATGTGATAACGTCATCTAAATCAATGTTCATACCTTTGAGGAAGTTTATCGGAATTGTTACAAAAACCATTTATTGATTATACTCTAATGAAAATTACCGCTTTTCAATATTATAAGAGTTTGAAAAATTCAGTAGGTCTAAAATTTTTTTAAATATTTATTTCACATATTATTTATGGCAAAATATGTTCAAATATTCTATATTCTTTGAACTTACAAAATTTAATTTGCTGTTATTAGATGTCTGATAAGTTGATAACTTATTGTATCCAAAAAAAACAAAACGGTATACTTAAAAGGTACAAACAAAAAAATCATTAGAACTTTAGTTATAATATAAAAATTTGAATATAGAGTTTCTATGCGACTTTGAGAAACTAAAGCACATTTTCAACCTTAAGATACAATTCTTTATATGCAACCTTTTAAGATGCAATTGAAATAAATTTAACTGTTTTCTATTTTCGCATTAAACATTTTCTTTTACTTTCAGTTAGTGAAAGAACATAAAATATCTTTCAACATTGTTTTGATTTTATGATTTTGTCTCAAAAAATTGTTTTGTTTTATCCTTTGTTATTTATGATTTTGTTATTCTACCTTTTTATTCAACATACAAGAAATGTCACTAAATTTTAATACACAAATTAAATATAAATACGTATATGTATATGTATATATATTTAATCCAATGGTGTACAGTTATTAAGACACCGGTCTTTCATAAGAAAAGTCTTGGGTTGAAACCCCGACTTCGTCCTATAGATTAATAAAAAAAAATTATAGAAATTTTTCTTATAGTATATAATTAGTAGAATATAATTAAATTAAAAATAAGTATATATATGTATGTCCTATAAATTATAATTAATATCATATTGTAATAGGTATATAATAAAATAATAAAAAATCATAATTCTTGTATAAGATAATAGATGGCGTAGAAATAAAAGAAATGTTTAATAGTTTTATACAATAGCTACAGGCGAGTAATCAACGGCTTAGTGAAATTAATGATTCCAAAAACTGAAACTTATAGTCAAATATGAATAATAAATGACTTATAGTGGATGGACCTATGCTCCTTATAAAAGTGGCAAAGAAAAAAAAATATGTACCTATATATATTTAAGTACATTTGAGAAAATATGTTTTTTTTTTAAATTAAAAATATTACTTATGGTCATGACTGATGACCCAATGCATATTTTGTTTCCCCTTTACTTCCTTCGAAAACTGAAACGACTGAAATCAATTACATTATTTCTTATGATATTTCACCAAATGCACATAAAGTATTCAAAGTAACCGGAAGGAATGTAACGATTTGATGAATTTTTATTTCGATGCTTTACTTTGAAAAAACTTTGAAAATATAACTTTTTGATGTTTTTTGACAATTAAACGTAAAAAGTATGTACAAAATTTAAAAAAAAAAATTTATTTTGGATAAAATAAGCTTATATTACAGAAATCAAACATTTTTTGATCGTAATATTATTTAATATTTAAGAAAATAAAGCAACTAATTTTTGTTTTTTTTTTTTTTCAAAACTCAATAAAAAATTTTTGTTATACTTTTCACAATATGGCATAAATGACACATGAGAAATTTCAATGTGATTTTTCAAAGAATTCATTGGACACCAATTTTAATTACTTTGCTCTTCTTGAATATACTTTGAAATAGTAAACGAGTCAAAAAAAGCAAAGTACGCATTGGGGCATCACCTTTTAATTAATTAATTTTAATTTGCATAGTTTTTTCTTTTTTTTTTATCACAGTTTAACCAGTTTTTATATTTTATTGCCTTTAAAAATCATTTTTTTTTTAAACTTTTAATGGGCCTTTCCACACGAGTAGGGTCCTCTTTCGTTTCGTGACTACTTTCCTCTTTTTTTTATTTCCACACTGTTCCTCTCGATAGTCGTTACTTTTATATGTGTGTGTAAATATTTCATTTTAAAACAAAATTTGTTGCGAGAGGTAGATAATAAATATAAAAAAAAAGCACGCATAAAACAATTAAATTTTTTTTTTGTATTTACGTAACATAAGATTTTTTTGCCTGTAATTTTTAAATAATATATATTATATATGTATGTACCTATAAATAGAATAAACTCTGTACTGTGCACATAATTTCTTTTTGTCAATAGAATATATTTTAATAATTTCATCAAGTGAAAGATCAAAAATCATTTTACTTTTTTAAAAATTTGCTGCGACCGTTTCAAAAACTTTTTTCTTTAATTTTCCAAACGAGAATGAAACGTATGTACACATAAAATTTTTTTGACCATCATAAAAATTTTTATTTGAGTTTTTGTTTGTGTTAGTGGACTAAATTTTTAAACTCTAAAATTTTGGTTTAAAAAATTACTCCTAAAAATCCCCACCACAAATTAAGTTTATAGGCAAGAGGGTATGAAACGAAGGTAAAAGTAAAAAATGACGAAAGAGGACACTACTCGTGTGGAAAGGCCCAATAATAATACAAAACTATAAACATATACAATTATAAAATAAAGATACTTTGATACATCAGTTAATATGATTAATATTATATATATATGATTCGTAGCAGTCGCGGGCTACGAAATTACTGTTTTATTATTGATATCTGATTTACTTTTGGCAATACTGCCAGAACCCAGATAAATGTATTTTGAAAATGTATCAAAATTTTTTCTTTTCTTAAAATGATCAGTAAAAATCAAAAAAAAAATCAAAAATATGTAAAAAAAAAGGCGATATGACAAAAATCCGTAGGGGCTTATGACTCAACAAACAACCCAAAACACTCCGGGAATTTTAACTCCTGTAAAACGGCCCCAAAGTTTCTTAGGTTCTTATGACTTCATATACTGAAATATTTATAATTCACTACCAAAACAATTGATTATTTCCAAAATTTATAAAAGTACAATTATTGATTTGAATATTTTTTTGATAAGATTTTACAGTTGGATACGAAATCAGGGCATTCCCTTTTTCAGAATCCAGAATAAATAAATAAATACTCTGGAAAAAAGGGTAATCTTGATTTTGTAACCAACTTTAAAATGCATCCTAATATAGAATCTCGCATAGACGAAACTAGGAGGGATTTTAGAGTTAGATGCGAAATCAGAGTTGTTTGCAGATCAATCATAAATACTCTGAAAAAAAGGTGCAACCTTGATTTTGTAACCAACTTTAAAATTCTTCCTAAATTCTAATATAGAATATCCAATGAACGATTATATAAATAAATAATTTTATTAGGAATTATGTCCTATTTTTTAGGAGACTTTTGGCTCAGTCTACGGAATTATAGTCTTCCAGGAACTTTTGTCTTATTTTTGAGTCATTTTTCTCTGGGGGACTTTTGTCATATATCGCCAAAAATAAAACATGTATGTATACTATTATATTCAGCCATCATAGAATATCGTTTCAATATTTACGGAAACTTTTAAATAAGACGAAGATCATTTCTCCAGCTGAAATTGTATTTTGTTTGAATTCTTATATTTACTATCCTTTCCTATACCTACTCCCTAGCCAATATAATGCGTTCGCAGGTAAGGGTTTCATCCCATTATATTGGCTAAAGGGGAAGGTGGATTAAGTCAATAAGAATCTGACACTATCAAGGGGGAAATTCTTGGTGTCTTTGAAAGATTCCCATCTCCCTCAAATGAAAAGGAAAAAAAAATGACAGTATAAAGTTTTCTATATAATATGGTATATGGATTTTCTATTTCCACTATTAATTGCAACACCTGATATATTTAGAAACATGTATAATAATATACCTTTTATGTTCAATTTCTTTTAAGTGACACTGTAATAACACTTAAAAATAATTATTTTGAAATACTTTAATATTATACCAATACTTTAAAATGAATATGTTTCATATACGTATACATTATTATATAATATACATAAATGTTTATAATTTTAATCAAATGCACCATTAAGTAAAAAAAAAAAAAAACAAATATTTTTTTAAATTAAAACATTATCAAAAGGTGAAATTTAAGTAGAAAAAATGCATTTATATTGTGCAAAATTCTATGATTAAAACTTATAGGTAATTTTCTGCATAATAACAGAAAATAAAAACTTACATGCAAAATTGATTGGTGATTACTGATTACAAAAAAAAAAAAAGAAATGAAAATAAAAATTTATAACTAAAATAGAGAATTTCTAAATGATAAACAAATAATATGAGTACTAAAAGTTTAGTTATATACATACATATATATATACTTAATATTAATTTTTATATAAATAATAAATAATAACTGTATTATCACTATTAAAATACACTATCAAATTTTTATTCTGTTTTATTTTATTTTTTTATTTTATTTAAATAGTTATAAGGAAAAAATTTAAGAGAACAAAAAAAAAAAAAAACGACAAAATGAAATTTATGTGTAAAAGCTCAAACCACGGGAATAAAATATAATTTGTAGTTGTTTTTTTTTTTTTTTTTTTTTATTTTTCTTTCTATATTTTTTTTATTTTTAAATTTAGTTGTTAAATTGTATTAAAAGCTGATACTAGCTCACGAGTAATATTAAGACAATATTTTTTAATATTTCTAAGTTAACGCTTCAAGTTTTCTTTTATTTTTTAGTTTTTTTTTTAAATAATAATAAATTTAATCATTAATTAATTTTAATAAAATTTTAAATTTATTTTAAATTTATTTGATAAAAAAAAAAAAATTAATTTTTTAATAAATAGATACCTAGTGAATAAAAAAAAATTTTGAAAAAATTAAAAATAAATATCTATGTAAGTTTTTTATTTTAAATTTTTACAGGGATGTGATACAAAAAAAAAAAAATTGAAAAAAAAAAACAGGTGTTCACAAAAAAAAATAAAACAAAACACAAATATAAATAAATTAGTTTATACTTACTTATATGTATGTATAGTGAAAATTTAGGTGTATGGTACGAATTTCTGGTGTTACTAAAAATCTTAAAAATAAAATCTCGTTATTTTTTTTAAATATCTTAAAATTTTACAAACAGTTTTTAAAATACAGAATTTTTAAAAACAGATTTTTATTTTAAATTTAAACATTTCTTTATTAATTATTTCTTTTTCGTTTTCTTAAATTTAATTTTACATTTGCAATTTTTACAAAATTAATTACAAATAAATCCTTTTCATTTTTGAAATTTAATTAAGTGTATGTCAAAAACTATACGGTATATACTGTCTGTACATAAATTCATTAAATGCATATTTAAATAAAAATGTCTATTAATAAGCGATACAAAAGAGGATTTTTTTTTTTTTTTGTATCACTAAAATATTGTGATGATTTAAGAAAAATATTTTTATTTTTAAAGTTAAGATTTTTGTAAAATTAATAAAATCGAAGGAATGTTTTATACAATAAATATTCAAGATTCAAGATCTGTTTTGGAAAATTTAAGCACAATTTCTGTTATATTTTAAGATTGTCACAAAAAGGAAATTACATACGAAAATCTTAATATTTTTACATAAAACAAAAAAAATTATGTATATATGTACAATAAAAAAAAAAAAAAAAAACAAAAATAAGATTGCATTCCACTCGGCGCTCCTATATATATTTGTTTTTTTTTTGTTTTTGTTTTTTTTTTTTTTAAATAATAGAAATATTTTAAATTATTTAATATTTTTATTTTTAATAGATCTATATATATATATATCTATCTCTCTATATAAAAATCTTTTAAATATTAAGATATATATATATATATATATATTGATATATATATAAAATTAAGTATAAATAAAGAACATATGATATGAATTTGTGCCAAAAAAAAAAAATAAAATAAAATAAAAGTTTTTAATTTATTTTTAGGAAAAAACTTAATAAAAAAACAAAAAAATAAAAACACAAAAAAAAAAATGTTTTTTTTTTTTTAAATTCTATCTAATCATATTTTGGAAAAGAACTAATCAAATTTTTGATTGATCATTATAAGGTCTGATTAGATTTTATTGCTTTTATTATAGGATTATTTTAAAAGGAAAATTAAAAGATTAAAGTGAAAAATACAAATAGAAAATTTTAAAATAAAAATATATATGTATAATTATAAAATAAAAATAGTCAAATGGACAAATTAAAAGTTTTAAAAAGTAAGAACAAAAAAAAAAAAAATACCATAAAAAAAAAAGTAAAGAAACTATTTCTGTAATATTGAATTATTTAAAAGCAGGAAAAGTGTGAATGAAATATAAATTTATTTCAGAATTTCTAAAAATAAATTTTTTTTTTTTTTATATTATATTAATCGTATTTTGCATTATAAATATTTTAAGTTTATGTTAAGTATTTTTCTTTGATATCCCATGAATACAATTTTTAATTTTGTGCGCAATTTAAAAAGACTACTTATGATTAATCTGTTCTGATTTTATTATGGCCTTGAAACACTCTGTATATTTTCTAATTAACTAAATTGGTATGTATCGCACCATAAACCTCATCGTCTATAGAAGCGAAGTTAAATGACAATTAAGAAAAACTAGAAAAATCTCAATTTAGCCCCCTGAAAAAAAAATGTGTTAGTTGTACGGATCTATGCAGCGGTATATAGCAGTGCAATTAATTAGAAAATATCCCGTATATAAACTAAGCTATAAATAATAGCTTAAAATTGATAAAAAATTAAATAACGAATAGGTATTTCAAATTTAATTTTGGATTAATAAATCCAAACAGTTATTACACTCAAACACTATTTAATAATTATTAAAAACAAAGGATTTCTTTAATTTTTCTTTTTAGATAACCTTTTCAGAATGTCCTTTTTAATTTTAATTTGAGAATAAAATCGAGCTTAAGTTAAATGTTAAATTAAATTAATTAAATCCATATTAATTTCTTAAATCATTATTAATTAATTTTGTAAATTATTGTATGTATGAGGATTTCAAAGTATTTTTGCGCCATCTATTTTATTAGTTAAGCACATGAAGTATATTATTTATTTTTATTTGATAATTTGTATTTTGTTTACTTCTTACAACTGATATTTTTATAAGTATTACTTAGACTTTATTGAATATTAAATAAACCTGCATGTCGATTACAAGTAAATAAAACTGCAATCAACAATTGCTATTAAATATTTCTATAAAAAATATTTTTTTTCAATATATCTTTCTTTAACTTTGTCAAATAATGATTTTTTGTGTTATAATTTTATTAAATAAATTTAAATTATAATCCAAAGTTAAGTTAAAATGAGCAAGAGTGTATAGTTGACTGTGACAACTCTAGGATACTGGTACGAAAATATGTGATGCTGTTACCATAACATTTAAACAAAAATTTCAGATATTTGACTTAATTAATTAAGCCATTTGACCCAGCACTGCATAGACATTAAATTGAGCACAGCTATAAATTGAGCACATATAAAAAAGGAAGGTGTTTTGCAGCTAACCGAACTTGTTAGTTAGGTGAACAAACAAAACAAACTTTAACAAAATTTAAAAAAAATTTATTATATCTAGCTTCAATAGACACTAAGACACTAAGCTAGTTTTATTTAAAAAAAAAGGAAGTTATATGGCAGAATCTGCAGCATATGGCAGTACCTATTGTGCTAAAGCAACTAAAATCACTCGACTTATTTTCACAAAATTTCAGATACATAGCTTTAATACATATATTCAGTTATATTGACATAAATAAAGATGTCGTATCACAAATGTCGGTTCCTTTTTTTTTCTGAATTTCAATAGCGGAACTAACAATTTTATAGAATCCGAGCCTAACTTCTTTATTTTTTAAGTTATCGTGCTAACGGAAAGACATACATAGCTTTATCGACTAAGAATTCAATCGTGAGTATATACATATAATTTTTCATATCTATTTCGTCTTTTTTAAGGTGTCACGTCACAAAGATTATGACAAAATTATTATAACCTAAGAACCACGTTCGTACGGGCATAATAATAAATTAGAAAGGGGTCAGATTTTTTTATTATTTAAATAAATTATGTGAACACTTGAATTTTTGAACTTCCTTTATTTTTTATATGTACTTTTCTTTTGAGTATTTGACTTTTCCTGACATCTTTACAAAAATCGCAATAAAAATATATAAAAAAAAAACAATTTAATAGGGGGCTTCGGTAGTCTAGTGTGTAGACGTGTGGAGTATTAACCGAAGGAGTGTGGGTTCGATTCCTGCACATGTCGTAAGTGTTTTTTGTTTTCATAGCCCCCTTACGACCAAATATAATGTAAAATATATAGTATATAATATAAACAAAATAAATAATATTAGTATATAATTTAATAATAGTATAAAAAAGCTATAATGGCCTTAGTAGCCGATGGTTCAATAATATTGCATTACATTTATGTATGTAATATTAATATAAATAAATGAATAAATAACAATTTAATATTTGTTTTGGTTTTTTTGAAAATATTCAACTAGATGTGTTTTGATTGAAATGTCAAATTACTGACAGATTGCATTGCAGGAAACAAAATCAAAAAAAAAAAACATGCAAGTTGAGTTGGAAGTTGAAAAAGTTTTTTTATATACGAGTATTAATAAAATATTTATATGAGTTGAGATTTGTAAGTAAGTCACTTATTGGTCGAGACGCTTTCTACGTTATTTAATAACATGTGAACCATATGAACGGTTTCTATTTAAAATTAAAGTTTCTGTTAATGTTTCAAAAACAAATCTATAAATATGTATATATTTTTTTACCATATACACCTATTACATTTTCACACCTAGATAACAAATACTTAAAATTATAATAATTGTCAATTTTTTTAAAATGTCTAATAACATATACATACATACATATATTATAGAAATTTTAGATTATTTTTATAACCACATTACATAAATAATAACGAACGATAAAATTTGTAATATTATTTTTATACACATAATCTATATGTTGCAGATCCCTATATACGGAACCCTAATACGAAATTAAAAAAATTAAAATTTAAGAAAATTAAATGTTAGTTTATGATGAATTACCTGCCCAAAAATATTCAAAAAAATAACTAATTCTCAGGAAAATAAAGTGATTCTCAAAAATAAAAAAAATAAACTAATACTTAAAAATATTTTTGGGGTTTAGTTCATATGAATTAACTCATAAATTTTAAAAATGTACTGACCTCCTCAAAAAAAAAAATATATATATTAATCACCACCAGTTTTTAGCAATAATTTTAATTATTTTAACAAAAATAATTGAAATTAGCTCATTTTTATTTTGGGAGTTAGTGACGTGAGGATTAGTTTATAAAGCCATCAAAAAGTTTCTTTAATGTTAAAACTTAGACTTCTAAACTTTTCTTCTGACTTTAAGTACTCTAAATTAAGTATTCAAAGTGAGAAACAAAATAAACGAAACGAAACGAAATAAGACGCAAAAGTTCGTCAGTATACCTACAAACATATTTAATAAACCACAATAGCCGCTTGCGCTGTTCGTTACGATTTATTTGTCATTTGCACGTAATGCCAAGTTCAGTAAGGATCAAACTTTACGTGAAGTATTAACGTTTAAATAAAGAAATGAATTTAAATTGTTTTCTGTTTTTCTATTGTTCTTTGGTTTTCTTGCTTACACTCGCAAAGATATAATATAATATAAATGCATTAAAATATATAATAAAATATATACATATAGATGCATTCAATTTCCAAGTTCTTTACAATTATTAAACAAATCGATTTTTTTATTTCGATAATTTTCAAAAAAAAATATTAGCTTTTTAGTTTTGATGCTATTTTTAAACAATTGACAGAACATTTCTACGTTTGTTTAAATTTATTATGGCCAAATTGTCACTCTTACCAGTCTTACGTAACGATAATTTCCATTCGTTAAATAATAATCGTTTCGTGTCGTTTATTTAGGGTACCCATATAACTTAATACTTTTTGATTAAACAAATTTTTAATCGCAGTTATATTTTGTTTTTAAATAATTTTAGATTTTCATAAACTTTTTTAAATATCTTATATTATATAATATATAATACGTCTTTTAAAATGTGGAATGTTATGGTGTGTAGAATGTTTTATTTTTTATTATATTAAATATCATGTATATATTATAATAAATAAACATTTTTGATAAGATATAATAAATTAATATAGAAAATATTACAAATTAAATATTATTTTAGTAAATTGGATTTTAAATTATGATAATATGTATCTAATATTATATATAATTTATACACCTTTTAACCTTTAATTTGTATAGCTTTATGTACAATTTACCAACAAATTTAATTGAATTTTATAATATTAATAAATATTCACTATCATTATGTAAATTTTTATACCCGTACGATAAGATCGGGTATAATAAAATTACTCCTCCGTTTGTAACACCTCGAAATAAGCGAGCTAGATATACCTTCAAAGGTATGGTTCGGATCAGAATAAAATTCTAAGATGATTGAGCCATGTCCGTCCGTCCGTCCGTCAGCACGCTAACTCAAAAACTAAGAAAGCTAGAATCTTGAAATTTAGACAAAATATTCTTCGAGTAATTTGTAGGTTCCCTATTTTTTTTGGTTGAGTTTGGACCAAAACTTAGGGTAGCTCTCGAACACCTAACTTTTAGATCCCCACATTTTTTTTGAAATAGAGCTATGAAATTTTAACTACTGATAGATCTCACAAAAATATTAATTTTATTTTTAATAACTTTTTTTTGTAGCCCCACCCGTTACGGACCTACAGCTCTCGAAAGGTTCAAAAAAGCTCTATATTTAAATTGTTATAGCACAAGTGGTATAAGGTATATCTTCATTTTGAAAACGCCAAACAATTACTACTTTTATTAGCTTTAAAAGTATATATACAATAAATATATATTTGTGGCATACGGTATCTTAATTTACCGTTATGCGAAACTAAAATTTTGCAAAATCCTTTAACCCTTCTATCTTCTAAACGGTTTAAGTTGAAATTTTGACAGAAGTTAGATCTTTGAAAATAAGTATGAGTCATTTCAGAAATTTTTTTTGTATCACCCCCCGTTTAGGAGCTGTAAGGGGTCAAAAACTGAAAATTTTCTATATTTAAACACCTGTAACTTGAACACCTGTTAAAATTTTTTTTGAAGTAATACACAAAAATTAAAGCTTCAACATTATACTCTTATTTCTGTTAACAACTTTTTTTAATAATATAGTGTTACTTTATTTCTTCAACAAATTTTTTGCATTTGTTTTACTCGATAATTTGAAATTGTTGAGGATATAATGCGTAGTACAAAAAAATGTAAATAAATAAACAACATAACGGTTGCTTGAAGAATTTTCATTATTATTTATATGATATTGATATATATACATACTTATATAATATCATGTTTATTTGCATATCGTATATGTCACTAGTGAATGAATGATAAGAGTATAGATGTATATTATATAGCGCCGTATTTACATACATATATGTATTTTATTGTATACTTATAAGAAATTATTCTGTGAATGGAATATTTAAATATAATATAATATAATATTTAAAATTATATTTACTATTTTGTACTAAGTAAATTTAATATACATTTACCGCTTAGTATTAAATGGTACTATAGAATATTTGAAGCAGTTTTGGATTGATAATCGTTATGTGAAAGGTTAGAATCTGCTTTCGAAGAATGTACATATAAACATATAGTTTGAATATATGTACAACCCATAGTTCTAGAAATTATAAAATTCACCCAAATTATTTTAAAATACTAAAATATTAAAAAAATAATATTGTAAGCAGAGTGATAGGCTGTGAACATACTAACGGTTCGTTTCTATCGTACGGGTATCTAAGAGTTGACAAAGGCAACTGTATTCTTTCTCGTTTATTTTTATATTTAATTGAAAATACAATGTTTTAGTTAGATAACAAATTTAATATAGGTACTTTAAAATATACTACTTATTTTTATTCTACCTATGATTATACGGTTCTTATTTTGCGGAAATAAAATGAGAAAGAAATAGGTTTTTTTAGGCTCTGTAGATCGTAAGGAGTATGTGACAGACTTTCTCTTGCTGAATAATATTTTTACTTGTTTTGATACCCCTAAACTACTTCTTGGAACACCCTGTAGAATATAATATAAAATATATTTTTATTTTTATTTATAAAATACTTGCAACAAAAATTGAAAATATTTAGAAAAAAAAAAAATTATAAATTCAACAACACCAACTTAAAAAATTTAAAATATAGTATATTTTTTTGTGATAAGTGTATGTACATATGTATAGTATATACAAAAATAATTTTTTTTCATTTTGTGAGATAAGTGTAGTATGACGGAAGGGTAAAAAAAATACAGAAAAAGTGTTACGGAACTAATACGATTCCTTTAAAATCCTTTAAGGATTTTAACACTCAAAAAAAAAACACTTAAATCCTTTTTTATTAAACAAGTTATTAAAAAATCATAGATATATTATTTGGTACCAGGGAGTCAGAATGAAACAAAAAAAAAAATTAAAATCAAAACTTAACAAGAATTTAATTAACAAAAAAAAAAAAACTTAATAAAAATTAATTCGGAACAAAAAAAAAAAAATATTTTGTTTTGGACAAAAATTTTTGCTCCGGAACTCTAAATAAAATTAATTTTTATAATATTCCTCTTGGGATCCGAAAAAATCATAAAAACAAATAATTTTCGGTATAAATAAAGTTCTTTATAGACATTTTTACCAAAAAAATTTTATTTCTGATTTATATTATGTTTAAAAAGTACAAAAAAAGTGAAACAAAATTGAGATTACATTCACATTTAACATTTACAAAATTGACATTTCAATTTGAATTCGGAATTGTTCCGAAAAGAAATTTATTTTTTGTTTCATTTTAATTCGTTTTTCGGATCAAAATATTTTTGTTAATTTCGTTCATTTCAAATTTTTTTTTTTTTGGTTTCGGAAAGAACAAAATCCTAAAAGAACATTTCAGAACTGTTCCAATAACGTTTCGTTCCGGACCCCCGTTTGATGCTATTGCATTGTATAACTAAATAAAAGAATGTAAAGTGTATATGAAATGAATTAATTAGTTAAAAAATGATCTTTGCAAAGAATAAAAAAAAAAATTGTTTACATTAATGATTGTGTTATTTTTTAATTGGAAATTTACATTTTGTATCTGTTAGGTAAATGCATGATAACTGTAGTGTTGCCGTATTTTTCTTGTATATAGTCTTTTATTCGTTTGTATTTATCTAATTAAATAACTTAAATATTATGTATTTTTATAAGTTTATATTCTGTGCCTGTGCATTAATAAAAAAAAAAAAATATTATCATAAAAAATTGTTATAAAAAAATTACATTGACGTTATATTAATGGTAAACTCATTTATTCTGAACAAAACAAAAATTTTTTTTTTTTAAATTCTGTAAAATATAAATTTTTAAAATTAAAAACCTCAATAAAACCATATTAAAATTTCTAAGTATAATGTTATCACTAATTAATGAAAGCTTTTTCTAACATATCCGATTATTTTTGAAATCTTTTTTTTTTTAATTTCGAAAATAATTGATAAACTAATTATTCAGCCGGGTTATTCAAAAAAGAATTTTAAATACGTTAATCAACAACATTATTATTTTTGTTTCATTTTTGCAATAACAACTCGCATAATTATCCCTACTTCCTCCCGTAAGTAGCTAGTTGGCAAATATATTCTAAAAGATTCTTGTTCAGTTATTTAAGTTATATATAGTGATATATAATGTTTATAAATATTCCTGTTTTTCTTTCGAGCCGAGGGGATCTCTTTTTCTATAGCTTCAGCAGGTACACATCAAAAAAATAAAATATTGTAAAGTACTGTATAGTACCTATATAAGAAAATTTATTTGTGTCGACGGTTTATAAAAAAAGAGCACAATCTCTTTACAAATTATACCATGGCACTGGATAGTCTATATCGAATTATATCTCTTGAATTCGAACCGGAAATTTCAAATAATTTACAGAGCAAGGGCATTTTTTTGATTTTTTGATCCATCCTGATATTTAACAATGCTTAAAAGGTGCTGTATTATAAAATCTATGCAATATTGTTATATACAGTATAATTTTTTTGCACTAAAGTTTTAGTGCAAAGAATAAAAGTCCAACAGAAAATAAAGAATAAAAGTCCAACAATATTTGACTTGAAAAACTGTTTGTCAAAAAAAAAATAATTATAACAAAAAAAAAGTAAATTTTTAAAATATAAAATTATGTTTTGTGAGAAAAAAATGAAATGAATATATATATCGGGTATGATTATTATATTTGGCAGAAGAATACAGTTGAAACGAATTGTTGAAACCAAAAAAACCAACGGATAATTTTAAATAAATATTTATGACAGTTTTATCAAATATAACGGAATATTAATGAATGTAAAAGTGTGTCATAAAAATTTGCTAAAAAAAAAATGTTCTCAGCATAGAAAACATAAAGTTTTGAATAAATTTGATTGGTTTATTCATTGACATTTAAGAACTGAACTAATTATCAAAAGGTTATTATGGACCATTTTGTTATATTATGGACGTGCATTAAGGAGCCCGCTTTCATTGAAATGCATACGGAAAAAACGTTTCATTGAAAACTTACATTTTTCCCGCATAGGCGAGAAAACTGTCAGTTAAATTATCTGTCAAATGACAAATGACAATACTGAAGCTAAAATAAAAATAAAAGTAATTCAAATTATTGTCAACGTTATTTCGATGTTTAGAAAATAAATTTTTACTATTATAATTTATTTATTCATTATTGATAGAAAATGGTACTAATAAAAAATAAAACAAGATTATTTTATTTAATAAATAAAATGATAAAAAAATAAAATTTAAATAAATGTAAACTGATTGAAATACAAAATCATAATGAAATATGTCAAGAATTGCATCAGCATTGCATTTTTTTCAATGACAAACTGAAATGGGAAGAAATGACACATAATGTCATTGGAACCATTTTGTTATATTATGCAAAATTACTGATCAAGTTGTTCAGTAAAATCCGGAATATCATAAAATTAATTGTGTTTTAAATATTTAACTTAAAATTTAAAAATTCATAGCGGAATTTATTATTTAATAGTAAAAATATTTACGAGACTCTGAAACAGAATAACAGAATATCTTGGAACGAAATGTTACATTACCTATATCTTATATTATAACCATTATTCTAGCCAGGAATCTTCCTGAAAAATATCGGGTTTGTGATTATCAATACCAAGAATTTTTTTTTACCAAATATATCAAATAGATTTCATAAAAGAAAAATTTTATATTCATGATAAAAGTATTAGAAATTTTAGATTAGAATATTAATTGATAATATTAATCTATATAAGATATATAATACATACTTACATATATTTTGTATTTAATTTAATGGTATATGTTACCATGATATGGTTTATTTTATTAAATTACTATAGTAATAAATTTTAATAGATTCTTTTGTCGCTTAAAAATAAAATTACGTTTTAAAATGACTTAATTTAAGTATCTTTCTATATATAATACCTATTTTTCTTTAAAGAGCTCATATAGCGAAACAAAAATTAAGATATTTATTTAAAATAAAACAAAGAAATTCAATTTTTCATATTTAACAAATTAGGGACCTAATTAACTTAATTAAATTTCCAAAACTAAACAAAATTAAATATAATTAAGAATAGTGTCATTTATTATCCAATATATATGCGTTGTATTTTTGCTCATTATTTTTATTCATAAGATATAAAACGGAAATAAGAATAATAACAATTATTTAATTATAGTTAAAAATTAAAATCATCTTTTTTTTTTTTTTTTTTTTTTTTTGTTTTACATAAGAACAATAAGAAATAATAAATTATACAAAGTTAATTAAATTAAAATAATTTTATTTAACATAAAAAGTAAATAAGTAAAATTATTGATGTGAAATGATTGTAATACTTATATATGTTATTTTTTTATTTTTAAATGACCTTTAACACTTTGTTAAATAATTATATCCAGAATGATGAATTTTTTTGTTACGTGTTTTTTTTAATTATTGTTTAAATAATAAAATGTTTTCATAAACATTGTATATATACATATACATTTATCCTGTCATATACGATATACGATAAATGAAATTCATCATTAAAATTAATTTAATCTACACCTTACTATCTATATTTTACTATATAGTATGTATTAAGAATTCTTTAAATATAGAGGTAATTACACTAATATTGCTTTTAAGAAAATGTATGCTTCATGATCGTATTATATAGTATTGTACCTTTTTGACTTACAAACTTATTGGATTCATGAAAGTGAAAAAATTACATCCATATATATAGATGTATAATACGAAGGAATTGAAAACTTCTTTTTTTTTCATCTAAGAGAGGTAGAAATTTTCCAAAGATACCAATAATACTACCCTTTGATTCTTACTGAGTATACCCAGTTTCGTTTTGGGGAAAATTACCTTCGCATAGATGTATAATACGAAGGAGTTGAAAACTTCTTTTTTTTCATCTACGAGAGGTAGAAATTTTCCAAAGATGTCAATAATACTACCCTTTGATTCTGACTGAGTATACCCAGTTTCCTTTTGGAGAAAATTACCTTCGCATAGATGTATAATACGAAGGAGTTGAAAACTTCTTTTTTTTTCATCTAACAGAGGTAGAAATTTTCCAAAGACACCAATAATACTACCCTTTGATTCTTACTGAGTATACCCAGTTTCCTTTTGGGGAAAATTACCTTCGCATAGATGTATAATACGAAGGAGTTGAAAACTTCTTTTTTTTCATCTAAGAGAGGTAGAAATTTTCCAAAGATACCAATAATACTACCCTTTGATTCTCACTGGTTAAACCAAGTTTCCTTTTGGCGAAAATTACCTTCGCATAGATGTATAATACGAAGGAATTGAAAACTTGTTTTTTTTTTCATCTAAAAGAGGTAGGAATTTTCCAAAGACACCAATAATACTTCCCTTCGATTCTTATTGACTAAATCCAGCTTCCTCTTTAGTCAATATAAAGAAATAAAACTTCTGACACCCTAACTGCTAACATAGTATATTGGTTAGGATCACATAGTTTAAGAATTTTCAATAGATTAATCAATATCGAATATTAAAGAATAACTAATAATTAAATAAATAAATTAATAAAAAATGACGTTTATCTAAAGGGTAACGTGCAAAATAGAATACGACACCAGAATGGTGAAAGAAACTTACCTACTTATGCTACACAAAATATTATATAATATATGGCATATCCGAAGGCCCAAAAGCTAGTGATGGTCTAAGAAACAAATGTATTGGCAATGTTGAAAATTATCGGAATTAAAAATTACTATAGTGTATAATATTAAAGAAACAAAAGATGCTCTGAATTAGATCAAAGCTTATTCCCAGCTATAGATGTAATGTTCCATAATGCTAATAATATTTAAAAAAAATCTTTCAAAACGAATATTTAATTATCTGAATCTTATACGACAATATCCAATCCCATATATAATATTTATATGTACAAATTATATTATTTTAAATACCGTTACCTTTATATAATTTTTCATTAAATTCAATATCTGATATATATAAATATTAAATCTAAAATTCATTTATA
The DNA here is from genome assembly GCA_947095535.1 of Poecilobothrus nobilitatus. Lineage (NCBI taxonomy): Eukaryota > Metazoa > Arthropoda > Insecta > Diptera > Dolichopodidae > Poecilobothrus > Poecilobothrus nobilitatus. The sequence goes on from OX352774.1 coordinate 35,352,198, forward strand.
TACTTTTGTGAGTAACACTAAAATAAATTTTGAATAAAAGACTGAACTGAATACAGATCTTATAATAATAGTTATAAATGGGTCAGATGGGTCAAAATTATTAAGTTTTGAATAATTTTTATTATCTTACATTAAGTTAAAAACTCAAAAAACAAAAAAAAAAAAAAAAAACAAAATACAAAAACAGAAAAGTTTTTAAAAATATTATGATCTACCTCAAGAAAATTGTATCAAAAATTACTCGTGTTGATACAAATTTTAATCCATTAAAAAATATACAAAACAACTTTATAAGTAAAAGTACTATAAAATTCTTTTAACCCATATTTCACAAGATTACTTATTATTATACGAGTATATAACTTCATTATATATATTATGATACATATTACATACATACGAATTAACAAGTTTTATTTTTTTATAAACTTGCATATAAATAGAATCAGAAAGAAAAAAATGACCCCTATAAAAATTAATTGATTAATCACGGAAGCTCAATATTTAGCGAATCGTACTAAATTAAAGTAAAAAAAATCGTCATAGTGATAATTTGTCAACAAAAAAGAATTAATAATAATAATATCTATAATTAAACAAGTCAGTTTATAAAACTAAAGATATTTAAAGATGCACATTTTTTTTAAAAAGACAATTAGAAAGCTTTTTGGGATTGTGACTATTTTTAAGAGCTTATAAAATACACTATAAACACCGAGGGACTGCGGATTTAAATCCCATACAAATCGTAAGAATAATTTCCTCTTACGACATTTACAGCCACACCTGAAAAAAAAAAACTGAGTAATTTCCTTGTCATATTTATATGTGACAACAAAATAAACTGAAATTTTTCAAAAAATTAAAAGAATTTTTTGTGTAAAATTTCTGTACTATTTATTTTGCTTACAATATATTTGAACAGGTGTTGAAATTACAGATATTTAAAAATAGTGAATTTCCCTACTGGTGTTGAAGTTGTGTAAACAGATGAACTGACAGATTGACAGGCACTGTCAAACTAGTAAATAAATTTCCAAAAGTATTTTGGAAAATGTGTTTAATATTGAAAGCTTTTTTTTTTTTTGTTTTTTTTTTTTATAGTTTTTGTTTGATTTTACACTGAAAGTGTAAGTTTTTTAAATTAAAAAAATAAAAAAAAACATTTAGAATCGTGTCATCAGTCATACTTGAATAAAAAAAAAAAAATAAGTCTCGTGACTTGTCAGTTAATTAAAAAATTATTAATAAATAATTAGCTTATTTATTATTTATTAATCCATGTAAATTCTAAAGTTACAAATATTTTAAAAAATAAACGGTAAAAAAAAAAACAAATAAATTTTATTTGTAAAACATTTATACTAAACAAATAATTACATACATATTATATTATGTACTTTAATAAAAGTTAAAATCTGACATTAGTATATATATAATTTATATGTACTTAAAAATAATAATATGTACTTTGTGAGATTTTAATTTTTAAAATGTATGAAAAAATGTATCTTAGAAAAAAATTTCGTATTTAACTGTATTGAAACTGTATTGAAAATGTTTGATTTTAAAATAAATGTACAAATACATATAGTTGCCGATTATCTACTGTATTTAATACTAAAATATAATTGTTAATTAGAATTTGCATTTTTTAATCAAAATTTGTAATTTTTAATTTTTTTCTGGAAACAAAAATTGTGGTTTTTTAATTTTAAGGAATACCTTATATATTATTGGTTATAAAGTTAACAAAAATGTACATGTTCTGTTACATTAAATTATTTTGTATAAAATCACAATTTTTTTTTCTTCAGAACCCTCGTGTATACGTACACTAAGGTTGTATTTCTAAGTTGGATATACCAATTGAAAGAACATCTCAAAACCTTTCCCTCTGTATTGTTGTCATCTGTTATAATATTTTTAGTATTTCAAGATAAAATTTATAGTATATAATATGAATTTTAAATGAATATTTTCAAAACCCAATATTAACACCTTAATGACTCCATCGGAACACTTACAGAAATTGAATATTTTAGCTACATATTATTTGTACAAAATTTAGAAAAAGTAGGCCTGAAAGTTATTTGGAACTAAAGCGAAAAAAACTTGAAAATAATATTATGAAAACTATAAAGTATAGACTGTGTTAGCTCTAGCATATTCGCATAAACAACTATATTAATACTGTTTCCATTAAATTTAGTCATCTTTTAGAATAATTTAAGATATGTCACTTAAAATATTTATGTAATCTTATGTATCTTAATATCGAGATATATTTATGTAAATTTCGGAGTTACAATCTATACAATTTATACGAGTTTTACGAGATTACAACTTACAAGCTATTCGATTATTTACGTCCAACAAACCAAATTTTGCATAAGATGTTTGCGCATAAATTCGATTATATTTAAAAAAAAACTTAAATTGTCTATATATATAGATTTATAAAGTATCAAGATGAGAATATAAATTTTGCAGTTAGCCGAACCTATTGCATTAGATTAACCAAATACTTTTTCCATGTCCATGTTGTTTACTGGCATCACAAACGTAAGGGATAATTTATTAAACTCTTAGAACTATGTTCGTGCCAATATAAAAATTCTTTACCATATGGAAAGGAAACACTTTAAACAGAATATTGGATGCGGCTATACATGCTGTAAAACTTAAATTATATTATTGGCGTGGAAATTTCTTGATCTTGATACAATTATTTAGTCACTTTTTTTACTGTGGAAGGTGTGTATAGATCTTGAAAAAAAGATACCAAAAAAAAAACTAACCCACCTTGGTAGTGTGGGACTTTTACCCACTAAAACCACCTGCCCCTGCAGTCAGCATAATGTGTTAATTAAGCTAATGGCTGTATAATGGCTGAGGATTAGGATGAGGAAGAGAAAATGAATAAGAAGATGGAATTTAGAACTTATTTTATAGAAGTAAGATTAAATAGGAATTTTAGAAGACGTACATATCGAAAGTATCAGAGAATTGTCGACCTATTCAAGAAGTATATTTTTAGGGATTGTTTACAATATTAAATTTTTTATATTCGATATTTAAGTAAAACGCAAAAAAAAAACAAATAATTTTATAAAAATATTTTTATTATTGCTTTTTAAATTATATGTATAATTAACCTATAATAGTGATAATATATAGTTATCTAATCGAATTTGATTGTAAAATATTATAAATAAAAACTTTTATCAGCTGTTGTAATCTAAACTTAATTATTATTTGGCATCGTAAAAGCATTGTTTTTGTCTATAAAAGTATTTTAATTATACGTATAATAGAATTTAATTTATTTTTAATGTAAAATATCTAATATGTACTGTTTTCACGCTAATTTTAAATTAAACATAAATTTTTTTTTTTTTTGTATAGTCAAAGTCCTAAAATGGAAAGCAGTGAATAAATAAGCTGTGTAATTTATAGATAAAGAAAAGGAGAAATTTTTCATTGCTAATGAAATATTTTAATTTAATAATAATTTAAAATCAAACAATAATATCTACATATCTACATATAGATCTATTAAGTCTATTAGATTAAGACTACATATGTTAAAACTGTTCTAAACATTTCTTTCAGTATAACGTATAACTTAATTTTTATTTTATTAAATTAAAACTTTTACTTGTTGTCATAAATGACATAATATATACATTTATAAGTCAAAAGTGGGCGAAATAAAATTTTTCATCTTTATAAACAGATAACTGTAAAATTAAAAAAACTTTTTATTCAGTCAATTTCTGTATTGAATGCAGTTCTTTTGTATGTATTTATTATTATAAAATTTACTGTTTCGTATACATATTATGTAAGTATATTTAGAACTAGAAAGAAAGGCATTGTAATCGAAAAATGATTATAAAATAAAAGAATTTGTTAAATATCAATATTTTGAAACTTCCTGAATCCAAAAATAAAACAATTTTAGAAGCGTTAGATCACGTCAAACAATCAGATAAGGTGGCTTCGAATTTAACTTGGATCAGTAAAATTTATTATACATACATATATTTTTTGTTGCGTCAAAAAATTTTAAAGATTCAATATCAATCAGTAAAGGCGGCACTCCAAATAAAAGAAAGGTCGAAAATGCGATTACTAAAAATTAATATGAGTAGTTAAATTTAGTTTCAGCTTCACTTTTGTATCAAAACTTAATTTTTATTTAAACTCATTGACATGTTCACCTACCGGGGGAAAAAGAAACTATATACTATTCATGTAAAAACAACAATCATAAATAAATAAACAAGGATGTTAATAATACATGATTCAGTTATACTAGATAGACTATAGAAAAAACTTTCAATTTTTCCTGAATTTCAGTTATATTTTTAAAGCTACTATTGTAATATGCACTTTCAATTTTTAATATAAAATATGTTAAATTTTTTTTAATTATTAACAGGCTTTTAATTATAATTTAATTATACTTTGTTTTTTAATCATAAGCAACATTATTATTGAAAATTTTTTCAGGGTTTATTATTTGTTTGTGCTTTTTTTATTGTTTACAAGTACATATGTACTTATATAGTATAGATAGAAATTATTGTCTTAATTGAATATCTAAAGATATTATGCTTTTTCATTTATAATCGTAAGTATTTTTCAATAAATTTAAGGTCTTTACTACTTTTATATGTAGCTACATTATGTTACTTATTATGCAATTCTTTAAAAAATTTTTAATTCAATGTAAATTTTTAAAAATGGAAATTATTGCATCATTTACTAATAATAATTTTTCTTCCTATTTTTACTTTTTTTTTTGTTTTTTGATGAATTTATATTATCAATGAATTACAAATTACATATTCATTATAACTTTTAGCATTTTATATTATGCATATTAACATAATTTTAATGGTATATTAAATTTTCCATTACGTTTATGACACTTCCATTATGTAAAGGAGCGATGAGATATACTTATTTCTTGCCAAGTAACTAAAAAAAAAAAAAATGGTGCTAGAATTCTGAAATTTTTACAATTTTATTTTTATATAAATGCCAGTTTATCTATTGAATTTCAACAAGTTCCAAAGATGACTTCTAGTTGCTAATTGTTATACAATTTTTTGTAAAAAGGTAGAAGTGAGAAATTTTGTCAAAAGTGTAGTTTTTATTCAGCATTAAATTCTAAATCTATTTAGCCATATGCGCCCGCACGATAATTCAAAAAATAATGGTTTTATAGGATTCTGAAATTTTTAACATTTCATTTTTATATAAATGCTAGTTTTAGTATTGAAGTGGAATAATTTTGGCCAGGAGGTTCGATTAACTATCACACAATTTATTTTTTTATATGAGATAACTCAGTATCTATAATTTTTTTATTAATAAAAGTGACATTTAATACCAACAACTTTTGCAAAATTTCGAAAGTCTAGCGCAATGGTTTCGAGTAGCTGTCATAGAATAGTAAAATTTTGAAATTCTCATATCTTCACACTTACTGACTGAAATTTTGTAAAAGATAGAATTTTTTTTGGTTTAAGGCAATAGGACGGTAAAGGTCCCATATTTCGGTACTTAATAAAGCTTTGATTCATTCGAAATTTTTTTAATAGTTTTATCGAACCAGCATATTATATTATGTTTGAACGGATATCTTAGAGTTGACATACTCAACTATGCACTCTTCCTCACCTTAAATATTTTAAGAAAAACAAATAATTATGTTCAGTGTAATTTTTACATTGTTTTTCAATTTTTCTTTTGTGCAATTTTCTTTTTTATTATTTTTTTGTGCATAATTGAATGCAACAATGACCATCTAATAAAGTCAATTAATAAAGTTAATTATTATTTTCAGGTCTTATATATACATTCTTTGTAAATTAAAGCTTATTAAATTTTCAAGTAATAAAAATCAAAAGAATTTGATTGATGTGCACATTTGATTATTATGTCAAGATAAAATTAGACGTTAGACATTCAAACATCAATAAAATAATAAATACAAAATTTTGATAAAAACCCAATTTCAGTGTATTTTCATTGTCTACTCTAAATATATTTGTTATCTGGATTATAATTTTAAGTTAAGAAGTATTATTAATTTTATAATAACTTAATAATATAATTTGTTTTACTTAAATCATTTTGTAAAACATGAACTTGTTGTACAAGAAGTAGAGCAACTAAATTTTGCAGGAGTCATTTGTATAAAATTTAACTTAATTGTCAGATATATCTAGATTAATTAGATACTGAGTTATCTCATATAAAAAAATAAATTGTGTGATAGTTAATCGAACCTGCTGAACAAACTTGTTCCATCGTCTCGTTCCAGATCGTCTCGTTTTTAGTGTCACAAACGTAATGGCGAATTTATTATACCCTTAGAACTCTGGTTGTTTGGATATGATAAAAAGCAATTTACAGATTTTATTACACTGCATTGAAAACGCTAATTTTTTAAAATTTTATATAATACACTGGTCTAAAAACTTTTTTAGTTGCCACTGTCGTAAAAAGCATATGTATGAAATTTCTTCATTTGATACTGTTCTAAGTCATTAATATTGTAGTAGTCATCAGAAATATTATGATTAAAATGTCATTGTTTAAAATTACTATTTCTATTAAAGTTTTTTTTAAAGTATTCATTATAGAAAATTTACTTTAGATGTATGATGGCTTGCATCAAAATTATTATCATTTATGTAATTATGCATTTGAAAATGGGGTGAAAATGTTATCAATTTATAAATGTTATTATTCTAAGTATATGATATGTATATATTATGAAATAAATGCATTATAACTGTGTTTTTGTTTTATTCTCATAATGGACCTTTTATGAATTTTTATAAAAATCGTTGATTTAAGATCATTTTACAGATTATGACAAATTTTATATTATTTTCCTTTTTGACAGGCTTCAAAGTGGGTTTTAACTTTTGTTATTCAACAACAATGAACAAATAAAAACTACAATTGGAAATTGTAAATCGTTATATATCTAAAATATAGTTTTAAAAAAGTTAATATAATATTCTTTTCTAGTTTTTAAAATAAATTAACAAATTATGGTCGAGGAAGCTTTAATGACTAAGTTCATAAAAATTATACATTTTAATATTTTTTTTTTGATAAAAACAAAAATTAAGTTACAATCAAATCTATTTTTTTTTATTCTTTTATTTATGTATACAAATGTCAAAACAAACTTCAAATTGGTTTAATTTGTAAATGTCAAAAAAAACTTTCCTTATGTTATATGTACTCTTATTATTTATTAACATTTATCGTAATGATATATACATCAATTATTATTATTAATTCAGGTTAACGTATGGTGATGTAAATACATACCATGGTCAATAGTTCAATTGGGACTTCTGGACTCACTTGAATTATGATTTTAAGTTTTATGTAACTTTTGCTCTATATAGGAGAAATATCCCAATGAACAGCCATGCAATTTATTAATCCTATGGCTGGCATATTTGACCACTTTTTCATGGAATTTTTGTCCTTTTGTGAAATTATATAAAAATATACATTATTATATTGAATGACATATGAATTTAATTGCTAATTTCCGAGCATATAAATTATGTATATATAAAAATAATGACAGGTTGGAGAATTGGAGACTACTTTCTAAACAGTTGCTACTATTTTAAGTACTTTACTGTTTAAATATATACATATATAAAAATAAAAATAATTTGTAAGAATTTTATAGTTAGTTATAGAAAATCAGAATAGACCACAATTTACATATTTTCAATAATTCTATCACACAATAATTTAAAAATAAAATTTATTTGTTAAAATTATTATTTTATTTTTCAAGGTCTAATAGCCGACCCTGTCATTTTAGTAATTTTTACTGCTCGCAACATTTGTCGAAACATTGGAGCTTTTTTAATTTTGTTTCTATATGTTATATAGGTAACGATACTTATTAATCAATTACAATTATTAATACCGCCTCTCAATCAATTCGAACTTAACACAAGAAAGGCAGAAAGTGTTCATATCTAAACGATGAAAATTCCTAAGCGTTTTTGAAAAATTGTTATACAAACTCATTTGTTGCAAAAATTGTTTAAATGTAGAAAATGCTCCGATCAAATGTATTTCCCCTCTCTGTTGTCAATATCCCATTATACAATTTGCATTTATTACGTTCCAATTGCTTCCTTTTGCCCTATTTTCCTAATATACTTTTTTCTTAATTCTGTAAAATCTATACACTAACATAATGTACAAAGGAATCATCTGCTAAAGTTTGGCTATAGCAATTAAAAATAGAACAAAAGGCATAATTAATTGGGAATTAGTTTTTTTTTATTGGTTTGCTGAACAAAATGATCTCCAATAATTTTAAATATATTTTTTTTGTTTCCAAAGTCGTCTATTACTTATAAATAAAATACTTCTATTTTGAACGTTGAGCGTAGAACAAAACAACATTGAACAAAGCTTCAAAAAAACAAAAATTGCAAAAATTTATTGAAATAAAAAAAAACAACGAAAAAAATTCTTAAAGAAAAAATTTATTCATTTTTAAAAATTATCATATTTTATAGTTTGCAAAAAAAAAAAAAAAAAAATTCTTAAAAATTATGAAAATAAACATTATAAAAATTTAAATCAATGTTTTGTTAATTGAGAATGTACTGTTTTTAAATTTAAATGTGAAATTAATTTTTTTTTTAATTTAAATTTTTTTTTTTGAAAAATTAAATTTTTTTATTAATTTTTTTTATTTTATTTTTATTTTTTTTAATTTTTTTAATAAAATAATAAATAAAAATTTCAAAAATTAAAATTATAAAACCAAAAAAATATCCAATATTTAATAAAATTAATGCTACTGAAATATTTTCTAATTTTAAAATTTGTTTTTTTAATTTTATTTTATAACGATTTTTATATTTTATTTTAATATTATATAAATTTTGTAATTCTTTATTTGCATAATCATTTAAACCATATTCTTCAAATTTTCTTATTAATAAATTTAAATGATTCCAAAATGGCCATGTTTCATTATTTGAATATGCATATAATTTTGGTTTACGTATTATATTACAAAATGAATAAAATGATGGTATTTTAATACGATCAATTATTATTTTTGTATGTAATTTAATAAAAAAATCAATTTGTTGTTTTGTTAAAATATAACCATCATATGATTTATTTTCATTTAATATTAAATCATATAATTCATAATTAGTAACAAATTCATATAATTTATTATGTTTTTTATTTATTGATTCACTTAAAAATTTTGGTTCATTATTATATAAATCAATATCTAAAGCAAATTTCATTTTTAATGGTATTAAATCATTAATACATTTATAATTTTTTAAATAATTTAATTGTATTAAACGTTTTAATAATAATGCTTTAAATGAATTTGTTAATATAAATGAATTTAATATCCATTTTATAATTAAAAAATTTACTATAAATTTTTTTAAAAATTTTAAATTATATGGTACTTCTAATAATATACTTATTAATAAAAATATAATATCATTTATATTTATATTAATTAATTTATATAATATTATTAATATTATTATTATTATTATTAAAATTATTAACCATATATTATTTGGAAATATTTCAATTATATTCCAAATTGATGAACCAATACCACGTGAATTTAACATTAAACATGTATAAGTATTTAATATAACATTTGAATATTGTATTGTATTATCAAAATTAATTATTTCATTTGATATTAATTTAAAATCAATTTTTATATTATTTTTTAATTTATTATAACGATCTCTTGTTATTGATTTTATACTACCATTAAATTTTTTTAATAAAATTTCAGCTAATTTTACTTCAATACCATACATTTTTTCTTTAATTAAAGTTAAATGTTCATTATTTATAATTAATGTTCTTTGATTAAAATATGGTACATAAATTTTATAATTACTAATATTTTTTTTAAAATTTGGTAATTTAAATGTTGATGGATATATATTTTTTAATTTATAATTTTTATTATTATTATTATATTTATTTAAATTAATTTTTTTTATTTTATTTAAATTTTTACTCCAATATTCTTGTGTATATATTATTGTTTTATTTAAATTACAAAATATTAATGCATGATTTATAATACCAGTAAATTTTGTAAAACTTTGAAATATATCAATAATATTTGGTGTATTTGGTACATTTTTAAGAAATTTATTTTCAATAATACGTAAATAAAATAATTTATGATCAGATTTAATATATTTATGACAATTTTTTTGTGGTAATTGATATACTGGCCAATTATTTGTTAAATATAATATAAATATTGGTTTTTCATAAAATATTCCATCACGTTTATGCCATTCCAAACAATGAAATTCATTTTGAATTTTTGAACTGAAAATATAATTAATTATTTTATTATATTTAAATAAATAATATTAATAAAAATATTAATATTTAATTAAAAAAATATTAATAATTTAATTATATTAAATTATTATTAAAAAATATTAATAATTTAATTATTTATTTATAAAAATATTAATATTTAACTATTATTAATATATTATTAATATTAATATAAAATTTAAAATATTTATATCGTATATTTGAATTTTACCTTAAAAAATTAATTAATTTATATTTTAAATTTTGTATGCAATTTTATTTAATTTTATATACCTATTATTAATATTATTATAGAAGTTACGTATTCACCCAATCCTTTATGTAATAAAATATATTCATTACCACACACTACGTCAGCACTTCCTGTTATTGTCAAAACAAGTACAAATTCTTTAAATTCTATTCCCACAAAAATAACAGACGCTCAATTTGCATTTTCTTGATATTTCTAAATAATAAATTTATTAATCAAATAATTTTAAAAAAATATCATATTTCAATCATGTTTAATCATAATTTTATCTTGGAATAATTAAAATAAAAGATTTCCCACATTTAACCTAACATTGCTCGAATTATACCAAAATTAAAAATAAAATTAAGTTAAGTATTGCTGAGATTGCACTTTTTAAATGATATAAATAGTCATGGAAATCAGAAGAAACTTAATTATTGTTTAGACCTAAAAGTGGTCATAATTAAATCATTTGTTTAAACTTAAATTAATTAAAAGTGTTGTAACTTAAATTATAAGTTTAAGTAAAGTTTGTACATAAGAGTAAAAAATAAAGTTTTTTTTTGAAAATAACCTAAAGAAGTTATTTAAGTTAGATTCCATATTATAAATCTTCATATTTCTCAATTCTTATATTAAAATGTATATACATAATTATTATATATGTATATTGAAGTTAGAAAAAGTAGATTATATAATTATTTAATCTGTTGACTAAAATAATGAAGATTCTAAAAAAAAATCTTTACTGATTTGAAGTTTTTGTGGCAATAAATTGGGTTTGAAAGATTTGTCCATTTTTTCCCCCCTTTCCCATCCTATATAAGGAGCATAATCTTTTACTATTCATATTTGATTAAGATTTCAAATTTTAGACTCATTTAGTTTCACTAAGCTGTTAGACTGTAACTATTGTACAAGACCATGAAAAACAAATTTTTTTTTTGTATGTGCGCCCGCCATCTATTATCTTATACAAGAAATATTTTTTATTTTTTTCTTTAATGCATTTCTCTGCCACATAAATGTGGACAGAAAATTAGACAGCCGTTCTTGTTCAGGTGTGGCTGTAAAAGTCGTAAGGGGGACTAATTCGTACGACGTGTGTGGGATTCGAACCCACACTCCCTCGGTGTTTACAGCATATTTTTATACGCTCTTACCCACTAGGGCACCGAAGCCCCTTTTTTTTTCTTTTTTGTGATATATATTATAATATGATATTAATTATGGAATACTTATTATTTATTTAATTATATTTCACTAATTATATATTATAAGAAAATACTATTATTTTTTATTAATCTATATGACCCAGCCAAAGTTTGAAACCGAGATCTTTTCAACTAAAGATCGGTGTTCTTCACTACTACAACATTTCCTGGATATAACATTCCATTTGTTTTTACTTATTTATAATGTTTAAAATAGTTCCTCAAGCTATATCGGATGCCTTATCTAGAGTATTATATATTAAAATATTATTTATTGGTGGATTGGTGTTTATCAAAGAATATATAGAAATTAAATAACCATATGACTAATAAGTTAGTAAGAGTAATATTTAGAAAGGCAGTTTTTAAAAACTGATATTATTATGTTTCATTCACAAAAAAATACTGAAAAAGAACTCCAAAAAAAAAAATATATTCAATCTGATGATGCATTGATCTGATTGACATTTATATTACAAGAACTTTAAACATTTTGAATCGTGGAAGTTGACACTATTTTATTTTTGGATACCCATTTACCATATTCGAAATCGAATAATCCAGCTATAATTTTTAAATATTTTAGAAATTCAATAACCTATCATAAATATCAAAGGTTCAATGTTCGGTATATTCGGTACATATATAGATACATTCAGATCTAAGTGAAAAAATCTCTTAAAAATTAATTTTTAATTTACGAAGGTAGGCGAGAATCATCGAAAAATGATAAAGAGGAGCGATACAAGCATCATTTCTCTATTAATCAGTTGGTCCACTTTAACCTTTAATCCACTAAACATCACCTGCATTTTTAACCAAATAAAAAGTTATGAAACCTTTAGTACTTAGTACTATTGAACTGATAGAAGGATATAAGAGAAGAATATTCTGCTACGGAGTAAAACTTGATTTAAGATTTGCAGGAATATGATGTATATGTACTACGTTCTTGATATTCTTCTTAAACTTATGTAAATTAAAAATGTAATCATGCTCATTTTTAGGGAACATATCAGGCGACAAATGATACCACATTCACGATATTAGGAGTCACAAAAGATTTTTTTTTTTTTTTTTAGTGCATTTCCCTGACACATAAATGTAACAAGAACGTTACACTGCTTTTCCCTTACAGGCGTGGCTGTAAATGTCGTAAGGGGGTATTATTCTTACGACGTGTGTGGGATTTGAACCGACACTCCCTTGGTGTTTACAGCGTATATTATACGCTCTTACCCACTAGGCCATCGAGGCTCACAAAAGCATTTGTTACGTGTCGAAAACTAAAAATTAGAAAATAAAAATAAAAAAAAATTATTACCTTCTAATCAGCATTTTAATTCCACATATTTTCATCAATATCTTTAATAATTTATCAATCATTTGAACTTTGTTATTATAACATAATATAATTTCTTTTGGTTTAATATTACAAAAAATTCTTGCAACTTTTGTTATTATATGACATTTTGGAAATGTATTAATAATTGGTATTATTTTAGTTTTATTTCCTTTTGTATTGTCAATTATTAAAAAAAATAATAAAAGTAAAATTATTATTAAAATATTTAAAAGTTTCATGATTTTAATAAAAAGAAAGTTAATAGTTATAACAAAAAAAAACTCCGTTTAAATATTATTGCGTAATTATGATTATGATTTGATTTATTTCCCCGTCAAAATCAAATTGAACTAAAAACCAAAAATTTTTCATTTTAAAGTTTCAAAAAAGAAAAAAAAACTAAAAGGAAATTATTTTATGGATGACACATACCTAATGGATTTTTAAATTTCGTTAATATCATTTGTAATATTATTCATGTTTTAATCTTATAATTAAGTATTAATTATTAATTGAAAATTAATGTTTGAATGAAATTTAATGATAAAGTAAAATAAATTATATTTTAAATATTGGAATTTAAATTTTCTATTAACCTTTAGGAAGTAATTCTATTTTCCTTAGATTCCCTCTATTTTCCCTTTCTTGAAGCAATTATACTGACGGCGAAGTTAAACAAGAAAATTATCTCTTATATATACAAGCTTTAAAAATGAACTATAGTTACTTAAGACAGTTGTGATTCGTAACAAGACGCATTTGCTTACAAATATTTTTTTACTCATTCAAAATGAATTGTAAACAAACAAAACTCATTAGTTATTTTAAATTAAAAAGCCAAAAAAACAAAAAAAAAATAAATCCAGTCCTAAATATTTTCCGGACATTGAATTACTCGCGTATAAAAAGGCAATTTGAAATCACAATATTACATTTTGATTGATATGATAGTGTAATAAAAATAACAAAAACCATGGTTACCTTTATGCAGGAAGGTGCTATATACTATTGCATTTTGTAACTGTTGATTGCTTCGTCACAAATGTGCGGCTTCGGCAGCAAAATAGTAATAATAATAGATGAATTTGTTGTAGATACCCTTAAAGCTCCACTCCTCAATACAAAGTTTTCGTACCCTTGTATCCGTTTCATATTTCTACTCTCCAACCAATATATACTGCGTTAGTAGTCAGGGGTTTGAACCTATTATATTGGCTAAAGAAGGAGATGGGTTTCTTCTTTTTTTTTTAATACGCTATGTAGAGCTTTGTGACATTAAGAATTTTGGGTCGTAGTGAGGTGAGGTGACTGAGGTCAGTAGGAATTAGACACTACCAAAGAGGTATCCTAGGCACATTTAGCAGATTGCCAGCTCTGTTAAAAAAAAAAAAACTAAATGTGCAACTACAGTAAAGGAGAATAGTAAAACAGAAATTTCTCTTTTATTGTCCATAATCACATACCTTTTAACATATTGATTAAAACAAATGCAATATAAAATTAATTATGAAAATTATATTGGAATGTGGTTTTTAAGAGGGAAAGAGGCGAAGAATTTAAATTGCCATTAATTTTTATTTGAATGTATTTCATTATTTATTCAATGCAATTTAATAGAACCTAAATGATGATATTTAAAATTTTAATTACATTTAGTATATTACATAAAGTTTTTAACGTTTAAAAATTTATAATTTATAGTCTTAAATGTTTTTTTAGTACCTAAATTATTTAATCATAAGGTCTAACAATTATAGAATAATTTGATGATATTTTTGTACTATAGTAGCATTACAGTCCTTGATAAGACTTAAATTTGTTTTCTGTGTTTCTTCAGAAATCTTTTGTACATATATTTCTTGATCTTTCTCTACTTTTCTTCTCAAAAATTTTGTTCACGATAGCCTTTTGTAGTTCTCTTAAATAGTTTTTCAGTCTAAAATCGTCAAATGACAGAAAATAATTAAACAGTTTTTTTGTGATGTTACTCCATATCTTCGGAATGCTTTTAATCAAATTTACGATGATCTTTAAGAACTAATTTAAGTTGACTCCTGCACTCCTCAACTCTGTTTAGTATTTCCAAGAATTGTAGGTTAATTTGAACTGTTAAAATTCTTTAATACCATAAAAATACACAAATAAAAAATTAAGAAAAAAAATGAAAAGTTAAACTCCTATCATAAACGCCAACACCCTTTTCTTGTTACCCATAACTTTTAAGGTACCTAATTCAATTTTTGTGGCTTTAAGGATCAGTATTATGAAATTTTTATGTGAAATTTATATACAGCTACAATTCATCAAATTAATGTTAAACAATAATAAAATTAATATTTTATATATTCAATAATAGAAAAAAACAAAAAGATAATAAAGCAAATGTCAAAAGTAAACACATAATTTTAATTTATATTTTATCCATTTACTCAATAATTTATATTTTACTCATTTAATTTCTGATTTAGCGTTCACACAACATTGGTATTAGAAGAAAGAAAGAAACTTTATCGAAAGTTTCACATCAAAATTAGAAGATATTTCAAAAAGTTCATATACAATTAAAATTAAGCAATTTGTAATTATTTCATTGCATTTACAGATAAATATAGAAAAGTTTATAAGAATGTAAAATGAAGATAAATTAAGATTAAAAGACATCTCGAAGTTTAGCTAAAAATAGTTTATAATAGTTTCTCAGTTTTAAAATATAATAGAAATTAAATGTTAATTTAAACCTAATAGTAATTGGTAATAAAATTTTTTTTCTTTCCATTCCTATAAGCAGCATACCGAATCCACTAAGTCAATTTAATATTTATATTTGGCTAAGTTTCAGTTTTTTCAACTACTTATTTAGTTGACACTAAAAAGTTGACGCTAGGCGCTAAGTATAAAACTATGAATCTCAAATATAATTTTTGGGATGCGCCATCTATTATCTTATACAAGAATTATTTTATATTTATTTTAGGTATTATATATTGTGATATGATAATAATTTTTGGAGGGGCCTCGGTGGCCTAATGGGTAAAAGCATATTAAATACGCTTCAAACACCAAGTGAGTGTGGGTTCAAATCCCATATACGTAGTAAGAGTTATTCCCCATTACGACATTTACAGCCACGCCTGAACAGTTATTTCCTATCCATATTTATGTGGCAGAGAAATGTATTAAAAAAAAAAAAATTATTTTTGGATATATATGTATATATTTATTTTTTATTATATACTAATTATGTATTATAAGAAAAATATATATTATATTTTGAATAATCTATATGATCTATCCTGGGATTGAATTTTAGGTATTTCGAATGAAAGCTGTGCGTCTTAATTATAATAATTAAATATAAATGTTAAAATTTTATAAAAATGGTAATCAATTAAATTGAATTAAAAAAAAATATAAATTTTTTTTTATGAAATCAATTTTAAATAATTTCATAATAACTTGGATATCCAAATACGATAATGTAAACAAACAAATATTAAAATTTCCAAATATAAACAAACAATTCTAATTATTCTTTAGTTATATATACTTACATATATAAATTATTATAAAAATATAAGCAAATAATATTTCAATACGTCGTATAAATTCATGAATCATTTTATTTAATAAAATATTTATGAAATTGCATTTTAAATTCTATAAAATTATTCTATAAAGGGTTAGAAAACCAATAATTAATTTATTCTAAAATTTGTATATTTTTATTATATACTATAAAATTTTATTGTAATCCGAAAGCTCCTATGTCAAATTTTTTATAAAATTTTGTGTAACGGTAATTTGAATTTATTTGCAGTAGCGACGATAATACTTTGAAAATATTGAACCATTTTTATTTAATAGAAAATATATCTTATACTATAATTATAAGGCATGTTTGAAGTTTTAAAAGCATAAAAGTTAATTCAAAAATTTTTTTTTAATACCTACCATTTCCAAGTGATAGACAAAAATTGTTTAATTTAACCACTCAGGATTGGCCAAAGGACCAAAACTATAATTTTTATCTTTCATTTATTTTCATAAAATTGTTAGTATGATATTTTAAAAAATTTAAATTGAAACAAAAAATAATTCAGTTCAAGTCATAATTCTTTCATTAACAAAACATATTTAATACACTAAAAAAATTTGTGGATATTATTATGTACACACATATATATTATATACATATAGATATGTTTGTTTGATCATATTAATGGTATATGCAGATTTATATATGATTTATATGGAATATACATAATTTCTCAGTTACACGAGAATTCAAAAATTTTTCTAGTAAAAAGTCATCATGTTTATGGCATTATTTATATTTTAAGTGATCTTAAATTTTAGAAGATCAATATGTTTAACTATAATACAATAATTTTTTTTTATTATTATTATACTTTTTATATTCCAACTTAGAATATATTAAATTTTTTTTTTGAAATAATTAATTGTAATAATTGTAGTTATTACGGTAATAATTATTTATTGAACATTTAATCCATATTTTAAAAGAATTTTCAACTGATCATTTTCATTGCTTCCAATTTAAATTAATTTAAAATGCACATTAAAGTGTCAACTTTACTGATTGATGAGCCAATAATAATTACTCCTACATTAAAAATTCTCAATAGTATACATAATATAAATGTGAATTTAAAATTATATATATTGGCTTAATGAAGCTTAATCTTATATTAATATAACATACTGCGTTTTGGACCGTAACCAAGAGGAACTGCACGTGATTTCTCAGGATAGTGTTGGATTATAACCAATTAAAACCACCCCCTTTTAAAACCAAACTGTAGGATGGAATCTTTAATGCAAATATGTAGTTTGATTTTGAGGATAGGGATGTGGGAAGGATGATTAGCGAAATTGGAATTAGGAAATTTGGGATTATGAGGGATGGTATCGAAAAATTTGAAGGGATATTTTGAAGAAAGATGTTAATATTCTTCTTAAACTCAAGTAAATCGTACACATATGAATTACCAACTTTAGGGAACACATGTAATGTTATATGGTTCAACAAATAGGACGTCAGTTACATATAATTTAAACTTCATTAACAAAACATAAATTAACAGAAATGCTAAATTGTATTTTTTCTTGTTTAATTAATTTATTCATAAAAGTTGAATGAATTAATGTTAACTTTGTTTAAATGATATTGACTAAAAATCTACCGATATTGTTTTTGCTGATCTTAGCATTAAGTTAATTTTAATTTAAGTATATAATTTTGATTAATAAAATAAATTCAGTCTTAAGACCAACCACAAAATTGTGTATATCGTTTTTAACAAAATATATAACTCGTGCGGATGACAAATGAATAAGCTATGTTTCGCCATTTTGATAACTCTAGATGATAGGGATATGCTTCCATTGCACTCCTTGTTTCTTGTTGGAAAACTTTGAGTGAAGGTATTATCTGTTTTATTCCTTTGGAACAGGTGTTAATCCTTAACAAAGCTACAATGATGCTGTCGAAACTATGGATCGGATTGGAGATTAATGAAAGTAGGTCATTGATAAAGAAGAGAGTAGGGGATATAACTAATGCTTGAGGGACACCAACATTTATTTTGAATTTGTCAGATGAATATCTATCGACCTGTACACGAATCGTACGATTCGAAAGGAAATCTACAATATATTTTAGGGAGACCCTATCTAGACCTAATCGTGCCAAACTTGGTCGAAAGCCTTATAGAAATATCAAGAGCCACAACATCACACTCATATAACGAATTTTTAAACAGAAACTTAATTTCTTAATACTAATCTATAAGAAACTATTTTAGTTTTAAAGGAAGCGCTACTAATGATCGATTCTTAAAATTTCTATTTTACAAAATATCTTTTTTTAAAATCTATTTTTTAAAATAACATTTTCATAAAATCTCTTTTCATTAAATCTCCTTAAATCTCGACTTTTTGTTAAGAAAATACAAAAAAAATATTATGAAAAAAGTGAATATGAAAATAATTAATAGGGATTTTATAGATATAGTTTCAAGATGAGAATTATAACCTTTTTCCAGGATATGTATATTATATCTTTTATTTGAATACGAAATTCTGAAATAGGGATGATTTTTTATAGTTAGTACAAAATCAGTGTGTCAATAATTTTAAATGCCATTTTTGAAATATTTTGTTATTGAAATATGTATATATG
Organism: Poecilobothrus nobilitatus; assembly: GCA_947095535.1. Classification (NCBI taxonomy): domain Eukaryota; kingdom Metazoa; phylum Arthropoda; class Insecta; order Diptera; family Dolichopodidae; genus Poecilobothrus; species Poecilobothrus nobilitatus. Next base: position 35,371,625 of record OX352774.1, read on the forward strand.
TAAAAAAAGTAATATTAAAACAAATTTCATTGTTAATTACAAAATGAGGGTTATATAGTCTTTTTCCAGAATATGTACATATATACATATGAGAGATTTACTCAAATTTAATTTTAGAAGTTCTAATATTTAAGTTCTAAAATTTTGTTACAATTTCATTTAAAACATGAAATAAATAAAAAATAAAAAGCAAAAAATAAAAACGAGATTTTAAAAAACCGTATTATCTAAAAACGTGATTTTGAGATACAAACATTGGTAGTTAAGTTATGTTAACATTACATTTTATATGTATTTTCAAATTTATGAATTTGAAGTTTTATAATACTCAGAGACCGGAACCAAAAAAAAAAAACAAACTGATATTCAAATTCTAAACCACAAAACCACAAAATTTTAAAAAATGTTTCTTTTGTTGAATATAGATAAGGTATAATTTCAGTGCTGAATTAACCTATAGGCAAACTAAGCACATATTGTTTAGGGCATCATGATAATTGGTGCAGCACAGAAATTCTGCAATGACGAACTGTTGATTGTTAAATTCTGCAATAACCACTGCGCAGTGGAAGCGTGCTGGGCCCATAACCAATTTGAATGAACATTATAAAATTTCATTAAAAAAGCGCTATACAAAGTAATAAAATGTCATAATTATAAAATGTCAAATAAATTAATTTAATTTTTACACTGGCTTTAGTCTATAATTATTGTAAGCAATCTAGTACTCTTGTACTACGACTTCTGATTTCTATGATGCGGAGGCTTTTCAAAGCAGGATTATGACTGTGACTATATGAAACGCGTTTTCTATTAGAAAAATAGTCGTATAGGTTGTATAAAAATGCCTATATTCATATAAATATAAATACATGGAAATTTTCGCAAAATGTGGTATATTTTTTTATTCTTTTATTTAGAGAAGATTTTGACGAAACTTCAAAAGTGCATTCATGATGGCTTATGTAAAATTTTTAATTTTTTTTAAAGGGCTTAGGATCTATGGATCTTAATCCGGCTCTGTCTAATTTATATATATGTATGTTTGTTGTTAATTTGATTGGAAATGAAACAAAGAGTAAATTAATTTGTTAGAAAATCAAATAAAATATTATTAACATATCCTAACATTTCTTTTATTTTATTTTTTACATTTTTAATTATGATTTATTTTAAAATTTTATCTTTGTACAAATTGTACTAAAAAACAAAACAAATTTTTTTAATTATAAAATACAAATTATGTTTCAATTTATTTTTGTAAAATTTTTTCAGTAATCTTTTGTTCAAATGATTGATCTTGTTCTATTGTTTCAATCATAAGCGTTTAATTAAAATTATTGCAAAATTTTATCTTTTTACGAATTGTACCAAAATAAAATTTCTTTTAATTAAAAAATATAAAATAAAAAAATGGATAAATACAGTTGCTCTTGTCAACTGTTAAATATTCGTTTAACTCTTTATATTGTTCAAAATACAATTTAAATGTCATATGATATTATATGATTCTGTTTATATGTAATATTATTTTTACTTTGCATTATTTTTATTTTAAAAAATAAAAAATTGTACTAAAAGCCACTTTGAAGTCCTTTGTTCAATATTTTCAATCAATGTGCTTTTTAATCTTATAAGTTTTGATGATATGTAAACTAAGTTCAGAAATTTTTAGTACAGCTACCCAAAGGCATGATTCGTCATACTGCTATAAAAAAATAATTATCCAAATTAATGGTATATGTTTAAAGGCTATCATTTAATTTATTATGTTTCTAATTTTTTTAGGGGCCTCGGTGGCCTAGTGGGTAAGAGCTTGTAAAATATGCTGTAAACACCAAGGGAGTGTGGGTTCGAATTCCACACACGTCGTAAGAGTTATTCCCCCTTACGACATTTACAGCCATGCCTGAAAAGGAAAGGTTGTGTAATTTTCTGTTCACATTTATGTGGCAGAGAAATGCACTAAAAAAAATTTTAACTTTTAATAAAAATGTAGATTATTATGGCTATTGAAATTATCATCAAATCGTTACTATGGGTGTATATTTTAATTGAAATACCAGATATTTATAATAAAAAAAATAAATGCTTTGTCAAGTTATTTTTCACTTTTGTTCCAAATAATACGCCTAAATACGCCTTAAACATTTTTTTTAGTCGCATGTAATAATATTATGATTAAGATTTCAAGATGAGTGCGTACGTATAGTTCCGTAATAACGATTGGATCTTATAAATTATAATACAAAAGAATGTGATCTATTCATTGTTAAAATTTTATTACTTTTCTGCAGTGACTAATAGAAGATATGTAAACAAAGGAACGGGCGCAGATATTAAAACTAATAAGTGCATTTTAAAAAAAAATTTCATAAAAAAATAATATGTATTATAATTCTTTCAATTCTAATAATGGGCGTATAGTTTGTTATTATTGTTAATCCAATATTCATTGCCGCTTTCAGTAATTTCAACTATAAGTTCAATAAATTCCGTATTTTCTTTTATCTTTAATGTGAATTTTTAAATTAATATATGAGATCATAAAGAAATAATTTTTCAATTTTTCTTTTGACCTTAGATATAACTGAAAATTTGTCTTTAAATTTGAACTGAATATTAATTAAAAATTTATTGTTACAACCCTTATTACATAATTATACCCTTTCCAACATAGTTCTTAGGATATAATAAATTTGCCATTACGTTTGATTGAATGTAAAAAGTAAATGAGATAGATATTAAAAATTATCTATTATATTCTAGCTCAAGATTAAATTCTGAGTCGGTTTGCATTCGTCTGTTCATACGATATTGCAAAAAAAATAATGTAGCTAGGATTCTAAAATGTTTACAAAATACGACATTTGCGAACTTAAAGCAGTTTTAACCGGGCCTTTCGAGTAGCTATCATACAATTTTTTTTTATATGAGAACATAATCCAGTGTCTATAATTAAGCCTGGGTATATAAAACTCCTTCAAAAACAAAGTTAAGATTATATTCCAAAAACTTTTAAAATTTGACATTTTTAACGCAATGGGTTCGAAGGAAATTTATATCCTGATACATCTTAGTATCCATATAATCCAGCCAATGGTGTAATAGTTAAGACATCGGCCTTTCATTCGAAAGGACTCGGATTCAAACCACTGCTGTAAAATATAATTAAATAAAAGAAAAATAAGTTTACATGGGTAATATCTTATAAATAATTAATATCATATTGTAATATAAAAATAAAATAATAATAAAAACTAAGTCTTAAAAACAAAATTCTTAAGAAATAAAAGACATATTTACGTTTCATATAGTCTTGTACAATAGCTACAGCCGAGTAATCAACGGCTTAGTGAAATTAATGATTCCCAAAACTGAAGTCTGTATGAATAATAAATGACTTTTAGTGGATGTCCTATATATGCTCCTTATATGAGTGGCAAGAAAAAAAAAAAAATATCTTAGTGCATAATTAAACTATAAAACTTCTGAAATCTTATAAAAGGTGATCAAATTTTATGACAAAAATTTTTGTAAAATTTGTTTAGTTTGGTGCAAAGGGTTTAAAGTAACTGTCATACAACTCCAAAATTTTATATAAATATTTATACGATCTTGACATACTAAATTAAGTCCAGATATTTGAAATTTTATTAAAAATTATTAAATTTTATGGAAATATATATGTATGTATATAGGACAAAATATAATTATATATTATGTTCGTACGAATATCCTATATATATAGAGTTTACTCTATCAACTTCTTACATTTCCTTGTTTTCTTATATTTAAATATAAGAAAAATAAATTTTTTTTTTCACATTCAACTTCAAAATATGACCTTGTCATTTTATAAAAAAGTTTTTGACATCAAAAAACTTATTCAAAAAGTTAATAATTAGTATACATTCATAATAAAACAAAAAAAAAAAAAAAGAAAACTGCTCCCTTTACACTCTACTTATTTACTCAATAACAAAAAGAAAAATATTACAACATACATACATATGTACCTATTGACACTTGGAATCATATTGAATAAAAAATAAATAAAAAAAATTTTTAAAAAAACAGCTTTTTTGAACTAAAAAGTAGAAAATAAATTATTTTTTGAAAAATAAAGTAGAAAATAAAAAAAAGTAAAAAATAATGTTATTTACTATTTTTAAAAAAGACTGGATTTCTTAATTTTAATATATTCTTTTTGTTGTTTAATGTTTTTACATAATTGGAAATATATTCTTAGTTTTTATACTTCAGACAAAGGCATTAGTGGTGCACATCATCATTCCCTAATAGATCTTAATTTAAAGGCAGCTCCCAATTTAGATATCAATGTTAGGGCCATAATATACGATTTTAATATGTTAAGAGTTTCGAAAGAAAAGCCCTATTTTAAATTATAATTAAGAAAGGAAAAACACATATCTATATAAATATTACAAATAAACACATTACTTTTATAAATAAAAATGTATACTAAGAATCAATTGATTTGATGAAAAAAAAACTTAAATTTAACGCTTGCTTACTAAATTTTAAGTAAATGCATATTAAGTTTTACACTGTGTTCTCAAGTGCGACACATTAATTTGTTTACACATTTATATCTTTCAAATTCATCGCTTTTAAACCAAAAATATTTTCGAAGCACATATTATTACATATTTTGAAGTATGCACCTATGTATATGTACGCATACTGCAATGGACTACATAAAAAACAATAGCCTTTTATAGAAAAAAAAAACATTTATGTATTACGTATACGTATTGGTATTGGTGAGTTTAGTAAATTTAGATAAAATGTTTTATTTTGGTTCTGTAATAATTCTGTTAAAAATTCTGTTATATCTTTGTATGAAAATTTAATTTTGAAATTAAGCTAATTTCTCTAATGTTTTTCGATATTATTATTTTAAAATCATGTATTGTCATCGGGATCTGATCTAATGAAGAAAATTTCAAGTCTCTAGCTCAACGGGAAGTGTGTTTAAAATGGCTTCTAAGATTCCATCCTTTACCCAACCAAGTTAATAAAAAGCTGTTAAAAAACAAGATTTTAATTTATAATCTTAATTGTAAATTAATAGACGAAAAATTTATAGAGAAAAAAAAAAAAACAATTAAAATATAAAATCTTAAAATAATCTTTATTTAATAAAAAAAAAAAAAAAAATAATGTTGATATCTTAAGTACCTATTAACGGCACGCTTATTTTGTCTTATATTATATACATATGTACATATAAACATAAATAGCATTCGGTCATTCTTCAAATCAATCAATTTGCATTAATACATCAAATTAGTTTAAATTTTTAATAAAAACACATTTTAAATAATTTGTGAAAAATATTTCCATAATAATAATAATTTGTAAAATCATAATAAATTGTTGTATAGATAAGAAAAAGAAAAATAATTAAAAAGTAACAAAAATAAAATCAAAAACCGTTTAGAAAGAACATATTAATGAATTAAAAAAAAAAAAAAACAAAAAAAACAAAAAATATAAAAACAACAGAAAATATATAAAATTCAGTCGTATTTTATTTCTTAAAGTTATCGTTTACGCCTTTTTTTACTGTTCGCTTAAAAATTATATAAAAAACACATACAATAAAATACATAAAAAAAAAAAAAAAATGTTTAATTATTTTTTCCATAAAAAGAAAAAAAACTTATTTATGTTATAAAATATTGAGCTTTTAAATAAAATAAAAAATATAAACTATATTAATTGATGATAGCCCGGGTCTCAAAATATAGTATTATATTAAATTAAATCAAATTAAAAAAAAAAAAACTATATACCTAGTTAACAAACAAAAAAAAAAAAAAAAAAAATCAGTGTTAATGACTTAATTTCATTTTTTTTATTTTTATTTTTTTTTTTTTATTTCATAAAACTTATGATTTAATTTATTGGTATGTACCTACATAAAATTAATAAATTATTTTTGTACGTGCTTATTATTTGAATACTTATATACATACATATTTATGTAAATAGATACATTGTATATATGTTTATACAGATGTATTAATATATATTATTATAATACATATATTCCTTTTATTGATTTCACAATTTTATAGTATATGGTACCTCCTATACTATAAAATAATTAAAGCTATTTTTTTATTTTTTAATTGTTAATAATAAAACAAAAAAAAAAACAAAAATAAAAAAATTGGATAAATTTTTTTTAGTAAAATTGATATACATATACATATAAATATATGCACCTACATAATATGTAGGTACATATAAAAAATTTATAGATACATTTACCAGATACAGTTACAAACAAAATATTTAAGCTATTTTTTTTTTTTTTTTTATTATTTTGTATCAGATCTCTAAGAATTTTTTTTTTAAGAAAAAATATATAGTGCTGGTATAATTTTTTTTTTTTTTTTTTCGTTTCCTCTTAAATATCGCAATTTTTACAAAAAAAAAAAAAAAAAAATCTTAAGATTTTTAATACAAAATAAAATGTTGAGAACAAAAGCAGCAAAATAATATTTAGATTGTTCAAAATTTTTTTTGTGATAAACTTTTATAAAAATTACAATAATTTTTTAATAAAACTAAAAATACTTACACTTCATAAATCATAATAAAAATGTACATATATGTATATAATATATACATGTATATATATGTATATATTTTTGTATATATTACATTTGTTTGATATCAATTTATTTTTTTTTTGTTTTTTTTTAAGAGTTTATTTTTTTTTCCATTAACATTTAAATATAATATAAGTGAGTGTTTTTAAGGTTACAAAAAAAAAAAAAAAAAAAAAAAATAACAAACATAAAAAATTTTTTTTAAATATTCTGATATATATAATCAATTTTTTTTAATCCTTTAAAAATCACTTCTATTTATACTATGTCCCAAATGTTGAGATTAAATTCAGTTAAATTTTTATCATATTATATGTATGTAATGTATGTATGTATATATTATTATGATCTCATTAAAAAAAATTAATTTATGTACAAGATTGATGTCGAAAATTGATGGCTTGATGTGGAAATTCACAAACAAAATTCCATAAATAAAAATCTAAAAGGCCCAAATAATGTATCTATAAAAAATGTGTGAAGAACATTCTGGAAATAGATAAGAAACTTTGATTTTGTAATAAACTTCTCCCTAATAATCTTTCTAGTTCTTCCAAATAATTTGTTTATTGCAAAAATATTTCAACATCAAAAGATTTGAAACAGTGAGGGATGTCGTCTCTAAGCGTCCGCTTAAAAAACTCTGAGTTTGTAACCATATCTAAAGTCCTTCCTAATTATCTTTTTTACATACATATACATATTTCAACCATAAATATGTAATTTAAAATATTGCGGCTACCGTCCCAAGCTGTCATTAAACAAATTATTGAACCCTGATTTTGTAACCAACTCAAAAAATCTTCCTTATTATTTCAGGAAGGTCATATATTTCAACAACTAAATATTTAAAATAATACTAGAAAATCCCCTGTGCAATTGCACAATTTCTATAGATTCAAAAATATTTACGTTATCATACTGACGCCCTTACTACCTGAATTAAGGGAGGGATTATTACATGTATTTTTTTTAGCTTAGGTATATAAGTACCTAACTAAAATAACTTATGGATTTTTAATTTAATTTGAATTTTTTAGGTGTAGTCGGTTTTAGAATAAGTCGGTTGCATCGACTTACTTTTACCTGCTTTTACTTTTACTTGTTTTTTTTGCTTGAAAAAAATTTGCTGAATTTATTTTATTTAAGTGTACTTTGGATGAGGTCTTTCGTATATTTAATAAACGATTCATGTCTCTGATAATGAAATTTCATAAATTTTCGGGGGCTTTTTTTTTGTGACGGTCGTTTTTGACAACTTTTTAATTTAATGGTCTAATAATAAATTAGTACAAAATTATGAATTTATTGTTAGAGGAGGCTTCTAAAATGATATTTTCTATGTTATTTTTTCTTTTAAAGAAAAATATCCATTTCTATAATATTTAGTAAGTTTCTAATTTCTGTTATGAAATATAATTAGCTAAGTCTGCCGAATTTTATATTAATAAAAAAATTCGAATATTTTATGTTATATCAAAAATGCAGCTTAAAAAATCAAAATTCCAACCTAAATAAACAAAACTACTTTAAAGTCTGCTGCGAAGCTTTTACCAGCTTTTATAATAGTGAAAACAAAATCAAGAATAAAATCGGCCTATTATTTGTTTCTTATAAATATAAGGCTTACTATAAAATTTGCTCTTTTCACTTTCAAGTCTTTTAATTTTATTAAGAGTATTTTTATTTTTTTCAAAACAAAGAGTCATTTGAAAACTGCCAACAGGAGATTAATAATTTATTTTTAATTTACCACTGCGACCAGTTCATAATAAATGTGGCGGTCAAATTTCAAAATTAAAAATTTGCTGAATTTATTTTATTTAAATGTACTTTGGAAGATGTCTTTGGTATATTTAATAAAAGATTCATGTCTCTGATAATGAAATTTCTTAAATTTTCGGGGGCTTTTTTTTTGACGGTCGTTTTCGATAGCTTTTTAATTTAATGGTCTAATAATAAATTAGTACAAAATTAAGAGATATGTTATTTCTCTCTATTGTGAGATAAGGAGTTGGATAAGGCTTCTAAAATGATATTTTCTATGTTATTTTTTTCTTTTTTTTTTTTAAGAAATATAACCATTTCTATAATATTTAGTAAGTTTCTGATTTCTGTTATGAAATATAATTATTTAAGTGTGCCGCATTTCATATTAATAAAAAAAATTCGAATATTTTATGTTATATCAAAAATTCAGCTTAAAAATCAAAATTTCAACCTAAATAAACAAAACTATTTTAAAATCTGTTGCGAAGTTTTTACCAGCTTTTATAATAGCATAATAGTGAAAACAAAATCAAAATAAAATCGGCCTATTATTTTTATACCCGTATGAACTATGTTCAAGGGTATAATAAATTTGCCATTACGTTTGTGACACCTTAAAGGAGTCGAGCTAGATATAGTGTCAAAGGTATGGATCGGCTCAGAATCGAATTCTGAGTCGATTAAGCCATGTACGTCCGTCCGTCCGTCCGTCCGCACGATAACTCAAAAAATAAAGGAGCTAGGGGGCTGAAATTTTTTTTACGTCACTTTTGCAAAATTGTTAGTTTTGCTATTTAAATCCAACATTTTCGGTCGGCGGGTTCGAGTAGCTGCCATACAACTTCTATCTTTATACAGAAATAACTCAGTATCTATTCAAGCTAGGTTTCTGAAATTTTGCAAATGATGATAAAGTTTTATGGCAACAACTTCTGTAAAATTTGGTTGTGCTGGTGCAGCGGGTTCGGGTAGCTGCCATACAACTTCTCCGTTTAAATGAGAATAACTCAGTGTTTATTGAAGCTAGGAATCTGAAATTTAGTAAAGAGGTGTCGAGTTACATGCCAACAACTTTTGTAAAATTTGGTTGGTCTAGAGCAGCCGGTTCAGACTTCTTGCACTTCTTGGAACCTAATGAAGCTAGGCGTCTGAAATTTTGCAAATGATGATCAAGTTTTATGGCAACAACTTTTGTAAAATTTGGTTGTGGTGGTGCGGCGGGTTCGGGTAGCTGCCATACAACTTATCCGGTTAAATGAGAATAACTCAGTGTTTATTGAAGCTAGGAATCTGAAATTTAGTAAAGAAGTGTCGAGTTATATGCCAACAACTTTTGTAAAATTTGTTTGGTCTAGAGCAGCCGGTTCAGACTTCTTGCACCTCTTGCAACCTAATGAAGCTAGGCGTCTGAAATTTTGCAAATGATGATCAAGTTTTATGGCAACAACTTCTACAAAATTTGGTTGTGCTGGTGCGACGGGTTCGGGTAGCTGCCATACAAAATCTCTTTTTAAATGAAAAGAACTCAGTGTCCGTCCGCACGATAACTCAAAAAATAGAGGAGCTAGGAGGCTGAAATTTTTTTTACGTCACTCTTGCAAAATTGTTAGTTTTGCTATTTAACTCCAGCATTTTCGGCCACCGGGTTCGAGTAGCTGCCATACAACTTCTTTCTTTAAATAGAAATAACCCAGTGTCTGTTCAATCTAGGTATCTGAAATTTTGCAAATGATGATCAAGTTTTATGGCAACAACTTCTACAAAATTTGGTTGTGCTGGTGCGACGGGTTCGGGTAGCTGCCATACAAAATCTCTTTTTAAATGAAAAGAACTCAGTGTCCGTCCGCACGATAACTCAAAAAATAAAGGAGCTAGGAGGCTGAAATTTTTTTTACGTCACTCTTGCAAAATTGTTAGTTTTGCTATTTAACTCCAGCATTTTCGGCCGCCGGGTTCGAGTAGCTGCCATACAACTTCTTTCTTTAAATAGAAATAACCCAGTGTCTGTTCAATCTAGGTATCTGAAATTTTGCGAATGATGATCAAGTTTTATGGCAACAACTTCTGCAAAATTTGGTTGTGGTGGTGTGACGGGTTCGGGTAGCTGCCATACAAAATCTCTTTTTAAATGAAAGAACTCAGTGTCCGTCCGCACGATAACTCAAAAAATAAAGGAGTTAGGAGGCTGCAATTTTTTTTACGTCACTTTTACAAAATTGTTAGTTTTGCTATTTAACTCCAGCATTTTCGGCCGCCGGATTCGAGTAGCTGCCATACAACTTCTTTCTTTAAATGGAAATAACCCAGTGTCTATTCAATCTAGGTATCTGAAATTTTGCAAATGATGATCGAGTTTTATGGCAACAACTTCTGTAAAATTTTGTTGTGATGATATGACAGGTTCGGATAGTTGCCATACAACTTCTCTTTTTAAATGAAAATAACTCAGTGTCTATTGAAGCTAGCTATCTGAAATTTAGTGAAAAAGTGTCGAGTTGCATGCCAAAAACTTTTGTAAAATTTGAATGGTCTAAAGCAGCCGGTTCAGACTTTTTGCATTTCTTGGAACTTAAGCTAGGCGCAATAGATTCGGGTAGCTATCATACAACTCCACAATTTACATAAATATATCTCTGTAGTTCGGTACTAAAACTCTGAATGTTTTTAAAAGATGATCAAGTTTTATAGAAACAGGATATATTACGTTCATACGGGTATCCCAGAGTTGACACAGTCTACTCTACTGCACTCTTCCTCGTTTTCTTATAAACATGAGACTTATTATAAACTTTGCTCTTTTCATTTTCAGGCGCTTTAATTTTATTAAGAGTACCTATTTTTATTTTTATTTTTTTTCAAAACAAAGATTAAAAATTAAAAATTTGCTGAATTTATTTTTATTGAAAATATGTTTTTTAAGTATGTACTTTTCCTTTTTAACTGTACCCACTTTTAATGAACGGTTTGGTTCTCTGATAATACTTCTAGTTGAAAATTTGGTCTCTGGTAATAGTATTTACTAAATTTATTTGTATTTTTAATGAACGGTTTGTGTCTCCTGATAATACTTTGAGTCAAAGATTTGTGTCTCTGATAATAAAATTTTAAATTATTAAATAAATATACAGAAATCATCATTGCCAGTTTAGTTTACATTCAGTGTGAGTGGTTTATTATAGAAATAAAATATTTTTTTTTACATGTTGGCAAGGTCTCGCCAACATCTTGTGTATTATATTATAGATTGTGGATTTTCTTTCCAATCTCAAACTTTTTAAAGAAATCGGAAAAAAGTAATGGTCGAAAATTCAGAAAAATATCTATGAAGTTGGAAATGTCTCATGAATTGAATTGAAATGGTTGAAACTGAAATTTTTCAAAATGTTAAAGATTTTCCTACAAACCAAACGATTAAAACTAAAAATTTGTTATAAGTATAAGATATTTTAAGGAAATTTTAATGAAATGTGTATGGGATCAAAAATTAAAATTAGTTATTTTTTATTCATCTGGTATTAATATATTTTTACTTGTAAAAATATCTATTAATTTTTTTTTTTTTTTTTGTTTAGACATCTTAAGTTTAAAGTTGTTTTGTTTATTATTGTTTATTTTATTGAGCACCACTGTTAAAATTGTATATTTGTATTTTATTTATCGTAAATTGATTTATAAAAAATCAAAAGTGGAAAATTTTGTATCTACAAATTTTGCTATGCATACAGAAATTATATTATAATATAGCAGTAAATGTTAGAATATTTGTAATTTTATATACATACATAGATTGATATTTAATAACAAAGTTGTTAAACGAAAGTTATTTTGTAATATGATATTTTTTGTATTAAATTTTTATCGTTCATTATTTTTTGTTTTTTTTTTTTTTTTTTTTTTTGCGTTATCATAAGTTCTTAAATATTAAAATTAATCTTTTAGTTCGAGCGAACCATTTTTACTAAGGGACTTCCGTTCAATTTGTTTATTTTTAGTACATTTTTTTGAAAAAAAAAAAAACTTTTGCTTATTAATTTCACTATGTCCGTCCGTTCGTTTACAAAACTTCTACATATATCGTTTAAGATGGAGCAATAAAATTTTAACCATGAGTATAAATCTCATTAAAAAATTATTGTTGTGGAATAACTTTTTTATGTATAGCCTCATCCATTATAAAGCTTCAGCCTATCAAAGTTATAGAAAGAGCTCTGTGTATCTATTTTCAAATGTGCATATCTTAAGTTCTGCTTAATATTTTTTTAATCGAAAAATTTCAAATGACAGGATATTTTTCAGAAAAGTTTCAATTATTTATTTATGTAGGTAATTTTTTGTAATTTGTGAATTTGTGCAAAATATGAATTTATCGTTATGTGAAAACAATGTTTTATATGGTTTGTATTCCTCTGTATCTCCGTAATGCTTTTTAGTCAGAAACTTGAAATTTTTTAAGGAAAAAAATCTTTAAGAATAAGTACAAAGTAACTGAGAAGAAAATATATACTTTTACCTTAGCCGATTTTTGACACCTAATAACTCTTGAACTAACGTATAAAATTTCCACAGATTTTATACGTTAGTTCAAGAGCCATTAGGTCCAAAAATCAAAAAAATTTATCGTAAGTAAGCTAATTAATATCAAAATGAAAACTCCAATATCATATTTTGTTAACAGAGAATTACTTACCTTAAAACTGCGAATAATGTGTGTTAATTTTTCATAATTTTTTGTTACCTATGAAAAATTAAACGGATTTTGATGCAAAATTAGTCACAATTAAACTAAAAAAGTTTTTTTTTTTTGAAAATGTATGCCTTTAAAATACTTTGATTTTGAATACTGCCTTATTTTTTTTATACAAATTTTATTTGGGTTGATAAATGACTACGAATGAATGAATAAAATAGTGTTTAAAGTTTTTAAGTACATATTCTGATAAAATATAAAAAATGCATAAAATTTTACAGCATTAATAATATTTTATAATCTGATAAATTTTAAGTAAAATAGAAAAAAATATTCTTATGATTCAATAGTAAAATTTAATTGCTTAATAAAATTATACCATTTGGAAATTTGATTGCATAATAAAATTTAATTATAGTTTTTAGAAAATAATTTTTATATGTGCATGTTATGTGTTTCTTGTTAAATGTTACAGATTAAAAAACTAAAACTTTTATATGTAATTTAAATTTTAAATTTTATTTATTTTTTGTACAAACGATTTCAGTTGTTATTTCTTCCAAAATACAAATGTCATATTTTTTCTAACCAATGGCGCTGTTGCGTAACAAGCCGATTTTTTATGCGAAACGCTTCAGGTTCAAACGACGGTCTAATCAAAATACTGTATAGAAGATAATAAAATAATATAATCAAAATAAATATATATAGATAATAGAGTTATTAACGATTTGTTCTTGAAAAAATATAGGATTCTTCAAACTAATAGTCCTGCAAAATTGCAAAATTTCGCACCCTAGCATATTTCAACATTTTGACAGTTAAAATGCAAAATAAAAAATTATAATATAAAAAATTGCAGATTTTTGAAAGACCATTGCATATTTTTTTTTAGATTAGTTTTTTAACTATCAAATTTAGTTTCCGATTCCGATACAATTTAAAAATATGTTATTCAAGTTTTTTAGAATTTTTTTTTTTATCAATATCCTTCTTTTTGTATTTTTGTATTTTTGTATTTATAAATTTCTAATTTTTATGTAAACAAAACAGAAGCGACACCTTTTATTCAATTTTTGACAGTTAAATGAAAAGTCATAAGTATAGCAAATATTTGAAACATAAATTTTTGTTAGGGCCATTCACGAAATGGTATAAAACTGCATATTTTCTTTGCAACTTAGCAAATATTTTGCACCAACTCGTAAAATACCTTTAATAATTATATTTTAATTCTTATACTGAAACTACACCTGAAAAGGAAAGCTTGATTTATTTCCTCGTCACATTGTACATACGTATATACCATTTTTACTTTAACTGAAGACACTTTTTGTTTTTTAAGTGAAGCCATTTTTATTTCAAGTGAAGACATTTTTATTTTAATGAAGAATTTTTACTTTAAGTGAAGACATTTTTTTTTAATGAAGATTCTTTATTTCAGTAATTCAGTTAATATAGATAATATATACGTGTATACATATAAATATACATATGAATATATATACATAGTAGATATATAATATATATACATAGTAGATATATAATATATATATATATATATATATATATATTAACTAAGATACTGAAATAAAGTAACTTCATTAAAAAAAAATTTCCTCACTTAAAGTAAAAAGTTTCCATTAAAAAAATAATGTTTTCATTAAAAAAAATATCTTCATTTGAAATAAAAAAGTCTACAATTAAAGTAAAAAAGTCTTCAGTTAAAGTAAAAAAGGTATATATGGTGAGAGAACCAAAATAAATAAATAATTCATATTTTTATTTTATTTTATTTTAATCAGATTTATTTTTTTATACAAATTTAAATTTTATAAATAATTTCTTTAATTTTGAGAAAAACCTATTAACATGTTATGTAAAAATATTATGTTTGCGTTTAAAAAAATTTAAATCTTTCCTTTAAAAAATTTGCATTAGTGTCCGGATTCTAGGTGAATTAAATTAACTAAATTTCAATTTATGACTATTGATTTTGACGACCAAATGGGGAAAATAACAAAAAATAACAGAGTACTTTTTTTTACAGATATTGGAGGAGTTCCTTTTGACACCACTTTGATTTAAAAATAAAGGAGCGTTATTTTAAAGTAGCTTCGTTCAGTTATGCAACTTTTAACGCATTAACTAAAAAATCTGATAGATTGTAAAATTATTTAAAATAGAAAAATACACAAGGTAAAATGTAAAACCAAAGATTTTCAACGGTGCACATTTTGTACAAGACTATAAAAAAAATTTAGCAAATTATGACTTGCACTAAAGTTTGTAAATTTTCTCAGAATTTTATAGCTAAGAAAAAATATAATATAATTAAAGCCATTAAAACATTTAAAATTATAATATTGAAGCTTAAATTTTTAAGTTTTATTTTGAAAAGAATTGTAGAGGTGTCTAAAAAATAGAAAAATTTTAATATTTAAATTTTTGATACCTAAGACCTTTTAGGTTATTTATTAAACAAAGGAAGGTTCTGAAAAGTTTTTCTAATCTCTGAAATGGTTCTAAGTAAAAGCATACCAGAGTTATGAGGTAAGCGAAACAAAATTTTGCGGTATTCCATATTACGGTAAATATAAATGAAAATAGAGATTTTTAATCTTAGAGGAGCTGTAATCGGTAATGAAATAGTTGTTCTACAACATTATTTTTTTTAAAAGATTTATCCATTATTAATTCATTGTAATATTACTGTTATATTTTAAACGGTGTAGAAAATTTGCAAACAGACAGACGGACAAACGGATAGAATGAAACAAATAAGTAAATTTTTTCAGATCATTTTTTTTTTTAAATGTGCTAAAAATTATTTAAATTTATTATGATCTTATTTTAAATAACACAACTACTATTAAAATCTGACTATGTTAAATAAAAAATAATATATCTATTTTGAATTAACAAAAAAAAAAATCAATATTTACATTACATATATACATATATAAAGGGTGTTTCATATAAAAGTGCAAATATTTTAGGTGGTGATTCCTGAGACTATAAAACTAGAAATTAAATTGTATAGGAAGACGGGGTCTTTGATCAGTTGTTTTCGAGATATTTGGAGTTTTATGTTTTTTTTTTTTTCTTAATTTATATTATTAATTCCTGTATAACTCTTCACTCATATAAAAAGAATATCTTATCGGTGAAAAGTTTACAGAATATCTTAGTCTATTCTGAGTCTTCAGAAGCACTACAGAAATTATGTATATCTTAGTGTTATTTTAAATCTTATTCTATAAGCAGGATTTATTGTTCTGGAGTAATTACCTTTTATTTTAAAAATTCCAAATGATACATAATAACGGTAAATTATCATGACATTTTAAGAATAAACTCATTCTTTATTAAAAAAATATTTACAAATCGTACGTTTTTAGCTCTAATTTAAAAAGTAATTACCCCAGAATAATAAATCCTCCAGCAGCTTGAAAAATTAGCTTAAAAAAAGACTAAGTTAACTTCAATAGAGCATGTGGATCAAGAGTTAATAATATAAAAGTATCAATATCTTGAAAAAGACTGATAATCCCCTCGCTTACTCATACCATTTTTTTTTTCAGTTTTAGTCACAAGAAAACCTCCTCATGAAATATTTTAACTGTTATGTGGAACACCCTGTATATATTACATATGTATATACATATACATATTAATGAAAGAATAAATTCACGTTTAATTGAAAATTTATTTTATTTTGTTATGGAAGTGTTATAATTAACGCATTTCTAAATAAGTTCAATCCACATTCAATAACATATATTATTATGATCTATTTGGTTTAATAAACAAACATAAAAGTAAAATTGAAAAACTTTTATTATATAATAACTTTTACTATATGTATATACTTATTATTTATATTTTGCTTCTATATTTTATATACAATTTAACAAAAATTTCAATTTAAAATGAAATGCTATCGTGATAATACGAAATCGTTATACTATAATATAGAGCAGTGGTTCTTAATGTGTTCCGAGTCGACGACGTACATTCAATTATATATATGAAACTTTCCGCGAACATTAAAACTAATTAATTTTAATTCCAAAATCTTGGATTATAAACAAAAATATATTAAATTTTTCATTTATTCATAATAACAATTATATATATATGTATATATGTATAAAATTAACAAAAATACAAATTCAGAATGACAATGGTAAAAATGATATGGTAAAATAATATGGTATGGTAAAATGGTAAAAAATTCAGTTGTGATATTTCCGTCTGGCGAATTTTACATATTTCACCAATTTTAGATCTAATATAAAATATTGCTAACCTAACATTTCCTATTCTAGATCTGTAAAACTTTTTCGTTTTTTAATTTTTATATTAATTATTGTTAAGAATCCCAATTCACATATAGATATGAGGTAGTAAACTGCAATAAAAATGCGAATGCCTTCTTGGATAGAGATGAGTAATACTACGGGAAGGAAAATCCAAAAATTTTCTAATGAATTTTTTGTGAAATCTATTTTATTTATCTATAAAACCGATACGTTGACAATGAAATAATTTCTTCTTCTTATTTTTCTTCTTATAAAGTCAATTTTAAGTATTTGAAGATTCAAATATACCAAATGAATTTCATATTCAGTCATACGATTCTAATTTAAGAGATTAAAAGTAAAATGTGAATTTTTTTATCAAATCTTATTGAAGGATAAGTATATAAAAACCATGATTAAATTTTTCATTTTAATTTCTCTTTCGCAAAGCACCACCTTTGATGACATAAGATTACGGAGCACTGGTTAACAATCACTGAGTATAGAGTATAAAGAAAAGTAAAACTGATACAAGGCAAAATAAGCAAAAAAAAAAAAAAAAAAATTAAAATGTTTATTACCATTTAAAAGTAATTTTAAAATTTTAAGTTACGCGATTCTACAAAAAATTTTTAACAATTTTTACTATGATTGAAAAATATTTCGTTAAATTAATCTTATCACGGTATTGTAATTTAAAATTCGTTAAAAATTTTTTTTTTTTTAAATATTTCCTTATATTTAAGTTAAATCGGGATAATTGAAGATTTTCATCAGTATAATATTAGATTTCATGCTAAAAAAAAAAAAAAGCTAAAGATAAAATTTTCTTTCAGATTTTTTTTTATTTAATTATTTATATTATTTTTTTTTCTTTATGGGTACTTAATACTTAATAGGTGCCCATAATTAAATTCATTCATTAAAACTTCCTTTAAAATGTCATAAAATGTCTTAAATTTTTAAGATTGATTTAAAATGACAATTAATTCTATTTAAATTTTTTTTTTTTTTCAACAATATAAAATTATTATTATTTTACATTTATTTTACAATAACCAAAAGCAAAAAAAAAAAAGCAACTTGTTAAAATTAAAATATAAAAATTATATAGGCATATATTCAAATAGAAGTTAAGATTTTTTTATTAAAAAAAAAAATAAAATCATTTTAAGAAAATCTTAAGCACCATCAAATTTCAAGGTTTTTTTTATTTCTGTGTTTTGTATTTCATGTGGCTTTTTAAATTTTTTTTTTTTTTTTGTTTTTTCTTTTATACAAATTAAAAAATAAAAATTCTAATATTAATTTTTTAACCAAAAAAAAAAAAAAAATATATATATACATATTTGATAATTTTGAAGGTTAAGATTTATCAGATTTTTTACTCAGCTTGTAAAAAAGAGTTTTTATAATAAAGTTTTTAAATTAATGTTACACGGTTACACAATATGATATTTATTTATACAAACTGAATAAAAATTGAAATATTTAAGGGGTAATTGAAATAACTGAAGTAAAACACATTTTTTTTTTAAAAGTTAATTTAAAAATATTGTTATATAAATAAATTATTAGAAGTATAGAATAACAATAAGTATTCATTTATTATGAATTGTTCTATTTTAATATTGTAAACCATTTTTAGATGATTTCATTTTTTAAATTATTCATATTATAATGAAGAATATACAAAATCAAAATTTATCATATGAGTAAGAAGCTTCGGGGGCTTAGTGGGTAAGAGCTTTTGAAACACCATTGTAAACACCGAGAGAGAGTATGGGTTCAAATCCGCACACACGTCGTAAGAACAATTCCCTCTTACGACATTTAAAGTCACGCCTGAGAAGGAAAGGTTGTGTAATTTTCTTGTCACATTTATGTGGCAGGGGGAATACACTAAAACAAAAAAAAAACATATAAATAATTTGTTTTTGTTTTGATACGCTATATTTAAATTAAACACTTATAGTCCTAGATAGTATATTAAAAAAAGTGTTAGGAATTTTTAAATAATTATTTTAATTTTAAATGATTTTAATCATTTGCCACCATCCGAAGATTTTTCATTTATTTAACCGCTTTTCGTTTGTCTTGCAATATTTCTTATTATTCAATACTTTCTTTTAGCTTTTTTTGAACAATATAAATTCTTTTTATTGAACTCCTTTATTATAATTGTAACAATTCCATAATCAAGAGTTTTTATTTAAGTAATTTTCCTTCAAAATATTTCTTTAAATTTTTAATAATTTCCACCATTATTTCTTGTAGTATCATAATTCATAATAATAATATAAAAAGCATTCGGAAATATTTTTTTTTTTTAAATTGAAAAAGCAGATTAAAACGAAAAAAAAATACATATATACATTGATTGTGTCAACTCTAGGATACTAACTCGTATACATAATAAAAAATGCTGTTACCATAAGATTTAGGCGTCAGTTATAGCTATCATTGAAAAGCTTCCGGAAAAAACGTTTCATTGAAAACTTATACATTTTTCCGTATAGACGATTATAGCAATCAGAGAAAACTGTCAGTTAAATTATCTGTCAAAATGACAAATGACAATAATAAAGGCAAAATAAAAGTAAATGTAATTTAAATTTAAATTGTTGTTATTTCGATGTTTGCAAAATAAAGTTTTATTATTTTAATTTATTTAATTATTATTTATAGAAAATGCTACTAATAAAGAATAAACAAAATATTTTTTTATTTAATAATGAAATGTCATGAAATGCCAATGGGCACAATTGAGAAGAATAAAATGTACAAATTTTCTAGAATTAATTTTTTTTTTTTTTACTTTTTTTGAAATTTCCATTTTAAAACAAAAAATTTTAAAACTAAACTTAAACAAAATATTTAAAAAAAAACAAATTTTAAGTCTAAAATCATTAAAATACAAAATCATAATAAAATATATCAAGAATTGCATCAGAATTTTTTTCAATGACAAACTGAAATAGGAAGAAATGAAACATATGTCATTGGAACAATTTTGTTTCATTAGCAAAATTACTGATCAGTTGTTCAGGAAAATAATTACCAATACGGAAAATCATAAAATTGATTTTTTTTTAAATATTTAACTCAAAATTTAAAAATTTGTAGCAGGAATGTATTCTTTAGAAATTATTTAATCATTAAATCAACAGTTTCGTTAAATTTTATATGTCTTTGCTGCAAAAAAATTGAAAATAAACATTTCCGGAAGCATTTCAATGATAGCTATAATTGACCCCTTAATCATCTTTAAGCAAATTTAAAATATCTTTTAGCAAATATACTTAATTGAGTACCAAGATATATTTCTGTAAATTTCGAAATTGTATGACAGCTACTCATTAAATCTGTTACGATAATTCAATCAAATCTTATAAAAGTTATTGCCATAAAACTTAATAATTTTTCATAAAATTTCATATGCTTATCTTAATTAAGTTTTTACTAAGATATTATAGTATAAGTATAACTTTCAGAGTAACCCAAAACGAACCGTTAGTTTAACGTTGCAGAAATCATTGGCAAAAAACTTAATTTCTTTTGACAAAATTTTAAATACCTATCTTATAATATAAAATAAACACTAAATTATGCTTATTTATAAAAAAAAAAAAAAAAAGGAAATTGAATGGACAGTTACTCTAACTTGTGGTTATATCAGATCAATTAAATTCTTTTGACAAATTGTATGAGTTGTACTAATATAAAAAAAAAAAAGAAGTTATATGACTGCTATTTAAATCCGTCGGTCGAACTTATACAATTTTAATACGAAAACTGTCATTTATATTTATTTAAAATTAAAAGGGTGCAATACTTTGTTTTTTACTTATTGTGTGGATTGACGGACGCATACGGACATAGGCATACCTAAATTGACTCAAAAGTCAATCCTCAACAAAAATATATATACTTCTCCATATATCTATCTTGTTTATTTTAAGGTGTGACAAACATAATGACACAATTTATTATATATCCTTGAAATTATATTCGTACAGGTAGGTATAAAAATATATTTCAGCTTTGGTATAGTCTCATTTTCATATAAACCTTTATAATTTCATTCAAAACGAATACTGATTTTTTTAATAGGCCACAATTTTTTTTTTCTTATAGAACGTAAGAACAAGCAAATATATTCATAATAAGTATTTTTTTTAATGCCTATACATGTATGTATGTATGTATGTATATCATCATAGTACAGAATTATTTGTATCTTATAAAATCAATTAATTTTCAATAAATTATTGTTTTTCAATTCATACATATCTAGTATTGTGCTAATGAAAATTTCTATTGAAATTCTATCAATTATAAATGATTAATTTGTCTGCCCGAGTCTTTTATATTATATATGTATCAGTATGTATGTATGTAAATATTGTAAGTAGGTATGAATGATGACTTAATAGAAACATGAAAATTTTTATTTAAAATCAGAAAATAAAGAAAATTTAAAAGATAAACAAATTTTGTAAACAATTCAATTGTTATGTCAAATTTACAGTTCATGGAAAAAAATTGAATTAAATAAATATTTAATATTTTAATACTTGCCTACATATATATGTATGTATTTATAAATTTTATTCTATTGTTTACATGTGATAAAAAAAAAAAATGATATGATGTTATTTTTATTTGTTATTGTGAATTTATTAAACTGATAAATTTTTACAATAATCATTTTAAAAACTATAAAAATTTTCTATATTTTTTTATTATTTTATTTTTATTTGTTTATTTTAATTAAAAAAAAAAAATTTTCTTCAAATGGAAAATTATTGAAAAATATTAATTATTTTTTACTTTAAAAATTTTTTTCTTCATTTGATTTTAAAACAAGTAAGAAAAATTTAAGGAAAATTATGTTTTATGATTGATTAAAACTCACAATGATGAATATATCGTAAATATAATGTTCTATATTATATTTACAGTACCGACCTGTAAATCTGCTTTATCAAATCCAGCTAAGACAAAATTCCGTTTTTTAAAAATCTCGCTTCTGAAAGAGATTTCTGTTCAAATATGTTTGTAAAAAAATGATTAAAAAGAATTTCAGAGTTCAAAGTATTTCCAGAATATTTATATTCCGTTTTCCAAAATATTTATATATATGTTTATGTGAGATTCTGAATTAGCAGGGATTTTAGAGTTGGATTTGAAAACAGGGTTATACGCATAGATATATTAAGTACTTTAGAATGGCTATATAAAAGAGAAATTCAGTCAATTTTGAGTCAGCTGTTTATTGATGTTTTTTTTTTTGTGTAAATTTAAATTTAGTTTCCCCTGGAAACAACAATTTGAACAATTTAAACTAACTAATTTAAAACTTAATAATTTAAAAACTTAAAATATGTGTAAAATACTAACATTTAATTTTTTAACTTTTCTTTTATATTCATTAATTTTATTTGCAGAACGATAATATATCCAATATCTATGAGAGAAACTGTACTGCGATTTTATGATAATTTTAATGAAATTTTATGATTTAAAAACAGCTGACATCCAACTTACGTCAAATGAACGACATTACTTGGATGTCATATGTTTTATTTTTGACTGAAATTTCATGTATAGGAAAATACATTAGAGTGAAAGAGAAAATGCCAATCTAAAGTACTTAATATATCTATATGGTTATACGCCTTTTAGAAAATATTTATTGTTGGTATAAATAAAAAATAAAAACAAAAACAACTGAAAAAGCGGGATTTTGAAAAAAACGGGGGTATTTTGTAAGAAACGGGATTTTAAAAGAAACGGGATTTTTGAAAAGCGGGATTTTGAAAAAGTGGAATTTGCTCTGGCCTGGAAGATTACAGGCCAGACCCATATTTACAACATAAAAATATTATTTGAACTCTTTTAAAGACACCTATCCTGTTTTTGTGTATAAATTTTTTTTTTTAATTTCATGTTATATTATAATGCTTTAATTTTATGTACACATTATATACATAATTCGAATATTTTGATAATACTCTTTTGTTTTAATTGAGTTTTATACTCAAGCATCGCCATTAATAAATGTCAAATTAAATATTTTTTCTATATTTGTTACGTCTTATAAGAAGCATTATATTAATAGCTTCCAATTTTTATGTTTGAAAATTAAATATGTTTGAATGGGGGAAAACAATGGATATTGATACATATTAATAAAAATAATAGGGAAGTTTACATTACCATTGACTATCTCAGTGATGAAAATAACATCATCAGCAACCTGTAACATCTTAATTTTAAATGTACATAATTAATTGAAATTAATTTTAGTCTATATTATGTTTAAGCACTAATAGT
This sequence comes from Poecilobothrus nobilitatus, assembly GCA_947095535.1. Classification (NCBI taxonomy): domain Eukaryota; kingdom Metazoa; phylum Arthropoda; class Insecta; order Diptera; family Dolichopodidae; genus Poecilobothrus; species Poecilobothrus nobilitatus. The sequence continues at coordinate 35,395,372 of OX352774.1, forward strand.
CTATATGAAATATGAATATTAGAATGATAAGATAAGATGATAGGATCAAACTAAACCATGACAAATGTCGGAACGTAATTCTAAGAAAGTTTTTCTTCACTATCTCAATTCTATTAATATGTATCATAAAAATTATGATTCAACTTGACTAATATAATATTCTAAGTTAGATTTTACTATATAGAGAAATGTAAGATATACCATGTTTAGTAAATTATTCTTTATTGAGTATTGACTAAAATATTAAAAACAACTATAATTGGTCCAAAATTTGGTAAAATAACACAAGATAGTGAAAATAGTTTAAAAATCTTCTTTTTTTTTTTAGGTCATTTATTCAAACTTTTTAATAAATTGGTATAAGATTGTTAACATTTTTTTATACCTGTCCATGAACATAGATAGTCATTACGTTTGTGTCACCTTAAAACAGACAAGCTGGATGGCAAAGTATATGTTCTTGCTTCGAATTAAATTCTGAATCGATTTAACCATGTACACGTATGATCATTGAATCATATACGCAATCGATATAATTATAATAAAGGAGCTAAAAGTTTCTGAATTGTTTACTGAACTATTTAAAAATCCAACAAAATTTCCAAAATATCAAATGTACAAGAGTGTTTAAAAGAGAAATATGATTAAATAAAAGTTTATTAATTTTTATAAATAACAATTTTCAAAATTATCGGAAGTATTACTTCCCCTAACATAATTATTTTTAAATAATATTTAATTATCCTTTAAAAAAAAATTTTAACTACATATTAATTAATTATAATTTTTTTTTTAATTTTCAGAATAATTAAATTAAATAAATTTAAACTTAATTTAAATTCATATAAAGAAAAGAAATGTTTTAAAATCATGAAAATATGATTGGTAATGATTATAATCGTTTAAATCAGGAAGAGGACGAGGAGGAAGAAGATATTACAGTATTCGATCCATTAATAAAAATAGAAAACGGTAAAACAAATAATAATAATAATAATAAAGAAAATGATTTTAAAGAAAAAATTAAATCAAATACAAAAAAATTTAAAAATCATATTTTGGGATTTACATTAACAACATCACCAACAAAATCATCAAAATATTCATCAACAATACCATCATCATCAATATTATCCACAAATAATAATAATAATAATAATAATAATAATGATAATATTAGAAATAATCAACAACAAGATATAAATAGTCAACAAGAAGATTTAATTGATGAAACAATTGTTAGTGATTGTAGTAGTAATGGTGATTGTAAAAGTGGAAAATTAAATCGAAAATGTCACAAACATCAAAAAAATTCGGATATTCAACATTCAAAATCAATTGTACGTAATAAACGTTGTGATAATAATAATCCAACAGATAAAAAATTTAATTTAAATGAAAATCTAAGTCAACTGATTAAGAAAAAACGATATATTATTTTCTTAGTTTTTCTTATACTTGTATTCTGTTTTAATTCTTCAACAATAATGACATGGTCAACAACAGAAAAAATACCAGTTGTACATAATTCTCATGTGCCAGGAATGAAAGGTAATTTATATACATATATATGTATGTATATATGTGTTTTATTTAATAAAATAATATTTTACATTATATAATATATAAATAATTTAATTTTATATAAATACATATAATAATTAAAATAAATATTTATTTAAAATTAATATATTGCTGATTGAAAAGAAAAAAATAAATCAATTATTAATTAACAAAATATTTTAAAATTATATTAGGAAAAAATATGTATGAATGAACAAAGATATAGAGAATGTATGTAAATTATATATTGTACCTATATATATTAAAATTAATAATTTTTCAAATTTCAATAATGTTCTTTTATATATACATATGTATGTATAATTTAAAATTTATGTTTAAACTTAAATTAAAATATGAAAAATACAAAAAAACAAAAAAAAAAATTCAATAATTCCATATATAGGTATTGAAAGTATTTTGTTAAAAACAGGAATTGCATATATTTAGGATGAATTTTTTATATTAATTAGTAATTACGAATTCTTTCTATAAATTTGTGACGGGAAGAAATAATTAAAATCGATTGACCATTTTTAAATAAATTTTTATTTTAAATTCGTGAAATAATAAATTTTATTTTTATTTTTTATTAGGTAATATAATATATCAGATCAAAAATAAATAATTGTATCTAAAAATTTTTAAATGAGTTTACATAGGTACAACCGTACAACTACAAATTATCATGTAATATTTGTCTTTATTTATTTACTACTATCACTATCTACTATCATTTATTATTTTATTTTATATTATTTATATTAGATACCTAATTTCTCTTCAAAAATTTTAATATAATTTGAAAAAAAAAAAAGTTTTCTTTCAAAAATTACTCATTGTGGAAATATTATTAAATTTACAATTTATCCAATACAAGAACCTTTTAAATTTTAATTATTATTGCTTGTAAAATCTACTTGAGTTTTTATTTATATATTTTTTTTTTTTTTGAGTAAAAACTTTGTTCCACATTTAAAGTCAAATATGTGGTATAAACATATAACTTGATATAATAACAATATCCATATTATAACAATATATAGATAACACAGTATTAAATAATGTATAATAGTCTAAGAGGTTAATACTCTTAAATTGAAATAAATTTAAAATATCAAAAATATTTTGTTTAAAAAGTACACTGGATTTGTTGAATTTTAAACTGAACTTTTTTTGCACTGAAATTTTAAAAATTATTAATCTTTAATATTATTTATTAAATCTAATAATAAGTATTAATTGTTATTTATTTTTTTTTTAATTTAGCTGAATTATTTTTATTATTTTATTTATTTAAAAAAAAACTATATATATAATTTTTTTTATTACATTATAAATTTTAGTTATTTAAGTGTGTATTTCAGATTTGAAATATTTATAGAAAGTTTCAAATGTAGAAACAAACAATTTTAAGGTTTGATAAAACGCTAAAAATTAATTAAAAATGTTTTTTTTTTTTTTTCCTTATTTAAATTTTAGAGATTTGGTTTATTTTTATTTTCAAATTTAATAATCAATATACTGTTTTTTTTTTTTTAACTGTAGTTTCAATTAATAAGAATGAGTATAGATAAAATTTAAAGAGTTTCAGCATGATAAAAATTTAAAAAGCATTTTGTTATAATAATTAATTGCATGAAAATTTAATATTATATATATAATATGAACTTATAACAATAACATTAAACTATTTATCCATTAAGATTCTAAATATATAAAGTTTCATCGTAATGATATTGAAAATGACATATTGAAAATGACGTTTTTCTAAAATTTTACAAGTAAATATACTTTCAATTTTACATGATATAAAATTGCTTAAACATTTTGTTATTTTATGATATCTTGTAAAATATATATATATATTTTTATTTTATCTATTGTAATAAAAATGTTTTATATAAGTCTATAAAATGTTGAATATAGTTTAGTATAGTTATAGCATTATTAGCTTTGCGAAAAAAAATTCACTATATAGATATCTAAACTATATCTTACTTCTATCTACTTCTATCTCTAAACTATAATAGTAATTAGCTGTCATATCGATATGCTTTTGATAAGAGTATAACATATATGACGTATGATATATAAAATCTTAATTCATAACCCTAACTATATAGTAGTCATCATAATAAGTCATAAGTTACAACAAATCAATTGAAAATCGTCATATCACTAATATATTATAGGTATATGACTTGTACATACACTCCCTCTTATATAGTTATAACTTTACTTGACGAATGTTTTTTAGATGATAACGTATGATTGTTATGACCGACTATATTATAGTTAGTTATTATGAAATTTTATGCAAGCGTAGAAAATCATATTATAACATATACATATATATGATAATTGATATATTATGTGTGTAGGTAAATGACTATTATAGCAATTCAGTTTATCTTTCTAATATGTACAAATTTATTGCGTTAGATTTGACACATGCTCATCATCGAATATTAAAAATACAATATTAAGTATTAATAGAAAATTTATTAATTTAATTTAATATTATTATTATTATTATTATTGCTTTTTAATTTTTCTTCTTTTTTATATATGTATGTATATGTAGGTATGCGTGTATAATATTTTAATTTGCATGAATTTAAATATAGTATATAAATTTTTATTTATAAAAAAAAATGCTACAATTTACAAAGTTAAAATTTTTAAAATCAAGTCTTTTGATTAATTCCTACTTTTTCAAAATATTAGTAAAACCTGGTGCAACTATTACTTTCAAAATCAACCCACACTCCCTGAATGTTTACAGCGCATTTTATATACGCTTATACCCACTAAGATAGCGACTAGCGAGGTCCCTCTGAAAAATCAAAATTATAAATAAGTATGTTTGATTTTTTGTAAGCATTTTTGTCTTTTATATCAACGATTTTTACAACATGAAGAAAGCTTAACATTATAAATAATATCAGTTCAAATGTATTAATAATCCTGACTTGGATTAATTTTAAATTATGTTGCAATGTTTTTTTTTTTTAGCTATACTATAAAGCTATAAAATTTTACTTTCCTTTTCCATTCTAACTTTAATTTCCATTCTTGAATTTAAGTTATAGCTATCATTCATTTGAAATTCAACATTTAAAACTTACATATTTTTTATGTTAAGGCGTCGGTTATACCGATCATGAAAATGCTTCAATAAAATAGTGCCGAATTTTTTTTTCAATGACAGACAGAAGTGGGATGGAATGAAACATATAATATTATTTAAATGACCAATTCGAAAAATGATAAAATTGATTTTTAAAAAAAATATTTAACTTTAAAATTTAAAAATGAATAACTATGTTTACAATTAAGAAAATGTTTAACTTTAATTAATCTTTTTGTTAAATTTTATATGTCAAAATAAAATTTATACTACAAAAAAACAAAAAATTGAAAAAAAAAAATTTAATTGAAGCATATTTCAGTGATAGCTAACATAACTGCAACCTAAGTTAAATAGACACAAAAATCAATCAATCAATCAATTAATGATTAACAATATTTTTGTTTTTTTTTACCAGCAAAAGATGTTTATTTTACTTTGTTCCCAGAACTTTGCGAACATAATACAGAATGTTTGTACCCTACTATTTAAATAAAATATTATTTTATTCTATACATATGTACATATTTAACTTTGTTAATTGTTTGTGTTGTAAAATTTTTTATACTTAATTGTTTATATATTATTTAATATTATATATATATTATTATGTAAATTATTATGGTGCATATTATGTAAATAAAAAAAAAAATATGTAGGTATATTTATAAATACATACTATGTATATAACTTTCTTCTTAATAAAAAAATATCAATAAAATGTTTTAAACTTCCAAATTTTGTAACATATGATACGCAGTCAAATCTGCTTATAAGAAATTCCTTTTAAAGAAAACTTCGCTTATAATAACATAAATTTTTGAACCCGCACTATTAAAAATTTGTAATATTTACATAGGTATATGTAGTATAATATTTATGACAGTAAGTTCTGTTTTATTATGATTTTATTATATATACTTTCGTAAGTCGTAATGTATACACATATTTATTCATTATATAAATTTCATTGAAATGTGTCACATTTTGACGAACAATAATAATTATTATTGTGGTCAAATACGTAGCTGATATATAGATATATGTATATAATAAATATAATATATAGTAAATATAATATCTAAATAAGTATGTATTTATAAATATATAAATAATACGTTTTTAATTTAAAATTGACATTTGGTTTTGTATGTGCATATACATATGTACGCATTGTTGTGTTTATTTTTCTATCTACAAATTACAATTTGGTTAAAACATATTTTTTTTTATTGGATTATTGTAATAACATACATACATATTTAAAATTACTGTTATGTTTGTTATTATTTTGGTTATTTTTAACAATTTACAATAAAATGTGATGAATATTAATAAACTGTAATTTATATTATTAAAAGTCTTATAAACACAACTCTAATATAAGAAAAAAAAAAGTATGAATATAAGAAGAAAAAGTTTCTTATAAGCGAAACGAAGCAAAAAAAAATATATAGAAAAAATTTGTTTTCTAAGAAACTTTTTTCTACTTCAAATGCAGTTTCTTATGAGCGGGTTCGACTGTATATTATGTTCATAATATAAAGCTTCGTTTTTTTATTTATATACATATTTAATTACTATAATTTAAATAATTATTTTTAATTAAAATAAATAAAATTTCAACTAATTATTATAAAATTTACTAATTTTGTTTGTATTTTTGTTTTTTTTTTTTATCTTTATTTCTTTTTGTTTTATTTCTGTTTTTTTTTTTCTTTTTTGTATCTTTTTTTTCATTTGGTTTTGCTTTTGTTCTGCACTTAAAAAAAAAAAAAAAACAAACATTTTTGAACGTCTTGCAAAAAACGCATGGATGCATTTAAAAAATCTTTTCACAAATATTCAAACAATACAAACAATATTTATCTTAATTAAATATTATACAAAATAATTGGTGCCTTTCTTAAATTGGGGATTTGGAACGCAAAAAATAACAAAAAAAAAAAAAAAAAAACATAATATTTGCAATAACATTAATTTATTTTATTATAAATTGGTTTCAATATTATGAATATAATTATGCTAATAAATTCAGAAATGAATTTCAATTCGACATCAGAATTGACATTTAATAATACGACGACGACTAGTACCACCACTAGTACAGACGACATTTTAACTACTTTAATTATTCCGAACAAAATACAATTAATACTTAATACGACAACAAATACCAAAGACTATAATTCTGAAAATAAAATTTCTTTAATTGAAACAAATGCAAATATTATTACAACAAAGTCAACCGCAACGACAACGACAAAAACAACAGTTCCAACAATTATTATAACAGATGCTATCATAAAATTAAACTCATCTACAACTATTTATGCTAATAAATCTAAAACAGTATTATTTGAAAGCAGTACTATTGATAGTATTAAAAATTATAATAATAATAATAATATTAGTAACAGTAACAGTAATAATAATAGTAATCATAATAATATTAATAATGAAAATAAAAAAACAACTATTATAAGGATTATAACACCTAAAAATAAATTAGATGAGAAAATTAATAAAAATAATAAATCCAACGAATTTAATATTCCTCCACCAGGATATCTTGTTTGGAGTGATAAATGTAAAATGCCAAATTTGGATCCATATTCAGCAGATGTTATGCAATATTTTAAAAGAGAAAATTATGAAGGATGTTCATCAGATCAACCATTAACTAGCGTTAAATTTAATAAAACAACAAATAAATATATGTTAAAATTGGATGATAAATTACATGATCAATTAACTAGATATCGTAATCCATTTAATTGTTGTTATCAGGTTATTGAAAGAAATTATACTGGAAAAAATGCTGATAAACGTACATCGTAAGTATATAAATATATTTTGTATACGATAAATGTATTAATATAATTAAAATATTAACTGTGTATATAGGGAAAACTTTGTGCAGTTGCACAATTACCATATATGTATGTATGTAGATGCAAATACATTTATCGTACTGATAAATAAACGTTTTAAAAATTTAATTTTTAAATCATACGCTTTCTTATATTTTAATATCTTACAATATCTATACATTCCTAAGGGTGTTTTTCTTTTTATCATCAGATCAATGCTCAGAGCAGATGTCGAGCGCTTTGAGCTAATATTAGCTCAGAACAAATTTTTATCTGAACTCTAACCGTTCTGAGTTAAAAAAGAAACGCTCATAGAGTAGAATTTTATCCATTTATTATATTATTTTTTAACATTATTATTTTTTATTTTATTTTATTATTTTAAATGTAATTATATAGATATAAAAGGAATTGATTGAAGAAATAAAATAAAACAAAGTTAATTTATTAAAAATTTCATTTAATAAAATTTAAAATATAACTTAAAAAAAAAAATGTTTATCTATGGACGAGATTTTTTTTTTAATGACGGTTTTGTTATTTTGTTCTTAATTTGACGTTTTATTTTTTGACAACTCTATTAAATCTGAGAAAATTTTACGAGTTGACAGATTGCGCTCTGGGGATACTCCCAGTTAAAAAAGAAACACAAAATGGATAATCTGAGCATAAAAAAAAACACAATTTTTTTGCTTGAGAGCTTTGACTCTGCTCTGATGAGAAAAAGAAAAACATCCTAAGTAAAATCACTTGAATTATGGATTTCCGGTAAAAAAAATTTCAAGTACCGTGAAGTGACTTTGAGAAAATTTCTTTTTCTAAGTTAATGTCTTCTATTCATAATTGAAAAATCACTTATCATTTAAGCTAAGTACCACTTTTATTAAATAATTATTCATTAACTTAATTCAATAATTTTAATTTTTTTGTCCCAAGGCTATAACAATTTAACATCCAAATAGTTGATTTTCATAACACGTTATATAAATATTTCACAGTTGACACAGTCTACTCTAGTGTACTCTTCCTTGTTTTTGTTTTTTATTTATTTATAGTTTTTATAATTTTTACTTATAATATTTTTGAGTGAAAAAAAAGTCATGTACATAAGTATGTATAGATAGATGTATGTATGAATGTACATATGTTTCGATTAATTAATTGTCTATTACTGTTATTGAATAAAAAATATGTCACTAAATTATTAGATGTTATTTTACTTTGATATATTATCTAAATTATTATGTAAAAATTAAAAAATCTAAAAATATCGCATTATGCTTTTCGTGAAATAGTGATCGGTAATAAAATAGGTCTTGCCAAGCTGAAGTTCTTATGTATTATATTATATGACATATGATAATATTCAGAATATGGTATATAATATAATTTGTATGTATATGTATAAATAATTAACATTTTTACGTATGTATATTTATTTAAATTGGCAAAAACATTTTAAAATATTAAAAAATTTTAAAAATTATATTTCGGCCCTTAATATTCTTCATTATGAACGAAGGGGACTTCCAGCGGCTTTTCTTTTTGTTTTTGCCACCTGATATCATTAATGACTGTCTTGTTGTGAATGTCAGTAGGTATAAAAGGAAAATAATATAAAGGAACATTTTTTTTTAAATTTTCAAAATAAGTCTAATAGTGATAAAAATAATATTATTGTGTGCATTCTGGTAATTGAATCTGGTTGAATCTAGCTTTAGAAAATAACTTGCAACGATTTGCTACTGAACGAAAAGCATTATATGAATTTTGCAAAGAAATAAATCTATGTTGTTTATCAACTTTTAATTTGCTTTTGATCTGCGGTTTATTTTATGTAAACATTATTACATTTGAAATTTTCTCAGAAATTTTTTATTTAAAAATGATAACTAAAATTTGGAAAATTCACAATAGAATTTTATTATTAAAGTAAAATAAAAGTACATACCTACACATACATATATGAAATATCGAACACATCAAATGTTATTTTAAATTGCACTCTAAAATGTTAATAGTGTTCTATTTTATTTTATTTCAAAAACGACATCTTATGATAAAAATTATTCATTTATTAAAATTAAATCTTGCTTTTTTTTATTTAAACAGATTAAGTGCTTGTTTAAGTTTTACAAAAACAGTTCAACTGGAACCAACAGTAGAAAATATTTTAGTGAAATGTAAAAGCGGTGGAAAACAAACATACATTCATGGACATGCTATGATGCCAGAAAAACCAGAAGTTCGTGAAAGATTAGACAGTTGGAAAGCAAATGACACAGCGAAACCTATAAGTGTTCTATTATTGGGTGTTGATAGCATATCTAGGATAAATTTAATTCGTGCCATGCCAAAAACAGCCCAATTCTTATATGACAATGATTGGTTTGAATTAAGTGGTTACAATAAAGTAAGTTATTTAAAATTTTAATTATTATTTGAATATAATATGTAACATTTATTTATGTTTTCTTTTTTAAGGTTGAAGATAACACATTTCCAAATTTAATGGCCATATTAACAGGTTATAATCTTTCAAATGCATACGAATTATGTAAACCAATTGTTGTTGGAAAATTAGATAAATGTCCAATAATATGGAAAACATTTCAAAATAATGGTTATGTAACAGCATATGGTGAAGATGAAGTATCAATTAATACATTTAATTATGCAAAATTAGGATTTGAAAAACCACCGGTCGATCATTATTTGAGACCATTTTTAATTGAAGCTGAACATAATTTTCATAAACGTTATAAATCTGGTTTAACATTTTGTTTAGGTTATCAACATTCAGCTGATTATGTTTATGATTATGCACTAGAATTAACCGCCCGATATAAAAATGATCCATTTTTTGGTTTATTTTGGACAAATACATTCAGTCATAATTCAATAAGTGATTGTTCATCAATGGATTTTAAAATGGTCGAATATTTAGAGAAATTTTCCGATCGTGGTGTATTAAATAATAGTATAGTTATATTTTTTAGTGATCATGGTATGCGTTTTGGCCCAACAAGAAAATTATTATCTGGTCATTATGAGGAACGTTTACCATTTATGTTTATTTGGTTACCACCATGGTTAAAAACAAAACATCCAGAATTAGTAAATGCTTTAAGTGTGAATAAAAATCGTTTAACAAATCCGTATGATATACATATGACATTAAAAAATATATTAGAATTATCGGGTAGAGTTGAAAAATTACCAAAAGCACCAGATTGTCCAAATTGTCAAACATTATTTAAACCAGTACCACAAAGTAGATCATGTGAAGAAATTGCAATTGAAGATCATTGGTGTACATGTATACCATTTCAAAGTATTTATAAAAAATTACCAATTGTAAAAAAAGTAACAATTTTTGCTATTGATTATATTAATAATTATATAATGACACATAAAAATGGTACTGCAGCACATTTATGTGGTAAATTACATTTACATGAAGTTTTAACATCATATAGAGCAATATTAATTGGTGATATGTATCCAGCAAATTTAGAAAGTTATAGAACTGTATTTACAACAAATCCAGGTGGTGGAATGTTTGAAGCAACTATAAGACATTTCACAGATACAGATTTATTAGAAATGACTGGTAGTATTAGTCGTTTAAATACATATAGTAGTGATGCAAAATGTATATCAGATGGTAGTATTAAAAAATATTGTCATTGTAATAAACGATCTTGAAGTAAAGCTGCTGGTAGAACACCAGCAGGATAAAATAAAAACAAAAAAAAAAAAAACAAAAACATTAAATAATCATTTCTTCTTAATATGTCAGTTATTATTTTTTTTAAATGATTAGACTTTAATATTATTTTTTTAAATAATAAAATACTAATTCTATTTGTATTTTTTAAATGTTCCTATCAATATTAAAAAAAAAAAAAAACTATAGCTTAATAATTATAGTATGAATGTCAGATAATGATGATGATGATGATGATGATAATGATAAATTAATGAAAATGAAAATGAATGAAACAAAAAAAAAAAATTCTTTTAAATCTTTCTTTGTATTAGAACTATTCAATATTATGCTTGATAAAAAATATCTATAAAAAAAGTTTTAAAAAATTTTTTACAGACATAATAAAGATAATAAACTTTTAAAGATGACACGATTAGTTTTAATTGAATTACAAAAAAAAAAAAAAAATTCAATTAAATTAAATTTTCTATTGGCTTTAATAGTTTACGCCAAAATCTCTGTGAGGTTTTAAATTTAAACTTTTGTCATATATATATATATATATATATATGTATATTGATATTAAATAATTTTTTAACAGTTTTTTTTATTGAATTTAAATGTATTTCAAGTCAATGCAGGGTCCTAAATATCTTAAAAAAATATGTGACAAATTTTTTTTTTTTTTTCTATTAGAATTAATTAATTTTTGCCATTGCTATAATTCTAAATTTATATAATTAATTGATTGTTTAAATATGTACATATATAAAGTATTCGTATAATAAGAAAAAAAAATTATTATTATATTTTTGATTTGTTACAAAAAAAAAGAAAAAACAAAATTAAAAATTAACATTGTAATTAATTTTTTTTTAATATAATTTCAATAAGGCTATTTTACATGTACAAAACTTAAAACCAAAAAAAAAAAAAAAAAATTAATTAAATAATTAAAATTAATAAAATTAAAATAAGTGTAAATAAATTGTATATAAGTATATATAGGTATGTACAAGTATACTTATTGTTAATATTAAAAATATTCAAATATAATTTTTTTTTTTAATTTTTTTCTGTGATTAAAGGCCAATAAACAAAAAAAAAAAAAAAACTAAATATAATCAATAAATATTAATGAATTAAATTTTTATTTATGTTGAAAAAAATAAAATTAAACAAAAATATTAAAGAAAAAAAATTTATATAAGAAAAAAGAATATATTAAAAGATAAATATAAAATACTTGAATATATGGTGCCTTTTTGTCAATAAAAAAAATTTCAACAGAGTTTTATTTAATAATTTTTTGTCCGTACATTAATTTCTGTTATAGTTTTTTTTTTTTTTTTTTAAATACGTCTCTTTCTAAAAGTCCTTTCTTTTACACTATTTGGATTTCTCAAAAAAAAAAAAAAAAACTCAAATGAGAACGGAAATGTCAGAAAAATCAAATGTGCCAAAATTTTTTGCCATTTTAAATTATTTGGGTAAATCAAAAGAAAAATTTTCAAAATAAAAACATTTCGAGTTTAATGAAAATAAATTGTAAATAAAGAGAAAAATGGATTGGGAAATAACTATTATTATAGGTGTATAATAATTTATCCTTTTGTTTTTTATACCAGAATTATTATTATTATTATCTACATACATATATTATGTGTTTATAATATCTTTCCACTATTTTCAAATTTATTTTGTAGCTTTTCATCACTCTCCAATTGTTTTTCTATTTTTTATTATATTTTGCACTATAGTTTTCAGATCAAAATAAAAAATTCAAATGTCAAAATATCATAAACTCAAATGAAAACTCAAATGAAATTAGAAAATTTCTAAAATTAAAAATCTTATTTGATTTCTCAAAATAATGAGTTTCTCAAATGTCATTTTCAAAGCTTTTACACTTCCTATAAGTTTTTATTTTTGAGTTGGCTTTTGAGTCGATCAAATTAGAACTTAAATAAAAATCTACATAGTGTAAAGCGGCCTTATAGGGTTATCAAAATAACAGCTACATATTTTAAATCATTAAATCCTCCATAATATCCATTTCTTCATTCATATTTGCGAAAATTTTTACTACCCAACCTAAATAAAAACGTACAACGTATAACGTCTGTCAAAATATGTTCATGTCCATACATTTTATATGAACCCTACCGAAATACGCGACGTATAAACGCTGAATATTCGAATTTCCAATTTTGACACTACGTTTTTCTTTTTTTTTTAAGTGTTTGTTATGTTTTTATTATGTGTGTTGTATATGTTTGTTTTTATTTTTTTTAACATAGCTTTCATATTTTAGATTGACATAAGTACTCCGACGTTTTATTTCGGGAACGTCAACGTACGGCGTTTACACGTCGAACGTCGTACGTTCTTATTTAGGTTGTGCAGTAAAACGGTATAAGATATCAATATAATTTTTTATTTATTTTAAATATTAGAATTCATGGCATTTTGTTATTTAAAAATGATTTTATGTAAATGACCGCCTCTGATATTTAATGCAGATATTAAATGATATTAAATGTCATTTAGTTCCCTGTAAGCTTTCGCCATTTACAACTATATCATATTTATTTGATACAGGTTTCTTTAGAATCATATTCTTCATTTTATTGATGTTAACTTTTTTTAGTTTGTTTTTACTAAAGTATTTATATACTGTAGTATGTTTAAATCAGTTTGCATGCTTTCAAAGGCAGCTCCCATAAAATCTTCACTATAAACTAACAAGACGTCATCGGCATACAAAATTAGAGGTAAAGGTTCAAAAATATCATTAATATATATAGAACAAATAATAAGAGACTAAATCCATTTTCATTCACCCAAGTTGATGTTAATTTGGATTCTTAACATCACAAAAACTACCATTTTTTCTGAATTTTCCAATTACATTTCGCACTGTAAGCACTGTTGACCATCTTAATTTCATGTAATGCGTGAAACGTATCCCGAATAGATTCATTATTTTTGTAATAAATGTTAAAAATTTCTATACGCTGAGCAACTACGAATCTTTCATTGGTGATTTGCCAAAAAATACTGAACACAAATGTCAATTTTGAAGAGGATCTAAAAAAAAGGTTTTTAAAATGAATGATTTTTAAAAAATACATATAGTATTAATTTGATCAGCCGTTATAAGGCATATTAAAACAAGATAAGTATTTTTAAAGGTATTATGTTTCTGACCTGACTTATATTATTCATGAAATATCTTTCTTCTGCCAAATTTTCATGGCAAAATTTCATGGCTATATCTAAAAGCGTTGCGGAGATATGAAGGGACCAAATGTATAAAATGTGTAAATCTTGCAAAATTTTACATAATTTTTACATAACGGTAAAATTTGAATGCTAAATTTTGAAAACTTAATTATTCTATCTTAAACGGTATACAAGTTTTGTGAACAGATGGATGGACAGAGGGACAGGATGAAACTAATTGGTAAGTTTTTTAAAAATTGCTTGGAAAATATGCTAAAAATTAACCACATATGTATGTCAAAAAGATCAAATACAATAATAATACAACAGATAGTAATTAGACATTTCGTATTACACACTCGCAAGATACTACAAGTCATCTAGGACGGCTGCTGGGTTATGCATAATTATGTTTGATCTTAGCAAGCGTCTGACAATTATACTAATCAAAATATTTTTATAAAATTTTATTTTTATAAAACTTATTTTTATAAAAACTATTTTTATAAAAACATTGAAAAAAAATAAAATAAAAAATAAAAAAAAAAAAACACAAAAATTTAGAAAATTAGATGTAATAATATTGTGGAAAACCCGTAGCAAATGTTAATAGATCATCTAAGCTAAGGTATGATAAAATTTATTATGCTAAAATTTTAGGATTGATTTGTCAAAAGAAAAATTATAGGTCTTAATTAAACATAATTAATTAAAAATTAAAGTCTTCATAAAAACATAAAATTACAAATAGAAAAGGGTAAAAGTATTTAAATGTTAATGTTAAGTGTTTTAAAAGAAGAAAAGCAAAAAGAAAACACTTATAATAAAAAAATAACAACATAAACGAAATCGGTTCCTTTTTTGGTTGAATGATTTAAAGAAAGAAAAAGTGAATGAAATATGAATTTATTTCACAATTCTAAATTACTATATTGATTGAATTTTCTCTATAAACATTTTAAATTTATGGTAAATAATTTTTGTTAATCTACTAAAGTTATTTATTTGGTCTCTTAATTTAATTAGTCTTTGATACCGTAGTATTCCAATTAGAATATTAAACGTTACGTCATTTGAAAAGTTGACATTTAAACGGGTTCGTAATTATCTTTAATTTAACTTAATTTTTAATCAATTTTAAAACAATAGTTATAGAATTTGTGTTTTAACATTTCCAAATCAAATTGTGCAACAGTAGCCGACTAAGTCCTTATCACTGTACAAAAAAGGAATACTACGTGAAGATGTATAGAATGTCCATTCAACCATAATGAATCGATCACTGTTTGTGGTGAGGAAGGTCAAAATGAGGCAACTGCAAAGGAAACAAATAACAATGACGCGATAATGCAAAAATATAGCCAATTACAATAAAAAGAGTTGATTACTCTTAACAGCTATAATGATGAGTGTTTACTTGAAAAAATAACTAAATTCTATGCTACAAATTGTTCAATGGAAAGAAAGGCCAAATATTTAGTGATTCTGGATGAGGTTATTTTGGATATACATAAACAACAAATGAATCTTGATCGAAAATAGACAACGTAATAATACATAATATAAACCTTAGGAAAGAAAACATAGATCTAAGAAATCGTTTAGGAAAATTTGAAGAAAAAACTTTGGGAAAAAAAGATTAGTTGATTTTCTTTATCTAGTTGAGATTCCATGTTAATAATCGAGGAGGAAATCTGTTAAAACAGTAATTGAAACGATTAAATCGTCAGCAGCAATAGGATATAGTAATATATCCACAAAGTTTATAAAATAAATTTCTGAACGTTTAAGTCCTGCCTTATAGCAAAGTTTATAAATTTTTTTTTTTTGAGACTTCAATCTTTCCTGAGTCTCTACAACTCTCTATCGTTACTTCTATTATTAAAAATGGCGATACAACAAATTGTACGAACTATCGCCCAATTTCTATTCTTAGCGCACTTTCTAAAATTTATAAAGTTATTATTAAAAAGCGTTTTGAATAATTTTTTACAAAATAATAATATTTGTAAAAAAGTACACAGCAATTCGGGTTTGAGAGGAATTCCAACACAACTGTCGCCGCCTGTCTTAGACTAACTGACTTCATTTCTAAAAATATGGATAACGGAAAATACGTAGCATGTATCTTTCTAGACTTTCAGAAAGCATTTGACAGTGTCGATCATGAAATTATATCTTGCAAACTTTTCAGAATGAAACTAAACTCCGAAAAAATAAAATTTTTTGAATCCTAAGTACCCTGGTTAACTTATCTGTTTTGTCAAGTATACGTTAGTCATATACACCTATTAATATATAGAAACTGTTACATTACCTATTGGACATTTTTTAGAAAACCTTTAACTCCTGTTTAGAAGAAAATAAAGACAATATTATGACGGATGTTCTATATCAATAATTCCACCCATTGGTATAACAGACGAAGATTCTGGAAACGGTACATGAAAACGATTCGAATTTAACTGAAGACATTTTATTTTTAAGTGAAGACATTTTGTTTTCAATGAAAACTTTTTACTTTAAGTGAATTAACTAAATTACTAAAGCAAAGAAATTTCATTAAAAAAAATGTCTTCACTTAAAGTAAAGAATCTTCATTGAAAAGAAAATGTCTTCACTTAAAGTAAAAAGTATTCATTTGGAATAAAAAAGTTTTCAGTTAAAGTAAAAAAATCTTCAGTTAACATAAAAAAGGTATAAAAAGCCTTCTATTAATACGTAATATTTAATTAAAATTGTAATCAATGATGTAGTAGTTAAGATACCAATGATGTAGTATTTAAGATACCGGCCTTTAATTTCGAAAGATCTCTTGTCCCTCAAAAAAAATCAAGGAAGAGTGCTGTAGAGTAGTAGATTGTGTCAACTCTGGGATACCTGTGAACTGGATCATAATTTAAAAAATTTTAGATGTTTCACTTAATTAAGTACGATAATATATTTATTTCAGCAGTTATTCGAAGCTGTTGCCCCGAACCAACCATATTGTACTGAAGTTATTGCTATAAAATTCGATGATATATTACAAAAATTTCGGATGCCTAACTTAATTAAGCTCCCAAGATATGAAGGGTATAATAGCACAAACAAGTTTTGCAGAAGTTATTAACATGCAACTTGACATTTTTTCATAATAATTAATTAGTACTTAATTCAGCTTGGCACCTAAAATCTTGTAAAGGATGATGAAGTTTTATGGTAATAATTTCGTATAAAATTTTGTTTTTACTATGGTGCAGAAAATTTGAATCATGAACATAAAATATTTTAATTTTAGTTTTAAAACTTTTACGCATAACTGTAAATAAATAATAAGCATAGTAGGTATATAACATAATTAAGATCCTATTATAATATCGTAATTCGTAATATATAATAAAATAAAAATAATTCTTGTATTATTAATATATGGGGGGTAGAAATTAACATATAGCAAAAATGAATAATAAATGACTAGTTCCACCACTAGGAACATAGGACTACATAATATATATAGTGATGAAAAGAACAAAATAATAAATTAAAAATTAAAAGTTGATTTTTAAAATAAAGAGAAATTTTATATATATATATAAATAATTATAAATCACGCTTTTCTAGATAACAGTTTTTAAAATTATCACATACAGTAAATTCCTAAAGATAAATTAAATAATAAATAATATTTATTTAAATTAATGTATATTAAATAATTAATTTTCAATTTTTCGTATTTTTAGAAAATAAGCAAACAAATGTAAACTCAATTTAAATTAATATAAGCAAAAGCAATGTTTTAAAACCATGAAAATATGATTGGTAATTTTTATAATCTTTTAAATCAAGAGGAGCACAAGGAGGAGGAGGACGATGAAGAAGAGCTAATTAATATAGAAATTCATCCATTAATAAAGATAGAAAACGGTAAAAAAAATTATAATATTAATAATAACAGTAATTTTTGAAATAATTTAATGAAAATAATAATATTAGATATAAATAGTCAACGAGAAGATTCAATTGATGTATCAAATTTTAGTGATTGTAATAGTGATGATGATTATAAAAGTGGTATATTAAACCAAAAATATCAAAATCAACAAAAAAAAACGGATATTCAACATTCAAAATCAGTTGTACGTAATAAACGTTGTAAAACAGATAAAAAATTTAATTTTAATGAACATCTGTGTCAACTGATAAAAAAAAAACGATATATTATTATCTTCATTTTTATTATACTTATATTCTGTTTTAATTTTTCAACAATAATGAGATGGTCAACACAAAAAATGACTTGGCCTGTAGCAGTTGCACATAATTCTCATGTGCCAGGAATGAAAGGTATTTATACTTACATTATTTAACGTAATAATATTAATTTATAATTTTAATAATAATAATAATAATTAAAATACATATATATAATATACATAAATAATATTTAGAATTAATAATATTTCTGATTAAAAAACAAAAGAAATTCTTTATTTAGTAATATTAATAATTTTTTAAATTATAAATCTACCTGTACAGGATATCTCCCACTCCTCTACAGGCCAGATCTATGGCACAAGTATATTTCTGTTTATTTTATGACGAAAATTGTCAAGTAGAAATTTTCAAAAATGCACCATTATAGAATTGCCGCCATTAGTAAATCGCTGAAATTAACATATTTTCTAAGTTAACGGAAATGAATAAAATTGGGCTTTATATTGGAAAGGTGCTAAATCACCTCACTGCTTTACACTAGTACCGCCTGTAACACCATACCATTTCTACTGTTATTATATAAGACCAACTGTTCTCTTATAATTTTTGGGAAAATCTAATTTCTCTCGAAAAAATTTCTAATATTTAGTGACCGCATATTTATGCGGTATATATAAGGTTTGTACTCGAGAATTTTTGCAAATATGCATTATTCTGGTGCGTAGAAGGTCTAAAAAACTGTTTGTGTGAGTATGTCTGCGGACATGTGTACAACCTAAATGACCGAGCCTAATTTTTTGAAATTTCATATTTAAGGTTTTGACGTAAATATTTCGAATTGATAATCTTTTGGAGCAAATCGGCCAAGTGGTAATTTATTAGTGTAAGTTTTAAAGTTTTTTAGGAATATTTCGTAACAGGAAAATATGAGAGAATTATTCAAAGAAATTATATAATTATACGAGAAAATTATTAAGCAAAAGTTGTCACATAAGTAAAGAGCAACAACTTTGCTGCAGAATATTTTTTGATCTGATTAAGTTTTATTTAATTAAATAACATAATTTTTTCTAAGTTCAAATTCCATATACAGGGTGTCTAGAGGTAACAGCCTTCAAAGTAATTTCGTTAATTTTTTAAAGAAGTAACAACATTTTTGCCCCTGTATAACATAGAAGATTCGTTTAAGTGTCGGCAGCCAAAGCCGACGAAGAATCTGGTAACAAGAATCTCAGAATAATGAGATATTTATGTATGTATTCCAAAAGAAAACGTAAATATTACTTAGTGTTATTAAACAATTTAAATGCATATTATATGAACTTATATAATATATAACTGCACATAAATTTAATATCATAAATATAAAATGGGATGTGTATCAAATATTCATTTGTACGTAAACATATATACAATAAACATCGTTTTTGAAACAAAAACTTTCGGTCATTTTGTGAAACTGTATTAGTTTTCTTATCAGTCAGGTTATTTTGTGTGACTGCGATAGCAGATTCAATATTAATATATATATACACATCAAATTTTCGTTTTGTACTAAGATACGTCTTTTTATTGGTTTTGAATGAAAAAAAAACGATGTACTTACGTATGTACGGAAGTATATATGAATCTACACATATTTTTACGATTAATTCATTGCCTATTATTGTTATTAAAAAAAATATCGTTAAAAGCTTTGATATAAATTATTATGTTAAAAGTTTATGAATTTTCGCATTATACTTTCGGTAATAGCGGTCGGTTCTGCCGATGGGTGATAGTTTTTTTTATTTTATTGCATATTCTTACATAATTTACTAAAAACTTGTGATATGCTTGAATAATGATTAATAATAGCGAATGATTAACAGCTGATCTTGTAAGAGCTTTTTATTCAACTGATTATATTTTATTATATTCATATTATATATATTTATGAATATGAACAACTACATTAATAATTATGAACTAAATGAGAATGAAACATGAGGCATTAAACGAGATTTCCACTATACTTTTACACGTAGTCTCTTTTGTTTTTCTATGATATTTTCTTCAGCTTTAGGGAAACTCTTTATAATTAAGAAAAGCTATTGAGACCTGTAAAACCATAATTTTGTAGTTTTAATATTTACATTGTACTTTGAAAAAATCTGTAACGTTGCCTCAAGGTTTTTCAAAATTTGAGGAGCTGTAGCTCCTTAACCAGTAAGGCTACATAAAAAACTTATTCTACAACATTTATTCTTTAGGTGTAGAAGTTTTGTAAACAGAAGAATGAAGGGACGTACAGAGCGAAACTAATAAACAAATATTTGAAAAGTTTTTGCAAATGGTGGACTCGGTGACCTAGAGTGTAGAAGTATAAAATATGTTTTAAACACTGAGGAAGAGTGATTTCACACACGTCGTAAGAATAATTCCCCCTTACGACACTTACAGCCACACTACTAAAGGAAAGGCTGTGCAATTACTTTGTCACATTTAAGTGGAAGAGATGCAAACAAAAACAAAAATTTCAAATAATTTTGTTTTGTATTTAGTCTTTCAATTTCTTTTTGTTTTGTTTAAAGAGGGAAAATGGAAGAAAAAATAACCTCAGCCAAAATTCTGGAAATTGAAACTTTTTCAATAACTTTTTTGTTTATTAATAATATATTTTTTTTGTTTTTTTATTTTCACCAGATTAGTGGTTTACGAGGCGAGATTTTAAGATGGGTGCGCACATCGGATTTCATGTTTAAATCTGTAACCTGAAAAACTTCTTTTACTGTTCGCTTCGTATTACCTGTATCTTAATTACCTGTGTTATTAATTTGGGATTTTCCTTAATTCGGGAAATATACCAACATCTTCGTTCGGATCACAATTCTGATAAATGCTGCTACATCTTGTTTTCAGAATTTAGTATCATGTGTAGGGCTGCAATTATAGAGTTCTTTCCTCTGTTGTGACGTCACACTCGAGGAAAGTGGGATTAACTGTATTCTCTGTTGCTTAACAATGTTCTACCCTGTGGGCTAATTATTTTATCCATCTTG
The DNA here is from genome assembly GCA_947095535.1 of Poecilobothrus nobilitatus. Lineage (NCBI taxonomy): Eukaryota > Metazoa > Arthropoda > Insecta > Diptera > Dolichopodidae > Poecilobothrus > Poecilobothrus nobilitatus. The sequence goes on from OX352774.1 coordinate 35,417,116, forward strand.
TACATGTACGTACGAAAGTAACCATAACCTAGAAGAAACTAAGCTAAATTGACATCTTCCTTCATGCTTGCGAAATGCGAACTATCCATGGCTTCAATAGTTGGACCAATGTTGCTATACAGAATAATAATTATATTAAACCAGTAATAATAATAATAACCATAATAATATTAACAATAAAAATAAAAACAACTATATTATAAGATGAACAAAAGCTAAAAATATATTAATAATAAATTCAACAAATAACAAATATAATATTCCTCCACCAGATTATCTTGTTTGGAGCGATAAATGTAAAATGCCAAATTTGGACACATATCCAGCAGATCTAATGTTTTATTTTAAAAGAGAAGAGTATGAAGGATGTTCATCAAATCAACCATTGACCAGCGTTCAATTTAATACAACAACAAATAAATATATGTTAACATTGGATGATAAATTACATGATCAATTAACTAGACATCCTAATCTGTTAAAATGCTGTTATCAGGTTATTAAAAGAAACGATACAGGAAGATATGCTGATATCCATACATCGTAAGTATTATGTATGATATATAATTATTATTATAAATATTATTCTTTAGAATATGTAATCATTGTAGTGTAATTTCTAAAGGCCTTTCTCTCAGGGGGATCCAGATTCAAGTCCTTCTAAAAGTGAGAACTTTTTTCTGATTTTTCGAGCTAATCGAGTTATTCGTTGCCATTATTTATTATTCTTCGCCATGTTAAAATTATTTGTAAACAATAATTAATACTTTACATATCAATAAAAGTAAAATATAAACTTACATAACAAAACTAAATGTCAAATGTAAACTAACAATTTTATCTTATGTGACGTATGTGAGCTATATCTATAATATAATACACAAGATGTTGGCGAGACCTTGCCAACATGTAAAAAAATATATTTTATATCTATAATAAAACACTCACACTGAATGTAAACTAAACTGACAATGATGATATTTCTGTATATTTATTTATAATTTAAAATTTTATTACCAGAGACACAAGCCGTTAATTAAAAATATAAATAAATTTAGTAAATATTATTACCAGAGACCAAATTTTTCACTAGAAGTATTATCAGAGACACAAACCGTTTATTAAAAGTTAATACAGTCAAAAAAGGAGAGAAACCAAGAGAAACATACTTAAAAAACACATTTTCATTAAAAATAAATTCAGCAAATTTTTAATTTTTAAATTTGACCGCCGCATCCATTATGAACTGGTCGCAGCGGTAAATTAAAAATAAATTATTAATCTTCTGTTGGCGTTTTCAATCTTTGTTTTGGAAAAATAAAAATAGGTACTCTTAATAAAATTAAAACGCCTGAAAGTGAAAAGAGCAAAGTTTATAGTAAGTCTCATATTTATAAGAAAAAAATAATAGGCCGATTTTATTCTTGATTTTGTTTTCATTAGTATAAAAGCTGGTAAAAGCTTCGTAACAGACTTTAAAATAGTTTTGTTTATTTAGATTGAAATTTAGATTTTTAACATAAAACATAACATAAAATATTCGAAATTTTTTTATTAAAATAAAATTCGGCAGACTTAAATAATTATATTTCATAACAGAAGTCTGGAACTTACCAAATATTATAGAAATGGATATTTTTCTTAAAAAAAAAAAAATAAAAAAAAAAAATATCATTTTTGAAGCCTTCTCTCACAAAAGATTCATAAATTTGTACTAATTTATTATTAGACCATTAATAATATTGTTAGCCATGGAAAAAAATAAGATTTTTTAATCAGATCAGATAATATAATACCAGGAATTAATGATTGAATTTCTGATAATATACACAATATTATACACACAAGATGTTGGCCAGATCTACAATAAACCACTCACACTGAATATAAACTAAACTGGCAATGATGATATTTATGTATATTTATTTAATAATTTAAAATTTTATTATCAGAGACACAAATCTCTTCGACTAAAAAGTCTTATCAGAGACACAAACTTTTACTTTTTAAAAAGTACTTTCGACACAAAATTTAAAGCAAATTTTTAATTTTTAAATTTGACTGCCACATCCATTATGAATTGGTCGCAGCGGTAAATTAAAAATAAATTATTAATCTCCTGTTGGCAGTTTTCAAATGACTCTTTGTTTTTATATTTATATTTACATTAAAAATATTACTAATTTTTGCTGATTTGAATTATAATTTAATGCCGATTTTATTCTTGATTTTGTTTTCACTATTATAAAAGCTGGTAAATGCTTCGCGGCAGACTTTAAAGTAGTTTTGTTTATTTAGGTTGGAATTTTGATTTTTTAAGCTGAATTTTTGATATAACATAAAATATTCGAATTTTTTTTATTAATATAAAATTCGGCAGACCTTAGTTAATTATATTTCATAACAGAAATCAGAAACTTACTAAATATTATAGAAATGGATATTTTTCTTAAAAAAAAAAGAACAAATAACATAGAAAATATCATTTTAGAAGCCTTCTCTCACAATAGATTCATAATTTTGTACTAATTTATTATTAGACCATTAAAAGCTGTCGAAAACGACCGTCACAAAAAAAAGCCCCCGAAAATTTATGAAATTTCATTATCAGAGACATGAATCTTTTATTAAATATACCAAAATATACCAAAGTACCAAATATACCAAAGTACAAAGTACATTTAAATAAAATAAATTCAGCAAATATTTTTCAAGCAAAAAAAAAACAAGTAAAAGTAACAGTAAGTCGATGCAACCGACTTATTTATACCCTACACCTAAAAAATTTAAATTAAATTAACAATCCATAAGTTATTTTAGTTAGGTACTTAATATACCTAAGCTAAAAAAAATACATGTAATAATCCCTCCCTTAATACCAGGTAGTAAGGGTGATAGTCAGTAGGATAACGTAAATATTTTTGAATCTATAGAAATTGTGCAATTGCACAGGGGATTTTCTAGTCTATTATAAATTACCAAATCACCAAATATTAACAAATAATTATAATTCAAATCAGCAAAAATTAGTAATATTTTTAATGTAACCGCACCCATTCCGTTACAAACCCATTTTCAAAGGTTTATATTTCACGTTCTACTTAAAATTTTAATCTAAAAATTATTCAATGAATATAAAAATTATAATTTTTTGCTGCTATTTAAAATTAAGTTTGCTGTTAGGTGAAACCATAATTTTGCGAAATTTTGTTGCTTCCATATTTCCGGAACGCTTTCAGTCAGAATGATGAAATTTGAAATTCTGGACCCTTCTCGCGATATGAGGGGTTAAAGGATGTTTTAGCGACTTTTCATAAAAAAAATCTAGAACTTTTGAACGGCTTGCTATAGGGAGATAAAAAAATTGCGTTTTGTAAAGTAAGTCTTCAGCTTTAATTTTTGTGTACTAATGATTCCAATTTTATAACAGTTACAAAGTTATGAAGGTTCAAAATGGTTTAAAATGAAAAAATCATGTTTCAAACTCAATTTTCTTTTGAAACACCCTGTATTTGGAATACTTTTTATAACATATTTTGAAACAGATTTTCAAACCCTTTAATTAATACCTAATAACTTTTGCTCTATCTCTAACTGTTTTTGAGATATAAAGAATAAAAAAGTGTGTTAACACATTTTGTGTTATAACACACTTTCACAATATTGTCATCTATTCTCGCATGAATTTTGCTTCCTTGTACAAATATTTATTGGAATAAAAATGCTTGTATTCGGACTCGGGCTTTCTATGTTTATTAATACAAACTCTTATGCAATTTCTTTCGAATTTACGTATTTTTTGCATTAAGCTTGCGCCAATGTTGTACCATACAGGTATACCATAGACAAGATTTGGCCTTATTAATGTCTGGTAGCATATTATTTTAACTCTATTGCTAATATTTTTGTTGTACAAGGGTTTTTTAGCTGCCATAATGGATTTATTGCCTTCATCAATTGAGTATCTTACATGATCAATGAAGTTGTTCAAGTCTCGATGTAACTGAACTCCCAAGATATTTAACGAATTTTTTGTTTGCGAGAGTTGACATAGGCGATTTAACTTTAAATTGTTTCCAATTTTTTTCTAATGTCTGAACTAGTTTTGTCAACCGTACGGAATAATATGGTTTCACATTTACTAAAGTTCATTTCTAATATCCATATCTTGCAATAATGCTGAACAATGTTCAAACATTTTTTCTACATCGTGTTGAATTCTTTTTACAGTGTCATTCGCAGAGTGTATTATAATATATCATCCGCGACCCTTTTACTCGATCTAGCAAGAATAAAATATCTGCTATATAGATGGTAAAAGGATAGGTGCATTAACAATACCTTGCTGAAGACCATTTTTAATTATGAATGCTTTGTCAGACTTATTTTTGGTATAATACTAAAAATTTGTTGTTGTACAACATATTTTTAATCAGTATATAATTAAGCGTAGCGGGAAATTATATTTTATTATGAAGTAAAGTATCGCGAGTTGTATATACATATTTAACAAATGGTAAGAAATATGTACATATATCTAAGTTTATATAGACATTTTAAAAATCCTTGTTGAAAAAAATCGAAATCTATGTTCTGTATCAACTTATTTGATTTTAATCTGCTCTAATTATTTTTATGCAATCTTCTCATAAATATCAATTTTAAAAATGATAAAATTTTGTAAACTCATATAATAGAATTTTATTATTAATGTAAAAAAAAAGTATATGAAATGTCGAACACATCAAAACATTCATAGCGCAGCATTTAACTGAATTCGTGTCCATTGCCTTTCACTTTAATTTGATTGATCAAACAACAAACCTCCATCTAACGACGAAAACATTTTTAAAATAAAAACTTGTTTATTTCTTTTAAATAGATTAAGTGATTGTTTAAGTTTTACAAAAACAATTCAACTGGAGCCAACATCAGAAAATATTTTAGTGAAATGTAAAAGTGGCGGAAAACAAACATACATTCATGGACATGCTATGATGCCTGAAAAACCTGAAGTTCGTGAAAGATTAAACAGTTGGAAAGCAAATGATACCGCAAAACCAATAAGCGTTCTATTATTGGGTATAGATAACATATCTAGATTAAATTTAATCCGTGCCATGCCAAAAACAGCCCAATTCTTATATGACAATGATTGGTTTGAATTAAGTGGTTACAATAAAGTAAGTTATTTAAAATTTTAATTATTATTTGAATATATGTAAAATTTAATGTTTTCTTTTTTTAAGGTTGAAGAAAACACATTTCCAAATTTAATGGCCATATTAACAGGTTATAATCTTTCAAATGCATACGAAATATGTAAACCAATTGTTGTTGGAAAATTAAATAAATGTCCAATAATATGGAAAACATTTCAAAAGTATGGTTATGTAACAGCATATGGTGAAGATGAAGTATCAATTAATACATTTAATTATGCAAAATTAGGATTTGAAAAACCACCGGTCGATCATTATTTGAGACCATTTTTAATTGAAGCTGAACATAATTTTCATAAAAGTTATAAATCTGGTTTAACATTTTGTTTAGGTTATCAACATTCATCTGATTATGTTTATGATTATGCACTAGAATTAACCGCCCGATATAAAAATGATCCATTTTTTGGTTTATTTTGGACAAATACATTCAGTCACAATTCAATAAGTGATTGTTCATCAATGGATCTTAAAATGCTTGAATATTTACAGAAATTTTTCAATCGTGGTGTAATAAACAATAGTATAGTTATATTATTTAGTGATCATGGTATGCGTTATGGCCCAACAAGAAAATTTTTATCTGGTTATTATGAGGAACGTTTACCATTTATGTTTATTTGGTTACCACGATGGTTAAAAACAAAACATCCAGAATTCGTTAATGCTTTAAGTGTAAATAAAAATCGTTTAACAAATCCGTATGATATACATATGACATTAAAAAATATATTAGAATTATCAGGTAGAGTTGAAAAATTACCAAAAGCACCAGATTGTCCAAATTGTCAAACATTATTTAAACCAGTACCACAAAGTAGATCATGTGAAGAAATTGCAATTGAAGATCATTGGTGTACATGTATACCTTATAAAAGCATTTATAAAAAATTACCAGTTGTAAAAAAAGTAACACATTTTGCTATTGATTACATTAATAATCATTTAATGACATATAACAATAGCACTGCAGCATATTTATGTGCTAAACTACATTTAGATAAAGTTTTAACAGCATATAGAGCAATACTAATTGGAGATATGTATCCAGCAAATTTAGAAAGTTATAGAACTGTATTTAGAACAAATCCAGGAGGTGGAATGTTTGAAGCAACTATAAGACATTTCACAGATACAGATTTATTAGAAATAACTGGTAGTATTAGTCGTATAAATTCATATGCTAGTGATACAGAATGTATATCAGATGCTAGAATTATAAAATATTGTCATTGTAATACATGATCTTGAAGTAAAGCTGCTGATAGAACACCAGCAGGATAAAAAAAACATTAAATAATCATACTTCTTAAATGTCAGTTTTTTTAAAATTATTAGACTTTAATATATTTATATTTTTTAAATGTTTCCTATCAATATTAAAAAAATAAAAATCAAAAAAAAACTAGTTTAATAGTTGTAGTAAGACTTTCTGATAATGATGATAATGATCATGATGAATATATGATAAATGAAAATGAAAATGAATGAAAGAAAAAAATAATTCTTTTAGATCTTTCTTTGTAAGATCTATTCAATATGCCTGCTAAAAAATATTTACAAAAGAGTTTTAAAAAAATGTTTACAGACATAATAAAGATTTAAACTTTAACGATGTCACAATTAGATTTAGCTGAATTTAAAAAGAAAATAGATTCAATTAAATTTCAATAGGCTTTCATAGTTTAGACCAAAATCTCTATCAGGCTTTAAAGTTCAACATTTCTCATATACACGGGATGGTTTGTAACTAAGTGCATTGACATAAAGCATCGTGTAGGGGACATAAAGCATCGTGTAGGAACTGTAGGGGTTGATAATGTGTTATGTGTAATGTGTTGAAAAAAGTTTTGTATGGGGATTAGATTTTGGGGCCCAATAATTTTGGAGCTATGAGGCCTTAAAAAACATTTGGTAAAATTTTCTTTATTTTGATGAAAATGCCTGCTAAAAATGATTTCTTTATTTTGATGAAAAATGCCTGCTTTATTTTGATGAAAATGCCTGCCTGCTTTTAAACCATGAGAAAGGATTATCATTTGTAAGTGTATTCATTTACGTTTCAATCTTTTTTAGTTCTTGCTCTGAAACGTTTTAAAGTTGAACCATGTAAAAACAGTACTATAGTATAGTTTCTTTATGGTTGAACATTTTAAATTTTTTAGATTAATAGAAAAAAATGACACTTTGCTAACTTAATACAGTAACTTAATACAAAATATTTTTGTTAGGTGTTTAAAGATTCAAATAGCCTATTTCCAAGCTTTAATTTGCTATACAGTACGTTAAATTAGCTTTCACCGTTCGAGGAAGATAAACGAAAAATAAACTTCTCAAAATCAATTTTATCAGACTGAAAAATAATTTAAAACCACTTTAAAAGTTATTATATGGTGCATTTTTAACATTTGTTTTTTTTTATAAATAACTAACAGAAATGCTCAGCGTTGGCCGGCTGTACTAACTTTTATGTATTTCCAAAAAAAGCACACGACAAGGGTCATTGTATTAACACTTTAATTTATTATATGATTATGTATATATAACTTAACGCAAATAAAATAAAAAACAAAAAAAGGCAATCGTTTGCTATGATTTACAAAATGTATTTCAACTACCAAAATGATATGTATCTAATCTTTATTATAAACGAAAGCTTTCAGTATTCAACCTAACGGCTACAACAATAATCGCCGGTAAATCCAAAAACACTTGTTGTACTATTTGAAGTGAGGCTGTTATGCGAGAAGCGCAAATCATTTAGCTAGCACCCCAATAAAACATTTTTTTTAATTGCATTTCTCTGCCACACAAATGTGAACAGGAAATTACAGAACCTTTCCTGTTCAGGGGTGGCTTTAAATGTCGTAAGGGGAAATAACTCTTACAACATGTGTGGGATTCTTACCCACACTCCCTCTGAATTTAAACGAAAGTTCTAAAAGATAATATTGATTTAATGTAAATTGTTTTGTAGAGCGATTCATGCGTTTCACATCACAACGACAAAATAGAAAAAAATAATCATTAATAAAATTATTAAAAAGTACTAATTATTCAAATTTAACATTAAAATTACTACAGATGAGCCAGTTTACAACGGAGTATTTAAGATAAATTATAAGTTACGTTCAAATAATACAAAAATGACTTGGGTAATAATAAGCAAAAATGCAAAACGAAAATTTGGGAAATTGTAATAGAAAATATAAAACATTTGCCAGAACAGGCTCAGATTTATATGAAAGTAATATTAAAATTAAATTAGTAATAAAATAATCTATTTATTTAATTGGCTTATTTTCCTCCATACAAATATTTCGGTACCGATTTTTGTAAAACTACTTAACCGACAAATAACTGCCAAAAGAAATATTTTCTTTACCTGTCCATGCTTTTTTTTTATATTCTTGCGATATTTTAGGTGAAAATCAGGTATACATTTTTGGTTGCATCACAATTTTTTACCTGAAACCTGTATACATGTTGGGTGTCAACAAATTAGCCAACTCACCTAAAACCAAATTGAATTGTGAAGATTTTTTATTTTTTTTTATCTGTATTGCTGAGTCGACTGCACTTTTATATATGTAGCTAATGTAGCTATAATTTTCCAGTAGAAAATCGGAGAATTGTGCTCTAAATAAATATAATTCTATAACTACTCTTTGGTAACCAAAAAAATTAACTACTCTTTTGAAAAGTTAATGCAGAAAGTAATCGGTTGTTGAAATGCAAAAAAGTAATAATGAGGTAATTTTTATTATTTTCTTAAAACTCGCGGATACTAAAATTATCAATAGTTTGTTTAAATACTAAAAAATTACTGTTTTATATATATAATATATAAATTTTAATATTACGTTGATTCTAGTATAATAATATAGTAAAAGTAAATAGAAAATAATAAGCATATACTTTTTCTATATTTTTTTTTTATCAAACTCCTTACCAAACTCGTTCCCGTGAACTAGTTTTGTAACTAATTCTAGGTAATTCTGAACGGGGGCGATTGATTCTCGGCTACGATATTCCCCATTTTCATAAATGTATATCTGTAATAGATCAGTAAATTTTGAATAAATGAAAATAGATGTCAAATTTCTGAACGTTGTTCATAAATGAAAAAAAAAAAAATCTAGTAGACGTCAAAATTAAAGAAATGAAATGTTTACTGTAGGTAAATGTACTTGTTTTTTCTTCGTTTACTTTTTTTTACAATGAAAAAAAAAAATTTTACTAAATGAACATATAGTACAATTACCTTAATGGCAGTTTGACTATCCGTTAAAATGTAAATTTTTTTAGTGGAAACCACACGTTTTTCAGTAAGTACATTGCTCATTATTTCAACTTCAAAACCGTGCGATGGCTCGCTCAGCAGGCGAAATATTAGGTTAACCTAAACCATAGCAGAGATCTCGAAAATCTGTATATTGCTTATGGTGTCTCCAATCAGAAAGAATTTCTTATCCCAATGATTTCTGAGGTTGATGTAGATGTGGACAAAAAGTAGATTCAGCGTAATGGAGATTAATGAGGTATGATTTATCTATAAGAATATAATAGAATACGCATTTGTCTATAGTTGTCCTTCACATTTCTGAACTTTGTTTAGATGTCTAAAACTTATATAACTAAATAGGATAAAGTTTGAAATGATTAGGGCATTAGGCCAAAACTTGAGGTATAGGTATCATGTAATTTTTTGTTTATTTATTTTAAAAAATAAAATAAAACAAAATAAAACGATATTTTTGGAAATTAAATTTTTACGAGTAACGAATAGTTATGGAGTATATTATTGATATAGTTTTTGATTGAGCAACCAATTGAGCAATTACCAATTATGTATTATCAATTAGACTATAGTTGTTACTGCGCTTTCTTATATAATTCAAAATGATGAATAGTAAAAATAAATCTTTATTTTACATTTGAAGTTTTAGACGTTTACAAAACTATATTAAACGCACTTTAAAGCTTGCGTTAACTCTTGGATCCAAAATCTACTTCAAAAACATATTTAAAATAAAAATAATAAATAAAAAAAAATTTGTTTTAGAATTCAGAAGTCAATAAACTTATAATTATTATTTATTTTCTTTTTATAACAAAAATTTAACAGAAGTTCAATCTATAGAAAAGGTGGAATTATTTTAACTTTTATTTAATTATTTTTACAATATAAAACAAAATAAAATAATTTGCTAAACAAAAAAAATTTATGTTAATATTTGTTATTTTTGTTTGCAAAATATTTTATTTAAATACCTATAGAAATAAACCTATGAAATTACCCCTTTTTAAATTTATTGAGTTTATTTAACAGAAAATTGAAAAAATTCTTGTTAGTTCGTTTAAGTTAATTTTTAGCATATTTTTTAAGAAATTTTAGAACATTTAATTATTGGTTTCGTACTCTGTTTGTTTGATGTAATACTTTTTATTACCGACCGCATACATGAATGTATAAGATAGGTATTGTTTTCCCACCAAAAATTTGTAGCTCAGATTTTTTCCAAAAAGCATTACTCCGATGCGTAGAAACCTGTAAATTTTATTTTTTGTGCGATATCTGTGTGCGTGTGTGTGTGTGGGCCTAAACGACTAAGCGGTATTTTTTGAAATTCCATATTTAAGGTTTTGTCGTAAATATCTCGGATTGATAAACTCTTGAAGCAAATCGGACAACTGCATGGGGTAATTTACTAGAATAATTATTAAGTTTTTCACGAATATTTATAAGCAATATTTTTTGATCCGACTAACTTTAAGTTTTATTTAATTAAATAACATATTTTTTCTAAATCCAGTAAAAAATCCATGAAATTTCCCAATAATGCTTTTCATGTAACAGCGGTCGGTACTGTGATGGAGACAGTTGATTTCCTTTTTATTCTTTATAATCTTCAAGTTTCTATTTTTAAGCGTTTAAGCTTAAGCTTAAGTTTAAAAGTTTGAAAAATATTGAATATTGCTAAACAAATATTCAAAATACTTTTGTTGTAACCATTAATTGTAGAGGTTAGAACTATCTCTTAGCTTTTAATTAGATATAATAATATACTAATGTGAAAATTTTATAACTCTAAATGTGCTGAATACAAAATATTAACAGATTCAATTCTTTTGACGTTTATAGTTTTTAATTTTTTTATTCAAAATTGCTTTCTGAGTTAATTAGGTCTCTCAAAAATGTAAATATTTGTCTAAATTTAATCGTTAAACTAAATTTTAACTAAAAATTAATTCTATGACTTTTAAATACAATTAATAGATATAAATATGTATGTAGTATATTAATTATGTATACGTAGGATTTTTATTTTGTATACACGCTTTATTGAAATTGAACCATGACTATTGGAAAACGCTCAACAAAATTCTGAACCTATAGTTTACATATATATCTGTAAAACTTACAAGAGTTGTTTTTGTGTTACCTCATCACTGCTAAACTATACATTCGATTGTCACCAAATTTTGTAAACATTTTTTGAAATCCAAGGAAATTTCTAGTTATTTTCAAAGGTAGGTGATAAAACAAAACCTAATATTTGAAAGGAACATGTGCAACGTTGTGTGTAGTTCTACTAGTATTTTAAAATAAATAATAACAAAAAAAAACAGTAGAAAACACAAATGAAAAAAAAAGTATAAAAATAACAGACAAATTTAAAATTCAGTAGTATTTTACTTCTTAAAAGTAAATCGGTTACGTCTTCTGTTGTGCGCTTATAAAATACAAAAAAATAAAAAAAAATAACCAAAATGTTAATTAAAATAATTTTATTTTAATAAAATAGAAAGTACGAATTTTGTATTCAATTGACAGAATATTATTCAAGTTACAGAATATTATTAAATTAAATTAAATTAAAAGAACTATAAATTAAAAATAAAAAAACCCATAGTGTTAATGATTTAGATTTTTTTTTTTTAATTTATGAAATTTATTGATATTTAATTAATAAATTATTTTTGTTAAATCCAACTATACAAATCATTAGATACTTAAGATATCGTATACACCTGGGTACATTATATTGCTTATTCATACATTTACAAGATTGAAGAATTATTCAGCATCTGGATGAAAAATAAAGTACTTGATTATCTTACTTTATACCAATATTCATTTGTCATCAAATCTTAGAGAATTTCAAGGAAAGAGGTATTGTATGGTATTTTTCATTCCCTCTCATCAATATCCTATTTCTAAAAATTCTTCAGTTTTTTATTATTATAAAACAATCACTGTACAGTTATAATAGCTTCAAAGTTTTTATGCAAAACAGACAATGTGATTAAATATCGTTCGAATAATTGTCCATGTTTCATTGTTATAGAACAAATACCGGTTTGATGATATATCAAGTTTACTTCAGCGGTTTATCTTTTCGCATGTTATAATTTTGAACACGGAATAGTATACATTATTTACCCTACTTCCGATTACCTTTAACAGTTTATCTTTGATGCTCATTATTTTAAACCTCTGATATTTTAGAATGAATGATAATTTCATATTCATTGATACTTCTTTCATAACACTTCTTCAATATCTCACACTAATTTTTGGCAAATTTCCAAAAAAAAGCCCCATGTAGCCCCATCCATGTAGCTCCATCCATGTAGCCTCATCCATTACGGAGCTACAGCCCCTCAAATTTTGAAAAAGCCCTATTTTCAAATGCTTATATCTCATGTTTTATTTAACATTTTTTCAATCTGAATTCGACAGAATTTTTTTTTACATTTATAAATCATCATTATAAAATTTTTTTAAACTTGGTATTTAAATTTACCGTGATGTGCCAAATTTTGCATAATTTTTCAAAATTTTTAAATCCGGTATAAGTTTTTAGATAGGGACTTGAAATTTTAAAGTAAGAAAGAACTTTTAGAATTATTATAAGTTTCCTCAAAAAAATTGTTGGACCACCCTCTGTTTATGAGCTATTACAGCTCAACAATTGAAAATTTACAATTTTTAAACACCTGTACACATTTTTCTTCGGCAAGACATACAAATTAAAACTCCCAGTAATATATTTCTACGTGTGTTAACGGTTTCTTTTAGTTGTATAGGGTTCGAAAGTTACAGCCCTTTTGGAAATGTGCGCTTTTAAAAGCTGTTGGCTTACATTCTGCCTTGTTATACCAATGATTGCTAATGATTCCCATTGGATAAATCATAAAAACAAATTAAACATAGCACAAAATAAAATACTTAAGCAAGATTATTAAGATAATTATCATCGAAGTTGTTAATGCTTATCTTAAAATTTTCCATGTTGCACACATATTCCATTACAAAGTCGATTTTTGAAAAAGCGTAGGGTGAAGATCATTACATATTATTCCATAATTTTTAATTTATTTTCAATAATTTTCAGAAGAAGTAAATTATATACTAATTATTATATTAGTATACAAAAGAAAAATATGATTTAAATATGATTGGTATAATGATAATAATCGTTTAAAGCACCAAAAGAATGAAGAAGAAGAGGATATTACAGTATTTGATCCATTAATAAAGATAGAAAATAGTAAAACAAAAATGAATAATAATAATGAATATGATTTTAAAGAAAAAAATAAAAATCATATTTTGTGGTTTACATTAACAAAATCACCAACAAAATCATCAACAACATTATCCTCATCAATATTACCCATAAATAATAATAATAATAATATTAGAAATAATCAACAACAAGATATAAATAGTCAAAAAGAAGATTTAATTGATGAAACAATTGTTAGTGATTGTAAAAGTGGAAAATTAAATAGAAAATATCAAAAACAACAAAAAAAATCGATTCAACATTCAAAATCGATTATATTTGATAAACATTGTGATAATAATCCAACAGATAAAAAATTTAATTTAAATGAAAATCTAAGTCAACTGATAAAAAAAAAACGATATATTATTTTCTTAGTTTTTCTTATACTTGTATTCTGTTTTAATTCTTCAACAATAATGACATGGTCAACAACAGAAAAAATACCAGTTGTACATAATTCTCATGTGTCAGGAATAAAAGGTATTTATACTGACATATATGTATTTATTTAATAAAATAATATTGTAATAATCTCATATATATTATAAAATGTCAAATATGATTTTAATTTTATATACATACAATAATTAAAGTATATATTATATATTTAAAATTAATATATATATTGTTAATTGGAAAAAGAAATCAATTATTTATTAAAAATAATAATACTATACGGAGAGACTGTGTGTTATCTGTGTCTTTCTATGATTCATACATTTTATTTTATTTGTTTTTCTATATTTATTTTTATTTATTTATTTTATATACTTGTGAGTTTAAATTCTTTAGAAATATGAGAATTGAGAACTGTAAAGTGATTTATCTATTTCTATAACGCTTTCCGTGGTAACATTGTTCAACAGTGTTTTTCTGACATGTTGATTTTTCTTATGTACACATTTTATTTCATTTTTAAATTTCACTAATTGCTTTAATTAGCTAATCTTATCATAATTTATGTCATATATCCTTTATCATTTTCGAGATAATTTAATAAATGTTAACTTGGTATAATGCAGTCAATTATATACGTGTAATGTGTATACTAAAATTATAATTAATAATCATATTGTAAAATATAAAAAAATAATAAAATAATGCTTGTATAAGATAATAGATGGCGTAGAAATAAGGAAATATTTCTGTCTCATTTAAGATTACAATAGCTGCAGTCAAGTAATCTTAACGGCTTAGTTAAATTAATGATCCTAAGAACTGAAGCTTAGTCAAATATATGAATAATTAATTCCTTAATGGATGCCCTATGCGCCCTTATAGAAGTGGGAAGAAAAAAAAATGCTAGTACAAAATATTATTAATTTTGAATATAGTACATAATATTATTTTTTACATATATATTTTGTAATTACATTATTCTTTTTGGTCACAAAGAGGATTTATTAAGAATATAGAGCAGTGCAGTATTTAAATGAAAATTTAGTCAGTTAATAAGCCATGTGCTTAACCATTGGGTAAGCACATAAACGAAACTTAATTTGTTTTTTATTTAATAATTTTAATTTTATCTTATTTTATTTTATTTTTTATTTTTTTTTCTATTGACAGAACAATCCGTACAATTTTTAGCACATTTCCAAAAAAAATTTGAAAAAATGTGCCTATTAGTTTCACTCTGTCCGTCAGTCTGTCCATCTGTTTACAAAATTTCTACACAGTTAAAGGTAGAGAAATAAAATTTTAACCATGGGTAGGCCTCATAAAAAAAATAATGTTGTAAAACAACTTTTTCATGTAACCCCCTCCATTTTGGAGCCACAGGCCCTCAAACTTTGAAAAAGTCCTATTTTAAATTCGTATATCTTATGTTCTACTTAACATTTTTTCAATCTGAAAATACCATTCGACTGAATTTTTCTTTACCTTTATAAATCAATATCAAAATTATATACGTTTTTTTAAATTTAGTATTTAAATTTACCGTTATGTGAAAATTATTATCTTAACCAAAAAATGTTTACTTTAATATGATTTCAAAAAAAATGTTTGTTTCAATATTTTAATGTTAAATGTTTCAATGTTTAAATTCACTCTAATAAAAAAAATGTAAGTTTAATGTTTAATTCAATTTTATAAAAATAAATGTAAATTCACTGGGTTTATAAATAACGCACTGTTATTTAAGTCCTTAAATTAAAAACGCACTGTTTTATTTCCAATTATTTTAATTATTTTATTTTAATAATTTTCTTACGGCTCTACGATAACGATTATCTTAATAACTTCGGCAAACTTTTATATAGGAACTTGAAATTTTGAGACAACAAAGAACTTTTAGAATTAGTACATATAAGTAAGTTTTCTCAGAAATTGTTTTTATGCCGCCTTCTGTTTAAGAGCAATTACGGCTCAAAAATTGAATAAGTATTTGTTATTTTTGGACACCTGTAACTTAGCCACCTGTACACATTCTTTTTTGGCAAAACAAAAAAGTGAAAGCTCCTGTAATATATTTTTACGTGTGTTAACGGTTTCTTTTAGTTGCATAGGGTTCCACTGTTACATTCTCCCAAAATTGCAAAAAAAGCCCTATTTTTAGAAGTATATATCTCAGACTCTGTGTAGAAGTTTTACAATCTAAAAACGCTATAAGACTGAACATTTTTTTAACTCTATAAAACAATATCATACAATATCATCAAAATTATACAATATTTTGTAATTTACATTACAAATTAATTTATTGAATTATAAATTGTTTCAATGTATGAATTCTGAAATAAATTTGATATTTAATTAATAGTACGGCATATTTATTACTGACATTTTACATACTTTAATTATTCCTAATAAAATACTGTTAATATTAATACCACAACTAGTACAAAAGATTTTATATATATAATTCTAAAATTATTTAGTCAATTGAAATTTGTATTACAAAAATACTAATGACAACAGCAACCTAATCAAATAATCTAACACAGTTGTATTATTTGATAGCAGTAGATACTATTGACAATATTAAAAATTATAATAATAAAAATAATAAACTAATAACTGTCATAATAATAATAATCATTAATAATTAGTATAATGAAAATAAAATAACAACTATTATAAGAAGTATAAAACCTAAAATAAATTAGATGAGAAAATTAATAAAAATAATAAATCCAACGAATTTAATATTCCTCCACCAGGATATCTTGTTTGGAGTGATAAATGTAAAATGCCAAATTTGGATCCATATTCAGCAGATGTTATGCAATATTTTAAAAGAGAAAATTATGAAGGATGTTCATCAGATCAACCATTGACCAGCGTTCAATTTAATACAACAACAAATAAATATATGTTAAAATTGGATGATAAATTACATGATCAATTAATTAGATATCGTAAGCCATTTAATTGTTGTTATCAGATTATTGAAAGAAATTATACTGGAGCAGATGCCGATAAACGAACATCGTAAGTAATAAGATATAA
The DNA here is from genome assembly GCA_947095535.1 of Poecilobothrus nobilitatus. Taxonomy (NCBI): domain Eukaryota; kingdom Metazoa; phylum Arthropoda; class Insecta; order Diptera; family Dolichopodidae; genus Poecilobothrus; species Poecilobothrus nobilitatus. Next base: position 35,434,370 of record OX352774.1, read on the forward strand.
TATTATGTATTTTAAATATAATTTAAATATTCATTTTTAGCAAAAAATTTTGAAAAAATGTGCTTATTAATTTCACTCTGTTCGTCTGTCAGGCAGACAGCCTCGGTATTTACTGGATTTTTTGTGTAGCCCAACCCATTACGGAGCTATAGCCCTATACAAAGTTTGAAAAACCCCTATCTTTAAATTATTATAACACAGGTTCTATAAGGCATATTTTCAATCTGGAAACGTCAATAGCTGGTTTTATAAATTTTATAAATAAATATAAAGTTATAATATAATAAATATGTGGCTTTGCCATGCGGTATTTTAATATACCGTTAAGTCAAACACAATTTTTGCAAAAATTTGGACCCGTTCTATCTTTCAAACGGTTTAACTTGGAAACTTGAAATTTTGAAAGGAGTTAGATTTTTGGAAATAAGTATGAGTTATTTCAGGGAATATTTTTGTGTCGTTAGGAGCTGTAAGGGGTCAAAAAATGAAAATTCTCCATTTTTAAACATCTTGGTAACTTGTGTGCACCTGTTCAAATTTTTTTGAAGTAATATACAAAAATTAGAGCTCCAACATTATAGTTTTGTTTGTGTTGTTTTCATTATTATTCATAATTTGTATTAATAAAATACGTAAGTTATATTATTACAAATTTATTTTTCGATATTTTTTAATTTTAGAAATTGGCTTTTTTGAAAACCCTACGTTTTTCCCTTAACTTGTTTGAATATAAAGTAATATAAAAAATTATAAAAATTTGATATATTTATTTATTGATACTCTCGCTGAAGGGACTTCGGTAGCCTAGTGGATAGGCGTGTGGCATATTAACCGAAGGAGTGTGGGTTCGATCCCTGCACATGTCGTAAGTGTTTTTTTCTTTATTTACCCCCCTTACGACCAAATATAATGTAAATATTTAGTATATAATATAAACAAAATAAATAATATTAGTATATAATTTAATAATAATATAAAAACCTATAATGGCCGATTTTAAAGGCCGATTTTTAAACCTATTTAATAGCCGATGGTTCAATAATATTGCATTACATTTATGTATGTAATATTAATATAAATAAAAATAATAAAATAATACTCTCGCTTAAAATACGAGCAAATATATATTATTATACTAATACATAGTCTGTACATTTTGTATGTTTTTAAAAGTCAAAAATTGTTGTCGGAATTTCTGATGTGTAAGGATTTCCAAAGATTCTCTTCGTTTTATAGGTAAATTTGATTTTATTACCCGACTACCACTTTAGTGCAACAATCAGCAAAAATTATTATTAACAAAACGTTATGTTGAATAGGTACTTAAAAGAAAATTAAAAAGCAAATAAAGAAAAAAATGTACACGTTTTTTAGCACATTTCCAAAAAAATTTTTGAAAAAATGTGCTTATTAGTTTCACTCTGTCCGTCCGTCCGTCCGTCTGTTTACAAAACTTCTACACCGTTAAAGATAGAGAAAAAAAATTTTAACTATGGGTAGGTCTCATAAAAAAAATAATTTTGTGGAACAACTTTTTCATGTAGCCCCCTAAATTACGGATCTGCAGCCCCTCAAACTTTGAAAAAGCCCTATTTTTAAATGTATATATCTTATGTTCTGCTTAAGATTTTTTCACTCTGAAAACGTCATTCGACAGGTTTTTTTTTACCTTTCTAAATTAGTATCAAAATTATACATTTTTTTAAATTTAGTATTCAAATTTACCGTTATGTGAAAACCAAATTTTGCATGATTTTTCTATCTTCATAACTTCGGAAAGCTTTAAAATAGAAACTTGAAATCTTGAGGCAAGAAAGAACTTTTAGAATTAGTATAAGTTTGCTCAGAAAATTTTCTTGGGCCACCCCCTGTTTATGAGCTATTAGGGCTCAAAAATTGAAAATTTGCTATTTTTAAACACCTGTAGCTTACGAACCTGTACACATTTTACTTCGGAAAGATATAAAATTAAAGCTACAGTAATATATTTTAACGTGTGTTAAAGGTTTATTTTAGTTATATAGGGTTTCAGAGTTACAGCTCTTCAAACTGGCGAAAAAGCCCCATTTTCAGATGTATATATCTCAGGGTCTGCGTAATAGTTTCACGATTCTAAAACCGCCAGAAGACCGGAAATTTTATTATCTACATGAAGCAATATTAAAATTATGCAATATTTTGTAATTTATTATTCAAATTTACCGTTATGTGAAAACCACATTTTGCATGAAATTTGTTTTTTGATAACTCCGGCATACCTTTAGATAGGAACCTGAAATTTTGAGACAAGAAAAAACTTTTAGAATTTAGAATTTTTTTGCACCACCCCCTGTTTAAGAGGCATTAGGGCTGAAAAATTGAAAATTTGCTATTTTTAGGCACTTGTAACTTAAGCACCTATACAAATTTTTCTTCGGCAAGACATAAAAATTAAAGCTCCAGTAATATATTTTTATGTTAAAACGTGTGTTAACGGTTTTTCTTAATTATATAGGATTCCGAACTTACAGCCCCTCAAAATTCCAGAAAAATCATATTTTTTATTTTTTTTTTATTACAAAAAATTTCTTAAGTTTTATTTTTTAAATTTTCAAATTTTTGTGCAAGTCACAATTCTAAACAGTTTGTATTGTCTTTTGGAAGTGTGCGCTTTTAAAAACCGTTGGTTTATATTCTACTTTGTTTATTTATTATTTTAAATTTTTCATCTAAGTAACTTATGACCGGCACTTTTATATGCACAGTAAAACGGTCGCCAAAATTCAAGAGCGAAAAATAACATTTTTTATTGCATTTCAAAAAAAAAATACCTATATAAAAAAATTTTTTCAAATGCTCGTAAATTTATTATTATTTAAAATTATTATTCATAATATTGGTATGTATATATTAGCTTTTAACTGAAATTCATAAAACTTGAATTTAATATAATAACTATTTTTTTAAAAATGTTTCAATTCTTAAAGTCACAAATGTGCGCTTCATGCAAAAACAAGTAAACGTTTATCTATTATTCAGTTCTTTTTCTATTAATATTGTTTAAATTTTATTTGCTCATTAATTAAATTTAATGACTAAACATTTTTTTTGTGTTCACATTTCATTCTTCGGTATTTTATGATAATAATAAGTACCTATTAACTTATTAAAAAATAATAATAACATGTAAGAGAAGCATATCATATAATTTATATTTTTCAATTTAAGGAACAAACATTTTTTTCTGTTCCTTAAATTTTTATATTGTTAATTGTTATGTCTTATGTCATGTTTGTTATCTGCCTGTACTGTGTAGTCTGTCTGTACTACTACTACTACTACTACTATACAGATATTGATAATGGCTAATAAGTATGTATAACGCACAATGTATTATTACATATTTAATTTTTCGTAAATTTGAATGACATTTTTAACTGAATGACAAATAATAACTTTGGTGTATAAGCCAAAATACATTTCTAACTATTTGTGACACGTATAAAATAGTCTACATTTATATACATATACGTTTATTCCATAATATGTTGCTTTTCTACACATTTTGTCATGTTGTTTAAACTGATTTGATCAAATCAGCACAAAAAGAAAAATTTATCATTTATGTTAAAAACCACCTTAAAATAAAGCCATTTCCTGTTAAAATTAAGTTTTTCTTGTTTATATTTTTTAAACAGATTAAGCGCTTGTTTAAGTTTTACAAAAACAATTCAACTGGAGCCAACATCAGAAAATATTTTAGTGAAATGTAAAAGTGGTGGAAAACAAACATACATTCATGGACATGCTATGATGCCAGAAAAACCAGAAGTTCGTGAAAGATTAGACAGTTGGAAAGCAAATGATACAGCAAAACCTATAAGTGTTCTATTATTGGGTGTTGATAGCATATCTAGGATAAATTTAATTCGTGCCATGCCAAAAACAGCCCAATTCTTATATGACAATGATTGGTTTGAATTAAGTGGTTACAATAAAGTAAGTTATTTAAAATTTCAATTATTATTTGAATATAATATGTAACATTTATTTATGTTTTCTTTTTTAAGGTTGAAGATAACACATTTCCAAATTTAATGGCCATATTAACAGGTTATAATCTTTCAAATGCATACGAAATATGTAAACCAATTGTTGTTGGAAAATTAGATAAATGCCCAATAATATGGAAAACATTTCAAAAGTATGGTTATGTAACAGCATATGGTGAAGATGAAGTATCAATTAATACATTTAATTATGCAAAATTAGGATTTGAAAAACCACCGGTCGATCATTATTTGAGACCATTTTTAATTGAAGCTGAAAATAATTTTCATAAACGTTATAAATCTGGTTTAACATTTTGTTTAGGTTATCAACATTCAGCTGATTATATTTATGATTATGCGTTAGAATTAGCCACTCGATATAAAAATGATCCATTCTTTGGTTTATTTTGGACAAATACATTCAGTCATAATGCAATAAGTGATTGTTCATCAATGGATTTTAAAATGGTTGAATATTTAGAGAAATTTTCTAATCATGGTGTATTAAATAATAGTATTGTAATATTATTTAGTGATCATGGTATGCGTTTTGGCCCAACAAGAAAATTTTTATCTGGTTATTATGAGGAACGTTTACCTTTTATGTTTATATGGTTACCGCTATGGTTAAAAACAAAACATCCAGAATTCGTAAATGCTTTAAGTGTGAATAAAAATCGTTTAACAAATCCGTATGATATACATATGACATTAAAAAATATATTAGAATTATCGGGTAGAGTTGAAAAATTACCAAAAGCACCAGATTGTCCAAATTGTCAAACATTATTTAAACCAGCACCACAAAGTAGATCATGTGAAGAAATTTCAATTGAAGATCAATGGTGTACATGTACACCTTATAAAAGCATTTATAAAAAATTACCAATTGTGAAAAATGTAACACTTTTTGCTATTGATTATATAAATAATTATACAATGACGCATAACAACGGCGCTGCAGCATATTTATGTGCTAAATTACATTTACAACATGTTTCTACAGCATATAGAGCAATACTAATTGGCGATATGTATCCAGCAAATTTAGAAAGTTATAGAACTGTATTCACAACAAACCCAGGAGGTGGTTTGTTTGAAGCAACAGTAAGCCATTTCACAGATACAGATTTATTAGAAATTTCTGGCAGTATAAGTCGCTTAAATATTTATGGTAGTGATTCAGAATGTATCTCAGATGCTAGTATTATAAAATATTGTTATTGTACATAAAATACACGATCTTGAACTAAGATTGATAGAAACAATATTAACACGAAAAATAAAAAAGTAAAAAAAACTTTTTTTTGACGTTTTGAATTTGTATTGATCGGACGTGTATTTCATAGCAAAATCAAAATATTAAATTTTTAATATGTATTTTAAATCGTGATCGCGCTATAGGTTTTGGATTAAGTTAAAATATAAACTTCTTAATTACAAATTCTATACCTATTATAGGTAAGATTATTGCGACAACTCCAACAATAATATATTTAAAAGTGAAGTTAATTTAAAAATCTAAAACAGAAATATATAGGAAAAATGAAATATGTATGTATGTACATAGGAAACTTTTATTGGCCCTGTTTACACTTATTACGATTTCTGTATGCAATGATGTATTCATTCTTGTATTTAAAATGTGCTGCAAAACTCCCTCGTTTACATTAAGTTGTATTTTGCTGTTGCAACTTTATATGTGTGGTGTGCGTTAATATTATAACTTATTTTTTTGACCTGATAAAATTTTTTATGGTGCTTTACATATTGGTGACTTGCAACAGCTAAAGCAGCTAAATTTTCGTTAACAAAAATGAACAAAGGTTTTCGGAATTTTACGCATTTTCGTCTTATTTTTTCGTTTTTAAATTTTTTTTTGGGAGAAGCGAGAAAGTGGGAAAGAAAAAGAAAAAGTTGCAACTGAATAATGCAACCAGTGTAAACAGGCGGATTAAACGGTTAATTCATTAAACCAATTAAACTTACTTACATATCTACATTAGGGGCCTTGGTAGCCTCGTGGGTAAGAGCGTATAAAATACGCTGTAAACGCCGAGGGAGTGTGGATACGATTCCCACACACGTCGTAGAACTTATTCTCCATTACGACATTTACAGCCACGCCTACAAAAGAAAGGCTGTGTAATTTTCTGTTCACATTTATGTGGCAGAGAAATGCAGTAAAAAAACAAAAAAAAAAAAAAAAAATTTTTATATTTAGGTAGGTACATTTCTTTTTATTATTAACAGCTTTTATTGAACTTACTTGTGGTTAAAGGAATCGTGGAATCTTGCACGCTATTTTAGGCACACTTCCCGTTGAGCTAGAGACTTGAAATTTTGGACACAGTTTAGATTCTGATCACAATACATGATTCTAAGTTATTGATACCAACAAACAGTAGTGAAGGTAACTAAATTAGCAAAATAAAATTTTCATACAAAGATATTACAGATTTTTTAACAGAATGAATACAGAGTAAAATAAAAATATGAAATTTTCCTTGACATGTAGTACGTATTTCTTAAGTTGTTGCCTTTTAATTAGCTATGTATATAGCCAAAACTATATGTATATGTGTAATGTATAGGTGTAATATATAATTTTATACATTTAGTTTATACATTTTTCTTTTTCATGAAACACACAAACAAAGAAACGGCAATCATTTTTTAAATTTTTGTTTGTTGCATTATATGAATGTTGTATATAGATATTTACGTCCAATCATAAAGTCCAATATATACACATTTACATAAATATAAGAGTAATGGATTTTTTGTTTACATACGATGTAAGACCTACATAATTTTATTAATTCTGTAATGTAGAAAACAACCTATCGAACTTTTGTTTTTTTTTTTCAATATTCATCGTCATTTTTTTTGTGTTATTTATGTTTTACTTGAGTTAAATGTAAAGAAATATTTGGATAAAAGAATTTTTATTATTTACAGGTTAAATATTATGCTTAATGCTTGATTACATACCTACTTAAATGTTTGTATGTACATATGTATACAGTATGCCTATTTAAATTGAAATTATGCGTTTCATTTAAAACTAAAAAGTATGAAATAAAATAATGTAAAAGTTTTTTAAATAGTACGTACATACATACTTTAAAATGGGTTGGGTTCGAAATCCCAAAGTCGAAATCCCAAAATCAAAATCCCAAGCCCAAAATCCCAAAAAAAATAATCCCAAATTTCAAAATCCCAAGTTACAAAATCCCAATGTTACAAAATCTCAGAATTTCAGAATTTCGAATATACATATAATAATAAATATTTTGCAAACGACGTATATCTCATTCTGTAACCAACATCCCTTTTAATTATTTTTTTTATATATATATTTCAACAACAATGAACTATAATGAAATATTAAATTTTATAACAGACTTTTTTTAAAACAAAAAAAAATTTACCGATTTTAAATAACTGCATTTGTGTGCCAACTTCTTTCTAAGAGTATACATATGAACATACATATGTAATTGTATATTTTAAATAAATTTTATAATTCACACAAAAAAAAATAAATATTCACACATACATACATTACATATTTTTATAAAAATTACAAATTAACTTTTTTCTTTAACTTCAGTTTAAACTCAAGTAAATAACAAAAAAAAATTAAGTATTGACGGACAATTGAGTATTGAGTATTTTCAGTACTCATAAAAAAAAAACAAAAACAAAAGTCGAATAATTTGCTACATTACAAAATTAAATGCAGCCATTTTTAAGAAAAGAATAAATACTATGATTACATTATGAGAATTCGCCTATAAGTTTTTGAAATGAGAATTCGCTTAAATGAAAAGAATATTATGTATAATGTACATATTAACAAATGATAAATTATTAATATTGGTATCGTATTATAACATTACAGAATTAATTTACAGATTAATTTAGAAAAAAATGTATAGCTATACCTATTGTTATACGGAAATATAGAATCTTATCTACGTATCTACAATCTACACACTAAATTAGGAAATCAAGGAAATTTGATTAAAAGAGCTATAACTTGAAAATCATTGGTCCGATTTATATGGTTAATATCTTATTAGATTAATAAAAAAAATGTTTAACAATTTATACTTTAATTTATGATTACTGTTAGAAGATATGTATGTACGTTACTACAGTATGTCTCACACATAAAATACACATACATATGTACCTATGCACATTCCATATTTAAAAACTAAAATAAAAAAATACAATTTAATAGGTACTTCTTCATGATTTAAAAGGATAAAATAAAATAATAATAAAAAAAATTTTTAGAAAACAGCTTTTTTTGAACTAAAAAGTAGAAAATAAATTTTTTATTGCGAATTTTTCTGTAATTTTCTAAATTATATTGTTACAATGGAAGTTTCTTTAAAAAAATTTATCTCAATATAGCATTTATATATGTACATAATATGTATGTATGTGCCATAAAGCCTGTGAAATTAAAATAAAAGCTGAAGGCATTAAAAGCATAACTATAAACTTAAATTCTGAAAATATTGCCTCCTACTTTTATATTAATTTCACGGGCTTTATGGCACATATGTATGTACATATATAAATGCTATATTGAGATAATTTTTTTTAAAGATTTTTATTATTATTTTATTTTAAAAATTAAATCAAACCCCTATAGTTACAATATCAATAGACTTATAATATTGAAATAAAATTCCTACTGTTTTTTTTTTTTTTTTATTTTTAAATTTAATTTTATCAAAGTTATATTAATTAAACAATCAAACACTTTTTTAAACACAATCTTATTTGAATAAATACATTAACATACATACATGTATATACACATGTGTACATACACTAATTTCTCTTCAAACATAAAAAAAAAAATCATACCTACATGTTCATACATAAAAAATCTTGAACAGCATCAGAACAGCATGTACAATATTTTCAACATATTTATAACATAATATTTGAGTGTTTTGAAAGTAAACAAATTTGGATACAATAAAAATTAATTAAAAAAAATTATAAATAGCTAAATATAATAATTTTTGTTATAGAAACTTCCCATCAAGAATTTATAGGTAAATAAAATACACACTTTAGAATACTTTCTTAACTGTTAAACAGTTTACTGTACCAATATTGAATAGTATTCAATTCAGTGTTAAACAAATATTTAAAATAGTGTTACCTATATCGAGAATTACAAATAGTGGTAGTACATGCGAAATTAACAATAAGCTACTTAAATATAAATACATATATTTATGAAAAAGTGACAAAGGAAAATTTAATGTTTTCTCTTTTATAATAATATCTTTAATATATTTTATACTATTTTTAAAATTTACTACAAACTTTTTAATCTGCTTAATTTTAAAATTTTCTTAATTAATTAATTTTATGGAGCAGCGGTTCTTAAACTTTATACTTCGCGGACCACGGATTAAAAAATCTGAAATCTGCGGACCACCGAATTAATTTTACTTCATTAGATTGCTTTGGTTTGATTGTTTTTATTTTGAATATTTTTTTAAAACCGTTAAATTTAAATATTTATAAAGTGTATGCATACATATATGATGTAAATTTATATGCACAGGGTAAAGGACACAGGGCTACATAGCCCCTAGTCAGTTATATATTATATAATGATCTGGCTACTAGATGTTATTGAAATTTAATGATTTTTTAAAAAATATTTTCATATTTTGAAAATTTCAAAATTTGAATTATTATTAAAGGAAAACGAGGAAGAGTGCAGTAGAGTAGACTGTGTCAACTCTGGGATACCCGTATGAACGTAATATATCCTGTTTCTATAAAACTTGATCATCTTTTAAAAACATTCAGATGTTGTAGTACCAAACTACAGAGATATATTTATGTAAATTGTGGAGTTGTATGACAGCTACCCGAATCTATTGCGCGTAGCTTCATTAAGTTCCAAGAGGTGCAAGACGCCTGAACCGGCTGCTTTGGGCCAACCAAATTTTACAAAAGTTATTGGCCTGTAACTCGACACCTCTTTACTAAATTTCAGGTTCCCAGCTTCAATAGACACTGAGTTATTCTCATTTAAACGGATAAGTTGTATGGCAGCTGCCCGAACCCGTCGCACCACCACAACCAAATTTTACGGAAGCTGTTGCCATAAAACTTGATCATCATTTGCAAAATTTCAGAAACCTAGCTTGAATAGATAGTGAGTTATTTCTATATAAAGATAGAAGTTGTATGGCAGCTACTCGAACCCGCCGACCGAAAATGTTGGATTAAAATAGCAAACCAACAATTTTGTAAAAGTGACGTAAAAAAAATTTCAGCCTCCTAGCTCCTTTATTTTTTGAGTTATCGTGCGGATGGACGGACGTACATGGCTTAATCGACTCAGAATTCGATTCTGAGCCGATCCATACCTTTGACACTATATCTAGCTCGACTCCTTTAAGGTGTCACAAACGTAATGGCAAATAATTTTTTGGCGAAATATATGAGCCTTTGTTTTCCTCCTTTTTTCTTTTTTTTTTTTTCCAAAGTTTATGTTTCTATACAATATATTACACGGTTGCTATACATATAGTTTGAATTTTGAAATTTGAATATGAATGATATAAAAATGTATATATGTATGCATATAGCTAGTATCTATAATAGCTATGATGGCTATACATATAGTTTAAATATGAATGGTTTAGATATGTATTTATATATGTATGTAGCTATGTAATGTAAAGTATTTATCTACATATTTTTTGTTTTGTTATGTTTCTTTTTTGTTTGTTTCTGTTGTATAAAGAATGAATGTAAATATAATATGTAAGTATTAGATATATGATGTACACACATTGAAAATTGTATGGGGTTTTATGAGTTACAGACAAATTGTGTATGAAAGTACATTTTGTAAAAATAAAAGCTAAAAATTGTGTGCATTGTACCTACATATATAAAAATTTGCTATTATTAGAATGAGTATTCGTTATTATTCTAATATAAATTCGTCGCTTCCATTGAAGTAATATTATAAGTATGAAAAAAAAGATTTGTATTTTTTTTTACTTTAAAAATTTGATGAATTGAATGTGATTTTAAAAATTTAGACAAATTGTGTATGAAAGTGCATTTTGTAAAAATAAATTAAGCTAAAAGTTGTGTACATTGTATATAAAAATTTGCTATTATTAGAATGAGTATTCGTTATTATTTTTTGAAAATTTTTTTAAAAATAAAATTAAAGTGTAGATTTTTAAAATTTGTAAATTATATTTAAAATATTTAAATTTGTTAAAAATTAGAAATATGATTGCTGATAACCGTAAAAATTAGAAGTGTTTGCAAATAACCGTTCAATAAGAGTACAATAATTGATCTCAATTGTACATTGTATAAATGTATAAAAAGTTGTAGAAATAGGTACCATTAAAATTGTACGATTGGGAGCCCTCAACAATGACCATATTTTATATTATGATTTATGAATTACATATGTATGTATATTATAACGATAAGCGACTTATAAAGATCTAATATGAGTTATGTGAAGACAAATGTATGCATATATACATATATATATTTTTAATAAAAAAAAAAATCGTAGAAAAAAAATTCTTCGTTTTCTTAATCAAAGATTGCTTTAACTTTTTAAAAATATTATTTTAAAGAAAAGAAGCGGGCATATTTTTGGAATAAATTGGTGATATATAAATCATATTAATATTAATTTTGGCGGATTGTTTAACAATCTTTTTGGAAATTGCAACTAAGTTTTTATAATTTTTGATATAAATTTAGAATTTTTTAATTTTAAAAAGAAGTTAAAATATTTTGTAATAATTTGTATATTTTATGACGTTTTGTTTATTTTGTATATTTGAAATAATATAATATTAAATTATATCAAATTTTTAAACAATATAATTATATCAAATATAGATATTTAGGTAGCTATAGAAATTTTATATACCTACAAATATTATAATAAGTTTATTAAAAGTGTTCGAAGCTAAGATAGTTGGTAAGCAAATACAGGTAAGCTAAAGAAATTTTTTTTGTTTTAAAATGGGTAGACATAGACTTAAATCAGAAGAAATTCGTAAAATATCACTTCTTCAGTCAAAAAGGGAATCTGACTTAAAAAGAAAGGATAAAAAACGTTCTTATTATGAAGCAAATAAAGGAAAATTACAATTAAAATATCAAGAAAATAAAGAAAAAATAAGTTTAAAAAATCAAGAAAATAAAGAAAAATCCAGCTTAAAATGTCAAGGAAATAAAGAAATGTTACATTTAAAACATCAAGAAAATAAAGAAAAAAATGAAATATATGGCAAAATTTTTACTAGAAAATATTTCGCCAGTCCTTAAATTTTATTTTTAATAAAATTTCAAACTTACTTGTTTTCATTACTAACATTGAAATTAATTTTATTAATATATTTAGTATTTTTTTTACATTAATTATTTTTTTCTTCGCGGATCACTTAAACATCACCGCTTGTTATAGATATTACCATACTCTGGTTACTCTTATAAGCAGTGGATACCTAATTTTCAATAAGAAAACTACCGGCTTTGCCACGAGGATAGATATAATTTCTAAAATCATTATTGACCACTTCGTCACAGATATGCTAAATTTCGAATATTTTTTTTCATATAGCAGAAACTCATCTACCTGAGTTCATTAACAAAATGTTCATTATAAGTGTTGACTTAAGTCCAATTAAAGGAGATTTTAATTATAATAAATTATTATGATCTTTCCGACGATCAAATTTGGAGTAGTCTAGATTCGTATGCAACTCTTGATGAAGTTGTTAATATCTTAGCTCAGTTGATAAATAAATACCCCAAAGGTTCTTCTACTGAAAAATTTAGAAAAACAGAAGTATGATTAGATGACAAAAGAAATATATCTGATTCTTTTTATAGATACACCAAAAAATATCCAAACAATCCCAAAGTTAAAATTCTATATGAAACATATAAAGTAACATTAATTATTGATGCTAAAGCCAATTTTTGTTCTGCGAATATCATGGGCAACATATAAATCAATTATTCTAAGTAAAAATACCAAAACTCCTTTGTCAGTTAAAGATGCTCAAGTATGAGCTACACATCTCAAGAATTTCTGACACAATGAACACATTTTTTGAATCAATATCAGATAATCTTAATATACCAACAACCAATGTCCAATACCAGTCCTATAATAACTCTCCTCCAAACTTACTCTTTTTTAATCTCTCCTTTGAAATCTCCTTTGAAATCATCATCATAATCATTAATCTCTCCTTTGAAATCATCGACGCGACAGGATATGATGGTATTTCCACAAAATTTGTTAAAAAGCATTTGGGATACCATAAGCGAGTACCAGAGGTTTAATATTTCTTATATCCATGCATTTACTTAGGTAATTTATATAAGTAATGAAAGTTATTTATTATTCTAAGTTTATTTCAATTTACTCGTAATTAAAAATTTCTAGTCCAGAAGAGAGATTATATTTTGTTTATATTTTCAAATTTCGTTCTCGATACTTCCAAATCCACCAAACCATTGTAAAAATAAGTAACATCAAGATTACATTATAATTACAATATATGTGAACGTTTAATGTTTTTAAGACGTTAAAACACTTTTAATATTTTTTATTGACTACTTTTCATTTTAGTAATTTTTTTTTATTTTTTATTTGAGTTAAGGTGTAATGAAAAATGTTTTTTGTTATTTCTCTTTGAAGATTCCTCACTTTAACATAAAAAGTAATTAAAGGTATATTTAATTAAATTAAATTTACCTTTAATTAATTAAAGGTTTTTTTGTTACATATTTTATATTATATAAAAATTTCATTATTAAATAAAATTTGCAATAGATGAAAGCATGTGTGTAGGAGCAATATTTGAATACTATCCCACTATTATATTACTGTTACTAGTAATACTATTATACTAACTAGAGTACTATTATACTATGAAATAAAAAAATACTATTAATCAAATAGAATACACTGCGTCAGAATTGACGATTACATAATTAATTAATTAAGAGCGAATACTACAACGGGGGGTCCCGCAAGGATCAGTTAGTCCTTACTTAGTCCTTACTTATATCTTTCATACATAATGAATTTTGCAAAAAGTAAATTAATCTCAAGATACAACACGTATGCGAACGACACAAACCTAGTAGTTAAAGCAAAAAGCTTAAAAGAATTAGAAAACATAATAAATCACGACCTAGGATTTTCTGCGTTTGGCTGAACGACAAAGAACTATGCCTAAATGTTAAAAGGAAAAAGTGCATAAATGAAAAAGTACATACAAGTGATATCAAAATGGCGCAATCTAGTGCTAATAAAGGCCTTCACGCAGCATCGTGAAGGTCACCACCATACCTATCTACCTATATAATATTTAAAACCCTCAAAAAAAGTTATCATGGAATTCATAATGAAGTAAAAAACAACATAGTACAAACAGTTAAGGACATAAAATATCTGGGAATCATCATCGATGAAAAACTTAAGCGGGATGATCACTTAAACCATATAAAAAAATGTATTGTTCCAATATCGATGACGATAAATAGGGCTGGTGGTATATAACCGAAATAGCAGCAAAATTTATCTATAATGGCCATATCTTTTCCAGAATTAGATACAATATTTGTAGCTGGTGTCAGTGCTCAAAATTTCAGGTAAAAAAAATTCGAATAGTGATGAACAGAACTAAAATTTAGAACTGAATACAGAACTAAAACGGTGGAACTATACAAAAAACGAATTAATTGGATATAAACCAATTACTTTACTTTAAGAAGTGCAAATATATCTATAAAATAAAAAATAATAAACAGTGTTGTATATATGTATATACATATATAGTTATCACACTAAAAAGAAGAGAAATATTGTTGTACCAAAGGCAAAAACAGCTAAAAAACTCAAAAGCTTGAAATGTATTGAAATGAAATTATATAATATTCTTCCAAATAAAATTAAAATAAGAAATTTTCAAAAGTAAACTTAAAATATTATTAAATAATTTAATATTTTTTTTCATTCATTTTTTTTTCGTTTTTCGCAATTAATTAGCTCTTCTTAAATATTGAAATATAATTTATAATATGTAAATAATTTAATTTCTTATTCATAATTTATATTACAAATTATCTAAAAATTAAATAAAATTTATTAAAAAAAAAAAAATACATAATCAGTCGTTAAAAACAAAAATTAATAAAAATTAGTTTGAGAAAGTTAAACACTTTACAATATTAGTGTCAGGAGTATTTTTTTATTCGGAAAGAAATATTTTTTGACAGATCGACGTGTCGGAAGAGGTTAACGTTTCAAAGTCGTATTGATGCATTTAACTGTTTTGGTGACGAACTACGTTTCTACAAAGTTTGATTTGAACTTATTTAATGGAACCGTATAAATGTGACAACGATAAAATAAAAAACTTTTAATGAGCCCTGATTCCGGAACAGGTTAACGGATTAGTAGTGTTAGTTATATTATCATTTACAATTAATTAATCAAATTTTAATATTAATGCATACATCTATTATGAATGAGTTATTAAATAATAACAAAAAAGCCTGTTAATTAAGTGTTGTTGATTGTTAAATTTTAAATGGTTATGATAATAAAAATAAAATTTCTTTAACGTTCTCTATATCCTTGAAAACTGAAAATTAAATTTTCAATGTAATTATAAATACCTATGTATATGTAAATAAAAAAAAAAAAAAAGAGAAAATTTTATTGTGTTATTGTGTTATTTTATATTAAAGTACGACAAGTACGGATATGAAAAATCAATCTAAATTTTTAATAAAAACATAACAAAATCATTTAATGAAAATTTGTTGGTGTTTTGTGTTAGAGATTTTAAGAAATGGGATTTCGTACCCAACCTCTTTAAATATAACGTAGAAATTTTGATATAATGTTCGCAATATTGTTATTGTTTTGTTCTTAGAAATGCTTATTTTAGCATTAAGTAATTTATATTTTGAGTATAAATTATTTAATATTACTACTCTTAAGAACGGTAACAAAAATTATTTAGGTGCCGAAGAACACATATAAATAAAGAAAACATAACATAATGCATAATGGATAAAAAGGTATGAAATACGCTATAAACAGCGAGGTACTGTGGGTTCAAATCCAACACAACACAAAAATATTTCTCCCTTTCGACATTTACAGCCATACTTACAGCCATACTTGCAAAAAATAAACCAAAAAAAAGAAAAACGAGGAAGAGTGCAGTAGAGTAGACTGTGTCAACTCTGGGATACCCGTATGAACGTAATATATCCTGTTTCTATAAAACTTGATCATCTTTTAAAAACATTCAGATGTTTTAGTACCGAACTACAGAGATATATTTATGTAAATTGTGGAGTTGTATGACAGCTACCTGAATCTATTGCGCCTAGCTTCATTAAGTTCCAAGAGGTGCAAGAAGCCTGAACCGGCTGCTCTACACCAACCAAATTTTACAAAAGTTGTTGGCCTATAACTCGACACCTCTTTACTAAATTTCAGGTTCCTAGCTTCAATAGACACTGAGTTATTCTCATTTAAACGGATAAGTTGTATGGTAGCTACCCGAACCCGTCGCAGCACCACAACCAAATTTTGCAAAAGTGGTTGCCATAAAACTTGATCATCATTTGCAAGATTTCAGACGCCTAGCTTCATTAAGTTCCAAGAGGTGCAAGAAGCCTGAACCGGCTGCTCTAGACCAACCAAATTTTACAAAAGTTGTTGGCCTATAACTCGACACTTCTTTACTAAATTTCAGGTTCCTAGCTTCAATAGACACTGAGTTATTCTCATTTAAACGGATAAGTTGTATGGCAGCTACCCGAACCCGTCGCACCACCACAACCAAATTTTACGGAAGTTGTTGCTATAAAACTTGATCATCATTTGCAAGATTTCAGACGCCTAACTTTATTAAGTTCGAAGAGGTGCAAGAAGCCTGAACCGGCTGCTCTAGACCAACCAAATTTTGCAAAGGTTGTTGGCCTGTAACTCGACACCTTGTTACTAAATATCAGGTTGCTAGCTTCAATAGACACTGAGTTATTCTCATTTAAACGGAGAAGTTGTATGGCAGCTACCCGAACCCGCCGCACCACCACAACCAAATTTTGCAGAAGTTGTTGCCATAAAACTTGATCATTTGCAAAATTTCAGAAACCTAGCTTGAATAGATACTGAGTTATTTCTATATAAAGATAGAAGTTGTATGGCAGCTACTCGAACCCGCCTACCGAAAATGTTGGATTTAAATAGCAAAACTAACAATTTTGCAAAAGTGCCGTAAAAAAAATTTCAGCCTCCTAGTTCCTTTATTTTTTGAGTTATCGTGCGGACGGACGGACGGACGTACATGGCTTAATCGACTCAGAATTCGATTCTGAGCCGATCCATACCTTTAACACTATATCTAGCTCGACTCCTTTAAGGTGTCACAAACGTAATGGCAAATTTATTGGCAATAAATGGCACACTTTCTATGTACTTTATATTTTGGAAAATTACATAATATAACATAAGATAATGTAATAGTACTAAACCGTTGATTACAAGCTTACCAAGCCCATTATAAGTTGAATATTATGTAGCAATATTATTTATCTGTTTATATTATATTATTTATATTTTTTTCCCTTGCCACTCCAATGAGGAGTATAGGTCATCCACTAAGTCATTCATTATTCATATTTGACTAAGCTTCAGTTTCGTGAATCATTAATTTCACTAAGCCGTTGATTACTCGGCTGTAGCTATTGTACAAGAGACGAAGACGTTTCTTTTTAATTCTACGCCATCTATTATCTTATGCAAGAATTATGTTTTATTATTATTTTTTATTATATAGCTATTACAATATGATATTAAATATAATTTATAGGACATATATACTTATTTTTAATTTAATTATATTTTACTAATTATATATTATAAGAAAAATCTATATTATTTTTTATTGTGCTATATGACCCAGCCGGGGTTTTAACCCGAAACCTTTCATACGAAAGGGCCGTGTTTTAACAACTACACCATTCGCTGAATATTATTTATATACAACCAATATATATTTGGCAAAAAGAGAGAATTTATTAAGTCAACTAACTTTTCAGTAATTTTTCTTCAAATTAAAAAAAATGTGACCTGTACAGTATATTGAAAACCTTCGATTAATTAGAAATATGCTTAACCACTTAGTATAATGGAAGCGACGCAAGTATGAATACACTTACTTATCTTTCTTTAAAAAAAAATCACTTATTTAAATAAAGTAAATATCTAATTTGTTTCACTAAAATATTTAGAAATTTCCTGATAACAAAACGATAAAAAAAGAATGATGATTTTTTGCTTTCATTAACACAAAATAGTTTCACAAAAAAGATCAATAAAGATCGTATTTCAAAAAGTGTTTTATATTTGATAAGTTGTGTCCTGATTTTAATCGGAATAATAGTGTAAACATTTTTATTATTATAATAAAGTATTTTTTATTTAGAAAAAAATAAAAAAAAATAATTATACGCAAAAATGTCAAAAAATTATAAAAAATTAGATACAGATTATGAAAAAAATGGTGCATCACTTTTATCAGATTCCACTAAACAGTATAATGTATCTAATTCAAATTTTACTGTTATATCATTATTTAAATTCAAACGATTATTTAATAAATTAAATCTTATTATATTATTTATAATAGTATTAGTTTTATATATAACTGAAAATGGTATATTAAATAACTGTAATGGAATAAAAAAAATGTCATCTAATAAAACGTTGGAAATTGAAAATATTTCAAATGGTATAAGAATATTTTTAAAATTTTATATTAATAACTTTACAAAAATATATATGTAAACATAAAATTTATTATATACTCATAAAGTCATATGATTCAAAGATTAGGTTAGCCTAACACAACAGTTTCGAGTATAGTTGCGAAATTTATATCTTCATATCCTAGTTACTTAAGTAGGGTATACATTATAAGTTCAGCCGTTATTTTGTGACTGAATTAATAATGTATACTTTATAAAACTGTCAGTTAAATAGCAAACATTTTTGCTATTTATCAGTTGCACTGCATTATCAAACTGACGACTAAACTGATAATGTATACCCTACTTTAATAAAGCTATACATATCTGAAATTTTAGAAAATATGAATTACCTTCTATGGCAACATCTTCTGTAAAATTTTGGTTGGTTTGTTACAATGTAATCGAGTAGCTGTCATACAATTTTCAAATTTACATAAATATATCACGGTACTTAATTAAGTGAAACATCTGGAATGATGATTATCATTTACAATCAAGCATTATGGAAACAGCATATATAGTATTATGTTCATGTACGAAAATCGTCATTTTGAAATGATTTTTTTTTTTTTCGTAGTCGTCATTTGTTTTGTATTAGAACAGTAATTTAATAAAATTATATGACGACCAATGACGTCATTAAATTTTTCTCACAACCCTTTCTAAAACGGTTCTGTTTTAAAATATATAGGATTTAAATGATTTATTTTTTTGTCTGAGGTTGATATCTTTAAAAATGTACCACTTATTATATAAAACAAGTATGCTTTTAAAGAATATTAACTTGCAGTAATTGGGGGTCATGTGGCATTTTGTATACCTATTGAAAAAATTGCATTCAAAAAACAATGACATTTTTTCTGTATGAAATTGTAATTATCTATGGATATTAATCATCATAATTAAACTTTCATGTAAGTGCTTATCTAATATTTTTAAAGTAAAATTTCATGTAGTATTTCTAAAAAAAATATTTGATAAAAAAAAAATATTAAAATGATAAAAATTATATTAATATTAATAAGATACTTCTTTTTAAATATACCCAATTGTAATTTTGTGAATTATTTAATTATCTTTTATAATATTGGTTTGATAGAATTGATTTTTTCAATTATCTAGAAAATAATTTACCATTTTGTTTATTTAATTGTTGGACAAACCCAAAAATTTTATGGCAACGTATACCTCTCAACCTGTACAAGATATCGTTCACTAATTTTTCTTTCGATCAGTAGAGCATTTTACTTATTAATTACTTGTTCAAGATTTTAGGTCTAAATGGTCCGGCTAATAGACTCTATTCTTGATAAAAATCTTATTCTAAAGCAAAAGAATTTACTTAGTTAATTTGTTGATAATATTTTATTTCGTTCCGACAGGTACAATTGGCAGAAGCATATTTTACTGTCCATATAAAATTAAATTTTGTAAAAACTAGCAATTGAACGAAGCAAATGAATTTTGAAATTTCGTTTCAGTACCTCTTGATTACTTGAGAGAGAGCAAGTAATCACTCTGCCTTATTACTTAGTTTTATCAAGAATTTTTTTATAAAAGCTGTGTTTTGTAGTCATTTCAGCTTGGGAAAGTTACATGAGATGTATACATTTGACGTAATTGGTATAGTCTCTGTGATAACATGATAACAACACAATTCTCAAGTAAGTAAATAGAATTTTTGAAGACAATTAAAGCTGATAATTTTAATATTTAAAATATATACCGTTATAAACCGATAAAGATATGATTTTTACTTTACAAATATATCAAAAATTTTGTATACCGTTATCCGAAAACAATTAAATATAGCAGATAAACGAACTTGTACATTTTTATAGGTTAGAAAATATATCCTAATTCGTAAAGTTTCTCAACCTAGTCTATGAGAAAAAATATTTTAAAATTAATTCATAAAAAGGATCTACAAAAGAAGAAAAATATAATGCAACATAAACAGATAAATAATAGCAACCATACTCTTGTTATTTACATCTTAAATGCTTAGTCTACCGCTTCGGCATATTTCTACTAAACCATTTAAAAAAAATAGAGAATTCTGACAACGATTCACCGTTATAGAACAATTTTTCTGCAGAAGAAAAAAAAATTAAGACAGCTGAAATTTGAAAATGACATTTAAATTATTTTAAATTTTTGTTTATTAGATGAACCGAATTAAAAATTTTTCAAAAAAAGACAGATGAAAAAAAGTTCCGCACAAAAAGTTAAAGTTGAATCAACTTTTCTCCCGGTGAGAAAAAAAATTCCGAAATAAATTTGAAAAATGAGAGGCTTCAAATTTTCATATAAAAAACATGCGCGTACTGATGACTGAGGCTAAAATATCCAAAGCGGTTAATCCAGGATAATATTGATTAAAAAAAGGAAAATGATCGATACATTTTGTTATTTATTTATTTAATTTAGTTTAGTTTATTTTAAATTTAATTTTATTTTTTTAATTTTTTAGGTAAAAGTAACATTGGAAAATATTTAGAAAATCCAGATATACATAACATAATAAAACAACATGGTTATTTGGTATATGAACGTAATTGTAAAATACCAAATATTGATCCTTTTGATCCCAATATAATGGAACATTTTGAAAAACGAACATTTCAAAACTGTTCCAAGAATGAAATTTTAACATATGTTACATTTAACGAAAATATTTTAAAATATGAATTATTTTTTGACGTAGAAGTATTAAATAAATCCGAAAATTTTCATAATTGGCAGTGCTGTTATCAAGAAATTAAACGTCCAATTGTAGGTGAATTTATTGATAAAAATTACATGTAAGTAAAGTATAAGAATGTATTAGTTATTATAATAAAATTAGTAAAGTACATGCAAATGTATTTGTAATTGTCAAAATTTTAAAAATAAATTGCGCGGTCGAATTTTTAAAATTCATAAGAATATACATATGTACTTAATTCAATATATGTACTTAATTATCGTATATTTGATCTATTTATACCTGTACGATAGTCTCAGTTTTATTAACATTGCTCCTTCGTTTGTAGCATCGCGAAATAAATCCGTTGGATATAGACTCAAATGTATTGATTGGATCAGAATCGAAAAATTAGACGATTAAGCATTGTCTGTCCGTCCGCCCGTCTATCAGTCGGCACGATAACTCAAAACCTAAGAAAGCTAGAGTCTTAAAATTAACAGAAAATACTTTTGGATCAATTTCTAGGTTTTCTTTTTTTTTTGTTGAGATCGCAGCAAAACTTAGAGTAGTTCTGGAACAACTAACTTTTAAATTTCGATTTTTTTCGAACAAAATTTCTGGATAATAAAAATTTATTTGTATTTTTTGCTTTTTCTTTGTTTTTTTTTGTGCTTTTGCATGTATCAATATTAAAAATTGGGCAGGATGATGGATGAGTAATACAAAAAGAAAAATCATCCTTTTTTTTTAAAAATATTTTTAGCGAAAACATTTTTTTTCCTTATCTATTTTAATTTAACTGAATTTAAACTTATGTATATACAATAAATTGGAAATTTAAAATAACATCTTATTTTATTCAATTATAGTTTAGAAGAATGTATAAACTTCAAAGGAAAAGTGGTGCTGAATTCTACCATTGATTTCATTATAGTAAAATGTGAAAATCCTATAACAAAGAAAAAATATGAAAATGGGCATGTTTTAATTCCACAAAAGGCAGATGTAGTGGAAAGATTCGAATCATATGATAAAAGTAAACATAAACCAATTAGCGTATTTATGATTGGTATTGACAGTATGTCAAGAGCAAATTTAATACGTGGAATGCCAAATACATTAGAATTTCTATATGGAAAAGATCAACAATGGTTTGACATGGAAGGATATAATAAAGTAAGTGTTTATAGTTTGTTAAATATATCTTCGTAATTATACAAAATAATAACTTATAGAATTTCAAAATTTAGATACTATGATTATTAAAATCATAGTATTATAATGGATCCTTTTTATGCATTTTAATATTAGCTTTTAATCTCTTTATTTTGACAAAAGTCGATTTAGTTTTTATGCCAAAATTTCTTTAAATGTAATATCTATTTATTTTTTAGATTGGCGACAATACCTTACCAAATCTGATGGCACTTTTAGCTGGTTACAATTTACAATCTAATAAAGAACTGTGCAACGGAGAAGAAATCGGTGGTATTGACAAGTGTCCATTTGTTTGGAAACTATTCAAAAAATATGGTTTTGCAACTGCTTATGCTGAGGATGATTATAAAAGTGTAATTGCTACATTTGATTATTTACAATATGGTTTTAAAGAAAAACCAACCGATTATTATTTAAGACCTTTTCTATTGGCAACAACAGAACATTTACAAATTCTGGAAAGGGATATGCAATCTGTTTGTATTGGGCCCAGACATCAATCAGAATATGTTTTAAATTTTGGTATGGAATTTGTTAAACGTTTCAAAAATAAACCATATTTTGGTTTATTATGGTTCAATTTATTTAGTCATGATGGATTTGATTTCAGTTCTGAAATGGACTTTAAATTATTAGAATATTTTAAAGAATTGAAACGTTCTGGTATTATGGATGAATCAATAATTATTTTTATTAGTGATCATGGTATGAGATGGGGTAGTGGTAATAATTTTTATGAAGAAAGATTACCATTTCTTTACATATGGCTACCGAAATGGTTTAGAGCTGAGCATCCTGATATTGAAGAATCATTAACAATTAATCAAAATCGTTTAATAAATCCATTTGACATGCATATGACGTTAAAAAATATTCTTGAATTATCTGGCAGAATTCCAGATAGAGAAAATTATGGAAAATTGGAACAAGCTAAAGATTGTAAAAAATGTCAAAGTGTATTTAAAGAAATACCATCAAATCGTACTTGTTCTGAAATTGAAATTGATGATCATTGGTGTACATGTAATCCATTCGAAACAGTTAATCCAAATGAAAATATCATACAAGAAATCGGTATATTTGTAGTCAAATATATAAACGATTTGATAAGAAATCATAATAATAGTGATATAAGAAGTTTATGTAGAACAGATATTCAACTTGAAAGTATTGATGAAGCGTATAATATATTACCATTAAATGAAAATGATATTGACATAAAAGCATTTCGTATTGTATTTTCTACAAAAGCTATAGGACATAATGAAAATGGGAAATTTTTAGCAACTGTCCGAATTAATTTTAAAACTGAAAAATTTGAATTAAGTGGTGATATTAGTCGTTTGAATACATATGACGATAATGCATTTTGTGCAACTGTAAGAGATGCAAAAAAATTTTGTTTCTGTTATATAAAAGACAAAAATTAATGATAAATGTCTGAAAAATTAAGTAAAATATAAAAATTATTATGATGTACTTATGATTATTGAAATTTATCATATTTACAACATATTTTTTGAATATTGGCCTTACTTTGAAACATATTTTTAAATATAACAAAATATACTACAGCATCAAAACTACAATAACTAACTGAACTGCTTTTATCGAAAGTGGTAGAGAAGTTCATTTCTTTGGATGTTGAGATATTTAGTTTAAGTTTTGTAAATTTAAATATAGTGCAATAATTTATTAAAATAAAGTAACAAACTTATCAAATCGATATACTTTTCTCTTCTTATAGGCCTGGTCATGTTTATTTGACTAAAATTTTATTGTCTCTACCTATTGGTTTTCATTTTCCTAATAAAAGAAGCACTTTAAACTTTACATTTTCCTCCATGAATGTTTGTAACATTTATAAAGTTCATTCCTTTGTGATCTCATCTAAAGTATCTTCAGTTAGAGTATGTTTTTTCCTTCAAAATTTTTCTTTGTGTTTCTAATTTTATTTTATAAAAAATACTCTATTAAATCAAAGTCTTCTCTAGTTTCAATTCATTAGATGAAACTTTTTCAGCAGTTCTTAATAATATCAAAATAACCCTGGGTTGTATAAAGTTGGTTCTTCTTTCTTATTGTAAATTTCATAACTACGAAATTGCTATCATTTGGAAGAAATGAAGTCCCGACAAAATAAATTTGTGGTCTTTCACATTTATGTTGTTGCCAACAGATTGTACAATTTTTAGCCACAATAACGCAAGTTTTATGCTCCGATTTTGTCCAGTGCATATGACACTGTAAGTAATGACATAATCTCGTATTGTCATGTTTTCAATAAATTTCAGGCAACAAAAAGCTACCTGTTGAGAACCTGTGAATGCTGTATTTTTTTCCTATGCATATATCAACTTTGTCATTATGAAAGTTATGAAAACCTTCAATGAGGGCATTCATATTTCGCTTATGCTACCGAAATGGATAATTTTTCGATATGAAATTGATTTTTGTAAATCAAAAGGTTAAATATTTGTTTAGATTTCTTTTAATTAAATTTTGGTCATATTCAATGATTTCCTGGCCAGCTCATTGTTTATTAAATATATGTTGCTCCACTAAGTTATCTTTTTCTGCAGAATCGGATGTATGGGGAATGAAACCCCAAATTGAAATTGATTTTATAAATTTCTCTATAAATTTCTTCTTTAACAAATTTTTTTTTTTTTATTTATATATTATAATTTATTTTTAAGGTAAAAATGGCAAACAAAAAACCTTTTCTGACTTAAAATTTAAATAAAAATACCTAACCCTAACCTAAAAATACTCCATGGAAAATATAACTTGGAAATCCTCCAAGTTCAAATTTTATTGCTGGAATGATATTTTCAGCTTTTATGTAATATCTTTGGCCTCTATTTCTCGCTCTCTCTGGTTTTTTCTTTTTTTTTTTAAATTTCGAATAAATTTTGTACATAAACGCTTTTCCTCGTATGCATTTTAAGTGCACCTACTAACTCTAAGTAAAATAAATTTACCACGTAAACATTTGTTTTAAAATTAATGAAGTATGTATATATAAGAAGTTTTTAAAATCGAAATGGCTGGAGTAGAGTTTAATAATCTCCATTCTCCATGATATTAGAATTAGCTTTTCGAAATTCACATTTGAATGAAAGTTAATTTTCTGAATTTTACTGGAGACCAGAGTTAACGAGTTTTACAAATGTCATACAGTCTTATGAAATGTCATTATTGTTTTTATATTTTTCAATAATTTTTAATTTTAAAAGTAACAAATTTATTAAAGAAGATTTTTATGAAGTTGTTATTTTATTTATTTTTGTTTTAATCATTCATTTATTTAGTACTATAGATAAAAAGCCCATTATACGACAATTTGTAAATAACAAAACAGACTTTCTTTATGAATCTACCAAAATTCATTTAATCTTAATATATTTAATCAAATATAATAGGTGTATTAGATTAAGATAGAAGTAAAAATTTTTTACAAAAAAAGTACAAAATTCTTCCATTCAAATTAAATTTCTAAACGAATTTATTCAATTTACTCAACTTTTACTCAGTACATGTAGGTACATCTTTAAGTAAAAGAACTAAAAGAAACTGTTAACACATGTAAAAATATATTACCTATACTGGAGCTTTAATTTTTATGTCTTGTCGAAGAAAAATGTGAAACTAAAAATAGCAAATTTTCAATTATTAAGCCCTAATAGCTCAAAAACAGGGGGTGGTCGAAAAAAATTTTCTGAGGAAACTTATACTAATTCTAAAAGTTTTTTTTACCGCAAATTTTGAAGTCCCTATTTAAAAGCTTGCCGGAGTTATGAAGGTAGAAAAATCATGCAAAATTTGGTTTTCAGATAACGGTAAATTTAAATACTAAATTTTAAATATATAATATTATAATGTAAATATATAAATATTTTATTTATAAATATTTTTTATGAATTGGTTTTAATACAAAAATTATAGAAAATGACATGAAACCAAAAACGTAAACAAAAAACTTTATCAATTTTAGAAAAATTAAAAATATTGCATGCCTTGGAAAAGGGAGTTAGGGGTCTAGATTTAGCTATTAAATATGGGATCGTAAAGTCTACATTTATGATATTAAAAAAAAGAGAAAAATAAGAAGATAACTGGCATATGTGCTTCTTTATTTTTCATATTTTATCCTAATTGCTATTTTTAGTCAAGCTGAAGCAAATCAATAACAGAACCCAATTACGAAGCCGGAAAACTATGCAATCTGGAGAATATAATGAGGTTGAAAAAAAGTTGTACATGGTTTGAGCGTAAACGTGCTAGACACATCCCTATATCCAGAGATATCTTATGCGAAAAAGCAAAATACAAATTCAAAAAGCAATATGGAGATACAAAAACTTTTAAAGCAAGTGAAGTTTTAAAATCTGTGGCGCAACATTGTCTAGCCAACCAGAACTTATACCAACTTTTCGCGATAATTTAAAAAACTTAATAGAAAACGAGGATTTATCTGATAGTCAAATATACTACAATGCAGATGAATCAGGAGTTTTTTACAAAATGGTTCCAACTAAAACTCTCCTTCATTCAAAAGAAAAAAAGAAAAGGTAATGTTTCTTTGTTGTACAAATGGAACAGGAGATCATAAATTAAGAATTCTTGTAGTGGGACTAAAAAACCACATTCCTTTAAAAATAAATTACCACCGGTGGAGTATTATTACTCCAAAAACGCCTGGATGACAACACATTTATTTTCCGAATGGTTTTTAAGATCTTTTGTTGCACAAGTACATCCAATACTATCCCACAAAAAGTAACATAATAACATCCCACAAAAAGTTATACTTCTCGTTGATAACGCTAGATGCCATGCCAATTAATTGAATATTAAAATTATATAACTTGTTTGAAGAAAAATGGACTTCCGAAGATAACATTCGTAGCCACATTATCCCAAAGAATATCTAGTTCAATAAACATACATGAAGAAACATTTTTTGTTATGCAAGAGATAAATAACACAATGCATGTAAATATTAATGAGAATGAAACTGAAGACTGGTTTGATGAAAATATGGAAAATACTGATAATTTCTTATTGCGATACTCATCAACTATAGTGATGACTTTGATGAAGAAATTAAGCAATAACCTTCTAGTAAAATAAAAAAAGCAGAAGCAGTTCAAAATTTCAATAATGTTATATAGTGGGCTGAATAAGAAAATATAGATTTGGAGAAAACTATATTGTTAAAAGAACTGAGAACTTGGCGTTCGCACAAACTATTAAAAAAAATCTAGGAAGTATTATACGATATTTTCCGCTAAGCAGTTAAATTAATTTATATTTGTTTTTTTTTTAAATCATCAATTCAACTTAAAATTGATTTTCGAACATTTAATATAATGTACACTAATTTGAAGTTACTACCTTTTGTTATATTCCTAATTTTGTTTTTAAATAAACGAATTATGAATTTAAATTTAAACTTTTTACTTTCAAAATTTAGCCATTTTTTCTTAACTTCCATTAATCTGAATTTTTTTTTTTTTTTATGCAATAATCTTAATCTAGGAATATGTTTCCTTGTACTAAAAAGTAGTTGAGATTAAATTGGACGGGATAGGAACGGAAAAATGCGAATAAAGGAGAATGAGACAGTAATTGCGTCATAAATTTGTTAAGATTCATTATGAATTTGTGCAAATTGTAAATCAAAAATCGTCAGCTTTTGGAAACACAGAGGATGGTAATAGGTTCCACATTTTTGCAGTTCTGACAACAAACGAATTGCTATAACCAGTAAAAGAGAGAAAGAGCTCCAATATTACGACAAATGCCAAGCGAAGTGAGACAAGCAGTCTCAACGGAGTCGCCAATAAAACGAATAGCGTGGTTTTAGGTTAGGATCGAGGTAATTCAATAAAGTAAGTGATGTGCCAGCGCATATATGGGAGTTGTACTCCATCTTAGGTCGTATATAAGCCTTATAGATATTAAACAAGTCCCTGGATGAAAAATATGTCTTGCATCTAAAGAGAATTATCTGATTCGATACAATATACAATTAATAGTTCGGATTATCGAGAAATTACTGTATATATTTATATATTCAAATTATGTAAAAAATGAATTTCTTTCGTTAAGAAATATTCTGATAACAAAACAATAAAAAAAAATTATAATTTTTTACTTTCAGAAAATCAATCAGAAAATCTTAATTATATTTCAAAAAGTGTTTTGTATTTAATTTGTATAGTTGTTTCCTAATTGTAATCGGAATAACAGTGTGAACATTTTTTTTATTATAATAAAGTATTTTTTATTTAGAAAAAAACAAAAAAAAATTATACGCAATGTCAAACAATTATATAAAATTAGATACAGAGTGTGAAAAAAATCGGGTATCACTTTTATCAGATTCCACTAAACAATATAATGTATCTAATACAAATTTTAATGTTACATCATTATTTAAATTAAAAAGATTATTTAATAAATTAAATGTTATTATATTTTTTATAATAATATTAGTTTTATATTTAATTCAAAATGGTATATTAAATAATTTTAATGGAATAAAAAAAATGTCATCTAATAAAAATTTGAAAATTGATAATATTTCAAATGGTATAACATATTTTGGATAATATTTTAAAATAATATATTAATAACTTTTAGAAAAAATATAAAAATAAAATTTATTATACATACTCATAAGTCATATGAAAATAATTCAAGGGTTTGGTTAGTTTAACACAACATGTTAGGGTAGTTGCGAAATTTACATATATACTCATATCTTAATTACTTAATAAAGCTAAACATGTGATATGTTATAAAATATATGAATCAATTCTTATATGGCGACAAAATCTGTAAAATTTGGTTGGTTTGACGCATTGTAATCGAGTAGCTGATAAATTTACATAAATATATCGCGGTATACTTAATTAAGTTTTAATTAAGTCTAGTTTTTCTTAAAAGATCAATATATTTTATGAAAGCAGCATATTATATTATGTTCATGCGAATATTCTAGAGTTAATACAGTCAACTAAACATTGACATTCGTCCTTATTGATTTTATAAAATATATGCCATAAACATACATATCTATACTAATATATTTTTATGATCGATTGTTTAATGATATTTTGTATTCAGAAAATTGAATTCAAAAAACAAAAATTATTTTACATATATAAATTACGCTTTTTTAAGATTTCTTTTTCCTAGTCAACTTATCATAATTTATTTTAGAAATTTTTGGAATGTTTAATTTACTTTTTAGAACACTTTAAAATTTTTGTTTATACTGCAACCAAATTTATGTAATTCACCAGTAATTCATGTTTTTTTAAATGTTTAAAAGTTTCTATACGGCTTCGCAGCAAGGAAATTAAATATCAAATGGCAGTCAATATCATGAAATTTATAAAATTAAATAATATTAAAGTAATTTATAAAAACTTTGCTGTTTCCAGACACCACGTATTTTCTGAACTCTTACAAAATATAATTTTGAGATTTTGGCATAACTACGTAAAATCTCTGATAAAACCACATAAGTTAGTCTATGTTAAAGTGGCTTCCGAAAAGGCACCCTTAGACTGTATTTGGTACATTGTGATACCACATAGAAATTTTTCTATCCCACTCGTTAAAATCTATTTGAGCTTAAGCTTGTCCCAAATGGGTGTTTCTTTTGGCTGGGCATGTGCAAAAGAGGTGAAGATTGTTTCCTCTTCTTCCTTATCTTTGCAGGCTCTACAGTAGAGTTTGCCGATAAGCCAAGTCTTTTGGCATGCTTTCTTATTAGAGAGTGACCGATGATTATACCCATTATCATAGCAATATCTGCCTTTTAAGAGAAAGCATATCATTAAATCGTTTTCAATCGGTTTTGGGCTATATCAGTCTTATGATGTTGCACGAGGTCAAGTTTGAGAATTTTTATTTTATATATATTATAGATATTATTTACAATATCCGTTATTTCCTTTCGAAGTAACGTTTTGCTTGTGGATAGAGCTGCACCTAGTCTTACTTTATCCGTCCGGATTTGTAGCAATTCTTGAAGTTTTTCAGATGTTTCATTTTCCGGAATGTGTGGATCACTAGATACCCAACAAAAGCTTAATGTTAAACTGCCTGGCCATCGCGTTAAGAAATTTGCGGTTCATTAAAGTCTTTGAGGTTGTATATGTTGATTCCAGTGATTTCAACGCCATCTGACGATCTGAGAGTATGCGTACAGTACAGCATAAATTACCTTAATATAATAAATTTT
Organism: Poecilobothrus nobilitatus; assembly: GCA_947095535.1. Taxonomy (NCBI): domain Eukaryota; kingdom Metazoa; phylum Arthropoda; class Insecta; order Diptera; family Dolichopodidae; genus Poecilobothrus; species Poecilobothrus nobilitatus. The sequence goes on from OX352774.1 coordinate 35,465,466, forward strand.
TAAATTTGTAATTTGCAATTTTTTAAAAAATCTGTAATCTGGAATTTTTTTTTTCATAAATAGTTTTCCCTAAAAAATCTATAAATCAAAAAAAAAAAAACCATGTAAACATTTTACAATTTTCCTTATATATATTTTCCTTTCTTTGAGAAATAACAATAATTTTATTGGTTAGCAAAAATTGTGGGTTTTTAAAATGTGGATCAAAATTTTGAAATTTGAATGATAAAGAATTAGAAAAATTTAATTACATCTCATATAAAAAGAAATCTTCTAAGAACTTCTAGTACATATATTTGATATTATAGTATTAAAATATTTTAAATTTTCCTGTAATAAATTTTGAGAAACAGAAAATAAAACTAAAAAATTAATATTTCGAAATTCTTTAAATTTTTTTAAATTTCATAAATGTGATCGTAAAGACAATTTTTCTGTATGAATTTGAATTTTTTATATATATAAAAAAACATCAATCATCATAATTAAACTTTTATGTAAGTAAAGTACTTATCTAATATTTTGAAAGTAAAATTTCATGTAGTTTTTCTAAAACAAATATTTGATAGAAAAAAAATATAAAAATGATAAAAATGATAATATCAAATATCAGTACAAGATATATTTTTTGTTTTTGAATAAAATTTATTGTAATTTTTGTCAATTATTACCAGTATATAACGTAAGAAAATATACATATAATTTATAAAAAAAAACAGTTTGTCAATTTGTTTGTTTGATTGTTGGATAACCCCAATACACTGGTCATACAATATTGTAATCAAATTTTAGAGGAATGAATCTCACAATTTGTAGAAGATACTGTTTACTATTTTTTCTTTCAATCAATAATAGGTTCGTTGTTCGAATGATTCTTCAAAATTTTTTGTCTAACGAACGGTTCAGTTCCAATAGATTTTATTTTTTTATATAAATCTAAACTTTATCACCCGCCATATTCTTGTAGACTGATCACTGACGCGATGAAAAAATGTATCACGTCACATCTAGTTAAAAATGCATTTCAGGAAGACGCACGATAAACATTTTTATTATGTTGGTAGTACTTTAAATTTGAGTGCTGTCAAATGAAAATTTTGTAAAATATTTTTTTTTTGTTTTTTTAGTGCATTTCTCTGACACATAAATGTAAATGGCTGTAAATGTCGTAATGGGGAATAACTCTTACGACGTGTGTGGGATTCGAACTCACACTCCCTCGGTGTTTACAGCGTATTTTGTACGCTCTTACTCAGTAGGCCACCGAGACCCCCTTTAGTAATATTTAAATGTAAACAATTTATGTATAGGTAAAATTTCTTTTATAAAGAAGTTATTCTATTTTTGTTTTAAATATGTACATAGTTAGTTCTTGTGTGGATTGTAAAATAAAAATAAAACAATTAATTTTTATCTCATCTGACTCATGGCGCAGTGGTTAAGTCGCCCACTTTTCAATCGAAGGGTCTTGGGTTCAAAACCCGGTCAGGTCATAAATAAAAAATATGTAGTACTTTTATATCGTAATAATGTATATCGATAATTAATAGTAGTAATAATATCAATAATAATATTAATAATAGTAATAGTAATAATAACAAAAATCATAATAATAATAATAGCAATAATAATAGTAATAATAATAATAGCTGCTACAGTGGGGCTATCTTTGGTTATCTCATGCAAGTAAGGTGTTATATACTAATTATTATACTAATACCAATTAGTAATTATACTAATACCAATTAGTAATTATATACTAATACCAATAATAATAACCGCTACAGTGACAGTGGGGGTTGCCTTCAATAATTACCTTATGTAGTACTATATACTACTACTACATATTGTAATTGTTGTGACGGCTTTAGTCACTGTTAGCAAAATAGTAATAATAATAGGCGGATTCACTGTTTCCTTACAGTCCCACACCCAATTCAATGTTTCCGTATCCATCCTATCCTTTCCTATTCCTACTCCCTAGCCAATATACTGCGTTCACAGGTAAGGGTTTCATCCCATTATATTGGCTAAAGGGGGAGGTGGGTTTAGTCAGTAAGAATCTGACACTACCAAGGGGGAAATTCTTGGTGTCTTTGGAAGACTCCGACCTCCCTTAGGAAAAAAAAAAAAATTAATTAATGGAAAATTTATAATAAACTTAAATTTGAAAAGAATTTAAAATAATATTCATTAAAAAAAAAACTTAAATAACTACGAATTTGCAGAGGTGATACCTATCATTGAATTAATTTGCGGTGATAGAAATTAATTGGTATTACTATTGCTTCTTAGGAAAAGTCTTGTGAAAACACCAGACACGATACTTTCAACAAAAAACCACTTAATTTTGCTATTCACATCATACCAAATTTTGCGAAAAACTGACGTTTGACAGTTTTTTTAGGTAAGGCCATCCGCTTTGTAGCATTGTTTAAAAAATTTCAACAATCATTTTTTCGCTTCCCTATACTAAATGGGTTTTATTAACCTTTTCTAAAATTAACCCTTTCTAAAAGATTCTGTTAAAACAATTTGTTTTCGATCCATTAAACAAATATCATTTACACGTCAAACATTTTTTTTTTGTCAATATAAATATAATATAATTCCATTTTATAGGAAACTTTTATGGAGTTTCAGTATCCGTTAACAAATAGATGGAAAAAGTTCGGTGCAGGGTCAACCGTACCATGGTCAGAAGTTCCATTGGGACTTTTACAATTTTTAGCCTTAAGTTTTAACATTTTTTTTTTTTTTAAATGCTCTCCTCCATATTCACACTTAGAAATTAGTTGCAATTAGAAAAAATGAAAACCTGATATTTAGCATGCTGATATCTATTGAATTATCCCTAATCAACTCTACCATGTAGCGTTATCAAGATGGCGAAATACAGCTTATGGAAATTGGTTTACCATGCGCACGTCCCGTTTGTGGAACCATATACCATCACATGTGTTCTTTAAAATTCATATATGTACGATTTACTTAAGTTTAAGAAAAGTTCAAAATATCCCTCCAAATTTTCCTACCTATACCCCATATTCCTAAATTTCCCAATTCCAACTTCCCCAAACATCCTTCCCACATCCCTATTCACAAAACCAAGCTGTACATTTATATTAAAGGTTCCATCCTACATAGTTTGGTTTTAAAAGGGGGATGGTTTTGGTTGGTTAAAGTTTTGCACTGTCCTGAGGAACCACGTGCAGTTCCTCTTGGTGACTTTTGAGTTTTCAACACTCGTAAAAAAAAACATATATATATAAATAACATAAATTGATTTTATATTAAAAAATCAAAGTTTTACGAAAAAAAAAATTGAATTATCACAATTTTTCAACCTAAAAACTTTATAATTTTGCAAGTAACGAGGAACTTTTAAAATACATATTTAAATAAATGGTATTAATCTTTTAATTTTTTGATATTTAAAATACCTCAACTTCCTACATAATCGGAAAAAGATATAATTTTTGTTTTAAAAACATATGACACGAAAAACTTTATCTCGAAAACAATTAAACATAGGCTCTCCATTCGTCCCCGACAAATAGTTTGTTTCGAAATTGCTGATTATCCATTTCATGAAAGACCATTGAGAGCCAGACATCTTCTATTTTTTAAATTCAAAAATATTAAACTTAAGCATCTTTAGTTTAGGATAGGATATAACAAAAAGTAGAGGATAAAACAAATTAGCTTTTCAGTTTATTTTACAAAAAAACTATAAATCTAGACTACAAGGTCTACAAAATAAAGAAAAATACAATATTAGATTGCATTGAAAAAGGGGGATTTCAGTTCTGTTTCGAGAAATTTTAATTTCTTGCATTATCAAAAAGATAATAGAAAATTAAGATACAATAAGATAAAAGATAAAAGAAAAATTTTCCAGTCATCACTTAAAGAAAAATTAAAATTCTCTAATCTATTAATGAGTTTTTTTAATAAATTTTTTTCGTTTAACGAAAAAAGACAAATGATAACATTCAATTTTATTGATAATGACATCTTTAATATTGATAAGAAAAAGGAAAATTTAATTTTGTTATTTATGCAATTTACTTTAGTTTATTTGAAAGTTAATAAAAGAAATTTTTTTTTTTTTTTTTAGCTCAAAGTATTATTGGAAAAAAATTAGAAAATATACGTAACATTAAAAAACAAAGTGGTTATTTGGTATATGAGCGTAATTGTAAAATACCAATTATTGATCCTTTTGATCCCAGTATTATGGAACATTTTGAAAAAAGAACATTTCAAAATTGTTCCAAGGATGAAATTTTAACATATATCACATTTAACGAAAATATTTTAAAATATGAATTATTTTTTGACGTAGAAGTATTAAATAAATCCGAAAATTTTCATAATTGGCAATGCTGTTATCATGAAATTAAACGTTCTGATGAAATATTAAGCGGAAACAAAATTGACGATAATTACATGTAAGTAATGTAAGTAAGAATAAATTCGGAATTACTATATATAAAATATTTTATATTTTAAATTTTTAAAAGGAAGATATTCTTTGTACTCTAAAAAAACTGAATTTTTTGATATTTTTTAATATTTCTACAAATGCTTTATATTTTACAAAAAAAGGATTATAAAAAATAACAAATTATAAGATAAAATATAATTTAACTATTAAAATAACGAGGAAGAATACAGTTGACTTTGTCAACTCTTAGATACCCGTACGAACCGTTAGTATGTTCACAGCCTGTCACTTTGCTTACAATATTATTTTTTTAATATTTTAGTATTTTAAAATAATTTGGGTGAATTTTATAATTTCTAGAATTATGGGTTGTACATATATTCAAACTATATGTTTATACATTCTTTAAAAGCAGATTTTAACCTTCCACATAACGATTATCAATCCAAAACTTTTTCAAATATTCTATAGTACCATTTAATACTAAGCGATAAATGTATATTAATTTATTTAGTACAAAATAGTAAATATAATTTTAAATATTATATTATATTATATTTAAATATTCCATTGACAGCATAATTTCTTATAAGTACAATAAAATACATATATGTATGTAAATACGGCGCTATATAATATACATCTATACTCTTATCATTCATTCACTAGTGACATATACGATATGTAAATAAACATGATATTATATAAGTATGTATATATAACAATATCATATAAATAAAAATTGTTCAAGCAACCGTTATGTTGTTTATTTATTTACATTTTTTTGTACTACGCATTATATCCTCAACAATTTCAAATTATCGAGTAAAACAAAATGGAAAAAATTCGTTAAAGAAATTTGTTAGAAAATTTGAAAAAATCAAGTAACTCTTTCGTCAATTATGAAGTAACCATATATTATTAAATAAAGTTGTTAACAGAAATAAGAGTATAATATTGAAGCTTTAATTTTTGTGTATTACTTTAAAAAAATTTTAACAGGTGTTCAAGTTACAGGTGTTTAAAAATAGCAAATTTGCAGTTTTTTACCCCTTACAGCTCCTAAACGGGGAGTGATACAAAAAAAATTTCTGAAATGACTCATACTTATTTTGAAAGATCTAACTTCTGTCAAAATTTCAAGTTTCCAACTTTAACCGTTTAGAAGATAGAAGGGTTAAAGGATTTTGCAAAATTTGAGTTTCGCATAACGGTAAATTAAGACACCGTATGCCACAAATATATATTTATTGTATATATACTTTTAAAGCTAATGAAAGTAGTAATCGTTTGGCGTTTTCAAAATGAAGATATACCTTATACAACTTGTACTATAACAATTTAAATATAGAGCTTTTTTGAACCTTTGGGGAGCTGTAGCTCCATAACGGGTGGGGCTACGAAAAAAAGTTATTAAAAATAAAATTAATATTTTTGTGAGATCTATCAGCAGTTAAAATTACATAGCTCTATTTCAAAAAAAATGTCGGGATCTAAAAGTTAGGTGTTCGAGAGCTACCCAGTTTTGGTCCAAACTCAACCAAAAAAAATAGGGAACCTACAAATTACTCCAAGAATATTTTGTGTAAATTTCAAGATTCTAGCTTTCTTAGTTTTTGAGTTAGCGTGCTGACGGACGGACGGACATGGCTCAAAAGTCTTAGAATTTTTTTCTGATCCGATCCATACCTTTGAAGGTATATCTAGCTCGCTTATTTCGAGGTGTTACAAACGGAGGAGTAATTTTATTATACCCGATCCTATCGTACGGGTATAAAAATAAAACACTTAATCATATGCTTTTTTTATTACAATTTAAATTCCAATGAGTGAGTCAGTTGATTTCAACTCAAGTAATCATAAGCATGTCGTTTGTTTTTTTTTTAGTATCTTCTTCTACCTAAATATCGTATTTCGTAAAACTAAATTTATAACCGAAGATTGCGCGAAAACTTTAAAGGTGATGACCTCGCGTCGCTTCTAGCGTCGCTTTGACATTTAAGCAGAATACATTAATTTAAATGAACCTTGACAAAATAGAAAAGCGACGCTAGAAGCGCCGCACGAAGCGACGCTAGACTAGAGCAACTTTCTACTTTTACTCTCGTTGACAATAAATTTGTTTGTTTTATTTTTATTTTATATTGGTTGTTGGTCATAAAGCGACGCTAGCATTTGGTCTTTATTTTATTTAGAACACGACGCTAGAAGCATTGGGTCATCACCTTAATTGCTATTTTGATGAATAAGACTTTATTTTAAAAGTGATGTTAATCACCGGGTTGTGAAAATTATATAATCCGTATCTGTAGATCTAATAGTTTATGATTTTAGAGTTTCTGTCTGTCTATAATAAAATAGACGAGTAAAATATTATAATTTATAAATTTTAAATGAGATCAAATATATGGCAAAAAAATTTTAGTTAGTTACTAATTTTTATAAATATATATAATATATATAAAAAAAATTTTTTAATGCATTTCTCTGCCACATAAATATGGATAAGAAATTACACAGCCTTTCCTGTTCAGGCGTGGCTGTAAATGTCGTAAGAGGAAATAACCTCTGGGATTGGATTCGAACCCACACTTCCTCGGTATTTACAGCGTATTTTATACGCTTTTACTCACTAGACCACCGAGGTCCCATGTTTATAAATATAAAAAATAGTAATTATATTCATTCCATTTAGATATGTACTTCTTAAAATTATTTTACAAGATTACGATTTAAATGTCTTTTAGGTTGATACGTTTTATACATATTCTCCTTTTATACCCGTATGAACGTATGTTCAACGGTATAATAAATTTGCCATTACATTTGTAACACCTTAAAGGATTCGAGCTAGATATAAGCTCAAAGCTATGCATTGGCTTAGAATCGAATTTTGATTGGATTAGGCCATGTACGTCCGTCCATTCGCCCGAACGATAACTCAAAAAATAAAGAAGCTAGGACGCTGAAATTTTTTACATCACTTTTACAAAATTATTATAGTTTTGCTATTTAAATCCAGAATTTTCGCCCAGCGAGTTCGAGTACTTGCCATAAAACTTTTTTCTTTATAATGATATAACTCAGGGTGTCGAATTACAGGCCAAGAACATTTGTAAAATTGGGTTGTGCTGGTGCAACAAGTTCGGCTAGCTGTCATCCAACTTCTTTCTTTATATGGAAATAACTCAGTGTCTATTAAAGCTATTTGTCTGAGTAGCTGCCATATAACTCCTTTTTTCATATAAGCACAATTTATATCCCCATAAATCCCCGTACTTAATAAAGCTAGACAACTGAAATTTTCTACAAAATTATCAAGTTTAATGGCAATAACTTTTATGAAGTTTAGTTGCTTTGAACCCAGCAGGTTCAAGCTTCTTGCACATCAATCCCCAAAATCAAACGGTACATTTGTATTAAAGGTGATCTTAACGTTTGGTTTTAAAAGGGGAATGGTTTTGGTAGGTTAAAGGCCAACTCTATCCTGAGGAACCACGCGAAATTCTTCTTGGCGACTTTCAAGTTTTCCACCAAGTCTCGTCAAAAAAAAAGAAGAAGTTAGGCGTCTGAAATCTTACAAAAGATGATCAAATTTTATGGCAATAACTTCTGTAAAATTTGTTATCCTGGGTGCAACAGATGCCATACAACTTCTCTTTTTAAATGAATATAACTCAGTGTCTTTTGATGCTAGATATTCGAAATTTCTTGAAAAGATGTCGAGTTGTATACTAACAACTTCTGTAAAATTTTCTTGCACTGGTGCAACAATGATCAAATTTTATGGAAACAGGATATATTATGTTCATATAAGTATCCCTTAGTTGACACAGTCTACTCTACTGGACTCTTCCTTATAGACAAATTTAACAAATTAAAAAAATTATTTTTAAAATAAAGAAAAATATAAAAATAAATATTATCATACAATCTTAAAATTTATTTTTAAAACTAGGTTTTCATGTTTAACTTCAGCGACCCTTCCGTTTATAAAACACATATTAAAATATATTCATATATGTACATAAAACTTTTTTTTTGGGATTTTACTAGAAATAGCCAAATAGGTGAGCAGTAAGTTGTATAGTAAATTATGGTTAGAACAAAAAAATTGTTTTTTTTTCACTTCGATATTTATTTATGATCAATAAGTATTTGTACTATACATAAAAAAAAACTAATAAAAATATTAGCATCCTTATTAAAAAAAATAATTTTCTTAATGAATAAAAAGTAATGTACTCTTTATCTACCATTTAATTTGTACTATAATTTAACATAATGCGGGTACTCGAAAAAGATTTTTTCACATTTTCCATTCTATTCTAAAAAAAAAAATTATTCAATATATTTGTATAGTCTAAATCAATTACAACTGATTCCTCCAATTTTGACACTTCGATTAAAAAAATTAATTACAGTTATTTTATGACTCATGTAACAGTTATGAAAGTTATAGTTAATATTAAATGAATAATAAAACTATAATAAATATTCATAAAATTGGCAGATTTGGTTTCCTTCAACATCTATAAAAATAATAAAAACTATAACAATTGACAAATAAATGTTTATAAGTTATGAAAAATTAAATATTTATAATATTTATAGTATTTTAAAGACTGTATGATTTTAAAAGTTTACTTATGAGTTTGAATTCAAGAAGATTTTTTCTAATTTTTAAATAGGCTTGAAATGAACAAATAAATGTAATAAGCTATCAAAAGCAACTGATAGGGAATAAAATTTAACGGTTTTCCTATATGTACTGCGGGTACGGGATACTTGGCAACTGGACATTTCGCAAAAGAGACACTTAACAAAAAGACATTTAGCAAAAAGGACAGTTAGCAAAAGAGAATTTAGCAACTGGATACTTAACATTTGGAACATTTGGCAACTTTTATTTATGAAGGCACATACACAAATAAAAATTGCCAAATGTTCAAATGTTAAGGGTATTAAAAATAATAAGGGATTTACAAAAATTTTTGTTGTGTTTAATTGTTCCAATACTTAGTTAATTTCAATAAGACGCATCAAAATAAATATACATGGACTATTAAAAATTAAAAATTGATATGTAACATTTAGATATACAAATACTCTGGAAAATGTGAATACCCTAATTTTGAATCCAACAGTAAAATCCGTCCTAATTCAGAATCCATCAATTTATTAAAATCAAAAATTAAAACGTTTTATAAGTAAGAGTTCGTTATAGTTTATATTATAAATTGTTACTTTTTTGACTTTATGTTTACTTGATTTATACATTTCCGATATTATTTCGGCACAGATTCATGCAGCCAATGAAAAATATAATGAAATTGATTGCTAAAAACTGCAAAATGTCCTCTTCTAAAAATTGATAAGTGTCCAAGTTGGGAAGTGTCCAGTTGTAAAAATTGTTAAGTGTCCAAGTTGCAAAGTACCCAGTTGTTAAATGTCCTTTTGCTAACTGTCCATTTTACTAAATATATTTTTGTTGTGTAAGTGTCTCTTTTGGAAATGTCTTTTGCTAACTGTCCAGTTGTCAAATAAAAGTTACCAACTGGTCAGTTCTCATGTACTGCATTTTTTTCTTTTAAATTTTTCTTTAGAAAATGTATAGATATGTAGTATGTACATCTATTTATGAAAACTAATGTGAATTCTTATCTATTTTAATTTAACTAATTTAAATTTATGTTTAAACAATATATTATAATTTTAAAATAACAACTTATTTTATTTAAATTTAGTTTAGAAGAATGCATAAATTTCAAAGGAAAAGTGGAACTGAATTCTTCCATTGATTTCATTATAGTAAAATGTGAAAATCCTATAACAAAGAAAAAATATGAAAATGGACATGTTTTAATTCCACAAAAAGCAGATGTAGTGGAAAGATTCGAATTATATGATGATAGTAAACATAAACCAATTAGCGTATATATGATTGGTATTGATAGTATGTCAAGAGCAAATTTAATACGTGCAATGCCAAATACATTAGAATTTTTATATGGAAAAGATCAACAATGGTTTGACATGGAAGGATATAATAAAGCAAGTGTTTCCAGTTTGTTAAATATATCACCTTAATTATACGAAAGAATAACTTAAAGAATTTGAAAATTTAAATACAGCATAGACTAAATAAACAATACAGACGAACAGTTTCATATAAAAATGTTAAGTCTTTTTTAGAAGCCAGCATGAACATTTTTTTGGAGCCAGACCAAGTATTTTAGATATTTAAATAGCAAAAATAAAAATTTATGAATATTCTTTTGTACTTTCTATTTTTGTAATTTTAATATTCTAAAATACTTAGTCTAGCTCCATTAACTGCTTAGTATGGTTTCTTTTTTAAAAATAAAAAATTTTTATATGAACCTGATCGTCTGTATAGTTTATTTAGTCTGTGATCATAGTTAAGATTTTTCACTTTTACATTCTTTAACATTCATTAAAATCATGGTAGTATCATGAATCGCTTTTATGCATTTTAATATTAGCTTTTATTCTTTTTGCTATAAAAAAAATCTGGTTTGGTTCTACTGTCAAAATTTCTTTAAAAATAAAAGTATTATAATTTTTTTTTTTTTAGGTCGGTGACAATACCTTACCAAATCTAATGGCACTTTTAGCTGGTTATAATTTACAATCTAATAAAGAACTGTGCAATGGAGAAGAAATCGGTGGCATTGATAAGTGTCCATTTGTTTGGAAATTATTCAAAAAATATGGTTTTGCAACTGCTTATGGAGAAGATGATTTTAAACCTGTAGCTTCTACATTTAATTATTTACAATATGGTTTTAGCGAAAAACCAACTGATTATTATTTAAGACCTTTCCTATTGGCAACAAGAGAAAAATTACGAAATCTTGAAAAGAATATGCAATCTGTTTGTATTGGTCCCAGACATGAATCAGAATATGTTTTAGATTTTGGTATGGAATTTGTTAAACGTTTCAAAAATAAACCATATTTTGGTTTTATATGGTTAAATTTATTTAGTCATGATGGATTTGATTTCAGTTCTGAAATGGACTTTAAATTATTAGAATATTTTAAAGAATTGAAACGTTCTGGTATTATGGATGAATCAATTATTATTTTCATTAGTGATCATGGTATGAGATGGGGTAATGGTAATAATTTTTATGAAGAAAGATTACCATTCCTTTATATATGGCTACCGCAATGGCTTAAAAATGAACGTCCTGATATTGCACAATCGTTAACAATAAATCAAAATCGTCTAATAAATCCATTTGACATGCATATGACGTTAAAAAATATTCTTGAATTATCTGGCAGAATTCCAGATAGAGAAAATTATGGAAAATTGGAACAAGCTAAAGATTGTAAAAAATGTCAAAGTGTATTTAAAGAAATACCATCAAATCGTACTTGTTCTGAAATTGACATTGATGATCATTGGTGTACATGTAATCCATTCGAAACAGTTAATCCAAATGAAAATATTATACAAGAAATCGGTATATTTGTAGTCAAATATATAAACGATTTGATAAGAAATCATAATAATAGTGATATAAGAAGTTTATGTAGAACAGATATTCAACTTGAAAGTATTGATGAAGCGTATAATATATTACCATTAAATGAAAATGATATTGACATAAAAGCATTTCGTATTGTATTTTCTACAAAAGCTATAGGACATAATGAAAATGGGAAATTTTTAGCAACTGTCCGAATTAATTTTAAAACTGAAAAATTTGAATTAAGTGGTGATATTAGTCGTTTGAATACATATGACGATAATGCATTTTGTGCAACTGTAAGAGATGCAAAAAAATTTTGTTTCTGTTATATCAAAGACAAAAATTAATGATAAATGTCTGAAAAATTAAGTAAAATATAAAAATTATTATGATGTACTTATGATTATTGAAATTTATCATATTTACAACATATTTTTTGAATATTGGCCTTACTTTGAAACATATTTTTAAATATAACAAAATATACTACAGCATCAAAACTACAATAACTAACTGAACTGCTTTTATCGAAAGTGGTAGAGAAGTTCATTTCTTTGGATGTTGAGATATTTAGTTTAAGTTTTGTAAATTTAAATATAGTGCAATAATTTATTAAAATAAAGTAACAAACTTATCAAATCGATATACTTTTCTCTTCTTATAGGCCTGGTCATGTTTATTTGACTAAAATTTTATTGTCTCTACCTATTGGCTTTCATTTTCCTAATAAAAGAAGCACTTTAAACTTTACATTTTCCTCCATGAATGTTTGTAACATTTATAAAGTTCATTCCTTTGTGATCTCATCTAAAATATCTTCAGTTAGAGTATGTTTTTTCTTTCAAAATTTTTCTTTGTGTTTCTAATTTTATTTTATAAAAAATACTCTATTAAATCAAAGTCTTCTCTAGTTTCAATTCATTAGATGAAACTTTTTCAGCAGTTCTTAATAATATCAAAATAACCCTGGGTTGTATAAAGTTGGTTCTTCTTTCTTATTGTAAATTTCATAACTCCGAAATTGCTATCATTTGGAAGAAATGAAGTCCCGACAAAATAAATTTGTGGTCTATCACATTTATGTTGTTGCCAACAGATTGTACAATTTTTAGCCACAATAACGCAAGTTTTATGCTCCGATTTTGTCCAGTGCATATGACACTGTAAGTAATGACATAATCTCGTATTGTCACGTTTTCAATAAATTTCAGGCAACAAAAAGCTACCTCTTGAGAACCTGTGAATGGTGTATTTTTTTCCTATGCATATATCAACTTTGTCATTATGAAAATTATGAAAACCTATGACATGAAAAATTATGACATTCATATTTCGCTTATGCTACCGAAATGGATAATTTTTCGATATGAAATTGATTTTTGTAAATCAAATAAAAAGGTTAAATATTTGTTTGGATTTCTTGGTTATATTTTAATGATTTCCTGGCCAGCTCTTTATTTCTTAAATATATGTTGCTCCATTAAGTTATCTTTTTCTGCAGAATCGGATGTATGGGGAATGAAACCCCAAATTGAAATTGATTTTATAAATTTCTCTATAAATTTCTTCTTTAACAAATATGTTTTTTTTTTATTTATATATTATAATTTATTTTTAAGGTAAAAATGGCAAACAAAAAACCTTTTCTGACTTAAAATTTAACTAAAAATACCTAACCCTAACCTAAAAATACTCCATGGAAAATATAACTTGGAAATCCTCCAAGTTCAAATTTTATTGCTGGAATGATATTTTCAGCTTTTATGTAATATCTTTGGCCTCTATTTCTCGCTCTCTCTGGTTTTTTCTTTTTTTTTTTTAAATTTCGAATAAATTTTGTACATAAATGCTTTTCCTCGTATGCATTTTAAGTGCACCTACTAACTCTAAGTAAAATAAATTTACCACGTAAACATTTGTTTTAAAATTAATGAAGTATGTATATATAAGAAGTTTTTAAAATTATTTAGATTAAAAAAAGTAAATGCTTGAAAATTTCAAAACAAAATTCAACAAAACACGAAATAAGAGAATATCAACTGAGCAGCATTACCGTTATATTGATTTGTGCGTTTTCTATTTTACTCTCAGGTTGAGAGAGGTATTTTAAAATAGATAAAGTTGTTTCGAAATGGCTGGAGTAGAGTTTAATAATCTCCATTCTCCATGATATTAGAATGAGCTTTTCGAAATTGACATTTGAGTGAAAGTTAATTTTCTGAATTTTACTGGAGACCAGAGTTAACGAGTTTTACAAATGTCATATAGTCTTATGAAATGTCATTATTGTTTTTATATTTTTCAATAATTTTTAATTTTAAAAGTAACAAATTTATTAAAGAAGATTTTTATGAAGTTGTTATTTTATTTATTTTTTTTTTGTTTTAATCTTTCATTTATTTAGTACTATAGATAAAAAGCCCATATACAACAATTTGTAAATAACAAAACACCTTTCTTTATGAATCTACCAAAATTCATTTAATCTTAATATATTTAATAAAATATTATAGGTGTATTAGATTAAGATAGAAGTAAAAATTTTTTACAAAAAAAGTACAAAATTCTTCCATTCAAATTAAATTTCTAAACGAATTTATTCAATTTACTCAACTTTTACGCAGTACATGTAGGTACATCTTTAAGTAAAAGAACTAAAAGAAACAACTAAAAGAAACTGTTAACACACGTAAAAATAAATTACCTATACTGTAAGCAGTTTAGAAAACTGTGAAACTAAAAATAGCAAATTTTCAATTATTAAGCCCTAATAGCTCAAAAACAGGGGGTGGTCGAAAAAAATTTTCTGAGGAAACTTATACTAATTCTAAAAGTTTTTTTTACCGCAAATTTTGAAGTCCCTATTTAAAAGCTTGCCGGAGTTATGAAGGTAGAAAAATCATGCAAAATTTGGTTTTCAGATAACGGTAAATTTAAATACTAAATTTTAAATATATAATATTATAATGTAAATATATAAATATTTTATTTATAAATATTTTTTATGAATTGGTTTTAATACAAAAATTATAGAAAATGACATGAAACCAAAAACGTAAACAAAAAACTTTATCAATTTTAGAAAAATTAAAAATATTGCATGCCTTGGAAAAGGGAGTTAGGGGTCTAGATTTAGCTATTAAATATGGGATCGTAAAGTCTACATTTATGATATTAAAAAAAAGAGAAAAATAAGAAGATAACTGGCATATGTGCTTCTTTATTTTTCATATTTTATCCTAATTGCTATTTTTAGTCAAGCTGAAGCAAATCAATAACAGAACCCAATTACGAAGCCGGAAAACTATGCAATCTGGAGAATATAATGAGG
Organism: Poecilobothrus nobilitatus; assembly: GCA_947095535.1. Taxonomy (NCBI): domain Eukaryota; kingdom Metazoa; phylum Arthropoda; class Insecta; order Diptera; family Dolichopodidae; genus Poecilobothrus; species Poecilobothrus nobilitatus. The sequence goes on from OX352774.1 coordinate 35,480,752, forward strand.
TTGAAAAAAAGTTGTACATGGTTTGAGCGTAAACGTGCTAGACACATCCCTATATCCAGAGATATCTTATGCGAAAAAGCAAAATACAAATTCAAAAAGCAATATGGAGATACAAAAACTTTTAAAGCAAGTGAAGTTTTAAAATCTGTGGCGCAACATTGTCTAGCCAACCAGAACTTATACCAACTTTTCGCGATAATTTAAAAAACTTAATAGAAAACGAGGATTTATCTGATAGTCAAATATACTACAATGCAGATGAATCAGGAGTTTTTTACAAAATGGTTCCAACTAAAACTCTCCTTCATTCAAAAGAAAAAAAGAAAAGGTAATGTTTCTTTGTTGTACAAATGGAACAGGAGATCATAAATTAAGAATTCTTGTAGTGGGACTAAAAAACCACATTCCTTTAAAAATAAATTACCACCGGTGGAGTATTATTACTCCAAAAACGCCTGGATGACAACACATTTATTTTCCGAATGGTTTTTAAGATCTTTTGTTGCACAAGTACATCCAATACTATCCCACAAAAAGTAACATAATAACATCCCACAAAAAGTTATACTTCTCGTTGATAACGCTAGATGCCATGCCAATTAATTGAATATTAAAATTATATAACTTGTTTGAAGAAAAATGGACTTCCGAAGATAACATTCGTAGCCACATTATCCCAAAGAATATCTAGTTCAATAAACATACATGAAGAAACATTTTTTGTTATGCAAGAGATAAATAACACAATGCATGTAAATATTAATGAGAATGAAACTGAAGACTGGTTTGATGAAAATATGGAAAATACTGATAATTTCTTATTGCGATACTCATCAACTATAGTGATGACTTTGATGAAGAAATTAAGCAATAACCTTCTAGTAAAATAAAAAAAGCAGAAGCAGTTCAAAATTTCAATAATGTTATATAGTGGGCTGAATAAGAAAATATAGATTTGGAGAAAACTATATTGTTAAAAGAACTGAGAACTTGGCGTTCGCACAAACTATTAAAAAAAATCTAGGAAGTATTATACGATATTTTCCGCTAAGCAGTTAAATTAATTTATATTTGTTTTTTTTTTAAATCATCAATTCAACTTAAAATTGATTTTCGAACATTTAATATAATGTACACTAATTTGAAGTTACTACCTTTTGTTATATTCCTAATTTTGTTTTTAAATAAACGAATTATGAATTTAAATTTAAACTTTTTACTTTCAAAATTTAGCCATTTTTTCTTAACTTCCATTAATCTGAATTTTTTTTTTTTTTTATGCAATAATCTTAATCTAGGAATATGTTTCCTTGTACTAAAAAGTAGTTGAGATTAAATTGGACGGGATAGGAACGGAAAAATGCGAATAAAGGAGAATGAGACAGTAATTGCGTCATAAATTTGTTAAGATTCATTATGAATTTGTGCAAATTGTAAATCAAAAATCGTCAGCTTTTGGAAACACAGAGGATGGTAATAGGTTCCACGTTTTTGCAGTTCTGACAACAAACGAATTGCTATAACCAGTAAAAGAGAGAAAGAGCTCCAATATTACGACAAATGCCAAGCGAAGTGAGACAAGCAGTCTCAACGGAGTCGCCAATAAAACGAATAGCGTGGTTTTAGGTTCTATCGAGGTAATTCAATAAAGTAAGTGATGTGCCAGCGCATATATGGGAGTTATACTCCATCTTAGGTCGTATATAAGCCTTATAGATATTAAACAAGTCCCTGGATGAAAAATATGTCTTGCATCTAAAGAGAATTATCTGATTCGATACAATATACAATTAATAGTTCGGATTATCGAGAAATTACTGTATATATTTATATATTCAAATTATGTAAAAAATGAATTTCTTTCGTTAAGAAATATTCTGATAACAAAACAATAAAAAAAAATTATAATTTTTTACTTTCAGAAAATCAATCAGAAAATCTTAATTATATTTCAAAAAGTGTTTTGTATTTAATTTGTATAGTTGTTTCCTAATTGTAATCGGAATAACAGTGTGAACATTTTTTTATTATAATAAAGTATTTTTTATTTAGAAAAAAATAAAAAAAAATTATACGCAATGTCAAACAATTATATAAAATTAGATACAGAGTGTGAAAAAAATCGGGTATCACTTTTATCAGATTCCACTAAACAATATAATGTATCTAATACAAATTTTAATGTTACATCATTATTTAAATTAAAAAGATTATTTAATAAATTAAATGTTATTATATTATTTATAATAATATTAGTTTTATATTTAATTCAAAATGGTATATTAAATAATTTTAATGGAATAAAAAAAATGTCATCTAATAAAAATTTGAAAATTGATAATATTTCAAATGGTATAACATATTTTGGATAATATTTTAAAATAATATATTAATAACTTTTAGAAAAAATATAAAAATAAAATTTATTATACATACTCATAAGTCATATGAAAATAATTCAAGGGTTTGGTTAGTTTAACACAACATGTTAGGGTAGTTGCGAAATTTACATATATACTCATATCTTAATTACTTAATAAAGCTAAACATGTGATATGTTATAAAATATATGAATCAATTCTTATATGGCGACAAAATCTGTAAAATTTGGTTGGTTTGACGCATTGTAATCGAGTAGCTGATAAATTTACATAAATATATCGCGGTATACTTAATTAAGTTTTAATTAAGTCTAGTTTTTCTTAAAAGATCAATATATTTTATGAAAGCAGCATATTATATTATGTTCATGCGAATATTCTAGAGTTAATACAGTCAACTAAACATTGACATTCGTCCTTATTGATTTTATAAAATATATGCCATAAACATACATATCTATACTAATATATTTTTATGATCGATTGTTTAATGATATTTTGTATTCAGAAAATTGAATTCAAAAAACAAAAATTATTTTACATATATAAATTACGCTTTTTTAAGATTTCTTTTTCCTAGTCAACTTATCATAATTTATTTTAGAAATTTTTGGAATGTTTAATTTACTTTTTAGAACACTTTAAAATTTTTGTTTATACTGCAACCAAATTTATGTAATTCACCAGTAATTCATGTTTTTTTAAATGTTTAAAAGTTTCTATACGGCTTCGCAGCAAGGAAATTAAATATCAAATGGCAGTCAATATCATGAAATTTATAAAATTAAATAATATTAAAGTAATTTATAAAAACTTTGCTGTTTCCAGACACCACGTATTTTCTGAACTCTTACAAAATATAATTTTGAGATTTTGGCATAACTACGTAAAATCTCTGATAAAACCACATAAGTTAGTCTATGTTAAAGTGGCTTCCGAAAAGGCACCCTTAGACTGTATTTGGTACATTGTGATACCACATAGAAATTTTTCTATCCCACTCGTTAAAATCTATTTGAGCTTAAGCTTGTCCCAAATGGGTGTTTCTTTTGGCTGGGCATGTGCAAAAGAGGTGAAGATTGTTTCCTCTTCTTCCTTATCTTTGCAGGCTCTACAGTAGAGTTTGCCGATAAGCCAAGTCTTTTGGCATGCTTTCTTATTAGAGAGTGACCGATGATTATACCCATTATCATAGCAATATCTGCCTTTTAAGAGAAAGCATATCATTAAATCGTTTTCAATCGGTTTTGGGCTATATCAGTCTTATGATGTTGCACGAGGTCAAGTTTGAGAATTTTTATTTTATATATATTATAGATATTATTTACAATATCCGTTATTTCCTTTCGAAGTAACGTTTTGCTTGTGGATAGAGCTGCACCTAGTCTTACTTTATCCGTCCGGATTTGTAGCAATTCTTGAAGTTTTTCAGATGTTTCATTTTCCGGAATGTGTGGATCACTAGATACCCAACAAAAGCTTAATGTTAAACTGCCTGGCCATCGCGTTAAGAAATTTGCGGTTCATTAAAGTCTTTGAGGTTGTATATGTTGATTCCAGTGATTTCAACGCCATCTGACGATCTGAGAGTATGCGTACAGTACAGCATAAATTACCTTAATATAATAAATTTTTAAATTTGTAATTTGCAATTTTTTAAAAAATCTGTAATCTGGAATTTTTTTTTTCATAAATAGTTTTCCCTAAAAAATCTATAAATCAAAAAAAAAAAAACCATGTAAACATTTTACAATTTTCCTTATATATATTTTCCTTTCTTTGAGAAATAACAATAATTTTATTGGTTAGCAAAAATTGTGGGTTTTTAAAATGTGGATCAAAATTTTGAAATTTGAATGATAAAGAATTAGAAAAATTTAATTACATCTCATATAAAAAGAAATCTTCTAAGAACTTCTAGTACATATATTTGATATTATAGTATTAAAATATTTTAAATTTTCCTGTAATAAATTTTGAGAAACAGAAAATAAAACTAAAAAATTAATATTTCGAAATTCTTTAAATTTTTTTAAATTTCATAAATGTGATCGTAAAGACAATTTTTCTGTATGAATTTGAATTTTTTATATATATAAAAAAACATCAATCATCATAATTAAACTTTTATGTAAGTAAAGTACTTATCTAATATTTTGAAAGTAAAATTTCATGTAGTATTTCTAAAACAAATATTTGATAGAAAAAAAATATAAAAATGATAAAAATGATAATATCAAATATCAGTACAAGATATATTTTTTGTTTTTGAATAAAATTTATTGTAATTTTTGTCAATTATTACCAGTATATAACGTAAGAAAATATACATCTAATTTATAAAAGAAAACAGTTTGTCAATTTGTTTGTTTGATTGTTGGATAACCCCAATACACTGGTCATACAATATTGTAAACAAATTTTAGACGAATGAATCTCACAATTTGTAGAAGATACTGTTTACTATTTTTTCTTTCAATCAATAATAGGTTCGTTGTTCGAATGATTCTTCAAAATTTTTTGTCTAACGAACGGTTCAGTTCCAATAGATTTTATTTTTTTATATAAATCTAAACTTTATCACCCGCCATATTCTTGTAGACTGATCACTGACGCGATGAAAAAATGTATCACGTCACATCTAGTTAAAAATGCATTTCAGGAAGACGCACGATAAACATTTTTATTATGTTGGTAGTACTTTAAATTTGAGTGCGGTCAAATGAAAATTTTGTAAAATATTTTTTTTTTGTTTTTTTAGTGCATTTCTCTGACACATAAATGTAAATGGCTGTAAATGTCGTAATGGGGAATAACTCTTACGACGTGTGTGGGATTCGAACTCACACTCCCTCGGTGTTTACAGCGTATTTTGTACGCTCTTACTCAGTAGGCCACCGAGACCCCATTTAGTAATATTTAAATGTAAACAATTTATGTATAGGTAAAATTTCTTTTATAAAGAAGTTATTCTATTTTTGTTTTAAATATGTACATAGTTAGTTCTTGTGTGGATTGTAAAATAAAAATAAAACAATTAATTTTTATCTCATCTGACTCATGACGCAGTGGTTAAGTCGCCCACTTTTCAATCGAAGGGTCTTGGGTTCAAAACCCGGTCAGGTCATAAATAAAAAATATGTAGTACTTTTATATCGTAATAATGTATATCGATAATTAATAGTAGTAATAATATCAATAATAATATTAATAATAGTAATAGTAATAATAACAAAAATCATAATAATAATAATAGCAATAATAATAGTAATAATAATAATAGCTGCTACAGTGGGGCTATCTTTGGTTATCTCATGCAAGTAAGGTGTTATATACTAATTATTATACTAATACCAATTAGTAATTATACTAATACCAATTAGTAATTATATACTAATACCAATAATAATAACCGCTACAGTGACAGTGGGGGTTGCCTTCAATAATTACCTTATGTAGTACTATATACTACTACTACATATTGTAATTGTTGTGACGGCTTTAGTCACTGTTAGCAAAATAGTAATAATAATAGGCAGATTCACTGTTTCCTTACAGTCCCACTCCCAATTCAATGTTTCCGTATCCATCCTATCCTTTCCTATTCCTACTCCCTAGCCAATATACTGCGTTCACAGGTAAGGGTTTCATCCCATTATATTGGCTAAAGGGGGAGGTGGGTTTAGTCAGTAAGAATCTGACACTACCAAGGGGGAAATTCTTGGTGTCTTTGGAAGACTCCGACCTCCCTTAGGAAAAAAAAAAAAATTAATTAATGGAAAATTTATAATAAACTTAAATTTGAAAAGAATTTAAAATAATATTCATTAAAAAAAAAACAGTTGAACTTGAAAAAAACAGTTGAACAAAATAACATTATTGATTAAAAAAAAAAAAAACAAGAAAATAAATTAAAGGAAATGTTTGGATTATCCTCCATGAACTTTACAAACAAATAAAACTGCTTTACATTTGAGATTTTATTAAAATTATAAAACAAATATAAAACAAAACTCCAAATTTTTAAAAACAAAATTTGATATTTAAATGTTTACTTACTTTTCTATATCTACTCTACATTCTTTAAGTTTACTAATATGTAGGTAACAAAAAAAATTATTTCAAAAAATAATTTAAAAACAACTTAAATAACTACGAATTTGCAGAGGTGATACCTATCATTGAATTAATTTGCGGTGATAGAAATTAATTGGTATTACTATTGCTTCTTAGGAAAAGTCTTGTGAAAACACCAGACACGATACTTTTAACAAAAAACCACTTAATTTTGCTATTCACATCATACCAAATTTTGCGAAAAACTGACGTTTGACAGTTTTTTCAGGTAAGGCCATCCGCTTTGTAGCATTGTTTAAAAAATTTCAACAATCATTTTTTCGCTTCCCTATACTAAATGGGTTTTATTAACCTTTTCTAAAATTAACCCTTTCTAAAAGATTCTGTTAAAACAATTTGTTTTCGATCCATTAAACAAATATCATTTACACGTCAAACATTTTTTTTTTGTCAATATAAATATAATATAATTCCATTTTATAGGAAACTTTTATGGAGTTTCAGTATCCGTTAACAAATAGATGGAAAAAGTTCGGTGCAGGGTCAAAAGTACCATGGTCAGAAGTTCCATTGGGACTTTTACAATTTTTAGCCTTAAGTTTTAACATTTTTTTTTTTTTAAATGCTCTCCTCCATATTCACACTTAGAAATTAGTTGCAATTAGAAAAAATGAAAACCTGATATTTAGCATGCTGATATCTATTGAATTATCCCTAATCAACTCTACCATGTAGCGTTATCAAGATGGCGAAATACAGCTTATGGAAATTGGTTTACCATGCGCACGTCCCGTTTGTGGAACCATATACCATCACATGTGTTCTTTAAAATTCATATATGTACGATTTACTTAAGTTTAAGAAAAGTTCAAAATATCCCTCCAAATTTTCCTACCTATACCCCATATTCCTAAATTTCCCAATTCCAACTTCCCCAAACATCCTTCCCACATCCCTATTCACAAAACCAAGCTGTACATTTATATTAAAGGTTCCATCCTACATAGTTTGGTTTTAAAAGGGGGATAGTTTTGGTTGGTTAAAGTTTTGCACTGTCCTGAGGAACCACGTGCAGTTCCTCTTGGTGACTTTTGAGTTTTCAACACTCGTAAAAAAAAACATATATATATAAATAACATAAATTGATTTTATATTAAAAAATCACAGTTTTACGAAAAAAAAAATTGAATTATCACAATTTTTCAATCTAAAAACTTTATAATTTTGCAAGTAACGAGGAACTTTTAAAATACATATTTAAATAAATGGTATTAATCTTTTAATTTTTTGATATTTAAAATACCTCAACTTCCTACATAATCGGAAAAAGATATAATTTTTGTTTTAAAAACATATGACACGAAAAACTTTATCTCGAAAACAATCAAACATAGGCTCTCCATTCGTCCCCGACAAATAGTTTGTTTCGAAATTGCTGATTATCCATTTCATGAAAGACCATTGAGAGCCAGACATCTTCTATTTTTTAAATTCAAAAATATTAAACTTAAGCATCTTTAGTTTAGGATAGGATATAACAAAAAGTAGAGGATAAAACAAATTAGCTTTTCAGTTTATTTTACAAAAAAACTATAAATCTAGACTACAAGGTCTACAAAATAAAGAAAAATACAATATTAGATTACATTGAAAAAGGGGAATTTCAGTTCTGTTTCGAGAAATTTTAATTTCTTGCATTATCAAAAAGATAATAGAAAATTAAGATACAATAAGATAAAAGATAAAAGAAAAATTTTCCAGTCATCACTTAAAGAAAAATTAAAATTCTCTAATCTATTAATGAGTTTTTTTAATAAATTTTTTTCGTTTAACGAAAAAAGACAAATGATAACATTCAATTTTATTGATAATGACATCTTTAATATTGATAAGAAAAAGGAAAATTTAATTTTGTTATTTATGCAATTTACTTTAGTTTATTTGAAAGTTAATAAAAGAAATTTTTTTTTTTTTTTTTAGCTCAAAGTATTATTGGAAAAAAATTAGAAAATATACGTAACATTAAAAAACAAAGTGGTTATTTGGTATATGAGCGTAATTGTAAAATACCAATTATTGATCCTTTTGATCCCAGTATTATGGAACATTTTGAAAAAAGAACATTTCAAAATTGTTCCAAGGATGAAATTTTAACATATATCACATTTAACGAAAATATTTTAAAATATGAATTATTTTTTGACGTAGAAGTATTAAATAAATCCGAAAATTTTCATAATTGGCAATGCTGTTATCATGAAATTAAACGTTCTGATGAAATATTAAGCGGAAACAAAATTGACGATAATTACATGTAAGTAATGTAAGTAAGAATAAATTCGGAATTACTATATATAAAATATTTTATATTTTAAATTTTTAAAAGGAAGATATTCTTTGTACTCTAAAAAAACTGAATTTTTTGATATTTTTTAATATTTCTACAAATGCTTTATATTTTACAAAAAAAGGATTATAAAAAATAACAAATTATAAGATAAAATATAATTTAACTATTAAAATAACGAGGAAGAATACAGTTGCCTTTGTCAACTCTTAGATACCCGTACGAACCGTTAGTATGTTCACAGCCTGTCACTTTGCTTACAATATTATTTTTTTAATATTTTAGTATTTTAAAATAATTTGGGTGAATTTTATAATTTCTAGAATTATGGGTTGTACATATATTCAAACTATATGTTTATACATTCTTTAAAAGCAGATTTTAACCTTCCACATAACGATTATCAATCCAAAACTTTTTCAAATATTCTATAGTACCATTTAATACTAAGCGATAAATGTATATTAATTTATTTAGTACAAAATAGTAAATATAATTTTAAATATTATATTATATTATATTTAAATATTCCATTGACAGAATAATTTCTTATAAGTACAATAAAATACATATATGTATGTAAATACGGCGCTATATAATATACATCTATACTCTTATCATTCATTCACTAGTGACATATACGATATGTAAATAAACATGATATTATATAAGTATGTATATATATCAATATCATCTATAATCTATAATATAATACACAAGATGTTGGCGAGACCTTGCCAACATGTAAAAAAAAATATTTTATATCTATAATAAAACACTCACACTGAATGTAAACTAAACTGGCAATGATGATATTTCTGTATTCTAAATATAATAAAAGACAAGTTGCTGCTGCTGAGTAGCGTGCCCTCCTGTTATGTTAAATGTTAATTTAACAAATGTTATACTATGAAAAGAAAGAAACGTACATCTGATATTTACCCATATAAAAGATAGAAAACAATAAATATTATAATGTTATGCTATGAAATGAAAGAAAAAACAAGGCAGTGTATAAATCAAAGTTTTTAGAGGGTCGTATTTTTAAGTAGAACATTATAAAATTGCAATAATATTTTTATTTAAATTTTGCTAAGTAACATTTTCTTAATTTTTTAAAAATTTTGCCATAATATAGTACAATTTTAGAATCAGAAGTTTAGCCCATAATATAGATATATGAATAAAAATATGGGTATACATATATTAGATTTATTATAGATTTATTATTTTTTGTATAGGCAACAGTTATTTATATGAATGAATGGACGGTAAACATAAACGAACAAAAAAAAAATTCAGAATGTTCTATAGGTTATAATTTATATTTTTTAAATAGACTGATGTATAAATTTAATACTTAAAAAAAAGAACAGAAAACAAAAAAAAAAAGTAAAATGTAATACTGCGAAGAAAAATAAAAACGAATAGAAAAAAAAGAGAACAAAAATGTTACTTTGATTGTTTTTAAATACTTTTAAAGAAAAAAAGAACTATTAAAATGTTATGATTTTAAAAGAAAAAAACATACGTCTGATATTTACGTACCTACATAACAGATAGAAAAAGGAAAAAAAAAAATGTTATGCTATGAAAAGAACGAAAAGTCCATCTGATATTGAGGTACATAACAGATAGAAAAAAAGAAATATCAAAATGTTATGCTATGAAAAGAAAGAAAAAACAAGGCAGTGTATAAATCAAAGTTTTTAGAGGGTCGTATTTTTAAGTAGAACATTATAAAATTGCAATAATATTTTTATTTAAATTTTGCTAAGTAACATTTTCTTAATTTTTTAAAAATTTTGCCATAATATAGTACAATTTTAGAGTCAGAAGTTTAGCCCATAATATAGATATATAAATAAAAATAGGAGTATACATATATTAGATTTATTATAGATTTATTATTTTTTGTATAGGCAACAGTTATTTATATGAATGAATGGACGGTAAACATAAACGAACAAAAAAAAAATTCAGAATGTTCTATAGGTTATAATTTATATTTTTTAAATAGACTGTATGTATAAATTTAATATTTAAAAAAAATAAAAGAAATACTTAGCGTACGTAAATAACAGAAAACAAAAATAAATAAATGTAATACTGCGACGAAAAATAAAAACGAATAGGAAAAAAAAAAGAGAACAAAAAATGTTACTTTGACTGTTTTTAAATATTTTTAAAGAAAAAAAGAACTATTAAAATGTTATGATTTTAAATGAAAAAACATACCTCTGATATTTACGTACATAACAGATAGAAAAAGAAATATTAAATGCTATGCTATGAAAAGAAAGAAACGTACATCTGATATTTAGGTACATAACAGATAGAAAAAAAGAATTAAAATGTTATGCTATAAAAAGAATGAAAAAACAAGACAGTGCATAAATCAAAGTTTTTAAAGAGTTGCATTTTTAAGTAGAAATTATAAAAAAATAAAGCGGTGCGTAAAACCAAAGCTTTTAAAGGAGCGCAATTTAAATTATAAAATCACAATTTTCAATTAAATTTTGAATGTGTAACATTTTCTTAATTTTATGCTTCTTTTATGATTTTTATTTTCTAAAACTTCAACATTATATGCACAGCCAATTTTTATTGTTTTACATAAAAGGTGCGTAAAACTTACGGTGTGAAGATTTTGTAGAGAAAGCGATAGATAAAGAGACAGAATATTATTACGGATAGAGTAAAAATTTGTTTGAAAAATATAACAAAGAAAGTTTTGAAGCATTTGCTATGGCAACCATAGAAAAATATAACAAGTGTACTATATATTATAATTAGGCAAATGCATCAGATCAGTGTAGTTTAGTTTCAAAATTATAAAGTTTGATACTGTATTTTTTCGAAGCGAAAATTTTTGATACTATTGGCAAAAATTTATTTACCATTGGTTTTTAATCCAACCTTTGGTTTTTTAATCCAAAGCTTGACAAAGAAATTTACAAGAGATGAGATTTATTAAATAATCATTTTTATTACATTTTTGAAAGAAACTACTTCACAGCATCATTGAGGTTTTTCATTATTTAAAACACTTTAGCAATAAATTTTACATTTATCAATATCTAAATATAATACATATAAGTATTTGAATAAATTTACTAAAATTAAATTGTTCATAAAACTGAGGAAACTTTCACAAAAGCTTTATTTTTCTACTTATACCCGTCGTATGACGGGCTTTTTTACTATTTATTTAATAATTTAAAGTTTTATTACCAGAGATACGAATCTTTAACTCAAAGTATTATCAAGAGACGCAAACCGTTAATTAAAAATATAAATAAATTTAGTAAATATTATTACCAGAGACTAAATTTTCCACTAGAATTATTGTCAGAGACACAAACCGTTCATTAAAAGTGAGTACAGTCAAAAAAGGAAAAGTACATACATACTTAAAAAACACATTTTCAATCAAAATAAATTCAGCAAATTTTTAATTTTTAAATTTGACCGCTACGTCCATTATGAACTGGTCGCAGCGGTAAATTAAAAATAAATTATTAATCTTCTGTTGGCGTTTTCAATCTTTGTTTTGGAAAAAAAAAATAAAAATAGGTACTCTTAATAAAATTAAAGCGCCTGAAAGTGAAAAAGTGAGAGTGAGCAAAGTTTATAGTAAACCTCATATTTATTAGAAAAAAATAATAGGCCGATTTTATTCTTGATTTTGTTTTCATTAGTATAAAAGCTGGTGCTTCGTAACAGACTTTAAAATAGTTTTGTTTATTTAGGTTGAAATTTAGATTTTTAAGCTAAATTTTCGGTAGAACTGGTATAACATAAAATATTCGAAATTTTTTTATTAATATAAAATTAGGCAGACTTAAATAATTATATTTCATAACAGAAGTCAGAAACTTACTAAATATTATAGAAACGGATATTTTTCTTAAAAAAAAAAAGAAAAAAATTACATAGAAAATGTCATTTTAGACGCCTTCTCTCACAAAAGATTCATAATTTTGTACTAATTTATTATTAGACCATTAATAATATTGTTAGCCATGGAAAAAAATAAGATTTGTTAATCAGATCAGATAATATAATACCTGAAATTAATGATTGAATTTCTGATAATATACACAATATAATGATTATGGTTTAATTCACAAAGATAAAAAAATTTTGTAAATGCATAAAATATATGAATGATAATTTTTACATTTTACACCAGATTTTACAGAAGATTCTGGTTTTCACTAAATTCTTTTAGCTATGACACAAATCAAATATTTCTGTGCTTTAAAATTTTTAAAACTAGCCAGTTTTAGCTGGCCCGTTTGAAAAAAAATTAGTACAAATTTTTGTATGAATTTGTACATCTCTATGTAGTCTCTGATAATACCAATTCACACAAGATATTAAATATCATATAGATATTAATACCAGACACACAAGATGTAAAAAAAAAATATTTTATTTCTATAATAAACCACTCACACTGAATGTAAACTAAACTGGCAAAGATGATATTTCTGTATATTTATTTAATAATTTAAAATTTTATTATCAGAGACACAAATCTTGGACTAAAAGTCTTATCAGAGACACAAATGTTTACTTTTTAAAAAGTACTTTCGACACAAAATTTAAAGCAAATTTTTAATTTTTAAATTTGACCGCCACATCCATTATGAACTGGTCGCAGCGGTAAATTAAAAATAAATTATTAATCTTCTGCTGGCAGTTTTCAAATGACTCTTTGTTTTGAAAAAAATAAAAATACTCTTAATAAAATTAAAAGACCTGAAAGTGAAAAGAGCAAAGTTTATAGTAAGCCTTATATTTATAAGAAAAAAAATAATAGGCCGATTTTATTCTTGATTTTGTTTTCACTATTATAAAAGCTGGTAAAAGTTTCGCAACAGACTTTAAAGTAGTTTTGTTTATTTAGGTTGGAATTTTGATTTTTTAAGCTGAATTTTTGATATAACATAAAATATTCGAATTTTTTTTATTAATATAAAATTCGGCAGACTTAGCTAATTATATTTCATAACAGAAATCAGAAACTTACTAAATATTTTAGAAATGGATATTTTTCTTAAAAAAAAGAGAAAAAATAACATAGGAAATATCATTTTAGATGCCTTCTCTCAAAATAGATTCATAATTTTGTACTAATTTATTATTAGACCATTAAATTAAAAAGCTGTCGAAAACGACCCACACAAAAAAAAAGGCCCCGAAAATTTATGAAATTACATTATCAGAGACATGAATCTTTTATTAAATATACTAAAGACCTCTTCCAAAGTACATTTAAATAAAATAAATTCAGCAAATTTTTTTCAAGCAAAAAAAAAAATAAACGCAAAAGACTTGAAAGTAGTTTTGGTAATTAAAGTAATTCGCGGCGAAAACAACTGTTTTTATCGACATAAAAATTTTTTTTTTAAACTAAAGAAAAATAGAGAGTCTGGTAAAATTTTAACAAATATTAAAATTATTTCGATTATTGGGATTATTTTAAATGTAACAAAAATAAAAATGTCGTAGCGGTTGGTGTTGGTTGGCTTTTCGCCGGTTTTTATTGTGCACTTTATACATGTGTTTCAAACAATTTTTGAGATATCGGCACGAACTTTTACCCTGAATGTGTTTTTAGCTTGGACCATTTTTTCTCAATGATTAAAAAACTGTCAAAAATTACCGCCACGAAAAAACGGCGTGAAAAAATTAATAAACTGTTCCTAACATTTTTAATTTTATGTGTTCAGATTTGTTTTATGTTTTTTTCTATTACATCAAGTAAGTAAGTGATACCAAAGTTTTTTTAATGGTGCTGATGTAAAAATGAAATTTTTAGGTAGTTTATTAAGGGAGTCAGTATGATACCGCAAATGTTTTTGAATCTATAGAAATTGTGCAATTGCACAGGGGATTTTCTAGTATAAATAAAAATTCTTCAAGCAACCGTTATGTTGTTTATTTAATTACATTTTTTTGTACTACGCATTATATCCTCAACAATTTCAAATTATCGACTAAAGCAAAATGCAAAAAATTTGTTAGAAAATTTGAAAAAATCAAGTAACTCTTTCGTCAATTATGAAGTAACCATATATTATTAAATAAAGTTGTTAACAGAAATAAGAGTATAATATTGAAGCTTTAATTTTTGTGTATTACTTTAAAAAAATTTTAACAGGTGTTCAAGTTACAGGTGTTTAAAAATAGGAAATTTTCAGTTTTTGACCCCTTACAGCTCCTAAACGGAGGGTGATACAAAAAAAATTTCTGAAATGACTCATAGTAATTTTCAAAGATCTAACTTCTGTCAAAATTTTAAGTTTCCAACTTTAACCGTTTAGAAGATAGAAGGGTTAAAGGATTTTGCAAAATTTGAGTTTCGCATAACGGTAAATTAAGACACCGTATGCCACAAATATATATTTATTGTATATATACTTTTAAAGCTAATGAAAGTAGTAATCGTTTGGCGTTTTCAAAATGAAGATATACCTTATACAACTTGTACTATAACAATTTAAATATAGAGCTTTTTTGAACCTTTGGGGAGCTGTAGCTCCATAACGGGTGGGGCTACGAAAAAAAGTTATAAAAAATAAAATTAATATTTTTCTGAGATCTATCAGCAGTTAAAATTACATAGCTCTATTTCAAAAAAAATGTCGGGATCTAAAAGTTAGGTGTTCGAGAGCTACCCTAAGTTTTGGTCCAAACTCAACCAAAAAAAATAGGGAACCTACAAATTACTCCAAGAATATTTTGTGTAAATTTCAAGATTCTAGCTTTCTTAGTTTTTGAGTTAGCGTGCTGACGGACGGACGGACGGACGGACGGACATGGCTCAAAAGTCTTAGAATTTTTTTCTGATCCGATCCATACCTTTGAAGGTATATCTAGCTCGCTTATTTCGAGGTGTTACAAACGGAGGAGTAATTTTATTATACCCGATCCTATCGTACGGGTATAAAAATAAAACACTTAATCATATGCTTTTTTTATTACAATTTAAATTCCAATGAGTGAGTCAGTTGATTTCAACTCAAGTAATCATAAGCATGTCGTTTGTTTTTTTTTTAGTATCTTCTTCTACCTAAATATCGTATTTCGTAAAACTAAATTTATAACCGAAGATTGCGCGAAAACTTTAAAGGTGATGACCCCGCGTCGCTTCTAGCGTCGCTTTGACATTTAAGCAGAATACATTAATTTAAATGAACCTTGACCAAATAGAAAAGCGACGCTAGACTAGAGCAACTTTCTACTTTTACTCTCGTTGACAATAAATTTGTTTGTTTCAATTTTATTTTTTTTTATGTTATATTGGTTGTTGGTCATAAAGCGACGCTAGCTTTTGGTCATCACCTTTCATCACCCATTTTGATGAATAAGACTTTATTTTAAAAGTGATGTTAATCACCGGGTTGTGAAAATTATATAATCCGTATCTGTAGATCTAATAGTTTATGATTTTAGAGTTTCCGTCTCTCTATAATAAAATAGACGAGCAAAATATTATAATTTATAAATTTTAAATGAGATCAAATATATGGCAAAAAAATTTTAGTTAGTTACTAATTTTTATAAATATATATAATATATATAAAAAAAATTTTTTTAATGCATTTCTCTGCCACATAAATCTGGACAGGAAATTACACAGCCTTTCCTGTTCAGGAGTGCCTGTAAATGTCGTAAGTGGGAATATCTTAATAGTATGTGGGATTCGAACCCACACTCCCTCGGTATTTACAGCGTATTTTATATGCTTTTACTCACTAGACCACCGAGGTCCCATGTTTATAAATAGAAAAATAGTAATTATATTCACTCCATTTAGATATGTACTTCTTAAAATTATTTTACAAGATTACGATTTAAACATCTTTTAGGTTGATACGTTTTATACAGATTCGAGTACCTGTCATACAACTTCTCTTGTTAAATGAATATAATTCAGTGTCTTTTGATGCTAGATATTCGAAATTTCTTGAAAAGATGTCGAGTTGTATACTAACAACTTCTGTAAAATTTGCTTGCACTGGTGCAACAATGATCAAATTTTATGGAAACAGGATATATTATGTTCATATAAGTATCCCTTAGTTGACACAGTCTACTCTACTGGACTCTTCCTTATAGACAAATTTAACAAATTAAAAAAATTATTTTTAAAATAAAGAAAAATATAAAAATAAATATTATCATACAATCTTAAAATTTATTTTTAAAACTAGGTTTTCATGTTTAACTTCAGCAACCCTTCCGCTTATAAAACACATATTAAAATATATTCATATATGTACATAAAACTTTTTTTTTGGGATTTTACTAGAAATAGCCAAATAGGTGAGCAGTAAGTAGTATAGTAAATTATGGTAGAACAAAACAATTGTTTTTTTTTCACTTCGATATTTATTTATGATCAATAAGTATTTGTACTATACATAAAAAAAAACTAATAAAAATATTAGCATCCTTATTAAAAAAAATAATTTTCTTAATGAATAAAAAGTAATGTACTCTTTATCTACCATTTAATTTGTACTATAATTTAACAGAATGCGGGTACTCGAAAAAGATTTTTTCACATTTTCCATTCTATTCTAAAAAAAAAAATTATTCAATATATTTGTATAGTCTAAATCAATTACAACTGATTCCTCCAATTTTGACACTTCGATTAAAAAAATTAATTACAGTTATTTTATGACTCATGTAACAGTTATGAAAGTTATAGTTAATATTAAATTAATAATAAAACTATAATAAATATTCATAAAATTGGCAGATTTGGTTTCCTTCAACATCTATAAAAATAATAAAAACTATAACAATTGACAAATAAATGTTTATAAGTTATGAAAAATTAAATATTTATAATATTTATAGTATTTTAAAGACTGTATGATTTTAAAAGTTTACTTATGAGTTTGAATTCAAGAAGATTTTTTCTAATTTTTAAATAGGCTTGAAATGAACAAATAAATGTAATAAGCTATCAAAAGCAACTGATAGGGAATAAAATTTAACGGTTTTCCTATATGTACTGCACGTACGGGGCTCTTGGCAACTGGACATTTGATCAGTGGACATTTCGCAAAAGAGACACTTAACAAAAAGACATTTAGCAAAAAGGACAGTTAGCAAAAGAGAATTTAGCAACTGGATACTTAACATTTGGAACATTTGGCAACTTTTATTTATGAAGGCACATACACAAATAAAAATTGCCATTCAAATGTTAAGGGAATTAAAAATAATAAGGGATTTACAAAGGCAATAAGATTAAGGGATTTACAAAAATTTTTGTTGTGTTTAATTGTTCCAATACTTAGTTAATTGCAATAAGACGCATCAAAATAAATATACATGGACTATTAAAAATTAAAAATTGATTTGTAACATTTAGATATACAAATACTCTGGAAAATGTGAATACCCTAATTTTGAATCCAACAGTAAAATCCGTCCTAATTCAGAATCCATCAATTTATTAAAATCAAAAATTAAAACGTTTTATAAGTGAGAGTTCGTTATAGTTGAAATCCATTTAATGGATAAAAGCGTATCCATTTTATTTAAAACCAGCAACAAAAAATTTACAAAACAAAAAACTATTATAAGTTGTTACTTTTTTGACTTTAAGTTTACTTGATTTATACATTTCCGATATTATTTCGGCACAGATTCATGCAGCCAATGAAAGATATAATGAAATTGATTGCTAAAAACTGCAAAATGTCCTCTTCTAAAAATTGATAAGTGTCCAAGTTGGGAAGTGTGCAGTTGTAAAAATTGTTAAGTGTCCAAGTTGCAAAGTACCTAGTTCTTAAATGTCCTTTTGCTAACTGTCCATTTTACTAAATATATTTTTGTTGTGTAAGTGTCTCTTTTGGAAATGTCTTTTGCTAACTGTCCAGTTGTCAAATAAAAGTTACCAACTGGTCAGTTCTCATGTACTGCATTTTTTTCTTTTAAATTTTTCTTTAGAAAATGTATAGATATGTAGTATGTACATCTATTTATGAAAACTAATGTGAATTCTTATCTATTTTAATTTAACTAATTTAAATTTATGTTTAAACAATATATTATAATTTTAAAATAACAACTTATTTTATTTAAATTTAGTTTAGAAGAATGCATAAATTTCAAAGGAAAAGTGGAACTGAATTCTTCCATTGATTTCATTATAGTAAAATGTGAAAATCCTATAACAAAGAAAAAATATGAAAATGGACATGTTTTAATTCCACAAAAAGCAGATGTAGTGGAAAGATTCGAATTATATGATGATAGTAAACATAAACCAATTAGCGTATATATGATTGGTATTGATAGTATGTCAAGAGCAAATTTAATACGTGCAATGCCAAATACATTAGAATTTTTATATGGAAAAGATCAACAATGGTTTGACATGGAAGGATATAATAAAGTAAGTGTTTCCAGTTTGTTAAATATATCACCTTAATTATACGAAAGAATAACTTAAAGAATTTGAAAATTTAAATACAGCATAGACTAAATAAACAATACAGACGAACAGTTTCATATAAGAATTTTAAGTCTTTTTTAGAAGCCAGCATGAACATTTTTTTGGAGCCAGACTAAGTATTTTAGATATTTAAATAGCAAAAATAAAAATTTATGAATATTCTTTTGTACTTTCTATTTTTGTAATTTTAATATTCTAAAATACTCAGTCTAGCTCCATTAACTGCTTAGTCTAGTTTTTTTTTTTTTTAAAATAAAAAATTTTTATATGAACCTGATCGTCTGTATAGTTTATTTAGTCTGTGATCATAGTTAAGATTTTTCACTTTTATATTCTTTAACATTCATTAAAATCATGGTAGTATCATGAATCCCTTTTATGCATTTTAATATTAGCTTTTATTCTTTTTGCTATAAAAAAAAATCTGGTTTGGTTCTACTGTCAAAATTTCTTTAAAAATAAATGTATTATGATGTTTTTTTTTAGGTCGGTGACAATACCTTACCAAATCTAATGGCACTTTTAGCTGGTTATAATTTACAATCTAATAAAGAACTGTGCAATGGAGAAGAAATCGGTGGCATTGATAAGTGTCCATTTGTTTGGAAATTATTCAAAAAATATGGTTTTGCAACTGCTTATGGAGAAGATGATTTTAAACCTGTAGCATCTACATTTAATTATTTACAATATGGTTTTAGCGAAAAACCAACTGATTATTATTTAAGACCTTTCCTATTGGCAACAAGAGAAAAATTACGAAATCTTGAAAAGAATATGCAATCTGTTTGTATTGGTCCCAGACATGAATCAGAATATGTTTTAGATTTTGGTATGGAATTTGTTAAACGTTTCAAAAATAAACCATATTTTGGTTTTATATGGTTAAATTTATTTAGTCATGATGGATTTGATTTCAGTTCTGAAATGGACTTTAAATTATTAGAATATTTTAAAGAATTGAAACGTTCTGGTATTATGGATGAATCAATTATTATTTTCATTAGTGATCATGGTATGAGATGGGGTAATGGTAATAATTTTTATGAAGAAAGATTACCATTCCTTTATATATGGCTACCGCAATGGCTTAAAAATGAACGTCCTGATATTGCACAATCGTTAACAATAAATCAAAATCGTCTAATAAATCCATTTGACATGCATATGACGTTAAAAAATATTCTTGAATTATCTGGCAGAATTCCAGATAGAGAAAATTATGGAAAATTGGAACAAGCTAAAGATTGTAAAAAATGTCAAAGTGTATTTAAAGAAATACCATCAAATCGTACTTGTTCTGAAATTGACATTGATGATCATTGGTGTACATGTAATCCATTCGAAACAGTTAATCCAAATGAAAATATTATACAAGAAATCGGTATATTTGTAGTCAAATATATAAACGATTTGATAAGAAGTCATAATAATAGTGATATAAGAAGTTTATGTAGAACAGATATTCAACTTGAAAGTATTGATGAAGCGTATAATATATTACCATTAAATGAAAATGATATTGACATAAAAGCATTTCGTATTGTATTTTCTACAAAAGCTATAGGACATAATGAAAATGGGAAATTTTTAGCAACTGTCCGAATTAATTTTAAAACTGAAAAATTTGAATTAAGTGGTGATATTAGTCGTTTGAATACATATGACGATAATGCATTTTGTGCAACTGTAAGAGATGCAAAAAAATTTTGTTTCTGTTATATAAAAGACAAAAATTAATGATAAATGTCTGAAAAATTAAGTAAAATATAAAAATTATTATGATGTACTTATGATTATTGAAATTTATCATATTTACAACATATTTTTTGAATATTGGCCTTACTTTGAAACATATTTTTAAATATAACAAAATATACTACAGCATCAAAACTACAATAACTAACTGAACTGCTTTTATCGAAAGTGGTAGAGAAGTTCATTTCTTTGGATGTTGAGATATTTAGTTTAAGTTTTGTAAATTTAAATATAGTGCAATAATTTATTAAAATAAAGTAACAAACTTATCAAATCGATATACTTTTCTCTTCTTATAGGCCTGGTCATGTTTATTTGACTAAAATTTTATTGTCTCTACCTATTGGCTTTCATTTTCCTAATAAAAGAAGCACTTTAAACTTTACATTTTCCTCCATGAATGTTTGTAACATTTATAAAGTTCATTCCTTTGTGATCTCATCTAAAATATCTTCAGTTAGAGTATGTTTTTTCTTTCAAAATTTTTCTTTGTGTTTCTAATTTTATTTTATAAAAAATACTCTATTAAATCAAAGTCTTCTCTAGTTTCAATTCATTAGATGAAACTTTTTCAGCAGTTCTTAATAATATCAAAATAACCCTGGGTTGTATAAAGTTGGTTCTTCTTTCTTATTGTAAATTTCATAACTCCGAAATTGCTATCATTTGGAAGAAATGAAGTCCCGACAAAATAAATTTGTGGTCTATCACATTTATGTTGTTGCCAACAGATTGTACAATTTTTAGCCACAATAACGCAAGTTTTATGCTCCGATTTTGTCCAGTGCATATGACACTGTAAGTAATGACATAATCTCGTATTGTCACGTTTTCAATAAATTTCAGGCAACAAAAAGCTACCTCTTGAGAACCTGTGAATGGTGTATTTTTTTCCTATGCATATATCAACTTTGTCATTATGAAAATTATGAAAACCTATGACATGAAAAATTATGACATTCATATTTCGCTTATGCTACCGAAATGGATAATTTTTCGATATGAAATTGATTTTTGTAAATCAAATAAAAAGGTTAAATATTTGTTTGGATTTCTTGGTTATATTTTAATGATTTCCTGGCCAGCTCTTTATTTCTTAAATATATGTTGCTCCATTAAGTTATCTTTTTCTGCAGAATCGGATGTATGGGGAATGAAACCCCAAATTGAAATTGATTTTATAAATTTCTCTATAAATTTCTTCTTTAACAAATATGTTTTTTTTTTATTTATATATTATAATTTATTTTTAAGGTAAAAATGGCAAACAAAAAACCTTTTCTGACTTAAAATTTAACTAAAAATACCTAACCCTAACCTAAAAATACTCCATGGAAAATATAACTTGGAAATCCTCCAAGTTCAAATTTTATTGCTGGAATGATATTTTCAGCTTTTATGTAATATCTTTGGCCTCTATTTCTCGCTCTCTCTGGTTTTTTCTTTTTTTTTTTTAAATTTCGAATAAATTTTGTACATAAATGCTTTTCCTCGTATGCATTTTAAGTGCACCTACTAACTCTAAGTAAAATAAATTTACCACGTAAACATTTGTTTTAAAATTAATGAAGTATGTATATATAAGAAGTTTTTAAAATTATTTAGATTAAAAAAAGTAAATGCTTGAAAATTTCAAAACAAAATTCAACAAAACACGAAATAAGAGAATATCAACTGAGCAGCATTACCGTTATATTGATTTGTGCGTTTTCTATTTTACTCTCAGGTTGAGAGAGGTATTTTAAAATAGATAAAGTTGTTTCGAAATGGCTGGAGTAGAGTTTAATAATCTCCATTCTCCATGATATTAGAATGAGCTTTTCGAAATTGACATTTGAGTGAAAGTTAATTTTCTGAATTTTACTGGAGACCAGAGTTAACGAGTTTTACAAATGTCATATAGTCTTATGAAATGTCATTATTGTTTTTATATTTTTCAATAATTTTTAATTTTAAAAGTAACAAATTTATTAAAGAAGATTTTTATGAAGTTGTTATTTTATTTATTTTTTTTTTGTTTTAATCTTTCATTTATTTAGTACTATAGATAAAAAGCCCATATACAACAATTTGTAAATAACAAAACACCTTTCTTTATGAATCTACCAAAATTCATTTAATCTTAATATATTTAATAAAATATTATAGGTGTATTAGATTAAGATAGAAGTAAAAATTTTTTACAAAAAAAGTACAAAATTCTTCCATTCAAATTAAATTTCTAAACGAATTTATTCAATTTACTCAACTTTTACGCAGTACATGTAGGTACATCTTTAAGTAAAAGAACTAAAAGAAACAACTAAAAGAAACTGTTAACACACGTAAAAATAAATTACCTATACTGTAAGCAGTTTAGAAAAATGTGAAACTAAAAATAGCAAATTTTCAATTATTAAGCCCTAATAGCTCAAAAACAGGGGGTGGTCGAAAAAAATTTTCTGAGGAAACTTATACTAATTCTAAAAGTTTTTTTTACCGCAAATTTTGAAGTCCCTATTTAAAAGCTTGCCGGAGTTATGAAGGTAGAAAAATCATGCAAAATTTGGTTTTCAGATAACGGTAAATTTAAATACTAAATTTTAAATATATAATATTATAATGTAAATATATAAATATTTTATTTATAAATATTTTTTATGAATTGGTTTTAATACAAAAATTATAGAAAATGACATGAAACCAAAAACGTAAACAAAAAACTTTATCAATTTTAGAAAAATTAAAAATATTGCATGCCTTGGAAAAGGGAGTTAGGGGTCTAGATTTAGCTATTAAATATGGGATCGTAAAGTCTACATTTATGATATTAAAAAAAAGAGAAAAATAAGAAGATAACTGGCATATGTGCTTCTTTATTTTTCATATTTTATCCTAATTGCTATTTTTAGTCAAGCTGAAGCAAATCAATAACAGAACCCAATTACGAAGCCGGAAAACTATGCAATCTGGAGAATATAATGAGGTTGAAAAAAAGTTGTACATGGTTTGAGCGTAAACGTGCTAGACACATCCCTATATCCAGAGATATCTTATGCGAAAAAGCAAAATACAAATTCAAAAAGCAATATGGAGATACAAAAACTTTTAAAGCAAGTGAAGTTTTAAAATCTGTGGCGCAACATTGTCTAGCCAACCAGAACTTATACCAACTTTTCGCGATAATTTAAAAAACTTAATAGAAAACGAGGATTTATCTGATAGTCAAATATACTACAATGCAGATGAATCAGGAGTTTTTTACAAAATGCTTCCAACTAAAACTCTCCTTCATGCAAAAGAAAAAAAGAAAAGGTAATGTTTCTTTGTTGTACAAATGGAACAGGAGATCATAAATTAAGAATTCTTGTAGTGGGACTAAAAAACCACATTCCTTTAAAAATAAATTACCACCGGTGGAGTATTATTACTCCAAAAACGCCTGGATGACAACACATTTATTTTCCGAATGGTTTTTAAGATCTTTTGTTGCACAAGTACATCCAATACTATCCCACAAAAAGTAACATAATAACATCCCACAAAAAGTTATACTTCTCGTTGATAACGCTAGATGCCATGCCAATTAATTGAATATTAAAATTATATAACTTGTTTGAAGAAAAATGGACTTCCGAAGATAACATTCGTAGCCACATTATCCCAAAGAATATCTAGTTCAATAAACATACATGAAGAAACATTTTTTGTTATGCAAGTGATAAATAACACAATGCATATAAATATTAATGAGAATGAAACTGAAGACTGGTTTGATGAAAATATGGAAAATACTGATAATTTCTTATTGCGATACTCATCAACTATAGCGATGACTTTGATGAAGAAATTAAGCAATAACATTCTAGTAAAATAAAAAATGCAGAAGCAGTTCAAAATTTCAATAATGTTATATAGTGGGCTGAATAAGAAAATATAGATTTGGAGAAAACTATATTGTTAAAAGAACTGAGAACTTGGCGTTCGCACAAACTATTAAAAAAAATCTAGGAAGTATTATACGATATTTTCCGCTAAGCAGTTAAATATTTGTTTTTTTTTTAAATCATCAATTCAACTTAAAATTGATTTTCGAACATTTAATATAATGTACACTAATTTGAAGTTACTACCTTTTGTTATATTCCTAATTTTGTTTTTAAATAAACGAATTATGAATTTAAATTTAAACTTTTTACTTTCAAAATTTTGCCATTTTTTCTAAACTTCCATTAATCTGAATTTTTTTTATTTTAATGCAATAATCTTAATCTAGGAATATGTTTCCTTGTACTAAAAAGTAGTTGAGATTAAATTGGACGGGATAGAAACGAGAATGAGACCGTAATTGCGTCATAAATTTGTTAAGATTCGTTATGAATTTGTGCAAATTGTAAATCAAAAATCGTCAGTTTTTGGAAACACAGAGGATGGCAATAGGTTCCACATTTTTGCAGTTCTGACAACCAACGAATTGTTATAACCAGTAGAGTACCATTTAGTAAGTTCCACATAGTAGGCATGAGCAGTTGAGGCTCCCTTAGTGATGCGGTGGAATGTTTTGAGAGGTGGCATCAGCGATTTTATCTCATCTGAACAAGTGTAATTACCCACAAAACATCTATAAAAAAGAGAAAGAGCTCCAATATTACGACAAATGCCAAGCGAAGTGAGGCAAGCAGTCTCAACAGAGTCGCCAATAAAACGAATGGCGTGTTTTTAAGTTCTATCGAGGTAATTCAATAAAGTAAGTGATGTGCCAGCGCATATATGGGAATTATAGTCCATCTTAGGTCGTATATAAGCCTTATAGATATTAAACAAGTCCCTGGATGGAAAATATGTCTTGCATCTAAAGAGAATAATCTGTTTCGATATATACAATTAATAGTTCGGATTATCGAGAAATTACTGTATATATTTATATATTCAAATTATGTAAAAAATGAATTTCTTTCGTTAAGAAATATTCTGATAACAAAACAATAACAAAAAATTATAATTTTTTACTTTCAGAAAATCAATCAGAAAATCTTAATTATATTTCAAAAAGTGTTTTGTATTTAATTTGTATAGTTGTTTCCTAATTGTAATCGGAATAACAGTGTGAACATTTTTTTATTATAATAAAGTATTTTTTATTTAGAAAAAAAACAAAAAAAAATTATTATACGCAATGTCAAACAATTATATAAAATTAGATACAGAGTGTGAAAAAAATCGGGTATCACTTTTATCAGATTCCACTAAACAATATAATGTATCTAATACAAATTTTAATGTTACATCATTATTTAAATTAAAAAGATTATTTAATAAATTAAATGTTATTATATTTTTTATAATAATATTAGTTTTATATTTAATTCAAAATGGTATATTAAATAATTTTAATGGAATAAAAAAAATGTCATCTAATAAAAATTTGAAAATTGATAATATTTCAAATGGTATAACATATTTTGGATAATATTTTAAAATAATATATTAATAACTTTTAGAAAAAATATAAAAATAAAATTTATTATACATACTCATAAGTCATATGAAAATAATTCAAGGGTTTGGTTAGTTTAACACAACATGTTAGGGTAGTTGCGAAATTTACATATATACTCATATCTTAATTACTTAATAAAGCTAAACATGTGATATGTTATAAAATATATGAATCAATTCTTATATGGCGACAAAATCTGTAAAATTTGGTTGGTTTGACGCATTGTAATCGAGTAGCTGATAAATTTACATAAATATATCGCGGTATACTTAATTAAGTTTTAATTAAGTCTAGTTTTTCTTAAAAGATCAATATATTTTATGAAAGCAGCATATTATATTATGTTCATGCGAATATTCTAGAGTTAATACAGTCAACTAAACATTGACATTCGTCCTTATTGATTTTATAAAATATATGCCATAAACATACATATCTATACTAATATATTTTTATGATCGATTGTTTAATGATATTTTGTATTCAGAAAATTGAATTCAAAAAACAAAAATTATTTTACATATATAAATTACGCTTTTTTAAGATTTCTTTTTCCTAGTCAACTTATCATAATTTATTTTAGAAATTTTTGGAATGTTTAATTTACTTTTTAGAACACTTTAAAATTTTTGTTTATACTGCAACCAAATTTATGTAATTCACCAGTAATTCATGTTTTTTTAAATGTTTAAAAGTTTCTATACGGCTTCGCAACAAAGAAATTAAATATGGCAGTCAATATCATGAAATTTATAAAATTAAATAATATTAAAGTAATTTATAAAAACTTTGCTGTTTCCAGACACCACGTATTTTCTGAACTCTTACAAAATATAATTTTGAGATTTTGGCATAACTACGTAAAATCTCTGATAAAACCACATAAGTTAGTCTATGTTAAAGTGGCTTTCGAAAAGGCACCCTTAGACTGTATTTGGTACATTGTGATACCACATAGAAACTTTTCTATCCCACTCGTTAAAATCTATTTCAGCTTAAGCTTGTGCCAAATGGGTGTTTCTTTTGGCTGGGCATGTGCAGAAAGAGGTGAAGATTATTTCCTCTTCTTCATTATCTTTGCAGGCTCTACAGTAGAGTTTTTTTTAAGAGAAAGCATATCATTAAATCGTTTTCAATCGGTTTTGGGCTATGTCAGTCTTATGATGTTGCACGAGGTCAAGTTTGAGAATTTTTATTTTATATATATTATAGATATTATTTACAATATCCGTTATTTCCTTTCGAAGTAACGTGTTGCTTGTTGATAGAGCTGCACCTAGTCTTACTTTATCCGTCCGGATTTGTAGCAATTCTTGAAGTTTTTCAGATGTTTCATTTTCCGGAATGTGTGGATCACTAGATACCCAACAAAAGCTTAATGTTAAACTGCCTGGCCATCGCGTTAAGAAATTTGCGGTTCATTAAAGTCTTTGAGATTCCAGTGATTTCAACGCCATCTGACGATCTGAGAGTATGCGTACAGTACAGCATAAATTACTTTAGATAATAAATTTTTAAATTTGTAATTTGCAATTTTTTAAAAAATCTGTAATCTGGAATTTTTTTTTTCATAAATAGTTTTCCCAATCTATAAATCAAAAAAAAAAAAACCATGTAAACATTTTACAATTTTCCTTATATATATTTTCCTTTCTTTGAGAAATAACAATAATTTTATTGGTTAGCAAAAATTGTGGGTTTTTAAAATGTGGATCAAAATTTTGAAATTTGAATGATAAAGAATTAGAAAAATTTAATTACATCTCATATAAAAAGAAATCTTCTAAGAACTTCTAGTACATATATTTGATATTATAGTATTAAAATATTTTAAATTTTCCTGTAATAAATTTTGAGAAACAGAAAATAAAACTAAAAAATTAATATTTCGAAATTCTTTAAATTTTTTTAAATTTCATAAATGTGATCGTAAAGACAATTTTTCTGTATGAATTTGAATTTTTTATATATATAAAAAAACATCAATCATCATAATTAAACTTTTATGTAAGTAAAGTACTTATCTAATATTTTGAAAGTAAAATTTCATGTAGTATTTCTAAAACAAATATTTGATAGAAAAAAAATATAAAAATGATAAAAATGATAATATCAAATATCAGTACAAGATATATTTTTTGTTTTTGAATAAAATTTATTGTAATTTTTGTCAATTATTACCAGTATATAACGTAAGAAAATATACATATAATTTATAAAAAAAAACAGTTTGTCAATTTGTTTGTTTGATTGTTGGATAACCCTAATACACTGGTCATACAATATTGTAATCAAATTTTAGACGAATGAATCTCACAATTTGTAGAAGATACTGTTTACTATTTTTTCTTTCAATCAATAATAGGTTCGTTGTTCGAATGATTCTTCAAAATTTTTTGTCTAACGAACGGTTCAGTTCCAATAGATTTTATTTTTTTATATAAATCTAAACTTTATCACCCGCCATATTCTTGTAGACTGATCACTGACGCGATGAAAAAATGTATCACGTCACATCTAGTTAAAAATGCATTTCAGGAAGACGCACGATAAACATTTTTATTATGTTGGTAGTACTTTAAATTTGAGTGCGGTCAAATGAAAATTTTGTAAAATATTTTTTTTTTGTTTTTTTAGTGCATTTCTCTGACACATAAATGTAAATGGCTGTAAATGTCGTAATGGGGAATAACTCTTACGACGTGTGTGGGATTCGAACTCACACTCCCTCGGTGTTTACAGCGTATTTTGTACGCTCTTACTCAGTAGGCCACCGAGACCCCATTTAGTAATATTTAAATGTAAACAATTTATGTATAGGTAAAATTTCTTTTATAAAGAAGTTATTCTATTTTTGTTTTAAATATGTACATAGTTAGTTCTTGTGTGGATTGTAAAATAAAAATAAAACAATTAATTTTTATCTCATCTGACTCATGGCGCAGTGGTTAAGTCGCCCACTTTTCAATCGAAGGGTCTTGGGTTCAAACCCCGGCCAGGTCATAAATAAAAAATATGTAGTACTTTTATATCGTAATAATGTATATCGATAATTAATAGTAGTAATAATATCAATAATAATATTAATAATAGTAATAGTAATAATAACAAAAATCATAATAATAATAATAGCAATAATAATAGTAATAATAATAATAGCTGCTACAGTGGGGCTATCTTTGGTTATGTCATGCAAGTAAGGTGTTATATACTAATTATTATACTAATACCAATTAGTAATTATACTAATACCAATTAGTAATTATATACTAATACCAATAATAATAACCGCTACAGTGACAGTGGGGGTTGCCTTCAATAATTACCTTATGTAGTACTATATACTACTACTACATATTGTAATTGTTGTGACGGCTTTAGTCACTGTTAGCAAAATAGTAATAATAATAGGCGGATTCACTGTTTCCTTACAGTCCCACTCCCAATTCAATGTTTCCGTATCCATCCTATCCTTTCCTATTCCTACTCCCTAGCCAATATACTGCGTTCACAGGTAAGGGTTTCATCCCATTATATTGGCTAAAGGGGGAGGTGGGTTTAGTCAGTAAGAATCTGACACTACCAAGGGGGAAATTCTTGGTGTCTTTGGAAGACTCCGACCTCCCTTAGGAAAAAAAAAAAAATTAATTAATGGAAAATTTATAATAAACTTAAATTTGAAAAGAATTTAAAATAATATTCATTAAAAAAAAAACAGTTGAACTTAAACAAAATAACATTATTGATTAAAAAAAAAAAAACAAGAAAATAAATTAAAGGAAATGTTTGGATTATCCTCCATGAACTTTACAAACAAATAAAACTGCTTTACATTTGAGATTTTATTAAAATTATAAAACAAATATAAAACAAAACTCCAAATTTTTAAAAACAAAATTTGATATTTAAATGTTTACTTACTTTTCTATATCTACTCTACATTCTTTAAGTTTACTAATATGTAGGTAACAAAAAAAATTATTTCAAAAAATAACTTAAAAAAAACTTAAATAACTACGAATTTGCAGAGGTGATACCTATCATTGAATTAATTTGCGGTGATAGAAATTAATTGGTATTACTATTGCTTCTTAGGAAAAGTCTTGTGAAAACACCAGACACGATACTTTCAACAAAAAACCACTTAATTTTGCTATTCACATCATACCAAATTTTGCGAAAAACTGACGTTTGACAGTTTTTTTAGGTAAGGCCATCCGCTTTGTAGCATTGTTTAAAAAATTTCAACAATCATTTTTTCGCTTCCCTATACTAAATGGGTTTTATTAACCTTTTCTAAAATTAACCCTTTCTAAAAGATTCTGTTAAAACAATTTGTTTTCGATCCATTAAACAAATATCATTTACACGTCAAAAGTACAGGGTCAAAAGTACCATGGTCAGAAGTTCCATTGGGACTTTTACAATTTTTAGCCTTAAGTTTTAACATTTTTTTTTTTTTTAAATGCTCTCCTCCATATTCACACTTAGAAATTAGTTGCAATTAGAAAAAATGAAAACCTGATATTTAGCATGATGATATCTATTGAATTATCCCTAATCAACTCTACCATGTAGCGTTATCAAGATGGCGAAATACAGCTTATGGAAATTGGTTTACCATGCGCACGTCCCGTTTGTGGAACCATATACCATCACATGTGTTCTTTAAAATTCATATATGTACGATTTACTTAAGTTTAAGAAAAGTTCAAAATATCCCTCCAAATTTTCCTACCTATACCCCATATTCCTAAATTTCCCAATTCCAACTTCCCCAAACATCCTTCCCACATCCCTATTCACAAAACCAAGCTGTACATTTATATTAAAGGTTCCATCCTACATAGTTTGGTTTTAAAAGGGGGATAGTTTTGGTTGGTTAAAGTTTTGCACTGTCCTGAGGAACCACGTGCAGTTCCTCTTGGTGACTTTTGAGTTTTCAACACTCGTAAAAAAAAACATATATATATAAATAACATAAATTGATTTTATATTAAAAAATCACAGTTTTACGAAAAAAAAAATTGAATTATCACAATTTTTCAATCTAAAAACTTTATAATTTTGCAAGTAACGAGGAACTTTTAAAATACATATTTAAATAAATGGTATTAATCTTTTAATTTTTTGATATTTAAAATACCTCAACTTCCTACATAATCGGAAAAAGATATAATTTTTGTTTTAAAAACATATGACACGAAAAACTTTATCTCGAAAACAATCAAACATAGGCTCTCCATTCGTCCCCGACAAATAGTTTGTTTCGAAATTGCTGATTATCCATTTCATGAAAGACCATTGAGAGCCAGACATCTTCTATTTTTTAAATTCAAAAATATTAAACTTAAGCATCTTTAGTTTAGGATAGGATATAACAAAAAGTAGAGGATAAAACAAATTAGCTTTTCAGTTTATTTTACAAAAAAACTATAAATCTAGACTACAAGGTCTACAAAATAAAGAAAAATACAATATTAGATTGCATTGAAAAAGGGGAATTTCAGTTCTGTTTCGAGAAATTTTAATTTCTTGCATTATCAAAAAGATAATAGAAAATTAAGATACAATAAGATAAAAGATAAAAGAAAAATTTTCCAGTCATCACTTAAAGAAAAATTAAAATTCTCTAATCTATTAATGAGTTTTTTTAATAAATTTTTTTCGTTTAACGAAAAAAGACAAATGATAACATTCAATTTTATTGATAATGACATCTTTAATATTGATAAGAAAAAGGAAAATTTAATTTTGTTATTTATGCAATTTACTTTAGTTTATTTGAAAGTTAATAAAAGAAATTTTTTTTTTTTTTTTTAGCTCAAAGTATTATTGGAAAAAAATTAGAAAATATACGTAACATTAAAAAACAAAGTGGTTATTTGGTATATGAGCGTAATTGTAAAATACCAATTATTGATCCTTTTGATCCCAGTATTATGGAACATTTTGAAAAAAGAACATTTCAAAATTGTTCCAAGGATGAAATTTTAACATATGTCACATTTAACGAAAATATTTTAAAATATGAATTATTTTTTGATGTAGAAGTGTTAAATAAATCCGAAAATTTTCATAATTGGCAATGCTGTTATCATGAAATTAAACGTTCTGATGAAATATTAAGCGGAAACAAAATTGACGATAATTACATGTAAGTAATGTAAGTAAGAATAAATTCGGAATTACTATATATAAAATATTTTATATTTTAAATTTTTAAAAGGAAGATATTCTTTGTACTCCAAAAAAACTGAATTTTTTGATATTTTTTAATATTTCTACAAAATGCTTTATATTTTACAAAAAAAGGATTATAAAAAATAACAAATTATAAGATATAATATAATTTAACTACTTAATCATATGCTTTTTTTTATTACAATTTAAATTCCAATGAGTGAGTCAGTTGATTTCAACTCAAGTAATCATAAGCATGTCGTTTGTTTTTTTTTTAGTATCTTCTTCTACCTAAATATCGTATTTCGTAAAACTAAATTTATAACCGAAGATTGCGCGAAAACTTTAAAGGTGATGACCCCGCGTCACTTCTAGCGTCGCTTTGACATTTAAGCAGAATACATTAATTTAAATGAACCTTGACAAAATAGAAAAGCGACGCTAGAAGCGCCGCACGAAGCGACGCTAGAGTAGAGCAACTTTCTACTTTTACCCTCGTTGACAATAAATTTGTTTGTTTTTTTTATTTTTTTTTATTTTATATTGGTTGTTGGTCATAAAGCGACGCTAGCTTTTGGTCTTTATTTTATTTAGAACGCGACGCTAGAAGCATTGGGTCATCACCTTAATTGCTATTTTGATGAATAAGACTTTATTTTAAAAGTGATGTTAATCACCGGGTTGTGAAAATTATATAATCCGTATCTGTAGATCTAATAGTTTATGATTTTAGAGTTTCTGTCTCTCTATAATAAAATAGACGAGCAAAATATTATAATTTATAAATTTTAAATGAGATCAAATATATGGCAAAAAAATTTTAGTTAGTTACTAATTTTTATAAATATATATAATATATATAAAAAAAATTTTTTAATGCATTTCTCTGCCACATAAATATGGATAAGAAATTACACAGCCTTTCCTGTTCAGGCGTGGCTGTAAATGTCGTAAGAGGAAATAACCTCTGGGATTGGATTCGAACCCACACTCCCTCGGTATTTACAGCGTATTTTATACGCTTTTACTCACTAGACCACCGAGGTCCCATGTTTATAAATATAAAAAATAGTAATTATATTCATTCCATTTAGATATGTACTTCTTAAAATTATTTTACAAGATTACGATTTAAATGTCTTTTAGGTTGATACGTTTTATACATATTCTCCTTTTATACCCGTATGAACGTATGTTCAACGGTATAATAAATTTGCCATTACATTTGTAACACCTTAAAGGATTCGAGCTAGATATAAGCTCAAAGCTATGCATTGGCTTAGAATCGAATTTTGATTGGATTAGGCCATGTACGTCCGTCCATTCGCCCGAACGATAACTCAAAAAATAAAGAAGCTAGGACGCTGAAATTTTTTACATCATTTTTACAAAA
The DNA here is from genome assembly GCA_947095535.1 of Poecilobothrus nobilitatus. Lineage (NCBI taxonomy): Eukaryota > Metazoa > Arthropoda > Insecta > Diptera > Dolichopodidae > Poecilobothrus > Poecilobothrus nobilitatus. The sequence goes on from OX352774.1 coordinate 35,514,862, forward strand.
TTATTATAGTTTTGCTATTTAAATCCAGAATTTTCGCCCAGCGAGTTCGAGTACTTGCCATAAAACTTTTTTCTTTATAATGATATAACTCAGGGTGTCGAATTACAGGCCAAGAACATTTGTAAAATTGGGTTGTGCTGGTGCAACAAGTTCGGCTAGCTGTCATCCAACTTCTTTCTTTATATGGAAATAACTCAGTGTCTATTAAAGCTATTTGTCTGAGTAGCTGCCATATAACTCCTTTTTTCATATAAGCACAATTTATATCCCCATAAATCCCCGTACTTAATAAAGCTAGACAACTGAAATTTTCTAAAAAATTATCAAGTTTAATGGCAATAACTTTTATGAAGTTTAGTTGCTTTGAACCCAGCAGGTTCAAGCTTCTTGCACATCTTGGAACTCAATCCCCAAATCCCCAAAATCAAACGGTACATTTGTATTAAAGGTGATCTTAACGTTTGGTTTTAAAAGGGGAATGGTTTTGATAGGTTAAAGGCCAACTCTATCCTGAGGAACCACGCGAAATTCTTCTTGGTGACTTTCAAGTTTTCCACCAACTCTCGTAAAAAAAAAAGAAGAAGTTAGGCGTCTGAAATCTTACAAAAGATGATCAAATTTTATGGCAATAACTTCTGTAAAATTTGTTATCCTGGGTGCAACAGATGCCATACAACTTCTCTTTTTAAATGAATATAACTCAGTGTCTTTTGATGCTAGATATTCGAAATTTCTTGAAAAGATGTCGAGTTGTATACTAACAACTTCTGTAAAATTTTCTTGCACTGGTGCAACAATGATCAAATTTTATGGAAACAGGATATATTATGTTCATATAAGTATCCCTTAGTTGACACAGTCTACTCTACTGGACTCTTCCTTATAGACAAATTTAACAAATTAAAAAAATTATTTTTAAAATAAAGAAAAATATAAAAATAAATATTATCATACAATCTTAAAATTTATTTTTAAAACTAGGTTTTCATGTTTAACTTCAGCAACCCTTCCGTTTATAAAACACATATTAAAATATATTCATATCTGTACATAAAATTTTGTTTTTGTGATTTTACTAGAAATAGCCAAATAGGTGAGCAGTAAGTTGTATAGTAAATTATGGTTAGAACAAAAAAATTGTTTTTTTTTCACTTCGATATTTATTTATGATCAATAAGTATTTGTACTATACATAAAAAAAAACTAATAAAAATATTAGCATCCTTATTAAAAAAAATAATTTTCTTAATGAATAAAAAGTAATGTACTCTTTATCTACCATTTAATTTGTACTATAATTTAACAGAATGCGGGTACTCGAAAAAGATTTTTTCACATTTTCCATTCTATTCTAAAAAAAAAAATTATTCAATATATTTGTATAGTCTAAATCAATTACAACTGATTCCTCCAATTTTGACACTTCGATTAAAAAAATTAATTACAGTTATTTTATGACTCATGTAACAGTTATGAAAGTTATAGTTAATATTAAATTAATAATAAAACTATAATAAATATTCATAAAATTGGCAGATTTGGTTTCCTTCAACATCTATAAAAATAATAAAAACTATAACAATTGACAAATAAATGTTTATAAGTTATGAAAAATTAAATATTTATAATATTTATAGTATTTTAAAGACTGTATGATTTTAAAAGTTTACTTATGAGTTTGAATTCAAGAAGATTTTTTCTAATTTTTAAATAGGCTTGAAATGAACAAATAAATGTAATAAGCTATCAAAAGCAACTGATAGGGAATAAAATTTAACGGTTTTCCTATATGTACTGCACGTACGGGATACTTGGCAACTGGACATTTCGCAAAAGAGACACTTAACAAAAAGACATTTAGCAAAAAGGACAGTTAGCAAAAGAGAATTTAGCAACTGGATACTTAACATTTGGAACATTTGGCAACTTTTATTTATGAAGGCACATACACAAATAAAAATTGCCAAATGTTCAAATGTTAAGGGTATTAAAAATAATAAGGGATTTACAAAAATTTTTGTTGTGTTTAATTGCTCCAATACTTAGTTAATTTCAATAAGACGCATCAAAATAAATATACATGGACTATTAAAAATTAAAAATTGATATGTAACATTTAGATATACAAATACTCTGGAAAATGTGAATACCCTAATTTTGAATCCAACAGTAAAATCCGTCCTAATTCAGAATCCATCAATTTATTAAAATCAAAAATTAAAACGTTTTATAAGTAAGAGTTCGTTATAGTTTATATTATAAATTGTTACTTTTTTGACTTTATGTTTACTTGATTTATACATTTCCGATATTATTTCGGCACAGATTCATGCAGCCAATGAAAAATATAATGAAATTGATTGCTAAAAACTGCAAAATGTCCTCTTCTAAAAATTGATAAGTGTCCAAGTTGGGAAGTGTCCAGTTGTAAAAATTGTTAAGTGTCCAAGTTGCAAAGTACCCAGTTGTTAAATGTCCTTTTGCTAACTGTCCATTTTACTAAATATATTTTTGTTGTGTAAGTGTCTCTTTTGGAAATGTCTTTTGCTAACTGTCCAGTTGTCAAATAAAAGTTACCAACTGGTCAGTTCTCATGTACTGCATTTTTTTCTTTTAAATTTTTCTTTAGAAAATGTATAGATATGTAGTATGTACATCTATGTATGAAAACTAATGTGAATTCTTATCTATTTTAATTTAACTAATTTAAATTTATGTTTAAACAATATATTATAATTTTAAAATAACAACTTATTTTATTTAAATTTAGTTTAGAAGAATGCATAAATTTCAAAGGAAAAGTGGAACTGAATTCTTCCATTGATTTCATTATAGTAAAATGTGAAAATCCTATAACAAAGAAAAAATATGAAAATGGACATGTTTTAATTCCACAAAAAGCAGATGTAGTGGAAAGATTCGAATTATATGATGATAGTAAACATAAACCAATTAGCGTATATATGATTGGTATTGATAGTATGTCAAGAGCAAATTTAATACGTGCAATGCCAAATACATTAGAATTTTTATATGGAAAAGATCAACAATGGTTTGACATGGAAGGATATAATAAAGTAAGTGTTTCCAGTTTGTTAAATATATCACCTTAATTATACGAAAGAATAACTTAAAGAATATGAAAATTTAAATACAGCATAGACTAAATACACAATACAGACGAACAGTTTCATATAAGAATTTTAAGTCTTTTTTAGAAGCCAGCATGAACATTTTTTTGGAGCCAGACTAAGTATTTTAGATATTTAAATAGCAAAAATAAAAATTTATGAATATTCTTTTGTACTTTCTATTTTTGTAATTTTAATATTCTAAAATACTTAGTCTAGCTCCATTAACTGCTTAGTCTAGTTTTTTTTTTTTTTAAAATAAAAAATTTTTATATGAACCTGATCGTCTGTATAGTTTATTTAGTCTGTGATCATAGTTAAGATTTTTCACTTTTACATTCTTTAACATTCATTAAAATCATGGTAGTATCATGAATCGCTTTTATGCATTTTAATATTAGCTTTTATTCTTTTTGCTATAAAAAAAATCTGGTTTGGTTCTACTGTCAAAATTTCTTTAAAAATAAAAGTATTATAATTTTTTTTTTTTTAGGTCGGTGACAATACCTTACCAAATCTAATGGCACTTTTAGCTGGTTATAATTTACAATCTAATAAAGAACTGTGCAATGGAGAAGAAATCGGTGGCATTGATAAGTGTCCATTTGTTTGGAAATTATTCAAAAAATATGGTTTTGCAACTGCTTATGGAGAAGATGATTTTAAACCTGTAGCATCTACATTTAATTATTTACAATATGGTTTTAGCGAAAAACCAACTGATTATTATTTAAGACCTTTCCTATTGGCAACAAGAGAAAAATTACGAAATCTTGAAAAGAATATGCAATCTGTTTGTATTGGTCCCAGACATGAATCAGAATATGTTTTAGATTTTGGTATGGAATTTGTTAAACGTTTCAAAAATAAACCATATTTTGGTTTTATATGGTTAAATTTATTTAGTCATGATGGATTTGATTTCAGTTCTGAAATGGACTTTAAATTATTAGAATATTTTAAAGAATTGAAACGTTCTGGTATTATGGATGAATCAATTATTATTTTCATTAGTGATCATGGTATGAGATGGGGTAATGGTAATAATTTTTATGAAGAAAGATTACCATTCCTTTATATATGGCTACCGCAATGGCTTAAAAATGAACGTCCTGATATTGCACAATCGTTAACAATAAATCAAAATCGTCTAATAAATCCATTTGACATGCATATGACGTTAAAAAATATTCTTGAATTATCTGGCAGAATTCCAGATAGAGAAAATTATGGAAAATTGGAACAAGCTAAAGAGTGTATTTAAATTTTGTGTATTCAAAGTGTATTTAAAGAAATACCATCAAATCGTACTTGTTCTGAAATTGACATTGATGATCATTGGTGTACATGTAATCCATTCGAAACAGTTAATCCAAATGAAAATATTATACAAGAAATCGGTATATTTGTAGTCAAATATATAAACGATTTGATAAGAAATCATAATAATAGTGATATAAGAAGTTTATGTAGAACAGATATTCAACTTGAAAGTATTGATGAAGCGTATAATATATTACCATTAAATGAAAATGATATTGACATAAAAGCATTTCGTATTGTATTTTCTACAAAAGCTATAGGACATAATGAAAATGGGAAATTTTTAGCAACTGTCCGAATTAATTTTAAAACTGAAAAATTTGAATTAAGTGGTGATATTAGTCGTTTGAATACATATGACGATAATGCATTTTGTGCAACTGTAAGAGATGCAAAAAAATTTTGTTTCTGTTATATAAAAGACAAAAATTAATGATAAATGTCTGAAAAATTAAGTAAAATATAAAAATTATTATGATGTACTTATGATTATTGAAATTTATCATATTTACAACATATTTTTTGAATATTGGCCTTACTTTGAAACATATTTTTAAATATAACAAAATATACTACAGCATCAAAACTACAATAACTAACTGAACTGCTTTTATCGAAAGTGGTAGAGAAGTTCATTTCTTTGGATGTTGAGATATTTAGTTTAAGTTTTGTAAATTTAAATATAGTGCAATAATTTATTAAAATAAAGTAACAAACTTATCAAATCGATATACTTTTCTCTTCTTATAGGCCTGGTCATGTTTATTTGACTAAAATTTTATTGTCTCTACCTATTGGCTTTCATTTTCCTAATAAAAGAAGCACTTTAAACTTTACATTTTCCTCCATGAATGTTTGTAACATTTATAAAGTTCATTCCTTTGTGATCTCATCTAAAATATCTTCAGTTAGAGTATGTTTTTTCTTTCAAAATTTTTCTTTGTGTTTCTAATTTTATTTTATAAAAAATACTCTATTAAATCAAAGTCTTCTCTAGTTTCAATTCATTAGATGAAACTTTTTCAGCAGTTCTTAATAATATCAAAATAACCCTGGGTTGTATAAAGTTGGTTCTTCTTTCTTATTGTAAATTTCATAACTCCGAAATTGCTATCATTTGGAAGAAATGAAGTCCCGACAAAATAAATTTGTGGTCTATCACATTTATGTTGTTGCCAACAGATTGTACAATTTTTAGCCACAATAACGCAAGTTTTATGCTCCGATTTTGTCCAGTGCATATGACACTGTAAGTAATGACATAATCTCGTATTGTCACGTTTTCAATAAATTTCAGGCAACAAAAAGCTACCTCTTGAGAACCTGTGAATGGTGTATTTTTTTCCTATGCATATATCAACTTTGTCATTATGAAAATTATGAAAACCTATGACATGAAAAATTATGACATTCATATTTCGCTTATGCTACCGAAATGGATAATTTTTCGATATGAAATTGATTTTTGTAAATCAAATAAAAAGGTTAAATATTTGTTTGGATTTCTTGGTTATATTTTAATGATTTCCTGGCCAGCTCATTATTTCTTAAATATATGTTGCTCCATTAAGTTATCTTTTTCTGCAGAATCGGATGTATGGGGAATGAAACCCCAAATTGAAATTGATTTTATAAATTTCTCTATAAATTTCTTCTTTAACAAATATGTTTTTTTTTTATTTATATATTATAATTTATTTTTAAGGTAAAAATGGCAAACAAAAAACCTTTTCTGACTTAAAATTTAACTAAAAATACCTAACCCTAACCTAAAAATACTCCATGGAAAATATAACTTGGAAATCCTCCAAGTTCAAATTTTATTGCTGGAATGATATTTTCAGCTTTTATGTAATATCTTTGGCCTCTATTTCTCGCTCTCTCTGGTTTTTTCTTTTTTTTTTTTAAATTTCGAATAAATTTTGTACATAAATGCTTTTCCTCGTATGCATTTTAAGTGCACCTACTAACTCTAAGTAAAATAAATTTACCACGTAAACATTTGTTTTAAAATTAATGAAGTATGTATATATAAGAAGTTTTTAAAATTATTTAGATTAAAAAAAGTAAATGCTTGAAAATTTCAAAACAAAATTCAACAAAACACGAAATAAGAGAATATCAACTGAGCAGCATTACCGTTATATTGATTTGTGCGTTTTCTATTTTACTCTCAGGTTGAGAGAGTTATTTTAAAATAGATAAAGTTGTTTCGAAATGGCTGGAGTAGAGTTTAATAATCTCCATTCTCCATGATATTAGAATTAGCTTTTCGAAATTGACATTTGAGTGAAAGTTAATTTTCTGAATTCTACTGGAGACCAGAGTTAACGAGTTTTACAAATGTCATACAGTCTTATGAAATGTCATTATTGTTTTTATATTTTTCAATAATTTTTAATTTTAAAAGTAACAATTTATTAAAGAAGATTTTTATGAAGTTGTTATTTTATTTATTTTTTTTTTGTTTTAATCTTTCATTTATTTAGTACTATAGATAAAAAGCCCATATACAACAATTTGTAAATAACAAAACACCTTTCTTTATGAATCTACCAAAATTCATTTAATCTTAATATATTTAATAGAATATTATAGGTGTATTAGATTAAGATAGAAGTAAAAATTTTTTACAAAAAAAGTACAAAATTCTTCCATTCAAATTAAATTTCTAAACGAATTTATTCAATTTACTCAACTTTTACTCAGTACATGTAGGTACATCTTTAAGTAAAAGAACTAAAAGAAACAACTAAAAGAAACTGTTAACACATGTAAAAATATATTACCTATACTGGAGCTTTAATTTTTATGTCTTGTCGAAGAAAAATGTGAAACTAAAAATAGCAAATTATCAATTATTAAGCCCTAATAGCTCAAAAACAGGGGGTGGTCGAAAAAAATTTTCTGAGGAAACTTATACTAATTCTAAAAGTTTTTTTTACCGCAAATTTTGAAGTCCCTATTTAAAAGCTTGCCGGAGTTATGAAGGTAGAAAAATCATGCAAAATTTGGTTTTCAGATAACGGTAAATTTAAATACTAAATTTTAAATATATAATATTATAATGTAAATATATAAATATTTTATTTATAAATATTTTTTATGAATTGGTTTTAATACAAAAATTATAGAAAATGACATGAAACCAAAAACGTAAACAAAAAACTTTATCAATTTTAGAAAAATTAAAAATATTGCATGCCTTGGAAAAGCGAGTTAGGGGTCTAGATTTAGCTATTAAATATGGGATCGTAAAGTCTACAATTTGTGACATCAAAACAAAGAGAAAAAATAAGAAGATAACTGGCATAATATGTGCTTCTTTATTTTTCATATTTTATCCTAATTGCGCTTTTTAGTGAAGCTGAAGCGAATCAATAACAGAACCCAATTACGAAGGCGGAAAAATATGCAATCTGGAGAATATAATGAGGTTGAAAAAAAGTTGTACATGGTTTGAGCGTAAACGTGCTAGACACATCCCTATATCCAGAGATATCTTATGCGAAAAAGCAAAATACAAATTCAAAAAGCAATATGGAGATACAAAAACTTTTAAAGCAAGTGAAGTTTTAAAATCTGTGGTGCAACATTGTCTAGCCAAACAGAACTTATACCAACTTTTCGCGATAATTTAAAAAACTTAATAGAAAACGAAGATTTATCTGATAGTCCAATATACTACAATGCAGATGCATCAGGAGTTTTTTACAAAATGCTTCCAACTAAAACTCTCCTTCATTCAAAAGAAAAAAAGAAAAGGTAATGTTTCTTTGTTGTACAAATGGAACAGGAGATCATAAATTAAGAATTCTTGTAGTGGGACTAAAAAACCACATTCCTTTAAAAATAAATTACCACCGGTGGAGTATTATTACTCCAAAAACGCCTGGATGACAACACATTTATTTTCCGAATGGTTTTTAAGATCTTTTGTTGCACAAGTACATCCAATACTATCCCACAAAAAGTAACATAATAACATCCCACAAAAAGTTATACTTCTCGTTGATAACGCTAGATGCCATGCCAATTAATTGAATATTAAAATTATATAACTTGTTTGAAGAAAAATGGACTTCCGAAGATAACATTCGTAGCCACATTATCCCAAAGAATATCTAGTTCAATAAACATACATGAAGAAACATTTTTTGTTATGCAAGAGATAAATAACACAATGCATGTAAATATTAATGAGAATGAAACTGAAGACTGGTTTGATGAAAATATGGAAAATACTGATAATTTCTTATTGCGATACTCATCAACTATAGTGATGACTTTGATGAAGAAATTAAGCAATAACCTTCTAGTAAAATAAAAAAAGCAGAAGCAGTTCAAAATTTCAATAATGTTATATAGTGGGCTGAATAAGAAAATATAGATTTGGAGAAAACTATATTGTTAAAAGAACTGAGAACTTGGCGTTCGCACAAACTATTAAAAAAAATCTAGGAAGTATTATACGATATTTTCCGCTAAGCAGTTAAATTAATTTATATTTGTTTTTTTTTTAAATCATCAATTCAACTTAAAATTGATTTTCGAACATTTAATATAATGTACACTAATTTGAAGTTACTACCTTTTGTTATATTCCTAATTTTGTTTTTAAATAAACGAATTATGAATTTAAATTTAAACTTTTTACTTTCAAAATTTAGCCATTTTTTCTTAACTTCCATTAATCTGAATTTTTTTTTTTTTTTATGCAATAATCTTAATCTAGGAATATGTTTCCTTGTACTAAAAAGTAGTTGAGATTAAATTGGACGGGATAGGAACGGAAAAATGCGAATAAAGGAGAATGAGACAGTAATTGCGTCATAAATTTGTTAAGATTCATTATGAATTTGTGCAAATTGTAAATCAAAAATCGTCAGCTTTTGGAAACACAGAGGATGGTAATAGGTTCCACATTTTTGCAGTTCTGACAACAAACGAATTGCTATAACCAGTAAAAGAGAGAAAGAGCTCCAATATTACGACAAATGCCAAGCGAAGTGAGACAAGCAGTCTCAACGGAGTCGCCAATAAAACGAATAGCGTGGTTTTAGGTTAGGATCGAGGTAATTCAATAAAGTAAGTGATGTGCCAGCGCATATATGGGAGTTGTACTCCATCTTAGGTCGTATATAAGCCTTATAGATATTTAACAAGTCCCTGGATGAAAAATATGTCTTGCATCTAAAGAGAATTATCTGATTCGATACAATATACAATTAATAGTTCGGATTATCGAGAAATTACTGTATATATTTATATATTCAAATTATGTAAAAAATGAATTTCTTTCGTTAAGAAATATTCTGATAACAAAACAATAAAAAAAAATTATAATTTTTTACTTTCAGAAAATCAATCAGAAAATCTTAATTATATTTCAAAAAGTGTTTTGTATTTAATTTGTATAGTTGTTTCCTAATTGTAATCGGAATAACAGTGTGAACATTTTTTTATTATAATAAAGTATTTTTTATTTAGAAAAAAAACAAAAAAAAATTATTATACGCAATGTCAAACAATTATATAAAATTAGATACAGAGTGTGAAAAAAATCGGGTATCACTTTTATCAGATTCCACTAAACAATATAATGTATCTAATACAAATTTTAATGTTACATCATTATTTAAATTAAAAAGATTATTTAATAAATTAAATGTTATTATATTTTTTATAATAATATTAGTTTTATATTTAATTCAAAATGGCATATTAAATAATTTTAATGGAATAAAAAAAATGTCATCTAATAAAAATTTGAAAATTGATAATATTTCAAATGGTATAACATATTTTGGATAATATTTTAAAATAATATATTAATAACTTTTAGAAAAAATATAAAAATAAAATTTATTATACATACTCATAAGTCATATGAAAATAATTCAAGGGTTTGGTTAGTTTAACACAACATGTTAGGGTAGTTGCGAAATTTACATATATACTCATATCTTAATTACTTAATAAAGCTAAACATGTGATATGTTATAAAATATATGAATCAATTCTTATATGGCGACAAAATCTGTAAAATTTGGTTGGTTTGACGCATTGTAATCGAGTAGCTGATAAATTTACATAAATATATCGCGGTATACTTAATTAAGTTTTAATTAAGTCTAGTTTTTCTTAAAAGATCAATATATTTTATGAAAGCAGCATATTATATTATGTTCATGCGAATATTCTAGAGTTAATACAGTCAACTAAACATTGACATTCGTCCTTATTGATTTTATAAAATATATGCCATAAACATACATATCTATACTAATATATTTTTATGATCGATTGTTTAATGATATTTTGTATTCAGAAAATTGAATTCAAAAAACAAAAATTATTTTACATATATAAATTACGCTTTTTTAAGATTTCTTTTTCCTAGTCAACTTATCATAATTTATTTTAGAAATTTTTGGAATGTTTAATTTACTTTTTAGAACACTTTAAAATTTTTGCTTATACTGCAACCAAATTTGTGTAATTCACCAGTAATTCATGTTTTTTTAAATGTTTAAAAGTTTCTATACGGCTTCGCAGCAAGGAAATTAAATATCAAATGGCAGTCAATATCATGAAATTTATAAAATTAAATAATATTAAAATAATTTATAAAAACTTTGCTGTTTCCAGACACCACGTATTTTCTGAACTCTTACAAAATATAATTTTGAGATTTTGGCATAACTACGTAAAATCTCTGATAAAACCACATAAGTTAGTCTATGTTAAAGTGGCTTCCGAAAAGGCACCCTTAGACTGTATTTGGTACATTGTGATACCACATAGAAATTTTTCTATCCCACTCGTTAAAATCTATTTGAGCTTAAGCTTGTCCCAAATGGGTGTTTCTTTTGGCTGGGCATGTGCAAAAGAGGTGAAGATTGTTTCCTCTTCTTCCTTATCTTTGCAGGCTCTACAGTAGAGTTTGCCGATAAGCCAAGTCTTTTGGCATGCTTTCTTATTAGAGAGTGACCGATGATTATACCCATTATCATAGCAATATCTGCCTTTTAAGAGAAAGCATATCATTAAATCGTTTTCAATCGGTTTTGGGCTATATCAGTCTTATGATGTTGCACGAGGTCAAGTTTGAGAATTTTTATTTTATATATATTATAGATATTATTTACAATATCCGTTATTTCCTTTCGAAGTAACGTTTTGCTTGTGGATAGAGCTGCACCTAGTCTTACTTTATCCGTCCGGATTTGTAGCAATTCTTGAAGTTTTTCAGATGTTTCATTTTCCGGAATGTGTGGATCACTAGATACCCAACAAAAGCTTAATGTTAAACTGCCTGGCCATCGCGTTAAGAAATTTGCGGTTCATTAAAGTCTTTGAGGTTGTATATGTTGATTCCAGTGATTTCAACGCCATCTGACGATCTGAGAGTATGCGTACAGTACAGCATAAATTACCTTAATATAATAAATTTTTAAATTTGTAATTTGCAATTTTTTAAAAAATCTGTAATCTGGAATTTTTTTTTTCATAAATAGTTTTCCCTAAAAAATCTATAAATCAAAAAAAAAAAAACCATGTAAACATTTTACAATTTTCCTTATATATATTTTCCTTTCTTTGAGAAATAACAATAATTTTATTGGTTAGCAAAAATTGTGGGTTTTTAAAATGTGGATCAAAATTTTGAAATTTGAATGATAAAGAATTAGAAAAATTTAATTACATCTCATATAAAAAGAAATCTTCTAAGAACTTCTAGTACATATATTTGATATTATAGTATTAAAATATTTTAAATTTTCCTGTAATAAATTTTGAGAAACAGAAAATAAAACTAAAAAATTAATATTTCGAAATTCTTTAAATTTTTTTAAATTTCATAAATGTGATCGTAAAGACAATTTTTCTGTATGAATTTGAATTTTTTATATATATAAAAAAACATCAATCATCATAATTAAACTTTTATGTAAGTAAAGTACTTATCTAATATTTTGAAAGTAAAATTTCATGTAGTATTTCTAAAACAAATATTTGATAGAAAAAAAATATAAAAATGATAAAAATGATAATATCAAATATCAGTACAAGATATATTTTTTGTTTTTGAATAAAATTTATTGTAATTTTTGTCAATTATTACCAGTATATAACGTAAGAAAATATACATATAATTTATAAAAAAAAACAGTTTGTCAATTTGTTTGTTTGATTGTTGGATAACCCTAATACACTGGTCATACAATATTGTAATCAAATTTTAGACGAATGAATCTCACAATTTGTAGAAGATACTGTTTACTATTTTTTCTTTCAATCAATAATAGGTTCGTTGTTCGAATGATTCTTCAAAATTTTTTGTCTAACGAACGGTTCAGTTCCAATAGATTTTATTTTTTTATATAAATCTAAACTTTATCACCCGCCATATTCTTGTAGACTGATCACTGACGCGATGAAAAAATGTATCACGTCACATCTAGTTAAAAATGCATTTCAGGAAGACGCACGATAAACATTTTTATTATGTTGGTAGTACTTTAAATTTGAGTGCGGTCAAATGAAAATTTTGTAAAATATTTTTTTTTTGTTTTTTTAGTGCATTTCTCTGACACATAAATGTAAATGGCTGTAAATGTCGTAATGGGGAATAACTCTTACGACGTGTGTGGGATTCGAACTCACACTCCCTCGGTGTTTACAGCGTATTTTGTACGCTCTTACTCAGTAGGCCACCGAGACCCCATTTAGTAATATTTAAATGTAAACAATTTATGTATAGGTAAAATTTCTTTTATAAAGAAGTTATTCTATTTTTGTTTTAAATATGTACATAGTTAGTTCTTGTGTGGATTGTAAAATAAAAATAAAACAATTAATTTTTATCTCATCTGACTCATGGCGCAGTGGTTAAGTCGCCCACTTTTCAATCGAAGGGTCTTGGGTTCAAACCCCGGCCAGGTCATAAATAAAAAATATGTAGTACTTTTATATCGTAATAATGTATATCGATAATTAATAGTAGTAATAATATCAATAATAATATTAATAATAGTAATAGTAATAATAACAAAAATCATAATAATAATAATAGCAATAATAATAGTAATAATAATAATAGCTGCTACAGTGGGGCTATCTTTGGTTATGTCATGCAAGTAAGGTGTTATATACTAATTATTATACTAATACCAATTAGTAATTATACTAATACCAATTAGTAATTATATACTAATACCAATAATAATAACCGCTACAGTGACAGTGGGGGTTGCCTTCAATAATTACCTTATGTAGTACTATATACTACTACTACATATTGTAATTGTTGTGACGGCTTTAGTCACTGTTAGCAAAATAGTAATAATAATAGGCGGATTCACTGTTTCCTTACAGTCCCACTCCCAATTCAATGTTTCCGTATCCATCCTATCCTTTCCTATTCCTACTCCCTAGCCAATATACTGCGTTCACAGGTAAGGGTTTCATCCCATTATATTGGCTAAAGGGGGAGGTGGGTTTAGTCAGTAAGAATCTGACACTACCAAGGGGGAAATTCTTGGTGTCTTTGGAAGACTCCGACCTCCCTTAGGAAAAAAAAAAAAATTAATTAATGGAAAATTTATAATAAACTTAAATTTGAAAAGAATTTAAAATAATATTCATTAAAAAAAAAACAGTTGAACTTAAACAAAATAACATTATTGATTAAAAAAAAAAAAACAAGAAAATAAATTAAAGGAAATGTTTGGATTATCCTCCATGAACTTTACAAACAAATAAAACTGCTTTACATTTGAGATTTTATTAAAATTATAAAACAAATATAAAACAAAACTCCAAATTTTTAAAAACAAAATTTGATATTTAAATGTTTACTTACTTTTCTATATCTACTCTACATTCTTTAAGTTTACTAATATGTAGGTAACAAAAAAAATTATTTCAAAAAATAACTTAAAAAAAACTTAAATAACTACGAATTTGCAGAGGTGATACCTATCATTGAATTAATTTGCGGTGATAGAAATTAATTGGTATTACTATTGCTTCTTAGGAAAAGTCTTGTGAAAACACCAGACACGATACTTTCAACAAAAAACCACTTAATTTTGCTATTCACATCATACCAAATTTTGCGAAAAACTGACGTTTGACAGTTTTTTTAGGTAAGGCCATCCGCTTTGTAGCATTGTTTAAAAAATTTCAACAATCATTTTTTCGCTTCCCTATACTAAATGGGTTTTATTAACCTTTTCTAAAATTAACCCTTTCTAAAAGATTCTGTTAAAACAATTTGTTTTCGATCCATTAAACAAATATCATTTACACGTCAAAAGTACAGGGTCAAAAGTACCATGGTCAGAAGTTCCATTGGGACTTTTACAATTTTTAGCCTTAAGTTTTAACATTTTTTTTTTTTTTAAATGCTCTCCTCCATATTCACACTTAGAAATTAGTTGCAATTAGAAAAAATGAAAACCTGATATTTAGCATGATGATATCTATTGAATTATCCCTAATCAACTCTACCATGTAGCGTTATCAAGATGGCGAAATACAGCTTATGGAAATTGGTTTACCATGCGCACGTCCCGTTTGTGGAACCATATACCATCACATGTGTTCTTTAAAATTCATATATGTACGATTTACTTAAGTTTAAGAAAAGTTCAAAATATCCCTCCAAATTTTCCTACCTATACCCCATATTCCTAAATTTCCCAATTCCAACTTCCCCAAACATCCTTCCCACATCCCTATTCACAAAACCAAGCTGTACATTTATATTAAAGGTTCCATCCTACATAGTTTGGTTTTAAAAGGGGGATAGTTTTGGTTGGTTAAAGTTTTGCACTGTCCTGAGGAACCACGTGCAGTTCCTCTTGGTGACTTTTGAGTTTTCAACACTCGTAAAAAAAAACATATATATATAAATAACATAAATTGATTTTATATTAAAAAATCACAGTTTTACGAAAAAAAAAATTGAATTATCACAATTTTTCAATCTAAAAACTTTATAATTTTGCAAGTAACGAGGAACTTTTAAAATACATATTTAAATAAATGGTATTAATCTTTTAATTTTTTGATATTTAAAATACCTCAACTTCCTACATAATCGGAAAAAGATATAATTTTTGTTTTAAAAACATATGACACGAAAAACTTTATCTCGAAAACAATCAAACATAGGCTCTCCATTCGTCCCCGACAAATAGTTTGTTTCGAAATTGCTGATTATCCATTTCATGAAAGACCATTGAGAGCCAGACATCTTCTATTTTTTAAATTCAAAAATATTAAACTTAAGCATCTTTAGTTTAGGATAGGATATAACAAAAAGTAGAGGATAAAACAAATTAGCTTTTCAGTTTATTTTACAAAAAAACTATAAATCTAGACTACAAGGTCTACAAAATAAAGAAAAATACAATATTAGATTGCATTGAAAAAGGGGAATTTCAGTTCTGTTTCGAGAAATTTTAATTTCTTGCATTATCAAAAAGATAATAGAAAATTAAGATACAATAAGATAAAAGATAAAAGAAAAATTTTCCAGTCATCACTTAAAGAAAAATTAAAATTCTCTAATCTATTAATGAGTTTTTTTAATAAATTTTTTTCGTTTAACGAAAAAAGACAAATGATAACATTCAATTTTATTGATAATGACATCTTTAATATTGATAAGAAAAAGGAAAATTTAATTTTGTTATTTATGCAATTTACTTTAGTTTATTTGAAAGTTAATAAAAGAAATTTTTTTTTTTTTTTTTAGCTCAAAGTATTATTGGAAAAAAATTAGAAAATATACGTAACATTAAAAAACAAAGTGGTTATTTGGTATATGAGCGTAATTGTAAAATACCAATTATTGATCCTTTTGATCCCAGTATTATGGAACATTTTGAAAAAAGAACATTTCAAAATTGTTCCAAGGATGAAATTTTAACATATGTCACATTTAACGAAAATATTTTAAAATATGAATTATTTTTTGATGTAGAAGTGTTAAATAAATCCGAAAATTTTCATAATTGGCAATGCTGTTATCATGAAATTAAACGTTCTGATGAAATATTAAGCGGAAACAAAATTGACGATAATTACATGTAAGTAATGTAAGTAAGAATAAATTCGGAATTACTATATATAAAATATTTTATATTTTAAATTTTTAAAAGGAAGATATTCTTTGTACTCCAAAAAAACTGAATTTTTTGATATTTTTTAATATTTCTACAAAATGCTTTATATTTTACAAAAAAAGGATTATAAAAAATAACAAATTATAAGATATAATATAATTTAACTACTTAATCATATGCTTTTTTTTATTACAATTTAAATTCCAATGAGTGAGTCAGTTGATTTCAACTCAAGTAATCATAAGCATGTCGTTTGTTTTTTTTTTAGTATCTTCTTCTACCTAAATATCGTATTTCGTAAAACTAAATTTATAACCGAAGATTGCGCGAAAACTTTAAAGGTGATGACCCCGCGTCACTTCTAGCGTCGCTTTGACATTTAAGCAGAATACATTAATTTAAATGAACCTTGACAAAATAGAAAAGCGACGCTAGAAGCGCCGCACGAAGCGACGCTAGAGTAGAGCAACTTTCTACTTTTACCCTCGTTGACAATAAATTTGTTTGTTTTTTTTATTTTTTTTTATTTTATATTGGTTGTTGGTCATAAAGCGACGCTAGCTTTTGGTCTTTATTTTATTTAGAACGCGACGCTAGAAGCATTGGGTCATCACCTTAATTGCTATTTTGATGAATAAGACTTTATTTTAAAAGTGATGTTAATCACCGGGTTGTGAAAATTATATAATCCGTATCTGTAGATCTAATAGTTTATGATTTTAGAGTTTCTGTCTCTCTATAATAAAATAGACGAGCAAAATATTATAATTTATAAATTTTAAATGAGATCAAATATATGGCAAAAAAATTTTAGTTAGTTACTAATTTTTATAAATATATATAATATATATAAAAAAAATTTTTTAATGCATTTCTCTGCCACATAAATATGGATAAGAAATTACACAGCCTTTCCTGTTCAGGCGTGGCTGTAAATGTCGTAAGAGGAAATAACCTCTGGGATTGGATTCGAACCCACACTCCCTCGGTATTTACAGCGTATTTTATACGCTTTTACTCACTAGACCACCGAGGTCCCATGTTTATAAATATAAAAAATAGTAATTATATTCATTCCATTTAGATATGTACTTCTTAAAATTATTTTACAAGATTACGATTTAAATGTCTTTTAGGTTGATACGTTTTATACATATTCTCCTTTTATACCCGTATGAACGTATGTTCAACGGTATAATAAATTTGCCATTACATTTGTAACACCTTAAAGGATTCGAGCTAGATATAAGCTCAAAGCTATGCATTGGCTTAGAATCGAATTTTGATTGGATTAGGCCATGTACGTCCGTCCATTCGCCCGAACGATAACTCAAAAAATAAAGAAGCTAGGACGCTGAAATTTTTTACATCATTTTTACAAAATTATTATAGTTTTGCTATTTAAATCCAGAATTTTCGCCCAGCGAGTTCGAGTACTTGCCATAAAACTTTTTTCTTTATAATGATATAACTCAGGGTGTCGAATTACAGGCCAAGAACATTTGTAAAATTGGGTTGTGCTGGTGCAACAAGTTCGGCTAGCTGTCATCCAACTTCTTTCTTTATATGGAAATAACTCAGTGTCTATTAAAGCTATTTGTCTGAGTAGCTGCCATATAACTCCTTTTTTCATATAAGCACAATTTATATCCCCATAAATCCCCGTACTTAATAAAGCTAGACAACTGAAATTTTCTAAAAAATTATCAAGTTTAATGGCAATAACTTTTATGAAGTTTAGTTGCTTTGAACCCAGCAGGTTCAAGCTTCTTGCACATCTTGGAACTCAATCCCCAAATCCCCAAAATCAAACGGTACATTTGTATTAAAGGTGATCTTAACGTTTGGTTTTAAAAGGGGAATGGTTTTGATAGGTTAAAGGCCAACTCTATCCTGAGGAACCACGCGAAATTCTTCTTGGTGACTTTCAAGTTTTCCACCAACTCTCGTAAAAAAAAAAGAAGAAGTTAGGCGTCTGAAATCTTACAAAAGATGATCAAATTTTATGGCAATAACTTCTGTAAAATTTGTTATCCTGGGTGCAACAGATGCCATACAACTTCTCTTTTTAAATGAATATAACTCAGTGTCTTTTGATGCTAGATATTCGAAATTTCTTGAAAAGATGTCGAGTTGTATACTAACAACTTCTGTAAAATTTTCTTGCACTGGTGCAACAATGATCAAATTTTATGGAAACAGGATATATTATGTTCATATAAGTATCCCTTAGTTGACACAGTCTACTCTACTGGACTCTTCCTTATAGACAAATTTAACAAATTAAAAAAATTATTTTTAAAATAAAGAAAAATATAAAAATAAATATTATCATACAATCTTAAAATTTATTTTTAAAACTAGGTTTTCATGTTTAACTTCAGCAACCCTTCCGTTTATAAAACACATATTAAAATATATTCATATCTGTACATAAAATTTTGTTTTTGTGATTTTACTAGAAATAGCCAAATAGGTGAGCAGTAAGTTGTATAGTAAATTATGGTTAGAACAAAAAAATTGTTTTTTTTTCACTTCGATATTTATTTATGATCAATAAGTATTTGTACTATACATAAAAAAAAACTAATAAAAATATTAGCATCCTTATTAAAAAAAATAATTTTCTTAATGAATAAAAAGTAATGTACTCTTTATCTACCATTTAATTTGTACTATAATTTAACAGAATGCGGGTACTCGAAAAAGATTTTTTCACATTTTCCATTCTATTCTAAAAAAAAAAATTATTCAATATATTTGTATAGTCTAAATCAATTACAACTGATTCCTCCAATTTTGACACTTCGATTAAAAAAATTAATTACAGTTATTTTATGACTCATGTAACAGTTATGAAAGTTATAGTTAATATTAAATTAATAATAAAACTATAATAAATATTCATAAAATTGGCAGATTTGGTTTCCTTCAACATCTATAAAAATAATAAAAACTATAACAATTGACAAATAAATGTTTATAAGTTATGAAAAATTAAATATTTATAATATTTATAGTATTTTAAAGACTGTATGATTTTAAAAGTTTACTTATGAGTTTGAATTCAAGAAGATTTTTTCTAATTTTTAAATAGGCTTGAAATGAACAAATAAATGTAATAAGCTATCAAAAGCAACTGATAGGGAATAAAATTTAACGGTTTTCCTATATGTACTGCACGTACGGGATACTTGGCAACTGGACATTTCGCAAAAGAGACACTTAACAAAAAGACATTTAGCAAAAAGGACAGTTAGCAAAAGAGAATTTAGCAACTGGATACTTAACATTTGGAACATTTGGCAACTTTTATTTATGAAGGCACATACACAAATAAAAATTGCCAAATGTTCAAATGTTAAGGGTATTAAAAATAATAAGGGATTTACAAAAATTTTTGTTGTGTTTAATTGCTCCAATACTTAGTTAATTTCAATAAGACGCATCAAAATAAATATACATGGACTATTAAAAATTAAAAATTGATATGTAACATTTAGATATACAAATACTCTGGAAAATGTGAATACCCTAATTTTGAATCCAACAGTAAAATCCGTCCTAATTCAGAATCCATCAATTTATTAAAATCAAAAATTAAAACGTTTTATAAGTAAGAGTTCGTTATAGTTTATATTATAAATTGTTACTTTTTTGACTTTATGTTTACTTGATTTATACATTTCCGATATTATTTCGGCACAGATTCATGCAGCCAATGAAAAATATAATGAAATTGATTGCTAAAAACTGCAAAATGTCCTCTTCTAAAAATTGATAAGTGTCCAAGTTGGGAAGTGTCCAGTTGTAAAAATTGTTAAGTGTCCAAGTTGCAAAGTACCCAGTTGTTAAATGTCCTTTTGCTAACTGTCCATTTTACTAAATATATTTTTGTTGTGTAAGTGTCTCTTTTGGAAATGTCTTTTGCTAACTGTCCAGTTGTCAAATAAAAGTTACCAACTGGTCAGTTCTCATGTACTGCATTTTTTTCTTTTAAATTTTTCTTTAGAAAATGTATAGATATGTAGTATGTACATCTATGTATGAAAACTAATGTGAATTCTTATCTATTTTAATTTAACTAATTTAAATTTATGTTTAAACAATATATTATAATTTTAAAATAACAACTTATTTTATTTAAATTTAGTTTAGAAGAATGCATAAATTTCAAAGGAAAAGTGGAACTGAATTCTTCCATTGATTTCATTATAGTAAAATGTGAAAATCCTATAACAAAGAAAAAATATGAAAATGGACATGTTTTAATTCCACAAAAAGCAGATGTAGTGGAAAGATTCGAATTATATGATGATAGTAAACATAAACCAATTAGCGTATATATGATTGGTATTGATAGTATGTCAAGAGCAAATTTAATACGTGCAATGCCAAATACATTAGAATTTTTATATGGAAAAGATCAACAATGGTTTGACATGGAAGGATATAATAAAGTAAGTGTTTCCAGTTTGTTAAATATATCACCTTAATTATACGAAAGAATAACTTAAAGAATATGAAAATTTAAATACAGCATAGACTAAATACACAATACAGACGAACAGTTTCATATAAGAATTTTAAGTCTTTTTTAGAAGCCAGCATGAACATTTTTTTGGAGCCAGACTAAGTATTTTAGATATTTAAATAGCAAAAATAAAAATTTATGAATATTCTTTTGTACTTTCTATTTTTGTAATTTTAATATTCTAAAATACTTAGTCTAGCTCCATTAACTGCTTAGTCTAGTTTTTTTTTTTTTTAAAATAAAAAATTTTTATATGAACCTGATCGTCTGTATAGTTTATTTAGTCTGTGATCATAGTTAAGATTTTTCACTTTTACATTCTTTAACATTCATTAAAATCATGGTAGTATCATGAATCGCTTTTATGCATTTTAATATTAGCTTTTATTCTTTTTGCTATAAAAAAAATCTGGTTTGGTTCTACTGTCAAAATTTCTTTAAAAATAAAAGTATTATAATTTTTTTTTTTTTAGGTCGGTGACAATACCTTACCAAATCTAATGGCACTTTTAGCTGGTTATAATTTACAATCTAATAAAGAACTGTGCAATGGAGAAGAAATCGGTGGCATTGATAAGTGTCCATTTGTTTGGAAATTATTCAAAAAATATGGTTTTGCAACTGCTTATGGAGAAGATGATTTTAAACCTGTAGCATCTACATTTAATTATTTACAATATGGTTTTAGCGAAAAACCAACTGATTATTATTTAAGACCTTTCCTATTGGCAACAAGAGAAAAATTACGAAATCTTGAAAAGAATATGCAATCTGTTTGTATTGGTCCCAGACATGAATCAGAATATGTTTTAGATTTTGGTATGGAATTTGTTAAACGTTTCAAAAATAAACCATATTTTGGTTTTATATGGTTAAATTTATTTAGTCATGATGGATTTGATTTCAGTTCTGAAATGGACTTTAAATTATTAGAATATTTTAAAGAATTGAAACGTTCTGGTATTATGGATGAATCAATTATTATTTTCATTAGTGATCATGGTATGAGATGGGGTAATGGTAATAATTTTTATGAAGAAAGATTACCATTCCTTTATATATGGCTACCGCAATGGCTTAAAAATGAACGTCCTGATATTGCACAATCGTTAACAATAAATCAAAATCGTCTAATAAATCCATTTGACATGCATATGACGTTAAAAAATATTCTTGAATTATCTGGCAGAATTCCAGATAGAGAAAATTATGGAAAATTGGAACAAGCTAAAGAGTGTATTTAAATTTTGTGTATTCAAAGTGTATTTAAAGAAATACCATCAAATCGTACTTGTTCTGAAATTGACATTGATGATCATTGGTGTACATGTAATCCATTCGAAACAGTTAATCCAAATGAAAATATTATACAAGAAATCGGTATATTTGTAGTCAAATATATAAACGATTTGATAAGAAATCATAATAATAGTGATATAAGAAGTTTATGTAGAACAGATATTCAACTTGAAAGTATTGATGAAGCGTATAATATATTACCATTAAATGAAAATGATATTGACATAAAAGCATTTCGTATTGTATTTTCTACAAAAGCTATAGGACATAATGAAAATGGGAAATTTTTAGCAACTGTCCGAATTAATTTTAAAACTGAAAAATTTGAATTAAGTGGTGATATTAGTCGTTTGAATACATATGACGATAATGCATTTTGTGCAACTGTAAGAGATGCAAAAAAATTTTGTTTCTGTTATATAAAAGACAAAAATTAATGATAAATGTCTGAAAAATTAAGTAAAATATAAAAATTATTATGATGTACTTATGATTATTGAAATTTATCATATTTACAACATATTTTTTGAATATTGGCCTTACTTTGAAACATATTTTTAAATATAACAAAATATACTACAGCATCAAAACTACAATAACTAACTGAACTGCTTTTATCGAAAGTGGTAGAGAAGTTCATTTCTTTGGATGTTGAGATATTTAGTTTAAGTTTTGTAAATTTAAATATAGTGCAATAATTTATTAAAATAAAGTAACAAACTTATCAAATCGATATACTTTTCTCTTCTTATAGGCCTGGTCATGTTTATTTGACTAAAATTTTATTGTCTCTACCTATTGGCTTTCATTTTCCTAATAAAAGAAGCACTTTAAACTTTACATTTTCCTCCATGAATGTTTGTAACATTTATAAAGTTCATTCCTTTGTGATCTCATCTAAAATATCTTCAGTTAGAGTATGTTTTTTCTTTCAAAATTTTTCTTTGTGTTTCTAATTTTATTTTATAAAAAATACTCTATTAAATCAAAGTCTTCTCTAGTTTCAATTCATTAGATGAAACTTTTTCAGCAGTTCTTAATAATATCAAAATAACCCTGGGTTGTATAAAGTTGGTTCTTCTTTCTTATTGTAAATTTCATAACTCCGAAATTGCTATCATTTGGAAGAAATGAAGTCCCGACAAAATAAATTTGTGGTCTATCACATTTATGTTGTTGCCAACAGATTGTACAATTTTTAGCCACAATAACGCAAGTTTTATGCTCCGATTTTGTCCAGTGCATATGACACTGTAAGTAATGACATAATCTCGTATTGTCACGTTTTCAATAAATTTCAGGCAACAAAAAGCTACCTCTTGAGAACCTGTGAATGGTGTATTTTTTTCCTATGCATATATCAACTTTGTCATTATGAAAATTATGAAAACCTATGACATGAAAAATTATGACATTCATATTTCGCTTATGCTACCGAAATGGATAATTTTTCGATATGAAATTGATTTTTGTAAATCAAATAAAAAGGTTAAATATTTGTTTGGATTTCTTGGTTATATTTTAATGATTTCCTGGCCAGCTCATTATTTCTTAAATATATGTTGCTCCATTAAGTTATCTTTTTCTGCAGAATCGGATGTATGGGGAATGAAACCCCAAATTGAAATTGATTTTATAAATTTCTCTATAAATTTCTTCTTTAACAAATATGTTTTTTTTTTATTTATATATTATAATTTATTTTTAAGGTAAAAATGGCAAACAAAAAACCTTTTCTGACTTAAAATTTAACTAAAAATACCTAACCCTAACCTAAAAATACTCCATGGAAAATATAACTTGGAAATCCTCCAAGTTCAAATTTTATTGCTGGAATGATATTTTCAGCTTTTATGTAATATCTTTGGCCTCTATTTCTCGCTCTCTCTGGTTTTTTCTTTTTTTTTTTTAAATTTCGAATAAATTTTGTACATAAATGCTTTTCCTCGTATGCATTTTAAGTGCACCTACTAACTCTAAGTAAAATAAATTTACCACGTAAACATTTGTTTTAAAATTAATGAAGTATGTATATATAAGAAGTTTTTAAAATTATTTAGATTAAAAAAAGTAAATGCTTGAAAATTTCAAAACAAAATTCAACAAAACACGAAATAAGAGAATATCAACTGAGCAGCATTACCGTTATATTGATTTGTGCGTTTTCTATTTTACTCTCAGGTTGAGAGAGTTATTTTAAAATAGATAAAGTTGTTTCGAAATGGCTGGAGTAGAGTTTAATAATCTCCATTCTCCATGATATTAGAATTAGCTTTTCGAAATTGACATTTGAGTGAAAGTTAATTTTCTGAATTCTACTGGAGACCAGAGTTAACGAGTTTTACAAATGTCATACAGTCTTATGAAATGTCATTATTGTTTTTATATTTTTCAATAATTTTTAATTTTAAAAGTAACAATTTATTAAAGAAGATTTTTATGAAGTTGTTATTTTATTTATTTTTTTTTTGTTTTAATCTTTCATTTATTTAGTACTATAGATAAAAAGCCCATATACAACAATTTGTAAATAACAAAACACCTTTCTTTATGAATCTACCAAAATTCATTTAATCTTAATATATTTAATAGAATATTATAGGTGTATTAGATTAAGATAGAAGTAAAAATTTTTTACAAAAAAAGTACAAAATTCTTCCATTCAAATTAAATTTCTAAACGAATTTATTCAATTTACTCAACTTTTACTCAGTACATGTAGGTACATCTTTAAGTAAAAGAACTAAAAGAAACAACTAAAAGAAACTGTTAACACATGTAAAAATATATTACCTATACTGGAGCTTTAATTTTTATGTCTTGTCGAAGAAAAATGTGAAACTAAAAATAGCAAATTATCAATTATTAAGCCCTAATAGCTCAAAAACAGGGGGTGGTCGAAAAAAATTTTCTGAGGAAACTTATACTAATTCTAAAAGTTTTTTTTACCGCAAATTTTGAAGTCCCTATTTAAAAGCTTGCCGGAGTTATGAAGGTAGAAAAATCATGCAAAATTTGGTTTTCAGATAACGGTAAATTTAAATACTAAATTTTAAATATATAATATTATAATGTAAATATATAAATATTTTATTTATAAATATTTTTTATGAATTGGTTTTAATACAAAAATTATAGAAAATGACATGAAACCAAAAACGTAAACAAAAAACTTTATCAATTTTAGAAAAATTAAAAATATTGCATGCCTTGGAAAAGCGAGTTAGGGGTCTAGATTTAGCTATTAAATATGGGATCGTAAAGTCTACAATTTGTGACATCAAAACAAAGAGAAAAAATAAGAAGATAACTGGCATAATATGTGCTTCTTTATTTTTCATATTTTATCCTAATTGCGCTTTTTAGTGAAGCTGAAGCGAATCAATAACAGAACCCAATTACGAAGGCGGAAAAATATGCAATCTGGAGAATATAATGAGGTTGAAAAAAAGTTGTACATGGTTTGAGCGTAAACGTGCTAGACACATCCCTATATCCAGAGATATCTTATGCGAAAAAGCAAAATACAAATTCAAAAAGCAATATGGAGATACAAAAACTTTTAAAGCAAGTGAAGTTTTAAAATCTGTGGTGCAACATTGTCTAGCCAAACAGAACTTATACCAACTTTTCGCGATAATTTAAAAAACTTAATAGAAAACGAAGATTTATCTGATAGTCCAATATACTACAATGCAGATGCATCAGGAGTTTTTTACAAAATGCTTCCAACTAAAACTCTCCTTCATTCAAAAGAAAAAAAGAAAAGGTAATGTTTCTTTGTTGTACAAATGGAACAGGAGATCATAAATTAAGAATTCTTGTAGTGGGACTAAAAAACCACATTCCTTTAAAAATAAATTACCACCGGTGGAGTATTATTACTCCAAAAACGCCTGGATGACAACACATTTATTTTCCGAATGGTTTTTAAGATCTTTTGTTGCACAAGTACATCCAATACTATCCCACAAAAAGTAACATAATAACATCCCACAAAAAGTTATACTTCTCGTTGATAACGCTAGATGCCATGCCAATTAATTGAATATTAAAATTATATAACTTGTTTGAAGAAAAATGGACTTCCGAAGATAACATTCGTAGCCACATTATCCCAAAGAATATCTAGTTCAATAAACATACATGAAGAAACATTTTTTGTTATGCAAGAGATAAATAACACAATGCATGTAAATATTAATGAGAATGAAACTGAAGACTGGTTTGATGAAAATATGGAAAATACTGATAATTTCTTATTGCGATACTCATCAACTATAGTGATGACTTTGATGAAGAAATTAAGCAATAACCTTCTAGTAAAATAAAAAAAGCAGAAGCAGTTCAAAATTTCAATAATGTTATATAGTGGGCTGAATAAGAAAATATAGATTTGGAGAAAACTATATTGTTAAAAGAACTGAGAACTTGGCGTTCGCACAAACTATTAAAAAAAATCTAGGAAGTATTATACGATATTTTCCGCTAAGCAGTTAAATTAATTTATATTTGTTTTTTTTTTAAATCATCAATTCAACTTAAAATTGATTTTCGAACATTTAATATAATGTACACTAATTTGAAGTTACTACCTTTTGTTATATTCCTAATTTTGTTTTTAAATAAACGAATTATGAATTTAAATTTAAACTTTTTACTTTCAAAATTTAGCCATTTTTTCTTAACTTCCATTAATCTGAATTTTTTTTTTTTTTTATGCAATAATCTTAATCTAGGAATATGTTTCCTTGTACTAAAAAGTAGTTGAGATTAAATTGGACGGGATAGGAACGGAAAAATGCGAATAAAGGAGAATGAGACAGTAATTGCGTCATAAATTTGTTAAGATTCATTATGAATTTGTGCAAATTGTAAATCAAAAATCGTCAGCTTTTGGAAACACAGAGGATGGTAATAGGTTCCACGTTTTTGCAGTTCTGACAACAAACGAATTGCTATAACCAGTAAAAGAGAGAAAGAGCTCCAATATTACGACAAATGCCAAGCGAAGTGAGACAAGCAGTCTCAACGGAGTCGCCAATAAAACGAATAGCGTGGTTTTAGGTTCTATCGAGGTAATTCAATAAAGTAAGTGATGTGCCAGCGCATATATGGGAGTTATACTCCATCTTAGGTCGTATATAAGCCTTATAGATATTAAACAAGTCCCTGGATGAAAAATATGTCTTGCATCTAAAGAGAATTATCTGATTCGATACAATATACAATTAATAGTTCGGATTATCGAGAAATTACTGTATATATTTATATATTCAAATTATGTAAAAAATGAATTTCTTTCGTTAAGAAATATTCTGATAACAAAACAATAAAAAAAAATTATAATTTTTTACTTTCAGAAAATCAATCAGAAAATCTTAATTATATTTCAAAAAGTGTTTTGTATTTAATTTGTATAGTTGTTTCCTAATTGTAATCGGAATAACAGTGTGAACATTTTTTTATTATAATAAAGTATTTTTTATTTAGAAAAAAATAAAAAAAAATTATACGCAATGTCAAACAATTATATAAAATTAGATACAGAGTGTGAAAAAAATCGGGTATCACTTTTATCAGATTCCACTAAACAATATAATGTATCTAATACAAATTTTAATGTTACATCATTATTTAAATTAAAAAGATTATTTAATAAATTAAATGTTATTATATTATTTATAATAATATTAGTTTTATATTTAATTCAAAATGGTATATTAAATAATTTTAATGGAATAAAAAAAATGTCATCTAATAAAAATTTGAAAATTGATAATATTTCAAATGGTATAACATATTTTGGATAATATTTTAAAATAATATATTAATAACTTTTAGAAAAAATATAAAAATAAAATTTATTATACATACTCATAAGTCATATGAAAATAATTCAAGGGTTTGGTTAGTTTAACACAACATGTTAGGGTAGTTGCGAAATTTACATATATACTCATATCTTAATTACTTAATAAAGCTAAACATGTGATATGTTATAAAATATATGAATCAATTCTTATATGGCGACAAAATCTGTAAAATTTGGTTGGTTTGACGCATTGTAATCGAGTAGCTGATAAATTTACATAAATATATCGCGGTATACTTAATTAAGTTTTAATTAAGTCTAGTTTTTCTTAAAAGATCAATATATTTTATGAAAGCAGCATATTATATTATGTTCATGCGAATATTCTAGAGTTAATACAGTCAACTAAACATTGACATTCGTCCTTATTGATTTTATAAAATATATGCCATAAACATACATATCTATACTAATATATTTTTATGATCGATTGTTTAATGATATTTTGTATTCAGAAAATTGAATTCAAAAAACAAAAATTATTTTACATATATAAATTACGCTTTTTTAAGATTTCTTTTTCCTAGTCAACTTATCATAATTTATTTTAGAAATTTTTGGAATGTTTAATTTACTTTTTAGAACACTTTAAAATTTTTGTTTATACTGCAACCAAATTTATGTAATTCACCAGTAATTCATGTTTTTTTAAATGTTTAAAAGTTTCTATACGGCTTCGCAGCAAGGAAATTAAATATCAAATGGCAGTCAATATCATGAAATTTATAAAATTAAATAATATTAAAGTAATTTATAAAAACTTTGCTGTTTCCAGACACCACGTATTTTCTGAACTCTTACAAAATATAATTTTGAGATTTTGGCATAACTACGTAAAATCTCTGATAAAACCACATAAGTTAGTCTATGTTAAAGTGGCTTCCGAAAAGGCACCCTTAGACTGTATTTGGTACATTGTGATACCACATAGAAATTTTTCTATCCCACTCGTTAAAATCTATTTGAGCTTAAGCTTGTCCCAAATGGGTGTTTCTTTTGGCTGGGCATGTGCAAAAGAGGTGAAGATTGTTTCCTCTTCTTCCTTATCTTTGCAGGCTCTACAGTAGAGTTTGCCGATAAGCCAAGTCTTTTGGCATGCTTTCTTATTAGAGAGTGACCGATGATTATACCCATTATCATAGCAATATCTGCCTTTTAAGAGAAAGCATATCATTAAATCGTTTTCAATCGGTTTTGGGCTATATCAGTCTTATGATGTTGCACGAGGTCAAGTTTGAGAATTTTTATTTTATATATATTATAGATATTATTTACAATATCCGTTATTTCCTTTCGAAGTAACGTTTTGCTTGTGGATAGAGCTGCACCTAGTCTTACTTTATCCGTCCGGATTTGTAGCAATTCTTGAAGTTTTTCAGATGTTTCATTTTCCGGAATGTGTGGATCACTAGATACCCAACAAAAGCTTAATGTTAAACTGCCTGGCCATCGCGTTAAGAAATTTGCGGTTCATTAAAGTCTTTGAGGTTGTATATGTTGATTCCAGTGATTTCAACGCCATCTGACGATCTGAGAGTATGCGTACAGTACAGCATAAATTACCTTAATATAATAAATTTTTAAATTTGTAATTTGCAATTTTTTAAAAAATCTGTAATCTGGAATTTTTTTTTTCATAAATAGTTTTCCCTAAAAAATCTATAAATCAAAAAAAAAAAAACCATGTAAACATTTTACAATTTTCCTTATATATATTTTCCTTTCTTTGAGAAATAACAATAATTTTATTGGTTAGCAAAAATTGTGGGTTTTTAAAATGTGGATCAAAATTTTGAAATTTGAATGATAAAGAATTAGAAAAATTTAATTACATCTCATATAAAAAGAAATCTTCTAAGAACTTCTAGTACATATATTTGATATTATAGTATTAAAATATTTTAAATTTTCCTGTAATAAATTTTGAGAAACAGAAAATAAAACTAAAAAATTAATATTTCGAAATTCTTTAAATTTTTTTAAATTTCATAAATGTGATCGTAAAGACAATTTTTCTGTATGAATTTGAATTTTTTATATATATAAAAAAACATCAATCATCATAATTAAACTTTTATGTAAGTAAAGTACTTATCTAATATTTTGAAAGTAAAATTTCATGTAGTTTTTCTAAAACAAATATTTGATAGAAAAAAAATATAAAAATGATAAAAATGATAATATCAAATATCAGTACAAGATATATTTTTTGTTTTTGAATAAAATTTATTGTAATTTTTGTCAATTATTACCAGTATATAACGTAAGAAAATATACATATAATTTATAAAAAAAAACAGTTTGTCAATTTGTTTGTTTGATTGTTGGATAACCCTAATACACTGGTCATACAATATTGTAATCAAATTTTAGACGAATGAATCTCACAATTTGTAGAAGATACTGTTTACTATTTTTTCTTTCAATCAATAATAGGTTCGTTGTTCGAATGATTCTTCAAAATTTTTTGTCTAACGAACGGTTCAGTTCCAATAGATTTTATTTTTTTATATAAATCTAAACTTTATCACCCGCCATATTCTTGTAGACTGATCACTGACGCGATGAAAAAATGTATCACGTCACATCTAGTTAAAAATGCATTTCAGGAAGACGCACGATAAACATTTTTATTATGTTGGTAGTACTTTAAATTTGAGTGCGGTCAAATGAAAATTTTGTAAAATATTTTTTTTTTGTTTTTTTAGTGCATTTCTCTGACACATAAATGTAAATGGCTGTAAATGTCGTAATGGGGAATAACTCTTACGACGTGTGTGGGATTCGAACTCACACTCCCTCGGTGTTTACAGCGTATTTTGTACGCTCTTACTCAGTAGGCCACCGAGACCCCATTTAGTAATATTTAAATGTAAACAATTTATGTATAGGTAAAATTTCTTTTATAAAGAAGTTATTCTATTTTTGTTTTAAATATGTACATAGTTAGTTCTTGTGTGGATTGTAAAATAAAAATAAAACAATTAATTTTTATCTCATCTGACTCATGGCGCAGTGGTTAAGTCGCCCACTTTTCAATCGAAGGGTCTTGGGTTCAAACCCCGGCCAGGTCATAAATAAAAAATATGTAGTACTTTTATATCGTAATAATGTATATCGATAATTAATAGTAGTAATAATATCAATAATAATATTAATAATAGTAATAGTAATAATAACAAAAATCATAATAATAATAATAGCAATAATAATAGTAATAATAATAATAGCTGCTACAGTGGGGCTATCTTTGGTTATGTCATGCAAGTAAGGTGTTATATACTAATTATTATACTAATACCAATTAGTAATTATACTAATACCAATTAGTAATTATATACTAATACCAATAATAATAACCGCTACAGTGACAGTGGGGGTTGCCTTCAATAATTACCTTATGTAGTACTATATACTACTACTACATGTTGTGATTGTTGTGACGGCTTTAGTCACTGTTAGCAAAATAGTAATAATAATAGGCGGATTCACTGTTTCCTTACAGTCCCACTCCCAATTCAATGTTTCCGTATCCATCCTATCCTTTCCTATTCCTACTCCCTAGCCAATATACTGCGTTCACAGGTAAGGGTTTCATCCCATTATATTGGCTAAAGGGGGAGGTGGGTTTAGTTAGTAAGAATCTGACACTACCAAGGGGGAAATTCTTGGTGTCTTTGGAAGACTCCGACCTCCCTTAGGAAAAAAAAAAAATTAATTAATGGAAAATTTATAATAAACTTAAATTTGAAAAGAATTTAAAATAATATTCATTAAAAAAAAAACAGTTGAACTTGAAAAAAACAGTTGAACAAAATAACATTATTGATTAAAAAAAAAAAAACAAGAAAATAAATTAAAGGAAATGTTTGGATTATCCTCCATGAACTTTACAAACAAATAAAACTGCTTTACATTTGAGATTTTATTAAAATTATAAAACAAATATAAAACAAAACTCCAAATTTTTAAAAACAAAATTTGATATTTAAATGTTTACTTACTTTTCTATATCTACTCTACATTCTTTAAGTTTACTAATATGAAGTTAAAAAAAAAAATTTATTTCAAAAAATAACTTAAAAAGAACTTAAATAACTACGAATTTGCAGAGGTGATACCTATCATTGAATTAATTTGCGGTGATAGAAATTAATTGGTATTACTATTGCTTCTTAGGAAAAGTCTTGTGAAAACACCAGACACGATACTTTTAACAAAAAACCACTTAATTTTGCTATTCACATCATATCAAATTTTGCGAAAAACTGACGTTTGACAGTTTTTTTAGGTAAGGCCATCCGCTTTGTAGCATTGTTTAAAAAAATTTCAACAATCATTTTTTCGCTTCCCTGGTCAGAAGTCCCATTGGGACTTTTACAATTTTTGGCGTTAAAAAGTCTTAACATTTTTTTTTTTTTTTAAATGCTCCCCCATATTCACATTTAGAAATTAGTTGCAATTAAAAACAAGGTAGAATGTAAACCAACGGTTTTTAAAAGCGCACATTTCCAAAACTCAATACAAACTGTTTAGAAGTGTGCCTTACACAAAAATTTTAAAATTTCATGTAAGTAAAAATGTGAAAATAGGACATTTTTGAAATTTTGAGAGGCCGTAAGTCCGGAATCCTGTATAACTAAGAAAAGCCGTTAACACACGTAAAACTATATTATTGAGCCTTTAATTTTCATGTCTTGCCGAAGAAAAATTTGTACAGGTGCCTAAGTTACAGGTGTCTAAAAATAGCAAATTTTCAATTTTTGAGGCGTAATAACTCTTAAAGAGGGGGTGTTACCAAAAAATTTTCTGAGGAAACTTATACTAATTCTAAAAGTTCTTTCTTGTCTCAAAATTTCAGGTTCCTATCTAAAGGGGTGCCGGAGTTATGAAAAAAGAAATTTCATGCAAAATGTGGTTTTCACATAACGGTAAATTTAAATAGTAAATTACAAAATATCACATAATTTTGATATTGTTTTATATAGATAATAAAATTTTCGATCTTCTGGCGGTTTTAGATTGCAAAATTATTACGCAGAGCCCGAGATATATACATCTGAAAATGGGGCTTTTTCGCAATTTTGAAGAGCGGCAACTTTGGAACCCTTTACAATTAAAATAAACCTTTAACACTCGTAAAAATATATTATTGTAGCTTTAATTTTTATATCTTGCAGAAGTAAAATGTGTACAGGTTCCTAAGTTACAGGTGTTTAAAAATAGCAAATTTTCAATTTTTAAGCCCTAATAGCTCATAAACAGGGGGTGGTCCAAAAAAATTTTCTGAGCAAACTTATACTAATTCTAAAAGTTCTTTCTTGTCTCAAAATTTCAAGCTTCTATCTAGAAGCGTGCCGGAGTTATGAAAGTAGAAAAATCATGCAAAATTTGGTTTTCACATATCGGTAAATTTAAATACTAAATTTAAAAAAATTGTATAATTTTGATATTAATTTACAAATATAAAAGAAATACCTGTCGAATGACGTTTTCAGATTGAAAAAATCTTAAGCAGAACATAAGATATATGTATTTAAAAATAGGGCTTTTTCAAAGTTTGAGGGGCTATAGCTCCGTAATAGGGTGGGCTACATGAAAAAGTTGTTCCACAAAATTATTTTTTTTATGAGACCTACCTATGGTTAAAATTTTTTTTCTCTATCTTTAACGGTGTAGAAGTTTTGTAAACAGACGGACGGACGGACGGACGGACGGACGGACAGAGTGAAACTAATAAGCACATTTTTTCAAAATTTTTTTGGAAATGTGCTAAAAACGAAAACCACATATTTAGCATGCTGATATCTATTGAATTATCCCTAATCATCTCTTTAAAAGTTCAAAATATCCCTCCAAATTTTCCTACCTATACCCCATAATCCCAAATTTCCCAATTTCAACTTCCCACATAAACATCCTTCCCACATCCCTATCCATAAAACCAAGCTGTACATTTATTTTAAAGGTTCCATCCTACATAGTTTGGTTTTAAAAGGGGGATGGTTTTGGTTGGTTAAAGTTTTGCACTGTCGCGAGGAACCGCACGTGCAGTTCCTCTTGGTGACTTTCGAGTTTTCCACCAACCCTCGTAAAAAAAAAAAAAAACATGATGAGATATTATAAATAACATAAATTGATTTTATATTAAAAAATCAAAGTTTTACGAAAAAAAAAATTGAATTATCACAATTTTTCAACCTAAAAACTTTATAATTTTGCAAGTAACGAGGAACTTTTAAAATACATATTTAAATAAATGGTATTAATCTTTTAATTTTTTGATATTTAAAATACCTCAACTTCCTACATAATCGGAAAAAGATATAATTTTTGTTTTAAAAACATATGACACGAAAAACTTTATCTCGAAAACAATCAAACATAGGCTCTCCATTCGTCCCCGACAAATAGTTTGTTTCGAAATTGCTGATTATCCATTTCATGAAAGACCATTGAGAGCCAGACATCTTCTATTTTTTAAATTCAAAAATATTAAACTTAAGCATCTTTAGTTTAGGATAGGATATAACAAAAAGTAGAGGATAAAACAAATTAGCTTTTCAGTTTATTTTACAAAAAAACTATAAATCTAGACTACAAGGTCTACAAAATAAAGAAAAATACAATATTAGATTGCATTGAAAAAGGGGAATTTCAGTTCCTTCACATTTATGGAAGTTGCTATTCAATGATTCTTTCGAGAACTTTTAATTTCTTGCATTATCAAAAATAATAGTAAATTAAGATACAATAAGATAAAAGATAAAAGAAAAATTTTTCAGTCATCACTTAAAGAAAAATTAAAATTCTCTAATCTATTAATGAGTTTTTTTAATAAATTTTTTTCGTTTAACGAAAAAAGACAAATGATAACATTCAATTTTATTGATAATGACATCTTTAATATTGATAAGAAAAAGGAAAATTTAATTTTGTTATTTATTCAATTTACTTTAGTTTATTTGAAAGTTAATAAAAGAAATTTTTTTTTTTTTTTTTAGCTCAAAGTATTATTGGAAAAAAATTAGAAAATATACGTAACATTAAAAAACAAAGTGGTTATTTGGTATATGAGCGTAATTGTAAAATACCAATTATTGATCCTTTTGATCCCAGTATTATGGAACATTTTGAAAAAAGAACATTTCAAAATTGTTCCAAGGATGAAATTTTAACATATATCACATTTAACGAAAATATTTTAAAATATGAATTATTTTTTGACGTAGAAGTATTAAATAAATCCGAAAATTTTCATAATTGGCAATGCTGTTATCATGAAATTAAACGTTCTGATGAAATATTAAGCGGAAAAAAAATTGACGATAATTACATGTAAGTAATGTAAGTAAGAATAAATTCGGAATTACTATATATAAAATATTTTATATTTTAAATTTTTAAAAGGAAGATATTCTTTGTACTCTAAAAAAACTGAATTTTTTGATATTTTTTAATATTTCCACAAATGCTTTATATTTTACAAAAAAAGGATTATAAAAAATAACAAATTATAAGATATAATATAATTTAACTATTAAAATAACGAGGAAGAATACAGTTGCCTTTGTCAACTCTTAGATACCCGTACGAACCGTTAGTATGTTCACAGCCTGTCACTTTGCTTACAATATTATTTTTTTAATATTTTAGTATTTTAAAATAATTTGGGTGAATTTTATAATTTCTAGAATTATGGGTTGTACATATATTCAAACTATATGTTTATACATTCTTTAAAAGCAGATTTTAACCTTCCACATAACGATTATCAATCCAAAACTTTTTCAAATATTCTATAGTACCATTTAATACTAAGCGATAAATGTATATTAAATTTACTTAGTACAAAATAGTAAATATAATTTTAAATATTATATTATATTATATTTAAATATTCCATTGACAGAATAATTTCTTATAAGTACAATAAAATACATATATGTGTGTAAATACGGCGCTATATAATATACATCTATACTCTTATCATTCATTCACTAGTGACATATACGATATGTAAATAAACATGATATTATATAAGTATGTATATATAACAATATCATATAAATAAAAATTCTTCAAGCAACCGTTATGTTGTTTATTTATTTACATTTTTTTGTACTACGCATTATATCCTCAACAATTTCAAATTATCGACTAAAGCAAAATGCAAAAAATTTGTTAGAAAATTTGAAAAAATCAAGTAACTCTTTCGTCAATTATGAAGTAACCATATATTATTAAATAAAGTTGTTAACAGAAATAAGAGTATAATATTGAAGCTTTAATTTTTGTGTATTACTTTAAAAAAATTTTAACAGGTGTTCAAGTTACAGGTGTTTAAAAATAGCAAATTTTCAGTTTTTTACCCCTTACAGCTCCTAAACGGGGAGTGATACAAAAAAAATTTCTGAAATGACTCATACTTATTTTCAAAGATCTAACTTCTGTCAAAATTTCAACTTAAACCGTTTAGAAGATAGAAGGGTTAAAGGATTTTGCAAAATTTGAGTTTCGCATAACGGTAAATTAAGACACCGTATGCCACAAATATATATTTATTGTATATATACTTTTAAAGCTAATGAAAGTAGTAATCGTTTGGCGTTTTCAAAATGAAGATATACCTTATACAACTTGTACTATAACAATTTAAATATAGAGCTTTTTTGAACCTTTGGGGAGCTGTAGCTCCATAACGGGTGGGGCTACGAAAAAAAGTTATAAAAAATAAAATTAATATTTTTGTGACATCTATCAGCAGTTAAAATTACATAGCTCTATTTCAAAAAAAATGTCGGGATCTAAAAGTTAGGTGTTCGAGAGCTACCCTAAGTTTTGGTCCAAACTCAACCAAAAAAAATAGGGAACCTACAAATTACTCCAAGAATATTTTGTGTAAATTTCAAGATTCTAGCTTTCTTAGTTTTTGAGTTAGCGTGCTGGCGGACGGACGGACGGACGGACGGACATGGCTCAAAAGTCTTAGAATTTTTTTCTGATCCGATCCATACCTTTGAAGGTATATCTAGCTCGCTTATTTCGAGGTGTTACAAACGGAGGAGTAATTTTATTATACCCGATCCTATCGTACGGGTATAAAAATAAAACACTTAATCATATGCTTTTTTTATTACAATTTAAATTCCAATGAGTGAGTCAGTTGATTTCAACTCAAGTAATCATAAGCATGTCGTTTGTTTTTTTTTTAGTATCTTCTTCTACCTAAATATCGTATTTCGTAAAACTAAATTTATAACCGAAGATTGCGCGAAAACTTTAAAGGTGATGACCCCGCGTCGCTTCTAGCGTCGCTTTGACATTTAAGCAGAATACATTAATTTAAATGAACCTTGACAAAATAGAAAAGCGACGCTAGAAGCGCCGCACGAAGCGACGCTAGACTAGAGCAACTTTCTACTTTTACTCTCGTTGACAATAAATTTGTTTGTTTTATTATACCCGTACGATAGGATCGGGTATAATAAAATTACTCCTCCGTTTGTAACACCTCGAAATAAGCGAGCTAGATATACCTTCAAAGGTATGGATCGGATCAGAAAAAAATTCTAAGACTTTTGAGCCATGTCCGTCCGTCCGTCCGTCCGTCAGCACGCTAACTCAAAAACTAAGAAAGCTAGAATCTTGAAATTTACACAAAATATTTTGGGAGTAATTTGTAGGTTCCCTATTTTTTTTGGTTGAGTTTGGACCAAGCCTTAGGGTAGCTCTCGAACACCTAACTTTTAGATCCCCACATTTTTTTTGCAATAGAGCTATGAAATTTTAACTACTGATAGATCTCACAAAAATATTAATTTTATTTTTAATAACTTTTTTTTGTAGCCCCACCCGTTACGGAGCTACAGCTCCCCAAAGGTTCAAAAAAGCTCTATATTTAAATTGTTATAGCACAAGTTGTATAAGGTATATCTTCATTTTGAAAACGCCAAACGATTACCACTTTCATTAGCTTTAAAAGTATATATACAATAAATATATATTTTTGGCATACGGTGTCTTAATTTACCGTTATACGAAACTCAAATTTTGTAAAATCCTTTAACCCTTCCATCTTCTAAACGGTTAAAGTTGGAAACTTGAAATTTTGACAGAAGTTAGATCTTTGAAAATAAGTATGAGTCATTTCAGAAATTTTTTTTGTATCACCCCCCGTTTAGGAGCTGTAAGGGGTCAAAAACTGAAAATTTCCTATTTTTAAACACCTGTAACTTGAACACCTGTTAAAATTTTTTTGAAGTAATACACAAAAATTAAAGCTCCAACATTATACTTTTATTCCTGTTAACAACTTTTTTTAATAATATAGGGTTACTTTATAATTGACGAAAGTGTTACTTGA
Organism: Poecilobothrus nobilitatus; assembly: GCA_947095535.1. Classification (NCBI taxonomy): domain Eukaryota; kingdom Metazoa; phylum Arthropoda; class Insecta; order Diptera; family Dolichopodidae; genus Poecilobothrus; species Poecilobothrus nobilitatus. The sequence goes on from OX352774.1 coordinate 35,553,530, forward strand.
TTTTTTCAAATTTTCTAACAACTTTCTTTAACGAATTTTTTTTGCATATTGTTTTACTCGATAATTTGAAATTGTTGAGGATATAATGCGTAGTACATAAAAATGTAAATAAATAAACAACATAACGGTTGCTTGAAGAATTTTTATTTATATGATATTGATATATATACATACTTATATAATATCATGTTTATTTACATATCGTATATGTCACTAGTGCATGAATGATAAGAGTATAGATGTATATTATATAGCGCCGTATTTACATACATATATGTATTTTATTTTACTTATAAGAAATTATTCTGTCAGTGGAATATTTAAATATAATATAATATAATATTTAAAATTATATTAACTGTTTTGTACTTAGTAAATTTAATATACATTTACCGCTTAGTATTAAATGGTACTATAGAATATTTGAAAAAGTTTTGGATTGATAATAGTTATGTGGAAGGTTAGAATCTGCTTTTGAAGAATGTACATATAAACATGTAGTTTGAATGTTTGTCTAGAAATTATAAAATTCACCCAAATTATTTTAAAATACTAAAATATTAAAAAAATAATATTGTAAGCAGAGTGACAGGCTGTGAACATACTAACGGTTCGTACGGGTATCTAAGAGTTGACAAAGTCAACTGTATTCTTCCTCGTTTTTATTTTATATTGGTTGTTGGTCATAAAGCGACGCTAGCATTTGGTCTTTATTTTATTTAGAACACGACGCTAGAAGCATTGGGTCATCACCTTAATTGCTATTTTGATGAATAAGACTTTATTTTAAAAGTGATGTTAATCACCGGGTTGTGAAAATTATATAATCCGTATCTGTAGATCTAATAGTCTATGATTTTAGAGTTTCTGTCTCTCTATAATAAAATAGACGAGCAAAATATTATAATTTATAAATTTTAAATGAGATCAAATATATGGCAAAAAAATTTTAGTTAGTTACTAATTTTTATAAATATATATAATATATATAAAAAAAATTTTTTAATGCATTTCTCTGCCACATAAATATGGATAAGAAATTACACAGCCTTTCCTGTTCAGGCGTGGCTGTAAATGTCGTAAGAGGAAATAACCTCTGGGATTGGATTCGAACCCACACTCCCTCGGTATTTACAGCGTATTTTATACGCTTTTACTCACTAGACCACCGAGGTCCCATGTTTATAAATATAAAAAATAGTAATTATATTCATTCCATTTAGATATGTACTTCTTAAAATTATTTTACAAGATTACGATTTAAATGTCTTTTAGGTTGATACGTTTTATACATATTCTCCTTTTATACCCGTATGAACGTATGTTCAACGGTATAATAAATTTGCCATTACATTTGTAACACCTTAAAGGATTCGAGCTAGATATAAGCTCAAAGCTATGCATTGGCTTAGAATCGAATTTTGATTGGATTAGGCCATGTACGTCCGTCCATTCGCCCGAACGATAACTCAAAAAATAAAGAAGCTAGGACGCTGAAATTTTTTACATCACTTTTACAAAATTATTATAGTTTTGCTATTTAAATCCAGAATTTTCGCCCAGCGAGTTCGAGTACTTGCCATAAAACTTTTTTCTTTATAATGATATAACTCAGGGTGTCGAATTACAGGCCAAGAACATTTGTAAAATTGGGTTGTGCTGGTGCAACAAGTTCGGCTAGCTGTCATCCAACTTCTTTCTTTATATGGAAATAACTCAGTGTCTATTAAAGCTATTTGTCTGAGTAGCTGCCATATAACTCCTTTTTTCATATAAGCACAATTTATATCCCCATAAATCCCCGTACTTACTAAAGCTAGACAACTGAAATTTTCTAAAAAATTATCAAGTTTAATGGCAATAACTTTTATGAAGTTTAGTTGCTTTGAACCCAGCAGGTTCAAGCTTCTTGCACATCTTGGAACTCAATCCCCAAATCCCCAAAATCAAACGGTACATTTGTATTAAAGGTGATCTTAACGTTTGGTTTTAAAAGGGGAATGGTTTTGGTAGGTTAAAGGCCAACTCTATCCTGAGGAACCACGCGAAATTCTTCTTGGCGACTTTCAAGTTTTCCACCAACTCTCGTAAAAAAAAAAGAAGAAGTTAGGCGTCTGAAATCTTACAAAAGATGATCAAATTTTATGGCAATAACTTCTGTAAAATTTGTTATCCTGGGTGCAACAGATGCCATACAACTTCTCTTTTTAAATGAATATAACTCAGTGTCTTTTGATGCTAGATATTCGAAATTTCTTGAAAAGATGTCGAGTTGTATACTAACAACTTCTGTAAAATTTTCTTGCACTGGTGCAACAATGATCAAATTTTATGGAAACAGGATATATTATGTTCATATAAGTATCCCTTAGTTGACACAGTCTACTCTACTGGACTCTTCCTTATAGACAAATTTAACAAATTAAAAAAATTATTTTTAAAATAAAGAAAAATATAAAAATAAATATTATCATACAATCTTAAAATTTATTTTTAAAACTAGGTTTTCATGTTTAACTTCAGCAATCCTTCCGCTTATAAAACACATATTAAAATATATTCATATATGTACATAAAACTTTTTTTTTGGGATTTTACTAGAAATAGCCAAATAGGTGAGCAGTAAGTAGTATAGTAAATTATGGTAGAACAAAACAATTGTTTTTTTTTCACTTCGATATTTATTTATGATCAATAAGTATTTGTACTATACATAAAAAAAACTAATAAAAATATTAGCATCCTTATTAAAAAAAATAATTTTCTTAATGAATAAAAAGTAATGTACTCTTTATCTACCATTTAATTTGTACTATAATTTAACAGAATGCGGGTACTCGAAAAAGATTTTTTCACATTTTCCATTCTATTCTAAAAAAAAAAATTATTCAATATATTTGTATAGTCTAAATCAATTACAACTGATTCCTCCAATTTTGACACTTCGATTAAAAAAATTAATTACAGTTATTTTATGACTCATGTAACAGTTATGAAAGTTATAGTTAATATTAAATTAATAATAAAACTATAATAAATATTCATAAAATTGGCAGATTTGGTTTCCTTCAACATCTATAAAAATAATAAAAACTATAACAATTGACAAATAAATGTTTATAAGTTATGAAAAATTAAATATTTATAATATTTATAGTATTTTAAAGACTGTATGATTTTAAAAGTTTACTTATGAGTTTGAATTCAAGAAGATTTTTTCTAATTTTTAAATAGGTTTGAAATGAACAAATAAATGTAATAAGCTATCAAAAATAACTGATAGGGAATAAAATTTAACGGTTTTCCTATATGTACTGCACGTACGGGGCTCTTGGCAACTGGACATTTGATCAGTGGACATTTCGCAAAAGAGACACTTAACAAAAAGACATTTAGCAAAAAGGACAGTTAGCAAAAGAGAATTTAGCAACTGGATACTTAACATTTGGAACATTTGGCAACTTTTATTTATGAAGGCACATACACAAATAAAAATTGCCATTCAAATGTTAAGGGAATTAAAAATAATAAGGGATTTACAAAGGGAATAAGATTAAGGGATTTACAAAAATTTTTGTTGTGTTTAATTGTTCCAATACTTAGTTAATTGCAATAAGACGCATCAAAATAAATATACATGGACTATTAAAAATTAAAAATTGATTTGTAACATTTAGATATACAAATACTCTGGAAAATGTGAATACCCTAATTTTGAATCCAACAGTAAAATCCGTCCTAATTCAGAATCCATCAATTTATTAAAATCAAAAATTAAAACGTTTTATAAGTGAGAGTTCGTTATAGTTGAAATCCATTTAATGGATAAAAGCGTATCCATTTTATTTAAAACCAGCAACAAAAAATTTACAAAACAAAAAACTATTATAAGTTGTTACTTTTTTGACTTTAAGTTTACTTGATTTATACATTTCCGATATTATTTCGGCACAGATTCATGCAGCCAATGAAAGATATAATGAAATTGATTGCTAAAAACTGCAAAATGTCCTCTTCTAAAAATTGATAAGTGTCCAAGTTGGGAAGTGTGCAGTTGTAAAAATTGTTAAGTGTCCAAGTTGCAAAGTACCTAGTTCTTAAATGTCCTTTTGCTAACTGTCCATTTTACTAAATATATTTTTGTTGTGTAAGTGTCTCTTTTGGAAATGTCTTTTGCTAACTGTCCAGTTGTCAAATAAAAGTTACCAACTGGTCAGTTCTCATGTACTGCATTTTTTTCTTTTAAATTTTTCTTTAGAAAATGTATAGATATGTAGTATGTACATCTATTTATGAAAACTAATGTGAATTCTTATCTATTTTAATTTAACTAATTTAAATTTATGTTTAAACAATATATTATAATTTTAAAATAACAACTTATTTTATTTAAATTTAGTTTAGAAGAATGCATAAATTTCAAAGGAAAAGTGGAACTGAATTCTTCCATTGATTTCATTATAGTAAAATGTGAAAATCCTATAACAAAGAAAAAATATGAAAATGGACATGTTTTAATTCCACAAAAAGCAGATGTAGTGGAAAGATTCGAATTATATGATGATAGTAAACATAAACCAATTAGCGTATATATGATTGGTATTGATAGTATGTCAAGAGCAAATTTAATACGTGCAATGCCAAATACATTAGAATTTTTATATGGAAAAGATCAACAATGGTTTGACATGGAAGGATATAATAAAGTAAGTGTTTCCAGTTTGTTAAATATATCACCTTAATTATACGAAAGAATAACTTAAAGAATTTGAAAATTTAAATACAGCATAGACTAAATAAACAATACAGACGAACAGTTTCATATAAGAATTTTAAGTCTTTTTTAGAAGCCAGCATGAACATTTTTTTGGAGCCAGACTAAGTATTTTAGATATTTAAATAGCAAAAATAAAAATTTATGAATATTCTTTTGTACTTTCTATTTTTGTAATTTTAATATTCTAAAATACTCAGTCTAGCTCCATTAACTGCTTAGTCTAGTTTTTTTTTTTTTTAAAATAAAAAATTTTTATATGAACCTGATCGTCTGTATAGTTTATTTAGTCTGTGATCATAGTTAAGATTTTTCACTTTTATATTCTTTAACATTCATTAAAATCATGGTAGTATCATGAATCCCTTTTATGCATTTTAATATTAGCTTTTATTCTTTTTGCTATAAAAAAAAATCTGGTTTGGTTCTACTGTCAAAATTTCTTTAAAAATAAATGTATTATGATGTTTTTTTTTAGGTCGGTGACAATACCTTACCAAATCTAATGGCACTTTTAGCTGGTTATAATTTACAATCTAATAAAGAACTGTGCAATGGAGAAGAAATCGGTGGCATTGATAAGTGTCCATTTGTTTGGAAATTATTCAAAAAATATGGTTTTGCAACTGCTTATGCTGAAGATGATTATAAACTTGTAGCTTCTACATTTAATTATTTACAATATGGTTTTACCGAAAAACCAACTGATTATTATTTAAGACCTTTCCTATTGGCAACAAAAGCAAAATTACGAAATCTTGAAAAGAATATGCAATCTGTTTGTATTGGTCCCAGACATGAATCTGAATATGTTTTAGATTTTGGTATGGAATTTGTTAAACGTTTCAAAAATAAACCATATTTTGGTTTTATATGGTTAAATTTATTTAGTCATGATGGATTTGATTTCAGTTCTGAAATGGACTTTAAATTATTAGAATATTTTAAAGAATTGAAACGTTCTGGTATTATGGATGAATCAATTATTATTTTCATTAGTGATCATGGTATAAGATGGGGTAGTGGTAATAATTTTTATGAAGAAAGATTACCATTCCTTTATATATGGCTACCAGAATGGCTTAAAAATGAGCGTCCTGATATTGAAGGATCATTAACAATTAATCAAAATCGTTTAATAAATCCATTTGACATACATATGACGTTAAAAAATATTCTTGAATTATCTGGCAGAATTCCAGATAGAGAAAATTATGGAAAATTGGAACAAGCTAAAGATTGTAAAAAATGTCAAAGTATATTTAAAGAAATACCATCAAATCGTACTTGTTCTGAAATTGAAATTGATGATCATTGGTGTACATGTAATCCATTCGAAACAGTTAATCCAAATGAAAATATTATACAAGAAATCGGTATATTTGTAGTCAAATATATAAACGATTTGATAAGAAATCATAATAATAGTGATATAAGAAGTTTATGTAGAACAGATATTCAACTTGAAAGTATTGATGAAGCGTATAATATATTACCATTAAATGAAAATGATATTGACATAAAAGCATTTCGTATTGTATTTTCTACAAAAGCTATAGGACATAATGAAAATGGGAAATTTTTAGCAACTGTCCGAATTAATTTTAAAACTGAAAAATTTGAATTAAGTGGTGATATTAGTCGTTTGAATACATATGACGATAATGCATTTTGTGCAACTGTAAGAGATGCAAAAAAATTTTGTTTCTGTTATATCAAAGATAAAAATTAATGATAAATGTATGAAAAATTAAGCAAAATATAAAAATTATTATGCTGTTCTCTTGATTATTTAATTTTATCATATATTTACAACATATTTATTGAACATTGGCTTTAAACATATTTTGAAATACATAGTAAAATATACAAAAGTATCAAAACTAAAATAACTAACTAATAAAAATTTAACTGCAACATCTGTACCTGATAATCTTCTTAATTTGTGCCATAAGTATACTAATAGTTAGTATTTGATTATATTTCCCAATAATTTATAGTTTTAAGAGCAATTCATTAAAGAAAATTTAAAAAAAGTTTGTTATTAATTTATTTATTATCCCCAACCAAACAGTACATTGTGCCTTAGATTCTGACCAAATGTTTGGTTTAAAAGAGGAGTGGCGTTTAGTTGTTTAAAGTCCAACATTATCAAAGAGAATTTCCGCGTTGATCTCAATGGTGTCTTTCGTGGTTCTAACCTACTCTCACAAAAACAAAAAAACAACCTATTTATATATTGAATGCCAAGTGAATTTTAACAAAATTTTCTCAAATCATCGAATTTTTTTTGTAAAATTGAAATATGTTTTTTATACCCATATAAACGATAATCATAAAGCTCACCCAAAATAATTTTGAGCAATTTTTGAGTTCTCTATTGTTTTTTATTGAGATTAAATCATACCTGTCCGTCTGTTTAGAAAATGTCTATACACCGATTAAGATATGGAACTATGAAATTTTAACCATGGATGGATTTCATTAAGGTCTTAATGAATTTTTTTATGTAGCTCCATCCATTACATATAGCTGCAATTTCCATTATAGTTGGAAAAAGCCCTATTTGCAAATCTTAATAGATTTTATTTTTTACGAATTCGACTTAATACTTTTTTAATTTAAAAACATCAAACAAAAGAAAATAATTCAACTTTATAAAATATAAATGTAAATGTAGAAATTACAAAAATTTTGCAATTTATTATGTCAATTTATTGTTATTTAAAAGAAATATTTTATAAGATTTTCATTCATTTGCATCTCCAGTACGCTTTAGTCAGAGCTTTGAAATTCAGATCGGAGAAATATTATTAAGAATAATTAAGTTAAGTTATACTTAAGAAAAAATGTTTTTACTTTCTCCCTATTTAAAGGCTATTAGCAAACAAAAATTTAAATCATGCTATTTTTAGACATTTGTAACTTAGGCATAAAGACAAACTTTAAAATTTTAATATTATCATTTGACGTATGTTGACTTTTCTTAATTATATAAGCTGACTTTTCTTTATAGCGTTTGCTATAAATTTAAGAAATTTCTCTGGATTTTACACAATTATAAAACTTTATATTAGAAATTAAAAATGTTTGGTTCAGTCAGTTTGGTTCAAGGGTATAATAAATTTACTATTACGTTTGTGAAACTTTAAATGAGTCGAGCTAGATATTGTGTCAAAGATATGAATCGGCTCAGAATCGAATTCTGAGTCGATTAAGCCATGTACGTTCGCTCGTCCGTGCGCACTATAACTCAAAAAATAAGGGAGCTACGAGGCTGCAATTTTTTTTACGTCACTTTTGCTATTTAACTTCAGCATTTTCGGTCGCCTGGTTCGAGTAGCTGCCATAAAACTTTTTTCTTTATATGGAAATAACTCAGTATCTATTCAAGCTAGGTATCTGAAATTTTGCAAATGATTATCAAGTTTTATGGCAACAACTTTTGTACAGTATTTGATTCTGCTGGTGCAACAAGTTCGGGTAGCTACTTTACCATTTATCTTTTTAAATGAAAATAACTCAGTGTCTATTGAAACTAGCTATCTGAAATTTAATGAAAGGGTGTCAAGTTACATGCCAAAAACTTTTGTAAAATTTGATTGGTCTAAAGCAGCCAGTTCAGTCTTCTTGCATTTCTTGGAACTTAATGAAGCTAGGCGCAATAGATTCGGGTAGCCGTCATACAACTCCATAATTTTTATAAATATATCTCTGTAGTTAACGTCGGTACTAAAACATCTGAATGTTTTTAAAAGATGATCAAGTTTTATAGAAACATAGGTTACATTACGTTCATACGGGTATCCCAGAGTTGACACAGTCTACTCTACTGTACTCTTCCTCGTTTTTATTATCTTTTAGAAAATGTGTCTTTGATTTAGCATTCTACCTACTTTTAATTTTAGATTAAATAAATTTCAAAGCAAAAATAACTAAAAATTTTTATATCTTTTGATGGTTTTACATTTAAAGAAAGGTCGATATGACACAGTGGCGAACATATAATCGAAAGTTTCCTAAATTTATAAGTAACATTATATCATTTTCGTTTAGGTATATTATCAGTAAAGTATCGATTAAATTACCTAAATTATTTTTAACAAATCAAAGTTAATTTTATTGATTAGACAATAATTATAATTTTAAAAGCTGTCACATTTATTATCATAAACTAAAAGTAAACAATGAAATTAAAGTAAGTTAGCGCAATATAACGTTTGTACCTAAGTACATTATTTTTTATCTATAATAAAATTATCAGTAAATAAATATTGCTATCTATCATAAAGAAAAAAAAATTCATAGAAATTTAAACAATATGTACATGTTTTTCTAAAGATAACAAGATTTGGGTGCAATGGAAAAAAATATATTTTTTTTAATTTAATATAAAATTTAATAGCAACTTAATAGTGGATAATATGTATCTACTGTACCTCTGTTAAAATTTTATTTTACTATAAATTTTCTACATTAAGATATCATAGATACAATTTGATATAAAAGATTGTACCAGCATAATATAAAATACTAAATATTAACAAAAATTCAATATATAAAGACATAAATAAGTAATGTAAATGTTGCACCAGTTAATAGATGGTGTACAAATAGCTTTAATATATTTGTGTTTTATAATCATATAAAATATTTATAACCAAATAATCAACAGTTTATTTAAATTAATAATGTAATGTAATGTAATTAAAATTTAGTCTAATTTAAAAAGGATAAAAATAATCTAAGAATAAAATGTAGTTCCATTACTTTTAAAATATTGATATAAAACAAATATAAGAATATGAATAACATTTAAAATTTTATTTAAAAAATTTCTCTTCACGTTTATATCATTATTTGGATTTAAGCTTATCTAGTGCGTAATTCGGCTTTTGCATGCAAATAATGACACAAAATAATAGCAAATCATAATGACATATCTTTTAAATTTTAGATGATTTATCAATAGTTTTGTGTTAATGGAGTAGTTATTTAGTTAATGGTTCTTATTAAGACATTTTACATTACGTTGTGTAATTTTTGTGCAAATATTCGCATCAATATTCTATTTCGAATATTGCTTTAGTTCCTGAATGTTTTGTGGTTTGTTTGTTGAATCCATTCATTCAAGAAACCCCACAAAAAATTCAGGGGCCGTCAAATTTAGGGAGGGTTGTAGTTACGTGAAATTAGCTTTTTTTGTAATTATTCGGTCATCGAAAAGTTCTCGTAGAATCGCTAATGTCTCTCTCGCGGTATGAGTTGGAACCATGTGTCAAGATTAATGAGAATCACCGGACGTAAAAAATTTGCCAACATGGTACGATATACCGCCCCAGAGACGGTTTCTGGACGCTCAGTTTCATTTTCGAAAAAATATGGACCCATAACTCTATCAGCCATAATTACACACCAAACATGCACTGATATCACCAGCAGGCTCTGATGCACTGCTCTCAGATTCGAAAATTCGGCAGTTCTGTAAAAAAAATTCAACAATTTTTACACGTTCGTTCACTGAAACATTATAAAATTTTATAAAATTCTTTATTAGGTATCTGCAAAAAAATAAAATAAAAAACTTTCAAAACAAAAAAAATTATAAGCATTTCAAATCAGTCAACCCTGTATTTATATTAAAGCAATTTATTGATTCATTTAAAAAGAATCCTGTCACAAAACTTTGAACATAATGTCTTACCTTGTATGATAGTTATTTATAGGGTAGGGTACAATAAATTCAGAAAAATTAAATTGAGAAAATCAAAATTCACAAAAACAAAATCTTGAAATTTGAAAATGCTCAAATACAAAGTCCAGAACATTTCATAAATAGTTGTATTCTGTAGGGTAATTAACTTGTGTGGATGACGCCTGAAAAACAATCTTTATGAAATAGAAATCTGAATTAAATTTTTTTATTTATAAAATTGTCAGCAGTCACTAGTCTGCTTATTTTTTTTGAACAAATTTTCTAAAAAATACTGATATCTTAATTTTCGTAGCCAATAAATTTTTGGAATGATTCCATTATTATATATAAAAATTAAACGAAATATAATAGAGTTTCCTAACAAATATTGAATATTGATGCCGAATCGCTACTTAGTTACCCATCAGCAAAAAAGATTTTTTTGTTTCTTTTGTGTTAAATTTTTGAGATTTTAAAAACTGTTTTTGCATGGTTTTTGGGTATAAATTTGTCGTTAGCTGTAGAAACAGTGGCTTAAACCAAGCTTCTTAATCATATTTAACTTTTATCTTTTTCAACGTTTTTTTTTTGATGTTTTAATATATTTCTAGACCATTTTATTATACCCAAGTTTTTTTCGATGTTTTAATAAGTTTTTTTATTTAAGTTTCTCATTTTTTATTTAAGTTTCTTCTAGAATAAAACGCAATTTTTCACAATTGCTTGTGTAGTGAAAACAAAATGGAAATGTAAAATGTTACATTAAACGTTTTCATAGCGCTTTATAACGCCAACTAGAGGAAAAGTAAATCAACTTGAAACTTTTGTGATCTGAAATGTCAAGTGTTTTATATGACAATAATTTTACTCTCAAATTTAATATTCTTTTCATTTCATATTGTTTTGTTCTTTTTCAGTTTAAAATTAATAAATTTTAATTATTATAATAAATTAAATTCAATCTTATTTTATTCGATTTTACTGAAAACATGATTATCATATGAACTAATGTCAACAGATAAAAAAAAATGTTGCATTTAATAATGTGTTTAATAATGTGTTAATGTGTTTGGTACACGCTGTAAATTGGCATAAACAAAATCATTATAGCTCTTTTTATGTTTGATTAAAAATTTTTAATCTTATATTATCATTTATTCATTTTATAATTTATACAAAAGATTATTTTCTTATAAGTTCAAATTGATATAGCTTTGGAAAGGATATTTAATACTGGATAGATACTTCATTTTGCAATATAAATTTTGATCTCATAAACTATAAGATAATAAAAACACTTGGCCTCATGATCTTAACTGGTAACAGCCAACGCAAATAATAATACAAAATTAATTAAACCATTCAACTTATGATTAATTTTGTCCGTCTGTCTGTCTGCCCTTCTGTCCTTCTGTCCGTCTGTCCGTCTGCTTACAAAACTTCTACACCGTTAAAGATAGAGAAAAAAATTTTAACTATGGGTAAGTCTCATAAAAAATTTATTTTCTGGAACAACTTTTTGATGTAACCCCATCCATCACGGAACTACAGAAAAACCCTCAAACTTTGAAAAAGCCCTATTTTTAAATGCGAACATTTTTTTCAATCTAAAAACGCCATTCGGCAGGAATATTTTTTAGCTTTATAAGTCAATATCAAAATTATATATGTTTTTTAAATTTAGTATTTAAATTTACCGTTATGTGAAAACCAAATTTTGCATGATTTTTCTACCTTCATAACTACGGCACGCTCATAGATAGGGGCTTGGAATTTTGAGGCAACAAAGAACTTTTAGAATTAGTATAAGTTAGATCAGAAAATTTTTTGATAGCACCCCTTGTTTAAGAGTTATTACGCCTCAAAAATTCAAAATTTACTATTTTTAGACACCTGTAACTTAGGCACCTGTAAATATTTTTCTTCGACAAGACATGAAAAATAAGGGATCAATAATATATGTTTTCGTGTGTTAACGGTTTTTCTTAGTTATATAGGGTTCCGGACTTACAGCCCCTCAAAACTCCAGATAAGTCATATTTTCACGTTTTTTCTTATTACATGAAATTTTTTGTGTAAGTCACAATTTTAAACAGTTTGTATTGTCTTTTGGAAACATGTGCGCTTTTAAAAACCTTTGGTTACATTCTACCTTATTTTTTTTTTAAATAAGCACCAACATTTTCTATGAAAACCGAGTATTTTTCACTGTTCTTCTATGTTCTGATTAGAAAAATTATAATTTTTTTTAGAAAAATTAATTTTGCAATTTTATCTTCCAGCTGTAAAAAAAAAATATAGGGCAATGTATACTTTTCAAGGTTGAAAAAAAAACTTCATCATAATAACAGATGTGGAATCACCTTCATTGACATTTTAACGCATACTAATAAATAAAATAGATTATAAATTTTTTATTTTTTAAATTGATTTAGAAAAATTTTTAATAGGGTAAGATTGGCAAATGAGGACAATTTAATTTTTTAAAAGAAAACCATTTTTTTGAATAAAATTTAATACAAGATTTTCTTATTAATATTCATTTAATTTTTGAATATTAATAGAGCGTCCTAACATTTTATTTTCACACAGTTTATTTTTTTGAATTCTATACATAATATTATGTATTTTTCAAATCTACATAATATTATGTAGGTACCTATACACTATATTTAACAAAACTGAAAAAATATGTACAAAAAACTACAATAGAAGATTTTTTACAGGAACATATAGTTTCTAATGGTATATCAAAATTTTTTAAATTAATTCTTTAGTTGGTACAGGTAAGAGATAATTCCTTCTTGATTTGTATCGTTTGTTATCGTTGTATCCTTAAAAGAGTCATAATTATTTCCACAATACATTTTATTAGAAGATTAGCTCACAATAATTATTGTTATACGAAATTTTTGTTTTTCTGATTTGATAATATTTTGACATAACACTAACCACTAAATATATATTGGGCTTAATACAATATATGACACTGACACTTAACCACTTAATATACATATATAAAATTTAAGAAAAGAAAAATTAAATAATTCAAGTATAGTGCTATTAGTTTGAAGTTGGGCCTGGTATGTTGGAATTGTCAAAAAACCTATAAACAATTTCATAAAAGTAAAATATTGACATATTACACTATTTTGTATAATAATAGTAAAAAAATGATTTAGAAATTATTTGAAATATTTAAAAAAAAAATAAAAATAAAACGATTCAATATGAGACAATACGACTAATACGAGCAGAATAGAACGAAATTTTCTTAAAAATTTTATTTACGATAACATAACTATTAGTGGTAATCACTACACTTTTTTAGCATTAAAACGTGGAAGCTTTGAATCAAATGCATGAAACTGAGCTTAAACTTCGATCACACTTTTTAAACAAACCTACGAGTTCAAGTGTAATTTTTATTTGAACAAGTGAGATTTAAGTAGTAGATCAGTTTTATGCATTCGATCCATTTCAAGGTAAACGATAAATTTCAAAACAACTTTCAATGTTCGGAAGCATATTAAGATTACCTAAAAATCAGAATTGGTTCTGGGACATTAAAAATTTTTTATATATGAATAAAATTTTTTATATGTATATAAATAACCATAATACAATACGGATACTAAAAATTTTTAAAAATTAAAACAAAAAAAAATAATTTTTATTATATGAGGAAAAACTTATCACTCCATAAATATTTATTTCGATATTTACGTTTCTGAAAACCAGAAGTCAATAAACAAAAATAATTATTTTATGTTCATTACATAAAAAATTAATTTGCAATAATAAAATTGATACAAAAGGTGGAAATTTTTTAACTCCTAAAAAAATTTTTTTTTTTTTTATTGTTAAAAAAAATATTAAAATTTTTACCAAAAAAATAATTTTATGTTAATAATTTGCAATCTTTTTTTTACTAAATATTTTATTGTTCAAATATTGGAATAAAAACATCTGGAAATAATTTAAAATTTTATTAGTTCATTTGACAAAATATTGACTAAATTTCTGCCAGTTGGTCAAAGTAAATTTTTTAATGAATAATAAGAGTAAAAATAATTTAAATAAGGTAGAGAATTCAAAATTGAAGGTTTTTAAGGTCAAAATTTGTAATTTTAATTTTTTTTTTATGTTAAGAAGATAGACCAGTCACAAAATGTCCAAGGAAATAAAGCCGGCGGGCGTTAATTGCTTTTTTAATTGGAATTAAAGGCTACAATTAAAAGGAATTAAAATCCACAATATCTTTTTTTATTGAAAGAAGAGAGTAATAGAATATGTAGAGCAAACGAATTAGGAGGGATTTTAGAGTTTTGGATAAAAATTGGGGTATCCCCTTTTTCAAGAATATTTACTAATATGTATATGTGTGAGATTCTGAATTGAGAGAGATTTTAGAGTTAGTTACAATATCAGGGTTATATGCTTTTTCCAAAATATGTGTATAAGTAATACTCCTATTATCAGGGATTTTGGGAGAGATTTTAGAATTGAATTTAAAGTCAGGATTATTACGTCTATTACAGAATATTTAGATATATGCACATGCGAATTTTGAATTAAGAGTATTATACCTATACATATTCTGGAAAAAGCGTATAATCCTGATTTTGTAACCAACTCTAAAATCTCTCCTAATTCAGAATCTCGCATATGCATATATCTAAATATTCTGTAAAAAGCGTATAATCCTGATTTTGAATTCAATTCTACAATCTCTCCCAAAATCCCTGAGGCCTTAACAATGAAGCAAAAGTCGCAATAGGAGTTCTGACATGTCACCAAATAAAATCCAGTAAAATGAAATGCAGACTCGTAATAGTAACCTTTGCGTAACTCAGTGGGCTTTAATTCTTTTTCGAAATGGACTTATACTCCACGATCTAGTGGCTTTCTAGTTAATTCCTAAGGAGATTATGAAAAATTAAGGAATACATACTTACTCAATTACACTTTTCATAACATTTTTCTACTAGAAACGTTTCCTTGTCACATTGTACGATAACCAAACCAAATTTTGACTTTTTGACAGATTACTATATTTTATCTCTGGTCTATTTATTGTTACTATATTATGTAAGTACATAAATATATGCCTAATTTTATAATTTTTAGTTTCTCTTATTTCTAATGTTGCACTTATGTACAGTTAATTAAGTTTGATTACGTCATATTTATTACAATGTTCCCTGCTACATTGTAGGTATGTATGTGGTAATGGAACTATTGTTGGGGTGCAGTGTGGCTGGAAGGTTGAGCTACGGTTTTCTACAAGTTTTCATTTTGTTATTATATATATGTCTGAAATTTTATTAAATTACTTTTACTTTAAAAGTATAAAAGTATTGTAAACATGCGAACATACAGTCGAACGGCGAGACAGAGTGAAACCAATAACATCTAAACTAATAATTTTTAAAGGAAAATAACATTTGTGTATTTCTTTCCCATCAGCAACCATTCTTTAGAATCTACGAGATTTATATTGTGCAGTCTCCAAAATAGAAAATTTATGAACACACATCATAAATACATTCACACAACACAAAAATTGAAAGCATGTTTTTTCGTATTCTCAGACTCTAAAAACCTTGAAAATGGCTTTATTTCAATTTTGACTTTTTGACAGATTACTATATTTTATCTCTGGTCTATTTATTGTTACTATATTATGTAAGTACATAAATATATGCCTAATTTTATAATTTTTAGTTTCTCTTATTTCTAATGTTGCACTTATGTACAGTTAATTAAGTCTGATTACGTCATATTTATTACAATGTGGCCTGCTACATAAATTGTCGGAAATTTTTTGATATAATTTTTATTATTTATTTAAAATTATATTAAAATTTATGTCAAAATTAAATAATTATATTTTTCTAAACTTATAGTTTTCCAAATTTTCATTATATTTGGCCTCATATGAATACCCTTATCTCATATTAATACCCTTACCTCATATTAATACCCTTTACCTTCATACTTAATTTTCTTTTTAATTTTAATTAATTAATTTTCACCAATTATATTTTAAGTCCATCATATATTGCAAATCACCTAATAAATTATAATTGAGTTTTAAACTCTTTGAAAATTTTATTATTCTAAATAGAATTGAATCAAGGTTTTAAATAAACAATTTTACTGGTTTTTTTGTATCATTTTAAGAAAATAAATAATAACTTATAGATAAAAAACCACACCATAAAAAAAAATTTATATATAAAGAAATGGGGATTAGTTTTGTGTTAATCAAAACAATCATAAACCAAATGATTGTTTGGATTTTTAATGTGACATAATAATTTTATCTGCAAAAATTTTATTTTAAGAGCATTTTTCAAAAACAAAATTTAATAAACCTAAACGAAATTTCACTCTGTCCGTCTATTAAAAATAGTTTTACAACATTTATGATAATACAATGCAATTTTAATCAAAGATAAAAATCCCTTTTAAGATAAAGATAAATTTCCCTTTTCAGTCTCTCAAAAATAAAGAATTAAGCAATTTTTAAATACTCGAAATCCATACACACATATACAAATTGTATTTTGGAAATAAAACTACAAAAAAATCATTTTTAAACTATACAAATTCCCAGATGGTATAATTCGGCTTATGGAAATTTATTTGTGGTATAAACATCACGAATCTGAAATCATTTCCCAGCTCATGTATTCTTCACAATTAGTGATGATTCTGAAAAGTTCACAAATGTGAATATGAACAATTTTGTTCACAATATGCCTATGTCAATTTGAAATTAATTTTTAATCTCTACATCAACTTCCTTTGACCAGACCGTACATGAGCACTAAAGGTCGTATATAACTTATTGTTTAGTCAAAAAAAGAAAATGGTGTTTAGTGGGTTAAAGTTCTACACACTTAACGATAACTCATGATCGTTTCACTAATCTATATAGTGGCTTTCGATTATTTCCACCTATCCTCGCAAAACAAAACATATTTTTACATAAATAGTATAGACTTTTCTTTACATTATGTATTATAATTTTTATTACATAAGTAAATTAAATTATAATATCAATTGATTTTTCACAATTTTCCTTAAAAAATTTATAAAATTTTAGAAAAGAATTAAAAAAGAATTTTTAATACAAACATAATTATAATTTTATAATGCTTTTTTTATTAAAATGAAAAAACCTTTAAAAACCCCCTTCTTTATTTTACATAATATACTGCCTTAGTTTTACGTTTTTTTTTTTTTTTTTTCCGGATGATATTTCTTAACAATTAAGAATTAGACCTACTGTTGAAAGAATTTTGTATGAAGGTCAAAATTCAATAAATCAATATATTATGTAATATGTACATATATAGGTATACTACATAGATATTTTTTTTCACCTGTTGCATTTTTTACTTTTTATTAATTTTTGACCATAATTTTTTTTTTTTTTTTTTGAATTTTATGATTGACACCACGATATTATTAAGTTGAATTTAAATTCTTTTTTAATAATTTATTGTCAGCAGAAAAAAAAAAAACAACAAAAAAAAAAACAAACAAATATTTTTATTTTAAGAATAAAAATATATCCATAGGTAGTTAATTAAAAAATTGCGAAAGAACAAACAAAAACAATAAAAAAAGTAATTAAAATAATTTTTTAACGTTACAATTTAGTATGAGTTTAGTATGGGGTTTAATGACAAGATGCAATATTTTTAAAATAAATTTTTTATTTTAAAAACGCATAATATAAAACGTAATTTTAGTTTCTAATTAATTAAAATTAATTATTAATCGATTATAAAATTACAAAATATTAATTGTTTTTTTTTTTTTTTCAATGTGATAAATTTTACCAATTTTTTTTTTGTTTTTTTTTTTTATATTATATTAATAAATGGGCGGATCGGATCGGATCGGATCGGACTAACTAAATTAATTATTTATTATAATATTTTATTTTGTCGTTTTTTTTTTTTTGTTATTTTTTTTTTTTGTTATAATTTTTGTTCTTCAAAAAAAAACAAATCACATATTTTAATTAAGTTAAAAAATCTAAAAAAAAATTTTAGTAATTTTTTTGATAAGAAAATGATAAAAATAAAAATGATAATATTCCACCAGTTACACAAAAAAGTTTAACAAAAACGAAAAAAAAAAAAAATCAATAAAAAATCGTATATTTAAAAAAAAGTGTTTAGTATGGTATTTACGATAAGTTGTATTGTGAATTTAATCGTGTGAAATAGTTAACATTTTTTTTTTTTCTACTGTAAGAAAAAAAAAAAAAATAAAAAAAAAAAAAAACAAATAAATAAAAATATAGTGTAAAAATGTCAAAAAATTATATAAAATTAGATACAGAACATGAAAATGATATGGAATCACTTTTATCAGGTTCCACTAAAAAATATAATGTATCTAATACAAATTTTAATGTTACATCATTATTTAAATTAAAACGATTATTTAATAAATTAAACATTGTTATATTATTTATGATAATAATAATTTTATATTTAACTGCTAACGATATATTAAATAATTTTAATGGAATAAATGAATTGGCATCAAATAAAACATTAAAAATTGAAAATATTACAAATATTACAAAAGGTATTATAGATATTTTTCGATAATATTGTATATCTATAAATGTATATATAAATATAATTGTGTATAAGTTTTTTTTTTATAAAATATATTATATACATATTATATACTTCTACATATAGTATATATATGAATACGTATTTTTATAATTGTAAACGATCAATTTATGACACAAAACGATCATTTTTTCTATTTAAAAAAATTGCATTTTAACATAAAAGAAACAAAAAAAAAAAAAATGCCTACTTATTTATAAAATTACTCATCCTTTTTAATTTTATTAATTTAATTTTTATTTTTTATTTTTAAAATCCTTTCAATCACTTTTTGAGGCAATTAAAGTGTTCATCTTGTATACGTATATACATATTAAGAAATATTTAAATATTTTAAGTCTTTTTTTTTAATGAAATATTAATAATTTTTTTAAATTTTATACTTTGTCCGTCTGTTTATTTGAAAATGTTCTAAGTATGTATGGTATATTAATCCGACAAACGACATTAAAAGGAAAATAAAATTGTTAAATAATTTTCTTTTTTTTTTGTTTTTTGTTACTGATAACTTTTATAGTTTATAGTTAAAAGTAAAGGAGTATTAAAAAAAACCCTTTACTTTTTAAAATGATTATAACTAACGTATTAATTGAATATTTTTAAATATTTAAACTGAAAATGTCAAACGAAATTCAATTTTACACAAAATTTATATAAAATATAGTACTTATGTACACGAGTATGTATGTATAATATAAAAAATAAAATAGAAGATTTTTTACCGTTAAATGAAAACAAACAAAATCTTGTGAAATTTCACCCCATATAATTATATAACAATCTCATATATATATATGTAACTTTATAAATATACTTTTTTTTAAATCGCAATTTTGTCGATTTTCAGACATATACATATGTATTAAAATTGCTTTAAAGAATCGATCAAATTGAACTTAGCAGAATTTCTTTTTATACAAAGATGTAATAAATGATAGATATTAATTTAATTGGTTTAAGCTCTAACTTAATTTTGTGTCTATATTAAAATATTTTTTTTAAAAATTCTAATGATAAATTTTAAAAATTTAATAAATTATAAAGCTTAAATACGCATATATACAGTAACATACTTTCAATTTTTTTTTAAATCCTATAAAATTCCATAAATATGGCAATAATATCATTTGTTTTGTATTTATCTACCATAGATATAATAGATATTAACATATATAGATAGGCAACATAATAAAAAAATTTCAGCCATTTTTTGAGTAACAGCTGTTTTTACATTATTTAGTTTCTAACTGCAAATATTCCCACTAAAAGAAACTTTCGCGCTTTTTATATTTTTGAATTTTATATGTTTGAATTTTATATTTTTTTTTTTTACAGAAATCAAAATAAAATAAAAAGTGAAGTAGTTAGTCAGAATTGTTCATAATAAAAAAAAAAAAATAAATAAATAAATGTGTCTAAATAATATAAAATATTTAAAAAACAAATAATAAAAAAATAAAGATATATAGAAATATGAAAATGATTATTAATAAATAGTAATATAGTGGAATAATGTTTAAAATTTATTATGGTAGCGTAAAGGGGTGTTCTAATGCATATAGAAAATGTAACACATCCTCTTTTCACATGTTTCCAAAAAACATAGTTTTAAAAAATAAATGGATTTTTAATATTAAAAGCTTAAATAACAATCCAATAAACCATAATTCTTGTATAAGATAATAGATGAGGTAGAAATAATAGAAACGTCTTAGTCTTGTACAATAGCTACAGCCGAGTAATCAACGGCTTAATAAAATAAATGATTCACGAAACTGAAGCTTAGTCAAATATGAATAATAAATGACTTATTGGATGGCCTATACTCCTCATTGGAGTGGCAAGAAAAAAAAAAATAACTGATTCATTTATCTGAATCAAAAAAAAAAAAGTTTAATTTCAAAATTAATAAAGCGTAAATTTCTATACTCACATCACTATAATATTGAATACTTTTTTAACAATTCTCTAATCCAAAATAAATTTTATCTTCTGGTTTAAATATACATATTATTAAATGTTTCATCATTTGGTCTCATATTCGGTGGCAATAAACCTACACTAGGCATAAATTTTATATTTTGTATTTTTAAATTATTTCTCTTACCTATTATTTGATTTATTATTCTAATTTAATTAAATAAATTCAAGTAATGTGAGATGATTTGATTTTAGAAGAAACTGTTCTATATGCTTTAACGCATAAATTGTACAAAATCTAAACACCTGTCTTAGCATTAGAGTAAAAGAAATGTTAATTTTTGGCTGAAAATGGTTGAATTGGAAATCCATTAGAGTGAAATAGAAGTTGCCAATCTATATTTTATTGTATCTATGGTAATTTATAATTTGTATAAAAAAAAACACATCAAATTACAGAGTACAGACAAAATGTAAAAAAAATTGTCTATACAAAACAAAAAAAATAATTTACCCTATTGATAATTGTAAATTCTGTCATTTGAATTATATGTATTGTAATTATATGTATTGTATACACTCATAAAAGACAAGAAGATGTACTTACATACATTGTAACTAAATAAACAAGATAACGAAATATACAAGATATTAAGGGTATTCACGAGTTGGTGCAAAGTGGTCTTGCACAAGTGCAAAATTTTGCACCGTAGCATATTTAAATTTTTTAACTGTTAAAGTGCACAATTTGTTGTTGTTTTTCATGTATAAAAAAGTGCAAAATTTTGCAAGACTATGCAAGACCTAAACCCTATTGCATATTTGTGCAAGACCATTGCAAAGTTTGTTTATATATTTTTTGTAAGCGCTATATTAGATAAAAATTTAAAAAATGCCTAAAAAAAAGTGGAAAAAAAATTATTTCTGATTATTTATTAAGGCAACCATATGAAGATATACAAATATCTGTAATTTTTGGTAAGCATATTCAATTTTTATGTAAACAAAACAAGGACATCAACGATATTTGACAGTTCAATAATAATTTATGCTAGGGTTGTTCACGAGTTGGTGCAAATATGTGCTACGGTGCAAAAACAATTTGCACTTTTGCACCAACTCGTGAATACCCTTATTGAAATCTAATGTATTGTTTTGCTTTAAATTATTTATTAGAAACTCATTTACACATTGCAATTTTTTTTTCAAAGACTGTCATATTACTAACCAACTAATGAGTTAAAATTGAGATTTTTGTTTTAATTATCGAAATTATAAATTTTTTTTAATTAAACTCTTGTCTCTTTGTATTACGTTTCTGGTATCTGAATAATATAAATTGAAGTACATAGTTATTTTCAAAATAATATTTCAAGTACTTCTATTAACATTATAAATAATTAAAAAAAATGAATGAAAATGATAAAAATGATATCTAATAAAATTATTAAAAAAATATCAAATTTATAAAGCAGAAAGTCTGTCTAATTTTCGGTACAAAATGGCTATAGATAAACTTCTTTTTTTTTTTGCCCTGTTTTGGTTTTTTTTGTAATCCTGGCGGTTCTTTGATTTTTTTTCTTACGATCCACTATACGTTAGTTATTTAAAAAAAAAATATTTTTTAACAAATTATGTTCAATATTGTATCGTATTACTCATATTAGAATCTTAAAGGCAACATAGGACAAAATTTTGTTGAATTTCGATAAAAAATTTCCCCAAAATTCGTTAAAATTTTTTTTTTTTTTAACTTTTACAGCTTCTTACAGCTTTTACAAAGTCTCGGCTATAAATTATTTAACCGTCAAAAATATCCACTGAATCAATTTGGTTTAATTTATTAAATTTATTCTTTAACAAAAAAATAAATTTGACAGGAAGCTTTTATATGACATATCTAAAATGTCTCATAAATTTTTGGTTAGTTCTTTCAAAATATTTTCAAAATGTTCTTAAGAAATTCTCATTTAAATCGAATCAATATATTTTGATAGTATAATGTATAATGCTTAGTCTATAAACTCTAAGATAATAATAAAATACGTAAATTTTATATACTCGTATTGTCCTTTCATCCCGGTAGTTTAAAATGCCGCTATTACTTGTACTTTTACATAATACAAATTTACTATATAGGATATGTTTTACTCAGACCCATTGATATGCTGAAATCTTTAACTAATTGCAGATAGTTTTATTTAAAATATTTTTAATTTATACATATGGTTACTATTCCTTTACAATTTTAAAATTATGAATATTTTACAATTTTAAAATTTTGAATAAAGTACGTATTTATTTAAAAGTCACGATTAAAGTAAAATTACTTTTATTCGAATTTTAAATTTAGTAAAAAATATCCAACTAATAAAATACTGGTTTATACATTTCACGTGTTAGAAGTTAATCGTGGCATTGTCTAATTTAAACAGTTCAATATACCTATCTATAAATTTATGTAGATAATAAATAACAATAGTTTTTATAAAAAACGAGGAAGAATACAGTTGCCTTTGTCAACTCTTAGATACCCGTACGAACCGTTAGTATGTTGACAGCCTGTCACTTTGCTTACAATATTATTTTTTTAATATTTTAGTATTATAAAATAATTTGGGTGAATTTTATAATTTCTAGTAGCCTAGTGGGTAGGCGTGTGGCGTATTAACCGAAGGAGTGTGGGTTCGATTCCTGCACATGTCGTAAGTGTTTTTTGTTTTCATAGCCCCCTTACGACCAAATATAATGTAAAATATATAGTATATAATATAAACAAAATAAATAATATTAGTATATAATTTAATAATAGTATAAAAACCTATAATGGCCTTGTAGCCGATGGTTCAATAATATTGCATTACATTTATGTATTTAATATTAATATAAATAAATAAATAAATAAATATATTCAAACTATATGTTTATATGTACATTCTTCAAAAGCAGATTCTAACCTTTCACATAACGATTATCAATCCAAAACTTTTTCAAATATTCTATAGTGCCATTCAATACTAAGCGGTAAATGTATATTAAATTTACTTAGTACAAAATAGTAAATATAATTTTAAATATTATATTATATTATATTTAAATATTCCACTGACAGAATAATTTCTTATAAGTAAAATAAAATACACATATGTATGTAAATACGGTGCTATATAATATACATCTATACTCTTATCATTCATTCACTAGTGACATATACGATATCTAAATAAACATGATATTATATAAGTATGTATATATATCAATATCATATAAATAAAAATTCTTCAAGCAACCGTTATGTTGTTTATTTATTTACATTTTTATGTACTACGCATTATATCCTCAACAATTTCAAATTATCGAGTAAAACAAATGCAAAAAATTTGTTGAAGAAATTTGTTAGAAAATTTGAAAAAATCAAGTAACACTTTCGTCAATTATAAAGTAACCCTATATTATTAAAAAAAGTTGTTAACAGAAATAAGAGTATAATATTGAAGCTTTAATTTTTGTGTATTACTTCAAAAAAATTTTAACAGGTGTTCAAGTTACAGGTGTTTCAAAGATCTAACTTCTGTAAAAATTTCAAGTTTCCAACTTGAACCGTTTAGAAGATAGAAGGGTTAAAGGATTTTGCAAAATTTGAGTTTCACATAACGGTAAATTAAGACACCGTATGCCACAAATATATATTTATTGTATATATACTTTTAAAGCTAATACAAGTAGTAATCGTTTGGCGTTTTCAAAATGAAGATATAACTTATACAACTTGTGCTATAACAATTTAAATATAGAGCTTTTTTGAACCTTTGGGGAGCTGCAGCTCCGTAACGGGTGGGGCTACAAAAAAAAGTTATGAAAAATAAAATTAATATTTTTATGAGATCTATCAGCAGTTAAAATTTCATAGCTCTATTTCAAAAAAAATGTGCGGATCTAAAAGTTAGGTGTTCGAGAGCTATCCTAAGTTTTGGTCCAAACTCAACCAAAAAAAATAGGGAACCTACAAATTACTCCCAGAATATTTTGTGTAAATTTCAAGATTCTAGCTTTCTTAGTTTTTGAGTTAGCGTGCTGACGGTTGGACGGACGGACGGACATGGCTCAAAAGTCTTAGATTTTTTTTCTGATCCGATCCATACCTTTGAAGGTATATCTAGCTCGCTTATTTCGAGGTGTTACAAACGGAGGAGTAATTTTATTATACCCGATCCTATCGTACGGGTATAAAAAGTATATAGCAGTTTATAAAAAGGTATAAAACTTTTAATTTTTGTATCCAAATTAACATAATTCAAGGGTATAATAAAATTTCCATTACGTTTAGGACACTTTAAAGAAGGAGACCTACATATATAATATGACATATATATTATATTTATTATATTCTTTCTCAGAGTCAATTTGTTTTTTTTTTTAATCCTGTAATGTGTTAATGATCCTGTTTTTCCTTTTTAAATCCGACATGTTTGAAGGAACTTTGAGTAAGAGGTTAATATAAATTAAGAAAGGAATGAATGCAAATATCCATCGTTGTAGAACTCCTGTGATAAATATAGTCGCATTACTAAGCGTATTATATATTTAAAATTTCTGTATTCTTTTATGCAAGTATGATGAAAATCATTTTAAAATAACTTCTCTGAGTCTTATTTGTCCATTTTTAAAAATTGAAAATGTTAAGGAGAAGAAAGGAAGATATATTATAGATTTTTTCATTTGAGTTGTCTAAAGTTTTTGATAAACATCGTGTACTGTTCTGATCTGTTCTGTATCTGAGCGAAATTTATTAAACGAACATTTTATTATCTTGGGCAAAAATGTCAATTATCAATAAAAAAAACAAGGTAGAATGTAAACCAAAGGTTTTTAAAAACGCACGTTTCCAAAACACAATACAAACTGCTTAGAATTGTGATTTACACAAAAGTTTGAAAATTTAAGTAATTTTTTGTAATAAGAAAATATGTGAAAATAGGACTTTTTTGGAATTTTGAGGGCTGCAAGTCCGGAACCCTTTCTAACTAAGAAAAACCGTTAACTTAAATTTTAATTTTAAATTTTTTAGCCCTAATACCTCTTAAACAGGGGGTGGTGTGAAAAAAATTTTCTAGGGAAACTTATACTAATTCTAAAAGTTCTTTCTTGTCTCAAAATTTCAGTTTCCTATCTAAAGGCGTGTCGGAGTTATGAAAAAAGAAATTTCATGCAAAATGTGGTTTTAACATAACGGTAAATTTAAATAGTAAATTACAAAAAATTAAATTAAAAATTACAATAGATTGCAAAATTATTCCGCAGAGCCTGCGATATATACATCTTAAAATGGAGCTTTTTTGCAATTTTGAAGAGCTGTAACTCTGGAACCCTATATAACTAAAATAAACCTTTAACACAGGTTGAAATATATTACTGTAGCTTTAATTTTTATGTCTTTTCGAAGTAAAATGTGGACAGGTTCCTAAGTTAGAGATGTTTTAAAAATAGCAAATTTTCAAATTTTGAGTCCTAATAGTTCATAAACAGGGGGTGGCCCAAAAACATTTTCTGAGCAAACTTATACTAATTGTAAAAGTTCTTTCTTGCCTTAAAATTTCAAGCCTCTATCTAAAAGCCTGCCGGAGCTATGAGAGTATGAGTAAATCATGCAAAATTTGGTTTTCACATAACGGTAAATTTAAATACTTAATTTAAAAAAATTGTATAATTTTGATATTAATTTACAAAGTTAAAAAAAATACCTGTCGAATGACGTTTTCATATTGAAAAAATCTTAAGCAAAACATAAGATATATGCATTTAAAAATAGGGCCTTTTCAAAGTTTGAGGGGCTGTAGCTCCGTAATCGATGGGGCTATATGAAAAAGTTGTTCTACAACATTAATTTTTTTATGAGACCTACCCATGGTTAAAATATTTTTTCTCTATCTTTAACGGTGTAGAAGTTTTGTACACAGACGGACGGCCAGACGGACAGAGTCAAACTAATAGCATATTTTTTCAAAATTTTTTTGGAAATGTGCTAAAAAAAATACTTCAAATCAATTTTTAAAAATTATATTGGCAATTTTTTTGATTAAAATTGTAGAAAGCGGTACTTAAAACAGTTTTTTATACTAGAAGAATATATATAGGTAAGATAAAAAACAAAACTAAAACTTCGTAATCTCTTACCATTTTTCAAATAAATATTTTAAACAAACAAATAATATCACACCCATACTATTGATAAGAAAAAAGAAAAAAATTGATCATTTTGTTATACTCTTTTCACTTTAACTGGAGACATTTTCACATTAAGTAAAGTGAATATGCAGGGTGTAAATTAAGTAAAGTGAATATACATACTTTATGGTCTTTCTTGAAATTGGTAATCGAGCATGTTGAAACGAACAAAAAATTGTATTGGAGGGGGAGGTCTATTCTGGAGCCTTTTCGAGATATGAGGGATTAAAGATGTTTTAGTGACTTTTAATTTTAGTGAAGGTTCAAAGTGATTTAAAATGAAGAATTTATGTTACAACTTAATTTTCTTTTGAAACACCCTGAATTTGGTGTACTTTTTATAGCATATTTCGAAACAGCTTTTCAAGCCCAATAATTAGTACCCAATAACATTTTCTCTATCTCTAACCGTTTTTAAGATATTTATGTATTTGATATTTATGTAAATGATAAGTGTATATATATGTATGCATGTCTATTATATATATTTTTTGGTGTAGTGACAGAACACTCGAGGAAATAAAGCCCATGGACTTTAATTCCAAAACTTTCAAAAAAAGGCATATAATCCTGATTTTTAATTCAATTCTAAAATCCCATCCAAAATCTCTGAGGCCTTAACAATGAGACAAAAGTCCCATGGGACTTCTGGCTTATTGAAGTTAGTCAAAAATCTCAATGGGACTTCTGACGTGTCATCAAATAAATGAAATACAGACTCATGATAGTAACCTTTGGGTTCTGTCACTGCACCGTATTTTTTACTTTAACTTTTATTACGAATGTGTTCATTTAGAGAAAAAAATCTTTCTTTAAAATAAACATTTTTTCACTTTAAGTAAAAATTTCTTCACTTAAAGTACAAAATGTCTTCAGTTAAAGTAAAAAAAGTATATTTATTCTAATTTACTTTAGTTTATGTGAAAATTAATAAAAATTTTTTTATTTTTTTTTTAGATGAAAGTAAAGTTGGAAAATATTTAGATAAACAGTATATACGTAACATTAAAAAGCAACCTGGTTATTTGGTATATGAACGTTATTGTAAAATACCAAATATTGATCCATTTGATCCAAATGTAATGCAATATTTTGAAAAACGAACATTTCAAAATTGTTCCAAAGATGAAATTTTAACATATGTTACATTTAACGAAAATATTTTAAAATATGAATTATTTCTTGATGTAGAAGTTTTAAATAAATCTGAAAATTTTCATAATTGGCAATGCTGTTATCATGAAATTAAACGTCCAAATGGAAAATATTCTGATGATAATTATATGTAAGTTATGTAAGTAAGAATAAATTAATAATTATTATATAAAATATTTTCATGGATTTCTTTATGGATTAAAGAAATAACGAAAAATTCAAATATAATTTAATTAATAAAATTTAACCTATGCATAATGTACATACTCTTTTTAATTAAAATTTATTCAAACCATAAAAGTCACTCAGTTAATTTAAAGTTTTAATCATAAGTCTGTTTGTATTTACGTTTATAATTTATGTTTTATCTTTTAAGTCAAATTATAAATGAAATCTCTTACTGTTTGCAACCTTTTTAATTAATTGTTTATATTTCTTTTCTAAAATATAAACTTCAGCATCTACATTTCATTTTTAAATTTATTTTCAACCCATGTTATTACTCATTTATCATCACATAGCTTATTTCCAATTTAAATCAGATATTTAGTCATTATTGTCCTGTTATGTTAAAATATTATATAAAATATAATACCAGTATACCATAAAATAATAATATTTTTCCTACACCATATCAAATAAGCAACTCATCTCAATTTGCATTAACAGAAAGTTCAAAATTATGAACAAAACTGATTTCAACAAATATATCTTTGACTAACAAAGTGTATTCTTATTGTGACACCTTCAAGAAGATGAGATATATACATAAAAATATACATATCCTTGCTTAGGATTAAACTATAATCAATTTAGTTTTATCGTCAAATAGGATAATAAAAACAAAACATTGAAAAAAATTTAAAAGTCATTAGACGAATTTTACGTTTTACAAACATTAGGAACAACTATAAACATAACAAGACTCAGAGTTCAACAATTAAAACACATATACAAGACATTGAGTTCGAGTATCTTACATACAAGTTTTTGTATGGACATAACTCCGTGTACAATTAAACTAGACATCTGAAATTCAAAATAAATTAAATTGTATTGTTAAAAGAAGTTAAGTTTAACTTAGCCAAAACAAGTTATTCTAGTTGCTCAGTTTAACAAAATGGGTTCGTATAGGTACGAAATTTATATGCTCATATTTTGGTACTTAAATTGTCTAAAAGATTATTAACTTTTAAGGAAATTTTCTGTTGTATTCAAACACGATGTATAATTGGGGTATCTCACAGTTCTATACTTATTCTCGTGCTATTACCTCGTCTTATTTTCCTATTTTAAGTTAAAAACAAAATTTATTTAACTGATTTTAAATTTATATAATTTCAATTTTAAAATAAGAACTTATTTTATTCAATTTTAGTTTAGAAGAATGCATTAATTTCAAAGGAAAAGTGGTGCTGAATTCTACCATTGATTTCATTATAGTAAAATGTGAAAATCCTATAACAAAGAAAAAATATGAAAATGGGCATGTTTTAATCCCACAAAAGACGAATGTAAGCGAGAGATTCAAGTCATATGATAAAGATAAACATAAACCAATTAGCGTATATATGATTGGTATTGATAGTATGTCAAGAGCAAATTTAATACGTGCAATGCCAAATACATTAGAATTTTTATATGGAAAAGATCAACAATGGTTTGATATGGAAGGATATAATAAAGTAAGTGTTTCCAGTTTGTTAAATATATCTTTTTAATTATTCGAAAGAATGACAGCTTGAAGAATTTCAAAATTTAGATCATAGTTAAAATTTTTCAGATTAACGTTCTTTAACATTCATTAAAATTATGGTAGCATCATGAATCGCTTTTATGCGTTTTAGTATTAACTTTTTTTAATTTGAAAATAAAAACTCTATTTAGTTTTCATGCCAAAAATTTCTTTAAATGTATAACAATTTCTTTTATAGATTGGCGACAATACCTTACCAAATCTAATGGCACTTTTAGCTGGTTATAATTTACAATCTAATAAAGAACTGTGCAACGGAGAAGAATTCGGTGGTATTGACAAGTGTCCATTTGTTTGGAAATTGTTCAATAAATATGGTTTTGCAACTGCTTATGGAGAAGACGATTATAAAGGTGTGATTGGTACATTTAATTATTTACAAAAAGGTTTTTGGGAAAAACCAACTGATTATTATTTAAGACCTTTTATAATGGCAACAAGAGAAGAATTAAAATCTTTTGAAATAGATATGCAATCTGTTTGTGTTGGTCCTAGGCATCAATCAGAATATGTTTTAGATTATGGCATGGAATTTGTTAAACGTTTTAAAAATAAACCATATTTTGGTTTTATATGGTTAAATTTATTTAGTCATGATGGATTTGATTTCAGTTCTGAAATGGACTTTAAATTATTAGAATATTTTAATGAATTGAAACGTTCTGGTATTATGGATGAATCAATAATTATTTTCTTTAGTGATCATGGAATGAGATGGGGTCATGGTAATAATTTCTATGAAGAAAGATTACCATTTCTTTATATATGGCTACCGAAATGGTTTAGAGCTGAGCATCCTGATATTGAAGAATCATTAACAATAAATCAAAATCGTTTAATAAATCCATTTGATATGCATATGACATTAAAAAATATTCTTGAATTATCTGGCAGAATTCCAGATACGGAAAATGATGGTAAATTAGAACAAGCTAAAGATTGTAAAAAATGTCAAAGTATATTTAAAGAAATACCATCAAATCGTACTTGTTCTGAAATTGAAATTGATGATCATTGGTGTACATGTAATCCATTTGAAACAATTAACACAAATGAAAATATCGTACAAAAAGTCGGAGAATTTGCCGTCAAATATACAAACGACTTAATAAGAAATCATAATAATAGTGATATAAGAAATTTATGTAGAACAGATATTCAACTTGAAAGAATTGATGAAGCGTATAATATATTACCATTAAATGAAAATGATATTGACATAAAAGCATTTCGTATTGTATATTTTACAAAAGCTATTGGACATGAAATTGATGGTAAATTTTTAGCCACTGTCCGAATTAATTTAAAAACTGGAAAATTTGAATTAAGTGGTGATATTAGCCGTTTAAATAAATATGCTGATAATGCATTTTGTGCAACTGTAAGAGATGCAAAAAAATTTTGTTTCTGTTATATAACAGAAACAACTACAAGTTTACCAAATGTATCGATAATAAAGCACTGACACATGATGCATCAAAAAGCGTTTTAGTAAAATTAAATAAAATATTAAAAATGAAAAAAATTAAAATATACCTATACAATTTTTTTAATTTAATTTTAATTAAAAGTTTATATTTTTACATACATATATATATATTTATTTATAAACATATAAACTTAAACATTTAATTTAGGTTTACAATAATGATGCAATAATAGCTATATAAATTAATTAAACTATGTTTGGTTGTGTACATACATTTCTAAAATAAACTTTTTTCGAAAAATCAATCTCAACTACAACAAATTTTATATAACTCTAGCTGTATCAATTTCATTTGGAAGATAACTTTGATGTTTTACCTTACAAAACACAAAATTTTCACAAAATTTTCCAATATTGTAGGATCTACAAAATTTTCAACATTAAAATAACTTAACTGATTAAGTGCAATAATTTTCTTTGACTATCTTCTTCTAAATATACACATAACATAAATTTAAAGTGCATATAATTAAAATATATTTTCTTAAAACCTTTAAATTATAGTTTTATTTTTAAATGAATCTATACTTATGTAAGAACAACTTAAAGGTGTATTCAATAAGGTTTCTCTGACATCGACATTATACATTTCTGTTGTGACGCATGTCAAATTAAAATTAAAATTTAATAAGATTAAATTGTCAGAGGCGCCACACATTTGTCGAATAATGATGGATTCATTGCTTCGGATAAAAGTTCTAAACTCATGCAAGCGCATGTTTCTTATATGAAATTTTAAACTCTCTCATTTTTTGAAAAAGTACGGAAGTTTTTTTTTCTTCTTAAAAAAGTTGATTCAGGTTTAGTTCGAAACTATTTTTATTGTCTTTTTTATGACATGTACGTATATTGATATAATTTTTTGTTTTTTTTTATTAGTGCATTTCTCTCCCACATAAATGTGAACAGAAAATTACACAGCCTTTCCTTTTCAGGAGTGGCTGTAAATGTCGTAAGAGGGAATAACTTTTATGACGTGTGTGGGATTCGAACTATATATATTTTATTTGAAAAAATTTGAATAAGCAGGAAGAGTAAAAATAATAACTTGCTGAAATAATTAATAGTGGGAGAGAGAATTTTCTTTTAAAACGAGGAAGAATACAGTTGCCTTTGTCAACTCTTAGATACCCGTACGAACCGTTAGTATGTTGACAGTCTGTCACTTTGCTTACAATATTATTTTTTTAATATTTTAGTATTTTAAAATAATTTGGGTGAATTTTATAATTTCTAGAACTATGGGTTGTACATATATTCAAACTATATGTTTATACATTCTTCAAAAGCAGATTTTAACCTTCCACATAACGATTATCAATCCAAAACTTTTTCAAATATTCTATAGTACCATTTAATACTAAGCGGTAAATGCATATTAAATTTACTTAGTACAAAATAGTAAATATAATTTTAAATATTATATTATATATTATATTTAAATATTCCATTGACAGAATAATTTCTTATAAGTACAATAAAATACATATATGTATGTATGTAAATACGGCGCTATATAATATACATCTATACTCTTATCATTCATTCATCAGTGACATATATGATATGTAAATAAACATGATATTATATAAGTATGTATGTATCAAATTATCGAGTAAAACAAAATGCAAAAAATTTGTTGAAGAAATTTGTTAGAAAATTTGAAAAAATCAAGTAACACTTTCGTGAATTATAAAGTAACCCTATATTATTAAAAAAAGTTGTTAACAGAAATAAAAGTGTAATGTTGGAGGTTTAATTTTAGTGTATTATTTCAAAAAAATTTAACAGGTGTTCAAGTTACAGGTGTTTAAAAATAGGAAATTTTCAGTTTTTGACCCCTTACAGCTCCTAAACGGGGAGTGATACAAAAAAAATTTCTAAAATGACTCATACTTATTTTCAAAGATCTAACTTCTGTCAAAATTTCAAGTTTCCAACTTAAACCCTTTAGAAGATAGAAGGGTTAAAGGATTTTGCAGAATTTGAGTTTTGCATAACGGTAAATTAAGACACCGTATGCCACAAACATATATTTATTGTGTATATACTTTTAAAGCTAATAAAAGTAGTAATCGTTTGGCGTTTTCAAAATGAAGATATACTTTATACAACTTGTGCTATAACAATTTAAATATAGAACTTTTTTGAACCTTTGGGGAGCTGTAGCTCCGTAACGGGTGGGGCTACAAAAAAAAGTTATTAAAAATAAAATTAATATTTTTGTGACATCTATCAGCAGTTAAAATTTCATAGCTCTATTTAAAAAAAATGTGGGGATCTAAAAGTTAGGTGTTCGAGAGCTACCCTAAGTTTTGGTCCAAACTCAACCAAAAAAATAGGGAACCTACAAATTACTCCCAGAATATTTTGTGTAAATTTCAAGATTCTAGCTTTCTTAGTTTTTGAGTTAGCGTGCTGACGGACGGACGGACATGGCTCAATCGTCTTAGAATTTTTTTCTGATCCGATCCATACCTTTGAAGGTATATCTAGCTCGCTTATTTCGAGGTGTTACAAACGGAGGAGTAATTTTATTATACCCGATCCTATCGTACGGGTATAAAAACAATCTTGTTTATTTATTTTTATTTAGGAGCAGGCCCACCAATAAATTTCCCATTAAAAAATATATTAATTTAAAAAACCCGTGATGGAAGTTTTTTTTTATTATTATTTTTTCTAAGAATGTTAAATTGTATTTTTTGAATTCGGCAATGCAATATTTTGTGCTGGTTTTTCTTGCTAATTTTTTTCTTCAAAAAAATTCAAAGAAATTGAAAAAATCATCTAAGTTGGCTTTGTTAAAAAAAATTCTGTGGTTTGGTTGTTGATACAAAGTTTACTATTATATTCCTAAGTACTTTAAAATCAGTACGTTACTTGCGTTGTAGTTATACGTAATAAATATTTTGAATATCGAATAATTTTGCAAAATAAATTAATTATTATAATTTTTAAAAAGTACGGTAAAGCAAAATGTTGAAAAAAAGAAAAATTGATTCGGAAGCTAGAGTATTTAATAATCGATGGAATGAAGATTATTTTTTTATTGAAAAAGGTACAAAAGCCTTGTGTTTGATATGTAAAGATACAATGTCAGTTTTTAAGGAATTCAATTTAAAGCGACATTATGATAGTAAACATAAATCGACATTTGACAATTATAACGGACAATTAAGAAAAGAAAAATTTAATGCTTTAAAAAAAACTTAGAAAAACAACAAAATGTGTTTAAAAAAAATCTAAACGAAAATGTGTCCGCTATAAGTGCTAGTGTTCAAGTTGCATATTTGATTGCATCTGAAAGTAAACCTTTTAGTGATGGCGAGTTCACAAAGCTAAAGTTGTAAAGCAAAGTTGTATGCTAAAAGTTGTTTTCGAAATGTGTCCAGAAAAACTACCAGCTATAAATCAGGTTAGTTTATCCCGACAAACTATTACAAGACGAATTGAAAATATCGGTCAAGATTTAATGCAGCAACTGTGTGAGAAATCAAATGAAACAACATATTTTTCTCTAGCGTTAGATGAAAGTACTGACATAAAGGACACTATCCAACTACTTATTTTTATACGAAGTATAAATTTTAATTTTGAAGTATGTGAAGAATCAGCAGCAGAGCTTCATAGTATGTACGGTAAAACTACAGGTGAAGATTTATTTAAAAATCTTTGTAGTACTGTTGAAAAATTAGGTTTAGATATGCGAAAGTTAACTGGTATTACAACTGATGCAGCAAGAAGTATGACAGGAAAAAATATAGGTATTTTGGGAAGACTTACTAAAAATCAAGAAGATATTGGTGCAAAACCACCAATCGCATTGCACTGTATTATTCACCAGGAATCTCTTTGTGGCAAAGTTTTAGATCTTCGTCACATAATGGATATTGTTATACCAACAGTAAATTTTATCCGATCAAGAGGCCTTAATCATCGACAATTTCGTAATTTTCTAGCTGAACTTGAGTCGGAATATGACGATATTCTTTTGCACAGTAATGTACGTTGGCTTAGTCGCGGAAAGGTCTTATACAGGTTCTTTCAGTTACGTAATGAAATCGATATCTTCATGATTGAAAAAGGAAAAGAAATAAAAGAATTATCAAGCAAAGAATGGCTTTTCGATCTTGCTTTTTTGGTTGCCATTACACATCATCTTAATTCTCTCAATACTAAACTAGAAGGAAAAGATAAGTTACTACGAAGTATATGGTCATATTATGGCCTTTGAAAATATGCTGATTTTGTTTAAAAATCAATTAAAAGAGGAAAATCTTGTTCATTTTGAATGTTGTACTGAACTTAAAAAAGTTTATATATTTGAAAAAACACGCTTTGTTGATTTAATTCAGATACTTGCAGATGAGTTTTCGCGACGTTTCACTGATATGCGTTCAAAAGAAGATGACATATAGTTATTTGAAAATCCATTTTCTGTTGTTGCAGGCAACTACAATGCTTCCTTACAGCTAGAACTCATTGAAATTTAAGCAGCCTCATATTTGAAAGACAGGTTTCAAGAATGTAAGGGAAAATTACTTGAATTTTATAAAGATTTGTCAGTCAATGATTTCCCAAATATCAGAGATCATGCCATGCAATTTTCCACATTATTTGGGTCAACTTACATATGTGAGCAGACATTTTCTCGAATGAAATTAAATAAATGCAAAATCAGAAATAGAATAAATGACGATCATCTTCATTCCGTATTGCGAATTGGTGTGTCATCTTTTCAACCTCGGTTACAGAAAATTGTTAAAGATATACAACCGCAAGTCTCTCATTAAATGTACATTTTTTTGTAATAATAAAAAATTTAAATTATGAATATGTTGTTTTACAAATTTTTGTCAATATCGGCCCAGTTATATATATATAAATATTATCTGGCCCAATTCCTATAAAAGGTTGAACACCACTGTTCTCAACGGTTTAAGTTGGAAACTTGAAATTTTGACAGAAGTTAGATCTTTGAAAATAAGTATGAGTCATTTCAGAAATTTTTTTTGTATCACCCCCCATTTAGGAGCTGTAAGGGGTCAAAAATTTAACGAAACAAAAATTTCCTATTTTTAAACACCTGTAACTTGAACACTGTTAAAATTTTTTTTGAAGTAATACACAAAAATTAAAGCTTCAACATTATACTCTTATTTCTGTTAACAACTTTTTTTAGTAATATAGGGTTACTTTATAATTGACGAAAGTGTTACTTGATTTTTTCAAATTTTCTAACAAATTTCTTTAACAAATTTTTTGCATTTTGTTTGACTCGATAATTTGAAATTGTTGAAGATATAATGCGTAGTACAAAAAAATGTAAATAAATAAACAACATAACGGGTGCTGGAAGAATTTTTATTTATATGATATTGATATATATACATACTTATATAATATCATGTTTATTTACATATCGTATATGTCACTGATGAATGAATAATAAGAGTATAGATGTATATTATATAGCGCCGTATTTACATACGTACATATATGTAGTTTATTGTTCTTATAAGAAATTATTCTGTCAATGGAATATTTAAATATAATATAATATTTAAAATTATATTTACTATTTTGTACTAAGTAAATTTAATATACATTTACCGCTTAGTATTAAATGGTACTATAGAATATTTGAAAAAGTTTTGGATTGACAATCGTTATGTGGAAGGTTAAAATCTGCTTTTGAAGAATGTGCAAACATGTAGTTTGAATATATGTATGTACAACCCATAGTTCTAGAAATTAATAAAAAATTAATTATATAAAATTCACCCAAATTATTTTAAAATACTAAAATATTAAAAAAATAATATTGTAAGCAGAGTGACAGGCTGTGAACATCGTTATAAAGCTATATCGGATTATCGAGATACTACTGTACTATAATAAAAAATTGTATTCAAAAGCCCAATAGTATGCAATATTTTTGAAAATTTAAAATTTCGAAATAATTGTTTACTATTATCCCGAAATTGGCTAAGTAGCAGAGCGCTACACTTATAATATCAAAATATTTGTTATAATATTACTTTTAAATAAATAATTGTTACAATAGTTCCACTGAAATATTCTAAATAAAAATTTCAAATTGATGGAAAATTAGAACAAACTATAAAGACTGTAAAAAAATGTGAAAGTATATTTTAAGTAATATCATCAAATCACATCTGGTCTGATATTGAAATTAATGATCATTGGTGTATATATACTGGACATAAAGATAAGGGAAATGAATAATGATTAGCTATCTTCCGAATTAATTAAAAAACTGAAAATTTTTTGCTAGTTTTATAAATAAGTAAAATCTACTTTTAAAATATTTTTTTTTTAATCTTAGTTACATATACAATAAAAAATCCAATTCAAATCTTTGGCTTTTATTTATTAATTTAAAATAAACGATTTATACAAAAGTTATTATTGGTTATATTTTAATCAATGAAATACAAAAACAAATAAATAACTACTAATTATTTTCTTTTCGATGAAGTAATTAAGACAATTATTGTTGGAAAAATTTTGTCTTTTTAATTAATGACCTGATGTAACCACGTTACTGCTAGTCGTTCTTGAATACTGCCTTGAAAATGACATTGAATGACTTCCTGAATATTTCCTTGAACCAAACCATTCATTAAACCTAAACAATAAAAAAAATATTGTAATATGTAGTTTTTTTAACTATAATATAATATAATATAATATATATTAATAATTATAATCAAAAAGTTTAATTTATTCTAGTAAAAATAGTGATTTGACAAGTATTTAAAAAAAAAAAATGGAGCTAACATTTTTGACCGATAAAATTTAAATGTAATTACTAATTACAAATGAGTACATACAAAAAGAATTTTTTTTCGTCAAAATTTTTGTGAAAATTTATTTACAATTTGTATATTAAAAATATTATCGAAAATAAATTAATTTTTAAAAGAAAAATTTAATTTTATATAAAATAACATTAGAAAACTTCTGTAGTCAATGAATAACTTCACTTAATTATAATAATTTGTGAAACGTAGAATCTTAGATAAATGTTAATAAATTTCTGTATATAAAAATAATTTATTTTATATATATAGAAGACATCAGTAATAAAAACAAGTGAAAATTAAAGAAAAAAATAAATATTAAACAAATAAATAATAAAAAAAATTACGCTACAAAAAAAATTTAAACATTTGCATTCTGTTTCTTATATGTTTACACACAAGCACAACTGTAACTATCGACGTCCACTCAAAAATTCGTTTTCGCCGAGATTATGATATAAATTTTTTTACGCTGCTGATAATCGATTTTGATTTGATATTTATCTAGTCTAAGCAACAAAAATTATTATTGTATTTTTCGTTTCTCTACAATTATGTTTAATTTGATGCAAAATAGGTGGGCGAAGTCAATTTGGCCGGTTGTCGATGTTTGATGAAAATTATAATATATTACACAAATAAATTATATATTAAACAAAAAAATTATGTTAGTTATCATATATATATATCTATAGAATATAATATAAATAAAATTTAATTATATATTAGTAAAATAACCTGATTTAGTATTCATGATGATTGTGTTACATTTTTTTTATATGTTAAATCAATTCCTTCACCATTATTGTTATTACTTGTTTTTTTTGAAAAATCTTCATACCTAAAAATATCATAACGAAATGTTATTTAAAAAATAATAAAAATCATATATATTCTGAACTAATATTAAAAACTATTAATTATTTTTTATTATTATTTATTTTGTATATTCTAAAATCTAATTTAAAAAATTTAATTTTTTAAACCGATTCATTGATAATAAGGTAAATTGGAGTTATATTGCGGAATTCGGTCGTCTTACATAATTTTCTATATCTGCTAACTGAAACTTATTTGGAGCAGGGTTTCCTCATATCTACTTGATTAAACTACCAATTCCACACAAAAACGAGGAAGAATACAGTTGCCTTTGTCAACTCTCAGATACCCGTACGAACCGTTAGTATGTTCACAGCCTGTCACTCTGCTTACAATATTATTTTTTTAATATTTTAGTATTTTAAAATAATTTGGGTGAATTTTATAATTTCTAGAACTATGGGTTGTACATATATTCAAACTATATGTTTATACATTCTTCAAAAGCAGATTTTAACCTTTCACATAACGATTATCAATCCAAAACTTTTTCAAATATTCTATAGTACCATTTATTACTGAGCGGTAAATGTATATTAAATTTACTTAGTACAAAATAGTAAATATAATTTTGAATATTATATTATATTAATGCTTACATAGTATATTTATATTGTTATAAGTATATCGCCATACATTGCAATATTTCTTTAAAAATATTTCCATTCATAGAATAATTTCTTATAAGTACAATAAAATACATATATGTATGTATGTAAATACGGCGCTATATAATATACATCTATACTCTTATTATTCATTCATCAGTGACATATACGATATGTAAATAAACATGATATTATATAAGTATGTATGTATATCAATATCATATAAATTAAAATTCTTCAAGCAACCGTTATGTTGTTTGTTTATTTACATTTTTTTGTACTACGCATTATATCCTCAACAATTTCAAATTATCGAGTAAAACAAAATGGAAAAAATTCGTTTTAAAGAAATTTGTTAGAAAATTTGAAAAAATCAAGTAACACTTTCGTCAATTATAAAGTAACCCTATATTATTAAAAAAAGTTGTTAACAGAAATAAGAGTATAATGTTGAAGCTTTAATTTTTGTGTATTACTTCAAAAAAATTTTAACAGGTGTTCAAGTTACAGGTGTTTAAAAATAGGAAATTTTCAGTTTTTGACCCCTTACAGCTCCTAAACGGGGAGTGATACAAAAAAAATTTTTGAAATGACTCGTACTTATTTTCAAAGATCTCACTTCTGTCAAAATTTCAAGTTGCCAACTGAAACCATTTAGAAGATAGAAGGGTTAAAAGATTTTGCAAAATTTGAGTTTTGCATAACGGTAAATTAAGACACCGTATTCCACAAACATATATTTATTGTGTATATACTTTTAAAGCTAATAAAAGTAGTAATCGTTTGGCGTTTTCAAAATGAAGATACACCTTACACAATTTGTGCTATAACAATTTAAATATAGAGCTTTTTTGAACCTTTGGGGAGCTGTAGTTCCATAACGGGTAGGACTACAAAAAAAAGTTATTAAAAATAAAATTAATATTTTTATAAGATCTATCAGCAGTTAAAATTTCATAGCTCTATTTCAAAAAAAATGTGGGGATCTATAAGTTAGGTGTTCGAGAGCTACCCTAAGTTTTGGTCCAAACTCAACCAAAAAAACCTACAAATTACTCCCAGAATATTTTGTGTAAATTTCAAGATTCTAGCTTTCTTAGTTTTTGAGTTAGCGTGCTGACAGACGGACATGGCTCAATCGTCTTAGAATTTTTTTCTGATCCGATCCATACCTTTGAAGGTATATCTAGCTCGCTTATTTCGAGGTGTTACAAACGGAGGAGTAATTTTATTATACCCAATCCTATCGTACGGGTATAAAAAGTCTTAAAGCTGCTTAAAATTAATTCAAAGTTTAGGCACCTATTTAGTATCGTTCCTACTTATTGCATTCAGAACAATATCTTAGTTTCACCAATATAAACAAATATGAATTGATTGCTTTACTGCTTTTAAAATAGTCAACATAACCATATCTAAAACATATATTTTTATTTTAAATAGAAGGTTAAACATCCACAATCACAATACAAGAAATAAATAAAATATCTATTTCTCACTTTTTAGAACTGGGGATCAAAGAAACAATATTTTGTCTATATACAATTGCTTGAAGGCCTTTAAAAATAGTAGGTGAACCGAAAATTGCAAAATATTAACTATAGCTTTACTTTATTTAAAAAAAAAATCAGAACACTTTTAATTGAAAATTAAAACAATATAACTAAAACTTAAAAAAAAAAACAATAATTACAAATAAATTTTTTTCACTTGTTAAGATAAGTGGAAATCATTCAAAAACACTTTATAGGAGTAGAACAAGCACAATTGTTCTTCAAGTATATGGAACTTTAAATTACTAGAAATTACTTCTCTTTTTTATCCAAAGAGTAGGTTGATGACCTTTAGACTCATCTACTATCTGGTCAAGGGAAGCTAAGTATAGGGAATGAAAATTGAATTCAAATTGACAGATATATTGTAAACAAAATTGTTAATATTCACCTTGAACTTTTGGACATTATATATAGATAATCCTCGTAAATTCAAGGATACACATGAGATGCGGGAGATGGTTCTACGATAGTTTTACATTAAAATATTTAAAGAATTTATTAATAAGGAAACTATTATTCAGGCGATTATATTAAAAGTAACATTAAATTTTGTAATTAATTATTAATACAAAAACAGAATTGTTAATGCGATATACAAAGATCATATACATATTATGTGATATGTATTAAAAATAAATTTTAAAATTTTTTCTTACCTTTTCATTAATATATTTTTAACTTCCTTTTTAAATACAAATAATAAAAATATTAATAATCCTTGTATTGCATTAAAAAAATCCATTAAATAACTTAATTTTGGATAATTTTCACTACCAAGAAAATATGAAATAATTTCCAAAATCCATGTTACACCCATTATAACAAATAAACGTAAAAATATTTTAAATCTAAAAAAAAGAAAAAAATCACATTATTTAAATTATTAAAAATAGATACAAATTAATTATTTTAATAAATAATAATGATAATATTTATAATATATGTGTAGAGCTTTGACATGCGCGATTTGGAATTGCGCGACTAAAATTTTTAATACGCTTTTATTTTACGCGCAACTCGAAATTAAAAAAAACAAAAAAAATTTTTTTTAATTTGTTTTTCTTTAACGGTAATAATTTCTATAGTATCTAATTGTTACTACGAATCATTAATAATATGGGAATTTATTATAAATTTTTTTTTTGTTAATGGGTTGAATGCATAAAACTGACTTTGAACTTAAATTTTACTAATTCATATAAAATCTTCAAGAGTTCAAGAGTAGTTTTTGTGTAAAAAAGTGAGATTCAAAAATTGATGAAAAAATTAGATTTGAGTTGAAGCTTAGTTTTATGCATTTGACGCAATATGTCTGTAATTTTTTTTATTTTAAAATATCATTTACGAGATTGTTAATTTATTGATTTTAAATTTTAGCATACATATTATATATGGAATGTGTTTTTCAAGATTGGGTATCGTCAGTGCTGGATTAAGCTGTAAGCAAAGTAAGTATTTGTTTATCATGAGTTTACTCAGCTTGTCAATCGTGCACTGGCTTTAGAAAAAAAAATCAAAACAAATCCTCGAAAAATGGATCGTGTTCTGATTCCCAAAAAAAGGGGGCTTCTTTACAAGCAAATTTTCGCAAAACTGATACGTTTTTTTAGACGGCATTTTGACAATTAGTGTCAATTTCCTAGTGTCAATAATTTTACTTTGCTGAAATACATGAGTGCTTTTATAAAATTTTGTTATTTTTGCTTTAAGTGCTTTGGGCATCTATATATGGTTCTTAATCGGCTCTGCTTATCGTTTAAAGAATATCCTAAAATAAAATGTCAACATTGTGTTTAAGAGATATGTTGTTTACAA
This sequence comes from Poecilobothrus nobilitatus, assembly GCA_947095535.1. Lineage (NCBI taxonomy): Eukaryota > Metazoa > Arthropoda > Insecta > Diptera > Dolichopodidae > Poecilobothrus > Poecilobothrus nobilitatus. The sequence continues at coordinate 35,596,901 of OX352774.1, forward strand.
TTTTTTGCTTTAAATTATCTTAGACACAAATTAAAAATATGAAGATAGATTTCATTTAAAATTTAAAAATTAAATTATGTAGGTATCTAATACATAGTCATAGTTAAAATACAATATGCTAAAACTCAATTTTGAGTAGAGTGATTTTTGGTTGCCGACATTTTTTTGGAACGCACTAATTTGTGCAACGCTCTATGTGCTCTGAATATATTTATTTTTTTAACATAAAACATACTTATTTCTTTCATTTTTAAAATTTCTCCTGCTATTCTGTCTATTCATTGCCCGATTTAATTCTTTTTCAACACCTCTTATGTTTCTCCATGTTAATATAAACATTATAATATTAAAAGCAATTACGCACATTAATGGTACATACAACCATATTAAAGCTGCAATTTCTGAAACTAAAAAAAAAAAGTAAGTGAAGAGAAATTTTTTTATCTTATGATAAGTAGATTTGGGGATCTAAATTGTTATTTTTTAAAAACAAAAACAAAAAAAAATTATTTTACACATCTAAAAAATAAAATTTTACAATTGACAATTTTGAATTTTAAAATCCATTTTCAATGGGTCATTTCATACAAATATTTGTTAATCATATTCTTGACAGCTATTTCCATACGTTTCGTACCGTAAGTAGATTCATGTATTGTATATTTATATATAATTCCATAAAATAAAAATGCATTCTTTTATTGCATATACATAGATACACAAAATTTTTGTGATCCTCATAAACATTTTTATTTCATTAATTATTCTTTGTATTTGTGGCTTTTCGCTCACACCGTATAAAATTTTGGATTCAAAAAAGAAAACTGTGATTCCCACCACAAAATTATTTTATAGGAAAGAGGGAATGAAACGTAAGTAAAAACTGAAATGAAGAAGAACTGTGTGGAAATTGCCAATCAAATTATACTTTTTTATTATTAATCTAAACTAAACAATTAATAAAATATGGGGCTTCGGTGGTCTAGTAGGAAAGAGCGTATAAAAATACGCTGTAAACACCGAGGGAGTGTGAGTTCGAATCCCACACACGTCGTAAGAGTTATTTCCCCTTACGACATTTACAGTCACGCCTGAATAGGAAAGGCTGTGTAATTTCCTGTCCACATTTATAAAATATTATTTTAAATTTATTTTCAATTCAATAAATATATTTTTTTTGCTGTTTGGTAAGTTTAAAATCTTCTTATTAATCGATTTTATTTTAATTTTATTTTTTTTTAATATTTTTACATTTTTTTTTTATTGTTGTTGTTGTAAGAAAAGCAGAATAATCCATAGTGAAATTACAAAATAAAAATATTTATGTACATACCATTTATAGAACAGTGAGTTGTTCCAAGTCCTGTTTTAGCCCATTCATGTCCTTTTGAATTTTCAACTGCATATAATGCAATTGTATAAATTAGTGCTAAACCAAAACAAATACAACAATATATATAAAAACGATTATTTTGTGATGATCTAGCTCTATCATAATAATTAAAATTAAACCATAAATCAAAACTAATAGCACTCAACCAAAAATATGCTGACATTATTGATATATATATTACATAACCTACAAAAAAAAAAAAAAAATTCATTTTGTTAAGATACATATTACATAATATATATATAAAAAACTAAATGTACATAATATTGTGTCAATCAGAAAAGTAAAATTTATATACCTAATGTATTTTTATATTTTTTATTTTACCAGATTTTACTATTTAATTAAATGGTTTGTGTCCCAACTAAAATAAAGTTAAATGTTTTAGGGGAATATAAAAATAATATAAATTGTCGTAAAAATGGAAAAAATATTCTGATTGGTCTTAAATAAAGCTTTTCTAAATTTTAAAATTTTATTTTGTTACACATATATTTATTTTGTTAATTTTAATTGGTAGAAAAATTTAAAATATTGTTAGTACATAAATTTTTAGAATTTATATGTTATCATCAGATATTATTGTGATACTGTTATTGTGTAGATTTTATATTGTATGTATAAAAATTATAAAACAAAAGTTTAGGTAAATTTTGTCCTAGGTAAAATTTTTATTTTTGCAATACCTATTTAAATAAACTTTTGTCTTAAAAAAAAAACAATATGTAAAAGCTAAAAAAGAAATATTATTCTCCCTAAGATATTTTTGACAACATAACTTAAATCAGACTTAACCTGAACGTAAAAGTTTATTATTAAAACTCATTTATTCTCACATATTCTCTTAAGCGATGAAATAATTTATAGTCTAATCCGTCTAATCACAAAATGTATTTCTGTAAGACGAGTGAAAAAATTTTCGTAAATTTTGTTAAAAAATTTTTTTTTGTAGATATTGAAAACTAAATTTGAATTTTTTATTTTATACATTAAAAGTATAGATTTTTTTTAAAATTTTAGTAACTAATGCACTTACATTATTGTAATACTTTTATCTAAAATGAATAAACAAAAACACTATAAAATTCGTAATAATTCACGTAATAATCCAAGGAAAAGATTATTAAAAAAATTATTATAAGAAAACGAGGAAGAGTGCAGTAGAGTAGACTCTGTGTCAACTCTATGATACCCGTATGAACGTAATATATCCTGTTTCTATCAAAATTGAGTTTTTAATGTTTTAGTACCGACGTTAACTACCGTGATATATTTATGTAAATTGTAGAGTTGTATGACAAGATAGCTACCCGAATCTATTGCACCAGCAATACTTTGTAAGATTTCAGACGCCTAGCTTCATTAAGTTCCAAGAGGTACAAAAAGTCTGAACCGACTGCTCTAAACCAACAAAATTTTGGCATGTAATTCGACACATCTTCACTAAATTTCAGATAACTTGATTCAGTAGGCACTGAGTTACTTTCACTGAGCTGACGTACAAGCACAATCAAATTTTACAGGTGTTGTTGCCCTGTAACTCGACACGTAAAAAAAATTTAAGCCTCCTGACTTCTTTATTTTTTGAGTCGTTATCGTGCGGACAAACTGACGGACGTACATGACTTAATCAATTTAGAATTCGAATTAGAGCCGATTCATACCTTTGACACTATATCTAGCTCAACTCCTTTAAGGTGTCATAAACGTAATGGCAAATTTATTATATCCTTGAACATAGTTCATACGGATATAAACAGAGGTGATTAAAAATGGCTCTCGCTTCGCAAGAAAAATCGTGCAGAAATACTATATTGTAAATATACGATATTTTTGACAGTTAACATTGCGTCAATTTAAAAATATTACATTTATGTTTAAGAAAACATTGCGTCAGTTTTGAAGAATATATGATGTGATTTATAATATATTTTATCTACACTTACTTAATTTTATTATGAAGAATATAGAAATTGAAAATTTTACTTTATTATATTATAGGAAATTAGAAAATTGGAAAAAGAAAATTTTAATATAAATTTAAAAAAGCACAACACAATAAAATTTATTGGCATCAATTAAATTTGTAATTATACTTACCAAAACCAAAACAATTAGAAGCATCTTCATATTTTTTCCCTCCAATTAACAGATGAGTTAAACAAGAATATGCTAAAGATAGTGAACATAAATAGCATACCAATGCTTTTCCATGTAAATTTCTTAGTTTTGGAATAGCTAAATATACAATAATTGTTATTATCATAAATGGTATTGATGAAAGAAGGGCTATAAAACAAATAAAAAAACAAAAAAACAAATAGAAAAATAAAAATTTAGTTATAATTTTTACTAATATAATAATAAATAGGTATTTAAAGTTAACAATTAGATAAATAAAATGGGAGCGCCACGAAATCCCCAAAAAAAAAACCCAAATTCCAAAATTGCAAAATCCCAAATTCCAAAATCTCAAAATACCAAAATACCAAAATCCCAAAGTAGTTTTGATATTATATATATAATTCCTTTTGAATTTAGAGTTGGATTCAAAATCAGGATTTCAATAATTTGTTTAGCGGAGGTTTGGGAGCGGCAGTCATATAAGATATCTTAAGACCATATAAAAGCATATAACAAGAATTTTATTGTTGAAAAATACATGTAAGAAAAAATAATTCCGTGAGATTTTATAGTTGGTTTCAATAATTAAATCGAAATCTGAAATAAAAAAATTCAAAACGAATTATGGTAACGAAAGTGGTTTTGGATTTTGGTATTTGGCATTTTGGAATTTTGGAATTTTGAATTTTGGGATTTTGATATTTTGGGATTTTGTATTTGTGATTTCGTGGCCAACCCAAATAAAATTTATTGTGTGGTAGAATATCACAAAGAATATTACAGGACCACTTATATAACTCTGAATTATACATATATAAATTTCAAATGCACTAAAAAAAACAAATATTTATACCACAGAAATATAGCGGTTATTTTATTTTTAACAACTGTTGTACAGTTAATGAACCTTGATAGTAACCTAATACACTAGTACACTATTAGTACACTATTGAAGTAATCTGTCATTCTTTATTTTTCCTTTCAAGGAAGATTTTTGACCAAGAACTAAGACATTATTATCAATATAATTCTAAATCTCTAAATTTTACAGTGACTATTACTTATGTTTTTCAATTTTACCTTGAAAAGTTTCATTAATTCTCAATTTTACCTTTAAAGATTCTTTTTTATTAAAGAAGGCAGTATTATCCACTGTGTTCTAAATTACTGATTTTCATTATTACGTTATAAGTTATGTTTTGTAATACAAGACAAAAAACTTCTCCGTTAATTATACGAATACACCCAACAAATTTTTAAAATTCTACAAAAAGCCTCCAAACTTAAAACAAAACCAGAAATAATTCAATTGTCCTTATCAACTCTAAAATGAACCTTTAATAGTGTTCTAAAATGAAATTTATATAAGTATTTGTACAATAAGCTTTCTTATTAGTTTTGTAGGTATGTATGTATGTTCAAGCTTTATCTTATTAGTTTTGTAGGTATGTAAACTAAGTTCAGAAATTTGAAGGAAACTATCCGAAAACTTGAATAGATTTTAACAAAAAACAAGAGAAAAAGAGCTTACAAATTACTCGGAATTATTTAGGATTAGTTTTATGACTTCTTAAACTATCATTCGTATTAGTATAAAAAATAAAATAAATTAAATAAATTAATATATATATACAGCTATTAAGAGTCATTAAATTTTTTTTTAATTAAATTTTTATTTTATCTAAATAGAATAATATTTTAATTTTTATAAATAAATTAAATATATTATTTAACTTTTTTATCAAAAATAAAAATAAACACATTATGCAGAACATAAAAACTGTATTCCCATCCCAAATTGGAAGCTATACCACCTAACGATTATGAACAAAAAACTTTACCAATGCGGCAAAACCATTTAATATTAATAGCAAAATGTAACAGATTAAACTTGTGCAGTGTGCCAGCAAATATTATAATATGTATATAATACATACTTATTGTTATAATATACACGTATCGCCATATATTGTAATTTTCCTTTAAATATATTTCATTCATTTATTTTTTTTTTCTTATAACTAATATACAAGCTATAATATATCATACACCATACAATAATACAAGATACACATATACAATATATACATAAATACCATATTATGTGCATTCAGTTCACGTAATAAACAGCATAATAATTAATATAATAAGGTTCATTTCATGGATTATTTTAATATGCGTATTATCTTGTTGACGGACAGACAAAAAGACGGACATAATTAAATAATACAAACTTTTCGATTCTGATCAGATTCATTAACTCATCTAGTCTATATCTATACTATGATTGTACATCGATGTGTTAGAAATATAGGAGCAGTTTTAATATACCCGTGATTATCGTTCGTAGAGACAAAAAATTTAGAGATTTTCTGAAAATTTGAGCACAATTAGTGTGATAAATACAGAAACCCGTAATTTCATACTTTAAATTAAAAATCTTTAGTATAGAGCAGCACTCTAAATTCTAATGAATGTTGTCCTTTTTTATTCATTTCCTTAATTTGTTAGAAAACACCGAGGGAATCACTGGAATCCCATACACGTCGTAAAATTTATTTGCCCCTGACGACATTTATAGCCACGCCTGAAAAGGAAAGGCTGTGCAATTTCCTGTTCACATTTATGTGGCAGAGAATTGCACTAAAAAAAAAAAAAAAAATTTCCTTAATTTAGTTTGAGTGATTTCACAGAATGTTTAATTGATATCTTAAAGACAGTACTCTCAAATTTTATCTTTTTAATCTTTAAAATTTTTTAGTTAAAATTGTCTTTTAATAAAAGGATTTCCTAAATAAAATGTAGGACCAATAATTTATCAAAAAGTGTCTCCTAAAAGTATGCAATTAATTTATAAAATGAGTAGTTTATTTAAATGGTGCCCTTTTATAAAATTTAATAAATTTTAATTCATTTATTGAAACTAAAAATATAATTTTATTAATAATAAATAAAAATTTAATTTTTTTATTACATTCGAATTATTTGTAATTATAGTGTCATATTTTAAGTGATTTTGAAATAAATAAAACAAAAAAAAAAAAAAAATTTGCATAAAAAAAATGGCAAGGCAAAGAAAAGAATGCTCCTCACCTTATATAATTAGGTCAGATAAATTCTATTATTAATATGATAAAAAGATGATATAAAAATTTTTTATCTATATTTAATTATGATAAAAGTTAATTATTGTTAATTATTATTTATTTATTTAATAAAAAAAAAAGCTTCAAATATAGATAAAGCAAATATCTATTTTCGTTATAACTAATTATATTTTAATTCTACTTCGCATACTGTTTACTGTTATTAGCATAATTTTTAACAAAGATATTTTTCTAATTTTTTTAAATATAGCTATCAAGAAACTAAAGTTTTTTTTTTTGTTATATTATATCGTACAGTACCACCATTATTAGAGTTTCTAATATCCATTTATTCAGATTCGAATGCTTTCTTAATTTTCGTCCTTAATTTTAAACATTATTTCTTATATCTTTACTTTTTTTATTTTAAACATTTATATGGCAGATATAACTTATAACTTATGGAGGCACACTGAAAACATCTAATCAATCAACTTTGGTAATTATTAAGATGTACGCAAATTAGAAAACAGGCAGCAACAAATGTTATATATAAAATAAATATAAAACATTAAAGTTTTTAAGCAGATTCTTTTTGAATTGTAGAAATAAATAGTATGTATTTAAACTTTAAATTTTCATCCCACTTTAAAAAAAAATTGTGCAGATTTTCGATGTTCAAAAGTTTACTACTAATGATAACTTCTAATATTTTGTCAAAAAAATTCTGAAATAGAAATTTTGCTTCCTTTGACGTTTTCATATTGAAAAAAATATTCACTATAGAATTTGAGTTTCATTTGAATAACCAAGATTTTTCTGACAAATTCTAAATGTATTTAAAATTCCCTAATGGAACAATCTTGTTGTATAAACGGGATTACATTTGTCTGTATAAAGGGTGCCTTAATAAATCTTCTCATCATTTTATAGGTAACATTTATATATGCAATTGTAAAAAGAAACAATGTGATTTAATTTTCCACAATTTGAAAGTGTTAGTTATAAATTACAAGAACAAAACATTTTAATAGTGGGAGGCTCCCTATTTCAAACTTTCACTAAAGAAATGATTGAAAAACCATATTTTGTAAACAGTAAAATCTCTTCTCATTTAGAATGTCGCATATACATATACATATATCTATAACGGAAGAATATAACCCCAACCTTATATATACCACTATAAAAACTCTCTAAATTATTTTTTTTAATATATACATTATAGCTAAGAACTTCAGTCTTTAAATCCAGTCAAATCAAATTCAATAAAATGAAAATACAGAACAAACAAATCAATAGAAATGACAAATAACATACAGTCATATGACACTCTCTTTAAAAAATAGTTGGCCAGAATGTTATATGCAAATGGAATATATACTTCTTTTTTATAAAAAATTATCTTGTCTAAAGTTTGGTTGCAATTTGGTAAACCTCAACTATAAATCCATAAAATCTTTAAGTATAATATCGATTGTTCTTACTATTATAGTTGTATAGAAAAACAAAAAACAATGTAAAATTTATGTAAATATTTAAATAAAAAATATTAGTTATGTGTTTTAAAATTTAAGGTACCTAACCGATTAAAATGTTATTGGAACAATTTAATGAAAAATACAAACAAATTTATTAGGAAAATTTATGAAATGCCGATATCTGGTATTCATCTTCAATGAAAACAGAAACAATTTTAAGTGTATAATTAATGTTTTACCAACCAACCATAAACTGTATAACCAAACTGTGCACATCCATAACAAATCAAACGAACTTATCCATTTAGATTTTTGCATATATGTGATGAATAAAAAACTAATCAGTGAATATTTCGGTCACCAGAAATAATGCCCCAGGAAATAATGCCAGATTGGCTTTATTTTCGTTTCGATGCGAAATTAAAGCCGAAATCTCGAATTTTGAGATTTCTTACCGAAATAATTCGAATGTCGATTAATTTTTTTTCTATACACTGACCAGCCTCAAATTTCCGAAAAGAAACTCAAAATCTTCCGAAATTTCAAAATCGCGAATCACAAAATTTCGAAAAAATTTAAAAAAAGTTTAAGTGTAGATTAAATGTATGTATATAAGTGATATTCTGAATTAGGATGTATTTTAGAGTTGGTTACAAAATCAAGGTTTCAATTGTTTTTTAGTGGGAGTTTGGGGATGGCAGCCCCAACTATTTCAAATCCTTTGAAGTTTTTTTTCTTTTTTAGTTTATTTGCCTGCCACATAAATATCAGAAGGAAATTACACAGCCTTTCCTTTGTCAGGCGTGGCTGTCAATGTCGTAAGGGGAAATTATTCTTACGGCGTGTGTGAAGTTGAAACACATATAATATGTAAACAAAAATAACAAAATGTTGAAATTTAATTTTATTTTGTACGGAGTAAAGGGTAGTTTATTTTGTAGGGTAAGGGTAGTACGGAGAGTACTTAGTTTTGAGGGGTTAAATTTTTTATTGATTTGCAAAATAGTTTGTTTTAGTCGATTATTTCATATGGAATAACGCCCCAAATATAAAATAAAATAAAACTCCAAAATAATGAAATAATCCTCTAAATTTTGGGGAGATTAATTGTATATACTTTTTCGATATGAGGGATTATTTCCCGAAACAAATTTTTGGGCTGTTATTACATTTTTTTTTTTTTTTTTTTGGGATTATTACTTGCAGGGGCTATTGCTGGCAGTCATTTCATGCATCACTTTTTTTTCGATTTTATAATTTATGTCGTATATACTGTTATAATTACATGATTTTTACTTCTCCTTTCTTGAAATGTTTTCATTAACTGAAAAACATAAAAAATTCATTAACTATGACGTTAAATTAATGAATTTTTTTTAAATATTGTTACAACGCAACCATATATTTATTTCCTTACCACATAACACCAAAATTTACATATTCTATAATAATTAAAATTCAGTATATATGAAAATTCAATTCAATTTTTATTTATTTTGAATTAAACCACAAAATATATATACAATTTATACGTGTTATATATAAGGTGGTGGTATATTACAATTTTTGTTTTTTGTTTTTTTTTTTTTTTGTTTTTGTTTTTGAAAACAATTCATAAAATTTAAGAAAATCAAAAATTAAAAATAAATAAATAAAAACTTACTTATTCCATATATAAAATCACGCATACTTTTTTTATAACATGTAAATGGTGATATCATAAAATTTGTTTCATTATTTTCATTAAAATATTTATTTAATGCAAAACAATATGATTTTGGATGCATATATGCATATTCTGTATTATTTTCATAAAATGGTTGAAATATTGTTGCATTATTAAATATATGCCATTTATCTTCTTTATGTTCAATTTGATTTAATGATGTTACACCATCACATTCAATTTGTTGATTCATTTTTGGATAAAAATTTTTAAAAAATAATTTATTTTCTAATTTATATTCTGATGTTATTAATGTTATATTTATATTTAAAATATCATTTTTATTAACATTTTCATTTTGACATGTTAAAAGAATATCATGATAACTTTCATATATATTTGAACAACACCATGGTACACAAATTCGTATTAAACAAATGCAACCATATATTTTTGAATTTAATTCAAATGTTAAATTTTTTGGTATTAAAATTTCATTATCATATAAATATAAATCATTTTCTATTTGATTTTCTTTTTTAAGTATAATTGCATCATTAGTATCACATGGTAATTTTATACTTATATCATTTTTAGATTCAATTTTATTTACAATAATTAATATTAATAAAATTATTAATATATTAATATAAAATATATTTAAATTTTGAAAATTCATTTTGCTTTATTTTTTTTTAAATTTTTTTTTTTATATTTATTTAATTTTTTTTTTTTTATTAATTTCTTTTATATTTATTTAATTTTCTTTTTTTTTTTAATATATAAAATAATATTATGGTGATTTAATATTAGACATAATAATATTTATAATAAAATTTTAACCACTTTTTATAAAATATACCATTTTTCTTTTTTTATTTCATAGTACGAACTGTTATAAGTGTAAAATAGTACTAAAAAATATATTGAATAAATTTTTTTTATCTAGAAATTTATGTTTCTTTATTTTATTTTTTTTTGGTTGTTATTTTGTGTTAATTTGTTTTTATTTTATTTGTATAAAAAAGACAATAATAAATACATATATATATACTACAATATATGCAATAAGAAAATTAACCGTTATTTAGAATAACAGTAACTTTTTATTAGAATAATTTTTACTTATATATAATAACTTTTTTTTTCCGTTCTATTCCTGTAGTGAGCATAAGGAGCATTCACTAAGTCTCATTTATTATTTATATTTGTCTAAAATTCAGTTTCTGAAATCATTACTGTCATTAAGCGATTGATTACGCAGCTTTGGTACCTATTGTACAAAACTATAAAACGAAAATATTTTTTTTTATTTATGCGCCATCTATTATTTTATACAAGAATTATTTTATTTTTATTTTATTATACAGGATGTTCTGCATAAGAGTGCAAATATTTTAGGAGGATGATTCTTGGTACTAAAACTAGAAAAAAATTGAATGGGAGGGGGAGATGTAGGTCTATTATCAGTATTTTTCTAAGATATAGGGATTTTCAGGTTTTTTTTTTTTTTTGTTTTACATAATTAATCGCAGAATAACTTTTAACTCACATGCTCTAAAAAATCTAATTTAGTTTTATTTGAAATCTCCTAAAATATTGTATAAAAGTGCAGGACTAAGGTACAAAAAATATAAGAACTTTCATAAGAAAAAAACGTTATTCCATGTAGTTTTTAAATTGAATTTTTAAAATTAATATTTTAATTTAGAATAAAAAAAAACTTCCTTATATTCTTATATTCTATAATAAACATCTTTTTATTTTTTGTTCTAATTTCAAAAAAACGAGGAAGAATACAGTTGCCTTTGTCAACTCTTAGATACCCGTACGAACCGTTAGTATGTTTACAGCCTGTCACTCTGCTCACAATATTATTTTTTTAATATTTTAGTATTTTAAAATAATTAGGGTGAATTTTATAATTTCTAGAACTATGGGTTGTACATATATGCAAACTATATGTTTATATGTACATTCTTCAAAAGCAGATTCTAACCTTTCACATAACGATTATCAATCCAAAACTTTTTCAAATATTCTATAGTACCATTTAATACTAAGCGGTAAATGTATATTAAATTTACTTAGTACAAAATAGTAAATATAATTTTAAATATTATATTAAATTATATTATAAATATTCCATTGACAGAATAATTTCTTATAAGTACAATAAAATACATATATGTATGTAAATACGGCGCTATATAATATACATCTATACTCTTGTCATTCATTCATTAGTGACATATACGATATGTAAATAAACATGATATTATATAAGTATGTATATATATTAATATCATATAAATAAAAATTCTTCAAGCAACCGTTATGTTGTTTATTTATTTACTTTTTTTTGTACTACGCATTATGTCCTCAACAATTTCAAATAATCGAGTAAAACAAATGCAAAAAATTTGTTGAAGAAATTTGTTTAGAAAATTTGAAAAAATCAAGTAACACTTTCGTCAATTATAAAGTAAACCTATATTATTAAAAAAAGTTGTTAACAGAAATAAGAGTATAATGTTGGAGCTTTAATTTTAGTGTATTACTTCAAAAAAATTTTAACAGGTGTTCAAGTTACAGGTGTTTAAAAATTGGAAATTTTCAGTTTTTGACCCCTTACAACTCCTAAACGGGGGGTGATACAAAAAAAATTTCTGAAATGACTCATACTTGTTTTCAAAGATCTAACTTCTGTCAAAATTTCAAGTTTCCAACTTAAACCGTTTAAAAGATAGAAGGGTTAAAAGATTTTGCAAAATTTGAGTTTCGCATAACGGTAAATTAAGACACCGTATGCCACAAATATATATTTATTATATATATACTTTTAAAGCTAACAAAAGTAGTAATCGTTTGGCGTTTTCAAAATGAAGATATACCTTATACAACTTGTGCTATAACAATTGAAATATAGAGCTTTTTTGAACCTTTGGGGAGCTGTAGCTCCGTAACGGCTGGGGCTACAAAAAAAAGTTATTAAAAATAAAATTAATATTTTTGTGAGATCTATCAGTAGTTAAAATTTCATAGCTCTATTGCAAAAAAAATGTCGGGATCTAAAAGTTAGGTGTTTGAGAGCTACCCTAAGGCTTGGTCCAAACTCAACCAAAAAAAATAGGAAACCTACAAATTACTCCCAGAATATTTTGTGTAAATTTCAAGATTCTAGCTTTCTTAGTTTTCGAGTTAGCGTGCTGACGGACGGACGGACGGACATGGCTCAAAAGTCTTAGAATTTTTTTCTGATCCGATCCATACCTTTGAAGGTATATCTAGCTCGCTTATTTCGAGGTGTTACAAACGGAGGAGTAATTTTATTATACCCGATCCTATCGTACGGGTATAACAAAAAAAAATCTAATCTTATCTTTATCTAATAAATATATACATTTATTTTAATTAATTTAATATTGTGTTAGCTAGTTATCATTATAATAATCACTTATATATGCTTGATTGCTTGGAATCATTTAAACGTCTCCTTTGTCTATTTCATGTGCAGTCTTTGAATTATAACCATAAATATAAAATATATCCATTTTTTTTTTAATTTAAAATATATATGTTTGATTAATTTTGAGTGTTTCTTTCAAAATAATTTAAAAAAAATTAACTCATAGTGTTACTGAATTCATTAAACTTTTTTTTTAAATAGTACTAATAATAGTGTTTTTTATTAGGGAATTGTCAGTGTTGTTATTTTTGATAGACATATAAACATTTCATATTCTTAAAATTATGCAAAAACAAAATATAAAATAAAACTTAAAAATATCAAATGTAGCAATTTATGATCTATATTAAAAAAAAATATACATATATATATATTTTGTTAAAATAGTCTATAAAATTTGGTGACAGGGAACTAAGAACGCACTACGCAATTCAATCTAATTGTGTCTATATCTATTCAATTTATTCGAAATTTAATTTTTTGTGTTTTGTTTTTTAACGAAGGATGGTAGTAAACATCAACTGTCACTCAAAGAAACTAAGTGTCCTCTGGATAATGTTGGATTTTAACCAACCAAAACCTCTACCTTTTCAATCAAAATTTAGGATGAGTCATTTGATACATATTGGCATAATATATTTTAGTTTAGTTTTGGGATTAAATTTCTGACCTGATTTTTTTACTATCTTTATTTTTAGTAAATGATTTTAAAAGTTTATAGTTATCAAATGTAAAATATTTTAAAACATAAAATAGAAAGTATAAGTCATCAATAATTATCAATATTAGTGAAATGGGTTCTTTCCCTTATTACTTTGTATTTAAAACTGTTTAATTTTAAATTTAATAAGAATAAAAGCCTAAAACAACCACAATATGTATTAATCATAATTATTATATAAAAGAGTATAATATTTATTTTTAATGTTAGACTTTGGGTTAAACTCTACTAGTAATACAATATAAAAGTTATTTATTAAAATATTTTGCTTTTTTATTTTTGTTTTTATTGACAAAAACTGAGGTAACGTGTCTGTAATCACTATAGACTCTATGTCCGTAGTGTACCTTCAAAGCATAGGAAAATCTTTTCGACAAAAGTTGGTGTTAAATCTCCTTAATTTTGTATCAGAATTATGCTACTTTAACGGAAGAAACTTTGAAAGCCAGAGAATTCACCTAACGGAAGAAACTCAAATCCGTATGACAGAGAATTCACCTAAATCTTGAAAAAAAAGAAACTATACTGAGATATTTTCACCTTTTTATACCCTACACATTAAGTATAGGGTATATTAACTTTGGTATGGTGTTTGTAACCACCAAAAGGAAGCGAGTTAGGTATAGACATGTATATATATTCTGAATCAGGATCACCGCCTGAGTCGATATAGTCCGTACGCACGATAACTCAAAAAATAATGATGCTATCTTGATGAAATTCATACTGTAGGTTTACATTGACTAAGGTAAGGCGGGGATTGTAAATGGGCGAAATCGGACCATGCGTTCGAGTACCTCCCATACAACTCCCAAAACCAAATACGCATATTTTCGAAATTAATAAAGATAGAAACTTAAAATTTTGTACGAGGGTGTGTTTTTTTGAATCCCTGATATCCCCAAAATTTGAGATGAAGTGGAGTGGTTGTTCGGGTACCTCCCATACAAATCCCAAAACCGAACATGCATATATTCGAAATTAATAAAGATAGAAACTTCAAATTTGGTACTAGGGTGTTGTTTCCCGAATCCCTGATTTGTCCAAAATTTGAGATGAATTGGAGGAGCTGTTCGGGTACCTCCCATACAACTCCCAAAACCGAACATGCATATCTTCGATATTAATAAAGATAGGAACTTCAAATTTGATACGAGGGTGGTGTTTCCTAAATCCCTGATTTGCCTAAAATTTGAGATGAATTGGAGTGGTCGTTCGGGTACCTCCTATACAACTCCAAAAACCGAACAAGCATATATTCGAAATTAATAAAGATAGAAACTTCAAGTTTGGTACTAGGGTGTTGTTTCCTGAATCCCTGATTTGTCCAAAATTTGAGATGAATTGGAGGAGCTGTTCGGGTACCTCCCATACAACTCCCAAAACCGAACATGCATATCTTCGAAATTAATAAAGATAGGAACTTCAAATTTGATACGAGGGTGCTGTTTCCTGAATCCCCGATTTTCCTAAAATTTGAGATGAATTGGAGTGGTTATTCGGGTACCTCCCATACAACTCCCAAAACCGGACAAGCATATCTTCGAAATTAATAAAGATGAAAACCTCAAATTTGGTACTAGGGTGTTGTTTCCTGAATCCCTGATTTGTCCAAAATTTAAGATGAATTAGAATGGTTGTTCGGGTATCTGCCACACAACTCCTAAGACCAAACAAGCATATCTTCGAAATTAATAAATATATAAACTTGAAATTTGATATAAGAATGTTCTACCCTGTTACAAGCATATTTTCGAATTTAATAAAGATAGAAATCTGAAATTTCGTACTAAGGTTGTAAAAGCATTTATTTTTTTAGCTTAGTTATATTAAATACCTAACTAAAATAACATGGATTTTTAATTTAATTTGAATTTTTTAGATGTAGGGTATAAATAAGTCGGTTGCATCGACTTACTGTTACTTTTACTTGTTCTTCACTGATACAGGAAAAGTACTCCACACTCTCTATAGAATTTTTTGTTACTTTTTAGAGCTTTTTCTTTTTATAATAACGTGATATACGTCTGATTGCCAATTTTAAATAATATTTCATTCAAGTGATGACGTACTTCATTTTCTCCTATATGATGAATGATGATAAATTCCCATATTTATAACATTTTTTATACGTAATCCTATTGATATATATAAACTATTTTTAGGTTTACTATATGTATATTCATTTCAGCTCATTTTTAGTTTGCCTATTTTGGTTTATTGTTTTTTTTTTATGATTATTGAATAAGTGATTACTGATTATAAATAAGTTGTTATGAATAAGTCAATGATTTAATAAAGTTAGAAAATTTATATTTTAATGTATGAGAAAAATGTTCCGAAGTGAAAATCAAACTTTACTGGTAACTTTTTTTTTTAAACAATAAATCATAGTCAAATGACAAGATAATGTTTGCATTTATGTTAAATGTTAAAACAATTATATTAATTTTATTTAAGTTTTTTTTGTTTGTTTTTGTGGAGTCATCTAATTTTATTTTAATTTTAGTGTCTATTATAGTTAGTAATAGAAAAAATTAATACATACATCATTATTTTTATGATAAATACACAAATCATTATTTAGATTATCCTTTAGATTTATCCTTTATATAGAGATGAAAATCGTTTTTATACAGAGTGTCCTACAATGTTTTGCAAATAAAAATTCTATGAGAGAGGGGTGCCCTTATTTAAAAGGTTTTGAAAATAAGAATGTCCAAATTTATATGTGTTAAAAAAAAAATTATATAATTTTCCCTGTATAACAATGAAAAATGTTAAAAGTGTTCCCCAAGTACACTCAGCAATAATTTATATAATCATAATTTATATATTTTTTATAGATTTTTGGAAAAACTTTATCTCGAAAACTAATAAAAATAGACGCTTTTTTCTCATCGAATTTTATTATTTGTTTCGACATCGCCTATTATCCCCGGCTCTGCGCATAAAAGTTATTGTGAGACACACTGTATATAAAATTTTTACCAGTTATTTTTTTAACATTTTTGTTTTATTTTTAATGTTAATTCAATGCCCGTTTGCATTTAACGCATGAGTTTACGAATTTATGAAATTATAAGACCTAAACTCAGTATCAGACAATAAGATCAAATATTTTATTTTGTTTTACATTAATTATAATCCTGTTCTTATTATATTTTCGTTTATAATAAATAAATAAATAATAATGAAAAAAAAAACTGCTTCTCCGTTATTTTTCCGTCCTTTGTCAGTTTGTTAGAAAAACTTCTATACCGTTTAAGTTGAGGCAATTAAATTTTAACCATAGACGCAGCTCTAATTAAAAAAATTAATTCATAAAAGAACTTTTTTATTTTATGTTAATGCAGCCCCAAAGTATGAAAAAGTACTATGTATTCTAATGATTTGTACTATAACTACTTAAAATCTATATTGAATACATTTTTTGTCAAATGACAAGAAATTTCATAAACTTTATAAATCATAGATCATTGATTAGGTTATTTAAGAAATTAGGATATTTAAACATATATACATATATCAATATTCCTACATATATACATATCAGGCATATCATTAAATTTGTTAAATTATCAGTCATAAATTTTATCTATACAAAACATTATGAATCTTGAGGCGGCAAATGTGCAAAATTTAGGGTTGGTGACCAAATCGTTACCCGAAATCCATAAATAAATATCTAAAGTCATAATCCACAAATTCAAATTGTACAAAAACGAGGAAGAATATAGTTGCATTTGTCAACTCTCAGATACCCATATCAACCGTTAGTATGTTTACAGCCTTGTTAACCTTCCACATAACGATTATGAATTCAAAACTTTTCCAAATAAATATGCTTTAGTACCATTTAATACTAAGCGGCAAATGTATAATAATTTATGTTAACAGTCAAATTACAAAATATTTATTAAATAACAATTTAATAAGTAAGTCACAGTATGGCTTTACAAAAAATTCTAATACTCAAGCAGCCTTGTTCGATGTTATAACGTATACTCAAAATGCTGTATATAATAATAAAAAAATCGCTTTAGTATTCTTTGATCTGACTAAGGCATTTGATTCGATTGATAGCAAAATATTGTTGAGAATCTTATTTGAATTAGGAATAAGAGGTAAAGAATACAATTGGTTTGCTAGTTACTTCAAAGACAGAAGACAGTATGCAGAGTGCGAGGATACCATAAGCAGTACCGAAAGTATTAACTATGGCGTAACACAAGGTAGTTCGTTGGGGCCAGCGTTATTTAACTGCTATGTGAGTACATTATCAAATCTTAGTTTAAATGGGAAACAGTTTATGTATGCAGATCACCTAGTTATAATATATGCTGAAAATAATCTAGAAATATTGGAAACAAAAATAAATCAGGATATGGAAGCTATTTATAAATGGATGTCACTGCATAAATTAACAGTCAACGTGAACAAAACAAAATTTATGATGATCAAGGAAGCTAATGTAAACTTATCTGTACATTATAACAGTTGTCAGATTGAAAAAGTCAGCCAGTATAAATATTTAGGTATTGTTGTTGATGAAAAGTTAAATTGGAATTGTCACGTAAATGAGCTTATTAAGAAAACGCGTAGAATAGCAGGGATTTTTAGGAAAATTGGGAAGCGAGTCCCACTAAAATTTAAAAGAACTATCTTCTTCAGTTTATTTAATAGTGTAATTTCGTATGGTTTAGCTATCTGGGGAAACACATATGCTAAAAACTTAAACAAATTACAAAGAATTTCAAACAAGGCAATAAAAAATATGTATGAACTTAATCATAGAACATCTACTAATCGAATTCACCAGCAGTATAAAATTCTTAAAGTGGAAGACAGTAGAAATTTGGCTCAAATTTTACAAATACATAATATGCAGATAAAAAATATAAGATCAAACACAAAATTAATTGCCAACAATGAAATTCATAACTACAACACTAGAACGGCAAATCAGTTGCGTATGAACGCAGGAAATACCACAATACTTAATCAATCAATCAAGCTGTACAATACTGTTCCAAGTGACATTAAAAGATTCTCTTATAAAAAGTTAAAAAACTCAGTTAGAAATGTATTAATGCTCAAGTATAATAATCAATAACAATAGCAATCAAATCCAATCGTAAATTTCATTCCTAGTTTATAATTATGCTCTCTTTTATTTTTTTTTTTTTTTTCTCTTGCTTTTTGTATATTTTTTATTTTTTTTTTTTGTTTTTGTTCTCTTTTCTATTATTTTGTTGCACAATATTTACACTTAATTATTGTCATTAGTTTGTATAATTTAATTATTACGTATGTACATAATTTTTAACATAATATTCATGATATCTTTATGATTGTAATCTATTGTAATTTTATACACCCTATACGAGCCCTCAGGCTGAAAAAGCCCTAAATAAAAAAATAAAAAAAAAAATTATACACATGTATTATATTATATATCATTCATTCATCATCACGATATGTAAATAAACATGAGTTATATGAGTATGTATACTAATAACATATAAATATAAATTCTTCAAGCAACCGTTATATTTTTTATTAATTTAATTTTTTTTGTGCTACGCATCATCCTCAACAATTTCAAATTATCGAGTAAAAAAAAAAATCTTTAAAAAAATTTGTTAGAAAAATTTAGAAAAATACATAATATGCAGACACTTTCGTCAATTTTATGGTAACCCTATATTATTAAGAAAAGTTGTTAATAGAAATAAAAATATAATGTCGGAGCTTTAATTTTTGTATATTACTTCAAAAAATTTGAATAGTGGTTCAAGTTACAGTTGTTTAAAAATAAGGAATTTTTAGTTTTGATCCCATACAGCTCCGAAACGAGGGCGATACAAAAATATTTCCTGAAATGACTCATACTTATTTTCAGAGACCTAACACTCTCTCTCAAAATTTCAAGTTTCGAATTTAAACCGTTTGGAAGATGCAAGAATTTTGACAAATTTGAGTTTCGCATAACGGTAAATTAAGACACCGTATAGCACAAGTATATATTTATTGTATATATTTTTAAAGCTAATAAAAGCAGTAATCGTTCGGCGTTTTCAAATCGAAGATATACCTTATACAACTTGTATTATAACAATTTAAATATAGAGCTTTTTCGAACTTTGGGGGACTGTAGCTCCGTAACGGGTGGGGTTACAGAAAAAGGTTATTGCATAAAATTAATATTTTTATGATATCTATCAGCAATTAAAATTTCATGGTTCTATTTCAAAAAAAATATGGAGATCTAAAAGTTAGTTCTTCGAGAGCTACCTGAAGTTTTAGTCGGACCTCAACCAAAAAAAAATGGGGACCATACAAATTGATGTAAGAATATTTTGTATTAATTTCAAGACTCTAGCTTTCTTAATTTTTGAGTTATCTTACTGACGGGCAGATGGACGGACGGGCGGACAAAGCTTAATCGACTTAGAATTTGATTCTGATCCGATCCATACCTTTGAAGTGTTACAAACTGAGCAGCAATTTTAATATACCTGTTCCTTATAGTACGGGTATGAAAACATAAGAATGTTAATGATGGCACGAATATCATGTTGAAATGCATTCGCTCCTAAATTAAAGTTTTTTCTTATATTCAAAAAATTACATACTTAACTTAAAAAAGTGGGTTTTACGGATTTCAAAAAACAATTATAAAAAAATAATTAATAATTTTTATTTCAATATTTCTTATTTTTTAATTTTTATAATTAAAAAATTTTTTTTTATTAAAAGGCATAATTATTAAAGGCTTTTAAGTTCACACATTTTCCAATCGAAAGATATTTAAAAGGATATTGGATAAGGATACAAAATATGTTTAACAAAAAAACCATTTTTTATCTGACGAATCAAAGACATTTTTCTTTTGCAAATTATGAAATTAGTTTCAGAAAAGAAAAAAATAAGTTTTCCTTTAACGTATGTAAGTAAATAGATGTCATGATGTTCGCCTAAAATTTCTGGAAAAAAATTTTATCTCAATATAATTTTTAGATTTTAGTTTTAGATGTTTTCTTTATTTCCTTTTATAAATAGCTACAATTCAGATATAATATATAATACCTAATTCAATTAAATACAGAAAAATTATTTAATTTTACCAGGATTACAAAATAATATTAATAATTATTCTAATATAAAAAGGAAACAGTTATAGTGACATTTTTTTTTTACTGTAGTACAAAAAATAGTGTTAAATGTCACTTCAATTCATATTTGTATTTATAATAACAATAATATTATAAACTAAAAATTTTAAACAGTTATGTAGGGTGAACAATTTAAATTAAATTAATTGGTATAAACTTATTAATTAGAATTATATAATGCAAAAAGTACAAGTAGCAAATGCATGGCAAAAAATAAGCTATAAACTAAACAGGATTCTCTAGCAAAATTTCAATTTCTTTATGCCCAAAATTCAGAAGCCAAGATTTTAATAACTTCAGAAATTTGTTTAGGTTTCGCGTATACCTTAATGATTCTGGAAATTTATTGAATAGTCGGGCTGATACAATGTCGTAACATTTACGGTAATTAGTAGTGCGGAACGACGGACAATAAACAAACTTGCTATTATTAATACGTAAATTATAATCATTTGAAATTCTACTATTCAGATATCCGCACTTAATAAAAAATATTTTTGAAACTTTAAAATAAAACAACTGGCGTACAGGTAGAATTTTTAATTCTCTAAATAAATCAACTGAAGGGTATAGACGGCTTTTATTGCATATTTTTCTAACTACACACTTCTGCAGAACAAGTAATGGATCGATCTTATTATAATAAGCACCATCCCAAGAACTAATGCCATATTGCAGCTTAGAATGAAAGATTCCATAGTAAAATGTTTTTAGAGTATTGCGAGAGCATAGATTTTTTAGTTTATAGAACTTCTCTCAATATATCTCCTTTATTGACATCAACTGAAAAACTATACTTTTTAGAAAATGTGTAAATATCTCATTTGTCTACATCTATGTATTATGGCATTATGTGTGACATATTACACATATGAAATGAATTTGTTTTTCTTTCTTCAAATAACCATTTTGTAATGTATAGTATTTGTTATATATTTATCTTTTTATAAAATGCAGATATTTGGGAAATGTCTTTTGATAAAATGTTCATTAGTAAAACGATTTAAGTGATTTCTGTTTTGTCCATTTAAAATATGATTTTCATTTTCATTTTGACATGTTACTTGTTACATATTACATGTTAATTGTTATGTATGATGTATGTGTGAACACTGAAGAGTACCATGTAAAAAATTTTATGAAACAAGCGTAAATTTTTTAGAATTTTAGAATTTAATTCCACTATTTTACTTTTTAAATATCAATAACACATAATATCTCAGATCATGTCATAAATTTGATTAGATTGTTATTTAAGGGTTACAAAACAGTGACAATAAGATCTTTGATTGTAGATCTATTGTACTCTCCCGACCTCCTGTTGTGTATTTTGCCTTCATTTGTTGGCAAATGTATTGTGAATATTATCATCATTTATAATACTTCTGTCAGTCCTATTACGTTTAAGAAAGTAAAGATTTGTAGGGTTTATTGCTGGCAGTTCATCCTTGGCAAAACAATATGATCCTAGGTGCACATATATTGCTTAGGAGTAAAATTTCGTATGTTTTAAGTATGTAACTTAGAGTAACTTAACTTTGTCATCTTCTTTTCAACAGAATCTGAATGTTAAAGTTTAATTAGTCTATAATAAGAATAATAAACGCTCCAATTCTTTTTTAAAGCAAAACGGACAAAAATAATGATGTATATAAGAAACATTTTCGTATAGCCTTTTCTTTTTATTAAATACTAGTAAAATAGCCCGTCATACGACGGGTATAAGTAGAAAAATATAGCTTTTGTGAAAGTTTCCTCAGTCTTATGAACAATTTAATTTTAGTAAATTTATTCAAATACTTATATGTATTATATTTAGATATTGATAAATGTAAAATTTATTGCTAAAGTGTTTTAAATAATGAAAAACCTCAATGATGCTGTGCAGTAGTTTCTTTCAAAAATGTAATAAAAATGATTATTTAATAAATCTCATCTCTTGTAAATTTCTTTGTCAAGCTTTGGATTAAAAAACCAAAGGTTTGATTAAAAACCAATGGTAAATAAATTTTTGCCAATAGTAACAAAAATTTTCGCTTCGAAAAAAATACAGTATCAAACTTTATAATTTTGAAACTAAACTACACTGATCTGATGCATTTACCTAATTATAATATATAGTACACTTGTTATATTTTTCTATGGTTGCCATAGCAAATGCTTCAAAACTTTCTTTGTTATATTTTTCAAACAAATTTTTACTCTATCCGTAATAATATTCTGTCTCTTTATCTATCGCTTTCTCTACAAAATCTTCACACCGTAAGTTTTACGCACCTTTTATGTAAAACAATAAAAATTGGCTGTGCATATAATGTTGAAGTTTTAGAAAATAAAAATCATAAAAGAAGCATAAAATTAAGAAAATGTTACACATTCAAAATTTAATTGAAAATTGTGATTTTATAATTTAAATTGCGCTCCTTTAAAAGCTTTGGTTTTACGCACCGCTTTATTTTTTTATAAATTCTACTTAAAAAATGCAACTCTTTAAAAACTTTGATTTATGCACTGCCTTGTTTTTTCATTCTTTTTATAGCATAACATTTTAATTCTTTTTTTCTATCTGTTATGTACCTAAATATCAGATGTACTTTTCTTTCTTTTCATAGCATAACATTTAATATTTCTTTTTTCTATCTGTTATGTACGCAAATATCAGAGGTATGTTTTTTTCATTTAAAATCATAACATTTTAATAGTTCCTTTTTTCTTTAAAAATATTTAAAAACAGTCAAAGTAACATTTTTTGTTCTCTTTTTTTTCTATTCGTTTTTTTCTTCGCAGTATTACATTTTACTTTTTTTTTTTTGTTTTCTGTTATTTTTTTTAAATATTAAATTTATACATCAGTCTATTTAAAAAATATAAATTATAACCTATAGAACATTCTGAATTTTTTTTTTGTTCGTTTATGTTTACCGTCCATTCATTCATATAAATAACTGTTGCCTATATAAAAAATAATAAATCTATAATAAATCTAATATATGTATACCCATATTTTTATTCATATATCTATATTATGGGCTAAACTTCTGATTTTAAAATTGTACTATATTATGGCAAAATTTTTAAAAAATTAAGAAAATGTTACTTAGCAAAATTTAAATAAAAATATTATTGCAATTTTATAATGTTCTACTTAAAAATACGACCCTCTAAAAACTTTGATTTATACACTGCCTTGTTTTTTCTTTCTTTTCATAGCATAACATTATAATATATATTGTTTTCTATCTGTTATATGGGTAAATATCAGATGTACGTTTCTTTCTTTTCATTTCATAAATTAACATTTAACATAACAGTAGGGCACGCTACTCAGCAGCAGCAACTTGTCTTTTATTATATTTAGATAGATAGATATTTTCACATTTAATATGACATGGTAATTACATATTTTTATCATTTTTAGATTCATTTTCATATACTTTTGATATCAATAAAATTAATATATTAAAATGAAAAATGGTAATTTTCATTTAATTGATTTAATCAATTTTTTTAATGTAGTTCTAATTGAACTTTTGATTTATTACTTTATATTTGACATATAAGGTAAAATTAGAAATAAATGTTATGCACTTATCAGTTATAAAAAAAAATTTAAACCACTTTGACATATTATTATTATGAAAATCATCTTTTTTTTTTAATTAAAAAGTAAATTTAATTAAAAAGTAAATCTATTTAAAAACAAAATATTCTTAAATTAATAAATGTATTATGGATTTTTTTTTTATAATTTTTTTCACTAAAAATTCCGCCATCATTCAACAATCGGTTTGATTACAGTTTTAATTTTTTTTTTTTTGACAACTTAAAATTCAGCTTCATTTTGATCATTGTCATTATTTTTGATCATTATCGTCATAACTTGACGAAAATTTACAAATATTGTGTTAAAAAATAAAATACATTTTAGTAGATACTAAAATTGCTGTTAAACACAGTAACTACTGAGAACTATCAGAATATTATTTTGCTCTGTAGAAGCAAACTCAACTGTTTGAAAGAAATATTTTTTCGATAAAATTTTATCATTACCTTATCACTATATGATTAATTTTGTACGTTGGTTTTAATATAAGTTGAAATTTTCTATTTTTAAACCAAAATATAGGAATAATATATATGCTGAAAGTGTTAATCAAACAAAAAAATTGCATAATTATATACGATGGTGAAAATATAACTAAAATAATATTTTATATAATATAAATGATAAAGTTTAAGTTTTTTTTTTTGTAATGAGTCAATCTAGATAATTTAATATAAATGTGATGAATAATTTTTTCTTGTTAAGAACTTTTTATTAATTAATTTAAAAATAATAAAAAAAAATCCGCTGTCTCCACCACAGGACCGACCGCCACTACACAAAAAGTACAATGCCAAAATTTATAGGATTTTTTACATAATAATTTATATCAAAGCAAAATAACTTCTAATAATTTAATAACACTTTGTTTTATTCAATAAAAATAATTATAAGCAATGAAATCGTAAAAATATATGTACATTCATTCATACATCCATTTATTATTATTATTATTGTAATGTAGATACATGATTTTTTTTTCAGTCAAAAAATAATATTAGAAGTAAAAAATAATAAAAACTGTAAACAAATACAAAACAAACATAAGATTAATATTAAATCTGCTAACAAAAATTTTACCGTTTTAATTTTATGTTATCAACAAATGAATAAATAATATGCATTGGCATAGATATAAGTACATACATATGTATGTATATAAATTTTTAGATATAAAAAAAAAAACAAAAAAAAAATTGTTCATATAAATTCATATGGAGTGTTATGTATGAAATTTGGACTTGAAAAAAATTAAATAAAAGTTAAAGTTAGTCGGATCAAAAAATGTTCTATGGCAAAGTTGTTCCTCTTTACTTATGTAACAACTTTTTCTTAATAATTTTTCCCACCAAATTTTTCTGTTACGAAATATTCGTAAAAAACTTAAAAAGTACACTAGTAAACTACCACTTGCGGTTGTTCGATTTGCTCCAAAAGCTTATTAATCCGAGATATTTATGTCAAAACCTTAAATATGAAATTTCAAAAAATTCCGCTCAGTCGTTTAAGCTGTACACGTGCCCACAGACACACACACGCACCCACACACACACACACAGACGGACATCATGCTGAACATTTTTTTCCAGCCTTCTCCACACCGGAGTAGTGCATTTTTGCCAAAATCTCGGGTACACATTTTTAGTATGAAAACAATACCTACCTTATACATTAATATATGCGGTCGGTAAAAAATGAGGAAGAACGAAAACCAACAGCTTTTACAGGAGGCCATTTACCAAAAGATAATACAAACGGTTTAGAATACTATAGTTCAAAAAAATTTGCACAGGTACTTAAGTTACAGGTGTTTAAAAATAGCAAAATTTCAATTTTTTAGCCCTAATAGTCCTTAAACAGGTAGAAGAAAGTTTCTAAAGAAACTTACAAACTCTTTCCTCAATATTTTAAGTGCCTATCTAAAATCATACTTGAGTTATGAAAGAAAAAAAATCATGCACAATTTGGTTTTCACATAACCAAAAATTTAAGTACATACTTAAAAAAAAAATTTTACAATTTTGATACTGATTTATCAAGATAAAAAAAAGTCATGTCGAATGGAGTTTTTAAATTGCAAAAATGTTAAGCAGAACCTGAGATATACACATTTAAAAATAGAGATTTTTCAAAGTTTGAGGCGCTGTAGCTCTGTAATGGATAGGGCTACATGAAAAATTTTTAGGTAGCTACAAAATTAATTTTTTTATGAAACCTACACATGGTTAAAATTTCATTTCTCTATCTTTAGGGTGTAGAACTTTTGTAAACAAACGGACGAACTGATGGACAGAGTGAAACTAATAGATACATTTTTTAAAAATTTTTTTGGAAATGTTCTTAAAAGCGTTATTACATCTAAAAACATAATCCTGAAGCTTTAAGTTTTAATAAAGTTTTTTTTTTTTTTGGGAAAATTTGCTAAGCACCTTGCTAAGTTAAATAAAATATGTCTAATAATAGCAAAATTTTTAATGTTTGACCTATTATAGCTCTTAAATAGAGCGTTATACAAATAAATTTTTGAGGCAATTTATACTACTCCTAAAAAATCTTTTTAATCTTTTATTTTAAAGCATTATTCAAAAGCGTTAGACAGCTAGATATAAAGGATCCAAAATCTTGGCAAATTTTCTTTTCACATAACGGTAAATTTAAATGTTAAATTTAAAAAATTATATAATTTTGATTTTTTTTTTTAATTTTGAGAGGTTGTAGCTCCATATCAGGTAAGGCTACACAAAAAAGTTATTCTACAGCAATAATATTTTTGTAAGAGACCATATACATATTCATTTTTATGCGGCCTCTTAAGATTAATTTCATTATTTTGTTCTAACTAAAATGATGTAAAAAATTTTTAAACAAACGGAGACGGACAGAATGAAATTAATAAATAAATATTTTAATTTTTTTTTTTTTTTGTTTTTTAAATGTAGTAAAAAATGGTTTTTCCCTAATGATAAAAATTGTTTTGTTTTTTCTAATTCATTTCAGATTTCCGAAGTTATATTCTATTTTCAGATTTTTAATTTACGCATATTATACAAAAAAACAATGATTGAAACTTTTAAACATAAATTAAATTATATCTTTAATATAAAATACTTAAGATATTTCTCAGATAGATCTCAGATTATTATTTTATTTCAAATTTCAACCATACTAACCATATTATAACAGAAAATTTTTGGAGAAAGTCAATTTTATGAATATTACATTTAATATGAAAAAAAAAATAAAAATAAAAGTATAAAAATATCAAAATTTATGGGTAAATGGTATGTTTAAATGAATTTGAAATTTATGACCGAAATTGAATGCCTAATATAATCTGGAAGAAAACATATATATAGGGTGTTCAAAATTGAGGTGTCATTATGATTTTGCCGCCATTTTTTTTCTACCTGGAATTTTTATACGAAGTTTCTTTAGGTATATTCTAAATACATTCCGGTTAGTTAATATGGAACGTTACACGAAGGAACAACGTGTTTTTGTTATTACAACATTTTTTGAAAATGGTAAAAGTTTTCAAGATGTAATTAGGAAATTTCGAACAAAATTTGGTAGAGAAAATGCTCCAACAAATCGTGCCATCAAGCTGATGGTTAATACATTTCTAGAAACTGGATCTGTACTTGATAACAGAGACAACATTTATCAACGTAGTGGCCGTTCAACCGAGAATGTAGCAGCTGTGAGCAGAAGTGTTGAAGAAGATCCAAAAACTTCCATTCGTCATCGTTCGCAGCAATTAAACATCAAACCATCCACATTATTCAACATTTTTCATCGTGATCTCCATTTAAAGGCTTATAAGATCCAGCTGACGCAAGAATTAAAACCAACTGACCATGCATTACGTCGGCAATTCGTTTCTTAGGCAATCGAAAAACAAGAAGAAAATGAGAATTTTTTTAACAAAATAATCTTCACCGACGAAGCTCAATGGCTACGTTAATAAACAGAATTGCCGCATTTGGGGTGAAGAGAATCCAAGGGTTATCTTAGAGCAACCAGTACATCCACAAAAAGTTACGGTTTGGTGTGGTTTGTGGTCAGGAGGAATCATCAGACCATATTTTTTTGAAAACGCAAATGGAAATGCGATTACGGTTAATGGAAATCGCTACAGGAAGATGATCCGAAGCTTTTTGTGGCGGGAAATTGATGATTTGGACGTAGAGAATATGTGGTTTCAACAGGACGGTGCCACTTGCCACACAGCAAGAGAAACAATGGATCTTTTGAAGGAAAAGTTCGAAGATCGCATTATTTCTCGTAGAGGAGGAGTGATGTGGCCACCAAGATCGTGCGATTTGACACCGTTGGATTTTTTTTTGTGGGGTTTTGTGAAATCGAAAGTGTACAGTAATAATCCCACAACAATTCAAGAGCTTAAAAACAACATTATCGAGCAGATTTCAACCATTGAGAACAGTTTATTGAACAACGTAATTCAGAATTTTGGTAAAAGATTGGAAGCCTGCCGAAGTAGTAGAGGGGGCCACTTGGCCGACATAATTTTTCATTATTAACCGGAACCTATTTGTAATAAATTAAAATAAAAATATATTTAATATTTCAAAAAAAAAGTCTTTCTTTATTAAAATTAAAATGATACCTCAATTTTGAACACCCTATATATATATTGAAAATACTTAAATAATAAAAATTTTTTGAAAATTATTAAAAACATTGAGAGGAAAATTTATTGATGGAAATTTGTTTAAGAAAAATATTTAGTAAAAATTGTAGATTTATTACTTTAATTCACAGTCTTTTAATTTTTAGAAGTAAAATCCTATATATTTGATAAATGGGTATAACGCAGTTGACCTAAACGTGCAAACATTGCAAATATCACATTACAAAAAATTACTTGGTAAAAACCTCATTTCGCAAAAATACATTTGTCAAAAAGGGGTATATGTATGTCAAATTTTTACTTTGCAAACATTCGTTTGACAAATTTTCAAATAACATCAAATAACATAAGGATATGTAAATGGAGGACATTAAGTATACATATTCTGGAAAAGGCATAAAATTCTAATTCTCTGTAAGCAACTCTAAAATCTCTCCTAATTCAGAATCTCGCATATAAATACATATATATAAATATTCTGTAAAAGGCGTATAATCCTGATTTTATAACCAATTCTAAAATTCCTCCTAATTCAAAATCCTCCATGTATATATATTTATACATAATCTGAAAAAAGGGGAAACTCTGATTTTGAAATCAACTATATATTCTCTTCTAATTATTTTTGTAACCCATGTTTAACAAATTTATTGAAACCCTGATTTTAAAATCTTTCCGAATTATTTTGTACATTATATACGTATTTCAACAACAATTCATTTTGTATAGTGGGAGCTACCGCCCCCAAAGCTCTGCTAAACAATTTATTGAAATCCTAATTTTACAACCAAATATGAAATCCTTCTTAATTCAAAATCTCGCCTATACATATATATATACATAATATGGAAAAAGCGTATCACCCTGATTTTGTAACCGCAACTATAAAATCTCTCCTAATTTAGAATATCGCATATACATATGACATACTTATATGTATATAAAAATTGCGTAAAAAAATAGATGTTTGTCATCTGAGTTTTGCCAAGTGTTTATTAATAAAATCCAAACAAAATTATAAAAAAAATTATTATTTGTTATATATTATTATATTACATAATTCTTATATAAAATTATAAATAAAATGTACAAAATATGAAATACAATAAATGCATATGTCATTTTTTTTTTTTTAATTAAATTTAATTAAAATTATCTTAAACCTAATAAAAATATAAAAAATTGTTTATTTTATGAAATAAATGTGACTGATTTAATTAGATGTAATCTATATCATATTATTAGACTTGTGATACGTAACATCAATATTTTTATATCATTAAATTTTATCATTAAATGAGGGTTTTGCCAAATGCCAAACTATACAAGGGTTGTTTGAATATACAAAAAGCTAAATAATTATAATAAATTGCCAAAACAATGGTGTAAATGGTGGTTAATGGTGCTTTAATTTGGTTGTAAATTTTGGTGGTACGTATCAAAACTCTAACATAATATGGATATATATAACTCATTTTTTATGAAATTTTTAAAATAATTAAAAACTTAAAAAAAAAAAAATGCAAATATTTTTAATACTCTTTAAAAACAATCTGATGTTTTAATACAAATTAAATATAAAATAATGAAATAATTAATTATGATTAATTGCAGAATGTTTAACATTAAAAATAAAAAAAAATATATTAATATAATAATATTAGTTAAATTATGATAAATTCATCATTAATATTAATTATTAATATGTATATATATCTAATTAATTATATAGGACAAATTTAAAATTAATCAGTAGTACTTTTTGTTGATGCTTCAGTAGTATATTTGGAAGTTGATTTATCACTAACGACTTTACTATCTGTTTTTTCCCATTTTACGACAAATTTTCCTAAAAGGAAATTTTTTTTTGTTTTTAATATAATATGACGTATACAATAATAGCTATTTTTTTTTTTTTTTTTTTTTTTTTTGAAATAATACTTACTTTTTATATTAAATCTGTTAAAAATATAAAATGAAATTATTTAATAAAATCAAACAATAAAAAATATTTTAAATTTAAATAATATGTATATAAGTATTTGTATATTTTAAAAATAAATATAATATAGTTCAAAAAAAAAAAAAATATGGTTTATTAGTATTATAAAATTTAATTAAAATTAAGTTAAAATTGTTTTTTTGGAAATTATTTCAATTACAAAGGTTATAGGGACTACAATACATATTTCGACAAAACTACTTTATTTCCTTACAAACAAAAAAAAAAGGTTCATGTACATACTATTTTTTAAGTAAAATTTTCCAAATATATATTAAATATATATTTTTGTTATACAGAGAATTTCAAGAGTAAACAGCATAACTTCAGAGAGTGATAATGAAGATTAATAAAAAGAAAAACATTATTTCGGCGAAACGGTTTACATTTAACTTCTTTCTAACATAAGCGGTGTTCAAAATTTTTCGTATAATTTTCAAAAAAAAAAAAAACGTCATATTCTTTTCCGTGTATAACCATAACTCAAAAATTGATTTAAAGTTATTTAAATATTTAAAGTTGTCAGTTTTCATATAAATGTCTAAATCGTTGTCTTTTTAATCGTCTAAATAATTTTTTATTTGTTTTGACGTTACCTTCTTCAAAAAAATATGCAGTTTACTGGTCAAACGCGTTAACAGTGGTTTCAGTTTTAAATTAAAATAGTTTGATTTAAAAACAAAAAAAAAACAGTGGTTTAACGAATAAAAAAAGAAATTCAAAATATTTATTTTTTTTTTTGAAAATTATTAAACAAACTATCTGTCATCTGTCACCTGTTGTGATCTGTCACAAGTAATATTTTACATATAAGAAAAAGTATAAGCTTTCTTAGTTCCCTATTAAAAAATGCAATTATATACTGTAAGCTGCTTTTTGCAAAGATTTTTTTTTATTTATTGATAACAGTAATCTGATAGGTAAATTTTTATAAAATAAATAAACATTTTTGACAATTCAATTATATTTTTTCAACTATCTTCTCTACTTGATATTTTCTTAGCTAGTAATTCAAATTATTATAGTGACATTTCATACATTTCAAAATAACGAAAAATAAAAAGAAATAAAAAATTGAAAATAAATTAAAGAAAAATTATTTTTTAAAAATGATAAATGAAATGTATTAAAAGTACAAATGATATCACCTACGCTCAACAGATATTTGATAAATAGTAAAACTATCTCGCCTAACTATTGCGTTAGTCGTGACAAGTTTGAAAAAAAAAAACCTATTACATATTTAAATAGTTTTATATCAGTTCTTATAAATATGGTTTAATTCAAAATAATGAACTCAAAGAAATTTAAAATTAAAAATTTTATATCAATGCCTATTCTAATAATAATATTTTATTTTACAATTATTTGGTAATATAACAATATATATATAGTTAATAATTTCCTTTTTAATAGCAATTTTTTTTTAAATATAATTTAAACTTCTCTAAATAAAATAAACTTTTGAGAATTTTATATTAAAAACAATTAAAACAATTTTAAACATCACTACGATTTTAAGTTTTTTATCACTACCATTCTTAGTTTAAAAAAAAAGGATTTTTGCTTTAAGTGCAAGTTTTTGTTTTATATGCAAGTATTTTTATTTTAAGCCCAAGTTTTTATTTTTAAGTGCAAGTATTTTCTTTTGAAATGGAAATGATCGTATTTACTTATTTTGTTATATAACTTATATGATCAGTATATAATAATTATATGTACATTATTTTTTTTTATATATAGTTTTATATAGAAACAGTACAATACAACATTTTTTTTTCTAGAAATAAGTGCTTATATTTTCTAAAATATGAGTGAGGTTCCAAGTATGTAGAAATAAATTTTTAGAGTGGAAAGACACTTTTCCAACGAGGTAAAATTAATTTCAGAGTTAAAATAATTGTTAGATCACTATTCTACTTAATTAAGATATATATTCAATAGACTTAAATATATAAAGGGAGACTCGGTGGCCTAGTGGGTAAGAGTGTATAAAATACGCTGTAAACACCAAGGGAGTGTAGGTTCGAATCCCACACACAAATATGTATAACGGTTTATATAAAAAAAAACTAAAATAGTAAGCATTTTCTTAAATGTCCTTTTTGTTCCTGAAAGGCGAGATGCAGGGATAGCGATATATGTTTTTTAAAAGATGACGTTACAAGGTAACTTTAATACACACTGATTTTATCCCACCGCGGCCCAATTATCTTCAGAATCCCCGTTTTAATTTTTTGTAGAAAATTTCAGTATAACAAGAAATTATATGAGTTTTTTTTTTGTTATTATGCTTTTATATCTATTGCTAATTAAAATTCTTGAGGATGATGAGTAATATAAAAAAATGTAAATAAATAAAAAATGTAAAAGTTGCACAAACAACTTTTATATGTGTATAATATTTATGTGATATTAGTATATATTCATAATATTATATTATATACATATGGTATTATAGAGTCAAATAGTATCTTTTACTTATATATTATATTATATAACAATAGATAAGTGCAATACGCTTTTATTGCACTTATAAGAAATTTTTGGATTGATAATCGTTAGGCGGTAGGTTCGAATCTGCGTTGGAAGAACTTTATAAACCATTATAGTTCAAGAACTTATAAATTCCACCCAAATTAGTTTAAAATAATGAAAAATTGTAAAAATAATATTCTAAGCAGAGTGATACTATATATTGTATTTTGAACATAATAAAGGGTTCGTATACGGATATTTAAGAGTTGACAAGAGCAACTGTATAGTCTTCCTCGTTTTTTTTTTTTAATTTGCAACCAAACACTTCTAATCAAACAAAACTGTTATTAATATAAAGTTCAGTCAACAATCTTGCATATAAAAAGGATATCTTGCATTTAAAAAGAAATCTTTCATTGAAAAAGAAAATAATTGCACATAAACTGGAAATACTTTTTCTCAAAGTGAAAAATTTATATTAATTACAATTTTTTTTTTTAATTTTAAATATATACATACATACAGGTTCACACACACATATTATAATTAAATTAAATAAATTACTAAATTAGTACTTTTTAATTAATTATTATTAAATATTTTTTTAATATTAAGTAATTATATAGGAAGGTACATAACAGTCGAAACAGACTTATAACTAATAATTTTCATATAACTACACATTCTTTTAGTAAAAATCAGTAACAAACATATATTTTCAACATTTTCTTAATATTTAAATTTTGAATACTTTAGATACACATTTAAAAAATTAATTTTATTTCCATTATTAAAATTTTGTTTTTTTTTTAGGTTGTTAAATTAGTAGACAAACTGGAGTTGGTAAATCTAAAAAGAATTTAAATATAAAAAAAAAAGGAATTAATCAAATATTTTTAAGTTCATCAATTAAAATTAATATTGATTTGATTAGAATTTATAAGCGTAAAAGAGTGAGAAAATTTTAAAAATTAACGTAAATATCTAAAGCAACGGTAAATTGCCCAGCCATATAAAAATCAATATTTTATTCAAAGCCGTAAACTACGTTAGCTACATCTTGTTATAAAATTTATTAGCTTGCCACCTGTTGGTAATATTTTGAAATTTTTTTTACACTGTGGTATAACATTTTTACCATTTACATACTATATAAATAATATTAGACAGACTGTCATATAATCCTTTAAAAAAAATAAAATTATAAAATTAACTATCATTTGACCATTTTAGATTGAAAAAAATATTCAGCAGAAGTTAAAATCTAAACATTTGAAAATTGAACTTTTTCCAACTTTGTGAGGCCTTTATACATATATAAGATATTTCACAAAATTAAATATTTGATGAGACTTTTCTATCATTAAAACTCAATTGTTCTATTTTAAACCGTTTAAAATAAACTTTTTAAACAGAACAGAAATGTGCTGAAAAAAACTTTTAAGAAAAAGTTTTAAAAATTAAAATAAAAATAACCTCAAAATATTGTATACGGCTACACTGTCATAACTTTTAACATTCAAAATTTTAAAAGACTAGCGGTATTATCCGGAAAATTTAAGTTTTTGAAAATGCTTTTTTGTTGTTGTAATTTTTTTTTCCAAAAATTTTTTAATTTTAATTTTAGAGAACAAAATTGGCGTTTATGGAAGTTACTGTATTAATTTGATTATGATCTATTAATCGAAAGGGTTATATTCAAATTAACTTCGTGAAGTTCTGTACTAAAATGCAACACTTTTGGAAATTTTCAACTCAATTGATCAAACTGTTTAAGCAAGACAACAACAAAATTAAAAATCTTCTTCAAGCCCTTGTTCCCAAACGGGTTACTAAAATAACCCTACAAAATTGAACATAAATTGGAAACAAACACTTTTTTGGAAGTCTACCGCGCTGAATCGTGTTAATTTATTGGAATGAAATTTATTTGGTAATCCTCTAAAGCTGAGAATAACACCAGTATAAATTTTGAACTCCATCGGTCGAAACGTTTAATCTGACACAAACAAGAAAACAAATTTTCTGCTTTATTGTAAAAAAGTGACAAAAAGTGACTCCTTACACTAAGATAAATTATCCCGAGAGCAAAATTTCAAAGTATAACATAAACTTACAACGCATACATGAATACACATATACATGTGTATTTCTTTAAACATTAGAACACAATAAATTTAAATTTTACAAATGATAATATTTAAAATAGTAACGCAAATAATTAAAAATAATCATTGCAAATAATAAATATATTATTGTGTTATATTATATATACAGTAGAAAATAGACACAGTTAATTACGAATTATCGTTTCATAACAAAAATAAAGTTTCGCCTGCCTTTTAATTTCTATACGATAAACAAATATTGTTTATTACGAAATCAGTAAAAAATCCGGTTGATTATAGCGACATCTCTTTTTTTATAAATAAAAACTACTATTCTAATTAACCTCAATATTTTTATTACTATTTAAGCTAACCGCATTTTAACAAATTTGTATATTTACTTATGAAGTTATGATTTATTAATTGTTAGATAAAATATTTATGGATATTCTTTACTTTAGCTGCATCGTTGGATGTTTTCCAAACTTTACTGAGAGATATCTTAAATCAAATGATGAAACGCTATATAAGGATCCGATTAAGCGATAGGTATATTAAGGGCTTCAAAAAAGCCCTTTGAAAATTAATGGGGGCAATTTATGTGGAATTCCGAAACCCTTACTGTCCCCATCGCTTACTTGGACCTATATAACATTTAATCACGTGATCTAAGGCATCTCTCAGTAAAATTTTTAAAAAGATCAGGCAATGTACCTAAAGTAAAGTATCCCGAAAGAAGTTTGTTTTTTAATTTGTTTTTAGTTTTATAAGTTATTGTTATATACATACATACATAGTTATATTAGTTTTGTTTCGATATATTATGTATAATTTTCAATGAATCAGAAGAAGAAATCGCCACTACTACATACATATATTAATAAAATACATTTAAAAATAAAAAAAGAATTATATAAATATAATGCAGTTTAAATAAGTTTCACCTCTATTTGATTAGAAATACAATGCAACTTTCTTAACTCGAATTCGCAATGGTAATGAACATTTCTCTGAGTTTGACAGATTTCGAGTTATAGAAAAAACAAATAGAGCTCCTTCATTTGATTAAAAACTCATTCATTTGTTTAGTTATCACTTACTATTCTCAGTCCTATTTGAGCCCACATAAATCATACATACTTAGCCTATCTATTTAAATCGTATTGAATAAGAATAAAATTCAAATGTTTATTCTGTTTTTAACTTCAGTTCAAATTTTTCAATATCTATATCATGTATGTACATACATGAAATTATATCAATTGACATTTACATAATTTTATTAGGTTACAGTTTTAAATGTTTTCGTTAAAAATATTTTTAACATTTTAATAACATGCACTAATTCTAGAGACAAAATAAAAAATATATTAATTTTGTAATAAAAATTTCGTAAATTTTCCGAATTAAAGAAATTTTTGATGCCATACCATACTTCGACTTAGAGAGAATTTCGAGCTAAGGAAGTTCGAGTTATGGAAATTTTTTTAGAATATATAATTACTTGAAGTTTCAAGGAAAAGCGAATGTAGTTCGAGTTAAGATTTCGGCTTATAGAAGTTCGAGTTAAAGAAGTTCTACTGTATTTGGATATTATAACGGTTATTGCAAAAATCAGTTATAACGAACATTTTTTTTTGTTATTCTGTGAATGTTCATTTCATAATCAATTTCTACTATAAATATTTAATTAATTATGTTAAATTAGAATAAAATTGTTATTTTAAAAACAAACAAAAAAAAAATAAAAGATAATAAAAAATTAAATAAATTTGATTTTTTTTTTTGTTTTTACCTTTCTAACAGTAAATTTTTCGTTTCCTTTTTAAATACAAATATCAAGAAAATTAATAAACCTTGCATTGCATTAAATAAATCCGTAATATAAAAAAATTCTTGATAATCATTTCCAACAAAATATGATATAATCTCAGCAATCCATGATATACCCATAATAATAAATAAACGTAAAAATATATGAAACCTAAAGAATAATAAACTTTACAATAAAAAAAAATCTGTATTGTAATTAAATAAGTACGGACATTTATAATAAGTTATTATAACAAAATTAAAATATAATTATTTACAAATTAAACACATTAATTTTTTAATATTGTCAAAAAGAGAAGAAAAAAAAATTAAATAATTAAATATTAGAAATTAATAAAATTTAAAAATTAGTATAATATAAGGTTAAATTTCGTTTTAAATCATTTGTTTTGTTTGAATTCGAAATAAAAATAAAGTAAAATTTTATGTACATATTTATTTATTTTGGTTACCCCACCAGTAGTTACAGTACAGTACAGTACAATGATTAAATTATAATTATATTATTGATTTTGTTTATATTATACTGGTTTACTACGCGGTATCAAATATTTTATATAATATTTTGATCTGAACGGGGTTTAATCCCTGAAAAATAGGCGACTTACGCACTGCACCATTGATCATGTACTCAGCTAACCATATAGCAAAACAAAAAAAAAACGCATATTAACATAATTAAATTAAATAATAATCTTTTGTAACAAAAACAAATTTTCCTTTAATATTTGTAATTTTATTATGTTAAAAAAGAATTTTATTCTGAAAAATTCGGCCTTGACAACTTCTGTACAAAATCATTTCATTCCATATAGAAAAATATATGGGCATGTATTAAAAAAAAAAAAAATGAGAATATCTCAAATTTTTTATGTTTTATTTATTCAAAAAATAAACAGAACCGATATTTAGCACTGAAAAATGTTTTATTTATATGTATTTTTTTTATTAAATAAAATTAAAAATACTTTTTTTAAATAGTTTTTATGAATTTTTTAATATGACGTATATAAATCACTATTTATATTAAAAAAATTTTTCAAATTTTTCATCATTAAACGAATTATTTTTAAAAGTTTCAAAATTTTTGAATGTTTATTATATAGAAACTTTTATCCACACTTTCCTAATATATATAGATAAATATATACATAGATAGATACTTAAATCAAATTTAAGGAAAGTATTATAAATATATAAACAATATTTTAATTGTCTATAATCGTTTCTTAAATTTACACCAAACATTTACATTTAGTTTTCTACATAACTATAAAATTGGAGATAACTCGTTCTTATTTTACGCCATTCAGTTTTTTAATGATTATTTGGGCAAATCTTTTATGATTTTGGTGCTTTAAAATTTTTGTTCTCCTGATGGTATAAATATTTTTATGAAGATTATGGCATCCAGAAAACAATCTTTTAATTGTATTAAAAGAAAAAATCGAGTTATCATAATGACTTAACTATGTATTGATTATTAGGTTGCATATTATTATAGATGTAATATTAAATTCGTTGTACTTGTACACTATCTTTCGGTATATCTGGTATATTATGTTATTTATTTATAAGATATATTTAGTATTATGAGATACAATATATTATTTTATTAATTTATTTTCAATATTTATTATATTTATATTTATTTAATAAAAATTATTAAATAAACAAACATTCAGTTTAATAAATGAATTAAAAATGTAAAGGTTTAGGAAAAATTAATGTGATTAAAAATAAACATTAAAAATATATTAATAAAAAATGCATACATATTTCTTTCGCTTTTTAAATTTCTTCTGCTATTATCTTTATTCATTGCTCGACTTAATTCCAATTCAACACCATTAATTCTTCTCCAAGTTAATACAAACAACAGAATATTAAATGTTATTACACAAATCAATGGCTGATATAACCATATTGCAGCTGAGTAACCGTCAACAACTATTTGAAAAAAAAAAAAAAAATTAATATAATTAATTAAAAATTATTTAATAAAGATTGTCAAAAAAAAAAACAAAAAAAAAAATATTTATTTTTAACCATTTATATAGCAATGTGTATATCCAATTCCTGGTTTAACAGATTCTGGTGCACTCGAATTTTGTGTAAAATATAATGCAATTGTATATATTATTGCTACCCCAAAACAACTAACACAATATATAAGAAAACGTGTTTTTTGTGATGATCTAGCTTTATCATAACTGTTAAAATTAAACCATAAATCAAAACTAATTGCACTCAACCAAAAATATGCTGATAAAATTGATGTATAACAAAGATAACCTTAAATAAAAAAAATAAAAAAATTAAACATTTAATACGTATGTATTATTTGTTTAAAAATTTGCTAAATTTGAAAATGATGTAAATATTGAATGTATTATTCAGTGATATGGCAAAAGTCTCGAAGTTAAAAGTCCCCCGAGAAATTATGACTCAAAAAATAAGCCAAAAGTCCCTGGGAGATTATAACTCCGATGATTCAGCGAAAAGTCCCCTAAAATCTAAGACATCCTTATAAAATTATGTATTTATATATTCGTCCAGGCGGGGGGAAATAAAACCTAGAGCAATAAAACCTAATAGGCCTTATTTCACATTTGAGTTGAGAAATAAGGCCTAATTCGTAAAATTTCGCGGTAGGTTTTATTTCTCATTTCAAAGAGAATTAAAGCCTATAGGCCTTATTTCACTTTAGAAATATTATATTATTATTATATTATTCCAATTACAAATTTGTAGCTGACTGTAAAATCTGAATATTTTTAACAGGTTTCAAACAATTTTCTATATTCTGGTCAGCCCTGTCTTTCGAGCCACTACTTTCGCGCCCACCCTTTCGAGCCTCTCTTCGCCTCTCTCTTAGCCGATCCCTTCACAACTCCCTTCACCTTCCCTTGAAGGAATTGGAACTGCTATCTTGCTACTGCTTGCTTGCTTGCACAACAACGGCGCGAACCGGCGCGGTTATTAAATTAAATTATTTTTTTCCCCATAATTTCAAAAATTCTTTGTAATTAGGAGAGATTTTAATGTTGGCTTCACAATCAGAGTTAAATCAGCTTTTTATGAAGGACACTGACTACTGACGCACTTACACAGTGAACTGTGCCAAAAAAAAAAACAGAAAACATTTTATTACTTAAATAAGCTGAAATATATGAGAATTAAATTATGAAAGAAAAATATTAAAAAATGTTATTATTGGAATAATAAATTACAATTAGGCTTTAATTCCATTATTTTAAATAAATAATTACTTATCTTATTTCACTCTGGAATGAGAAATAAAGTCTAAATCGCGAAATTTCTCGAATTAGGCTTTCTTTCTCATTCGAAAGTGAAATAAGGCCTATTAGGCTTTATTGCTCTAGGCTTTATTTCCCCCCGCCATTCGTCCATGGTATATTCTATTATTAGAACTAATGACGAATTTTAAAGTTTGGTTACAAAATCAAGGTTGCCCCTTTCTCCAGAATATTTTTTTATTTGTTCTGAATAAAAGGTATATCCTGATTTAGTATCCAACTTTAAGATCAATACTTTTTATAAATTTTGGAAATAATTATAATAATTGATTTAAAGAAGTTAAAATCCCCCGGAGAGTTTTGGCTTGCTTGTTCCTAGGAAACTTATGACTCCGAGACTTTTGTCATATCGCCATATTTTTCTCTGTTTATTCATTCCAAGTTAGTCTAAAGACTATACATTGAATGCAAAATGTGTAGTAATACGTTATGTGTAATGTCTTACGTGTTATGTGTTATCTTTAAAAAGGAAAAATATACAGAAAAATGTTTAAGATCAGGTTAGTTTTTGTTTTTTTTAATGTAGGTTTTTATAAAATTAATATTAAATTTAAAATTTTTAAAAAGTCGTTTATGTAAGCAGTATAAAAAATCGTTCAAAATCGTCTAAATAATAAGATGTTAATATATGTTTAAGATTTTACTTAGACACACATTAACATCTAACATTCACTTTTTTGTTTTTGATAATTGTAACTAAATAAAAAAATTTTTTAATTATTGACAAGAAAAATTTAATTTTTTTTAAAAATTTAAATTTTATGTAAAGAATCTATTTGAAGAAAATATT
Source organism: Poecilobothrus nobilitatus (assembly GCA_947095535.1). NCBI lineage: Eukaryota > Metazoa > Arthropoda > Insecta > Diptera > Dolichopodidae > Poecilobothrus > Poecilobothrus nobilitatus. The sequence goes on from OX352774.1 coordinate 35,638,805, forward strand.
TAATATGTAGCAATAATAATTATAATTATAAATATACTTACCGACTACAGTGCAAAATGTAAAACTTTCTAGAGTTTGTTGTTTTAATAAAATATAACCGAGACAGAAATATGATACTGATAATGAACTCAAATAGCAAACTAAGGATTTTCCATGTAAATTACGTAATTTTGGTATTATTAAATATACAATAATTGTGATTATCATAAATGGTTGTGATATCAAAAAAGCTATAAAAATAATATTAAAGAATAAATGTTCATAAGAAAAAAGAAATAAATTATCTTACAATGAAAATTAAATATAGTTAAATAATATAATTTTATTTAAAAAAATTAATAATTTTAAGTTCTATCATATACATAAATTAGTAACAAAATATATTGATATACATATATCAATAAAAAAATAATAAATTTGTTTGCTAGCCCCAGGAAATCCTTAAAAATAAAAGAAATCCACACGTAATCCTAAAAAACGAAATAAAAATTTTTAAAACGAATAAAGAAAATAAGAAAATCTGAAAATAAAAATAATTTCAAAATATATTATTTAGAATAAAAAAAAAACTCCCAACTATTAGGTAAATTAAAAAATTAGGGAAACCTAACCTAAATTAGGGAAAATAAATATATACTTTCATTTTACGTTTCCCTATTATTTTAGTATATTTTTAACAATTTATTCTACTTCTTAGAAGTATAAGCTCCACTGATGCTTCCTTTATATCTTGGATATTATTATAGTTCATTCCTTATTTTATTAATATTTTGAAATAATCTTATGGATGCTTACAACAAAAACTTTTAAATAATTCTGAAAAAACTTCAACAGTATTTAGAGTCTAGTATCATTGCAATGAAGAAGTTAATTCAAATCGATGTAATGAGCTGTAGTTTCTAACAATGTAGAAAATATATCATTTAAATGACCTCCAATTTCTTATTGACACGTAATGAATGATTTTGCATTACAACCTGTAACTTTTTCGGTTTCAATTTTGACATTTCTTCACGAATATTTTTTTTAATCTGGTTTATTGTTTCTGCTTTAAATTTTGATAAACTCTTCTCTTAAAGTAGCCTCACAAAAATAAATCAGGCGCCGTTATGTGTGGGAATCGGTGAGACAAAGGGAAATATTTTGTAATTTATCGAAATTTTTCGGTCGCCAAAAATTTGTGAAAGGATTTTCCATTGTGGTTCAGGCGGTGTGTGCTATTCTCTTTGAAACAATATGTCAGAGTTATTCACTACTGTTAAACATAAAAAATTTCCTATCATGGTTGGGAATATCGCCCCTAAAACGATTTACAAATGTTCGTCCATCATCATCTTCAACAAAAATATGAACTTATGTCTCTATTGGTTATAATTCCACACCAAACAATACTTCTAACAGGGTATAATTGACGATGATGTAACGAAAAAAAGTTTCAATAACTTCGGTGTTCCTACACTTTACATTCATAAAATTTTTGATAAAATATTTTAGAATTTTTATTACATCTATAATATTAATCATGAGCTTTTTAATTTCTTGCCGTATTTTTGCAAGCTTTTCATCCTTAGAAGAGTTTCCTTTGTTTTATGTTCTGTTGTTTAAAAGTTATTTAATTTTATGAAACTGAAAGCCGCATATATCTCTTTTTTTGGAATCTAAATTTTGTAGGAAAGACTGAATACTTCAATGATTTATCATTGACATCTGGAGGAAGTCAGAGACAAGCGACGGAAACAAAATTGAAAGATAAGAAATAACTTACCAAAGACTTTTACCAAAAACTTAAATTATGTTCAATGATATTCAATTTATGGTAAACATTTTTTGAACACAATAATTGCACAATAATATTCAGTCTATTTCTTTAGATAAATTATTTTTTGTTTTCTAAATTATTTTTCTGTCAATTATTTGTATACAAATTGTTTTATGATAATTTTCAGGATACGTATAATAACTTCATATTAACATTAAAATACTTTTACATAAGGTGTCCCAAGTTAGCAGTGATATTTATAGCAGTAGGTGATAGGGGATATCAAAACAAATGACAATTGATCACAATATATCATGTTAACAATAATATAATATGATTTTTCAGTATATGAATATGGTATTTAAGTTTTTAATTAAACTCATATGCTTCTACTTGTATATTAAAAAAAATACTTAAATCAATTTCGTAAGTTATATATGACAAAAGGAAGGCAGAAATAGACATAAATTTACAATAAATATAAGAACATCATCATCTGTTACAATTTTCCATAGAATTTCTCTGTCATATGATTTTTGGTTTTTGTTATTGACATCCCCTATCACTTTCTGTTCTATGTGGGCGCAAAACAAGGAACACCCTGTATAAATATACCATAAAAAAATTTTAGACTATAACATAGTGATTAGTAAGCAAAATAACCTCAAAGGTTATTAAATTGAATTAAAATTATTAATCATATGTTTAATCATAATATCTTTAATGATTGGCTTATGCAAACCTACAACAATAATAACCATAAAATATCTGTAAAATTTGTGAATCATATAAATTAACTTACTAAGAATACTCGTACTAATCATATAAGTTTATCAAAATACCAAATTTTAAGATGAAACATAAATGTTTTAAAGTAAAATTTGAAATAATAGTTATTTTTCATATCAAATTATGTATTAATTTTAAAGTTTATATTAATTATAAGTTTATAAGTTTATTCACCATTATATAATATGTCTTTAGTTCCAAGATAGGTCTGCACTCCTTTTCAATTTCTTTCGAAAAAAAAATTATAATTTCGAAATTAAAAATTGAAGAAATTTATACCAATACTCATTAATTTTGGTTTTTTTTTTTTGTAATATTAGTCATCATAGCAATATTAAGGTCGCTGCTATTCAAGAGCAAATCTGATTTACAGAAACAGAAAAAACCAATGAATTTTTAAAGCTTTTTGACATTATTAAACTTTACTAAGACGGAAAATACATTAAAATGTTACGCAAAAACAAATTATTACAGTGATCCTAGCATGAATATTTTACATTATAAAAGTTGAATACATGTTTCTTAACTGATATTGTATAGATGTTTTTTATTAATTTTTATTTAACAAAAAAACAACACAACATTAACTCTAGAATATTAATTTTATTTTTCAGACATTAGTACTAAATATGTATTAGACGAATCGACTAACAGACCTTCTTCGACACAGTAAATTTGTTTTTGTTGTCTAAAATTTTAATAAGGGGGACTCAATTGAGGACTTAAAAAGAAAAAAAATTTTTTATATAACATATTCTTATAAATACAATTCTTTTTTTTTTTAAACTAAAAAAAAACTAGAAATAAAAAGTAACAAAAATAGAAATTCCTCATTTACAGACTTAGATTTTAGTTTTATTAATCAGTAAAAAAAAATAATGGAATCTATGATCTAATACATAACTGGAAAACTTACCTAGCCTAATAAATATGTTTATACTCTAAAAGGTACACATGAATATTGAAATTACAAAAATTTTCTCATCTGTTAGTCGAATCTACAAACATTACTATTTTAAAGTTAAGTAAGAGGAATTTAATGTCACACTAATCATTGTTACTAATGACTCAATTACTTAGTGACGTTTCGATTGAATAATCATCAGTTAAATATTGTTCTTTAAACGTACACGACTGATATACGACTATCAAATAGTTTAAAATTTAAATTGACGTAAATATATATATATATGTCTATGGTATATTACGTCAATTGTTCGCGCCAAATATAAAAAATACTATGTAGGCTGTATGTAAAATTAAAAGTTTTAAAAGATGCTAATTTTCAAAAGAAAACAATAAAAATCATTTTAGAATTGTGATTAACTTTGCATCAAAATTCCAAATTGTTTAAAATTTCAACGTTTCGACTAAAACCGTACAGAGAATACGGAGGAACAAAAATCTTAAAAAATAATTTTTTAACAAGGTTAATAAGGTAACAGTAAATTAATAAAGCTTAAAAATTATCCCGTTCTTTGACGTGTTAATAGACTGCAAAAATATTATGCAGAACTTTAAATATAAACATTTGAAAATAGGACGTTTTGTAACTTTGAAAGACTGTATCTTTATAATGGATGAAGCTATATATTAAAAAAGTTGTTTCCGAACTTTATTTTTTCAAGAAATATGATTAAAATTTCATTGTTCGAACTTAAATGTTATAGAGCAGACGAGCAGATTCCAAAAGTGAAACTAATAAACATATAACATGAAATTCTTCAAAAATATGCTAAACAATTAGTTATAAATATTTTTGTTGATCCGTTTTTGTAAAACCATCGTTTCCGAAACTTTTTTAAGTACAAATCCTAAATTAAACCGGAATTTTTAATTTCATTTCTTTAAACGCAAAAAACATAATATGACTATATTAAGAGTAACTTTGCCATTTTAATATAATAAGCAAATAATAATTATATGAATTTTCTGCTTAATAGTCTTTAAAAAACTGTTCAAAACCAAAAATACTTAAAAAAAAAAGCAATCGTTAATTAATAAAAAGTAAAAAAAAAATCAGTATGGACGTCATTATAATATATTGGATAGAAACCGAAGTAGATACCATCTTTTCATACAAAATACACATAGCAGTTTGATTTTTGATTAGTACTAAAATGTTTTATATAATTTATAATCTAATTAAAATTTACCATCATTTTCAATATTTTATTAATTATTACGTTTACACAATTTAATTAAAACATAATTAATTTAAAATCCATATAAAAATTAAAAAAAAAAAAGGTATTCAATTTTTAATAATTAACCTAAAAGTTATTTAAATAAGTTTTTCTTATCCGTCAAATGTTGCTTACAAGTTTCACTTTGTCTGTCTATATGTATAATGGCTAAATTTTAAAAATTTAACTATGGATATTTTCCAGAATATTTATTTTAATCTATAAAAACTTTAAAGAACTGGTAACTTTTTCAGCTTTCTAAATAAGTATATCTTTTAATCAGAAAGTCTTGGATTCAAGCCACTTGGATCAGATCATCAAAAAACAAATAAGTTAATTTTATGTTGTAATAATGAATGTCGAATAATAATAATAATAATTATAATAACAGCTCTGTAACAGTATAGCTAGCTTCGATTACCACATTCAGGAAGGTGCTATATTATACCTTTTTTAGTTTAACTGAAGACATTTTTACTTTAAATAAAGAGTTTTTACTTTAAGTGAAGACATTTGTAATAAAAATTAAAGTAAAATATTAAATATAATGTACATATAACATTAACATCCTCCTTCAAAATAACTATCCAAATTTTTCCCTTCATCCTCCATAATTCCGATTATCCTAAATTCAGTTTCCCAAGAAATCCTTCCCTCATTCTTTTCCCCAAAACCAAGCTGTACATTATATTATTATGTATATTAAAGGACCCATTCTAAAGTTTAGTTTTAAAGGGGGCGGTTTTAGTATGTTTTCCATCGTCCCTCTTAAAAAAAAAAATTCACATATACATAAATATTAGATCCATAAATATCTGGTTCAAATATGTATGAATTACATAAATTAAATATAATATGTATATTAAATATTTTTATAACATAAAATACTGAAGTAAAAATTCTTCATTTAAAATAAAAATATTTTCACTTAAAGTAGAAATATTCACTTATAGTAAAATATTCTTCAGTTATGTTAAAGAAGATATATACTGCAATAATTGTTGATGGCTTTGATTTTAAAACTCAAACTGATTTTGGATCATTCCGGGCTGCTGCAGATGAGTATTATGAAATATTTTAATATTTTTGACCGGTTTGACCGGGTTACCGGTTTAACACAGTTACGGAAAATGAAAGTCATGAAGAACAGCTGTTATTCAATATTAAATCTAAGTGTATTAGTCATATAAACACATGGTTTGATCAAAAAAATAGTTGTTATATAGACAAATTCATTCTTCCCTTACAGTCCCACTCTCCAATTCAATGTTTTCGGATTCTTATCCTATCCTCTTCTATCCAAGGTAATAGTCATTGAAAGATTCACTCCTCGCTTAGGAACACAAAAACGTTGCAAAAAAACAAAATTTTGATTTATCTGTATCACCGGAATCTTTGAGAATAAGCTAAATTTATCCAAGGAAAAAGTTTCATATTTTTCTCCGTTTAAAGAAAAAAATTTGTAATTTTCAAAGTTTTGAAGCCATTTAGGGGAAAAGAATTGAAAATTCACTATTTTTAGATATCATTTGTAAAAGCTGCGTAAATTTGATCAAAGTACAAAAACACACAAAGTAAAAATTCCAACATTATTGTTTTACATGTATTAATGGCTTTTCTTGGCTTTTCTGAACATTAAAAAAAATATCTGTAAGTTTTTCACAATTTTCTTTACATAGAAAAATTATAAATTTTAATACAAAAGTAGTCACAACTCACAACTCACAAATTATTCTAAAATGTTTCATTGTTATTATGAAAATTTTTTTTTTTTTTTTTTAATTAATTCCAGAATTATATTATGTATTTATGTTCATTTCTTTATTTAAATAACTATACTTATATATTTTATGAATCGTAATCACGTTAATGCGATCTTTTATCAAAATCAAATACATTATAAAAATGTAGCTATGCGTCTGGTTTTGATTAAAAATCGCATTGACGTGATTATAATTCATACTTTTATAGGTTTTTAACATAATCAAAAGAAGCTTTTAAATATCACTTATATTTTTTTTTTTTGATTTAATTCAACTAAAAAAACAAAAAAAAAAGATAAATAAAAAACAAGTTTTATAATAATACTTATTCTTCAATATATCTTCGTATCTACCAAATTAAGTGACGAATAATAAAAAAAAATACCTGTACGTTAATATAACAGAAAATACCTAATATGACTGTTCGTTTTTTGGTCAAGTTTTTCTTACGCAAAAACATATATTACAATAGTAAAACAATATAATAAAATTTATCTATAGATACATATACTTATAAAACAACAAAATTTTTAAATTTCTTTATGAAAAGCTTAACTTTAAACTATAACATAACTTTTTTTATACCTAAAATAAGAAAACAAGAACAATCTTAAGATTATTTAATTAACTCTTGTATACAGAAAAATTTGATTTAAAATATCATAATAAATTATTTGTTATTTTTGAAACCGGTTTAACTTAGTTATCGGCGGGAATTCCACTTATGAAGATATCGTATTTAAATTTAAGCTGTTTGTTTTAATTATAAAAATCATCTTAGAAATCTGGTATTGATACTGATGGTATTGAAATCTGGTACCGTAATATGTTAATTAACACTTTTTGTTATAGAATTTTGCTAAACTTTGCAATACAATTCTTAGTCATTAGTAAAAAAAAAAAAAGTAAATAATTGTGTTTTTGGTTATAGGTAGATATTTAGTTTTTAAGTTACGATAACAAAAGAAAAGAATTTTTATTTAGAGCATTATCACACTATTCTATATCTGGTTCCAAAAAAATAAAAAACCATTCAAATATGTTCACCTATAAAGTTTTTAAAATACAAAGTATTTAATATTAATTTTTGGGAAACAACAACTTGAAAGATATAATATGTATATCATATATTATATTATATAATAAATCACATGATTATATAATAAATCACATGATATATAAAATATTCATGATTAATCACATGATTCGCTTTTAATCGTTTATTCATCAATTATTCATTTATTGTTATTTGATAATCGTCCCAATATCCATCGTAACTTCCCATATCTCCTAATTTCATTTATTTGTATTTTGCCAATTCACAAACTAAAGAGCACATTGTAGTACAGGTTCTAACTTAATTATGGTTCAAAAGAAAGATTTTTGTCATTAACTGATGACATTTGATTAGTTAAAGTCCAACACTATCAAAAAGAATTCACCCGGTAATATCAGAATTACCGGTATTTTTCGAGATTTTCACCTACCGCCGTAAAAGAAAAAATTAATTTTTAAATTTTTTTTTTTTCCTAAGGGAGGTGGAAATCTTCCAAAGACACCAAAAATTTCCCCTTGGTAGTGTCAGATTCTTACTGACTAAACCCACCTCCCCCTTTATCCAATATAGTGGGATGAAACCCTTACCTGCGAACGCAGTATATTGGCTAGGGAGTAGGGATAGGAAAGGATAGGAAAATGGATACGGAAACATTGAATTGGGAGTGGGACTGTAAGGAAACAATAAATCCGCCTATTATTATTTTGCTAACAGTGACTAAAGCCGTCACAATAGTTACAACATGTAGTAGTAGTATATATTACTATATGAGGCAACTATTGAAGGCAACCCCCACTGTCACTGTACGGCTGTTATTATTGGTATTAATATTTTTTTTTTTTTTATTAATATTATTATTATTTTACTACAGAGTCAGCGCCATCAGTGGATTATAACGTGCAGCAGTATATAACACCTTACTTGCATGATATAACCAAAGATAGCCCCACTGTAGTAGCTATTATTATTATTACTATTATTATTATTATAATTATTGTTATATAACGGATATTGTTATATAAAGGATATTATACTATTTAATTGTACTATTATTATTATTATTATTTTACCACAGAGTCAATGCCATCAGAGGATTAAAACGTCCAGCAGTATATAACACCTTACTTGCATAATATAACCAAAGATGGCTCTACTGTAGCAGCTATTATTATTATTATTATTATTATTATTATTATTTGTTTTACTATTACTATTATTATTATTATTATTATTACTATTATTAACTATTATTATTATTGTTATTATTTTACTACACAGTCAGCGCCATCCGTGAATTACAACATGCAGCAGTATATACCACCTTTACTTGCATGATATAACTAAAGATGGCTCCACTGTAGTAGTTATTATTTATTGTTAATTATTATTATTATTATTATAATTATTATTATTATTATAATTATTATTATTATTACTGTTATTATTATTATTGTTACTATTATTATTATTACTATTGTTATTATTACTAATATTAATTATACGATATACATTATTACGATATAAAAGTACTACATATTTTTTTTATTTATGACCTGGCCGGGGTTTGAACCCAAGACCATTCGATTGAAAGGTTGGCGACTTAACCACTGCGCCATGAGTCAGATAAATAATTCTATACATTGCATAGTCAACTCGCCATTAAGTCCTTGAAAACCAATAATGGGTGAACTCAACGGCTGTCATCAACTACCTCAGGATGAACTTTTCGATATACTTATTTTCTAGTTACCCGGAAATAGTGGCTTTTTACTCGCTAGGAATCCTGCGTTTTGTAATAAGCTTTCAATTAGGATAATAAATCTTATTAGGATATTATTTAATTAGGATAAAAAATCTTACAACAGATTTAAACTGGACTAAATGTGCATCTACATCCTCTTTCTACCTTTGACTATATTGTACGATTTTTAAAAATTCGACAAATTACAAATTAAAGGATAACTATTTATTACTTAAAAATTTCTTTATAAAATTAATTTTTAAAAAAATCTATAACTTTTATTGTACTATAACGGTATGAACAATATTTTATATTTATCATACATTTATATTTTAACAGGCGGATATCCGGACAGCCGGAAAAAATTAAAATAATTGGAATTTGTTTTTCAAAGATTCCTGTGTTTTTATTTTTATTTTCCAAAGATTAAAAGATTAAGATCAGAAAATTAATTTAAATGTATATTAAATATTAAAAATTAAAACTTTAAAATTTCATTAGTGTGAGTTGAATGTAGATGTATGTATATAAAAAAACCTATATATACATATGTGTGGTTAATTAAAATTGAATAAAGTCTAAAAACAAAAAAATTCTATTTTTATAAATAAAATTTTGATTATAGAAAACAAAACCCTTACCTAATTTATAGAAACATAAATAAAAAATATATTCTGCGTATAGATATATAGTCACATTGCCATGTTTTTTTTTTAGAGCGTAAAATACAAACCAAAAAAAAACCACATTTTCCTTAACATCGAAATTCAATTGAAACCTGTGGTATCTTTCAATAATTGTAACTACATATAAATATGAAACCGAATCACGACGTTATCTTGGAAAAAAAAAATCTTGAATGACAAAATCTAAAATTTTATATTGAATACAAATATTTCTTTTTTTTTTTTTTTGAAAGAATTTTTTACATTCTTTATTTTTGAAATGTTTATGTTGAAAAATCTGTGTTTCAATAAATTTTTTATCGAAGATTTAGGCCCATTTTTTAAATGATTTGCTATTGAAGAACATAAATATGAATGTAAAAAATATTAAATAAGGATTTTGTATAGTTGGTTACAAAATCAAGATTATATGTTTTTTACAGAATATTTATTATATATATACATATAATATACATATATGTATGTATATGAGAAATTCTGAATTAGGAGGGATTTTAGAGTTGGCTTAAAAATCAGGATTATACGCATTTCCAAGAATATTTTTTATATATGTATATGTGGGTTTTGGAATTAGGAGGAATTTTATGTTGGTAAAAGAATGTTTTGCACTTTTTCTACAATAAATATACGTTTGTTCATTTTTCCTAAATTTTTTTTTTTTTTGAATACTACAGATCTCTCTACAGATGTGTGTTATTGTTTGTTTGTTATTAAATTTTCAAATAGATTTTGACTTTCAAGATTTTTGTTTTCTAGATTTTTTTTTTTTTTTTTTTTAAGATATCAGAAAGTGACCCATACGAAAATCATTTAAAAAAAAATATAATATATAATTAAAATAAAATTTAATTTAATCATAAAAACTGAAATATTGATGTGAATTAATTAATAAAACATAATAAAAATAGACTGATAATTTAAAATATTGGAAATAGTCATATTTATTATTTACCTGGGTTTGAATCAAAAAGAAAAATTTTTTTTTATATTAAATGAATCAAAAATTATAGATTTTGCATGATTTATTAAAATATATTTTGCCAAATAATAATATGAATCACGAATCAAAAATTAAATTTGATTCATTAATTATTATAAAAATGATTCAGGAATACAATAATTGTATATTGTATATAATAAAGGTAATGAAACTATTAAAATTAATACTATAATACAAAATAAAATAAAAATCTTATTATTAAATGTGCGTATACATGAAGATGGACATGGACATGATACAATCTTACTATGAACAAAATAAAAATAAAAATATAAAAAGAAAAACAATACTTACACACTCCAAAAAATATATGTCGAGTTTTATCTGGTGGTTGTGTAATACAAACATTTGGTCCAATATCATATACAGATAATTTTTCATCATATTGAAATAATGAAAGACAAAATGAATTTTCACCCATAAATATTCTTTTATTATTATTTAAAAATGTTATTGATCCATTTTCATGAAAATCCCAATTATCAATTTTATTTCCAATTTTATTAAATGTATACGATGAATTTGTATCACATTCAATTTTTTTATTTTTTTGTAAATAAAAATAATCAAAAAAATCTGTATATTTTTTTATTATACCATTTGAATCAATTAATGTAATATTATTATCAAAATGTATATGATCATAATTTATTTCTTCACATATAAGTTTATTGTCCATTGATTCATTTAATTGTGAACAACACCATGGTAAACATTTTTTTATTAAACAAATGCATCCTCTTACACTTGTTATATTTGTATCTTCATCAGTTGTAATAAATGTAAAATTTTTATTTATTATTATTGTATCATTATAAATTGAATATGAACCATCATATTGTTCATCATCTGGATCCAATTCAATTGAATCTTCAAGTTTACATGGTAATACAAATTGTTCTTCACATTTTATTAAATTAAAAAAAAAAAAATTTAAAACTATTAAAAATATATATAATTTTTTACGAATCATAATATTAAATATTTTTCTATATATATATATATATGTATATATATATTTTTGTTTTTCCTTGATATTTTAAATAATGATTTGAATTTAATTGTATAAAATTTATAATAAAATTCGGAATTATTTTCTATTTGTTTTTTATTTAAATAAATTTAAAATAAGCGAATCACTTTTTAGTTTTTAAACTTGCTTCGAACGAAACTTAAAATCAACTAAAAAAAAATAAAAAACATAAAAAACAAAATTCAAAAATTAAAACTTTTATTCAGATTAGTGTTAAAAAATATGAATGAAAAAAGTTTTTCTACTTTTTTTTAATTTTGTTATAATTTTTTTTGGGGGAAAAATAAAAATAGTAATTAAAAATTCCATATGTATACTGTGACGCTCACATGGTACGATAATATAATTATATAATTAGAAACTGACAATATTGTATGATTGTACAAATGATTAGTGCTGTTAGTGTCCCTTTCATGAGAGTATTTGTACTCGCCTAATATAGCAATATATATATTACCGTATTCACTGAAGCAAAATACAACTGGGTGATATTTTTGGAAAAACTACAACCTATTTTATAAAATTTTCAAAAAATATGATATGAAATTATGTATCTAAATTATTTTAATAGTTTAAAAGGCTATAGAGCTGATCTAAATATAGACTCACGTGAATGGATAGGAATCGAATTAAAAAAATAAAAAAAAAATCGAATTCTGAGGTGATTAAAGCGCCAGTTATAGCTATCATTGAAATGCTTCCGGAAAAAACGTTTCATTGAAAACGTATACTTTTTTCCATATAGATGATTATAGCGATCAGAGAAAACTGTCATTAAAATGAGCTGTCAAATGGCAAATGACAATACTGATGGCAAAATAAAAGTAAATGTAACTTAAATTGTTGTTAGCGTTATTTTGATGTTTGCAAAATAAAGTTTTATTATTTTTATTTATTTAATTATTATTGGCAGAAAATGGTACTAATAAAGAATAAAAAAAAGATTATTCTATTTAATAATGACATTGGCTGAATTGAGAAGAATAAAAAAGTATAAATTTTCTAGAATTATTTTTTTTTTTTTTACTTTTTTTTAAAATTTCAGGAAAATGACTACCAATCCGGAAAATTATAAAATTGATTTTACTTTTAAATATTTAACTTAAAATTTAAAAATTCGTAGCAGAATTTATTCTTTAGAAAGTATTTAACCATTAAATCAACACTTTTGTTAAATTTTATATGTCTTTGCTGCAAAAAAATTGAAAATAAACATTTCCCGAAAGCATTTCAATGATAGCTATAACTGGCGCCTAAACCAATGAATATCTTCCGTCCACACGATAACTCAAAAACTAAAGAAGCTAGGTATTTTGAAATCTTGTACAAGATGATCAAGTTTTATGGTAATAACTTTTGTAAAGTTTGGTTGTTTGGACGCAAAAGGTTCGAGTAGCTATCATACAACTTCAAAATTTACATAAATATAACTTGATACTTAATTAAGTTAACGTAAATTTTGTAACAGATGATCATAAAACATGCATATGCATAAACATGCAAAACAGCATATATTATTGTGTTCATACGGGTATACTAAAGTTCATACGGGTATACCAAAACTGAACTCTTCCTCGTTTTTGTTTTTTAAATTAATTATGAATTTTTCAAATATTAGAAATTCAAATGTATTTTTATCAAATTTGTTTTTTTTTTTTTGTTTTAGACGTTACTCAACCACTAGGAAAGGATTCCTTTATGCAAAGTTATTGTAGGATTACGTAATGATTAAACCAAGTTTTAAACCATCTAGGAATTCCCACAATATACAAATGAAGAAATGTATAGCATCAATAGTGATACTTTGGAATTGTTTAAAGGAAGGCATTATTGAATTTAGTTCAATAAAACAAGTGTCATTAGTCCATCACCTATACAAGATATCCATAAAAGAGAAATGGAATAAAAAAAAAATTTAGGATGAATCAATTTTGAACTTTAGCTACATTTATTTTTTTAAATTCAAATACCTATTAATTATATTTTGTGTTTTAAACTTGATTTTATTATGTAGATTTTTAAATGTAACTTATCTTTGTATATTAAAATTTTTATTAATTTTATTAGTGAAAATTTTTTTAATATTATTTTAGTGAAAAATTATTATTATTATTTTTATTTAACCAAACAATACAATTTGCTAAATTAAATTTTATGAAAGAGACATTACCAACGAGACCTCTTCGACCAAGATTAATATTATTAATTTATACAGTAATTACATAATTTATTTTATTTATAAATTATATATATTAATTGTCTTGTATATGATCTGTTTTCAATTAATGGAACTTGCTCCTATGCAGGATTTAAATCTACACTTCCTCCGTTAATAAACAACAGGCTTAAATACTCTAGGCCACCAAAGTCTCTATGAATGGAAATTATAAGAATAAATTATATAAATTCCTAAAAACCTAAAAAAAAAACTTGTTTTTAAAAGTAAGGTACCTCAGGCAAAAAAGGTCTAAACATCAAAAATCATTCTAAAAATTTTAAAATCTAATTTATTGATTTACACATCCATTGATAATTAGTTGATATGTCACTACCACCCATCTTGATATTATTTGTGTTTATATTTTGAGGATTCCTTTGTTTTGTGATAATATAAATTTTTTTTTTTTTAAATGTAAGTAAGATTTTGAATAAAATTATAATTTTACTCTTATTTTGTGTTAAATATTTACTTTGTGATTGCTTTCTTTAAAAAAAAAAATGATTTTATTAATATTTTGTTAAAAAAGTGGTTTTTTAGATTTTATAAAAATAGTTAATAAAGGTTTAATAAGGCCTATTAAAAAAATTTATAGGCTTTTTTAAATTCTCTATTATTTTTTTTTTCTTAAAGACCGAATATTAATATTAAAATTAATCACATTTTACATTTTTTGAGTGGTAAATAATAAAAATTGGTAATTTGTATATAAAACTTGTTTCTAGATCTAAGATCTTTTCGTATCATGCCACAAAAAAAAAACAACGAGAATTGTGGAAACAAGAAGATTTAGTTGCTGCAGTTCGTGCTGTTGAAAGAGGAACTTTGTCGACATATGCTACTGAAGAAAGATATAATATTCCACGCAGAACAATACGAAATCATATTAAAACCGGTAGTTTAAAAAAAAAATATTGGCCGCATATTTATTTTAACTATAGAAGAAGAGACTGATTTAGACCAAAGAATAATAAGATTTGCAGAAGAAGGTCTGCCATTGACACCTACAATTTATAAGATTCTGTTTAACTAAAATGAAATAAATGTTATTGAATTTATTAAGTAGGTTTAATTATTTTATCAAATTTCGTTAGCTAGGCCTTATTTGCCTGAATACATTAAAAAAAATTAATAATCAATACTCTCTAAAAATATGCAAGTAATATTTGTAAACATAATTAGGCTACTTTAAACACTCTCAGCAATCTCTAATTATTATAGTAAAAAAAAATTTTTTTTTGTTTTTCTATGAATTAATTTTTTCAAAATTGAAGACTAATTTTATACTAAAAAAAAACTATTTAAAATTTAAAAAAAAAAAAATTAAATTGCTATCAAAGAATTTATATTATTTATTTATATAATATGGTATTTTGAAATTTCTTTCACAATTTCTTCGACACTCCTTTAACTATAAAAAATACTCTTTAAAAATTCAAATATTCACACTATATACGATTGAAAATGAAAACGACAGCACTGCTGAAAAGATTCTAAAATACGAATTTAAGTACTTACTGTAAAGTATGAATAATTTTTTATCCCATTCCTGCGATTGTAATACAATTCTCACAGAAAACTTTCACTTAGACTTATCAGTTTTCTTCCCTAATATTTTTTTTTTGTTTAAATTTAACATGATGATTAATTTTTTTTTTTATATGTATATATATAGTAATACACAATCTTAAAATTTCCAAGCTTTTAATTTATCAAAATCTAAATATTTTAATTTAATAGTATAGTAATATTTTAATTAAATATATAGTTCATCTCAAAATCTATTCAGAATATTTAAAATAAATATTTATAAATTTTTTACTTTTCACTTTACTTTACTTTACGTAAATCATGTTTTAACATTTTTTGAAAATCTTAACATACTTACGTCACTAAAGTATACTAACTATGTGATGAGTGAATTTTATATATTTTGAACTCCTCGAGTTTAGATATAAAACCAATTTATTATATAGCCAAATGTACCTATCAGATGAATTACCGGTATCAATATAACGGAATAGTAATGCTAATGAATTACAAAAGTAATCACTGTAGTAACTGAACATTTACCACAACATATATAGACCTCGAAAAAACGTATTATACGTGTTTTGAATATTATATAGAAATAATGAAAAATTTCTGATTAATATATTTTTAATAATATATTTAAAAAATAAAATATTTTTCTGATTAGAATCACTTTATTAAAATTCATCAAATAATAATATACATGTACAGGAAAAGCCGCTAATAATGACGACATAAGAAACAAATAAATTCGGTCGTTATAACTGACGATCGTTTTATCCGACTTTAGAAATCATATGTATGTATGTAGACATTCTTTTATAATTTTTACGTTGTTTTCAAATTTCTTTCATATATTTTCAATATCATTCCGAATTGTTGAAATTTTTGAATACTTATATTCAGTATAGCCAAGCTATTGATAAATTTTTTTTCTTCAGTTTCAAGTCTAAATATAATGTTAGCTTTTCCTTTAATAAAAAAAAATTTTCTATTTTTTGTATTCATTGCTTTTACAAATAAATTTTAATTCACAAATACCTGAATAAGTTACATATTATATATGTAGATGCAAGCAGCACGATGTACATATTTGAAACGATACAAATGATGTTTTCAAATCAAATGAATGTCAATTACAATTCAGCCAATTCGGATGAGTATTTATGAGGGACGTTTTACTTTTCGAGGATATGAAACTCTTTCCTACGATGTAATTTTGTGGTTTAAGTAGAGAGGGTATGAAAGGAAGAGTGTATGAAACGTACCTCATAAATAATTGTGGGGCTTCAGCTGATTAACAGTTACATATTATTAGTATTCCACAAAAAAAAATTACGATGATAATAACATCGCATTTGTTCACTTTTATATTTCTAAAAATAAATGCATATTTACAAAAAAAAATTTTTTTTTGATTTGTTTCGTCGTTATAAACAACAAAAAATTGAAAAATACTAAAATAAGAAATAAAGCATCTTTATAACCGATTAAGTTGTTATAGCCGATATTCTTATATCCGATTGTTTTTGCAAAACAAATTTTGAAAATTTAGTCGTTATGTCTGACATGTCATCAATATAAGAGACTTTTATATATATATAATATCTATATTGTAAATAATAAAAATGTTTTCCTTTTTTAATCTGTCCAAGACAATTAACTAAACTATGTTAATACAAGTAATAAAATATATCACTAACGATTACAATTCACGGGATTACATTGTAAAATATTTTTGTTAAACTTTTCAGAAACTTTTATTTACCTAAAATACAAGTCTCTTATGTTAAAATACCTTGATCTACTGATTCGACCACCTAATTCTAACCTAACTATATGTAATTTTTAAGCTTTGTTTTATTATACCAAACTAATGAAAAAAATTTGATTAATAGAAAATTATACATGTATATGCGTATTTATTTTTTTTATATCAAATAATATGTAATATTATAATTAAATAAAAAGAATGAAATCTTGTTTACCTTTATGTGCCTATATGTATTATATGCCTAATTATGTACAATTCAAAATAGGCATCAGAAAAATTGAACAGTGTCAAAAATGTTAATATTATTCAAGTTTTCATCCGTTTTCTATAACACAGTAGTTGCATAATAAATTTCATCTGGAATATTGCAAAACGTTTGCATATAGTTAAATTCTGATTATATGAGACCTAATATCAGAAGTGTGAACTGTGAACTAATTATAGATATCGGATTTTGTTGTAATTTAGGTTTTTTCTTTAATTTATATTTTCTTTTCAATAAGTTAGGAGAGAGTCACAATCGTGCACGCGAAAATCCACCTACGACAAAATCTTGCTTATTTTATCTTACATTACAAAATCTTAAACGGACAAATCAGAGTTATACACTTTTTCCAGAATATTTATATATTTGTATATCTGAAATTCTGAATAAGGAGAGATTTTAGAGTTGGTTTCAAAATCAAAATTAAATATGTTTAGTGGATAATATGTTTAGTGGAGGCTGGAAGGGCAGCAACACCCATTTTTTAAGTACTTTGTTGTGACATAATTAATATGTAACATGTAAGATTTTGTCCTAGTAAATTTTAGAAAAAAAGATGTTGTTTTTAGATATTTTCGAAAGGAAGATTTTCTATGCAAGATTTAGTCACATAATATTTTGGCGTATAAGATTACATACCAGTACAAACCCATTGAATTTATTATGGAAAACCAAAAGTTTTTATAGGCAAACATTTTCGAAAAAACAATAAAAACAGTTTAAAAATTTCTAACTTCCATCAACATTTGTAATTTTTTTCAGAATTTTATATATGCAAGAAAAAATTGTGAAAACTCAAGAGATACTTTCTTCAATTTTAAAGAAATCCTAAATAATGAAAAAAATGTTGCTAATATATGTAAAAACATAATCTTCAAGATTTAATTTTTGACTTTTACTTTGGAAAAATTTGTACACGTGCCTAAGTTATAGATGTCTAAAAAAAAGGAATATTCAATTGTTGACCCCTAATAGCTCTCAAACTGGGTGATGATACAAAAAAATAGGGTTTCTTCAATTGTTAACGGACTGTAGTTCCGCAATTGGTAAAGGTACACAAAAGAAATGTTCTACAAAATAAATTTTTGAGGTCTATTCATGACTATAATTTCATTATTCTATATCTTAAACGGCTGTATACTTATTGCAAATTTTTCAAAACATTTTTGACCATATTTAAAGTTTATCAATATAAAAAATTAGAAATATTATTTTGTTTGATTTGTTAAAAATGTATATTATTGCAGGGGCCTCGGTGGACTAGTGGGCAAGAGCGTATAAAATACGCTGTAAAAATACCGAGGGAGTGTGGGTTCGAATCCCACACACGACAACCTTAGAGTTATTCCTCCTTACGACATTTACAGCCATGCCTGAACAGGAAAGACTGTGTAATTTCCTGTCCACATTTATATGGCAGAGAAAAAAAATTATTGCATTTCATTAAAGTCATGCATATTTTTGCAATATACATACATATGTGCATATAATTTAAACTTTAATGCACGTATTATATAAAAAGTAAGCATTTTTAATAATACATATTTCTTTCCTAACAGAATAGTGGCATTAAATCATATTCATATTATGAACTATGCAAATTACACAGCTGTTTGATTCATTTATAGGATTTATATTTTATAACATAAAATCGGTCTCTTTTCAATTTGATTGTGGATCATATATAAATATACCTTTAATAAGAATATAATGAAATCTAATAGATAATCAATTAAATTTTCAAAAAATATATTAGGTATGACTAGAAAAATGATTTTCAATATACATATACATATATATACATGTAATATATTCCTTATATTACATACGTTAAATTTCTATATACATACCTTTCAACTTTAATAAGAACTAGATTTTAAGTTTAAAAAATTACTGAATTAATTTAGTATATTGATTGTAAGTTATGTGAAGATGCCAATACCAGCTAATTCTAATGTTCATTATATTTGTTATAATTGTTTTGAATTTTCTAAGAATTTTTTATTGATTTTGGCAAATATTAGGCTCATTTATTATTTTTGGATTTTGAACCTTAACAATAATATGATATGAGAATAGAGTTTAAGTGAAATTAAATTACAACAATTCTAAAACAAGTAAGTTTGAAATTTTATTAAAAATAATATTTTCTTAATAGTATGCTTTAAATTTTTTCACATATTTCAACTAATACATAAATAGACCTTGTGCTTCAAGTCGATAAAATAAACATACATATATGAATGTGTTTTTTGTAATATTTATTATTTTTCCGTTTTTAGGAGAGTTATTAACCTTTCAAAGACAGAAAATCTATACCCCTTTGGTAGTGTCAGATTTTTATTAATAAACCACATTTATTTAAAAAAAAAGAAAAAATTAAACGTGGAGGGGCAGTAATTTGGGCAAGGAATGTACCTCCTTATCTATCTTAGGGGAGTGAAAGCTGAAAATTTGACTAGTTTTTAAAAGGTTTTAACACACTCTACCTAATTTTCAGGTTTAAAGAGTATATCTTAAAAAATCTTGATTTTATCACAATTTTAATTTAGAGCCCCAATAGTAGCGCTAAAATCCACTGAAGTTTTCAGTATCAAATTATATCAAATTAAACAACTATATCGCAAGAGTAACATTTATACCAAATTTCATTGAAATCGTATAAGAATTACTATGTTCTCTAGAATATATCAAATAATATTCGTATTCGGATATTTTAAGGCGTACTCACTGAAGCTACAGACTTCAAATTTTGTGTCCTGATGCAAAAATATAAGACCAACCCGTATACCAAATTTGATTGAAATCCGAGACTTTTTTTTTTGTCTGACCGCGTGATTTTTTAGAACAAACCATATTTTATTCAAACATTTTGAGGGGGTTCCACTAAAGTTTCCGACCACAACATGTTTTGCAGAGGTTCTAATCACAACATTAATATCTATACCAAATTTCATTTTAATCGGGTACGAATTACATGGATTATGCTGATAACAAGTTTTTACGAACGCGAAATTTTCAAAAAAAAAATTTTTTTTTTTTGGATTTTGCACCCTTGAAAACGTCCAGGAAAATGAATTTCAGCAAAATCTGTTATTTTTTTTGGAAAACCTATCACAACATACTGATAGTATTTTATCTAGAGTAAAAATAAAAATTATATTGCATAATAATATTGCATAAGTTTAGGATCACTACAAGATTGCATATTGAATGTATTTTATATTTTCAAAGTATTTTCAAAGTATATTTATGTAAATAATTTACTGTTATTCCATTCATTTCTTGAATGTCACGATATTATTTTTCGCATTTTTAACAATTATTTTATCAATGTTAACACATTTTCCTTTATTGATAGTGTGATAATGATAAAATACAAGGTTCTAAAAAACAATAATTATTTTTTCAATGACGTTTTATTTTTTTTTATTAAAAACGGAATTACTTTTATATTACTAACATTGTAATTTTTATATATTACTAAGAAGGATTAGAACTTTAAAAACACGCAAAAGTATATTACACAAGGTTTTAAAGGGAATATACAATATCAGATACAATTAAGTATATTTTAAATTAAATTAAAACGAGGTGTAGAGTATACCATGTCAACTCTAGGATACCCGTATGAACATAATATATACAGAGTCAATAAAAGTTCTACAAATCTTTTACAAAATTTCAGATATTTTACTTAATTAAGTACCGAAATATATTTATACAAATTTTGGAGTTGTATGACAGTTATTTGATCCCCGAACTAGTCTTATTTAACAGAAGTATTTATTGTCATAAATCTTGATCTTTTTTTACAAGATTTCAGATGTCTAATTTAATTAAGTACCAAAATATGCATGGCACCTGAACCTGCTATTCTAGTGCAATTAAATTTTACAGAATTGTTAGCATCCAACTGGACATCATTTTACAAAATTCAACATACCTAGTTTTAATAAACACTGAGTTCTTTTCGTATAAAGAAATAAATTGTATGGCAGCTACTCAAAGATGCGCCAAACTTGCTGGATTTAAATATGGAAACTAACAATTTTACAAAAGAAATGTGGTAAAAATATCAGAATCCTAGCTCCTTTATTTTTTGAGTTATCGTGAGAACGGACAGACGTGCACGGATTAATTAACTCAGAATTTGATTCAGATCCGATTCATATACACTTGAGACTATATCTAGCTGGGCTCCTTTAAGGTCTCACAAATGTAATGGCAAATTTATTATACCCTCTTAATAAAATAATTTAATTTAATTTTTATTCAATATCACAGACATCTGTCCATTATTTGTCCTCATTGAAAGTATACAGTTCAAATCTAAACCATTATATATAAAACATAAAACAAGATAAAAATTTTAGAATGAAAAAAGATAAATTAATAAGAAGCTTATAATAATACACGCACAAATATTGAGTCTTACTGAAAACCTAATTAACTTTAGTCTAACAAATAATAAAAAGGAACCTTCAGTATGTTTATGAATTTATTACGTCTAAATTTTTAACATTTTTATATATATTTTTTTTTACGAGGATTAGAATCGTCAAAAGGCGTTATAGAGGAACGGAATGAACCTCTATTAATGTATGGGACTTTAACACCATCTCGAAATAAATAAATTAGTTACTAAACGTTGTACTATTTTACGCTTTAGACAACGACAGATTCTGTTAAGTAAGAAAAATAGCTTTAAGGTTTATACGAAAATGGTAAAGAAAGATATTAACGTTCTACATATAATACCTGTGTATATTGAATAATACAATCATTCCCAATTTAGCGATAACATAAAATGGAAAATGGTTCTACGTACACGATTTTCATGTTACAAATGAATTTCAATTTTAACTAGATAAGGAAGCGCAGCTAAGGCTTTCCTTGTTTCTATCTAAAAAAAACTTTGAGTGAAGGCAAACCGACTTAATATTTCTTCGGAAAAAAGGATTACTTCTATTATATAATATAGATACCTGTAAAACAGAGTAAGTTAATTATACTAAGCATCAGACGCAAAGTGTAAAGAAGTATGAGAGGTGTAATTGAGATAATTTAATAAACTAATTGCTTTGTTTTTCACTGCTCTGACTTCATCTTTGATCTTATGTATAAGTTTCTTAGATATTGAGAAAATCAGAAGAAAAAAAGACAATTTTATTTCGATACACTTTGCTACACCAACAATATGGTTGGTTCAACTTATTTTTTGATTCACCTCCATATATAAAATGTTCTCTTTACTAGTATATTACAAAACATTTCCATGAAATTTTAAGGTAAGAATCGTAGTTTTGGTATTCCACAAGACTAAATAGCCCTGGGTTGTAGATTGAATTTATCCTACTTTTTCTAAAACTTTGTTTAGTTTTTTTTGGTGACTGTTGCGACATAATAATTTCTAATCAGTGCAAGGAAAAGACAGAAAAATAATGCAATAATGCAAAGTATATGTACCTGCATTATTTCAATTAAATAATCATATCTTATTATTACAACAATTACTAAAATTTATTTAATCCAGGATATATGATTTGACTAGGATATAAAGATACCAAAATATCCTTTTAAATTTTATATTTATTAATTAAATTTTTAATTTGAAAAGTGGAGCCTCGGTGGCCTATTGGGTAAGAGCGTATAAAATACGCTGTAAACCCCGAGGGAGTGTGGGTTTGAATCTCAAACACGTTGTAAGACTTATTCTCCCTTACGACATTTACAGCCACGCCTGAACAGGGAAGTTCTGTAAAATTTCCTATCCACATTTATGTGCAGAGAAATGCAATAAAAAAAAAAACATTTGAAAAGTAAACGTATATTAAGAAGCCACCATTCGTATATTCATCATAAATTCACTTTATAGTATGGTATTTTTTTTTTTTAACAACATTATTTTTGTTGCTTTTTAGTTCTTTTATTGTGTCAATAAAAACAATATATTAATACTCTAGAGTTATGTTACAAAAAAATAAATATTACTTTAAAATTCATTTTTATTTTTTTAATTAAGGTATAATTTTTTTATTTGTTGCAGTTAACTAGTACAAATGTACATAAAAAAAAAAAATTAATATGCTTTTTAAAATAAAAAATTAAAGAGGATCAATAAATATCTCTATCAAATGATCCTATATTACTTTTATTGATAAATTTATCAAATTACCCACATATCTAAAGATATTCAATTGCGATTAAACTACTAAACTTTTATAAGTTATCTGGCAACTTATTTTTAAAATCAAGCAAGGAATGTTTAGAAAAATGTCAAAAAACTATGTTCTAATTTTTCCAATTCTAAATCTAAAAGATCTAAAAGAAGATTAAATATTTTGCTGTATAACATAATCTTTTTACCGTTTAAAAATAAAATACTTTCATTTGTATAACAAAAGTTTCAAAACTGATATATTTTGGTTGTCCTAAAAATATGCAATCTATGAAAATATTTCTAAATAATGCTTGACATTTTCTTGAATCTGTATAAATATGAAAATAATAAATTAATCATAATAAATGTTTAAAATAAAACAAATAGATTTCGCTTTTTAATATTAATTTAATATTTATTTTATTATAGATATTTATTAAATTCTAAAATACAAAGAATATTTTCTAATCTTAAAATTTATAATAAATAATTAAATTGAAAATAAAATATTTTTATTTTTACAAAAAAATATTTATTTAAAAAATAATAAATCAATATAAATAAAATATTTACAATTTTTTTTTTTTTTTACTAATTGGTAATTAAGTACATTTATACAATAATTAAAATGTAATTTATAATTTATTTATTATTGATATGGCACTGTTTTTTATATTTTATTCGAGTAATCTATATTATAAACGATTCAATATGGAAACTAATTTAATAATTAATAATAAAATGAAAAATATATGATTTAATTAAAATATATTATAAATTATTTATTGGTTCATTTTTTGTTGTTTTTTTTTTTTTTTTCTCTTTTTTTGTTAACTTATTATTTACTTATTTTTACATATATAATATATAGGTAGGTACATATAAATTAAAAATCAGTATTAAATTTACATTTTAGAAATATCTTTAGTTAAATTTTCTTTAACTTCATCGTCATCAGAATCGATATCCATTTTATTTGATTTTTTTAAATTTTGTTCAGTATCTATTGAATCATTTATAGAATTATTTTGATTCATTTGATTCATTGAAATCATATTACTACTAGTTGTTCGTGAATATTGTCTTGAAAATTGTGATCTGCTAGTTGATTTATATTTTGGATGAAATCTGTAAATAATAGAAAAATATATATATAAATCAAGTATTATTAAATATTTTAAATATATATATATATATACTTTATTTTTGTTTAATATTTTCAATTTTATATAATAAAAGCTGAACAATTGCTAAATAAAAAATATATATTGTTAATTTAAACAAATTTTAAAAGATCGAATTTTAAAATTTTAAAAAACTATATTGTATTAATAAAAATATAACAAATTATTAAATATATACATAGAAAACTTTAATATTTATTTATTTATTTATATTAATATTACAAATCATACTAAGTATGGCCACTAAGGGAAGGCATTAATATATCGAACTTTAATACAAAAATATTATATGTAACAAATATGTATATTTTATGTTAATTATATATATAAAAAATAAAATACAAAACAAAAATAAAATAAAATTAAAAAACTATTTTCATATTTCTTTGTTTAAAACAAAAAAAAAAGGATATTAATTTAACACAAAACCCAAACACCCTTAAACATTTAACACGTAAGCTATACATATATTTTTTTTACTTTAAGAAAAAAGTATTTCGAATTTAACTGCAAAGCTTTTTTTTTTTTAAATACAAGGTTTCCAGTAGTAAATAAAAATACTTTCGAATAATCTATATTATATAAAAACATATCTATAATATATAAATCGAATAATACATAAATAATACAGCGTTTTCCTTTTTAATTTCAAGGAATGATTATTAAGTGAAATTTATTTTAATAAAATATTTTTGTCTAATTGAAAATGTATTGTTTCAAATTAAAAAAAAAAAATAGAATAAAATAAAAAATAGAAACATAATTCATCTAAAAAATTTTGAAAGAATAATATACATGAACCCATGTAAATGCAATCCGGTTAAGTGCATAACCCGTTTAAAAGAACGCAAAAATTTTGCACCATAAACTTATACATTATTTTCTAACATTTTTACTCAGATATTTGCAACTCGTTTAAATGCAAAAACCTTTTAAAAGCACAAAACATTTCTGACTCATTTGCCATAACTCGCATAGCAAAAAAACTCGGTTAAATGCACATTTATTAAAAAAATATTACCTTTAAAAATTTATTTTACAAACAAAACCCTTTGAATTTTTATGAACAAACCTGTTGAATTATATGACATTGACATATTTTTAAATTACAACTTGTCTATGTTGTTTTGTGTGCAATTAAACGGGTCCGACTGTATATAATTACATACATGTATATAATAATTTCTTATATCAAATTAAGTAAATACAAAAACTTGCATTTGAAGATGAAATACTTGCACTTAAAATTAAATTACTTAAATTTAAAAAAAATAAACTTTTACTTAAAATGGAAATTCTATTTCTTACAGTAAAAATGGAAGTTTATATTATGTATAACTTATATATCTACTGGATAAAGTTTGCTACTATCATCTCGACAAATAATCGAAATTCTCGCAAAAAAAATGCAAATTAATTTTATTTCTTTACGATAAGTTGTTTTTAGATTTTACCTAAACTTCAGCTAATGATGCTAATAAGACACTGTTTAGTTATTAACTTATATAAAATATAGCTTTTTTTTTTTTTTTTTTTTATTAATACATAAATGTGGACAGGAAATTACACAGCCTTTCCTGTTCAGGCGTGGCTGTAAATGTCGGAAGGGGGAATAAATCTTACGACGTGTGTGGGATTCGAACCCACACTCTCTCGGTGTTTACAGCGTATTTTTATACGCTCTTGCCTACTAGACCACCGAGGCCCCTTATAGCTTTTAATGTATAAAGAAATCCTTTCTTCTCAATTTTTCCATAAAATTAATTTTTAATGTGAACTGTGAAAATCTAAGAATAAAAGTAAATATAGCATTTTCTGGTCAAATTCAGGTATTTACTAAATATTCTCAGGTATTTACTAAATATATTCAGGTTTTGCAAAATATATTCAGGTATTTACTAAATAAATTTAGATTTTTTTTTGAAATTCAGAGTTTTACTAAATGAATTCAGATGTTTATTAAATAATTTCAGGTTTTTTTTTGTAATTCTAATTTTTGCTAAATAAATTCAGATAATTTTTTTGATTCGAAAATTGTAAAAATTAAAACCTTTGATTGATTGATAAACATGTGAAAATTTTCAAAAATATTTATCGTCGATTTGTCTAACTTTGACCAAAAGGATAACATCCAAAAAAAAACTTTTGAAAATAATTTACTGCTACCTAAGCAAAATACATTCTATTATCAAGAAATTGAATTTTGCTTAGTGGGAACCGGTAGCTCCCATAAATAATGTTAATTTTGTAAATTTTTTTAATATTAAAATATGTATGTTAAAAAAATATTGGTTTAAAAAATCAGCGTTATACGCCTTTTCCAGAATTTATTATATTATAATAATATTATGTTTAAAATTTATGTGATTGGGATTTTGAGAAATGTAAACTGCAAAACCACTATGAAAGTAAATATTCTAATATAAAACTTTGGTTTTGTTTTAAGTTTTGAAAAACAAATTTTTAGATTTAATTTAATTTTAATATTAAATTTATCATTTGTTATTATTTGTTAGGGATATAGTTTGATAAGAAAACTGAAGGATAGGGATTATTTATCAAAAATGTAAGTTTTGTTTTTTTACAAAAAATTACTGAAATATATTCGTACCCCGATTTATGTCGTTTTTCTCTAATCAGGAAAAACCAAAAAAAAATCTTTTATTTACTACAATAAAACAACTGCGAAAATAGAACACTCCGAAATATTTTTTCAAAATACATACAATATATATTTAAAAAAAAATGTTAAAAGGTAAAATAAATTACAATTTGAACAAATGAACAAAAAAACTT
This sequence comes from Poecilobothrus nobilitatus, assembly GCA_947095535.1. NCBI lineage: Eukaryota > Metazoa > Arthropoda > Insecta > Diptera > Dolichopodidae > Poecilobothrus > Poecilobothrus nobilitatus. Next base: position 35,666,752 of record OX352774.1, read on the forward strand.
AAAATTCTAAACTAGAACAAGTACATAATTAAAAAAAAATATTAATATAGCATCTACAATGGAAAATCTTGTTCGGTCTCTGTACGCAGCCAACTGTCAAAGTAAAGTTAAAATGTATTAAACTGTATAAAAGTATTTACAATGAATGCAGTTGTTTTGCAGTAGGGACACACTTTTGTATGCTGTGTAAAGACTGTGTATAAAGTACCAAACAAGAGATTTAATTGTAAATCCAACATAATTATTTCCCTAGCAATACCAAAAAAAATTTAAATCTAAACATATTTTACATCTATAGCTAAGAAACATTATCGCTATACATATATAGAAATTTTCAATTTAATTTTCGTTACTTGGCTGTAACTATGAGTCAAATGCAATAATACTGATCTTGAACTCAAATCTTACTTATACGAAGCAAAATATACACCTGAACTCGCAGTAATTGCTTAAAAAAAAGTGAATTTTGAGTTCAACTCAGTTTTATGCATTCAACTCAAGATTAAATCTGCTATATACAAACATTTTCATTTACCAATTGAAAAAATTAAAATTCTGATATTTGGAAACATCAGACAATTTAAATTTGTTGAAAAAATTTCATATAAGGATATATGATAAGAAGTTTAATATCTTTAGACATAAGCTGGAAGACAATGTTGACGCTTTTAAATGGCGCAAATATTATACAATGTTAAAATGTATGAAATTGTATGAAACTAGACAATTTCAATGGCGTATAAAATTCACAGTGATAAAATTAAATTTATTTTAACTGCTATATATGACGTATAGGGCGCAAATTTCCAACAAAACAAAATTTTCACTGAAATGTGAAATTTTAATAAATGACACATGTCGAATGCCTTGTCATTGTCTTCAGCATAAAAACTAATGCCGTATCTACAACCAACGCTCTCGTTATGTTTTTTTAACACAGCTGACGAAAGAGTGTCCACAATGAAAATGTTATTTGTAAAATGTACTTATATTTACATATTAAATTTAAAAAAAATGGCTTCCCTTTAATTCTTTTAATTTGATACTATTAAATTATTTGACATTTAAAATTCGTAAATAAAGCAAAAAAAAATAGCAGCGTTTATTGTGGACACTTTAATACAATTTAATACATTTAACTCTATACTTTGATACTTCAATGCGTGTAAAGAGCGTCATGAGAACTTGCATTGTATAGATGCACGGTAAAATTATAATGACAATTTAAAGGATAAAAATTAAAAACAGAGTTTGTACTCATAAAAAAAAAAACAAACTTTAATCGTAAGATGTTGCTATAAAACAGAGTAGATACGGATGTATTTCAGTAACTATTTGCTAACAAAAAAGAAGCAAATAGATATACAATAATTAAATAACATAAAAAATTCAAAAAAAAAAAATGCGATATAAAATATTATATAAAATTATAATATTTCAGATTAATAATACGTATAATAGTCATATATTATGTACTAAAATATGATTTACTAACTTGTCATATGAATGTATAAAATAATTTGATTAGATACAAAAAATTGTGATTTACTAATTAAATTATATTCTAGATGTATTATAAATATTATAATCAATGATGAGATTTTTTTTTTTTATTATGATTTTCTTCTAATAGTTAAGTCTAGTTTTTCCAAAGTGTTAGTATTTTGTGTATTTGGAAACATTTCAAACCTAAAAACAATTAAATATATGATTTATAATTAAAAAAATATATTTTTTAAAAACAATTTTAAATAATTTAAATAAAAAAAAAAAAAAACCCCAAAAAACATAAAATTAAATAATGTATAAGTAATAAATTTCAGTTTTGTTTTTTTTTTTTTTGTTTCTCCAAATGATTTTTCTACTTATAAATCCATTTAAAAATTAAATTCAATTCTTACCTTTGTAATATTAAATTAAAAGTTTCCTTTCTGAAGACAAATAATAAGAATATTAGCAATCCTTGCATAACATTTAAAAAGTCCGTAAAATAAAAATATGCTTGATATTTATTTCCAACAAAATATGATATAATCTCAGCAATCCATGATATACCCATTATAATAAATAAACGTAAAAATATATGAAACCTAAAGAATATGGCTCTTTAAATGGTAATTTTTTTTTTTTATAAGTGAACACATAGACATTAAACGAAATGAAAAATAAACAAAAAAAAAGAAAATAAAAAAAAAAATAAATAAATTAAAAATATAAATAATTATTTACAATACAATTTAAATTAAATTAAAAAAAAATTTATTTACATAAATAATATATAAAAAAAAAAAAAAAATACAAATATACACATATATATATAATATATTTTTAATAAATTTTCCAACAATCTATAAATAAATAGTTTTTAGCATATTTTCAATAAAAATATTTTTAAAATGGAATATAAAATATCTGTTTAAAAATTTGGTATTTTAAATTTTCTGTTTATTTTCATGTACATAAATTTATCTCACTTATTTATATAAATTTATAAATAGTAAATTTGTATTTAGCTAAACTTTAACCGTCTAGCTGCACGAAAATGTTCTACGCCAATTTGCGCAGATTTACACTGTGTTTGCTGCCACAATTAAAACGTTTTAGAACAGTAAAAATGATAATTATTTTTTCTATATAAAACAGGATTTTTTTTTTACTTCCTCAGTTAATTTTTTATTAAAATTCGTTTTTTTTTTTTTTTGTTGAAAAATAATAGCGAACAATAATTTCAAATATATGATAATAATAATAATAAAATTGAGATATATAACAACAAAATACATTTGACATTTCAAGGCGTATAAACTACGTAAAAATTAAAAGTTGGGGTGTTTTTCTTTTTTAGTTCAGATTTCTGCTGTGAACAGATATCGAGCACATAGAATACGCTCTGAACAAATTAAAAATATTTTATCTGTAAACGTTTCGAAATAGTTTTGATACACAGTAGAGCTTTAAGATGTCAAAAGTATCAAATCATATAAAAAAATAAAATTTTTGACATTTAAATTCAAATGCTCTACGATATCTGAAAATGAAAATCGAACATTTAGATTATATGTTCTGAGCGCACTCTGAAAGGGAAAAGAAACACAAAATATAAACTCTGATAATTCAAAGTCAAAAAAGAAACACAAATTTTTTTGACAGTTCTGGCTCTACTCTGAACTAGAAAAGAACAACGCCCTTGATAAACTTTTTTTCTTATCTGTGTATGTGTCATGACTACGTTAATTGTATAGCATTTTTCATACAACTCATCGCTACGCAAAATTACGTTTGCTTGTAGCAGAAGCATAAACAACAAAAAAAAAATCACTGACCTTATCAATAGCTGATAGAATTAATAACAGATCTTATAAATAGTTAATAGTGTGACAAATATAACTATATACGAATAAATAGAAACGTTAGGTTTAAAAGAAATATTTCAACCCTAGAATTTATTAAAATCTGTAAGTTTAAAAATAATTGTAATTTGAAAGAGAAGTAGAGTAGAATATTTAAAAAGAAGTATGAGTTATTTCCAGTTCAAATTTTTGTATTACACTCCATTTAAGAGTTTTTTATGATGTCTCCAACGTTAAAAAAGGTGCTTAAGTCTTAAACTTTAGCTTTCAGCAAAAAAATGCGAAAACATACAATCGAATTTTGTTAACGGTAGTTATTTCTGTTGTATAATAAGATACACTAAAATCATTTGAATGACACCAACGTAAATTTGTTCGACTGAATGTAATTGCGTTGAAATTAATTTGAACACAAAATTTGTACATTAACGAACAAAATATCAGAATACTAAGTTTTATAAAGTAAAAAAAAATTATAAATTAATTTAAGTTCATAATTTATAAATTAACATTAATAGTATTTATATATAGGGATTGAATAGTGTACCCAAATCCAATCCCATCCCTCTTGCAGAAATTTGAGTATATAGTGTATAATTTATTACTTCAATATAATAAATATATATTTTTTATTATCTTCTTTAATATAATCCAAAACAATTTAAAATAAAAAGTTAATCAAACGGAAATAAATACTGGAACTTTTAATACTTTTTGATCTATGGATGATGTATAATTAAAATTTCAAATTCACCCTAATTTTTCCTCCTTTTTCAAAAATATCATCTATTGAATTTCTTGTTGCAAAAATATGTCCTCATTATCTTTTTCTTCGTCTAGCATGAAAAATACAGTTATTTCTTGTTTCTTCACTTTGATTGCAACTAAATTTATTTCAAATCACTACAATTCAATTTTATCGGCCCAAACTATAACGTAAAACACGTATTAAGCAATTCAGTTGTATGTTTTGCCGGCGCATTTTATTGAAACCTATACCTTTTCTAATGAAATATAACACATTAACAATACATTATCTTTCCTAATTTTAGACAACATTTTCTATTGTTCTTTTAAAAATTGAGGTGGTAATGTATAGTAATGATTTATCTGTAAAATAATTAAAAAACTTTTATTAATATATTTTTTGGTTTTGGTTTTTTGATAAATTTATTTAAAGTTAATAAAAACGAGGAAGAGTGCAGTAGAGTAGACTGTGTCAACTCTGGGATACCCGTATGAACGTAATATATCCTATTATAAAACTTGATCATCTTTTAAAAACATTCAGATGTTTTAGTACCGAACTACAGAGATATATTTATGAACAGACATTGGGTTATTTCTATTTAAAGAAAGACGTTGTACGGTAGCTACTCGAACCCGGGGGCCGAAAATGCTGGAGTTAAATAGCAAAACTAACAATTTTACAAAAGTGACGTAAAAAAATTTTCAGCCTCCTAGCTCCTCTATTTTTTGAGTTATCGTGCGGACGGACACTGAGTTCTTTCCATTTAAAAAGAGATTTTGTGTGGCAGCTACCCGAACCCGTCGCACCACCACAACCAAATTTTGCAAAAGTTGTTGCCATAAAACTTGATCATCATTTGCAAGATTTCAGACGCCTAGCTTTATTAACTTCCAAGAGGTGCAAGAAGCCTGAACCGGCTGCTCTAGACCAACCAAATTTTACAAAAGTTGTTGGCATGTAACTCGACACCTCTTTACTAAATTTCAGATTCCTAGCTTCAATAAACACTGAGTTATTCTCATTTAAACGGAGAAGTTGTATGGCAGCTACCCGAAGCCGCTGCACCAACACAACCAAATTTTACAGAAGTTGTTGCCATAAAACTTGATCATCATTTGCAAAATTTCAGAAACCTAGCTTGAATAGATACTGAGTTATTGCTATATAAAGAAAGAAGTTGTATGGCAGCTACTTGAACCCGCCGACCGAAAATGTTGGATTTAAATAGCAAAACTAACAATTTTGCAAAAGTAACGTAAAAAAATTTTCAGCCTCCTAGCTCCTTTATTTTTTGAGTTATCGTGCGGACGGACGGACGGACGTACATGGCTTAATCGACTCATAATTCGATTCTGAGCCGATCCATACCTTTGACACTATATCTAGCTCGGCTCCTTTAAGGTGTCACAAACGTAATGGCAAATTTATTATACCCTTGAACATAGTTCATACGGGTATAATGATTTGTTGTTCAAACGATGAAAATTTAAACTTTTTATCAAAAAAAAAAATTAACCCCAATTAATAAACATTTATGTACAATATGTATTTTATTTTTGCTTTTTCACAAAAGTTTTGTGGTTTCTCAAAATAATTTATAAAGAAAACATTTTTGACCGTCAGTAAAATTAACAATAAAAATTTAATTGTTTAAAAACTACAAAAAAAAAAATGATCAAACAAAAGAATTTTAAAAATTATTCCATAAATTTTTTTTTTGGTATTTCGAAAATAGCTTTAAAAAACAAATAAAAATTTATTAATAGTATCTATTCACATCAAAAAAAAAATTTTTAATTGTTTATTTTACAAAATACTAAAAAGTATAGATATTAATTTTAAAACATTTTCAATATACATATGTTCATTCAATTAAAAAAAAAAAAAAAAAAAGTTATAACATTTTATTTATGCTTAATATGAATAATAAAATATTATAAAATCAAAAATCAATAAATATTAATTGAAAAAGCACATCAAAATTCCAATTGTTAAATATAAAAATATTATCAAGTTGAAAAAGAAAAACAGAATTTATTAATTTCATTTAATTTTTTATTAAAAATTTTCTTTATTTTTTTATAAAAATTACATTCCTATCCCGTAAACCAAATTTGATATTGTACATTTGTATTAAAGATCCCAAACTAAAGTTTAGTTTAAAAGACGATGATTTTGATTGTTTAATGTCCAACATTATCCTGGAAAAATCACGAGCGCAAATTGTGCGAATTTTGTAGTAAGTGTCAATACTACAGTACTTATGTCTCAAATAGGTCATACGATAAACAATATATCATTATAATTTTTTTTTTTTTCCCTTGCCACTCCAATGAGGAGTATAGGGCATCCACTAAGTCATTTATTATTCATATTTGACTAAGCTTCAGTTTCGTGAATCATTAATTTCACTAAGCCGTTGATTACTCGGCTGTAGCTATTGTACAAGAGACTAAGACATTTCTTTTTATTTCTACGCCATCTATTATCTTATACAAGAATTATAGTTTATTATTATTTTTTATTTTATTATATAGCTATTACAATATGATATTAATTATAATTTATAGGACATATATATACTTATTTTTAATTTAATTATATTCTACTAATTATATATTATAAGAAAAATCTATATTATTTTTATTAATCTATATGACCCAGCTGGGGTCTGGGGTTGAACCCGAGACCTTTCGTATGAATGCCCGGCGTCTTAACCACAACACCATTAGCTGGATATTAATATAATATATATACTTAAATTAACATGCACAACGATATCTGTATGAATACAAAACCAGTTTTATAAATATATTCAAATGAATAAAGTGATAAAAATCTAATAAAGGTTCTTTCATATAATATAATGGCCCCTGTATATCTGTAATAAATAATAATAATATTAATAATTATTACTAATAGTAATAACAATAGGTGCAACAGTGACCTACTGCATGTTGGTTGTAACAGTTGATGGCTATAACCACTGTTAGTAATATAGTAATAATAATAGTCGAATTCATTTTTCCCGTACAGTCCCACTCCCAATTCAAATATGTTTCCGTATCCTTGTTATATCCTTTCTTATTCCTACTCCTTAAACAGGTAAGGGTTAACAGGTAAGGGTTCATTACATTTCATTGATGGTAAGGGCTTAACAGGTAAGGGTTTCATAACATTTCATTGATCATTAGAATAAATAAATGTTTAAAATCTGCAATTCAATGGTGAAATTCAAACAATTATTACCTAAGGAAATCGCTTATAATAATTTAGATCTAAAGTATAATATTAGTTCCTAGCACTAAGTATACAAAAAAAAAAATTGTGTTTATCGATGAACACAAAAAATGTATCATATTATTATTTTTTTTCTTTATTTTGGGGTAATTAAATATAAATCCTCAAACACTTAAAATTATGTAATTAAAAGTATCCTTGTAAAAAGTATAGAACATTTTTACAAAACAGGATTCCAATTTATAAATATACCTTGCATTTTTTTGAATTCAAAAAAGGAGCAATTAGACATGATCAATTACATATGATAACATTACTCGACTCTTCAGACAATTCTAAATAATTTTTTTAAATCCCACGACATTTTATGAACATTTTCCCCAGAAATCATTCATGAGTTAAAAAAATAAAATTTAAAACTAAATTTCTAAAAAATATTTTAAAATATCAAGTTTTAAAAAAATTAATATTTTTGTTAAGTTGGTAGTATAGTTCTTAATGCAGTGAGTATTAAATATATTAACCATCAACAAATTTAATAGTATATTTTCCACTGAAAATTGCTAAATATTTAAAGATTATTGAAAAAAAAAAATTAACAAATTAAAAACAATAAATTCATATAAAGAAAAAATATAAAATATTTTAAAATAACAATAATTAAAAAAAAATACAAACTTATTTCGTTCATTCTTTAAATTTCGTTTTCCATTATCTTTATCCATAACACGATTTAATTCAGTTGCTACAGTTCTAATTTTTCTCCATGTCAATAAAAACATTATTATATTAAATGTAATAACACAAATAAGCGGTTGATATAACCATATCACAGCTGAATAACCATCTATAACTATATTTAAAAATATCAAAAAAAAAAAATTAAATTAATAATTATGTATTACTAATTATTATTATATTTTTATTAAATATTTTATATTATTGTGTATGGATCTGGTAAAAATTTATAAGATTACAAAATGTTCTCCTAAAAATATGCAATTTTAAAATATTTAAAAAAAATATGAAATTTTATTAGTATGTACTTCTATTAAAAAAAATCATAATTTTTATTTTTTTATTAAAATAATATAATAGTTAATATTAATTTATTAATTTATAACAAAAAAAAGAACGAAAAATTAAATTAAACTATGTGTATTAAGATCAATAAATATTTCTGAAGTTAGAAATATGCAATTTGTTTTTTTTTTTTGTTGTTTTTTCTTGATTGGGTTTGTACAAGAAGTATTGTAACTCGTAATATTTAAATTGTTGAGGAAGTTAAATTTCTTGTATTTAAAAATACTAATCAATAATATTGTATTTAAATATGCAAAAGTAAAAATTTTAAAGATATCTCCCAAACGCTTCAATTCTTTACTAGAATTACATTAATTCTTAATTATTTCTTTCATTTTTCAAAATAAATTTTAATGACATTTCGTAATTATCTTGAATTTATATATAAATATTAATTACAGTGTAGTTCAATTTAAATGGATTGACTTACAAAATATTGATGTCATATAATATAACATTTTAGATTACTTTTCTGCAAGATTTGAAAAAAAAACACAGATTTTTCCAATCTAAAACTGCGTTCATACATAAAATTAACAATGATAAACTTAAAATTGAATAGACAATAATGGAATGAATAAAAAAAAAAACATAAAAAAATTCAAAAATTTATGTAACAGTTTCTTCATCATTTTAATTTGAAATTAGCCAAAAAAAAATTTTTTAAAACACAATAAAATTAATTACTTACCATTTATATAACAATAAAATTTTCCAATTCCAGGTTTAACAGAATCTGGTGCAGAATCTGAATTCTGTACAATATACATTGCAATTGTATAAATTGTTGCTGTACCATAACAAATTCCACAATATATATAAAAGCGAAGTTTTTTAAATGCTCGTGTTTTATCATAATTATTAAAATTAAACCATAAATCAAAACTTATGGCACTTAACCAAAAGTATGCTGACATAATTGATATATAACAAATATAACCTAAAAAAAAAAAAAAGAATATATAATAATAAAATAAGTAATTTATTGTATTCTAATTTAATAATATAAAAGAATTTTCTATAAATAGAAAATTTATTATTCTGCATTTAAAAACAATTTTATATAAATAATTAATTTTTTTTTTATTTTTGTTCCGTTATTTTTTTTAAAGTGTTCAAAAAAGAGTAGCGAATAAAAAAGTTAACTTCATCCTTATCCTCAAAACCAAGCTGTACATTTGTATTAAAGGTTCCACCCTAAAGTTTGATTTTAAAAGAGGGTGGTTATGGTTGGTTAAATTCCAACACTACCCTAAGGAACCACGTGCAGTTCTTCTTGGTGACTTTCAAGTTTCCTTGGTGACTTGCAAGTGACACTCGTAAAAAAAATACAAAAAACTGTTAACTAACTTAACAAAAAGAAAATTTTACATGAGACAAAAAATATTACATATATTCAACTTTTGTAAACTATATACGTATGTAAACATAACAGAAGCTTTTTTTTTTTATTCTTAAGTAAAAAAAAATAGAGAGGTTCAACAATTTGTTTAACAGTTTTTTTGATATGAATACTTTGAAATTACGAAATGTCACTGTGTTATGTATCAAGTGTCAATTTTTCACGTGGTTTTTCGTATTTAACACATTTAAGTTTCAAGTTATTTCTATTTAATCTATTTTATTATATTTAAAACTATTGAGATTTTGAAATTTTTCTCCAGTTTATATTTAATCCAGGTGGCAAAACTGAGGATATATAAATAGGAAGTATTTCAGAGCATTTCGATTATAATTGTGTATATCTTAAGTAATTAGTTAAAAATTACTACGATAATGATAAAATTCACTTTAAATTGGAATTAAAAAGAATTATTTAAATTTCAATTTTTTTTATAATATACCAAAGGTATATTGTAGTGATTTTATATAACAGTATATGGTTAGAATTGTACAAAAGATTCATTCTTATCCAATATAATACCAATTAACATTTTAAAACATTGTTTAAGTTCTAAAAAGTTTCTTTTTTAAATATTTCAAATGTTTTGTTTTTTTTTTTTTGTTTTTGAGATTCAACAAATATTTTAATTCAATAAATCATTTTTGAAGTTTTGCCATATTAATAATAACATTTTTACCTATTTATTTTATAGCACACCTTTTTTATTTGGTAAAGATTAGATAACTTTTGATGAAATTTTTTTTTTGTCTGAATTGTAATCTACCTGACAATTTTTGAAATTTCATATTAGTGTCTCAAAAAAAAACAAAATCAACAAATTATCAGCAAGAGAAGATTTTAATTCTAGAGAAAATTTCTTTTCAACAAAAAAAAATTTAATATCGTTCTGCTCAAATTTGACCCAATGGACTTTTCTAAATGAATTTAAGACACAAAATTTTTTTTTTTGCTTTATTATACCGTACACATTAAGTATAGGGTATATTAACTTTGGTATGGTGTTTGTAACCACCAAAAGGAAGCGAGTTAGGTATAGACATGTATATATATTCTGAATCAGGATCACCGCCGGAGTCGATTTAGCGATGTCTGTCCGTCCGTACGCACGATAACTCAAAAAATAATGATGCTATCTTGATGAAATTTATACTGTAGGTTAACAATGACTAAGGTAAGGCGGGGATTGTAAATGGGCGAAATCGGACCATGCGTTCGAGTACCTCCCATACAACTTCCAAAACCTAATACGCATATTTTCGAAATTAATAAAGATAGAAACTTAAAATTTTGTACGAGGGTGTGTTTTTCTGAATCCCTGATATCCCCAAAATTTGAGATGAAGTGGAGTGGTTGTTCGGGTACCTCCCATACAACTCCCAAAAAGGAACATGCATATCTTCGAAATTAATAAAGATAGGAACTTCAAATTTGATAGGAGGGTGCTGTTTCCTAAATCCCTGATTTGTCTAAAATTTGAGAGGAATTGGAGTGGTCGTTCGGGTACCTCCCATACAACTCCCAAAACCCAACAAGCATATCTTCGAAATTAATAAAGACAGAAACTTCAAATTTGGTACTAGGGTGTTTGTTGTTTCCTGAATCCCTGATTTGTCCAAAATTTGAGATGAATTGGTGGAGCTGTTCGGGTACCTCCCATACAACTCCCAAAACCGAACAAGCATATCTTCGAAATTAATAAAGACAGAAACTTCAAATTTGGTACAAGGGTGTTGTTTCCTGAATCCTTGATTTGTCCAAAATTTAAGATGAATTAGAATGGTTGTTCGGGTATCTGCCACACAACTCCTAAGACCAAACAAGCATATCTTCGAAATTAATAAATATATAAACTTGAAATTTGATATAAGAATGTTCTACCCTGTTGATGTCTCTAAAATTTGAGATGCATTGGGGTGGTGGTCCGTGTGCCTTCACACACTTCCCAAGACCTAAAAATCATATTTTCGAATTTAATAAAGATAGAAACCTGAAATTTTGTACAAAGGTTGTAACAGCATTTATTTTTTTTAGCTTGTATTAAATACCTAACTAAAATAACTTATGGATTTTTAATTTAATTTGAATGTTTTAGGTGTAGGGTATAAATAAGTCGGTTGCATCGACTTACTGTTATTTTTACTTGTTTTTTTTTTTTTTTTTTTTTTTTTTCAAGACCTTAGCCTAAGCCGTATGGTCGTATAAAAATTTTAAAATATAAATTTATTTTTTGTTAATCTACTAAACATAATAGGTTTGTTTTGTTACAACTAAATATCAATTGCTTATTCTTTAAATTAAATACTAATACTATACTAAAACTAATTCTTAAATTAAATACTAATTCCTTCCCATAATTTCATTAAAAAAAAACAATCCATTTCCATATAAAAATAAATTTTTTTTATTTTTTGTTTTTATTTTTAACTTTGTTGGCTTGTTAGAGCCAATAATATTCTTATTTTGTGTTTAAAAAAAAGTAAATTATCAATAATCTTAAGGTTTTGCGGAAGTTCATTATAAACCTTTAAACAGTTATATAAACAGTTTTTTTTTTTGGTTATCTGTTCTAAATAACGTTAGATAAAAATTTGCCTTATATTACAACACTCGCATGTAATTATGTATGTCAATCATTCGATTTAGAATAAAGTTACGTTTAATTTTGTTATTTACAATTTTAAAAGCTAGTAAGTATAGTTCAAGCCTGCAAATTCTTTCAAGGCTTAAATATTGGTTTGAATACAACAAACTTGTTGGATGGTATATGGGGAATCTATGAATTACTTTTATACATTTTTTATGAATTATATCTAGTTTATTCATATAGATTTGTGGAGCATTACTCCAAATTGGGTTGAGATACGAAATTATTGATTTTATACAAGAAGCATAAATCATAAATAAAGCCTAAAGCATAAATAAAGCATAAATAAAGCTTTTTAAAATATTGATTGAAATTTTTTTTAAATTCAATATGAAATTATGAAAAAAAATTCATATCTATATCTATGTCATAAATTTTGATTTCTTGATCTCTTGTTCTAAAAAAATTTAAGGATAAAAGTTAAAAACGAAGCATAAACTGGTTAAAAAACACCATTCAATTTAATGTCAGAAAAGGATAGAAATAATTAATTGAAAAACTCCAAAAGGATATTTGTTCAAAAATCAAATCTTGCGTTACCTATGTATGTAAAATGTAGCAAAATTTTTAATCTCTAATTACACTGCTACTCAGTCAGAAATAAAACATTTTATTTTAATAAATCATTTTTGAAATTGTTCGATATTAGGGTGTGTGCCAATCGATAACTAGTTGAGTAAAATTTTGACTTATCGAAAATAAATTTTGACATAAGTGTGGTGAATAGTTTTGTCAAAATTTTACCTAATCATCGTCTTAACGACAGTTGATTTTATTTGATTTAAATATTTTAAAAAAGTGTATTTATAAATTTCGAAATTTTTGTTCATTTCGAAACAATTTCTTAAAATAATTTATAAACAATTTAAATTAACAAATAAAAATTTTTGATGAACTTCAATAATGCCGTTAAAATTTTATTTTCATTTGTCACAGTAGAAACAGTAAACAGTTTTGATTTTATTTCTACCTTCAGCAAAATTTTTTTTTTATTTCACCGCAAGTTAAAAGTTATTGATTTGCACGCACCCCTAATAATAAAATTTTAGCTACCTATCTATTTATTTTTATTGCACAACTTTTTTTATTTAGTAATATTTTGGTTATGTTAAAAATTATGGGACATACAAATTATGGTTTAAGAAATTTAATTTTCAAAAAAAAAACCAAAATTAATTTTGGAAATTATTATAAGACCACAGTAGCCACACTGAAGTTTTATAGAAAGTAAACACTGACTAACATATAAAAAATTAATTTAATTTAATTAATTAATTAAAATTATTAATTTTTATACCCAAAATTAAATTAAATTCTATGAAAGAAAAAATATAGAAAAAATAATGAGTTATAACCATTTGGTTTTTACAGTTATTTTCGACTATAGATAATTTAATATGTAAAAAAAATTCTTCCACAAAATTAAATTTTTAATTAAATCTATTCATGATTAAAATTTATTTTATTATTTGGTTCAGCAGTTTTATAAACAGACAAACTAACAAAACTGATAAAATGATAGACAAACCAAATTTCCTGTTGAAAATATGATAAAAAATATTGCATTCAATGTCAAAATTAATGCAATCTATTCTAAACTTTAATTACTTAATAATTATAGCATTGATTCATTTTTATCAAAATAATATAAAAAAAAAAAATTTATTCAAAAAATGATTTCATTTATAAAAAATGCATTTTTAGTACATTAAAATATAAAAAACTGAAAAAAAAGTTTTTATTTGTTTTATTTTATAACTGTCCGTCAGTTTACAAAACTTCTATAGCGTTTAGAATATAACATTGAAATTTTAACCATAATAGTAATTATGTGGCAAGACCCTTTTGTATAATATAACTAGTTGGAAGGCTCCCGAAATGAAAAGTTTAAGAGAAATATATGATTATTAGTGTTATAATTCAAGTTATACATAAGAATTTTTAACACATTAGCAAAAAAAATTTTTAAAAATGTGCCCATTAGTTTCACTCTATCCGTTTATTCCTACGTCTATCCGTCTGTCCGTTTGTTGTATAAAAATTCTACACCCTTAAAGATAGAGAAAAAAAATTTTAACCACATAAAAAAATTAATGTTGTAGAACAACTTTGTTATGTAGCCCCATCTATTACGGAGCTGCAGCTCCCGCCCCTCCAACTTTGAAAAAGCCCTATTTTAAAATGCGTATATCTCATGTTTTACTTAACATTTTTTCAATCTGAAAACGCCATTCGACAGGAATTTGTTTTACCATTGCAAGTTATGTGAAAGCCTTCTACCTTCATAATTCTAGTACACTTTTAGAATGAGACTTGAAATTTTGCGACAAAAAAGAACTTTTAGAATTAACTAAATTAAAATTAACTTTTGGATTAAGTTTCGTCAGAAATTTTTTTTGTACCACCCCTTGTTTAAGGTTATTAGGGCTCAAAAATTTTAAATTTGCTTTATTTAGACACCTGTACAAATTTTTCTTCGGCAAGATATAAAAATTAAAGCCTCAGTAATATATTTTTAGGTGTATTAACGGTTTTTCTTTGCTATATAGGGTTCCGGACTTACAGCCTCTCAAAATTGCAAAAAAATCCTATTTTCACATTATCTTCCTATATGAAATTTTCAAATTTTGATGCAAGTCACAATTCTAAAGAGTTTGTATTTTCTTTTGGAAATGCATGCTTTTAAAAACCGTTAGTTTACATTCTACCTTGTTTTAATGTGATGTCAAATGACAAAACCATGACAGAAGAAAAGATCATGAAATTTGTACAATTGCACTACTAACGTATTTTTTTTTTTGTCTTACAAATAGACTTGCAAATATAAAAACTCTAAAAAACACAATAAAATCTCAGAATATTTAAATATAAGTTGTTATTAATAATAAACTAAGGCTTTTATAATTACTATTTATAGTATATTAATTAAAACATTTATAATATATTCATTATTCTACAAAATAAATTACTTACCAATTACAGTACATCTATCAAAGCCTTCTTCAGTATGATCTGTTAATAAAATGTAAGCCAAACAAAAATATGATATGGACAATGCACTTAAATAGCAAACTAATGCTTTTCCATGTAAATTACGTAATTTTGGTATTGCCAGATATACAATAATTGTTATTATCATAAAAGGTTGTGATAAAAGCAGTGCTAAAAAGAGAGAAAAAAAAACATATTGTTAGTTAACATTTTGTAATAAAATTATTATCTAATTAAAAATTAAATGGAGAAAGGAAAATACGAGGAGAAGAATTAAAGTATGTTTAAGATAAGCAAAATGTCAAAAAAACAAAATTTCAGTATTATTTGAAATTTAGTTTATTTGGTACTGCCTATTGTCTAATACTACAAATAGTAGATGATTGGATCTTTAATATAATTTTACCTATAAAAAAAAAGCATTTATATAAATTTGACTAATACTTATTAAAAAGTTGACATAAATTATGGCTATCATAGTTTATAATAGTTTTATGTTTAATCAATTTGTTTATGTTTTATTTGTTTATTCCCTTGTCACATAAATGTGAGATTATGTAAATATTACAATTCCATAGCCTTTTTTTTTCCAGATGTGGCTCTAAATGTAGTAAGGCGGAATTATTTTTACGAAGTGTATGGCATTCGAACCCACACCCTCGGTGTTTATAATGTTTACAATGTTTACAATTTTTGTTAATGAAATCAATTTTTATACCCGTACGATAGGATCGGGTATAATAAAATTACTCCTCCATTTGTAACACCTCGAAATAAGCGAGCTAGATATACCTTCAAAGATATGGATCGGATCAGAAAAAAATTCTAAGACTTTTGAGCCATGTCCGTCCGTCAGCACGCTAACTCAAAAACTAAGAAAGCTAGAATCTTGAAATTTACACAAAATATTCTGGGAGTAATTTGTAGGTTCCCTATTTTTTTGGTTGAGTTTGGACCAAGCCTTAGGGTAGCTCTCGAACACCTAACTTTTAGATCCCGACATTTTTTTTTAAATAGAGCTATGAAATTTTAACTGCTTATAGATCTCACAAAAATATTAATTTTATTTTTAATAACTTTTTTTTGTAGCCCCACCCGTTACGGAGCTACAGCTCCCCAAAGGTTCAAAAAAGCTCTATATTTAAATTGTTATAGCACAAGTTGTATAAGGTATATCTTCATTTTGAAAACGCCAAACGATTACTACTTTTATTAGCTTTAAAAGTATATATACAATAAATATATATTTGTGACATACGGTGTCTTAATTTACCGTTATGCGAAACTCAAATTTTGCAAAATCCTTTAACCCTTCTATCTTCTAAACGGTTTAAGTTGGAAACTTGAAATTTTTACAGATGTTAGATCTTTAAAAATAAGTATGAGTCATTTCAGAAATTTTTTTTGTATCACTCCCCGTTTAGAAGCTGTAAAGGGTCAAAAACTGAAAATTTCCTATTTTTAAACACCTTTAACTTGAACACCTGTTAAAATTTTTTTGAAGTAATACACAAAAATTAAAGCTTCAACATTATACTCTTATTTCTGTTAACAACTTTTTTTAATAATATAGGGTTACTTTATAATTGACGAAAGTGTTACTTGATTTTTTCAAATTTTCTAACAAATTTCTTTAAAACGAATTTTTTCCATTTTGTTTTACTCGATAATTTGAAATTGTTGAGGATATAATGCGCAGTACAAAAAAAATGTAATTAAATAAACAACATAACGGTTGCTTGAAGAATTTTTAATAATTCATTTAATAATAATAATAATAATAAGATTTAATAATTTAATAATAAGAGTTTATTTCCTAGACTTTATTTCCCTTTTTTGCATTCGACTTTATTTTCGGACAATTTTTATTGGAAAAAAGGTAGAATGGTTAATTCGACTATATTTCCATTGTTTTTGGTAATAAAATCGAATCAACTTTATTTCCACCCTCCTCGCTAAACCGTTGATTACTTGGCTGCAGATAATGTACAACAGCTAGGAATTGCAAATATTTTTATTTGTGCGCCATCTATTATTTTATACAAGAATTATTTTATGATATAATATCATCATATGATATTAATTATACAATATATAGTTATAAAAACTTGTTATTTAATTACATTATATACTAATTATATTATATTATACAAAAAACCTATATTTTTTAAATAATATACAACTTTAAGAAATATTTCGATAATATTTTTTTCAACATTTTCTTGTTATACGAAAAGACTAAACCTCGATTTTAATTAATGTGTATACATTGCATTGAAAATATAGTGTAAATTTTTTACAAATTATTTAAACAGAAACTTGTGTTTATTTTGTTATTTTTTTTTTTTTTTGTTTTTTCACAAATAATTAAAATATACATAATTTAAATAATTTTTTAGCAATCATTAAATTTGTAAAAGAAAATAAATATTCATGTAAAGTCACTATAGAGTAAAACTTGTTGAAAATTATACAGTGAAATTTGGTTTTTTTTTATGCAATTTACATTATTAACTATTGGCCTTTTTTCACGTTATGGACCAAGGGACTGAAAAGGGACTCTTTTATTATAGATATTTAATTGCTTGATTGTTGTTGTTCGCCGAAAATATAAAAGCAATAAAAGTAAAGTATAAAATTACAATAGAGCAAAAAATCACGTTTACATATAGGTTAGGTTAATAAAAAAATTATATACCTAGATTTTTCTTATAATATATAATTAAATTGAAAATAAGTACATACATATATCTTATTCTTATAGTTAATATAATATTGTAATATTAATATATGATAAATAATAATAAAATAATTTTTGCATAAGATAATAGATGGCGTAGTAATAAAATAAATATTTCCGTCTCATCGCCTTGTAGAGCTACAGCCGAGTAATAAACGGCTTAATGAAATTAATGATTCCCGAAATTGAAGCTAAGTTAAATGACTTAGTGGATGCCTTATGCTAATTAAAGGAATAGAAAGGAAAAGAAAAAAAGAGCAAAAATTGGAAGATAATAAATTAATAGGTAACTAAAAGATGTGTTTTTTTTTTTTGATTTACATATCAAACAATTATTGTGGTTTAAATTTTTTCTATTAAATATTTTATTTTCAATATAAAAGGAAATATCAACTTAAAAAGTTATAATCTTTCCTTTTTAGTACGCAACTATGCAGACGATATTTCTGTTCTCTCGTAATACAATAATATTTTTCATTTTATTCAGATAATTTTTTGTTTGATCAATTTTCATAAGTCAATTGCAAATCTGTTCAATTTGTTATAACATTTTTTATCAGTTTTTAAAATTTTTTTAAACAGACCACCTTAAAAACTTTATAAATATTTTATCTATTTTTATAATTATTTAAATTATAACTGTGAAATTTTATTTTTATCATAACATTAATTTTATTTTTAATTATTTAAAATAAAATTTAAGTATACTAAAGGAGAATATTTTCATGTCTAAATATGACGTTTTTGAAAATCTTTTTGTTATACTATAAATTTACATGATTGCTATACTGATTTCGATTGTTGGATAAAGGCTGAAGTTAGAATGATATGTAAAATGAATATCCGTAATTTTTTTTTTTGTTTTTAATCTTAGAGCAGAGTCGATACAAAAAAATAAACGGTTAATAAAAAGTTACATTTGATAGTTTGATTTTTTTTGGTTACATAAGGCAGGCAAGAAGGTGTTATATAATACAACATGTTGTAATTGTTGATGGCCATAGCCACTGTTAGCAAAATAGTAATAATAATAGGCAGATTCATTGTTCCATTACAGTCTCACTCTCAATTCAATGTTCCCACTTCCTTATCCTATCCTCTCTTGTCATATTCCTTAGCCAATATATTGCGTTAGTAGGTAGGTGTTTCATCCCATAATATTGGCTAAAGCAGGAGGTGGGTTTATTCAGTAAGAATCTGACACTACGAAAGGGAAATTCTTGGTGTCTTTAGAAGATTCCCACCAAGATTAGGGAAACGCCCAATGTTTTCGGAATATTAGGAAAAAGCAAAAATTTTGGCTGAAATTTTTCTATTTCTGTCAGAAAAACAAAATTTACCGGCAATTAATGAATTGCTGAAAAAATTATAATCTTTTTCCGTGTTGCTATAGCCTATAACTTCATCATTAGTTCAAAAGTTAAACGTTGTTCTGACTTAAAACTTGTATGTGAAATTTATAAAAACTGTTAAATATCAAACTTTTAGTTTAGGTAATTTTATTTTATTTTTTTTTTTTTATAATCCAAATATTAATAGTGAACTCAAATACAGATATATATTTTTAAATTTCGTTTGTCAAGGTTAAACACAATTACAGAAACGTGATTCTTTTTTATCTATATAATTTTATAAATGGTATTTTCCATTTTAGGAAAATTAAAAATATAGAACTTTTTTCATGATCGCAATATTTTTTATTAGATACTAAGTATATGTATGTATATAAAGACGATAGTTTAAATCAGATATATTCGATATGTGGCCTGCGTGGCTTGAAAATTTGCGAAAATTCAATTATCTGATAAGTTATATAAATATGCATATATATATATATAAATGTTAATCATTCGCGGTAAAACGTTACTTATATTCTGAATTTTATCATCTATAAAAGGAAAACGTTATTGCGCGAGTAAGTTTCTAATAAATTTTTTTAAAAACTGTTATAATAGACTTCGTACAATGAAATTCAATATATAATAAAAAAGTCACCTGAATTCAAATATGATGTTAACGCAACAAACAATGTCACAAAATTGCTCAAAAAAAATTAAGACAAATTTCCTATATAAGAGAATATTCAACATTTTTTTTTACCTTCAATTTTAAAATCAATGAAAACCTTAAATTTTTTACCATCAATCTGTGTAAATCTTTCTTCCCAAAATTTAAAATATTCAAGTCAAAGAATTAGAGTTAGTAGACGAATAAAAATATGACAAACCATAGCTATGATTTTTTTAACAATAGATTTTAAAACATGGTCGAATAAAATAATAAAACATTCACATTAAAATAAAAAAAAACGAAATAATCATTGTTATTAATTTTATTTCTTTATTTTATATTTTGCCCACATTTAAACCATGATTCTTTTTTTGTTTTTAACCTAATAAATAATTTTGGTTTGCTTGGTTTTAAAGTGATATAATATACGTTTAGACTAAATATTAAAAGCTAACAAATAGTTTTTTTTTTTTTTGTTCTTCTAGAAATGAATAAAATTTTTTTTTTAATTTCACAAAAAATTAAATTATTTGAAATAATTTATTCGGAACAAAATGTATTCGAAACAATTCTAACACTAGATAAGAAAATTTACAAAAAGCTCACATTAATGGCTTTATAAATTTTTGTATATTAACATTTACTGCGGTTTTAAAAAAAATCAAGAAAAAAATATTCTTTTGATTACTATTTTCGTAATTTAAAAAATATGGAAATAAATTAAATTTGTTAAAACTTCTGATCAAGGCTGTTTCCGAATCTATCGCATTAGTACTTGCCACTAAACACTTCATACTCTTTTCTTACATGTATTACTCTTTTAGGGCGAACATTTAGTGTAGTCGAAAGTACACTAAAAGCTTCACTAAATAATTACACTAAATTAATTCCGAAATTTTTTTAGGGCATTCGAAAATTATGATTATCTTATTTTCGAATGCACTAAAAAAAATTCGGAATTAATTTAATGCGATTAGCTAGTATTTAGTGCGAAGTGCCTAAACATTACCTAAAACACGGCCTAAACATTATATAAAATAAAGTATAAATATATATATATAAATCAAAATTAAATAAATTCAAGTATGAAACGGTATAGCTTTATGAAAGCTCGCGTGTCAAAATTTAGTGTTGTCCTTTAAATTCTTTAATTTTAAAATATGTGTATATGTAAAAGATAATAATTTGGAGAAATTTTAAGGCTTTAGAGGCAGTCTGGAGATATTTTCCCCTATTTCACCGTCAAACTGATTATTACGGAAGAGTTTCAAAATAAGAGGGATTTTTTTGCGTAGGTTAATCATTACAGTTATGTTGGAAAAAAGCCTATTTCAATCAAATGTTTTTCAAATAGTAATTTTAACCGCTATTTCTTCTTAGCCACTGCTTATTATAAAAATATTGTCAATTTAATTTATATCGGAAAAATTTATTTATAATTCAAATAGAAGTATTCCCCTTTCTCCGAAATTTTTATTTTTGTGATGAAAATCGCGTATCTTAAAATAAGAAATTTTTGAGACACTAGATTTTGACACAGAAGATTTTAAGACGCAATTTTATAAGATATGAGATTTTGAGACGTGAGCTTTTCTACCCGACCCTTATAAAAATAAATTATATTTGTTAAACTTTATAAAGAATTATATACAAGTATTATGTAAAACCTGGTAAAACATAGATAAGCGAAAATTTAATATGTTGATAAACAAATATATGCATTTATCCGTGGCCTTTTCAATTAACTGTGTATAGAAAAAATTGAAAAAATAAAGTCAAAATAAAGAGCAAAATATTTTTTTGTGATTTTTTGCACTTTATTTTAAAGAAAAATTAAAACTAAAAACAAACTTAATTGACTTTATATTTTAATTTAAAGTCTTACGTTAGTAAGCTCAGCAATCGTCGTTATCTGCCTCTGTCTCTCATCCTTAAATTAACCAGATAAAATTATTGATAATTCTCTAGTGTTTTTAGACCGACACTTTAGTCTTTAACTAAAGCAGATGAATGGTATAAACCTATAAGCCTTCAAAATACCCTAGACAAGAAGAATTTAGTGATTACTGTATAAACCAGCAAAATTTGCTCTCAACAACAATAATTTCAATATACACTCATCAACCACAGACGATCCTTTATAACCCCTTGAGCTGCATCTAAGTTCTATAACGAAATGACGCAAATTACATCTAAAACGATCAACTATAATATAGACTTTTATCTCTAAATCCCCAAAATATCAGTAATGTAATAAGTGTTTTAACGGAACACTGTCTATCTGCAGAAATGCCCGAAATTTTTGAACTTCCCTCAAATAATTTTTACAGAAGAGGAACAGAAATCAATCGTACATGTATGAACAGAAATCAATCGTACAAAAGAAGTTTTATATGAATATCCGAATTTTGCACTCAAAAGAAGAAATTTTCAAGGGAAATTCTTCTTGAAAAATATTTAAACTAAAGCTAATACATATTTTAACTGAAGAAAATCACCTTTAAGTTTAACTTAAGTTTAATGACGAAACCTGTCCTAGAATTCAAAATAGCTATTTATTCAATTTTATTGACATATCTCAAAATACTTTTGATTTGTCACGTTCTTTTTTCATTTTATATTTACTTTCTTATTTCCAACAATATTATTTTTAGACAAGAGTAGGTTTAAAACACTCAGAGGTTGTAATTAATTCGTATATACATATTATATTTTAATAACGAGATCAAAGATTTTGTGATAGATTTACTTTTCTTTCCAGATAGTGTTGTACATAACTTTTCAATATTACTTGTTAAACTGAATGGGTTCTTTGAAATGATTGAAGACAAAATGTATCGCTTCCATTTTATAGGAAAAAACAAAAAAAAAAAACCTTGAAATAAAATAAAATACATTGAACTTGAAAATTTTCAAAAGTATTAAAAGTATGAAACAAATTAAAATTGTAGCTATAAAATAAAAAAAAAAATTTACATTCATATACATAAACATAAGTACATATATATCTTTTAACAGAGACAGTTTCTTATTATTTGAAAGAAAAAGAGTGGAACCGGAGATATTCAAATAAAAAATTAATAATTTTATATACGAAATAATAATTTTGAACAGTAATACATTTTATATATTTTTTTATTAATGTTTTTTTTTTTTATTAATATTAAATATATTTCTGTCTTTCTTAAGCCTAGCGCAAAATAGATAAAACGAAACGTAACGAGACTAATAAAAACTGTGCCAATTTATGTAAATATATGGACATAGCCAAAGTAGACGATAAAAATGTCAAAAAAAACTGTACGAAAACTATATGTCATATAAAAGGGAGAAATATCACGTAAAGTTTTCATAAAAAGATTTGAACAAATTTTTTTCTGAGAAGTCGAAAATTAAATGTAAATTATATTATATTAAATTTAAATATACAAATACAAATATATAATATTAATTTATGAAATATCTATTTTTATATCTGGTCCTATTGATTATTTTCTAAAAATAATTAAAAACAGATAAATTTTGACAGATTATAAATTAAAAACCGTGCAATATTTTTGGCGTTTTTTTATCGTCACGTCACGTCTATTTATGGGCTATACTTTAAGCCTCTATGATTCATAGCAGTCATTCAATTGTCAGAATGTTTCTAATCATATTATAATAAACATTATAAATTCTGTACAATATTTTCAATATTTTTACCTCTAATCTTATTAAAACTTAAATAGTTTTAACTTAGTAGTTTTAATACAATATAATATTAAAAAAATCTCTGATAAATATCAAGACGGTTAAATAATGGTTGAGGCACTTTTGGGGCACACTTTAAATATTTTTTCTATTGGTTTAACTTAAGTTAAAAACTGCACTACGATTCTAGAATGAAATGATTACTTATGCGTAAGTTCAGCCTTCATCATATACATATATATATTTTATATATATACTTTTCCGGCACGTTTTCAAGTTACGGTTAAGCAAGTCCATATTAAACTGTTCAAAAAACCATAACTCTCAAAACATCAAACGAAATGGAATCTAAAAATAAAAAAACATATTTGTACAGTGTACTGTCTCTTCTTTAAATGCTCCATCTGTTTAACAAAAAAAAAAAATAAAAGCAAAAACAATTTATTAGAAAACTACAAGTTTATATACACACCCACAATATTTCATTGAATTTATAATTATTTTAAATTAATAATATAAGAAAACAAATTAAATCATCAGGAATTGTAATTTTAAATTATTTTTGAAGAAAACATATAAAAGTAGGGGGGTAAGAAAGAAAAAAAAATTCTTTTTGTTTCATTTGAAATAATTGACTCAAGAAAATTATTTAACAATTTCTTTTCAACTAAAGATTGATAATCATCTATTAGTACATAGATATATATGCATATATATACATATATAATATATATATATATATATATATATATATATATATATGGGTTCCATCTAGCAATGATCTACTTGTGACAGTCAACAATCATACCAACTGTACAACGTGCAGAATCACTTGCAGACTGTCACATTACTTATACGCGAAACTACAATATATTTTGAATTAATGCAATAAATTAAAAAATATAACATACATCTATTTTATAACTCTTTTTCTCTTGTAATAAAAAAAGATTATATATATTAGTCTTATCTCCAGCTTAGTAAAACAAACAATAAAACTGAAGCTCAATTTTTTAAGGGACGTTATGAAAAAGACTGTCCACCAGATTAATAAGATGGATTTATCCCTGAAATCTTGAAAACAAAAATAAATCAAACAAAAAAAATTTAGAAAATAAAAATCTTTAAAGTTAAAATCTTTTTTGGGTAAGATGTTAAGAAAAATTTTTTTTCTATATACATATATATATTTCAAAACAAATCCATTTAAAATAATTTGCACTAGCAAGCTCCAAACCCCCATAAACAAAATTTTGAAATTCTAATTAACTGTCACCAACTATGAAACATACAGCCACATTTTTTGAAAAAATTTTGAAAGAAATATTTGTTTTCAACATAAAATTGTATCACTCAAGATATTTTCCATTCAACAATATTTTTTTTAATATAACGTACTGATTCCGAATAAGGCTGATTCCGAATAACGTACTGATTCCGAATAACATTATTTAAATTACTTATATAAAATTTTTTCGATTATTAATTTTTTTTTTGGTTTCATTTTACAAAATAATTTCTTTTCTATATGAAAATAAATGTTTTTATAATAATATCACATATTCCTATTTGAAAGCAATAAAAATTATGTTATAATTGTTAATAGATACCTTATAGTTGTTTTTGTTACATAGTTTTTTTTTGAAATAATCTAAAAAGTAAAGAGTATATGTAGGTACATAGGTTATGTACATATAAGCGAACATTTATATGGGCATGACGGAATTTAAAAATAAAAACGATATACAGATTACAGAGCAATAAACTTTAAAAATAGCTGACAAAACATTCTACAAAAAGAATTTTAATGCTGAATTTACAAATTATTTTAAAAAATTAACTTCAATTTATTTTTCAAATTTAAAAAAATTAATATTTAAGCATAAATTTAGTCTTTCGTAATCATAAAATAATTTACTAAGAAAATGTTAAAATAAAAATATTTAAGTTTTGTATTGTACGTTTTGTATATATGTATGAACGTTTAATTGACCAAATGAACAATTATATAGAGTGTAGAATAGACTATGTCAGCTCTAGGATACCCACACGAATGTTATCATTATACTGTCCCTATATAAAATGTAATCATCGCTTAGAAAATTTAAGATATGTAGCATAATTAAATACCAAGATATATTTATCTGAATTTTGGAGTTGCATGACAGCTACTCCAATTCGTTGCCTCAAATCAACTAAATCTCATACTTTGCAATATGTTGCTAATCTCCTTTAAAATATCACAAACAAATGCCAAATTTACTGCACCTTGAGAACATACGTTCGTACGGTAATAAAAGTTTTTTAAAGCTTCTGTTAAAGGTTTTTAGAAAATTACCAACCTGTTTTTTAATAAAAGTATGCACCTTCTAAAAGTATGCACCTTCTAATTTGAAATAAATAAATAAAATAAATATTATAATACAAAATTAAAATAAAAATCAAAATCGAAAAAATACATTAATCGTTTGGTGTATTAAAAATTTTAACGCATTTTGTTTACTCAAAATTCAGGTAGCACTCAATTGAAAATTAGTTTACTAAAACAAAAAACTAAAATTATTTAACATTTTTACGATGGCTTTTTAGAGAAATATGTCATATTAGAATAATAACCAAATGCCTGTAAATATGCAAATCATTCATAAAAAAAACTATTTTTCTTTTTACCAAACGGGGGCTTGTAGTGGTAGGCGTGTGGCGTATTAACCGAAGGAGTGTGGGTTCGATCCCTGCACAGGTCGTAAGTGTTTTTTCTTTACATACCCCTCTTACGACCAAGTATAATGTAAATTGTATTTTGTATATAATATA
Source organism: Poecilobothrus nobilitatus (assembly GCA_947095535.1). NCBI lineage: Eukaryota > Metazoa > Arthropoda > Insecta > Diptera > Dolichopodidae > Poecilobothrus > Poecilobothrus nobilitatus. Next base: position 35,693,473 of record OX352774.1, read on the forward strand.
AACAAAATAAATAATATTAGTATATAATTTAATAATAGTATAAAAACCTATAATCGCCTTAGTAGCTGATGGTTCAATAATATTGCATTACATTTATGTTACATTACATGTAATGTTATGTTATGTTACATTACATGTATGTTATGTTATGTTACATTACATTACATTTATGTTATGTTACATTACATGTAATATATAAGGAATGTTTTGTGATGTCACCAAAATATCGAATGTCAGATTTTTTCATATATGCATTTAGCCCAAGTGGCTAACAGAATTCGATAAAATTTCTTATTTAATATTTTGACGTAAACATCTCGAATTCAAAAGCTTTTGATAGAAATCACTCCCCAGTGCCCAGTGCCGCATAACAGTGGCCATTATTACATTTTTTACGAATATTTTGAAACAGAAAAATATTATGAAAGCAATTATTAAGGGAAAGTTGTAACAAGTACCAACTTTTTCATAGAACACTTTTGAATCCGACACAACTTTTTGGTTCTTTCTTATTTTCACACGATTTTTTTCCAAGTGATTTTTACTAATACGAAATTTACTTTTTTTTCAATTGTATAATTTTGTGCATGAAATTTGTATATATAATATAAATAATAAATAAAATGTAAAAATTATATAAATATAATACATATAGCTTTATACATGTTTCATATACATATATAAAATATATTATATAATTTTAATATAAAATAGCTCTTATATAATTATAAATAGCGTTATTAAAAAAACTAATATTAAGTTTTCTTGATGCCATAATCGGTTCTGTGGTGGGCATAGCTGATTTTTTTTAAATGAATTCATAATTTTAGAAACTAAATAATAACATAATTTCACCTTAACGAAGCCCAAATGGCTCTAATGGTAATCGAGGTAAATAAAAAATGTTTATTGATGAAAACTGAGGTAACCCGTCAGTAATCACTAGACTATATAGGTCCATAGGGCACCATCAAAACCTATTCGACAAGAGTTATTGTTAAGTATGCCAAGTAAATTTATTTTTTATATAAAACTTAAATATCACTCATTGTGTATACATTTTCATTTTCATTGTGTACATTTAAAATATATTAATTAATTAATTCAACATTTCTATTTCTATTAAACTTTTCAGAAATAGTAGTATATGTATTTATATAAAAGTATACATATTTAGATTTGCCAAATGTAATTTTCAATTGTTTCATTTTCTATAAATTCTTAATTGATTTCCTATTAATCCTATTATTTTTTCTAAAGTTATTTAATTTAAAATTTTTTAAATTATAATCATCTAATAATAATTCGCAGAATATATAATAGAAAATTTTTATTTTTTTCCGGTAATTATATTCCGAAAAAATTTCTATGAATGAACTATTAAATATTATTTAGAAAAAAAAAAATCCATATTACTATAATTTAAAAATCAGCTAATATTAATGAATAATATGAAATTTCAGTTTATTTTAATACGATAATCCAAAATAAATAATAACTAAAATGATTGTCAAAACTAACAATAGGTTTTTTTTTCGCCGCTAGCCAAATTCTAAGTAAGTTTCCCTTCGCACATTGTTAGTGTAGGTTTGAATAAACGGAAGAGAAAATGAGGAATCAAAATAATATTTTTATGTTGAAGGAGGAATTAAAAAATAAATTGGATAGGAAGTTAAAAAGATTCTTTTTGTATTTGTTCTAATTGTAAAATAAAATATTGCCAACACAGAGGAACGTATTTACAATTCTCACAACAAATAAGTTTCCTAAACCAGTTTTAAACAACCTAGGAATTAACATAATGTAGATATAGGCACTTACTGCCTATCTTATGTTCCGTTGTAGTTATTTGACAGAAGGCATTAACGATTTTAATTTATTTGAGCAAGTGCGTTACCTAAAAGATATCTGTAAAAACTTGATAAAGCTGTAATATTTTGAAGAATTTTGAGAGGTGTAAGCGATGCCAAAGCGTCGGACGTACATGGCTAAATTAATTCAGAATTTGATCCTGGTAGGCGTAGGATGCGGTTTTGAACTTTCTCGAGGTAACTCAATAATAAACTCATTAGACAGATCTCTAGGAGAAAAGTAAAGCTTTACAACAAGAAAGAAAACCCAAACATTTGGCAACATTCTTATATATTTATTAATAATTTAAAAAATATATTAAATTTTTATATAATCGCACCGCACCTCCTTTCTGGTTCTACTCTTTTATTTAAGATTTTCCGACCGTTTCATAATTTCTTCTTGAAACGGCAGGATTGGATCATGTTGAGTTCGTTTTGAAAAAATCTCACAGCTTTAAGTTTTAGAAGAACTGAACTTATTTTTACTTAATTGCTAAACCCAAATCAGCTAATTTGATTAAATTGAGACCTAGTTGGTCTCATTTCTCTTTAAACCGATTCCGCCTAATGTGGTATTAGATTTCGTTAAGAAATCGTAGGATACCATCAGAGTGTTGTCGTCTGTGAAGCTTTCACAAGCGACAAATATCAAGAAAATAGTTTGTGATATGGCTGACCCTTGTGGAACACCAGCAATAATTTTAAAGATTTCAGACATAAAACTATCGACTAGAATATAAATACTACGATTCAAAAGAAAATTATTTATATTCCAAAAAATTTCTATAAAAGAAATAAGATATTTGATTCATGTCAACAAAATAGATAATAGTTAAATGTTTATTTTAATAACGCAAGTTGGACTAAATATTATCATTTTCATTTAAATCTAACATATTATCACTTTTCGTTGTCAAGATTTTGATCGATAAAAGCAACAATATATTGTAGATATATATGTTTATTAACTAAACTTAATATTGTGCTGCCATCTACATAAAATTCAATGTAATTTATTATTCTTGACATGTATAGCTAAAAAAAATTCTTTTAAATATATTTTAATTAAGAACAACAATAATTGAAGAATTTTTATTATTTCCTTTATTATTCATAAAGAATTGCAGACTTTTAATTTTAAAGACAATTTTAAAGATTTAAATCATGATCAACTAATAATCATATAATGCAAATGGAATTTATTGTGCCAACTAAGAATTGTACATTTCCTTCCGGTTAAAAAAGAAATAGATATAATATGTATACGTACATAACATACTTATAAGCGCAGTTTTTGTTTTTTTTTTTTTGAAATTTGTTATTAGTCATTTTAAAATTTTTAAAATATATAATTATTTTTCAGAACTTGATAAGAAAGTTTTGGAATTTTATATTATTTGATGACTATAATATACACGTTATCATATTTAAGAAAGCCCAATTATATGTTATCTTTATTAAAAATATGATTCATTTTTTTTTGTTTTTATCTATAATGAAATTTCGGTAATATATCATTTCTAAAACTAATAAATAAATCAAAAATTATCATCAATATTATCTGTTATAAATTACAGGAACCTTAAACAAAAAATTGATTTTCTTGACACGTACAACATACTATAAATATAAAACATCTTACATTTATATTTAAATTTAAGAAAAAAACAAAAAAACAAAAAAGTTTAGTTTAGTTTTAAAAAAAAATTCGTTAAAAATGGTTTAATATTTTTTGAAGTTGTATTTAAAATACGAACTATCTTTAATTATTATATCTTTTTAAATGATTGAAAGTATTTGTAAGTTTAAATTATTTGGTTAAAATAAAGCGCCTACATTAAAATGCAGGAACATTTACTTTAAAAGAAATGACATGAATTATACATGAATGATAAATAATAATAATAGTATTAAGTTAATTCCATTAGAACATACTTGTAAAATAAAATTCCTTTATCAGATCCTAAATTGATCATTTTTAACTGTTTAATTTGAAATCAGGGCTTCTACATATCCTCTCCATTCATTTCTATTTTGCGCTAGTCTATTTATTTCGGACCATGTGTTTTCGGTTAGGTCACCTTACCTTTGCAATGTTCCCCTCCAAGTTTCTTTTGGTCTCCCAACATTTTTTCTTCCTTGAAGATTCCATTCTAGCACCTAGCGGCCACTGACATTTTAGAATGTGATTACTTTCATTTTTTTATTTGACTCCTTCGGCTTTTTCTTTATCCATAGTTCTGCATTCATTTTTCATTGTTGGCGACATATTATTCTCAAGCTCAATTGTTCACAAAGATTTGCAATTTCTGGATATTACTCCTGGTATATTACCAATGCTTAGTTTCCGTCAATAACTCCAATTTGAAGCATACGTCAAAAATTCTAATTTTTATTCGGCGTACTATGTGTGTTCATTTCCATAATACCAATAATCTTTCGAATACACATCCATTTTTTACTATTCTGAATTCAATGTCTCTATTTGTGTCACCATTCGTTGACATTACTCTCCTTAGGTATATTTAAATTCTGATAGCTCTTCAATTTAACTATTCTACAGCCATATTGGCACTTGGCTTGTATTGTTGATTCTCATATACTTGATTTTGTGTGTATTTATTCGCAGGTCTATTCTTTCAGCTTTTTCTGCTAACTTATTATTGATGATCAGCTGAAGGACTTAGTAGAACAATATCATCAGCGTATTACAGACTTTGCAAATTTTGTGAGAGTTTCGAGGTGATTCCTTTAGACGCTGCAACTATATCTCTCATGCAATTGTCGAGATAAAAAATAAACACGAAAAATAACATGGACTAAACATGGACAAAAAAACATTTTGTATTATTATAGATTTTTCATTATCATAAATGATATACAAAAATTTTGAACCTGTCCACAGGTGCACGTGTGATTCTTACAAACATTTTTTATATGTAAAGAAAAATTAAAAATCTTTAAATTTCAACATCACCATTTACCATTTTTAGACACTTGTAATTTAGATACCTCTATACAAAGTTTTTTCAGAGTAAACATATGTTACAGTGGCGGCACTAGTGGCAGCAGGACCTTGCGTTGCGGGGGGCCACCAGGTATAGGGGGCCAAAATTATTATTAAAAAAATTATTTACAATCATTTTTTATATACATACACTGGAACTTTTTTCCCGCAGTTATAGTTACCCACAAATATATAAAAATCTAACATTGAATAGCGCTGCTATGAGTTTTAGTAATTTGTAGGTGATGTAAATGTTTCTAATTCTATTGCTGCTAATCTTGAATATTGATGTGAAATTTCTAGTTTAAGTCATAGTTTTTGTTATTTGTCCATTATATATATTCTGTTCTTGAATTATTTTCCTTCATCCATCCAAATAAATTAATGCTAATGACGGAACGTGATATAGTAAATTATACGTAATATTACGTGATATAGTAATTATATAAAGAAGCACTACAGTGAAGATATATCAAAAGAATTTCCACTACAAATGGTTATGGTAAAGGCAATGCTGCACAATGAAATATCAAAAATATCATCTATAAGTGAATTCGCTGAACTTTTAATAGTAAAATTGTCAACTGTAGCTACAAGTGTTCCACAAGTGATAACAGCATTGTTATTGTTTCACACGCTACCTGTTACGGTCGCATCAGCTGAACGTTCTTTTTCAAAGCTGAAAATAATAAAAAATTATATGCGTAATACCATTGGTAAAGACTGTTTAAGCGATCTTTCAATTCTTTCCATTGAAGCAAAAGCGGCTGGAAAAATGTAAATAAAAAGCATCATTACTGATTTTGCCAATATGAAGTCAAGGAGAAAAGATTTTAATATACAAGGTCCATTAAGTTTTAGTTTCGTTCTTGTATTATTTTTATTTTGATTGCAATATGATATATGAAATAAATATCTAACTTGTTTTTGTTAAAAAAAAATTATTGGGGAAATATTTTACTTTTGCGCGGGGGGGCCCAAATTTTGAAGTTCCGCCACTGATATGTTAACAACTTTTGTTAATTTAATGTAGATGTTTGTGGTTTCCAAAATTGAAAAAAGAGTCTCTTCATTTTTCACAATTTTTTTTTACATATAAAATTCAAAAAAAAAAATTATAAATTTCCGTACAAGTCACAATTTCTAAACATAATATTATATTCTTTTATTTTCTATCTCTAGAAAATGTGTGCCTTTAAAAACCTTTGCTTTTTTTTACATTCTGCATTGTTTTTTTTTTAATTACATTAAATAAATTTTTTTATTAAATTTATTTTTAAACTTAAATAATATATCAGTTGATCAGCTAATCAGCATAAGAATTTAAATTTAAATGTTTTTTATTTACTTTAATAGAAGGGGAGGGAGAAAAACAATATTTAAATTTTTAATATTTTTGCATTTGTATAATTATACAATAATTGCAATTCGATTAATTTATTCGATTTATTCGATTATTTAAATTTAAATAAATCAAAAATTTATTCTTGAACATTAAAAGTTAATTCTTTAATTAAATAAATTTCGAAGGGATTTTTTTTTTACGATAACAATACTTTTCTTATATTAGAATATCTGTTAAAAATACTCAAATAATACATTAATAATAATATACCAATACTACGAATACTACTTAAAAATAAAACTGGTTTTTTTTGGTATAAAAATTAAAAACCGGCAAAAATTTTTTTTTTTTTTTATTTGTAAATAAAAACAAAGCAAATTTATTTAATGCCATTTTCAGATTTTAGTCGTTGGCGTTACTTTGAAAAGAAAAGAATGTTTATACTTTTATTTTTAGATCTTTTTTTTTTTTTTTTTTTTTTTGTTGTTATTTTATATTTTGCAAAAAAATATTCCCTCTATTCTTGAAGAACTTTCTTTTTCTTTCATTTTTTCGTTACTTTACTTTTGGGCCAAAAGTTTTGGCCTCTTTTAAAATATTATCAGATAATATTAAAATGTATATGTGAAAAGAGAATCAGACAGAAAATACACGAGATATTTTTGCGGAGAAAATTATATGAACTTTATTATTTATTATATATAAATATATTTATATTATCTTAAATATTAAATATATGCATATTGTACTTTAAATTTTTGTTATATTTATAAAAATATTTAAATTAAAAAAAATATAAAATACTTTTTTTTTTAACCGACTTGATTTAAATTGATTAAATTTTGAGTATTTTTAAATCATATTATAAAAATATTATATTGATCTTCAATACACAAAATAATTATGATCAAATAAAATTTAAAGAATTCAAATAAATACATATATAAAAAATATAAATAATTAGATGATCATAATTCTATAAAAAAAGAATTGACATAACAAAAAAAAAAAAAAAAAAAAAATACCAAATTTAAAACTTACCAATTCCAAAAACATAATGTCTAACTGCATCTGGTCGTTTTATAACACAAATATGTGGACCAATTGTATGCATTTTTTCTGTTTCTGATATATGAAATGAATGTAAAGCAAAACAATAATTAGTTTTTGGTACAAATGCTTTTGTATTGTTATCAACATATATAGTTAATGAACCATTTTCATGTATTAACCAATGATCTTCTTCTGTTTCAAATGTATTAAATCCATATGTTTTTTTTGTTTCACATTCAATCATTTTATTTTTTTGAAAATAAAATTCTTCTATAAAAAGTACATCATTTAATTCATCATTATCATTTATTACTGTTACATTTAAATCCAAAAAAATTTCATCTTCATTTTTTTCTGTACATTGAAGATGATTCATTGTTTCATTAAAATAAGAACAACACCATGGTACACATGTTTTTATTAAACAAATACAACCTCTAACAATATTTTTTTGTCTTATATTATCTTTTATATTAAATATTAATTCTTTATTTATTAAAATATCATCTACAATATATGAACCATCAATTTGTTTTTGATTCACATTTAATTCTATTGATTCATTTATATTACATGGTAATATTTCTAATGTTTTAATAAAATTATTAGAAGAAAAACTTAAAATTAATATTAAAAATATTTGAAATTTTGTTCGTATCATTTTGTATTTTTTTTTTTAATTTTTATTATTTTATTTTAATTTTTTTTTTATTTTATTTTAATTTTTTTTTTTAATTTATTTAATTATACACCAGTTTTTTTTTTTCTATATAAAATAATCAGAAGAATTTTTTTTATTAATTTTTTTTTATATAAATTTTCTTTTAATTATCATAATTTTATTTTAAAAAAAAAATGATCCGGGACACGTGGTTTCTTTTCTAAGTTTAAAATTATACTAAATAAATTTTTATAAAATGAAAATTATCCAATTAATTGTGTTTAATGTTTAAACTAAAGTGTAAACTGTAGATCATTTCATTAAAAAAAAAAAAAAAGAAGAAAAGGAAAAAGAAAAATTTATCTTTAATTGAAGTGTTTCCATTTATTACTCGTATACATACGAAATTTTTTTTTTAATTTAGAGTTAAGTTTCAATTAAAATTAAAATTAATTTATATTATATTTATAAAGTTATTTAAGAAACAGTTTTAGAGTGTTGTTTAATAAATTTCATATTCATTACATTAATTTATTTTATGAGAATAATAAATACATGTTTCATTCATTTCATTTACATTTGATATTCCACAATTAAATTAAAAATATTTTAATAATTTTAAATAAGTATACATACTTGTTTTTTTTAATATCTAAACAATAAAGCTTTAAAACACATACATATGTAGATAATTAACATAAGAACCTTAGTATTTAGCAAATTACAGTGCGACAGACCGACACAAATATTGATGTAATAATCAAGAAATTTGAAATAACAAAACAACTTTCTCTCAAAATAAATTTTTGTAAAAAAAAAAAATTAAACAAGGTAGAATGTAAACCAACGGTTTTTAAAAGCGCACATTTCCAAAAGACAATACAAACTGTTTAGAATTGTGACTTGCATAAAAATTTGAAAATTTAAGAAAATTTTTGTAATAAGAAAAAATTTGAAAATAACACTTTTCTGGAATTTTGAGGAGCTGTAAGTCCAGAACCTTATATAACTAAGAAAAACCGTTAACACAAGTAAAAATATATTAATGAAGCTTTAATTTGTATGTCTTGCCGAAGAAAAATTTGTACAGGTGCTTAAGTTACAGGTTGGCTAAAAATAGCAAATTTTCAATTTTTCAGCCCTAATAGCTTTTGAACAGGGAGGAGGTGGTGCAAAAAAATTTTTTAGGAAACTTATTCTAATTCTAAAAATTCTTTCTTGTCTCAAAATTTCAAGCCTCTATCTAAAGGCGTACCGGAGTTATGAAAAAAGAAATTTCATGCAAAATGTGGTTTTCACATAACGGTAAATTTAAATACTTAATTTTAAAAAATTGTGTAATTTTGATATTGATTTACAAAGTTAAAAAAAATACCTGCCGCATGACGTTTTCAGATTGAAAAAATCTTATGCAGAACATAAGATATATGCATTTAAAAATAGGGCTTTTTCAAAGTTTGAGGGGCTGTAGCTCCGTAATGGATGGGACTACATGAAAAAGTTTTTCTACAAAATTATTTTTTTTATGAGACCTACCCATGGTTAAATTTTTTTTTCTCTATCTTTAACGGTGTAGAAGTTTTGTAAAAAGACGGACGAACAGAGTGAAACTAATAAGCACATTTTTACAAAAATTTTTTGGAAATGTGCTAAAAAGCATGTTACAATATTACATAATATTAAATATATATATCTTAATGCTTGCCTTTGTTCTCTTATTAAAATATTGATATTGAATGCTATTTTATTATTTTATGCATTGAAAACCGTTTCTTTTTTTTCTTTTTCTTTTTGTTATTGCTTTGTTTTTTTTCGTTAATGTCGACTCGACAAAAATTTTATCAAATCACAAAATTAAATCAAATCAAAAATTGATCAAAATTATCCAAATGCTAACAAAGGGCTCTCCGTTTTATATTATTAAAACTAATCTTATTTTGAAGATCACCAATTTCAAAATACACATACATATATATAGACACTTTATTTATTTATTAATTTTAAATTTACCACCTACATATATACCAATTTAGTAACTTTATATGTATTTTCTAAGAATCAATGATTCAATCTTCTAAGACTAGAAAAACCTTTCATCTAAGTACTTCTTAAACTAGAAAATTTTGATTTAATATGACGTTGCGTCATTACTCATATGTCATAACCATAATTATTAATACATTACCGTTACTCGTAACTATATATGTATTAGCTATAATATGATCATAATATGATTTTGTATATTTGCATGACATTTCTCATAACTAACTATTATAATAGTCATACTCATAACAATCATTCGTTGTCATTTCAAAAAAACATTCATCAAGTCATTAGTATGCAATAAAATTATATTACATAAGTTACGCTTTTTAATGATCCTATAATTACTGTTAAATAAACAAACGACTAGAGAAATTATCTTTGATGTGTATATACAAATTAACTCGATTTAAAAAGTTTGTTTTGACATTTTGTAAACATAAAATAAGAAAATCAAAACTGAACTTCAATGAAATTTAACCTTATTTTTGTTTTTTGACAGAAAAAAATATTAAAATATGCATCATTTTTAAAATCTTAGCCATTTGCTTCCTCGGCCATAAATGTTAACAATATATTATTTTTTTAAAACTATTTTATTAGGTTATAATAAATTTACATTATGTAAATATGTATGTATGTATAAAAATTTTAAAATTTTGTTTTGATTTGTTTATGATGATCATTTGTCATATACATCCTCAAATATTACTTTGATTGAACCCAAAAGAGGAAAAATGGGATAGAAATTTTAATAAAAAACTGTGGCTCAACAATTTGTATGAAAACTGATAAAAGTAAAGCTCTGGTGATCGAATCATTTAAAGAACACAACTACATTATATAACCAAACGTCACTAATATGACATTTTTCAAATGATTTGTTATGAATTATGACTGTTGTTGTGATGTTGTATATCATAATTTATAATCATATCGAAAATGTATCGAAAATGTATAAATAATCATAATTATGACAGCTAATGGAGTAATGACATTATAGTTAGAATAGGAATATTCCAATCATATTTTAAAAATTATTTATATTGAGTGCGAAAAGTGTAATCATAAAATGCATTTAAAAATAAATATTTTATAAAAATTTAACACACATTAGTAAATTTCCAAAGAAAACATTTATTTGTTTTTAAAAATATTATGCACAATATTTAATTTCTGTTCTTTCTCTTTTTGTAAAATTTTATTTCAAGTTTATTTTTTCTAGTTTATGAATAAATAGTTTTATTATTTGTTTTTGAGTAAAGTTTAAATATACTTTTATTGTTGTAATTAAAATAAAGCTTCAATAATATTATATATATGTATGTATATATATATTTGATATTTTATAACAAAGACTAGACATACCATATATATTATAGATCACTATTACATGCTATTACTATACAATGACACAATGTTCACCAATGGTCACCAATGATCACTATACACTAGACATTTTATTCTTTAAAAAAAATATAAGTTTAATAAAAAATTTTTATGCCAAAGTTTAATTCAAAAGTATTCTTATCCAAAGTTTTTACGTCTTATATTATAATAAAAATAATTTATTCGCAATATTAAAATTGAAAAAATTTAATATTCATTTTTTTTTACTACTGAATTGAAAAATAACTGAATTGTTTTTTTTTTTTTTAAATATGGGTTTGTTGATCGATCTCATTTAAAAATAAACGTGAAAAAATTTAGAAAGATACTATTTAAAATATGTAATTTAAATAAATTTATAATAAACGATTATACTATTGATACTATAATTAAAATATTTAAATAAAAAAATAGCTTTTTGTTTCATTATTGTTATTTTGTTCACTCTAATAAAACAAATATTAAAAAAAAAATATTATATAGGTACAATTTTTTTTATTATCTAAAAAAAAAAGCACTTTAAAAGAAATAAAAAATAATATTATAAAGTTTTTTAAATTAAGCTTATCAACCGATGATCTAACAATATCAATATAAATAATGAAAAATAAATTAAATTAAATACCTTAACTAACTACATATAATAAAAATACATATTAATGGTATTAATCAAAAGTATTTTAGCTATCTATCGGAAAATAAAAGAACTAAAAAACCCATTGACATTGACAATATATTATGAAATGATAATATGAAAAAGTGGTAAAAACTTTTTACATATTTTTATGTAATAAAATTAATGGTTAAAAACGCAAAATTGATCTTATTATTTTAAAATAAAGTGTTATTTCAATTATTGAAAATGATAATATTTAAAATTCAGTATTAGCAAGAGAAAAACAAAATGTAGACATGCATATAAATTGTATAAGTCTATATATAAAACTTTCAATAAATTACATTAAATCAATTAAATTATTTCACAAAAAATTATATTTGTGAAATTATACGAATGAATATAAATTTAAAAGAAATTTATAATTATAATCTTTCAATATCAGGTTTGATGTTGTAAATTTTGCGTCATTGATAAAGAAAGTGTAAAAGTTCAAAAAAAAATATTGTAATCTTTTATTTATGTTCGCCTAACTGTATGCAATTTCATATGTGTAGACCTAATTGTAATATACATTTGTGTTGAATTGGTCGAATGCATAAAATTACACTATAGAATATCATAGTTTTTGTTTAAAAAAATTAAATTAAAGTTGAAGCTCAGATTTATTTATTTTATTTATTTATTTATTTTTTTTTTTTTAATATAACAAATCACATAGAATAATGGCAATATTATTAAATGATCGGAACCGCCATTAGGTAAACAGAATTAATACTATATATTAATATTTATATTATATTATTAACTTATTACTCTTTATTTTATTATTTTAATTTCTTTAATAATAAAATAATTAAATTTTAATTGATAATCACAATTTTTGAATTATTTTACAAAGGCTATGAACAATTAGACGTTTGTTGTTCAAAAATAGAAAAACTCTTTCTTTATACTTAATTGTAAATTTTACAATGAAAATTGATCCTTTCTTAGTAATGATTCATTTTTAATCATACGTTCTCTTTTAAATCATTATTCGTAATAAATAACAAATAACATTTACTTAAAAATAAAGTAAATATTTTCTTTTTGTTTTTGTATTAATTATCTCGAAACATTGAACTTTAAAAAATAGTATACACTATATAAGTATTTAAAACTATAAGACGATAGTATTGACGTATTAAAACCGATGTTTATGAATAATGATAGCAATAAAAAATAATAGCAAAATCACGTTTACATATATAGATTAAAAATAATATACCTACTATAGTTTCAATAACAAACTTTGATAAAAAAAAAAAATGGAATATGTGATACGGGTTTGAAGTTTATTCATGACATGCGACGATGAATAATATTGTTTAGTATATATAAATTTGATTAAAAAATTTGCTGATATACTCACGGCGAAATCACCCACTATAAATAAATGTTCGTTAAGTTTAAAATGTTGACATTTGTATGAACGTATTTGTGTATTATGATATGTATTATATGTATTTGATTATATGTATTATCATTATATGTATTATTTTTATCATTATAGTCATATTTTTGAAATAATGAACAATCGTAAAAATAAGTGCGATACTAATAAATGATTTAATCGAATGTCAATAATAAAAAGGGTGAATATTATAAGAACAAACTTATACAATATGACCAGTTTAACGATTTTTTTTTTTGCTATTACAGATATTAAACTTAAAAATAAGGTTTTATATTTTTACCTTCATGCAAGAAATTAGAAATTCAATCAAAAATCTTTGAAATAAAACTTTTTTGGATTCGTAAATTATAAAACTTACATTAGAATTAAATTTCTAGAACTCATATATACTTTTGAGACAAGAATGTAATAATAAAAAAAAAAACAAAATATTATATATCTAATATCCTTGAAATTAAAATATTTGCCTGTTGCTTACCATATACATATGTTTTCATCATTTTTGTAATTTATTAAACAGCCGGATATTATTAATTTATTTGAAGTTTCATTAAAACGTAGGAAATTAATTAAAAAAATTTTTTTTTTGTTCTATGAAAAAATTTCAACAAAATGAATGAATGTATCTGTTAAATATATTGTATATTTTTAAATAATTTTATCTTCAGATATTTAATGCTCTTAATAAATAATATAACATTATTTATCAATTATCATATTATATAGATAATAAGTAAAAAAAAAAAAAAAAAAAAAACTAAACAAAAGCAATTAATTTAATATCAATTAAATAAATTTTATTAAATTTTTTTTTTTTTTTATTATAGAAGTGATTACAGAACAAATTATTATTATGAGTATCTAATAAATTTTTGGTAACATTTAAAAATAAAATTAATTATAAACAATTAATAATAAAAAATGATAATAAATAAAATAGATTAATATTCTTAACAGCATTATACTAACTGACACTTTTACAGTAGCTATTTAATTTTTTAGCATTCTCAAAACTATGAAATTCAATTTAATTTATTTATTCATAAAATTATATTGAGGTTTATTCATTCATTTTTTCGGAGGTTAGTGAATATGAAATTCTAAAAAATTTTTGACCTTTTTTGGGATTTGATTCGGTTTTTTTGAGGGTTTAATGCATTGTCTTCAATTAAGATACTTAATAGAACGCTACGCGTCATTTGTCGTGTCCACGTTTGTTTATGTAAAAAGAAATAATTAGAAGTGATTTCATAGTTGGAGGGAAAGTCAAAGTTTCAATAATTTTGTTCAGCCCCCCCCCCCCCTTTTGGGTTGGCAGATCTCACTATTTTAAATACTTTGCTGGAGGGTTATTTCATTATTGTTGGGTTTAAGTAAAATTTTTTTTTTTTTGGGTTAGTTTATTTTTAGAGTTAGGGGATTAATTCATATATGAACTAAAATCGAAAAATTTCAAAAATATTTTTAGGAATTAGTGCATTTTTTGTTTTACGTTCATTTCACAATTAATATTCGGTGTTAGTTCATAATCAACTAACACTCAATAATGAGGATTAGTTCATAGCGATCAAATATAATGTATTTTATTTTTAAATGATTCAAAGTTTGATCAGGATTAAGGGAGGTGAGATAAATATTGGAATGTTATATATTAAATTCTTATACATTATTGGATTTTCAGTTGATTTAGCTGATTGTGTTCGGCAGTTCACTCAATAACTCAAAAAAAAAAATGTAAATTTAATTGATTTGACGCAACGGGTTCAAGTTACTATCATTAAACATCATAATTTTTATAAATATACATATTTTGAGCACTTATATTTAAATTAAATATCTTAAATTTTCGTGGGGATAAACTATTTTTATACGGGTATTCTAGAGTTGTCACAGTCAACTTTAAACTCTATACTCCATATTTTGTTTGATATTAAATTCAAAATAACATAAGAAGAACTGACAGCATTCCTTAATTATTAAGGCCGATTTTTATTTAAAATTTCATTGTTTTATTTAAAAATTTGTTTTTTTTTTTAATTTTGGAATCGCATTATTTAAGCGCCTTAATGAACAAAAAAAAAAAAAAACTTTATACATATTTATAATCACGGTTATTTTGTAAGGTGTTAAATGTAAATGTGTTGATTAAACTATAGTGGAAAAATTAACTAAATAACACTTTAAATATTTTTAAAAATATGATGAAAACTTTTTAGAATGATCCTTACAAGCGGATATACATACGTACTTAAAAATATACATAATTAACATCATAATGAAAGAAAATCTTCTTTTTTTTTTTTTGGTTGAAGAAGTTGAAGAATTAATTCTTGTGATCAACACAGTGAAATATATATATATATATGTATATATATATATATCAAATTTAATATCATTTTTTAAAATAATTTTTTCGCTGATTATTCGATTATATATGAAAAATAAGCTTAAAAAACAAACATTTTTTTTTTTTAATAATTTTACCAAAATTTTACATTATGTTTTTTTTTTTGATCATCAGAAAGAATCGATTTTTTTACGTTACTGTAAAAAAACTTCCATTGAAAAAAAAAATAAAAAGATCACTTCAGATCACTTTTAAGTCTTTTAATTCTTTTTATGATCAAAAATTTGAAACAGATATTTTTTTAATACTTTTTATACAGTTGACACAAGCGATAACAAATGGAATTTGTTTTTATGAACGAATATTAAATACAGAAACTATGAACTTGATGAAGTTCAGAACAAAACTAAAGCTTATGATTTAAAAATTTGCTTAGATGTTCTTCTAGAAACAGAACATAAGTATATTATTGAAGTTAGAAAGAAGATTGGGGAAATCCAAAAAAAAAAAAAATTATCTTATCTTTAACATTATTTCTTTTATATTATTGAATTAATTAATTGAATAACGTTAAATTTTGAATATATAACGTTCAATTTTCTAAAAATAGGATTTGAGAAAAAGTACTGTCCAAGTTTTAAGGCTTCTATATTTGTCAAACTTTGTCTTTAACGTATATAATGATCAAAAAAAAAAAAAAAATGGGATAAACTTTGACTATTTTATTATCAAATTATCATCACTTTAGAAAAACTATGGTCAGTACCAGCTCTAAACATATAACAGCTGTATTATATTCAAATCTATGAGAATACTAAATGTTAAGTTCAATTTTAAATAAAGGAAATACGATACAGTAAATGTTGATGATTTAAGCGAAATATAATGCTACTGTATATAAAAACGAAATTCAGCTTTTACAGCTTCAGATAGTATAACGCGAATAAAATTTAATAAATCTTTTTATGTCAAATCGCAATTTTGAACAATATATAAAGTAAGTTAAACGTGATAGCGACATTAGCTAAACATTTTGAATTTTTTTTATGCAAAAATCTTTTTGGGACAAATTCTTGAAAAAAATTCTTGAATGAAAAAATCGGAAAAAATGTAATTAATCGGATGAAAAAATAATATATTTCTTTCAAGTTAATGCTGTGCATTTTGTTTACAGAAGTTGAAGTGAAGTCATAATTACAAAATTTTATTTACCGGAGTTTGAAGGCGATACCACCGATTATTTGAAATGCCTTTGTTTTCAAATATATAAATATAAATAGAGTTCTCTTTTTTTTTTATTGATGATGGCTGAACTAATACGTCAGTAATTCCTAAATTCTAAGTCCATAGTCCATCTTTAACACTTAGTAGCATCTATACGATAATATGATGATATCCGATGATGCAATTCTAACGAAAGAAGCTTGAAAACTTTCCAGATCCATATCAGAAAGTTCACCTAAATACAAGATATTTTCACCTTTTTCTTGACAGATTGGAATAGGTACAGAGAAAATGCTCTACACTCTCTACAGCGTTACAGTTAAAATCCAGTTACATAACAAAACTTCTAGCATGTCTACTTATAAGGTAATGTCCCGTTATAACGCCAACCAATGGTTCTTATTTCCGATCAAGAAAATATACAACTTCCTTAAGTTAGCCAGAGAGAGATTGCCCTTCCAACTTATAGTACAAATATGCCTGATTTGAGCTATATGGTCTGATTTGAGTTTAAACCTCTGTTAAAGAGAATATACATTTAAATCTTGTTAAACTCAAATTTGGTCACATAACTGACGTGATTATGTGGCAAGTTGCAAAGGCAAGTTATCGCTCTCTGGGCAACTTAAGAATATTCTTCTACCAAGAATCTTGAATTTGAGAGTTTGTATGTGGACAGATAGAGTATTCTCAACGCTTAAACCAAGCTCAAGTTTAAAGTTGGTTAGAAATTGAACGCTATACATACACTTTTTTCATATTATTTGTATACGAGTATATACGAGAATCTAATTAGAAGAGATTTTATTGTGGGTTACAAACTCAGGACCATAGTAAGGACTAAAATAATGTTTATGCGCTTTTTCCAGAATTTATAATAAATTGCAGCATCAATAGACATATATTAAGCAGCATCAATATATATTTTTTTATGTTTGTTTTGATTTGCAACTTTGTACATGTAATTGTATTTATGTTTTGATTTTTTTTTCAAGATTTTGACTTTTAATATTCTTTTTTCAAGATATTGAGAGTGACCCATATTAAACACATGCTTAAAAATTTTTTTTTTTAATTTAAAATTAAACAAAAAACGATATTAATTAAACAAACACTATGTAAATATAAACTAAAATAAGCATATGTACAAAGTTTCAAATTAAATTTTTAACAAAAAAAAAAAAAATGTATTTGAATGCTTTTAGCACATTCCTAAAAAAATTTTGAAAAATTATGCATATTAATTTCAATCTGTACGTCCGTCAGCCCGTCTGCTTACAAAACTTCTACACCGTGAAACATAGAGCAGTGAAATTTTAACCATAGGTAGGTCTTAAAAAAAATTAATGTTCAAGAACGCCACATCCATTACAGAGCTACAGCTCCTCAAACTTTGAAAACCCCACTTTTTAAATGTGTATATCTCAAGTTCTGATTAACATTTTTTCAATTTAAAGACACGATTCGACAGGACTTGATTTTACCATGATAAATCAATATCAAACTTATCCAATTTTTTTAAAGTTAGTATTTAAATTTACCGTTATGTGAAAACCAAATTTTGCAAGATTTTTCTTCCTTTATATTTATAACTCTGGCACTCTATTGATTAGAAATTTAAAGTTTTAAAAGAAGAAAGATCTTTTAGAATGAATGTAAGTTGTATCAGTAAATTTTTTTGTACCACCCCCTGTTTAATGATCTATTGAAATTTACTATTTTTAAACATATCTGTAACTTAAGTACCTGTACAAATTTTTTCAAAATAAAGGGCAAAAATTAAAAGTTCAACTTTATAATTTTACACGAGTTAATGGTTTTTCTTAATTATGTAGAGCTCTTTTAAATTGCAAGGAAGTGTCTCTTTATATTTCACATTTTTTCTTATTATATGAAATTCTAAGAAAATTTTCAAATTTTGATGCAAGTCCCAACTCCCTAAACAGTTTGTATTGTTTTTTGGAAATGTGTGCTTTTAAAAACCGTTGGTGTTTACATTCTCGCTTTTTTTAAACTTAATTTCAGATTTGATTGTTTTTGACTTTTTTTCTTTTTTTGATAAAGAATTTTTTTGAGTAATAAAAACAAATTGATCAAATTACAATTGATTTTTTTTTTGTTTATTATTTTTAAAATGTTTTTTTTTCTTTTCTTTTATTAAAAATATTTTGTAAACCTATACAGACTTAAATATAAAAATAAGAGAGCTACTGATATTGATAAATAAAAGCTGTTAAATAAATTTATATAAACAAAAATTGTTTTGAAATTTTATGACTTATGAGCATAAATTTATGAAGAAAACTTCAAGTTACCAAAAGTAAAACTTTCGATTGTCAAATAAATTTTAATATTGAATATTTACTGATCTTTAATTATCTTTTGTTTGGTTGTTCAACGATTCATTTTCGATTTTAATCAAAACTTAATTAAACTTTCTATTTCAGAAGATTTTTTTACAATATAAAATATAATACATAAACACTAAATATAAGATTTCATTAAATACAGTGTGAACTCCGATATCTGGAAAAAAAAAAATATCGAACTAAAAAAATTCTCCAAAAATCAAAAATCTGAAAAAATAAAATCTTGAATAAAAATTATCTATATTTAAAATCATAAAAATTCGGTGCCAGATTCATTTTCCGAACATATTCTGGAAAAAGCGTATAGTTCTAATTTTGTAACTAACTATAAAGTCCCGCCTAATGTATGCTTTTACATACATATTTCTATAACAAAACATTCTGAATAACAAAATTGCTTTGTAGAATAGAACATTTATATTTGGTTGAAAAAAGATTTTTTTTTGTAATTGAATGATACAAAAAATTTCGAAAAAAATTTAATTTCGACATTCGAAATTCGTGATTTATTTTTTAAGATATTTTTTTATACCAGTATGAACATTCTTCAAACATATAATAAATTTATCATTACGTTTGTAACACCTTAAAGTTGACCGGACAGATATTGGAAAGTATATTATATTATTAGTTAGAATTGAATCATAAGTTGATTAAAATGATCAATCTCCGCCCATCTCTCCATCCGTACGGTAACTTAAAAAATAATTAAGCGTAATAATTATTAATTAATAAATAATTAATAATTAATAATTATAAAATAATTCTGCTAATTTTCCAATATATTTTCCCATTTTTAAATTAATGCCAGTTTTGCTATTGAAATTAAACATGTTTGATCGGTGGTTTCGAATAGCTGTCACTGTCATAAGTACTGCTTTTATATGAGTATAATTCACTACATATGTATATATAAGCTGGATATCTAATGTTTTCTCAAAAAAAGTTCAATTTTATGATAAGAATTTTTGTATAATTTATATAATTTGGCGGCACAATGGGGTACAATTGTCATACAACTCCAAAATTTAGATAAATATATCTTAATACTTAATTAATTAATTTTATAAAATATGATTAAATTTTACGAGTAGGGGACAAGTAGCTGTCATATAACTCCGAAATACCTAATTATATATCTCAGTTAATTAATAAAATTTGTAAAAAATAATTAAACTTTATGGAAACGGCATAATGTTATATTTGTGCTGATATCCTACAGTTGACAAAATCAACATTTCACGCTTCATTATTTTTACTTTCCAGATTTTTTTTTTTCTCGATTTTTGTCAATTCGAAATTAAAATAATCGCCATTATGGGCCTATATTAGAATTCTATGACGATGCCTATACTAGAATTCTATTCTAAGCAAGAAGTCTTTTAATTTTTTTTTTTTTTTTCTTTATTAAAATTTAAATATATAGTGTTACAAAAATAAGTATATTGAAAAAATAGAATTTTTATGTTTAAGGCCTTAGCTAGAGCTAATAAGACCCTCATAAGTTACTAGAAAATTATTGTTTTTTATTGTTTAAATGTTTTTTTGTTTTTTTTTTCTTGCTTATATTTAATTTGTTAGACTTAAATAAACTTTATTACATTTACTATTAATATGTTTGATCTTTATTAATTTTTACAGTTGATATCATATGTTTAATTTTACATTTAAATTCTACTAATAGATTTAAAATTTTTTGGGAGTTCATTATACACCTTTAAACAATGAAATAGGCAGTTGTTATTTTGATTTTTAATTCTAAACAACGATAAGTATGTAGTTCTATTCTTCTATTTAAAATAAAATTGTGTTTTATTTGGTTGTTTATTATTTTAAAAGCAAGTACATAAAGCTCAAATTTACCTATATCTTTAAGACTAATATACTGACTAGTATATAACATGCTCGTCGGATGTCGTATAGGGAGTTGACGAATAATTTGAATACTTTTTTTGTGTAGTATCTCTAGTTTATTAATGTATACTTCCGAAGCCCTATTCCAAATGGGATTAAGATAGCAAATATGTGATTTTATATACGCTAAATAAATTTTATAAACCGCATCCATGGATTTATAGTTTTTTAGTCTACGTATAATAATGATGTATGGTGCAATTTTTTTTATTATATATTGTAAATGATTACTCCAATTAAGTTTAGCATCTAATATTAATCCCAAGTAATTAAAACTTTGTACAACTTCTATTATACCATTTCTATGCTGAAGGTTTGGTTTTGTAGTTAGAGATCTCTGCTCGAAAAATATTATTTTAGTTTTAGTTATATTGAAACTGAGGCGGTTCATAAATAACCATTCTTGAATAGTATCAAGATCATTTTGAATTGACGAGTTTAAATTTATTTCATTACTTTCAGCATATTTAAGAACAGCATCATCTGCATATAGTTGTAAACTGCCTTTTAGATTCAAACGAGTTAAATTCATCAATGTAAATCTTGATTTAAAGATAAGCATTCAATTATTTGACTTGAAATAAAAAATAGTAGAGTACTTCAATATAAAACAAAATAGAAATTTGTAAAATTTTTCTTATAGTAAGCGTTGAATTAAAATTTAAAACATAACCTAAAATTAAAATCAATTCTACAAATGAAGATTTTAATAAATGATAAATGATTTGAAAACTGTCATTCAAATCATTTTGAAAAATTATTTATAGAACATTAAAAATTAATCAGTCATTAAATTAAATCATAGTTTTTATAAAATGAATTTGACTCACAATTTTCATAAATTCCATACACATATAAAGAAATTCACTCTTATAATATCAATAGATATTTGAATATTGCATCATAATTTTTGTCATTTATTTAGTCAGATGTTACAATTTTTAATATTAATTTCTAAGAAAAATTTAATTTCTAATTATTCTAAAATTAAAAATTATTAATCGTGATCCTAAATAAAATACAAAAATTATTTCTAAATCATTTATATTAATTTGAAGGTGCAGTGATAGATATTAAATTGCAATTTTAGACTTCATAATATTAGAAAATAATTAATAATTTTAATTATATATTTTCAAAATTGTCATAATTTTTAATTTATTGCACACACCTTTTATAAACAAAATTTTAAAAAGTTTAAGTTGTTTTTTACTAGAGTTGCCTGTATTTTCTATGATCAATTAAGAAAAAGTAAATATTTTTTGAATGAAATTAATTTAGAATTAAAAAAAAAATTATAACACCTGTTAGTAGCTTTTCACGATCTCAGCAATTTCTTTTTTTTTTTTATTAATTCAGAAGGGGTTGTATTATACAGAAGTCTGTAAATGGTTGTATTTAGTAGTTTATATTAAATTGAAACACTAGATATTCTTTTAAATCTTATTCTTTAAAATTTTTTCTTTTAAATTTCTTCATCTACAAAATATAAAAGCACCACAGTTTTACAAAGTTATTCTTTTTCTTTTTGAAACACACAACTGCTTCTTCTAAGCCTTCTAAGCCTTCTTCTAAGCCTCTTGAAGCAACTTCTTCTTCTAAGGCCAACATAATAATGATTTTGAATTATATTTTTTGTAATCCGTTCAAAACTGTTAGAGTTGGCCTGACCCAACAAATTGGTGGCTTGTATTTACTTACTAGGTATGCTTACTGATGTATGATCTACGTATGATGATTTTATTTATCTACAATTATCATAACCGCTTAATCGAAAATAACTTAACCCAAAAATAACTTAAAACTAAGATGTGAATTTGAAGACAATTGTAGAGGCAGTTATTTTTGTTTTGGAAAATTCTTTTTAAACAATGACAAATATAAAATTGGGCTTATTTCTATTGTATTATAGCTGTGAAGATGTAACATTCTATTTAGTATGAAATTATATGTTTTATAAAGTCCAGGCTCATATATTGTTCGCTATATACAACAGATTACAGGAAAACATAACCGCGGATAATATTGTGCATTATTTTTATTGCTTTCTTATACACTACATTAAACGGGGTTAACAAAGTTTACGATACTCTAAATATAGCATTAAGATAGACTTATATTAGATAAAAAAAAGAACAAAAAATAGTAAATAGCATTCCAGATGAAAGATAATTACGAAGTCTCTTCATTATGAACACATATGGAGAAAGTTTTTTTTTATTATAAATGTTCTACATGATGTTTCCATGTTTGCTTGATATCAAGAACTATAGACCAAGGTAGTTAAAATCGTAACTATGTCAATAGCAGTATACCATTCAAATATAATGATCCTTGTCTTTTTGATATTCAGCGATGTTAAGACAAACATCATCATTTTAGGAAGTCAGAGAAATTTTTCATAGAATGAAATATTTTAATACATTTTAATTTAATTTTATTTTATAATAAAATTTCCAATAACTATATGGAATTGTTATCTGTTTTCGTAAAGAATTTTAAATAAATAAGGCAATATGTATATAGGAATTTAATATATTTATAGACATTTTTAAAAGCTATAAATTGCAATTATTGACAATCGATTATTTAAAAGCGATAAGTAAACGTTTGCAACAATAAAATTTTTCATAGCTAAAACTAGTACTGCACATTACAGAAAAAAAATATAAAAAACATTTTAAATTTATAGGTTTGGGTACGTAATTCCGAAAATCAAAATTCAAAATCTCGAAAACGAAATCCCGAAAAATCAAAAGCTCGAAAATCAAAAAAAAAAAAAAAAAAAAGTAATTTGTATACGAGCAACGCTTGAATTTTTATATAAAAATTATATTTTTCACAATATTGATATTTACATTTGAAATAATATAGTTTAAAAATGATTCAGCTAAATTAAAACAATAAAAATTAAGCTAATATCTGACATAATGACAAGCATGACAATACATTTTTAACTTAACTTTTATACTTAGGCTATAGGAAAAAAAAAAAAACAACACAAAAAATTTTTTCTTAACTATATAGGTACTTTATTTTATAAAAATCTAATTTATCACCTGTCTAAAATAACAATAATTATTACTATAAAGTTGAATAACCTTTAGTTAGAAGCAGAGTTCAAATTCATTATTCAATCATAAGAAAAACAACAAATTTATAATTTTTTTTTTATATAATTTTAAAATTTTTTAAAACATAAACAAATTTTTCATTTCTTACAAAAAACAAAAAAACTAAGTAAATTAAGAAAAATTTTATACATATACATATTTATATTTTACAACACGCTATCTCTACCTATAAAAGCTTATGATTTCTCATTTATATGTAATAATTCGTTTTTCAAATTTTCATAGTTTTTATCGACATTTACTCGGCATCAAAATTAATTTATCAAAGGTAAATAATCTCTACACAGACGCACAGATCGATAAAAGATTGATACAAAAAAAAATTTTATACACCCAAAGGTTTATTTAAGATTTTAGCTTTTATTTTAACATTTAAACTTGTATTTGTAGAGAAATTATCTTCCACACATATTTTATAACCTAGCATATTTTCATTTTCGTCTCTATTGTCTCTGAGTCCGAAAAAAATTAGTGGTTTATAAAATTCGATTTAGCTCACATTAGAGATAGCTCAAAATATTTGAGTTAGCTAAACGTGTCAGCTCAAATTTATCGCTAAAAGTACGACACAGCTCAGCATTTAAGTTAGCTCAACATTTGGTGAACTCATATTTTAATTTTCCAAAGTAATGGTTAGCTCAAAATTTTTGCTAACTCTAAATTTGAGTTGAGCAATGAGTTGAGTCGAAATTTGAATTTTTTACAACCCGGTTTTTGAACTACAGAATGATTTATTTTTAAATATATAAAAAAACAGTGAACCCCGTTATTTCTTGATCTTATATTTAAAAAAAAATGTCATCTAGTAAAGCATCGCTGACATAATTTCAGTATAAGAAAAACTTGTTAGAGGATCGATATAAATATGCCAAACAACAATAAATCAAAATAAATGTTAATATAAAATAGGATCTCCTCCTCCAGCTGGGTCAAAAAAAAAGACGGATCTGGAAAATTCTAATTAATTTAAGAAAATTTAATGGCGCGTTCTGTAATTTGTTTTTCTTCACTATGATAATAATAGACATAAAGTTTTCAACAGAAATTCGTCAATATTACGTGTGTCATATATTTTGATTATTTAATTTCGATTCCGGCCATAATTAATAATTATTTTTATTTCATTGCTTTACATTCTTAATCATTAGTCATTATATTTATTTCCTGTTAATGTACTGGATCGCATATAGAATTAGTCACTGCAATAATAATCATTTTTAAGTATATTGTAATAATTGATAATTACAATATTCTTAAAGGATTCTGATAAAATTAATAACAGCACGATTATTTAATTGTACCATTGAAATTTTAATGTTATCGATTAAAAAAATTTAATTGTTTTTAAATAATGACAATTAAATAAAATTAGAAAATTCCTTTAAGCAATTTTTATTTATTAATACAAAGCAGTTTAGTATATGTATAAAAACAAAATTATTATAAAAAGAAAATTGCCCACATTTGAATTAAAAGTAACCTTAATACAAGGAAGAGTGTAGAGTTGACTGTGTTAACTATAAGATACATGCACGAACAGAATACTAATTCCATAAAATTTAATTATCTTTTAGAAAATTTAATATATGTAACTTAAATAAGTACTAACGTACTTGAGATATATTTATGTAAAATTCGCGGTACTCGAATATGTTATGTTTGAATAATCAAATTTTGCAGAAAAAATTCCAGATATCTAGCTTAATTAGATACTGAGTTAGATTCATATAAATAAAGAAATTTTTGAATTGTCGTGCGAACGGACAGACGAACGGACGTATATAGGTAAAACGACTCAGGATTCTATCCTTTTTCTTTTCGTTTTCTTTAAAGTGTTACAAACTAAACAGCAAACTTATTATATCTTTAAACTAAGTGAATATATGTTAAAACATATAACCAAAAATTAAAATTATTATAACCATATTTTACAACAGACGCAAATGCCGAAAAATCAAATTGCATTTCAACGATGAAAAAAACGGCCTTCAGTAAAACTTCCATTAATTTTTCTTCATTAGTATAATGTTACGTAATTTTTTTTATGAATTACACTTTAATTGTTTTTTTTTTTTTTGAATATGCATTAATTTTTTTTTGTTTTTCTTTAATGCATTTTTCTGCAACATAAATGTCAAATTACACAACCTTTCCTGTTCAGGCGTGGCTTTAAATGTCATAAGGGGGAATAACTATTACGACGTGTGTGGGATTCGAACCCACACTCCCTACGTGTTTACAGCGTATTTTATACGCTCTCACCCACTAGGCCACCGAGGCCTCATATGCATTAAATATAATTAAGAACAGAAAAATACTGTTTTGGTAAAATTTTACTTATTTCGATCTCTAAAAACATGTTTCACTCAGATTATTGAGAATCGAAAAATGCTTTGTAATGATTCTATATTGATGCTAATCTAGTGTTGTCCCTGTGTTGTCCAGATCGTAGTGATGAAACATATGATTCATAACCTAAGAAATCAAACGAACTGCCTTGCTAAAAAGCTATATGTTTTTACAAAGTTTGAACTTAAACGGTTGAACGTTCTTACAAAGCTTGAACTCAATTGATAGACATAATAATGAATATACGAAAGTTTTTTTTTAAATTGTTGTAGTACTGTAACTGGTTAACAGGATTTCCCAAAAAATTATCAAACTTATTCTTTTAAATCATTAAAGCATTCACATTCGCATAAACACTATTCGTATAGACACTATTCGGATAGACGCTATTCGGATAAAATTTTATTTTTGACAGATAAACGAGCCGCAAAGGGTTAACTTAACGAGTCACAAAAGTGTAACCATTTTAAGAAACTACGTCTCACTAAAGTTTGAATTCATTCGGTTGTACCGTATAGATATAGGACAACAAAAAAAAGAACTGTGATGTCTCCGGTATGTTAACGAATTGCTAAAGAAAAAGTAGTACACAACATTCTCTTCGTACACGAATACACCGTGTATGAATGTATAAATTGACAAACAAACAAACAAACACACTTTCTACTTTACATTTAAATTATCATTTTAAAACACAAAACAGGACACAAAAAAGAAAAAAATTGTTAGATTGTTATTAAGACACACAAAAGAAAAAAATTGTTAGATTGTTACTATACTACTATAGTGCTATAGTATACTATAGTATAAGATCTTAATAATTAGTATATGTAAATTACTAAAAGATATTATCATAACAACTATATATGTAAATCATGTAATAAATTAAAATAAATAATTAAAATCTCAGAACGATTATCTCAATATTTATTTCCATGTTTCTTAATTGATTTTAAATATAGTTATTAAGTTATATCTTAAATCAATATTCAAAATCAATACAAACAGATAGTTTGTACTAATTCATTAAAATGTATTAAAATTAACCCATATGAACTTTTATTTTTATTTTTGAATATTGAAAAATCAATTAATATATAACATTTTAAACGTTTTTACTTGTTTATAGATTAAGTTTAGCTAAATTAATCTTATAATGTTGACTATTTGTCAGATCTCTTAAGTCATTATTAATCTTGCAATGGCAATACTCTTGTTAACTCTCTTGTTTCTTTGACATTTATAATATATGTACATATATGTTTTAAATAAACTTAAGATAAGACGAGTCACTGCTGTCTGCTGGTTATATACAAGGCAATCTTATAGAAAATTTTAATCGAAGTTTGAACGAAATACACCCGATAATAATGTTCGTAAAATAATATTTCACTATTTCCTAGCATTTTTTTTCTTTTGTTTTTATTCAGTTCATATAAAAATTAAAAATATGACTTCTTGGTGTGTATTTTTCAGTTTCAGTAGAGTTTTTTTAAAACTCTATTTTGAACATGCTGATTAAATTTTTTTAAATGATTTTCACAGTTAATAGAAAATATTCCAAATTTTATTAAAATAATATCATTTATTATTTTCTACTGCAGAAGAATAAGATCGTTCAAATTGAAGTTGAACAATTTTATTTTTTCATCATTTTTAGCCAAAATTTGGATCTTATTTTTTAAATTCTCTCTCTACGCAATTTCCTGCATATAACCAGCAGTGGACGAGTGATACTACATATTAAAGGGCAAATCTCTGCTAGAATTTTTTTTCTACGTTTATTTTTGCTCGTTGGTTATAGGCACTACTAAACAAAAAACAAAAACATTTTTTTTAAGATTTTTTTTTTAACGTTTTTAAAAAATAACCATAAAAATTTGGAAAACAGAAATTATGCAGAAACAGTTAAAAAACTTTATTTAAGAATGTATAGTTGCAACATAATATATAGAGTATAAAAGTTACCACATAGTAATATCTGATATAATTTTATTATTTTTAGCACATTTCCAAAAAAATTTTGAAAAAATGTGCTTATTAGTTTCATTTTGTCCGTCCGTCCGTGTATTTGTCCGTCTCTTTACAAACCTTCTACACCGTTAAAGATAGAAAAAAAATTTAACCACGGGTAAGGTCTCATAAAAAATTAATTTTGTGGATCAACTATTTCATGTAGCCCCATCCATTACGGAGCTACAGCCCCTCAAAATTTGAAAAAGCCCTATTTTTAAATGCATATATCTCATGTTCTGCTAATGATTTTTAATCTGAAAACGTCATTTGACAGGTATTTTTTTTACTTTTATGAGAATTATACAATTTTTTTAAATTTAGTATTTAAATTTACCATTATGTGAAAACCAAATTTTGCATGATTTTTCTACCCTCATAACTCCGGAATGCCCATTAAATAGCGACTTGAAATTTTGAGAGCAGAAAAAACTTTTAGAATAAGTACAAGCTTATTCTAAAATTTTGAGCTTGTTTATGAGCTTTGAGGGCTTCGACAAGATATAAAAATTAAAACTACTGTAATATATTTTTACGTGTGCTAAAGGTTTTTTTTAGTTGTATGGGGTTCCAAACTTACAGCCCCTCAAAATTCCAGAAAAGTCTTATTTTCACATTTTTTCTTATTACAAAAATTTTCTTAAATTTTCAAATTTTTGTGCAAGTCACAATTCTAAATAGTTTGTATTCTCTTTTGGAAATGTGCGCTTTTAAAAACGGTTGGTTTACATTCTACCTTGTTTAAAATTAAACTCACGCGCAGCAAAAAGAATAACAAGAAGCAAGGTTATTTTTAAAATATGATGTATTTTAGTACTTTATATATGAAAATAATTCATAAAATAGGCTTATGAATATTTATAAAACGTAATGAAAATAAAACAATAGGTACCGCAAATGTTAACAATAAATATTTCTAACAAAACATTTTAAAACAAAATTTTTCAATAAATCAGTAAAAAATGAACAAAACATTGTAAAGTTGTAAAAAATTATTTATTTTTAATATTGATAAAAATTACTCAAATAATTCTAAATCGTAATAAAATAAAATTTCGATTAAAACGAAGAAGAGTATATATAGTTGACTATGTCAACTCTAGGATTTTCCATATATGAACATAAGTTATGAAGTTACCGCAAAATTTAAGCATCATTTCAGATAGCTGACTTAATTATAAATACCGAGATATATTTATGTGAATTTTGAAGTTTTATGACATCTACTCGAATTCGTTGTCCCAAACCAACTAAATTTCAAAGAAGCTATTGCAATTTTTTTTTTTTTTTTTATTCTTACTTTTTATTTATTCTTTCTGTTTCTGTTTACATCCTTAAAAAGTTTACAAAATTAGATTAACTTATGGCTATTGCCATAAAACCTAACAAAATTTTAGAAGTCTAAAGCTTAATTAAGTGGCAAAATATGATAGCTATCTGAATAGCTTAAAATTCTTATGCCAAAGCAACCAATCTTTCTACAGATAATTGTCATAAAACTTGATCATCTTTTAGAAAATTTCAAATGTCTAGCTTTTTTAAATTCTAAGATATGATGATATAAATTTCGCAGTTTCCCGAATGGGTTCTGTTAGACTAGCGATATTTTGCAGAAGTGGCACATAACTTTTTTCAACTAAATTTAAGATATCCAGCTTCAATAGACACTTGAGTTATTTTCATATAAAAACCGCCATCATATGAACCCGCCTGTCGAATTTGTTCAAAGCAACAATTTAAAACTAACAATTTTACAAACGTAAAATGGTCAAAATTTAAGAATCCTAAATCCATTATTTTTTGTGACATCGTGCAGATGAACGGATTCTGAGCCAGAAAATACTTTACCATTTCAATATAATTATTATAGCCTGAACACTACGGGTATAAAGATTAGAATATGGGATCAACAGAGAAAATTTTAAAAATTTAATACTTTTTTATTATTATTTTTTATCTACTACTTATGTACCTATCAAATTTTAAAAGTTAAAAATAGAAAGTATTTAAAATTAAAAAATTTATATTTTTTTAAGTATTTAATATATAAATTATAGGAGATTAGAAGAAATTTTAATGACAGAATTTAGGA
Source organism: Poecilobothrus nobilitatus (assembly GCA_947095535.1). Classification (NCBI taxonomy): domain Eukaryota; kingdom Metazoa; phylum Arthropoda; class Insecta; order Diptera; family Dolichopodidae; genus Poecilobothrus; species Poecilobothrus nobilitatus. Next base: position 35,724,341 of record OX352774.1, read on the forward strand.
ATAACATTTTTATTTGTTAGGGATATAATAATTTAATAGTTTTTTAAAATATTTAACCTTGTCTCGTGTTAAATTTTTTTTTACATACTCTCATCTATCAAATATGAGATTATAACAAAAGTGTTTTTTGTCATATTATATATATATAAAATATATTTCTAAGATAAATATTTATTAAATATATTATTAAAAAAAAATATGCTGCCATTTGAAATGAAAAATATAGAGAATATAGAAACAAATTTTTTAAAGAAAATGAAAACATTGTAATAAAAAAAACAATACTATATACTACATATGTAGGTGTGTAGGTAAAAGCATTTTATCTAAAACTCAAAAATCTCAAATTCTTAAATTCTTAAATAAATAGAAAAATAAGATTTTTCATCAGAAAAATTAGAAAAGTTTACATTTTCTCGGATAGTCAAGCTGTCATTAAGGCTTGAACATTCTACTCAGTAAGTTCAGGAGTTGTTAGCAACTACCTTTCATTCTAAAGTTTTCGATATTAATTTTGTCTGGATAACCGGTACGCGGCTTTTTAGGCATTATATGAATTTGAGGGTTGCTGTTATCAATCTGTAAATATTGGTTTCACAAACCCTAAATGGTTTTCTATTAATATTTGCGCTTTGACTAAACATACCTGTCCTAAATATTAGATCTGAAACAATCAACCATAGACTCTTACTGCTAAATTTCCGCAATATTGGTAATATAATAAAAGTTTTAACGGTACATTATATAAACAATAGACATGCGAGAATCTTACGATTTTCCTCATATAACTTTAGCAGAAGCTGCAAAGAGGAATCAACCTTTTACCTTTTGTATTAATGTCCGATTTCTGGAAAAATTCTTCTATCTACCTACCTTTCTGTCTGCCTAAGATTTTAAATAATTTAAAAAATATAAACCAAATTTTAATATATATGTACTATCTATTTTTTTTTTTTTTAAATTATTATTAAATCAAAGATTCACCATTTAATCAAATTGAAATCGAATATTTTTATTGGACAACCCTACATTTGTTTTAATTTGTTGTTTTATTTAAATTTTCGAATTCATTTTATTAATTTTGTAATTAATAATTCTATTACTATATACCTTAAACTTGTTTAATTTAATCTCCACACTCATATAGTATATATACATATACTTATATTATGCTGTTATCGAAAAGAATCAATTTTTACCAACTTAAAATTGATAAAAACAACTTTAAGCGAATAATAATCAAAAAAAAAAATTAAATAAAAAATTAATAACAAATTAAACGACATTTTTTCTATAAAATCTGAATATTTTTTTAAGACGGCAAATTATAAAAAGGAAAAGTTATTTTTATTAGCAAGATGACCCAATAGATGAAAAATAATATGCCAGTGTTGGCAACGGTGGGGTGTCATAAGGCCATATGGTGTTATGTCTCATTAGATTTAAAATACTTTAAAAGAAAAACTATTAAACTCTAGAATCCAACTCTAAAATCCCTCCTAATTCAGAATCTCGCATATACATATGTAAATATTCAGGAAAAAGTAAAATCCGCTGATTTTTTAACCTACTCTAAAATCGCTTTAAGTCAAAATACATATATATATAAATATTTTGGAAAAGGGGAAATACCCCTATTTTGTAACTAACTATAAAAACTCTACTCAATATCACATAAATTATTCAATATTTTCAAAAGGTTTCAAAAAATTTTCTATTAGCCTAGTGGCGGGCATCGTGGCTCTTTCTACGAGCAACTCTTCACGCCTCCCTCAGCCCTTCCTTTCACAACTCCTTTCGCGATTCTCTTGAAGAATTGGGACCTGCTGTCTCTGAACGCGAACAAACATGCAAAAGAGGCGCGCAGGAGCGAGGCAGTAGCCCTCATTCCTTCTTTTTTTTTGTTTTTCATAAAAATGTCTAAATTTCCGCAAAATTTTTATTTTTCACAGTCAGAATTTAATATTTTATAGGTATGAAAATCTGAAACCTTTTTTTTCTACCCCATGATTTCAAATTCTTTGTTCTGTAGAAATGAGATACAAAAATTATTACAAAATAAGGGTTGCTCTTTTCCGGGTTCTGCCTATAATATATGTATCTATTTGGAGGAATTTTATAGTCGGTGACGAAACCAGGGTTGAATCAGAAAATAATTTAATTATGTCTTTATGACACAAAATGTTTTGTAAAAATATGGCTTTATGACCCATTCAAATGAGCCATAAAGGCATATTCCCAATATGACTTTACCCTTGTAAGTTAACTTTTACAGTTTAAATATTTTATATACTTACGTATACATGAGAAAATTTAACTTTTGAAAATTTTAAAAGACGTTTTTTTGAAAAAAGGGTTATAAATAAAAATCTGTTTATTAGATGAAAATCTGGTTTTTATCCCAACAATACTGGATGTTTGTATATATGCTATACAATATGTAGAACATATTTAATAATATTTATTTATATATATATATTTGCATACGTATACATATAAATATTAAAAGTTAATCCTCTTTTATAAATAAACTAGCGAAATCCCGGCATGCGTTGCAATGCCCCTCAAGAAATTTTTATACATGAGATACAGTCTATTTATACTATTTATGATAATCAAAACTATATTCTGCTCACTATAAAAGAACTAGATTCTACATTTGAAAAACTAATAAAAATTTTTTAACTTTTAAATCTCTTGGCTTCCATATAAGTGTACAATATATTTCATAATATATATATTTCATGACATATCATATAGTATATGATATGTCAACAGTAAACTTGTATATATGTATGTACATATGTATCTTTTTCTTTTTTTTAAAAAAAAACCTTTTTAAAGGTATAAATAAAAATATGAAGACGAATATAAATGGTTTTATTTGACTTTTTACTCTTAGTGTATTATATATTCTACAGGTCTTGGCTATAACAAAGCATCAAAACTCCATTCACGGTATATATATATGTGTATAATAGCATGTTTTTAGAATGTAATTTAAACATTAACATTTGATAAGATATATACACTAAGATTTGATAAGATATCAATTTTATTAAAGAAATATATCTTGATTCATGTTAAATTTCACCAAAACAAAAAATGTACTATAATAGATAAAATTTATTTTTGTCAAAAATTTGCACATTCAGATCAATTTAAAAGTTATGTCATAACATAATGATTCAATTTCAGATAAAATATAATTATATCATTATATTTTCCTTTATCACTAAATAAAATGTAAATAAATACATTTTGTGGAATAAATAACTGTTGTTTATAAATAAAATTTAAATAACATTCTTTAAAAACAAAATAAAAACATTTAATTTAAAATGGTTTTGGTCTACGAAAATTCCTATACACGCGTCTCGGAATAGATGATAAGCAATTCAAAAGCGCTAATAAATATGAAAATCTATAGTAGATAGTTTACCAAACTGATTAATCTCGGATGTAATCCATAGTAATCAATCAATCCTTTATTCCAGATAATTAAAAAATCCGTTGATTATAATTGTTAAGGCAAGGAGGAAAATTTTAGTTGTAAAAGCAAGCATGCAAAATACAATATTACCGGCAACATTACCATCTGTGTTGATAGTCAAGCGCAATGAAGCATTAAAGCTATTAATTTGGTCACAATCATATCCCAAATAGTAAAGTTATATTGTAAAGATCTCTTTCAATAAATACAAGCGCATCCATAGCAAAATTGAAAATAAAGAACATCGAAATGCATTAACACGGCAGAAAGCTAAGCAGGACTATAAAATAAAAATAGTAATAATCCCCTCTATAGCTACATGTCTGCCTATAAAATCAGACCGAAAATATGAAGCTGCTCTACTTTCAAAGATCAGTTATTGGAAGGAAAAATCTTAAAGAACTAATTTTATTTTTAAACTAAACGGGGTGATTATAAAACATATATAGTTGAAAACAAAAGTTGCGAAAAATTGTATCAAAACAAGACGTCCTCTGGTTTATTTCTCTTTATAGATAGAATTCTATAGAACCCAACCATTTACTTTTATATTTATTATTATTTATTATAAATATGTGTAAAATATGCGATAGAATGTCTATTTGCTGTAATAACTTATATTTCGATGGATTTCATAACAAATTCGAAAATATTTACGATTCGATCTTTTTACATAGTAGATACATGCTACTTTGTATAATTCAAGTATTCTTTACATAATCAGAAATACTGATTCTCTTATATAAAAACAGAAAATCTAAGCAACAAAATAATTTTCATTTCTAGAAATTAAACAATTAATATCTTTAGATTTTAATTCGAAAAATATATATATCTAAAGTAAATTTTAATACAAAAAATTAAAAGAATGAGATTGTGTATAAATTTAATAATAACATTAAAAAAATATTAAATTATAAACATTTTAAAATAGAAAAATAAAATATTATTAATGGTAATGGCACTTAAATTAGTATTCCATAAATTCCTGATGAAATCATTTTGAATAGCATTTGAGTACTTCTTATATTAATTCACATATTGATACAGATACTCATATATCAAACTATACAGTATACATTGATCCATATATAGTATATTTATATGTATATGTATATAAAACAAACAAAGAAATACAAATACTAATATATCAATTACTATACATTGCTCTATACAGTTTACCTTTTAATTTTTTAAAAAAATAAACAAATTAAACCTGAATAGATTTTATTCTAATTAAAATTCTAATAACTTCAAAATAAAATTTTGGCGCGCCGGTGCATGCATAATAATTTTATAACAAAAAAAATATGGGTAAATCATAACAATCAGAAAAAAAAACAAGAAAAAAGTAACATACAAACAAAAAGCTTAACATAAATAAATATTTAATAAAAACCAATAATTTTAATCCATATCAATATTTTTACCACCCACATACATGAATGTATTATATAGGTAGGTATTGTTTTCATACCAAAACTTTGTACCTGAGATTTTTGCAAATATGTATCATTCTGGGATTAGAAATCTGGAAAAAGTATTTTTAGCTAGATGTGTGTGTATAAGTGTGTGTGTGTGTGGGTATATCTGTGGACACACGTGGACAGTACAGCCCAAACGATCGAAGGGAATTTTCATAAAAATTTCAAATACCATATTTAAGGTTTTGATATAAATATCTCTGATTGATAAGCTTTTGAAGCAAATACATATACATATGTATGTATATAATATCATACTTAAAGGAAAAACCCGTGGATCATTTTGTGGTACTGCAATATTAATGTATATACATAGGTATATACACATAAAAATTTTTACTTCTAATATTTTTGAATGAAAAAAAAAAATAATGTACATATAACATATGTATATAATATATGGATGTAAGATTATGTATGAATGTACATATTTTTACAATTAATACAATGCCTATTTTTGTTATTGAATAAAAAAAATGTTTTTAAATAATGATTAGAAGTTATTTTGCTTTAAGATATATTATTATGTAAAAAAATCTATGAAATTATACATTATCCTTTTAGTTTAATATCGGTCGGTTCTGTGGCGGACACAGCTGATTTTTTTTATTATAATATGATGGACTCAACAGAATATGTCCGGACAAAAACTGTTAGAATTAAAAAAAAAATACTTTGACATATTTAGCTTGGTATCAAAAATACCAACTTTATGAAAAAATTCAGTATTCTCTTGGATTTGGGACGAGCCTAGGCTTGAGCTTAGGGCTCGATGGGTTTGGCCTTTTTTAAATTCTTATGTCGTCACAATTGCAAAAAAATATCTACATAATGTTTTCATCAATTTTTTTTAAATAAATCCGTCAGATCAGTTTATTTCAATTTAATCTGTATTTTTTTTTTAATTTCTTTTCTGTTAAATCAATTTTAAAGAATGCAAAATAAGTTTTAAAATTTTAAAGAATTATATATGTACACAAATCACAGAACACAAAGAAAATCACTTTTTCTAATTTATATTCAAACTTAACTTTTAGGTTTAAATTTTTATAACGGTCACGAGTCAATACAAAATACCAATATATTCTATTCTATATCATAAATATGAACTCACTAAATCTGAACAAGATACCATCAAAAGCTTCAATTGAATTAGCAACCGTTTTGATAAATCGACTATTTCCGTCATCAAACGGAAAATTAATTTGCAATGTTGAAGTTTCTTCACTTAAAGATGAACTTAGAGTTTTATGAGAAGCCCCCATCACCACACCTCCCCGGGTTGACCGTTTTAAAATATTACACCAAGAATTTTCATTATCAAAAAGTAACAGTGTATTATTGACATGCAACTTAAAGCGATTGCTTGATGCCATCAATACAATTAAACCAATATTTATTGATTTGGAAAGGGTATTTTCAGTGGCAAATAATTTCTGTAACAAAATTGAGGTCAAGACTATATGAAATCATTACACGCTCTTGTTTTCTTAAAATATTATTTTATAAAAAGGAATATTTGAATAAATTTTTGAAAAAAAAATATCTCATTTCATTTGTCTATTTTAAATTTAATGTAGTATGGTAAAATTATAATGGTAATGCATTTTAAACTCAAAGCTCGAAATCTCGAAAGTTCGAAAAAAATACCGAGCTCGAACTTAATCGAACTTTAAAAAATCGAGCTTTCCTATACCCTAGTATTCTCGATCATATTATAGACATGGTATAATGGACGCCAATATTTAGCAATAAAAGTATACAGGTGTTAAAAAATGTATACCCAACTGTATACCCTTTATTACCTCCTAATAGTTATACTAGTTTCAATTTACATCTTAACAAATTTTCAATTTACAATGCAAATTATTGTATTAGTAAGTTTTATTGAAAATCTAGCCAATGATGTGATGCAGCATTTCATTCGAAAAGTCTCGCGGTTCAAATCTTGACTGAGTCATATGGTCATATAGATTAATAAAAATAATATATGTATGTATTTATATATTATTTCTTATATAAAATAATTAATACATAATATGATTAAAAAAAAATTAATAATACATACAATTATAATATCATATCGAAATCAAAATATATAATAAAATAAAAATATTAAATAATTCGTGTATAAGATAATAGATGGCACACAAATAAAAATATTTATTTGCTTTTAATAGTCTTGTATAACATAGCTGTATAGCCGATAATAGCTATAATCAACAGTTTAGTGAAACTAATAATAATTCCAGAAACTGAAACTTAATCAAATATGAGTAATAAATTACTTAATGAATGCCCTATATGCTTCTTATATAGGATTGAAAAGGGAGAACAAGAAGATATTAAAAGGTTATAATATATTAACAACTATAGGTACAATAGGTATGATATACCATATATGTACCAATAGACAAAAATCTTAAAATATACACTCAACTTTAAATTATGACATTATAATATAATATTATAATATGATAATATGACCACTGTTAACAGATATATCAAAATAATATAAAATATATTTATTTTTCAACAGAATCGAATTTCATTTGTACTCTGATGTATATAGATTATGTCAGGGGCATATAGCAAATAAAATTAATTTAATTAAATAAAAACCTAAGGAAATTATTTTGTAAATTACGTTAATTTTATATTTACTTTATGATATAATATAAAGGTAGTAAAAATTACCTGTTCATTTTCATACATTTATTTACATTCATATTCTTATCATATATATACATATATTATTTCCATACAATGAATGTGTTTTTTTTTTTTTATACCATAAAAAAAAATGTTAAACCCTTATTTTTTAAATAAAACAAATTGTTATATAAATATGTTATAGGTAATCCTTAAACCAAATAACTTATAGATATACAGTATAAGTATAATATATGTAAAAAGTAGAATACCACTATGAATAGGTTATTGTTTCGATATTATAAAAAGTAAAAAATTTGGTTCAAAAATGAATGATTTAATTTTTAGACCAAATTGATAAGCCTCAAACCAATGTTATATTTAAAAACGATAATATTTAAATTTACATACATGAATTAAGTCACTAAATATAATTTTATTTTTTTTTAATTTTTAATTTTAGTTATATTTTATATGCGCATATCTGTATAGGTACATATATACATATATAAAAAATGATTCAAGTTTTAGGGCGTTATTCTTTTTTTAAATAAAACATGCTATCTATAAATTGGTCACATTGGTATATTGTTGGTAACAAATTATTTTTTTTATAAATAATGTTTCATATAAATAAAAATCAATTAAAAAGGAATATAAATACTTAGACAGGATGTTTTGCATTAGAGTGAAAATATTTCATTAGAAGGTGATTTTCAATCATTTTTGAGATATTTTATTGTACGTTATTAATTGCCGGGAATAGGACAGTTTTGAAGAAAAGCCCATTATTTTAAAAAAAAAAATATAAAATTTTCGTATGTTTTTAGTTTAAATTTTAAAAGTAATTCTTTTAGGATAACAAATCCTTTAGCATATGAAACCTTGAAGAATAAGCTTTCAAACAAGACTAAATTATTTTCTGTAGACCATGTGAGTTAAAAAGTTATGCGGCAATTAATAATTAATAATGTAAAACGATAGTCCCAATATATGAAAAATTACTGAGAATATAATTCTCTTGCCTCCTCCAATCACCATTCGATTTTTGTTCAAGTTTTAGTCTCAAGAATCATCATTTGAAATATTTCGCACTCTTATGCGAAACACTCTGTATATATAATAAAAGGATTGTATCCTAATAGGACATATAATATAGATAACAAATTTAATAATAGTATAATAATTAAATTTTTGGTTTTTTTTTTTTTACTTCCTCTTTTTTTCGTTAGAAATTATAAAAACACTATAATTAAATATTGAACATCTAATAAAATTTATCTATTTTGAAAATTATTCAAGAACATTCGGAAAATTTCAGGAACTACGTATACGTATTATAACAGTACTATTGTAATTAATTTTGTTTTTTTTTTCTGTTTCTGATTAGTGATTACTGATTCATAAAAACAAAAAACAAAAATCTTCTAAATACATAGAAATTTTTTATCTCTAAAGGATATGCTATTTTAAGAATAATCGACGTAAACTAAAATGAAATTTTTCAGTTTTTGGATTACCCAAATTGGCCGAAAAAGATTGTTAAGTTTCAACAACAACAAAAAAAAAAACTTAAAAATCAATTATTTTAAACTAATATTATTAATTTTTAAGGTTTAAATATTTATTAAAAAAATCCAAAACATTGTTGATCAATGATCATATATTATGGTTTAGCTAGGATCTAGAAAAATATTATATTATTTTTAACAAATTGGGGCCTCGGTGGCCTAGTGGGTAAAAGCGTATGAAATACGTTGAAAACACCGAGGGAGTGTGGGTTCGAATTACAGCCACGTCTGAAAACGTAAGGTTGTGTAATTTCCCCGTCACATTTATGTATAACTGGTGAATACACTAAAAAAAAATAAAAATTTTAGTAAATTTTGTCTTATATTCTTTAGATTTCCACCAATTAAAATACTATAGGAATCTTCACTTAAAAGTACAAACTACTCTTGCATCTCAAAGCATCGGAGAATTTGAAAAAATTTTTGACAGAAATTATTGTTGTTTCATGTATAAAAAATATGTATTGATTTTTCGATCCTAGATAAAAGTATCCTATACCACAACCCTATTGCATATTTTATTTACTCGAGGATATTTTTGAAGTTTATTTTTATTTAATTAGACATTTCGTATTTAGAATTTATTTCTGTAATCATCTGTAATTTTTTTATTTGCAATTTATATTTTGTATTCATACGTAAACACGTAATTTACGTAAAGTTCACGTAAAGTAACATTTTTTTTTAAATTATTTTCTTTTGATAACCCCTTTTACTTGACGACCCCTTATATAATTGAACGTCTTTAAATATCCTCTAATTTTTCAAAATAAAATTTACATATAGAATAAAAATTTTTTGAAATTTTATTTCTTTAAATTTTTCCTAATACAATAAAACTTAAAAGTTCTAATCACCAAATAAACCACATAAATGTACATTCATATATACTCTATATTCATTGTCAAGCAACTGTTAAGGTCGCACATCAAATATAAAATTATATAGATGTATATTATTTATATTAAGTATATAATATATAGATTAAATAATAAAAAACAAAAAAAAATAAATGATTATCTAAGAAATATACCGTTTTGTTAAACCGCTAAAACATTAGGAGTTAACAGGTTATTATAATCGTAAAAAAAAAAAAACAAAAAAAAAAAAGAAACAAAATTTTATATTAAATAAAAAAACAAAAACCTTACTTATTCCATAGCCAATATGTCTTTCTGCATCTGGTATTAATTGACAAAAATATGGTGATACCATTATATTTGTTTTATTTTTATCACGTTCTAATGCAAAACAATATGTATGTTTTGGTGCATAAGCAAATTCTTCACTATCAGCATAAAATGGTTGATATATTGTTGCATTATCAAATATATGCCATTCATCATATGTATGATCCAATTGATTTAATGCATATGTTTTTTCACATTCTAATTTTTTATTATATTGTGGATGAAAATGTTGAAAAAAATTTTTTGTTTCATTTTCATATTCTGATATTCTTAATATTATATCATCATTAATATTACCATCAAATATTTCATCTTGACAAATATCATTTTTAAGACTTTGATTTTTATGTTTACAACACCATGGTACACATTTTTTTATTAAACAAATACAACCATATATTTTTGAATTATGAATATGAGTTAAATTTTTTGGTATTAATATACCATCATATAAATATGTACCATCTGGTAATTTATGTTTTGGTTCTAATATTATTGAATCATCTAAACTACATGATGGTTCTGTTGTTATATTATAATATATATCATCATTACATTCAATATTATTTAATATAATTAAAAATAAAATAATAATTAAATATTTTATATTTTTAATAATATTCATATTTAATATCTTTCTTTTTTTTTTTTTTTTTTTTTTTTTGTTCAAAATTATTTTAATATGTTGTATATAATTTGTATGTATTTCAGAAAAAAAAATTAACACTTTTATTTAACTCATATTTATTTTTTTTTTATTTATAAATAAACCTTTAGTATAAATTAATTTTTATTTTAATTTATTTAAAAAAAAAAATTTTTTTTTTTTATATTTAAATTTTTAAATCGCTATTAATTTGACTTGTTTAGTTCTGAATATCTAAAATTCTACTAAAATTCAAGTATGATATAATAATTTAACATTTAATTTAATAAAATATTATATGCGAGTATAGTTGAAAGAGTATAAAATAGCAAAAAAAAAAAAAAAAACAAAAATTATAGCCGCGTTTAAAATTGACTAAAATAAAATATTGAAAAAGCTTTTATATATATATATATATATAGATAAAAATTATAATATAGTATTTTTAATAAAATAAAAAAAAAAAAAAATTCTAATAATTATTCTCATCATTTGCGTTACATTATTTTGTTAACCATCATCATCATGTTTTGGTACTACAATCCGCATTTTCTGTTACATTCCTTTAAACCTACAATATTTTAATGACAATACTTAAATATGTATACCTACTTAAAGTACTATGGTCTATAAGAAGTATAACAGTTTGTTTTTCAGATGTTATTTTTTTTTCCTTACTGTTCTTGGAAGCATAGGGCTTTCACTTAACACCTTCATCTCACGCGGTTTTGCGTTGATATTTTAATGTTATCGCAGGAGATGTTAAATTTAACCAATTCTTGGTGGATTTTCCTACAACATATTATGTTAAGGCGGCCATATTTATTTTACCTTGAAGGTTCAAATCTAAGCCGCATTCGTGTTTTAGTTGTATTTGACTTTCTAAGTATATGGCCTATGCATTTTCATTTTCTGCGCCTGATTTGTTTGTATATATATGGACTGTTCATCGGTTAGTATCCAGAAGTCTTTATTTGAATAGTGTGTTTAACCAGAGTATGCTGTATATTATTCTGAAACACTTATTAACGAAAACTGGTAACTTATGGTTTAGGCTGTTAGTTGTGAACCAAGTTTCGCTGTCATATGTCAGGAACAATTTCTATGCACACTCGGAATATTCTAAATTTTTTCACTCTCGATTTCTGCGAATTTTTCCATAACGTACTGTACCACATCTTAAGCTGTCATTTATCTTTCCCCACCTTTTGGAAGGTTCTTTTATTCGTTCTTCATTGTTCCTTCATAATTTGTCTATATCTAGTGTCTACCATCTGGTACATTTTGTTGAGGATTTGTCCTCAATCTTTATTTGATAACGGTATTTAACTGCACATTTATTATATGTGTATGACCTGTCCATCTTTATTGCCTTAATCTTTTTGTTTTTTTGTTTCTAATTTTATTACTTAAGTTCATCTGCTTTTAAAAATTCTCTTTTTTTCTAATAACAAAAAGTACTTAACTGTAAGATAAAAAAAAAAAAAAAGGTTTATATCTTCTTTCGGATTTAATTAAAAAAGTCATAATTCATAAATATTTCTAAATGAATGATGGCAATGGACTATTCGTGATTACAAAGTTATTAGTTGATTAAAGGTATTTTAGATAATATTAATTGAAAAAAAAAATTATTTACCAAACCATAAAATTAAAATAAACTAAAGGTTAAAAACAAAAAAAAAAAATATTAAAAGTACATAATTTCAAAGTTCTAAAAAAAAAAAAAAAACTGAAACAAAAATTATTGATAAGAAATTGGCAAGAAAAACATTTTTGGCAAAAGCTTTGAGTTAGTCATTTCAAATATTTTTGATTAATTAAATTTTTTAAATTATTAAATATTTTAAACTCAAAAATTTTATATTAACTCTCTAGAGTTACAGAGCTGCTTATAGTTGATTAAATGAAACTAATACATAAATACTGTTAAAAGTTTATAAAAAAATAATTCGTTTCTTTTTGTCCTTTTTGATAAATTAAACACTCTCAAAAATTTGCCTGCGATCTTCTTAATATTTTTATATACAGGGTGTATTGAAATAAATGGTAAATTATCTAATTAACAACCAAACAATTTCATGACAAGAGTAGACTTATAATGGGATGTTTAGGATTTAGGATTCAAATAAATTTCGATAAAAAAAAATTAAATGTCAATAACTTTGAAAGCTCTGAGATTTAAATGATTTAACAAATACAATAATAATACTTTGATAACAGCTGTTATTACCATTAATTCAAAAGATTTTCATTATATTTTTGACATAGCTAGGTAATATATAAAATTATGTAATCAAATGACAGATTAAAGTGTTTAGCATCAATTTGCTATTAGATTTTTTAATTTATGCACACTATGAATTATTGTAATTTTTACTAAACTAATTATCATTTGAAATTTTAAGGCCCAATTATCTCAAAACTTATTCGAATTCGGATCGACTCCTCTTTTCTTGTTTTAGAATTTTTGGCTTATTTCAATCTTTCTCATTAAATATTCTCGTACTTTCAAACTATTCCAAAGCACCCTGTGTAAAAAAAAAAAAATTTAATCTATCAGCAATTTATTATTATACTAAGACAGTCTATACATTCAAGTCTATACTTTTTTAGGTTTTGATAACATACATATACATATATACTGTATATAGTTTAGTTTTTAAACGAAAAGAGGAGGTCTAATTAGATCACCAAAAAAAACTTTTAAAAGTGAAGTGACAGTTGGTAACAACAGACAATCTAAGAAAGACTATATCTAGGCTTACATACCAAAAAAACTGACTTTAAATATTACTTTGTAAATATTATACCCCATATTTGAGGTTAGTTATTTTTAAATGTTCTATATAAAATTATTTTTTTCTTAACTTCAAATGAATAAAAATAAAAAATAAAAAGGAAATTCTTCAATCTTAAACTTTTCTTAAAACAAAAGATTTTGAATATCTTCATACCTACACCCAGTATTAAAATTAGCATCTACAAACCAGACAAAAAAAAAATTGAAATGAAAAATGTTGAAATACCATATTTTAATACAATAACTATACAAAATATTTACAAACTTCCCACTAATGAACACTTCAAAAACTCAAACTATAATAACTTCTAAATACTTATGAATGTTATTTTTCGCTTTACCAAATTTGTGATGCCAAATATATTTTAAGAAGTGAAAAAGGTAAAGTACACTTTGGTACAATAATGGAAAAGAAAATATTTAAAAATTTGAATTTGAAGTGTCCGGTGCAGCGGATAAAACAATATTTCTTAAATTTATCTCGTGACACAATTATTTGTTTTTCTATGGTTCAGATGATAAAAAATAATCCGATTGTATTTTCTGCTATAATATATGTATAAGTATCATCCAAAATGATAAACGATTATAAGAAATGTGAGGAGGCTTTTTCTACATCATTTTTTTTTTTTTTGGTGCATTTCCCTGCCACATAATGTAACAAGGAAATTACAGGCGTGGCTGTACATGTCATAAGGGTGGATTATTCTTACGACGTGTGTGGGAATCGAACCCACACTCCCTCGGTATTTACAGGGTATTTTTATACGCTCTTACCCACTAGGCCACCCGTGGTTCCTTTTTCTATTATTATTTAAAAGTACTTTGAAATAACTTTAAAAATTTGAAAAAGCTCAAAAAAAGTTTTTCTAATTATTATGGTATTGAAAGGAATTTTAATAAAAAAAATATTAAAAAAAAAACATTTATTGATAATCAATGTTTATTAAACTTAAAGAATCCAAAAAAAATGTGGCAAATTATAAATTATTCTCTCTATAATAGGCCTAATATTTGTAGTAATTATGTACCAGAAAATATCGTTTATAATGGTGATAGTAAATTATTTTAATAATAATTTTCTTTCGGTTGCATGCTTTTGGAATCAATCTAGTTAATTGTACAGGATCATAATGAATACAATTTAGATCTTTTATTTGATGAACATCAATTTTTTTTTCAATTTACCACTAATATGGTTATGAGCAAACACATAAAGAATATTCGGGATAATGTTGCGAGTGGTTATGATCGAATTTCTGCAAAAAATCTTAAAGCTTTTTCAGATGATAAGATC
Organism: Poecilobothrus nobilitatus; assembly: GCA_947095535.1. NCBI lineage: Eukaryota > Metazoa > Arthropoda > Insecta > Diptera > Dolichopodidae > Poecilobothrus > Poecilobothrus nobilitatus. The sequence continues at coordinate 35,739,477 of OX352774.1, forward strand.
AGCCTGCTCACAAAAATTTTTAACGATTCGGTTGTTAAATGCTCTTTTCCAGATAAATTAAAAATAGCCAAGGTTACACCTTTACATAAGTCCGGACCTAAGGGAGATCTTAATAATTATAGAACCATATCTGTCCTTCGAGTAATTTCAAAACCATTTGAACGAATTATCTTTGATCAAATGTGGACACAGTTTGCGAAGACCAATTTCGTTAGTAAGAACCAGTTTGGATTTATTCCATTATCAAGTACGACTTCAGCCTGCATCGAAGTTATAAACATGATTCAGAAGTCAATGTCTCGAAACAAAATAACTTCATTAATAAGTATTGATCTCCAAAAGGCATTTGATTCAATTGATCATGACATTCTTCTAATGAAACTTAAAGCAGCGCACTTTTCAAATGACGCCGTACAATATATAAATTCGTACCTTACCAATAGAAAACAATATGTTCAAATTGGTGAAATTAACAGTGAAAACTTGTTAATTTGGTAAAAAAAAAGTGTACCGCAGGACTCCATATTGGGTCCCTTATTATTTGTAGTATACATAAATGACATTTTTGAACTCTCCTGTAAAGAAACTATAATTTTGTATGCTGATGATGCCTTGCTGGTTTACAGTGAAGATTCTATGGCAGCTGCGTATGAAAGCATGCAAACCGATTTAAATACATTACATGAATATTTCACCAATAACAAATTAAAATCTAATATAAATAAAACCAAATATATGGTGTTAAAAAAACCTGTACCAAATAATTTCAGAATAATTGTGAATGGTGAAATCCTTCAGGGAACTGATCTTATTAAGTATCTCGGTCTATATATAGACAAAAATTTGAAATGGACCTATCACATTGACCATGTTAAAAATAAAACTATTCCGTACGTAGCAGCTTCCGATTTCTTCCAAAATCGACTCTATACAATATATATTTCGCACATATACATTCCCAGTTTATTTATCTAAATTCAATATGGTCGAGTTCTCCCGCTTATAAATTACGTGAAATACAAGTTTTGCAAAATAATATTAAAGGCAATAAACCGTTTACCTCTTTTAACCCCATCCAACACACTTTACAGTGAAAAATTGTTATCTGTTGATAAATTAAAGATCTACGAATTATGTATACTATGTTATAAGTTGGTTCACGATAAAATTAAATCTGGGGTACAACTTTCCAAGGTTTGTGAGGTTCATAACTATAATGCCAGGGCAAGAGACAATTTGTCAGTTTTAAATTTCACTCCAAACACAATATTGTTTTCAGCTATTACTAATCACAACAATTTGCCTCTACATTTGAGATCCACCGACTCTATGCTCGTATTTAAACGCTTATTAAGAAAATTTCTTATGACTACCTAATCCTTTATAATTGTGTATTTCATAAATTAAAAAAAAATATTTTACCTAATTAAAATTTTTTATATAATAATATAAGAACTTATTGTTATTAAAATAATTTTGTTCTCTAGTTTTAAGTGTTAATTATTGTAATAAAAACAAAGGGGTTCGCCACAAGTGCTAAGCACCTTTTTGAACCTGTGAATAATAAAAAATAAAAAATAAAAAAATAAAATTAATATCAAAATAGTTTAATTCAAATTTTGCTAAATCTTGCGTTTTATAAGAATGTACTTTTTTTTCGTTCAATAAAAGAAAAACAAAAGCCCTAACGTTTTGTTAAGAGCAAAGTGTTTGAAAACTTATTCTTCTTCGATTCAATTCAGCTTTAAATATATTCGTTTTCAAAAATAGATAAGTATCTTCCATAACCGTCACAGAAATATCCCAAAATTCCAGTCTAAGCACAATGCAGAACTAAAATGTCTGATAATAGTTAAAAAGGAAAGTAAAATAAAAACTTAATAAATTAATATAAAAATAGGATAAGTGAATCGAAAACCGCAGTTAAAAAAGCAAACTCTTTGCACATTTAGATTATTGCAGATAAAAGTGGAAGCAATTTAGTTTATGGTATCGAAAAGATGAATCTTTGAAAAAGTCAAAAGATAAAAACAGGAAAAAAGAGTAAACACGCCCAGGGTAAGATGTAGTTAATTTGTTTGAATATTAATAACGCAGTATTTCTAAACAAGACCATCAAGGGTTGGCCTATACACAATAATTGAATGAGGCAAAGAATATTACGCTTAAAAGTACGGATAAAGTACGTATAATTTTTTAAATGTTTAATCTATTTCAAGATTAATGGAGAGTACAGAAAAAATATATTTGAATGTCAGAAAGCTAATGACTACTTCTGAAACCTACCTAAGGTAGACTTCAAGAGCTTTGAACATGTTAACCTTTTTTACCATAAGAAGAAAATTATGAGATTCTCCCACTTTTCTCTTGCGCGTTAAACTACTAAAATCTTCTGAAAGTATTTCAATTGCAAGAGAGATAATATCAAAACGCCAGTTATAAGAATACGGGCTCTAAACAATTTCCTAACGAAAAAATCCGAACAAGTATCTTCTCTAAAATCAGAGGCTATAATAATTTTGTAAACACCTCGCAAGTCTAAAGTATATTTACTGAATTTTATATATATTTACTATTATTTAGTATATTTACTGAATAAAGTATATAAGAGGATTATAAGTGACCTAAAACGAACAAAATAATTCAATGCTATGCCGAAAACCGTGTAGGTATCATCAGAAGAATTTTCGCTACTAAGGTCGAATAAGACATTGTATTGTGGCTTTAATTCAAAACAACAACGAAATTTCAACTATCAAGTTGAAATTTAAAATATTTAATGATACGTATCGTAAATCTGATTTAATGATGTCTATCGTAAATCCTGCCACATAAATGTGACAAGGAAAGTACACAGCCTTCCCTTTCCAGGTGTACTTATTTGCTTTAAATTTTGCAAGAGTGAATTATTCTTATGACGTGTGCGGGATTCGAAACAACACTTCCTCGGTGTTTACAGCGTCTTACACAATAGGCTACCGAAGCCCCAACAATTTTATATATATTTATTCAAAATTTCAAATTTATAAACAAAGTGTAATTATAATTTTACTAGCCAATGTAATTATGTGCTTTATTTATATTGAGTTACCTACTAATTATATTTTAGGATATAAACAATTTTTATCACCCAGTTGAACACTTCTTATAATATTTGCATACATACATATATACATATATAAATGGTGGCAAAGGAGTTTTGTTGAGAAAAATAAAAAATTACTTTTTCATTTAAGAAATAAGTTTCAGAAATTTTCCGTTTACTTAAAAATACTTTTATGTAGAAGATTGAAACGGATATCCGAAGGGTATCCGTCTGTTAATACGCCATTGAGTTAACTACTCGGACATTGTGGCCCTCTGTTTGTTTTAATAACAAAATGAAATTTTCAAAACCTTACTCTTGTTGCCTATTTATAGGAGGATTTATTATGCATTTATATTAATTTTAATTTTAATATGCATAAATTTTAATTTATTTATTTCAATATTATTTTATATTTATAATATATGCAATATTGATATTATTCATTACGATATTTAAGTAAAATAGTATATTAGAGAAGGTCATATTGGTCATATATTTTGTAATAATAAAGTGCAAAAAAAAAAATAAGTTGAAATAAAATTAGTGAAATTTTCAACATATCGATTGTGCTGCTCATATCCGGAATTTTTGAAAAATAAAAATAATTTGAAAACTCAAACAAAATATGTATGTAAAAAATGCTTATCTATATTTACAAATTTTTCAAATTAGATTACTATTTAGAAAAAATATTAGTCAAAATAAATAATGTTAATAATATATTTGAATACATATTAACCTTGGTATTGTGTTATTTTACAAAAAATAAAATAAATGTTTAAATCACAAAATTTAAAGTACGTTAATAAAAGTACAAAATTGATACTAGTATTTATAAATAAATTCAAAATGTCATAAATAGCTAAAATATTTATTTGATTTGAATTAGTTTATCTTATTATAAGTTATAATTTAAAATAGCTTAAATTAAAACTATTTATGTGTATATAAAAATAATTTGAAAAAGCAACTTGTATTTTGTAAATATTTTCATATTTACAAATATGTAATAATATGTATGTATGTACTATACTATGTATATTAAAGAAAGGCGATAACAAAATTCATATCATATTCCATTGAATAATGTTTTCCAGTTTATACATTTTGACGCTTTTCCATTCAATTTTTGACGTATTTTTGAAATGTCACAAAAAAAAACGCAACACTATTAAAAATAAAGTATAGTATAGTTATCTTTTTCTCTCTTCAGCATGAATAATAAAGTAATCTTTTTTTTTTTTTTTGAAACAAAATTCAGTAGAATTTTAATTGACGTATCGGCTTAGAAGTATTGTTGTCGCTATCGCCTGTCGGTGCTAAATTTTATTTTCTTGTGTCTTAATTTCTATTTTATATTTTTTTTTTTACATCCAATTTAAGTTTATTAACAAAAGAATTATTACCCGAAATAATATTATAATTGATAGAAAAACATTGAAAAAATATATATTCCGAATTTATTTAATTACTTGTGATTATTTCGAATTTATTTCGAAAATTAAAAAAAGTGTTTATAAAGAAAACTTAACTTTGTTTGGCAATTGTTTGAAAATAATTGTTTTTGATGCAGAATAAATTTAAACTAAAATTAAACTTTTTAATTTTAATTTTTGTAACTAAATAAATATATAATACAACGTTCATTTTAATTCTTTTATAATTAATAATATATGCATTTTAAAAAAACAAAATTTACGGATACAAAACGAATAAATTAAAAAAAAAAAAAATAAATAAATCCCCTTGCCAAGAATGAGATTTTAGTGTATGTATCACCATTTAATAAAAAAAAGAAGCTTTAGAAGAACAAAAGGGATATTTTTGATATTTAATAATAAAAACGACTTTATAAACATATCGTATGCAACATTAAAAACATAAATTAACTAAAAAATGTAAGTATGTTACTATAAATGATTGTATATTTGTGTATATAAAAGTTAAAATATTACTATTTTTAAATCCTTTTTAGAGAATAGATGTTCAATATTCATCACATAAAATTTTTGAACGAAACTGAACATGTTTTTTTTTTTTTTCTTTTTTAAAAATAGATTTTCTTCCTCAAATAAAAGAAAAAGGAATATTATATTTTAGTTTAATGATAAATATAATGAAATTTGTGTGGGTGGTCGATTGATTAATATCAAATATTTAACTTGTATTAAATTTAAATATACACTTTAACTAAGTACCTATATTAATCAAAAGAATTGTAAATATACGTTGTATTTGTATCACAAAAATATATAAATCTATTATAAAGTATATTTATTTATATGTACATATATGAATGTATTTATAGTTCTAAATGGAATATAGTAAATAGAATATTTGTTTACTCATATAGTCAGGTACCTATATCTATATATAGTCTTGACTATGTAATTTCGCTTGCGTTTTATGTATATTTTTTCAACCTTACATTAAAGTAATATAAATAGGTATATTGAAAATAAATTAACAGTGGAATTGGAATGAAAGTAATATTTTTACTATTAAGAAAAATTATTCTTTGTTATTAAAAAAGTAATGCATATTATTTGATTAATTCGTTTTAATTAAGTAATTTTATTTTGCAGTTTTTAAATAAATGTTTGCATTTAAATGTATTTAATTTGTTATTGACCATGATTATCCATGATATCCTTGGTTATTATAAATATATATACCTATATATTTATTAATATAAAATATCGGAAGCAAAATAATCAATATAAATATTAAAAATGAAAGAATACCGCATACAGATAGGTACTTATTATATTATAATAAGTTGTAACTTGTATATATTAATATCATATGTTATTTTCTTGGTGTATTCTGTACATTCATATTTTTGCTTAAAATTTAAATACACTTATAATACTTTTGTATACTCGTATCATGGAAATCACATAAGTATTATGTTTTTAAATCTTTTTGCACAAAAATACTAATGAAACTATATTTATTCAATTTTCAGATATGTCCACTAAAATATATTTACCAACTGATATTGTACAATTGTAATTGAAAATAGTTATTAACAGTAAGAATTGATGAAAGAAATATCAAAAAAAAATTTGAATAAATAAATATAGGTTATATTTATAATAATTTAAAGTCTAAATTATGATCCAGACATATATTTTTATGATATTGACATAATATTGTATTTTGATAAATAAAAAATTATCTAAATAATAAGTAGGTAGACTAATTTTGATAAACAAAACTAATTGTTTACAATTAAGTAAGTAATTAATGTTAAATAATTATAAAAAATGCAATACTTTTGAATTTAAATGTTAAAATGATCTTTGAACAAAACAAAAATAAAAATGATCTTTCGACAAAAAAAAAAAAAAATTTTCTCCGGATGAAATTAAAATGATTTCAGTATTCCTAAATTAATATTGAAATTTTATTAATTAATATGTAATTTACTTATTTTATTTGAAATTGTAAAACTAACTGAAAAAATCTCTGGATTGGTTCCGTTCATAAAATATATCTATAATTTTATAGATAATAAAGTTGTATTGCATTCTCATTCTTTTAATTGTTTTAGTTTCGAGTTGAAGCAAAGGATAGAAATTAAAAAAAAATTAGAAGTAAAAACAAAGATTTTAAACTAATCATTAAAATATATATGTATGTGTGTGTGTGTACTTATGATTTACAAAAATTGCAAAATATAAAAAACAATTTCCTAGAAATAGAAATTTTTAATACGTTACTATGTGGTTATAAGGTTTCAAAAAATATTGCAACTATGTAATAATAAAAATTCTAAATATAGATTTTTTTTTTTTTTTGCATATTTTTACATAGCCAGGCCAGTAATACTTACTTATTTCATAATATTCAATCCTTTCTCTCATTTTCTTATTTTTAATCATCATAATGACCCTTATACTAGTTTACTTATCATACAAAAATGTATAAGTAATATAAGTATATATGTATATATATATATATATATTTATATATATTTTTGCATTATTGTCATTTAATATCATATCTAGGGTTCTCGTAAATGAGTAGTTCAATAATCTGTACTTTTTTGTTTATTTTTTTAACTAAGTGCAAAAAAAAAAAGTTTATTCAATTATTAGACCAGAAAAAAAAATAAAAAATCAACCTAAGAAAGAGATTTGTAAATTAAAGAAACCCCTTTGAAAATCATTGACCTTAATATATAAATATTTATATTGAAAAAGGAAATCTTAAATTAAATAATATTAGCCTAAGTAAATTATAGTTTCTACAGAATACTTATAATTTAAAATATTTTTTTTTAATTTTTTCAATATTAATGTTTGGTAAATGCATTCTTCTTCTGGAAGTCATACGTTGATTTCCGCTTAAGTAAGTACATGTTTGATGTGGTGGATTGTGAAAATCATACCTTGATTCTCGGCTTTTATCGTAAAAAAAGAACATTTAATACACTTACTTAGGCAAAATATATTTTTAAAGAATTTTTTTCATTATCTCAAAACGTAATTAAAAAAAAATAACGTACTTATTGTAAAAATTTAATATGGACTCAGTTAAATATTAATATTTTAGACATTCTTGGAAACAAAAAACAAAAACATTTATAATGTTCAGGAACATTTCATTTAAACTTGTACGTAAGTACGTATATGTATTATGTATGTATATATATGTATGTATGTACATTTTTAAATATTTAGATCTCAGAAAATGTCTATTCTATTTAAGTATCATTTTTATACTTTTACAAATATGCCTAAAATTTTAAAATGAATTAAATTGTCTTTTTATTTTTTTATATATTCTTTAAAAAAGGAAAGTGATCTCTAAGAAAAAAATCAGTTTTTTAACTTATTTAAATACGAATGACAAATCTATTCTAGGTAAACTTAATCAGCAGAACTAATTAAGAACATATTTAAAAATAGATTGCAAAATTATATTTAGTGTAAGTAATTGAAATACCTACTTATGTCTAGAGGTTTTAATAATTATTTAATTTATTAATATTAATAGTTTTAACCTGCTGTTTCATACTTAATTTTTTCTAAAAAAAACTTTTAAATTTATAAGTACATACAAATTTTTCTATTTCTATTTTGTCCATTTTTTTTAATAAAAAATGTTTAAAAAATTGGAAATAAAACCAAATTTCTTTTACAAAAATCTGATAACCACAAAAGAAAATTAAAAATGTCAAATGTTAAGTTTTTTCGTTTATTTTGTTTTTAAGAAATTATTAAGTCTTTCAAAATATGACTAAGTATATATATATAGAAATAAAACCATATATATACATATATGTATATTCATTTAATTTACCTATAAAAAATCGTGTTACTTATCAAAAAAAAAAAAAATTATATTTCCGTACTTTACCAAAGCGTTCACATTTTCTATGTATAAAGAAGAAAAAATAAATACTTACTTAAATAAGAAAAATGACCTTTAAAACGACAGGCTATACATTTGAAAAATCATATTAAAAGCAAAATAAAAATGCTCCTATATATATTTATTAATTTTATTTTCGTCCTCCTCCTCATAGTATATTCCAATTTTCAATCCAATATAAGTGATATAAAATAATTTGTGTGGGCATTTTATTTATATATGTACATATGTACATATATAAAATAAAATATATTTAAATTTTGTTTGAAAATGTAATTGAGTAAAAAAGAAATGTACATATATATATCTATACATAGGAATATTTGTATTTTTCTATTACTCAGATAAAATCTTAGTATATTTTTTAGAATAGCACACTATGCTATAATAGCACAACGCCTAATCCTACTACATCACAAAATAAAATTTTCATATTTTTAATTTTGAATTTTTGATTTTTTTTTTATACTTATTTAATTATTGCCAAAAAAAAAAAAAATACTTCTAAACATAAACTTCAAATAAATGACATCACAAGCAGGATTGCCAATAATTCTGTCTTTTTTAATTACCGATCGGATCCACGTAATTTATAAGGAACGTATTGTGCTGACACAAACATTTCGAACCTCAGATTTTTATATACTTATATGCATTTCTACGATACGTAGAAACCTGAATGTGGAAGTCTGTGGGTAAGTGTGCAGCCCAAAAACTGAACGAAATTCGATAAAATTTCATATTAAAGATTTTGACGTAAGTATGTCAAACTGAAAAGCTTTTGCGAGAAATCCGTCAGCACCAAGTGACACTTTACTAAGGCCATTTTTATATTTTCTATAAATATTTTGATACAGAAGAATATTATGAAAAAAGTTATTAAGGAAAAGGTGTTACACAAGTAAAAAACAACAACTTTTTCATAGAACACTTTTAGATCCAACAAGCTTTTATGTTCGTCCTCTTTATTTTCTAAGGCTGATGGTTACTGATTCGAAATTTATTTCAGGTGAAACTTTTTTTTTGTTTTCAGTTTTATAATTTTGTGCATAAAGTCTATAAGTATGTTATATACATGTTTCAAATACATAAATATATATATAGATACATATATATTTATAATTAGTTAAACATTTTTATTGCTTTTGAATTTTGGTGAATATTTTTTTTTTTTTGTAAAACACCATAGAAATATTGGCTATATATGCACCTACTTATTTGTAGCAAGGTTAATGTTTTTAGGGCAATGTGCATGTAGCAGTTTTAGCTGTCTATTAATATTTGTAACCCTATTAAAAAACGAATACATATATTGAGTTTTTTTCTTTTTGCGGTCGGTTCTGCGGTGGACGAAGCTGATTTTTTATATGATTAATTAATTTTAAAAATTCAGTCCCTACTTAATTATATCTAATCATTATTAAGTTTTAGTTATTAGCTGTTTTTTAAAATCCAATTTAAAAATCAAAACCTATTTAAAAAAAATGTCATAACTTGTTACTGTGTATTTTCTAAAATGGACGAAACTGAAAATGGACCGAAAAAAATTTATTTTCGTATATTTTTATTAATGTTATCATTATGGAAAAAAAACACACAAAAAAAATTGCGTGCAGACGTCGCTAAAATAATCAAAAAAGAAAAAATGGGCAAAAAAAAGAAATGAGATAAAATAAATTCATCAGGCCAAAATTTATCTAAAAATAATTTTTTTTTTTTTTCTAAACAAAACCACCCTCTCACTTCTCGTCATTATTTATATTATCGTCTACAATCCTAATATTTATTATACAAAAATGAATGAAACTGAGTAAGCACTTATACATATTTTGTTTTTCCCATTTTCCTTATTTTCTTGTTCAACTATAATATATGTATATATATATATACATGTACAGATTTTTCTTATTTTTCTTTTTTTGGGGAGGTTGGGTTTATTACGTTTATAATTCGATTCATGACAGCTTTCATTTAGATATAAATAAGTTTATATAAAAATATGTTATAAAAAATATAACAGTTCTTAATAAAAATATTATATCTGGACAGTCTAATTGATTTTAAAATTATTTGTGTAAGTACTTACTTGGTTATTAGCAATTAATTTTGATTATTTATTTAAATTACAAAAAGATATTTAAAAATATTTCTTTTTTCTTTTAAAGTTCAACTTACTTACGTTATTATTTTTTTTTAATACTTACTCTTAACCTTCCATGCGTACACATGTTTTATAACTCCGCCCGACTGTTGCCTTCATTTTAACTTTTATACAGAACAAGCAAAATTGATTAATAATGCAAGTAAAAAAAAAAAAAACATTTTTTTTTTTGGTAAATTAGCTTGAAAATATGTTTTTATTACACGGGTCAATTTGACGCTACTAGATGGAATACATCAGTTTCCCCATATACATTTGATAATTATTTGTATACATTTTGGGACTTAATAGGCTCCCATCAACAAATTAAATTATGTTTAGTATAGTATAGGAACAATGGGAGATTGCATTCTTGGAAGCACATATTATTTCTACTGTTTCTTCCATATTTTTCTTATTCTTATATATATTTTTATACCCTACACCTAAAGTATAGGGTATATTAACTTTGGTATGGTGTTTGTAACCACCAAAAGGAAGCGAGTTAGGTATAGACATGTATATATATTCTGAATCAGGATCACCGCCGGAGTCGATTTAGCGATGTCCGTCCGTCCGTCCGTCCGTCCGTCCGTACGCACGATAACTCAAAAAATAATGATGCTATCTTGATGAAATTTATATAGTAGGTTACTAATTACGAAAGAAAGGCTAAGTTCGAATCTGGACAAAATCCGTCCATGGGTTCGGATTCTGGAAGCTTCCGAATGATTCCGGCTTTTGGAGATAATCTCCGCAAACGAGATTATCTCCAAAAGCAACAAAGATAGAACCTTCAAATTTTGTACAATGATGTTTCTTCCCGTTCGATTTATGTCTCTGAAATTTAAGAGGATTTGGTCCATGGGTTTGGGTTTTGGAAGCTTCCGAACGAGCACCAGAGCAAATGAGATTATTTCCAAAACCAACAAAGATAGAACCTTTAAATTTTGTACAATGATGTTCCTTCCCGTTCGATTTATGTCTCTGAAATTTAAGAGGATTTGGTCCATGGGTTTTGGATTTGGAAGCTTCCGAACGAGCCCCAGAGCAAATGAGATTATCTCCAAAACCAATAAAGATATAACCTTTACTTTTGGCAGAATGGTGTTCTTTCATGTATGATTTAGGCCTCTGAAATTTAGGAGAATTTGGCCCATGGGTTTGGATTTGGAAGCTTCCGAACGAGCACCAGAGCAAATGAGATTATCTCCAAAACCAACAAAGATATAACCTTTAAATTTGGCAGAGTGGTGTCCTTTCATGTTTTATTTGAGTCTCTGAAATGTGAGAAGATTTGGTCCATGGGTTCGGGTTTATAGCAATTTATTCAGGAAACTTCCGAACGAGCCACAGAGCAAACGAGATTATCTCCAAAACCAATAAAGATAGCACCTTTAAATTTTTTATAATGATGTTTCTTCCAGTTTGATTTATGTCTCTAAAATTTAAGAGGATGTGGTCCATGGGTTTGGATTTTGGAAGCTTCCCAACGAGCCCCAGAGCAAATGAGATTATCTCCAAAAACAACAAATATATATAACCTTTAAATTTGGCCGAATGGTGTTTTTTCATGTTTGATTTAAGCCTCTGAAATTTGAGAGGATTTGGCCATGGGTTTAAATTTGAAAGAATTTGAACCGTGGATTCGAATTTTGGAAGCTTCCGAACGAGCCGCAGAGCAAATGAGATTATATCCAATACGAACAAAGGTAGAACCTTTGAATTTGGTACAATAGTGTTCTTTCGTGTTTGATTTATGTCTCTGAAATTTAAGAGGATTTGGTTCATGGGTTTGGTTTTGGAAGCTTCCGAACGAGCACCAGAGCAAATGAGATTATCTCCAAAACCAACAAAGATATAACCTTTAAATTTGGCAGGGTGGTGTTCTTTCATGTTTTATTTAAGTCTCTGAAATGTGAGAAGATTTGGTCCATGGGTTCGGGTTTTGGAAACTTCCGAAAGAGCCCCAGAGCAAACGAGATTATCTCCAAAACCAATAAAGATAGAACCTTTAAATTTTTTATAATGATGTTTCTTCCAGTTTGATTTATGTCTCTAAAATTTAAGAGGATGTGGTCCATGGGTTTGGATTTTGGAAGCTTCCGAACGAGCCCCAGAGCAAATGAGATTATCTCCAAAAACAACAAATATATAACCTTTACTTTTGGCATAATGGTGTTCTTTCATGTATGATTTAGGCCTCTGAAATTTGAGAGGATTTGGTCCTTGGGTTCGGATTTTGAAAGCTTCCGAACGAGCCTCAGAGCAAATGATATTATCTCCAAATGCAACAAAGATATAACCTTTAAATTAGGCAGAATGGTGTTCCTTCATGTTTGATTTATGTTTCTGAAATTTGTGAGGATTTGGTCCATGGGTTCAAATCTTGGAAGCTTCCGGACGAGCCCCAGAGCAAACGAGTATATCTCCACAACCAACAAAGATAGAACTTTTATTTTTAGTACAAAGGTGTTCTGTTATGTTTCCTTTTCTGTAAAATTGGAAACTGACATTTGAAAGAATTTGAACCATGGGTTCGTATTTTGGAAACTTCCGGACGAGCACAAGAGCAACGAGCATATCTCCAAAACCAACAAAAGTAGAACCTTTAAATTTAATATAATGGTGTTCTGGCAAGTTTTCTTTATGTTCCTGAGATGGATTCGATGAATTGGAGTGGCAATTCGGGTAGCTGACACAAACATCCCAAGGACTACCAATCTCCGAAAATAATTAAGATAGAAACTTAAAATTTTATACAAGGGTGTCAAGCATATCCCAAGCGGATGCCTCTTTTACGTTCTTGAAATTCGAGTTGAATAAGACAGAAAAGGGAAGAAGTTCAAGCAGCTGCCAAAAACACTTATGGATTGTTAATTTAATTCGAATTATTCAGGTGTAGGGTATTAATAAGTCGGTTGCATCGACTTGCTGTTACATTTACTTGTTTTTTTAATTTTTAGGGATTGAGTGTTAAATAGACTCTAAAACACTGACGGAAGATTAAGAAATTTTTCCTTTTTTAACAAATGTTGTCCATATACTTACGTATTTTGTAACCACATATTGATTAAATGATACACATCCGTTATAGCGAAGTTTTTCTTAGTCAGTTTATTATTCGTCTAGAAGTATATTAGACCACCAATTTTTATACATATACTTGTTTAATAACAATATATTTATGCTTTCTTAGTTATTTGATTATACATATAACTACATAAACTAAGTATACTTAATTATCTCTAAATTTTATTAACAAACAACATGAAAAATTTTATCAAGCACTGTGTGACTATACGTATACAAAAAAAAAAAAAAGTCATCTTCAAAGGAAAAAAAAAATAAATATCACAAAATTCTGTTCAAAATTGAAATAAATTCACTTAAGAGACACATGAAAATGTCAGAGTAAAAGATATGCTTTTGCAATTTTTTTGCTTGTTATTTTCTCATCCATAATGTGAAAACTAAACCTAATAATAAGTGTATATATATATACATATATATAAACAATTATCAGAAAGCAAGCAATTTATTCTCTTGTCGTTGGTATACGCAATTCTTTTTATTAACTTACAAAAGTAACATACTTTTTATATAGAAAAATACCTAATTTATTTATACATATATACTTATATAAATATAGATAATCTATACATACTATAAATAGTTTATATATATATATACAAGTATATCTATTATATATATATGTATATTATATATATATTAATGGGCGATTTTTACCTTTACTATATTTACTACCATTTTACTAACCAATTCCACCTCCCATTATGTGCGTTTTGTTACCCATAAAAAGAAAGTGTTGCGTATAAAATAAATAAATGAATAAATATATATGCATATATATATTACATCTTATGAGTATATAAGTACATATACTTGTGATACTGGTACTGGCATATATATATATATATATATGTGTTTTTTTAAGTTTATACTCGAAGTCAAAGTGGAAATTGAAAACGAAAAAATAAATAGTGTAAGTAATGAAAATGGGAAATTTTTATTATAATCGTGTTGAAAAATCATATCACCAGACCATATCGCCAAGGGAAAGCTCTTGTTAATAGGTCTATGACTACTCTTTTGTAAGTAACTAGGTATTAATTCTTGTTTTGTTTTTTTTTTTTTTTTGCATGTATGTTTTTACTTATATTTGTATCTTTTATTTTTCTTTATAAGTAATGATCAGGTGATATAAACTATTTACAACAACAAGTAGTTGTAATGTATATATATATAACAACGGTATAGTTACTTAAATTGGGTATCAGTTGGGTATTTTAAAGTGAATTCAACTATAACTACTTACATATAACTATTGTAAATAAGTAATATGATGATTCTATATTTTATGATTATTTTCTTTCTTATATCATGCCTATGAATATTTAATATCTTTTCTTAATAATAACTAAGTATCTATTATTTTATTATTGATCCGGTTTATTTGAAAAAAAAATTGTACTTATAAGTTAGTTAGATAAAAATTTATGGTAATTTAAGAGTTTAAAAAAATAACAATAAAATTTTGGTATAATTTATTGTACCCTATTTGTAATAAAATAACTATTAGTTTATATATATGTATGTATTGATAAAAAAAACCAATAATATTATGAATTCCTAGTATATAAAAGCACAATCTTTTAAAGTAATCCTTAATTTGTAACGCACATTTTTTTTTTTTTAAATTAAATCTTCATTTTTAAAATCATTTTAAAATTCTTTTTTTATGCATTCGTTTTTTTTTTTTTTTTTGCTGGTAACTTACTATTTACCTATTATAGACACGTGTCCCAAAAAAAATCAGAAGCTTAAATATTCCTAATATCAATTTAAAACATATTTAAATAGGTTTATAATACTACACTATATTATTTAAGGGTTAAATGCAAATTAAAATGGAAAATGATATTCTTAAGTATTTGAAAATTTCAAAAAAAAAAAAAAAAAAATCAAAGGACTTTATTGTTATTATTTTAGGAAACCATGCCGGAAATATGTAAATAAGTATATGTATGTAAGTACTAAAAATAAAATTTTTATATATTTATGTACTTTAAGTACAGTAAAAGAAAATAAAAAGAATAAAAAAACTTTTTTAAAACTAAGCTAACTAGGTAAATACATTATCTACTTAAATATATGTATATATAATATATGTACATACATGATATGTATACGTATATAAGTATAACTATTTTACAATACGTATAAGGATCTATAGTTAATTATAAAAAAAATTTTTAAAAGAAAACAACAGAAAGCAATTGTTGAAATAAAATATTTCTTTTATTATTAAGTACAACAATACTTATATATATGGATATATATATATATATATATCATGAATTCTTATATATGAAAGTAATATTGTTTTGTATAATATAAATACATACTTATATATATTTTTAATTGCTTAGGAAATTTCTAAGAATATAAAACTTGTTTATATAATAATTAAAATAAAGTATATATATATGTATATATATAATGTTTTTTTTTTTTTTCACTTTCATTTTTTATATTTTTTATTTCTTTTAATAATAATTAATTTGATTTTCTTACGTAATTTTTTAAACATATTGTATAATTATGTAAGTACAGTTGTATATATACTAAAAATAAAAATAATGAATCGAATTTAATGATAAGTAGATATGTATGTTACAAAATGATTCATCAACTTATTAAAACAGTGGTTATATATACCTATTTTATATGAACCCTTTTCATATTATATAGTTACCAAGTCAAATCAAATTCTGATTAAAAAACTGAAATTTTAAAATAGTTAATAACTTTTTAAACAAAATTTTTTAACAAAAAATTTAATTGTGGTTTACTTATTCAACTAAATATTAATATCTAGGTAGGTACATAATATACCTATTTTTTTTTTTTTAAGTTTTTAATTAAAATTAATAAATTGTATTTGCTATAAAAATTTAATTTTAAAATAGTTATTATCATTATTGACTTTAAATTAATTTTTGAAACTTTACAAAATATGAACCGTTTTTCTCCACACGGTTTTTCTCGAATTCAATTTTTAGTTACGCTTCATTTTTCTCTTTCCTTTAAACTATATAATTTTGGAAATTCTGTTCTTTAAATTTGACGATTTTTTATTTTTTTTTTTATTTTTTGAATCCAAAATTTTATGGAGTGAACGCGACAAGCCACAAATACAAAGAAAAATTAAATAAATATTTGAGACTAAGAAAAATTTTATGTTTTTATATAGGCAAAAAAAAAAATGATTATTTTACTACTGCTTTAATTTTATATTCTACTTCACCACGCTTCAAAATTTATTTTCAAATACACATGCATCTAAAAATAAATCTATAGTTACTGCACGAAGAACCGTATGGAATTAAACAGCAATTCAAGTAGATCCATGTTGATGGAGCGATCCAATTGAACGCATAAATTCTTGATGCATTTGAATATTGTCTTTCCAGGAATTAATTTAAAAAAAAAAAAGAAGCGGAAGGCATAGAAAAATAATTTTATAGATCAAATTTTCAAGATACTGAATGGAGATTTTAAAAACTTATTTTACAGCTTTATTAATTTATTCACAAAACAAAGTTCAAAAAAAAAAAAAAAAAAAAACTAAAATGAACTTAAGTTGTTCATATATTCCTTTAATATTGATTGATTTTTTAGACAGTCCTATATACTTTTCTTTTGCTAGCCAACTGCTAACATATATATTTTAACCTCAATAGAAGTGAATCGAGTTCGTTTAAACTTCAGAAAAATTAGTAAAATTAAATATGTACTTATACATACGTATAAGTAATGTCCTTACATTCAACACTTGATTTATTATATTTAAAATATTATATATTAATATATATAGGTACTTATATATTTTTTTATTAAATTATTATCTTAAAATTCACATTGTGTAAATTTCGGCATTAAAATTACCAAAAAATGTGAATGAAAGTGGAAACATACCGAAATCTTAATTTTTTTAATCGTATTTGTTTTTTATCTTATTATTTCAATATCTTATTTTCGAAAATTTTATTTTTGTTCCAATTTAATTTTTTCCCAAATACTTATTCTTTATACAGGGTTTCAAAACTTTTGATCAGTAGGAATTTCGAACCCCCTATTTTAAATACTTGAATGTTTGAATAATATGTAATTATGTAAAAAAATAATTAGAAGGGATTTTATATATGTAGTCGGTTACAAAATCCTGAGTTCCAATAATTTGGAAATTTTTGTAAAATCTGAGTTCTGATCCCACTATTTTAAATGTTTTGTTGTTAAAATATGTATCCGAATATGTACAAAAATAATTAGCAGGAATTTTTTTTAGTTAGTTACATAATCAGAGTAAAACAATTTATCTCTGTACTGTATATAATGATGATGAAATATCAATGAAAAAAAAGATAAGTGAAATTTTAAGGAAAATAATATTACAACATAATTAAATTTTGGTGTTCAACCAATAATGCAAATACCTTTTAGATAAAATGAAAGTGAATTAAACTTATGAAAAGTAAACTTCAAGTTGCAGTTTTTTTTTTGTCAGCTATTCCAAGTATAACATAACCATATAATATGTACCTTTAAGTAAAGTTATTTTTATATTATATAATATAATTCTAATATATACATACATATATATAACTTATATAACTTATAATTACACTGTCTTGAACAGTAAACAAAACAAGAATCATATATTGTAAGATAAATGTAAATTCATGTCGGCCGAAAATTTGAAACAAAAAATTAACTAAAATATATTTACGGACTTTTTCATAAATCACGTTAAGACTAAAAACAAAAAATTCGTTTATAGAAATTTTCGATTTCCTAAAAGTAGTTCTTCATGTCCCTCAATTGCGTTTTTCTGCTTTACTTAATTCAGAAAATGACAAAACTATAAGTAACTAAATAAGTATAAGTATTTAATCGGGATTCGGGAATTCATACTTATTTTTTTTTTTCATATAAATAAGTATTACTTATGTAATAATTTTTTAATTATATAATTAAATAAATATATAAGTTTATCAGCTTCAATATACTTAGTGTACTTATAACGATCTGTAAATTATACTTTAATAGTTAAAGTTAATTTAAAATTAAACAATCGAAATTAAAAATAAACAAAATTATAAAAGAAAATAAAATTGCAATTATTACAAATATAATATACATATATGTACATATATATATTATATAAAATATAAAATATACCATGAGTGCTTTTATAATTGTTTCATTAACCAGATATATAAATAAATAAATTGGAACAATCTTAAATGTTTTTTTATACCCGTATGAACCATGTTCAAGGGTATAATAAATTTGCCATTACGTTTGTGACACCTTAAAGAAGCCGAGCTAGATATAGTGTCAAAGGTATGGATCGGCTCAGAATCGAATTCTGAGTCGATTAAGCCATGTACGTCCGTCCGCACGATAACTCAAAAAATAAAGGAGCTAGGAGGCTGAAATTTTTTTTACGTCACTTTTGCAAAATTGTTAGTTTTGCTATTTAAATCCAACATTTTCGGTCGGCGGATTCGAGTAGCTGCCATACAACTTCTTTCTTTATATAGAAATAACTCAGTATCCATTCAAGCTAGGTTTCTGAAATTTTGCAAATGATGATCAAATTTTATGGCAACAACTTCTGTAAAATTTGGTTGTGTTGGCGCGGCGGGTTCGGGTAGCTGCCATACAACTTCTCCGTTTAAATGAGAATAACTCAGTGTTTATTGAAGCTAGGCATCTGAAATTTAGTAAAGAGGTATCGAGTTACATGCCAACAACTTTTGTAAAATTTGGTTGGCCTAGAGCAGCCGGTTCAGGCTTCTTGCACCTATTGGAAGTTAATAAAGCTAGGCGTCTGAAATCTTGCAAATTATGATCAAGTTTTATGGCAACAACTTTTGCAAAATTTGGTTGTGGTGGTGCGACGGGTTCGGGTAGCTGCCATACAACTTATCCGGTTAAATGAGAATAACTCAGTGTTTATTGAAGCTAGGAATCTGAAATTTAGTAAAGAGATGTCGAGTTATATGCCAAAAACTTTTGTAAAATTTGATTGATCTAATGCAGCCGGTTTAGGCTTCTTGCATTTCTTGGAACTTAATGAAGCTAGGCGCAATAGATTCGGGTAGCTGTCATACAACTCCACAATTTACATAAATATATCTCTGTAGTTCGGTACTAAAACATCTGAATGTTTTTAAAAGATGATCAAGTTTTATAATAGGATATATTACGTTCATACGGGTATCCCAGAGTTGACACAGTCTACTCTACTGCACTTTTCCTCGTTTTTATATACTTATGTACTTACTTATATATTTTATAATTATCAGATTATCCCAATGACCTAAATTTTAGTAAATATTTTTAAATTAAAAATATATACTTATTTTAGCTTAGCCTTTACAAGTATATACTTATTTATATACATTTTTTTTTTGTATATATATGTATAAAATTCTATATAGAAATTAAAAGGTGATTTCATCCGATGAATAGTTATCAAATCATTAAATTGAAATTAATTAAAAGTTTTCTTCTTTTTTTTTTTTTTAATATTTAATGAAATGGATATTATTGAAGAGTCATAACACGAAGACCCAATTTAATTGTATATATATATGTATATTGAAGGACTCTACAATTTTTTTTTTGTGGTTTTTTTTAGTAAATTTTCAAAAAAAAAATTGAAAAAAATTGTGCCTATTAGTTTTATTCTGGCCGTTTGGTCGTCGTTTCGATATTGTATGTATAACTGCACCTGTAACAGGTCAAAAATTGGAAATTTACTATTTTTAAAGACCTGTTTAACTTGCTTATAAAGACCTGAACACCTTATAAAGTCCATATATTTTTCAAGTATCATAAGTATATACATTTTTTTTTTTATTTACATAACATAATTACATAATAAGTCTGTACAATGCTTTTTTGTAAAGGTGCAATGTAAAAATATTTTACTTATGAATTTGTTTTAAGAAAAACACATATTTTTACCATCTAATATATTTTTAAAGCCTTCGCTTAAAATTTTATTTTTTCGTTACGTTGTTCCTTTCCAAGAAATGTCTTATTCTGTCTAAAGAAATGGAAAAACGTCAAAAGTGATAATTTATCTTCTCGTAATATAGATAATCTTTGATTATTACAAAGTCAAGTAATATTAATACTAGATAGTTAGCCTACATGCATCCGTCAACATATTTAATTTTTGAAAATGTGATTTTTTTAAAAACCTGTGTTTTTTTTCATTACTGGTTTTTTTTTATAGACATGTCATAAAAAATCGTTATTTTCGATATACCTATTTTGTTAATGTTTATATACATGAAAACAATGCTGTTAAGTTAAATTATGATTATAATTAGTGGAAATATTGAGTTTATTATGTCAGATTTTCTTAGCTTTTTTTTAATTTAATTATAATCATATCATTAATTTAAAAAAAAAGCAAATTTATGATTTTCAGAATACCTTACCTTGTTAAAATTATTGATCACATATATTTTCTAATTTTCTTTAATATGTCTTTTAGCGGATCCATATCTGATTCCCATATTTTGTTAATATTGGTTAATTTATACATAATATATACAAATACATACATAAGTATTTTATTTAAGTAAGTATATAGAATAAAAAAAGCTGTTTAAAGCGATTGTTGACAGAACGCATACTGTGACTTGAAATTTGAATAATGTTATTAATTTTAAGTAATCCAATAATCTTTAAGGCTTGTTATAAATAATTATGCAACAATGCTACATACATATACAGGGTGTTTGAGGAACAGACAGCACAACTTCAGGGAATGTTAGAAGTGATCAAAACAAGCAAAAAATACAATAAAACTTAGTTCTTTCAGTAATTTTTTGAAAAACATTAATTTTTCTGATGCAATATCAAGCAAGTGTCTGTATAGCTTTTTAAAATAAATTTATAAAACTTTAAATCCAAATATTATTGTAATTTTTACTCAAAAATTGTCCATTAAACCTAGTTATAAACTATTTTTGGACTATTTCTGCACAATTTGAGTGTAATAACATTCCCTGCAATGAAAAAACTTTTTCGGGATAATGATAATTTTATTGAGATCCAAAAAATAGGATACTAAGTTTCCTTGCATGTAATTTTGGCAATGTGTATACTTAATAATTGTTTTAAAATTATAAATAAAAAAAATTAAGTACATAACATTTTTTAGAAAAGAGATAATCTTACAGCTTCATTATGTCAGTAACGTTTGAAAAAAAAGAACATCCAAACCGTAATACTAAGATGTTGTTTTCTTATTTTGACTTTCGCTATTACTGATTATCTCCATTTATCTGTATATATAACTCCCTTGAAGTTATGCTGTCTGTTCCTCAAATACCCTGTATATGTAAATTTTACTAAGGCTCATCCACTTTTTAGTTATACTTAAATTTCTTCTTCATTTACATTCTTTTTTTGATCACTCTTTTTATTATTAAATCTGCATTTAATTTTTCATTAAATACAATTAAGTGCGATTGTATATACAGGGTGTGTAATAAAATTTTTGTAAAATTTTCTTAGTTTATGCTAATTTTTATTCGTTATAAGTATAAGCCCTAAGTTTTAGTATTTACCCTAAGTATTCATTTGATTTGATAATAAATAATAGATTTTATTTTTTGTATTTTGTAAATTAGTTACTCTTTAATATGAAATATGTAGTTAATTATCTCGTGAAAAGAATTATTATTTTCTATATTGATTCTAAGATTATCTTCACCTTATACTTATATGTATTTATAGATTCTAATTATTCTGGGCATTTAAATTTAAAATTATAATATTAAATAGTGAATATAACAGTCAGTAAAATTTCGATTAGCTAAAAATTGTTAAGAGGTACTATGTATACAATAACTCATACTAATTATTAAAAAAAAACCTCTGTATTTTTTTCCCCCTAGTTAGTTAAATTTTTTTTTAAAAACTCCTTGACTCAAGTATTAAAAAATTACTTATGAAAAATATTTTATTTAAAGTCCATCTACATACTTAGAATTGCTATTTAAATAAATTTTCCAATTCAAAAACACCATTATACTTAATTTTCTTAAAAAAAAATATATATTTTCCAAATAAAAAATCTACAGATTAAGTATTAAGTGAATATTATTACAGTTTTTTTTACAATATTTTAATGAAAACAAAAGAAAAGTTAATGAGAGTTAATTATCTGTTATTTTATATAGTTTATTATCCTGTAAATTATAATTTTTAAGTATGATATACTCAATGAATCTATAATAATTGTTTATTATATTTTCTATTATAATTTTGATTTTATTTCGTATTCAATAATTATTAGGTATTAATAGAATAGTTAGTAGTTATGTTTTTTTCCCCCTATAATAATTGAAGAATTTTTTTTTTTTTTTTGTAGTAGGTGGATAATTGTTAATAATAAAATAAAAACAATCAAGATAATCATTAAAATTATAATAAAACAATTTAATTGGATTAAGTATGGAATTAAGGTAATTACTTGTATAATGAAATGTGAATATTGTGAAGTAAATCGTTTTATTATTGCACTTGTATACAATTACAATTGATGATATCGATGGAGAAACATATATTTGTTCAATTACTTGGTGCACATATAATTGTATATATATTTTGTATATTTTTTTTATTATTTTTTATTTTCTGTTTATTTTTCACTTAATATAATGAATGGCAAAGATGTTAAAATAGATTAGGTATGCGGATCTTAATTGTTAATTTTGCAGAAAAATTCACGATATAGAGAGTGTATAGCACTTTCTCTGCTGCTCCTGTTCCAGTTTTTTAAGAAAAAAACGTAAATATTTCGATACTTTTTCTTTTTCCAAGATTTAGGCGAAGTCTTTGACATGAATCTGATAAATTTTCAATGGTTCTTCCATCAGATAGATGTAAATATGACATTATACACTACTTTTTGTGGTATATCTAGTTTGCTTCTTTGTTGTAGATCTATTGTGCTCCTTTGTTCTAGATTTATATATTGTGCTTTCCCTTTTTCTATGTGTTGTGGATCCCTTTACTACTACGTTTTTTCTCCACTTATAATACTTCGGGATCAGCCCTAACTACTACTTTTAAGAAAAGAAATATCTGTATAGGTTTTATTTCTGGCACTTTTATCTTCAGTAAATCAATATGCTCCTAGATGCATATATATATTGCTTGGAGTAATGCTTCTTAGTTTTTGATTATGTGTTTTGAAGTCTCTTCTTCTTCACAGAATCTGCATGTATCTTCATTTTCGTCGTCAGAGGGATATCATTGTGGTATAAATCTAGCGAAACTTAAAAGCGTTAGTTCAGTCTTCATCACAAAATCAAGGATTATATTACGGTTACAAGAATGAAAAATAAATATAATTCAAAAGTTTTAAATGTATAAACATTCTTACTTATTACTAAAAAAAAAAATTAAAAAGAAGCATTTAAAAATTTATTTTCAATAATTAATTTTGATTTTATTTGAAACTATGAACTTGAGGAAATAAATTAAAAACTGTAATAAAAGCTTATAAAAAGCGCTTTAAATTAAATTTTTAACTCCTTCGGTTTAATTTTCTTTTATAGTATTGTACAACGATTTGTAAACCAATCCTGTGTACCACCCCTTAATAATATAATGGAACAGCATAATTTAAACATTTAGACATTTGTAAGCCTACTATTATTTAAATGTAAATGTATCCTTGAACTTTGATAATATAATAGAGAGCTTAATTAATTATCGAGTTCGATTTTTTTTTTCTTGCCTCTCCTATGAGGAGTATAGGGCATCCACTACATAAGTCATTTATTATTCATATTTGTCTAAGCTTCAGTTTCGTGAGTCATTTAATTTCACTAAGCCGTTATTACTCGGATGTAGCCATATTGTACAAGAGACTAAGACGTTTCTTTTTTATTCCTACGCCATCCATTATTTTATACAAGAATTATGGATTATTATTATTTTATTTTATTATATATAGCTATTACAATATGATATTAATTATAATTTATAGGACATATATACATACTTATTTTTAATTTAATTATATTCTACTCATTTTTATATATTATAAGAAAAATCTATATTATTTTTTATTAATCTATATGACCCTGTGGGGGTTTTAAGGTTTCGTATGAAAGGTCGGTGTCTTAACCACTACACCATTGGCTGGATTACCACGTTCGATTAAAGATACAAAATATATAGAAAAGGCAAAAATAAATCAAAATTTTTATACATAAGTACATATAACTACTTAAGATGTTACACAATAAAACAATATCAGTATGAAATATTTAAAAATAGGGTATAAGTAATTTACCTTAATAGATAAAATATAGTAATTGATAGTGAAAATTAGTAGATAAACTGCGAAGAAAAGAGTAAAAAAATATTAGTATACTTAATCTAACACAGATTCAAACACATAGAGGTTAAAAATAAAAACAAAGCAAAAAAAAAACAATCAATTTTTTTGTTAATTTTTAAAAACACAGGGGTTGCGATTTTAATAGATCCAAACTGTGAGATTCTTTAAAAAATTTCAATTAAATTTGTTCTGTAACTTCATATTACTAAAAAAAAAAAAATTAAAATTAGTTTTAAATGTTTAATTATGATGGACATGTGATATTTTATATGTAAAATACACATTAACTATATCGAATACAATATGAATTCGAGCTGAATAATTGAACAGATGAATCATTCAGATGAATGAAATAGGTAATAGGATATTTATTATATATGTATGTACAATGATTTTTTTTTTTTAAATTTTCAGTTTTCTGAACAAAAAATTCCTATTGAATTTGTTTGTAAAATTTACACTTTGTTTACTTAAGAATTTTCACTTCTTTCTAAATAAAATAAAAATTTTGAGTTCATTATTATAATCTTTTGCAATTTTAAAAATGAACAAGTTTAAAGGAAAAGAAAAAAAAAATTTAATAGAAAGTAAATTTAATACAAAAAATTCTTAGTTTTAAATAATTGTAAGTAATTATATATCACAACAAAACTCAAAATCTAACTATATGCATACTTATGTCAGTATATTAAATTTCTATTCTAATTTATGTACTTACTTAAAGTTATCACAAAAAAAACGTATTCTAGACAATCATCAAGACATATTATACATATTCTACAAAGTAAAAATCTTAAAAGCTTAATAGATTAGATAATATTAAAGTTAGATAGCTCTTTCATATGCTAATTACTAATTAATTAGTAATTACATTGTATAAATGTAAATTTTAAAATTTACTTTTTAATATAAGTACATACTTATAAATTTAAAGCATAATAAAGAAATTTATAATGTACTTAGCTTTTGTTTACATGACAACAACATTTCAATATCACATTGTGTTGTGTTGTACATTAATCATTACGATATACGGATACGTTATACATAGAGTGCATATATAGACCAACTTTTATAATAAAATAAACCATAAAAAGTAGAGCAAAAAATAAAAAACAAAATTAAAAAAAAATAATTTTTTTACACAATAAAAATTAAAATTAAAAAAAAATGCACATTTGACATTTTTTTTTTTTTTGCCCTTCATTAACACGCACGGTTTATTTTAAGTAAACGTTCTAAAACGCACTGTAACACAGTTGGATTCGTGCAACATTCTACTGTTGAATGAATCGTTGTGAACGTTTACGAATTTACAAATATCTTTTTTTTTATATACATATAAACATATGTATATAAGTAAACCCTTTCCTTTTAAAGAATTTTTATTTCGTATATTAAATATGTTTTCAAATAATTAAATATTAATTAATAAATTCAATATATGGATATTAGCTATTAATTATTTAAATATTTATTACTTACATCCATACATAAAAAAAAAACCAAAAAAAAAAAAATATATATTGAAATATTTTAATTAAAATTCAGTAAGAAAAAAAATTTGTTGTAAAACACATTAACGAATATATTTTTTAATATATACTCGTAGGTATTACTTTTAAAAAGAAAAAAACCTTAACGAAAATTAAATTTACATAAAAAAAAAATTGAAAATATTTCCGTTTCCGTTGATCTGAACTTTCATTTAAATAAATTCGACCTTGAAGAAAATAAAAATGAAAAAAATAATATTAAAAAAACTTTAAAAAAAAATACTTTTTTAAATATTTTTTGTATTTTATAAGATACTTTTTTTTTTTTTTTTAAAATGCGTAAATAGCGTTAAAATTCCTATGAAATTAAAAATGAAAAAGAAAATAAAAAAAAAAAACATTTTTCATTGGTTTTTTCCACTTTACAGATGCGTTCTTCTGTAACGCGCGCATATTTTTTTTTTCTTTTTCTGATCTGTTTTTTTTTTGTTTTTGTTTTTTTTTTTTTGAATAGATTTATTTTTATAGTTCTTATTTTTTAGTTTTTCCATCTGGCCATGGTTAAAAATAAGAAAAAAAAAAGAAAAATAATATTTTAGAAGTGTATGGTGTATACGATCAATTAATCAGAAAATTTTTAAGGTCATAATATGAAATTTTAGAGAAAATTTGATCTTTTGAAATGACTACTTATGTCCGGTTTTTATTCGAAATAAAACTTATTTTAAAATAATTTCCTGGAAAATTCAAAATTTTCTTTATGTTTAGATATCGTATACTTATACTTACCATGAAATTCAGTCATTTGATATAAATGAAAATTAACTTATTGAATTTATTTTAAAAAATGAATACATATATATTTACTTAACACTGGAACACGCAAAGATGTCCAAAATAGAATAGACATAACAAGCGAAACATTTATGGAATATGCAATCAGATATGAAAATCAACAAAACTCAAGATGTTGAACTCCTGTGATAAGTCAACATTAACATATGGTAGCGAATCGTGGCTATACTGACGAATTTAATCAAACACAAATTACAGGTGTTCGTAAATAAACAGCTGAGAATAATATGTCGAATATTCTAACCTAACGGAATGAGTAACAAAGATATGTGCAGGAACTAGCAAATGATAGGCCTCTAGTGAACCAAAATAACCAGAAGAAGATGGAATTGAATAGAATGCACACTAAGAAAAAACAAAGGGAGCATAAACTGATGAACGTCATTAAGCTAATAACATTGGATTTGGACCTATAGATTATAGAAGAATTAAAAGCACATAGTTCTGGAACACAATCGTAAAAAAAGTTAAATAACGGAGAATCATTTCATATCATATGGAATTGAATGGAATAACTTCATATCATTTATAAGATTTCTTAGGAAATTTTCTTTAATTATTTTTATTTTTCTTGAGAAAAATTATAAAGAAATTCTTTCAAAGGTAAATAACACAAAAATAAAGATCCAGAATTTTAAAATACATTTTTTTTTTGCAATTGACTTGATTCTATTGGAGTTATTTAGGTTTCGATATATGTACATACATATATTTCATTATTCTTACATATGATTTTCTACTATATTAATAGTATCTTACTACCTACTCCCATGTGTTCGAGTAAACATAAAAATAAAAATAAAACGGAAGTTGTGAAATACCATATTATTTTGATAAAATAAAAAATGTATGAAAAACAAAACAGAAAAAAATATCGAATTTGATCTGAATGTCAATTAGATTAAAGCATATATTGACGCTTCTCTGAATTTTAAGAATTTATTCTTAATTTTATGTTTTTTTTTTTTTTATTTATTGAAATTATGTACGAACATTCTATATAATATATGTATTATACCTACTCAATATAAATATATACCTAAATATAACTACATAAGTATAAATACATATTTACATAGGTATTATGTTTTGAATGGACATATATAACTTAATGTAAGTATGTTTTAATGTAGCTATAAAAATTGTTCTTTAACACGAAAAACAAAAACATAAATTTATTAGTAATTCCTATAATTAAGTAAAATTTAGGTATTAATGATTTTATACAATATGTAGTAATTTTACTACAATTTTATAAAACAGAAATTAAAACTAAATAAGTACCTACTTAATTTACTAAATAAGTATCTACCACATTTACGATTATATTTGCATAATTATAATCGTAAATGTGAAGTAAAAATGGAAAAACGACACTAATTATAAATAATATATCCACTTTAACACTTTCGTAGCATAACTACGAGTATAGCATTGTTATTGTTTCATGTAATCTTCATTAGAGTTCAAAGATTTATAAACAGATTTATGACTTTATTTTAATAGAAAAACCGGTAAATAACTTATATCACGCATACACATTGTAATACATAAGGTGTTTAGTTGTAACCAAGCATTTTCAGACAAATACTTATAGGTATATTAAATATTAAATTATATCCTTCGTTAATTTATGTTATAAAGAATGCCAAACGATATAGAGATACTTTTGAGGCAGGGAAAACCCGTAAAAGCTTGATTATCTTCATTTGATAAAAGTAGATCATAAGATAGTCATTATATAGTTAGGGGTAATTGTAAATCATTGTAAAAAATAAACAAATTGTGGAAAGATATCAAGATGGAAGGACTTATTCTTATATAATTATTGTAAAAAAATAATGCAAAGGGTTTTTTTTATATATACTTATAGTATACAAACTTATTTATTTATTTATTATATACATACTTAAAATTTTAACAATAAATTTGGGATTCTCTTCTTTTTGAAAGTCAATAACGACACAAAAAATATAATTAAAATATTCACATTTAATTTTCTGTTATTAAAAATTTTTATTTTGTATTTTTCGTAAATCGTAGTTTAAACAAAATAATGAAAATAAAATATATTTGGAAAATAAATACATAAATATGTATCTTGAATAGATTTTTGAGTATATCTATTAAGTAAATATATTTTTAACTATAACTAAAATAAATTTAAAACATATCTACTACATAAAATTAATTACATTCGACAACACTAAAAGGAAAAATACTAAATTGTACAAAAAAAAAAAAAAATATCAAGAAAAAATTTCATTACGACCAATCATCAAATAAAGAAAGGTTATTATGAGTACCATAATATGGATAAAATTTAAAGAGTGGAAATAACCTAAAATACACCTACCTTCAAAATATTATTTTTATTTTTATTTGAAATTTAATTCTAAAATTTGATTTGATTTATTGATTAAATTTACCCCTACTTATATAAAAAAAAAAAAAAATCAACCTAAAAAAATTAAATAAAATAATAAAAAGAAGGAAATAAAAACAAATTTACCGCCGAAATAAAACGTCACATTACCGTTTAAATAAAATACGCAATAATATTTCGTTTTTTTTTTGTAGGTATATAAAATGTATACTTATAGTAATTTAGATGGAAATTAAATATTAAATAAATATTTATGTTTATAAGCTTAAAGCAGTAAATATTTTCGTTAAAAATTCATTCATGAAAAAATATTTATTAAATTTTTTTTAATTTATGTAAAAAAATTTCAACAAAATATTTAAAAAAGTTTTTTAATGTAAATTGAAATTATTTTTTTTTATTTTTCTTTTCATTTTTCTTTTTGAGTTCTGAGATATATTATATAGGATATGTTACGACAGTTCTCCTTGTTCAGTGATAGGTATATTAAAATGGTTATTATATAATTGCTACTAAATCCATGCTGTATATGTAAGTACAGGGTAACTATTAAGTACAAGTTATAAGTACAAGTTATTTTTCCTTTTGTTCTTAAAGCATTTCAACCAAATAATGTAGGGTGGCATAGGTACTTTGCTTACTTTTGTGTTCTTTACTTATGTCATGTGTTCGTTCTCGATTCCTTTGCATCACCATCGTCATATCATTGCTTTCTTTTACTATTTTTGAAATTTCTTTATTTTATATAATACCTAAATACCTAATCTTTGGAAATTTTTTTTTGTTACTAAAAAAAAAAAAATAAAAAATATAAATTTTTTAAAGATGAAAAATATTTTTGCAAAATAAAAGAAGTCTATTTTGAACGACGAATTGAAATTTTACAAACATTATCATTTATTTACAGTTTTAAATTAATCAAAAACTTTTACTTTACTAAAAAAAAAAAAACAAAAAAAACACTTAAGCGTTTATATTTATTTTAAAATTTTTGATTAATATCTTAGAATGTATTGTATCTATCAGACAAAAAACTATAGCAGTTATTTCCATTAATCTGAATAAATTTAACATGTTCTTTATTAAATTATGTTTTATAAAAAAAAAAAAATTATATATTATACCTACCTATAGATACTATAAAAAAAATATATATATACATATTTTAGCGTCTCCTAACTTGTCTCGTTCTTTTTTTTTTTATTTATGTATTTATTTTTTTTTTATATTTTCAAATTAAAATAATGTAAAAATAATTTTTCCAATGTTTATGAATAACGCACATTGAATAAATTATTCACATATTTTTTTTTTTTTTTAATTTTGAATAGTTTTTTTTTTTTTTGTTTTTTCGCGACCTGGAAAAGTTTTATATTTTCTTTTATTTTTTTTTTTTGTCTTAATGTGAATCAAACATCTGTTAAATAAAAAATACAAATAAAAACTGATTATAAGTAAGTATAATTTGTTTATTCATATATACATATAGGTATGTATACATATTATTATACGTTATGTATAAATTATTTATATGATTTGTTTTTAATACAAATAGTTTTGCAACGTGTTAAAACTTTAATATCACATTAATTTTAAATATGTAAAATTGTATGTATAAATAATAAAATATAAATTGTCTAGGAAAAAATTGTCTATCAAATGAACCCTTTGATTTCCTTTAAATATGACTCATATAGGTATACATAATCCGTAAAATAAAATAAAATTAAATATAAAATAGGAAATAAGATTGAAATATCAATTATAATATTAACATGTACATTATATAAAAAATACAATATAGCTAAGTAAGTTTATATAGATTGCAATAATACCATACAATATTCCAAACTAAAACAAAATAATTTAATAATTTTTTTTGTTTTTGTTATTTAATTTAATCTTTTTTTTTATGAATGAATTGGTGTTAACGTGATTTTAACATATGCGCAGTTGTTCTAAATCTGTTGACTGTTAGTCATCTGTTACCAAATTATTTATCCATATATATATAGCAATATCATTTTATTAGATTTGTGATATACGTAAAGTATCTATCATCAAAATTTATCATTCAATTGAGGTTTGATTGAGCCATGAAACTTTTAATTTTTTTTGAATACAAAAAACTAAATAACCATTATAAATGACTTATTGTAGGTATCAAAATAGAATTAAAAGTTCTATAGTACGAACTTTAATTTGATGACAAATTTTGGTGATACGTATCACATGATCAAACATTGTATGGTTAATATATATCTTAATTTTACGTCACTTGTTAAGTGGTTACCGGTATTAATTATACTTATATATATCGAACTATATTTTGTTTCTTTTAATATTTTTAAGCTTTAAATAAACAAGGCAGAATGTGAACCAACGGTTTTTAAGGGTGCACATTTTCCAAAAGGCAATACAAACTGTTTAAAATTATGACTTGCACCAAAATTTTGAAAATTTGATACAATAAGAAAAAAAAATGTGAAAAATAAAGAGGACACTTTCATTAATCAAGCTTTAATTTTTGCGTTTTGTTTTCAAAAAAATGGTACAGAAGTTTGACAACAATTTGTACAAGTTACAGGTGTTTAAAAATAGCAAAATTTCAATTTTTGAACCATAATAGTGCGTAAATGGCGGGTGATACAAAACAAATATTCTGAGACAACTTAAACTAATTTTAAAAAATCATGCCGGAGTTATAAAGGAAAAAAAATCATATAAAATTTGGTTTTCACATAACGTTGAATTTAAATAATAAATTTAAAAAAAATGTATACTTAATTTTTATTTTGATTTATAAAGGTGGCAAAAAAATCCTGTCGAATGGCGTTTTTAAATTGAAAAAATTTTAAGCTGAACTTGAGATATACACATTTAAAAATAGGACTTTTTCAAAGTTTGAAAGGCTGTAACTCCATATTGGATGGAGTTACATGAAAAAGTACGGGCGGACAGAATGAAACTAATAGGCACATTTTTTTTTAAATTTATTTGTAAATGTGCTAAAAATATGAGTAGGTACATTTTTTTGAGTTAATTTTTTTAAAAATCATTATATATTATTATGCATATATGTATGTATGTATAATCCTTAAAATAATCTTAGAATCTATTTTCGATATTGTTTGGTTCTTTGTCAAAAAAAAAAAAAAAAAAAATGAAAAAAATGTTCATTCTGCATTTCATTCACAAAAAAATAAAAATCTAAAAAAAAAACCTTGAACTATATTAGTGTACTAAATCCTAGATCAACAATCTTTATGAAATATCTCAAATGATGCTATTCTAAAAGTTTTTATACTATTTCTCTTTACAAAGATTACTTATTATTATATTCATAATATAATAAATTTTCAAGTATTTTAATGCAAAACAACAAGCAAATAACACATAATGACATACATTTTACATATAGTCATTATTTTATAAATAAGCATGTAATATCATCTCACCTTGAATTAAATAAGTATTTAAAAAAATCTTTTTTTTTTAAATAATACATCATTAAGATATTTGGCACTTTAAACACTTTAGAGTGAAAAAAATCAAAAAAAAAAATATATATAAATTTTATAATGTGGGTCATTTCACAAGTACATACATATATACTTACACATAAATTACTTATATTGTTATATTATAATTTATAAACTTATTTATCAATTTAAAAAGAATTTTCGTATGATGAAGTTTTTTCTTTTTTTTTTTTTTTGTTAAAAACTCAGAATGACCTTGCTAATTCTAATCAAATAACTTTAGAATACATAATTAAAAAATTAATTAATTAACGAGAGAGATAATTTTAATTAATTATAGCAACATAAAAAACCAACTAATAACATTTACAAATGATACCTAACACATACATATATACATAATACAGGGTGTTCAAAAGCGGTGAAATTACAAAGAAAGGATACGGGAGGTCGAAATAATGAAAAAATTCTTACGTAAATGATGTTGAAAGTAATTTACGTTCCATATGGGAAAATTTTTTAACAAAATTTGAATAAAGCACAACTCACAAGTAAATATTTCATTTTTTCGAAAATGGTAAACGATACGATATACATACATACATAAATGATGTTTAACATAAATTAAATAAGTTTAAAAATGTGACAAAAACATATTAAAATAAAATAACATATTATTAATAACGCTTTTTTATACAAAAGTTCATAGTTTCAGCTGTGTTTTTTATACATAAACGAATTTTGTATTCTATATATGTATACGGGCGAATATATTATTTATTATGTTTTTAAAATCTTAACGCAAATATTTTGGAGGCCGTTATCTTGGAAATAGTTAAGAATATATCACATTTTTGGAATAATTTTTTGCTTGTTTCGATCTGTTCTATCCATCTTCTTACTTTGTGACATTCGGTTTCCGAGCCACCTGTATATGACATTTAAAAGAGTTAGATACTTACTTTCTAAAAATGATTCTTATTGTTCAAAAATCACTTACCTATAGTCGTGAAAAATAGTCGTGAAACACCTTGGTGTTGAATGAATTTCTGCTGGAAATTTTTCTAACTATAGACATTGAATTTCATTTAATTACATTTGCTTATATCCTTCTAAACAAATCACATTTTTTTTTATTTTTCTTGTCTATAGCTCTATAATTCATTTAATAAACTTATTTATTTTATTTAAGCTATTACATGGGAAGTAATACCAATTAATCAAATTCATTGTAAACTCCCTTTCCACATTCACATTAATACGTCTCAACTAAAACCTAAACCTGACTTTTGAACACTTTAAATCAAATATTTATCTATTATTTGTGTTTATGGGCTAACAGTATAGGTACATAAATTCATTCAAGCTATATGATCTGTATTCCATTTTACAGATTTTAACAGGCCAAAAATTTAACAAAAAGTCTCGAAACTGTCTAATATATATATATTTATTTATTTTTTTTGTACAAAAATTGCCAACAAAATTTTCATTATAATTTTACACATTTTTGTATCTGTAAATTGTTAAATTGTCAGATTGTGAATAATCTACGAGATAGCGCACAGTCCAACATAATTAAATGTAAGACTTGATAACACTTTTGATTCACATATGTTTATTATTATAAATTGATAAAAATTACAAAATAATTTTACATTTCAATTTGGAATTTTTTTTAAAGTAATATAACCCCACATATCCATGATACGCATATATAGACAAACATGAAATATATTACCAAACGTTTATAATAATTAGCTTTTTTTCTCACCATTTTTCATCTAATTTAAATTCATTTATTTTCACTTTCCTGTTCACCATATTTTGAATTGATATAAGCATTATATTTATTACCCTTGTGACCAAAACGTAAAAAATAAAAAAAATAAAAAAAACGACGTATCCATTCATTATTAAATTTTTTAAATTATAAAATTAATATGACATGTGGGAGACTGACTACCTTTTATTTCAATTTCGGAAATATCATTGACCGATAAATAGAAGATAACAAAAACAAAACAATATTTTCTATTTATTCTATAAAGAAAGAATACTAACCTAAGCTTTTTTTCTTATTTTTATACTTTTTTGTTTTGGTTTTTTTCTTTTTTTACGTTTTTTTTTTTTTTTGAACAGATATTATTTTTAATGACAATAGCAAGTTTGAGTCATCCAACTTATAGTCTATTGCGCTCATACCTTATTCGGTTTTTTTTTGTTATAAAATATAATTTTGATTTCTTGATAAGTAATAATTAAATTAATCGAAATCATATTTGTTTTTTTTTTATTATAGTATATGTAGTAGTAAGTATTAGTACTTACAACAGGAAAAAGCTTTTTATGTAATAAGCGCCATAATTTGAAAAACAAAAAAAAAAATTTTATTTTTTTTAAACGCAATTCAAAAGAAAAAAACACCTTTAGCAGTGATAGCACCATATTTCTTAAGTTAATATGAGTTATAATTTATTAATCAATAGTTGAGTCACTTATTGCGTATTTTATTTTTTTTTTTTAAAAATAAAGTAAATTTAAAAAGAAAACAAATAGATAAATATTTAATATATATACCATTTAGTGTTTAATTACAATATGAGTTTAGTTTATTCTGGATTAATCCACTCACTTCTGTAAAAAATTAAAATAAGATTGCTTTGAAACTCTCCGTTTGAATAAATTTTGTTTACTAATTTTTTTTTTTTAATCAAATACTTAGTTTTTGTATTGTTTACTATAATTATACATATATATGAATATTATTCAAGGTTATACTAAATTTGCCATTACGTTTGTAACACTTTAAAGGAGAAAAGACAGATATGATTATATGAAATAATATATATGTATGTATATTATTGCTCAGGATCGAATTCTGATTCGTTTTAATTATGTATATTCGTCCACCTGTTCGCACAATAAATCAAAAATTAATGGAGCTGTTATTAGATTTTGCAATTTTCGAGCATGGACGAGTTTTTGTTGTAATAAAACTTTGAAATTTGTATAAATATATTTCAGTAGCTACTTAATTTATTTAAATATATTAAATTTTCTAAAAGCTGAAATATTTAAATTTTATGGAACCAGTATATATTATGTTCGTGCAGTTATCGAAGAGCCAACTCTTTCTCATTGGTTTTGTTCATTTACTTGTTCCTTTAACGAATCAAATGCATATAGGAATAACTCAATGTTTATTTTAAATAGCATTATGTAAAGAGTTAAACATTTAAATCTCATAATCTCCATATTTCCAGGTTTTAGTTTAAATTGAAATGTAATAATACTGTGAGACAAGCTGTTTTACATGCAAGCAAGCATTATCTGATCAGACAAAATTTTTTTTTTTTTTGGTATTATAATTAAATAAAATAACATTATTATTTTCATGAAGAGTTCATTTAATCCAAAAAATATTTAGAGAAAAGACAGAGATTTTTTACCCTTAACAACCTATATGGTACATCAAAAACGAAAAATTTAGCTATGTTACGTATCTGTAACCATGACAGCTGTGAAAATATTTCAATGGTACGTTCCAAAAGTTAAAATTTAAATACATTATAAATATGAATATATGTGCAAATGACTTTTCTTTAATTAGAGTTTTTTTTTTTTAAATTATTAAGGAAAGTGTTCTCTTGCTTTTTCATAAATTCTTTTCAAAAATAGGTTCCCCTTTATTTAGGTTAATTACTTAATAAGCTAATTTTTTGCTCAAGAAGCTCAAGATCTTAACTAAATCTTAAAAAAAAAAAATTTCAAAATATAAATTCAGAAAAGCAAATAATAGTTATATTGCCGGCTAGTATTACAGTTTATTATAATAAACCACTATCAGATAAAATTTATTATAATTTGTTTGCATTCATAATTACCTTGTAAGCGGTTGTACATTATAATAAATATCATAATTAGCATAACAAGTTAGCATAGAAACAAATTTGATTTACATTTATATTGTTTTGTTTTAAAATAGTGTTAATTTTATTATGACGTATAACTATTTATGTTTTTTTATTTATCGATATTTATTCTGGTTTTTAGTATTTTATAAACATTTTTAGCACATTTCCAAAAAAATTTCGAAAAAATGTGCCTATTAGTTTCACTCTGTCCGTCCGTTCGTCTATTTACAAAACTTCTACATCGTTAAAGATAGAGAAAAACAATTTTAACCATGGGTAGATCTCATAAAAAAATTAATGTTGTAGAACAACTTTTTCATATGTCCCCATCCATTATAGAGCTGCAGCACCTCTTTTTAAATACTTATATCTAATATTCTACCTAACATTTTTTCAATCTGAAAATGCCATTCGACAGTAATTTTTTTTACCTTTATAAATTAATATCAAAATTATATAAGTTTTTTTAAATTTAGTATTTAAGTAAATTCACCGTTATGTAAAAACCCAATTTTGCATTATTTTTCTACCTTCATAACTCCGGCACTCTTTTAGATAGACTTGAAATTTTGAAGTAAGAAAGAACTTCTAGAATTAGTATAAACTTTCTCAGAAAAGTTTTTTGGACCACCCCCTGTTTATGAACTATTAGGTTTGGAAAATTGAAAATTTGCTATTTTTAGGCACCTGTACAGATTTTTCTTCGGCAATACATAAAAATGAAAGCTCCGGTAATATATTTTTACATGTGTTAACGGTTTTTCTTAGTTATATAGGGTTCCGGACTTACAGCCCCTCAAAATTCCAGAAAAGTCCTATTTTCACATTTTTTTTATTACAAAAAATTTCTTAATTTTCAAATTTTTGTGCAAGTTACAATTCTAAACAGTTTGTATTGTGTTTTGGAAATGTGAGCTTTTAAACACCGTTGGTTTACATTCTACCTTGTTTTTTTTATTATACTCAGTAATAGATAATTAAATAAATTAAAATGCATACGATTTAATTATCACTTTTTTTTTAAATAGGAAATTCTCAGGTGTCAATTGGTTTATGGTATGATATACATGCATACCATATACCTATAGATACATTAAGTTTTAATTAAATTTTTTCTTCAAATAACTTCCAATGCATATTTTACAACCAAATAATATAAAGTTTAGCGAAAGAGTATACATTTTTTACTTAATTTCCATTCAAAAACTTTTAATTTTGAAATAATTTTAATATGGTGTCTCTCATATTAACTCAACAATATGCTGGTGCTATTGCATTAGTTTTTCTTTATATTTAGTATGTAGTACATATATACTAACGTAAACCTAATTATATAACAAGTCATGATTTAAACAATAAAATTTAAAGTCTTATATATTGATAATGTAATTAATTTTTATAATTATTTTTAATTAAAAGCAAAAAAAAAAAAAAAATATTAATTAAATTATCGGAAAAAAATCTTTAAAAGTCTGAATAAGTATTTAATTTTATCATAAATATTTTTTGTTTAATAATTTCAATTTTTTGTCAGTAAACTTTTTGAAGAAGATTATAATATTAATAATGAAATGACCTTAAGTATCGGAAATAGTAATAAATAAAAATATTT
Source organism: Poecilobothrus nobilitatus (assembly GCA_947095535.1). Lineage (NCBI taxonomy): Eukaryota > Metazoa > Arthropoda > Insecta > Diptera > Dolichopodidae > Poecilobothrus > Poecilobothrus nobilitatus. The sequence goes on from OX352774.1 coordinate 35,778,305, forward strand.
TTATACTTTATTGATTATTATAAGAATATAAATTATATAAAAATTAAACAGCTTGGTAACACTGGAAAATAAATCCCTTAAAATATACTTATATCATATGGGCTGGACACATTTTTTTGATGTTTATTAATTGTCTAAGTAAATATTGTTTTTCTTGCGGAAATTGATAAAATTTAATTATATATTTCTTGATTATATTGTTTCATTTTCTTATTATTACAGTACAGTACAGTGATCCTTCAATTTATGCGCGATTCAATATTTAATACCAAATTTTCATATTTCGTAATAAAATTTTTCTTTTTCAAATTTCTTATAATGTTTGATTACACGTTGGTCATATTCAATATGTATTAACAATAAAATAGTATTATGTTCATATTATGCTGTGTTTATATTAATAATACATTTATATTTAATTTAATTAGTTATTAAATCGGTTCGGTACAGATTTTTCTGTAACTTACTTTTAATATTTTTAATATGTATATAAATCAAATTTTCTACAAGTATTCAAAAGTAATCCTAGTATAACCTTTTATATTAAAAAGCGTTCAAAATTCGGCATAGGTATTATTTTGATTTATATCCACCAGAAAAAAATCGAGGGATTACTGTATTTTCATTATTTAACAAAACTAACAAAAATTTTTATTTTATTTGATTCTTTTATTTATTTTTAATATCAGTCTTTTTAATGATTAAAAATTTTATATTAATATAAAATAAATAAAAATGGAAAATTGTATATATTTATGCTATGAGCATAGCATAATATTAAAAAAAAAAAAAAAAAAGCGTAAAATGCTTTGGTTGTTTAAACTTTTTATATTGAAGCAGTATTAAACAAAAATTTGCGTGGCTGTAGTTTCGTAATGAGTGGTGTTAAATAAAAAACATAAAAATCCAAATTATGTTTTAATGATACCTTAATTTAACCGCTGTTAAAATTTCATTGCTCTTTACACGGTATAGAAATTTTTTAAAGAGATGGACAGAATAAAACTATAATTAATATTAAGTTTATTTTCAAAACAAAAAATTTTAAAATATGCTAAAAATGTTAAATTAAATATTTAAACAAAAAAAAATAATTTTATATTTTTTTTTAAATTAATAAAAAACCGATAATTATTAACATAACAGTCTTCTATTTAGATTCGGTATGAAATCTCTTTAAATTAGTTTCTTTTTTTTTATTAAACGCGCTTAGACATCTACAGAGTTTCATCTAAACTTTATTATTTGATTTCTAAGTATTAAATATTTAGGTGTCCGAAAAGCAACAGGGGATATAACGGGAAATTTAATGGTGAGAAAATATTAAAATAAAACAAAAAAAAATAATCTTGGAAATACAAAAAAAAATTTTAATTAAATAGGCCCTGTTGTTAATTGGCTCAAAATTTTAAACAATGTTAGAAAAAAACTTGACTTCTTCAAATTGTTCGTTTGTTTTGTGCTCTCTTATATCTTTTTACTATACTTTGTGCCAATACCTGTTTAATTTAATTTTTCTTATTATTACTTATTATTTTTAATTTTCCCATTTGGAGTAAATTTCAAGACCTGTTCGATTAGATTGTGGTTACAAAACTATTATTTATTATATATACAGTTTTATTATTTAATTGAATAGAACGAAAGTGGGGTTTGATCACAAGATCTTTCAACTGAAATATCGCCGACTTAATCTAATATTACCAAAAAGAAATTTTTATTATAGTCAGTTTCTAAGCCTTAGGTTATTACTTTAAAAAAAAATAGTAGTTAGTTTTATTCTGTCAATTTTAAAAATAAAAGCAAAGAAAAAGAAAATAATGTAGTTACCCATTTGTAATTTTAAGAACCCTTACTTATCTATTAAATTTTCCAGAATTATTACGCAATTATAATTAAATCAATTTTAATAATTAGAAATTAAGTAACTTAATCAATTAATAATATCATTTTACAAAATTTATTGAAGAAACACTTAAAGATAAGCATATTTTCAACAATAATATAAAATTGATTTTTGAAAGGTGCTTAGTAAATATCAATACCTATTATATACGTATACTTATATTATCTTTTTTTCTTATTTTATTTCGCATTACAAATTTCTTTTTAAGTTTTTTAGTTTCTTTTTAATTTTAAATTGACTCCAATTTGTCTGCATCAAAACCAAACACAATAATCGCATTAATCACTTATTTAACTTGTCTTGCTAAAAAAAAAAAAATCTGAAAATTTATTAAAATAAAGCTTTCTCTCCCTTTTTTTTTTTTTTTTTGCAATATGTATTTAGAAACTAGATTTAAAGTTTAAACATACTTACCTATATTTAAAAAAAAACTAATGAAAGAAATATATATGTATGTACATATAATATTATAGATATGTTAGTTCTGCAAGTGTTAATAGTAACCGCAACCGTAATAGCAAATGTAAAAATAAAATAACGCCAACATTTTATCTATAAAATTAATTTTTTTTATTAATATGATATACTATTGATTACGCGCGTGGCTGAACATCGTTTACATTAAGCGAATTTTTAAAATTACTGCAGATGAAAAATTTTTAAATATTATTTTACATTGAAAGTGTTGTTTTTTTTTTTTCATTATAGGTTTATTTTTATTTCATTTTACAAAGAAAAAAAAAAAACAAAAGAACTAAAACTCATTCATTGTTTACATTTTAAAAGAAATTAATTTTTTTTTTTTTTTTAATTTTGTTATTTTTAAGATAAGATAAAATGCGAAGGCATTAATAGAAACTCAATACTTTCATAATTTTAAGAGAGAATGAATCAATTAAGAGAATATTTGATATATAGACAAGATAAGACTAAGAGTGATATTTTATTTTAGTTTTGACGTTTTGATTTCACCCGAATTATAATAAATGAAATCGTAGTGTATTGTACATTTAAACAAGTGTTTAAAATATTATAATTTAATTAAAATTGATATAGGTAATATAAATAAATGAAGGTGAATTAATAAACCGCCAATATGAAAAATTACAAAATATTTATTTGGCTTCTGCACTTTTACATTTTTTTTGTGTTTTATTAGGTATAAAAAGTGTCAATGTCAATTTTTAAGTTCTACTGTAAATTTTTAAGTTCTACTGTATATGCAACTACTATTTATCATAGATAGGTACATATAGAATATTTAAAACAGAACTTAGAATAAAAGTTAAAAAATGTTTACTAATGTTGCAATGCGAGGTTGAATAAAAACAAAATCATTAGTTAGCATAGTTAAAACAATGTAAACAATGTAAGTAATGGAAAAAACCAAGGGTTTTCAAAAAAGCATATTAGCAAAATTAAAAAATTTTCCATAATAACCCTACAGCAAAGAGTAAATATATTGAAAAATAAATTTATAATATGTAATATAAATTACGCATTTTGTTAATACAAATTTTATTTTTATTTTATTTATTAATTTTATTAGTTTAATTACTTTAATATACCTACCATATTTATAATTTATACTTAATATAATAATTCATAGTTAATTAGAAAAATAATATTTAATAAAAAAGATATAATTATGATGATTTACTATTAAAAAAAAGAAAAAAAATTTCATATTAAAAAAAGCATTTCAAAATTAAAATTAAAAATTAACAATGAAAATCAAAATTTAAAAATCAAAAATAAAAGAAGGCTTTCAAAGATTAACAAATTATTCAATAACTTGTGTTTCGTATATATTAACCTAAATGTAAACCTATATTATTAAGAAAAGTTGTTAACACAAACAAACATATAATGTTGGAGCGTTAATTTTTATATTACTTAAAAAAAATTTGGACAGGTGCTCAAGCCTAAGTTACACGTGTTTAAAAATAGATAATTTTCAATATTTGACTCTTTACAGCTCCTAAACGGGGAGCGATACAAAAATATTTCCTTAATATCTCATACTTATTTCCAAAGATCTAAATCCTCTCAAAATTTCAAGCAGCTAAGTTAAACCGTTTGAAAGATAGAAGGAGTCCAAATTTTTGCAAAAACTTTGTTTAAGGTAAAATACCGTATGGCAAAGGCACATTTTTATTTTATATATATGTATTTATAAAGTTTACAAAACCAGCTATAGTTTGGCGTTTCCAGATTAAAATATATCTTATAGAACCTGTGTTATAACAATTTAAAGGTAGAGCTTTTTCGAACTTTATAGAACTGTAGCTCCGTAACAGGTGGGGCTATAGAAAAAGTTATTCCACAAAATTAGGTTTTTGGCGATGCCTATCCGTATAGTTAAAATTGTATTACTTTATTTCAAACGGTGTAAAAATTTTGTAAACACTCAGACGGACGGACGGAGAGAGGGCCAGATTAAAACTAATAAGTACATTTTTTCAAAACTTTGTTAAAATGTGCTAAAAAAGACCTATTTTATAAAACGTTCTTGTTGTATAGCCATAAAAGTTTTTCAAAAATTTGTATTCTTTTCTAAGATGTGTCCTAATTTTGATTTAAATACATTTTATCAAATGTCGCGATTGAAACGGTTTAAGATAGTCATTTCCATAACCATAACTAAACGGATTATGTTGGTAAAATTAACAAATCAAAAATTATCATATTTTATGTAAAAATGTTTAAATATTAAAACAGCTGATAAAAATGATAAGAACATTTAAAATTATATTAATTTTTATCTACTTTACCTAATGAACTTAACCATATTTAATAGTATAGCTGCTATCTAGCGGAGAAAAAAATCATTATTATATTTTTCCTTACTTGTTAAGAGATCCAGCTAATGGTGTAGTGGTTAAGACACCGGCCTTTCATACGAAAGGTCTTGGGTTCAAACCCCAGCTGGGTCATATAAATTAATAAAAATAATATAGATTTTTCTTATAATATATAATTAGTAGAATATAATTAAATTAAAAATAAAGTATAATATATCTTATAAATTATAATTAATATCATATTGTAATAGCTATATAATAAAATAATAATAAAAACCATAATTCTTGTATAAGATAATAGATGGCGTAGAATTAAAAGAAACGTCTTTCTTGTACAATAGCTACAGCCGAGTAATCAACGGCTTAGTGAAATTAATGATTCACGAAACTAAAGCTTAGTCAAGTATGAATAATAAATGACTTAGTGACTTATATATACTCCTCCTTGGAGTGGCAAGGAAAAAAAATAAAAAGAAACTTGTTAAGAGAGACAAGCCAATGCAAAGTGTTCATTTTAACTCCGTATTTTTAGAGTTTAGTGTATAGTGTATAGAATTCTTAATCTTTTTATAGCTCAAAAGTAAATTTGAAATGCTGGTAACACCATCGCTACTTTTTAAAATACTCGTATTAAAAGTTTAAAATGTAATAATTTTAAATTATAAACTTTCATTTCCAAAACAAATATTGGCTTTCTTTGACACATTTTGGAAATTATACGAAAAATATTTTTTAAATAACTACTCGTAAAGAAACAAATGAAGAAACTCTTTTATAAATTATATACGAGTATAACTTTTTCATAAGTTTATCTTATTTTTTATTTTAAATTTTCATATATATTTTGTATGTTTCAAAAATAAAAATGCGAAAATAATTTTATATTTTAAATTTTACTTAAATATTCGTACATAAAGGAATTACATATTATTATGTAGAATCATATCTTATTTAACTAAAACACTTCATCTATTCATAATTATCCGGAATTAAGTGCATCAATTATATAAAAATAAAAACCTACTTAACAATTTTTAAAAATTAGAATTACATCTTTTAAAAGTTAAAGACTAAAATTTGATTGACATTCACAAAATAGAAATTTTTTATAATAATCTGATAATTAAAAATTTAATAATTTTTAAAGAGCCTTAGAAAAACATTTTTTTCAACCTAAAAACGCTAAATGACCGAAATTTATATACAATACAATTTTTTACGATTTAGTATTTATATTTACGCTTAAATATGTCAAAATAAAATTTTGTAAGATTTACCTTCTTTCATAATATCTCGAGAATATTTTTAGTTAGAGTCTTTTGAAAATTATTTTTTATCTTTTACAATTAGCATAGGTTACCTTATACTGTTTTTTTTTTTTTTGAACCACCCTGTTTCAAAGCTATTTCGTTTCAAAAATTAAAAATTTTCTTAGGCGTTTCAGTACAGATTTTAAGTATGTAGTAAAGACATTAAAAAAAAAGGCTCTAAAATTATATTTTTAAGCGTGGAAACAGCTTTTCTTAATTATCTAGAGTTTTCTTAAAATTAAAAAAAAACGTCTGTTGATTTTTCAAAATTAATTTTTTACATATTTTCAAATTTACAAATTTTGATGCAGGTTTCAATTCTAAACTTGCTTTTATTGAACTTTGAAAAATGTCCTCCTTTAAAAACCAACATTCTATCTTGCTTGGAATATATTTAAATGTATTATTCAACTTTCAATGATAATTACGTATTTATGATAAGAATAAATTAAGCAAAACTTAACCAATATTATGATTTCCGATTCGATGTTAACAAAACTAATGATTTTGACAAATTAAAAGTAAAATTAAATTTTAGAATGTTTTAAGCAGTAAAATTGTCTAAATAAAAATATTGAATAAATGATAATAACAAATAGTGATCTGTAAATTTATGTAATAGTATAAGATTTATGCTTGCAAATTTTTGTTTTTGTTTTGTTTTTTTTTTTGCACGCTGACCCAAACACTAGGAACGGAATCCTTTATACATTATTGTAGGTTTGGATAAAGGGGAAAGGATTTGAAAGGAAATAGGATGTAAGGTAAAGGAATATGAGGAAAAAGAAATGGAAAGTAAATTAGAGACGAACCTGCATATAGGTTATTTTTGAAAAGTTGTAAATTGTAAAATAGCGCATTCCCAAGAGAGAAGACATTGAATGAAAGCATGTTGCACATTTTAGCAGTTCTCACAATAAATGAATTTCCATAATCAGTTTTAAACCATCTAGGGCATCGGTTCTTAAACTGTGGTCCGCGGACCTCTAGTGGGCCGCAGACTCTTTTTAAGTGGTCCGCTAAGAAAAAAATTATTAGTGTAAAAAAAATGTTAAAATTAGTTTCAATGTTAGTAATGAAAAAAATTTATTTTGTTTTTTTTCCTTCAATAATTATTTTTGAAATTTTCAAAATATGAAAATATTTTTTAAAAAATCATTAAATTTGAATAAAATCTAGTAGCCCGATCATTATATAATATATAACTGACTAGGGACCCTGTAGCCCTGTGTTCTTTACCCGTAATTGTAAATGTGTAATTGCAACGTACACAATTAATTTCAAAGAGACAGTTTACAAATTTACATCATATATGCATGTATGTATACATTTTATAAATATTTAAATTTAACGGTTTTAAAAAAAATATTCAAAATAAAAACAATCAAACCAAAGCATTTATAAGAAAGTAAAATTAATTCGGTGGTCCGCAGATTTCAGATTTTTTAATCCATGGTCCGCGAAGTACAAAGTTTAAGAAACGCTGATCTAGGGATTTCTACAGTGTAGAAATAAACACTTGAACCCTCCATAGTTTTGGGTTGGAATTGTTTGTAAGGAGCCATTATTGATTTTAATTCAATATAACAAGTTAAGGCGTTTCCGAATTTATTGGACTAGTACTTGACACCTAGACACTTCACACTCTTTTCTTATATGTATTACTCTTTTAGGGCGAACATTTAGTGTAGTCGATAGTACACTTATAGCACTATTTTCGAATGCACTAAAAAAATTTCGAAGTTTTTCGGAATTAATTTAGTGTGATTATAGCTAATAGTTAGTGTAAAGTGCGATAGTTTCGGACACGGTTTAAGTGTCAAATTGTTAATTACATTTTTTTTTTCGACTTTATAATATTGTCTTAATTAACTCATGGGTGTATATATAGTAAAATAAAACCTAATCAATTGTTATTATTAATTAAATCCTAAACCAATCAATAATATAATTGTAGTTAAATTATTTTTAAATAATTCAAAAAAAAAAAAATTAATCGTATTTTTAATTATAATATCTAATACACTTTTTGTATGTGTTAATTTCTTAACAATTTTCAACCTATTTTCACCGGATATTTAAATTTGTTTTAGTTTATTTTTTTCTTTTTTTTTTTTTTTTTTTTTTTGTTTTAAATTTTATGTAAAATATTTTCTATTATAATTTATTAAACTAAATATTAATAGTTATACTTTTACCACCTTTTACTCTTAATTAATCAATAACATGTTTTAATGGAATTTTTCAAGTTTTTTTTTTTTTTCGTTTTATTTAACTTTTAAGCATGCATTTTGTTTTTTTTTTTTTTTTATTTTTTTTTTATTTTATATCTAAATAAATTGCGTTAGTTTTTTAAACTTTTTCATTGGTGATTTGTTAATGCGAATATGAATGCGCATAACTAACTATAGTATAACATTACAATCAAATTACAAATTTGATTTCTTTTGTTTTTTCGTTACACTTAAATGGATTTTGAAAGTTTTATTTCATTTAATTTATTTAATGTTTATTTTATGTTTTTAAATATTAAAATTAAGTATTGAAAATTTATTATTTTATTTCTAAATAAAATAAAAGTGAATTTTTTTTTGTTTTTTTCGTTTTTTTTTGTTTTTTTTACGTAACTACACTTTTTTCTGTTGTTCGTTATTTTCTCTCATAATAATTCAATTTTAATATAAAAAAAAAAAAAAAGAAAACAATAATTAAATAAAAGAATAATTTTCTTTATTTTAAATAATTTTCAAGTTTATAAAAAAATATTAATAAATATTTATATTTACTGAAAGGGCAATGTTTATAAGTAAAAGTAATTAATTATTCCACAGTTGTCATCATCATATTAATAAGACTGATTTTTCTTCCTTAAAAATAATGAAGGTTAAATATTTTTTTTTTTTATTGAAAATAAATTACAAATTGTGATTATTCTAACAATATTATTGATAGTTTTAAGTTAAATATAAAATTCATATTCATAAAGAAGAAAATATTAAGATCTTTCTTAAAAATAACTCACCAAATTTTTCCCTTCATCCTTCATAATTCAAATTATCTCAAACCTAATTTTTTAAACTGTATACATACTTTCAATTATTCTATTTATAATTTTTATATATTTAAAAAGTTAATAATTTTCTTTTTTATTTTATATTTTTTTTCTACACCACTCAGTGGAACCTCGTGCAGTTCCTTTGAGTAACTTTCGATGTTTTCCATCTTCCCTAGTAAAAAAAAAAAATGTTTGTATTACTATTTACCATTAATATGAATTTATATAAAATATTAATTAGAAATTTATATTTCAAAAAAACATAAGAAACGATGAAAAGCACAGTAGACTAGACTATTTCTACTCTGGGATACGCGTATATAATTATAGTATATATGCTGTTTTCATTAAAGTTGATAATTATAAAATTTATTGATTATGATCAAGTACCGAGAGATTTGTTTATAAAATTTCAGATGTTTTACATAATCAAGTACCGAGACATTTGTATGTAAATTTTAATGTTGTATGACAGCTACTGGAATCTGTTACCCTAAACCAACAATATCTTATAGAAGTAGATAATCTTTTAGAAGATTTCTGATGCCTAGCTTAATTATGTTCCAATTGAAGTAAGTTACCTGTAACTGCTGCTTTAGCATAACCAAATTTTACAGAAGTTATTGGCATGTAACTTGACATCTTTTCACAGAAATTTCATTTTAGAATTCTAGTCGATTAGAAATTTAGAATAACAATATATATATATATATATATATATATATATGTATGTGTCATAATACAGTATATATAATAATTTCCACTGCAGTTTAATTTTACTAAACTTTGCTTATTTTAGTTCTTGAGCCATTAAAAATTCTTAAAACACACATGTATAGGGGCTTTTAATCTTGGCTGTTAAAAATAAAATATTTTAATTTTAAAAAAGTTTCAATTGTTCTTGATTTTATAAATATTAAAAGTTAAAACTATGTAGAATTTGAAGTAAAAAAAAAAATTGCTAAGAAAACGAAGAAGAGTGTATAATTGAATGTTTTAATTCTGGAATACACGTAGGAACATAAGTCAGACTGTTACCATAAAATTTAATTATCTTTTAAAAAACTTCAGATATCTCACTTAATTAAGTGACAAGATATTTATGTACATTTTTGGAATTATATGACACCTACTCGAATCCTTCTGCTCTAGACTAACGAAATTTTGCAAAAGTCGATGTCATAAGACTTAACTTCTCTTCACAAAATTTCAGATACCTATACAGCTTCAATATAGCCACTGAGTTATTCTCATATAAGAAGAAAAAAATTGTGCCAACTTCAATGTTTATTCACGAAATTTGAAAATTATAAACATATAGAAATAAAACTTTTCATGATATGTATACATGGTCCAAGCATCAATGAATAAACTATGTCCACCTACAATTTAACAAATAGATAAAACTGTATCTAAGATCACATGAACTTAGAAGTTTCCTTCAATACATTTAATAAAAACAAAAGTTGACAAATATTCACAAGAGATACTAGTAAATGCAAATACATATGTTACATATTTTAAAATCATTATACTTCAAAAACCTGTTATATACATTTGTAGATACAGTTGATATAAGAAAAAATATTCGATTTTTGATTCAAATTAAGTAAGTGTTAATGTAAAAATAACAGTCAAGTTCAAATCAAAGTAAACCTGTATTTCTCTAAAAAAAAAAAAAAAATTTTTTTTTCGAAATTATTAAATGAAATAAAAAGTAAAAAATATTTAACAAGTTTAGTTATTATTTTAAGTTATTTATTTAATTGCAATAATTTGCCATAATTTTCTGTTTTAATACACCACATATAAATCATAAGATTTATGATATATTAACAAGTTCTGAATAATGACAGATAATGAATTCTGAATTTTGACAATTACAAATTTCACACAAATCGGTAGGTACACATTTAATAAAAACTGTTATGAAAAAAATGACAAATTTTAAAATAAAAAAAAATTTTTTATTATAAATTTGTCAAAAATTAATTAAAGTGCTTAATTATGTAATGGCGAGACATTTTTTTTTTTTCATAATTTATTTCTTTAAGAAAGACATAATTAGCTATTTTGTAATCCATTGCACAAAATTATAAAACGCATAAATGTTTTAAGTAAAAATATTGAATAATTTATTTTAATTTAATGTAATTTAATATTATTTACTGATACATTTTTCTCTGTTTTTTTTTTTATTATATTTTAAATTTTTTTTAAATAAGAAGTGAAATTTTTTTTTTTTTTTGTATATTATTAATGATTACTGTACTCAGTATTAAAATTAATGTTTTATCCCAATTAATTTAAATGAAGCTTCTTAAAATTTCTTTGTTTTCATATTTAAAAATTTATTTTATTTTTATTTTTTTTTTGCTGAGATTAAAGTTTTTATTATTTGACTAATCATTTAAGTAAAAAAACTCTGAACTGAACAATAAAATAATTTCTTTTTTTTTTTAATCTTAAAATTTTCAGCCCACTCTTTAAAGTTTTATCCCTTTATATAATATAAGATTATAATTGTTTCTTTAATCTTTACTGTATATAATAAATTAATACTCTCTTCTACGAATCGACATTATTACTGTTACTAATAAGGTGTTTATATCTTTCTTTTTATAAACACCTTATACATGCAAGCAGTAGAGACAGAAGAACGGTGTTTTTTTTCAAAAAAAAAATATGGTTGTATTCGAAATTCGAATAAAAAATGCTTGTTTCCGAAAAAAAAATCGTTGAATCGAACAAAAAGTGATTGTGCCCGAAAAAAAGTTTATGTGATGTGAACTTTTTGTAGTTAGATTTGACTTTTACCTTTTGATTTTAAATATTTAATAATAATATAATAATGAAATTTAATATAAAATCAATTTTATTATCTTCTTCTTCCTCCTAGCGTTTGATATGTTTTATTTTGGTCAGAAAAAAGTCAGATACCTTACCGCGTAGTATTACTTGCGCTAAACGAAAATTTTGGAACTTTGAAAATTGAAAATCGTAGGGTTGCGAATGGGAAATTAAAATGTTGATACTGGTGCCTAACTGTGTAAGTATTATATAGTATAAAAAATGTAATTTTGTACTCCCATGCACAACCCTGTGATTTTCAATTTTTAAAGTTCTAAATTTTCGAATGCGATTTTCGTTTAACGAAAGTAGGCAGTATGCGGTAAGGCACCAGTATCACTTTTAAAAAGACTAGTGGAAAATGGTTAGTAAATGACATTAAATTAGATTCAATTGTTTCTGACTGAAATTCAGTGATTTTTTATCTATAGAATTAGAGATACACTTTTTGATACACTTTCTTTTAGATTATTTTAAGTAAATTCTTTTCATAATCATTTCAAAAATATACAAAATATTATATAATTTTATTTTCGAATGTCATTAACGGTAAATGTTCTATAAGAAAATCACATCTTTATGTTATTTTTTGACAAATTTAATGTTTTATAAATTTTGTAAGTACCTACATATGTAGATATTGTGTTTAGTTTTGTTTCTTAATAATAATTTCGCTTTGTACAAATCTTTGTTGGTATTGTTGTTCATTATAGTATGTATTTACTGTTTTTTTTTTTCAGTTGACTAAATCAAATCAAAAATGGTACCTATACTTTGTACTATATATAATACGAGTACTTTATATAAGTATACGTACTTTAATTTGAAGTAAATGCTGGGTCTATTTACTAACTATATTGGCATAGTTTTTTTACTAACTACTTACGTAATATGTAAATTACCCGAAATTTAATTTAAAACTTTAAATGATTTTATATGGTCAAAATAATTTTACATACAATTTTTAAATATGTATCTAATTTAAACACAATTCCATCATAATTGCCTAACATTTTCAAAGAAAAATTAAAAGTTAAAACAAATTACTTTTCTTTTTTTTTCCAAATTGAAATACAAAACAAAAAATTAAAAAAAAACATTCAAATTTCAATATACAAATTTTTAAAATAGAAAACAATGAACAAAAAAAATAAACAAAACAAGAAAATTTTGAGCGGTTCGACATAAACGAAATTTCACTGTGAATGTCAATGACAGGTCATTTCACTTCAAATAAAAAAAAAAACAAAAAAAAATTAAAAAGAAAAACAAAGTTTCTTTTTTAGAAAAGAAGTTAATCTTTAGTCATAGTGAACGATGGACGAATGGATGGAATGGATGAATAGATGAATGGATGACGTGATAAATGTTGTAATAATCTAATTTTAACAAAAAAAAAAAGTTTATTTTGTGTTTTGAAAATTTTTATTTTAATTTTTTACTTTGAAAAGAAACAATAAAAAAAAAAATTGGCAAAGAAAAAAATTAAAAAATAAAAATTTTTGATTTTTTTATTTGGTTTTTGTTTCTTTTTTCTCTTTCTCTCTCTGTCTCGCTCTCTATATTCTTTTATTTACTATTTACTAAGTGGTTTATGCAAATACAGGTAAATCTTTTTAAATGTTTTGGGCTACTTTTTCTATTTAGGATGAAAATTTAAAATTACAATTGTTTAGTGTTTTATTTTTTTTTTTTTTGATTCATTTTTAATAATTTAAGTTTTTTAAAAAAATGAATTTGTAGTAAAAGCAAACTTTTTAAAGTTTCTTTCAAACGTTTCTTTAAATGCATATAGATATATAATATATTAAAGAAATTTTCGAACAGTTGTTTTTTTTTACATTGATTCAGATTTGCAAAACCAATTAAATAGGCCGAAAATTTGAATTTTTTAATGGCTCTGTTCTAATAGATTTTCTTAAAAAAAAATATTTAGGGGCAGGAGATAAAAACAGTACTTAACTTTCTATGTCAATGCCCACTCTTGAAATCTCAAAGAAAGAGAACCTTGAATGAGGAGCACTGTATGAGTAGTAAAGAGTCTATCCCTTTGAAACAACAACAAAAATTTATTAATATTTTAGATTATTATTCATTCGCAATTTAATTAAATGTCAACAAATAAACAAGGTACATATCATATAGGGGAGGCATAAACATTAAAAGGTTTAAACATGATACTTTTGAATTGACAATTTTCGAAAAAGAATAATTGATTGAATTGTCTTGTGATATTTCATTAAAACAGAAATTTAAAACTGAAACACTAGTTCAATTTTGGTTGAAGCGCAAGGAAACGTATAATATTTTGACAATCAAAGCTATACAAGTCCTGTTGCCATTCGAAACATTCTATTTCTGTGAGACTGGATTTTCTACCTTAGCTGCTATGAAATCAAAATATCGAGCCCGTTTTGTTGTAGAAAAGGAACTTCGGGTAACAATTTCGTCTATAAACACCACGTTTTGATAAGCTTTATGCCGAAAAACAAGTTCATCCTTCGCATTAAACACAAATATTATATTTTATAAATCTTTATTTTGTGAATTACATTTTTTTTTTTCATTTGATGAGGAAATAAATATTTCTTTTTTACTTTTTAAATATATGCCTTTATTATTTTATCACATAAAAGGGTCGCCAAGATTTTTTATTGAAAATAATGGGGCACAGCAACATAAAGTTTGGAAACCACTTTATTAATAGATCGTTCAAGTATTTAATATCTTATTAAAAACTTCAAAATTATGTTTTGAAAAACAGAATTTTTAACTTTTAAAAAAAAAGATATTTCATTTCGAAAATGTATTCTTTTAGATACGTTTTAATAGCAACAACACTAAAACTGAAAGAATTAAAATTAAATTTTAATTGCAAGTTAAGTTTTTCGAGGTCATATTATATAAAAAAGCTATTCTTTTCTATAACAGTTCTTCTAAGTGTCAGCAGTAAATTGTTTATAGCCAGTAAGGATTAAGTTAAACTTTTTTTTTTTTTTAATCTATAGAAACTCATAGAAAAGAATTAGGTACCATAAAATAAATAACGTTTTTAATAGATTTATATATAGGTTTGATGGATTATACAATATTAATTTTTTTTTTTTTCCTCTTAATTTGGTTTTAAAAATTGTCATTTAAATTCATGACTTCATGCTATTTAAACAAGTGTATTCTTTAATTAGATCACGATTTACATACATAATTTCAATAATACATAGTACCATATATTAAATTTTGTATTAAGATGTCACAAGATCACTAAAGAACGCATAAATACAATTACTTTGCTTTTGTAATGTGTACCAAAATGAAAAAAAAAAATGAAAAGAATTTTTATGACTTTGTTTACTCTGTATATGGTTGGTCGTATACAATATATACGTATGCGTTTCAGGAGGGGTCAAAAATGTCTTCTAAAATTTCGTGATGAACTTTGTTTTCTATAAGAAAGTTTTTATTTTTTTAAAACTCAAATAAAAGAAAAAAAAAAAAAAAGAAACTTTAAGATTAAAAAGAAAATAAAAACAAAAATAAACATGAATTAAAATTAATTAACGAGTTAATTTAAATCTCTTCTTATAATATAATATTTTCTTGGTCACCATTTTCGTCTAAATTTTATTATTTTATGTATAATATTTAAAAAAAATTTTTTTTTTTTTGTTTTTTTATCTGGTATTATATGGGTTTAATTTAAGAAAAAATTTGAGACGGTTAGTTAAAATTCAATTCATGTGGTTGCTCTTGCCATTTATTATTTACCCATTATTCTTTTGAATATTCCATAACAATAAAATTTAAATCAAATTTAAAATGATATTATTATTATTTCGTTAATTATGAGACAATCACTTAAAACTTAAAAAAAAAAAAAATTTCTAAATTTTGAAACAAAAAAAAATTTTTTTTTTTTTTAATAACTTTAGTTAAACATTAAAAAGTTAATATTAATAGATATAATTTTATTTTTGGTAAATTTAAAGCTAAAAAAAAGAATAAAAGGTGATTTCTTTAAAAAAAAATTTTTTTGTTTAAATTTCGACAAAAAAAAAAACTCATTTTATTTTAAATGAAAGTTTAAGATTAATTCAATTATAATTTGTTGATTTTGTCATTAAAGTAATTCAGTTATTTCATTTTATATTTTTAATCACTTTAATTAAAGATATTTTATTTAGTTTTTAAAAAATTTTTATTTTCACCCAATTTTTTTGTACTCAATTAATGTTAAACAAAAACGATCGTTTTGAAATTAATAAAATGATTATGTTTAAAACTTTATTATGCTCGATACTTAAATATCATATTCTGATGTTTATTGAGACTTCTTGTTTTTTTATGATTTTCAACAATCAAAATCGAATATAAGACTTTACCAGACACTTAACAATGGCCACGTTTTGCATTGGATAATGTTCATCATTATTGGATTGATAATGTTAGAAAAAAGTTGGATCGCGCCTTTATTTAGGAAACAATCCTTTTAAATTTTTCTTTCAAAGGTTTTTTTTTTTTTTAATTATTAACTAAAGCTAATATGTTTATCACCTTTGGTAGCAATATAGAGTAAATATATAATATAAATAATAAACATAATGGCCTTTAGTGACCAATGGTTTTAGCTATACATATTGCATTATACTGCGTGATATGTTAATATTAATTTAAATAAATCTATAAATGAAATAAATTTTCTAGATTTACATTGGAATTTGAATTAAATATGTTTATTTTGATTAGATATATTGTCTATTATAAAAACCAAACACAAACATCAGAATAAATGAATGGTGTTTGTTAAAGTTTTCAACTTACTCAAATGCAATCAACAACAAAATATTCAACGTTTGTAATAATACAACTATAGCCTCCTTCTTCAATTTATCTGTATCTTTCTTTAAAATTACTCTCAAAATTTTCCCCTTCATTCTCCATGATCCTAATTATCCGAAAACCAATTTCAGAAGTATTTTTCCCGCATCCTTATTCTCAAAACCAAACTGTACATTATGTCATTTTGTATTAAAAAAAAACCCATTTTAAAGTATGATTTTAAAGGGAGTGGTTTTGGTTGCTTAAAGTTCAAAACTACCCAGAAGCGTCTATCGTAAAAGAAAAACCTAAATGTAATTCTATTTATAATGATACATAAAACAGTATACAAATATCATTAGTATAAAATTTATTATTGTCTAAAAATAATATGTAAAATTTTCCTGTCAAAAACAATCGCTAATGACGAACTTAGTTCCACACAGAACAGAAATTTTTCACAACAATTATAAAATAAAAAAAATCTACTCAACTGGTAAAAACCAAATAGTTATAAAAAAAACTTACTCCAAAATAACACTATGTTCAAAAAATTTGTGCAATCTTTATATTGAACCAAAACAAAAGTAACGAAAAAATGTTTACTAATGAATTTATTTGATTAAGTACTAAAAAAAAGTAAAGGTAAAAAAAAAGTAATTATAGGAATGTTTTTGATTCAAAAATATTGAACAAAAGCAATTTTGTATACTTAATCTCAAAAG
The DNA here is from genome assembly GCA_947095535.1 of Poecilobothrus nobilitatus. NCBI lineage: Eukaryota > Metazoa > Arthropoda > Insecta > Diptera > Dolichopodidae > Poecilobothrus > Poecilobothrus nobilitatus. Next base: position 35,795,770 of record OX352774.1, read on the forward strand.
TCTGATTTGCAAAAGTAAATCGAAATAATTAAAAAGATTTTATATATATATATATATACATATTCATTACCTTATAAAATATGTACAAATATAAATATATACATATAAGTAGTATATTATACATCCGATAAACGAACTTCTAATAACAAAAATAAAATATGATAGAGTAAATATTATTATCACGAAAAATTTTTTTTGTAATTGTATATAACAATGGTCTATATGTATATAAGTACATACATATTAACATATAAATACTTTTTTTTACAATATTTATAAAATACTCATTAAAGAAAATCAACGAAAAGGAAAAAAAACAAAAACAGAAAAAAGAAAATTTGTTAGACAATTATTATTTGAAATTTTTTAGAAGACGAAAGTAAAAACAAAAAAAAAAAAAATATCGATTTAATGAATTTATTATGAATCATGAATGGCACGCAACCGAACATGACAAAATTATTGTTATATAATTTGTAATTATATCGTAATTACTTCTTTGAATACATTTTTATTTTGTTTTCTTTTCAAAATTAATTTTTAGATTGATTTAATTGCTATTAAACACAATAAAAACAATTACAAATAATATAAATATGTATATATGTACTATGTAATATCATAATATTTAAATATAATAAAACTTTGTAGAACACAACTGTTAAGAGTTAAAATAAGTTTTTTTTTTTTTGGGTTATTCATATTCTGCTAAAAAAAAGTTACTAAATATGTATTTTTTTTTGTTTTTTTAGTTAATTCAGGAAATTTTTGTTTAATTCCTTATAACTTTGTAAATTATATTATATTTAACTTTAAAAATATATTTAATATTGAACCGAATACATAAAACTGAGTTGGAATTTAAGTTTTAATATTTTTTAAACAAAAACTACAAGTTGAAGAGATCTGAATTCAATATCAGTTTTATTTATTGGATCCATTATTATAAAATATTCTGTAAATTTTATCATTAATAAAATTCTGATGAATAAATTTATTTTAAAACATTACATCTCTTTTAACTTTACCACACACACTACAGGATCACTTTTTAAATTTTGATTTTATTATGGTTCTCCTATGCAACCGCATGACTCTTCAGTTTTTAACTTTTATAATAAATGTATTTAATTTAATTTTTCAAGTTCAAAGTGGTTCACAGGAGTTTTTTGTTTTTGAATCAATCTGAATAAATTGATTTGATTTTTTTAAACCAAGGTATTAATTAAACAGTTTTTAGCACATTTCCAAAAAATTTTTGAAAAAATGTGCTTATTAGTTTCACTCTGTCCGTCCGTCCGTCTGTTTACAAAACTTCTACACCGTTAAAGATAGAGAAAAAAAATTTTAACCATAGGTAGGTCTCATAAAAAAAATAATTTTGTGGAACAACTTTTTCATGTAGCCCCCCCCCATTACGGAGCTACAGCCCTTCAAACTTTGAAAAAGCCCTATTTTTAAATGCATATATCTTATGTTCTGCTTAAGATTTTTTCAATCTGAAAACGTCATTCGACAGGTATTTTTTTTAACTTTGTAAATTAATATCAAAATTATACAATTTTTTTAAATTTAGTATTTAAATTTACCGTTATGTGAAAACCAAATTTTGCATGATTTTTCTATTTTCATAACTCCGGCACGCTTCTAGATAGAAGCTTGAAATTTTGAGACAAGAAAGAACTTTTAGAATTAGTATAAGTTTCCTCAGAAAATTTTTTGCTGACACCCCCTCTTTAAGAGTTATTACGCCTCAAAAATTGAAAATTTGCTATTTTTAGACACCTGTAACTTAGGCACCTGTACAAATTTTTCTTCGGCAAGAGATGAAAATTAAAGCTTCAATAATATATTTTTACGTGTGTTAACGGCTTTTCTTAGTTATATAGGATTCCGGAATTACGGCCCCTCAAAATTTCAAAAATGTCCTATTTTCACATTTTTTCTTATTACATGAAATTTTCAAATTTTTGTGTAAGTCCCACTTCTAAACAGTTTGTATTGAGTTTTGGAAATGTGCGCTTTTAAAAACCGTTGGTTTACATTCTACCTTGTTTTTTTTTAAATTTAATACTAAAAATTAGTTTTAATTTGAGATCATTGAGAATTTTAAACACTTTAAAACGAATTTACTTTAATTAGTTTTTAGTTCATGGAATATTTTTAATCTTGAAGGATTTTAGATATTTTCTGAGAATTTTTCTTTTAAAAATTTTAAAAAATTCATTTTTTTTTATCATCTTATAGATGTAAAATTAGTTTCTAATTAATTACAAGTTTAACATAGAATTTAAAACAAAGTAATCTAAACATATAAAAATGTTTGTATCTTTAGAAAAATCTGCTAAATATATATGTACACTAAAAATATATTTTCATTCAATATAACAAAATCTTAAATATTTAAAGAATCTGACCTGACTAATCTCATGATTTATTACAAAAAGTATCTAAAAAGTATACCTTTTAAATAATGGGTAAATTAGTTCTTAAGTACAGGATTAGGTATTATTACTTAGTAGTTAATGCTTGCTAATTACATAAAAAAATTATATATGTAAATGTAATTTTAAAAACGAAATCTGTCCTATTACAAATTATTTAAAATTAGAATTTAAGGCTAATTACTTTTTAGGAATTATGAACTTAAATACTTAACTCTTTTTACTGTTACTTTAATTTCTAAAATACAAGTATCAAAAATTTTTACTGATACCATTTCCAAATATAAATTACCAAGTAATAATACTGGTAATTGTACTGGTACTTGAATTTTACAGTTCTGCTAAAAATTGATTGATCTTAAAATGAGTACTCTAAATATGTATTAAAAACAAAAATACTTTGAGTTTTTATTAATTATTTTAATTTTTTCTGCTAACATTTTAAAACAAAGTAAAACTGACATTCAAAAGTTGATCGATTTAAGAAAAATAAAAAATAGCAAAAAAAAAATACCCTTAAAAAAAATCAAGGTATCATTTAATTAAAATATGTATTTTTATAGTAATTTTAACAGGAAAACTTAAATATTAAAGATATATTCAAGAACAAAAAAATACTTAGTCTTTTTTTTTTTTTTTTTTTTTTTTTTGGTATTTTATAGTTAACTTTTAAAACCTTGAAAATTAATTTCATTCTCAAGTTTTGTCTGATTTTATTATATAGACACAACACAAATATATAGTTTTAATAATTTATATTTTTATATTTGAGTATTCATTGAATAGTAAATTTTGTAAATATTAATATTGAAGAAAAATTTAATTTTATTTTATTTACTTAAAAAAAAATATTAAAGAAAAAAAATTTCATTAATAACTTCTCTAGTAGCCGCATAAATTATTATTATTGTTGAACTATCAGTGCTTTTTAAAATTTGAATAGTTAGGAAACTTCCGCTTTTATTTGTACTTACAATATCAGAAGTTTAATTTGTTTTTTTCTTTTTTTTCGTTTTAAACTAAATAACCGTTAAAAGTGGCTTATAAGTACTTATGCAAAACAAAAAAAAAAATTTTATCTATACAATATATCATAAAAGTTTAAATTTTTTTTTTTTTTCAATTTAATTTTTTTAAGTACTTACATACAAATATATCAAAGTAATCAAAAGATGGAATCAATGAAATTTTAGGATAATAATTTATTGTTTTTCTTTTTTGTCGACTTACAACAATATTTTTATTATATATATTTACATTTATACTTATTTACTAACTCATAATACATGTATGTAATATAATAAATAATTATTTATATATGTATATATATTCTTTAAGATTTTTTAACATATTAACGTAAAAAAGAATTTTTATTGGTAATTTATTTTATAAAATTTTTTTTTTTTATAATAAAATCATGTTTAAAAAATATTTCTTTTAATTTTATCGGCTAATTGGTTGTTTCTATATATAAAACCATAACAATGTTATATTTAAAAGCCTTTTTTTATAAATTTTACCAAGCTTTTTTTGATAATCATTTATAAATTATTTTTCTTGTAATATTGTTCTTTAATCTCTGTATGAAGCATATGGCATTTATGTAACTTTGTTTAGATGTTGGTTGTATCTTAACCTCAAACTATCTTTTCTTAAGTTCTGTGAAACTTTCTATAAGACTATGTTCTTTGTGATTTATTTTGAATGGTTTTTGTTTGGTTCTCGTAAAGTGTGATCAATTCATTGATCTAGACTTGTCTTGCGTTGTCAACAAGCTATATATTCTTGATCTAGACTTGATTCTTCTTCTCTCTCATAATTTAAAATTAATATTTAAAACAATCGTTTTTTTAGAATGTAACGAAGACAATCTGTTAAATTTTATTTCTACAAATGTATATATGTATAGATGTGTGTATATATATATAAGGTTATTGGAAAGTATTAATTTTTTAACAAATATTTTATAATCTGCATACAAATGTTTTAAATATAAATTTCATTTAACTTTTCTTAAAATTTTTTTTATATTTATAAGAAGAAGAATTGAAGTTGTAATCATTAACTTAAGGTTAACGTTATTGTATAGTTTTTATACTTAAAAATGCATTCGTTCTGACATTGAAGATTATTGGTTCTGACATTGAGCCTTAGATCAAGCTACAAATGATCATAATATATAGGTACGTATAGAGTTATAAATAAATATACATTAATTGTTCGAAACTTCTAATAAATTTTTGATTGGAATTTTTAACAGACATCTTTGCATGTCATCATATTAACGGTAAAGATTTTCTTTTATTTAAAATACTAATAATTTCTGTTTCTTCATTATTATTTTTTCTTTTTTTTTTTCAAGTTAAATATTAGTAGTTATTGATAGGTTTATATTTTTAATATACATATATAAAATAACGCTTATGTTTTCGTTACAATCTGATGATTATTAACCATACTATTACATACATATATTATATTACCTTGAGCTTCAATTTTAGCTATTTTGTAAAAATTATAAAATCACAATTTTTTCCTTTAATAATTTTAAAAAAAAAAAAAAAAAATATGACACTGCCATTGAATTAAAAAGCAATAATAAAAAGAAAAACAATTAAGTATAAAAAACTAAAAAAAAAAATAAAAATAATAAATAAATATTTAATGTTGTTTTTTTAATATTTTTCAAAATATGTGTATTGTAATTGATATTTAGAGTGTATCTTTGATAATTATAAGAGTTATTCGACTTTTAAGTTGTACATAATAAAATATTATATACAGTGGTATAGTAAATATTGTATAGTGTGAAAAAATACAGTTAAAAACATTTTTGTGTAGGAAATTTGTAATGATAAATTAGTAAAATTATGCGAAATTTTTTTTTGAATTACATACATACATATATGTATGTACTTAGTTAGGTTAGGTACGCATATTATTTTTAATAACTTAAACAATTAATTTCTTTATTTGTTTTAGTAGCGCAGTTTTATGTGTTATAACTGTTTTAAAATTTTATTATTAAATAGGGTTTCGTTATTTTAAATAGGGTCAAAATTTAGTCAAATCATAAAATATTATCAACTAAAGTTTTTTAATACAAGTCATTAGAATATTTTTTTTTTGTTTTTATGACAGGCTGTGGAAAATATTGAAAATCACTCAAAAAAATTTACAGGGTTTCTCTAGGTAGTGTTAAACTTGAAGTGTTAAACTAATCCGACCAAAACGTCCCCCGTTTAAACTAAACTTTAGGATGGGTTCTTTAATACATATATGTGACAAAATGTATAATTTGGTTTTGGAGGTAAGGGTGTGGGTTTAAGAAATTAGATTTGGTATATTTGGCAACTCTGTTTGACCCATTGACCCTTTGACCCATTTTTTGGATTTCTAAAATAAAAGTGGCTCAAATTTAAATTTAAAATAATAGTTGCAATTTAAAATAATAGTGTCCGCACGAATACAATTTTATTTTTTTAGTACTTAGTTATTGAATTTATTTTTCTTAAAAACTAAATAGGGGTCACGTTTTACGCTATATTAGATGATTTTTTGAAAAATCCGCTTCGCAAAAACTAGATATATCCTGATCATGTGTACCTAAAACTAAAGATTCGTCAGCTACTTATATTCCAAAAACTGATAATCTTTGCACTTAACAGTTTTTAATATTAGAAGGTTTTTAAAGATAAACAATTTTTAAAACTCTAAAAATTAAATAATTTTAATTCAATTTTCCATTTTATAAATTGTCATTATACCAGTACGAACATAATTATTAGAGGATTTGCCATTTCGTTTGTGATATCTTAAAAAAGACGAACTAGATATGACAAAGTACTTATATTTATATTCAGTTTCAGAATGAAATTCTGAAATATTTTAGTAATGTATCTACTTCCGTTCGTCCGTCTGTCCGCACGATAACTCAAAAAATAAAGGAACTAGAATTTTGAAATTTTTACCATGTTACTTTTGTAAAATTATAAGTTTCGCTATTTAAATTAAGGATATTCGACTGAACGTTCGAATAGCTTTCATACAATTTCTATCTTTATATGAAAATAATTCGATATCTATTGAACTTTGTTTTATAAAATGAAGCTTTAAGTCATGTATCTTAAATTTTCTAAAAGATAAGTATGTAACTAAAATTTAATAGAAATTTCATGAAAACACTATTATACATTCAGATGTATATTGTTCGTGTGGGTATCCTAAAGTTGACACAGCTTATTCTACACTTTTTCCCTTGTTTTTCATTTAGTTAAAATAATGACTTAAAAATAACTAAAAAAAAATTTTCAAAATTAGATATGTTTTTTTTATAAATATCTATTTTCAAGTAAAATAATTTTAATTTAGGTATAACTAATTTTTTTTTATTTTCTAATGAAAATTTATGACAATATTCTTTTCGTTTTTTTATATATTTCATCATCTTTTCGTGATAAGGATAATGTTAAGATTTTAGATGTCATCAAGTTAATGATTATAGATAAAATTATTCTATTAAATTTAAATTATACTCTAGTATAATGAATTCTATGAGCTAGTTTTCTAACAAAAAAACATTGTTACATACATGCATACATATTTGATTTATTTAAATAAATTCAAACCAAAAAATCTGAATTTAATCTAAAAGTCAAGAAATAGAAGAGTTGTAAATGTAATTTAATTTTAAAATTTTTTATTTTATCTGCTTTTTTCTTCGTCATTTTATATGTCCTACTTTCTGATTAGTTTTTCTATGTTTAGAATTGCATTTATTTGTAAAATAATTTTAGGAAGTCGTACAAAATCTAGCATTTTTTGAAAATTTTGTTTTCTTAGAATGTCGCTGTTTTAAAATATCGTATACTTTTATTTATCTTGTATTTTTCGAAAAAAAAAACTGTACTATAGATATAAAAGTTAAAGGTTAAAGGTTCAGATAACCATAAAATAAAGATTTGAATAATTTCACTAGCGAGCGTTTGAGGGAGTCGGCCATCATTATTTTAAATGCTTTATTGTTGTAATATTTAGATGTTAAAAAAATATATTTAAGATGGAATTTATAATTATAAAGTATATAGGTTATAAAATGACGGTTCCACCCTTTTTCCAGAATATAATAATGCGCAAATGTACATATATTTAGGCGCAAGACTTTACAACGTGAGATTTTGTAGCCTTAATTAATTATATCCATATCAGATATAATCCAACTAAATGATGTTTATCTACTTATATAGCTGTTGGTACTCCACTTTTTAGCACATTTCCAAAAAATTTTTGAAAAAATGTGCTTATTAGTTTTACTCTGTCCGTCCGTCTGTTTACAAAACTTCTACACCGTTAAAGATAGAGAAAAAAAATTTTAAACTTGGATAGGTCTTATAAAAAAAATTATTTTGTGGAACAATTTTTTCATGTAGCCCCATCCATTACGGAACTATAGCCCCTCAAATTTTAAAAAAGCCCTATTTTTAAATGTATATGTTCTGCTTAAGATTTTTTTAATTTGAAAACGTCATGCGACAGGTATTTTTTTTAACTTTGTAAATTAATATCAAAATTATACATTTCTTTTAAATTTAGTATTTAAATTTACCGTTATGTGAAAATCAAATTTTGCATAATTTTTCTACTCTCATAACTCCGGCACGCTTTTAGATAGAGGCTTGAAATTTTGAGGCAAGAAAGAACTTTTAGAATTAGTGTAAGTTAGCTCAGAAAATTTTTTTGGACCACCCCCTGTTTATGAGATATTAGGGCTCAAAAATTGAAAATTTGCTATTTTTAAACACCTGTAACTTAGGAATCTAAACACATTTTACTTCGGAAAGATATAAAAAATAAAGCTACAGTAATATATTTTAACGTGTGTTAAAGGTTTATTTTAGTTATATAGGGTTCCAGAGTTACAGCTTTTCAAAATTGTGAAAAAGCCCCATTTTCAGATGTATATATCTCAGGCTTTGCGTAATAGTTTTGCAATCTTAAACCGCCAGAAGACCGAACATTTTATTATCTACATAAAGCAATATTAAAATTATGCAATATTTTGTAATTTACTATTTAAATTTACCGTTATGTGAAAACCACATTTTGCATGAAATTTCTTTTTTCATAACTCCGGCACGCTTTTAGATAGGAACCTGAAATTTTGAGACAAGAAAGAACTTCTAGAATTAGTATAAGTTTCCTTAGAAAATTTTTTTGCACCATCCCCTGTTTAGAGGTATTTGGACTGAAAAATTGAAAATTTGCTATTTTTAGGCACCTGTATAAATTTTTCTTCGGCAAGACATAAAAATTAAAGCTCCTGTAATATATTTTTAAGTGTGTTAACTGTTTTTCTTAGTTATAAAGGGTTCCGGACTTACAGCCTCTCAAAATTCCAAAAAAGTCCTATTTTCACATATTTTCTTATTATTCACAAAATTTCTTAAATTTTCAAATTTTTTTGCAAGTCACAATTCTAAACAGTTTGTATTGTGTTTTGGAAATGTGCACTTCTAAAAACCGTTGGTTTACATTCTACCTTGTTTCTGATGATTACACTATTTTCAGAACTCAACGGTGATTATGGTTTTTTTTTGTTCTACTTTAAAAATTTTATAAATATGATATTGTTTGTTATTGAATCATTTTGAAAATGAAATTAACTTAATGAAAATATTAGTTTTGCTTTTCTTTTTCGTAAGAAAAAAGAATAATGAACTTCTTCGCTTTATTAAAACATCTTTTTACATATATGTACCTATGTATTTTAAAATATCATTTTAATTTTGTCAAAAAAATATAAAAAAAAAATATTAAAATCAAATAATTTTTTTTTATTTTTCCAGATAAGTTTTAACCACAATCAGCCATTAACAATAAAAAATAAAAAAGAAACCATTGTTTTAGATCATAATTAAGAAGAATTTAGGTATTATACTTTATAAATAATATACTACGATAATATATTAATTCATTATTTAATAATACAAAGTAAAAGTGCTACTAAACAAAAACAAAAAAAAGGAATAAAAAAAACGAAACAAGTTTTTTTTTATTTTTTTTTTTTAAACAATGGATTAAAAGAGGCAATGTTTGAACGTTTACATTTAGGCAGATCAAAACGCACAAATAATAATAACATTACAAATAATAATCAACAATTCAATAATAATAATAAAAACAATAATAACAATAATAATCAATTGAATCAAAATCAATCAAATAATCATTATAATAATAATAATAATAATAATCAAAATTTTCATCAAAATCAACATCAATATCATAATCAACGGAATAGTAGTATACGAATTATAGAACTGGCGCGTGATAAAAAACAACGATCACAATGTGTCACGGTTATGTTTTTAGATGACACACAGCACACCTTTCGAATTGAGGTAAGAATTTTAATAAATAAATAAATAAGAAAAGAAAACTATATAATATCACTTACATACTTGTAATTATTTATATACCTATATGTATTTATACATATTTACATATTTATACATTCATAGATATATATTGGTATAAATTTTAATATTTAAATATTCATATACATACATTTGGTATCTAATTTATAACATAAAAAAAAAAATAAATAAATAAATAAAGACCAAAAAAGCACCTACGCTTACATTAAAATTTTTTCATATAATTTTTTTTTTTTCTTTCTTTTCTTATTTCATCTTCTCTTTCCCTTTTCCAGTTTTTCTTCCCAAATTAAAAAGTACCAACTACCAGATCCGTATGAGTTTTAATTTTAAAGCGACAAAAAAAAAAATAAAAATAAAAATAAAAAAACTAAATTTAAAATAAAAACAAATTTTTTCCTTATAAAAGAAAGAATTAAAGAAAAATATATATAAAAAAAAAAACAGAAAATGGCTAACTTGATAACTCCATTTAAGGCTGGAATCAGTGTAATCAGCCGTTGTTGCTGGTGCCGCCAACACCGTTGTTTTAGTCTTCTATTCAATGATTATTTCAACATTAATATTATTGTGAGTGTTGGTGTGGTCAATTATCATTATTTATTTAATACATACATATATAATATAAATACATAATATAATAACTAATGTAATACAGTTGAACTTCAATAGTTTGAACTTAATAAATTTTAAAAATACTGATTTTTTTTTTTTTTTCAAATACCTAACAGTATTTTTTTTACAAGAATGTTGTTATAATTGTCAAAATTGTCTAAAAAGAAACAGCTTTTATTAATGTTATCCCAGTTATATTCACCTTGTAATTTTTTAGCTATTTTTTATAAAATCTTAAGATAAATCCACAAGTATGCCGAATATTTTTTTAGTTTTTCGAACACCCAATTACTTTTATTCTTCATAATCTTTTATGACAGTACCGTACCAGCTTCCAGTACTGAATATTACTAATGGCATTTTTTTTATTCAAAAATGTTTGCAATATGTGTTTTAAATGTATATGTACTGTAATATTGGGCATCTTTTTTTTAACATATAGTTAACTTCTCAAGGTGAACTATGTATACCTATAGAGCTTAGTGATTACAGATACTTCATCTATATTACTTAGTTGATATTTAGCCTTTATAAAAAAAAATGTTTAGTCTATTCAGTTATAGTTATCATGAATTTTATTTTTATTTTGGTAACAGAACTTGATAAAAATTGAAATTTCTTTAAATTATATCACTTTATTATAAAATATTTAAAATTTCATTTTGATATATGTAAAATTTGAATCGAGTTTTAGAAAAAGTTTACTGTTGTAAAGAATAAATATGTACAATAAAGGTAAAAAGATTTAATAAAAAAAATCCATGCCAACGTTTAATTGTAAAATTTTTTATTCTTCTTTTCTTTTTTTCTTGTAAAGGCTTTTTGAAAAAATCGTTGCACCTTTGCTGCAACAGTTCGTCACAGTGAACACACTGAATTAAAGGGTTAAAATTTATTTATGTGTATTTTATTTTAAATTATTTTTAAAATCTTATTTTAAAAAATTATTTTTTACACAAAATAAGTCTAAAGGTTTTTTTTTTTCCCTACTTTTTTTGATACATTAAACTGTTCAAAATAAAGAAGTTTGACTGTATTAGAATATAATTTTATGAAAAAAGAACTTGGTTTGTTTTATCAGGATTATTTTTATAACGTAAAAAAAAAAGTAAAATAAAAATTAGAAAAAAAAAAGAAAACCTTTTTTTAAAATCAATCTTAATTTTTTTTTTTTTGTTTTTTTGTTTTTATTTTTTTCTACAAATTTTTAGAAACGAGCAAAAGGTTCTGAGATATTAGATCAAGTATTTCAGTTTCTTGAGTTATCGGAAAGAGATTATTTTGGTTTATTATTTCCACAGAAACCGGGTGAAGTTGTGGTAAGTTAAGTTGTTTCTATTAGAAAATAATTTTAATTTTAAAATATAAAAAAAAAAAAAAAACATAATTTTAATACAAAAATTAAATACATATACATACTAATATTTTTTTTTTCTCATTTTCTTTTTCTTTTTATTCTTTTTTAGCGATGGGTTGATCCAAATAAAAATTTCAAAAAACAATGGAATAATCATGTTATTAGAGATACTGATTCAATACCATTATTAGAATTTAGAGTTAAGGTAAGACAACTTTTTTTTTTTTTTTTTTTTTTTTAATTTGGTTATAATTTTTAAAATAAGGAAATGAAATTTAATTTTTAGTTTAATTTATAATATAAAAAGTAAAATTTTAGTGTTATTTAGTTCTTGGCAATCGGAAATCTAAAATTGAAAAAATAAAAAATAAATTTGAACGGATTGTTACCAATATTTTTTAAATTGTTAGTCACTAATTTATTTTTTTTTTTTTTTTTTTTAATTAAAGCTTTTAAGTTAAAACATGATCAGTGTAGTATTTATAATGAAATAAAATCATTTAAATTTCATTGAAATTTATATGAGACAGCTACAACTTCCTTTTTGTATTTTTTTTTTTTACGCTATTTAAAATAATCACACAGTTCGTTGATTTTTGTAATTAAATTGTAATTGTAGGTAGTTTTAATAATTTTAATTTAAATTTAATTTAAAAAAAGAAAAAAAAAGTTTTTAAAATAAATTTTATTAATAAAAAAAATTCATTTTATTTTAGTTCTTTGTTAGTGATCCAAGTCGATTACAGGAAGAATATACACGATATCAATTTTATATGCAAATTAAACGTGATATTTATTTGGGAAAATTGCCATGTTCCTTGAATACAGCTTGTTTATTGGCCAGTTATACAATTCAATGTAAAAAAAAAAAAATAAATAAAATTTATTAATTATTTTTAATTTTTTTTTTTTCTTAATTAATTTAAATTATTTTATTATAAATGTATTTTAGCTGAATTAGGTGATTTTAATCCAATTGATCATCAACCAGGTTATTTAAAATCAATGCAATTATTACCAGATCAAACTGATGAATTTGAACGTCGAATATCTGAATTACATAAATTACATCGTGGTCAATTACCAGCTGATGCTGAATATAATTATTTAGAGCATGCAAAACGTTTAGATTATTATGGTATTGATTTTCATAAAGCAATTGATTCATGTAATCGTGAATTACAATTAGGTGTTACATCAATTGGTTTATTAGTATTTCAGCATAATATACGTATTAATACATTTTCATGGTCAAAAATGGTTAAAGTTTCATTTAAACGTAAGGATTTCTTTATACAATTAAGAAGTGAACCTGTAAGTTTTGAATTTGAATTTTAATATAAATTTTAATTTAATATCTATGTTGTGGTTTTTTTGCTGATTTTTTTTTTTTTTTTTTTTGCATTAAATAGTCTGAAGACTATGATACATTATTAGGTTTTACTCTTGGATCTCATAAACATGCCAAAGCCTTATGGAAATCATGTGTTGAACATCATTCATTCTTTCGATTAAAACGTCCTCATCGTTTACCAAGATTTTTAAATATAACACTTGGTTCTAAGTAAGAAATAATTAATATTTTTTTTTTATTTTAAAAATATATATTTATTTTTAAAAATTTAAAATAAAATTATTTTTAAAAGGTTTTATTATTCTGGTAGAACGGAACTTCAAGCTGTTCAAGAAAGTAAACAACGTGGTAAAATACCAAAAACATTTGCTAGATCTCCTAGTAAACGTTTAATAAATGGTAATGGTAGTGGTATTATGTCTTCACCAATTCCATTACATTTAAATGGTGGTACCTCAGATAGTAATGGAACATCAATAAATGGAAAAAATCAACAAAATGCATTATTAACATTAACAAAAAATTGCCGTCCTCATGATAATAAAGTTACTTCAAAAGAAAATGATTCCATCCCGAGAAAAGCATGGGAACAACAAAGTGACGAGTAAGAGTTTTAATAATATTTTTTATGGGGTAGTTAATATGAATTTTAATAAAAATAAAAAATATGGGGTAGTTAATATGAATTTTAATAAAAATAAAAAATAAAATTATAGGGATCAAGGATATATTGAACAATTAGCACGTAGTTATGAATCACCGATTCCTCCAGCTTACAGTTCTGGAAATCATAGTCCACAACTTCCGTCCGAAGAGAATTTAGTAACAGTACATTTAAAATCAGATGAACATGGTCGTTTTGGATTCAATGTTAAAGGTGGAATTGATATCGGTTTACCAGTACAAGTATCAAAAGTTGTTCCAAATACACCAGCTGATTTTAGTAGTCCAAGAATATGTGAAGGTGATGAAGTTATAATGATTAATGGTCGTCATGTTTCTGATTTGGAACATGATCAAGTAGTAAAATTAATAAGAGCTTCCCGTGAATACAGAAATGGTGATTTAATTTTAACAATAAGACAAAATTCATTAATAGCTAAATCTGAAGAGGAAGAACCATTATATCAATATGTTCCGGAGAATGATGAAATTGGATCACAAAATTTACTTGATGGTGATGCATTATTTCATCAATCTTTACTTTTATTAAGAGATGGTTTAGGTTCTGGTGCTCTTTTAACACAATATGAACAAATGTATAGAAAAAATCCTGATTTAGCAATTAGTGAAGCCCGAAAACTTGAAAATATTCCAAAAAATCGTTACAGGGACATATCACCATGTAAGTGAAATTTATAAAAAAGAACTAATATGATCTTTTATTTTATACTGAAATATATATATAATACTGAAAATCTTTTTATTTTAAAATTTTTAAGATGATTGTACTCGAGTTGTTTTAATTAACAACAGTTCTGGAGATTATATAAATGCAAATTATGTTAATATGGAGATACCTGGTGGTGTAATAAATCGTTACATTGCAAGTCAAGGACCATTATCAACAACAACTACAGATTTTTGGCGTATGGTACAACAAGAAAGTAGTCATTTAGTTGTTATGTTAACAACTGTAATGGAGGCTGGACGTCAAAAATGTCATCAATATTGGCCGACATATGGTGATGAATTAGATATGGGAGAAGGTTTCTCAGTTAAGTGCTTAAGTGAACAACCAGATGAAACTGGTAGTTTTGTTTTTCGTGAATTTACTTTAAGTGATAAAAAAACAGGTGAAAAACGTTCCATCCAACATATGCAATATTTAGCATGGCCAGATCACTGTGTTCCGCCCGATCCAAATTTATTTTTAGAATTTACGGAGCGTGTACGTTCAGCACGCAGTAGAACATTATTACAAGAAGTTGAAGAAAGTTTAAAACAAGTAAAAATATTAGATGCTGATGGTGATTCAGATACTGGATTAGAAGCTGAACGAAAAGGTATGGCTAGCAATGGTGAAACACCAGAAGATGAAACACCTGTATCGACCAGCGTTCATCAGTAAGTTTTTAAAATTCTTAATAAAGTTTTTTATTTTTTTCTTTTTTAATAAAAATCATTTTTAATTATTAATAGGGTTATTAGTGCTGCTAATCCTCCAATTATAGTACATTGTTCGGCTGGTATTGGTCGTACAGGTGTTCTTATACTTATGGATACTGCCTTAGCTTTAATGGAAAGAAAAGAGCCAGTATATCCTTTAGATATAGTTCAAACTATGCGAGATCAAAGAGCATGCATGGTTCAGAATGTTGTAAGTGATCATAATTTCGTAGACTAAAATTTGTTTTTGACTAAAAAGTTTTATTTTGTTTTTTTTTTTTTTATGTTTAGAGCCAGTACAGATTTGTATGTGAATGTATATGTGCAGCTTATATAAAAATGTCAAAAATAACTATGAATGAGGAAGAAGGTGAAGAAGAGGAAGAAGATGGAGAAGAAGAAGAAGAAAAATAATAATACAGTGATTCGATTAAATAAGAAAAATGTTGCTTCAATATAAATGATAATAATTTTTGTAGAGTATTAGTATAGAATATATTTATAATTATATTACTATTATTATTATTACTATTACTATTATTATTAAAAAATTAAACTCGTTTGAATTTATTATATAAATATATAATATATATATATATATACCATAGAAAAAGTGAATAATATGAATGAAGATAATATAATAATATAATAAATATATTATATATGTATATACACATATATAAATTAATATTAATAAAGTAGTAAGATTATTATAATAGATTGAAAGAAAGAAAATAGTTTTATTTTAATTTTTTTTTTTTTTTTATTGTTGTGAATTTATTGCTTTACAATTTTTAACTGACTGTTTTTCTAATAAATATTTACACATAGCACTTAACAACAGAACACTGTCAAATAAATATATCAAATTAATAAATCACAAAAAAAAAAATTTTTTTAATTACAAGGTGTTAACTTTTTAGTCTAAACTACAATTATAATTAAAGGTTTTAAAACTCTTTCAACCCAAATAATTCTCATTTTTTCTTAAAAATAAAAATAACTTAAAATAAATCTGGTCTGAAAATTGTCGTAACTTAATAAACAACTTATTCATAAAATCTTTTTTTAAAAAAATAAATAATTATGTACCTTTTTTAACATTTTTAATAAAATCTTCTCAGCCAAAATTCAAATAAAATTTTGAAAAATTACAAAAAAAAAAAAAAAAAAAATATCTTTTCTTTCTTTATTTTGTGTTTACAATAATTAAAATAAAAAAAAAAACAATATGTGTGTTAAAAATTATATTGTAGTTCATCAAATGTTAAAATTTCTTTTTGTTAAAAAAAAAAAAATTAGAACATTAGAAACATTATAAAATAAAATTGCAATTAGAATCTATATAAATAAAATAAAATTCTTATTTATTTAAATCATATTAATATTTCTTTTATATTCTCAAATAATTTAAAAGAAAAATTTATATATAAGATATATAAAACAAAATTTACAACAAAAATTTTAAAAAATCATTCAATCATTGTTCTTAATTTATTTTTTTTTTTCTCTAAAAAAACAAAAAAAAAAAAAACTAAAAATATAAAAAATTTTAATACAATAAAAATTATGTATACTTCTTATTAGAAATTTTATCACTAATTCTAAATATTTCACAAAAATATTAAAATCTAATACATAATATAATATTTGTCCATTATAAATATGTAATTAAACAATTGGTTTTACAATTGTAGTATTTTGACAAAAAAAAAAAAAAGAAAAAAAAAAACGAAAAAGATTACAAAATTTAACTAAAAATATAATTAATTAATTTTATATAATCTAAGATCATTGTAATTAGTATAATATGATTAATTTATTATTAAAATAATTATTATTAAAACATCGAACTATATAATACTTAAAACATAACTGACTTTTAAAATTCATTTATATCGATTGTGATCCGTTATAGTTATCGTTATTTCAAATTTCTTATAAATAGTTGAAAATCGCGAATTAACGCGAAAACAAAACATTCACAGAAGAAACATAAATGCATCTATAAAAAACATCACTTAAAAGCTTAGGTATTTTAATTTTTTTTTTTTTTTTTTTGTGTAAAAATTCATAAGTCAATTAAATTGTAATCTAATAATTGAAAATATGTAGTTAAAAAAAAAAATGGCTTATATTTTATTTTGTATTGGATTTTAAAATTTTATTCACAAATTTAAAATAAAAAAAATCACAGATAAAAAAAAAAAAATTTTTTTTTATATATAACAATAAAATCAATAGATTATAAAAAAATAAAAATTACTTTATAATATGTTCATATTACTATTATTATTCTAATATTAATATTATGGTGTGTAATCTTTAAGTGACTCCTTTTTGAAAATTGAAATTATGACTAGAATGTTAAAAGTATTTCAAATAATTAATAAAATAAATAAATAAATAAATAAAAAAAAAAAAAAAAAAAATTATACAAGAATTTAGAAATTGTAATAGAAAAAAGTAATTATTAGGTATTAAATGTATATGTTTTATTTAATATAAAAAAATATATATATAATATATACAATTTATTTTGTAATTATAAAAGTTACAGGTAATAATAAAAAAAAAAAAAAAGAAAAAAAGTATGGAAAAACACTAAAAAAAAAAAAAAATATTTTATTGATTATTATTAACAAATTTTTTGTTTGTTTTTTTTTTTTTTTTTCTGTATTAACTTAGAATTTTAGTTGTATTGCTTTATGTTGTGTTGTTAAAATTAAAAAAAAGTTTTTTTTTAATATTTTTAATAAATTCTAGTATGAAATTAAAAAATTTTAGTATAAATAAATAAATAAAAATATTTATTAAAATATTTTATCTGTGCTGTACTTTAGACTTGTTTAAAAAAAAAAAAAAACATACGATTCAGAAGAGACTTTTATGACTTTTATATACTTTTATCTACTTTCCACAAACACTTTTTTTTCCCAAAGAATTTTACCTAAAGTCATTCGATGAAAATATAATAAAATCGGATTATTATAAAAAAAAAAAAAAAAAAAAAAGTTAAAATAGCTTTTCCGCTAAAAAGGAATTTTTATCAAAAAATGATAAGCAAAATAAAATGATGAGAAAAAAGATAATGATAAAAAAGCAATTTAGAATTACAAATTTTTGGATGTTGTGAAAAGAACTAAACCTAGTGACATATTGTCAATTAATTAACGATTGAAAACAGCTGCTGGTGGATTTTACTTTACATATAGCTCAATAACGTCAATATTAATTTCTAATGTGAATCCAAGTAGTTGTTCATTAGTAGCCCAAAATTTTTTAAAAGTATCATAGTCCAAAAATAAGATTTTATATAAATGTACAATTTCTGTTCTCTTTTGCTTTATAGGCCGTTTTTTATCAATATCAATAATAATAAAAAAATACACTATAAATACACTTTTTATTTTAAAATTTACCTTATAAGAATTTTTCAAAAATGATACAGTTTTTCTCTTCGCTAGCCACCTTTTCTGGATGAAATTTTTCAAAGTGACACATTTTTACGATCTACACCGTTGTACGAAGAAATATTTTGAAATGCAAATTTTTGCAATTTATATTTAAATTCCCACCCGCTTATTAAATATAATTTTGAATTCCTTCAATTGTGTTACATGAGTATTATAATAGCAGTTCGAAGTTTTGGAGAATATTAATATGTCGTTTATACTGGGCTGAAGAAGTGAGAGGTTGTGCAATAAAGATGTTCCCATCATCTACTATACTATACTATACTATACTACTATATTTTCAATTTCTTTCATTGGCGAGGAATTTCTTTCATTGGTTTCATAAAAATACTTCAATATAATTTGTAATTTATTCACTTAAATTTAATTTATTAATAATATATAAAGTAAACTCCAAAATTAGATTTCGATAACATAAACAACATATTTTTTTACAAAATATAACCAAAAATAACGTTTAAACTTAAACCGTTTTCAAAAATAAAAATATAAATAATAAAACTCAGAAGTCAGACCACATTTAACACAAAATTAACTCACGATTTTCAAATCATATGTAATGTATGTATACATATCTATATGTACCTATGTACATATAATAGTTAATAGTTAATACTTGGTCTTGGTCTTGGTTAATACATATCATAAGTAACCTACAATATTTTTTTCACCTGTTGGCTTTGTACATATGTATGTATGTATGTATGTACTATGTACATTCTACTGATTGCACCATGCCCGTAATTTTATGCCCGTAATATATATTGTACATGTGTTTGAGTGTATTTTCCTTGTTTACATTTTTAAAAACAGATTTTTTAACAATAATTTAATTTAATGTTATTTAAATTTAATTGTGATATATCCAATCCAATCCAACTCTTCTTGTTCATCCTTGTTCAATATTTTATTTTCAAGTATTATTTTTAGTACTTTATTTAAAAATCCAAATTTTCTTCTTGATTCTTTCATACATAAATACAATAATACATATGTATAATGTATAATCATAAAAAAACTATGTATGCATATACCTAGTATAGTTTCTTTATGGTATAATGTACATATGGTTATGCATCACGTTCATGTATAAAAATTTCATAAAATCAAAATTCTATTCTATTCAGTTATTTAGGTGCAGAAAATTAAACACATTAATAATATAATAAACTATTTATAATACATATGCGGTTATTTTCCTAAAATAAATTTTGCGAGAAAAGAAATTATACAAATGGATTACGTAAGTATTTAGATATTTGGTACAATATAATACATGACATTAAGCTGAGTTTGACGAGAAGTCCCACGGATAACATGGAGGCATTAACCGCAATAATACAACAAGCTAAGGAGAAAAACACGACACTGAAAAGGGTTAGAAATAGAAAGAATAGATGGATTAACCAAGATTTATTCCGTATGATGAGAAAAAGAGATAAACTATACAAGCAATTAATGGGCAACAATATGAATGAGGATATTAGAAAAGAATTTAAAAAAGTAAAGAACGAAATAACCAAAATGACCAGGATGGCAAAACAGATGCAACATAATTTTGAATTGATGAAAGCAGGCAATGACTTAAAAAAGATATACCGAACAATTAACGGAGTAATTTACAATAAAACTGAATCAGAAAACGATAAAACTATAGCTAACTTAAGAATTAATGGTATCACTACTAAGGATGAATATAAAATTTTAGAAGGTGTAAACGACCACTTTGCACATATAGGCAAAAAACTGGCTCAGAAAATAAACATTAATGTACCGGCTGTTTGTACCACACGTAAGTCTATCTTCCTCCAACCGACAAACAAAATTGAAATATATAATATTATAATGAGTATGAAAACCATCAATTCGGCTGGTGCTGATGGCTTATCAACTTTACAGATAAAATATATTGCAGAGGAAATCTCAGCTACTGTGGCTAAGTGCATAAATGGTATCCTAACATCTGGTGAGAATTCCCAGATGCATGTAAAGATTCTATAACTATACCATTGCATAAAGGAGGGAACAAAGAAGAAGTTACAAATTATAGACCAATAACACTCATAAACACTCTTGGAAAAATCACGGGAAAGGTGATACAATTAAGGCTCAAGAACTTCATAAGTAAGACTGTAGGATTTGACAGCAACCAATATGGATTCCAGGAGAATACTAGCACAGAAAAGGCAACCACAGAAGTTATAAGACATACTATGGAACGAATGGAAAAAGAATTCTACACAGCTACTATCTTTATCGATCTGCAGAAAGCGTTCGACACAGTGGACCACAGCATCTTATTAGACAAACTGGATGAAATAGGTATAAGAGGGACAGCTAATACCCTTATTAAAAATTACCTTAAAGATAGGAAGCTGGTAACTAAACTTAACAATAGAATTAGTACTCCAAGGATTGTTAATGTTGGTGTACCAAAAGGATCGGTGCTGGGTGCGACGCTATAACTGCTCTACATACACAATATGCAGAATACTAATTTAAAAGCTAAGTATATTATATTCGCCGATGACACGTGCCTAATGTACGCGGCAAAGAATGAAAAAGAGCTAGAGGAAACAGCTAACGAGGATCTTAGTAGATACTACGACTGGATTACGGGGAATAAACTTACGCTTAACGGAACTAAAACAAACTACATGATTTTCAAGCCAAGAGGAACACAGGATATTGCACCAAATATAAAAATAAGGAATATGAAGGTTAAAAGAACAGCTCTATTTAGATATCTTGGACTACTAATGGATGATAAACTGGGTTGGCATCATCATGTGGATAACTTCTGCAATAAAATAGCGGCCCTAATAGGTGCAGTTAAGAGATTTGGGATAATACTGAAGGAAGAAACAGCGAACTTAATTTATAATGCGCACATAATTTTATAATACATGATACCTAGATATATTTTGTTTTTAAAATTAAAATTTAATTTAATTAAGGTTATTAAAAATGTTAAATACTTGTAAAGTAACAAAATAAGTGATAACATTTTTTTTAAAATTAGAAATGAAATTATTTCATATTTTAAGAATTTATTTCTGAGGAAACTAAAACAATACATAAACACGGTTAACTCAGCTGTTTCTCAAAATTGACACTTTAAATATTTTCTTCATTGCCTATCCAGCAGTAATATATCTTTGATTCTTTGCCATATATCCAACACCTTATATAAAATCATATATAAAATCATATCAGAAACATTGAACTGCAAAAACCCTGTGCTGTGACCATCAGTAAAAATAATCAAATCTAAACTGATTCACATCTGAAAGGAAAAAGCCCAATAAATTCGGTTATATTACAATAAAATTTTTCTAAATCTGAATCTAAAATGATCTAAATCTATTTCTTTAACCAAAACAAATAATTTTTACTTTTAGGAGATTTTATATACATACATATATTGAGAATTCTTGAATTAATTTTATTCTTTTTTATAATACTTTTTATGTTACTTTTATTTACTTTTTAAATTACATTTTAATTACAATTTGTAATTGAATAAATTTCGAAATTATCTTTTTTGTTTTTTTTATTTGAAAAATTTTTTATAAAATATAAATAAATATTTTGTTCACTAAAGATGTCTCTGCTAACAATTTTCATTAAAATAAGTTTTTATATTTTTTGATGATTATTTTAATTTGGTAACACTAATTCAAATATAAACAGTTTGAGTAATACTGTTTTACACAATAAACTTGACACAATTCTATTGTGAAAATTTCACAAAGGAAAAAAATTTTTAAAAATATAAATAAAGTTAAATTTTTTGTGTTTTTAATTAGTTTTCGTAATTTCTATTGAATTTTTCATATTTTAAATTAATTATCCATATTGAAGACATTTAATTTTATATAAATTAATTGAATTAATTGAAAAGAGAAATAATTGTCATGCTAAAAAAAAAATGTAATATAAAAAAAAAAAAGAAATTTTTTTTCTCATTTTAAATTTTTTACTGTATTAACTTTGGTGTAATATTAAAATTATGACGTAAAAAACAAAAAAAAAAAAAACAAATAATTCGCAACAAAAAATTAAAATGTTAAAAAGGAAAAGAAATAGAAAATAAAAATGGCATATATATGAATGTTTTTTTTTGTTTTTTTATTTTTTTATTTTGTTGTCTTTTAACACAATTTTAAAGAATTTTTATTTTAATTAAAAAACATTTCATAATAAAAATAAATTTTCATACATATATTTAACAAGTTAAAATAATATGAAAAAAATTTTACAGCTGATTTAATGACTATATATTTATATTTAATTAATTTCAGATATAATTTAAATGTGAGAAAAATTAAAAACAAAAAAAAAAAAAAATAAAACGAAAGAAGCGCAGCTATTAAAAATAATTTTTTTGAGAAAATAAACGAGATTATAAACAAAAAAAAAAATAAAAGAAAAAATAACTTACAAAATCTATTTAAATGTTAAGATTTTAAAGGGGAAAAAAAACCAAAAAAAAATTGGAGGTTTGTAATTATTGATATATAATTAAAATTGGATTAAAATAATTTTATATATATAAAAAAAAAATATACATATATAAATATAATATACAATGGAATATAATAGTTGTTAAAGAATAAATTTTTTTTCGGAAATTTTTTTCGATTTTTAATTTAATCAATCATATACATAAATACAAATTCTGACGTAAGTCAAAATCAATTATTAAGTCTACAACACTCCTTGCCAATACTCTATTTTTTATTTTTTTTTTTTTTTTTTATTGTTGGTGTTTTTTCTCTATGTTTTTATTTATGTTTTGGTCCTTGAGTTTTTTTTTTTTTTTTTAGTAAAAATTTCATTACCAATAACATTTTAATGGGAATAGAATTTAATTTTTCAAGGATCAATTAGAAAAAAAAAAAAAAAAACCATCAAAAATAAGTATGTATTAAGATTTTTAAATCTAAAATTATTAATGTATTAAAAATAAATAGATAATTAAAAAAAGAAAACATTATATATTGTAACCTACATAGATATATATATAAATTGTTTTGATCGGTCTAAAAAATTGAAAAAAAAAAAAAAAAACCATTGAATGTGAAAGATGTACATAGTACATACATAGGTATATTAAGTATATTATAGGTAATTGTACAAAATTTGTACGCCGTACATTTTTATTTAGGTTGAGCAATATGGTGCTTTGCTTTATTTTTTTTTGTTTTTTTTTTTTTTATTAATACAAATTTTCCTCCTATATTATTATATTATATGTATTTCCTCCGCTTTATAAAACTTATTTCTTTTTCATCAACATTATTTATATTAATGTTATTAGAGCGCAATAGAAGAAAAGCTTCTTTTTTTTTTTTTCATGATGAATGGGAAAATTTTTTTTACACTTCAAAAAAAAAAAAAAAAATATAGATTGTTCTCAGAAAAAAACAAAAAATTACATTTTAATTATAGTATATAAGCATGAGATTAAGATTGTCTTAACTGTATTAAGAAAGTTTTTTTTTTTTTTTTTTTAAAGTAAGTTACTTATAAGTATTGTATCAGAGATTGTAATATTTATTTGCATCAACTCTTTTTTAATGTTTCTTTAAGTATTTGTTTTTTGTTTTTTTTTTATTTTTTTATTTTTTTATTTTTTATTTTATTATTTCTTTATTGTTCGACAGTCCATATCATGCAGGCAACGATATAAATTACTGAGGAGTTATTTCAACAAAATTCTTTAAAAAGTAATAATCTAAAACTAAATTTTCATTAAGATTCATGAATTTTAACTTTAATATTTTTTTTTTGGTTTATGACCTCCAGATAACGTTAATATTTAAAATCTTTATTTTATTCTTTTTTTTTTAACACTGAAATTATAAAATTTCGTTTATAATGGATAGATTTTTGTTATAAAAACAAAAAAAAAAAAAAAATTGATATTGTATACACCAGTTCAAGTATTTTAGATATTTTTTTTTTCTTATTTTAAAATTTTATGAATTGAAGGTGAAAACATTCATCATATTGGTTAATTGATATTTTAATAAATTAATCCAAATTATTACAATTTAAATAAATTGTACATATATGTATGCATATTAATATTTTTTTTTTTTTTATTTTGATTTTTGATTTTGATTCTTTAGGCTAGAGATAGTACCATCTGTCAAATATGAAATTTTTTTCTGTTTTCTTTTATTTAATTATTGAATTTGTATAATTTCATATTTAAAATATTCAATAAATATCTTTATTAAATACATATTATGTATCTATATTAAATAATATTTAATTATTTTTACTTTTTTCATTTTAGATTTCTCAATTATAAGTTGAACAAAAAGTCAGTGCAAAAAAAAAAAAAACAAATATAGTTAAAAGGAAAATTATGAGCTGATAAATTGATCCGACATAATGCTGTAGCGTCACAGAATTAAACAAAACAAAAAAAAAAAAAAATAACAAAACATTAAATATAATTTTTTTTTTTTTATAATTAATATAAATTAAAAGTAATACTTTTCAGTTTTAAGTAACAGTTATTTTTGGGTGGAAGATTTATTGAATAAAAAATTTCCCATTTAAATACGAAAGGATTTGAAAGAAAAAATTTCTAAATACTGTAAGTTAAGTTTTTTTTAATTTTATTTTGTTTTTTTAGTTATTAACTTATGTTTAATAAAAAATATAATTCAAAAATTAAAAAAAAAAAAAAAATTTTGTAAATATTGAAAATTTTTAAAGATTTCGTTATAAGCCTCTATGAAACCATAACTCAATATGATCACAAAAACTGAAATAAGTTAAAAAAAAAAAAAAAATGTCTGTAGAAAAAAAATATTTCAAAAAAAAAAAAAAAAACAACCTTTTTCAAGATTTTTAAAAAAACTTTCAACAGTTTAACTTAATCACAAAATGTTTTTATACATATTAAAAGTACATACATTCAATAATCGTTAATGAAAAAATATAGAGATTTTACAATACCATACATATTATAATTTTTATAACTTAATCTTAATATAGTATTTATTTAAAAAATATATAGCATATTTTTGTACGATGTGGTGGTGCAATAAAAACTATCTATGCACATTACAAAAAAAAAAATAAAAAAAAAATGTGGTTTTTCAGTTGTTTTTACTTATTATATTGTCTTTGAACTTGTGGTTGAATATAAATGACTGTTTTAAAACAAATAAAAAAATAAGTAAAATGTTTTAAAAGATTATTTTGTTTACTTTTTTAACTATCGATAAATAAATTTAAAAAATTTTTTTTTTTTTTAATTTATTATCTATGGTTTTACTTAAGATATTGTTTTATTGTTTTTCTATAAAATTCATATGTTCTAAATAATTTTATTTGTTAAAAATTATTTTAAAATCTCTGTTTTTTTTTTTAAATTCTTACTTAAACTCATCAGAATCTTAAATAATAAAATTAATATTTTTATTGTTTTATTTAAATCATATTTCTAAGATACGATTACAATATTAAAGAATATTATAAGATAGACTAAAATTTTAAAATATAATTGAAAATTTAACAATTACTAAGTATATTTAAATTTTATAAATTTTAAATCAGAATAAATTATTTATCAACATTTTTTTCAATATTAAATTAATTTAAAATCCCTTACACTTGGCTTCGTTTTTTTTTTTTTTTTTTTTTGTTTTTCAATTACATATGAATCTTTTAAACTATACCTATATGTTAATATATAATAAATAATATTAATTATTAATTTTTTTTTTTTTATATTTATTTATAGGTTGAGAAATTTTTCTTGTCAATTTAACTCGTTTTGTTTTGATTTCGACCATAAATCGATTATTTTTCTTTTAAATATAAAAAAAAAAAAAAAAAAAATGGGTAATTGTTTTAAACGATCAACAAATGATGATATTTCCCTTCTTAGAGATAGTAATAATGGCAGAGATTCATCATCAGATCAATTAGGCTCTATACCTCAGATTTATTCGGTATTTCTTTTATTTTAATTATTATTATTAATAATTTTTTTCAATATTTTTAAAAATAATTTATCTGCAAAATATTATCATACCATAAGTATGTAAAATAAAAAAAAATATTAAAAATATAATTTAAAATTTTATCATCATATAATTTATAAAAATTATAAAAAAAAAAAAAAATTTCTTATAAAATATAATTGTTTTCTTTTAGGAAATAATGCAACCTGTATTTTATCCATCACCATCTGTTAGCCGTCCAGCATCACATTTAACTGAAGAAGAACAAGTTAAAATAGCTAAAAGAATTGGGTTAATACAACATTTACCAGTTGGTACATATGATGGTTGTAAAAAATCAAGAGAATGTGTGATATGTATGATTGAATTTTCTGTTGGTGAAGCTGTACGTTATTTACCATGTCTTCACATATATCATGTTAGTTGTATTGATGATTGGTTAATGAGAAGTTTAACATGTCCGAGTTGTATGGAACCAGTTGATGCAGCACTTTTAACTAGCTACGATAGATATACTAGAGGATCATAGACCAAAAAAAAAAAAAAACCAACAAAAAAAAAAAACAAAATAAAATAAAAGTATCAATTTGATTATTAACATTATTTTATAATTAATTTTTCGTCTTTGAGGGAATAGTATATACTATTAAATATAAATTTTATAATAGTATATATATAATTAAAATATTTGTACATATATATATATATAAATATATATATTAATGTTTTATATTGATATTTTCTTGTTTAATAATTTTTTTTTTGATTTTACTTTATTGTTAGGTCTTTATAAAAAAAAAAAAAAAAAAGAAAATTTATTTAAAATAAAAAAAAAAAAAAAAAATGAAATTATTCAAAATAAGAGGATTTTCCAATGCGAAAAAAAAAGTGAATAGGCCTTTTTCATAGTATTATATTTAAGACAAATTCGAAAGAAAAAAAAAAACATATACATATAATTTTTAAAAATTGAAAATAAAAAATTTATTTGTGGTAATTTGTGTTTTTGTGTAAAAAAAATTAATAAAAAAAATTTTTCTTTTTTTTTTTTTATAAATAAAAAAAAACAAAAATTGATTCATATTCAGTTTTTTTTTTTTTTTTTTTTTTAACTTTATATTTGGAAAAAGGTCTTTTTTTTTTTAATGGAATTTTTTTTTTTAAGAAAAAAAAGAAAACATTTTTTTTTTGTCATTTAGAATCTCTTCTATGAAAAAGTGATAGATAAATTATAGTATATATAATATCATAAAAATATTGTATGTTTAAATTTTAAGTTAATTACATTTGATATAATAAAAACATATTAAATATATTTAAAAACACATATATATATATATATATATATTTTTTTTTATTTAATTTTTTCTATAAATAATTTTATAAAAAGTACAAGAGAAAAAAATCAGCTAACAATTTTTTATTCTTATTCTTGTTTCAAATTTAACATTTTAAATTAAAAAAAAAAAAAAAAACAAATAAAACAAATTGCAAGCTAATATTAAACATCGAAATAATTCAAGAATTACGTAATTATACAACAATTAACACGAAAATATTTTAAAAATTATCTTTAATTATTACAAAAAAATAAAAAAAGAAAAGAATAAAGCAAATGAATTGCATATTTTCTTTTTGAAAACCGGTTAATTCTAATAAGTTTCAACTTAAATAATTTTTTGTAGTGGTTTTCATATCCCTATACTGTATTACAATCAATTTAATATCAATTCTATATTTACTTTATAGTAAAAATTCTTTTATAAATTTCATTTCAATATTAAACAGAATTTTCTGATTTGATTCCAGGATTTTCTGAAAAAAAAAAAAAAAAAATATAATAAACTAGAAAATTTACAATTAATTTTTATTTTAATTTAAACATTACCTAATCACTAATCAATTTTAAATGATACTTTAAATTTCAATTCATATTGATGCAGTTTTTAATGGATAATTTAAGATGATTTTTAAAATCACTTAAACAAACATTTTCAATTCAATGCAATTTATGTAATTTGATTTGATTTTTTTTTTTTTTTTTTTGTGATATCACTTTCAAATTCCATTCTGAATAATTTTCTTATCTAATTGCATCATTAACATTTTGTAAAAGAAATTGATCACTTTTAACATCTAAATCAATTTTTTCATCAAAATTTTCTTTAACATTATCATTATTAATTGATTTATCATCTGAACTATTACTATTACTAGTTGTACCAGTTATAATTTGATTATTAATTATATTGTTATTAATTGAAATATTTTCATTATCATTATCATTTTGTTTTTGTTTTTCAATATTTGATACATCAACATTATGTTTTTTAGCTAAATGTACATAATATTGTAATTTACGTATTGTAGAAAATTTACAAAATGAACATTGATGTATAATATTAGCTGCATATTCTGGATGTTTTTCAGTTAAATGTTTTTTATATAATGATGCTTGAATTGATTGATAATCACAATATTGACATTGATATGTTTTATTATTATCATCAGAATGTCTTGCTTTATGTTTTTTAAAACTACTTGGATTATTTGTTGAAAATTCACCACATTCACATATATATTTTGAATTTGTATCATGTATTGACATATGAATTTTTAAATATGATTTTGATGAACATACTTTATTACAAATTGAACATTTTGCTTCTTCAACATTTATTTTATTATTTGGACATACATGTTGTTTTAAACTTTTACGATTACCAAACATTGCATTACATTCATTACATTTAACTAATTCAATTTCATTTTTTGTATATTTACGATGAATTCTACGATGATTTTTTAATTGTCTTGAATTTTTAAAAGCTTTTTCACATATTTCACATTTAAAATTTCTTTCATTTGAATGAATTTTACTATGAGTATTTAAAAGTCTTGATAGAATTGGTGTTTTAAAATTACATTGATCACAACTATATAAATCCATATCAATATTATGAGAACGCCATAAATGTGTATGTAAAGTATTCCAAGTAGTAAAATCTGTTAATTTACAATCAGGACAAATCATTGCTTGACCACTATAAAAATAAATAAAAAAATATTTTAAATTAAACAAAAAAATTGAATTTAAGTAATGTGTAATGTTTACTTTGTGTGACACTGTTTATGATATTCTAAAGTTTTTAATTCTTTAAATCTATATCCACATTCAGGACGATCACATCTATACTCTGCAACTGAAATAACGTTAGGATCTGAACCTATTTTTCGTTTTTGTGATTTGGCACCAAATGGTCGACCTTTATGTTTTTTTTGTCCATTATCTTTATTTTCATTAATTAAATTACCGCTATTTTTACAACGATCTTCCATTAAATTTTCTGAAACATAAATTCTACCCTTTTCATTTTGTTTAATAATATCAACTGAATTAATGCTTTTCTCTGAAGATTTTTCAAATTCTTGTGATTTATTAATTTTTTCATTTGTTTCAGAAATTAAAACTAATTTTTCAGTTTCGTCAACATTCTGTTGTTCAGTATTTTTATTTAATTTATTTGCAAGAATATTACAGTCATTTTCATCTATTTCAGTATCAACCATTAAATTAGAATCCAAATCAATACTTATTTGTTCTGGATTAAATGAACCATTACTAACATCTCGACATGGCATTAATTCTTGTGAACAAACAAATAAATCATTATCATTTTCATTAGCTATTTGATCAACTTCATTATTTTGTGTTACAATTATATCTTCATCAAAAGATAAATCACATCTTTGAGGAGTATTTAAATCATAATATTGTTGTGATTGATGATTTCTTCGTTCTAAAGTACCTGTTGTATTGGAATTTGTATCAATAAAGTTATCTAAAGAATCAAATCCACCTAAAATTAAATCATTATAAATATCAGATTTTTTTTTCAAAAAATCGGTAAACGATTTACCATTATTATAATCTTGATTTTCCCAATTTGAAGTAATTGGAATTGATGGAACTTGATGATTAGTATTACATTGAAAATTATTATTTATATTTATATTTTCATTATAATTTGAATTAACATTATCATATGTATTATTACTATTTTCTAAATCAGAATTTTTTGAATTTTCTGATGATGGAATTAAAACATTTTCGGTTTGCTGTTTATCCATAGAACTTTGATTCAAATTATTCATAATATTTAGTTCAGTTTTACCTAATAAATTTAATTCATCAACTGTTCTTAAATGTATAAAATTTGTTGACTTTTTTGCTGCATTATCGTGAAATTGTGGTTGTTTTAAAATATCATCATTTTTAATATAAATTTTAGTTTTTAGTTGATTATTTCCAGATTGTTCGTGATTTGAATAAGGAAAAGTACATGTACTTGAAAATGGTGGTAGTATTTGTGTAGTGTTTGAAATAGGAAAATGTTGATTTTTTGTTGTAAAAGAACAATTAGAATTAGGTACATTTAAATGAGATTGAATTGAAATAGAAGGTAATGGAAGCCTTTGATGAACTGGACCTGGAGCATTTTGAGCTGGTGGCGGAGTAAAAATATTATTAAATGGTAGTGTTTCATTCACATGTAAAATATTTGAAATATGCGTTGAAGGTAAATAAATTGGTTCTTTAAGTATATCAACATTTTTTATATATATTTTTGGTGGTCTTTTCTGTTTTTCAATTGTATTGATTTTATTCATCTGATTTTTTTGAAATTCTTCAAAACGATTCTGCAGTAAAAATTCATTATTTGCATTAACATTATTTTGTTGTTCTGTTGTTGTAGAAAAACCTGTATCCATATTATAATAAACCTGTGAATTTGATACATTAAATTGTTCAGTATTATGTGAATTATTTAATACATAATAATTATGTTGATAAATTGGTTCACGTAAAGTTTCAACACTTTTTATTGTAATTTTTTGTTTTGGTTTATTTATTGGTAGCATTTCTGCTGGCGATGAATTTGATATTGGTGGTGTTTGATTATCATCATTAATTAAATCTATAAAATCATAGTTATCATCACAGATTTTTTCATTTGTGTTATTCATATTAATATTGTTATTTGTTTCTTCAATATGTGGTATTGTATTTTGAACCTTAAAAATTTATTTAGAATTAAAGAAATCTAATTCCAGAAATTCATTATTAAAAACAAAAATACTTACTTCAACATTTTGTGCATATGATTTATCTCTTAAACATTCTACATTCTTTAAATATATTCTACTTTTCTTTTTACAAGCATTTGAAGGTGGTGTTTCATCTGGAATACTTTCCAAATATTTTTCTAAATCATCACATAACATTAAATGATCATGTTCTAAATGAGATTTAAAAGATTTTTTAGATAAAAAAATATTATCACAGCCAGGACATGAAATTCTATTTGGAAAAATTTGATTTGAATTTTCATCATGTGTTGATGATATATGAATATCTAAATTAATTTGTGAAATACATAAAAATAAACATTTTGGACATTTTAACAGTACAGGTGGACTATTAGATTTAGTGGACTTAACAGCTTCTTGTTGTGGAAATATAATTTCAGTCTCAATAGTTGATGATATTGTTGTAAGTGTATTTGTTATTTCTGTTGTAATAGCTGGAGTTGTTGAACCAGATGATGGTGGCGTTTGTGTTGGTTGTGTTACTTGACTATTACATTGGGCATCATTTAATTCTGATTTAATGGGTTCAGCCTTTATATCATTTTGATTTCGATTTAAATTACTAACTACATTAACATTATTACGTGATTCAAATGCATGTATTCTAACAAATGGTATACTAGTTGATGAATTATTATTATTAGTACTATTAATACTATTGCAAATTAAATTTTCTTCAGTTGTAAAATTTGAATTTTGTGTATCACAATGAAAATAGGGCATACTTGGTATTTGCTGTTGATTAGTAACCATAAATGTTTGAGAATTGGGTAAATGTAAATTTTGTAATTCATCGGGAAACTAAATTATAATAAAATTGGTTGATAATGGCTTTATTTTTTTTTTTAATTTTAAAAAAAATTCTTTTACCTGGCATGAATTAAATAAATTCTCATCATTTGTTATGAATCCAGTAAATTCACTCATATTTTTAAAAGAATATAAAACTCTATATTTTATAATTAATTATATTTTTAACAATTTAATAATTTATTTAATTACACCCGGTTATTATAAGTTTTTTATTATTTATTTTATATTACCATATGATATGCCAGATGATTTCAATTGATTTGTAATTCTTATCAGCTGTTCCGATATTTTCGGATTCTAGCGGATAATTTTAAAAATATGCTAATGAATAATTATCCCGCTAGAGTGTGGAATATCGATTATTATTTTTTTTTTTTCGAAAATTCGAATTATAAAAATTTAACCAGACACATGTTTAACTACTGTGACTGTAATTGTTCTTTTAAACGGAATAGCAACGTTTTTATAACTAAATTCAATCTACTGCTCTAATTTTAATAGGATTTAGTGGACATTTCTCTAGAGAAACTTTTACTGATTCAACACTTAACACAAAAGCCTGTCATTAATTTGCTAATTATATTTCGAATTATATGTACGTATTTGCACAATTTTTTAACTGTAATTTTTACTTCACTTTTTTTTTTTTTTAAATTGAGGTTTAGGCTTATAGTGGTTTTTTGAACATTGTTGTACTAGGGGGATAAACTACTATGCTACTATTCTTACACCTAGATTCTGCGATCATTGTGTACACCAACTCTATGAGGCGCTCGTTTATCACAACGGCTCATCGAGAAAATCAATTCTATCTAGTATTCGTTCTCTATCCCGGACTTGGTATTACTATTATTTTTTCTGTTCCTCGTATGCGGGCTCCTTAACAGGTTATCTACTTCTTTGTGCAAATTAGTTGTCATAGATTGTAATTGTATCAGACATTTGCTTAAATCAAGCATCAGTTATGTTGTTCATTTAGTGAACTATCACAATTAACTGAAAAAGTCATAATTTACAAGGGTTAGTATGTTAGTATATTAGTATAGTATGTTAGTAAATGATGATACTTAGATATTTAATTGGTCATTACCACTGTTAGTAACTACTAATTAATGTTAGTAATGATGTTAATGGTAATAAGAAACAAGAAAAAAACAAAGAAACTAGTAGGCAAGTTAGATTAAAATGACAGACTAATCATGCAGACTACGAGAATTAACCATGCTCGCGTAAAGTCTGGCTCTCAGTGTTAATTTGTTAACGCTAATATCGAAAGCTCAGACCTTAAGTTAGTCTCTCTTAATATACGCGAAATAGGCTCAAATTTGTCATAGTCTGTAGAATGGTGTGACACATTAAAAAGCTCAACCGATCTTAAAATATTCAGATATTCTCTAAACTTCATTTGTTCGCGAATAGAGGGGGAGTTGATATCATCGCGAACTATCTGCTGAACGAATATGATATCCGCCACTAGACGACGTGACTGGAAAGAGTTCAAATTAATTAAAGAAAGTCTAGCTTCATATGGAGGAAGGCGTATAGGATCTAGGTTGCGTAAAGTGAAACGAAGAAATCTTTTTTGGACCGATTCAATACGTGAAATATCTATATCACGATATGGAGACCATACTTGGCTCGAGTATTCTAGTATAGGTCTTATATAAGTAGTAAAAAGTTGCTTAATGATATAGGGATAACCATTTAAGGCTATGAATTGAAAATCCTACCGCTTTATGGTTTTCAAGGATAATTTTATAGGGAATTAGATCAAAGACCTTACTGATATCTGTGAATACCACATCGACTTGTTTCTAAGTTTTCCAGTTTGTATTCAAAATATCAGAGACGAATTCAGTCATATTAGTAACTGTGGATCTACCATGTTGTTCTGGTGGAATAAATGGTTAACAATAATCAACAAAATACGAGCACATTATTTTTTGAAATAATTTGGGAATAGTTGACAGTTTAGCAGTGGGTCTATAATTGCTTACATCGTAACGAGCCCCTTTCTTATGTATCGGGTTAATAAATGACAGTTTCCAGGGCTGGGAGAAGGAGCCACATTGAATTGACAAATTGAATAATTTGCAAATAGGAGCTACCAAATTTTAGGCACAAAATTTTAATATTATTGGTGGAACTCCGTCGGGGCCGTACGTGAAGTCATCTTTTAGAGCTAAAAGGTGAGGCATTAAGCTATCTTCAGTTATTACAATGGTCTTAATGTCAAAATTTGAAAGAGATGGAACTAGGTTATCTAATTATGACTGATTTGGCTCAAAAACCCCGTTCTGGTAAGTACTAGAGAAGAATGTGGCAAAAAAGTTGGAAACAGTCTGCGAGTTATCTGATGTTGTTTCTTCGTAACGCAAAGCTGATGGGTAACCATCAGTCCTACGTTTACTATTAACAAAATCATAAAAACGTCGCCGATTGGAATAAAATTCTGATTTAATTCTGTCAATATAATTTTTATATAAAGTATCAGATAGAATTTTGAATCTATTATAGATATTAAGAAAGGTGTTATAATGGGCAATGGAATTAGTTTCCATATATTTTTTCCATGAAGAATTTCGTTTGTTCCTCAGAGAACGCAATTCTTTAGATGACCATGGCGCTGAGTAGTTAGAGTATTCATGAGATTTTGTAGGAATTGCTAAGCGAAAACATGTCGTTAGCTACTCATAAAACCGTTTAAGGCTGATGTTCAGATTTGATGAAGAAAAAATTGATTCCACATTGAGTGAGTGAATAAGCGAGTTTAAATTGAATAAGTGAGTTTAAATATGTGAAATCAGTTTTGGCAAAATCAAACTTTAGATAATTCTCAGAAATAGAGGATTTATTGGAGGAGTTAACATTGAGAAATATATCTATCGAAGGGTGATAGTCGTCTATATTAGTGAAAGTTTAATCACTGCGGGATTCCCAATAGTTGTGATGATCTGAAGAAAAGACAAGATCTAATTGTCTAAGGTGTTTGTGACAGAACTAATTTGTTGTAGATCAAGGCTATTTAAGCCATCAATAAAAATTGATTCAAAGTTCTGTGAAATATTATCTGCAATCAAGAAATTATTTGTATCAGACCATAACCACTTAACGTTTGGATGATTGAAATCACCTAGAATGAGAAGACTATCAAAAGTAGCAAGTTTACGGCAAATATTGTTTACCGAAATAATAAGCTCATTATAGCTCTCAATTTTGTTAGAATTACTAGGTGAAATATACACAAGTATAATGAATAAATTAGCATTTAAGTACCTAAAGGAAACTTGGACACAAATCATTTCAAATAGGTCAGAAGATGACAAATTGACTACACTGCTCAAAAGCGCTATTTTGACAGCTAATAAAACTCCACCGCCGCGTTGGCCAAAAGAGGAGGTAATATTTCTATCAGTACGATCTAGAAAATCTTTAGAAAACAGTTCCTCACTATTGAAATTAGAGTTGAGTCAAGTTTCAGACAAGGCTACAATATCGTGCGGAAGAGTCATAGATTGTAGATAAAATTTCCTTGTGAAATAAAGCTTCTTATTGCACCAGGTTCCTGTCTTGTATGAGAAAACTCTTCTTTTTACTTCAATTTTAAATATCGATTCTAAATCAAAAATTGTATCCACAGCTTTGATTGAAGTAGTTTTTTTTTTACGAGTTATCGTTCTGCCCAAGTAACTATGACATTATATTTCCGTCAGAGTTTTAATGTGGTACCTATTGTTACCACATACATTTGGTACCTATTGTTAGCACGTACCTATACATTTTTTCTTTTTGACGACTGCACATCGAAACAGGGATCCGTATATATCAAACACATAATTCCTGGCTATAGACCCCAGTTTTTACCTAGTAATACCCTTACCGCTTTATCTTTCTTTTCACATATGCATTGTTCCCATTGTTCCATCTTGACGAGTTTCTCGTCAAGGTAAATCTAGTTGTTTTACGCTTTTCGCAAATTCCATATTAGGATCAAATTACTTTTCCCGGTGTTTCGGAATATCTTACCCCTCTTTTCCTATTGAACAGACATTACTTATATTTTTTTCGGGGTTTAGTTTTTATTTATTTTATAGTTTTACTTACCAACTGAATGTATGTACATAAAAAACAAACTACTTTAAAAATTATACTGTACTCCTTCTACTATGTTATATCATAATTGACATTTTTACAAATGGATTGATAATGAACAGAAGTAAATATTTTGAAAATCGATAAATTATAAGCTTAAAACATGTCTTCATTATTAATTTCTAATTAAAATAATGCAATGGTAATATAAGTTATCTTATATCAAGTTAATCAATTTATATACCAGTTAAATAGATAACAAAATTGGATAAGGATAACATAATAAACTAAAACAGAATATATGTGTGAGTTCACATTTTTTGATTAAATTAAATCTTGCATTGTATTTAACTTAGTAATATCAGGTAATCAGCTTTTCCAATCCCCATCATGTAACATACCTTCTCTAAAAATTTATATGTTAAATTTGAAAGTTATTATAAAATGTCAAAATTATCAAAAATTTTTACAGACGCAGCAGCGCAGGATTAATATTATTACTAGGATTATCTGTTTTTTAAGGAAAAAGTAAAAGAAAAAAAAAAAATAAAACACTGATTTTGTGCAAACATTAAAAATGTTAAAAAAAGTTTATTATTTTTTTCATTATTATTAAATGATTAAATTTTTTTTTTTATATATATGTTTTTTTCTTCTTTTGTTTTTATTTAAACATCATATTATTATAATATTATTAATTGATTCAATTAAATTATAAAAAAAAAAACAAAAAAAAAAAACAGAATTAATTGATTAGATATCATTTAATTACAAAACTATATTAATATTTATTATGTATAAGCAAAAAAAAAAAAAAAAATTATATAAAACAAAATAACTTTTTTTTTTTTTTTTTATTTCTTTTGAATAAAAACGAATTTAAGATAAAAATTAAACAAGTCCCTTAATTGGTTGCTCAGGCCATAACTTATATATTCGTTTTTCAGTCAATTTGTGTAATGGTAAATAATAAACGTATCGACATGTCCACCAGAGAATGGGCATGGTACTTTATTATATAATAAATTAATTACTTAAAAAAAAAAAAAAAAGATGTGGAAATAATCACCTTAAATTTTTATTTTCTTTTTTTTACACAAATTAAAATTTAAAACGAAAGCAAAACGAAGATATGAATTTATAAAAAAAAAAAAAAACAAAACAAAACAAAAAAAGAGATTCATAAAAGAAACTATAATTATATCTATAATTATATTCAGTAATTCTTTCATTTTTCAAAAAACCTAATTTTTAAAAATAAAATCAGAGAAAAAATTTAAAATTACAAAAAAAAAAAAAAAAAAACAACAAACATAATATTTTTTTCATTTTATACAAAATTTCTTTCTTATTTTGAAATAAAATAAAATTTCCTTTTTTTTTTTTAAAATACAGAAAAAATAAAAATAAAATAATATAAAAACTAAAAAATAAATAATTATTATAATTAATTATTATATATAAATGCCTTATAAAATATATAAAACTCCACTAAAATATAAGTACATATTTATTATTAAATTAAAAATTAAAAAATTAAAAAACAAAGTATTTTTTTTTTTTTTTATAAAATTAATAAAAAATAATTACAAGTTTTTTTTTTTTTTTTTTTTTACTTTTCTTCGTATTTGTACAGCTTTTTCGTTTAATTTTGAATGAATGAATTTCTTTTTGCAATATTAATAATTTATACATTTTGAAAAAGTTAAAAAATATACATTTAATTTAAAATTTTACATAATAAAAGAATAATAGGTACATATGTATTTTATTTATGTGAATTGAACGGTAAACAGGAACAAACTTATATTGGTAACGGTTTAATTGAAATTTTAATTCAAATTTAATTCCGTTAAATCTTATTTCGCCAAGCCACACACCACACACGAATACCGATTACTGACTGTGTGATTAATGATTATTTATTATGAGGTCAGAACATTTTACTCTTCGTTTCATACTCTCTTAAAAACTCTTCTGTAAATTAATTTTGTGATTTTCGTTTAAGCAAAGAGAAGAGGGTATGAAACGAAGAGTAAATAATGTAAAATATGTTTCTCATAAAATACTCATGTCATATGTGGTTGTGGGGTTCGGCTTGACCCATTTTGAAGAGATTTTATTTTATTTATTTTTTTTTTTAAATTTCTTTGTTTATAAAAATTTCCTTTAAATTTAATAATTTTTTAGATTTATTTGTTGATTTTAGAACCTAAATAAAAAATAAAAAAAATAAAAAAATAATTTAAAATGATTTTACACATGTACATAATATATAATGTGTATTAATATAAAAAGTAAAAATAGATAGGTAGGTATTCATAAATTTTAATTCAGATTTTAAAAATGATATTTTTTTTTTATAAAATCAGGTGATTTTTTTACTGTACAAAAACAAAAAAAAAAATTTTTTTTTGTTTTTCTTTTTTTTATTTAAATTTTAATAAAAAATAAAATACACAATAATTAATAATGATATGCACTCAGATTAATTTTTAAAATAAAATTAAAAAATACATTCTTTTATATGTGTATAGGTTTTTTTTTTTTTTGTTTTTTTTTTTTTTTTAATATAATGTTTCTAACTAGAATATAATAAAATGTATATATATGTATATAAATTGTTTATCAAAAAAAAAAATTTTTTTTTTTTGTGTATTTATATATTAATTATTATTATATTTATGTAAATACATATATATGTATAGATAGTATTTTTTTTTTTTTATATATATATATATATGACTTGTTAGAACTATATATATATTAATTATTATTATGTAAAAATTATGGATTCATTTTTGATATTTTTATTTCTTTTATTAAAAAAAAAAAATAAAAATAAAATATTTAATCTCAAAATAATCCTCGTTCTTTTTTCAAATTTGTTTGTTTCCATAATGGTAATTGATCAAATTCATCTTTTTTAATACCAAGTGCTTCAACAAATTCATTTGGATTTAAATATAATTCTAATTTTGTTGGATCAACACCTTCTGGTAATGGTCGTACTTTTAAAATTGATAATGGATATTCTGTTTGTGTTAAATCACTTAAAACTTTTTTTATATCTTCTGGTTGTGTTGATCGATTATCCTATTATAAATATATATATAAATATATGTACAGAAAATATAATATATGTATATG
Source organism: Poecilobothrus nobilitatus (assembly GCA_947095535.1). NCBI lineage: Eukaryota > Metazoa > Arthropoda > Insecta > Diptera > Dolichopodidae > Poecilobothrus > Poecilobothrus nobilitatus. The sequence continues at coordinate 35,835,758 of OX352774.1, forward strand.
TAATTGTTTTAAAAAAAAAAAAAATAAATAATATATAGGGTGAGTTAATTTGAACTGATTGTTTTAAAATAATTTATAAATTTTGAATTTAAAATTTTCAAAAAAAAAAAATTTTTTTTACAGATTGTATAAAATTTTAAGAAATTCTACAATGATTACATACTCAGTGCAAGAACGCTGTATTATAGATTTTTTTTATTATGTTTCCCGACAATCTATTTTTAAAACGTAACGAAAGGAATTATGGCCATTGACTGATGACTTTATTCAGTCCCAATTTTTTTTAAGATGAAGATGGAAATTATCAAAGTGTTTCAGGGGTATACCAAGTATTGTATACCAATTTTTATGTCCAGTAGTATAGTGAATAATTCTGAAATATGATTCCAATATATGTTGGAACAACAGTGATATCAACAGTAGAACAACAATACAGAATCAACTACGAGAACTTTACGTTGACCGCATTATTTTGAAAAATTAAAATTTTTTTAACTCGTGATCACTTCCTCGTTCCCCAGATTTAACGGCATCAAATTGCTTTTTGTGGTGTTAATTAAATAAAATTTATTAATTACTTGAATTTGAACTTTTGTAATTAATTACTTCAAAACAATAAAACAACAAGAAAATAGATGTCATTTAAATGATATTATTTTCAACATTTAGATTCAAAAAAAAATTTAACAAATTACAAAGTTTGAATTAAAGCCATCTGTAGGAAATTTTTTGCGCAACTACTCCTATCATCTACTCTTTCTCAAAGACTGATGTAGTTGGGGGTAGCAAAGCGTACATTTAATTGTAAAAGGAACGCAAACAATGTAAAAAATTCAAATAAAATATTAAAATTACAAATGTTTTATGACTTTTAAATCAGTCAGTCCAAGTTGGCCCACCCTGTATATATATATATATTTTAAATAATAAGTTGTATATACATATATATAAATTGTATAAATTATATAAATTAAATAATTTTATACCTGTAAGTTTATTTCTTTTATATCATCATGATTTTCCCAATCAGGAAACATTGAAATAAATTCAATTGGTTCAAGACCAGCCCAAACAACATTCCCTTTAATACCAGCATATTTTTCATCTGAATCTCCTAAAATATCATCAATTTTAAAAATAAAATTTCTATATTTAATTCATATATATATATATATATATATATATATTAATTACCAAATTTAGCTTTCCAATATTTAACTGCAGTTTGTAAAGCAGCTCTTCTTTCTGCAATCCATCTTGTAACACCAGCTCTATTATCATTAGTTGGACTATCACGATCATTAATTTCCTTTTCAGCTTTTACTATATATAATATATAAAAAAAACAAAATTAAAATTATTCACTATAGTGAAAATATTTTAATTTAAAATTACCTTTAACATCTTCAAGTGGCCACCAACCCATCCACATCCATAATAAATCACCATTATCAATCATAAAAATAGTTGGTTGTCTAGCATTATATAATTGATTTTGAGTGAATGGAAATGGGCTATTTAATTCTTTGGTTCTAAAATTATATAAAGTTTCTGTAGCATTAAATACACCTTGAGTACTTGTAAAATTAAAAAGTCTTGGTGTATAATCGAAATTTTTATTTGTTATTGATATTAAACTTCCATAATTATCTGAATTAAATGATAATGAAACATTTAATGCATTTTTAAAATCAAAATTTTCATTTCCTTCATTAAATTCTTCAATTTTTATTTTATTTATTCCAGCTAATAATCCAGTTTTAATGAAAATATCTTCATATTTATTTTCTTTAATATTATTAGCTATTAATTTGCATAAATTTTTTGTATTTTCAGAGCTTTTACAACCATGCCAACAATAAATTATACTCAATTTACCATTAATTAATAATAATGATCCTCTTGATTTTAATTGTTTAACATCACAATTAACTTCTTTTAATATTATTTCCGAATCATCATCACCCAATAAAATCCAAAGTCTCCATTTTTTACGTCTTTCTAAACATTCTTCACGTTTTCCTTTATGCTGGAACATATATTTGAATAAACGAACAAAAGCTGGAAATTCATCACCTTGTGCAACACGCATTTGAGATCCTTTTTCATTATCTAATTCAACAGTAAATAAAGCAGCAGCACCTTTTTCATTTGCCGATGCATCAATTCCCTGCCAACAAAAATATACACAACGATCACGTCCAACTGTACTACTGTGACGAGATATTTTCCCACTTAATTCACGAACATTAACTGAAATTTGATATATCCAACGAATAATATAAGATTCAGCACTATAAAAATGATTATAACTGTCTTGATTGGATATTTCAAATGTTGATTCATTTACTTCCCACATTGAGATTGATTTAGTTAAAATTTCAAAATGTCTAAATGTATCATAATCATAGTAAAAATTTCCACGTCCTAAATTTGCGTGTTCCAAAATTAAATTTGGTTCTGCATAGGGTTCACCTGTTTTCAAATTAAAAGAAAAATTAAACGATTGGAAAAAGTTATAATAAAAAAAATTGTTTACCTTTAAATAAATTGGCACCATTTAAAGCACTAATTGCATAAGTACCATTGGCTAAATAATCTTTATCTAATTCTTCACCTTTAAATTCAGGCCAATCAGCGAATTTTTCTTTAAATAGAATTGTTTCTGTATGTTGAGTAATTTTACCAATTATACACCAATCTTGACGATTATCAATTGTTTTTGTTATTTTAAATGAAATTCTATCACCAGCAATTTTTGAAAAATTCAATGGATTCAAATAACAGGACTCGTAATCGAGAGTTGCATTATGAAATTGTTCTTGAGCTAATTTTAAAGCTGCTTGTTTTAAATCACGATGAGCATTTTTACCACTCCATATATACATTTCACTACCAAAATCGAAAATTATCACTTTCTTTGGTTCAAGCATTTCAATTTTTGGTATACAACCCCAATATTTGTCCATTGGTACCAAAGAATCATCAATAAATTCATAAATCTTATTGGTATCAATTAAACTGGCCTCAAAGAGATCATCTTCATCAGCATGCCCACTATTTGGTAATTCAAAATCATCAGGTTTATTTAATAATTTCCAAAATTCTTTCCAATGTATTGAACTTTTACCATCATTTAATATTAATTCAGTTGTACCAGTAAAACCAAGATCATGATTTTCTAAAATTGAAGCACAAATCTTTTTACTTCTAGCCGATTCAATAACATTAGCATAAGAACCAATGAAACGAAATAATTTATTTTGTGTTATCAATATAAAGCAGTCTCCACGATTAAGTGATGTAAAATTTGGTTCTACTAATCTAGTTTGAACATGTGTACGACCTTTAACATGCAATAACATTAATGGTTTATATGGAAGCCACATTTGATTTAATGGTAAAGCACTTGATTTTAAATTAACTGCTTTAAAATCTTCAACACTAGCTAAACCAGCAATTGCTTCAGCTGCTAAATTATTTGTACGTCCAAAAGCTTCTAATTTCATACGTTTCAGTTCTTTTTCAGCAGCACCAATTTTAATTTCTGTATATTCAGTTTGTAAATCTTCACGTGCTGCTAATGCTTTAAGAGGATTTTTTGCAGCTCTACGACCTTTTGGCCCCTGTACAACTTTTTTATTAGCTAAACGTGTTTCAGATTTGACGCTATCAAAATCTGAAATTTGTACAGGTTCTTCTTCTTTGATCACAGATGAATTTTTTATTGAATTATTGGATTCTGAAGAAAGTTCATTGACAGAAGTCATTGATGATGATGAGAAAAATTTTGAGAATGTTTCATCATCATCTAATTTTGGTACTGTTACTTTTGATCCTTTTTTGACTGATGATTGACTACCACCATTCAATTGATTTTTATGATTTTCTTTTGAACCACGACTATCAGAATCTGAATCACTATTACTACAGCTGCTATTACTTCGTCTACCATTACCATTACCATTCTCATTTTGGCTTACATTTATACTTATACTACGTGTCAAATGAAAATTATTATAATTATTTTGTTGTTGTTGTTGTTTACTTTGAGTATTATTATTGTGATTTATTCCGTTAATGTTATTAATACCATTTGTTGTTACTGTTGTTGTATTGACTAGGGATGTAACCATCATTGATGGACTTTTAGCTAAACCTAACGGTGGTTGATTAGCACTACGTACAATTTTTTTGTGTGGTTTACGTGAATCAATTCTTTCAAATTGTAATTTTACGGGTGATTTAGATTGAAGTCTTGCTGCAACTGTAAATTGTGATGCATCTGATTGTTCTAGTTAAAAAATAATAAAATATAAACAAAAATAAATAAGTTTGATTGTGTTCTATTATTTGTATTTGTAAATATATGATTTAAACTTACCTATACGATTCTTCCAACTTTCTGATGAGGATCTTAATTTACCGACACGTTCCGACACATTACCACCTTCAATTGATCCAATAATTAAATTTGAAACCGGTGATGGTTTTTCTGATAATGAATGTGCCATTGTTAAAGCATCCTAAGAATGAAAAATTTTCAAAAAAAAAAAACAAAAAATGGTTGAATTTCTTTAAGAACCTTTTTAAATGTCACATACCAAAAGACCAATACGTACGGAAAAAAAAAATTATGTTTTCTTGCCGTTTTTTTTTTGAAAGAATAAAGAAGTCAATCCAAATATAGTTAAAAACAAATAATTTACGTATAATATTTCAATACAGTATTTTTAAATGTAGTAAATGTATTTACACCATATATAGGCATTACAACATGTCTGTGTTCAAACATGTTGAAAAGGATGTTTTCTACAAATTTGAAAATTTGCCTTTTCATTTCGTAATATGTAAGTATTCTATCAAGTAGTTCTACATCTGAATATTTGGTAGCAAATTATAATATAGCAAAACATTATAATTAATATATTTTCAACTGCTAATGTATTTACTGATCACATTGAAAGATCAGTAAAAGATCTATGGGGACCTATTCCTTTATGTCTTTGATTATTTCAATGTGACGCGATTAAACGTCATGGCCGCAAAATATATCAAAAAATATCTTTAGGGACAACACGTTTCTTTACGTCACGTCTATAGACGTAACTTGTCCCACTAGAGAGTAAATTAGATCTATCCAACCCTATTAGATTAGGTTAAGATAGGGTTGTTAACTGACGAACACTAGAACACAGTTTCAATTATAGTAGAAATTGTAGAATCTCAAATGTAAACATGATGATATCTTATTAGCTTTAGAAGCAGACGATCACAAGACAATCCTTATGACTTCTCAAATAAAAACCGATCCATTCCCAATCACACTCCCCCGCATTTAATACAACCGATCGAAATAAAAATAATATAGATACCTATAACTCAAATAATTTAATATTTTTATTTAATAACCTACCAATTGCTTTTGTACACATTCAGATATTCTTTTAAATTGTCGTTCAATTTCTATTAATTATCCTTCTAATGTACCAATTCTTAATTCACAATTATTATCATTCATTACTTTTTATTTTTTGCTTTCACAATTAAATATTATAAAAAAGTTGAAATGTATTTTTTTTTTCCTTAATTTTGTCTAATTTGAATTTTTTTTTATTCATTCCTCCTAAACATAAAAATAATATAAAAATATCCCCAACTTCCTTTAATAAGAGTTTATTAAAGACTGATAAGAACATTTGATTAATAGGTATAGAAATCTAAATAAACTTTCCATCGTTATCAGTTGATAAAAAAAGAAAAAAAAACACTTTTATTATTAAAGCTATTTTTTTTTATTATGTATTTTGAAAAAAAAAAGATAAAAAAAATATGGCCAAAAACATTATAGGGTTTTTACAAAAAAATAATAAAATAGGCAATTATGCTTTCAAAATGAAGTATTTAATATTGGCTAATTTTGCACAATTTGATTGCTTCGTTGTATTTTTTAGAAAATAGTTAAGGTAATTGATCCCTTTTAGTTAAGGTATTGATAAGAAGATACTGAGGTAACACATACACATCTATAGTGCTTCTGCTTTTCAACGGGTCTCAATAGGTATTCATTAAGACTTTTTTTTTCGTATGGTACAATTTTTTTTTCGTAAAGTTGTCTTATTGTATAGGGATTCTCCCAGTATACATTTACCCTAATTCAGTATATATATTATGAAACCTAACAAGGCTATACAGATCAATGTAGAAGACGTTCATTTCTGTATTTTCCTCATTTTTATATTTAACAAATTGATTGTATACAATAATACCCCATATTATGTTAGACTTGTGATACGTATCACCAAAATTTGTCATTAAATTGGGGTTCCAGCCATGGCCATGGAGTTTTTCATTTTGTTGTTGTTGGAGCATAAACAACTAAATAACCATGCTAAATGGCTTATTTTGCCAAAATAGAATAAAATGTTTTTTAATTTGAGCTTTAATTTAGTGACAAATTTTGGTGATATGTATCACGAGTCTAACATAATATGGGTGTAAAATGGGTGTAATCTTGTTAGAAAGTACTCTTAAAAATATCGTAAATCAAAATTAGCAGAATTTTCAACAAAACTTTATAAATAAATTTAAAAAAAAAATTTATAATAATTTGATAATTTTGATAATTAATTTTGTGTTTTATGATCATAGATAAATAAAAAAAACAAAAATTAAAACCAAAAAAAAATTTTTTTTTTAAATACGAATTTACAACTAAAACTTCTAGGTATTTATTATTTATTAAGTTTAGAATATTGAACCTAATAGAAATAATTAAAAATATTAAATAAAACTTAGGTACTTCATTTTTTCACATTATCAAATTCCACATAATCAGAAATCTTAATATATAAGGCTTCCAAATACGCAGAATTTCGAATGTGTCTAAAATACTCATTTTAAAGTTAAATAATTCATACAATTATAATGTAAAATACTTAGAAATATAATTACATACATAAAAACCTATTTTGAAGTTTAACCCCTTCACGGACAGAGACGTGATATCAAGTCTGAATTTTCTAGTGGGACAAGACATGATAAGGCGTCTTTCTTTTAACATTCAATAAAGCCAAAACGTCATATCGTGTTTAATTTCTAATTAAGATTTATTATAAATTGATACGTTGTGTTCCCCGAAAAACATACAAAACAAAATATTTGTCCCATTTGTTCCCATCATTTTTGTTTTGTCGGAACAAGTTGCTTAGATGTGTGACTTTGTTATGGCCATGACGTGATATTTCGTCTTAAATGCATTTAAATTATATTAGTTGTTTATGAATTGTCACGCAGAAAACAAATAATTTTATATTGTTGTAAATAGATAGAAATATCTTGATGTAAATAGAATAGAATCCACCACTTTCCCTGACATCGTAAATGTATTTGCGACGTCGTGAATACAATGTCGCATGATCGTAAATGTAAACTTAAAAAATTTTACATTGTCTCATGATCGAAAATTCATTTTACATTGTATTTGCGACCCATTTTCACGACGCGTGTTATTAAATTTCGAGGATCGAAAAATTTTTGGATACACAAATGAAAAGTTATTTGAATTTTGAAGTTTTAAGTTGAATTTTATTTTTGTGGTAGTCAAGGTGAAGTCCCTAATTAGTTCAATGTTTAGAAGTCCAATAAGTAATTGAAAAAAAATATTTTGACGAAATTTTTATCCATTTTGTCTAAATATTAATTTAACAAACTTTTTAAAAGATTATTACTGTAGAAAACATTTAAATTTTTGACATTTTATTATGACGCAATCGAAATTGTAAACAAAATACATTGTATTTTTGACGCAATGTATTTTCGACACAATGTATTTGGGTTCATAAATTTTACATTATATTATTTTTCACATTGTATCAGGTTGAAGTTTTTTTTTACGACATTTACGATGTCACCCTTTGTTTACCGTGTTTTGAAATCTGGCATGATAATTTAAAAAATTAGTTTCCACCTAAATTTAAAACCGATTTGTTTGTAGGCATTACTTTTTATTTTAACTTTGTGAATTATCTTATGTTAATTGTTTTGTTATTATAGTTTTTATTTTTTACAATTAAGTTCATTTTTTCTTACAACAGAAAAGAATTACCGTTACATTTGTTTTATTTTGATGTATTTTCAATGAAGTTCCTATATTTGATAAGTTATAATAAATTGTGCATATCAAAAAAGTACACTTTTGTATATTTTATGTTACTAGAGATTTTTTTTATATAAATAATAGATATTAAAAAAAAATTGAGAATAAAAATCAATTCATATGAAATAAAGGCTGTCGATTAAAATTTTACTTAATATTTCATATTGTCTTTGATTATTTCAATGTAACGCGATTAAATTCATGTCCCATAAGCTACAAAATATCTTTAGGGACAACACATTTCTTTACGTCACGTATATAGACGTTCCCCCCACTTTTTGAAAAAATAAACTAAAATTTATTCTGCAGAACAATAGAAGCCTATTGGTGTTTACACCAAAGTTCTACTTAGCATATAATCGAAGATACAGCTATGTGACCCACTAGAAAACAAACAAAATTAACTGTCCGCGAAGGGGTTAACAACTTCAATTTGTTTGGTAATACCTGCGGTAATACATAATTTGTTTTTTTCTTGCACTTATCTGCTCGTATTTTTTTAAGGTGCCATTTAAAGTACACTTTTTAATTCGTATCAGATTTGTTTTGATTAAATTTATAAAAAAATGATAAAAAATAGGTTTTTTTTTTTAAAATTAAATATAACATCTATCACAACATTTTTACTTTGGAACAAAATTACTTTATACCTACTTTAAGTTAAATCAGCCTAAAATTATGCAAAACATTTACCTTATATTTTTTTGATTTTAAATCCTCCTAATCGTAAATATATTTTCATTTTTTAGACGGATTTGAAATTTTTTTAACAATAAATAGATATTATAATTTATAATACATTATTGACTTTTAATATATTTTATCAAATATTATTTATTGAAACTAAATTTGAAGTAAAGTGAACAAAAATTAAATATAAATCATAAAAAAGCTTAATTAGAACTATTCATTACCGTCCAGTTATAGGTAAACTATACTTTTGTAATATAAATACCGATCACTACATCGGTATATATGAGTATATCTTTCATTTGCAAATATGAATTATAGTACACATACATGATATACATATATAATATAAGAAATAAATCGAACTTGTACTTTTAATAGACTAAAAAAAAAATAATTATATAATAAGACAAAGGTTATATAAGATGGACAGAGTTTTAACCAATCAGAAATAATTATATTTGGTAAATAATTAATTAGACTAACCTATGGTTTTGTTCTTCCATTTTTGAAACGATCACTCACTCTTCTTAATATTAAACTTCAAATAGGTATCGGTTCTATTTAAATTTTGCGTTTCCTAAATCTTTTTTTTTTTTTTATATTTTTTTAACCTTTTTTATGTAAAATTGCAATCACATTTTTAATAGCAACATCAAATTTAATTACCTTCTGCTTTTTTTTTTAACATATATTTCACCAATTTTCATTATTTTCCAAAATATACACTTTTTGAGACTTAAATGAAAATCGGCAAGTCGTATTAGAGAAACGTCAAATTTACTGTCTGAAATACATTATTTTATAGATGAAAATGAAAATTAAACTTTAAATTTTAACAACACTTAGTTAAACTAAGATGTAAATTGTATTTTAATATTTTTCAAACTTTTTTTTTTTTATACATTTTCTTTTAATCAAAATAAATTTTAAACTTTAAATCAAATAATAAAGAAATACTAAAGAAAAAAAATATATAAATTTGTTAAAGGGAATATCTGACAGCTGCGGCTAAGGCTTGTAAACTACTTTATATTTCAAAAACAAAAAAAAAAATATAAACTCCTTTTTTTTCGGTAAATTGTGTTTTATGTAATTTAAATATTTGAAATTAAAAAAAAATATCCCATTTTCATTTCCTAAACTTGACAAAGCTTAACAAATTGTACACTAATATCAAAATTACTTTGAATTTGAAAAAAATTGTTAAAACGTACTATGTCGTGACGTGTATACAGCTATATCTGCATATACATATGTTGTGTGCATCTCCATATTTTGTTAATAAACATTTTTTTATAATCTGTTTCGTTCGATATATAGTTTAAAAACAAGCAGTAAAAATCAGAGAATGCATCAAAAAGATTTTATCTTATTTTTATTTTACAAATTTTCTGACTGGCAGTGTTACAAAATTTATCTATAATTTTCTGTCATTTTTTTAATTTTTTACTAATTTTCAAATTGAAAGCGTTAATTTGAAACAAAGACAACAAAATTAGATATAAGTCATAAAAAAGCTTTATTAAAACTATTCATTACCGTTCAATTATAGATAACCTATACTTAATATTATAATAATCGGCATATATGAGTTTTTCTTCCACCTGTAAATATGAATTATATAAAACATACATAAAAAGTTAAAAAGTTAATGAAATCAAAATTTTTGATCCATAATAATTTTTTACACTTTAGTACCTATTTAAGTTTAAAAAATTAAAAATTAAAGACAGTTGAAAAACAGTTTTTATTTAATTTAATAATTAATTATATTTAATTAATTTATTTATTTTTATGTTTTGTTGTTATTAATAAAATAGTTATTAATTTTTGACTGACTACTTATGTTTTTTTTTTTTTAAGATCAAATAAATTTTATACAATTCAACTTTTTTTTTAATTATCACAGCAATTTTGTGTTACAATTTTATTTTTAATTCAAATTTTTTATCTGACTTGAATTTTTTATCAAATGAATGTAAACTTTCTTTAAATACTTTTTATTTTCTTATTTATGTTAACAAATGTCAAATAATCCATAATCGGATCAATAAAAACAATGCAACTCTAATAATGCCGTATCTATACAACCATCAACGCTCTCGTTATGCTCTCTTAACGCTGCCTACAAAGAGTTTCCACAATAAAAAAATTTATAAAATGTATTGGTTTCTGTATTTTTTAATTTGATACTATTCAATTATTTGACACTTCAATGCATAAAGAAAATGAAAAAATTTAAAAGTTGAACTTTTTTCATGACTGCATCATGTCAGCGTTTATTATAAACACTTTTAATGCAATACATAATATTTAATATGTACATTTAACTTTACTTTGACACTTCAATGCGTATTAAATAAAGAGTGTCATGAGAGCGTGCAATGTAGATGCGCGCACATGTAGATGTTAATGAATGATAATCCTTTGTTGGACATAATTTAACATAAACATAATTTTTTTTTTTAAGTATTTTTATATGTAGGTATATAAAAGAAAAATAATTCGAATGTCAATAATTGTATCAAAAAAATTTATGAATGTCAATAATTGTTGTCATTACGCTATACATTTAGAAGGAGTTGAAAATTTATTGGTTAAATTTTTGTTTTAAATTAATAAGAAAAATTTTTTTGTTTATTTTAATATATTGAATTCATAATTTTATTTAATTAATTTATTTTTAGTTTTTAAATAAATTCTATAATATAAATTAATAAAAATTAAATTTTACAAAAAGAAAAAAAAAAAAGAAATAAACACAAATATTTTAAAATAATACTTTAAAATAAAAAAAATAAAAAAAAATCAGATCATTTTGCGATTATATTCACGATTTTTGAATACTTTTCGTTGTTGTTTTGAACGATCTAAATGGAAGAAATTTTTTTTTTTTAAATATAATTAATTAAATTATTATTACATATTAGTTTTTATATGGCCAATATAATTATCACATTCTATTTTTTCTTTATTTTTTTTTTAATTTTATATTGTAATTAAAAAAATTAATTAAATTATAAATTAAAATTACATATATTTATAAAAAAAAATTATTTTGAAATTAATTTCTGACTTATTTACTTTATTTTTTTTTTTTTTTCAGATTTTATTTTTTTGCTTTTTTTTATAACGTGTCCTTAACACAAATCTACTTCCCAGAGTGTAGAACTAAAATCTAATATAAATTTTGTAACTAACTATGTATGTACATATTTTTATAATATTGAATCTACATATATATATATATATACAGTCGGACCCATGTAAATGCAATCCGGTTAAGTTTATAATCCGTTTAAAAGAACGTAAAAATTTTGCATCATAAATTTTAACACTATTTTCTAATATTTTTTATTATTTACTCGGATCTTTGCAACTCATTTAAATGCAAAAATCTTTTAAAAGTACAAAAAATGACACATTAGTCATAACATAACATTCTGACACATTAGTCATAACATAACCCCATAGAAAAAACTATGTTAAATGCACATTCGTTAAAAAAAAATACATTTAAAAATTTATTTCATGAAGAAAAAAACCCTTTGCATTTTTATGAACAAACCATTTGAATTTTTACGAACAAACCTGTTGAATTATATGACATTGACATATTTTTAAATTATATATAGAATATATTATTATGTATACTGTCAAATTTTTTAACATTAGTTTTTGAAATTTAAATAACGAACTGTTAATATGTTTGCATTATTAAAATCACAAAAAAATCGGATTTGAAAAACACGCATATAAGCACATATTTGTGCTTTTATTAATGATTTTTCTAAATGCACAAATTTGTGCAATTATCCGGGCCTTGGATTAATGCAAAATCCGGATATGAGCATCAAATGGCTGTGTTTTTAGTATGTGCAATTAAACGGGTCTGACTGTGTATGTAACTAAAATGAGGAAGAGGTGTTATAAAAAGTCAAATTGATATTTAAAAAATTTAATGCTTAAGTTTTTATACTTGGGTGATAATCCAAAGTGACAATGTTGAAAAATTTCATATTTGTATTTTTATTATTTAAGTAAATTTAATACTTTTAATTGTTTATATATATATATATTTTTTTTATATCAAGTTTTAAGTTTATATACTTTTAAAAGTTTATTGTTCCACTTTTTGAACTTATTCTTAATGTATATATGTATCAATATCAATATATATATATATATATATCATTAGTGTGAATTATTTTATTAATAAAAAGCGTTTAAGTATAAGTATAATATTGAATAGACAAAAGATTAACTATAATATTCTTAAAAAAATATTTTTAATAGAAACTTGAATATAGAAAATATTGTCAGCACAATCGCCGGCCGACAATAAACAAGAAAGCTTACAGAAAATGCATGTCTAAACTGTTTCTAAGAGGAAGTTTAGACAATTAAATTAATTAAATATTTAAGTGTTACCATCATATCATATCTCTCATTCTTATTTTAATCTAATGATTAAAAAAAAAAAAATTATTAAGTGGTGTACGTGGTATACGTTAAAATTAAGTGGTGTCTTTATTAGAAACGTATCCATATATTAAAAACAAATTCTCTTGATTTCGAGTGTTTCTTTTTTTAAGGAGACCATTTTGTTTTTTCAACGTAACCATTTGATTCACTTGAAATTTTTCTTATCTGATGGCTCGAACCCTTAGCTATTACGAGCATAGTTGACCAACTTTCCACTATAATATTTATTTAATTAATTACTTTCCAAATAATCGTATTAAATCATAATTGGAATCTAATAATTGAATCTGGTACTGTTTTTTTTTTTTTACTTAAAAAAAAAAAAAAAAAAAAATCGGATTATCTTGTACTGTATTTACAAACAGTACGATTGCTTTTGCCTTCTTTAAAATAATATTGTTTAGAAATTAATTGATGCAATTTAATTTGCATAAAAGTTCTATGATAAAAAGTTCAAACAGTGGAATCTCGCTTGTTTGTTAGTAATTTTCATTAATTTTTTTTTTTCTTTTTTTGGTTTTTTTTTTTTTCTTCAAATTTAAGATAACATTTTATTATTTTTAGATAAGAAATTTAGACAAGGTAATTTAGTTGCGCTCTCTCACATATATATATTTATTAAATAGGTACTAACTACCTTAAAAAAAAAAAAAAAAAAAAAAACCAGGTGATATAATATAATATTGAAAAAAATAATCAGATTTTTTTTATTTTTATAGTTGTTTTTATCAAAAGTTTTCTTTTTTTTTTTCAAGTACCTTTTTTAAAAAAAAAAAAGCACTATAGAGGGGAGGCGGAGGAGGGGGTTTATTGTTTTTTTTTTTTTCTAGATTACTATTGCAACATTAATATTATTAATGATTGTTTCTATGTAGGGTACATTTAAAATGTACGTAATTAATATTTACGTATCGTACTTGCTACGCTCGCGCCCCCTTCTTTTGGACTCTATATACTGAAATTATAAAAATATATTATATTCCTAAAAAAATTTTTTTTTTTTTTATAATCTACAACAAAATTCTATATACATATATACAAAATGTATAATGTATGTATAAAAAATATTAACTAACTAATATTTTCAAAATTAGCATTAATTATATCATCATCTTTTAAATCACTATTCTGTAATAAATCTGATATTGAATATTGTGAAAATGGTCTAGAAAATCTACGTTGTGATAAAATTTCATCAACAGTTTGAACTGGTGATGTACTTAATAATTCAATACTAGATGAATGTTTAATAAATTGATTTAAATCATCTATGCCATTATTATTATTACTATTACTATTACAATTACAATCATTATCCTTACTTTTATTAATATTAATACTATTATTAAGATTGTTGTTATTGTTGTTGTAATTATTAGGATCATTTGGTACTGTATTAATAACATTTGTACATGTAGTTGTTGCTGTTGTTGTTGACGATGTTGTTGTTGTTGATGTTGTTGATGTTGTTGATGTTGATGTTGTTGATGATGTTAAACTTAAAACTTTCATTTTTTTTGAATTAATTAAAGGTTCTTTAACAAGTTGTTGTTTTATTGATGCTGCTGTTGTTGTTGTTATTATTGCATTCGTTTTTGAAAAATTATATGTTGGTTTTGAAAATATATTTCCATTACTACCACCAAAATCAAAACCTTTTTTTAAATTACTACGATGATATTGATTTTTTAAATCAATATTATTATTAACTGCAGCTAAATTTTCCATAGAATAACATTTTTGATTTTCAAAATTATAATTTTCTTTATTTTTTTTAAATTTTTCAAATTTTGAATTCATTTCGAAACGATTACGTTTAATAACAACTGATTCTGGAAATTGTGTAATTTTTTTACGTTTATCATTTAATGCATTTTCATTTAAATGTTGTTGTTGTTGTTGTTGTAGTTTTTGATGTTTATGATTTGAATTTTTTTCAAACATTTTTGCCATTTTTGTTACTTGTGATGATTTCGATACATATTTTTTATTTTGATCATCATTATGATTTTCATTATTGATTTCGATTGATGATGTTTTATTTGATGATGTTGATGATTTTAATCCATTTGATTCAACACTTTTGAAAATTTGAAAATTTTTATTTAAGAAAAATATTGTTATGTTTTTTTTTTTGTTTTTTGGTAAAAGTAACGAGACAAAACATTAAAGATTTCGAATTTATTATATAAGGATAATTACAAAAAACAAAAAAAACTCAATTTGAATCTTTTTTATTGTTGTTGTTGTTTTTTTTGATAATTTCTAATTAACTATTATTCATTTTTTAAATTTTTTTTTTACATAGGTATTTTGTAAGTCAATTCATTTATTGTCATATTTTTATTTTTTTTTTATAAGTCAATTAAATTTTGATTTCTTTATATAAATAAATTTTCGATTAATTGTCATTGTCATATGCATATGTACATATATATATATATATATATAAAAATTAAATTCAATAATAAAGAAAATAAAAAGAAAATTTATTGATGATGGGGGTAATTTTAATTTTCAAATTTAGTACGGGTTTATATGAAAAAAAAAAAAAAAAAATTTCAAATCTTTATTTGAATGCAATTAAAATTTATTATAAAAGAAAACATTGAATAAATTGAAAATATATATTATATGTATGTACATACATAATGTATATATATATCAAAAATAGTTTATTTTTATTGGAAATTTAATCATAAGATTGTTTATTTAGGCGGGCCAAAACACGATACAATATTACATACATAATAATATTAATAAGCTGCAAGTTTTCATTAATAAGTGAATCAAATTAAGTGTCCCTCAATCGCACATTCTGTCTATGCATATAATATAATATTGAATGAAGATCTGTGGATAATAACCGGTTAAGAACCCATAAATAATCAAATCAGATACAAAAAATGGAAATGGATAGGTTATACGCTTAGAAATTGTAGCACAGAATTAGACGCAACCACCATAATAACATATGTTGCAAAACAATCCATCAAGAATTGGCTAAATGTAACATCTCCCTTGGAAAAGATCAAAATATCACCGCGAAAAAATGTAAAATGAAGGTAGGTATTAAGTGGAAACCCTATATATACTCCTAAAAGGAGTAAGGCAAAACAAATATATATATCTCTAACTAAAATATTCTTTCACTATCATGTGAATTTTAGATAAATTTAAAAAAGTTGAATTTAAAATTAATTTCCAAATAAGAAAATTTAACAATTCGATGTTTCACAGTATAATTTTAGATCTGATTAAATTACCAATTTTTCATCAATTATAGAAAGTAAACATAACTGGTCAAAATATTATGAAAATATTAATGCGCAATTTAATTTATACCGATATAACTAACTCTCATCGGTATCCAAATATCATTATATAAACTAAAAAATATTCAAATAACAAAAGATATTATTTAAGTACCTTATAACAAGCAGGGAACATTATATACGAATTAAAATATTGGTTCAAAATAAATATATTTTTTGTGCGATGAAAATATAATTGCGTAATTATTATATTATTTGTATAGGCAAGTTTGCATCGCGTATTACCCGCTTTAGAATTACTTTTTTATGATAGTATTTATATATATGTATGTATATATACCATATAATATTTAAACAATCAATAGATTAAAAAAATAATAGAATAAATTGATTACAAAAATATGGGTTTGTCAAGATAATTAAAAAATATCAATAACATTTTAAAAATGTAAATTTAAATGAGAATTGAGATTGATATTACATATTGTATATACATATATATTATGTAGAATATATAGAGGAATATATGTATATAGAGTTTATTTTTATTGATCACAAATAATTAATAATAGATTGTAATTGGTTTAAAACGATTAAAGTGATATTTTATTTAGTAAATACTTATATGTTTGAATCACTATTTTACACATGGTGAAGATTTTGCAATTGGTTCTCGTTATCTTTATATACCTAGTGAGTAAAATTTGTCGACATTCGGTTATCTCTAAAATGCGTATTTAAAGAAAATATGTGATAGTTAATTTGTAAAGAACCAAAAATATTTTTGTAGACTATTGAATGTATAATATTAAAAATGAATTTAAGTATAAAAATAATTATTTTTTTATTCCCCCCCATTATATTATGTATATATACCAAGTTCTCAAAAATTTTTAATGTCGATCTCTCTAAAGAACATTGAAAACATAAAAATCGATCGAGCGAAACATTTATTTATAATTATACAAAATTTTATGAGTACATTTTTTTCTTTTTTTCCTTTCGAAACTGGGCCATATAATAATCATGGAAAGAAAATTTGTGTTAAAACTCAACAAAAGGTAAAAAACAAGAATAACCAACATAATGATAAGAAACATTATAATAAGTACAAATATTTTCAGGTTTTACAAATTTACCAATGTACACAGCAGTTAAATAATAATAACCTAAACGTTTTTATTTTAAGTACTATTTTAATATTGTGTTATATTTGAAACATTTATAAAATGCTTTTTAATTGAATCAATAAAAGTGATTAAAGAAAAAACTGATTTAATTAATATCATTTTTTAAAAACCGCTTAAAAACTTAATATATTTTAATAACTGATAACATTATCTGGAAAATAAAAAATTTATAGGTAGATATATCTGTATAATATATGTGTCATTTCTGATATTTTTAGAATTTTAAATATTCTTAAAATTTTTGACAAAACATGCCATTATTCACTCAAGTTATATCAAACCCATATTTTTAAAAAGTGATGTAATCAATTGCAAATAATATGTATTAGAATTTATTAAATAAAAAAATAAAGTAGTATGTATATTATAAGGTATACATATAAGAGATACCTATTAACGGTATATAAACTATTAGCGGCACAAGCTTTTTAAATGTTTAAAATAAGCAAACCCGGACAGTGGAATTTGATACGGAATTTTTTTTTCAGTGCTTTTTCATTTAGCATATATAGATACAAATATTGCCAAAAGTAATATTGTGAGTAAAAAAAATTCAATGAAAATGCGCATTTAATGTAGTAAAAAAAGGTCTTAAAATTAAAAAAAAAAATATTATTTTTTTAGCTGATGGATTTAAAATAAAAATTCTTAAGATTTTATTTTATATTGTCGATAATAGAATTGCTTTAAAATTTAGTAATATTCTTATTAGTGGCATATACAATTGAGTTATCCATTTTATTATTAGTTATCTCTTGCCGTTTCATATGCTAAACCAATTTTCTTATCTCTTATAAATAGAGAAAAATAAATAAATAACTGTACTTGTAATGATATAATAAAAAATGAAAACTGTATTGAGTCATTTGAGCTTGGTCTACTAGCTAAAATAAAAGTGGAAGTATACTATTAATATATGCAGTCTATATATATATATGACAAAATAGTTTTATAATTTCCAAACTAAACCACCCCACCCACAGCGAAGTTAACGAATGCCGATAACAGAAATGGTATTGCCTGTAATAGGATTTCTGAAAATTTCATATGCCAGTAATGGTAACCATTCGACTGATCTGTTAAAATATGAAAAATATACAAAAATATTTTATTTACACTTAATATTTCTTGATTGTAAAAGATTAATATTTCAATAAAATTCATTTTTTATTAGAATTATAATTTGAAATAAAATTTTATAGACAAAATTCGGAAAATAAAAAAATAAAAGTCTTAATATGCCGGTAATAGGAGACTCTACCTTATACACACATCATACATATTCTATAAATATATTTGAGCATTAAAAATTTGTTTCGAATTTCCATTAAAATTTTAAGTTGTAACTAAGTATAATTTAATTAAAAGCTGATTGAGTATATATTTTGCATTAAAGTATCTTTTATTTTGCATTACCAAATATTAAACTTTTAAGATTTTTTTTTTTGCAAAACAACCCTTTTTTGTTTAAGTATTATTAATATTATGTACTTTTATTTTAAAGTAGGTATAATACATATATGTTTTTATTACTTATATCTAAATTGCACAATTTTTTTTTTATATGGTTATATGGAAACAAGAGAATGCTACAAATGCAGTTTTTATTTAAAACAGTTTTTTTTTTCTTTTTTGTGTTTTTAAAACAAAAATCCAAATCAAAGCAATTTTTTACAGGTTGCAAGAATTTTTATTTTATTGCATTTTTGCACAAGAAATCAAACCGTGTACTACACACATGTCACATAAGTTATTAAAAAATAAAAAAAAATTTTTTTATATTAATTTTAATTAAAAAGAATTAAAAATTAATTAATTAATTCATCTGGCATCACAAAAATTATTAATTACCTTAAAAAAAAAAAAAAAAAAAAAATCGGGGCGCAAAAAAAAAAGAAAAAATGAATTTAGAAAATTCTAATCGTAATGATGATAAACTTATTATTAAAAATACTTTTAATAATAATAAACTTTGGAATCGTGAAAGAACATTATTATTATTAATGAAAAGATTTGAATTACAAAATGATTTTAAAATAAAAAATAAAAGAAAAGATATTTTATGGGAGACAGTATTAAATGAAATGAAAAAAATTGATTTAGAATTTCCATTTGATAAAAATGAAATAATAAAAAAATTTTATAATCTTTTAACAACATACAAAAGAATTAAAAATCGTTTTAAAAAAAATGGTTCGGTACGTATTAATTGGGAATATTATAAAAATTTTGAATATGTTTATGGAAAACAATATTATAATAATGAAATAATAATAAAAGCTGAAACGAAAGAATCAATGATTCATAATCAATCAAGTGAATCATCATCAGATATACAATTATCAAAAGATTCAAGTGGTGGTGGTAATGATGGTGGTTCTTTTAATACTGTAATAAATAATGAAAATTTTTTTGAATGTAATAATTTAATAAAAGATGAAAATTTTAATTTAAAAAAAAATACTAGCAACAATATAAATGAAAATGAAAATTTAAAATCTAACAAAAAATCATTTAAAAGATCTTATAGTGATTCAGAAACATTAAAACATTATGATATCAATAAAAATCCTTTTAAAAAATTTAAAAAATATGAACAGTACAAGAATATTTTTAATAATCGTTTTAATGAGGATCATACTAAAATGGAAAATTATTATAGTAAAGAATATATTCTTTTGAGGAAAATTTTAAAAGTTGAACAACAAAAAATTGATGCAATTAAAAAATTAACTGAAGTTTTAAAAAATTTAGTGTAAATTATTAAAAATTATATTTAAAAAAAAAGAAGTTTTTAATAAAAAGAAAATTTTATATTATTAAAAGAAATTTGTAATTTTAATGTTGTTTACGTTTCTTTTACAGAGTACTTTTTTCTACTCCCCAACCAGAGACCGCTGTATAAAGTATTTAAGTATATTTGTTGTTGCAGTATCTTGCACAGTATTTTTTACTCATACTTATTACTTCAGTATTAGCTACCTCCTACTTAAAAATACTTAAGTACTGATAATTTTACAAATAGCAGTATTTGTATTGCAGTAGCGTTTTTGAAATATTTTTCCAATTATAGTAAAAAAAAAAAAAAAAAAACGCTACTGCAGTATAATACTACTACTTGAAACTAAATACTTGTAAAATTATCAGTACTTCAGTATTTTAAAGTACAGCTACAGCTATGCTCCCAAACTACACATCAGCCTTTAAGAAAGAGAAGATGATGATAGGATTAAAACAAAATATTAGCGTTTCATTTATTAACTATTCCTAATTAAGTATTTTTAACTACTCGTTTCGTGTAAAAGATACACAAACAATATATAGTAAAATTTGAAAGCTACTTTGAAAGCTAATTTATAGTCTCTATTTTTTTAAATTTTTTTTTGAAGAAATTTTTAAAAATTTCGAAATTTGTATGTTATTTAAAGCACGTACCAATATAAATAGGTTGACTAATTTAATAAGAATAATAATCTAAAGTAAACATTAGTGGTATGCATTCTTTTATTTTATTTTTATTTTTTTTAATTTGAATTTTTTTATTTTTTTTTATTTAATTGACATAATTATGTCTCAATAACTTTATAATACACATACACGCATTAAAAGAATTTTATAGTCTGTTTATTTATTGATAACGATTGGGCAGTATAGGTATATATATATATATATATATATATATACACACATATGTATATATACTAATGGTATATTTACAATAAATCATTCATAAATTATTTTCATGTCACTTTCTTTGGTTTGAAAATTTTTTTTTTTGATAATAGTAAATACAAGTTTTACAGTAACAAGTCCATAATTTATTTCTTTTTACTAATTTAGGAATTTTCATGCTGAAAAATAACATAGTTTTTACGTTACGATCTAACATTATTACAGTTTAGTGACATAAAAGCACTTGGTTAAAAGTTTATTTATCTCACTCTCACTTCAAAAATTTATATTATATAACAAATTTGATGTAATATTTTTAAGGTAATTGGAATGGAATTAACTTTTTAATGTCTTGAAAAAGAAAAAAAAAAAATAGGTGACTGAAAAATTTAGTAAATATAATTCTCAAAAACTTTTCGACAACCAAAAAGGTGGGAATCAATTAGGCAATATTCAGAATTCAAATAAAAAGGAAGGATGACATCTGTCAATTATTATTTTGAATTTTATTATTGAAATTTCTTGTGTTTCTATTTAATTGGCCATTTACTGTATATCTATTTATTAATTTTTTTTTTTTTCAATTCAACAATTCTTTACGTTAAATAATAGACGTAATTCGAATCGATAAATATTAAAAAGATATTTACGTAAATGCGAAAAGTTGTGTATATTATCATTTATAAAATAAATAAATTTATTATTTTTTATTTATTTATTTATTTATAATTTTCTACACGAAGTAAATAGCTGACAAATTTTTATTTTATGAAATCAGAATTATGATACAACACAACATTTTACATTTACGTTCATATCATTTTAATATTTATCGATTCGAATTACGTCTATTATTTGTCATTTGTGTTGTTTTAAAAACAAAAAAATTGTAAATATGTGGAATTTGCCGCGCGACAAAACTACTTGTCAAAATATTTACTGATTTATGTATTAGATTTATTATGATTTAATTAGTTTAAGAATAATAATCAGTAAAAATCAATTAAAATTTTATGCTTCAGGATTTACAATTAAGGCTCTATGTTTGCTCTCTGTACAAAGTCTTTACGCAGCTTACAGATTAATATTACTCAATTTTTTGTCTTTTGAATACGTTGGAAATTATTTGAATATTGCAATGAAATATATACACCTAGTAAAAACAATGGTCAAATCAATTATTTGACACATCAATCCCATAAAGAAAGTGGAAGTTAACTTGTTTTCATGGTTGTGGAACAACTGCGATTTTTGTATATATTTTCATACAAATTAATACATTTTAACTCTATCTTGACAGCGCGCTGTATATTGAAGCGAATGACAGCTTTCATTGTAGATGTAGTATTAAAACTGTATATTGCTCAATTTTTTTTTTTTCAAACTTAATTAATTTTAAAAACCTCGTTTTACGACAATTCCATTTAATTTTTCCATTTGATGTGATTTTTCGAAATCCAATCGCAACGCCTTTAATCGAGGAATTGATAATTTTAATTAATACATATTTAAATAAAAAATAATAATATCTAACTGTTTATCTAAATATAATATATTGGTAGCTATCATAATTACACCGCCTCTTACCAAGTATTTATTTGAATACCTTTCTAAAAGTGATGAAGAATGGGACAAAAAATTATTAAAGAAGTAGAAAAAGAACGTTTCTAATTAAAAAATACAAGTTAAAACCTGAAAACTATAATAGATACTCTTTTTGAAATCCTATTGACAAAAAAGAAAATAAACTTATGGTAATTCATAAAAAAAAAAATATTTTAATAACTAAAGGACAAAAAAATCTTATCTCATAACAAATTCTATTTCATTTAATAAATTTCACCTAAACCACAAAAAAAAAAACAAAACCGTGAACTGTTATTGTTGGTTGGCCTCCTGTTGTTTCGAATTTTTATTAATTAAATTTAAACAAAGCATGTCAACTTTTTTTTTTCTCTCTCTCTCTTTCTTTCCCTCTCTCTGGTTTTAGATTATAAAAAAAAAAAAATTAAAAATTTTTTATTAGAAAAATTGTAAAAAAGAAATTTTGAAAATTTTTAATTAACACATAATAAATTTTTTATCTGCCAAAACTATTCACAGTAAATGTTTTGATTAATTAAAATTCAACACTAAAAAAAAAACCTAAACTAAAGAAAAAAAAAAGAAGAATTTCTTAAAATCAATATTACACCTATTTTGAAAAAAGAAAATAAAAATTTTGTATCTATATGATACACAGTTATTAATAGGTATAAAATTTATCTAAAGATTTTTTAAATATTTTTGTCATTGTCATGTCAAAAAAAAAAAAAAAAAAAAAAAAACAAAAAAAAGATAACCACGATTTGATTTACAAAGAAATTTATTTTTTTCTTTTGCTTTGTTATGTAGATGTCATTTCAGTTGTACATATCATTAATCTACATATTATAAGTATACCATGCCATGTATATATATATATAATGGAATGATTCACCTGTTTAATTTAACAGGTAAAAAAGTTTGAAATAGAAAACATTTTTTATTCGAATTATTACCGCTTTTTAAACTGATAACAAACGAGAAACATTACGAGATTACAACCATATGACAGATAATTATGGTTTATTGTTTATTATAAATGACATTTTTGACTTCCCTTCAATAATTTGGTAAGATAATGTAGATCAGTAAAACAAAAAAAAAAAAAAAATAATTCTTTAATCTGTGAATATAATTAAAAGTGAACGTTTATTAAAATATAGTCGATAATTTTGGAGCGGCTAATCAAAATATAAAAAAAAAGCCAGATAGAGTAAATCTATTGATAAAAATTATATTATAGAAGTATTTCTTTTGTCTAGATATTAAAGTAGCTTAAAAATTTGTTGTTACGGGCAAATGCAATTTAATTTTTTTTTAATTTTATTAATTAACGTATAATAAGTAGGATTTATCTTATTAAGTAAAGATTAACGATTTATTTTTAATTAAAATAAAAACTCCTTTTTATCATTATATATTTATTTTATTGACAGAATTATCAAATTTTTTGATTAGCATAACCATAAAATATTTTTTAAGTCCAATCTCACGAGGAAAGTTTAAATATTTTTTTTTCGACTTTTTAGTAAAATTTTTTTAAAATATAGGTCTACTCTTCTTTCGTTTTCTGCAAATTTTTCTTTAACTTCATTTCCTTTTGCCAATAAATTAATTTTGTGGTGGGGATTTTCAGTATTCATTTTTTAAAACAAAATTTTACAGTTTTAATAATGAGTCCACCAACACAAAGAAAAACTCGAATAAAAATTTTTATGAGACTCTGAAGAAAAGCAAAAAACTAAAGCAGAAAATACTTATCTGGTTTGGCTTCAATGGCTAATCGATAACTTTTTACCATGGAAAATTTAATTTTGAAGTAGCAAAGGAAAATTTGGACATAAGTCATTATACGTTATGATTAGTTACACTATTTAGTAACAATTGAGTAAATGATTAAATTTAAAAATTAATAAAATTAAGATCAGATAAATAAAATATAAAGTTTATAGAGAAATAGAATCGCAAAAAAAAAAAAAAAACAAAAAGAAAAATGATTCCTTTCCTTCCATTAAAATTGCTATCAACAATGGCAAATACTTTTTCAATATTCTGCTCATTTTAAAACAATTACACTTGAATAATTCTGTCAAAATTTGAAATGTTGAAATATATTTTATTTTGCACAGTAAAATTTTTTTTTTTATTTTTTCGCCATATTAGATTTTTTTCGACTTATTCAGTCAATCTCACACGAAGTATTTATTATAAACGTTTTACCAAGTTTTAATCTTCATTTCATACTTTCTTTCTTATAAATTAATTTTATGATTACTATTTAATACTCGTGTGATTTGGCTTCTTTTACAGCAAGTAAAAAGTTATCGATTAGCACACAGCTTTTAAATATAAACAAAATTCTCACTTTTCGTAACTGCTTTCTTGAAGTGTTTATATTTAAGTGTGTATAGGCTTGTTGTGTGTGTATATTTAAATATTGCAGTAATAAAAGCTCAAAAATTTTTGCTCAATGTATATTTATTTTGATCTTATCACTTTTCTAAATCAAACTTTATCATTCTGTAACAAACTGATCATCATAAATTATTATCCGTTATCGAAATCAATGCTTAAGAGATAGAAACTTAAATTATTTCTAGAGCTAACAGAAAAAAAGTAACGAAAGAGAAAATCAACGGTCCAGTTAATATGAAGTATAAGTACATACATATTTATGTATAGGTATGCTCATTTTTTTTATAAAATAGATTTTGTAGTTTTGATTAATGATTAAAATAGTTATAAAAAGAGACTGAATAAATGATAAATGATAATAAAAAAGAAGAAATTGATTCATTGATTTTTTTTTTTACATCCTTATTCGAAATCATTTTAAATTATTTGAAGTTTATGTTTTGTCTCGTCCTTTTTTTTTTTTTTTTTTATACGAACATATGAACTTATTTAAAATTCTTACCTTTTTAATTGAATTTCATCTGATAATTTACAATTTAAATCCTTTGAATTATTATTTATCAATTGACAATTATTACAATTATCTGAATTTATATGACGATTTAAACAAATACCATTACATGCAATATTTTTATCTTTATGATAACCTTGAAATTCTGACATTATTTCATTATTTTGATGGTGTATTATTTTCATCTCTTCTACAACATTATTCCATTGTTGTTGTTGTTGTTGTTGTTTTAAATGATTATGATTATTTTTATGATGATTTATATTATTACAATTATCAACAATATTAAAATGCTGACAATGACAATAATCATGACAACAAGGTAAAATTACTGTAGGTGAATTATTTGTATTAAAATCAATGTTTGTTAAATTTTCATTCATTACTCTTGATTTTAATATTATCATCTGTTGGTTTTGTTTTGATTCATATCCATCAGAAAATAATGTTGCTCCTATTGCTGCTTCTGCTTCTGCTGCTGCTGCTGCTGCTGATGATGATGATGATGATGGTGATGATGTTGATGGTATTACAATATCTTTTATATTAGATTGTAATTGTTGTTTTTTATATAGACTACAACATGAATGATGATGTTGATATTGATATTGATTATTATGATTAAATATGTAATTTAATCTAACATCATTATATTCATTATAATTAATTAAAGCCTGTCTTTTACAACGTTTATAAAACTTTGGTATAAAACTAACAACAATTATAAAATAAAATGACATTTGAATAATAAAATGATGATTATAAAGAAAATCCCAAATTTCAAAGAACATTTTGAATTTTTTTTTTTTTTTTGCCTTTTTCGTGTTTATTTTTTTCTTAATTAGAATAAATTCCAAATTGATTGCAAAATCAAAAAAAAAAAAAGGGGGTCGTCGTGTCGTTGTCGTCAGGTAAAAAAAAAAAAAAAAAATAAAAATCATTCACATTTAAAATACTTGTATTATATATATTTTGTATATATTAATAAGATACACACTAACACATTTATTTATGTATTTTAAATCACACTTTTTAAAAAGACCGTTAAAGGATTTAAAATTTCCCTCTTTTTTTTTTTTTTTGGTTTTATTTTGAAAATTTTTTTTTTTTTTTTTTTTTTTAGTAAAAATAAAAGAAAAATTGTAAGTTCTTTGTTTTGAAAATTTTAATTTATTTAATTTTTCGATTTTTGATTATTATAAAAAAAAAAAAGAAATAATGACTTTTAAATTAATGACTACTTATTTAAGTGAAAAAATATTTTTGTTTTATTTTGAATGCGGCGTAATCTTTAAAAAGCGGTTTAAAATAATTAATAATTTATTTTATGTTTTTTTTTGGTTTAAGTATGTTCGATTTGATATTAAAAATACAATCGGATTTATACTAAAAAAAGTAGTACAATTACGATTTTATCAGATTTTTTTTGTCGTTTTTTTTTTTTTTTTTGGATTTTTTATACGTCTTGTAATCTTGTGCAAGTTAAGAATTTATTTTTGTTTCCCGTTTTTTTTTTTTTGTTCTTTTTCCTTTATAAAATTGATTTAAAACAAAAAAAAAAAAAAAATTTTTTTTTTTTTATAAACGAAACAAGTAAAAACGTTCTTATCAAAATTGAATCGCGACGCTGACTAAACCTTTAAATAAAAAATCTGTTTTGTATTTTGTTTTTTGTTTTTTTTTTAAAGAATTATTATTTTTATAACTTGAAATCTTTGTTAAGTTTTGTGCCAAATATATGTGTACAAATAGAGAGAAAAAAGTCAAAAGAGAATAAAAGAGTCACAAAAAAAAAGTTATCTTTTTTACGAAAAAAAAAAAAAAGAAAAATGTTAAAGAGAAAAAAGACCGGATAAAGAAAAAAAACAAAAAATTTTTGTTTTTCAAGTAAGTTGAATAGCAGTTTTTTAATTGATTAATTGAAAGGACTTAAAGGATATGATATGATATGATATGATATTTTATTATATATAATGTATTTATTATGTATGTATATAAATTCTTAATGCTCAGCTCAGCAGATCACATTGTGTTTAAGAATAAGATCTTTTGATACATATATTATCATTAAAACCGGAATAACTTGTTTTTAGTTATACCTATACCGGTATAAATTGAAAAAATCTTCCCCTTGAATACTTTACTACCATAGTTCAATTAGCTTTGAATCATCCAACATGATACTCACGTAACAAATTATTAAATTTTTTACCACATTTTAAATCTTTTCAATATAAATTGTAAATTTTTAATTTGATAAATTAACATTAGGGTGTGACACTTTAATATAAAATATTGTAAGCTTTTTTACCTTGACTTTTTATTATTTATTAGGTTTAATTGAAAATAATTTCATACGATGACTCATAAATTTAACAAGATGGCTTTTAAATTGCAATATAAAATAAGTTTAAGATTAAAGGATAACAGGATCATATGTAACTGGAAAGGAAGAGCAAAATTTTTTACTTTACAAATTAGAATAAGTATATATTATATCCCTAAGTTTATTTCACAAAAATACTTTCACATGAATACAGATCTTTTGAATGTAATAAATATTATGCATGAATACAGAAAATCTCGATTTACATCGTTATTTTCGAATACAGAGAAAAAAAAATCTCAAAACGATGCAAATCGAAATAATTTTTTTTTTTGATATTTTTCTGTGATTTATATGTGAATCAGTGCCAGAATAAAAAATTACAAAAATTTTGACAACCACTTAAATTACGATTTGCGGAATATTTAAATCAAATTTTATTTACGATATAAACGACCTTTACGAATTGTGTTTAAATAAAATAAACAATAATCATTTTACGGAATTATTGTATGATTTTTTTTCTGATTCATATTTTTTCAATTGTTGGTTAAAACCAAAATTTAATATTGTACAATCAACAATATTGGCTCTTGATATTTGATATTTTTCTTACTGGTAAAAAAAAAAAAAAACTCCCCTCGCTTAAATTAATAATCAATTCAATATTGTTGTGACAGTCAAACAAACACATTTTATTACTTTAGTATGTATATGAAATAAATAAAAATTTATTCTAAAATCTATAGAATGAGTAAAGACAAAAATATATGTATATATATATATAAA
Organism: Poecilobothrus nobilitatus; assembly: GCA_947095535.1. Taxonomy (NCBI): domain Eukaryota; kingdom Metazoa; phylum Arthropoda; class Insecta; order Diptera; family Dolichopodidae; genus Poecilobothrus; species Poecilobothrus nobilitatus. The sequence continues at coordinate 35,864,856 of OX352774.1, forward strand.
TATTATAGAGATATATGAGATTTGAAATCATGATTCATGTACAAAAACTTATTCGACTATGAGTACAAAAAGTAACGAGTACAAGTACAAGTATATATATGCATTGTAGAAGAGCGTAAAAAAAATCAAGTTTCTTCTTATTATTTTTTTTTTTTTTTTGCTTTTATTTAAAGTGAATTTGTTTTTCTTTTTCTTTTTGATTTTATTTTATTATTTTTTGTATTCAGTCTCCGCGGATTCAGACACAACTATAATTAAATATTTAACTTGTCTCAATTTATTATATTTATTGTATAGTACAAATATACACATATATAACATACATATATATGTATAAAAAAAAAAAAAAAAATATTGTTATAAATGTATATGAACATATGTTTATTACATTATATACACAACATTCTATATTCATATATATATATATATATATATATATATATATATGAATAAAAGTAATAGAAATATATGCGATCTCCAATCGGTTAAGATCTCGTTTAGATCTTTATTTTATAAGATACTTTTTTTTTTTTTTTTAAATTAATGGTAGGTTCATTATGGGTACAAATGAATTAAAAAAAAGAAAAAAAGAAAAATAAAAGAAAATAAAAAAAAATTAAAAAACAAGTGATTCACTCTACTGTAAATTTTTTGAATCTTAATTCACTATAATGAGTGTTTTCTAAAGAAAAACTTATAGAAACAAAGTTAGAGTCCATGATTTTTTATCTTTATCTTTTTCTTTGTTTTTTTTTTTTTTTGTGATGTCTTTGATTAAGTTGTGCAAGTTTTTTGATTTTATTATTAATTTTTTTTTTTTTTTAATTGTTCTTTATGAATTCTTACGCATATAATATATATGTAGGTATGTAGATATATATATATATACATATATAGAAATAGATATCTACATATAGACGAATTAAAATATTAATTTGAGTAAAACCATAACATTTAGGTACAAACAGGTACAATTATTGTAATAAATAGAAGGATCAGTATTCAGTAGCTACATATTATGTATATGTTTAGTGTAAATTTTAAACTTGGTGATATAAGTATCATTTTCTTTTGTGTTCTCTAGCTAGCTCTTCTTTCAGTACTTTTCAGTTATACTAATTATGTTCTATTTTTAAAAAAAAAGTTTAAACAAAGAAGTTTGGTGAACAAATTTTTATAAGAGCTCCCTAGTTTCATTAATATGTCGTATTTTTTGTTAAATGGATCGGTGTTTCTTTTTTCCTCGGTATTATTGGACAGAATTTTTAGTTCTTTAAATTAAAAAAAAAAAAAAGCATCCAGTTCTCGACTGTCTTAGACTGTTTTTTTTTTTTACATCTCCTTCGAATTTATTTGTACTTATCAATTTAACAGAAGGTCTACCTCCTTTTTTTAATTGTTCTTTTATGATTCTCATCTTGAAACAAAACATTATAACTTTATTGTACGTGAATTTAACAATTTTTAAAGAGCAGAATTTTAAGAAAACAAAAACAAAACTCAAATAAATATTAAATTTCTTTTTTTCGAAAAACTATATATACAAAAAATTACCTACAATGCAAAATAAGTATAGGTAATAATTTTGAAAATTTGCCAAAAAATGTGAAGGTGACGAAATTTCCTTATTTTTAGAATTTTCTTTAATTTTAATTTTTTTAATTTTAGAATTTTCCCATAATTTTAGTATTTTGTTTTTTTTTTACATAAAACGCATTCCTAACACGGATATGAGTCATATTTTAAAAGAATATTGTTATTTTCTTTATTTGTTTTTGAGAGAATATATGAAATTTCTTTTAGAGTCTATAACTCTGGCAAGATTGTCATCTGTGTTGATAGTTAAGCGGCCATCAAAGATATTGATTCGGTTACAACAGAATCACATTCAAAATGGTAAGAAAGTGTTGGGAAGAGCTTCTTTGCTTAAGTTATCGATCTGAAGTTATACTGCTTTGGATGCCAGGGTACTGCAACAACGAACGAACAGACAAAATAGCAAGACATAAGGCCGAGCAGGATAGTAATTAAAATAGTATATACTATTCTGATCAAAATAAATATAGTATATACTTCCCTGAAAGGTGTGTGAAAAGGCATATTTCCTCACAATTTCTATTAATTTGAAAAATGATGGGGATGGGGATCTAAACAATTGTCAAACATCAAGTAAAATTCGGCCCACTTTTAAAGAAAAAAGAACTGAAAAACTTTTTATATTACACTTGAGTGAACACTGTTCGAACCGTACGAACAATTTTGGTGGACTGATTATGCCAGAATGCCGTATACCTTATAACACACAGTGTAGAAGTTGAAAAGAAGAAGGAATTGAGAAGACTTTTCATCACTTTCTCTGCTAATGTCCAGCTCCATTTAGAGTTAGACAGAAAATCTTCGATTACTTCTCAGACATCTACCCTACCTTCTCAAATAAAACCAACTATTTAATTAGAGAAAAACCCCTATATACGGTTTGATTATTATAGAATTAAGATATAGTTGACAATCGAAAATATGAGTAAATGGATTGATTTCTAAAAACAAGTCATGTAAACCAAATAACCAACCATAACTCACAGATAAATCAATTAATACCTTTATAAAGAATAAAAACAAAACAAAAAGAAGAAAATTAAACAAGAATGTAACGAGAACGTAACATTTTTAATAAGCGTACTAAAATGATTTTTATGATTTTTTAGTTAAATGCAGGACATCAACTTAAAATCAATTATTTTATAAATCGTATAAAGCATAAATATAATATCTGAAATTTAATCATTATTTTTTTTTTTTAATATAATAAAGTTTCAAAAAATAAATTTTTTTTTGGGATAAGTTATCTGGAGTACTACACAACATCCTGTTATACTACAAAAAAAAAAAAAAAAAAAACAAATACTAAATATATTATAACTAATTTGCTACTAAAATATTTTGCACAACTGTTTATTAATTTTTTTGTAAAATAAATTTAAAAAAAAAAACTAAAATTCCGAGGTGTTTATTTGATTTAAAAAAGACAAACAAACAAACGAACAAACGAGAAAAATAAGATTGTATATTAAATGATAAAAAGGAATTTTTTTATTCGCGCAATGAAAGTTATTCACATTAAAAAAAAAAAAAAAAAAAAATTGTTTTTTCTTTCTTTTGATTTTTTGTTGATTGTTGTGATTTGCGCACAATTAAAGTAACATAAAATAATTCTTTTATTTTATTTATTTATTTTTTTTAATTCTTTATTATCAATTCTTATACGATTAGATAATAAAAAATAAAAAAAAAAAAATTCCACATATTTTTTTTTTTATACACAAAAAAAAAAAAAGAAAAATTGGAATTATTCATATGTTTTGTATTGTAAAATTTAGAATTAATAACACTTGAAAATTATCAGAAATCTGATTTTTATTTTTTGTTTTTTTTTTTAAATATTTTTATTTTTGTGGTATTAGAAGTTCACCTCAAAGCGTTTTTTTAATAAATAACAAACATTGCAAAATTATTCTTAAAAAAATAACATAGAATACGTGTTATAAAACACACGATTGAAATCAAAAGAATCGATTTCAAGGAATTCAATATGATTAATTATTCATAGTTATAATAATAATAAGAATTTCTAACATGGAAATATTTTTTTTTTTTTTATTATACTTATTCTCTCATATTCAATATGAGGATTGGGGAGCCTTTACAATTTATTATAATACATAAATATTATCATCATAATAGAAATGTTGTATACTTACTGTGAATATGTACATAATATATTATTATGTATGTTACTGATTTATGGTAATGATGAATTTTAAGATACAATTATTAATATTGTAAATTAATGTTAGGTTATAATATACAGAGTGCCTTGAAAGTTCTAGTTCTAAACACACAAATTTCTTATTTACGAGATTTATTTTGTTTCTACATTTTTCATGTGAGATGAGTTTTACGTTTAATACTCTTGTGTATGATTCTTAATAATTGGATTGGATGACAGAAGAGCATGATGATATGAAAAATAAACGGAAGACGAAAGATAGAGGACGGGACGGGGGGGTAGAAAGAAACACTTAAAAATTATTTTTAGTTTTAAATTTTTTTTTAATTAAATTAATGATTTCAGAGAAAAATGGAAGGTATTTTTTTAAAACATTTAGATTATTTATATCCAAAGGAGAAAAATTGGGAGCGAGTCATAACACACCTGTCCTGCACACGCCAAAATTAACATGCGACAAAATCTTGCATTTTTTTTTTTTATCTTGCAAATATAGATTGTGGCTTCGTTTTTAAAGTATGTATAAACAAATGGTTAAGGAGGATTTTAGAGTTGCAGATTCAAAAGCAGGTTTTTCCGCTTTTTCCAGAATATTTATATATAAGAATATATGACATTCTGAATTACATGCAAGATTTTGATCTAGTAGATTTTGGAAAAAAAAAATATTGTGTTTTAAAAGATTTTCGAAAGCAAGATTTTGTATGCAGAAAAGTTAAAAAGCAGCTAAAAAGCGTTTTGTACATTGTTTTAGAATAATTGACAAAAAAAAAAAGTCATGATATTAAACAGAAATGGGTACAAACCGCTATTTTTTTTGGAAAAGAAAGATTTACGTTGAACTTTAAGTTAATATAAATTTTATTCTATCTTAGAACGTGCGTATATGTATATATGGTTACAATTTATTACCACTAAACTTATTACGATTTTCTTTTACAATAATTCAACATTCAGCATCTTTATCAAAAAGTTTTATCTTTATATAACACTATTAAAGCTGAATAATCAATGGCTGATTGAAACTAATGATTACAGAAACTGAAGCTTAGTCAAATACAAATAATAAATAATCTAATGACCCTATATTTTTTTTATCCTTATATAGGAGTAGAAATGACATAAAAAAAAATTCACTATTTATACACAAGATTGAACAAGTGTTAATATTTAATAGAGCAAAAATAATATCCAAATCTAAGAACAAAACTTTCGAATAATAAAATAATTAATTCTATAATGTTCTCTACTGAAATGATAAATAAATGAATTGTGAATTTAAATGCATCAATACTCTTAAAATGGTTATTGTATTTTAGTATCAAATAAAAAGAGAAATAATAAAGAAAATAAAAAAACAAGTTATCGCTTTATCATTCTATTTTTGAAACACTCTGTATTATTTTTTAATAATTAATATAGAATAAAAATAAGAAATTTAAACAGCAAAAAAAAAAAAACAACAACAAACATTTAAGACTCAGAATAAATAATAAAAAAGGAATTAAGAAAAATTCTGGTAGATTAAAGTCATGAACTCTGAAGTTTCTGTTTCTGGTTTTGTTTTTATTATATTGAATTGGTTTCAATTATATGGACTGAAAATTAGAAGAATGGGGTGAATTTGCGAATATAATATTTGAAATTCGTATGTATGTATGTACATATGCATATATTTTTTATTGTAAATTATTGTAGATTATATATTAATCCTTATGTTATTTTTTATTTGTACATACATACATATACATACATATCTTATTTGTAGAAAGTTGACGGATATTCTAATTGAGTCTATAAATTTAATTTAATATATATACAAATATATATATATATATATATTAAATTAAATGTATGTTGTATATATAAATATATTATTTTGCTATTTATTGAAATTTGCAATTGCAATACAACTTACAACAAATATTATTAAGACATCAGTATAAAAAAACAGTACGTATATAAAAATAAAGAGTCAAAGATAAAAAAAAAAAAAAATATATATTGTGCAATTTCCTGGTTTATTGTAAATTTTTTTTTTTTTTCTGTAACTCCATTTTAATAATTAAAGTAATAGGATTAATATAAATATGTATATTATATTTATGTATATATAATCATATTCATATATTTTGCACATTATTTGAATACATATACATATTTAAATAATAATCCATGATGTCTTTGATGAAAAACAAAAAAAAAAAAAAAAAATCAACCAAATAATTCTTTAAATATTGTTTTGGTTTTAATCACTTTCATCGATAGCATCGAACAAGATGAAATTCAAAATGTACACTTTTTGGTGTGTCTATAAGATCGTATCTACCCACATGTCATTTTTTTTTTTTTTTTTTTTTTTTAACCATATGTACATTATAGAATTAATTTTTTTTTTTTTTTGTTAGTTGGTTGTCTTTCATCACAGTTTTATAACCTCACCCAAAAAAAAAAACAAAACAAAAAAGATAAGCAATATGAGAAAAACAAAAAAAAAAAAAAAAACAAAAGAATTCAAACTACAAGAGATTGTAAGCAAAAAAAAAAAAAAAAACACAACAACAAAAAAATAAAAGAGAAAATTACTTTGGTACATTGTTAAATCATTACTATACCAATTGTTGGTTTCACGGCGGCGATGAAAATTTTGAAAAATAATAATAAAAAAAACAAAAAGCAAAAATTTAAAAATATCTTTAAGAAGATGTAAATGAAGATTACAATAATTTTGTGATTTTAAAGAATATTAATAATGATTAATTGAAAGATTAATGGTATATTAAAAAGAATTTATTCTTATGTAAACAATTATCGTTGGTTGCAAAGGACCCAGAGAATGGTTCAGAAAATTTCATATAATCTTATAAATAGTATATATTGATATTTTTGTGAAAATTTAAAATACTAAAAACAAAAAAAAAATTGGCAACAATTTTTATAATCCAAAAAAAAATTTGTCAAAGTAAAAAAATGACAAATAATTTTTCTTTTAATTTTTTTTTTTTTTTGTTTTTTTTTAAGAAGAACTTTATTTATTTGTAATGTTTTCATATGACATTAATATTTCTACATATTTACGTTGTTTTTATCTTTCAAACGCCTTCAACCAACTTTAAATAATGTTCAATACAAAATAACAAAAAAAAAAAATTAAAAAAGAAAGTGAAATCATATTTAATTTTATAATTATACTAATTAAAATTAAAAATTGGGTTAATGATTATGGCATTCAATTCAATTCGTATAGGTCAACAAAAAAAAATATTCTATTTAAAAAGAAAGAAAAATTAAATATAAATAATGTAAATACATATATTATAATTTAAGGAATTGGCAATATTTCAAAGGCCTAGAAACCAGAAATTATTAATGATAATAAAATTAATTTAAAGAATTTTATTGTGCATCATTTGGAACACTGTTAAATTTTAATTTAAAATATATTTATTTTTTTTTTTTTAAATATTTTAGATGAGGTACTTAAAATTTTTTTAAATAAAACTATTTATATACATATCGGTGGTAAATGGCTGTTCGCAAAATCATCCAAAAATTGAAAATGAAAAATTACCCAAAATTATTTTTTTTTTGGCCGAATTTTCAATTTTCTTAAAATATAATTTTTTATTTAAACAAATAATGGCTCTTCAAAAACAACAACACAATGGTAATGATATATATTTAATGGTAAACAACATTAATAAAATTATTTTATTATTAAATAATAAGACGCTTTGTCATAACTACGAAAAGCCATTAGGTGAATGGCTTAGGTGAATGTCATAGGTATACAATAAAAATCTGGCATCCCGAGTTTGTATGTGGAAACCTATATTTATCCAATATATATGACTCCATGATTTGCAATGAAAGCACATCAAAATTACAGGTGGAAAGTGTAGCAGCTGGATCAGAAAATTTTTGTCGCCAAAAAGTAAATGAAAGTCATGCATTTGTAATTGTAATAAATAAAATAAATTTTTTTTCAACATTTTTGGGCAATTTTTCGTTTCCATTCATTTAAAATTTGACTTTTTTGCATTTATTTTTGTTTGATTTTTATTCTTTTTTTTTTTGGGCATTTTTTCAAAATGAATAATTGGCCCAAAAAATATTGTGCCATTTTTAATTTTCAATTTTTGGGCGATTTGGTTTTTGGCGATTTTGAGCACACCCGTGGAAAATTTCATTTTTGAGTTTTATGTCTTCAAGAATTTTATAGATCACTTCTTTAGAAAATATTTTGTTTACAATTAAATTTTCGGTTCCATGAACTAAAACCAAAAAAACAGAAATGAAATAATACCAAGAAATTTGTGGGCGTTAATTTATAATGCTAACTAAAATATTTTTTTAAAATAAACTAATACCCATATTAAATGGACCAATACGAATATCTACAAATTTGTGAGAGTTTTTAGTGCACAAAAAACTAAAGATCAAAGTTTCATTTAAATTAAAAAAAATCTATTTTATATAGTTTCAATATCTTTTTTTAATTTTGAGCTCACTTTTTGATATGAACGGCTCACACACCATTTAAAAAGTAAGATCCATTCCTGTAGACTGTATTTCTACAGAAAATTTACTGTTATGGTATTTTTAAAGCCATTCTACTAATTTCGATATTCAATTAAATATAAATATATAGGACTTCTATTTTTTTATTTATACAATTTTTCCCTCAAAAATTTTTCATCATATATATAGGATTTTTTTATCTGTGTTTAAATCATTCAAATGTCATTAATTATTTAAATTCTATTTACAGATATGATTTCAAATTAAAAACATGTCATTCAACTGAATTTGTGGGGCATATTTTTCTTCCTATATAATAAATCTTAAAATAAAATATTTAATGATTTTTATACCATACTTAGTAAGAATTAGTTTTTAATTGCTTTTTTTTTAAGTTCTCTTAATTTAACGCAATCTTTATAAGGGATAAAGTTAGAATTCAAGATTAAAAAAAATTCTTATTTGTTTTGGAAATAAAATAATAAATTTAATAAGACGACATTAAAATTTTCGTTTGTGTTTTGACAAAAAAAATAGTTTTTTTTGTTTTTTTATGAATATAATTATAATTATACACTTTCTAATTTTTAATTAAAATTCTAAGCTTTATAAATATTAAAATATTATTTATTTTTAAGTTTTGATCATAACCGGCTGTCTCATTGATGACACTTATATATAAAAATATGATATCAACTTATAATATAAAGTATATCTAATATTTTAATATTTTCCCTCTCTATACTTTTTATTTATAAGTTATTTTACTAAAAAACGACTAATTTTTTAATACAAAAAAAAAAAAAAAAAAAAAACGATATAAAATCAAATTTGCTGAATTTAAATGATGTGTAGGTGGTTGACAAATCTTCTTAATAACCATATTATAAACTCTTCATCTTTTTTTTTTTTTTGTTTTTTTCTCCTTTTAATTACTTAATTTGTTTTATATTATGGAAAGATAAAAATTAAACAGAAAATTTGTTGTATTTGTTTTTTAATTTTTTTTTTTTTTGTAGAATTCCCTAAAATTAAATTTTAAATATTTTTAAAATAAAATACGAGTTTAACAAAAGTAAAACATGATCAAATAAATAAAAATAAATAAATAATATAAAAAGAGCGGTTATTACCATAAAATTATAAACAAACGGTGAACATATACCGATTATGGCGCCAAATATTAGTCAACAAATGAAAGTTTAAAATTAAATATTAAAAGAAAACGAAAACAATATAGAAAATTGAATATTAATTTTTTCTCATCTTTTTATAAGTTTCAATTTGCTAAATTTAAATTCAAAGATATTTTTATTATTTACATTTTAATATTTGTTTTAATTTTTCTATTTTTTTATTTATCACCAATTAACTAATAATTTTTTAACCTTTAACTGTATAATTTAAAAACTGGGGATCTTATGTACCGGAAATAAATAACCCATGTACTAAATAAAAGATAAAGTTGTTATTATAAAAGTAATGATTATTTGGTTCAAATTTACCGTTATATTTAAATTTAACATTATGCAAATTTTGGAAAATTTTATTTTTTTTTCCGTTCTTCTGGGTCGCTTTTATTCAGAAAGTTGAAATGTTTAGAGAAATAAGATTTTTTAGTGTCCTCAAAAAAAAACCTAATGTTTGTATTTCGCTCCGTTTGAGAGCTAAAATTATAGGGATTATAATATGAGCATTCGATATTTTTAGATATCTGTGCTAATTTATTTTTAAGGTAAGACACAAAGCTCTAACATTTAATTACATAACGTAAGTGTGTTAAAACCTTTACTTAATTATATAGACTTTTTCTTCTTCCTTGAAGAAAGTATCTTTTTTTTGCATTATTACAAACTTTAAATTGTCCTTTTAAAAAAATTCACCTTTAAAATCTTTATTTTTGTATTTTACTTTGTTATAAATTTTGACTCGAGATCTATCAACGTATACCAAACTATATATTCTATATAATATTTTAAATAAAATTTTATATCTTAAGATTTTTTTTTTAATTTATAGATTTTTTCATTAAAAACTTTTAACTAAACACTTCATTTTTAGTCTTACTAGTTACTGTACGCAGGTATATAGGGGTTAAATAAAATAAAATTTACATTTATAGAAATTCAAGAGAATTAGAGGCAAAACAAAAAAAAAATGTTAAACTAGAAGAAGATTCATTCAAATAACATCGTAATACAAATGAATATTTTATATTTTATATACAATACAAATTATTTATTATTTGTCAAGGTGAAAATTTATTTTACAGGTGCAAATAAATTTTAATTGAATTTATGAATGCAATTAAAAATTTTGAAAAAAATATAAAAATTAAAACAAATTGCGGATATACATATGTACATATGTATATAAATATTAAATACATAAAATAAATCTTGCATATATAAACATATTTGTTTTGTAAGTAATTGTATGTATTCATGTAAATATTTAAATACAAATTCAATTACTTTTGATTACAATTTTTCATATGTGCCTGTATTAAAAAAAAACAAACAAGGCAGAGTAAAAACAAAGGATTTTTAAAGGCGAACATTTATAAAAATAGTTAGGAATTGTAACTTGCACCTAAATTTCTAAATTTTCTTAGAATTTTATAATATGTGAGAAAAATCGTGAAAAATTAAGAGAAATTTTCTTCAATTTTTTGGAAAGCCTTTATAATTAAGAAAGGCTGTCAACACATTTAAAACATAATGTTTAAGTTTTAATATTTACATTTATTGATTTATACTTATGAAAGAACTTGTACAGGTGACTAACGTATAGTTAGTCATCGTAGTAAATCGTATATTTTCAATTTTTTTGTCCTTAATAGCTCTTAAACATAGAGAGGTACAAAACACAGTTTTCAAGGTAATTTATGCTATAATTCTAAAAGATCCTTCCATCTCTAAAAATTTCAAAGTTCTAACTGAGTTTGCCGGAGTTGCATCTAGTCTAGTATGCCGGAGTTGCATCAAATTTTGAAATTTTTCTTAGAATTCTAATTAATGTAAGAAGAAAAAATCAATTGACACTTCTTCCATGTTAACGAAACTCTTAATAATTCAGAGAAACTGTTAAGCCATACAAAAAGAGTGTATTAAAACTTTAATTTTTGTGTATTAATTTGTACAGACGCCTGAATTAGTTTAGTATCTGAAAATTTTTGGACTCTATTAGCTCTAAAAGAGGATGTGGTACAAAAGAAATTTCCGAGGAAAATTATGCTTATTCTGGACGATCTTTTTTCTTATAAAATTTCAAAACTCTATAGGAAAGCGTTATGGAGGTAGGAAGAAAGCAAAATCTTGAAAAATTTTCTTTTCACATAACGGTAAATTGTGTAATTTTGATATTCATTTATAAAGATTCAAAAAGATCGTGTCATTTGGAGTTTTTAGATTGAAAATATATAAAGCAGAACTAGAGATATACACATTTTAAAATAGGGCTTCTTCAAAATTTGAGGGACTGTAGATCAGTAAAGTGTGGGAAACCTATAGTTAAAGTTTGATTGATCTAACTTAAACAGTGTGGAAGTTTTGTAAACTGATATACGGACAAACGGATATATATAATAGACGAAGGAACAGATGAATAGAATGAAACTAATAGACAAATTTTTTAAAAAATTATTTGAAAAATGTGCTAAAAATAAAGTGTTAAATAAAAATTAAATTAAACGAAAAATAATAATAAATATTTGTATTATTGTAAATGTAATGTTTATATTTTTTTTGTTTATACTTAAAATTTGGATTGGTTACAAGTTTATTAAATTTTATATTAAAATTTAAATTTGATATTTTTTTTAGAATTTTGGTTATTTTTGAGTTTCAAACAAATGGGTAAAAATAATAAGTTTGGAGAAAATCAGATGAAAATTATAAAATTTAAACCTTATAAGTACACTATAAGAGAATTAAACAATATCGATTTTATTTTAAGGGAGATCAAATAACATATTTACATTCTTTAGATGCAATTGCACATTTTTCAAAGAGATATCATTACTTAGAACAAAATCAGATCAAATGATGCTAGAAGAATTTTTTCGTTTATTAAAAAGATAATATCTATTTTAGTATACAAAATCTGATGAATGGTATATAAAATTTGTTCTTCTTCGAAAGCGTTTTTCTTTGCAATACCATTAGTTAAATAATCATAATAAAAATTATTAAATATTGTCCTTTGTTTAACAGTTGTAATACATAAAATTTATTAATGGAAAAAAATAATTTGTTATGATTGGTAAAAGTTAAACAATTTTTTTTTTTTAATTCATTAAAGACAACAACTAAAATATTTTTTATAGAAAATTTAAAATCTTGTTACAAAACACTAAAAAATAAATCTAATTTATAAATTCTTGCATAAAACAAAATTCATTAATCATTAATGATTTATTTCTTTATAATTTAAACCAAAGTATCTGTATTGAAATGTTATATTTTTCAAAAAAAATAAAAAGAACACCTTAGAATAGCGTAAAATTAATTTTATGATGTAAATAAATTACTTTATTTTTAATTTATATATGAAAAGTAATTTATAGCACTCATAAAATTAATCATATTTTGTCCTATTAACCTTAAATTGTAAAAAAAAAAAATCAAATACTGCACATAATTGAATTTTAAATCATTCACACGTGCCTTTTCAATTTAAATTTTAATTCTGGTTACCATATTTTATTAATAATTGACTTTTAAAATTTTAATCAGAATTTCAGAAGTTTAACCTTTTTCTTTACATTTTTTCTTACTAAGAAAGGTTGTGATGTTCTAGAGACATATTTAAAGAGCATTAGAGTTTTTTTAGATTTTATGTGTGTATTTTTGTTGCATTCCCCAGACAGACAAGTGGTATTAATAGTATAACTACTTATGGATTATATTAGTTTAGAACCAAGATGAAAAACGGTAGAATAGAAGAAAGGAGAGAAAGTAGACTTAAGTCAAACACAACAAGTCTTAATTTAAATTAATTTCTAAATTATAACAGTTTTTATGTGTAATTGCAAAATAATTTAAAACAAAAGTTTTATGGTTTTACCATTCATAAAATTATGATTGTAAATTTCTACAAAATCTTTTAAAAAAATAAATTCTATATTTTATAATTACATTATATTTTTTAACAATTCCAATACCACTTTTCACCATACCCAATATTTCCTTAACACAATGTAAGTATCTAATGCCTATGTATAAGAAATAAGTGTATCTTGATATTATTTGCATTGTTCTTTTTATCACTTTCTTTAACAGGTGTCATACTTTGTTATTTTAACCTGTTGGACATCGTAATTAATCAACATCATTTAATTTTCTTTTTTTATTTGAAGAAAAAGCGAAAAAATAAAAAAAAATTATATTTTACGGTTGGAGAAAAAACTTTATTCGCTTATTTTATTTTGTAATTGGTTTTAAATTCATTTTTTACCAAATTAAACAAACCATTCTTTATAAAAAAAAAAAAAAAAAAATTGAGTAATAATAAGAGAGCAATTAATTATTTTTTTTTTTTGTTCAGCTATTGGAATGTGTTAAATAAAAGCTTTTTTTTTTGCGTGCTTTAAAGAAACTTAATTAAAAAAAAAAGTAGCTAAAAAATATATTCGCCTAAAGGTAGGCAATTTTTAAAAAACATAAATATTAGATTTTAGCAGTGTCGTAGAAGTTTTTATTAATTAAACAAAATATTGTATATATATATAATGATATAATTTAGATTTTATTAAATTTTTTTGTTTATTTTAAATGTAATATTTATGTAATATAATTATTATATAGAAATTTTTAAACAAGATTTTAATATTGTCTTGTTGAAAGATATCTTTTTTGTGCAATAGAAACTTAAAATTTAGGTTAAAATTTATTTCTAAGAATAAAGAAGAAAAAATTTAGGATGTAGATTTAATTGAACTTTTGTATAATAAGATAAGAAAATGGAAATAAAATATATATATATATACATAAATATTAGCATAAAACTTATGTCCTTTTTTATGATTCTTTGTTTATTCGACGTAGTGGTCTTCTGTGGTTAAGTTAATTTTTACGATTAAATTAATTTCTTTTTCGGACGATATTCGACTGAATTTTAAAAGAATCTAAGATTATAATATGATTTAAATTTGATACTCATTAGTCATTACTTAATACACATACATCATACAGAGTAAAACAGTGATTACTCACATTCGTATATTTAAGTTTAATCTTTTAACTTAAAACTATTTTAAAATTTTAATATGGTTTAATTGAAGATATTATTTTATTTCTCTCTACCTCTTTTACAAAATAAAAAAAAATTATCAGTAAACGTTTTTGATGTTTCTTTGAAATCATTAATTAGTATATAAATATTAGTAAAGTATATATCAAAAAGTAATTGAAAAAAATTTTTTTTTACTTAAAAATTCTTAGAAAATTTTTCTAGACACATTGCAAAACAAATTACTGCATTATTTAGCTGAAAATTCTATTTCTTTTATATTTATTTTCCCAACTAAACTCAAATAATAAATAAAATCTTGTGTATCTTTAGATACTTATATGGAAAATAATATCAATTTACTTTATTTATTTTTTTCTGTTTTTTTTTTTTTTTAATATAAGTTCTTAAAAAACAATAAAATAATTATCAGTTCGTGGTAAGAATATATAAGATAAGATATATATATATAAAATGAAAAATCTGAGTTAAAATACCGATCTTAAATTATTTCTTATTTTAATTGCTATTCATTATTAGTATACTTCTAAAGTACTATACTTATTTGTCTCTGTGTTACATTTTAAGAATATGAAATATGAAAAAGAATTCATGTTAAAATTCAAACAATTCATTCTCACTCTTTTAACCTATTAACTTTCCATTTTTAAATCGTTTTTTCTTTGTTTTTTATTTTTTCGTTTTCTTCTTTTTTTAAGGTACTCATCTTTGAAATATGAAAAATTTTCCATTTATTTTATTTATTTATTTACACATAGTGCATTACATCATGAATTTAATATATAAACTAATATATAATATTAATGAAACTGAAGATTTATAATGAAAGTGAAGTTTGTGTTTTTTTTTTTTGTTTTTCTTTTATTCGTTTTGTTTTAAACAGTGGAATATTGTGGAATTCATTGTTTTTTTTTTGCGCTTTTCAATTTTATTTTCTCAGCTTCACTGATTTATTATGAGTAGGTTAAAATAAGGTGGAATAAATAAATTAAATTAAACTATACGGTTATTATGATAACAGTAACACATTTTTTTTTTTTTTTTTGTTTATTAGATAGTTTTGAATTTTATGCACGTGTAAGATTTGTTTACAATTTAAAAAAGCGCCATTTTCTATAATAGCGAAAAATCAATCATTTATTTTTGTATATACCACCCAGAACCTATGAATTGTTCCACAATATAAGATTTTAATTTATTGCTCTGAATATTTGTAGGGGTCTGACATTATTAAAATTAAAAAGGATTTAAATGAATAGGATTATAAGATTAAGATGTATAGGATCATTTAGTTAGGATTCATCCATACAATTTACTAAATTTTTAATTGCTTAAATTGTGTAATTTTGTGATTTTATAATCAATCATGTCACATGGAAAATAATTTTTTTTTAATTTAATTTTATTTTATATAAAATACTCAGTTTGTATCCTTTAAAAATTCGAGTATACTTCAAATTCTACTGAACATAAGTTGATTTCGACTATTATCATCGTTGATTATTAAAATAGCCATATTTAAATTCTTTATTTTCTAATTGATGTAATAATTTTAAAAAAAAATCCTTAAGATTAAGGATTAAAAATTGGAGACAAATGAACAGACAAATTAAATTATAGAAAGACTATATCATTATTTTAATAAAATGAAAATAAATAAAAAAAAAAATAAAATGTTAAACTAGAAAACCACATCTTCTTGTCTGAAAAACAAGTATAGTTTGTAATTTCATTTTCTTTCTTGCTTTCTGCATTCTATTTGTAATCATTTATTGAAAAAGAACAGCAGATTACACAATTTATTAGCACGAAATGCGTGACAATTTAACAATTTTTTTTTGTTTCTTTTTCTTTGGGATTTTCCTATGTTTGTTTTTCTTAAATACTTTAAAAATGTTATTTTTTGATTTGTATAGTTTTATTTAAGCTAGAAAAAATGTAAATAAAAAAAAAAAAAAAAACTATAAATAAATAATACAAATCGAATGATAGTTACAATGTTTTGCGTAAAAATTCTTCACTTAAATATTTTTAAAACTATACTATTTTTGTTGTCTTTCTATGGTTGGATAAATTTTCAATAATAGTAACTGACTTTTTCTTTATTAAACTTATTATAACTTGTTGGTATTTATTATTTTTGAAGTTAAATTTTTTTATTATATATATATTTATGTATACGTTTATTTTGTATATAAGATGTTTGTTTTCGATCTTGAATATTTACATGTATACATATATATATATATTGTGTCAAACTTATTAATAAGTTGTATAATGTTTGAGATATAAACAAGTCTTCAATAAGATTTCATTTCATTCCCTCATTTTCTCGAGAATTAAGGCCAATAAATTATAGCCTTCCCTCAAAATTTTGCTCCAAAATGTCACGAGAACTGACGAAAATAGACCACACCAACCTACTCCTATATAACCTATAATTATTAAAAACCATGAACGAATCACCCTGTACAGTTTTAAAGTATATTTAATTAATATTTAAATCGCGGAAAATAAATTTTATATTTTTTGTATATATAAAAAGGAAAATAAAAAAAAAAAAAAACGAAAATAATAATTTAGGAAAAATGTTGCAAAAAAAATGCAAAAAATTGCAAAAGCTCTGTTAAATTTTTCTATATGCTGCTGTTATTGCGCTATTTCTAGTTATTTGCTATTGCTTCATTTCAATTGATTTTCAGTTTTATTATAATTCGTGATTTATATGAAAATTTATATAAGTAAATATATTATATATAAATAAATTTTTTGTGCACTATGCATTGAATTCTTATTTCATTTTGCATTTTCATTTTTCTTTGTTTTTTTACATTTTGCGCATCACTTAATAAAACGTTATATTGTTGTTATTGTAAATCATTTTTATTATCGTCGCCTAAAGAGTGAAATTATTGAAAAAACTACTGAGAATATTATGAGATTAAACTATGAATATTATGAGGTTATTCTTAGTTTTGTAATAATACCAAATAAAGTAAAACAAAAAAATAAATAAATAAAGTAAATAAGCAAAATAGGTAATTTTTTTTTCTTAAAACAAGTTGAAGTTGTAGAAATAATAGGAGTCTTTTGTTAAAATTTAGATTTTTTTTTTAAAACTATTTAAAATATAATAAAGAAACAATCGCTATAAAATATGTAAGGTCATTACTTTTAACAGACATTATATTATAATATTTTCTGTTCAATTGTAGTTCAATTCAACTTAAATTTATTAAATGTGTTTGACAATTTTGAAAAAGATTTGTTTTTCTGTTTCGAAGATATATGTTATAATTTTCTGGTTTATACTGAAACTTATTTAGAACATGAAAGGCTTTGATTCGTTAAGATGACGGATTCTATTGTAATGCTTACATCGGAATCAGTCATCTTTATTGAATCAGTCATTATTTATATAATTATAATTATGTATATAATATGACTGAATTAATAAAATACCTAAAAAAATTTCGAAAATTATTATAACTTTATTAATAATAATTAATAATTTCATTAAAATATTAATTTGTCTGGTATTAGTAGAAATAAATTTAAAATTAATGATAAATTCGAATGATAAATTTAGAATGCGCCTATAAATATGCAACATATTTATTTTGATTTTATACAAATTAAATGTTAGTGTTACGACCAAATATAATGTAAATAAAGGGTATTCAAAATTGAAGTATCATTTTGATTTTGCCGCCATTTTTTTTCTACCTGGAATTTTTATACGAGGTTTCTTTAGGTATATTCTAAATACATTCCGGTTAGTTAATATGGAACGTTACACGAAGGAACAACGTGTTTTTGTTATTACAACATTTTATGAAAATGGTAAAAGTTTTCAAGATGTAATTAGGAAATTTCGAACAAAATTTGGTAGAGAAAATGCTCTAACAAATCGTGCCATCAAGCTGATGGTTGATAAATTTCTAGAAACTGGATCTGTTCTTGATAACAGAGGCAACATTTATCAACGTAGTGGCCGTTCAACCGAGAATGTAGCAGCAGTGAGCAGAAGTGTTGAAGAAGATCCAAATCCAAATTCGTCATCGTTCGCAGCAATTAAATATCAAACCATCCACATTATTCAACATTTTGCATCGTGATCTCCATTTAAAGGCTTATAAGATCCAGCTGACGCAAGAATTAAAACCAACTGACCATGCATTACGTCGGAAATTCGTTTCTTGGGCAATCGAAAAACAAGAAGAAAATGAGAATTTTTTTAACAAAATAATCTTCACCGACGCAGCTCATTTCCAGCTGAATGGCTACGTCAATAAACAGAATTGCCGCATTTGGAGTGAAGAGAATCCAAGGGTTATCTTAGAGCAACCAGTACATCCACAAAAAGCTACGGTTTGGTGTGATTTGTGGTCAGGAGGAATCATCGGACCATATTTTTTGGAAAACGCAAATGGAAATGCGATTACGGTCAATGGAAATCGCTACAGGGAGATGATCCGAACCTTTTTGTGGCGGGAAATTGATGACTTGGACGTAGAGAATATGTGATTTCAACAGGACGCTGCCACTTGCCACACAACAAGAGAAACAATGAATCTTTTGAAGGAAAAGTTCGAAGATCGCATTATTTCTCGTAGAGGAGGAGTAATGTGGCCACCAAGATCGTGCGTTTTAAAACCGTTGGATTTTTTTTTGTGGGGTTTTGTGAAATCGAAAGCGTACATCAATAATCCCACAACAATTCAAGAGCTTAAAAACAACATTATCGAGCAGATTTCAACCATTGAGAACAGTTTATTGAACAACGTGATTCAGAATTTTGGTAAAAGATTGAAAGCCTGCCGAAGTAGTAGAGGGCGCCACAATTGGCCGACATAATTTTTCATTATTAACCGGAACCTATTTGTAATAAATTAAAATAAAAATATATTTAATATTTCAAAAAAAAAGTCTTTTTTTATTAAAATTAAAATGATACCTCAATTTTGAACACCCTTTACATAGTATATAATATAAACAAAATACATAATATTAGTATATAATTTAATAATAGTATAAAAACCTATAATGGCCTTTAGTAGCCGATGGTTCAATAATATTGCATTACATTTATGTATGTAATATTAATATAAATAAATAAATAAATAAATGTTAGTGAAGGACTTTAGTGACCGAGTTGACATTTTTTTTTAATTGAAAACAAATTATCCTAACGTCCAAACAAAATATAGGGTAAATATATAATATAATATAAGCAAAATAAAAAGAAAAATTAATATATAAGATAATAAAAATAGTGTACAACCTATATAATGGCCCTAGTAACCGATGGTTAAATAATATTACATTATGTTAATATATAGTAAATAAAGGTGAACGTTATGTTTTATTTTAATTTTAATTTACAAGTTTCGTCTAGATTTCAAAATGTTTAGTGATATTTTTAAGGAAATAGATATATACTGAAAAATAGATGTAAGTTTCAATTTTACCTCTAGAAAATAATCGTAAACTTTACTAATTAAAAGTACTTACTGCTTTTATGCTATTACTAAATGAATAATTTATAGGTATTCAAAACGCAACTTTTAAAATATTAATTCTTTTCAAATAAATTTCATAAGATAAATAAATACTTATAAGTTATAACCATAAATAATCATGTAGTAACTAACTTTCATTATGTTTGTTTATATTTTATGAATTCATTGAAATGGTATTGCCATAATTTTATATCTATAGACTTTATGTATATATATAGACTATTATATATATATTTTAATTTCGCTATTTTTTATTTTTTGAAATTTAATAAATTACTGAGTAATAATAATAAGAGTTATTCATATTTGATTTACTCTAAAATATGAGATTCATTATGTTATATGGGATTATGCGTTTACAATAAAATTTAAAATAATTGACTTTTATTTGTAACTTTTTATGGATGCATAAACGGTTTCAATGCGTTAAATACAAAAAAAAATAAAAAAAAACAAATAATAAAAAGTATGTATGAATGTATATATGTATTTAATAACAATAATAAAAATAATAATAGTAATTGCTCGCAATCAAATAAAAAAATAAGACGCGACAACGTAAAATGTATATAATCGTGGTTATTTAACGCGGAAAACAATAATTAAAAAAAAAACAAACAAACAAAATAAATAAATAAATGGAAAATAAAAGTTTTTATTTGTTTTATTATTTGTTTGTAAATATGTAATTGCATACAATATATATACATATATAAATGGGATTTATGAAATTTTTGCATTACTAAATTTTGAGCGGGAAAAATTTAATTTTCCTTACGGAGGGTATTTTAACTTTTAAACAATAAATTGTGGGTTGTATATTGAAATGTAATGTTATGAAATATTATTTTAGTTCAAAATTAATTTAGTAAATGTTTAAATAAGAAATTAAAAAAAGAAAAAACCAAAAACAGAGATGAGTTTTAAATGTACTGATAATTATATATGAAACAAATATCTGACTAATGGTGTAGTTGTAAGTCGTTGACAATCGAAAGGTTTCGATAGTAATTTATGTAGTAATAGTTTATATCTTAATATAAAAATAATTAATAAATAAATAATTCTTGTATAAGATAAGAGATGGCGCACAATTAAAATATTTGTCCTTTATATTATTTTATAATAGCTACAGCCGAGTATTAAACGGCTTAGTAAAGATAATGATTATATAAACTCAAGCTTAGTAAAATATGAATGCCCTTTGCTTCTTATTAGAAGAGAAAGAAAATATGAATTGAATAACAACAAGTGATTGAAATTCTGATTTAAAGTTATTTTTACATTTGACACTGTTTTTATGGAAAATTTATATCTTCACTTACATTAATCGTAAAAAGTACTGAAAAGAAGTTCAATTCCTAGTATTCTGATGTATTTATTTAATTCTAATCTCATCTATGGTTAGAATACGCATTTTATAATAATCTCATCGGATTATACATTAGTATTATAATAAAAATTTATTTAAAAAAAATTGCAACATTATATTATCAAGAATATTAAGTCATAATATAAATAATGGAGACATTTGCCATTCTAATGAATTCTGGCATGTATTAAAAAAAAAAATTTAAAAAAAAAATAAAATAAAATGAAATATTAAAAATATTATAATTCATGATGAAAACTTGGAAAAAAAAATTTTCATATGTGATGTTATGGAAATTATTTTGCATTTTATTTCATTAATGAACGTTAGAGAATTTATAAAGTTGCATATAAAATGTTTAGTTCTTGTATTATAGGTTTATGTACTTAACTTGTTAAAAGTTATTGCATATCATTTTATTTTGTATCTATAAAGAATTAAAAATTCAAAATAGAATTTCTATATCATTTATCATTTCTAGTTGAATGTCATAGATGATGTTGCATGGACGAATACAAGTCTAGACAACATTTTATCATCATCATTAATGTATAAAATATTATTACATATATAAATATAAATACATATATACATTTAATTTTTTTATATAACATTTGTTGTGGGGTTGCAAAGTATTTATTTATGTATTTATTTATTGAAAATTTTTTTTTTTTATATTTAAATATTTCTTTTTTCATTTTCAAATGGGGTATGACTAGAACTTCATCTATATATTTAACAACCACCCATCAGATTTAGATGAACGACATTTATTCTTTATGAATGGAAAAAAATAAAAAAAAAAAGCTGATGAGATTTAAAATTAAATCAATTAAATCAAAGTTCATGTCAAAAAATTTTGATTAAGAGAATGAATACATTTTATATTATTTATAAAGGCATAAAACTAAAAACTAAAATTAATTAAAAAAAAAAAAAAGTTTTTGGGTTCATATTTAAATCCCAAAATTTATTGAATTATGGTATCTTTTTTTTTTTTTTTGGTGAAAATTTTAGAATTCTATTATGGAACCCCATTCATATTTATGGTAATTTAATCAAATCAATTTTTAAAAAAAGAGTTTAGAATTCTGTCATGAATCCCCTTCATATTTATGATAATTTAATCAAATTTTGATATCAACAATATTCTAAAAGTTTAGAATTTTTTTTAACATTCATTGTGTTAATCAAAAATAAAGGAAACATTCTCTATATTCTATGTTATTTATTTATTTATATATTTTGTACCTGTCTAATATTAATCAATATATTTTATGAACCCTTTGTCGATTAAGTTTATGGGGTAGCTATTATTATTCATTTTATATTATTGTATTTGTTTTAATATGATCTGACCCCGAGGTTGAATCCAAAATCTTTTGATGGAAATTTCTATTCTATCTATTTAACGAAATTATTTTAATCGTTTGATTACTTTCAACATAAATCAGTAGAATAATCTAATCAGAATTAGCTTCAAATGTTGAAATTATATCTCTAAAATGTTTAAAAAATTATTGATTAAAAAATTATGACAAATTCGCTCGAAAAGATTCTATGTTTAATTTTTAAAGTCACATGTTGCTGTGCACACAAATGCTGAGATATGAAAGTGGTGTATGTTAATTAATCATGACAAAAGTTACAAATCATGACAAGAATTGACAAGAGAAACAAATTCAACTCATTGGAAGTTAACACAGAATAATCGAAATATTAATTAACATGAAATTTACTTTGTAATAATATATGTAAATACTAATATATTATAATATCATCGAAAAAAAACATCGCATGAACCAGTCCAACAAAAACAATTTGACAACAACATAATATTTAGATAAAAAATTAAAAGGATGTGAATCATTAAAAATTAATTAAATCATAACGCAAGATTAGAAAATTTGACCACAGAAAATGGAAAAATATATACATGAGAAAAAAGAAGAAGAACAAGAACGAGAATAAAATATGATGTGCAATAAAAAAGGAAGTCCACATCAGAAGTATATAAATATAATATATGTTGTCTTACCAATTAATTAAATTTCTAAGATCATTTTAAAGAAAACAAAAAAGTATATGTATATATGTATAAAATTAAATTTCCTCTTTTGTATTATAAAACAGAGAAAAATATAATTAACTTAACTCATTAATATAATAATTAAAGAAAAGTAAACAATGTTACTGGAAAAATCTTTCCATTTTAATGCACACACCTAGTAATCAAATATGAAAATTTATACAGGAAAAAGAATACGAGTAATCTGCTCGTTTAAAAGTTTTTACTTTTCCTAATTCCGAGTTTATTATGTAATTATGATAAAATAAAATCTTATATAATACATAATTTCAATCAATTTCTCTGCTCTTTTATTGTTTTTTTTTTTATTTTTATTTTTGTCGGGAAAAAATGAATGCAATCTTTGCGCGTCATTATCAAATATCAACATATTAATAATAACAAAAACAAAACAAACACAATAACAATAACACTATAAAAGGAAAAAGAAAAAAAAAAATTAAAAAAAAATTCATTGTTCCATCAGACCAAACAACGGAACTATTATCTAATACACAACAAGAAAACAAACCAACAAAAAATGAAAATGGATTTTTGCATAATAATAAACCGTTATTGACGTAAAACAAAAAAAAAAAAAACACATCAGTTCATAATGAGGGAATGACAGAAAATATATAATATATAACCCTTTTAGATGCAAAATTTGCATAAGAGAATTATTTATATGTTCTGGAATTCGAATAAAAATGAATTGATTTAAATGCTACAAATACAATGAGGTCAGTTACTTCAACCTGGTAAGTTTGACAGTTCCTACAAATTAAATTAGCTAATGACAGTTCCTGCTAATAAATATATGTATAATAGCTAGCACAAAATTAGTTTAATTATTAATTTGAAGCGTATCTCATTTTAAATACTAATATGTAATTAATTTTAAATTAAAAAAAAAATTTTTATAAAAAAATATGTATGTATGTATGTATGTTTTGAAGAAAATGTAAATTAAATGATACGAGAAAATTGAAAATTATTTTCTTTATTTTATTTGATTGATCCTTTTTAATATATTCAATCATTTTTCTTTTACTTCCTTGACAAATAGTTTTTTTTTTCACAGTCAATATTTTACTGTTTAATTATTTCATTAGTAATTTGCGGCTGATGTTTGAAGGTGTCAATTTTTGCAGTTTTAAAGTTGCTGTCTTATTGTGTTTATAGCATAAGTCTATTGTAATGGTATTATAGATCAAGTAATGGTATTTATGTTTTAAAATTCGAGTAAACTTAATTATAAATAGTTTAGATTTTAGAGTATAGATGATTTGCTTTGTACTAGTCAGCAGTTTGAAATTTCATGTTCATTATAGATTATACTTTAAGATATCATTACCTATAATAGCGTCCAGTAAATCGTTATTAATAGTGTTAATATATAATTTTAATATTTTTTTTTTTTTATTGCATTTCTCTGCCATATAAATATCAACAGGAAATTACATAGCCTTTCCTTTTCAGGCGTGGTTATAAATGTCGTAAGGGGGAATAACTTTTACGACGTGTGTGAAATTCAAACCTACACTCCCCCTCTGTGTTTACAGCGTATTTTACATGCTCTTGCCCACTAGGCCATCGATGCCCTAATTTTAATTTTTTTGTTATACACAAACAGTTAGGAAGTGTTTTTATGTTAAGTTTAGTTGGTTGTTTGAGATATTTATAAAGAATGTTTTCACATTCTTAGTCGGGTTTAATATAGTACCAAAACGTATTTATAGATTAAATGTCTCAAGGTTTCTTTTAATTACGCATCTGCATCTAACATCAATATCTTTGTTCTAATCACTCTGCTCAACATCCCGCAACTTCCCATGTTTTCTAATTTCTTTTATTGCTATTTCCCCCAATCTCCAAACCAAACAGTACATAGCACTATAGGTTCTAACCTAATGTTTGGTTTAAGAGGAAGGTGACTTTTGCATATGGTTCAAGTCAAACCAAAAAGAATTTTCACATTGATCTCATATACCAAAAAAAAGATATTAAAAGGCCAATAAAAATTATTAAAACCAACAAAAAAAAAAAATATAAAAATTAAAAGTAAAAATTAAATTAAAAAAATCTTGAAATTAAAAGTACCTTGTAGAAATTTTTTACAATATAATTAAATTTTTTAAATTTTGTGATTTGAATTTGAGTAAATCAAATTTTAGAACACAACATTAAAAATTTTGCAACAATTCATGAATGAAAAACGAAATTTTAGAACATATTTATACAAATTAAACAACTTGCCCTTATATATTGAGCAACATTCATTGTATAAAAACTAAATTTCATACCATAGCAGTTGAATGGGACCAACAACACTATACTAAAACTACAATACAATCGCGTAATCAAATCATTTATTTCATTATTATTAGATTAGAAGGAAATCACAATATTTTATTTTTTATTTTGCATATGAAAGAAAAATTTTTATTCTCCCCATACGTATTGGTTTATATTGGTTCAATTTAATAGACTTTAATTAAAAAAAAAATAATAAATTACAAAATACAAAGTTATTTAAAACAAAAAAAATTTTTTTTTTATTTTTTACTTACATTTACAAAATTTTCTCTACGAATTTCATCGACTTCATCACGTTGCTTAGAGATTCTTTTACGCCAATCATCTTCACCACTTTTTTGTAAAGCAGCTAAACGTTCTGCAATTGATCCAGTTTTAGCAATTTTACCTTGCTCTGGTCTCATGATCTTTAAAATATATATATGTATGTAGGTATATATTAATATAATAGTACATAATGTTAAAGATTTTAAATTTTTATATAAATTTAAAAAAAAAAATCGCAGAAAAAATTCATTTTTAATATCAACAGTTTACTGAAAAATTTTTTTTTTTTTTTCTGCATATTTAATTAGTGTTTAATACATTATCATCATGGATCGCAAAATGAATGAACCAAAGATGATATCCGAAAAAAATGAATCAAATGAATAGAAAAAAATAAGTCAATAACCAATTTGATTCAGTTCCGATTTCAAAACCACCCATAGATCAATTTAATTCAATTCGATTCAAATATAAGAATAATATTGAAATAAAAATAAAAATCTGATGATTTTGTTTGTTTTTTTTTTTTTTTTGGTAAATTGTAGGAGAATCCGTATCAATTACCATCCACATTAGATTTATTGTTGTAATTGGATTTTTGATTTAATATATGTATGAATGTATGATATGTATACATACATATATAAAACAGAGAACGAAAGCGCCATCCGTTAAAATTGAAGTCATCAACAATTCAATGTAATCAAAGTGTTTTTATGAATTGTTTATAGGGTAATAACATTTTTAAACCGCAACAAATGGAAAGTGAAATTTTTTTTTTTTTTTTATCCATAAGTTGAAAAAAAAAAACAAAATGTTAAATTATAGAAAGAGAAAAGAAAAAAAAAAAAAGGTAAATAAATATTAAATTTTGCTTTTTACTATATTCTTCTTTTTTTTTTTTTTTTGTTAGTTATTTATTAAATTTATCTAAAAAAAAAAAAATAATAATGGTAAAAAATAAATTAAATTTTTTATGTCAGCTTAACATGCAATTTTGTTATTAACTTTTAAGAAAATAGTTTATTGGGGAAAAACTTTATATGTATTTTTAATGTATATGGTAATGTACGGAAATTTTATTATTATTACTTTTTTTTTTGCTTTTTTTAATAGTTAGAAGTTCTTTTAAAGAATATTCAGACCAAAAAAAACTGAGTGGGTGTATATGGTATGTATATGCAAATTTTAAAAATGAAATTTTTTTTTTATTAACAACAATTTTGTTTTTTTTTTGTTTTGATTTTAAAAGATTATTATTTTTATTATTAGATATGTAAAAGTAATTGATTGTTTAACAGAAAACAAGTAAACGTAACAGTAAGTCGATGTAACCGACTTATTTATACCCTACACCTAAAAAATTCAAATTAAATTAAAAATCCATAAGTTATTTTAGTTAGGTATTTAATATAACTAAGCTAAAAAAATAAATGCTTTTACAACCTTTGTACAAAATTTCAGATTTCTATCTTTATTAAATTCGAAAATATGCTTGTTAGGTCTTGGGAAAGCACGCGGACCACCACCCCAATTCATCTCAAATTTTAGAAACATCAACCGGGTAGAACATTCTTATATCAAATTTCATGTTTATATATTTATTAATTTCGAAGATATGCTTGTTTGCTCTTAGGAATTGTGTGGCAGATACCCGAACAACCATTCTAATTCATCTTAAATTTTGGACAAATCAGGGATTCAGGAAACAACACCCTAGTACCAAATTTGAAGTTTCTATCTTTATTAATTTCGAAGATATGCTTGTTCGGTTTTGGGAGTTATATGGGAGGTACCCGAACAACCACTCCAATTCATCTCAAATTTTGGGGATATCAGGGATTCAGAAAAACACACCCTCGTACAAAATTTGAAGTTTCCATCTTTATTAATTTCAAAAACATGCGTATTAGGTTTTGGGAGTTGTATGGGAGGTACTCGAACGCATGGTCCGATTTCGCCCATTTACAATCCCCGCCTTACCTTAGTCATTGTTAACCTACAGTATAAATTTCATCAAGATAGCATCATTATTTTTTGAGTTATCGCGCGTACGGACGGACGGACGGACATCGCTAAATCGACTCAGGCGGTGATCCTGATTCAGAATATATATACATGTCTATACCTAACTCGCTTCCTTTTGGTGGTTACAAACACCATACCAAAGTTAATATACCTAATATATACCCTATACTTAATGTGTAGGGTATAAAAAGAATCTGCTAGGGTTTAGAATAATGAAATAAAGCAAAAGAATTTTCATTTCTAAGAGTCAGCGCCGGCTCAAGAGTTGTGGTGCCCTATTGCACATTTAAATTTTTGCGCCCCCTTGCCATCATTGCAACGAGTTATTTTTGGTTTTAATTTTTTCTTTTTTCTTTTCTAAAATTTAAAAAGAAGATCTTGATTAAATGTTGAAATTTAAAATATTTAGGCTATTGCCCATAAAATATTTAGGTCATGATCTATCCTAATTATTGGACATTAACCATGGATTTCTGATTCAATTTTTTTTAATTAAAAATTTTGAATGAAAATGTTAAAAATAATATTTTTTAATGAAATTTTAAGAGAAGGTAGATAATGTGTTTGCGTTCAAGTTTGCAGTTTAACTTTATAACTAGAAGTTAAATAGGAATTTTCTGATGCAGATATACATATGTAAAATAAGAACGACTAGTTTCACTTAATTTTTTTAAAAACTCCCATGAGACTTTGTATACAAAAACAAATAAGATCCAATTTGAAAGCTTCTCTGAGCCTTATTGTGTATGGCCTGGCCTGTGATGTAAAATATATACTGTATAGAAAAATAAAAATAATTATAAAAAGCTAAATGTATATTCTATTGGTATATTGCTTTAGATGAGTTTGGGTGCTTGTTGAAAAAAATAAAAAAAATGAATAAAAAATATATTTAGATCTATGTTCTATATATATTTTCTATTAATTTTTTTGTAATGTAATGTAATGAATGACATATAGTGTAATGTACATAACATAATTATAAATTACCCCAAATTATTAATATAAATTCTACATTTTATAAAGATGTACTCTTAGGTAAAATAAATTTGGCACAAAATATTTTATATGTAGGTACATTAGTACATATGTATATAATTTAAAAAAAAAAACAAAAAAAATTTTTTTTGAGGAATTTACCGCCCCTTAATAATGACGCGCTATGCATGTGCCACTTGTGCACTTGCGCCCTAAGCCGGCCCTACTAAGAGTTAACAATATAAATATTGTAAAAACAGCCCGACTGTTAGTAATTGAGATCATCTAACGTCATCTAGTAATTGAGGTCTAAATAAGATTAGAATTAAAAAGGTATTATGTAAATTAATTTAGGAATAGTTTCAGTTACACCGATGAGAAAACACAAGATGTTTAATCATTGTCTCACTGTTTTGTTTTTAGTAAAATCGGAGTGCACCCGTCATATTGAAAATTATTGCAAAAGAAAATGCTCACTTGTTTTCTATTCAGAATAAAATAATTTTTGGATTTTGTTTTGTAAAATGTGATGAAATTTGTGTTGGATTAAATTTTATATTTTAGGTACTAGATACTGATTTAATGAAAATGGACTGGGAAATAAATTAGGTGTTGTTAAAATGCCATAAATTTAAAAGTTTTGTAAAACATAGATAGTAGCGTAGATATGCTGATTTTATTTAGACATTTTACACAATCAGTTTTCTATTTTAAATTAGAAATTGTGCGATTCAGTTGGCGGATTAAATAAGCTTAACATTAAAGAACATAATATTTTACAATAATATATCAGCATACATTAAAATTAAATTTTTGAAAGGATAATACATTCTGATGCAGAAGGAATATAGATTTTTTCCTTTTTATAACTTCATTCTTAAAGGTGGTGATGCAATGGTCACATCCTTGTAAACATCATCCTTAAATTTTTTTAATGTCTCTTTGTTGTCATTTTAAAAAACAATATTTCAAATTTTACTTTAAAATTCTAAAATCTTGTATTCAAACAAATGATTATCTTTATGATTAATATCTTTTTTTCACTTTTTTTTCATGTTTCGTATCTAATAAGTAAACGAACTGTGGACACGAGTAAAATTAGAAAATAGATCAACTCCCTCCAAATTTTCCTACCTATCATGTCCCTCTAAATTTTCCTACCTATCCCCCATAATCCAAATTTCGCAATTCCAATTTCCCCAATTATCCTTCCCACATCCCTATCCCAAAAAGCAAACTGTACATTTGTATTAAAAGTTCCGTCCTAAAGTTTGGTTTTAAAAAGGGGTGGTTTTGGTTAAGTTCAACACTACCCTGAGGAAGCACGTGCAGTTCGTTTTGGTGACTTTTGAGTTTTCCACCAACCCTCGTAAAAAAAAAAAAGCTAGACGTCTGAAATCTTACAAAAGATGATCAAATTACGTCCTTCTTATTGGATCAGATATCATTTTTATGAATATATTCTACTTAAACGTCAAAGAGAATCACAACATTATATTTTAAGGACCAACCACGAGATCACTACCATAACTTTGAAGAACTATAAAAAAAAAAAGTCTTGAGAAAAAATCTTACTTTATTTAATAAAATTTTTTTTTTATATCTAAAACGTCATTAAAAGATTAAAAAGTTACCAAACGTAAAATTGATTTAAAATACACAAACCTAACATACAATAATTTTATATATAAAGGAATCCTTTTGTCGAGTTTGAGTACCGTATAAAAAGTGAATACATATATACATTTTTTTATTAAGTACTTAATTTCATTACTATCAATTTATTATTATAGAAAAATATTTTTTTTTTTAGAATTAAAATTTCAGATAAAGTACAATTAAATGTACATATAGTACATAATATAAAAATGTTCATATATGAAAATTAATTTAATTGCAATACATAAAAACAAAAAAACATTTGTTTTAAAATTAACAAATGAAAAAAAAAAAAAAAAATTTAATTACCTGTGTATAACTTTTCCTTATTCCACCTCTTAAAAAACCTGGTAATACAGTATTATTATTATTACCACAATTTGATATAATATCTTCTTCTTCAGATGATGTCTGTTGATAATTTAAAATTCCAATACCAATACTACTACTACCACCACCACCACCACTACTACTAATCGAACTATTACTGTCTTTAATAACAGTATTAGTATTAGTATCAATTAATTTCCCCTCTTTACTACTGTTGATCTTTTGCTTTAAATTTGCATTGCTACGAAATGCACTAAAACCGCCACCAGATTGTAAATAATTAAAACCACCATGCACTGGAGGTAATCCAGCTATAGATGATGCTTGTTGTATTGATGAATGACTTTTACTTTTTGCTATTAATTTTCTTCTGTAAATTTCAAAAAATAAAAAAATAAAAAATATTAGAAAAGAAATGATTAGAAAAATAAAAAATAATAGTTATATTATACAATAATCGTATATATCTATATATATATATATATATATACTGTCTATATATATACATACTGTCAATATTACAAATGTTATATATGACTATAAATAATGATTACTGATATTATTGGTAATAATTCATTTTTTACAAAAAAAAAAAAAAAAAAAAAAAAACAAAACAAATTCTATGGAATAAAAAAATTTTCTCTTCATCATCAATTTATTCCTATGTATTTTTAGGTAAATGTCAGTAGATATCAGGTCAAGTTAACAAGAGAATTATTATTTTTATATATGACTGTTATTTTATTTAACATTAACTCTGTTGGATATAAACAAGTTATAATTTTTAAATTAAAACAGAGATGCCTAACAACAAGTTGAGAGCTAATCAATTTTAAATAATATAAAAATGAAAATGAATTCGAAAATTTCATTTGCAAAATTGGCATTAGATTTTAAATAGAATTATAGAAATGAAATGATATGAAGTCATTAATAATAATTGTTGTTTTATATGATTGATTAGAATTTAAAAGAGTTTTTAAGGAATTTTTTTTAACTTTTAATGTACACTGTATATTGTATATATATATATATATTCTGGAGTCCAGAATTATGTTGTTGTTGTTCAGATTTTATAACAAAAAAAAAAAAAAAATAATAAAATTGATTGAAATTTTTATATTTATACTTGACATTTAACTTGATTAAAGCATTCTTTTAAAATCAAGTAATTTTGTTTTGTTTTTTTTTTTTTTTGCTACAGTTGGAAATAAAAAATTAAAAACATAAAGGAAATAAAAAATAAAAAAAAACGAGGAAGAATACAGTTGCCTTTGTCAACTCTTAGATACCCGTACTAACCGTTAGTATGTTCACAGCCTGTCACTCTGCTTACAATATTATTTCTTTAATATTTTAGTATTTTAAAATAATTTGGGTGAATATAATTATAATTTCTAGCACTATGGGTTGTACATAAAAGCAGATTCTAACCTTCCACATAACGATTATCAATCCAAAACTTTTTCAAATATTCTACAGTACCATTTAATACTAAGCGCTAAATGTATATTAAATTTACTAAGTACAAAACAGTAAATATAATTTTAAATATTATATTATATTATATTTAAATATTCCATTGACAGAATAATTTCTTATAAGTACAATAAAATACATATATATATGTAAATATGGCGCTATATAATATACATATATACTCTTATCATTCATTCACTAGTGACATATACGATATGTAAATAAACATGATATTATATAAGTATGTATATATATCAATATCATATAAATAAAAATTCTTCAAGCAACCGTTATGTTGTTTATTTATTTACATTTTTTTGTACTACGCATTATATCCTCAACAATTTCAAATTATCGAGTAAAACAAATGCAAAAAATTTGTTGAAGAAATTTGTTAGAAAATTTGAAAAAATCAAGTAACACTTTCGTCAATTATAAAGTAACCCTATATTATTAAAAAAAAGTTGTTAACAGAAATAAGAGTATAATGTTGAAGCTTTAATTTTTGTGTATTACTTGAAAAAAATTTTAACAGGTGTTCAAATTACAGGTGTTTAAAAATAGAAAATTTCCAGTTTTTGACCCCTTACAGCTCCTAAACGTGGGGTGATACAAAAAAAATTTCTGAAATGACTCATACTTATTTTCAAAGATCTAACTTCTGTCAAAATTTCAAGTTTCCAACTTAAACCGTTTAGAAGATAGAAGGGTTAAAGGATTTTGCAAAATTTGAGTTTCGCATAACGGTAAATTAAGACACCGTATGCCACAAATATATATGTATTATGTATTATGTATATACTTTTAAAGCTAATAAAAGTAGTAATCGTTTGGCGTTTTCAAAATGAAGATATACCTTATACAACTTGTGCTATAACAATTTAAATATAGAGCTTTTTTGAACCTTTGGGGAGCTGTAGCTCCGTAACGGTTGGGGTTACGAAAAAAAGTTAGTAAAAATAAAATTAATATTTTTGAGAGATCTATCAGCAGTAAAAATTTCATAGCTCTATTTCAAAAACAATGTCGGGATCTAAAAGTTAGGTGTTCGAGAGCTACCCTAAGTTTTGGTCCAAACTCAACCAAAAAAAATAGGGAACCTACAAATTACTCCCAGAATATTTTGTGTAAATTTCAAGATTCTAGCTTTCTTAGTTTTTGAGTTAGCGTGCTGACGGACGGACGGACGGGCGGACATGGCTCAAACGTCTTAAAATTTTTGTTCTGATCCGATCCATACCTTTGAAGGTATATCTAGCTCGCTTATTTCGAGGTGTTACAAACGGAGGAGTAATTTTATTATACCCGATCCTTACGGGTATAAAAAAAGAATAAACTTTCCCTACTTCGGTTTGGAATTACAGGAAGAAATAGTGGATACAATAAAATCTATATTATATTATTAAACTGATTTTTAAAGGAAGACTTTGTTTTTATAATTGGTATCTTAATTTTATAATTAATTATTATGGAAGTATAAAAACATTGTAATTTTATTAAAAAAAAAAAAATAGTTTTTACATTGCTTTGAAATAACATTTATTATTACATATTAATAAGGTGACCAGATTAGATAAAGATGATGAAAAAACATAATGTAAGATTGAGGAATTATCAATACAAGTAAATAGCATTTATTTTATATAGTCTAACGCTTACATTATCTATACTGTAGCGAATAAAACTTTATATTTTTTCAATTTACAGCTGCAACTATACTGCATACTCAGTTAGATGAAATTTTAGATGAAATGGTACAACTTACAATTAAGCAGCTTTGGTTGATTAATAAGAAGTAAATTTTGCAGAGATAAAGGTCAATGTCGCACGTCGCATATATAACTCTGTATAGGAAGAAGGATATTTATAAAATGTACGGTATATGGCTTTGTTTTGTATCGTTGTAAAAATGTATGATTTGACTTCTAAACATCTGTAAAACTTATATAAGACCAAAGATGTAGTACAATGCACATAATTTAGACGAGATCATATTAAGGGAGCCCCTCAAAAACGTCATTTGGATTTCTTGATAAAATGCAAAATAGAGAAATTCGCCTAATAAACGATCTCAGTGTCACCACAACACTCTTTTCACTTGGCCGTCGCCACCTAATAGGATAACTTACCTCATTTTATAGGGACTGCCAAGATTAAAAGTTTGATGCCTTCATTCAAAACATTCCAAAGAGAAAAAAGAAACAAGAAGAACATCTACTGCTCACCTTTATGTATGCCTCCATTGCATACAAATTCCCAAATAACGTAATTCGGCTTACATAAATTCATTTATGGTATGATCATCGCGGTTGTGGAACCATCTCCCACCTTGTATTTCCAAGAATTGAAGATAATTACATATACAACATGCTAAGTTTCGAGCTCAACATTAACAACTTTTGTTTGCAATATGCCGGTTAGTTTGAAATCAAATTTCATTCCTTAACTTAACTTCCTTTGACCGGTCAGTACATGAGTATCTGTCTCTAGTCCATCAAGCAGTACATTAATACTAAATGTCATATAACGTATTGTTTAGTCAAAAAATAGAAGTGGTGTTAAGTAGGTCTTACAGTCTAGTAGAGGACTTGTGTCCGTTTCACTCCTCTATAGTGTCTTTCGATGATTCCCATCTACCATGGAAAAGAAAAAAAACTAAATCCACAAGATTTTGTTAACTAAAACATTTTTCTATGACATGAAATATAAACTTTTTAGTAGATATTTTTCTCAAAAAAAAAAAAAATACGAATAAAGAGTACATAAAGTACAGTATTTACAGGAGAAATTTAATGTGTACGCAATGTTTTGTATACGCAAATTTATTGTGTTAATAGAATTGAAATTAAAAAAAAAAGAACCTAAAGCTTTAAAAAAAATATACGTTTGGTCACATTCTTTTCAAAACGTGATATGACATTTTTTATAATTAAAAATCTCCGAAAGATATAAAAAAAAAAAAAAAAAACCAACAATAAATTTTGTACATATAAAAATAGTAACATTTTTTTTTTTTTTTTAATATGTATCGTATAAGTAATTAAATTTTGTTGTGCAACAATGTTGCAAAATACAAAACATAAATTCACGTTTTTATTTTTATTGAATTGATCATCTACTGACTACTTAAAAAGACTTTCATAAGAGTTTCCTATTCGTAGAATTAAATACAAAAAAAAAAAAACTTGTAATTTAATTTAATTAAGTGATCAGAAGAGTATAAACTACTAGTATTGAATATTGTACATATAGGTGTACGTCTACTCATATTTAAAGACTTCCTTTTTTAGATTTTAATTTAAAAGTTTTTTTTTTCTGTTTTTTTTAATAGAATTTTTTTTTTTTTGGTTTTAGAATAGAAAAAAATTGAATGGAATTTAATATTGATTTAATTTAGTCACGTTCTTTTTAGTAAAACCAACTATAGAACAATGGTTTTGCTTAAAAAAAAAGAAAAAAACAAAAACAAAAAAAAGCATTTATTGTTTTATTTAAAAAAAAAAAAAAAAATAAAACAATGGTTTTATTGATTATTTAATATTGTATTTCTATATCTAACTATTATAGTTTAGTTCTTTTCATTTGCTGAAGAAGAATTTCACTCCATGAAAACTAAAAAACTAATGGAAGTTGGTGAAAAAAACAAAAGTAACTTTTTAGGTGATGCTAAAGAAACTTTCTTCTTGTTCTGGTATTACCAAATGTCCAAACATATTTTTACGATTAATTTTTTTCGAAATTATTAGAAAATTTTGTAAGAATCTAAACTTTAGTTGTAGAAATCTGAAAATGAAAAGGTCTTTAGTTAAATATTTTGGCGCAGAAATCATAAAATTTATGAAAATGGATTTTCTAAACTCCATTTAAAGATTACTTAATCTATAGTCGTCAATCACTATTTCTTAACTATTCCTTCACTATTTATTTACTATTTCTTCAATATTTTTGAAAAAGTCAAATAGAAATTTTCTTAATTTTTTCATTTTTCATCACTATTTCTTCACTATTATAATATTTTTTTTAAACGCCTACAAAATAAAGGGAAGGGAAATTTCAAACATATTTCTTAATTTAAAAAAAAAAAAAATAACAAAATAATGAGAAAATATGGAACAAATATAAAACAATTACAATGAAGTCTAACTGCGGTCTTAGATTATTTTGTATTTATTCAATGCAATTCAGAATTAAATTTAATAAAAAATATATGTGTGTACAAAATTTAATTAATTTATTAATATCTTTTGTATATATACATACCTATATCTTTTATATAGTTTTTTAATTATAAAAAAATGTCATATCACGTACATCACGTGACCGAATGAATTTTTTGTTAAATAGAATATTCTAAAAATTAAAATTGTTTCTATATAGTTAAAGATTACTATAAATTTACTATAATCCATTATTACAATATATATATATACCTAGCTAAGGTATATTATTCTTTAATTTTAAATAATATTTAAAAAAATCTATTCTGAAATGAATTTTAATTAATATAACGTGATATTAATTTTATGATAAACGAATAAGTTAGGTATAGAAAATCAATCAATATAGAAAAGAGATTTCATTTAAAAGAAATAATAAAAATATAAATTTAATGTCTAGTTTGATATACTGAGATGAATCGTAACATATCAGAGAAGTTAAAATTATATAAGTTGCTTAGTTTTAAAATGAACACAATGAACTTTAAAAAAAAAAAAAAAAAATAGGTTTTTATTACACTTTAAGTGTAATGACTAGTACTAAAATTTATATAATCATAAAAAAATTATTGGAAATTTTAAAATCAAATGATATAATTTTAAACCACTTAATGGATTTGGACAAAATTAAGTTAGGCGAAAAGTAATATTTTAGACTTAGCATAGATTTATAATTTTTGCAGATTTTAATTTTTCATGATTTAACAAACAGAACAATTTTAAAGAAAATATTTGCAGAGATACCCGTCCATTCGTTCCCTTAGACTTTAGAGTTTAGTAAAAAGTAATATCGAATAAAAGCCCTATTAAAGTTATATAGATTTCGAAAAAGCATTTTGTATTATTTTACTACCGGAAACTTTTTAACACCCAATCATAAGTTGAGGACAGATGGTAATTGCTTGGAAATTTAAGTTATAATCACATTAAGAAAATGAAGAAATCCATTTATTTTACTAGCCTTTGTTTTTGCGATATTAATAAATGTTTTACATGCCTTGCCTGTCACAATCAATCTTCTTTTTTAACTTTAAATTTCATAAAATAAAAATAAATATTTTTTCAGATTATGAAAACTATTTATACCTATACTTACTTTCATTTTAAAAAATATTTCGTGTGTCAAATATAGAAATTTTTATTTTTAAAAAAAAATTTAAAATACATTTTTTTTTTTTTTTAAACTTATGCATCATTTCACTTAAAAGTTAATGTCATTCTAAACAAAAAAAAAACGAAAAAAGAAAATTTAAATTGGGAAATTGAATTGTTTTTCCCCCAAAATCACAAAATATCGATCTATTTTTAAAACAAAAAAAAAAAAAAAAAAAAGTTTCCTTGAATTTCCATTGACACGAATACAATTTCATTTTTAAACTTTAATTCCCTTGGATTATCCAACTTCTATATTGGATACAAAAAAACAAAAACAAAACATGTCAGAAAAAATGTTAGGAAAAAAACTACTAAAGTCTATTTTTTGAATCTTTTGTTAGAATCATTGCAATGATTACTTTTTTATTTTCTTCATATTTATAAATATAAAAAGAAAACCAAAAAAAAAGAAATAAAAATAAATAAATGATGCAAAGAAGATGAAATCATTATTTTACAACAAACACTTAAATATCACTTTAATTTTATTTAAGTGGAACGTCTGTATTTCGTTTTGATTATATATACATACTATTAAAGAGCGCTTATATTTAAAACGCTTCTGTTGTTGAAAGTTAATATTCTTTCAAAAAAACATCCTCCAGACCTCCAGACTATATTATATCTATATATTATAGGGTAAAATAGTTTATTATAATCTAAAAAAAAAAATATATTTTATCCAAGGACTGCTTTAATTTGGCAAAGTTAGACTATTACCAGGGTAAATTATAGCTACATTGTTCGATTAGAATATATGAAGATGATAAGTGTTTTCCGTTAATTTAAATACTTTAATCTTACACCTAAATTCCAAAATTCAAAATCTCAAATTCCAAAATCCTAAATCCTAAAGCAGTTTTCTCATAATTTCTTTTGATTTTTTTTTTTATTTCGGATGTGAAAAATTATTGAATCCGAAAAATGTTGGGAAAAAAAAATAAAAAAGAATGCCTGTATAATGCCTACATACTTATATTTCTTTTTCTAAATATTTTGGAAAAAACGTATAACTTGATTTCATAACCAACTAAAAATCACTCCAAATTCAAAATATCGCATATACATATATCTAAATATTCGTGTAAAAGGTCTAAAACTCTGATTTTAGAAAATCCCTCCTAATTATTAGGAAGGAAATGGAAAATTTCAGGAAAATGACACTTCTCCATTTTTACTTTAGTTCATAAGATATATATTTTGCTTTTTTGTGTTCTTAAAAATTGAGATCAGTTATAATTAACTGTGCGTAGAATAAGAGCATAAATATCGTAAACACTTCCTGTGGCAACTTGAAAAGAAAATATAAAATATGAATACATTGGTGGATATATGATGTGTTTAGACTTTAGAAATAGCTGGAGTAGCATAATAAAGAAATATAAAGAAAGGAAGGAAGGAAGAAATTTGAACGAATTTGTTACTTTTTTATAACTTATTTTTACATATTATATGAATTCTGAAGAAATATTTTACGAAATGTTTTTATCATCTTCCCATTCTTGGATGTTTTACCCTATATAATAGTATAATGATGAGATAAAGTTAATGCTCTCGTTTCTTAATTCTTTCATTTTTCTTCTTGTTTTGTTTTTTTTTTTTATGTAAAGTAAAGAAATGTCTGACCTTTTGGCTATTTAGACAGTGATGATGATGATGATCATCATCATGAGAATCATTATTATGATTATATGATAATGATAAAGTAATGGTTTTTATTTGTGAATCTTATACTCTAATTTACATATTGTATTCATATAGTAAAATGAGGTTACAATGAGAAGTGCACGATTTTATTTTATATTATATTTTTTTTTTTTTGTTCTTTTTGTCATGTCCAAATTCATGGTTTTAGTAGTTGACTCTGAATTGAAATGAGATGAAGATGAAATGGAATGAAAAAGGAAATTCGAATAAATATCGTAATTTCTCTTCAATTGAATGGAATCAAGTTTTCCACCAAATTATATATATCCTATATTTTATGTATATATATATATATATATATAAAGATACATAATAGTATATCTATATATACATATAAAATTAAAATATTAATACATTTTGTTTTGCAGAGGGACTGTAATTTTTATTTTTTATTTTTATTTTTATGATTTGGTTAATGGATGGTATTGTTTTGAAAATAAAGAAGTCAAATTTTTGATGAAGTTCATCATGTGACTGGTGGTAATTTTTTAGTTGAAATGTCAGATGAATCTTTTTAAGTTTTTTTTTTTTTTTTTTGATTTTTATTTTATTCCTGTTTGAAGAGAAAATAAAATTTTTCATTTTCATCTTCTTTTTTTAATTCTACAGGCTCCAGATTTTTGTTTTTTTTTTTATTTCTTTTCCAGATTATTTAGAAATTTTAATTGAACTTCATGA
This sequence comes from Poecilobothrus nobilitatus, assembly GCA_947095535.1. NCBI lineage: Eukaryota > Metazoa > Arthropoda > Insecta > Diptera > Dolichopodidae > Poecilobothrus > Poecilobothrus nobilitatus. Next base: position 35,905,195 of record OX352774.1, read on the forward strand.
TTTTATGGCGATTTTTGTTTTTGGTTTTTTGTTTTTTTGATTATAATGAATGGTGAAAGTTAATTTTTGGTCTTGTATTTTAAAATATAAATACAATCATTAAAATGTTTTTGTCATTTATTTTTGTTGTTAAAACAAATAAAAAATGTTATAAAAAAAAAAATATGGATAGAATTAAAAATTTAATATAATTTAAGTGTAAATAAATTGTGTTTTGATAACGAAGAATATTTTTAGTCATAATATGATAATTATTAAAATGATTATAAATAATCAATTGTAAAAGCCGAATATTAATCGAAACAAAGTAAAAACTTTTAAAAAATTGTTATTAAAATATTGGGTACTTTCAGCTAAATGCAATTCTATTATGAATTAATGCATCGGTACATCATCTCCTATAATGAATTGCATGGAAAGTTCCTGTAAAATTGTTCTGAACGTTTTGTGACATAATTTAAAATTACAATTTGTAGCAGTGAAATTTCCTAGTTACATCAATTTTTGTTTTATTTGAAATTATTTGCATACGACATAAAATACTTTCATAATTTTTGCATTTCAGTCAATTGCAGTACCAAATATTTGTACCAATGTACATACAATTACTTGAAAATATAAAAGAAATTTTAAAAGTAATTCTACCTATGTAAATAAATTATGATAAGAAAACAAGCACATGTAATAGTTATTGTTGTAGTTAATAAATTTTATCGTTTCGATAGACAAAATTTGAAATATGATTAATATTTTTTTTTTTTTTTGAGAGGGTAGGTGGGAATCATCATCGAAAGATACTATAGAGGTGTGAAAACGAGCACGAGTTCTCTATGAGTATGTGGAACTTTAACCCACTAAACACCACCTCCCTTTTTTAACCAAACAATAGGTTATACGACCTTTAGTATTAATGTACTCTGCCTGGTCAGAGACGCAAATTTTAATATCGTGTCACTTTACTGCATCAGTACCATCATCTTCTAAAAGAAATCTTTCACACTGAAGCACATTTTTAGCCAGGATTCTTTTACTTTATTTCACACTTTCCTTTCAATACTATATAGTTTCTGTTTTGATTTTTAGACGTAAAGTTAATAAGAGTTTTACGATATTCTATAGATTAAAAATTAGAGAAATTTTTTTTTTTCACAATATATCTCCAGAAAAAGAAAAAAGAAGAGATTTTTTGGTCTTCTATATGTAATATTCAATGAGGTTTTTCTTCAAATATGTATCACCAAAGAACACACAAAAAAAACACCTGCTTTGTATTTCGTTTACCTGTAAATCAGAAATGAATGTATTTTCTCGTTAGCCTAGTAGACGTATAGGAAGGAACACCACAGTAATGCAATGGGATGTAAAAAATTGTATTTTATTTATTAGGAATAGATGTGTTTAAAGTAAAGCTATTATAAAGCTATTATAATGCTATTGCTAAATAATAGAAATATTTAATTAAGTTCAAATTCGCAAAAACTAAATCTTTAAGATAAATATTTGTGTAATTTTCAAAATAAAGACTTGTGTAAAAAAAATTTAAATTTAGAAAGTTTTCATTTTAATTGAAAATTGTTAAGTTATTCTATATGTATTTCCTTCTCAAACTGATACAATTAAATTAACTGACACTTCAATAATTACATTTTACATATTACACATTACATTGTCTATATATATTAAACATTTTTAATTTTAAATTGAATAAATCAATTAATTAATTTCCCTTCATTAAATACTTAATATTAATTACACTTTATTACATAGATTTTTAAAATAAAAAAAAAATAATTAATCATTACCCTATAAACTAAAACAAAAATAAAAAAATAGTAATAAATTAATGTTATACCGTTTATATATATATATGTACAATTAATAAAAGTTACTGAACTTGATAACTGTTAACAATATAATATGAGATTTTTTCTTTTATTACATTTTAAGATTTTAACATTTAAAAAAAATAACATTTTTTTTTTTACTATATACGAGCATCTATATAATTATTTTTCTTTCAAATATATAAACTATAAGTATAAATACTTGGGAGTGTCGTGATATCCTAAATCACAAAATCCCAAATTTACAAAATCCCCAAATTTAAAAATCCCCAAAATTTCAAAATTAAAAATTTTCGATGTAAAAGTTGCACGATCCGCTTTTTCCAAAATATTTATAAATATGCATATGCGAGATTCTGAATTAACTAAAATTTTAGAGGTGGATTCAAAATCAAAGTTATCAGCTTTTTTCAAAATATTTATGTATATATATAGTTATAAGCGAGATTCGGCCAGATCATTTATTTCGATTGTTTTAATCATTTATTTAATAAAATATGTATATTTAAAGAAGAAAATTGTCTAGAAAAAAATCTCATTTGAGAACTTAACTAAAAACTTAAGATTCAACTACAATTAATTTTGATTTTTGGAATTTTTTCGAATTGTGTAAATGGAATTATGGAAATGGAATGTTGTTTTTAGATTTTCGCAACCAACCGCTTCAATGCGCAAGAATAAGATTTCGAAATTTGGGATTTTGTAATTTGGGATTTTGCAATTTGAAATTGTATGATAAGTTCAAAAATTTTTGGGAATTTTGTAATTTGGGATTTTGAGAAATGAGATTTCGTATCTAAACCTAATTACTTGTATTCATTTTTTGAGTTTATTGAATAACTTATAATAGTATATGATCATATTGATTGATTATATATCGTTATTTTCTTTACATATATAGATACACTTTAGGCTAAATTATTTTTTTTTATATTTTATTAAAGGTTTTTTTTTCTGTTTTGTTTTTTGTTTTTGTTTAGTTTTTCAAGTATGGTTAATTATAGCTTTTATATATATGTATTTAAATTTCAATAATAAAATTTTATATTTTATTAGTCCAGTATCCTGTTACAACCTAATAAATTTTCCAAAATGATTATAAAAAACTATATAGGTATGTACAGTTTAATATAAAATGTAGTAAACGTTTTTCAATAATATATTAAATTTCATTTACCAGATTTATATTTAAAGATTAAATTAAAACAGAAAAAAATTTTTAAACATTTTCATTATTTATAATCAGATATTTCAAGATTTTCCAGGAAAACTACTACTTTATCTAATTTTATTCATCAATTTGTAATGTTTTTTTTACAACAGCCACCTTAAAAAAAAAAAGTAGAAAAAATAAAGAAAAATAACTATTTCGAAACACTTTCAACAACTTTATCAATTTTGATTTTTTTTTTTTTTTAATATCTTTTCTTTTTTTTTTTTTTGTGTAACTTTTGGTAGGTATATATGTAAATTTTTTTTGTACTTAAGTATTAAAAGTTAACCATTTACATTTTAACCTATTAATCACTATTTATTTTATCTTATCTTTCAATAATTTCTCTAAGACTTGTTTCTGTTTTGGAATTATTGTGAATTATGTATACCTGATATCTTAAAGGTAATATTCCAGTTTCCTTATGAAGAAAATTTTACTTGTTTTGTATTTAAAATAAAGAATAAAACAATAACTTAAATTGAAGTAGATGGTATATAATTTTGTATGTATATTAATGTATACAAGATGTATCTAAATTAGACTTAAGATATTATACTGTTTGTTCTTTAATATTTAATTTTTAGTTTATAATGTTATAATATCATATAATATCACAATAATACATATTATAATAATTTTTCTTCACTGTACATGATCTTTAAAGTTTTTTTTTCTGATTTCCACTCTCTACAACGAGTATAGGGAATCCACTTAATCATTTATTCATTTAAGCTTCAATTTCTCGAATCATTAGTTTCACTATACCGGAGATTATTCGGCTCTTTTAATCCCTACACTCCATTGACTGGATACATTATACCTTTAATAAAAAATTTTAAAATAATTTCACATTCTTGAATTATTTTTCTAAGTTAGTTTTCCAAAGTTACTTTGCTGGAATGAATTGTCAATTGGATCAAAACAGTTAGGAAAAACCATCTTGTATAATTATATTTTTATTATATCATATTGATGATTAACAATATACAGGATATCTGCCTCTCGATAGTGTTCCTTAAAATGGGTGATCGAGAATATCGATAGGAACCAAAAAATGTATGGGAGACCATCAAGATCCAAAAACTCTGTATAATAAACTGTTAATTTACAATTAAATAATTAAACGAAACCTATATTGTTATATAGCATTCAACTTTTCAGAACAAAATTCTAGGTAACATCGCAAATGTTTTATGGTTTGTGCGTAATAGTGATATTCACAGAAATTTAGGAATCCATAAAGTTCATGTATAACTAAAGAGATAAAACCATAAAACATAAAAATAAATGTGGAAACAGCTCTACACTTATCAGATAAAATCAGATTACTATACAGGAAGAATCAATAGATAGAGAACTTCAAATTTAGCTCAAAGTACAGATTTCCCTAGGAAAAGAATATAAGATACACTAAAAGTCAACGTTAGACTAACAAAAAAATTAATATTTAGTCAGTTTGATTATAGCTTTAATGGAAGATGAGTGTGATTTAGTCAATAAAAATTCGGTATACGTTGTGCTACAGTATTCATTGCATCTTTAAAAATTTCCTACAAATCCTTGAGAAAAAAAATTATATAATATTGATAAATATATATAAATACTATGTCATTGAATGAGGAAAAAGAAAAAACATATTCCTAACGAAAAAATATTGTCTAGATAAATTTCAAGTTCAGTAAATAATTTTAAGATTTTAAATATAAAAGTAGAAGTAAATCTTTATAGTTAGTTACCTATATCAGAATGAAAAAAATCTAAATTTAGAACAAGTCTTCAACATAACATCGACTGAATCGTTATACTTCAATAATAGCATGAACATCTTAACTTGCGTGTATGGAGTGTAATGACTTAAAAATTGGATAAGATAATACTTTTAGTTAGAAAACTTTTATTATATAGATGAGAAGTTATAGAAAGAAAAAATTAGTATGTAAACTAATAGTTGTCAATGAATCACTTAAGATTATCTTTACAATATTTTAACAATTTATATTTTTTTTTTTTTTTTTTTTTTTTTTTTGTTGTTTTATTAAAAGTATTTTTCAATTTAAAAGATATATCTTACAAAATTTTTATTATAATGCAATCATTTAACTCTAATTATTAATAATAATAATAAAAAAAAAAAAAAATAACAAGAAAAACTTAATCTATAACAACATCTTAATTTAAACTAAATTATTTTTTTGTTTTTTACTAAAAAGTAAAAAAAAAAAACGAAAAAAAAAATACAAAAGACTTTTTTTTTGAAGATCATTTATTTATTTTCTATATAAAGTAGATAAGTATTGTTTTAGGAATTTTTTTTATATAAATAATAATATACATATATAAAATTAAAATATAATTTTACTTTCTATAAGTGAAGTTATTAAAAACCAAAGAAGAATTGAATTAAAATAAAAATTAAAAAAAATTTTTCAACCATAAATTTAATAAATGCACTTAAAAATATACCTATACTACATACCTATTATTATTATTATTATATATTGATATATACATAAACACATACTTACATATTTTCATTAAAAATGCGTGCAAATTTAAATGAAAATTTGAATAAAAAAATTTGCTTTAATATATTTAAAGGCACGCGTTAATTTAATTCAAAATCCATTTAAATTATATATGTATATAACTATATACTTGTATATATACTTAAATGTGTACATAAATAAGTATATAGTTAACTAAAAATTATATAGTGTTTACATGAAACTTTCAATATTCAACTTTATTAATATTTTCTTCTTTTTTTTTTTCAATTAAAAAAAAAAAATGGTTTATATTGATTTATGCAATATTTATGTTTCATTCATTCATATTCTGGCCTGTCAAAAATCGCTCATGTCAAAATACAAAAATTACAAAAAAAAAAAAAAAAAAAAAAAAAAAACAATATACTTAATTCAATTTAGAAAATTTAAATTATTTCCTTTTAAAATGAAATCTTTTTTCTTTTTATATAAGAAATTTTAATTTTGTTTTTTAAAAATCTTTAACTTGAACGGATTAATTTAAAATTCAAAAAAAAAATGGATACAAAAATGATCAAAAATTTAACCTCAATTTTAAAATTATTAGTTAGTGAACACACAAAGCGATAAATTTAATTCAATATTCAATGTTTAATTTTTTTTTTTAAATTGTTTGTTGTTTCTTGACTTCTTTTGTTTCATTCAAATTAACCATCTATAACTTTATTCAATTTATTTCAAACTTTGTTTTTTTTTTTTTTGTTTTTTCAACTATCATTATTATTATTATTATTATTATTGTTGTTGAAGACTTTGTAAAAAGAATATAATATGCAATTTAACTATTATATCATAGTTAAGTTAATTTTTTTGGTTTTTTTTCTTTGTTTTTGTTTTTGTTCAGTTGTTGTTTCGGTAGACTGCCTTTTAATTTGTTTATGGTATTCTCTTTCTTTTGTTGAAAAAAAAAAAAGTTTTTTTTAATGTTATTGAACCTGCAGTAATGTACAATATGTATATATAGTTTAAGATTAACTTATTTGTCTTTTTTTTTTCCTTTTTTTTTTTTTTTTTTTTTGGAAGTTAATTGTTGCGAATCTATTTTTTTTAGATCTTTTTTAAAAATATTTTTCTTTGTTTTTTTTTTTTTTTTTGTTAATTTCAGTAAAGTTATACAATTCAATCATATAGAGATAAAATTTTGTAAATCATTGAGTGAAATATTTAAAAGTGATTAATAATAATATTAAAAGTGAAATAATGGTTTTTGTAAATGAAATTCAAAGTGAATGTGCAGAATAAGAAAAACTAAAAAAGTTCTAAAAAGATATTAGAGATGAGCATGATCTGATGCAGCCAGAATAGGTATTCCTTAACAACACATAGTGTTGACGCTGAAAAAACGAAGAGATGAAGAAGACTTTCTTTATCATTTTCTCTGATGCGAATATCCGGTCTTAGCAAGGGTTAAACATGAAATTTCAGGATTCCTTATATCTTGTCAAATACAATACAGTTAGTTATCTGAAAATAAAATTTGTGAACTAATTTTATTTCTGAACACTACCCGGACTGATTATAGAAAATAGTTGACAATCAAAAATACGAGATAATGGAATCAAAATGGTACTTTGTCTGTACTAATAGTTCTTTTTTGATAGTATTCTCAAAATCCAACCTAACCATAAATAGTGTTGTAAAATTAATTAAAAATCATAGTCTGCATTATTGATCTTAACTAGCGAGTTAAAATCATGATACTAATTTTGTATAACTGTAGTAGTTAGTTTAGTTATTTTTTAAGTTTTTATAAATAACAAACAAACAATACTTATTTTTATTATAATAACACTTAAAAATTATGACTTAATTATTTAGTAATATTTCACTAATTAACACTTACATACATAACTCTTATTAACTTTAACTAATATTCAGAAAATTTTATAATATATAACATCTCAAATTGAAATATAAAAACTATTCAGACTTATCAAGAAAACAAAATGAAAACATTGTGAACAACAAATTGTACGAAAATTACGGTAAATCCTGTATCATTTTTATTTGAACATTTTAAAATTCTAATCAAGTTTTAGAAGAGTATAATCTTAACTTATGTAACTTTAAAGCATATTTGATAACCATAGTAATTTTTTAATTATGTACAAAAATATTGTAGGTTTGATAACCAGAGCCTCTAAAAGCCTTTTTTCATAAAATTCAGTTACTTTTTCTTTACAGATATCCTAAACTGTACCTTATGATAATTAGTTTTTTTTACAGCAAACGATCAAATCGGATTGGAAAAGAAATCATGTGATTATAATATTATGTAGATTTGACATAAGTTGCCGAGTCTTTATTTTGTACGTACATATAAAACAAGAAATCAATTACAATAAACACAATTCTTAATGTTTATGGAAAATGAAATACCGATTTTATTTCTTCAGTAAAATATAAAGCGACAGATGACAGATTGAATTTTCCGGATTTCTAATGCAATTAAAGAAAACGGACACTTTAAGAGTATAGGTAGATTGGTAGAGGCCTTAGAAGAATATAATTTCTTTTTAAAAAAATTTAACGGTTCGGAATCGGGTATACGGTATACGAGTATATAAATGTGAACATTTTAATGAACCAATTAGATATATTATATAGATACTTATTTAATCATATAAAATTTTATCATTTTACTTTATTTCAAAAATTTTTGGAATGTATATTATGCAACTAACTACCTTAGATTTATGACACCTATTAATGGTTCTAATCAGATTAATTTTAATAAAATGATTTTCATCTATAATGTCTTTATTTTAGTTAATATAACATAAATACCTTTTAAAAAACTAAAATAACAATTATATAAAATTATAAATGACAATAAAAACTGACCTTTTATACTGTCCAATTTTACATCAATAAAATTAAAAATGATATTTATTATAAAAATAAATGTTAAAAATTTATATCTTAAATAAATTTTAACAATAAATTGAAAATTTCAATTTTATTTCAACATAAAATTTATTTTATTTCTAAAAAAAAAAAAAACAAACAAAAATATTCTATACAATTTCTAATATTAAAATAATTAAAATTGCAACAGAATACTCTGAACAAATTTTTCTTTTCCCAAACATAATAAAAAAAAATATCTGATCCAATAAAAAAAAAAAAAAAAATTGGATCAAATAAAATACCGATAATAATTTTCTTTCTTATTTAAAAAAAAAAACAAACAAAATTTGTATTTAATTTTATATATACCCAACCATTAAATAGGTATATTTATAAATATTTTATGATTAGATAAATTTCATTTTATATTTTTTTATTATTTTATTATTGGGGTTTTTGTTCTTTTTTATTATTGAAGTTTTTCTGATTTTTTGATTTCAAATATTAACGGACCCGACCGCCTTTACAAAACGATAAGATGTAATAAAATACGATTTTAGAATTTTACGTATATATATGTATATATGTATATATATAAAATTATTCCAAATATGAAATAAATTTTATATGATTTCCATTTCACCATATTTTTTTTGTTTTAGTTATATATAGAGAGAGATTTATTTCATTTCCATTTCCATAAATAAATTTTGTTTGATTTTAATTTTTTCTTTTTTTCCAAAAATATCCAATAAAATTTCAAAAAAAAAAAAAAAAAAAGACACAAATTGAAATAAATAGAACTTAAAAAGTAAAGAAAAGTTTTAAAATGATCCAAACGCAGATATAAAATAGTGGGCGCCATTAAAACGTTTTTTCTTTTTATTAGAATATTATCCATGAAAAAAAAAAAATAATTATCTTAATAGATAATACCCAGAGGTTTTATATTTCAATAATATAAATCGACAAAAAAAACAACGTTAAATAGAAGGCATTTGATAAAAAATTAACATGCAATAGTTAGTATTGTTTAAGGGAAGGTTTAGATCAGAAAATATTCAGATCAGATTGAAAATGTACACTATCAGTACTTTAGAATAATTTAGAATGAAAAATCTAAAAACCGCTTATTTTTTAACTTTTCGTTTCGATATATTTTTTGTTGTTAGAAATAATAAAATTGTCCAAATATTTCAAATAGAAAACTACTACTACAAGCTAAAATACTTTCGTACAACTCAATGAAGAGAAGTCAGAAAACTTTTGGACAAAACAGAACACTATTCTATAAAACTAATGAACATTAAAACCGTATATATATATGTATAGAGAAATTTTCTGTTCTAAATCGGTTTTGAGCAATTTATTTAAAACAAATCTATTTAGTTTTCAAAACATTTAAATTTTGAGGTAAGGATTCGTACAAAAGTTATAGTTTTAATTTTTTTACGCAACTTTTAATTTAATCTAACCTAAATAATTGATGTTTAATAATAATAATAAATGATGTCCAGATATATATGTATATCTGTCGATATTTTTAGGACCCTTTTGCCTTTACCATGTCGGCCATCTCGATACAAGTATTCAATTTTAATTATATTTAATATTTTGTTTACATTATTTTATTATATTTTATATATTATTTTTGACCTGACCCCGGTTTGAACCCGACACCTTTCGCCTGAAAGACAGGTGACTTACGCACTGCACCATTGGTCAGATATGAGTACTTATTAAATAAAAATTATTATTATATTATAATTAAATACAGATCTATTTTGAAAAAACCGTTAAATTTAGTTTACAGTAGAAATCAAATTACCCATTTTGTAATTACATTTTCAATTTTTAATTTGCCACTCTTACAATTTAAATTTAAAATTTCCCCTTCTTATTCAATTTTCTTTCCTCAACCTACTCCTCAGCCATTATACTGTTTTGAAGCTAGGGTGTTTATCCCAATAATGCCCTCTCCCTCTATGCGAAGCAGTGGTTTTGATGGTTAAAACAAGAGGGTTTAGAGAGGTTTTCCTGCTCTCTTTTTGAAAATCTACACCTCCCACAGGAAAAAAACAGTCAATTGTAAAAAACATTTTGTTTTACGGGAGCAGGTGGAGACCATCTAAAGTGGTAGCGGTACAAGCATCATTCCTCTACTAAGGCATGGAATTTTATCCTCTAAACAGCATCATTCTTTCTGACATAACAGGCTAGAGAATATAGTCTTAGTATTATTATACTATTTGACTACAGAAGAATTCTGCTATGAAGTAAAAATTGGTGAAAAATGGACTAAAAATTGGTTTTAAAATTAGTTTATGTAAATTAGTTTAAAATTTATTAGATCACTAATTTATTTATAATTGGTCTAATTTCAAATTGTAACTGTAAGAGAAAATACATAGAAACGGGAATATTGTAAGTATTATTTGAAAAGAAATGAATTAAGAATATATTATGTAAAAATTAAATACTTCGGAATGAATAAAAGGAAAGTTACTGTAGATTTTAATATTCAAAATTTTACAGTTAAACGTTTCATTTAAAGCATTTTAAGTTTAATGCTCCCCTTAAAAAGTTTCTAATGTTAAAATTTTTATAATTTTTTTTTTTTTTTAGTTTATTTTGCTAATGGAAAATAAAATATTTAACTATTAGTAGTTCGGTTTGTTTATAATATGACGATAAATTTTTCCCAATCAATTTTGTTTTAAAAATATTAAATAAAATATTTTTTTCAATTTCGATTTGGGTCAATTACAATTGAAATCAATTAAAAAGTATATATTCAAGACGGTGGCTTTTTATGATATTTACACTCACGCAATGCAATTTCATCAACATACATATACATTACATATATACATATATATAAAATCATTCAATTTTAATGTGTGTTTGATTTAAATGCAATTTTATTATAACTTTTATATGCGCGCATTCTAAAGATACATATGTGAGCATTTAAAAATCTTTTAACATTTTTTTTTTTTGTTATGAATGGATTTAATTAATGAATGAACGAATTTAAAATTTAATCCTTTTTTTTTTTATATTTTTTTATTAATAAATATATATTTTTATTAATGTACATTAAAGCGTTTGGAATTAATGTTTTTTTAAAAAAAATTTAATACAAAATACTAAAAAAAAAAAAAAAATTATTTATTTTTTTTTCTTTTTAAATAAAATTAATATGTCGTAATGTGTCGTAATTCGCATAAATAATCTATAATTTATTGTAGTTGTAAAAATGTAATAAATATTTTTTTTTTTTTTTTTCAATTTTATTGAAAAATTTTGAAAATTACATTTTACGACAAAAAAGAAAAAAAATTAATTGATTTACAAAATTTTTATTTAATAACAAAGTCTTTAAGAAATTGTTATTAGTTAATTATTTTTATGTTTTTTTTTTTTTATATTAAATAGAATTTATTTTTATTTTAAAATACGAAAAAAAAAAAAAAAAATTTGCAAATGATGTAATTGATATTTATGGTAATCGGCTGATTTCACTAGAATAATTTCATTAATCATAATTCCACTAGGAACAATAACACTATTGGTATAATTCCACAAGGAAATAATTTACACTGGAGCAAATATTTTCTTTCTATTGCGTAAATAAATTTTAATTATTATGGATTATAAAGAAATAAAACCTGAGAAAGGAAAAGAAATAATATTAGAAGCCGGATATATTTTTGAAAAAAAAAAAAACGGTGAATTTAATAAGAGACAAAATACTCAAGATGCATTTATTTACTACAAAACAAGATGTGGTGCGCGTATTCTTACGATAAATACTTAGATCAATTTTTAAAAAATTTAACACCTATATTAATTTTATTTACGACGTGTGTGGGAACTCACATTTCCTCATTTATAGCTAATTTTATACTCTCTTATCCACTAGGCCACTGAGGGCCCAGTGGATAAGAGAGTACAGTTGAAAATCACCAAAAAAAAAAGAAATTACGACTAATGGAATTATGTCTAGTGAAATTATGATAAGTGAAATCGGCCTAAAGTAATTTTTATGAATGTAAATTTAATTAAATCGAGAATCTGTAAAAAAATTTTTATTTTTAATTTTTTGTTGTAAACTTTAAAAACATAATTTTTATTACAGTTTTTATACCCGTATGAACTATGTTCAAGGGTATAATAAATTTGCCATTACGTTTGTGACACCTTAAAGGAGTCGAGCTAGCTATAGTGTTAAAGGTATGGATCGGCTCAGAATCGAATTCTGAGTCGATTAAGCCATGTACGTCCGTCCGTCCGTCCGTCCACACGATAACTCAAAAAATAAAGGAGCTAGGAGGCTGAAATTTTTTTTACATCACTTTTGCAAAATTGTTAGTTTTGCTATTTAAATCCAACATTTTCGGTCGGCGGGATCGAGTAGCTGCCATACAACTTCTATCTTTATATAGAAATAAGTCAGTATTTATTCAAGCTACGTATCTGAAATTTTGCAAATGATGATCAAGTTTTATGGCAACAACTTTTGTAAAATTTGGTTGTGGTGGTGCGACGGATTCGGGTAGCTGCCATACAACTTCTCCGTTTAAATGAGAATAACTCAGTGTCTGTTAAAGCTAGGAATCTGAAATTTTGTGAATGATGATCAAGTTTTATGGCAACAACTTCTGCAAAATTTGGTTGTGGTGGTCCGACGGGTTCGGGTAGCTGCCATACAACTTCTCTTTTTAAATGAAAATAACTCAGTGTTTATTGAAACTAGGAATCTGACATTTTGCGAATGATGATCAAGTTTTATGGCAACAACTTATGCAAAATTTGGTTGTGGTGGTGCGACAGGTTCGGGTAGTTGCCATACAACTTCTCTTTTTAAATGAAAATAACTCAGTGTCCGTCCGCATGATAACTCAAAAAATAAAGGAGCTAGGAGGCTGAAATTTTTTTTACGTCACTTTTACAAAATTGTTAGTTTTGCTATTTAACTTCACCATTTTTTATAGTTCGGTACTAAAACATCTGAATGTTTTTAAAAGATGATCAAGTTTTATAGAAACAGGATATATTACGTTCATACGGGTATCCCAGAGTTGACACAGTCTACTCTACTGCACTCTTCCTCGTTTTTTTTTGAATATGTATTTTTAATGTTTTCATTATTTAATTAAAAACCATTTTTTTTTTTTAATTTTGGTAATTAAGATTTATGATCTTTTTAATTTCATGTAATTAACAAAAAAAAAAACACTTATAATTTGTAATAGTTAATTTGAAATAAGTAAAGTTAATTATATTTTTTTTTTTCGTTTTTTATAGCTTTTTTTAATTGATCCCTTTTCTATAACAAATCAATTTTACTTTTTAATTTAATGTCATAAATATAGAATTTGATACATTGATAAAATTGATATTCTATACATTAATTAAATCCAGATATTTTGCAAAATTTTAAATTGTACTTACAAAAAGAAATAAAATAAAAAAATAAAATCAAGTTTTTACAAAAACCTTAGTATATAGTACTTTTATTCTTTATTCAATATTTATTGTCCTCTTTTTCTTGTTTATATCAAGGACATAGATTTAACCTTTATCTTTTGCATAATATGAAATCCCGAAATAGCACGAAAAATTGCGTGTTCAAATATAGTCAATTATACACGTAAAAAAAACAACCAAATATGATATCAATTATATACACGACAAAAATATACGACACATATGATATGTTTAATTTAATAATAAAATAAAAACAAAACTTAAATTTACTTAATATATGATCTGGCTATATGTTGTTAATATTGCCAACATAGAAAAGAGATGATTCTTTTTAGCACATTTCCAAAAAATTTTTTTAAAAATGTATCTATTAATTTCATTCTGTTCGTCCGTTCGTCCGTCTGTTTACAAAACTTCTACACGGTTAATGTGCAATGAAACTTTTATCATGGGTAGGTGCCACAAAAAAATTAATGTTGTAGAACAATTTTTTCAATTAACTCCATCCATTACGAAGCTACTGCCCCTCAAACCTTTAATTGAAAAACCCCTATTTTCTAATATTTATACCTCAAGTTCTGCTTAACAGTTTTTCAATTTGAAAACACAATTTCATAGACTTTTATTTTTACCTTTATAAATAATGTCAAAATTATACATTTTTCTTTTTTAAATTTAGGATTTAAATTTACTGTTATGTGAAAACAAAATTTTGTATGATTTTCATTTTTTCATAACTCCGGCACGCTTTTAGATAGGGACTGAAATTTTGAGAAAAAAGAAGTTTTAGAATTAGTATAAGTTTTCTCAGAAAATTTTTTTTGCACCACGCCCTGTTTATGGACTATTACGGGCCAAATATTCAAATGTTGCTATTTTTAAACGTGCCTTTAAAAACTGTTAGTTCACATTCTGCCTTGTTTTTTTCTTTTAACTAAGTTTGCTACCACTACCAGTTATCATGTTATAATAAATGTCAAACAAAGGAGTGTCCAATATATAGACCATAGTAGACAGTGTATAGAATAACATAAAAAAAATAAACTTTATATATATACATACATACATATGTTTTTGCAAATCAATAAGAACAAAACAAAAAAAATTGGATGACGATATAAGGATTATACAAGGATATAGGTTAGTTCGTTTTGTACATATATTATCATGCTCATATGTAATATAAACAGATATAAATAAATATAAGAAGTAAATAAAGTATAAATCCATATAATAGTTTTCCTTTCATAGAGAAGTATAGATCATTTCTTTTGTATTAATAAAAAAAAAATCCCTAAGAAAATTCAATCAAAAGATAACATTAAACTGAAAATAATGGACTTAATGAACCTAATCTCTAAATTTAGATTTTTCCAATTGATTACTAAAATTTTAAATCTAGATTATATACAATATATCAAATGTTTAAGTGAATTATATATAATGTATAATACTTACTAGAATTCTGACTAATTGTTCGAAGGATTCTTAAGGGGAAATATTTAGAAATAAATATAGAACTATAATTCATGTTTTATTTTAAATTGATTAAGGACAAAAATTGATTACTGATAAATTAGATGAAGATTTTATATTGTAACGATGTTTTTGTTATTTTGATAAAATAAAACTTATATTAAAAATATTCCCGAAATTCAGTACATCAAAACTACGGTAAAATATTGGTATTATAGAGATTTTTTTCACACGATGCAAAATCTGGAAACTGAAGACTGTAGTTAGTAGTAAAATTAAGTTAAGCCTTCATCTGACTCATGACGTAGTGGTTGGGTGCCATGCTTTCAATTGGGCTTGGATTCACATTCCGCTTAGATCATATTAAGCAAAAAAATAAAAGGTATACCTCATGCAGGAAGTTGTTATATACTACTACATGTGGAAATTATTTATTATTTCATCATTATTAGCAAAATAGTAATAATAATAGGTAGATTGTTAGTTCCTTTCATTCATTCATTGTTCTCTTTCATACATTCCAATATCTATCACCTAGCCAATGTATTGTGCTAGTTGTTAGGTAATTCATCGCATTATTGTGGATAAAAGGAAAATTGCCGCATTCCCTTACCTATTCCTACTCTCTAGCAAATAGTCTGCGCTATTAGTTAGGAGTTTTAATCTTTTTATATTTGTTCAATAGAAAGGTATGTTTAGTTAGTAAGAATACTACCAAGGACGTATTTTTGATTTCTTTGGAAGATTCCTACTTTTCTCTTCTTAAGGTAAGGATTCAAATTTAATTAGAATTTTTAAAAATCTAATTTTAATTTGAATTGTCATTTAAAATATATTGAATACAAATCTAAAGTTCAAACTAAAAGCCAATATAAACACTGTAAAATCTGAATTTATTATTTAATTGTTAAAATTTAAAAAAATAAAAAACCAAAAAAAAACCTGTTGCAAAATAAAGAGACGAATGATGACCAACTTTCAAGAAATTTCTTTGTCAAAAATCAAAATGAATAAAAAATAATCCAATTTATATAACCTTGACCTGTTATTCATCAATATAGTTGATTTTTAAATTTTTTGCATCAGGAATACAAAACAAATTCAATTTTAATTTATGCTTTATAACACAAAAACAAATATGTTGTGAGTCCATTAAAAAAATCAACAAACATATTATAGAAAAATGAAAATATATACAAAAGAAAAACTAATTAACAAAATGATTTTTTACACGGGAACAATTGATTTAATTTGCTTCCGATTCATTTACAATTCAATTCAATTGAAATAAATACAAATTCATACAAAAGTATATAAAAAAAATAAACAAAATTCAATTAGTTGTCGTCTTTGTTCATATATCGTACTCAATAATTGTGAGAAAATTAATTTTTATTTTTTCCCGCTAAACTCTAGAGTCTAGAGTGTGATTCTTTGTTTATTTTTTTGTTTTTTCAATTTTGATCTTATTTTTCATTTCAGGCAGTCTGTTTATTAAATTTTAAGTGCAAAATAATTGAATTATTTCAAGAATATGCTAATAATAATACAAAAAAAACGTCTTTATAACTAATTATTAATTAATTAATTTATTCAGTTATTTCATAAATCATGTAGGATTATACGATATTACTGAAATCATCCACTATAAAGCTTAAATGTGAAATTCTGTCATTAATTTATACAATAATATAATTTATTTTCTTTATTTATTTATTTAATATATAGTATATAATATAAACAAAATAAATAATATTAGTATATAATTGAATAATAGTATAAAAATCTATAATGGCCTTTAGTAGCCGATGGTTCAACAATATTGCATTACATTTATGTATGTAATATTAATATAAATAAATAAAAATAAATTTGTGTGCAATTATAAACATGCAATCAGGTGAACTATTCAGTTTTATATAATTGAATCACGTAATTATTCAGCAGTAGTAAACGAGTTAATAACTTAATACGCTATGTACTTAATCACTCAGGCACCCTTGTAATAAAACTGTTACCTATTAACATCATGAAAAATTGCATATTTTCAGGCGAACTTATATTTTTTTTGTCATATAAATAAAGATATTTAAAGGATTATGAATATAAAATAAAACTTTAAAATCAATCAAAAATGTGGATGTTTAAAAAATGGAAAATCAAAATGTGGATGTTTAACCAAAAAAAAAAAAAAAACAAATAGGTACATGTTACAAGTAGAGTTTCTCTGTTTTCTCGAGGTTTTTTTTTCTCGCGATTCAAGAATCTAGAAAAATGCAAATAAAAACAAAAATCTCGAAAAATCGATATTATCATAAAAATTTCTCGAGATCTCAAGAGGGAATTTCAAAAAATTTTAACAATAATTAGTACTTAGCTAATAAAAAATTTTGAAAAACAAATAAAGAACTTAAAAAAAAGTTGAACACTCATTTAATTCATAGTAATAACTGGTAACCTATAATCGAAATAAATAATAAAAAGAAAGATTAAAAATAATAAAAGAATAAAAACGCATTATTTTTATTTTTATAAATTAAATTTTTCTTTATTTTTCTTTATATTCCTTCCTTATTTATTTCAGACAATTTAGCGAATTTTATCCGAAAATGATTAACTTACTTCATAAAATTGCGATGATTGTAATGTAAATTTGTACATTAAGAAATTAAATTAATTTAAAAAGTAGTGTTTTAAGATACATAAACAGCCCAAAGATTTATCATTTAAACTTGTTTTACCGTTTACTACAAGAATTTCCTGAGATGGAAAAATTTCTCTTATTTTGCAATCATTATTAATGCATCTCATAAAAATTTATTAAAGCGCTCACAAAAATTTAAAGTTTTTTTTGCTGTTTACTAAAATAAAAAAAAGAATTTTTTTGTATAGCAAATTCTCGAATTTCCCGAAAATCTCGTGAATATTTCTCGAGATTTTCGCGTCTCGAAATTTAACGATATAAAATTTCTCAAGATTTCGAAAAACAAAAATGATAAAAATTTCTCAAGATTCTCGAGACGAGATTTCTCGAGCAGAAACTCTTTACAAGCCGACAATAAAAATTTATCTAATTTCAGATATTTTGTCAGTTAATTGAAATATTCAAGGACTAAAAGTATTATACAAAAAATAAAGTACGGATATTTAAATAACGTTAAATAAATGAACAAAAATAATTCTTGATTTTCACTTAGATTTCCTTTAATGGTATTTTATGTCATTATCATTAAAAGTTTTTCTATAGCTAAAAGTGCTTTTTTTTTTCCTTTTTATCTTTCTCTATAATACAAAAAAAAAAAACAAAAAAAAACAAAAACAATTAGAAAATTAAATACTTAATGTTAAAATTTAATATCAATGAAATTTATCGTAATTGTTTTCTAATAATAATAATTGAAAAAATTATTTTCAGGCAATAATTTACTTTTTGTTTTTATTCTCCAATTTTGTCTAAAATACTGAATGATTTAACATTTTGACTGTATTTCAAGTTTTTTTTTTTTTTTTATAAGCGATGATCTATCAAATAACAATTAACAGTGATGGCTTGATAATAAAAATAAATAAAATTACTTATATTCACTTGAATAACGAACGGATTGGTCAAAGCAAAAAACCATGTTTTAAATCAATACAAAAAAAAAAAAAAAATTAAATAAAAAAAATCGTGAAATAGAAAAATTTATTGAAATGTCATACTTAGTTTCTATTTTAAGTAATTATTTTAAGAAAACGTAATAAAATAATAAAAAACGACAGTATCTACAGATAAAAAGATACTTACTGTTTTTTTCTTTATTTAATATGAATACAAAAATAGAATTATAAAAAAAAAAAAAAATATGATTTCAGATATAAGATAGCATTTTACTATTTTTTTATGACTTATTTTGGTTATAATTTATATTTTTGTTCTGTTAATCTTTTCAATAACTGATGGATAATTGAGAAGAAATTTTAGTTTTGATAATATAATATTTAAGTTAGTTTTGGTTAAGTGTATTTGGTCAAATTTGATTAAAAAAAGAAAAAAAATTAAGTTGATTGCAATTTTAAAAATGAGTAATTTAATATAACATTTATGACGGTTATTGTAACAGAATGCATAGTAATGAGAAATTGTTGATGTTTAATCGGACGGATATTTATTGAGCTTTTAGGACGACGATTGAATATATTTTAGCCATTTAATATTTATTACAAATAAAAGCAAAAATTATTAAGCAATAATATTTGATTTAAAATTTTGTACGTGCAATGATTATGATAATCCCATACCCATTACGAATATACAGCTCTTCAAAGCTAGAAAAAGCCTTTTTTTATACCTCGAGTTTTGCTGAATATTTTTTCAATCTAAAAGCGATAAGAAACATTTTAAGCTTTGTAAATTATTTATTTAGTATTTAAATTTACCGTTATGTAAAATTAAAATTTTCTAAAATTTCTTGAAACCGAGGACAAAAAGATCTTGAAATCAAGTCAGAGCAATCGAGAAGAAGAACATCTTTAAGAATAAGTACTAGTTATCTTAGAAAAAATGTTACTCCTCTTCTTGTTTGAGAGCTACTATAATTATTAAAGATTAAAAATTGAAAATTTACTATTTTTATTCACTTCTGCTTATTCACTTCAATTTATTTAATGTATATAAGACACAAAATTAAAATCTCCAATATTATATTTTTACATGTGGTAAAGAGTTTTCTTAATTATACGATTACTTTAAAGCTGAAGAAAATATGTATTCATTTTTAAAAAATTTATTTTTACATAGAAAATTCTCAAAAAAAAAAAACATCTTAAAATTTAATGCAAAAGTCGTTACAAATCTAAAATGTTTTAGTTGCCTTTAAAAAAAATGTCCAGCTTTAAAAATCTTTTCTTTTATACACCGTCTTAATTTTATTTAGTTTTTCGCTTACATACTTAATCCTTTTTTCGTCGGTTTGAAATTTTGAAACGTTTAATTGCATTTAATTGATTAAAGATGCACGTAAATAAAAAATCTAAAACATTTTTTTTTTAATTTGTTGAAGATCTCAAAAGGAGCGTATTTTCAAAAAACAAAAAAAAATTATATATCTACTTGCAAATAAATTAGAATGGGACTTCGGTGGTCTAGTGGGTAAGAGCATATAAAATACGCTGTAAAAACCGAGGGAGTGTGGGTTCAAATCCCACACACGTCGTAAAAGTTATTCCCCCTTACGACATTTACAGCGACGCCTGAACAGGAAAGGCTGTGTAATTTTTTCTGTCCACATTTATGTGACAGAGAAATGCATTAAAAAAAAAAAGTTAAAATGCAGTAACGTTAAGTATTAAAACAAAATATAAGAATCAGCAACACTTATATAATTCAGTCATAAAGCCATTCAAAATTGAAATAAGCGCATTATTTCTATACAGCTATTTTTTTTATTAAATTATTAATTAAACAAATAAATATGCTATTAAAATTATATTTTATCATAAAATTTAAGTAATCAATTGTAAGCTTAATATTTAAGTACATAATTTTTCTTTATTAATAGGTATATGAAAACAAATTAAATTCTAACAAAAGATTAAAAAAAATAAAATTTAACGTGAATAAATCTTCTTCGATATTTTTTTTTTTTTTCTTCTTTTTAATAATTTTCAAGGTTATCAACTTATAATAAAAAAAAAAAAACTTTAATGTAACGAAAAAAAAAAAAATCTATCAATAAATATTTATATGGTACTATAAAAGTTTTTTTTTTTTGTTGTATAAATTTTAACGCCCAATGCACTCAACCAAACCATCATTTCACACTATATACGTTAAGTTTTACCAACATATTTTTAAATTTATATTTACAAAGATATATACATATACACATATAGTATATATATATATAATATAAAACAACCTTCATGCTTTAATTTGCAATTTATTTGATAGAAACCATAATGAAAACCTATATAAAAATTTAAAACGCATTAAAAAAGTTATTGAATTAACAAAACAAAATCTCATCTTCTTCTATTTTAAAAAAACATAAAAAAAAAAAAAAAAAAACCATGATTATGATTTTTATTATATGCATAAATAAAAATTTAATTCTTATTATGTATATATATGATTATATAATCATGATTATCAATATCATTAACATATCGGTTGTGCATGTGTACTTAAGTACATAATATTTAAAATTATGCAAATTATGACTGAACAAAGCTCATGTGTTCAGTCATTAGCTTAACTGAAACTTACTGTCAAAATTAAAGTGGCTAAATTCATTGCATTATATCTTACCTAATACTAAAGCCTATACATTTAAGTTACGTTCTTGTCATTTACGTATATAATCATTAGTTTGTTGAAATATTTAATTTTAAAAGAGGTTTTATTTTTCCTGTTATCAATAAGATATTAAAAAAGAAATCATTAAAAAATTGACATTTAGTTGACGAAAATTAAATAACTTCAAATAAAACTATTAAACTATCAGTTTAGAGGATCAAAAATCTTGAAAATTAAAATAATAGTGAGTTAACGTATACCAAGGTTTAATAAAATATATTATTATAAACGTTATGTGTGGTTATGTGTAATTTAGTTAAAAATTACTTTTAATAATTTATACGAGTAATAATGTAATCGAAATTGAAAGAACTTTTAAAAGTAATCATGATTTTAAAACAAAACAAAGATAAAACAAAGTGTTTTTACTTTTTTGTTTTTTTTTTTTATTCAAAATGAAGTATTTGACAATCAAAAAATCACTTAAATGAAATTAGTTTAACCATATAATATAATGTAACATTAAATCCATTAGTTAAACATAAGCGTCAATTAGTTTTTTTTTTTTTTTTGGTTGTTGTTGATAATCAAAATCATTAAAGATTACATATATATATTATGTATTATACAAGTATATACCTAATGTAACAAAAAACAAAAAAACAAAAAAAAAAAAAAATTATATCATTTCCATTTTTCATATTTTTTCATCATGAATAATTGGTAACACGCTTCTTGATGATTGTATGTGACCTCAAATCAGTCCAAAAACAAAACAAAAAAAAAAAAAAAAAGAAAAACATTACTATACATATGTGATGTTTTTAAAATTTGTTAGAAAAAATCAATTTTGATCAGCGTGGTAAAATTTTATTGAACGCCTTGTGTTTTAAAGTAACAATACTATTGTTACTGTACATAAAGTAACGAGAGTAAATGAATGAATGAATGAATTAAAAATTTAATGAGTACATGTTATTGAGTACTTATTATTATTGTTGTTCTTATTTTTTGTTTTTTTTTTCGTTATTGTCAGCTTTTGTTCAATAAATTTTGTAGTTTAAAATTTACATAGGGTAAAATTGAATTGAAGCATCATATATGTATATATATTGACAATAATGATTGGATACATGTCCATAATAAGAAACAAAAAAAACAAAATAATTATACAAAATTAAATTAGGAACCTTGTAGACACAGTCAAATGATTATAGATCAAATTATTATTGTTATTTGTTGTTAAAATGTCTCTAATAAAAAAAGCGTGCCATTGTTTTTGATGATTTTGTTTTTTTTTTTTAAAGTTAAGCGTGTAAAAAAGATAAGCGCGTAGGAAAATAAACATTCAACATTCAAAAGTCGGTAAAAGTTTTTGATCTTCCTACAATAAATTTTGTAATAAAAATTTTATAAGATTTTCTTCACCACATATTATAATACTTATTATAGTCAATCGTTACCTTGTCTTTAGTTCTTCTTATTACTTCTTGAAAGTAAAATTTAATAATATATGAATTTATTATGGAACGTGTGGAAACATTAATTTTAGATTTTTGAAATTAAATATTGTATGATTTATTTATGGGTTGGCCACGAAATTCCAAATACAAAATCCCATAATTCAAAATCCCAAAATTCCTATATCCCATAAATACCAGAATCTCAAACAACTTTCGTTATCATAATTCGTTTTGAATTTTTTTTATTTTAGATGTGGGTTGATTTTATTATTGAAATCCTGATTTTGTAATCAACTCTAAAATCTCTCCTAATTCTAAATTTGTTATATACATATTCTGGAAAAAGTGGCAATCCTGATTTTGAATCCAACTGTAAAATCGCTCTTAATTTAGAATCTAGCACATACATATATACTTATACATATTCTGGAAAAAACGGTAATCCTGGTTTTGAATCCAACTCTAAAATCCCTCTTAATTCAGAATCTAGCATATACATATATACATATACATATTCTGGAAAAAGCGGCAATCCTGGTTTTGAATCCAACACAAATTCAAAACGAACTATAATATCAACACTACTGTGGGATTTTGGACTTTTTTTTTTGAGATTTTTTTTTTGGGGATTTCGTGGCACTCCCTTTTATTTATGAATTCTATAATCATAACAAAAAAAAAAGCCGAATGGATTAAATAGAAACATAGATATACATTGTAACTATAGCTAAAAAGAAATTCTTAAGGAAAATTAAAATGTATGTACATACATATATTATTGAAATAGAAAAAATTGACCTCATTTAAATGGGAATAGAAATTGAGATTTAGTTCAGAAGATTACCAGTAAGGAAGGTTTTAGAGTTCGGAAAGTTAATGTTAATGAATTTTAATTTTGATTAGGGCAGTTAGCATTTTTTATTAAAAAATTTGTGATGATGGATTTTTTAATTTTCGCGAAAAAATATTTTTAAATGCATCATTTTAAGAGTATTGTGTTTTTACCGAAACTTTATTATATTCATAATTTTATATTCATAATTTCCCCCTCAACTTTTCCCTCTAACATATTGTTTTCTTTTCCAAACGGGGCTGTAAATGTCCTAAGGGGGAATTATTCAATTCGTATTTTATACCCTCTTACTCATTAGGCTACCAAGGCCCCACCTCTAACTTATAAATTCTGCTTTAACAAAATTTTGAGTACCAAAGATATTTTAAATCTAATGGTTTAAAGTACATATTATATAGGAAACTAGGGTTTAAAGTGCTATTTAGTTCTCTATTATAGTGTATTTGAAATAAAATAAACGTAAATATTCTTTTACAGTTGACAAAATTTTTGGATTTTTAAAAATTAGTCTAAAATTAATACAAAAGATCATAATTTTAATCAAATGATTTTGAAAAAAAGAATTACGCATCTTTAAACAAATTTCATATATGGAATCATTATCTAAATTCCGTCGGAATTCACATAGGAAATAAAAATAAAATTGTTTTAAGGGCATTAAAATATATTACTTGCAAATATTTATATTGCAAATAACTCTAAAAATAATAAAAATAATTGTTCATTAACAAAATAATTAGATCTTAGCTAAGCTGTTAGCTATAATTGGCAGAGTAACACGAAAAAAAAAAAATTAACAACTAACAAATCGGGGTTTGAACCCGATACGGTGATTTAAATACTACACAATTGGTAAAATTTTTTTTTTTTTAGTGCATTTCCCTGACACATAAATGTAACAAGGAAATTACACAGCCTTTCCTTTTCAAGCGTGGTAGTACATATCGCATAAGGAGGAATTATTTTTACGACGTGTGTGGGATTCGAACCCATACTCCCTCGGTGTTTACAGCGTATTTTATACGCTCTTATCCACAAAGCCACCGAGGCCCCCAAAAATTTATCAAATATTTTAATTATTAAATAGCTATAATTTGAGTTATAGACATTGTAGACATCGTGAATAAGAGAGATAATGTGGACTTTGGTGTAATGTAGAAACCTTTTCTTGCCTAATAAATCATTTCTTATTGGTTGGAAATTTGTGGTATAATAAAAGAACATCAAATTTTAATTATGAAATTTATAGCAAGAAAAGATCAACTACGTATTTTAATCAAGCAAAAAAAAATAAAAATAAATTAATTAAGAATACGGCAATTCCAATAACGATTGCAATTCAATTTTAAATTTTCTTATTCCATTTTTAACACATCACTGAATGATCTTCGTAAACCACAAAAACCAAGGTAATATATAATTCGTATGATAGTTAGCATGATATAAAATCAGTAACAGAATAAGTTCAAAGCCATTGAAGATGAAAATTTGGTTAATCTTGTAATATTTAAGTTAATTGACATTCAAAGAGTCATGGTATTTGGATTTTTTTTTTCTTCATTAATAAATAAATAAATAACTATTTTTCTTAATTCTTGATTATTTATTTATTTATTTTTTTTTTGTTGTACTCTTTTGATTAAAAAAAAATATTTATTTTTATTTTGATTACGTATTCTGTGCAGTAAGTATTGAATGGATGGAGTAATTACCTATATATAAGTAGGTGAGATATGTATGAAATTACATATTATTAAGTTTTCTTTTTTTTTTTTTTATTAATTTTAATTTTAATTTGAAAAAATAAAATTCGAAGTAATGTCATTACGAAGATTAATTATAGTAATTTTTTGTTTAATATGATGTATGATTGATGATGATTTAAAGAGGCAGAAATTCAATAGGCATCATTCATGTTTTTTTTTTTTTTTTATAAATTAGATGATGTTTTTTGGTCATATTTTTAATTTTTATTTATTTTGTTTTTTTTGGAGTGGAATCGTGATTTGAAAGTGGTCATAATGTTCTTCTAATCATATATTATTTTATATTAAGTATATAAAGCCTTCTAAAATTTTTTTATAATAATTATATAGTTAAATGTCACCACTGACGTCTCAAAAAATTTTAATTATCATGATATTTAATAAAACACTGATTTTACGCTAGAAGTAAGCAAAACAAAATAAATTAAATTAAAATCTTTCTAAAAATGAAAAATTATTTTCGACTTAAATCTTTCTTTACTTTAATAATTTTCGACTATAGGGAGTTGGACACAAAATTTTAATGAACTTTAAAAGAAAACTAGTCCTAAATGTTTGTGGATAGGCTCTTGTATACAGAACTACCATTATTCAACAACTTACACGAAAAATAATTATGGCCTCCTTAATATTTTGGCACATCCTTGAAAGATTCGCTTGGGGCGATAATTTGTTTATAATATTTGAAAATAAGATTAGATAAAACGGAAGAAAATTTCTAACAAAAATTAAAATAATGCCCAACATTACACTTTTAATACTAACGAAATCGTATAATATAATTTTTTTGCTTAACTTTAATTTCTTGGAATAAAAAATTAAGCAAAAATTGTGTATTTGTGTTATTTTTCGTTACTTATACAGTTAAAAATTGATACCAAAGATAAACTGTTTCTTTCTCGGAAATAACCCCGCAAGAAATAATCTCCCAAAAAAAAATTAAATAGGTAACAAACGTAAAATTTTGTATGGAAAATAACGTGGCAAAAATTGGGACGTTATTTCATTTTTTTCTGGTTCAATTTTATTTTCGTTTTGGGGCCTTCTTTCATATGAAATAATCACCCAAAACAAAAAAAATTTGTAAATGAAATAACGCCCCAAATTCATAATTATGAAGAAAGCCTAATTTAGAATGTCGCATATTTACGGTATATATAAATATTCTGGGAAAAGGGAATAACTACCCCGATTTTCTCCAACTATCTCTCCTAAGTCAAAATCTCGCATATACATATAAGTATGTATATGTAAATATTTTGGGGAAAAAGGAATACCTTGATTTCTTAACGAACTTTGTCGTGATTTTGTTGTTCGTGCAAATGTAGTACTCCCTTAATTAATATATATGTTAATTAAGTTTTCTTAGTAGATAAGCTATTTAAAGAATTTGGAGGAATATTTAATTTTAATCTGGGGGATTATTTCACTTTATTGCGGGAATCTTTTATTTTAAATTTGGGGTGCTATTTTATGATGAAATAATCACGAATTTGTTTGGATGTTATTTAATTTTTTTAGAGATTATTTTTTGTGCGACTATTTCCGACAGCCTAGAATTAAACAGTTTTAACTGAAATACCGCATTTATTAAAATTAATGGTAAAATACCTCTTGTAAATACTAGAGTGATGAATTGTTACTATTTTGAAAGTTTTCTGGTTATATTTTTTTATTTTACAGCTTTTAACATAATTTCGTTTCCGAATAAAATCTAGATTTAAAATTTATGATTCAGGAGCAAAATATTATGCCATATTTTCACTTTCACGATCATATATTTGAAACAAGATTCTAACAGATAAATTAACTCCTTTTGGCGAATTTATACGGTTTGTTCAAATTTACACCAAAAAAAAAAAATTAACATACTCGTATATAGGTACATATATATTTCATAATACATAAATTTTTAATCTTGTCATAATTTTTCATTTGACCGAATTTTTAATATAATTTTACACTAAAAAACATTTTGACTATTAAATGTTTTGATTGGATTTTCTAAAACAGTTTTCCAGTCAAACGCATACATTCGACTGGATTGTAAATTTTTGAAATATGTTAATTTTTTTGGTAAACCTACAAAAGATCAATTTAATTCGAAAATAAAAAAAATACCATAATTACATTTAAATTTATGAATTGAAATTATAATTAATATATTCACAATTTTTTTTTTTTTTTTTACATTGATTTTTATGTTTATTTATAATATAAAAAATTCAACAACAATTTTTTTTTTTTTATAAAATAAAAGCAGGTCAATAAAAAAAAAAAAAAAATTAATTCTTATGTCATTAACAACAACACCTGTATAACCATAGAAAAACTTTAATTAACAAATTTTCAAATTTTATTGAGTGGTTGTTAACAGAGAAAAACAAAAAAAAAAAACACCAACATAATTTCCGTTCCAGAATAAAATCCATATAATATTAATGGTAAAAAATCATGTACGAAAATCATAAATTCTATGTAATCATATTAAAGATTTGATTATAGTTGAGTACATATAGCAGCAGTTTAATGAATTTCATTTAAATCTATCATCCAATTTATAATATTATAATCATATATGCATAAGAATATGTATATTGAAAAAAAAAATAAATAAATAAATAAATAAAAACCACTAATCTGTGGTTGCTAAATGCTAGTATCTGTTAATTTAGTTTAGATCAGAACCAAATATAATAATCTTAAGTCTCTCTTAAGTTAATTGATTTAAAACGATTGAATAAACAAATTATACGTATATAGTTTAAATCTATTTTAAGTGTGCGCTTAATGTTCTCTTCTTGTTATATTTATATTACCGTCCCCCTCTCCCCTCCCATCCCCCTATATGTTCCATTACATATTAAATAATCAATCCACTTGAACTCATTTTCAATATTATAACGAGTATCCAAGTCTTAATTTGTTTAGACTTCAAACAAATTTTTTTTTTGTTTTTTTTTCTATTTGTACTTTTTTAAATATTTTGCTTTTAGTTTTGTTTTAGTTACAACAGAACAGCAGGTGTGAATGTAGGTAAACTATACCTGTGGGTGATGGAAACTAAGGTTAGCAAAAAAAAAAAAAATAAATCAATTTTATATATATGTAGTTATATAGAGTAATAGTTAGAAGTACATATATTAACTTATGTTTACTTTTTTCTTTCCTAAAAATACGTAATTGTATATATATATATATATATATAATTATATATTTTTATATAATATGCTCTAGTCTAGATACTTTAGATATAAAGATGTATCTAATTATGTATATGTATGTTTATTGTATAGTGCTTTTTAGATTGGAGTTTATAAATTCATGTAAGTTTCGTTTTCGATTTTTTTTTTTTTTCTTTTTTTGCAGTGCCAATTTTTTATATTTTTTGTTCTTTGCTTCAATGTTGCTGTACCGCGAATTTTTTTTTTTTTTTTTTCGAAACCTAATGAATTTGTGGAGACTGGAGAAGTGTTAGAGGCATCTGAGAAAAAGAAAAAAAAAACCAAAAAAAAAAAGAGAAATAAAAGTAAACCTCACCTTTTTGAATAGAAAAGAATGTAGAAAAATACCAAAAAAACAAAATCGCGGTATTAAACAGTAGGATGAAATAAATGAATCGTGGTCGGGCATGATTAGTAAGTATATTTATATATACACTTGTAATATATTCTAGTGAATATCTATAGATTGCAAGATATAAAACATGGGTTGCAAGTAGTTGGGTGTTTTTTTTTTTTTTTTTTGCGCACAGGTAGTTTTTGATATATATATATATATATATATTAATGTATATATACAGGTAACCTAAATCTGATGAAATGAAAAAAAAAAATTCATTATTTTTTTATTATTGTTATTACATTTTTATTTTGTATATATAGTAAACTTGATTGCACCTATTAAGTTCTTCGGTAATTTTTTATATCAAATTAAATTTTTTTTTCTTGTTTGTGTTTTTACAATTACAAATAAAAGAAAATAAAGAAATGAAAAGTAAATATTTTTTTGTTATGTTATAGATTGAATTAGAGGTGGAAATTTATTGGTGTTTTTCGTTAATAATGTTAACAAAACAAATGACTGAACAGTGTATATAAATATTATCAAATTATTAGCATTTAAATTAGAAAATCGCCCATTATTATTTTGTTATTTTTGATATGAAAATCTAAATACATATATGATATAATCTGTATCTTGGTTTAATGTGTTGTTTAAGCCTTTAATTAAAAAATTAATCTTTTGAAACTGTTAATGTTAAACATTAGAAATTATTATTATTTAAATGAATGCATCTTCTAAAATTTTGTGGATAAAGTAATTATTTGCTTATACCTGTTACTTAATACTGGGTATTACTGATAAAAGGCAAGTCATAATTAACTTATAGATACATTATATGAAAACTTAACAGATGGATGTAAAATGTAAGCATATAATAAATTTATCTAACTATATTGAAAAAAGTCAATGTAAATTCAAAAAAACTCAAGTAAATTTTTTATTTTTTTTTTTTACTATGGTAAAATCTCAGTTTTTTTTTTTTTATTTCCTGTCCATGTTTTTTATTTTCCCTTTACAACGGTTTTTTTTTTGTTGGTGTTGTTGTTGTTGTTGTTGGTTTTTTTTTCAAACAGAGAGAAAAGTTCAAGTGAATGGCACTTGCAATGTTAATGCAATTCATTTCTGTAAAGTTAACTTTGTGTAAACATTAGTAAAGAAAATTTTCTTTTTATATTTACGTTATTTTTTTTCCTTCAAGGAAATTATTTAAAAGGAAATCGTGCATATTTATTTTGTTTTTACTTTATATACATTTAATATTAACTTTTTAATAAAGTAAACTTTGTTAGGTACCAACCTATAATTTAATAAAAATATATAAATTATAATATATAATATATAATATATAATTAATAAAAATATATAAATATATAAACAAAGAAAAAAAAAAACAAAAAAGGAAAAACTTGGTAAAGGGATAAATACAGGTATCAAGTTATTCACATTCATTGATAGGAAACTTTTTTTTGTAGGTTTGTACATGTTATATTTTTTTTTTGTTAAGAAAATTTTCACAGAAGGAAATTTAAAAGTACAATAGATTCAACATTATTTTGTGAAGTAATTTTTTGCAGCTGCTGTTTAATGAAAAAAAAAAAAAACCAAAATAAAAATGAAAGGAAATTTAATTAAATATATCCTGAATAAAATTTATTTAACTAATTCGAAATTTATTTTAAATTGTTGGATATAGTTGAATTTTCGAATGGGGACAACGTTATGGAAAAGGTTTTTATTTGAAAGCAATTTCATTGGTTTCGAAGCATAAAATTTAAAATTTTCATTTTGAAACATATTCTTATATAATATATCGTACTCGTAGAGGAAAACTGTCATATTATTTTAAGATTGTAAGTTTCGAGAAAATTACGATCATAGTTTTCAATCAATTTTTTATGGAAAAAGAAGCACTGCAGTATTTTGATTAGTGGCACTTTAACATCTAACTAAGTAACAATTTTGTGTATGATATTACCACAAAGTAAATTTTATGGCATTATTAATCCGAAATATTATAAAAACCATTTCCCATATACTAAATGTAGCATTATTCTTCTGTTTTATTAAGAAAGGAAAACTATACTTAATTTTAAAATATCAAAATGCCACAAATCTAACAAAATAAAAAAAAAAAAACAATTTTTCTGCTGATGAAAAAAACTATGCCAAAAATAAAAAAAAAAAAAGTTTCTGCATATGAAAAAGATTATGCCACAATGGTAAAGGATACAAAAAGTAGATTGGTTAAAAATAGTGTACAGCTTCCAAATTCTTAAATTATGTTTGCTGAACTAAAATGACTA
Organism: Poecilobothrus nobilitatus; assembly: GCA_947095535.1. NCBI lineage: Eukaryota > Metazoa > Arthropoda > Insecta > Diptera > Dolichopodidae > Poecilobothrus > Poecilobothrus nobilitatus. The sequence goes on from OX352774.1 coordinate 35,936,849, forward strand.
AAATGTATAGATAATAAAACCATGAATTTCCGGCTATTATGACTTATTTTTTGCAGTTTTTTGTGGCAGTATTCTTCTGAGAGTGCGATACATGTACTTAAATTCAATTTTATAGATTTTTAAAAGATGATTTAATAAAAGATATCAATTCAGATAAATCATATTTTAGAAGTATCAATAATTAATTTTTTAAACTTTTAAACGGAATATAAATTTTTCTTTAAATTTTTTCAAATTGTTTGTTCTATTTTTTGTTTACCTATAATTTGAGAAAAGTATTGCAAACGTATGAAATTTTCATATTGTGAATTTAATTTTAAAAATATATCACAGACTCGCATATTATATCTGTGATCCTGTATATGTTCAGATGATAAGTAGCTATAGTATAGCAATTCTAGTTTATTATCCTTTTAACTTTTAGAGTAAATTTGGACCTGAAATTCTTCATATAAAAAAAAAGTAATTAATTCATATCAAAAAAAAAAATTAAATATAAATTTTTTATCCAGCCATTGGTGCAGTGGTTGACGCACCGCTTCTCATTCATAAGGTACAATATGGGTACTGGATACAATAATTATAATATAAAAAAAAAATATTCATATATCGCATTATATAAATACTTTATATATCATAATATCTCGTACACCCCAAATTCCTACCAGGAAACAGGGGTTATAGCTACCTGGCACATTTATGTACCACGGTACCTAAATATAAATAAATAAATAAATTTTTAAGACTACTTATAGTTGGGAGTCTGAGTGTTACTTTTGATAAATATTTTTTTTCTAATAAACCTAACTACGTTCTTTCAAATTTAAGTATACCAGAAAGTAAATGACAGGACACCGCAATTTCTATTAAAATAAAGTAATTTTAAATTGTTTAAGAAAAACCAAGAACATATCTTTTTATTGATTAAGATAAAAATTAAAACATGTTTAAATATAAAACAAAATTTTTTTTTTTATACTATAATCATATACATATATATATAATATATATATAACAAATAATATAGAAACTTGTTTAAAAAACAAAAAACAATCCAAAATATAAAAAAAAAAAAACAGAAAAAACTAAATTAATTTTAATTATATTTTACTCAACATGAAAATCTTTTAAATGCAATTAAAAACCATATACTAAAAAACTATCTTTAGATACTCTGTATCTTTTAATAATTCTTTAAAAAAAAAAAAAACATCGTTATAAATTTTCTGTACTATTAAAATTTTTTATCATAAATTTAAAATCAGTTGGTATCAAAAGACATTTATTACAATTTAAGTCTGAATAAAAATAAATCTTTTAAGTTTTTTATTTTATTTTTTAGTTTTTTTTTTTTTTTTTATTTAATTTTAAGAATTATAACCATTTATATTTTCAAGGTTTTAAATTAATAAATCTGTAGCTTTTATTTAATAAAAAAAAAAAAAAAAAAAAAAAAGCAATAAGTAAGTGTTAATAATCACAGTAGAATAGCAGTTACTTATGTTTTAGTATAATGTTATTTAGTGATTTGTTTTTTTTTTTTAAATTAAATACAAGTAAAATTTGTTTTGACCATGGGATTGAAATAAATTGCTTATACATATATTTTTTTTTTTAATTTTAATATACATACATTTAATGTTTTATTTTTATTTTTATTTTTTAAGAAAAACAAAAAATTAATTTAAAAAATTAAAGAATTATTATAATTCAAGATAATAAATATTAAATAATCACTCATATAATAATTGCAAAAAAAAATTTTTTTTATTTATATTTGTACTTATAATCGTACTTGTAAGTACAAAAAAAAAAAAAAACTCAAGAAAAAAGTACCTACTTAAATCAGTTAACAAATAAACAGTTAATAATTTTATTAATGATTATGCAATTTGAGTATAGGTACTTTGTTTTAAAATTTTATTTATATTTTATACTGGACATATTTTTATATACCTAAGTACATAGGTTTTATATACTTTTTCCGTTAATGATTTTGAAACATACATAAGTAATCGTTATTTAGAATGAATATGACGATTTCTTTCAATTTCATTGTCGTCATTTAAGAAATTACAGTTAATCATATTCTTGGTAATGTAATATTATTTAGTAAGAAGGTTTCGCTCTGGTAATTTTTGGTGAACCTTTCTAAATTTTTATTTTTTTTTATTTTTTTGTTTTTTAATGAAAAACCGGATTTTTTTATATGAGTTACTCAAACTTTTATTTTTTTAATTGGAATTTAATTAATGTATACGCAGTTACGTGTGTACAATGCGTGTGGTATGATACTACATGTATGGAATGACTACATATTGTAATTACTTATACTAGTTTTAAATCAAAATGATTGGGAGGAAATTATGAATATTTAAGTGATATTAAGTGTAAATTTGTGATCGATATATATATATATACATTTCATACATACAGTATAGGTAAATAAATAGTATATAATGGATGAGTAAAATAAAATAATATTTTAATAAATAAGAACTTATTTTTTTTTTAGAGCTTTTGGAGGTTATTGGGGATAATTAAAATAAATCTAAACTAAAAAGCATGAGTTATGAGTTATGACAATTTAAATTTTCATAGAAAGAGATTATTTCATATTGAAAGCGATTAATTTTATTAAAATGTAATACATGATTAGTTATTATGTAAAATGTAAAACTTAATTAATTATTTTTCACTTAGCACACAGAAATACTCAATCAAGAAAAAAGAATAACAATAGTAATATTTATAGTTACTCGTAAATAACTAAACAACTAACAACAGAATTAAAATATGAACAATATTAACAAAATAAAATAAGGATATTCTGAAGATAATGGGACTCCTCGTAAATTAAAATCAATATATGTCAACGGTACTTCATAACGTTACCTTTTCAAAAACATATGAGTATCTCCGGATCTCGTATTTTAAGGACGAAAAAGACATTTAAGAACATGCGATATATATACATATATATATATATATATATATATATGTATATATATTCAATATAGACTTAAATATATAACGGTTTATAGAAAAAAAATAAATAGACAAGCATGTTCTTAATGGTTCTTTTCGTTTAGTTTTTTTATTGTTTTGTTATAAGTTATAACTTTTACGTTTTAGATGCTAATTGGTTATAGTTTTATTCAGAATCCCCTAAGATAGTATGTAAAATAATATGATTTTAAAAGCATGCGTGATTTTAAAAAAATAATAAAAAATATTTTGAAATTGTGACTATACTTTTGCGTAAGAAAAAATTGAAAAAAAATCTTAACGAGATACTTTTTTCAATTGTAAGGTAAACACCTATAGAAAAGCTGTTAACATAATATATCAAAATATAATATTAGAGCTTTAATTTTTATCTCTCACTTATGACAAATTTACACAGGTGTTATCCTATCAAAATTTCTTCATACGAAAGAATAAAAATATTGTAAAATTTTGTTTCTACATAACTGTAAATTTAAACACTAAATTGCAAAAAAAAATTTATAATTTTTATATTGCTTTATAAAGCTTATTTGCGTAATATGAAAAAATATTAAACAGGTATATAAACATTTGAAAATAAGAGATTTTTCAAAGTTTGAGGGACTGTACCTCCGTAATGGACCGGGCTACATAGAAAACATGTCCCACAACATTAATTTTTTAATGAGATCCTATCCGTTGTCAAAATTTCATTACTTTATCTTAAACAATGTATAGATCTTTTGTAAACAGACGGAGGAACGGACAGAGTAAAACAAATACATAATAAGATTCACAAAAAAAAACTAATTGATTAAGTTCTAGTTTTAAGTTTCCCAACCGGTTGATACTTTTTCAATGCAACTGGTTTAAAAATACACGCGTAAATGATTTAAAATAAAAAAAAAAATTATTGTTCCTTAATATGATTCATTATTAAATTTTTTGATTTACTTTTCTTTCATTATTTAGTGTCAGTTATTCGATTTACGAATTTATTTTAGGTCTTTTATTATAATTCGAAGATTCATTCATTCTTTCATTCTTTAAAAAAAAGGTGGAAAAAAAAAGTATTAAGAAAAGTTCTATTATGTCCTCTTACCTACTTATTTTAAAATAAATAGATAAAATAAAAATTCGATATATTGCAAATTACGTAACTACTATGTGCAACTATAATCATACTACAAGCATATTTACTGATTTTAATTAAAAACAATTAAAATCAAGTTCTTTATCAATTCTACGATTTATTTTACTGATTATTATATAACCGCTTTTAGAATTGTTTTATTAATAACAAAAGAACAAATTAAAAACCAGTATTAATGATTTATTTTTTATTGGAGCTCGTATTTTATTTCCAAAAAATAGTTCTCATGGATCATTCAGAATACTAAACATTTTTTAAAGAAGATACACCATACACCAACAAAAAAAAAACTAAAATAGTAAACAAATAAAACAAAACAATAATAGTTTTATTATTTTTATTTATTTTTGTTTTAAATAACATTAAAAAAAAAAAAATTCATGGGACAACTTATTATGTCACAAAAAAGCACGTTAAAAGTCATTATTAACTGTTGTTTATTTTTCGTTTTTCTTTTTCTTACTATCTACAGCGCAGTTCTCTTTCTTTATCTCTTAAAATCATTTCTATAGAAAATCACATAAAAAAAAAAAAAACAAAAAAAAAATGTCCAAATCATATACCCAAAACCCAACAGTCAACTATGTATACGACAAAACAACAACACAGTACACACTTAAACATACATATGAACATTTTAAATTTCATTTTTCAAGCTCAATTTTTATAGTTTTTTTTTTCATTTTCTACTTCCTTCTCTTTCTATTTCTTTTTTTCATTTATAATCTCGTCAGTACATACTGACAACAAACAGATCTTGACATTGAAATTTTTATTTAGTTTTTTTTTTTTTTTTTTTTGTTTACACCTTTCACAGGTATTCAACAAACCATTCAAAATATATCAAAAAAAAAAAATAAAAATAAAAACCACAAAAAAAATAATTTGTATGGAAGATTGAATAAAAAAATAAAATTTATTTTAATATAATACGTCATTTTCAGTCTTATATTGTATGTTATAATATATAGGTGCTGTTGAGTGTTGAATGTTGTTGACTGTTGATCACTATTAAGTAAAAACGAAGGAAGAAAAAGGCACAGCTATATAAATATACATAATATGTATGTATGTACACTCACTATACAACAATGTTTTGGTTGTCATAATGATAAGCCTCTATGCCCCTGTCTGTATAAAAACTTTAATTCGTTAAAAATAATAATAAAAAAAAAAGAAAAGAAGCAAAAGATTTTAATGACAATTGATTCATCCACTATTCCTGGGAAGAAGATTAAAGAACAAAAATATGTACAAAAACAAAAAAAGAAAAAAATTGTAATTATGAATATGATTTGGTTGTTAAATTAAAAGGTTTTTTATTTAAGATCATTACATTACAAATTAAATGGCAATGAGGGATGGAGAAAGAAACAAACGAACGTTTTGTTGAAAATTTTCATCTTAATCAAGTCACTGAAGCAACCGGATAAACAAGTTTTATTTTGTTTTGTTTCTAATATTATTTATGTTTTGCTTTTTTTTTTATGATATTAAAGTATTAAACTGACCGGTCAAATTATTTAAAGTGAAAAGAGAAGATGTGAAATATGAAACAAATAAAAATAAAATGTGAAATATGTTGGATAACTTCTTGGTTCCTATCTGTAATTATCCAAGTAGTAGCTACGGTTTTTATAATTAATAGATTTTTTTATTTATATACATATATAGGATATGTATGTATGTATAATTTCATTTTTGTTTTATTGATGAAGCCTGAGCTAACGTGTCAGTAAACACTAGTCTTTAGGTCCGTAATGTATTTTCAAAACAGAGGAGTAACTATTCGACCACAGTTGGCATTAAGTTTTCCTATTTTTATGTAACAATTATACCTTTCTGATGGAAGATTAAAGCTTTGAATCTTCTGAAATCCATCCATACCAAACAGTTCACCAAAATCTTGCAAAAAGAAACTACCGAGATATTTCTGCATTTTCCACAAACTGCGATAGATGCAGATAAAGTGCTACACGTTCTCTATATTGCGTTAATTCCAATGTAAAATATGTACACTTCACTAGATGTTAGACATGCATACCTAATTTTGTAGCATTTTTACGATAAATTACGACCGTTATAATACTAACCAAATTGTTGTATTTCAGGCTTAGAGAGAAAAAGCATGAATTTGGTTTGGATCTTTTTAAATTATATTTTCATAAAAATGACATTTTAAAATTTTATCCTAAGCATTTTTAAGAGATGTTACTGATTTAATATGCATTCATATATATATACACATGTATTTTATTTCTAACACGTTCCTAAAATAAATTTTATTCCAAAATAAATTAAATATGTATATTATATACAATTTTGTTAATAAAACGGATCAAGAACTCAATTACAATTCACTATAAAAACTTTAGGTAGTTTTAAAATTTGGCTCTTAAATTGTATTTTTTTTTTACAAATGATTTTATTCGCTTTTGAAATTTTTCAAAGCGCAAAATAATTTTATCATCACTGTATTTGCTTTTTATTTCTTAAGAAAGGTGTTCCCTTAATTTTGTTTTAAATATACGAAATAAAAGTGAATCAGAAAAAATTTTAAAATTAAAACTGGTTATAACTTATAAGGTAACAGATAACAAATAAAAACAACAAGTAACAAAGATCATTTTGTTTTTGTTTTAGTATTTTTTTGTTTATTTTAGTTTTTTATGTGTGACTGTTAATATTTTACGATAATAAAGGATTCTTTCAATTAATAGATTTCGAAGAAAACGTTTGTTAATAATTTTATGTTTTAAGGCATAAAAATAATTAATGTGACATTTTCCAAAGGAAGCTCTTTTAAGTATATTAAAATTATAAAGTAAAGTGATTCTAAAACTATAAATTTTAATACGTTAAAGATAAAACCACAATTCCGACCATCAACGAAAAATTCGCGACAAAAAAATTAAAACATATGGGTTCAATTATGTATTTGTCACATTATTGCGACGATCGTCGCCCAATCAAATTTTCATCGTCGTCGAAATAGATCTATTTTCTAATTTTTTCGCTGTAGTCGAGTTTGACAGCATTTTGGTATATGTACTTTAAACGTCAAAAAACAATTCAAAATAATTTTACAGAATTTTTAAACGTTTTTTTTATAAATTTTTGTAGTCAAACAAAGAAGCGAATAAATATTACACTTCTGTAAATTGTTGATTAATTTTTTATTTATATTTTTTATTTTTCGTTTTGCTACAATTATGTTTTTTTCTGATGAAAAATAGTTGAACAGAGCGAATTTCGCTGATGGTCGATAGTCGATGGTTGGAATTATTGTTGGTACTTAATATTGTTAGAATTATTATGCTATCAGAATGATTTAAGATTGAATTAACGTTATAACAGTATTTTAAGAAATATTTAAGCTAATTTTGTTATTGCTACATTAAAAAAAAAAAAAATCTTATAAAAGTACAGATCAACTATACATTTTTTAAACTAGAAAAATATTTTGCTATGATTTTTCTATTTTGAATTTTGATAATCTTCTGTCATCAACAATATATTATATCAGTTATTTGTCAGTTTTCTTTTTCTTTTTTTTTTTGACAGTTTTCGAAAAAAAACTTCTAAATTAATATGAAATGATTGTGAAATTTTTTTGATTTAAGTTATGATTGTGAATCAATTCAGATGAATCACAACTTTTTCTTTATGATCATTATTATTAATAGTAGTTTATCTTGAAAATTAAATTTATTTTTAAATGTAAATCATAATTTTAAATATGTATATGTACCTATATGTATATTGAAGTTTTGATTTAATAGTTAAGTTAGATGTAAAAAAAATAAATTGGTGTTAAAAAATACTTATAATATGTTAAGAAACTTATAGTTATATTATAAATAAAGCAAATCTGCTTATATAATTAGATAATTACATTAATTTTTAAATTGCCTAATATAATTTATTACCATGTTACAACCCATGTCCAACAGATAGTGTATAAGTGGTGGCTATTGGTTGGATTGTAAAAAAATATGAATAAAATCGAAATGATTGTTACTATAGGATATGTTTTCAAAACAGTTCGAAATTCATTAGTACTCTTTACTTTTAAACTTAAATTTGTATTGATAAAATTTTAAAGTTGATTGATTTGTGTTGTTCCTTTCAATATTAGAATTTAGTCGTAAATCAGACAGCAGCTGATGATAATATATGTAAAAAAATATTGAAATGCATTTTGCATTATTAAAAATGTTAAAATTAAAACAAAATTTAAAAAATTAAAATAAAAAAAAAAAAAAATTGTTTTTATATTTGATTTGTTTCATTTTTTAAATTTTTTTTTAATTAAAACCCTATAGTTGGTGTTTAATGTTTGTTTTGACTAATTTGTCTTCAATTTATTTATGTATTTAAAAAAAAAATTTTAATACACTATGTTCGTTAGTATTAATATTAAACAGTTAATAAAGGTAAAAAGTTAAAAAATCTAATTAGATAAAAGTTATTTTTATTTTTACATTCATTCACTATTTTATAAATTTAAAATGAATTTCATATTTTTTAAAATTTAATATACCTATAAGTTATTGGGTATAGAGCAGTTGACCTAAATTCAAATTGCAAAAATCTAAATACTTTATCTATCATTTAATTAATTTGTCTGTCTATCATCCAATTTAAGATTTTTGATAAATTCAGCTTAGATGAGACGAAATAGTTGTTTATCATCCGAGTTTTGTAAAGTATTGTTAATCCGAATTATATCTAGAAAATTTTCTAGAGTTCAATAGTCTGTATAGAACCAATGCCAATGAACTTCTTTTTCCTTATAATATTTAATTTTTGTATTTTTTTTTCATCTTTCCTTTTATTTCCTTTTTCATAAAATTTATGTAAAAAAAAAAAATGAGAGCATGCCAGCCAGTTTTCCTCAAAAAGATATTTCGCCTAATGTTATTTGACATTTCAGGAAAAGTTTTTTTAACAACACGTACACTTAGCAAAAAGCAAATTTACTTAAATTTATTCCTCAAAAGGACATTTCGCCAAATGTTATTTGACATTTCACAAAAAGTTTTTTTAAAAAAAGATACACTTAGCAAAAAGACTTAGGAGATTAGAGATTAGGAGATTAGATAAAAAAATTACTTAGGAGATTAGAGAGCTGTTTACAAAATCAGGATTATACGCTTTTTTTTCAAAGTATGTACATATATAATATTTGTTAAGTAAGTATATGTTTCTCATATACCTAATTGGAAAGTGTTTCATTATGCCACATGGAAATTAGCAAAATGTCCCTTTTTTGCCAAAATATAATAGAAAAAATAGTGTTTTGCAATTAATTAGGAACCAATATTATTAAAATTGAAAATAAATCAATAAAAAATATTTAAGTATGTATATAACAACTTAATTAAATTAATTCTTTGTATATAAGGTATAAAAATAACAATAATAATTTTTTATTGAATGTTCAAATCTAAATTATTTTTATTCTTATAGTCAAGAAATCTTTTAGATATACTAGAAATAATAAAGATATGTTTAAACAACAGAAATAATTAAAATAAAATTTTAATTAATAAACGAATCTTAATTTTTTAATGTTAACTTAATTAAGATACTAAACTTTAAATTAAATCTCATTTTTAACGTTTGCACTGCAAAATTTAATGGCTTCTTAAGGAAAACAAAAAAAAATTTAAATTCATAAAAAACAGAAAACGAAGCAGATAATAAAATATTTTTTATTTTAAATAAAAAAAAAAAGAAAATTAATGACACAACTTTAAAATCTTCATTTTTTCATTCTTCAATTTTTTTTTTTTTTTATTTTTTTTATTTTTTTTTGTTATACATATAAAAATAAAAAAAATTGAATCTACAGCGTTAACCGAACCTTAAGTTAAACCAATCCTTTAATTCTTAATACATAATTTATATTAAATATTTTTCTATATTTATTTTCAATTATTACCTAAAGGCTCAAGTAACTGATTACCTTTTAACCTTCAAGAAATCTTTAAGATCTCTTCTGTACATACATAAAAATAAAATTTACAATTTTTTTTTTTTTTGTTTTAATGTTTTTCAAATAAATTTAAAAACAACGTTCATTACATTTAACTATATATGTATATATATATATATATATATATATATATATATATCCAAATTCAAAATATACATAATCCAGTCCTGTACCTCTTAACATTTATTCTTATAAATTCAATAATTAATAATCCTTAAGAATAAAACCAGAGTTCCAGTAAATATTTACATATTCTGAAAGTTTCTCTTATTTTTCGGTTCTCTAATGCTTGCCTGCACGCTCTTGTCTATAACTAGACAATTAACCATACAACAGTTGAACTATAGTAAAAAAAAAAAAAATGTTATAACCTTATTTTTGCTATCTCAACAATAGTAATTGTTTGATGTGTATGTGTGTATGTCAGTTATTCTTTCAATATAAAATACATTGAATTAAAATTATAAGAAGTAAAAGAAGATATGGTATTATCAAAACATTGATTGAGTAGGTATATATAGAAATAATAAAAACCGGCTTAATAACAAGTACCATTTTACTTTGATTATTTCGGTTCTATTTAAGGTTATTTATAACGAATGAGATTCTAAAGAGAGAGAAAGAGAGAGAGAGATAAGTAAACTTTTAACTTTATTTAAAATTAAATATGTACAGAACCTTACATTGTAATTATTTTGGTTGTTGCCAAGATGACTGCCACAGAAAAAAGAAGAATAATGATAACGTCCAAATAGAATGAACTTTATAATGAAACACTATATATATATATATATATATATATATAACAATCATTAAAGAATCACCTGTTGATAAATAGTTTTATATTCATTCGCTATTTTTATTCTTTATTTGGCTCTAGAAAAAAAAAAAAAAAAAAAATACGATCTGTCCTTTCGATGATGATGATACATAGTTTGGTAAAAGTTGGCTAAAATAAAATCAACTAATAACAATCGAATAATATAATCATTTATATATGTATATGAACTTGTTCTAGACCTCAGAGAATCCAATGAATACTGCAAAAAAAAAAAAAAAAAAAAAAAATCGGTAGAATCGGTACAATTACAAAGTATAGATCGTCATTGCATTCAGGCACATAGAAACTACTATAATCATCCATTTATATAAGTACATACTAAATCCATATATTAAGCATATATTGTAATCGATGATGATTGAGATTCTATGGTTTGCTTGGTTCGTTGGTTGGTTGGTTAGTTAGTTAGTTAGTTGAATGTTTAAGTACATTCACTACTAGATATAATAAATAAAGATAAATTATTGCATAAAAAAAAAAAATTTCGTTATATCTTTAAAAGGGAGTCAGCCGTGTCTTTTCTTTACAAAAAAAAAAAAAAAAAAAAAGAAATAGAATTGACTTGGATGACTTGGAATAAGACAAGTTAAAATAAAAAAACAGGTTGAACACGTACATATTTTTTTTTTTTTTTAATACTGATGATGATAATGATTATCGGCATAAAAAGTAACAATAAAATGTAATCATGAATAATTTTTGTTTGGTACTTGATACCATGGATCGATACATTTGAAGAACAAAAATATAACTATATACTACATAATACTCGTATATATACTTATCTATGTATTAAAATTCTTTAACAAGTCTAATATTATTTTTTAAAAACTACAATGATGTTGATTATATGATTGGTTAGTAATGATATTGTAATGATATATCAATGTTTATAAATGATGATCATGATTATTTATTAGGTATCTCTCTTTTTGTCTAGATAAAAAGACTAGTACAACTTGGATGTTGTACATTTTAAGTCATACAATTTTCACTTAAAATGGATGAGTTCAATTTTACTTGTTTTGTAATATTTTGCAGTTTTTTTTTTTTTTTTCTTTTTTTATTTTTGTTCTAATGTAATCAGCTTTGATATTTTGTCATTATTTATATCTGATATGTTATTTTTATTTGTTTTTTAAGTATTTGAATGTTTTCTTAAATAATATGATGATGGCATTTTTTATCCTTTAAACAAGTGCGGTTTTATTTTTATTATCCATTTTCAGTTCTTGTCCAGTCCAGTCCAATTTAGTTTTTGTGTTTTTTTCAATCGGAATTTCATTCAATAAAATGTGGTAAGTATAAGTTTGATTTTAATTTAAATACCAAAAATGGAAAGTTTAAGTTATTTTTATATAAAAATGGAATTAAGTATATTATACATTGTATTTCAAATAAATTTTATATAAACAGTATGGGCGCGGTAATTTGAACTATTAAAAAACAAATTGTATTCAAGTTGTAATTGAATAGTCAAGTTGAATGCCGGTTTCACTAACATTTTGTCACAACACCTTTCAGTTAAGATTTTAGATGTATTTTTTTTTAATGAGGTATCCGACTGCCAAATTTTCTGCGGTCAAATTTCTAAAAACATTGATAGGTGTAAAAATGTCGATCCTGGTCAAATCTCTAAGAAAATCGATTATTTATAGGCGTTAAGTTAGTTTGTATATTTTCAAATTTCATATAATATTAAATCGAAAAAAATGTTTATATAAATTCTTTAAATATAAGTAGTTACAAACTTAAAGTTTTCCAATATGATAATCTAAAACTTTTCTAAACTTCTAATAGTTACAGATTATATTTACAGGAACAAATATAAAATATTGGTCCTGAACTTACAAAATAAGAAATTACGTTCTGTTTGAAGGTTTAAGAAAAACATGTTCAAGTTATAAAGGAGATAATGTAAAATTTAGGCTGTACAAATTTTTGTATGATTCAACAAATCGCGTGTTCAATTTATCGTGAGACCACTGTGTATGCATATATAAATTATGTAAACGATATTTTTTTTTTATTTTTATTGGAATTTTTCTGAAAATGATCAGTCGGTCTAGCAACATAAATTAAAAAAAAAAACTGATAACTTATATTATATAGTAAGTTTTTTTTTTTTAATTTTTAAGAAGAAAATGTCTTCTATTTACTATTCTGATGTAAGTAAATTAAAAAATAGTTGTTATTATTTAAATTAAAAGAACGATTAATAAATTTAAACGCATTCAATAAGAATAATGTTCTAAATTGTTTGATTGTGATTTAAATTTCATGGAAGCTTCCACATCCTGAGACAATCAAATAAATTTCTTGAAAATTGAAATACATAAGTACTAACAAATCTTCTCATAGAAAAAAATCAAGAGACATTCTAGTAGTTTCGAATTAAAGAATTAAAGTAAAACATCAAATAAGTATATTGTAAGAAAATAAAAACAAAAATTGTCACTTATTAAGGAGCATAGGGGGTATTAAAACAGAAGAGAGCACTGATTGCCTCCAAATTCTAATATATCAGACATACGAAAGCTATCAACGCTCCTAATCATTAAAACTAGAAAAGCCAAGTCAAATCCGATTTAATTTAATCGAAAACATTATTTACAACACATCTAATGCTTTAATTAACAAACTAAAAAAATTTAACAAAAGTTATAAACAATTAATATAAACGTTTTTTTATATATCCTATTAAAATATACATACTTCTATTTAAAAAATTTATTAAATAAAATTTTTTACTAACATGTACTTAATAGATTTTTATTATTTTGTAAAAGATTTTTTATTTGACATATTTTTTTTTTCATTAAAATCTTTGAAAACTAAATATTTCTAAAGGTCATTTAAAGTTTAGATTTCAATAAACTTTTTTACATAACATTTAACATCCTTTACTCAAATAAAAAATAACTAAGTATTCCCAAAAACTTCTAATTTTTCCCACAAGTTTAACATTTTTAAAACTTCATTTCTTTTTGACGCAAACATTGACAATCGATTAACTAATTAACTTCTGAATTTTTAAGATTTTATCAGATCAATTACAATTAATTATTATTAATTATATTTATTAATAATAAAATTACTGCGTCGTTAAACAAAAAAAAAAAAAAAAATTTCTCTCAATATTAAATTTATTGTATTAATTTCAAATATTATATATAATAAAAACCGCAATTAAAATTTATTATTTGATTAAATAAATGTATATTAAATTTCGTGTGACATTTTTACAATTTTAATGTGACAAAATTAAAAAAAAAAATAATAATTTAAATTATTAACTTTGTATTATAAAGTTTAATTTTCATTTTTAAATTGAAATTGACATGGAATAGTTAATTAAAATTTGATAGAAATTATTTGATCAATAAATTTTAAATTTAAAAAAAAAAGCAAAAAATTTTTGTGAATGCCTACTTAAGAGTCGAATAGTTTTGAACAATGAAATACTCCTAAAATAATAATAAATTGAAGTATTACTTAGCTTAGTAGTACATCATTGATTACCTGAATAATTAATATAATATCAACGCCTTGAATAGATTAGATTAGATTACACCTGTGGCATTATCATAATACATTGTTTTAATAAAAATTGTAGGAGTCTATGGCCTATTTGAGTTTCAAGATTTTGATCTGTATTTGTCAAAATGTAATGTAATGTCTGTCATGTCAAAATACGAATATTATAAAGCATCTTATAATTTATTAATTTTACACTTGCTGATAATAATTTGAAAATGATATTGAAAAGATTTCTTTAAATTCATATAAAAACGTCAAATGAAAATTGTCAATATTTTTAAGTAATTTATCTTTTTTTTTTTTTTTGCTTTTTTCAATTCTAATACAAAAATAAATAATTTTCATCAATTCAAATTAAAAATTAATATTCAAATTCAGTAAATTATGGAGTAAAATTTCAACACAAATTTAAAATATGTACATATGTATTTTTAATTTTCTTCCTTGTTAAATCTTTAATTGAACTGATGTCAAATTTTAGCGTATATAGATTCGATATTTTAAGAAAAATTTTATAATTGGAATGATAGTGAGTAGAGCTCTTAATATATGGACTATAAAACATCAAACACCTAGCATTAACATTTAATAAACAAATAAAAAAAATTATGAGAAATATTTTTTTTTTTTTTTGTAAATTAAATACAAATTCAATGTTCAAATTGATTACTGATTACTGATTACTTTTTTAAAAATGTTATTTTCGATCGTTTTTTATGTTTTACAATTTTTTTTTTTAAATTTCTAATAATTTCATATTTAATAAAGTATTTTAATTTACATGCTGAAAAAAACCAGGAAGTAATATATATATATTACAAAAAGTAAATAAGAAGCTGAAGTAAACATAAGTAATTACAAAACTCAGTAAGTACTTTATTTATATATCTGTTTAAATATTTATTCGTATAATTAACACTCTAATCAAGTTAAATAAATATTTTTCTCATAAACTTTCAGTTTTGTAATACAAAAATAAAAATACAAAAAAATGTTATTAAAGCGCGCCCTACTGCTGATAATAACCTACTACCAGCAACCAGCAACTAAATTATATATTTCAAGCTGCTTCACAAGTATATATACTCAAAACAAAAAAAAAATCAGGAAGCAAATAAAGAAATTCTAATTACATTTCTAATTTTCAAACAAATAAAAAAGGAAAACCAAAAAAATAAAAAAAAACTAAACATTCCACCAGTACTACGACACCTTTAAATTACAATAATTATCTTTTTATATTCACAATATATGTATATATTTACGATAATTTTGACCTTAATCATGTTTAATTAAACTGTGATTTTATATATACATACATATATGCTTTTTTTTTTTGTTATTTTTCTTTACTATTTTCTTTTGTTTTTTTTTTACAATATATCGTCAAGGTATACCTATTAGATACCAAGGTATTAACAAAAATTAAATTTACTTTATTATCGCACATTATTAGTATACCTGTTTTCATTATCTCTGATAAAACATATAATGAAGGTGAAGAAAACTGAAAAAGTTTTCAAGAAGAAAAAATCAAAAATTGCACCTATTTAATTTTTCCACCTATTATATTTTAAAAGAAGACAAAAGGTGTTTTACGTCCCTCTAATTTAATCCAATCTTATCTATAAATAGAAGGGCATCACATCAAAAGAATATTTTTTTTTTCTATTCTTTTTTTGTTGTTTTTTTTTGTTTTTGTAATTAAGCGCAACTAAAATCTAAATGAACGCGTTATAATCTGTTTTTATATATGGATACATACATATATGACTATGTTTATTAAGGAGGATTATGTGGTATTTTATCACTATATTTATTTATTTTTTTTTTTAATTTTTTCAAAGTTAGGATTTAACAAAAAAAAATGTGTCTGTATCTATGTATGCATTTAAGAATAATATTTTTACATATCAAATGCAAATACATAAAATATATAATACATATAAGCTATATATGTATGTAAAACAGTAGTTGTCATAAAAAATTATTTAATTAAGACACGTTGAGTAGCTCATTCGTATACATAATGGAAACTTGTTAAGAACTAGAACCCACAAATATAGGAACTTATTTTTATTTTGTTCCGTTTTAATTGTGGAATTAGATATTACCCCCACATGTGTTCACTGATTCGTATAATATACAAAATTTCACGGAAACAGTCCCTATATATATATAATTAGAACAACCACTATACCCCCACATGTGTTCCTCGATTCGTATAATGTACAAAGAAACTTCAGAGAAGCAATAAACTTCCTAAAAAATTGAATTCAATCTCACTTTCACAAATCAAAAATAAAAAGTTCCTTACTTTCTACTTACTCTCCTTTCCTGTGCATTAATTTTCCTTTACAGTTAGAGCGCCTTCATTTCATTACTCATGCAATGATGAGTGATTTTAAAAGGGTAAAAAATCTAAACAATACCAAGGTGGCTTAGGTTTTCTTAATGCGTTTTAATGATCTATATCAAACCGGAAGAAAAAAAGTAAATAAACAGACACATAAACTAAAAACCAGTTAAATAACAAAACGTTCCATAAGTAGAACTAACTCCTTGAATACTTTTATAAGAAAAGGTACAATTCGATGGATAATATGTCTAAAAAGAAAGAAAACGTTTCTATATAATGATCTCCATCAATTCAAATAATAGCGGGTCCTTGAGATAATTTGCTATCATGTACTAAAATACCTTTCGTGGGAACATGCCAAAGAAACCAGTAAAAAGAGTAAAATCGGCTGATCGATTTTGAGGTTTAATTTGCATCATTTTATTAGGTACTAAATTTAAACTAACTATATAAAAAGCTATTTATAAGGAGACTATTATTTTATCAATCCTATCAACAAACTACGATCAAAAATTCGAAACTTAAAGAGATCCAAAGATAACAATATTCTTATGAAGAACTCTGTATTATATCAAAACATTTAATTTTTTTTTCTAGAAAAGAACAAAATATCAACGATTTTTTACTTTATTTTGTTTTTATTAAATGGCAGTTAAAAGCTATGTTTATAAAAGTAAAAACAGACTGTTGCTGACAGTGGAAAAATGCAAATAAAGAAAAAGAAAAGAAAGGGGGGAAAAAAAAAAGTAAAAATACCGCTGCGACCACACAAAACGTTTTAATTCATGGTAATTCCTATACGATAGTAATGTAAGTCAGGTGTTATCATAGCTTTATAGAAATTTAAATGAAGAAAACAAAAAAAAAAGATCCAGATAAAGGAAAGGTAAAAAAATAGAAAATGAATAGTAACTATATATATATTTAGATATAACGAATGAATTAATCTACTTTAAGGGGATTTTGTTTAATTTATTTGAAGAAACAGCCAAAAATAAAAATAAAAAATAAATAAAGAGATAATAAGTGTTTGAAGAATTAGTATTATATCACTAGAATTTTGTTGGTGTTTGATATAATCATGCGTGCTTTCGGTAATAAAAAACTATGTATGATTATAAAATTTTCAACTTAGGTACTTAATTAACTTCTAAGTACTTTTAATACCTAAAATTTTTGGTAGCAAATTTAATTAACTTTACTTTTAATTTAAAATCTTAAACACAGCTTACATAATTATAGGTCTTATTTCCAATTTTTAACCATTACAGTTACCACAGTTTTCTGTGCAATAATACAACCTATAGGTAGAATTTTTTATTATTTAATGTTATTATTTGGATTTTTGGAAAGAATCTCCCAAATTATTAAGAACCTTGACAATTATTTTATGTCACAACAAGCTCAGGGACAGGATCTTATATATTTTTCCTGGTAATTATTCAACTGTTAGGCTGATAAGCCTGTTCATACAACAGCATTTTGAAACAAGAGAAAAGTTATATTTTAGGAAAATGGAAATATTATGGGCAATGAAATATGTTATAGGAATATACTCTTACTGATATGATCTCAATCAATTATTTTTCAACTGCTGCATGGAAACATGCTTTATATTTCACATGAACATGACAGCTATATAAAATATTAATTATTGTCTGCCATTAATTTGAACACGAATGACAAATGTTAGATAAATCAGACAAAAAACCAGATCAAAAAAAGCTTACACTTTTACTGGATGGACTTCTCAAGTCTAATATGGACTTCTCAAGTCAGAAATTTAAACCTTGTACCATCCAACCTTTTATTGCAAGCAAAATAAAGTTTTATCCACATACCTTAAATAATATTTAAAACGTTATACAGAACTGCTATAACCTTATAAATCAATGAAAGATTGTTTTGTTTTTTTTTAAGTTTTTGATTTGGCAACTATCTACACATCAAATTGTTACACACATTTCGCGGTATTTTAAATTGAAGATAAGCATTTGAAACTCTTCCCTCAAAAAAACAAAAACAAAAAAATACAAAAATCGCTCAATTTTATTCTATAGCAATTTTTAAAAGAAAAATTAGTTTAAATTTCATTTTATTTATCATATTTTCATTTATTATCCAAAAGACTCAGGTTTTCGACCCAATATTCATTTAAACAAAAAAAAAAAAAAAATAAAGTAACCACTAATGATCATTACTCATCCTGATAGTTATTTTATATATATGTATGTATATAGATGTTATAAGTAAGCAGATATTGGATTG
Organism: Poecilobothrus nobilitatus; assembly: GCA_947095535.1. Classification (NCBI taxonomy): domain Eukaryota; kingdom Metazoa; phylum Arthropoda; class Insecta; order Diptera; family Dolichopodidae; genus Poecilobothrus; species Poecilobothrus nobilitatus. The sequence goes on from OX352774.1 coordinate 35,955,999, forward strand.
AAATTGGACAATAGGAATTCAAAAATTTCACGTTCATTAAGCACAACACAAAAATTCATAAAAAGAGAAAAGAATAATAACAACAACATGATAATAAATTGATTCTAATCAATTTTTTTCTATTTAATGATGGTTAAAAAAGAAATATATATATATATATATATATATATATATTTTTTTGCCCATTTTCATCATTAATTATAATAGTAAGTACATACCAATGGCGTTTAAAATTTGTTAAGAATTTTATACAATATATTCTATCCCATTTCTATATTATATCTATATAGCGATTTGTAGAAAAAAAAAATATTTTTTTTTTGTCCATTTTGGAAATGGTTCCAGATAATGTAAAGTTGTTAAAATTCTTTAACAATAATTTAGAGTCCAATTTTCCAATCTAATGAGGTGCGTAATATCTCATCTTCATTTATTTTTTTTTTTATTTTGTTATTGTTTTTTTTTTTTTTTTGTTATGATTCGATTCTGGTGTTTTAAAACTTATGTAGACCCACAGAATGTTTAAATGAAACATTAAAAATATAATTTTACTTAAAAACAAAAAAAAAAAAAAAACCAGATGGAAGTTCAAAATTCTTAAGATAAAAAGCAAAAAAAAAAAAAACAAAAAGAACATCAAACCTAGGCTTTTCGTTTAAATTTAATTGTAATAAAATAGTTTCTAATTAAGAATCAGTTGGAGTCACAGTTGAAAAAAAAAAAACTCTAGTAAAATCAAACATAAGACAAACATTTTTTTTTTATTTAAAAAAAACTTTAAGAGATGTTTTTTAAGGGTTCGTTAAAACTTAAAAATAAAAAGATCGATATGTTGAAAATTTTTAATAGAAATTAAAAAAAAAAAAAAAAAAAAACTAAAATAAAACATTACATTTTTCAATTTTTTTTATTACCTATAGGGAATCGTTAATTTTACGAAGACTTAATGAGGAGATCATTAAACAAAATGTTGATTTTTCTTTTTAATTTTCTTTGAAGAAGGAATCTTTTAACTAAGCTATTGATTAGATTATAAGATCAGGTAATTATTTTAAGACATTCTCAGCTTGAATTTTCTCACTGTAAAATTTCATGTGAAATATAAAGCATTGATGATTCAATAAATTTGTATTTTAGTATGTTTTAAGAGAGTTATAGAGCATTTAGGAGTTAAGAATAATGATTTTTTATCACTTTTTTTTATAAGTCACAATCAAAAAATTAAATTTATTTTTTTCATATGTTGGCTAAATACTATAATAGAAAGGGCGATTCTTTCATACTAATATAAAGGTTTAACTAAATGTAAAGGAAATCAGGAGAGGAATAGGATATTAAAGGAGAGTTTGAATGGTAAATTATAGAAAAACACATAACAAGATTCTTTTTGAATGGTAGTAAATTGTCGTATGAACATTCTTAATAGAATGTTCTTAAAAGAAACTTTATATTAAATTTGACTGAAAATTAATGCAATGCATAAACATCTATCTTCAAAATTAAATTTTTATGTCATCTTTTTTTCTTGATTTTGGTCTATTAAATAACTTATGTAGAATCGCCATATTTTAGAATTTTGCGATTCTTGCGTAATTGAGAAAAGTTTTCATGGAGAATACCTTAATTTCCAAAAAAAAAATAATTTAAATTAAGTTTGAGATCGGCTACCATTACTATTTAAAATGTTTTGTTGTTAAAATGTGTACATGTAAAAAATAATTGCGAGAAATTTTAGTGTTTGTTACAAAATCTGAGCAAAGCGCTTTTTCTAGAATATTGGATTTAAGACTTTTCTTTCAACATTTTTTTCCCTGATTTTTTTTTTTTTGATAGGGCTCTAAAAAATATTTGGAATTTTTGAATTTTGGTATTTCATAATTGAAATTTCCTGACCAACCCATTTTCATACTGAAGCTTTCCAATTGATCTCGATTTTTTAAGGATGATGTTCCAGGATTTTTTGCAACATTTGAAAATATACCATAAGTATATTATACTTATCTTTTGAATATCCACTTCTGTAAATTCAGTGAATACTTAAATATTTATTTTAAATTGGATTATAAGTTGAAAAGTTCATCTAACAAGAAATTACCATAATTATTCTAAAATAAAATAATGGCCGAAAAAATAAAAATATATATGTACATACATATTATATATTATGTAATAATCGATTAATTAAAGTGTTATTCTGCATTATATATAAATTTGAATTGAAATTTTTGCTTTATATTCACTATACCTATATATAGTTTTTTTAAAAATAAAGGGCTTCATATAACACCTTCATATTTTTTAAACGCACATATTATTTTTAAATTATAACCCCATCTTAAATTAAACTTTCGAATATTTTACTGCAAACAAATTTTATAAAATAAAAAAGATTCATTTTAGAAATAAATAATTGAATTGAAAAAATTCATATTTTAATTGAATGTCATTTTGAAAATAAAAATAAAATTGTTAACAATCGTTAATTTTCCAATTTATTTATAACATTAAAAAAAAAAATAAAGGTGTCATATTTTTCTTTTCGACAAGTGAACAATAAAATTCAATCTTTGATGTAAAAATAATTAAAATGAAGAACAAAAACAAAAAAAAACTTATTTTTATTTAAAATTCAACAAAAGTGAAAAAATAATAATCAAAATAAAAATAATAACAATAAAATTTATTTCGTTTAAAGAAAATTTACTACCTTGTCAATTTTTTAAACGTATTTTGTTTATAACTTTTCCCTTTTTTGTAACTGTTATTGTTTTTCCTTTCGACATCAAAATGCATCCAAAAAGATTGACTTAAGTATTCAATAACAACAAACAAAAATAAAATAAAACACAGGGGGACAGAAACCTGATAGTGAAATCATTTTTTTTTTTTTTTTTGTTGGTTTTTGTTTATTTTACTTTTATTGCAGTTCCTTTTCTCTTTCAAAATAACTGATGGGTGGCATTTTTTGTACTTTAAATAGTTTTATAGTACATATAAGGAAAATGAATGCATTGTATATATGTATTTCTAATTTTTGATATGCATATATGCCTTAATATTATATTATGTATAGATACAAAACCTGCTTATATTAAATTAAAGATACAAATAAAAATATTATGTAAAATTTATATTGATATTATGATAGCAGTAGTAATAAATTTTATCTGAGAGTTAGCAAGAAAATGTTTGCACTATTTTCTGGTTGTTATACTATTGTGAATTTGAATTTAAAATGTAAAGAATTAATATTTTTAAATAAGTTTTTAATTTACACATTGAAACTCATACAAATTAACATGAGTGAAAAATTCTTCCTTGCAAAAAAAATGTAGCTTTTAAACAATATTTATAACGTGTTAATACTTTCATACCTGTATTTTTGTTAATACTTACTTAATACTTAATACCTGTATTTCAGGATCATATTTCGATTTAGTAACAATTAATTTCGATATGTTGAAAATTAATAAGAATTATAATTTCACTTTTTAGTCTCTCAATTGTAAACTAAAACAAAACAGAAACGAAAAACGGTTTACCTCCTAGAAATATGCAATTTATTTTCTAAGTCAAAAATTTGCTTTAAAAACAAACAAAACAGCGGAGCCTCGAAGGCCTAGTGGCCAAGCACTTGGCCTGACAGCCTTAGTAAGGTAATAGCCTTAGTAGCTGATGGTGCCGATGGCAATATCCTAAGTGATTTGTAATATTAATATAAATAAATAAATAAATATATTTGGTAGCAAGGGGGATTTGATTTCAATTAATAAAACTTGCTACCTGTGCAGGATTTGAACGCTAAAATTTTAATTAGAAAATTTAAAAAAAAAAACAGAGCTAAAAATTCTATATTAAAAAAACATCAACTATTAACATTTAAAAAGTTATCAGATGTATAAAACATTTTTAAATTTGTTACTACATATATAGGAATTCCGGTACAATTTCAGAAATTTTTTAAAGGAAACTAAAAACTCATTTAAAGGTAACACTATCCTTTTATTAACTGTAAGTACTAAAACAGAATGAAATTGTGTAATTATAAAAGATCTGTTAAAATAACATTAAGATGGACAGTTTTCATATGTATTATAGATTTTATATATGAGTGAAAAATTACTTAAGCAAATTTCACAGTAAAACTTAACTTAAAATCAAGTGTCATGCATCGCAAATCAGCCTAGAAAAACTTTTTTTTGTTGCAATTTTTTTTTTTTGCATATAACAGTTTTTATAAATGGCAGTTAAGTTATCAGAATATTATTACATACATATTATTTACATATTATGTATTTAACTATTTAAAATTATTAATATTTATATATAGTAAATTGTTATATAGTAAAATAGTGAACACCAATAAGTAAACCTGATAACGAATTTAACTTTGTTTTTTTTTTGTTTTTGTTGTTTTAGTTTTTGTTATTAGAAGAAAAAAACAGAAAACAAAATCATATTCAAGATGTCTTTTACAGCCGTTTTTCTATTTTTCAGGAAGTTAAAATATGATATTTTCATAGAAAAAGTGTAGAAAAATAGTTGTGAACAAGAAAAAAAAAAAAAATGAATACAGGAAAAATTGTCATGATTTTTTAACGCTTATTATAAGCTTGATATCAGATTTTTTTTTTTTTTTTTTGTTTTTCAAAAAAACTAATAAAAAAATGTTTCCGTAATTTTTATATTTATTATATAAAGGAAGAACAATGTATATGCACTTATATACAAATTAGTTATTATGTTATCTTGTAATTCTAACCATTAATTTTGATAAAATCAGTTAAAAAATAAATAAATGTAGGTATAAGAAGTCACGTACTAAGGAAGACTAAGAATTTTTATTCTTTAAAATTATATTCATAAGATAGAAATTATATACAGGGTGTTTCCGACTCGATGGTCTTCCTTGAAATGGGTGATCGCGCATAAAAAATTGTATTGGAGGGAGGGGTTCTATTCTGGACCCTTTTCGAGATATTAGGGGATTTTTTAGACACTTTTCATAAACAAATCTACAATTTTTGAACGGCTTACTACAGAGAGATATAAAAATGTATTTTATAGAATAAGTTGTTAGCTTTAATTTTTATGCCCTAATGATTCCATAACCCCAACAGTTACAAAGTTATGGAGGTTTAAAATGATTTAAAATGAAAAAATTATGTTTCAAACTCTATTTTCTTTTGAAACACCCTGTATTTGGGGTACTTTTTATAGCATATTTCGAGACAGCTTTTCAATTAGTACCTAATAACTTTTTTTCTATCTCTAACCGTTTTTGAGATATAAAGAATGGAAAAGTGTGTTATAACACACAAAACGTGTTAACACACTTTTCTATTGTGATTGAAAATAACACAGCGATTGAAAATATAAATATTGAAAATAGCAGCCTACGAAAGGGTTTTCACAATGAAAACGTATTTTGTAAAATGTACTTGCATAGATACTAACGTAAAAAAAAATGGCTTCTCTTTATTTTTTAATTTTTTCATACTACTCAATTATTTCACATTTCAAAGGGAAAAATAAAATTAAAAGTTGAAGAACTTTTTTCATGACAAAAGTACTATAGTGCTGCGTAGTAAAGTGCTGGCGTCATGGCAGCATTTATTGGGACACTTTAGTACAATTTAATCCATTTAACTCTCTTTTGACACTTCAATGCGAGTAAAGAGCATCATGAGAGTCTGCATTGTAGTGCAGGGTAAAACGACAAAATGTTTATATATGCGTACAGTAATACTTTGATAATCCGAATAATTGTTTGCATAGCCCTGTTTCGATGAAGGAACATTTTTTTAGGCTAAACATTTTATTGTCTTCACTTTTTTAATTTATCACCGTTTTGTTTTTATATCACAAATATTGTTGATGTTTCCATACCATACCATATTTTCCAGCCAATTGTTTCCCTTTTTTTTCCCTTTTCTAGAGAGTTCAAATTCTGATTTTGATGTTTATGGACAATGTTTTATAAGATCGTTTATTTTCATCATTTGAATTTAAATTTAACGCCTAAAATGAAGACAAATTTTATAAATTGTTTACACTTGTAACAATTTAAATATTTTCACATGGAGTCGAATAAAGCAAATACAGTAAAACATAATTTTAAATTAACAAAAACTAAAAATAAATAAACAAGATTAGATATAAATTAACTATCTGTGTTTTTTTTTCTACAACTAAATAAATTTCATTACAATCAATTCGGATTAGAGAGTGTAAAATATGCAATCAATTCGGATTAGAGAATATATGTATGCATTACATCAATTCGGATTGTAGAATATCCTGATGCTTTGAAAAATATTATTCAGTTTGAAGGTATATCGGATTATTGAGATATTACGTATATAATATGTCTTATAATATGTAGTTATACTTTTAAAAGTAAAATGAAACTTATGAGCTACTGCTATCCAGTGAATTGAAAACCATTGAAAAATCTGCATGAGCACTGCAGACATCAGATAATAAATTTGAAAGTTTTATATTCAAAATTTAATACTGATAAATTAACCCAAGGATGGATTTAATAAATCGAAATATCGTTAATTCAATATATGTAATCGTGTTTAGAGCTATAACTCGCCTATAATATCTCAATTTATTTTGAATTTAAAAAAAATTGTTTTATATATTAAGCAATACAATAGTATATTTATTTAACGATTAACTATTAAAGATAATATTAAATTTATAAATTATATTTTGCATCCTTGCATCGTCCAGTTTGTCAAATCAGTTTAAAAAAAAAAAATTGCTACTAACCTGTCAGTATAATTTAATTTTAATGAGATTAAATTTTTCAAACTCACCTGAAAAGAAGAAAAAAAAAACATTAATGATTTATAAGTAAGCAATTAAACAAAAAAATTATATTTAATAAAATTAACTTTCTTCTAGCTATATATATATACATTCACCTTTTTAATTTTTTGTTAATATATGTATATATGTATATATGTACATAATTAAAAATATTGTATCTATAATTAAAACGCCCGGTTATACACCTCTAAAATAACCAAAATAACCAACAAAAAAAAAAACAAAAAAGAACCAAAATAAATTTCAAATACTTGATTTAGAAAACATGTAACATCCGATTTACTTATTTGCATAAAACTTAAAAAGTAACGATAATTTTTATTTTGATTAACAAGAAACATATAACAACGCAGTATTGTAAAAGCAGAAGTGTTTTAAAAATGCACATTTCCCACAAATGTTAACATACATATAATATATTCTTCGAACCCACACTCTCTTGGATTCGATGGATTTGAACCCACACTCCTTCGGATTCGACGGATTCGAATTCATACTCCCTCGAATCCACACTCGCTATGTGCTTTTTCCGCGTTTTAAGAATTTTAGCTTAGATAAAAATTCTTAGAGATAAAATAAATCGAAAAGATTCTTCCAAAAAATATATTATCTTGATGCCTACCAATATAGTTAAAATTGCATTAATTTATCTTAATTGACAGACAGACGTACAACTGATGAACAGATAGACGAACAAATTGGAAACAGTGAAATTAATACAAGTACTTACATTTATTTTTAAATTTGCTAAAAATTAAAATACATATTACAAAATTTTTTTCCGTTAATCTTATTTTTTTATGAATTTTTATATAGAAAACACAAATTCTTCCTATACTATGAATTAATTATTAAAATCGATTCGATTTCAATTTTAATTCGATTTGAATATAAAAAAAAAAATATATGAAAATATTTTGGCGGCATTTAATATGGTTATCTATATAACTTATTTAATTAAATTGAAATTCTTGTATTAAAAGTGAAATTTATTTCTTTTTTTTTTTTAAATTTTATCAATTCAATAGTTTAACTCCTACATGCATATTCATAGGCTGGAGTTATTTTTTTTTTGTTTTGTTTTTTCTTTTTTCTAATAAGTTTTCATTTCTATTTTAGGAAATTAAAATATAATTTATGCAAATTTTTTAGAAAATTTCGAATCGATTTTAATTGAAATTTAAAAAAAAAATAGAAAGAAGAAAAAAAACGAGACATAAATCACAGAGGTATAGAACTTATTATAATTATTTATAAATTGTTTATATAATTAAGGGAATACTCTTTTCTCAACTTAAATTTATGTCTTATTCTTAAGGTGGTCGATCACTTTTTATCAGTAAGATGATCCATATCCTGTATATAAAACAAGGATCGATCGGTAATATCGCAAAATTCTATAACAATTTGACAAGAACAGGGCGAATGCTTTATTTTTTAAATTTAAATAAAAAATAAATATTGATTATGTGATACGAGTACCGAAGGTTTTACATCGCTGATATAGTAAAAAAGTGAGAGTGAAATAAAATTACAATAAAAATCAAATAAATCCTGATTACAACATTTTCGTTATTTGATTATTTGATACAGCGTTGGTGGTTTTTTGTAATATTGTAATATCGGATTAGTAGTAGGATTAATTCGACAAAAATAGTAATTAATTAATAACAAAAAAAAAATCCTAATTAATTAATTAAAAAAAAAAAAATAACAATTTTATTAATTTATTGATTTTTACAAGAAATCAAATCAAACATTACCAAATAAGAATATTTTAATTTTACTATTCAATATTTTTATGGATTTGTTATAAAAGAGCACTACATAATAGGAAACTTGTTAGGAAATAGTTAGGAAATAGTATATATAATTAAGACATGGTTGTTAATATTTTGTTAAAAATAATGTTTTGTAGAATTTATTAATTAGCTTTTTTATTTATTGATTGAATGAATATTTATTAGTTTTTTTTTCTTTTTTTTTAATCATAAAATTTGAAAGAAAGAAGGTTCTCTTTGTTATAAAAGAAAATGTTTGATTTAGTATTATATCTAATATGTATTATGTCTATATAAGTATCTGATACTTATGTCTATATAAGTATCTGATATTATAACGTTATCTATAATTAGTTATAATTTTTCAGCCACACACTACGTATTATGGCATTCCGCTAAGTTTTGAATATATTCCGCTAAGTTGAAATACATATTCGGATACGATTCTACATTAACATATAACTTACATACATAGATATACATGTATGTTTAGAATCATGATTTTTTCTGTTTTCTTTTGGAATCAAGAAATTTTGTATCCCATACGCATTTTTTGTAATTTACATGTCACGGTAAAATATACATACACACTAGCTACACTACAGTCACAGGGCTCCTAGTAGAAATATAATTATACCATGAGATAGATACTACATATTAAAATATAACCTTTTAAAACTTTTTGTACTTGTACGAACGTAGTTCTAAGGGTAAAATAAGTTTGGTTACATTTGTGACACTTGAAGTGAGACGCATTACAGATATAGAAAAGTATATATAATATACATATTAATGCTCAGAATCGAATTCTGAGCCGATTTAGCCATGTATATCTGCCCGCTCGCGCCTTAACTTATAAAAAAAACAACCAGGATTCTGAAATTTTTAACATTTCGTCTTTGAAAAATTGTTAGTTGTTTTCAATAACAATCGGCAAGTTTGACTGACCGGTTTGAGCAGTCGCCGCCATGCAACTTCTTTCTTTATATAAAATTAACTCACTTTTTATTGATACTAGGTGTACTTAAAAAAAACTTGACATCGGAATTTTCTAAAAAATGATCAAGTTTTATGGCAAAAACTTCTAAGAAGTTGGTTGATTGGTTCGGGAGAAAAGGGGCTACCATACAACACCAAAAATCAAAAAAACTATATCACGGTACTTAATTAAGTTGAGTATCTTAAATTTTCTAAAAGATGATTAAATATTATGGAAACACCATATATTGCGTTTGTGCACTCTTTCTCGTTAAAATATAGTAATTATCATTAATTAACTGAACTGAAATTTTAATATTGCGTTTATTGTTTCTATATGAATTACTGACATAATTTTGAAATTATAATTAACATTTTTACAGCCTATTTGGTTAAAATTAACTAGCAATATTATGTATTGCAACAAGGTAGGTATTAAAAACAAATTAGGTAAAATTAGTTTTGTTGATTATAAAATAATTAACATATTTTAAATGTGTTTTATAGTGAATACTCAAACACATTTTCAACATTATTAAATTGTCAACTTGAATTTTATCATCTTTCTTTAGTACATCCTAAATCCTAATGAACATAATATAATATAACAACGACTCATAATATGCTTTTGCTGTTCCAGAATTTCTTTAATCTCTTTCTTTTTCATTGTTCCCAATTATTTGTGATCAGAGACAAAAATCTGTAAATTTCTATATATCTGTGGTCCACATAGTCGTGTTTTAAACCTTTTCTATTTTTACTTTAATTTCCTATACGTGAATATATCACTTTTCTATATGTTTTTGAAAATTGCCCTCTGTCTCTTGCTTAGTTTTTAATCGTGATCTATAATATTTTTACATAATATTGTGAATTGTGATTACAAGCTCATAACAGCTGCCGAAAAAAATATTTTAAGAGATTCACTCTCACATTAAGAGAGAGAAAAACATTAAATTTTAAATAATGTGACAAGAGACCGAAACTTATTACAATTTGCATCAAATTATATTTTTGTTGTAATTTATTAAATTTACAACACCACGGTAATCAAAAAATTGCACCCTTTTTCAAATTAAATAAAATATTTACATATTACATTATGAAATTAAATTTTTATTCATTTGTTTTTACTTTTTATAATAAAAACCGCACAAATTACTTTTCATTTCATTAATTAAATCATTTCTAAAATTCCAAAAAAAAAATCAAAATTTTGTTTGAATTTAATTTAATTATCGTGTTTAATTTAGCCTCAATTACTAATATAAATGCTAATTTAAAAAACGCAAAAAAAAAAAGATCGATTTAAAAAAAATGAATCGATTTTGTTTTTTTTTTTTTTTTCAACATTATAATTTTCATATATTTACCGCTTTCACTACTGTCATTTTTCATTTCTTTGATCTTGTAGTATCTACATACTTACTTATTTATATTTTCACTATTTTGCCTATGCTAATATTAACTGTTTTAATATTTAGTAATTTATAAATATTTAAATAAAAGTTATTAAATATTCATTTTTTTTTTTATTATTAAGCATACATATATAAAGAGAGAAGAAAAGATTTAAAAAAAAAGGTGCTAATGGATTTGTTGATAATAAAATGTGATTTATGACAGGTAGCGAAAATTGATAATTCCATTATGAATAGCTAGTGTTGTTTTAGATAGTAAAAGTCACTTTTTCTAAAATTATGCTTTGATTTTTCTTTTGTTTTTTTTTTTTATGAAGATATAATATGAGTACATATACGATACGATTTATTATAAAATCCAAAGCGTACCAGACTATAATTTTATTTTTAGTTTAATGTTACTATTATAATATGAATTTAATAAACAAGTGCATGTAACATATAAAATAAAATTATTTAAGCGGCAGTCGTAATATAAATTTATTGTCATTTGAAAAATTTAATTTTTATTAAGTTTTAATTAAGATCTGAAACTGAAATAATGAAATAAGGATGGGTTTGTTCATAAATTATTACTGCTTATTATTAATAAGTACTTTTGCTTCTTGTTAGACAGTGTGAAGAGTGAACATATTTTATTTATTAATTTTATTTATAGGCTTACATTTACAAATTTTGTTTTATGTGATTCATTATTCTGAAATTTATATTTAAACGTTTCTTTTCCAATAACAAAACATATAAAACATGAAATACGTTTTCTTGGATATCTAATATTGGTATAAGTTTCGCTATAAATCGATACTTTTGTAAAACGATTTTTGCATTCGATTTTTTTTTTTGTATTATGAACATAGTAAATCGAAAATCGTGAAAATCGAATGTTGCTAACTTTATTGTGTTTCTTGTACATAAGTTGTACGTAATATTTTTTACTATTTATTATTCGATGATAAGTTTTCAAATGAATGGCTGCACGTTTATTTCAGTTTTGTTTTTTTGTTTTTGCTTGGGCATTAAAATAAAAAATATTTTACACTATTTTTCAATATATCTATACAGTTACATAATTGTTGTTCAAACCTCAAATGTCAATTTGAAAACATACTTGCGTTAGCAGCTTTTATTTTATACGAATTTCATACATATAATACCATTGCATACCATACCATTTTTAGCATTGCAAACTCAAATTCGCAAATTATATACGATGTGAATTTCTTACATGGTACGATTTCTGGAAAACGTATGGACAAAAATACAAACATATCTATGATGACATCATACAATAATCTTTAAACTGAACCACTAAGAATTTTTACTACTTCTGTAGATTTTCTCGCAGATCACAACTTGAAAAAAAAAATCTAACCTGTTTTTAATTTTAACTTTTACCTGTCTAAATTCTACTATATATTAACCAATAAAGCCACATATTAGAACCATACCATGTAATTAATATATTGCATATTCTTATTACGAGTATCTGTAGGATACTTATGTATATATAAGTATCATTAATTATTTAAAAATAAGTACCTACATATATACTTATTAAATTTTTGTTTTTAAATATAGTTTTATTTACTGAACAAAAAAACAAATTGTATTCTTTTTTTTTTATATTTAAATCTAATAGACTAGCGCTAGACATTGCCTTAAACCTTTTTTGTTTTATACTTTAAATGCTATACACACGATAACATTTTTGGTATATATTATATTATTTTTTCATTATTTTTTTTTCTTATGTTTTGCCAATTATAGTATCAGTTTACGCCCTTAATATACAAAATACGTTTAATTTTTTATCTATAGATATTGTATTATTGTATATTTTATTATTTTTTAGTCTTTATTTTGTTTTTATTTAAATTCTCATTTTAATATCATTCTTTTGGTTGCTATATAATGAATCATTGAATCATGAAATCATATGAAATTATCGATATAATATTGTTTCCAAAATTAACATTAAATATAATATAACAGAATTGAAAAATACATAACTGTTTTTTATGACCTTGTCCTTTTATGATGGCAATATTTTTATAATGCTACTGTTATTTCAACATAATACAAATTATGCTTTTTTTGATTTAAATAAAAGTTTCATATAATAGGTATATGTAATTTGACTTTGAACCTGTTGCTTATAAGTTATTTTACAGCAGCTTATATCTATACTTACACAAAAACATTTTATTATGATATGACGAAGTGTATAATTTGAAGATGAGTTATATTTAATTATTTTTAACTCAAATACATTTTTAATAGGTAAATAATATATGTAAATGGTTATCAATTCACCACTCCGTTTTTATTTTGTGTTTTCAGTAAAGTTATTATGAAAGTCCGCATCTGATTTATTGCCGAAACGTTCACTTTTTTTTATAAGAGGTGCCATCATTATATATTTAAATTCTAAAATCCACAAAGAAGTACATAATAAAATAACTATCCTGAACGTTTCTATAAAATTTCAAACTTTTAAAATTAGATTATGTACTGTTAAATATTCTAAAACGTTTTGGCATTACTTCTACTTTGCCTCGATAACGGGTTACTATCATACTCCTGTATTTCTTTTAACTGTATTTCATTTGTCTGTATTTTCATTTGACTTGTATTTCAGTTTCCTGTATTTCATATTATACAAATATATATTATATAAATATTCTGAAAAGGCGTATAACTTTGATTTTGAATTCACTAAAGTCCCGCCTAATTCAGTTTCTCAGATATACATATGTATAAGTATTCTGGAAAAATCATAAAACACTGTTTTTGAATGCAACTCTAAAATCTCTCATAATTTAGAATGAAATATACAGACAAATGATACTACGGGCAAATGAAATATGACCCGCTCTCCTTGATAACAGATTAAATAAACTCTTGTTAAAAACTTTTTTTAAAAACATTAGTTTTACTTAATCGGTTTTATTAATAGGCTGCAATAATTCAAAAGTTTTTAAATATTTAGAAATCAAAAGTCTAATAATTAAACTTTAGGGTAAATTCACATGGGATGCATGCATCCGGATGCAAACATTTAATTGGTGGAAAATATGTATCGTATTCATGACATGCTCTCCCTTTCGATCATTTTAGATGCAAAATTTTTTGTATCCTTAATAAGAAGCATACAAGATGCAAATTTGTTTTAACGTCAAATACAGACGTAAAATTAAAAGTCAAAAATTTTAAGCGTTAAATATTTTGCAATATTTTGAAGATGGATAAAATAAAAATGAAAAAAATTGCAATGATTGCTATTTATTTGCAGTTAATATTGAAGAGGAAAAATCAGAATTACTTTAGAAACTATTAATTAATTTTATATGTGTACTAATAAATTACATTTAGTTTATAATAATTAAAAATGTCAAAACAATATACACATAAGTACTAGCCTACTTACTAGGTACTTTCAAATAAAATTTTTAAAATAAAAATGTCGTGAACGAGTGGATGCATAACGATTTAATGAATGCAAAATATTCGTTAATATTACTGAAGAGTACACGAAATGTAACCGGAATAATTTCTGCATATGGATGCATGCATCCCATGTGAACTTACCCTTAGTCAAACAAAAGTTATCAAAAGTTCAAAATAGCATGGAATTGGAAAAGTTAAAAATATTGTTCGTATTATTTACTTTCTGTTGAAGTTTAAAAACTGGTTAAGTAATTTAGGAGATGTAGTATAGAATTACTTCTAAATATTGTATTCATGATTTTTAAATTTGTTGTAAGATAAGTAACTCCCAGATATTGATGACTTTCAAATTTCTAACTATTACATATAAAATAAACAAAAGCAAAATATTGCCATTGTTTATAGTTGAAAATTAAAAAAAATTTAAAAATTAAAAAAAAAAAAAACATTCAAATACTAATCGCGAGTTCAATAATACCGTAATTATGGGATCGATTTACAAAATTTAAAATAAAAAAAATATAAATACAATAATATTCAATGGTTAGGTCATTAGACTACTTATAATATATTTTATGCATAAGAAGACTCATAAATATTGGAAAATATAGAAATACCGTCAATGACATTCAGAGGTTGTTGACAATTAAAGAACAATGTTTTTTTTTGGTTTTTTATTTTCTATTCTTAAAATCAATGATTGTTTTAGTTATTATATGAACGTTAACAGTGCAATGAGTTGAAAATTATTTTTTAGAAAGTTATTAAAAATAAATTTTGTTTTTGTATTATTTTTTAATAGAAAAGGCAGTTACAGTTTTCGAACTCTGTTAAGGAAATTTTTTTTTTTAAATAGTTAGGAATATATTAATAGATAATTATCTTACAAGAATTTTAAATATTACAAAACCAAATGTGGATTTGAACCATTATTAGAGTGATTGATTGATATTATTGATGTAAAAGAGTGGCGTAAGCAAACTTTTATTATTGTAATTTATTTTACACGCGCTGCTTCCACAATACTGTTTATGTTATTTGGCAAATGCATTAAAAATTAAGCAATATGGCCTATTATTATATTATTAGTTAGGTATATTAACGCTGTGTTTTTGAAAAGTCAAGTTCAAAAGTATAAAATTTTAATAACTCAGAGTATGTTAATCTGTATAGAAGGGCATCTATTTAGACTGCACCTTTTTAAGTATATTTTGATGATATACCTATCTAACCATCTGTTAAAATACTTTTATAAAAAGATAGATTACTGTAGCAGATTATATCTGAGAATATTAAAATCATAAGATTTTAAAGCTAACTACGATCACAGTGAACAACTACAAAGCAGAGCTGTTATGAAATAACATTTTTTTAATAAATCGGTTATTTTTGTCTGCGAAATCGATAACAATTGTAATTATAATCGAAATTGTTTATTATTATCTGTGATGTATATAACAGTTATTTAAAATCAACTTATTGATTTGCATTTTAAATAAGATGTTAAAGGTAAAAAAAAAACCACTAATAATTAAACGACATGGTGGCGATTGCTGCCGAAATTTTATTAAATAAATATAAAATATTTATAGCATTGGTCACATCTCACAGCTAAATTCATATAGAGAAAAGTTTTTAAGAAATCTTCTGCTCAACAGGACCCTTAATTTTGAAAAAACATTTTTTTTTTTGAATAAGTACTTATATCTATATACCGAATATTGAATATGAATATGGCTAATACAGCCAATAGTGTAGACTGTACAGGTTAAGACTCCTGCATTTTACTCGAAAGATTTCGGATTATTACGTATTTATACTTATTTTTTATTAATCTATGTGACCCAGTCTGGATCATATAGATTAATAAAAAATAAGTATAAATACCTAATAAAATAATTCTTATATAAAACAATAGATGCGCTCAAATAAAAATATTTACATTTTATAGTCTTGTACAATAGCTATAGCTCGAGTATCAATGACTTGCGAAACTAATGATTCCAGAAACTGAAACTTAGTAAAATATGAATAATAAATGAATGACATAATGGATGCCCTATAAGAAGGAGTGGAAACAAAAAAAAAAAATAAGTATCTTTTCAAATAAAATGTACTGAATATTCAAGGTGTTTGTGGCAAAAAAATAATTATTTCAAATATTTTAACCAAAATTAGTATATAGTATCTATAGATACCATTTTTGTAATTTTTGGTTTAACCAAATTCCAAAATATATTTTTTATTGTAAATATTTTCTACACTACGCTAGCTACCAAAATCAAATAAAAATCCACAATTTTAATTTATTATTAAATGAAAATTGAAAAAAAAAAAAAAAAAAAAAAAAACTATTAAACTAAATTAATTATTAAGTGAAATAAAATTACCAAGGTTATTATCGATAATAAAATACAAAATTTTGAAAGTATATGCATTAATAAACATATATATATACTTCCGTTTTTAAACGCAGTTAAATATATATACAAATAATGAAAATTCTTTTTATTGGAAACTTTTAACTTAATCTTTTGTGGTTATCCACAAAAAAGTAATAAAGCATTTAATATTTTATACTAATACTATATATACACACTATAATAAATAAATTCAATTTTTATATTTTTTTTTTTAAATTAAATAACAATTTTTCTGTATAATAAGAAAATATTAAGAGAAAAGAAAAAAAAAAACGATTAAGTATATAGATTTAATTAAAAAAAAAAAACTGATCTTCAATCAATATTAGATCACCGCAATCATACTTCTGCATTTTGGTTTCCCCCCCCCCTCTCCCCCCTCTTAGATTAAATAAAAAAAATTTTTGTTTGATTTAAGCCGCTTTTTATTCCAATAAAAATTAAATCAAGAAGCTAAATTAAAAACCACCACAATTTGTAATTTGATATCGGAACATCTTACTTAAATAACAAAGAGAATATACACATATGTAAGTAAAAAATAAATTTTAATAATATACCATGTGATCTAGTCACTATATAGTGTCTATTATGTATAGTTTAAATTAGTTTTCACTAAAACCATATTGTAAAATATTATTATTATTATTAGTATATAAAATAAAATGTCCTACAATTACCTTTTGTATAATTAACATTTAAAAAAAAATTTTTTTTTTTTTTTTCAATTAAATTTCTGTTGTCACGTAATACAAGTGTGTGTTAAAGTACTTAAGTACACCTATTGCAAAATGACCAGTTAAAAGTTTAATCTTTAAAATTATTGTAAATGTAATTTTTAAATAATATTTCATTGAAATTTAATTACTCGAATCTTATGTTGTTATTTTATTTTATTTTTTTTTAAGATAATTACAAATACTTAGACTTTAGCACGATTTTAAATTAATTGTTTTTGTCTTATGACTTTTTCTTGGAATGTTGAATATAATGCTGGAGCTTTTGTTGCTAAAGAATTATGATGTTTAGTTTTTATATACTATCGGGAAATGAATATTATTTAAATTTTTTTGTAATAATTTACTTTTTATTAAATATCTTGAATAAAAATTGTTATAAGATTGTTAAAACATTTGATCCTATAATAATATCTCTTTTATGATGCTAACGTTTGATTCTTGCAAATTTTTAAATTAACGCCTCACATTGTATTATTGTATACAACATATAAGTATATTTATTAGGTGATTTAAAATAGGTGAAACCTACCACAGAAGATGAGATATCAAAAGTTAAAATCATAAAAAAAAATTCCAAAAACGACTGCCCCGTTTTATGATGAATTTAAATGTAAAATGGAGTCTATATCTCTAACACTTGTAGACATAATTTAATCTTTAAACCTATAAAGAGTTGTTGAAAATTTTTGAATCAATTTAAAGGAATAAAATAAACCTATTAACTAGTTGTAATATAAAATTGCAATTCAAAATTTTTTGTTGTGTGTTGTGTGTAAACGCATTTAATAAATATAATTTTATGTTTCAATCCAATGATACTTTTTTGCCCCTCTTTATGTGCTTTGGTTCTTTCAATTTATTTTGAACTACTTACTACCTGTCGATCTGATCTTTTACATTTTTCTCTTTTTCTTTTTTTTTTTTTTTTTTTTAGAGTAATACAATATTAAATATTTAATCAATTCTTTTTCCGTGTATGTTCCGCATGTCTTAAATTTTTGTTACACCTGAAATTGCGATTATATATGTTTTTAATTTTAATATTAATTCGTTACAAATAAAATAATTCATACAATTAAATTCGAAAAGGAGAAAAAAAACTTGAAAGATTTATTTGATTATAGGCCAATTCGACTAAAACAATTCAACTAGAACAATTCGATTAAGACAATTCAATTCATTACATCAATTTGACTAAATTCAACGTATGTAGTTGAACATACTTCGATATAGTGGTAATTTAATGTTTTAACTCTATATTTCCTAATTTTGTTTTTATATACAAATATTTCAACATAAAATAATTTAAAATTGTGGGGACTTTCGTCACCAAAACCCTTCTCTTTCCAGAATCCAACTCTAACATTCCTCTTAATTCACAATCTCGCGTATACGAATGTATAAATAGATACTCTGGAAACCGGTATAGTCCGATTTTGCAAAAAACCCTAAAATTATCCTTAATTTTTTTTTTAAGATAAATACTTCAATATCAAAAAGTATCAAATAGTAAGGGCTACCGCCCATAAACCTTCCCTAAAAATATTATTGAAATCCTGATTTTTTAACCAACTCTAAAGTTCTCCCTAGTTATTTTTTTACAAACATATTTCAACAATTTAAAAGTTTAATGACTATTTAGTTAAATTGTTCTATATAGTTAAATTATTTTAGTCGAATTGAGTTTTAGTCAAAGTTGTTCTTAGTTAAATTGTCTTAGTTGAATGAGTTCGTAACGGCAATTCTCGAACGGATGAGTAATATTTTGATTCCAAAATACTGTTTTGCTCACAGATTTAGAAGGAATGGAATGGTTTAAAGAATAACTCCCATATTATCCATATTATGTTATAGAGTTGTAATACATATCACCAAAATTTGCCTTTAAATAGGTGTTCGAATGGAGCTATTGATTTTTCTTAAATATAAAAACCTAAATAACCATTCTAGATGGCTTACTGTGTAAAAATAGAATTAAAAATTTTATAATATAAGCTTTACTTTGGTGATATTAATCACAAGCCTAACATAATATGAATATTAGTCTTAAAAAACATTAATTTTAATTTTTTCGGGTTAATTTCCTCAGATCCTTTCAAAATCTTATTAAATTTTATTTTGAAAAAAATTCTCTTCTCTCTTCTCTTCTTCTCTTGTGTTCAGACTTCTTCCGTTAAATGGTAATTTCAGATTAGTTTTTATGTATTATGTAGATGCAAAAAAAAAAAAAGTTTCCTGAATCGGTCATTTTTTTTTTTGATTGTTTTCCTTCTGATGTAAACAAAAAAAAAAAAACTCATAATCAATTTTTCCACGATTCCAAATGTAAGACAGAAAATAGTTTTTTTTTTTTGTTTTTTCGAAAGTAGGAAGTATTTGATCTGGTTGTTTGCTGCTGTAAATAATGATTACGAAAGAAACTGGGTAAAAATAAATTTTGAAAAGCTGAAATAAAAACGTTTTTGATCACAACAAAAAAAAAAAATAAAAAAAAAACTTGAAATATTTTAAATTAACATTTGAGAAAAAACAAAAATTTTGTTGTAAAGTTGTAAAAGTTTAAAATTAACTTACGACTAAAGGAAAAATGAAAATTTTAATAGATTGGTGTAACCTGTAACAAATATACATAAATAAATACATATTATCTAATACAGCTATCGAGATTGCATGTAAATTACACTTTAAAGTACAGTATTGCATACTGATTTGCACTGTCTATAATATAGTAACATATATACTTATACATATATATATACAATATAATATACTAAACAAGACGCTTTTGGACGCTTATAGTAAAAAAAAAAATTCATATAAACTATGAATGAACGCGATGGCAAGGTTTAAATAAAACGTACGTATGCCAATTTTCATAATATTGTCGTTGTCGATTTTTTTTTTTTTTTTTTGGAAAAATTTTCAAATTTATACTTTTTTATGTTTTCTTTTTTTATTTTTATTTTTTTGTTGATTTTAAATGTAATTCATTCATCCATGGATGAAAAAGACAGAATGAGGTTAAATTAAATTATATTAATTTTATAAGAAACAGGTACAGGTTCGTTTCATTGTAAATAATCAAATATGGATTGTTGTAATTTTAATTTTTTTGTTATTTTTATTTCTGTTTTTTTTTTTTTTTTTGTTTTTAAAATTTTTAATCAGACCAATAATCTTAGATAACTTCTATATAAGTAAACTCTCTAGACTCTAGAGTATCAATGCAAAAATTAATATTTCTGTCTTACATAATCAATCAATAAAAAAATTGAATAACTAAATTCAAGTATCACTAAATGCCTTATCCAATGACCTCAAAATATGAATATATATACCAAGAAAAATTAAGAACTGGTGTTTTAAAATTACTATATAAAATATACATAGTTATGTTTCAGTTTAACTCTATATATAAGTTTACCGTTCTTATGCTGTGGGAATTGATTAAATTTGACATGTTTTTTTTGTATTAAAATTTTAATGATAGTGGCATGAAAAACTTTTGTGACAAGACAATAAATAGATAATCCATGACATCATGTAAGAATGTCAATAGTTTCACTATATTAATTTTTAAAATTTTAATAAATAAATGTGACCATTTAATATTAGTTATATTTTAAAGAAAATAATGATCGTTACATTTGCTATCTACTTATATCTATCTTAAATGTTTTATGATTTCTTATAACTATATAAGAATGATTATGATTTCTTATAACTATATAACTTTGTCTCCTTATTAATTTAATGAAGTTTTACAATTGGATTTAACAATTAAAAAATTAAAATTCTTAATGCAATAATATTTTGTACTTAATAGGTACATGATTAGGTTGTTGAGAAAAAGGATCTAAAGATCGAATTTAAATTGTTAAGATTAAGAGTAGATCCAGCTCAAAAGAATGAGCGATACATAACTGTATTGGTATAATTAATAAAGTTAGAAATTAAACTTCAAACAAGGATTTCTTATGTTGTTAATTAGATGAGAACTAAGTACATAAAATAATGTTTTAAGTATATAAAATAGTAATAATAATAGGCGGATTCATTGTTTCCTTACAATCCAAGATTGCCGAATCCTATTGTCCTATCCTTTCCAATCCCTATATTTCTTTGTCAATATACTGTGTTAGCAGGTAGGGGTTTCATCTCATTATATTGACTAAAGGGGAAGGTAGATTTAATCAGTAAGAATCTGAATCTACCAAGGAGTTTTTAGAATTCTTCGTATCTTTAGAAGATTTGCAGCTCCCATAGGGGAAAAAAAATAATTAAAAAATACAAGTATTCTTACATACAATTACAGATAGTGTAAGCAATATTATACTACCTTAAACTATTACAGATTCTTATATGGTTTTGAAACTAATATAAAATCCATCCTTTGTAACTGTCACGCGATACATGACTATACATACATGATTTTTTAACAAAAAAATTTCTATAGTGCCATGACAGAACATAACCCAAACCGCACTATAATTGGGTTTATTAAGTAACTCAGAAAATCAAATATTTCTGGCTAAAGAACTGAGGATATACGATAATATATATCATTAATAACCAATAATCTTAAGAAAAGTTACGAAACCGTTCCCGAGGCTAATTTATAAAAAATCTAAAAATGTCGAGGTTACAAAGGAAAATCGTCACAAAATGATCTGATAACAAGTAAGTAATTAGCGGACCATATTCTCATATTTTGTGAGTAATGAAATCTATCTATTTTTAGAAAATTTTGAATGAATCATTGCGAAATTAAAAAAACAAAACTGACAAAATTTATTTATTTTATGATTCTTCAAGATAATAACGAATTTAGCAAAAAGAACAAAAGAAAAAAAAAGAAACTTTTAGAAATATTACATAACCATGATTAACTTTCTATTTTTATTGCACCTGTTCAGAATAACTCAACAAAATCGTAATAAAATGCAAATATACAAAGTCAAGTCATTGTAAAATTTATACACATACATACATATTAATATAATACAGTTAAATTTTGAAATCTCATAAATTATGCAAGTGACATTTTTCCGAAAAACTTTTTAACCAAAACAAACAAAAAGATTCTTTTCAAAAATAAAATTTATTATGCTCCGAATTTTGTTGGAAATAAATCAAAAAAAATTAAAAAAAAAAAAAAAAAAAAAAAAAAAAGACAAAACTCGTTAACTTGTGAGAACTAATCCGATCCGTATACTTTGTACAATTTATTTTACAGCAGCGACAGGTCACAAACACAATAATAACACCATCATTATTGTACTCGAATATATAATATTAAGTATATCCAGGTTATTTGTAATTCTTTTAGAGTGATTTAAAACTGTCATGAGACACCAGAAAAATATTAAAAAAGTTTTAAAAAATTGAAAGTATTCGCTCCTTTTTTTTTTTTTTTTAATATAATCCAAAATCTAACAGAACCAAATAATAACATAATGATATAGTTATTGTATAGTTGAATATGTATGTACATATATTTTTTTGTTAAACATTTTCTCCAGATTAACAAAGTTAACATCCTTAGGGATAACGTGACTTGAAATTTTTAATGGAAAAGAAATTTTTTTGTATGCTTTTTCTTTTTGTAATTGGCATAAGATCAAAAGAATTTTCTAATTTTCTTTATGTTTCTCATCATTGTAGATGGTAGATGCATTCATTTTATATTTTATATATTTTATTTTCAGTATGCACCATTGCGATTTTTATAAACATATTAATATGAAATTTGTTATGTTGTTTTTCATTTTTAATATTGTTTTTTTTTGTTTTTTTGATGACTAACGATGGTTTCTTTACCTTTTGTTCCAATTTTAAAAAAAAGTTTTGTTTACTTTTATTATTATTTGTGGTATATTTATTTGCCATATAACCGTATATGTATAATACAGTGTTAGACAATATTTTAGCAACACATTTTATTTTCGTTAAAAAGTAAAGTTAAAAACAAAGCATATTTCAAATTTTTGAAATGCGATTTTAAAATTAACTAATGTGAGAAATAATGAACACTCATTTTTAAATAAAATAAGCCTATATTCAATGTAAAATATAAAATCAGTTTCAATATTTTGTCCTTTGTGCCCTTTTTAAACTGGGTGACAGATTGACATTTAAACTTGAAAGATTTAAATTTTTTTTAAGAGGAATTTTCTTCTTTTGATTAATTGTTGCCGAAAATCGAGTAATTCAAATGCTGTGCATTGTTTTTCTTTTTAACAAATTTTGTAACAACCCAATTTCCGTAAAAAAGTATCACTCCACGCCAACATTTTTACTTCTAATATGTTCTCTTTTCCCCGTCTTTAAGACAAAATATGATATCTAGATCAGTTTCAGTTATTATTTCTTGACATTTGAAGAGTTATTGCCACGAAACCTTTATAGATCAACGAAACCTTTATGAATAAATATTTTAGGACAGTTTAGAGCATTACATAAATGTATTTTTACTACATTCGATAGAAAAAAAAAATATGTATAAATAAAATGTAAATCGTATAATGCATTACAGTGCCGAAATCTTTGTAACGGTAACAAAATTTTCTAGTAGGCATGCCAATATGCGTTCTAACAGCACATTAAACTTCATATAATAAACATACACACAACATTACTTTATTAGCTTATAACTGGAGTTATACATAGCAACCAAAGATGGCTTATTTTAGATGAGCTATGGCATTCCTATTAGTAGGTCTTCATGGTAATTAATATGTTAATTAAGAGTTATTAAAACTGTATGTATAAGTGATCCAAATCCAAGATTTGAATTTATTTTTACCGTAATATAAAATAAATTAATCGTGTAAAAGATCATAGAGGACACATACATATAATATTTTTGTTTCTTAATCTTGTACAATAATAGCAACAGTAGTCTAATGAATGACTTAACGAAAATAATGATTGAAGAAATT
Source organism: Poecilobothrus nobilitatus (assembly GCA_947095535.1). NCBI lineage: Eukaryota > Metazoa > Arthropoda > Insecta > Diptera > Dolichopodidae > Poecilobothrus > Poecilobothrus nobilitatus. The sequence goes on from OX352774.1 coordinate 35,980,570, forward strand.
GAAGCTTACCCTAATATAAATAATAAGCGTCTTAGTCAATGTCTATAAAATAAAAAGGAAAATTTTAACTACTCCACTAACAAAATAAAACCTTAACAAAACTTAAACAAAATGCTTCAATTTAATTATTATTTATTGTGCACTAATTTTTTTCGACATAACTGTAATTAAATCCATGTGTGTAAAAGTAATAAAAAAAGGTAACCATCCCATTTGTTTATTTTGGTTTTATGTAGCGTGTTATAAAAAAATTGTTAGTTATTATTTACTTTTTAGAGCTTTTATTTTGTTTTTTTGGTTAAGGTTCACTTAAAATTTTTTGTTTTCAGAATTTATATATTATGTGTATATGTATGTATCATCGTATATTTGATTGGTATATCGTATTGTTTGACTGTTAAATTTTTATTGTAGCTGTTATCTGTGCAAAATTAAAAAAAAAAAATTAAATTGTACATATATTTTTACCGTTATGTTATAATTTTTTTTTTTTGCGGTTATTGCGACGGATATTCAACACTACTATTATTATGCTAATTAGAATTGCTTAACGAAAAAAAAAACAACAACAAAAACAAAAATACAACAGAAACAACAAAAATGCTATGACCCATGTCGTTAACAGTGTCTGTCTGTATAGTGTTTGGTAATACCATCGTTCGTTTATTAAAAAAAGAAAATATATACGTTATGGCAGCAAAGTTCAAATAAATACTAAAAGTGATAGAAATTTCCGGTAAACTGGGCATAAAATGTTAAAATTTCAAATAAAAATTAAATATTTTGTTGTAATTTTTTTTTTTCAAAATTTCATTTTAGGAAATTTTTTTTGTAAATTAAAAGTGAATAATTAAAAAATCAGAATGTAACTACAGGGAATTTAATTTAAATTTTTTTTTTTTTAGTTTTTGTTTTTTTTTTTTGGTTCTAGTCTAATTTTATAACTGGTATGGAATATTTTATGCATATTTTTGTTGTCGGTAAATGAACTAACTTAATAATATTACAATTGACTAACTAATTTATATTACTTAAGAATGAATTACAGTGAAATTTTGTTAGTTTTTCTTTTCTTTTTTTTTAGTAAACTTGATTTAAAAAAATCATTGAGCGCAAAATATTTTTTTTTGTTTTAAATTTTAACAAAGGACCTTTTGTGTATATACGAGTACATAGTGAATACATAGTGATTGTAACAATTTTGTTATGAATATGGGACAATGAACAAAAGGTCTAAAGTGAAAATTTTTAGGTGGGAACTAATTTGAATAGATTTTACTGTTAACTGTTTATAAATACTTTCACTCAATAAACGTTGTACACTGTATATGTTATAAGTAATTATTACCCAATTATTGCCTAACTAGATTTTTACCTATGAAATACATTTTTTTTTGAATTTTGTATAAGTATGATAGTAATTAATCCAAAGCTAAATTATAAAAACTAAGTAACAATGTTCGTTGAGGTTCTTATATGAACACATGAAAATATTGATCGTATCGAAAGCCGGATTATCACAATCCTGTTTTATCAAAATCCTGTTTTTAGCACATTTCCAAAAAAATTTTGAAAAAATGTGCTTATTAGTTTCACTCTGTCCGTCCGTCCGTCCGTCCGTCCGTCCGTCTGTTTACAAAACTTCTACACCGTTAAAGATAGAGAAAAAATTTTAACCATAGGTAGGTCTCATAAAAAAAATAATTTTGTGGAACAACTTTTTCATGTAGCCCCCCCCATTACGGAGCTACAGCCCCTCAAACTTTGAAAAAGCCCTATTTTTAAATGCATATATCTTATGTTCTGCTTAAGATTTTTTCAATCTGAAAACGTCATTCGACAGGTATTTCTTTTATCTTTGTAAATTAATATCAAAATTATACATTTTTTTTAAATTTAGTATTTAAATTTACCGTTATGTGAAAACCAAATTTTGCATGATTTTTCTACCTTCATAACTCCGGCACGCTTCTAGATAGAAGCCTGAAATTTTGAGACAAGAAAGAACTTTTAGAATTAGTATAAGTTTGCTCAGAAAATTTTTTCGGACCACCCCCTGTTTATGAGCTATTAGGGCTTAAAAATTGAAAATTTGCTATTTTTAAACATCTGTAACTTAGGAACCTGTACATATTTTACTTCTGCAAGATATAAAAATTAAAGCTACAATAATATATTTTTACGTGTGTTAAAGGTTTATTTTAATTGTAAAGGGTTCCAAAGTTGCAGCTCTTCAAAATTGCGAAAAAGGCCCATTTTCAGATGTATATATCTCGGGCTCTGCGTAATAATTTTGCAATCTAAAACCGCCAGAAGATCGAAATTTTTATTATCTAAATAAAACAGTATCAAAATTATGTAATATTTTGTAATTTACTATTTAAATTTACCGTTATGTGAAAACCACATTTTGCATGAAATTTCTTTTTTCATAACTCCGGCACCCCTTTAGATAGGAACCTGAAATTTTGAGACAAGAAAGAACTTTTAGAATTAGTATAAGTTTCCTCAGAAAATTTTTTGGTAACACCCCCTCTTTAAGAGTTATTACGCCTCAAAAATTGAAAATTTGCTATTTTTAGACACCTGTAACTTAGGCACCTGTACAAATTTTTCTTCGGCAAGACATGAAAATTAAAGGTTCAATAATATATTTTTACGTGTGTTAACGGCTTTTCTTAGTTATATAGGATTCCAGACTTACGGCCCCTCAAAATTTCAAAAATGTCCTATTTTCACATTTTTTCTTATTACATGAAATTTTCAAATTTTTGTGTAAGTCACACTTCTAAACAGTTTGTATTGAGTTTTGGAAATGTGCGCTTTTAAAAACCGTTGGTTTACATTCTACCTTGTTTTAAAACCCGCCGGTTATCTATCTAAAATAATTGAGGTTCATATTAAAATTGGGTTCAAAGTCCGGGTTATACGCTTTTCCCAGATAAATTAATTATATATGTACATATACCTATGCGAGATTCTAAATTAGGATCGATTTTACCTTATAGTTATTCATAAATCAGAGTTATACGCTTTTTCCAGAATATTATATATGTATATATATATCTGAGATTATGTATTAGGAAGGATTTTGGAGTTGATTTCAATATCAGGGTTTCAATAATTTGTTTACCGGTTTACCTCTGTAATACTGTAATAGCCCCCACTATTTTAAAAGCCTTGTTGTTGAAATATATGTATATGTAAAAATAATACATAGAAGAATTTTATATGTATGTAGTTGGTTACATAAATACAATTTTAATATAATAGTAAGTAACTACTAATTAGGTTTTCAAGAAACAGGATTTTAAAAAACTGAATTTTAAAAAAACTGAATTTTGATAAAATAGGATTATGATAAACCGGCTTTCATAGTACACTTCTGAAATACAAGCTAAGTAATTAATGCACTCCCGAAGTCTAAATAAATGTCTGTAAGTGTTTGCATTTAGCTAAACATAGCTGTGGTCTAAATTTATACTAAAACAATCTAATTATAAATCTAAAATTACCCAAATTAAAAAAGATATTTTAATTGCTTTAAAAGATTTTTTTTTTGCTCGGGAGGTTTTTCGAGAGAGGCATTTCCTTTTAAAATTGCTGTGTTTAAATACATTGTGAAATACAGATAGGACATCTTAAATGACAAACTTTACTATTAACTACTATAATTTTTTATTCTTCAAAGTCAATAACAAAAAAGTAATAAAACTAAATAAAACAAAAAAAAAAAACGATAGACGGATGTGGTTTTTACAAGTTTATATTTAACTAATATAATATTCTGTTGGTACTGTTTCCTTTTGTTGCTTTTATTTATAGAATTTACCGCGAATTTTCCATAAATTTTCCATCTTAATACACGGTCAGATATTATAATTCTAATAATATTGCTAAGTAATATATTCTTGAACTATAAACCACCGAAGGTCAATATAATGTTTTATTGTCAATAAAACTGCGGCTACTTTACAAAATTAAAGTCAGTACTAGGTTTTTAGTAAAATTTTAATATGTGTAAGTATTTAATGTGTATATGATGCTGTCAGTAATTATATTAAATTGGAAAATTTTTTTAAACATTTTTTTTTTTATATCTATTACTTATAAATGTTTGTTTTTATCTTTTACTTTTTTCTCAATAACTATTTGTAAATGATTCATTATTAAAACGTGAATTACACTTAACATCTGTATATCTGATAACAGTATTAACTATTATAAGTTTTTTTTTCTGTTGAATTTTTTAAAGTGAGTCACAAAATTACTTAAAGAAAAAATTAAAATAAAATTGATTTTAAATATCCGGTAGTAATTTAATATAAAATAAATTTTAAATATGAACTAGAAAATCCCCTGTGCAATTGCACAATTTCTATAGATTCAAAAACATTTACGTTATCATACTGACTCCCTTACTACCTGTATTAAGGGAGGGATTATTACATGTATTTTTTTAGCTTAGGTATATTAAGTACCTAACTAAAATAACTTATGAATTTTTAATTTAATTTGAATTTTTTAGGTGTAGGGTATAAATAAGTCGGTTGCATCGACTTACTGTTACTTTTACTTGTTTTTTTTTGCTTGAAAAAAATTTGCTGAATTTATTTTATTTAAATGTACTTTGGAAGAGGTCTTTGGTATATTTTATAAAAGATTCATGTCTCTGATAATGAAATTTCATAAATTTTTGGGGGCTTTTTTTTGTGAGGGTCGTTTTCGACAGCATTTTAATTTAATGGTCTAATAATACATTAGTACAAAATTATTAATCTATTGTGAGAGAAGGCTTCTAAAATGATATTTCCTATGTTATTTTTTCTTTTTTTTTTAAGAAAAATATCCATTTCTATAATATTTAGTAAGTTTCTGATTTCTGTTATGAAATATAATTAGCTAAGTCTGCCGAATTTTATATTAATAAAAAAATTCGAATATTTTATGTTATCAAATGTTATCAAATTATAATATCAAAAATGCAGCTTAAAAAATCAAAATTCCAACCTAAATAAACAAAACTACTTTAAAGTCTGCTGCGAAGCTTTCACCAGCTTTTATAATAGTGAAAACAAAATCAAGAATAAAATCGGCCTATTATTTGTTTCTTATAAATATAAGGTTTACTATAAACTTTGCTCTTTTCACTTTCAAGTCTTTTAATTTTATTAAGAGTATTTTTATTTTTTTCAAAACAAAGAGTCATTTGAAAACTGCCAACAGGAGGTTAATAATTTATTTTTAATTTACCGCTGCGACCAGTTCATAATGGATGTGGCAGTCAAATTTAAAAATTAAAAATTTGCTTTAAATTTTGTGTCGAAAGTACTTTTTAAAAAGTAAAAGTTTGTGTCTCTGATAAGACTTTTAGTCGAAGATTTGTGTCTCTGATAATAAAATTTTAAATTATTAAATAAATATACAGAAATATCATCATTGCCAGTTCAGTTTACATTCAGTGTGAGTGGTTTATTATAGATCTGGCCAACATCTTGTGTGTATAATATTGTGTATATTATCAGAAATTCAATCATTAATTCCTGGTATTATATTATCTGATCTGATTAATAAATCTTATTTTTTTCCACGGCTAACAATATTATTAATGGTCTAATAATAAATTAGTACAAAATTATGAATCTTTTGTAGAGAAGGCTTCTAAAATGATATTTTCTATGTTAGTTTTTTTTTTTTTAAGAAAAATATCCATTTCTATAATATTTGGTAAGTTCCAGACTTCTGTTATGAAATATAAATATTTAGGTCTGCCGAATTTTATATTAATAAAAAAATTTCGAATATTTTATGTTATGTTTTATGTTAAAAATCTAAATTTCAACCTAAATAAACAAAACTATTTTAAAGTCTGTTACGAAGTTTTTACCAGCTTTTATATTAATGAAAACAAAATCAAGAATAAAATCGGCCTATAATTTTTTTCTTATAAATATGAGACTTACTATAAACTTTGCTCTTTTCATTTTCAGGTGTTTTAATTTTATTAAGAGTACCTATTTTTTTTTTTTTTTTTTCAAAACAAAGATTGAAAACGCCAACAGAAGATTAATAATTTATTTTTAATTTACCGCTGCGACCAGTTCATAATGGATGTGACGGTCAAATTTAAAAATTAAAAATTTGCTGAATTTATTTTTATTGAAAATGTGTTTTTTATGTATGTACTTCACCTTTTTTGACTGAACTAACTTTTAATGAACGGTTTGTGTCTCTGATAATACTTCTAGTGGAAAATTTGGTCTCTGGTAATAATATTTACTAAATTTATTTATATTTTTAATTAACGGTTTGTGTCTCTTGATAATACTTTGAGTCAAAGATTTGTGTCTCTGGTAATAAAATTTTAAATTATTAAATAAATATACAGAAATATCATCATTGCCAGTTTAGTTTACATTCAGTGTGAGTGTTTTATTATAGATATAAAATATATTTTTTTACATGTTGGCAAGGTCTCGCCAACATCTTGTGTATTATATTATAGATTTGTTAAGGTATTGGTTACACAAAAATTAGTTGCCAGCGAAATTTCTGTGTTAATTTTTTTATATTAAAAACGATTTATTTTTTATTTTTAGATTAAGTCCCTCTAAGTCTAATTCTTTATTTTGTTTCCACCAAAAGCTTTTAGCATATCCTTCTTTAAATTAAACGATAGGTTAAAATAAGGATTCGGATCGGTGTCATGTTCAATATTTTTTGGAGTAAAAAGTTTAACAAGTTTTAATTTCTTGCGAAAGGCCAGGATCTTTTCCAGAAAAAACAAAATCTTAATAAATATATACGAGTCCTGATGGTCAGGTCGGGTCCGTACAGCAAATTAAATTAAAATTTTTAATTCATGCTCTTAAACAGGAACCTAATAAGTAATCAGAGGATTTTAATAGAATTTAAACTAGAGTAAAATAAAAGAAATAATAAAACCAAATTTCATATGGTTTAACTAATTAATTTTTAAAAAATTTTCAATAGGTAGGTTACTAGGTATTAATTATTATATTTACAAAGATTTACCAGAAATCAATCACTCATTTATAAAGTAACTAAGACAACATTTTATAATTGACGTATTGTATTGGCCATTTTACAAACTAATTAAGATACAACATTTTACATAACTCCATAATGTGGTTTTACCTTTGAAAATAACTCAATGTGTTAAAATTCAAACTATAAAAATGAAAATAAGCAAGTCAAAATTCAAATCCAATGATCTTAAAAGGCGCACATTTTTCAAAAGTCATTTTTCAATAGTCAATAGAAAGATCAAGAGAATCTTTCAATTTTATTGATGCCAATATTGGTATATAATTATAAAACTCATTAACACATGTTATATAAAATTATAATGTTGAATCATATGAAGCTTTAATTTTTCACTTTTTCTTTAGCAAAATGGGTACAGATGTCTAAAAATAGTAAAATTTCCATTTTTAGTGCCTAATAGCTCTTAAAAAGCTGAACGTATAAAAAAATATTCTAAACGTAACTAATGCTAATTCTGAAAATCTTTCTTCTCTTTAAGTTTAAAGGTTCTATTTGAAAACTTAACGGAGATATGAAGAAAGAAAAAAACCTTGTAAAATTTTTTTTTTGTATAACGGTAAATTTATATATTAAATTCTACAAAAATTGTATAATTTTCATATTGAATTACGGTAGGTCTTGTTGTTTGGCATTTTCAGATTGAAAAATATTAAGCAGAACCTTACCATATACACATTTGAAAATGCGCTGTAGCTCTCCAATGAGCAGGGCTATATAAAAACAAATTTTTTTCCCTAAAACAAAAAAGATCTATCCATGGTTAAAATTTGATTATTTTTCTTTAACAGGATATAGAAGTTTTGCAAACAGACGGACAGAAGAACAAAATGAAATTAAAAAGAAATTTTTTCATTGTGTTGTGAAAAATGTACTAAAAAAAAACATCAGTTTTAAGTAAATGTAAAACTGTAAAAGTGAAAAGTATTGTCCAATTGGAAAGATAACAATAAAGTGCTAATCACAGACATTTTTTTTTGTTTTTTTTTTTTTTTTAATTAATGCAAACGGTTGTAAATTATTTGTAATTTTTTAATAAAGGGGTATATATATATATACATATGTATACCATTTGGAAAGAAAAACAATTTATTACTTGTATGCATTTGTTTAATTAAACAGATATAAACGTCTATTGTTATAATACATAATAAAATTCTATGCCGCTAATCCAAATCCAAAGATATCTTATGAAATAATAAGGAACACACCTTGCTAATAAAACAAACCTATCATTTTTTTGTAAAATAATAACAAAAACACTATCTATTATAAAAAAAAAAAAAAAAAAAAAACACCTTTAAAATTACATAATGTATGTTAAATATTATAATACTCTTAACCTTTAAAAATTATGATGCACTGTATAAATATTTAATGTAATCTTTAAAGATTGAAACCAGTTCGAAATTTTATTTCCCCTATAAAAAAAAAATAATTGAATAATAGAGCAAATGAATGAAAACGAATAAAAAAAAAAACTACAAAAATATTATGATTTAAATTTATCATATAATCATTATCAACCTCATCAATAGCTGTAACATGCTTTTCACATCACATTTTGAATACATAAAATAATTACAAAATTTTACGCGCTTTTTATTTTCCTACAAAAAAATCTATGTTCATACCCAATTTTATTATAATTTTAATATTTTTATTTTTACCTGCCATTATAAATTTATACCTGATTTAAAAAAAAAAAATTATTTCTCATGAAAAATTACTTTTTATTTAATTTCCCACATCTGTGAAGTTTTGTATATGTGTATATTTCATTTTGTCTGAGATCATTTGTGCTAATTTTTTTTTATTTCTAAGAAAAAGAAAAAAAATCAAAACAACGCGTCTACTTGTTATTGTATTCATCATTCTTTCAACAAAGCGATGCAAATTACGCTTGAATTGAAATGAAAATATGTACATATATAACACTATTTACCATGTATATGTATATATAGAAATTCTAAAGAAAAATAAAATTATTTTAATCAAAATATTTAAATGATCTAAAAACTTGTTAATTTCTTCTGTGTTATTTAGAAAAAAAATCTGCGTCTATTAGATACATATTTTCAGACAGCTTTAGAATAAAAAAAAAAAAAAGCATGGTTTTTTGGAATACAAATGGACGAATGAAAATATTCCGCATCTCAAATGTCAAATTTTCACGAAAGTTTTTATTTTAAGAAAAGATAAATTTGAAAAAATCACTACCAGATAGAAAAAGTTTAGTGAAAAAAAAAACCATGTGCCTTACCGTGTTGTGCTACTTTCGCTAAACCAAAATCGCATTTGGAAATTTGACACATTGAAAATCGAAAACCGTAGGGTTACGAATACAAAATTAAAAATTTGATATTGGTGCCTAACTGTTTACAAGCATTATACAGTACCAAAATTTTAATTCTACGTTAGTACGCGGCAAGAGGCCAGAACAAATTCATTTAGGTAACTCCGAAATTTTAACTTACGTAGCCTTAAACCTAAACCTTCGAATACTCCACTTCGAAAAACTTCACTCACTCAGCTGGAACAAAAAATTAATTTTTTGAGCAAACTTTGGAAGTAGAGAAATCAGAAGTAGGGAATAACTTGGTAAATCAGAAGTTTAAGGAATACAATAATAAATGAAACGAACTTATAGGATTCAAGGATCCTATATTTTTATTTCTTGTTTACTAAGATAACTATACTAACTTTAAAAGTAATTTTTATCCTACAGTTTTATCACAATTTAAAAAATCTGAACCAGTCTTTTTTCAGTTTTTGTAGTTATTGTAGTAAATGTAAGTGTAACAATTATTGTGTAATTGTTGTTTGATTATTATCTCATTTAAATTTAAGTGGAACAACAACTCTGTTTATAACTATATAGATATATCATCCATGATCTGTTTTAATTTCCAAAAAATATATTTTTATTAAATTTTAAAAAAACAAATTTACATTCTGAACCTAAAATTATATGATTAGGTAACTCTAATCCTTTAGCAAAGTTTAATGCCTTCTTCTCTAAATGTATAACTGTTTAATTCCAAATCAAATTGCAATTAAATCATTTTTTTTTTTTTGTGTTTATAATTTAAAAAAGAATTTTTTGCAGAAAATTTAAAATGTAGGTGGTAATTGATTTACAGAGTCGTCAAAAAATTTATTGACATATATTTAAAAATAAAACCAAATTCAGATAAATTCAAATATTTTTAAAAATTTGTTGTTGTGTAAAAAATTTATTTAAAGAATTTTCAAAAGACAAAAAAAAAATTATGCATTGATTCCATTAATTCCTGAATTCCGGAATTTAAATTGATTTAATTCGCCAAATTTCAATTGATATTACCTAAACAGTTCCAAATGAAAAAAAAAGTAAATAAAGAAGTACATATTGCAATAAGATGTCATCAATTTTAGTGATCCACAAAGTATTTTTATAGTCTTACTTTAAAAATAACTCAAATCACACGTTTTTATATGCGTATGGATTGTATGTACACAATATGTACTATGTACTTTTCACAAATGGAATGAAAAATTCTTAAATAAAACTTTGTATATACAATGTACGTAAAATGCGTGTTCTATTAAAAAATTAAAATACAAAAAGCACAGAAAAGAAAAAAAAAAATTAAAAAATTGGTTCATGGCAATTTTTGAACAGAAAAAAACAACACAACATTTTCGCTTAAGTAAACAAAATGTTTGTTATTATTTTTTATTTTTTTATATTTCTATCTCTTTTTTTATAATATTAACTAACTTGATATGTAAGTATATAGCAATTCTTTCTACATACATATATTCTTTATACACTTATGACCATGATCGTGCTGATCATTAGTGATAATTTAAATTACCATATATGTATAGTATATTAATATATATAATTATACTCTTATAGGATGGTTTAAAATGATTATGATGATCATCAGAACCAGAAAGTGATTCTAATATCGATTTTTAATTTTATATTTCAATTCGAAGGGTGATGTATGCCATGTATGTAAACACGCGTCACACTACAATAACAAAATATATCTATGTTCACATAATGTAAAACCAAATCAATAGGTTATTCGGTCAATACATATGAAAAAGAAAATATTTAGATGTTTATAACATATGATGAATGATATTTTATATTGAGACAGAAATATACATATACGTACATCTAGTTATGAGCGTACGTTTACGTCACAGGTGTGCCTATAAAATTTTTTTTATTTTTTTATTTGAGAATAACTAGTTATGTATGATTGATTGTCAGGTATGCAAATTAAAATTCTAGAGAACGAAGAAATATTTATTAACAATATTCTAAATTGAATCAACAATAGAATATGAATTACAAAAGTTTAAAAATATTAAAAATATTTTGTCTGTTTATTCATATACAAGTTTGAATATTGAATTTTCTTTTTCGAAATCTTCGGGTAATAGATACTGGCAATTAATGTCATTTATAATCGTACCGTTGAAGCTGAAAGCTGATTCATTAGTTGTGTAAAGTAAAAATTTTAGAAAACTTTAAAAATTAAAAAAAATAACTTATTGAGGTATGGACCTATTCAGTAAGATTCAGTCAAAATGAAATGAAGTCATTTTAAAGCACACATTTAAATGTTACCAACATCGCAATTTGAAGATAAAATGTGTGTACATATTCGTTAAACAAAAATCTGTTAAGTTAAACCATAGTTTAGGTATAATAATGCAAACTAAAACATTAAGACACTAAAGTTCTAATCTATAAACTAGATGTAATCAGCCAACTTGCAGTTATACGGATTTCAAATAAAAACTTCCCACTGGAGTCATTAGATTTTATTTATGTTATGAAAAGCTTATGTTGACGGTTAACTTAATTAAACTGAAGCTATTTGTTTTTCAAAGATTTTGTGATCACTAGTCTCAAGTGTCTTGCGTCAAGCGATAAAAAGAAAAAGGAAAATTCTAGTTATTTTAGAAAATTACACTTATTTTAAGTTTAAGAAGAAAAAAATAAAATACGCAATTTGTGTTACGATACTATTTTGTTTTTTATTATTTTTTTTTTTTGTGTAAAATTTTAACTTTGGTGATGATTCAATTCGTCGTGTTTACTGCGGGCACTGGTCTGGTTAATTTTTTCTTTTGATTTTTTTTTTTGTATTTTATATTGAAATTGAAATTATGTATTATGTAAAATATCAGATAGAACTGATTTAATTTAAAGGGGTTTTCTACTTAAAAAAAAAAATATATATATAAGTATATATGTATAATAAAATTTCTTTTGAATAAATTAAATCTAAATTTGGTCATAAAATTCGAATACTATATAAAATGTTGTAAGATTATTTTTTTATCGTGCCTTTATTAGTTTCTCAATTGATTGATTCAAAAACAAAAAGAGCGAAAAAAAAAATATGAAAAACCTTGAAAATTCTTTAGTAATTCGTGTTTTTTGTATAATTTGGCAATATTTATGTTTTTTTTTTGATTACGCTGGCATTATAATCACATAATAGAAACAAATTATTTATTATGTTTAAAAAAAACTTAATTTATAATAAAATAAAAGTATAGTAAGTAAAAGTAAGTCTTCAAGTTTTTTTTTTTGGCACTTTTAGATATTAAATTTTTATAAATAATTATAGAGAAAAGAGAAAAATTCAATTTACATCACCAAAATGAGTAAAAATGAATGAACGCAGCCGGCTTATTACAGATTTAATTAAAGTTGAAAAGATACTGAAATTAAAGAAGATTTTGTGGATGGTGTTTAGTCATCAAATTCAGGTTCATATGGGAAAGTGTTAGGTAAAGAAAATTGAGTGATGCAAATGTTTCTAACAAAACAAAAATGCAAAAATCTCATAGAAATAGAAATTTTTTTTTATAAGGTATCTATCACCAGATTCATTTAAGAGAAGCAGAGCGAGCACTGGTTCTTTATATGCGTATATAAATGTATAAAATTTTAACCTACAAAGATTGCCAGATCTCTAATTTTAACTAGATAATAGTTTTGAAGAAATCTTTGGTACTAATTATATTGTTTGAGCAAGAAATATGATATTCAGAAAAAAAGAGACAAATAAATAAAGTATTAGGTTATAAGCAATGTTGTACTCAAAGACGTAAAAAGTTCACTCAGATAATCTTTGTATAATAGTTTACGTATACGTATGTACTTCCAAATAGTATTCGTCATTTTTTCGAAAAAACTTCAAATTAATTTCCACAAAACAAGTTTAAGATTTAATTAGATATTTCAACGGTGTAGAGTTGAATTTTTCCATTTTACTATCATCTTAGTTAAATTTCAGACAATTAAACTGAAGCTTAGTCTGAAGTAATTTTGTGTAGATCAAATTTAGTCCTTCGATTAAATATTAAGCAATAAATTAGACGAAGGATAGAAAGCTGTAACTTGCCTTGAACATGGAAAAATACTTAGATCCCACATACTAATAGATTCTCTATATTATTTATAATGTTTGAAGGTTTTAGATTTCAACAAAAAAATTACCATAATATCAAAACTTTTAAAGTTGATTAAAATTACATAAACACTATAAAAAATTTTAAGATTTAATTTTATAAAGATTATTCAAAATACAAAAACACAAGTTTTTTATTTGAAATCAAACTTCTAAATTTTTACTCAAATTTAGTTTTTCACTAAAGTTTTTGAATGTCTAGATTTTCTTGGTGTCTTTTAAAAATTTACACCTCTGGCAGAAAAAAAAACAGGAAAAATGTTCCAATGTTTCTTTAAACATATCCTTAAAACTCACACTTCTTACAGCAAATATGTATATATACCAAAAAGTACAATAATTTTCATACTAATAAGAACTATACAAGATATTAGTAAATATCAGTAAGGGGCCAAATATCTGAATAAACATAATTCAAAATATTTTTTTTATCAAATTCCAAATATGATAACAATCACTTTTTTTAAGGATGTTAATTTGAACAGGAACAAAAAAATATATAATATAAGTATGTATTATATTGTATTATGTATATATATACATCTATTCATTTTTATCTATATAATACCTATGTATCTAATAAAAGGAAAAAATACCACCGACAGAAAAGAAAACTACTTTATTATTGCTAGACATTAACTTAACATAAAGATTTCATCATTCATTTAATAAAAAACAAAAAAAAAAACAAAAATAGTAAAACAAGCTATTCATTCAATTGCTTTCAATTGTAGAGAAAAAAAAAACAAAAATTTTATACTTATAGCTAAATTATCTTAAGATATATATATGAATTTTATACGTATACTATTTAAAAATGCAGGAAAAAAAAATATTAAGAAAATCCCTTACAAAAGTTTATCAGGCGAATGAACTGGAAATCGTTAAGGATAACAGTAAAAGATTACACAAAGAGAATAAAATATTACATTTAAAGCTCAACCACCTTTTTTTTCGATTCTTAGTTTTTTGTTTTTGCTATTGTAAGATATTCAGTTTTTGGCTCAGAATCAAAATAAGAAATAAATAAAACAAAAAAAAAAATTTAAAAGTAACATGTTCGTAGTCAGTTTTGCTAAAATCCCTTAATTCCTTTAACTTTTTTTTTCTCTTCTTTCTTGTATACTGTTCTTTTCATTCGCCAAAGTCCTGCAGTGTTAAACAGGTACAAAAATAATAAGAGTAAAATTTCTTTTTAACTTCAATATTCTAAAGTATTTTTACCAGCATAAAGTTAAAGAGCTCATATTATGTATCTTCATTATTTCTATAATATTTTTTTTTTTTATATAGAAAATAAATGCTAAAAGACTAAATCTGAGAATATGATTTTGATTAACTCTTCAGAATTTGAAATTGAATAGAATAAAAACGTACGGAAATGTACGGAAATCATGAAGTGAAACGCATTACGGAAATATGTATTAGTACAATATTTTATATATCCTTTTTATCATATTATACAAATACTGATATTCAAGAAATATATATATATATATATATAAATACAGTATTAGACAAAATATTTGAAAATGTATGAGCGCAAGTCGTGGTTAGAAAAATTAACAGAACTAAAGTATATAAGAGTTGAAAAGAACTGTTTATTATAAGTAGAACGAGGCATTGACAAGTATTTATAGCTAATGTATAGCAGATCTCAAACAAAGGATTTTGAAATACATATACTTAAGGAATATGAAATTTACGTTTTAATTTAGTAGTTAAAAGATATAAATACATTCCTAGGCAATAGCAATACTTTAGAATTGGTTTACGTAAACACAAAAAACTGTTAAGCAAAAACTCCTTCAATTTTTTTTTTTTTTTCAATACTGTACTGTGGATTCTATTTCCTTTTTTTTTTAAGTATATAAATAAAAGGTTGTTTTTTATATTAAATGCGTAGTTGTCACATTCCATTATATTTAATTCTAAATCTTTTTTTAAAAACTTTACTTAAAAAAAATAAAATCTCTAACTATAAACTTTTAAAATGGAATCTATATAACAAAGAAATAGATATCATACCTTTTATGCTATACGACGATGATAATATGGACATCAAAATAGATCTTTAAATGCTCAAGGGAAATTGCAAAAGAATTTTTCAAGAAATGTTTTGACACAAAAAATTTTGTAAGGATATTTTTCAGAGATTCTTTTGAATTTTTAATGTTAAGAGGATTATAAGATTGTTATTACTTGTAGAATATCCATTAAAAATGAAATGAACTTTCGGTTTATTGGGAATATGATGAGTACTCATGGGATTTTTTTCTTTTTCTTCAATTTTACTTAAAAAGAAAGAAAATTTGTCACTTTCAGATTTATTGATAAAAGATTTTTATTTATTTTTATAATTACTATCTTTAGTTACTGAAAATTTTAAATCCTAGTAAGATAAGTCCATTGGAAAAATAGAAAAACTAAATTAAAATAAAATATAACTGACAATTTTCATAATTCATATATTAAAAACTTTTATGCAATAGTAAAATTAATCTTTTTATTAATTATGTTATGAGTATACCAAAGAATTGTACTACTTAATGTAAAAATTAATGGTCGCGTTCAAGAGAATCTAGCGCTATACTGAATTGTAGCGGTGTAGCAATTAGCGCTACATGATTGTACTGACCCATTTGTAGCAAAATTAAATGACATTCAATTTTGTGTGATACATATTTCATATATTTTTATTTTATTTAAATCGTATTTTTTTTTAAATCTTATATTTTTATCAATTTTTAAAAAAATGCTTGTCATCCAAAAATTCTCACACAAAATTTCGTAAACAAAAATTTTTGACATTAAAATGTAAACACATGAATGTCAATAAAAAGTAGCTACATAATATAGCGTAAAATATTCTTGCTGTAAAATTCATGTAGCGCTAGATAAAAAAAAACGTTCAGTAGAAAATTTTATCAAGCGCTGCAGTTTTTTTGTAGCGCTTGATGCTATACTGGACGCGACCAATAACTGGTACAATTACAAATTTGCTACCTATTTTTATTATGGTTTAAATTTAAATTACTATAAAATTACATTTTTTGATTACATTTAGAATTATTATGTTTTTAAAATTTTAATTGGACTACTATTTCAAATATTTTAAAACTAAAAATTTAACAATGTTTGAAAAAGTAACGTATAGATAGAAAATTAGAGAAATTGTATTTTATTTAAATTTATAAAAGTAATCGTTGTTTCATTTGATTACATTCATATATTTAGTACAAAAGCTTTTATTCAAATTATATTTAAATTTATTATCAGGATTTATTCTTTACTATCTTAAAGTACCGTAATATGCTGCTCAAAATACTCAAAATATCCGAAGTACTCAATGAACATAAATTTATTAAATAATTCAAACTCTGAGATACCAAAAATACTTATAGTAGACAAGAATAGAATTAAATTGAAATTTTCTTTAAAATAGTATAGAGAAAAGAAGAAAATTGTGCAGTAGGTTGATAACAAGGAAAGAAAAATTAATTCATCCTTTTTTTCTTGGCTAGACTAAAAGATAAAGAAGAAAAATAAAAAGAAAAAAAAAATTCTACCAAATAAAGATACAACTATTTATTTTATAACCAATTTTTTAACATTTTTTCATTTGTTTTATTTTTAAAAAAGGAGGATAAGATTATTTTGTAAAGGGTGGAAAATTTTTATTTTTTTTTTTTGCATATCTTAACTTTTCAAAAAAATTTAAAATTATTTTAAGGAAAATTTTAAGTTAGTTAGGAGCTGTTTTTTTGAAAAGAAAGAAACAAAGAAGAAAAGTATGTACATACAAAAAAGATGAGGGTGTTTTATTTGTTTGCATTTTTTCGTTGCATTTAATTCATGTTCGCCGTAGTGAATTTATCATCATCCATAAAAGGATATGCTTAGATGGTAAAATGAACAAATAAAACACGGACATCTATTACCTTTCTTTTCTTTAATTTTTTTTTTTTGATTTTTATTTTGAGACTTGAATTGTTGTTTTTTTGTTGCTGTTGAGTTGTTGCATTTGCTGAATTGTTAATTTTTTTTTTTTTTGTTATTTAAAAAAAAAAAAAAGAATATTGTACATTTGTCACTGTCTGCTATGTCTGTTGGTTCCGTTGTTTTTCTGGACCAAATATTTAAACTCCCCTGTCTGGTATTTACAAAAGCAACAAAAATAAAAACGAAAAAGGGATGAAAACATAAAATATTTTTTAATAATTTATAATTTCTTTATATTGTATAGGTATTTAGGTATAGCGAATTATCTTAGCAAAAGTTTTTAAAGGGGAATACCCCCGATATTTTTTTGATTTTAGTGTACCGTAAACTGAAGGCAAACAACTCACAAAAAGTTCAAAAAATTATGATAAAGGATAAAAAAAAAAATGTAAGGGTGAATGAATGAAAAAGATGCAAATGACATCTTTTAATAATATTGATTAAATAATAGATGATGAATAAAACTAATTTTGGGTTGAATGTTTTTGAAAGGAAAATGTTTTTTTCTTTTCTTTTTTCTGCCTAAATTTTTTACTATATAGTTAGATTCGTTTAAATAGAGGGAAAATTTTTGTTATTGTGAAAAAACTGCTGTTAACATTTTAATATCTAAATTAATTTTGTAGAAAATAGATTTTGTGGTATAGAAAGGTTTATGTGCCAAGTTAAGAAATATAATGATGATGATGATACGAGATAAGAATTTAATCAAAAACAAAAGTTTTTTTCTATCAAAATGTTCAGTAATATAATAAGTATTAATTTTTTAGGATAAATTTAAGGGTTTTTATTAAAACAACGATTGACACTTTATAATTTAAATTTTAAAAAAGCTATTGACACTATATACATGCAGATTTTATGGCCTTTTTTTTGGAAATTTTAATTTTAAATTATAATATACTTAATTCAATAGTTAAATTTTGTAACAAAATATCTTTAATAAGCCCTAATAATTTTTGAAAAAATTCAAATAAAAGGATACTTATAGTAACTTACACATTAATTAATTATTCAAATTAATAATTAATTTTACTCCTTTCAACTTACCTGAAATAATAAAGAAAAAAAATTATTAAATTTTATTTACTAGATTTAAATTTAAAATTAAGATTGTAATAAATTAATATATATATAAATAATTAATATGTAAAAAACAAAATATAGTTACTTATAGATAAATTTAATTAAAATTAAAATAATGTCAAAAAAATGAACTAAAATTAAACTAGTTTAAATACTTTTTTAATTACAGACAAGTAGCAATTCAAATACAGTTTTCTCTGTAAAAATAATTAGAGCTTCAATTCAATAATTAAAATTTCAATTTAACATTCCAACGAATGCACCAGTCGTAAAATTTAGGACAAAAATAATATTTGGGCGCGTGTCATGACTTTCTAATTCGTCAAAAAAAATGTTCGAGCTCTTCTATTTCTAAAACAATATGTAGCACTGTAGCACTAAGCATTTGGTGATTTTTTAAAAATTGGATTTTAATAAGAATTGGATTAGGCGATAAGGCGACAGTTTGTAGATATTAACGTGAATATTACAACACATGATTACTTATACGTAAATATTTCGGGATTTAATTTTTACTAAATTTATTTAACTAATAATCATAATCCCGTACATACTCATATTAACTCAGATATAGCGCGTCCAGTGGTAGGTTAAGTATACGCTTTTAACTTTAATAAATAATATAGTACTTAAATGTCCAAATTTTCACTGACTCAATACATATGGGTGATAATTGAGGGAAAGCTTAAAAGTTATACTTAAGTAACTAGGAAAATTTACGAAAAGAAAAATGGGTAAGATATATGTGTTAAATAAAAAATTAATCAGAAAGGGTCTGTTTCTTCTGGCTCGATTCTTGAGCTTATCAGAATTTTTAAGCGATATATACCATTTCCAATATAGCAGAATATGTAATTTAATAATTTATTAATTTATACTGCTTAGCACAAACAATTTACAAAGATTAATACTAAAAAAAAAAATTATTATAAATAAAATTAAAACTAAAATTTAAAATTGGCAATCATTTCATTTCATCATCATATACACTTTATAGAAAAAACTAGAAAAATCCTAATAATAGCGATTGAATAATTTTTGTTTTTATATTTAAAGATTCTGATAGTGCAAAGTTAATATTGAATTTATATTTGTTACTTACAATAATGCATTTGCCATAATTATTCCTATGGTTACTGATTTTAAAGAAACTAAAACAGCAAAAATGTTGAAGATGTCTAATAAAAATAATAACTATAACTAGAAATGATAGTGAACTCTAAGTATATTGAAAATAATGTCAGAAATCTTACGCCTTCAATATATTAAAATATGCAGACCATATAACTTTTGTCTTTGCTGATATGGTGCTAAAATAATAGGATTAAATCATGCCAAGTGGCGTAAAGTGAATCTAAGAAAACTTTTCTGTAAATATATTGTCTCGATCCTATCAATGTGTATCATATAAAAGGGTGACTATATTTGACTTGCATATTCCAGATTAATTCCGACAAGACAAGTGTAAGTACAACAATTTAAAAAGATAGGGATCGAAAAATTCTTTAAACCAACGTCTTACAAAACACAATATCGAATTAGCTTTATTTACAATATTATTATAATAAATTTTAAAGCTAAGATGAGAATCAAAATATACTCTTAAGTTTTTTATTAAGTCAATTTTAGGTAAGGTATCTTACCATCTAAGTCCGAAGGTATAATTGAAACAAAAAAAAAAAACTTGAATGACGTGTACCTATAAGATATAATGACTGTTTAAACAATTTTTGTATCAATTAATTTTTCACTTCTTCCGGATTAATCCTATCATTCCATTTCCTTTATAATTTTTATAATGAGCATTTAATGAAATTATTATTTACATGATTTCAGAATTATTTCAACTGTTTCTTCAAATTCAAATTTGAATACTGTTCATCCTTTGTTGGACATCTGCAATAAAACATTCCGGATGAAAAAAAAAAAAAATTTATGTCAATTTCTCGTTTTCTTTTCATTTTACACATTTTAAATATAAATTAATTTCTATTCATTTAATATGCATTTCACTGCAATTTTTTAAAGTGAACTTTTACTGATTTTTTTTTATCAATTTTTCATTCATATGTAATAAAAAAAAAAAAATTCACATTACATATACAATTTTTAATAACAAAGAGTGGCAAAAAAAAAAGTAAATGAAGGTATTACTTATACGCACATGTTAATTTTTATTTAAATTTCCAATCAACAAATAATTATTTTACTCTGTCAATATTAATTTTATTTTGTATATATTTTTTTTTTTTTTTTTATATTGTCAACATGATAAAAAAGACAGCATTAAATATACTAAATTGCTGCTGTCCATATTTGTCATGTAAGAAAAAAAAATAACGAAAAACGCTAAACTTTGCTTAAAAATTAACAATTTTTCAAAAAAAAAAAAAAAAAAAAGAAGTTCGTTGAAGAATGGTAATTCAACAAAAAAAATCCACTAAAAAAATTAAGCTAAAGTTAAAATTTTAAAGAAAAAAAAAACCGGCTTTTCCGTATCTTGCAAAAAATAAACAAATAAATATAAATAATCTTTTGCGCAACCTCTAACTAAAATTTATTAAATTTATTGATAGTAAGTAATTTTTCATTGATAATTTTTCAAAAAAAAAAAAAAAAAACCAAGAAAACAAAAAAAAAAATGTGTGATTGGTCGGCAGATGACAGTAGTAAAATGTAAGTGACTAGTGTAAATTTTCTTTATATAGTTACTCTTTTTTTTTTATTTTTTTTTTTTGTTTTTCCATTTCTTTATTGGCATTTCAATCAAGTTTGTTATACAACTTGCATATAAAATATTTTTTTACAAATATTGTAGTCGTTCTGTTAAAACGATAGCATCAGTGAATGACAGTCATAAGTACGTAACTATAGTACATATATACACATATATGTTTATTTAACCTTTTAATGGCTGATGATTGAAATTTGTAATATACTCTGAAAATAATTTAATATAAAATTATTGTATTGTATATAACTCTTACTTACAAGTTATTATTTTGTTTGACTACAATACAAAATTGAGTGTAATAAGTCATTTTGAAGTGATAAAGTTTATATATATTATGTTTTTTCTTCAAAGTTAGATTTAGAGAGGCATATTTATCAAAGACCTTATTCGGAAACTATCAAAAACAACTTTTGCACCTTGCCCTTATTTCAATTTCTAACCAACTTATAACATATAAAAACAAGGTTTTCACTTTAAATAAAAAATGAAAAACACAAAACTTCTAATAAGTACAACTATTAAAATTTAAATGAAGTGATTAAATAAGTCTCTTCGATTAGTATATTTAAGAATAATCATCTGATTAGCCATTTAAAATTAAAAAAATTCTTAAATAGGATTACCAAGTTTTTTTTTTATTTTTTTTTTGCGAGGGTCAATGGAAAACTTCAAAAGTCAGTCAGGAAGAATTGGACGCTTGCACGTGTTTGACTTTAACCAACCAAAATCACGCCCTGTTTAAACCAAACTTCAGGTTGAGACCTTTAATACAAATGTACAGTTTGGTTTACGGGATAGGGATGAAGTTACAATGTTTTTTTTTAAACACTCCAATAAGGGGCAAGAGTGGAATGAACGAAGTTAAGAAATTAAGTGAAGGAACAGACCTATATAACTAAGTTTCAAAACTCTGGGAAACGATTATATATCTGAAGTTCCTGGTTAAGTTTTTTTTTTTTAATGGAAAGATGTACAAAACTTTATTTCTTCCCCAAAACTTCCTATATAAATATTTTTTTGTTTTGCCGAAAAACAAAATTTCCCAAAAAAAGAAAAGGCACTTTTTTAGCATTTTTCTCAAATAACTAAGAGTTTAAAAATTTGGTTATTAGTTTCACTCTGTTTTTTCGTCCGTCCGTCTGTTTACAAAATTTCTATACAATGTTAAACATAAAACAAGGAAATTTTAGCTATTGATAGATTTTTTAAAATAATTAAGATTGTAGAACAACTTTTTTATTTTATTTTACACGCATTACGACGGAAAAACAGTTCCTTAAAGTTGGAAAAAGTCCTAATTTCAAATTTGTATATTTATCTCACGTCCTCGTTAACATTTTTTCAATCTAAAAAATTAAATAAACACGACACGACATGGCACATCACGAAATTTTAAAAAATAAACACGACACAACACGAATTTTTTTTAGCTTTACAAATCAATATCAAAATTGTACCATATTTTGCAATACTAAAATTTAAATTTACCGTTATAGAAAATCGAAAATTTTCAAAATTATGCTTCTTTCATATCTCCGGAACGCTTTTAGATAAAACCTTTTAACTTTGAGAAAAGATTTTTCATAGGAATTAAAATAAGTTACCTAAGAATCTATTTCTATGTCTGTGTCAGTTGAAGAACTATTAGAGGTCATAAAAATGGAAATTTTACTATTTGAATTGTTAATGTGTTAAAATATTTTGTTTTAAATGTGTTAAAATATTTTTCTTAGTTCTAAGAAAATTTGCAAAATATGATGCAATTGTTTTTATTGCATTTTGAAAATAGTGCGCCTTTGAAAACCTTTGGTTTTACATTGAACTGTGTTTTTTTTCTTGAAACCATAATTATTTAAAAATTTGTTTGGTTATTTTTTTGTATAAAGATAAAATTTAAACTTTCCGGTATTACATAGTTAAAAATATAGTGTTTAAAAAAGAGAGAAAGGAGTTTATAATATATAATACACTATGTATATCTACATATATATATATATGTACATATATGTATTATATTATTATATTCTTTTCTGGTACTGGTACTTTTACAAAGTGGACAATCATTTTTTTTGTTATTTATTTCTTTAAAAACGCAGGTGTATCACAAATACTACAGGTAAGTATATATATATATTCTCAAATAAATTTTCTTATATATAATTTGAAAGCATAAAAGAAAAAGTAATAGTTAATAATTTTTTGTATAAGTAGTTATAAAATAAAAAATAAAAATTGACTGGACAATTATTTTAAAATTGCGACTGATGGAAAAATTAACATACAAAAAAATAAAACCAGATTATAATGTATATATATACATTATATGCAATTATATACAGTAGCATAGTTGCAATTTGCAGTATATTTGACAGTCAACTAAATAAAAATTTAACATACTTCCCTACATTTTTGATTTTTTTTTTTGATTTTTCTTTTTATGTTCTTTTTATACGTGAATCTTTTGTAATTTCATTCAATTAAATTTTTTTTTTTGTTTTTGGTTTGTGTGTGGAAAATTCTTGTTTTGGACTCCTTTCATTTTTCGAAATTCTCTAATTGTCATTTCTATTGGGTGAAGTCAATAGAGTTGAGTTCAACAACAAAAAAACACAATGCTGTCTGATATCGCGGAAAATAGCCACTACCGTATACTATACCTAACCTACTATTTCAGGAAGAAGTCTTGCAGCATTCAACGGATTTAAACATGTTGGGCGTCGGGTTAAACCAGAAATTGACTTGGTCAAATCATATTTTTGGTATAGTTAAGGATGCAGCTAAATGTTTGGGTTTTTTGTATCGCTGCAAAACTTACTTTTCCGCATCTGATCTTCTCAATATCTATAAAACGTACATTAGGCCAAAAATGGAGTATAATGCACACATTTGGGCTGCAGGGCCTCAAACAGCACTAGGTTATTTAGATAATGTGCAAAACAGAGCTATTCGTTTGATCATCGACCCCAGTGTAACTTCTATGCTCACTTCATTCAGCCATCGTCGCACAGTTAGGTCACTGACCTTGTTTTATAGGTATCTCGTAGGGATTAACACTTGTTCCAAAGAAATTAAACAATTAATGCCTCCACTCAAAGTTTTCCAACGAGAAACAAGCAGGGCAATAGATGCTCATCCCTACCATGTTGAGTTATCAAGATGGCGAAATACAGCCTGTGCAAATTCGTTTGTCATGCGCACGTCCCGTTTGTGGGACCATATACCATCGCATGTGTTCCCTAAAGTTGGTAATTCATATGTGTACAATTTACTTAAGTTTAAGAAGAACATTAACATCTTTCTTCAAAATGCCCCTCCAAATTTTCCTACCTATCCCCCATAATCCAGATTTCCTAATGCCAATTTCCCCAATTATCCTTCCCACATCCCTATCCCCAAAACCAAACTGTACATTCGTATTAAAGGTTCCATACTAAAGTTGGTTTTAAAAGGGGGTTGGTTTTGGTTGGTTAAAGTCCAACACTACCTTGAGGAAGCACGTGCAGTTCCTCTTGGAGACTTTCGAGTTTTGCACCAACCCTCGTAAAAAAAAAAAAAATTACAAATCTTATAAAAATATTTTCTATATAGGCTTAAAATTATACAAGAATCCTTTCAATTTAAAAGATTGCCATAGGAGAAGAAAAAATTACTACTTTTGGATTTCATTTAAAATATTTTGCATATAAAATTTTTTTTACAATAGAAAAATATTTAAATTAATATCCATTTTGACTGATGATAATCATAACGATTTTTCTGATGATCTCATGATGATGATGATTATGATAATCATTCAATTTTTGGAATTGAAAAAAAAAACAACACGACAGATATGATAGTTAACTACTATTTATTTTTTTTTTTCTTAACTTTATTTATCATGCAATTCAAATTATGTTTTCATTTTTACGTGAAAAGCTATGAAGAAAATAATAATGAAGTATAAATTGTTAAGATTTGATGGCAGTTAAAAAGTTAAAGAAGGTAAAAAAAAAAAGACTAAGAAAAGAAAAATTGTTACTTTTTTAATACGGTATAAAAACTGAAGTTATATATAGTAAGTAAAATCCAGTTGAAAAAAAAAACAAAACTTTTGTGAAAAAGAAGGTTAAGTGGAAAATTGTTTTGAAAATTTGTAAATATAAACAAAAAATTTACAATACATTATCAGATTTTTTAGTATAGGTTATAAGGGTTATAATTATTATGTATATATATATATATATATGATTGTATAAAGAGGAGAAGAGTTATTATAAGTAGGTTACTCTTTTCAATTCTACTAACTAAGTATATAGGAAAAAAATAATCGTGAATAGAAACTTTTCATTTTTTATATATGTATATGCCTTATAGCAACAATTTGTATAACATTTTAATGAACTGTGACTGAAAATGCAATTATCAATTATTATTAAATATAATAAAAAAAAAAAAAAAAAAAAAAACAAAGTTGGCAATTTGTTAAAATTGGTATATGTTTTACATATATAATTAAGGATATAAAAGAAAACAAAAAAAAATAATTTTCCAGGTCAAATCAATATTAAAGTTTAGTTTTTTGTTTCTTAAATTAAATGATATGCAAAAGCGTGTAAAATATTTTTGAAGTTATTATATAATAATACGAAACGGTGGTTTCTTAAATAAGATATTGCAGCAGGACGTCTACAGAAGGGGTTTAGTACAAAATTTTGTTTTTTTTTTTTCGTTTCACAAAATTTACAGAATCTCGTTTTTAGCTTATTAAAATTCATCCCAATTATCTTTTTTTATATATACATAAAAAGTACGTACAAGTATAAGTATATACTTACATATAATATATATTATAAATATTTTGGAAAAAGTTTATAAAAAACCCTGATTTTGCATTTAACTCTAAAAACTTTTCTAGTTCAGAATTCGCTTTGTCGGATATTCAGATATACACATATTCTCGAAAAAAGCGTATAGTTAACTCTGAATTTGTAACCAAAACTAAAATGTCTCCTTATTACTTATTTGTCTTACGTATAACACGCACATATATTTTTCAATAATTGGTAATTTGATTTTTTTTAACGAAATTTAAAATCCTCCTAATAATGTTTCTCAAAAACATATGTAAGCTATTCTAAAGTACTGGCAACAAAACAAGATTTACTTACTTACTAGATTTTCAAAAATTAAATTGTGTGATAAAAACGAGATTTTGGAAAACGAGATTTTGAAAACCGAAATTATATACCGCTCCACCACAGATAAGCAATGAAAAAACGCTCCTTAACCTAATATGAATAAAATATGTAATAAATAAGCAATTTACTTGAAATGAAAGGAAGAAAAAACCATTCAATATGGAAAATCAATAAGTAATTTTTTATTTTCTAACAATAGTTAAGTAATATCTTTTTTTAATATTTATCTCTTTACGAGTAGATAAGTATGTAACAGAATCTTATTTTAAAATATTTAAGAGCAAAGCAAATAAAAGTTTTAGGGACCCACTATAAAAAAAACTCATTTTTGTCATTGAACACAATGAAAAATCTGATTAAGATGACTTATCTATGTACATACCTTTTTTACTTTAACTGAAGACATTTTTACTTTAAGTGAAGATATTTTACTTTAAGTGAAGATATTTTATTTAAAGTGAAGACATTTTTACTTTAAATAAAGATTTTTTTACTTTAAGTGAAGACATTTGTAATAAAAATTAAAATAAAAAACTACATATAACTAATATACATATATACGTATATAGACGTATATTGCTTATTTGTACATAAATATCAGCTTCATAAATATATCTGATCCAAATATATAATGTGAATTACACAAATTAAATTTATTCTTATACTTATTAAATATTTAAGTATAACATTAAGTATATAATTACTCAAGTAAAGATTTAAAATAAAAATGTTTTCGTTTAAAGTAAAAAATATTCACTTAAAGAGAAAATGTCGTCACTAATAAAGAAGAAAATATTCACTTAAAGAGAAAATGTCACTAATAAAAAAGTAAATATTTACTTAAAGAGAAAATGTCGTCACTAATAAAGAAGAAAATATTCACTTAAAGTAAAAAAGTATTCAGTTAAAATAGAAATGGTATATACTTATATACTTACTAAAATCTTAGTTACTTAGTCAAATGTTATATATATAGGATATAATTATACAAATATTATATACTTATATTATATATATATATATACTTAGCTTTCATATATCGATATCAATTAATCTTTTAAGTCAGACCAAAATTTTTCCTGTTCTATCTTTAAGTTGGATCAAATTTTAATTAAAATTTTAAGTTTACAACAAACAAACGGGTATAATATTTTTTTTTTGTACTTCAGTAGTTACTTTAATCATTTTTTTTTTCTGTTTTTTTTTCATTTTGTGGAAAATATTCAAAAAATAAACAATTACAAACTTTTTATTTATTCTCGCTTTTGTTTTATTAAAAATGTTTATTATTAATGACAGTTGTGTTGGATATTTTTTTTAAAACCAACAACAATAACAACAACAAAAACAATAACTGCATAAAGAAAAAAAAAATTTTGCAAATCATTAGCAATAATATTAGCACAAGTTATAAGCGTTGCAGAATAATTAAACAAACATCATTATACTTATACATATATATCAAAATTATACTAATATACTCTTATATACATATACATGTTTTAAAACATTAAAAAGAAAAATACCCTTTTCTTTTATATTATTGTTCTCATACCTTTAAAATTTTATTCATTTCTTTAATAAATGAACTAAAGGGAGCAAATGAAAAGAATTAAAACCTTATGATAAATTCAAAAGGGAATTACTTATATATGATTTTTCCCCCAAAATTTTATTTTTTTGTTATTAATGAAGAACGAAATAAAACCAAAAAAAATTCATTATGAATTACATACGTATATATATAGAGTTATGACTTATGGCCCTTAAAAAGTATGAAATTTTTCTATTTCGATTAAATCAAACAATATTATTTTAAATAGAGGAAAATGGAAAATTTTTGAAATACAATTAACATTTTTGATTCGGTCAATTTCTGAAATCAAAGTGAAAACAAGGGAACAGATTTTATTATTTCTTTGATTTATTTTTTGTTTAAATCTATAGTGTAAACCTATTGGTTAATAAAATTGATTTTAATGTGAGTTTATTAAAAAAAAAAATAAGAAACTTTTTAAAATAATGCTTATTTTAAAAATTATTGAATTTTCCTTAAAAATGCTAAAAGTACGATAAACATTTGGATGCAATACGAATCTAACTAAGGATGTTTTACATAAATTTTGCTTCGAAATTTATAAAGTGCTTAATTAAAGTCTATGTTGTGCAGCTTTAAGGATTTTATCATAATATTCTATATCGAACTGATTTCAGAAGTTTTGTTTATGATAGGTTTAAATCTTATTTAAAAGATCATAAACAAAAATTTACAGTTTACAGTTACTTAGTAAAATTTTAGTAGACAGTATCTATTTTGAATTGTGGTGTTTCCCATATGGCTCACTTTTTCGATTCTAAGTATATTTTTTTCAATTATCAAGAAAAAAATAGTTCTGGTATTATTTATATTATTAAGTAACTACATGATTTCAAAATTATAAAGAACTGGTTAAATAAGCATAAATTAATAAAACGAGAAAAAGTAAAATACATGAATTTAAGTATGTAAGTACGAGTATTTGTTTTTCTCCTTCTTTTGATTATAATTTGATAAATCTTTCACTAAAATTTAATAATAGCCCCCTTATTCTACTTTATCAACAGTGACTCTAGTTGCTTTAAAGGTTGATTCTTAAATAGCCAAAATTATGCAAAACTGTGCAGTATTTAGGTATTAGTAAGTGAAAAATATGCATTTACATAGGTGCATAAACGCATATTTTTACTCCAAGATTTAATTTATTTAAGGAAAGACGAATACTTCCATTAAGAAGAATTTTATTTTTAGAAAATGTTAAAGGATTTTCTTTTTATTAGATTAGATCGAGGAATTTTAATATCAGATATTCTGATACTTTTAAATTGAAAATTAATTCTATTCGATTCGTTACTATAGTTCATATGTGTAATAAATCCCATTTTTTCAATTTTCTTTTCTTTTTTAAATGGAAATCGTCAAATGTCTTAGAAGACTATGATTTTTTAACATATTACATATTACATATTTAAATTATTTAATAAACACATAATTATATTTTGCGTTAAAATGCAATATGTCCTTATTATAGTTTGTCTTCAAAATAGGATTTTTACATCGGTATTCTACAATTGATTAAGATTTTCAATATTCTTAATTAGACAATTTTTAATTTTTGTCAATATTTTTGACAATCTATTTTGTGACGTAAAAAAGAAAGTATCTGATCCTTTCTAGTTGTTGAGATTTAAGACTAATCATATTTTATTTAAATTTATAATTCATTTAAGTATGAGTTTTCACCGGAACAAAAAAAAAGTGTATATAGGTACATGCATTTTAACATATTACACGTCTTTGGTTCATAGTTCATATTTTGTAAACACCAGCTTACCATAAGTAAATGCAAGTTATCATTTTAGTTTGTTATATTTTTTATTGAATTGAATGTATATTTCTTTTGGATACTTCATTATCAAATTATCTTTATTAAAATTTTAAATTATATAATGTTACAAACAATAATTAAATTTAGCAAAAGTGGTATTGCTTAAGACCTTAGCTAGAGCTGTATGGCTATTATATATACTTTAATTTCATTTACATTTTACTTAATTTTAATATTGATTGACTTACATCTATTTATATAAATATAGAAAATAATTTTGACTAAAAGAATAGTACCTTTAGGCCTATGGACAGAGTAAATAATCAAAGTATGGTTGATTTAGGTGGCTGGCCTAAGTATATTTATAGCTTTACAAAAAAAAATTCAAATTTTTAAGAGGATCAATAATTTAAAATTGTTCGTAAATTTTTCATTAAAAAATTTTTAATTAAAAAATCATATAATTTTTCATTAAGTGAGTATTTTATATTCAAAATAAGTAAAGAATTGTTGTACTTTGATTAAAAAATGCCTATCATTTGAAAATATTTCTTGTAAAATATATGCAAAGCATTATATTATCCTTTATAGGTTTGTTAAAAATAAATCCTAATCTTATATATCCTAACTTTACATTTTAACATATTTGAAATGATTTTGATATTAAAACAAGGAAAAATCATTCAAATTCTAGGAAAAATGCAAATAATTATTTTTGTTTTTTTTTGGTTTTTTTTTTTTGAGTTTAATATCCTCATATTTTTCTTCCTGTTCTTAAATCAGGAAAACTCAAAATATACATACAAACAAATGTACATAGAAATTTATAAGCAGACAATACATAGACAGAGGAATGAATACGTTAATACGAATGAATATGTTAATTTTCTGTTTCTATTCACTTATTTTGAATTCATCATGAAAATTTCCAATTTTTTGATTTTATTTTTTTTTTTTGTTCTTGTCTTTTGACTATATATGGTCATTCATTAAAAATTTACGAATAAATTGGTTACTAACAACAAACAACAGTAGAACCAGAAATCAGAGAGAACAGGTACACAACTAGAAAAAAAAATTCAAAAATAACATATAATATGAGAAAATGAGAAATAGTTTCTATTCTTTTTTTTTATTCTCTCATTTTTATTCTCCCAACAATCCATTTATTCTCTTTTAATGAGTACAAAACAAAATACTGCAATTTTCCAGTTTTTCAATTCAAAACAAACTTTGAAAGGAAGAAAACAAAAAAAAAAAGGAATCTGTTAACATAACCTTAAAAATTTAATTAAACCGGCATTTTTTTATTTAATATAATTTTTGTTTATTTTTAATATTATAATGTTTTTTTTTTTTGTACAGTTGTAGGTTGGTAATGCAGTGTTGCCAATTTTAACACTGAAAACTTAAAAAAGAAAGTTAAATGTTAGATTTAGTTTTAGTTTTTAGAATAAATAATAACTCCAAAAATGTTCCAAAATTTGTATTGTTTCAAATGTAAAATTATTTAATAATTAATAAAAAAAAAACAAATAAGTAAGTACATACTTACTTATAGTTTAATAAAAGTTTATTTTATATTTAAAAAATTTTAAAAATTAAAGGAAAACATTTGAACTTTTGAGAAGTATAATCAGCATTTGAAATTATCTAGATCACATATTAACTTAAATAATATCAATGTATCATACACCAAAAGTTTATTAGTATTAAGTTGTTTCGTCCTTGTTCAGTTTTAACAATTTTTTATATAAAGTTGAAGAGATTTTTTTGGATGTTGTCTAGGTAAAGTTCAGTTCTAACTGAACAAGGACAAAATAACTTCTAATAAAATTTCGGCGTTTAAAACATTTAACTTAAGTCTAAAACATTCAACCTAAGTTTAAATCTTTTTTAAAAAAAGGAAAAAGTTTTTCCTTTTGTTTGGTTGTGCCAAACAAATACGTATTCAGTGCAAAACATTACGTATAATGGTAAGTACTTGGTATGCACGAAATTTCGAGTTACATATAGATCTAGAGATCAGAGATTGAAAACGAAGAAATAAAAATACCTAAGATCATTTTAGAAGGGCACATAAATGTAGATGCCTTAAAACTCTTACATTTCGAAAATGCTAATGGAAAGCTTAGAAGAATTACGCCACTAGAATAAATGCAAATGAGGTGAGCAACTCTAGTATATAAGATTAAGCGTAAAACTAACAGTTTGTCTTTAAGATCAGTTTTAATCTGTTACGACGTAGCTGGTGTTTTTAGTGAATTAAAATCTCACATAAATATATTTGCGTAAAGTATCTTTTAATGATTCCCCCAATTCTTAACCGTAGAAAATAGATAAAGTTACAAAATTATTATTTTTTTCAAATTTTTAAATAAACTATTTTTAAAAAATTTTTAAACATATTATATTTTTAACATTAAAATTGGCAACACCACCTTAAATAAATACATATCAATTTTCGTTATATTATAACATAACAAAGCTAAAAAAAAGAACTCTCAAGTCTCAAGGATTGTCACAATTTTAGAATAGTTATTGATGAGAAAAGAAAAACTCTTTTTAAAAATTTTGAAAATCTCAGAGAGAAAAATTCATTTATATTTACTCTAACCGGCAAAATTCTAAGAAGAAAATTTGATGTATAAAGGAGAAGAAAGAAAGAGACAAATATAGTGTACAATTTTTTGTGCATAATTACAATGAAAATATAGTTAAAATCACATGGTTCACAAGAAATTTTATTATGTATGTGATGTAGACGTATAGTATATATATATCGGTTTCTTTTTTTTTACATTTTCATATTGTGCAGGATATGCGATAAAATAAATATATCGTAAAATTTTTTTCTGTCTTCCTTACTTTGTTTTATTATCCTGGTTGATTGTATTAAGTCTGTTGAATATCCTTAGAATTCATTTTTATTTTTTTTTGTTTTTTGTTAATTTTTTTTTTTTTTTTTTATTTTAAGACTTGGCAGACGAAAATATTACCATGACGCGACAACTATGGGTCGATAAAATTATAAATGAATCAACAAAAATAATAAGAATAAACAACATAAAAATAAATATATGTACTTATATATATAAAAAAAAAAAAAAAAATTAGAAAAAAAGGAATCCTTTTTGAATTTTCTAAGTTTTTTTTTTTTCTACAAGTCTCATGTGTGTATAAGAGTGTTATTATATTGGAATTATTAAAAAAAAAAAAAATGTTTTCGTTTGACATATTTTGTAGATGTTTATTTATAGTTATGTGCGTGTCTTCCATGTACAATTGTATATATATATATATATTTACAAAAAACAAAAAATGTTCTTTTTATTACAATTACGGTACAAAAGGTAGACATTATTTTTATACTTTTATGTACAGGTATAAATAAGAATATATACGTATATTTTTGGTTTAAAATTGGATAAGGATGTATCAGGACTTGTTTTTTTTTTTATTATTATTGTTAGTTTTTTTTTTTTTCTTTTATAGGAATTATTGTAATAGTTAGGAAATTGTAATTTTAAAGTATTTAATTCGATAATATAAAGTATAATTATATTGTGTGAAAGATAAAATTTTTATTTGAGGTAATTGTATTACACATGTATGGGAACAGTTGTTGATATTTTATTAGAAACATTTGGAACGAAATCAATTTAAATATTTTCTATTTGTTCTGACTTAAACATAAGTACATATATAGTTGATATCACAGGAAAGTTTTGGAACATAGAATAATCATTTTATTTAAAATAAGGTTTTAAATAAAGCAAGGTTGAAATCGAAATAATATTGAAAGCAATTTTTTGAGCAAAGTTGTTAATAGTCTATTTGAACTTTTGTACATTTAAAAAAAGGAAGCTATGAGGATTTTTTTGGAAACACCAGAAAAAAGAAACGAATTTCAATTAAGTAAACGAATTTTACCATTTGAGTATTCCAACCGTTTAAGTAGTAGAATAAATCTATCTATTTGAAAAGTTTCAAACCGAGGTATCAGATTTTTATATTCATTTTTTTTTTCAAACAAATTAAACTCAATGTTTATCCTTAATCCTATCCCCTCCGAGGGACTATTTATACTTTATTCTGTTTTTCACCCAAAAATTCAAATAAAGTTTTACGACTTCTCCCGCCTATACATACGTAAGTTAAACTCTTTGTTTCTTAACAATTTGAAAAGGCCAGAAATAATCTATTCATAAATATTAAGAAATTTTAAAAATAAGTATGTCCATTTTTTTAATTTTACATTAAAAATAAGCTTTGGTTTAATTAAAATTATTTTTTCAGTAGATACGTATGTTCTAAAACCTTATTTTAGAAAACCAAGAAGTTCAATGTCAATAATGATTAAAAAGAAAGTTTCTAAATAAGCGTATCCAACTGTAATTATTTATATATTATACAATTTAAGCCTTAAATCATTTAAGGATACCATTTAATGATATTAAAAAAAAATTTTCATAAGTATATATATATATATATATGTATGTGCATACAAATGATTACGTTAACATTATTAAATATTTTGTATTGTTCGTAAAAGTTCTTATAACTAATTAAATTTTTTAAAAGTAACTAAGTAAATCATGTATTATAGAAAGGATAAAGAAAAAGATAGTGAAATGAATCCTTACACAAAAAAAAAATTTCTATTAGTTGTGAATTTCAATACATGACTTAAAATTCAATTGATTTTATTAAATAATTTATCTTTTTTGAAAAAAAAAAAAATGAAAAAATTCAATAAAACATATGCATACTTACATATAGTTATACACAACCATATATATACATCCTTTCACATTATTGTTTCCTTTTGCTTTTCATTATTTTTAGGAACCGAAACATTTATTTCTTTATTTCCAATTTTTATTACTTATATCTGTACTATTAAAGATTTTTTGTATAAGTACGTAAGAATAAAGGATTCAATAAATTCTTATGTATAGTGATATAAGTTTATTTTTAGACTCAAATAGTATAAAAGAATTTTATAAGAGTTTTAATTTAGTAAAATATGAAAGTTTTTAGAAAATAGAAAAATAAATAATAGAATAAAAAATGTACTGATAAAGATTTCTTTGTAGATCTTAACTCTGGCAATATGCTATATATGTAATCAAAAATTTGGTCGTAATTAGTTATGTAGTTTTTATTTTTTTTTTGTATACATGTTTGATTGAAATCGAAAAATTTCTTTTCTAAATTGAACCAATAATTCAATTTAATTAAAAAATATTCCTTTAATCATAAACCTTAGGTTATGTAGAAATTCAATATACATAGATACATCACAAAACAAATACATATATTTAAATTTCTTTTATATAGGTTTATCTATAAAATAAAGGAGTTAAGTACTTTGCAATGCCAATTGGAATTTATATGTTATACAGTTATATATTATATATTTATTTATATGTTATATATTTATTTTTTATACAGAAAAATATCAAAATTACACAACACTGTGAGCAGATCGGTCTGGAAGTACTGCTTTAAAAAATTTACTTGAAAGATTACAAAATAAAAATGAATTCCAATAAAGAGAAGGAAACAAAGGATTAGAAAGAAAAATAGTAAAATAAAATAGAGTAAATACTATCGGTGCAGTTAAGTAGCAAAACGCTCTTCAATACCAATAACTGCAACTCTTTAGTTTTGTCTGTTTCTTAACCGGCTATACATGCTGCAGGTATCCTGTATGTAAATTACAGCCAAATCAAAAGCCTAGTAAATATTATTTTTAATATTGTTATAGCATCTTTAAAGCTATAGATTCAAAAATTGCGCATGTATCAATGCAGGCAATATCTAAGCTCAAATAATGTCTTATAGTTTTGCCGCCTTTTGGGACCACTCTATGTCATTACAAAAATCTAAAATAAGTACAATAAAAGGAAAAAAGAAATATAAATTACAAAAAAACTTTAAGTTTAAAAATTTACGAAGGAAGAAGGAACTTTTTCCTTCTTCCTTCGAAAATATGAGAAATATTTTTTACTATATAAATGCTGACGAACGACATCATTCACCCTGGATTTTTTTTTTTACAAGAGACTATGGAAAACATCGAAAGTTACTCAAAGGAACTGCATGAGGTTCCTCTGTGTCGTGTTGGACTTTAACCAACCAAAACCACCCCCTTTAGAACCAAATTTTAGGATGGGTCCTTTTTAATACATAGTAATGTAATGTACAATTTGGTTTTGGGGAAAAAGATGAAGGAAGGATCATCCTTCTTATCGACTTGGGAAATTGGGTTTGTGATAAAGGATTATCGAGGATGAAGGGAAAAATTTGGATAGTCATTTGAAGAAGAATGTTAATGTTTTTCTTAAATTTAATATATATCGTACACAAATAAATTACCAACTCTGGTTCTAATTTTCATTCTCTATCACTTTTTTTTTTTTTTGTAGTTTAAATGAATTGAAATAAATTGAAATATTTTGTCATGCTCTCTATTATTTTTCGTCATAAATTGATTTTCAAACATTGTTTTATATTTTTAATTGAAATAACAAAACATTGAAATTCATTTTTATACCTTCCGAAAGTTCGAATTCATTAAATTTACAATTGAAAAACAACTGAAATTCCGTTATTTAACATAACTTATTTATAATAACTTCATGACAACAAGGTATTATCAATATTATCATCATCATCATCATCATTATTATCATTTATGCTATTGTGATTATTATTATTATGGATATGAATGAATATTATAGCCTAGGGAGCACTAAAACCATCTTTTTATTTTGACTCTTTAACCACCATTATTTTATCAAACCATTTATACTAATCCCCATTCCATCATCTGTCTGAAAAAAAAAAATGATAAGGATTACATTTATTTCTTTATTTCCAATTTTTATTACTTATATCTGTACTATTAAAGATTTTTTGTATAAGTACGTAAGAATAAAGGATTCAATAAATTCTTATGTATAGTGATATAAGTTTATTTTTAGACTCAAATAGTATAAAAGAATTTTATAAGAGTTTTAATTTAGTAAAATATGAAAGTTTTTAGAAAATAGAAAAATAAATAATAGAATAAAAAATGTACTGATAAAGATTTCTTTGTAGATCTTAACTCTGGCAATATGCTATATATGTAATCAAAAATTTGGTCGTAATTAGTTATGTAGTTTTTATTTTTTTTTTGTATACATGTTTGATTGAAATCGAAAAATTTCTTTTCTAAATTGAACCAATAATTCAATTTAATTAAAAAATATTCCTTTAATCATAAACCTTAGGTTATGTAGAAATTCAATATACATAGATACATCACAAAACAAATACATATATTTAAATTTCTTTTATATAGGTTTATCTATAAAATAAAGGAGTTAAGTACTTTGCAATGCCAATTGGAATTTATATGTTATACAGTTATATATTATATATTTATTTATATGTTATATATTTATTTTTTATACAGAAAAATATCAAAATTACACAACACTGTGAGCAGATCGGTCTGGAAGTACTGCTTTAAAAAATTTACTTGAAAGATTACAAAATAAAAATGAATTCCAATAAAGAGAAGGAAACAAAGGATTAGAAAGAAAAATAGTAAAATAAAATAGAGTAAATACTATCGGTGCAGTTAAGTAGCAAAACGCTCTTCAATACCAATAACTGCAACTCTTTAGTTTTGTCTGTTTCTTAACCGGCTATACATGCTGCAGGTATCCTGTATGTAAATTACAGCCAAATCAAAAGCCTAGTAAATATTATTTTTAATATTGTTATAGCATCTTTAAAGCTATAGATTCAAAAATTGCGCATGTATCAATGCAGGCAATATCTAAGCTCAAATAATGTCTTATAGTTTTGCCGCCTTTTGGGACCACTCTATGTCATTACAAAAATCTAAAATAAGTACAATAAAAGGAAAAAAGAAATATAAATTACAAAAAAACTTTAAGTTTAAAAATTTACGAAGGAAGAAGGAACTTTTTCCTTCTTCCTTCGAAAATATGAGAAATATTTTTTACTATATAAATGCTGACGAACGACATCATTCACCCTGGATTTTTTTTTTTACAAGAGACTATGGAAAACATCGAAAGTTACTCAAAGGAACTGCATGAGGTTCCTCTGTGTCGTGTTGGACTTTAACCAACCAAAACCACCCCCTTTAGAACCAAATTTTAGGATGGGTCCTTTTTAATACATAGTAATGTAATGTACAATTTGGTTTTGGGGAAAAAGATGAAGGAAGGATCATCCTTCTTATCGACTTGGGAAATTGGGTTTGTGATAAAGGATTATCGAGGATGAAGGGAAAAATTTGGATAGTCATTTGAAGAAGAATGTTAATGTTTTTCTTAAATTTAATATATATCGTACACAAATAAATTACCAACTCTGGTTCTAATTTTCATTCTCTATCACTTTTTTTTTTTTTTGTAGTTTAAATGAATTGAAATAAATTGAAATATTTTGTCATGCTCTCTATTATTTTTCGTCATAAATTGATTTTCAAACATTGTTTTATATTTTTAATTGAAATAACAAAACATTGAAATTCATTTTTATACCTTCCGAAAGTTCGAATTCATTAAATTTACAATTGAAAAACAACTGAAATTCCGTTATTTAACATAACTTATTTATAATAACTTCATGACAACAAGGTATTATCAATATTATCATCATCATCATCATCATTATTATCATTTATGCTATTGTGATTATTATTATTATGGATATGAATGAATATTATAGCCTAGGGAGCACTAAAACCATCTTTTTATTTTGACTCTTTAACCACCATTATTTTATCAAACCATTTATACTAATCCCCATTCCATCATCTGTCTGAAAAAAAAAAATGATAAGGATCAAAGAAATTTTTGTTTAATATTTAACATGGCCCCCCCTTTTCATTATTTAAATTTTCTAATAGAGAAAAAGAACATTGTTTTGAAACATTATTATGCTGTTTTTTTAATAAAGCTGACATTAAACAGGTATGTTTTTAAGTATTGTTCAAAAATAAGTTTTTTGGAATGGGTATAATATTCTATTATGTATTTAATAAAGAAAGGGTTGAGTTTGATATTAGCTTTGATAACTAAAAATAAAAATGAATTTTAGGTTTTAAATAAGTATATAGAAAAATTCGAAAATACTAAATATTATAAGTATGATTAAATCTACCTAAGTATACAGAATAAATTTTACTCTATATTTTTTTTAAAATTTTCATTAACAACACCCCACTTTAAAGACCATTCGACCATTCATTTTCTCTGTTTTTCTTTAAAATCACTTTTTTTTATAGGATTCGGATATAGGACTGTAAGGTTTCTCTTATATATGTATACTTACATTTTTTTCTAATTATATTTTCATGTTTTTTAATTTCCATCTATCAATATGGGTGCATTATCCTTGTTATCCTTGTTCACAATGCAAACAAAGACAAAAAAAAAATACTGTCGAAATTTTTATTTTTCTGTAAGTATATCAAAAAAAAAAAAAAAAAAAAAAAAAGAAGGGAGGGAGGGAGGGAAAAAAAGCAATCATTCGACAACAGAATTGGAAAAACGGAAGAAAAAACAACAAAAAATAACGGAATAGAATATCAACGATCATAAGGAATAAGGAGAGAACCAAATCAAAATTAATGGAAACCCCAAAAGTTTTACCAGTAAAAAAAACAATTCTGATGATGGAACGATGAGTGAAAGAATGAATGAATGCAAAAAAATGGGTGGATGGATATTAGGGGAGGATTGAATTGGTGATGAATACAGTTTAATAATAAAAGAAAAACAACAAAACAATAGAAAGAAATTTCTTTAATAACGAATTGGAATATGAATTGGATTATATTGGAGGGGGTGTATGAAGTCTTATTATATATAGTTAAAAATATTTTGGAAGTAGTAAATAGAAAACTTTGTGGGAAAGAGATGGGAACCGCAATAAAAATGAATTTTGGCAGAATTTTTTTTTTTTTTTTTCTGAGAGGTTATTATGGGGTTACTGCACTCGTTTCAAAATTTATAGTGTCTGAAATGGAAAGTTTTTTTTTGTTATTTTTTTTTTTTCATTTCGTTATAAAAAAAAAATTCTGTTCTGGTTTAGTGTCATTGTTATTATTTTTGCTTCTTCCTAAATTAGTATCATATTTCCTAGTTTCCTGTTTTGTGTGTTTGTATGTTTCCTATTCATTTGTTTTTTGTTCGTTTTTTTTGTTTTTTTTTTTTTGTTTTTTAAAAAGAAAATGAGAAAATAATTTGAGTTTGGTTTAGTTTTTTGTTTTTGTTTTTCTGTGTTTTGTTTGTTGGTAGTATTTAAGGAGAGTTTATTATGGATTATTTTTTTTATTTTGAAATTAATTATGCAAATTTTCTTATCCTGTGCATTTTGCAATAAAGGCAAGTTTTAAGTTTTTTTTTTTTATATTTTTTTTTATACCAAATATGTGCAGTAAAAAATGAAAAAGAAAAGAAAAAGGAAAAAATTTGAAATGTGCTTAAGTTGAAATTGCTTATGGGAATTCAATACAAAAACAAACTCTATATAAAACTAAGAGAATCCCTTGAGACTTATATAGAAGATAAATTACATAAGTATAGTTACTATATGTAAATGTTTACATAGAAGAAAATATACGTGGAGAAGAGTATTTAAGGATATTTTTTTATTTTTGGAATAATACTTAAAGATTTATTTATTTATTTATTTGTTTGTTTTTTTTTGTTTGCTTATTACTTAAAGGATATACAAATGAAAAATTTCATAGAATCATATGAATATTTTAATGAAATTTTCTTAATTGAATGAATTTATAAGATTTTCAAAATTTGAAACTTAACTAATTAGTCAAAATTTATATTTTTTTATTTGTTATATATAATAAATATGTACCTACACACTTATACTTATTTTAAAATTTAGATTGATTTCTTTGTTTGTTTATTTTTCATTTGGTTTATATCAAATCATTTTGATAAAAGTATAAATAAATAGAAATATAAAAAAGGCAAGGCAAATATTTCCTCTAGGCATTGTTACATGTATATATATGATATGTGGATTTAGAATATTTTTTTATTCAAATTGTATACTTACTTTGAAGAATGTAAACTCTTATTACTTATTATTTGCTTTGTTTTGTTTGATTTGTGATAAAATAATTAATAGAGTATGAAAAAGTTGAATTTTCTTTTGGTATAAAACAAAAAAAGATAAAAGTACCTATGTGGATATACTCGTAGTATATAATATCAGTTATACTTATGAGGAAATTTAATTAAGATTTAGGTCGAGATGTTTTTTATCGAATTTAAAATAAAGGATTCTTTTCATTACATTTCTTTTTCATTTCTTTTCATTACTTTGTTCACTTTCACAAAGAAAATAAATCAGTTTTTTTTTTTATATTTTTCAGATTTACTTTAATATGAACCAATTAATTTTGAGTAACTGGTTAGGTATATCTTTTTATATATATGGATTTTATTTAATTTCATAAATGTATGTATGTATATGTATAAATATAATATAATCTCAGAAAAATGTAAACACTTAATTTAAATTTGAATTTGATTAAGTTTTTTTTTTTGAGCTAATGCCTTAGTAATCACTAGATTTTATAGATTCGTAATATGTACCTTTAAAACTTAGGCGAATCTATTTGATCAAAGTTGGTGTTAAGTTTCTCTGGGTAGTTTGGTGTTAAGTTTTATAGATTTACTATGATACCATTCTGACCTAAGAAGTTTTGAAAGCTTCACAGATAATTCAAATAATCAAATGTATAAGAAATGATTAAGTAAGTTTAGCTATAGAAAGAAAATTTAAAGACAATTTTTTAGATTATTATAGATTTTGAGAGGAGCCCTTACAATGCCTATGTTACTACTGAAAATTCATATAGTATATATATGGTGTTGATCGTTGCGCTGGAACATGTAAACTGTGTAAATTTGAAGAACATTTTTTTTTTGTTTGTAAATGATTGCATGTGTAGAACGTTTGAAGTCTGGAACGTATGTTGTAATTAATACATTTAAAAAAAAATTCGTAGAATAGCAACCAAAAATAAATCAAAAAAAATTATTTTTTAATAAAACGAACGGGGCATCGGTGGCCTAGTGGGTAAGAGCGTATAAAACACGCTGTAAACACTTTAGTTTTATTCAATCTAAAATGTTATTAAATTCGAAGGTAAATGTATTTTTAAATTTTTTTTTTAAATTTGCAAAAACTGAGTATTTTACAAGTATCCATAAAGTTATATTTTGCTTTTTGTTCCATTCCTTCATGCCGACTTTTGTTTTTTTCCAGTTAGTAGTATTAAGTAGTATTAAAATAGATCCAAATGTTGGTTATTTGGTCGTTTTTTACGTAACTGTTCTTTAAAAATCTAACAGCACAAACAAAATGTATTTTTCTATTCTCTGGTAGTTTTGGTTGTCAACTATTTTCTAAGAATCAGCACAATT
Organism: Poecilobothrus nobilitatus; assembly: GCA_947095535.1. Taxonomy (NCBI): domain Eukaryota; kingdom Metazoa; phylum Arthropoda; class Insecta; order Diptera; family Dolichopodidae; genus Poecilobothrus; species Poecilobothrus nobilitatus. Next base: position 36,022,984 of record OX352774.1, read on the forward strand.
TTACTTCCTAATAAGAGATTTAGTTAATGTTGTTAAGGTAGGAAGAATATTCAATTGATCAATTTTTTGTAACTAATGATTACATTTTAATTACTAGAGTAGAGGTTAATATAAAACCAATTACCCATTCGTAAATTTTACATAAGTACTTACTTATAAAAGAATCGTTTAGAACTTTATTTAACATAACTAAATTGTATAAACAACTTATACTTAAAATTTTAATCTTTTTTTTTTTTTAGAAGTTTAGGTACTATACTATAATGCAGTTCACTATTATAATAAGTAACTACTTATAATATATAAACAAATATTTACTTTTAACTTATTTTCCATTCATACTTGTTTAATTTAAAGAAAACAAAAAAAGAAGTAAGTAGAAAGCGAAGAAGTATATGAAAAATAAAAATATCCCCATGATTGAAAAAATAAAAAAATCGTATAAATTGTCACAAAAACACGAACGATTTTTTAAGGACTTATTGTCATAGCAGCAAGTGTTTTTAAGTGATGGACAAAAACTCTTATCCTTATGAATAAAAATATTGCATAAAAAAATTTTTTTATAACTTCAAAATTCAATTTTTATATTTTTTTTTTTTTGGTGTTTGTTTTATTTGTTATCTTTTAAAAGTATACAACATTTGCGTTTTTTTTTTTTGGATTTACACGTCAAAGTTGTGTTTGTAACGAATTTTTAAAAAAAATTGAAATGAATAGATTTAGGTATATCACTAAAAAAAATTTTTATCAATTCATTTACAGTTCGTTTAAACTTTTGAGTTGATTTATTTTTATCCCTTCAATATGCTCGACGTAGAAGACGTACGAATGACACTTTAAAATGTCAAATAAGTATTAATGCATTATGGAAATATATACCTACAACTGATTACTTTTGACGTGCCAAAGACGCGGCTAACAAATCAATTTATATTTTAACCTACACGGCACGCTTTAGCACGTCATATTTGTTTGTTTAAACAAATAAAAAATAAAATTTGTATTTTGTGTAAAGTGTTTATTAGTAAAATTTATTTATATGTATTAATATTATTATTATTTTGTTTTGTTCAAATGTCAATCACGCAGAGAATAATCAAAGAAAAAATTACAAATGAGTTATGTTTACATTTTTGACATTTCAAAACGTCGTAAACAAGTCATTCACGTAGAATATCGCCAAGGCATCAGATAACTACTAAATTGTTCTTTTGATGATTGTAAACATTTCTATATTATCCCATGCTCTTTTAAAAGTTTTCTTCTATTTTCAATCTTGTTAGTAAATTATATAAGGTTGAAGAAACTGTTTTAGTATATGCATAGAATTCGGTGTAAGATGAATGTACACGATTTTACCTGCGGTTTTTATTCATTGAGATATGATCGGATAGCTTCTCGTATTAAATAAATTTTGATTTTTTAAAAGAGTTACGTCAGCATAGCGCTAATGGGGCCTCGATGGTCTAATGGGTAGGAGCGTAAAAAATATGCTGTAAACAATGAGAGAGTGTGGATTCGAATCCCACACAAATCATAAGAATAATTCCGCTTTACGACATTTACAGCCACGCCTGAAAAGAAACGGCAGGCATCGGAATACACTAAAAAAAAAAAATTGCCCCAATATCGTTTCAGAAAAATGCACAAAATGAGTTATTTCTTCTGATAACTAAAGCAATATGTATGGTTTCTTTCTATTTAATCTTAATATGGATGAACACAATTCGATAAATGGACTAAAATAATAAAACAAGAATGAAAAAGATTAGTTAGTTAGAAAAAAAAGTTTCTTCCGTTTCTCTTCAAACTTTTCTTTAAATTTTGTTTGGTTGTACTCGTATTTGGAACCATCATTTTCAGTTAGGCTTAGACTTATTGATTTAGATTGCTAAAAATTTTTTTGAATGTTTTTTTTGTTTTATTTCTATTTGACCAATCATGGTTTTATGTACATATATATATGTTTTTAAGATTATTTATTATTGGTTGTATTTGGTGAGACCCTTAACAATTGGTTTTTATTTGAATTTAAAAATGTTTATATATACTTTTTTTTTATACCTAATGAAATATTCAAATATATATTCATACCATTTGAGTTTTATCCTTTATACGAAATATACAAAATACTCTAAAATCATTTTTAAAATAAAATCCTTTTTTAACAAACACATTCAAGTTAACTTTTAAATTGAATATAAGTATGCTTAGTTACATTTTTATTAAGAAAAAAATATGAAATTTTTATTTAATAACACATAGGTATAAAATATTGAAAACAGACTTCGATAAAACTTATCAGGATCAATATCAGGATCAATAGGATACCAATACTATACTGTTTTATTATAATATATAGTTATATGTAATTTAATATATTCCTTTTGAGTGGTGAAGTGCTTATTGATAGCTAATCAAATGAAAAATGATATTTTAGAAAAAAAATTTATACATATATATATGTATTTATTTAAAGGGTTTAATTGGCAGCTACGTAATTTTGAAGTCTGATATAACTTAATAAAATTCAAAAAATAAAATAAAGTTACATTTAAGGATAATATATATATATTATATATATACTTAGTTAAAAGGGTAATAAAAGAAATACTAATTTCCTTCTATTATTCTTTGCTTTAACTCATTAACAATAACAAAAATATTTAAATGTTAGATAATCGGATTATTCACCTTAACTATGACTTTTAGTACTGATTACTTTTATGTCTGGCTATGAGTATTTGTTTCTTTTTAGCTACCTAATTACTTTTTGTTTTATTTTTGTAACTTAATTAAATATTAACAATTCGTGTTTATATTTAAAAATGAAAAATTCTAATCCTTTATACAAAGGAATAGTATTAAATTAATTAAGTATATATAAAATTTTAAAATATGTATTGTGCTTTTAAGAAAGATTAAATTTAAATAAGTACTTATTTAGTTACTTTCGAGTTTTAGTATATATATACATAAGTAAACGTAATAAATTAAAATATATTTTTGCCAATTTATTTATTTATTACAAATTTTGATGTTCTATGTATCAATTGGGAAGGTATAATATCTTTAATAAGTTTAATATGAGCAATTTTACGAGTAGTTAAATTTACACAATATAAATTTTTATTGTATGTATCACTTCTAATACAGATTCAGATAATGGAAACAACTACTTAAATTCAATCAGCACAAACTTTTGAATAGTTTTCATATAATTACTTATGTAACGGACGTTATTTTTTGTTAATAAGTAACTATAATTTCTCCTGTTAGTTACATTAATTTTCTTAAGATTACTAAGATCGATTAAAAAGATTTGTACTCAAAGTACAAAAGAATTTATTTTAAAAACAAAGGTAGAATGGAAGCAGAGGAAGCAGAAGTGAACTATTGTGTCTCGTTCTTCTTTTTTTTTTAGTACGAACCGTTTCTGCAAAAATTATTAGAATATCTCAATACTTAACTGTTGTCTATTACTTAATTAGTATGCCAAATTTCACTGACATGATGTAGATAAGCTGGCACAAATTAATTATTGTATATATATGTACGTATCGATTTGAACGAAGTTATAGTAATTAGTTAATAGTTAATTATATAGTGTCCAACCCAAGTGGCAAGTTGTTGTTACAAATATATATATGTTGTTACTACTTTATATAAATTATAAAACAGTTTTAATTGAAACCAATAGAATTACAAATTGGGGATGTGAAGGTATCAAGAAATCGATTGGTAACCGTTATTTATAAAAATTACTTAAAGGTTACTTTGCTAAAAAAAAGATTCTTTTAAGTGTTTTAAATTTAAGTTGCATATTCAAAACCATATGGTATACTTATAAGTACATCATCTTTGCATAAGGTACATCATTTTATTGTTATAATTTAACAAAAAATCAATCTATCTAGCTCTTATCCACTTTAAAGAAATATTATACATCTTTCATTACTTGATATTACTTAAGAATTTTGGAAAACTTTCTAGTACAAATATTATATAAAAGCTTAACATTCATTTTAATGACTTAAATTTAATTCCACTTCCAAAAAATTAAAGGGCCAGTTGAAGAACATGAAATTCACTTAATATATGAAATAAAATATTTTAGCTAGGATTTAAAAAGAGATGGTGGTTTTTCTTTTTGTTTTCTATTGTTATGTTGTAACTAAAATAGTACCGAAATGTAACAAAAATGAAAAGTATTTAAAAAAAAATAATTAATCGAAATATGTAGTACCTACCTATCATTTTAGAAAGACTACTAAAATTTTTTTGATTAACTATATGATATCTTTCGTTAAAGTCTCAAAAAAAGGGTATAAAAATTATCGAACTAAATAGTAATTATTTTATCATTTGGGCAAAATTTATGTCAGTATTTAATTTCAGTCTCATTAAAATTCGATCTAAAAAATTTCCATATAAATTGTGACAAAACAATGTGGAAATGTCAAAAAAAAATAAAACTTGTTAATGTCATCTAAAAAATAAATTATGTCTGGAAATGTCTGGACACATCCGAAATATGTGTATACAGATTTTAAAAAACTTTATTTTTTATTTATAATTTTCTGCAGGTTTAAGGTTCATATTACATTTTCAATCATTTATTTCTATTGTTCAAAAAAAAAATACATCTTCCACACACGAATTTTGATTTTTTGGAAAAACATTTTTGAAAAATTGAAAATTATTATTTAGAAAGTAAAAGTCTAATATAGCAGCAGCCCACTCTTCTGTATTCTTTTAATTTTTTTTAATAATAATACAAAATTATAGTAACATGTGACATTATTTTTTACATCGGTTATTTTTTTTTTTTTTTTTTATATATATATATATGTATATACGTATATATACTTTTCGATTAAAATTTCATTTATTAAATTACAGAAGAATGTAGGTCGAATTGACATCAGTTTGACTTGTTTTCAAAATCAATTTTTTTATTTGTTTATTTTTTTTTTTTAAAAAGTCACCGACTTCAATAATGTTGAACTGAATAAAGAAATAAAAGAAAAAAGTAATAAGAAAAAAAGAAGAATTTAGTTATTCATACACATATATATATATATAAATATATATATGTATATAAATTTTACCAATGTATCTCTGTTTATTGTCAATTAAATGAAATTTGAAGAATAATTTCAAACCCTAAAACCGGAAATAATGATTGCCATCATTAATGATTGGTTCATATTGGGTTTTTCATCTTTTTTTTTTGTTTTTTTTTTTTTTTTAGAATAAGGGCATAGATTAAATTAAGATCATTACTTTTCTTATTTTCTTACCATATGTTTTACAAATAAATTTCAAGTTATATATGTATAGTTAAGTATTTAGACCGAGATCCATATAAAGTACTTAGTTATATATACAATACATATATATGTATTCATTTTGGATCATATTGGATTGGTTTATATTGATTCAAGTGTCATAAAACAATAAAATTAAATTAAATTATTTTAGAATAAATAACAATGAAAAAAAAAAAATAAAATAAAATAAATTTGAAAAATACCAGAAGACAAGACAAAATTATTATTTATGTAAAAGACTTCATGCATTTTAGAAAAAAAAAGTACTTATTTAAAACGAATAAATGGATTTAAATGAGAAAATAAATTTAATAAGTACTTTCTTAAAGTATTATTTAATATTTATGTATATATATATATTTAGTTATTTAATGGCAAAATAAAAATATACATGTATACATGTTATGGTCCATTTATTGAGAAGAAAAATAATCATTAAGTACTTAAAAATAGTACAGCAAAGTTGGTAGCCAATGATTAGATAAAAACAATGCACCCATTTTTAAAATCAACATATTTTAGAATTTTATTACTCAACTATATATTTTTGTTTAAGTTTTTAAAAGAGATCCGTACGCCATATTAAACTATTTATTTATTACCAGATGATAGCAAAATCGATAATAAAACAACGTCTGTCATGATATAAAAATAGTTGATATAGTTTAATTATTTAGAATGGTTGAAAAAGAAAAACAAAATAAGGGCTCTGTGTGATAAGAAAATAGTTACAACATTTTAATGTAACGAATGTATTGATCAAAAGGAGTTACTAATTAAATCTTTAGGTACTGTTAGTACTAAGTGCAATGGATGCTTTTTAAAACAAAAGAGAAGAAGCTTGTAAAAAAAAAAATTCTAAGGAATATTTCAAATGGTGTAATATTTATTCTATTTAGAGTTGTTCTCAAAAATTTACTACATAGGAACATATAGTAACATATATATGAAAGCTGAATAGTTATAATAAATTACAATAGTTTCTTTATTAGAAATTTTTAGAACAGTGACTGAATCAAGTTAAAATATTAAATAAAAGCTTTTTTATAAAGCTGAGCGCCTCGAAATAATCTTCAAGGCAAAATTTCGACTAATCAGAGAGCCTAAATACATAGTTCACTAAAGCGGATAAAAAAGTACACAGTTTGGTTTTATCTTGAAAAAAAAAATTCAAATAGTGTAACTATTTATATAATATAGTTACTTATATAGAGTACATTATCTAATATTATAGAGTACTTAAGTACTTATTATATGAAGTATAATACTTCTAGAGTACATTAAATACTTATAGAATTACTTATATATTTTTACTTACTACTTACTATAGAATACATTATCTAATATTATAGAGTACTTAAGTACATATTATATGAAGAGCTTACATTAGAAATTAGTTACCAAGAAAAAAGAGGTAATTTTCTTGTAAATTACCGTTAAACTTGTAATTTTCAAGATAAATACAATATGATGGCATTTTAGGAAAAATATATCGCAAACAGAAACAATTCATGATACTTATATAAGAGATTTTGAAGTCTTTAATAGTCACGAGAACTGACTTTCAGTACTAAATAAACTATAAGCTATGAAAAAGAAAAAACTAATACTTAGTTAGTAGGTGCTAATTTAGACATCATCTTTGTTATTAAAAAAAACAAAGAAAATAAATTTTATGTAACTTATGTTATGTTATGTCTTAAAGATCTTGTTACTCTTAAAATTTCAAGATCCTGATAATAATAAGGAAACGAAGAATCAAATCTTTCAAATAAACCTAAATTTAAATATTACTTAAATTATAAAAAAGTATATAAATTTAATTAATATGTATATTATATAACTATAAATATAATTTTCATTTATATATTAAGCTTAAAAATTTTTCTGTCTTTTAACATTGAAATAATATTAAGCAGAACTTGAGTTAAGTACTTATTTAAATATTTAAAAATAAGGCTTTTTACAATGTTGAGCAGCTATAGCCCCATCATTGATCGGACTAAATAAAAAAAATTTTCGAAAGTACTTACTAATTGTTTTTTTTTTATGACATGGTTAAAATTTCATTAAGTACTTTATTTTGTACGGTCTAAAAGTATTGAAATTAGACAGAAGGATAGACGAACAGACAGAGTAAAACTAATAAACCAATTTTTCAAATTTTTTTATGAAAAATGTATTAAAAATAAGTATATAATACTAATTTAATAAAAATAGCTATCTTCTATAAAATTCTACACCTTTTTTTACAGTAAGTAAATATCTTATAGTTATTTTTTTAAAGTACTTGAAAAGTTGAATTTGTTTTTTAAATAAATAACTACTTCCTTTATTTTTATTAAATATAAATTTAAAATTATATTTTTCACGATTACTTTTGTTTTTTTTTTTTAAATAAATAAATAAAAAAATTATTTTATTATTGTCTATTTTTTTATTATATTATAGTGATAATAAAGTGATATTAAATTACTACCAGATATACTACTGTAAGTAAAATAAGTCTAGTTGTAATCAAAATTTAATTTAATTTAAAAAAAAAAGTAATTCTCTGTTATAAAAATTTAAGATGACAATAAAAATTTTTATAATATCAAAAATTATTATGAAAAGTTTTATTTATTTCTTTTTTTTAATCTAAACTTTAGACAAGTATTGAAATTTTTAGTGGCCAATAATTATTTTATTATACTTATGGTACTTTTAAAAATAAATTCAATACGTATATTCCAAACAGATTTTAAAATATCGTTTTTATTTGGACCCATAATAGTTTCTAAAAAAAAAAACAAAACAAAAAATATAGATATACGTACTTACAAATTACACTCTTGGGTTATTTTTTTCCTTTCAGTTTTTTCCTTAAAAAAAAAAAATTATTGATGAGACCTTAAAATATTTAAAAAAAAAAAATGTTTACTAACCCTATCATTAGTAGCGCCCACCTATTTATTATATTTACAAATAAAGAAAATATTTCGAGGTCTCATTCCGAGGTAATTTCAAAAAAAAAAAAACAAAAAAGTCGTAACTTTATTTATAAAACTATTTTATTAATATTTTATTTTTTCTTTCATTTTCTTTCTATTCTTTTAGATATTTTTTTTTTGTTTTTCAGTTTTTAATATTCTTAAATGATCATTAAGTAATCTAACAAAATATGTAACTTACAAACATTGGTGAAGGCTCTAAAGTCTTCATATACAAAAATAAAAAATACAAAACTTTTGTCATATTTTTCATATTTTCGTTTTTCCTTCATTAATAACTTTTTTTATTAATTTTTTAGTTTTTAATCAATTTTTTTTTTATACGTCTATTATTTTTATACGCCTAATAATCTAAAAGCATTTTTTTTTTCCATTTTGTCTCTTTGTTTATAGTTGGGTCGGACGCCTATTATTGAACATAAAAAAAAAAAGAGTTAGATTTTCTAATGAATATTAAGATCAATCACTTAAATGATGTTCTATGTAAGATAGTTTATAGTTGGGTCGGACGCCTATTATTGAACATAAAAAAAACAAGGTAGAATGTAAACCAACGGTTTTTAAAAGCGCACATTTCCAAAACTCAATATAAACTGTTTAGAAGTGTGACTTACACAAAAATTTGAAAATTTCATGTAATAAGAAAAAATGTGAAAATAGGACATTTTTGAAATTTTGACGGGCCGTAATTCCGGAATCCTATATAATTAAGAAAAGCCGTTAACACACGTAAAAATATAATATTGAACCTTTAATTTTCATGTCTTGCCGAAGAAAAATTTGTACAGGTGCCTAAGTTACAGGTGTCTAAAAATAGCAAATTTTCAATTTTTGAGGCGTAATAACTCTTAAAGAGGGGGTGTTACCAAAAAATTTTCTGAGGAAACTTATACTAATTCTAAAAGTTCTTTCTTGTCTCAAAATTTCAGGTTCCTATCTAAAGGGGTGCCGGAGTTATGAAAAAAGAAATTTCATGCAAAATGTGGTTTTCACATAACGGTAAATTTAAATAGTAAATTACAAAATATTACATAATTTTGATATTGTTTTATATAGATAATAAAATTTTCGATCTTCTGGCGGTTTTAGATTGCAAAATTATTACGCAGAGCCCGAGATATATACATCTGAAAATGGGGCTTTTTCGCAATTTTGAAGAGCTGCAACTTTGGAACCCTTTACAATTAAAATAAACCTTTAACACACATAAAAATATATTATTGTAGCTTTAATTTTTATATCTTGCAGAAGTAAAATGTGTACAGGTTCCTAAGTTACAGGTGTTTAAAAATAGCAAATTTTCAATTTTTAAGCCCTAATAGCTCATTAACAGGGGGTGGTCCGAAAAAAATTTCTGAGCAAACTTATACTAATTCTAAAAGTTCTTTTTTGCCTAAAAATTTCAAGCTTCTATATAGAAGCGTGCCGGAGTTATGAAAGTAGAAAAATCATGCAAAATTTGGTTTTCACATAACGGTAAATTTAAATACTAAATTTAAAAAAATTGTATAATTTTGATATTAATTTACAAAGATAAAAGAAATACCTGTCGAATGACGTTTTCAGATTGAAAAAATCTTAAGCAGAACATAAGATATATGCATTTAAAAATAGGGCTTTTTCAAAGTTTGAGGGGCTGTAGCTCCGTAATGGGGGGGGGGGCTACATGAAAAAATTGTTCCACAAAATTATTTTTTTTATGAGACCTACCTATGGTTAAAATTTTTTTTCTCTATCTTTAACGGTGTAGAAGTTTTGTAAACAGACGGACGGACGGACGGACAGAGTGAAACTAATAAGCACATTTTTTCAAAATTTTTTTGGAAATGTGCTAAAAAGATTTAGATTTTCTAGTGAAAATTAAGATCAATCACTTAAATGATGTTCCATGTAAGAGTACTGAACTTTTGAGTTGAAAAATTTTAAGTAAATGAGGCTGAAACTAAAACTTATATAAGTGAGATAGTTTTAGTAACTTTCTAAAGCAAAAAGATTCATTTAAACAGTAAGTATACTTACTTAATATAATAATGTCAATCTAAATAGATTCACTATACAAATCCTAATGAATGGATGAAGATGAAGGAGTTGGGTAAATTATCTTTTCTGAAAAAAATCCATTCAAAAATGACCCCATTGAGTATATTGGCCTTTTACAATTTGTCGATTTTTAAAATCTTGATTCCAAAATGTCAACTTGTGGAAAATGTTTATGACGTTTAAAATTATTGAAGTCCTGATTTTGCAACCAACTTCAAATTTCAACCAATTTATTTTTTCACATACACATTGCAGCAACACTGCAATCAAAATAACGTACCCTAAGCTATGCCTTGTAATATGGTCTGTACATGTACTGGAAGGAGCGTATATATAACCTTGAGTTTACAGACAATTTCAAATTCCCTACTACTTACTTACTTTTTTACATATACATATATATACTTAAGTTATAAGTATATATTTCAGAATCAAAACATTTAAAATAGTTATATTTTATATTAAAATTCCAACAACAAAATATTTAAAATAAAAACAAAGTAAAAATATTGAATATCGAAATATGGAAATATAAAATCTTAAAGTACAAAATCTATAAAACAAAAAAGACTTGACAAAATAAAAACTCGTGAAATTGTGAATCCTTCTAAAATTTTTACAATGAATAAATATACTTAATTACTTAATAGAAATTGTTTTTTAGGGAAAGTAAACCCTAAAAAAGATACGATTATTTTTTGAAGTGAAAATGTTAATAAAACGAGGTAGAGTGTATAGTTGACTGTGTCAACTCTAGGAGACACGCACAAACATAACGTTATGATGTCACCGTCAAAGTTGATCATCTTTTCGAAAATTTCAATTGTTTAGCTTTAATAAAGTATCAAAATATGAATATAAATTTTGCAGCTAGCCCAAAACTGCTACGCTAAACTAAGTAAATTTTGTAGAAATCGTTGGTTTTAAAAATATGGCTTCAAATGAGTTAAAAGCCATATTCGCAATATGGTGTTTATGTCTTATTCGATTAAAAATATTTTAAAAGAAAAACTTTTAAACTCTACAATCTAACTCCAGAATCTCGCATATACATATAAGTAAATACTCTGAAAAAGGCGAAATATCCTGATTTTGTTACCAACTCTAAAATCCCTCCTAATTCGCAATCTCTTTTATACATAATAAATGTAAATATTCAGAAAAAAAGAAATATCTAAAATATCTTTAGGTCAAAATCTCGCATATACATATAATATATAAATATTTTGGAAAAGGGGAAATACCTTGATTTTGTAATCAACTATAAAACCCCTCCTCAATATCACATAAATTATTCAATATTTTCAAAAGGTTTCAAACAATTTTCTATCAGCCTCACGACGGCTCTTTCTCGAGCCACTCTGCACCCCTTCCTCAGCCCTTCCCTTTTAAATTCTTTGTTCTGTAAAAATGAGATACAAAAATTATTACAAAATAAAGGTTGCCTTTTTCGGGATTTTTCCTATATATAACTATTTGGGAGAATTTTATAGTCGGTTACGAAACCAGGGTTGTCCCTTTTTCCAGAATCTTTACGTATATAAGTATATTCTGGAAAAAGCGGATATCCTGATTTTGTAACCAACTCTAAAATCTTTCCTAAGTATTTTCTTTCATACATAAGTATTTCAACATTAACGCTTTTGCAAACATTTTTCAACATCAATCAAACAACAATTAGTTATTCAAAAAAAATTATATATAAATCAGAGAATAATTTAATTATGGCTTTATGACACAAAATATTTTATAAAAATTAGGCTTTATGACCCATTTAAATGAGCCATAAAGGCATATTCCCAATATGACTTTATGATTCATTTTAATTCGTGATATATGGCTTTATGACTTATCGCTTTATGACACCAGCATCTTTTTGTTTTTTTTTTGGCCCGGTTTTGAAAGCTGCAATCTTTGTAATTATCTACATACATATATAAAAATTAAATTACTTAAAAAAGAAAAATTTAAAATAAATCCAGTCAATTGAATTAACGTCAAATAAAATATGTAATATATAATGAAATTAAGTTCTAAACTACTCTTGCCTTCCATTTAAATAAAAATAAATTTAAAAAAAAAAACATACCACATTTGCGGCATAAGTCTACGTTTTTTTTTTCTATAATTCTTTTGTTTTTCCATTTACTACAACTGACTTATATTTAGTATATTGGACTGAAATGGTTTTTTACTATATATGAGAAGAACAATGTTTGGGTTGTTTTTTATTGAAATTTATTTTCATTTTTTATTGTTTTTTATTGTTTTGTTTTGGGAAAAAAGATTGATGAGGTTGATGATTCACTATATAAGTAGAATTATTAAAAAAAAAAAAAAAAAAATTTATTTTTATAACAAGAACAAATAAAAAATAGTGGAACACCACCTTTTATTACAAAGTTTTCAGAATTAGTTGAATTAAAATGTTGTACATTTTTTGTTTTGTTTTTTTTTTTTGTTTTTTTTTAGAACTTAAATTTGGAACTTTAATATAAAAAAATGGAAATACACTATAGAGATTTAAAGTTTATGCTTTGTTTTTGTTGTTTTTAAATATTTTTATGAATTTAGAAAAAACAAAAAAAAAAAAAAAATCTTTTTATTATCTATAGATATGTTCTTTTAAATATTTTTATGATTTTATGTTATAGTCATTATTTTTTTTTTTATTTTTACTTTAAAATTTATTTAAAAAAATTGAAGTTTTTTATTACTTTCTCAAAGGTATGAAATTAGACGCAGATGTAACAAGAAAAAAAAAAGAGTAAGTATCTTTTTTTTTTTTTTTTTTTTTTAATTGATGGGATCTTTCTATTATAGCTGGAGCTGTCAAATAATGAATGAAACAATTAAGATTTTTGAGATTGATTTGATTTAGAGTGGTACATACATAGTTTAATTAAGTTATAAAAAAAAAAAAAAAAAAGTATAAATGGTATAATTTGTCGGTTAGTTGTGTGATTTTTTTCTTGTTCATTTACCCAACTAATAGAAAATAAAAATAAATTCAAATATAATAAAAAATCTTTTTTAAAGTGGAAGTTTTTAATTAAAAAGTTCAATCTTTTATAAGTATGTTTTTTGTTTTTATATTTAAAAAAAAAAAAAAAAATATAGAGAAATTAAACTTAGATTTAATATGATGGATATTAAAGTTAAATTTTTAAATTTTAATTAATTTAAGAATGGAAACAATACTTCCTAAGCCGTAGCACAGGTAAGTATACTATTATTGGACTTTATAAAAATAGTTCTAATAGTTTTAAGTAGTTATTCTTCTTTTTGTCTGACAGTTTAAAACAGATGTACTTATGTACAGAAGTATAATTAAATCTATGAATTTAGTTTTTAAGCACATAGTACATGTCGGGTAAAAAATTTAAATATTTACTTAGTTAGTTAGGCGGCTTAACTAAAATATTAAGCTGAATTATTCAATATTTAAACCAACCTACATTCTAAAACGTTTGAAAACTCGAAGATTAGGCAATAGACTATATATATAACTATATTGTAGGAGAAATTCTTCTAAAAAAACCTTTTTGATCTGTCGGAGGTGGATTTAATAAATTTGCAGCTCTTTGTAAGAAGCTTCCAATGGTTTAAATAGAAGGATCACTTATCCAGGATATCAAATGAACCTAAACTGGCCTAAATGGCCATCTATAGCCCCAATCTAATGACCTACCTACCTATATATATTGTATATTATATAGTTATATAAGTAAATTTGTAATAGTGTATAAATAGTGGTAATATATGTAAGTATACAAAATAAATGCCAAAAATGGTGTAAAATAAATGACATATAAGTACTCATATATGTACTTCAATTAATCATTTATTGAGATATTTATTTTCAATTCCATCCGTGAATTGTTAGGATATTTCTTTAGAATCCCTCTCTTCGTTTTTATAAAATATGTTTTAGCTCATTTTTCTCAAAATTTTTTTAAACAAAATCAGAACAATACTTATTTTTTTGTTATATACTTACTGATTAATTTTACGGAAATGGTAACCAATTATAGAGCTTTGAACTAAAACAAAGTATGAAGTAGACATGTTTTTCATGTTTCTTATCTCTTTAATGAATTTGAGTGCCAATTTGAAATAATACCACCTTATTTATAACAATTTATTTCACTTTATGTACTTTTAATTTAAAAAAAAAATCCTAAAAAATTGTAAAAAAATGCAACTTTCAATGGCAAACCGATCAATAACTTACACATACAAAAGATGTTTAAAAAAAACTAATTATTTAGTTTTAATAGATCTAATAAATTCGGACATCCTGCAGAGAAATAACCTTACTGTAAAAAAGGTGATAAATGAAGCGAAAAAATGTTACTAAGTATAACATTTAAATTAATTAATTACAATCTTAACAATTAGTTACCTTATGTACATATGTCAATTATAACATTGTAAATATTAATGTTTAATTTATTATATGTATATATATATATATACATATGTAATAGCTTGTATCATATTTTTAAGGTAAGCCCTTTATGTATTTAGAATTTAATTAATTCATGAATTAAAAATATAACCTTGATCTAAATTCATTGGAAATAAATTATTTTGATTTATTTTCAAATTTATTAAAAATGTTCGATTGTGACATTATTTTGTCAAAAAAAAAAAAGAAGAAAAATCATATTAGT
The DNA here is from genome assembly GCA_947095535.1 of Poecilobothrus nobilitatus. Classification (NCBI taxonomy): domain Eukaryota; kingdom Metazoa; phylum Arthropoda; class Insecta; order Diptera; family Dolichopodidae; genus Poecilobothrus; species Poecilobothrus nobilitatus. The sequence goes on from OX352774.1 coordinate 36,038,029, forward strand.
TAAATAATACGGTATAAATCAGAAAAAAAATATATATATATATATATTATATATATACATATTTATACTAATAAAATATAAAATTTATTCAACCATAAAATGTCAAATTAATGTAGAAAAATTACATATTTTCACAGTTCTTCAAATGCATGCAATAAATTTAACACATATATGTTTGATTGTTATGTTTGGTTTTGTTACAAAAAAAAAAAAACACTTTCAATTTCTTTAATTTAACGTGATTTTTATTTTTTTTTATTTTTTTTTTTTTGGAAAAATTATTGAAAAAAAAACAAAAAAAAAAAAATTAATAATAGTCATAAAAATGACATAACATCTTAATTTTAAATATCATTTAATGAAATCATGAATAATTAACTAAGCATGAAAATCATTTGTATTGAAAGGGTTTGATTTGAATGTCTCTAACAGATAGGTAGGTCGAACAATAAATACTTATTATAGTTATGAGATAAAAAAGTATACATATTGATCAATTTTAAATATTTTTTTTATTATTTTAAGTAAAAAATTTTTAAAAAATTTAATTAAAAATTTAACAAAAATTAATAGCATTTTTATTAATTTTTATAGCATTAAATATATTAACACTTGATATTAACTCTGCAGGATTCCTGGTGCCTTACCGCGTAGTGCTACTTTCGCTAAACGAAAATTGCATTAGAAAATTTGAATCTCTGAAAATCGAAAATAATAGGTTTCCGAATGGAAAATAAAAATTTTGATACTGATGCAGTCTAACTGTGTAAGTATAAAAAATTTAATTTTGCACTCGCAACGCTTCGATTTTCAATATTCAAAGTTCCAAATTTTCGAATCCGATTTTTGTTTAATGAAAGTAGCAGTATAACCTTCGGTAAGACACCAGTATCGGTAAGGCACCAGCAGCAGTATAACACGCGGTAAGGCACCTGTTTTAAATGGCTGGATTTTCAGTTAAATTAATCACGTACCTTATCAATAAAAATACTTATCAATAAAAATACTTAAAATGTATTGATTGCAATTCAATAAAAATATGTAAGTCAGTGGCCAAAATTTGCAGAGACTCAAAGAAAATTTAAAAAAAAAATTATTATACGTAAGTATTTAGTGCGCACATATTTTTATTAAGTATGAAATACTTAATACTTAATGAAAATCTCACTAAAAGAAGGCAATGACGTATTATTAATATGTAGTTTGATTTATTTCATTCTATTCAAATTCTATTGCATTGTACATATTTTATTAAGATTTTGTAATTGGCCTAACTAGTTTTATAAATGAAACAAACAACTAAAATAAGTTAAATGCAATTAAAGCAATAACTAATTTAAGTACTTTTTTATTCTATATACGTTAAAAAAATAAAAATTTGCAATACATATAAGTAATCAATATTTTAACTTATTTTTTGTAAAGTTATGTAACTAACTGCATTTAATTTATTAACTATACTTAAGTAAGGGTGCTATGAACTAACACACAAAAGCAAAAATTAACTGATCTCAAAAAAAATTAGCTAATCCGCAAAAATATTTCATTTTTCCAAAATAGTTATAAGTACATATACAATAAGTATAATATATTTATACTTATATTGAAGTAGATTAAAAAAAAAATAATTAAGAAAGATGTTAGAGTTGGTTACAAAATCAGGGTTTCAATAATTTGTTTAACAGGGGTTAGAAAGTGGCAGCCCACACTATTTTAAATCTTTTATGTTGAAATATGTATGGATAAAATTAATTCCGAAGAATGTTATAGTTGGTTCCAAAATTAGGATTATACGCTCTTTGCAGATCCAACTGTAAAATTGTTCTTAGTTGAAATGTCGCATTTCCATATAAATATCCTATAGAAAAAGAGAGGATATTCTGTCTCCAATTTTAATTTCATCCTAATTCTGAATCTCCTATATATACATATTTATAAATATTTTCAATGAAGTGAAACCGGCAAATCCTGATTTTCTTTTCAATTATTAAGTCTCTCCTAATAATTATTTTTACATTATACAAAGCACTTTTATATAAACAAAATGTTCAACTTAAGTACTTATCTTAATTGAAGAAAATGTACTAATCCTATACAAAAATATAAACTAACCTCAAAAACAAAATGAATTTCATAATCTTAAAAAACTTTTGAAATCTTATTTGGAATTTTTGAGGAGTTCATATGAATCTTAATCTTCAAGTTAAATTTTAGCAAAAAATAATAGGAATCAGTTCAATTTTGTTTATGGGGTTAGTTCATAGCGCCTTAAGTAAGTAATTGTTATTATAATTCAATTAGTGTATGTATATTATATTAACCTATACAATATTATAATTTAATTTAATTATAATTGTTAATAGAAAAAAGAACTAAGTAAGTGTATACTTAGTTAGTTAAATAATATTATAATAAACTGTTTGATGTATCACATACTGCCAAGTATCCCACGAAATAAGCTGATATCAAATTAGACTTTGTATAAAATGGTTATATCAGTTTTAAGAATCGAGGTCAAGGGATACGATCACTATTCATAATGGTGATTATTTTTAAAAAACTAACTATTAACACCATTAAAAAACTATTACTAAAATACTTTCTTAACAGTAAAAAAAAAAATGTTTTATATAATTACTTAAGTAATTGACTACTTAAAGTAGTTTAAGTAATTAATTATTTAATATTCAACAAATGCTTAAAATAATGAAATAAAAATTAGATCAATATTTTGATTAACCATCAGTAACCACATTACACGTCAATGTTACAAATTATCACGTCAGTTACAAATTTTAAAAGGAAAAATCTTAAAATATGTCATAAGTTATTAGAATCATATAATGAAAAAAAAAAAGAATAAAAGAAAAAGTAAAATAACAAATTAAATAAAAATTTAAATTAAATTGATTCTTTTTTTGTTTCAATTATAAGTATATATATATATATATATATATATATACATTTATGTATATTGCATATATACTTAGTTACTGACAATACAATGTCATATTTATTATTTTATATTTATAATTAGTTCAATTTACCTGTCCCCATTATTAAAAACAATTAAAATTGAATCGATCTTACAAATGCTAAATGAAGGGGAAACAACAAAAAAAAAAAAAAAACAAAATTAAAATTTATACAAATTACAAATTCGATATTTCAAAAAAAAAAAACCAAAAATACTACTTATAAAAAAATAAATTACTTAAAGCACTTTTTATACTGTTTAAATTCACAAGTAAAAACAAGATCAAAAGATTTCTTTCGATTTAGAAAAAAAAAAAAAACACCAATGAAAAACGGAGGCAAATATTTCAATTGAAAAACATAAGTATGAATAGCATAAAACGCGATCAAAAATACTCGTACATACATATACATATATATATGTATATATATTACAACATATTTTCTTCCTTCTAGCAAAAATTTAATCAAATGTGTATTCAAGCAAAAAAAAAAAAAAATTTTGAAATAAAAAAATTTGTACTGATTAATTTAAAACACATAAGTATGTATATGTATGTATGTATGTAATATGAATACTAGTAAAGTATAATAGCTACAATAGACTATAATATGAAACAAAACAAAAAACGTGTCTAGGAAATACAAAAGATTAAAATATAATTTACAACTGAAAAAAAAAAAAAACAAAATTGTGAAAGTGATTTGTTGTTGAGTAATTATGTGTCAAACATTATTAAACGAGATCATTAAGTACTTATATGTACTTACTTATGTATGATGTTTTAATTGTTATATCTTTTTTTTTTTTTCATGGTCAAGTAATTTTTAAAGATTTTAATTATCAAATAAAATATGCAATTTTATATATAAGTATGTATGTACGTATGTACTTATATGCTATATATATACTTATATAACTATATAAGTAAATAATATAGCAAATAATTAGGAATTGAGTTATTATTTATTAACTTTGGAAGTCATACTTATATGAAATGACACTTTTTTTAATGTTTATCTGTAAAATCTTCTTTTTTCAAAATTTTGTAAAAATTTTGTAAAAATCTCTTTTTTGCTAAAAATCTTCTTTTTAATGAAAAAATATTTTTTTTTATACCAAAAAAATTATGTAACTATTTATTTTACATATTCAAGAAATACTTAAGTAATTAAATGTCAAATTAAAACAATATTTTTTTCTTATTCTTTTTAGTTATTCTATTTTTACAATTCTTTTTCTACGCTTTTATTATGCGCGACCAATTGCTTTTTTTTTTTGGATAATTTTTTCATTCTCTCATTTCTTGTTATTCCCAATACCAGCTCTTTACACATTTCTTTAACCGATAAAGTCCTTTTCTGTGACTTTCCAATTACAACCTAATCCAAATGTATAAGTATTATACATTTGGATATTATTTTATTTTTATATCATTTTATATTATTTTATAAGAAATCGCTTTTTATCTGAAGATGTCGATTCCAACAAAACTCAGCTTTATTTTGGGTCGAAAGAAAATGCTTTTCTTCATCTCCAATAATAGGCCAAAAAGTTGGATAATATTTTGACTGTACTTTCCTATTTGATTTTCAGGAAAGACATTATTAATTTAGTATTAATTTTCAAGTATTAAATTTCTTAAACCATTCAGAAAAACCTTTGATTTCCTTATTTTTCTTACAATTTTTACTAAATGCAGAGTAAATAATCAAAGAATTCATTGGATGGAACGAAGGCTAAACTTGTAATCATTCTGCTTTTTAAGCTGAATTTTTCAGCTTTACCATATTTGGTGGTAAAACCTTTGGCTTGTACTTACATACAAGCCAAAGGTAGGTAATAGGTAATTAAATTAAAATGAAAAAGGCAACCCCTAAATTCGGTCATTGGAAAATAAGGTCTAGATCCACCAACATTGGATTTTTACACATATGTTACACATTCCTATTTTTCTTTTATTTTACAAAATCTCCCCTTTTTTATGTTTTATTTTTTTAGTTAATTTTGTGCGCCTACCTATTCACTATTCAGTTAGAATTTATTTTGTTTAAATATTCAAATAAGTATTTTGGATGAAGACAATAATATCAGAATCACTTAATACTTACAAAAACATGCGTATTTGCGTATCTTGCGTATCTTGCGTGCCTATACAAAATATATTTTTGTAAAAAAATGTCTCCATTGTCGTAGAATTGCGGCTAGTTCGTGCCACTATGTTACGGTTAAGGTAATTATTTCTTCATGTTCACCTAGGCTTTTCAAGTTGTCGCGTACCTTGAGGGTTACATTTGAAATATTGTTTTGTGATATTATTTTCTGATGTCATTTAAGTAGATGTTTTAGATCCACGACCTTTTACATTGGTAGATTTGGTAGATTTTTAAATCAAGACATCGAAAATGGTCTGTGACAATTTTTTACCAGAAATTTCACAAAACTAGGAATTTTGAAATCTAGAATATGGTAAGTAACAAAAAGAATTACATTATCCGCCTATTAGTTTACTAATAATTCCAATCGTAGTACTTACTGATTGTTTATGTCTAGAAAACATTAAGAACCCCATGAAGCTATAACGTTATAATATATACTCAAACACTGAACAGTAAAAATTAAGAAAAAATAAAAAAACATATCATAAATTTTAATAGGCAAAAATTCTGAGAAGATTTTAGTAAAGTTTCAAAACGAGAAAATAACATTTTGTTAGCATTCTTATTATAATTAACACAAATAAAGTTTAATTGAATCCTTCAATAATAAACTAAGTAGATAAAAAAAATTTAATTAGTTATCAACCAATCCGTGCATCCAAAAATTAAAAATTCAATAAATTAAATTATAACAATAATTGTTTAGTTAATTAAAATTTTATTAAAAAGTCAATGATATATGAACCATATTTTGATGATAGTATATATATATATACATATATAATATAAATAATTTAATTAAAAATATAATAAAATATTATATAAGTAAAGGTGTGAAAAACAGAATCACGATAATATTCCACGAAATTCTTTTATAACTAACTATTTACTTTAAATTTTCCACTCCTTAGCTGTATTGATTACAATTTTATACCTAAAAACTACAAGTAAGTACCTGTATATTATATACTGGACAATATCCAAAAATATTTTTTTTAAGAAAACAAATATTTCACATTCATTAATTAATTAAAAAGAAAAACAATTAAGTTAACGTGCACCTTTTAATGCATCAAATTTAATTCAATTTTTTTTTTTTTTTTTATCATGGTCACTGTCAATTATACCATATACAAAGCATACATATGCATACGTATCTATTTACATTATACATACAAAAGCTCTTGGGGCAAATCATTTTCAACAAGTTTCTTTTACTTAATTTAATTTTTTTTTTTTTTTTTTTTTTTGTAATTTTCATAACAATTTCTGACCAATTTAACTTCTGTACTAACTAAATATTTATTTTATTATTATTTTTTTTTTTTTTAATTCAAATTGAAAGGTGTGTCACATTTTTTAATCTAAATTGAATTTCAATACATGAAAATGTCAAAATGTGATCCAATATGTCAAGAAAATGGAAAAAAAAAAAAAACATAAAATAAAATTAAAATGAAAATAATCGAATTTATCAATACCAAAGTATAAATTGTATTTTGTGACTTAAATTTGCTTTTTCTGGATATTTCGTGCTAAAATTAAAAAAAAAAAGAAACTAAAAAATTTGCAAAAAAAAAAACAAATAAAAAAAATAAGTAAGTAAGTTAAGTATTACAATCAAAATATTTTATTACAAGACTAGTTACTTTTTACTTAGTGTCTTTGTTCTCTACTAAGACTACAGTTATGTCATAAGATAAACCGATTTAAATTATTATGTAATATCGATAAAAAATATAAAGGAATTGACTGCTAACTGAAAATATTTTTAAATAAGAATAAAACACAGTTGCAACTTACAACTATATATACATAAGTAAGTAGGTATATATATATAGATTTTATCTACAACATCTACTTCATTGTAGCAGTTTATGTATCTTAAATGATTTTGTTTTTATTTTTTTTTTTTTTTCGTTAAAAATCAATTCAATTTAAAAATGTAATTCAAAATATTCAATTGTTTGCTTTTATTGATTTCAACTAATCAAATTGCATATCAACTGTTATAAGTAGTTATACTCAGTTTTAATATTTCAAAATGAAATGAACTGATTGATTTTTTTTTTTTTTTTTTTTTTGTAATTCTATTGTATGACAAAAATTCTGTTGAATTGTTTTTTGTTTTTTTTTACAGAATTAGTCAAAGCCAGATAAGTCAAAGTCTCCGATGTCATTTGTGGCCATTGATTGTCAATTAAATATTTATTATTGTTCTTTTTATTTTTTTTTTTCTTAAAAATCCACCTGAAAAATTGATTCTACATAAATATAAAATAAAAACTGTCATTTTATACGAGTATGTAGGTACGTATGTATATATATGTAATATACATATGTATATTATGTACATATGTTATGTTGTCGTGAAAATAAATTTGTTTCATAAATTTCCACAAAACATACAAAGAAAATAATAACTATATTTGTAAGAAAACATATGTGAAAAGGTACAGTATGTAACACATAAAATAAAATTGTTTAAATAAAAATTTAGTACTTAGCTTAGATATAGGTTAGAATTATGTATTTTTTTTTACCTCTTTTTCTTTTTTATTTAACTACTAGTTACTAAGTATAAAAACTAAGTATGGATTTTTTATAAGATGTTGTAAGAAACTTTAGAGATTTTTGTTCGACTAATTATTACTTATCTATATTTAATACAGGATGTTTTAATTTTTTTTGACTCCACTAATTTAAATTTGACAGTTTGGCATAAAATTTCAGGCAGTGGTACAAAATCTTGTATTTTTTTTTTAAAGTCTGTTCTTCAAAATTAAATCTTGTTTTATAAATACATACATACATATTCGCTTTTCCTAAAAAATTTTGATAAAATTTTTCGGTCAGATCCAATGAGAATAGTGTTTTTTAAAAAAGTTTCAAAATTATTTCAAATAAATGAGTCGTCTGCAACCGATTCTTTTAATAATGAGAACGGCGCGTTTTTTCGGTGTCGCAGTTTCCAGAATACATTATAGGTATATAACTATATGCAAGATTCTGGATTATTAGAAAGACTTTTTATAGTTAGTTCTTTACAAAATTAAACCATTAAAATTTTATAGAATAATAGTTAAGTTATTTCAAAAAAAAAAAAAAAAAAACAAATTTCGTAGATAACCGTAGAATAAAATTTTAAGATTTTTGATTTTTTTTCATTTTAATGCAAGAAATAGATGATAATGAAAAATTAAGTTGATTCAAACGCAAAATACGGTTTTTTTTTTTCCTGTTACTCCACTAGGGAGCATAGGGCTTCAACTTCACTCTTCCACTCTTCTCTATTATTTGCTAGTAATTCTATGTCATTCCACGATTTACCGAATCTACTTAGCTCTTCCAGCACCGTTCTTCTGCATGTTGTTCTGGGTCTACCTCTCGCCCTGGACCCACCTTGAGGATTCCAGGTCAGCGCCATTCTTGTTATACCATTAGTTTTTCTTAGTGTATGGCCAATCCACTTCCATTTCCTTCTGATGATTTGTTTCACTATGGGCTCCTCGCCAGTTAATTGCCATAAATCTACGTTCCTAATTCTGTTGGGCCAGAATATTCGGCATATTATTCTGAGATGTTTGTTGATGAAGATTTGTACTTTATTTTTTATGGAGTTAGTAAGTATGGAGTTAGTAAGTAAAAAATTTAAATGACAGATTTGCTTAGATTTCAATAATTGCAGATCATTAATAGAGTAGGTATATAATATGTACTTAGTAGGTTAATTTTCATAAAAAAGTAAATTCAACCAAAAATGCAGTTATTTACTTATAAACAAATGTCTGAGATATTTATTAAAGCAGGTCTTCTAAAATCTATTTGAATGATGAAAATATTGTTAACCAGATTAAGAATCAACAAAATGCAATATAATACCATAATTACATAAACATTACATAAGTACTTAGAATATTTCTAAAAAAAAAATTGCATAACTAAAGCAAGCATTCTTAAAACCGTTTTTCTGAAAAGAAATAAAGAAATCAATTTTCCATAAAAAGTTTTAAAGAAATCAAGTTTTCATGAAAACAAGTACTTAAGTAATTTATTTTCCAATACAACAGAGAAATGAATCAATCTGTCAGTTATAGAAACCGAATTCTTTCAATGATATTAATAATGATAACATAAGTACAAAACATACAAAAATTACATATAAAATTGAAAAAAAAAACAGTTATTCTTCTTTATTAACTTCTTTTTTTACGAAACAGATGGCAATCATCGAAAAACGCTAAGGAAAAGTGGTACGAATATGATTCCTCAACATATAGAATTTTAACTCACTATGTAAATTACCACCAACGTTTTTAACAAACCAATATGTTAGAGAACCTTTAGTACTTACTATATTGTACTGTTCCGTCAAGGAAAGATTCTGCTATGCATATATAAATCCTTTATCCAAAATAAAGCAAAATTACATCAAAATATTTTACCATTACTGTAAAATAACTGTGCATAATATACAAACATACATTTGATATGATGCAAAAATTCTTTTGTAAATACTTGATCACTTGAATTAATACAAAAAAAAACAAAAAAAAAAAAAAAAAAGAAGCAAAACAAAAAAAAAAAACACCATTTAAGCCAGCAAGCTTAGATACAAGTTTAAGTTGAAATAACAATAATTTCAAAGATATGATAATAAATTAAAAGTAAAGGTTATGAATTGTTTTAATTGAAAAAAAAAAATTTAGAGAAAAAAAAAATCCAAACCCCTATAAAATTCAAATACAAAAAAAAAAATAAATAAAGAGTGAAAGATGGTGTCTTTTTTCACATTGTGTCCAGTTATAAGAAAAAAAAAAATGATAAATATTAATTAAATTTATGGTTATCGTTATAGTTATAAGTACTCGTATAAGTCTGGTATAAGTAAGTACTTGATTTGTTTATTATGTAAGTTTACAATATAACAGACAAGGAATTTGAAAGGAATTTTGATCACGGATTAATAAAACATAAGATATACTTACATATACAATACATATATATACATATATACAATAATAAAAACAATTAAAAAGAATTCATTTTCATTGAAAAACAATAATAAGTATATGTATGAATTTTTAATGGAATTTTATTACATATGGAATGTTGTTTTAATAAATCGTAAGTATAACTATACTTTAAGTGTAATCAAATTGCAAGCTGTTTTTTTTTATTATAACTATCTTTTATTTGGTTCGAAAAAAAAAAAAAAAAAAAATTAATTATAAATGTATCTCTTTGTTAATTTATTTTTAACAGGTGATCAATTAATCAATAAAGTATGAAAGTAATTAATAAAAAAAAAAAAGAAAAAAGAAAAAACTAAAAATATTAGAATAAATTATAATGCGGAAGACTGAAAATATTTTTAGTTTATGAAATAATTTAATCAATAATAAGAATTTATATATATGGTAAATTCATACTAAGTAAGTATAAATGCAGTTTTAAGTAAGTAATTCATAATTTAAAAATGAATTTATATACAAGTGAAGAAAGCTGACTAAAAGATAATAGATGGCGTAAAAATAAAAGAAACGTCTCGTAGTATTGTACAATATCTACAGCCGAGTAATCAACGGTTTAGTGAAATAATGATTCCAGAAACTGAAGCTTAGTCAAATATGAATAATAAATGACTTAGTGGTGCCTTATAGGATTGGCAAGGAAAAAAAAAAAAAAAGAAAGCTGACTGGTTAAAGATTAAATACTTAAGTAAGTAATACATTGGATTCATTGATTGGATTCATTTACTTATGGTTCTTATATAATTCGGTCCCATTTAACTTTTTATGATAAGAATTTGACTTGAGTATAGGGCAAAATAAACGATCACTAACTAGTTATTACACGTTTTTTGATTAAATATAAGCAATTCATAAGAAGTTCAAGTACTTACATACTAGGTTGTTTTTTTTTTTTTGTAAGTATATATATAAGAATCTTTTATATACTTATATAACAAAGCATTTAATGTAACAAACAATTCATATTTTAAGTAGCTTGTACTTAAATGCATATTGTAACACATAACTATACTAATATTTGTATATACACATTTTGTAAATTGTGCAATAATTATTAATAAATAAATATTTATTTAGTTCATAAATTTCTAAAAAAGAATATCTTAAGTACATAAAGTATAAGTAAGTAAATAAAGTACTTATAGCTCTATATAATTTTGAAAATTTTGTAAGCAAAATTTTATTTTTTATCTGTTCAAGATAACTAAATGTTATGTGAATATAAATATTTGATAAAAGGCTTCGGTAGGAAAGCATATAAGTAAGTACATAAGTATATATACATAATAAATCAATTATTAATAAAATAGATCCATTTACTTACTTATAATATTGTATGTTTTTTTCTAAGGTTGGTAGGAATTATCCAAAGATACTAAGAATAACCCGTTGGTAGTGTCGGAATTTTACTGATCAAATCTACTCCCTCTTTAGTCAATGAGGTGAAATCCCTAACTGGTAACGCATTATAACTGTAAGCAAGTACGTCATATGTTTTGTTTTTCAAATATTAAGTAATCGAATCACTTTTAAGGATTAAGAATGGATTCACCTTACAATAAATATATGTTTGCTAATATATATGTCACTCAATAAAATTACTCAAATAATATATATAAGTATAACCAGACATAATTATTATGACCAAGTAGTTATGCTAAGGTTTATTTTAGGATATTAATTAATGTGTTATTTGGATAATTTCTTTTTTTTTCCTCTAAGGGAGGTGGGAGTCTTTCAAAGGCACCAAGAATTTTCCCTTGCTAGTGTCAGATTCTTACTGATTAAACACACCTCCCCCTTGTAGCCAATATAATGGCATGAAACGCTTACCTGCGAACGCAGTATAAGGATAGGAAATGGATACCGACACATTGAATTGGAAGTGAGAATTTAAAATTTTACAATGAATCCGCCTATTATTATTACTATTTTGCTAATAGTGACTATAGCTGTTACAACAGTTACAACATGTAGTAGTATATAACACCTTACTGCATGAGTTAATTATTGATGTATTGATGAAGTCTGAGCTAACACGTCAATTATAACCATTAGACTCAATAGGTTCGTTGTGCTTCATCGAACTAATTCGTAGCTAGAATCTTTTCGACCAGAGTTCGTGTTATATTTGGATCGTACTTAGTAGTTAATATAAAAAAATCAAAATAAGTACTAAAAGCAATATTTATCTAATAACTAATAAAAACTTTATAGGTATAAGTACTCTTAAGTATTCGAAAAAAAAAAAAATGATTAACTCTAAGCGTTGAAACATCAGGCAGATTATTTGAAAAGTTTGTAGTTACTTAATAAGTAATATTTTTAATATCACTACGATCTGAATAGATTATTGGAAGCAGAAGAAGATTAATGTTTTTAGAAATTTTGATATTTAAAAAATTTTTGATGTTCAAGTTTTATTTTCTTTGAATTTTTAAGATAAGATAAAGGGAGAGAGAGAAAATATATTACAATTTTATATTCTTATATTCAATTTATTATGATTTCAAGAAAAATAAAAAGTAATGACCTATTCTTATCTATCTGACATGAAACAGTAAGTATTTAATATAAATATAAATAAAATAAATCATTCAATCAATAATTTTATTTTATTATTAAGAAATACTTGAATGATTTGTCTGTAATTTTTTAATAAGAATTTAATTAAGTAGATAAGAATTTTTTATATTCACACTTACTTTAATAAATTTTTTTTTTTTTTAATATTAAGGGACTAATCCAAAACAGTAGATACTTAATTGATATTGAGTCTTTATAAATAAGTAAGTAATCGAATATTATGACAATTTAACATCAAATATTTAGATTATAATTAAATTATTAAAACAGTCTTTTGTTTTTAAACTTTCACGTTAGTAAGCAATTTTATCTAAATATCTAAACTCTTACGGTGTATTCTTTTAAAAATCGCAGAAAAAATTTAGATTTGTAGATATGTATATATAAGTTACATACTTATCTAATAAAAAATGTAATTTTAAAATCCCTAAATAATTAAAAATTTTATTACGGTCGAACAAAGCAAATTTATCTCAATAAGTATCTTTAAGTGTTTTTATTCATTATTTTATTTCATTTCGTCCAATCATAGTCGTTAATGTATCTTAAACCTTATCACTGCAGTTAATTTAAAAAGTTCCATATCAATTTTGAAATGTATATGTATCAGACAAACCCTTAACCGTAGATGATATTTTAGATTCTTAGAAATATCCAAGATAATTTCAAAGGATCTAAAATATCCTTAGAAATATCCAAGATGTTATAGAGGTAGACACTATAATTTTGAAATATGTATCAGACAAAACCTTAACCGTAGATGATATTCTAGACCCTTAGAAAATAAGCTTGGATATTGTAGAGGTAGACACTTATTATGCAAGTACGAATAAGTAGTTATAATAACTAACATTATAGAATGGGAAGAAGTACATACATAAGTATTTTCTTTTCGCATTAGCAAAAAATCAAAGGCTACTTGGTAGGTTTCGGTGCTTTTGGTTTAAAAAACGAAAATAACAAACTAACAATTATGCCAATTACTTATTTAAAAAATAACAAATTATTGACTTAATATTTATCTGTTTTTTTTATTAACATCTACAACGATTACCGCATCACTTAACAAAAAAAAAAAAACAAAAGAAAACCAAACAAACAGTAGTTAGTCCATTAAATTAAATTTTTACAAAAATTAAAGTGCTTTTATTTACACTTCTATTATTTTTATTTTTCACCTTTTCAATTTAGCTATTTTTTTTTTTTTTATCTAAATGGAGTTTCAATTAACTACCTATCTCTTATATTTTTAAGATACATATTTAATATAATAATTAATTTGTTATCAAATATTTCCGAACTTTTTTTTTTTGTTATCAATTCAATTTTATCTACAAAAAAAAAAAAAAAATTTTATCGCGAGAGGGTCGTGTAATTATTAAAAATTATTACAATGTTATCGTTTTTATATTAGGTATCTATGGGAAAAATTCGTATACTTAACTACTTACTTAAATATAACTTTTGTTAATTTAATATTTTTCTTTTGTTTCAATTTGTCTTTTCCTAAGTAAGGAGGTACTCCTACGTAGTACTTGTATATTTAAAATTCACACCTTTATCATGGTCATGTAAAATGAACACCTTCATCATTTTTAAAGATGCAAATTAAAAATTTCACTTCCTGATAAAAATTTAAAGATGAAATTTATTGTTAAATAAGTGGTAAAAACAATTTCCTTTTAGGCTAATGGATGCGAACTAATTTTTTCGTCTAAATTTCAATTTTAGTACTTAAGTAACTAAGTAAATGATAAGAAATTGAAGATACTTACTTAAGTAGTTACTTAAAAATAAATCGAAATTAAATAGAGAGATTCTATTCAATTTTGGCATTAAAAGTAAGTATTGTAAATGTGAAGTAATTTATTTCTCTAAGAAAGTAAAGAAAACGAGAATCGATCAATAAAAACAAAACATGCATTTAGAAATGTGATAAGGAGGTACAAGAACTGATCTGATAACCAATCGCTTTCAATTAAATATGTAAGTAAAGGGTAAAATGGAAAGTGTAGTACCTAAGTGGATTCTTAAAAGAATGATAAATTGCACCCTAGGTATATATAAATTTTAATTAAAAAACCTTTGAAAAGTAAAACCTGTTTTTTTTTTTTAATTCTAAATAGATTTTCATGATTTTTTGAGTTCTAAAAAAAAAACATTTTTATAAACCAAATGGTAAAACTCTAATTGGACAAAAAAAAAAACTATACCTAGGTACTAAATATTTTTTATACACTAAAAGCGATAAAACGGAATCCGTAGGTAAGGATAATATTTTTGAATGGTATACCTATAAAAAATTTTTTTAACATTTACGTACCTATTTAGATAAATCCTTTTAGACAGGGATTCTTAGATCATAAATATTAACTATTTAATGTATGTATGTATTTTATCTGCAATTTCTTAACCTTGAAAATTCCCGCTAGTATTTAAAAATAGTCAAAAAGAAATTCATGCTTGATAAAAAAAAAAAAGAGGTTTTTGTTTTTAAATTTAAGCCAATGAGTACATAGGTATTTTATTACTTAGTTAAGTAGGTACCTATACCTAAATTAAAAATTGATAAGAGAAGAAATTATGTTGGACAGATGTTGTATTCATACATTTTTGCAATATCTAAAGTAAATTCTTTTTTTACTTAAGAAATTCCATATTAATTTTAAATATTGTTTTGGTTAAATGCAAATTTAGAATAAAAAAAAAAAAAACCCAATTTTATATCAAATTTAAAATCAATTACCTTGAAATTATTATTTATATTACTTTTTTGCTTTAAAAAACAGAATTTATTATCAAAATATAAGCACTAAAAAATAAAAATTTTTATAAAATAGATAAATTATGTCACACACAACACAACACAAAAAATTCTTGTAATAATTAAAATAGCAAAATATTATTTTATTCTTTTTTTTTTATTTAAAACCAAATAAAAATATACATATGTATGTATATAAAATACTTTTTTCTTTTTTTTTTAAATATTATAAGTAGATAATAGAATTAATTTAGAAAATATAATGAAATTTTCTTCTTAGAACGTGTATAGAATTTAATATTCTAAATAAAAACTTTTTCTTTAATTCTTTTTATTTTACTAATTTGTATTTATTCAATTTTTTATTTATTTTTTTATATTATTGAAACATTATTACTATATTTTTATTTATTTTATATTAGCGATAAAGACGAGTAAAAAAAAAAAAAACGCTGACAATTTTTTTTTCTATACTTTTTTTTTTTTGTAAAAAAAAATCTCAAATGTAAACAAACACGCACCGAATTTAAAAAGTAGCGACACAAACCACCTCTCAAAACAAAGTTTACAAATAAACTGAAAATAAAATAAATTTATTTTGAAAAGAAAATAAATATGAAATTATTTTTATTTTTATTTATAAAATAAAAAATAAATAAATTTATTTTGTGTATCGAAAAGAGTGAGAAATAAACAAAAAAAAAAAGAGGAGAGAGACATTTTCTGTTCAATTAAGACATTTTTAAATTGATTTAAAAGAGACAAGAGTAGTAGAGAGTTCATAAAATGTTTTGTTACTTTTGTTTTGCACATAAATAAATTATAAAATTTATAAAATAAAAATTCATATGTTTTGTATCATATAAATACAATATACATATGTATATATGTAGTATATCTATATGTACTTTTTCTATTTATTTTGTTTTATATATTTTATAGCAATTAGGAGATAAAATAAATAATGTATCAAACTCTCTGTTTTCATTTTTTTTAATTTTGTGTTTGTCTGAAGAAAGATTAAAGTCAAGATATTACTGACATCTTACATAGTTTGTTTTGTTTTTGTTTTTTTTTGTTATTATGAATTATGACAACGGCACTGTCAAACGTCAATTAAATAATTTTTTATAATTTTTGCTGGGAATGGCAATACTATTAAAAAAGTATTGCTAAGATGTTGGTTGCAATGAAATTTTGAAAATGTGAATACTGATATTATTTAAAATATGAAATTTTACCGATTCGAAACGGTTATTTTGTTAAAAATTAACTTGAATTAAATATAATGAAAATTAAAAAAAAAATTAATTTATAAATGAACGGCAAATTAAAAAGAATAGCACATTTAAACTTGATTATAATTAAATAAATATTTATTAAAAATTAAATGTATTTTTATCTGCCTCCTATATCTAGTTTAATTTATATATGTATGAACATATAATAATATTAGTCGATTGTCATCTTGACAAAAAAACTTTTAAACGGTTATTTTATTGTATTCTATTACCGCAAGTCTACCGATAAGATATAAAAAAATTTAAAAATAGGTTGTTGTATTTGATAAATTAAAATTTTAATTTTTATCCGTTTCTTTTTAAATTAAAAGCTTTAGAATATAAATAATAATGGGTTACAGAATCAAAATCCATTATAAAAAAAAATGATATAACGAAAGTTGAAGCTTTTTTAAATAATTTAAAAGAGTGACAGGGTATGCATAGGAATTAAGAGGATATACAACACAGTACGACAGTACATTGGTTTTTTAAACTAATTATTAAATACTAAAAATTACCGATTACTGATAGTACTGGTAAAGTACTGGTAGCCACCACTCACAAGTAAATGTATTTTTTACTAATACTAATACTTTACTAAAAATTGAATTTTTAGTATCAACACTGATACTGGAAACCATACAGCTCAGAGTTGCCATTTCGTGGATGGATAATTTCAAATACGTTGACAATCATTGGGTAACGTGAAATTAGGGTAATTCCATTCAGATTTTAATAAATTTTTATTTTTCATATTTTTTTTTTGTAATAATAATATTTTATAGTTTTAAATCAAAATTTTTTGACAGAATGTTACTTGTTTAATAAATTATCATTTCAAAAATTGTTCTGTAAAACTAGAATATAAAAAGTTAAAAAATTTTGACGCGTTAGTACCAACTTGTTTTAATAATAGTTTGACGCGTTTTCAGTCGGCTCAATATTATTAAAACAAGTTTGAGGAATAACCTAAACAGAGACACAATTGCATCAATTTTATTCACCAAAGATGGTGTAAATGAAAGTGATGGCTGTATAAAGTTTGAAGTGGAAAAGAAGTTACTGCATTCCAAAGTATGGAATGAAATATATAAAAATAATGAAAAATAAATGTACGAATGTAAATGTATTGGGCAAAAATACTTTGCCTAAAGGAAGCCTTAATAATCCTTAATAATCTTAATAAATAAGTTCAATATTATTGTGTTATTACATTTTATATTTTAATAGGCTGAAAAGGCTTTTTGTTTTGTAAATTTAATATTTTGTTATGTTTTGTTGTGTTAAAAAAAATCAAAATCATTATTATTCAATTTAAAAAAACAGGGGTTCTAAATGCTTTAGGTAAAAATGGGTGAAATTGGGTAATTTTAAATATGTTTGCGGGTAATTCCGCAAATATGGAATGGCAACACTCAGCTTTAGTAATTTTTTAGATGTCAACTGTCAATCAATGAGAAATTTTTTATTATTTAACATTTTAGCTGTCATCACGAGTATATACTGATCTCAGTTATCAGTTTTAGCAAGAACAAGAATAGCTTTTAAAACTTTGTCGAAGAATTATTTTTATGAAAGTTTCTGAGGACACTTTTGATTTTCTGATATTTTCGAATTTAGAAAAATTAAAACTATAGTACTAAAATGTTTCAATAAATATTCAGAAACTTTCTATGCCACAATTAATTTTCTAGGAATAGTAATTTTATTTAAAATGTTTCTAAGAGGACACAATTACTTCTTTTTTTTTTTTTTTTAATATTTACTACATTAGAATAAAAATGTTAACATGACATCATGTCTATCTCCGTCAAAAAAAATTGTTATGTAACCATACAAATTGTGACTGACAGTCAATTAACGTTGTACGTTGTACCATGTTGTACATTGTAAATTCAGTTTAGTCAGATGAAGTTATAATATAAATTTCAAAGTTGAAAATGGAAAAAATAAATAAAAATAATTAAGTTGACTGAAGTATAAAATTTGTCAATTAATATAAAAAATAATTTATCATTTTGACATTGTATAGTTAAAAGAGAATATAAAAAAAGGTTAATAATGCGGAAAAGATTGCTTAGTCCGAATCATAGGCTGAGCTAAAAAGTTGCAGTTTAAAAATAGCTTGAAGTAGAACAAATTAAATTTTCATTAAACTTAAATGAATATTCCATATAGCTGCGTTCAACGCTTCAATTAAAAACTGCAGTTAAGATAAAAATGTCATTTTAATATTTTAACTGAAAATGCTTAAAGAATAGAGAACAATTTTAAAATTGTTGACAAAAAATTGAAATAACACCAAACAGATGATCGACGCGTATAAAACCAATATCTTTAACAAAATGTAAAATGTGGTAAAAGCTTTCACCATCAAAACTAGTCACCTTCTTCTTATGTCTAATAAAATTCTTTAAAATTTATATATTATTCCTACGAACTTATTAAAATGTTTATACTTTTTCCCACTAATCCTTCAACTGTCAAAATGAATGAAAACATGATGCAACATATTGAATACTTACTATGTTTACAACAAGATTTAAAATTAATGGGACAGTAATAAGGCTAACATTGTCTGATATTCGATTAAATCAATTATAATACATGTTTAGATAATTATACCATTCCAGCATAATTTTTGCCAGCATAAACAATAAAAGCTCTTAAGTTGTTGCGTATATAGCTGTAAATTAATTTTAATTAGGATTAGTTGAGAAAACTAAAACAAAAGGTAAGCAATGCTTACTTTATATAAAACTCAGTTTAGTTGTTTAATTAAAAATAAGGTTTATAGGTTTGTTAAAAGGAGTACAGAAAATCAAACAAATAAAACAATTAATTCTTTTTTTTATGCAATTATTTTTTTAATATTTTTTTTTTTTTACTTTTTTATTATTTCGTTAAAAAAATTAAATGCCATTTTATTAAAAATTATTTTTATAAGTATTATTTATTCATTAATTTTAACATTATACATATATATTATGTATTTTGTATTAAATATTATATATATGTAAGTATATATTATATTAAAAAAAAAAAAAATCAAACAATATTAATATTCACACAAAAATAAATTTCAAAAAAAAAAAAAACATGTATAATAATAAAAATTCATCTTGTTAATTTATTAAACAAAAACAAAAAACCATAAAACAAAATTAATTTAAATATAAAATAAAAAAATATTTAAGTTCGAAATTATATACTTGCTAAACACAATATTGACGATATCATAATTCATTTTTCGGTGTTCGATTTTGTTTTGTTTAACTTAAATTTCAATTTGATTCCGTTAGTCTGATTATGTTTTTTAAGGATCAAGTGACTCGTTAGCAAACAAACCTGTGTTGTCTTCAAAAGGCTTAAATCTTTTTCGTGTATCTAAGTAAAATAATACAAGTTTAAGAAACACAGGCAGATTTTGTGGTGTTTTTATTACACAATATATGCATATCTCTCTTTGAGAGACTACTTTTCGACAATTGAACAGAGTCTCATTTTTTTTTCATATATGTAATAAAAAAAAAATGAAATTTTGAGAATTTTCACAAGTCTTTTTCACTTTTTGCCTAATAGTTTTGCATAATATGTATATCCGTTTTTTTTTTTTTAATTCTAAAGATAAGAAAAAATAATTGAAAATATGTAAGCTTTAATTTTTATTAAAAAAAAAAATCACAGACAATGAAATTAAATAAAAATTGACAGCTCACCAAATAAACATTGTAGCGCATATTTTATATATTTAATTTTTCAACTAAATTTTTAAATAAATTGACATTTAAGTATTTGACATTTATTTGTAATATTTTTCTAAAGAATGTCTTTATTATTATAATTTTGAATTAAATTTGGAATATTCTGAACGTTGACAATGAATTAAATAAAAACAATCAATAATTTAAATATTTAAAAAATTTAAAATTTGACGTAACATTATACAAAATCAAAATGTCATTTAACATGTCATACAAAAATGGGTCTATTCGCGTACAAAAAAATGTTCCAAAATTTAAGCAAATGCTTATAAAAAAAAGTGGTACTGAGAATTTTTGAAAAATTAAAAATAAAATGGGTAAAAATTTGACGGTTCTCTTTTGCAAATTTTTTTGTTGTTTTGCATCATTTTCATTTATTGAATTTAAAATGCAAATAATCAATTTATTTATTTTCTTAAATAAAAAAATAATTATATTTTAAAAAATGTCTATTGCTAAACAACATGCCATAAATGACATTCTTTTAAAATTATTGTGAATTTATGTAAAAAAAAAAGGATTCGCGTACTGTTTTCTTTTCAAATCATATAATTTTTTAAAACGAGCATTTTTTTCAATTATTCTCTTAAATTCTTTTCATTTGCAAATTTTTGCAATTAAAACTACATAAAAAAACCTAAAAACTCAATGAACGCTGTCAAAACTCATTGTACGCTGTCTACTCTTTCAAAAGTTATACGCTTTTGACATTAAAGTTGAATATTAAGATATTGAAGACATTAAAATTGAATATTAAGATATTAAACGAAGGATAAACACTGAGCGTACAATATTATCTCAGTAATTTAAATGTCTCTAAGTCCTAAATCATCAAACTTTGTATGGAAGCTAACTAAATGTAAAAGCGTAAAACGCATGAAATGCCCAGAGTTAGTCAACTTTCAATTCTTTTTGTGATTTTTACGCTTTTGACATTTGAAAAAAAAAAAATAAATATGAAAAATATTTAAAAAAAACAAAAACAATTATTTTGATAAACATCAATGAAATCTATTTTTTTTTTTAAGTTAAAATTATTAAAAAATTTAAAATAAAGCTAAATTTTTTGCCATTTAAAGTTAAAAGTTTTAAATAAAATGAAATTTTTTGTCATTGTTTGCAATTTTAAATTGCTGTGCTGTTAAAAATGTTCACTACGTTTTAAAAGTTTAAAAAGTGCAAAATGCGCAAAAGAGCATTGAAAAAATAAAATTGTCAAAGCGTACATTGAGTATTCACCTTAAGTTTTTGACTGATAAAAAAAAAATATCTCAAAAAAGAAGAGAAATAATAAGTAAAAAAAAAAATTCGTACAATTCTCTTTTTCAAATCTTTTATATATACCTACCTAAATGAAATCATTACGTCATATAATGACAGTTATAAATTTTGAAATGTTATATAAGGTTTGTTCGCGTACTTTTTTACCAGAAAATTTACAAATGAGAGGACAATTGAATTATCTCATAAATAATCGAAATAATTCACTCTCACTTTGCACAAAATCTCCCAATTACAAATTTTTAGGTAAAAAACTAGGCGAACAGATTTTTATAAATGTCATAAATTGTCATTGTATTGTGTTTAACTATCTCAAAAGCAGATTAAATAAAAGAAATTAGAAAAAAAATTTAAATAAAAATAAATTTAAAAAATTTAATTCAAAAATGTAAGAAAAAGTATTAAATACGCTTACGCGTCTACGCCTACATATATGAAGGACGACAATTTAATATTTTTAAATGATACTGTCGTTCTTCGTTGTTTACTGTCGTTAATTACCTTTGTTTACTTTTCTTTGTTCATTTTTTTGACAAATGACAGTAAAAAAAGAAACAACAACAAAAAATAAAAGTCAGTAAATTTATTTGTAAAACTTTTGAGAAAAAGAGATCCATTTTTTTTTTTTTTGCTCATTTCTATTTTTTTTTGAGTGCTTTTTTTTTTTATGAAACTCAAAAACTTTTAGTACGCGAACAGTTTTTTACCAATAAATTTGGGCAAATTTTCCCATATTAAGACAAAAATGAATTGCGTAAACTTTCAATAATTTGGATGTGTAGCAAGTTAAATTTCCTTTTATAAATTTTGTTATTTTATTTTAAATTTTTTCTTTTATTGTTATATAAAAAAAAAAAACAAACTAAAAAATTAGAAAAATAAAATTTTATAACACTGTATTTAATTTTAAAATATAATTAATTATAAGTTATTATATAAAAAGTAAAACATCAAAAAAAAAAAAAAAATCTGTATATAAATTTTTATAAATATTAGTTTTCTTGTTTATATATAATTTTTTTTTTTTTGCATTATATACGATTATAATATAAATAACAAAACAAAATTACATACAATAATAAAAACAAAAAAAAAAAAAAAATAGCTAAAGTCTATACAACCAGTAAAATAATATTTTATTTTCAGAAAAATAACAAAAAAAAACAAAAAGTTGCGTACAAGGTTTAGGAATGTATGTATATGTATATGTATACTAATTTTAATTTTAATCAATTTCATCTTTTTTTTTTTAAATTAAATTTTATAAATTTATATCTCTAATTAAAGATCATATTAAACAGAACACTTCTATATATGTATGTAGGTATGTATTTTTTTTATTTTATTTATATGCATAATGCATATATGCTTTTGCATCAGACTCAGTAAATGTGTTAAGAATAGATTCTATTTCTTGAAAAAAAAAAAAAAAACTTAAAATTCCTATTGTATTTTTATATGTATGTATGTATGTGTATATATGTATAGGTAATTAATTTTCTCTTTTTACTATTTATTCTATGATTACTATATATTTACTACTAATATATATGCTTAAGTTAGTTTTTTTTTTTTTTTTTTTTAAAAAGAGTGATAAAATAAGCGTTAAATTGTTTTTTTTTTTAACTTCTTTGTTTTAAATAAGGAATTTAAAGTCTAGATCATAATATGATTTACTTTTTATTTACATAGTTTTTTTGGCAGCATTTTTTTTATATTTATGTATATTCAATACATATATGTATATTGGTATAGGTATATATATATTTATTATAATTTTAGGAATCTTTTTAATATACATATGTATAGTGTATAGTAATTAAAATGTGAATAATTCAAAAAAATAATTCAAAAATTGTTTTTTTTTTTTGTTTTTGTTTGGATTTATTTTTACTTTTAAGTACACAAGTACGCAACTTTAATAAACATATTTTTAATAAAAAAAAAAATTTTTATTTTTGTTTTTTTAAATTTATTTTTAACGTTAAATTAATTAATTTTAAATATTTATTTTTTTTCTATTTTTCTTTTCTTTTGTTTCTATGTTACATAAGTTTACAAAAGTTTACATAAGTTTTAAGTATATATAATGGTAGTAATATAATATATTTAACACAACATATTTCACAAACATATTTTTAAATGGGTTTTTCTTTTCTTTTTTTTTCTTTTGTAATTTTAATCAATTAATTAATTTTTAAAGTACGCAATAATACATAATTTATTTTATTTATTTAAAAATGTTTTTTTTTTTATATAAAATTAATAAAATATTAAATTAATTTTTATTAATAATAATTAATACATTAATGTATTAATAAGAAATTGTTAAAAAATATAAAAGAAAAAGGAAAAAATATTTAGTTAAAAATTAATAAAGAAAAATTTCATTAAAATTAAAAATACATTACTGGGAAAATTTTTATTATGAATCCTGGCTACCTGCCTGCCTAATCTGAAATCTGGCTACATAAAATCCTGCACGTGTTAAAAAGTAGTTAAAAAAATAAAAAAATTTTTTCCTTGTTAAAAATTTGATAAGATGAAGGTTAAATTTATATAAAAAAAAATTCGGTTTTAAATAATAATTGGAAACTTTGGAAATTTTTCTTTTTAATATAATATGTATTATTAATAAGAGATTATAAGTTTCTAAATAAAGGAACTGGAAATGCCCCAAAAATTTAATTAAAGAAAATTTCAATTTTAACTAAAAAAAATTGACAATAAATTAATATTCTTTTATGATTAAATTCAATATTTGTTTGATTGCATATAGAGATTCAGATTTATCATAAAATTATAACATTAATTATTATAGATATAAGTACTCGTATGTATATATATAAAATATACATTTTACTCTAACGCTGTATTTACACTATAAGTGATATGTTATCAATTAGATTTATCAATCTTTATAAATTTCATTATAAACAACTTGCCAGTTTATGTTAATTTTTTGTTATATTGCATAATATTAGGCGTTCTTTTTTTTTTTTTTTTAAATAAGAGCACCTCAGTGCATAGATTTGCGTACTCAGTATGCACAGAGTACGCTCAGAGCGCTTAGCAGATTTAATAAAACACGATTTGAAAAAAGTGTCATTATTATTTTTAAATTCACCCATTTATTAAAATTTATTATTTTTATAACAAAGTATTTAATAATAAAAATTAAAAACTAATATTTAATAATAAAAAACTTCAGAAAATTAAAAAAAAATTAAATTGGCAAAAAAACAATGAATGAATCGAATATTAAAAATGGATACTGAAAGAAAATAAACAAAACAATTTGACTTTTATTTTACAAGTAAAATCTTTGACAAATGTCAAAATGTAAATGAATTTTCTTTACTAGAAATATTTGTACTGAGCAAGTAGAGCTTGATCTGAGAGCGCTTTGAGTTAAAAAAAAAAAACACACAAATCACAAGATTTGAGCTCTCACAGTTAAAAAAAAAAAAAAATACGATTTTTATTTTGACAATTCATGATCTGCTCTAATTTAAAAAGAAAAAACGCCTATTAACGCATAGATATATTACAAATAGATGGGAAGATAAGGGTATATGTATATAGTCGTCTTTATTCTTATTATGTGTTTTATTTATCTTAAGGTATTCAGTCAAAAAAATAAATATGCATGTTTCATATTTATTAAAATAATGGGCCGAATGCATAAAACTGAGCTAGAACTCAAATCTCACTTTTTGAAACAAAAATAAGAGTTCAACAGTAGTTTTTGTTTGAAAAAGGGAGATTTGAGTTCATGCTCAGTTTTATCCATTCGGCCCAATGTAAAGCAGTTTCTCATAACCAGTTGCAATTAAGGGATTCTAAGTTTTTATATTACTTAATAATTGATATATTTTGTTTTTAAAAGGTTATTAAAAATTTTAAATATTTGTAAAGTAATCAAATAAGTGATAAAATTCGCAAAATAAATTAAATAATTTGCAATTTAAACTATTTTATATTTAAGGTTCTAAAGAAACTAAAGCAATACATAAGCTCGGTTTACTCTGAAGCTTTTTCTCAACATTGACTGAAAATATTTTGTTCGTTGCCTCTATCTAGAGGGATAATAATGTAATAATATCTATGTAGTAACGTAAATTATAATCAAATGATTGACAATATCATTGACAACATATGTCACTGTGTCAGAAGGCTTAATTTTATGTTCGTTCACTTTTAAAATTTTATATCAAAACATTTAAATAATAAAAAAATAAAAAAAGTTTAATTAAAGTTATTTAAAATCCAGAAACAGATGGTGTTTTTATATTTTAGTATCAGAATGTATCAATTTTGAGTTTATTTTTTATTCTGAACTCTTACGTTTTTAATTTGTATATTATTTAGATTAATTTTCGCCGTCAACAGTTGATTAATTTGTTTTATATTGTAGCTATTGTACAACATTTCGAAACATAATTTTTAATGTTTAAAATTACTTATATTGATTGAATTGATTTTAGAAATTAATTATTATGACAATATATATGAAAATATGTGGTATCACAATGGACCAAATACGGTCTAAGTGTGCCTTTTTGGCAGCCACCTTAACCTAACCTATATGAAAATATAATGATGTAATATGAGATTGTTTGGCAATTTGTTATACTTGTTTTTATTTGAAAAAAATCTAATGTATACTTAAACTTTCTTATTAAATTATATTAAAGAGTAAGAGACTATCAAATTTAAAATAAACATTACGCTAACCTTACATTGGACTTTGAAAACAAAAATTTTTATTTGAGATAAATATGAAATTTTTCGGCTATATAAAAAATTTTACTGATACATATATATCTAAAATAACTATTCAACTGTATGTTTGGATTTATTAAAGTTAAGGTTAAAATTAAAAAAAAAAAAAGAAAAAAAAAAAAAACTTTTAAAAATCGCATCACATAAATACAAATCTCTTAATACTGGCAAAAAAGATAACTTTTTAAATACTTAATTAAAAGGATTTTTAGTGCGTCAAAAAGCATACAAATTTGTCAATGCAATAAATAAACCTGAGAGAAGTGTGGAAGCTATACATAAGTATGTATTTTAAGGATATTATTAAATTGTTCTATAATTACGTGTTTCTTATTTTAGAATTTTTAGAATTTTAATTTTTTTATTATTCGGAAAAATTATACTTTGAATTTGAAAAGAAAAATTATTCAATTTATTTCTCTTTAGAATTTTAATAAATTTTTTGTCGTATCTTATTTTTATTTATTTATTTATTTTTTTTTTTTAAGTTTTCTTATTTCTAAATTAGTTTTAACAGCCTCATTACTTTTTTGTTTTTTTTTTTTTTAATAATTCTTTTAAAACAACACACTCTATTCGAAATACAATAAAATTAATCAATTTAATATAACTCACTTTATTTTAAATTTTTTTTTTTTCTATAAATATTGTCAAGATTTAAAAAGTTATTTTTTTTTTTCATTATATATGCTGTAGTGAAATGTTGCCTTATTTAACAAAAATTTATATTGCTGATGAAAGTAAATTTATATTCAATTATTATTATTTTTAATATTTTTGATTTAAAAACCTAAATTTATTTTGCGAAATATAATTTTGTACAAAGCTCAGTGATACCTATTTTATACTTTGGGTCAATGGTTTAACTGCATTGCTATGAAAAGTTGTCTCAATGAAAATTTCATTCTTAAAATCTAGTGAAAAGATATAAGTTTTGGTTAAAATAGTCAACTCTTGGCTTTTTTCCATACTAAAGGAAATTGTTCCCTTTCATTTTCCGCTTTTTCTATACTAATTTAATATTAAATATATAGACATTAATATTATATATAGATAGTTTATACCAGTTTATTTTGTGTAATATAAATCTTACGATATATATTTTGATATCTATGATAGACCCTTACGATACGAACCTAGAGTACAGTTATATCAGTTTATTTTGAAATATAGATCTTACGATATTTCAAAATAAACTTGTGTATAACTTAATTGTTAACTTTTTATAAAATATCTGTTCGCGTACAAAAAATTTCTGTACATTTTTCCAAAAACAAAAAAAAAAGCTGTTTTAAAACCGCCATCTACAATGAACGCCCTCTTGGTGCTCTCTACACGCAACTATCTATCAAATTAAAATTAAATTTACTGAATTGTATGATGGTATCTACAAGAGATAGCCTCTTTACGCAGGCATTTAAAAAGTTGTTTAACTTTTAACTTTTTCGCTGCCTAAACGCATTCAAATGTCAATTATATTGAATAGTTTCAAAACAAAAATCAAAAAGAAGCCTTTTGTAATGTAGATATATGTACTAAGTATGTATACATATATTAATTTTTTTGGACTATATTTAAAATAAATAATTTGAAATTCAATTAACAAATAAATAACAAAATATTTAGTAATAATTAATTATTATAGAGAAAAAAGTAAAACTATAATTTGAAAAAAGGCGGTTATGTATACATTTCATTGTGAACAGTGGACACTTCTTTGTAGATTACGTGAAGGGAGCGTCACGAGCGCGTCATAAGTGCGTTCATTGTAAATGTAGAGCATAACGCTTTTATTTAAAAAAACAAAAACTCAAAAACAGAGAAATGAGGAAAATATAGAAGAAGACGAGTGACGACTCTAGTCTCTTTTGTAAATAATTTTTTTTGCGTTATTTGTCAAATTTTTGATGTAAATAAATAAAGAAGTATTTTTAAATAATGTAAAAGAGTTTGGAAATTAGGAAATGTATTTTGTTAAAGATTACACGTAATTTTACTTTCAAGGTCAAAAATCATATTTTTTGATTTTCTTAAATATTATTGTATTTTAAGAGTTTTATTATTTTTTAAAGAGTTGTTTATGATAAATCAACATGATATAAATGATATTTTTTAAATTTTTGTAAATTTTTGTAAAAAAAAAAAACCCGTTCGCCGCCTACTTCTGTTTTTTTTTTTTTTAAATTAGAGAATTTCAATAGAATTTTCATTTGCAAAATTTTTACAAATAAAACCCGAACAAACGAACATGGTAAACTCTCTGACTTAGATTTCAGAAATATTCAAAGCTTCTTCCACAGAGGTATCACCGTGGTATAAATTTAGGGAAACTTAACATCAACTTTGGTCGAATAGGTTCTCTTACGTTCTGAACTAGCGGTCTGAACACTGCGGACCTAGAATCTACTGATTATACTTACACGTTAACTCTTTTTCTTTTAAATTTTTCAGTTTCATTTAATAATATACATAAATAGTTTTTTTTTTAAATAAATTTAATAGGACCTTAGATGGACCTTCAATTATTTAATTACATCAAATAATGTTTTTTTTTTTATTTAATTTTAATTAATAACTTTTTCAAATATTGACAATATTTTTGTGTTTTCATTTTCATTAAATATAATTATGTTGTATTGATAATTTTTTAAGTACATATGTGCATTTTTAGTGAAAAATTTAAATTTTAATTAAAATTTATTTTAAGAATTTATTTTAAATTAAATAATATATCTTTTATTTTTTTCAATATTAAACAATTTCTGAAGTTATAAAAAGTCTTAAGAGCATCAAATTTAGAACAAAAAAATTTTCATTAGCTAATAAATAAATGGTCATTTTGTATAGAGATCGTTACTTTTTAAACTTTCAATATTTATACAAATAAAGAAATTATTTGTGTTTATTTAAGCCTAAAAATCGATAGAATACGAATTTTTTTTTGCAAAACTATCATATTCATATGTAACTATTTTTGTACCCTGTAACCATTATATTTAGAATTCTATAATTCCATTTATATTTTTTTTTGTCTTTAGATATTTAGAATTTCTTTTAGTTTTAAATAGACATTAAAATTCTTAAATTGTTTTTTTTTTTTTTTTTTTCTGTAAGACATTAAAGAATTCATTTTCCATCAATTATTATTAAAATACCAACAAGGCACAAATTAATTATTAATTTCATTTTAGTTTCGTGTTTAAATTTAAAAATTATTTTTTTTTTATTCAAATAATGACGACCTACCAGATCCTATATAGCTTCATTTAAAATTTATTTTATATAAATTGCATTAGATTGAGTGCCAAAGTTGATTAGGCATATAAATTTGATAAATTTTGAATGACTCTTAGTATATTTGTTAGTAAATTTACTATGAAATAAAAACTTTGTAGTTCATATTTATAGATAAAATTTTTAATGAAACAAAATTAAGTTTCAATTGACATACATATAAAATATTTAATAGAATCTCCAATGAAAAAAAAGTCAATACAAGTGCTCAAAATGAATTTTAATTGATTTGTAATATTTATCGTATTACGGATACTTTTTGAGTCGTGATTCATTATGTATCATAACATAATTTTTTTTAGTTATCCGTTTTATTGGAACTTGTTTTCCTATTACAAAATTGTCATTTGGATTCGACTCACAAAAAATAACTCAATAATAAAATTACTCAAAATAAATTATTTAAATACGACTCATTAATTTTTATGTTTTTGACATAATCATTTAATAAGCGAAAATAAATTTAACGTTTTTGAATCATTCGATGTTCTGGTTTCAAAAATCTTTTTAATTTGATTATTATATTTTCGATTAAGATTTCTAGCTTTTCAAAATATTTAAAATTACAACGATGGCTTTATTTACTTATTCAAAAAACTTAAAAGGTAAATTCATTAATATCAATGTGTGAATTATATAACCTGTCACAAAAAAAAAAAAATTATGAAATAACTGCTTTTTTACTTTTGAGTCATTTTGAGACAGTTTTAATACCAATTAATCTAGTTACATCAATTTAAACGGATGTGACAGAAAAAATTAAGACTCAAAAGTAAATATAGGGATATAAATTTATATTCATGTAAAATCTAAATCCTTATTTCGAAATCATTAGTATAGGTACATATTGTAAATATAAAAGCTTTTGAAATATAAATAAATATCTATTAAAATAACTAAATAGGCATTATATTTGTTATACATATTTGTACAAGTACGCTCAATTTGTATTCTATAATAAAGTTTGATCTAAAAACATCGAGAAAAATCAGTTACTAGAATTTTTAGCCTTAAAAATCAAGATTTGAAGCCAGTTTCATTTTTTAACCATGTTGTTGACTGTTGTGTTTTTCCTCTTTTCTAGCAAAAACAATTCAAACTTTGATTAGCAATCAAACTTTTCGTATATGCTATGTTTTAACCGCAGTTAGATAAACTTGAGCCACGAACATTAAAATGAGTTTGACATTTTGTATAATATGTTCTTATAACCGTGCTAAGTTACGAATGTTACTTAGCACGGTTACAAACATTTTTTTGAAATAACAAGCTACAAACATTTCATACTTACTATAATAGTATACAGACGTATACAAATAAACTCAAATGACATCTGTAGCATCAATTATGACATTTAAAGTAATATTTTAAGTGTTTATACCTTTTTACTACATAATTTTATTTTATCAATATTAAAGCTTGAGTTAAAAACTTACATTAAAATTCTTAAATTGTTTTTTTTTTTTTTTTTTTCTGTAAGACATTAAAGAATTCATTTTCCATCAATTATTATTAAAATACCAACAAGGCACAAATTAATTATTAATTTCATTTTAGTTTCGTGTTTAAATTTAAAAATTATTTTTTTTTTATTCAAATAATGACGACCTACCAGATCCTATATAGCTTCATTTAAAATTTATTTTATATAAATTGCATTAGATTGAGTGCCAAAGTTGATTAGGCATATAAATTTGATAAATTTTGAATGACTCTTAGTATATTTGTTAGTAAATTTACTATGAAATAAAAACTTTGTAGTTCATATTTATAGATAAAATTTTTAATGAAACAAAATTAAGTTTCAATTGACATACATATAAAATATTTAATAGAATCTCCAATGAAAAAAAAGTCAATACAAGTGCTCAAAATGAATTTTAATTGATTTGTAATATTTATCGTATTACGGATACTTTTTGAGTCGTGATTCATTATGTATCATAACATAATTTTTTTTAGTTATCCGTTTTATTGGAACTTGTTTTCCTATTACAAAATTGTCATTTGGATTCGACTCACAAAAAATAACTCAATAATAAAATTACTCAAAATAAATTATTTAAATACGACTCATTAATTTTTATGTTTTTGACATAATCATTTAATAAGCGAAAATACATTTAACGTTTTTGAATCATTCGATGTTCTGGTTTCAAAAATCTTTTTAATTTGATTATTATATTTTCGCTTAAGATTTCTAGCTTTTCAAAATATTTAAAATTACAACGATGGCTTTATTTACTTATTCAAAAAACTTAAAAGGTAAATTCATTAATATCAATGTGTGAATTATAACCTGTCACAAAAAAAAAAAAAAAATTATGAAATAACTGCTTTTTTACTTTTGAGTCATTTTTTTGAGACAGTTTTAATACCAATTAATGTAGTTACATCAATTTAAACGGATGTGACAGAAAAAATTAAGACTCAAAAGTAAATATAGGGATATAAATTTATATTCATGTAAAATCTAAATCCTTATTTCGAAATCATTAGTATAGGTACATATTGTAAATATAAAAGCTTTTGAAATATAAATAAATATCTATTAAAAAAACTAAATAGGCATTATATTTGTTATATATATTTGTACAAGTACGCTCAATTTGTATTCTATAATAAAGTTTGATCTAAAAACATCGAGAAAAATCAGTTACTAGAATTTTTAGCCTTAAAAATCAAGATTTGAAGCCATTTTTTAACCATGTTGTTGACTGTTGTGTTTTTCCTTTTTTCTAGCAAAACCAATTCAAACTTTGATTGGGCCTTTCTACACGAGTAGTGTCCTCTTTCGTTTCGTGACTACTTTCCTCTTTTTTTTATTTCCACACTGTTCCTCTCGATAGTCGTTACTTTTATATGTGTGTGTAAATATTTCATTTTAAAACAAAATTTGTTGCGAGAGGTAGATAATAAATATAAAAAAAAAGCACGCATAAAACAAATAAATTTTTTTTTGTATTTAAGTAACATAAGATTTTTTTGCCTGTAATTTTTAAATAATATATATTATATATGTATGTACCTAGAAATAGAATAAACTGTACTGTCACACTGTGCACATAATTTCCTTTTGTCAATAGAATATATTTTAATAATTTCATCAAGTGAAAGATCGAAAATCACTTTACTTTTTTAAAAATTTGCTGCGACCGTTTCAAAAACATTTTTCTTTAATTTTCCAAACGAGAATGAAACGTATGTACACATAAAATTTTTTTGACCCTCATAAAAATTTTTATTTGAGTTTTTGTTTGTGTTAGTGGACTAAATTTTTAAACTCTAAAATTTTGGTTTAAAAAATTACTCCTAAAAATCCCCACCACAAATTTAGTTTATAGGCAAGAGGGTATGAAACGAAGGTAAAAGTAAAAAATGACGAAAGAGGACACTACTCGTGTGGAAAGGCCCATTAGCAACCAAATTTTTCGTATATGCTATGTTTTAACCGCAGTTAGATAAACTTGAGCCACGAACATTAAAATGAGTTTGACATTTTGTATAATATGTTCTTATAACCGTGCTAAGTTACGAATGTTACTTAGCACGGTTACAAACATTTTTTTGAAATAACAAGCTACAAACATTTCATACTTACTATAATAGTATACAGACGTATACAAATAAACTCAAATGACATCTGTAGCATCAATTATGACATTTAAAGTAATATTTTAAGTGTTTATACCTTTTTACTACATAATTTTATTTTATCAATATTAAAGCTTGAGTTAAAAACTTACAGCTATATTTTAACTAACTAGAAATAATTAAATATCATGTTAATACTATTTAATGTTAGCATTGTAATATTATTGCTATACAAATGTCAAATCATATAGCTCCGCAGTTTATACAGTTTTTCAGTTGAATAAACACAATACAAATTTAAAGAAAACGAAGTAACTTGCAAAAATTTATAAGATGTACGTATTGTATTGATTTTTTTTTTTCATGGAGAAAGAAATAAAAAGTTTTACTGTAAGGGTATAGGCTTTTTACTCTAAGTAGAATTTTACTGTAAGTGTAGAGAATCAAAATGTTAATCAATTTTATATATGCACTAATATTATTTAAATTTATATTAAAATTTAGCAAATTATTTCGTTTAATATTCACAGATTGAGTCTAATTATGTATATATTATGTATATTTTTCTAATTTATTATTTTATATTTTATTTTAATGTTTTTTTTTAATTGAATTAAAGAGAGAACAGTCTTAATTCCTTTTAGTAATTTATTTTTCTAGAAATGTGAATTTTCTAATTTTAAATTTAAAAAAAAATTTTTTTTTTTTGTTTTGTTTTAACGAAACCTCAATATACTAATCCGTAATTTAATAATAAAAGAATTACTTGTATTAAATTTTGTGTGAGTGTGTGTGTTTTTTTAAAAACCACAATTTTTTATTCATTTTGTATTGTTGAAATGGGAAACGTCATTTGTGAATCAATTGCTCTTACAGTATAATTTTAAAAGCAGATCAACTATATGGTTGCAGACAGGTATGGTTGCAGACAACTATGGTTGCTTTTGCATCCGATGTGGAAAATGACGTTTCCGTATTCAGCTTATATTTTTGTGTATATGTGCAATTTTTTCTTAATTTAAAAATAAAAATTGAATTTTTTTTTTTTTATATTTAATGTTGACTTTAATAATATCCTTTATTTTTTTTTTTATTAATTTTATTAATTTTAATAATTAATTTAATTTTTATAAATTTTTTTTTTTTATACACGAATTACAAACACAAATTAAATTTACAATTAGTATAAATACAGTATAATTGTAAGTTTTTTTTTTTTTTTATTAATTTTTTCAATTACAAAATAAAAAAAAAAAACATTTTATGTATTAATTTAATTTTTTTTAATAAATTTTCATTAATTTTAGTATAAATATTAATACGCATAAAAAAAAAAACAACAAAAAGATAAAAACAAAAAAGGTTTTATTTTTTTTTTTTACAATTAAAATTTTTTTGTTAATTCTAAACATTTGTATAAATTTTTATATTAATTTTTTTTCTTTTTTTTTTTTTTTATTATTAAGTAATTAATTGATTTTTTTTTTTTTTTTAAGAAAAGCATTAAAAATAATTAATTAGAAAAAAAAAAAAAACAAATGATTTATTTTCGTTATTTAGAATATTTTAATTCTTATTAAGTATAGGTGATTTATTTTTATTCGTTAAATATGAAACGTATATTATAATATAGAACACTACCACTACTATACTAAACACTAATACACAATCAATCAATCATTCATACAGTACATTTTTTTAAATTTTTTTTTCATTTTTTGAAAAGTACTAAAATTAAATTTCTTATTTTATTTCTTATTTTAAATTTTAGTGTTTTTCTTTTAATTTTTTCACTTACCCTTCATTTAATTTACGTCGTCTGGCTACCGCACTATTTTTAATAATTGATGTAATTTCACGACCTCCACTACTTTCACCATCAGATGTTGATGATGTTACAGTAACAGAACCAGTAGCACCATCTTCAGTTGAAGCAGCAGCAGCAGCTGCAGCAGCAACTGCTGCAGCATTTTCTGGTGTACTTTTATCTAAATCACCTAAATTTTTTATTAAACTCATTGTATCTGAATGTTGCAATAATGATGATGATGATTGTTGTGATGATCCTGCTATTGGTTCTAATGAAGTTGAAGGTGAAGATGATGGTGTTGATATTGATTTTTGTGATGTAGATTGTGGTTGTTGTTGTTGTTGTTGTGGTTGTTGTTGTTGTTGTTGTGGTTGTTGTTGTTGTGGTTGTTGTTGATGTTGACTAGGATATAATTGTTGTTGTTTATGCATATTTTCTTTGGATACACTACGTAATAATTTTGCTAAATTTTTTTGTGGATCAACACCATCTTCATCATCATCATCGTCATCATCATCATCATCACCATCAGATGATGTTGGTGATGTTTGTGTTAGAATTGAATCAGAATAACGATGATATTGATATAATGAAAATGATTCAGCTGTTGATGCTGATTTTCGTAAATTTGAAACTGTTGCATGCTTTGATTTACGTAAACGCATTTTTAATTCAGCATTTAAATCGAATGGCATAAAACCAACAGAAACAGATTTTGATTTTAAAATACTTTTACGGGGTTCAATACTAGCTGATATTGGTGAATGTAACGGTGGTGAATGTATTAATCCGGTTGTAAATGGTTGTATTCTTAATCCATCTGAAATTAAATATTTAGGAATGTTTTTTTTTTTTTGTTGTTTTTCGAATTTTTTTTTTTGGTTTTTGTTTTTTTTTTTTTTGAAGAAATTTAATTTGGAAAAAAAATTTAAGCTTTTAAAGAGTTTTTTTTTGTTAAAAATGAAAAAGAAAAGAATTAAAATTTTGAATCAAGCAATATGATATTTTGTTATTGTTATTTTTTTTTTTTTAGGACAAAAAATATAATTGAAATTAAAAATTAATAGAAATCACTGAAAATACATATTTTTATAATTTAAAGATTATTAAAAAAAAAAAAAAAAATCTTTAATCGACACGATGACATAAAAATAACGTAAACCTAAAAGAAATACAAATTACATTATATAGGCATATTTTGGTAAAACTAGCAATAAAAAAATGTTTTTTTTTATAAAATTTAGTATAAAATAGTTAAACCAAAGTTTAGAGAAAACCTTCAAGTTTCTAAATTTAACTTTGGTATATATATGTGCTAAAATACATACTATGTACTCATTATATATGTATAAGTTATGTATAAGTATATGCTATTCTTAGTATAAATATGCTATTCCTTTTTTTTTTAATTTGGTTTTTATATGTTGTTTCAAATATTTGGGTCGAAGATTTATAGCTAGAAGCAAAATATTCTAGGATACAATATACATGGTCCTGTATAAGTTCAAAGTGCTTTAATCGGTTTTTTTTATACATTTTTGTTATTTTTGTTAAGAAAGGATACCATCGATTTTCTCTATGCTATATGACATTAAAAGCTTCCAATCCGCATTCTGAAAAAAAAGCCATACCTTTATTAAAATTTAAAAACTTTTTGCAGATGACTTTCAAAATTAAAATATTCCTATATTAAGAAAATTATTTTAAAAAATTTCGATTAGAAAGCCCAAAAAATTGTTCTAAAAGTCGATGGATGGTGTCGATGGATTATCTGTTTAATATACTGAATATAAATTTTGAGCTCTCTTAGCTAGAGCTGCTGTTCATACATTTTTGTTCTTTAAAATCAGTTTAAGAAAAGAATAGCTTCTAGTGGTTAATATATTAATTAGTGTATGATACATATTTATTTTATCTTATTAGATGTTTTATCGATCAGTTATGTCGAAAACGGACAAGTGTACATCAACCAGGCAAATAAAATTTGTGCAGTTATGAGATATTTGCAATTATAAGTAAGTGCAAAAATTTGCACTTATCTGTAAATGCACATATTTACATTTATGTACCTGTAATATGTAGAAATATGTGACGTGTAAGCTTCAAAAATAAGTAAACAGTTACTTTTTTTTGTTAATTCAATATTTTAATTGACTTCAACTTTTTGTTTGAATGTTGGCACTTAAAAAATTTATCAAAACTATTTAAATAGTGATGGAACTTTCTCAAATTAGTAAAAAAAAAAGTACTTGAATAATAATTTCAAGATTTGCACTTATGCGTTACTAACACAATGAAAACTTTAGTTTTAAGTTTGAAAATTCTTTGCAATTATTAGAGATTTGCACTTATAAGTTTTGCAATTATTTAAACAAATTTGTTTAGAGATTATTAAAAATATCACGGGGATTAAAAATAGGTTGCACTTAGGCGATTTTTGCACTTATCCGTTTTCAATATTTAAGGCACCCTTTCTTATACCCTATAAAATTTAATATTAATTATATATTATGTTAACTATTTTTATTCCATCAGTGATTTAAAATGAAATTAATTTTATTACTTTAACTGTTATTTTAGAGAATAAAAGGATTTAAAAATTTTTTTTTCAGTGATTTCATCTGTATAATCCGTTTTCATTTCATTGTTATCTGAATTAGTTCTTTGGAAGAAAATCACACAGAATTAATTATAATATTTTGTTATGTCTTTTATACAAAATTAATATTTTAATTCAAAATTTAATTAAAACAAAACAAACATGCAAAAAAATACTGAGAAAAAATGAAATTTTTTAATAGAAAACTTTTTAATTAAATTAAAAAATAAATAATTAATTATTTGATAAATTTAAAAATTAATTAAATAAATGATAAAAAATTCAGTTAAAAAAAAAAATTATAATTAAAGTAAAAAATTTAATTTTGTTCGAAATGTTTAAAAATTCTCAAAAATACAAAAAATAAAATAAAAAGTCAAAGAGTTAAAAATTAATTATGAATAAAATTTAATGTAAAAAAAAAAAAAAAGAAGATTTTAGAATACATAATATACAAAAAGTATAAAATAAAAAGAATTAATAAAATATTGATTTATAGAAATGTGCAAAATTAATATATATATATATAGAATATATATATATAATTGAAAATAAAATAAATATTAAATATTATGATGGCCTTCATTATCAATTTCATATTAAGCGTAAATTTACAGATTACAATTTTTTTCAAAATAAAGCACAAAATTTTTATTTATTATATTATAGGTACACATATATACATATAATTTATGTATGTATAAAAAAAATAAATAAATTCTAAAAAAAAAAATGTATATATAAAATTTATATATATTTAAAAAAAAATAAAATTGATTTTAATTAAAAATTTAATTTTCGTAAAAAATTAAATAAATTTAAAAAAAAAATATACAGCTAAAGAAAAATAATTAGAAACATAATGGTATATATATATTGTCAGAATTTGACATTTACAAATAAACCAAATGTCAAATTCTTAACACTTGAACAGTATATGTAAAATAATTATACACTCGCCAACAATTCCAATTAAACTTTAGTTTTTAGTTTTAACAATTTTAAGTTTATAATTTAAAAAAAATGTATTAAAAATTTACAGATTTAAAAAAATAAAATAAACTTTAAGTTGAAAGAAAAAATTTAACTGTCAATCAATATCAATTCACAATATTTCTTTTTTATTTTAATTGAAGATATTTTTAATTTAAGTGAAGACATTTTTACTTTAATTGAAAATTTTTTTACTTTAAGTGAACACATTTGTAATAAAAGTTTAAGTAAAAAAATACATATAATATACATAAATATCAGGTAAAAAGAATAGGTACATAAATACAAGAACCAAATATATATGTATTACATAAATTAAATATATATATATATTGATATAAAATAAATTGTAAAGATTCTTCATTTAAAGTAAAAATGTCTTTATTTAAAGTCAAAAAACTTACCACTTACAGTAAAAATGTCTTTATTTAAAGTAAAAAATATACACTTAAAATAAAAAAGTCTTCAGTTAAAGTAAAAAAGTTTTATTATACATATATGCCATTGATTTTTGAATTTTAACGTCGTTGTTTACCACCAATGACTATTCAAAACGTCAATTTTAAATAAGACAGACATTTATTTTGATAAATTTTGAGTCTTATCCACTTCAGAATGTCTAATCAATGGAATGGTAAAATTAATTAATCACTTATAGGCAGGTATACTGATACCTATACTTTAATACTTTAATTAGAATATTTTGTTAATACTTTTTAAAAAATTACATGTGGAATTTGTAAACAGCCCTCTTGCTATATTGCTATCAACTTTAATTTATACCTTTTTTTTACTTTAATTTAAGTGAAGACATTTTTACATAAGTGAATATTTTTTATTTTAAATGAAGATATTTTTACTTAACATAATTTACTGAAGTAAAAATTCTTTATTTAAAATGTCTATTAAAAAAAAAAAAAAAATGAAAAATAAAAAATATTAAAATAATATAAAACATAAAAAAAAAAATTAAATAAAAATTATTCACTTAAAGTAAAAAAAAAAAATTCAATTAAAAATGTAAAATATTCACTTAAAGTAAAAAAAGTCAAAGTCAGTTAAAATAAGAAAGGTATAAGGTAGAAAACAAAAAAAAATGTTCCAAAATATATTATTATGTATGTATATATGTATATAGTTTCTAATTATATTTATAAATATAGCTGTATATAAATAATATAATATAAATTAAATAAATGAAGAAATAAAACAACATGCATTTTAATTTTTATTATCGTTTTTATAACTTTTATTTTTAATTAATTTTCTGTTTTTTTTTTTTTTTGTTTTTTCCTTTTTAAATTTAAATAATTTAAATTTTTTTTTTATAATAATTATTTTTAATATTTTATAAAATTGAACTTTTTTTATTTTTTTTTTTTACATTATATTAAAAATAAAATTATTGATATGAAATTTTTAACAAATAAAAAGAAGAAGTACATACATCATATTTTTTTTTTTTTTGTGTCATGTCAAAATTTCACTTTAATAAAAATTAACAATAAAAGTTTATTTAATTTTAATTTTAATTTTTTTTTTTTTTTTATTTTAAATATGCTCCTTTTTTGTAATAAATTTTTTTTTATTGATATAATTTTAAGTTATACTTACATAATTTGTTTTTGTTTTTTTTTTATTATTATAACAATAAAATAAGATAATTTAGACAAAAAAAAAAAAAAAAAACAAAAATTAAAAGTT
This sequence comes from Poecilobothrus nobilitatus, assembly GCA_947095535.1. NCBI lineage: Eukaryota > Metazoa > Arthropoda > Insecta > Diptera > Dolichopodidae > Poecilobothrus > Poecilobothrus nobilitatus. The sequence goes on from OX352774.1 coordinate 36,078,655, forward strand.
TTTAATTATAAGGTTCGAATAATTCAAAAATTTTTTAAAAATATTTTCTAATAAAAGTTTAGAAAAATTTCAAAATTTCCTTCGAAAAAATTTGTCATCATAGGTATGTTTTTATTTTATTTTTTTTAATAGGTCGCAATTTTTATTTTAGAAGGTAAAAGGTGTAAGAGTAAGGTACATGTAAAAAATTTACAAAATTATTTCAGTGATTCGAAAATTAAATTTTATATACATTTTTTATTTTAAGTGAAGATATTTTTATTTTTTTATTTTAAGTGAAGGAAGACATTTTTACTTTAAGTGAAGATTTTTTACTTAAAATGAAAAAAAATTTAAATTACTCATAAATTACTGAAGTAAAGATTCTTCACTTAAAGTAAAAAAAACTTCATTTAAAATGAAAATTATTCACTTAAAAGTAAAAAAAAGTCTTCAGTTAAAGTTTTATTAATATTTACGTTCAAAAGTTATTTATACAGATTATATTTTTTATACCCTAATTAAAAAATGTAATTGAATTATAAAAATACAGAATTAAAAAAAAAAAAACAAATTTTTTTTTAATAGATAGATTTGTTTTGATAAAAGTTAAGCTATTGCTAAATTGCGACCCATTCAAATCAAATTTATTGAAAAATCAGGTTATATATATAAAAAAAAAAAGAGAGCAATAATAGCATTTGTGAACCATTTTTTTATAAAATTTTTATTTGTTTATTATGGCTATACATATATCGATATATTTATGTTAAACACATCTAAAACCACACACTAAATAAACTATACAGACGATCAGTTTCATATAAAAATTTTTAGTTTTTTTTTTTTTGAGCCAGACTAAGCAGTTTATGGAGCTAGACTAAGTATTTTACAATATTTAAATTACAAAAATAGAAAATACAAAAGAATATTCTATAAATTTTTGTTTTTGCTATTAAAATATCTAAAATATTAAGTCTGGCTCGAAAAAAATATTCCTGCTGGCTCCTAAAAAAGACTTAAAATTTTTATATGAAACTGTACGTCTGTATAATGTTATTTAGTCTGTGCTAAAACTCACAAATTTTAAATGGAATACAAGTTATTAAGTGACTTATATTTATATAAAGTAATGCTAGCGCTTGGCACCAAATATTAAAATTTTTGAATAGATTATTTTAAAATCATTTAAATATTAAGGCTATTGTTAGACGTCAATGTTTTTTATCTCTTTTTTTTTTAATCCCTTTTTTTTACACTTTTTTTCAAATGTCACAAGAGTATAACGTTTTTGAAGCGTTTCAAAAAATACAATGAAAAAATTAGAAAAATTAATTTTTTTATAGCGTTTATTTATTATTTATTTGAAAATTATTTTTTATTTTTTAAACTTTGACTATCTCTTACTTTCCTGATCGTAATAAATAATAATTTTACTTTTACAAACAAATAAGTTTAGAAGTTTAGCAAAATTTTCAAGTTTTACCGTAATTAATAACAGATAAAAATGTCAAAAAACATATAATGTATAAAAGAAATGTTGAAAAAAGAGGGTCACAATTGACAGCAATGAGTGTTTTTCTTTTTTAGTTCAGAGCAGAGTCAGAACTGTCATAAAAAAAATGACAGTTTCTTTTTTCACTCTGAATGATCAAAATTTATCTTTTGTGTTTATCTTATTTCATTCAGAGTGCGCTCAGAGTATGATCTAAATTTTCGATTTTAATTTAAATAATGTTAAATGCTAAAGATTTTATTTTTTTTTTATATGATTTGACACTTTTTACAGGTTAAAGCTTAATTGTGCTTCAAAATTATTTCGGAGCGTTTAGATAAAATATTTTTAATCTGTTGAGAACGTACTCTATATACATACTCGATATCTGTTGAGAGCATAAATCTGATCTAAACACCCGAACACCCAAAATAGAAAAATTTCTATGAATGAAAATTTGACGCTTTGAGTATAAAAAAAAAACGGATAAAAAGATGACGTCTAATCGCTAAGTAAGAGTTCTAATTATATTAATAGTCATTTATTTATTTTTATTGCTTTAATGTCAATTATATTAAATTTTATCATCCTGATTGATTGAAATTTAGTTCAATAAATTTAAGTAAATCATGGTTTTTTTTTTTTTTTCTTTAAATTTTAATTAATAAATTATACATTTTTTTTTTTTTTTAAATTCTTTATAAATATTTTTTTATTTTTTTTTTTTAGTTTTTTCTGTTCTTCCAGTCTTAAATTCTATCCAATCATTAATTTTTTTTTTATAATTATTTAAAACCAAAAAAAAAAAAAAAAAACTACAATTAAATCACAAAAGTCGAATTTAAAAAACAAACAAATAAAAAAACAAACAAGTTTAAATAATTTTTTTAATAAAGTAATAATTTATATAATATTTTTTTTTAATTAATTTTCAAAATTTCAATTTTAAGAAAATAAAAAAAATATATGTATATATATATATATAATATAATAGAGCATGCAAAACAAATAATAATAATATATAATAATAGTATTTATTTATAAAATTAATCAACCAGCATTTTGTATTTTAAAAAATAATATATCTATATATTAAATAATAAAGTATAATTATTAAAAAAAAAAAAAAAAAAATAAAACAAAGAAAAATTTTAATTTGAAATTATATCATCTTAAATAAATTTATAAACAAAGAAAAAAAAACATAACAAAAATGTTTTTCAATTTTTTTTTCTTGTTTTTACAAAATTTAAATCTTAATTTTATAAAAAAAAAAAAAATATTTATTAAATTTATTTTTTTTTTTTTTTTGTAGCTTTTAATTTATTGTACAAAAAAATTAACATTTTTTAAGTCTCCAAAATTAATGTAGGTAGTAAACATATTTAAAAAAAAAACAATGAAAAAAAAAAAACAAAATAATATTTATTATATTGGTAAAAAAAAAAAAGTTTTAAGATACAAGAAAAAAAAAACGAAAATTAAATAATAGTTATAGTTTGTAGAAAAAAAATTACATTTTTAAAATTTTAAAGACACGCCATTTTGTTTTTGTAATCGTATAAACTATCTAACAAACATTTTCATAAATAAAAAGTGTCTCTTGTCATAAATGCAATTCGAATAAGTCATACAACACTAACCTAAACCAAGGAAAACCATTGTTAAAGAATGGATTAATCATTTTAATTTATTAAATGCTTGTGACACTTCTCCCGCCCTTTAAACAATCTTCTTTAAATTGTATTTTAAATAATAATCGAAAATATTGAATAAATATCACATCAAAATTGTTTTAAATATTTTCTTTAATCTCTTCATGTAACCTAAAAACAATTTCTTTTGTGTATATGTTTGGAATGATTAATTAAATGAAAATATTAGATAAATATTATTATATTATAAAAAAAACTATAGATACCATTTTACTTTTACCTATTTTTTTTTATTATAATACACTCACATATCATGTTTTAAAACATGTAATTTCGTATCACTAAAATTTGTCATTGAATTGAGGATTCGAAAGTCATTGAGCTTTTAATTTTATTTGGATATCAGAAAACTAAATAACTAAGCCTTAAAGACTTAATATGCCAAAATTGAATTAAAAGTTTTATAGAAGTTCGAGATCGATAAAGTCAACACATACAGATTATTTATGAGGAATCATTTAATACTCTTTTTTTTACACCCTCTTTTCTTAAAAAAACTAATTTTGTGGTTTATGTTAATTTTGTGGTGGTGATATGGAACGAAAAGTAAAATGTTCCTCATAAATATTCGTTATCTTGTCAAATTTAGTGATAAATTTTAGTGATACGTATAACAAGTTTAACATGATATGAGTAATAAAAGAGTTTTTAATTTGATTGAATATTGAAATGTCAAAATATCAACATGTCAAAATGATTTAAATCAAAAAATTGATTAAATTAAATTAAAAAAAAAAAACATGTTGTCAACACTTTTTATGCTAAAATTTATATTACTGTATCAAATTAAAAGAAAAAATTCATTCATATTTAGAATAGTTTTAATTTAAAATTTTCTTAATTTTGTTTTTTTTTTTTTTTTTTGTACTTTAGAAATATAAAAATATTAGATATTATATTATATATAATTAAAAAGAGAAAGTAGTACTGAAAGTTTTATATCTACATTATATAGAAACATTTATAATACATTTTTAAGTAATAATATTAAAACTATTGAAAAAAAAAAAAAATAATTAAAAATAATTCTAATAAAAAAAAAAAAAAAACTGAAAAATAATATTGAAAATTTCAAAACAACGTATTAAAAATATTTAAAGTACTGATTACTCAAATGATTACATTTTGACATTTCGAAAAATTTAAAAAAGTTTAAAAATTTAAAATAACGGTATCCTGATATACTAACAATAAAATTTAATTAATTTTTAAGTTGTACATTCTTTTAATATATATTATGTAATATTCAATAATAATTATTAAGTAAAGGGGGCCCCCACATATAATATAGTAGCTATAGAGAAAATGTTGTAAGTAATCAATCAATTAAATCTAAATACATAATATGACGTTTCAGTTAAATACTTAAATATAATAAGAAAAAAAAAAAAGAAATATAATTAAAAAAAAATGGGTAATAATTAAATAAAAAATTAAATTTTAAGTTTTTTTTTTCTTTTCATTTTCGTTAATTATTTATTATTTTGCTAATTTTATTTTGTTTTTTTTTTTTTTTTTTTTATTTTTTTATTTTTAACTTAATTTAATTTTTATAAATCTACAAAAATTCTATCGAATTCTTTTGATGCATATAATAAATCTTCTTTTGTTATATTTAAATCTTCATATCGTTCTATAAAATAATTATTTTTTTTTAATATTGTATTATTATCAAGAGTCATGGCACGTGTTTTAATTTTTTTTAATTTTAAATTACTTATATTATTACCACCATTATTAATAGAAGAAGAACAATCACCAGAACCACTATTATCAATATCATCATTTATATATTTTTTTATATTATTTTTATTTATACTATTATAATTTGTATGTGGTGTTTTTGTTGTTGTTGTTGTTGTACTATTTGTACTATTATTTTTTATATATAAAATTTCATTTGTTGCAACAGTCATGGCACGATTTTGTTTAGCCATTTCACGACGACGTCTTTGGGCTGAAATTTGTGGTGCTTTTAATATATCAATATCACATATTGGTGTTTTTGGTGTTGTTGGAGTTATTGGTGTTGTTGGTGTTATTGTTGTTGGTGTTGTTGGTGTATTATTTAATTCTGTTATTTTTTGTATATTATTTTTATTTTGTATATTTCTTGATTCTATTTTATTTATTGCTAATATAACTGGTGATTGTAATATATCATTATTATAATGATGAAATGTATCATTTAATGAATTATTATCATCATCACCATTTGATATTGGTGGTGTTAATATAATATCAGATGTTATTATAGAATTATTTATATTTAATTTTAATGAAGTGTCATCTTTTGGTGTTGAAATTGCTTTTGGTACAACTTGACATACATCTGGTATTTGACTATTATTTATTATATATGTTGGTGATGTTAATGATGTTGATGTTGATATTGATGTTGATGTTTTATTTTTATTAGGTGATATTAATTGTTGTCCATCATTAATTAATTTTGTTGTTGTCATTAATTCTGGTAATGATGTTGGTCCAGATTTTATTGTTGAATATTTTGTATTTGTATTATTATAATTATTTTTATTATTATTTATATTATTATTATTATTATTACTATTATTTGGATTTGATACACCAAAATATTTCATATTAACAACAGCTTTATTAACTTGTTTTGTTTTTGTAACAACTTTTGCAAATTTTTTACGTAATTCAGCAATATGAATTGGATTACCACCACCACCTAAAATATTATCTGTATTTGTATCATTACAATTATTCTCTTTACCAGAATCTGAATTAATATTTTCAATTTCATCATCATCATCATCATTATCATCATCATTATGATTATTATATGAAATTTTTTTTATATTTTTAGAAAATACCATACGATTTTGTTGAATTTTATTTGTTGTAGAATTTGTTTGTGGAAATGATTTATTATTAATAATTTCTTTATTATAAGCAGCAATTGGAGATATACCATTATGATTTTCAGAACTATTTAATATTTTTATATGATGTTGTGATGATGATGATGATGATGATAATAATTTATGATTTTCTTGTTTTTGATTTTGAATTGAAATAAAACGTGATTTTATTTTACCAATTGTTCTAATTGGTGTTGTTGTATTATAAATAATTGATGTTTCATCTTTTATTGGTGTTGTTGTTGTTGATGATTTTGAAATTGTTGTTGTTGGTGTTGAATTTGATATTGATGTTATTGTAATTATTGCATTATCATTTTCATTATTTATTTTCTTAAATGCATTATTATTATTATTATTATTGTTATTATCATTTAAAAATTTCGGTATTATTAATTTACCAACATTTTTTTTAATTCTTTTATTTGCTTGAGATGGTGATGGTGATGGGGGAGTTTTTTCACCAATTAATAAAAATTGATCATTTTCAATATTTCGTTTAATAATAATTGGATCACTACTGAAATTTGTTAAACTTGAAAATCTTGTTGGACTTGAATGATTTGAACTGCCATTAAAATTTCCAGATGATGAAGATAAATTTAATTGTTGTTGTTGCTGCTGTTGTTGTTGTTTTTTATGTTGTGATAAATTTGAGAAGAATTTAAATCGTTCAGAAATCGGTAAAGCTGAAGGTTCTGTGTGTGGTATTTATATATTTTAGTTGTTTTTAGTTTTAAATTAATTTTTTTTGATTTTTTTTTTTTTTTTTTTTATATTTTGGTTCAATGTGGTGAATTTAAATTAAATTTTAATATAATAAGTTTTTTTTTTTTTTTAATTTAATTTAAATTTTTATATTACAGATAAATTTTTTTTTTTTTTAACATTTTTTTTAAAAATATTTATAGGTATATAATATATATATTATTATATATAATAGATTGTATATAATTTATTGTTTGTGCAATTTGTGCGCATTTTAATGCATGATGATATTTTTAGTTTTTTTTGTTGTTGTTGTTGTTGTTTTTTTTTTATTTTATTTAATTTTATAATAAAATTAAAAGCATTTACATAATCATTTTAAATTTTGTTCAATTTGAATTAATTTAAATTAAATTGTGAGAAAAAAAAAAAACAAAACGACGAAATCCGAATCCGAAGGCGATTTAAAAAAAAAAAAAATGTTGTTGAAATATTGTTGTTTTTGTTGTTGTAGAAAAAATTGAAAATTGTGTTGTTGTTTTTTATTAGATTACATGACAATATATGCCATTGTAGTAATAGCAGTAGTAGTAGTAGTTGTAGTAGTAGAAGAAGAAACAGTAAATTTATTATAGTAATATTAATAATGTAGTTGAAGTATGTAATTAGAATAGAGGCATTTTTTGTTTTTTTGCAAAAAAAAAAGAAAAAAAAAAAAAGAAAATATGAGTAAAAAAAAAATAATTGTAGTAGAAAGAAGGTATTTTATTTTAATTATGTGTGTATATATGCAGTAGAATTATGTGTAAATGAATGCTATTTATGTAAAAAAAAAAAAACTGAAATATATATAATATGTATATTTTAATGTAACGAAACAAATTATTAGAAAATGACTGAAGGAAACTGAGTTTTTTTGATTATTTTTTTTTTTTTTTAATTGGCACATTTTCATTTTAAAAGGCACATCAATTTCCATCACCAAAAAATAATGATTTTTTTTCCAAAAAAAAAAGAAAAAAAAAAAAAATTATTTTTTAAATATGAATTTGATCAAGTCAAATGAGAGAAAGAGAGAGAGTTGAATGTGAGAGTATCAATTAAAAATAAAAAAAAAAAAACAAAAAACTTTAAAATATTAAATGAAAAAAAAAAAAAAAATTAAAGGGCAATGAGCAACAAAAATGAGTGCAATATATTTGAGTGCGCTTTGCATTATTTTACATTATTATTAAAATTTATATAGAATAAAGAAGAAATCTTATTATAAAATAAAAAAAAAATAAAAAAAAGTAAGAATTAATTTTTAATTAAAGATGATTCCTAATGTGTTTTCAATGTTTTGATTGTTAATTTAAAATTATCAAAAAAGTAAAATTTTTATCAAATAAATACTTTTGTTAATTTAATTTCTATATAATCTTTTTTTATAATATGTAATACGTAATAATATATAATTGTAAAGAAATAAATATGTAAATTAATTGATCGTTAAAGAGGTCTGCAATCTAAATCTGAAGATATGATATGACAAGTATTTCTGGACAAGGAATTCTGGATTATTCATAAAATGATACATATTTTTAAATATGAAAATTCTCATTAATATTCGATTTATTTTAATAAATTTAAAATATTTAACCCCCTAAAATCCATAAATCTTTTTTTAAATTTTTATTTGAATATAGCATTGATTTTTAATATTCGAGTTAATGTGATTTTCAAAATGATTTTTAATTATATTTAAAAAAAATAAAAACTATTTAAGTTTGAAATGTATTATTTATTTGATAAAATATTTGCAAGATTTTCTGAATATTTTAAAAATTTATTTATTTGTATAGAAAATCAAGTGTAAATACATATACATACAATATAGTATATTTCATCTAAAATGTGTTCATAATTATTTAATATAAAATAAATTATAAAATATTAAAGTATAGTGATTACGTTTGCATTTGAGTTTGACTATACAATATTGAATATATGATATGCGATATGACTACAGTATGCATTTAAGGGTTAAAGTAGTACGTATTGTTTTTAACAATTTCACTGCGTATAGGATTCAACAAATAATTGTTGAATACTATTTTATTGATTTCTAATAAATTTTGTAAAGTATATTTTTAGTATGACCAGTTATCAAATACTAAAAACTTGTATTTTAAGAAATAAAATAATTAATAAGCATAGATATATAATTTTATTCAAATGTAATAAGTGAAAAATAACAAAAGTATTTTATTGTATTTTTTTTTTTTTTTTTTTTTAAATTCTACCGTAGGCATTTAATTAAATTTATATTGAATTAAAAAAATTAGTGTTGTAAATAATATTAAATTATCTGGTGTTTGGTGGTATTGCGAAATAAAAAAAAAATATAAAATTTGTATTTATTATTATTAATTAATTATTATAAAGTAAAATAAATGTTTTCCGAAACCGGTATTTTTTTTTTTTATATTTTAAATATATTTCTTTACAATATTTTTTTTTTTTTTTTTTAAATATAAATTCCAATTTTATTTATTATATTTATAATATTTATACTTAATATTATTAATAATTTGTACATAAACACACATATCTATAATATAATATAAAAATGTGATGTTAAAAAATTATTTTCCTAATTTGCTATTTATTTGTGCAGTAAAATAAGTTATTTTATATGTAATATTAATTTAAATCTTTTAATTTTGACAAAAAAACAAAAACTATATCATTTTTAATTTTTTTTTTGTTTTTTTAAGATATAATTATAGATACAATTTATACAGAATTTTTTTTTTTTTTTTTGGATTAAATGAGTACACATTTTATAATTACCATAAATTGTTTAAAAAAACAAAAATCAAAAATTCCTTAATTACACATTTAAAAAATTGTTTATTTTGATAATATTATTATTAATATACAAATTATTTTCTTTGTTCTATATATTTAAAATTAGATTTTAATTGCTTTATAATGATTTTTATATTCAAGAGTTTTTTACTCTAATAATTCAAATATTTGGAATTTTAAAATAATTTAAAAAAAAGAAGAAAAATAATTAAAAAATAAATAAGAATATAATAATAAGAAATATAAGAAAATAAAAAAAATGCATGCAAACTTTTTAGTACATAAATATGGATTTTTACACAAACATAATATGAATAGATATATACGTTTAGTAAAGAGATTTTTATGTATGTTCATGTGTGTTTATATTATAAAAAAAAAAAAAAAATTTTTCAAAAATATAAAACAGAAATTAAAAGAATAAAATAAATTTTAGAAAATGGTGTTTTTGATTGTGTATTCTTAAAATTTTTAAATCTTTAAAATACGAATTTTTTACTTTAACAAAAAAAAAAAATTTCTATTTTAAGTAAAAATTTTCTTTTTGAATGGAAGTTCAAGTTTTCCTTCAAATGCATGCTTTTTTTTTTACTGAATTTATTATAAGTAATTAATTATTATACAGGTAACAGGATGTTTCTATTTTGGTTTTTGAAATATTAGAGGATTTTTGGGAGATTAAAACGAACAAAAAATTGTTATAAAGGTGTAACTAATAATAAGTTTAATACACCGTCAGTAAAGCTTCATCTTTTCATATTTTTTTTTTTCTTTACTATTACAGTATTTTTAAATAAATTACAAAAAATCAACTAATATTTATAAAGTACAATATGTTTAAGTTTGTACTTCGACCGTAACCTGAGCTGTATGGTCTCTGTTAATATTTACATTAATTGAAAAACTCAATTTATCGAGTATTGTCATATTTTAGGCACTTTCAATTGTTCAAAATTTGAGCATTTTTAACTAAAAAAAAAATTTTAAAAATAACATATTTTTATATTTTTTTTTCGTTGCAAATTTTCTTCCTCACTTTTTTTCTCAATTATTTCACAAATACCAAAAAATACGAAAATAATGATACCTTAATAAGATATTTAAGGAAGAAAATTTGAAACGAATAAAAAAAAAGTCTTAAATATTGGTCTCTTTTTTAAATTTTTTTTCGTTCCTATAGGAAAATGGACCTCCCTTACAGATTAATTTTTTGTTCCTTTTGATCCCCTAAATACATTTTATAAATTCCTGATTCTCGAAAGAGAATCATCCTGTAAAGTAAACATAATTATTTAGATAGGGTTCAGGACACATTGTTTTTTTTTTTTTTATCTTTGAAACACTAAACTTTCAATCAGACAAAACTTTTATTAAATTAAGATTCAGTTAACATTCATTTTACTTGCACTTGCACTTACAGAAAAATTTGCTCTAAATGAAATAGAAAATATTTACCCTTAAAAAGAAAAGCTTGTATTTTAACAAGGAAATGCTTGCAATTAAATTTGACTAAACTTTTTAAAAGTAAAAAAATGTAAAACTATTTAAACTTATACCTAGGAAAATACCTATATTTAGTAGATTTATTTATCTATCAGATAAAATTAAAACGATTAACGTAACGATTAAAAATTAGTACTAATTTGAAATAGTTATTTTTCTTGAAGGATATATTTTTTTTTTTTTCGTGCTTGTATAATAGATATTTTATATTAAATTATCTTAAAAATATTGAAATTTTTTTAAAATGCGGCCTTAAAAAAATGACAACTAATTAATACAAATAAGACAAAAAACTAAAGCTTAGCTTACTAAAGCTTTAATTACTGCAAGGTTAGATAACAAATATTACTGTAAAGATATTTAAAAATTGCATCTATAGGACTAAAAAAAAAAGATTTTTTTAATAAAATTTTTAAAACAAATTAGGTTTGATAATTGAAAATTCAAATGCATTAACTTTAATAGTTAATATAAGTTAGCATGCATTTAAAAGTACTTCCTACAGCAATTTAATTATTGAGGTTAATTAAATAATAATTTAATAAATTACTAAAAAGTATTTAAAAATACTGAAGGTTTAAATATGTTAAAAAAATTTATTGGCTTATCTTGAATGAAATTTATTTATCGATAATGAAAAAAAGAATACGAAACTTTATTCTAATATTTTAAGGCCACTTCAAAAGACTACTTTTTATTTATCATATCACTTTTTGGAATGTATTGCTTATGTTAAACAAGGGATCAGTTAAAAATGAATTGAATTATCGATAAGAAATCTATTTTGTGTACATTGTTTTGTACTTTTATTTTTTATTTTATTATTATTTGCACTGTCAAAGTGTATTTTTTTTCTTTTTATCCTTTCACTATTAAATAATAAAGATGTGACTTTATCATACTGTACTTTAGACAAAAATTTCTAGCCAAAGAATAAGAATAATTGCAAAAAAAAAAAAAAAATTTATTTTAATTTATAAATGCACCCAGAAACAGTGTAATTTTTTTGTTTTCATTTTAATTCTAATGCAATCCATTTTATATAGTTTACTTTTATAGATTATAAAAATTGATATGAAAAAAGCCTACAATACAATCAATTTTCCATGCTAATTTAAATTTTTAATATTCTATTTCGTGCTTTTATTACAAAAACATTAAAAAAAAAAAAATACCATAAAAATAAATAAATAAATAAATGATATATTAAAAAAATATACAAAACACACCAAACACAGCAGGATAATTTAAAATTATAAGAGTTTATTCTTTTAATTTTCCAGATATTTTTTTTTTTTTTAAATTCTTGTTAAAATTATTTATAAAAAAATTTTTTTTTTTAATAAATTATGAATGCATGCATAAAATATGCAAAACAAAAAAAAAAAAAAATAACTAAAAATTTTTTACCAAAAAAATTTATAAAATTTAATGTAAAATAAAAGAGAAAACACATAATATGAGAAAAATAATCTTTAAATAAAAATTAATTTTTATTTTTTTAATTTTTTTTATTTTTTTTTTTTATAAAAATATGCCCTAAATATTAGAACCAATTTTTTTTTTTTTATTTTAATTTTTTTCTACAATTTAAATATTTAAAACTTACCAAAATCTTCATCGTTTGGATCTTGAATTGTTGTTGAAGTTGGTGATGAACTATTATAGTCAATATTATGATCACTATTTAATGAAACTGGACCAGATCCAGGTTGTGAACTGAATTTGTGTGGTGCTAAAAAAATAAATTTTGGGGGAGGGGAGAAAATTAATAATTTTTTTTTGTGTTTCGGCAGATTGGATTTAAAAATAAAAATACTAAAGATTTAATTATTTGATTTAAAGCTTTACTTGTAAGAACTTTCAAAACAATATACTGGGAGTCAGTTACGGTATTTTTACTATTATTTTTAGGTTTGGCAAATGTTAATTAAGTTCGTGATGATTTTTTTAAAATTACCACATTGACTTATGGAAAAAATGGGAATCTAATTGAAACAAAAAATAAAAAATTGGGTTTTCATTTAAACTTTCAACACCTTAAAGTCCTTTAATAAAGTAAATACCAAATTACTTTGAATATGTATACATCATAAATTGTAATTAACGTGAAAATCAAATTCTATTTTAATCATTATAAACCATACTTTTTTTTTAAGCTATATATAAATAACCCTTTACAGCCTTACCTTCAGTTTATATGCGTGAACATTATTTATACAGTAACATTTGGTGTTATAAAACATTTTTGGACTAATTTGGACCTATACCTTTTTATTATAACATTATATGATTATATAAAGATCTTTGGTACAGTTGTACTGCTTTTTATACCCTACACATTAAGTATAGGGTATATTAACTTTGGTATGGTGTTTGTAACCACCAAAAGGAAGCGAGTTAGGTATAGACATATATATATATTCTGAATCAGGATCACCTCAGGAGTCGATTTAGCGATGTGCGTCCGTCCGTCCGTCCGTACGCACGATAACTCAAAAAATAATGATGCTATCTTGATGAAATTTATACTGTAGGTTAACAATGACTAAGGTAAGGCGGGGATAATGGGCGAAATCGGACCATGCGTTCGAGTACCTCCCATACAACTCTCAAAACCGAATACGCATATCTTCGAAATTAATAAAGATAGAAACTTAAAATTTTGTACGAGGGTGTGTTTTCCTGTATCCCTGATATGCCTATTGAGATGAATTGGAGTGGTTGTTCGGGTACCTCCCATACAAATCTCAAAACCGAACAAGCATATATTCGAAATTAATAAAGATAGAAACTTCAAATTTGGTACTAGGGTGTTGTGTCCTGAATCCCTTATTTGTTGAAAATTTGAGATGAATTGGAGGAGCTGTTTGGGTACCTCCCATACAACTCCCAAAACTGAACAAGTATATCTTCGAAATTAATAAAGATAGGAACTTCAAATTTGATACGAAAGTGCTGTTTCCTAAATCCCTGACTTGCCTAAAATTTGAGATGAATTGGAGTGATCGTTCGGGTACCTTCCATACAACTCCCAAAACCGAACAAGCATATCTTCGAAATTAATAAAGATAGAAACTTCAAATTTGGTACTAGGGTGTTGTTTCCTGAATCCCTCATTTGTCCAAAATTTATGATGAATTAGAATGGTTGTTCAGGTATCTGCCACACAACTCCCAAGACCAAACAAGCATATCTTCGAAATTAATAAATATATAAACTTAAAATTTGATATAAGAATATTCTACCCTGTCTATGTCTGTAAAATTTGAGATGAATTGGGGTCGTGGTCCGCGTGCCTTCACACACTTCTCAAGACCTAAGAAGCTTATTTTCGAATTTAATAAAGATAGAAATCTGAAATTTTGTACAAAGGTTGTAAAAGCATTTATTTTTTTAGCTTAGTTATATTAAATACTTAACTAAAATAACTTATGGATTTTTAATTTAATTTGAATTTTTTAGGTGTAGGGTATAAATAAGTCGGTTACATCGACTTACTGTTACTTTTACTTGTTTAGTATTTTTTAAGGTATTATAGAGGGCCTTTATAGCACTTCTTGTGCACCGTATGTAATCTTCAAGATGATGTAAATCAGAATGTTCTATATTAGATATTAAATTAAAATGTGTAAGAATAATCGTAATCGTTTATATAGATGGATACAAATAAATTATTATTCTTTACATCATTTCAGTGTAATGATGAATAATGGATTATAAATTGTATTTACCAAGGATTTTTTCAGTTTTGAAAAAAAAAAATTTATGGAAAGAAACGATATAGTAACATTATTACCATTGAGGATAAATATACAACCAGCACCACACCAATAAAAGTAAATGATACACCACTAGAAGATATATCGACTTATAACTACCTTGGATGCCCAGTTACAACGGGAGCTGGAGCATTAGAGGATGCAGAGGCTAAAATCAAGAAAGCGAAAGCGGTGATTGCAAGACTATGGAAAGTATGGCGATCAGCACAAATTAATAGAGCCACAAAATTAACAATATTCGAAATATGTGTTAAATCGGTCTTACTATACACGGCAGCGAAACATGGCTGGTCACAGAAAAAATAATCCACAAATTACAAGTATTTCTCAACAGATGCTTGCGAATAATATGCAGAATATTCTGGCCACAAAGAATGACATGTGGATTATGACCAATAAGAAACTAATAAACTTGATCACCAGGGAGACGAAATACAAGTGGATTGGCCATGCACTTAGAAAAAATTCCTCGATAGCTAAAGAGGCCCTTGATTGAAACCCTCAAGGAGGACCGTAAGGACCACAGTAATGAAGGAGATAGAGGAAGCAGGGAAAAACTGGTCTGAAGTAAAAATGCTAGCACAAAATAGAGTTAGATGCAGAGACGTTGTGGAGGCCTTATGCTCCCCAAGAGAGTAGGTAGAAAAAAAAATTACCATTGTAGAATATGTAGCTTCAGATAAGCTTAGTGCAATCAACAGCTTAATGAAAAAAAATAATTATTCTAGAATCAAAAGCTTAATCAAATGTGAATAACAAGTGGTTAAGTTGATGCCATTTATGGTCCTTACATGAGCGAAAAGGATGAAAAAAAAATTACCGTTAAACAGATATATTAAGGTAGAATTTTTCTATGGTATATAATTAAAATCTTAAAAAAAAAAAAATACCTTTTTTATATGTTGGTGATATTCTATGATCATCAAAATTTTTCATTAATTTTTGTTGTGAACTTAATTGTTGAAACATATTAGCTTTAGCTTTAACACTAATATTTTGATTAAAATCACCCGAATTATAATCACCATTTGATTCTTGATCCATCATCATTGTTGTATTTTTTAAATCATTACAATTATATGATAATGAATAATCAGAATTTGTATCAGAATTATGTTGTAACATAAAATTATTATCAGTATGTGATATTAATCCAACTTCTCCTGTACCAAAATTTGTTGTAATTCTTTGTTGTTGTTGATGTTGATCTATTGTTGAATCTAATAGTAAATCAAATGCTTTACCAGTTTGTAAACCACTATCACTACTAAATGATGTACTAAATTTATTATCAACTATAGTATTACAATTATTAACACCAAAAGGTGATTGTAAGGTGCCAGCACCAATACTATTATCAATAAAATCACTATTATTATTATTGTTGTTACCAACACTAGCACCACTACCACCACCTGTTTCTAATAAATGTGGTGAATTTATTGAATGTGTTGATGTTGATGGTTCAATATGTAAAAATAATGAATCTTCAATTGTATGAACACGGGGTGATGATAAACTACGAGCAGAAAATTTTGTATAATCAGTAGTTGTAAGCGGTATTGGTCGTTGTATCGAATCTAATGAGCGAGGTTCTAAATTTCCAAAAGTATATTGTAAGCTGAAAAAGAATTAAAAAAAAAAAAAAAAAGATTAATTAAAATTTATATGAATTTATTATAATTTAAATGAATGAAAAACTTATTGATGGTAGTATAAAACAGTATGCAAAAATTTGTAATTAATGAAAAATGGACACAAAAAACAAAAAAAAAAAATAGCAAATAATTTTAACTAAATTCTAATTTTTTAAATTCCGACTTAATAAAGTGTAAAATTTATAAGACAAAAAAAAAATGTTTGTTTTTTGTTTTTGATTATTGAAGCAATAAAATAGAAATTTATGTGTTAGAGGTCATATTTGCACGCAACATATTCTAAAAATCACCAATTTTCAAATTGTTTTTATCGGATTGTTGTGAAAAAGAATCTTTAGTACTATTCACCCCCTAAAAATAAACCCCATATATTGTAATTACTATTAAAAATGTTTATTATTATAAAGAAGTATAGTTGAAAAACAAGAATAAATATTTTTGAAGATACATACATAGTAGAAACATAGACAGAAAAAAAAAAAGAAACAACAATAACAAAAAACAAGTCGACTTATAATTGGATCAATTCTAATATAAAACCGCAAAAGAGGAAAATTTAATTTTCATGGTTTACGTTTCCTCTTTATTTCTTTTTTTTTTTTTTTTTGCAGAAAATGAAAAATCAAATAATAATAGAAAATAAATTAAGACTCAGTTATTTTTAAATTACTAAAAATTAAGTAAATAAACGTTAGTTCGTCTTAATCTGAATAGTCATTTCGTATTTTGATTTTGATTTAGTATTTAAAGGCACAGTAGGGAATTCAACCGGAACTTAATTGAGATCAAAAACATAAAAAAAAAAAAAAAATAAACAAAAAATAAACAAAAAAAATATTTTAGAAGAAATCGTATATTAGATGATAAAAAAATTTTAAATTTTATTTACTTTTTAACATATCTCTATTTAAGGCTTGACATTTTATATATAGAAGGACATACACTCTGACCCCGATTTACGACCAGTATCCGTTCCTGAAATGAAGGGTGTAAAAAAAAAAGAGATTTAAATCGAAATGAAAATTCATAAAGTAGTTTTCAACGTCACGTTAGTAATTTTGATTTTTGATTGGAAAAAAAATTAACGTAAAATGAAAAATTAGATTAAATTGAAAAATAATTAACAATAAGAAATTGAAATTGGATGCAAATAGAAAAAAAGAGCGTAAAATAAAAAAAAAAAAATAACGTCAAGTAGACTCAACGTCTAAATCGAAAAGTTTTATATTGAAAAGATGTAAATCTGGGTCTGAATGTATACAAATTTTCTTAAGAAATTCAGATTCAATTTTATTCTTTTAAATTTTCATTAGAACTAGTGATATTGCAGCTATTGTATTAGATGATATATGAACTATTCTAAATTATTCTATATTAGATGATATATGATGTAATAACATAATACCCAATGTATACGCTATGTATTATGTGATAGAAAAATATATAATTATACTATATTTCTTTAAAAACTTTCAAAGCTTCTTCCTTCAGAGTGTTATCATGACGGCGTAAATCTTGAAAATCTTAAAACTAATGTCGAAAAGGTTCTTCTATATTTAAAAGATGCACTACAGACCTAAAATCTAGTGATTACTCATACGCTAGTTAACTCTTCAATAAAAAAACATGATGTCATAGTTACTCAAGAATCGACGTGAGCTTTGATTGCAAATCGATTCGAATTGGAAGAAATGGGGCGAGTACAGCAGAGATGAAATTTAAGTATTGGAATCTTTACTTACATTCATCCCTTATACAGGATAATATGAGGAAACCAAACAAGGTTTTGGATTGAAATTAAAAATGGTTCAAAAGGGAAAGGTTTTACCGTTAGACTACATTTTATATTTTATTATAGATATTTTATATATTTGTATTAAATATGTAAGAAAGATATAAAAATAAAAATAAATATTTAATGATGATATACACTTTCAGATTTTTCATACTGAGAGTTACTATAATGAAATGTTATTTCATTTCATTCTTGTTTATAATATTGTCAAGTGCCATTCATAATAAAATTATCCGTTTCTTTTTCTTTTTAACAAATAAATTATTAAAATTCATTTTTCAAGCAGTTGTTCTATTTTAACAACTATATGAGCGATTATTAAAACATCCCGTATTCGTGTAATCATTTAAACATGTTTATTCAATTTTACAGGTAAAACTTAATCGGGTGAAAAATTTGGTCTGTTGGTTGCAATTTTTTATTTTTTATCGTATTTAAATTTAACATATTCGCGTACTCTGTTAATTAGTTTTGATCGATTATAAAATAAATATAAAAAAACAAAAATCAACTGTTTTCGATTATTCTTATAGGATGAAAAAAATTTATATTTTTAACTTATAATAGATAAAATTAGTTTTACATTATTAATGTTGAATTAAAATAAATATTTTGGAAAAAGCATATACCTAACCATGATTTTGTAACCAAACCTATAAAGTTCGCTCCCTAATTCAGAATCATACAATATACATAATACTATAAAAATACCTTCGAATTTAGAATCTGGCATATACTACATATTCTGGAGGTTTTGATTATTCTAGACTAATTCATAAAAGAATACCTTAAGGTTTTATTTCATATTCAGATGAAAAATAAAACCTTTCCGCGACAAGATGCGATATTAGGCATCAAGATATTCATTATTTCATAAATTAAAATTATTTTTTGAAATGTCTAAGTATGATTTATTTTCATTCATAATAGAAAATTATTTTATACATTTGAGTACATTTAAGTACAAAGCAGTAAAATGTGAGTACGAAACATTAACAAAGATTTTTTAAGTGCATTTTTATTTTTCTAAAAAAAAATGCTCTGTTTCTTGAAAGGGAGATTTTAAAAGAGCAAAACTTTAAAAGAGCGAAATTTAAAAAAAAAACAGGATTTTAAAAAGCGAAATTAAAGATATAGAGATTTTGTTCCTGAGTTGTTTTTAATTTGGCAATCCGTAGGCAATTTGTACATGTATAAGATTATAAGATTTCTGTATTTTTGTGATATTTTTTTATTGTCACTTTTTAATTCAAAATAAAGCGTTCTAGTGATCAGAAAAAATCTATGTATTTAGTTATATTCTGCATACCATCAATGATGTAGTGCTAATAATTAAGATACCACCTTTTCAATATATAGCTTTCGAGTTCAAACCTTAGCTGGGTTATATAAATTAAAAAAAAAGTATATATGATATGTACATCACATATATCATATAATTAATATCATATTCTAAATAACAATTAAAATAATTCTTGTATAAGATAATAGATGGCGCACAAATAGAAATATTTGTGTTTCATAATCATCTTGTACAATAGCTACAACAGTCGAGTAATCAACAGCTTAATAAAACTCCAAAAACTGAAGCTTTGTCAAATATGAATAATAAATGACTTAGTGGATGCCCTATGTTCTGTATAGGAGTGAAAAGTAAAATATTTTAAAGATATCTCAATTCTTGAATTTGAAGAAAAAAACTCTGACTTCATTTGCGAAATTTTCCTATTTAATTTTATTAATTTTTAGTCGATTTAAAATCTATTACATTTCAATATTGTTTATTTTATATTAAATCGTAATTTTTATTTTTAAACCTAAAGCTTCTATATTATTTAAACGTACTACACGTAAAGTTCATTACAATAATATAATTATAATTTATAACCAAAAAAAATATGATATTTAAAATAATTTTTTTTTAATTTTTTTTAAACAAAAGAACAATAAATCCAAATAAACAAATTTTTAGAAAATTATAATTTCCACTCCAATAAATATGAAATTTGAACAAAAAAAAAAAAAAAAATTATGACAACAAAAAAAAATCAAAACTCATCATAAAATAATTTGAACTTTCGATATTTAAAAAAAAAAAAAAACAAATTAAACTTAGTTAAAGCTAGCGTTAACAATAATTTCCAAAAAAAACAAAAAAAAGTACTTATACAGAACTTTCTACATTTACAGGTACTTGTACCTACGACTATATATATATATATATATATATATATATAAAGTACAAATAAAAATTAAAAAAACACGTGTTATTTACAAATTCAGTGACACAAAATTTCAAATATCCTTTTTAAAGTGAGAAAAAAAAAATTCATTTTTTAGCTATAAGCCAAAAAAATAACAAGGCAGTATGTAAAACCAAAGGTTTTTAAAAGGATACATTTTTAAAAAGATAATTAAAAGTTTTGTACAGTTGTGATTACTTTTGCATCTATGTAATAATATAATATTAGAGTTTATATTTTTATGCTTTAATTATACGTCAAATTTGTACAAATGTCCAATATTTTGACCAATAATAGCTCTTAAACAGGGGAGAACAAAAAAATTATTCTGAGATAACTTATCCTAATTCTTAGATCTGTGTCATTCGAAATTTCAAAATTCCGATTGAAAGCATTCCGGAGATTCAGAGAAGTCAAAATTTTGCTAAATTACGGTAAATTAAAATAACAGTAAATTTTGTTAAATTTACCAAGGACCAAAAAATTATATAATTTTTTATATTGATTTATAAAGCTTGAGAATTTTCCTATTGCATGATGTTTTTAAATTGAAAAACTCTTGACCAGAAACATGACATATAAGCATTTGAAAAAAAACAGTTTTTTCCACTTTTAAAGGCTGTAACTCCACAATAGATGGGGTTGCATAAAAAAGTAGTTCCATAACATTAATTTTCCTTAGGAAATATATCCATGATTAAAATTCCATTACTTTATTTTAAACGGTGTAGAAGTTTTGTAAACAAACGATCCGGACAAACGGACAAAATGAAACTAATAAACCCATTTAAAAAAAAATTTTTTTTTTTTTTTGTAAATTTGCTAAAAAAAGACGATATGGTCAGTTAACGACTAACGTTAATATAAGCAGCACTGAACCAATACATTTTTAATATTTTCATTTAAAAAAAAAAAAAATTCTATATTATAAATAATATAATAGGATATAGAGGGGGTGAAATAACCCACCCTTTTTCTTCTCTCTTATTTAAAAATTAAAATTAAAATGAAAATGAAAAACAAAAACATATTGCGACAATTTCTACATTTACTAATTCTAATTTAATTTTAATTTTTAATTTATATCTGATGATTTAGTTTTTTATTTTTATTTTTTTAGTCGCTAATAGATACGTAATCAAATTCAAATTCAATATAATTAAAATTTATTTTTAATGTTCATATTGTTTTGTTTCCCCACCAAACAACTTGTTGTTGATTCGATAAAAGTTATAAAGGGGGTATAAACTTAATGCAAAACTTGTGATAAAATAATTATAAAGTTTGTTAGTTTTTATTTATTTAATAAAGATAAATGTTAGATAAAAAATATGTTCAAAATTATCTATAGTTTTATAAAAAAAAAAAAAAAAAAAGTTGATAAACATTGAAATGTTGAAAAAAAAACTTTCAAGTTCAAAACAAACAATTTAATTTCATTTTTAAGTTATCGCGAATTGATTATGCAAGAATTGAGACCTAATATTGCATTAAGTCATAAATAACAGAATTTACAGATGAGTATATTTTCAAATTAATTTTTTTTTTATATAAAGTTGTTTTGAATCGATCGAAATTCAGTGACTATTTTTAGTAGTTTAATTTAAATTTTCTAAATAAATCTACAAATAGAAAGGCTTGTAGCAAGAATTAAAAAGTTCCAGTTTTAGAAGATTTTAGAAAAATAGAAATAGAAATATTTGTTAAATAATTACCCCCCCCCCCCCGTATTAGGCATAAATCGATATTGATTTGAAGTTTGGCATAAAACTAAGGATTCAAAATCTTTTTAATATAATTTTATTGAAAAACAGCTAAAATTCAAGAGGTCAATCTAGAAGTTTAAACTACACTCTTTTAATTCTACAATACTTAACTAATCTACAATCTCTTCTACTAATCTACAATCACTTTAGTTGATTGAAAATGTAATATAAAATATAATAATGTAGTCGATTGAATGAATACGCATCCTCCCTGCATAATGCACCTCATTTTATAGATATTTAATAATATTTTCATAATCATTTCTAAAAACAAAAGAAAAATATGAATCATAAAAATCAAAAAGAAAAAAAAATCAATAAAAGAAAATTGAAAATATGTATGTAGTATGTATGTAATATGTATATGTAATACCATAAATTTGAAAACGTGATTTTTATTTTTAGATACGGCTAAATTGTTAATTTTTTTTTTTTTTATAATTATTACATTTGTAAACAAAAGAAAATTCTGTATTGATAATTATAGAATTTTTGATTCTATACAAGTTCCAATAAAAAATACTAAGAAATAGCTGTTCTATTCGGACAATTCCTATATAGAACAATTCTATATACTTTACGTAATTTAACTTTTTATGATAAGGTAAATAATATCTATACGTATAAAATGTGCTAGTGAAATTATACTCTAATGGAATTATAAACTATGGAAGGGGGGGGGGGGGGAATTATCCGAGTGTTTTTATGGCTTGAAAAATTGTTCTAGTTGAAGCGGCCGGTTGGTTTTTTTTTATTCCTTTTCTTCCTGGACTTATTTAATACATATTACATATATTAACTTTTTTATAAAAGTTTTTTTTTTATAAGAATTAAAAATAAAAATTTTTTTTTTTTTTTCATGCATTTCTCTGCCTCATAAATGTGGACAGGAAATTACACAGCCTTTCCTGTTCAGGCGTAGCTGTAAATGTCGTAAGGGGGAATAACTCTTACGACGTGTGTGGGATTCACACTCCCTCGATTTTTATACCGTTATTATACGCTCTTATCCACTAGGCTACAGAGGCCCCCGAAGAATAAAATTAAATCTAGAAAATTTGAACTGTAAAAAATTCAACTAAATAAGTTGAATAATTTAAGTTAACTTAATTTTTGCATATTACATATATACATATACATATGAAAATTTTTTCGAAGGCTTTTTGCAACATATTTAGCAAATAAAAATGAAAATTTTTATGATTTAACATAATGCAACTGTAACATAACACTTAAATAAAAAAAAAATTGTATATGTTAAACCTAATTTTAAAAAGAAAATTCTTTTTCTGCTCGTTTTCACACCCCCGTTCAACAGTATTTGAAAATCCAATAAATCCTTAATAACTATTTTTAAAAGAGTCTAATTATACATTTTCATATGTATCTATTACATATATATATAAAATTTTATTTAATCGTTTATTAGTCGACTGTAGTGTATTTCTACAAAATAATGAAACATAAATTCTTAAAATACGTCATGATATATTTAATTAAAACAAAAATGTTTTGTAGGTATAGGTAAATTTTTCTAAATGGTTGTATAGGTATTAAGTATTTAAAATATCGTAAAATTCATTTTAACAATTTTGTTCTGTATAATTTCAGCACAACAAAATACAACACGTCCTTTTTTTTTTTCCTTGCCACTCTTATAAGGAGTATAGGGCATCCACATATTTGATTAAACTTCAGTTTCGTGAATAATTAATTTTACTAAGCCGTTGATTTCTCGGCTGTAGCTATTGTACAAGAAAAACGTTTCTTTTTTTTCTACGCCATCTATTATTTTTATTTTATACAAGAATTATGGTTTATTATCAATTTTTATTATATAGCTATTACAATATGATATTAATTATAATTTATTAGGTACTTATTTTTAATTTAATTATATTCTACTAATTATATATTATAAGAAAAATCTATATTATTTTTTTATTAATCTATATGACCCAGCCGTGGTTTGAACCCGAGACCTTTCGTAAGAAAAACCGGTGTCTTAATCACTACACCATTGGCTGAATCCTTTTCTTTTTGAAATCCAGAATAATTTTAAAATTTCATAAATTTTTTAATCCCCTAGTTGTTTGTATAACAAATTTACATTACCTTACCTAGTCTTGTTCTGTGACAAGGGAAAAAACCGTTTAATAATCATACACCTATATTGTCATTTGGTAATATTTTAATTAAAAAAATTTAATTTATGTATAATAGAAAAATTTTACAAAATAAATTTTAAATAATCAAAATAATTTTTAAAAATTATTTAATAATACAATAAAAAATGCAGAATATGACTTAAATAATCCAATCAATATTCAGTTTCATTGCGGTAAATATGATAATGATTAATGAATAATCAATTTTAGATTATTTCTGTATAATCAAGATAGGAATCATATTTTATATATAAGTATTGTATAATAATTATTTAAAATTCATAATTCACGTACATTTTTTTTTTAATTTTTTGTTTTTTTTTTTTTTGAATAAAATTAATTATGAAAATTAAAATTACCTATTACAGTTTACAAATTACTTTTTTTTAATATTTATTATTTATTCATAATATTTTGTTTTTTTTTTAAATTTACACTTTAAGATGTGAACCAGGCTTTAAAAAAATTATCATCTTTTACATTTAAAAAAAAAAAAAAAAAAACCAAAAAAAAAAAAAACAGTAAATATTTATAAAATAAAAATTGAATTAAATAATAAAATAAACAATAGCAATTATAAAACACTGTTATAATTCAATTATTTCATAATAAATTTTCTTTTGTAATATATATCTACTCTCTAAATAACATTTTTATTATTTTTATTTACCGTTTGTTTTTTCTTATTTTTTTTTTTTATTCAATAACTTTTCTTTTCTAAATTATGTAAAATAACAAAAAAAAAACATAAAAATATAACAGTAGTTTTTCAGTTTTTCTTTTTTTTTGTTTTTCTTATTATTAACTGTTTTAGTTTAAATAATTTTGTTTTTCTTTTTTTAATTTTCTTTTGCTTTTTCCTTATGGAAATAGAAATTTTATTTTTTTTATTTTGTTTCGAAATTATTTTAATTTACAAAAAAAAAAAAAAAAAAGAAGCAAAATGCCAAATTCACAGTTCACCACTGAAAAAAAAAATCGCAAACAAAAACAAAAAAAAAAAAAAAAACAGTAGAAAAAGATCGACCGAGGAAAAACAAAATAAACCAAATTAAAAACTATAATAATAGAAGAATTCGTGTTTAACGCGTTTAAGGTATTGCTAGTGACTAAATTCTATATTTGATGGTCAGTCTGTTTAGATCCCAAAAAAAAAAAAAAAAAAAAAAACAGAAAAACAAAATTTGAATTGAACTTTTCATTTTTTTTTTTTTTGTTGTTTTTGTTTTTTTATTTTTCACTTTTCTTTTAATCGTTTTGTATTATTATTTGATATTTTGTTGTTTTTTTTTTTTCGTTTTGTTTTTTTTTTTTCTGTATAGTGAAAATGGGGAAAATATTTTTTCTTTTTTAATTTTTATTTTATTTTTGAAGCGACAATTGAATGTTGGAACATGAAATCGCTGTGTTATACTCTACATTTACATTTAAAAATGACGAGAACGATTTATTTCGACATTTGTGGATTAATTATGGAAAACAGGGGTTTTATAAAATTGTGGTTCGTTGAATTTTTGATAAAATGTATGTGTAATAAATATTATAATTTTTAAAAGTTTTTGTATGATTTGAATAAATTGAACGTATTCTGAAAATTTGTATATACTAATTATAAAATTTAAGTTTCAGTTAAAAAAAAAAAAAAAAAATATTTGGGAAGTTTCAGGATTATTATATTGAATAAAGTGAAAGGGAGACATATAGAGGGAGAGAAAAAATAAAATATAGTTTTAGACTATATGTGAATCTTGTACACTAAAAATGAGAACTTATACTAGTTTTCATTTACATAATAAAATATCATAATTTCGGTTCCGTTTCATTTCATTAATTTACAGTTATCCCTTTAAGATATATGAAATCAGTGTCTTGCATATAGTCAAATGAAAGATGTAATGACTTATGATAGTTTGGGATATTTAGGACTGGATCAGCGATTTGAGTACGGTATGATTTACTTATTTCGGGCGTAATTCATCCTAAGCGATATCTAAGTTACAGAGCCGGAATTATTTTCCAAAAATGTATGCAATTTTTGTAACAGAAGATGAGCGTCATTTTTGTAATCTATTCTAGTGAGCTTACACCTATAGCATAAGCAAGGCATGATACGATCAATTCGCTGGAACAGCCCTAAATATTCCAAACTCCCATTAATATAGGGATACATTTGGGTAACATTCAAAATTATAAAATATTTCTACTGCACTTCTACTTCGGCAATCGCGATAATGATTTAGTTGCAAAACTCAAAATTTAATTATCAAAACAAATACTTATATAACACCTTGCTAGAGTATGTGAGGGTTAAAAAATTGTTTGTATTGTTTAATTTTTTTCGAAGTATTAAGGCTAATTTTCATGAAGAAAAATATGGGCGATATTTGTTAGAGCATAGGCAGAAGATACAAAAACACTACTTGTGTGACAGAGGAAAAACACTAAAGTATCGGACGAATTAAGAATAAAATTGTATAAGCGTTCAGAAAATATCGGAGATATACCAAAATATCGGATGAAATTTAGCTCGGTGAAGCTAAATTTTCTATAATTATCTCTGATATTTTTAACACATACGTAAAAAATGTGTATGTAGACAAAAAAAAATGGGCACACTACTAACATTCTTATGGATACATGACATTTGAATTCATTATTTTTCTCCCTCTTTCCTATTGGTAGTATTAAGTATATTTTACTCTTTCTAAATATCCGATATCGGATGAAATTTTTTCCATGAAAATTAGCCTTTATAATAATATTTAATAACTATACATAAAAAACTTACTGTTATAAATTTGAAAAATGTTTGTGCACCACTGATTTAAATATGAATAAGGATAGAAATGCTATTATTATAGAAGAGGAAGAAAAAGAGGAAGAAGTAACATCATTTGTTTAATAAATTTTTGTTATTAGGTTGTTCGTTCGTTTTTCTTTTTTCTTTTTGGCAAATGCAACAATTGCAAAATATTGTTGTTATTGCTGTTATGCGCGATCAGATTTTTAGTGGATTTATATATTGGATTAACGTTGTCTTAATATATTTTTTTTTTTGTATGCTTATTTTTATAATTATTATAATTAGTGAAATAATTATTGTTACTCATAAAATATTATATTTAAAAAAAAAAAATACATATATATACATTTATTTTGGGGTGAATGTAATTTTTTATTTTACTTGTAAATTAATTACATATCCAGGCGCATACAAGAGTACAATAATGTATATATGTATCCAAATAATAATTGTTGCAGGAAAAGTTTTAAATGGGGGGTTTTTTTTTATAGTATTTTAGTTAATCAAAAACAAAAAAAAATATTTAAAAAATTTTTAAAATGCGTGTTTAGTTTAACTTTTTTTTAACAAATTTTTAATAAAAAAAATACAATTGTACTAATTAAGTACAATTTGTGATTGTTACAAGTGTCAATTTGCTATAATTATTTATTGTATTTGGTTTTTCTTTTTGCTTGAATTTAAAAAGAAATAAAGTGTGAAAATAAAAATTATAGTATATATGTTAAGATAATAAACGGTCAAATGTTATTTTTTTTTTGTTTTTTAATTTGTTCTGTAATAGTTATTTAAATTTCTCACTTGTATTTACAAAAGTTGATTTAAGTCACATTTTGATTTCCGTTTAATGATTGAAAATAAGCTTTTGATTAAAATTTTAAAAACATGCACACCAACCATATATAGTTATTAAATATTCAAAAATTTAAATTGAATTTTAAATGTAGTTATTATTAAATTCTTAACAGTTTTTAACACTTTCACGTTATTGTTTTAATATTATAAAATTATACTTTAAATTGTTTTTAAACTCTCCGACATTCTTTTTAAATTATATTTTATGTTTAGTTAATTTTAAATAACAGTAATTATACCCCCCTAACATTTAACTTTAGACATAATAAATACAAGATTAAAACGAAAATCGAGATATGTAGAAGGGAACATGATTGAATAAATTAAATCACTCAAACCTAATCACTCAAAATTAATCGCTCAAAACTAATCTCTCAAAATGTATTATCAAAATGGGAAGAAATTAGGATTAAGGTCTAATATGGAAAATATTTGTTTTTTATTATATATACATGGGTATGGTAGTGAATGATTGAAAATAAAATGGCAAATCAATATATTAATAGAAATTGACTTTAATATGTAAATCTTTAATATGTAAATTTATGGGGTGGCATGCACTAATTCTATATTATTAATTAATATAAATTGTTTGATTTTAAATCTAGAATAACGATAGAGTGCTAAAAAACTTTGAAGGCTCTAGGAGAGATGAGTATAGTTAAGCTATAATGGATCTTCAAGTTATCAGAAATGTCAGAAAACAAAATTGCAGACACAGCGGAAAAGTCTATCCTAGCTGGAAGGTTAGTAAGAATTGCTGATATAAGTATATCGCATTATGCAGCAAAATGTGTAAAACATTGGACCCCAAACCAGTGCGAAGGATATTTTATTTCAGGATTGCTACACTTCCTTCGTTTGGAATAAACCAAAGACAGTCAAAAAAACAAAGAAAATTGTAACGGATGAGATTTTTCACGGGAATTAGCAAAGACAATTTTGATAATTCGATACTCCGAGAAAATAAATACAGAGCGAAAATCAAATTTTGATAGAGATGTGAGCAAGTTTAAAATAGGTGTGGGCAGATGTACCCATAGTTTGATAATTCTAAATAAAGATAACCATGGGGGAGCGACAATTTGAAAACTTTTTTGAAGTAAGAATTTTTGGATCAGGAAAAAATGATACTAAGCGAATAATGAAGGGAATAGCTGTATAGATTGGCTTTGATAAGACGTTGTATAAATGATGAGTACAGATCATCAATCAAGCAGGGGAACACATTAATACTGATACTGTTTATTGCTTTACAATCTATACAATGTATATAGCTATAATTAACAAGCTATACACAATCAACTACCTAATGCAATTATAAATTAATATATATATCATTTTATAAATATAGTATTTACTTCTATAGTTAAATGAACAACAGATTAAATTTTACATTTTTAAATAATTTCAAAATGTCCATATGTTCAATGTATACTTTATAATATTTACACTTTTACTGTGAAGTAATAAAGTACTGTTATTAGAACAACAAACACCAACTAACTATATACATACATATCAGTTAACTATATTAAAAGGTTTCTATTCTAAAATATATATTTTTATTTTTTCACTTGAATACTCATTTTAAAAAAAAAATTAGAAGAATGCTCGATGATTCGATTATATACTTCACATATATGCATAGGAAGTCACACTGTTATAGTAATTTTTTTTGTTTTTTTTTTTGAATGATAACACATTAAAGTTAATAGTATAGAAGTGAAAAGAAAAGTATCAAAATAACGTATAACGTAACGTAACGTAACGTCTACCATGTAAACACCATAAAAAAATTACTATACATATTTATTTATTTTATACATGTTCTTATAATACACGGTCTATTACTTAGAAACTATATTATAAAACAATGTCAAATTATTATTTTAGTTTTGTTACCAAATAAAAGCAAATTAAGTATCACACATTTTTAATTACATGTACTTTAAACACAAAATTTTATTTAAAACATTTTTCTTAAGAATTAACTGAACATAATGAAGTTACACTTAAATTCAATATTTATTTTTTTTTTTTTTTAAATTTAAGAAGATTACAATATTGTCTTTCTCTTTCTTTTTTCAGTTTTTTTTTGAAATTATTGGTTTGTGTTCTTTTTTGTGTCTTATTTATTCATTTTTTAAGTATTAAAAAAACGGAAAACGAATAAAAAAAATAAAAATCATTTCAAAATCATTTTTTATGTAAGTATATGAAATTATTGTATTTGTAATTATATCACATTATAAATATAGGAACTATGTTATAATTTGTGGGCTGAAGATTAAAAAAAAACAATCACAATCGACAAGTGGTCACACAATTATTTGTATATCCGGATTTTTATTTTTCTTTTTTTTTTATAGTTCTGCCGTTCTTTAGTTTAAAATGATTGCAATAAAAGTTATACAAGTAAATTTTCCTTTGTTTTACATTCTGGATATTTTGTTTTGTTTTTGTTTTTTTTTTTTCATTATGCATTTTTCTAAAATCTTATTTTTATGATAAAAAATTATAAAAATTTACCCTTTCATTTTAATTTTTTTTTTTTTTACAGCTATGTTTATTATAAAACAAAACAAAAATAATAAGAACTTTTTTTTTTCTATTTAGAATTGACTAAAGTTTAATAATTCATGTTTCTTACTAAAAATGAATTTAATAAATTTTTATTTAAAATAAATAAAAAAATAATTTGCACACAATTAAAAATATACCAGAACATTTTTTTTTTTTTAACCCTTTCAGACTTAACGAGACGAAAATTGTTTTTATTATTTTGATTTTTTTCTTTAAACAAAAAGTTTTTTTTTTTTAAATTTAAGTTTCTTGGTATTGTATTAGTTATATTTAATATTTATTAAAGTTTCTAAGTACTTTCAAAAGTACAGTATATTAGCTGACAACTAATTTTAATTTAATGATATTGGTGTAAATTTTGACACATAAATAAGATCATAAATAAATTAAACTCAATGCTGGGCTTATGAAGAATTAATGACAGATACATTGTAGAAAATCTTTGTATACAACAACGGCTAATTCTGGAATATCGAAGTATGCGGTCACTATTATGTTATCATCATCATAATGTCGAAAGAATAAACGCAATACAAAAACAATTTTCTCAGATTTTCTTTAAGAAATTTTAATTGAAACTAATCCAATTATATTGACTCAATTTATTGATAGACTTAAATTAATTAACATAAACATATTAGAGTTAAGAAGAATAGTGATGGTTATTTGTTTCTAACATTCATTACTTTTGCTATTAGATATCATAGAACTATGGTAAGGATGAACCTTATAACAGAAAGATGATAAATGTAAATGATTATAAAAGAAATTTAATTTTGTAAAGACTATTTGAATTAAGTCAATAAATAAATAAACAAGAATTTTTAATTTGTCAAAGAATAGAAACACGGTAAGCATGGAATTTAAGATTAAATTGTCACATATAAATCAAACGTATCTAAATTTAGACTATAAATTGTTTAATTTTATTTGAACAGTTTTTTTTTTCGTTAAAGTTCGAACTGAAAGCAACAGAACGAAATCGAATGTCATGCAAATCATATAACAGACATTTTATGTTACTGAAACAGTGCATTTTTAATTTTATTTTTTTAAAATCGGAATTTTTAATTTCTATATTTTGTTTTCATAAAAAAAATTAATAATAATTACTGTTAAATTAATGTTCTGTTAATTACTGTTTAAATTGAATTCCTAGAATACTAATGTTAATCGATTCGGCTACTATGTAATATAAGAAATTTTTTGCTCTTCCCCTCTTCTCTGATTCTCAAATAAATCGCTCTGTTTTTTTTTTTATAATTCTATTTAATTTTTTTTTTCATTTAATTGAAAATTTAAATGACATTTTATATTTCTAAAAAAAATAGTGTTCAATGACATATGCCATTAATTTTAGTATTTATCTGCACCTTTTAGAGTAAAATATTAGGTAAGTGTTCTAATTTTTGAGTGGAATCATAGAATTCATTAATTTTTTGAGTAATATATAAAACTTAAATCCAAATCTGTAAAGGAAAAATTCTTAATTTTGTTAATTTTTTTTTTTTTAGTTTTAATACCATATAAAAATGTTTGAGAAGAAAAATTCTGTCTTTACTCTGTCAAATAAGGATTTTTTTGGATTGTTTCAAAAAAATTACCAATCTGATTGACTGACCAAAAATTAGTATTAACGTTTGAAAAATAAGATTAGTATTCTAGGATTAAACGTTTTTTTTAAAAATTGTGATATGAATACTGACTTAATAAATGAGAGATAATATGATAAGAGATTAAGAAGAAATATGTATACAATTAAGCCCATACCCATCAGATAAGAAGAGAAACTTTTGAAATAAAAATTTCTCTCTGACTTTCTTCCGAATGCTGCAGTACAACAAGAGTTTATTAAAATCTTTGTGTATTTATATTTTTAAAAAACATTTTTATAGAATATAGAAGATATGTGGACAGGAAATTATACAGCCTTTCCTGTTCAGGCATGGCTGTAAATGTCGTAAGGGAGAATAACTCTTACGACGTGTGTGGGAACCTACACTCCCTCAATGTTTATATCGTATTTTTATACGCTCTTACCCACTAGGCCACCGAGGTCTCATGAATTTATTAAAATGTAATTTGTCACTTGAAATGTATGCACCTTTTAACGTCTAATAACTTTTAACAGGTTAAATTAATCAATTACTTTTAATGATTACTTATAATGATTACATATGATAATATTCTAATAAAATCTGTACTATAATGGAAATTTATCAAATACTAAATGAAAAAGAAAGCGTTAAGATAAAAATATTTACTTCATTTTCATTTTCAATTTTTATCATAATACTCCCACCGCAAAAATCCATGTATACTGAAGGTATTTTAAATAATTTATATATATATAGTATATTCTTATTGCAAAATTTGACGACAGTTAATATAACAGTTAGTATGACAGTTAATAGGATAGTTAACTAATATTTATTAGGAAAAATTATTTATAATAAAATAAAAGTTAAACAAATATACAATAATTTGTAACAATTGCAAATTAATGATTAAAAAGTTAATTTTAGTCTAAAAATTTAGACCATTTATTTTAATTAAAAATTTTTTGTTGGGTGCATGGTGATAAAAAATTCTACATTTTAAAAATACATTTTCCTCTTATATCCTCTTATTTTTGTAAAAAAAGGTTCTATTAATTAGCATTACTATAACTTCATTTAACTTTTTTGATTGAAGATATTGAAGATGTTATAAATCTGTATACTGAATAGTGCTCATATTATGTCGAAAGAACTTTCCAATTATTTTGGAATATAAAGCGATAGGTTTATTAAAATAAGTATTAAAACAATTAGAACAGGTTTATTAAAATATTAAAAGAAAACAATTTTGGTGAAAATGGAAGGTGGCCTAATCCTTTGAAAAATTATTCCCACTTAAGAAAAAGAGGCAGAACATTTTCCTAAATTTATAACTAACACACCATTCCACTAAAAAAAGCCGTTTCTGCATAGTGTTTTAATTGAATTAGCACTATTGTCACACATATTTTCTATAATAACACGAAAAATTATAATTTTCTTCATGTCCAAAATAATCGTCATAAATAATTAAATGGTTAAGTAAATAACGAAAGTTTTAATATTTCTGTTGAAATTAAAAAAAAAATTTTGTGGGATTTTTTTTTTTTGTCCACTTTTGAAATTATATTGAATATAAATTAAAATATAAAAACACTTTTATTTTTAATGATAATAACACTTTGACCACAAATGTTTAATATAAAAGAATTATGTATCATCAAAGTAGTAAAATTCTAAGAATAAATTTTTATAATATTATTTTGAAGTTTTTATAAATTATTTTTTCTTTTTATTTTTGCGTATTTAAAATTTAATTTTTTTTTTTTAATATTTAAGTTATTTATTTATTTATAATAAATTATTCATTGTTTTATTAAGTCAATGTTAATTTTTAAAATCTGAATAAAGATAATAATTGATCTGACTATAGAAATCATATTTTACAAACATATATATTTGTGTTGCATATTTTAAGGCAGCTTCATTTGCTTTAAAGAGTTTTTTGCTATATCTCATCTAATAATTTGCATTCGATTTAATTTCCAATAGAGAATCTGATGGTGGTTTTATACGGTATATATGTTTTCCATAATTATAATATAAAAGCTAAGAAAAAAAAAAATATAGATAAATTATCCCATAAACACTTAATTTCGAAATTTTTTCTCAACATGAATAATTGTATCTAAATATGTATTATGAAAAATTATTTTGGTTAACCCAATTTAAAAAATTTTCATAACAAAAATTTATTTTTAAAGCGATTGAATAATTTATAATAAAAAAATTTTTGGCAGTGAATTGTTAGACAAAAGTCGAATTTTTATTATATAGAAACATTTTTGCCAAATTTCGGCACACTTCTATATATATACCTATTACCGATATGTGTGCTAATAATTAATACAGTCAAAAGTGAAATTATTGCAATAATTTTAATGAAATAAGCACTCTTTAGATTTCCGACGTAAGTAAAAAAGCTAATTAGAAAAGAAATTATACAAATTAATAATATTTATCATATAATGACATATGTATGCATCTAATATATATATATGTGTATATATTTAATCCCTATATAACTATGTACTATGTAAAAGTAATTCTTATATGAGTAAAAACATATATTTTTAATCATTATACTTTAATATGTCCAACTCCTAATTTCGGGGAATCTTTTAAAAAAATCTTTTTCATCAGCCTTTGGTTAAATATTTCATAGATAAGATTGTATACATGACTAATTGTTGGCAAAAATATAAGATTGGAAATTTAGCAACAAAATTTACAGCACATTAATTACTGTTACCGTTCATTCCATTATAACTTTTAATCATACCGTCCAATGATTAGACATAACAGAATTCAATTTCTTACCCTACCCTATTTTTTACCTTTATCCTTTTATCTTAGATAATCCTAAATTTTTCCTAAATCCCTTTCTCTCAAGAATCTTTCACGCATCCTTATCCCACAGATCAAACTGTATAGATTTGTATTAATGTTTCCAATCTAAAGTTTGTTTTAAAAAAGGGTGGTTTTCGGTCGTTAAAATCCAACATTATCCAGAAGAATCATATGCAATTCTTCTGGATGACATTTGAAGTTTTTCACTGACCTTCGTAAAGAATAAAAAAACTTAGTGAACTTTTTCAAAGTATAAATTTTATTTGCAAAAAATATAGATGCATTGTACCGCATACACCTAATACAACAAAAGTAGATTTTAATGGTGCAGCTCAAAACATTATATGCCGTGGTTATTTAAAAAATATTTGACAGGACAAATACATGTATAATAAATGTATATAATTTAACAACATTCTTTCGAAAAAAAAAAAATTTCAATTGGTTTTATACTCCGCAGATGATTTTGATAAAATTTTATATTGTATGTATAAAACTAATCGAAAATTTTAAACCAAGATTTGTCTAGGCAATACAAATTATGAAGCCTACTGAAGAATTCAAGTAATGTTGTAGGACGAAACACTCCTAAAATTTTGATAATATCTTTTCGGTTAAAAAAACAGTATATATATTAGAAAAATCCATTGAAAGTTATGTATGTATTTAACAACTAAATCTGTTTAAATATAGAAACACTGTCTTTAGTTACTGTGTATAACACTATAATCCCGTTATATACTTTCTTTTGATTAATTTCTCTTTTTCAATTCATCAATTTTCATCAATTACAAATTTTTGCCAATTCCTTTCTAAATATTTTTCTAGAAGTTACCTACTCTAAATTTTTGAAACTATCGTGGAATCGATATTAAAAACTCAAACCGATTACACTTAACCATTGTGAATTAATTATTAAAATATGTATTTAACTCTAACAAGCATAAATTTTTTCCTAACGTTATTAAACAACAGTGAAAACAGTATGAAATATTTCTATGTATTTGTAATTAAATTCAAAATTCACTTAATATATCCAAAAAAAAAAAAATTTGTTTTTGTTTGTAGTAATTGAAAAATCAAAATAGGCAAAATTCTATAAATTTGTCGAAAATCGATAACTTAATAATAAAAACATAAGACTTTATAAGTCTTTAAATTTGAAATAAAGACTGATAAACTCTGTTGTGCTTTTTATGGTTAATAAAAATCCAAAAATACTTTCGACTGTCAAAAAAGGAATGATAATAAAAGAAACAAAATTATATAGGTATAGTATATAAGATTCATTTTACTTCCACCGACTATCGGTAATCTTTAATCATTAATTTTTAGAGTAATCAAAATGTTATATCATTTTTTATCCAATACTGTTTTTTTAATAACAGTTTCATTTTGAAACAATCTCATCAAAAAAAAAAATGTTAATGAAGGACATCGTATTTTGTAGTAGCAGAACACAAAAACTTTGAATTATTATTATTAGTATTTTTTTTTTTGCAAGACCTACATAATTAAAATATAATTCTTTTTTTGATTTTTTATTTTTAGTTTTTCAAAAATTTTCATCCCAAAAATATACAAACACACATTAATTGTCTATGTACATACATAAATATTTTTAGAAATTAGGAAAATTTAAAAATTATTTAAAAAAAATAAAACAATGTTTCTTTTTAATGTAATAATTCACAAAAAAAAAAAAAAAAAAAAACAGTGTATTTAAAAAGAGTTCGATGGCATCTGGCCTAACTAAAAATATATCATAAAAAAAAAAATGTGACGAAATAAAAAACAAAAAAAAAAAAAATTAAATAATATAAAAAACAATAGAATAATTTTTTAAACAATTGAAATTTAGTATTTTTTTGTACTTTTTTTTTCTTTTGTTTTTTTTTTGTTTGTAGAAAATTAAATTATGTATACAATTTTATTAAGAAAATTCATTTAATAGATTGGAATTTTCTAGAATCATAAACCATAACAATATGATTAGCGACAATAGAACAAAACACAGTAACACACAAACAAACTCAGGTTATTATGAAATAATAACAAAACAAAAATATTCCATATAAAAAAATGAGTACAAAATAATTCCAATAAATTTTAAATTTTTTGTTTTTTTCCTTTTTTTTTTTTTGTTTTTTTTTTGTGAAAAACTACTGTGGTGGCTAACCAAACCAACTACTAATTTCCAAACCCAATCATTACCATGGAAAAATAATTTAAATGGATTCCATATTTTAATTCTCAATATTCTCATATACCTGAGTACTTCTTGTGCTTTTTGATATTTCCTTTATTGGTAAATTTTTGGAAAAAATTATTTTTAGAATTTAGTTCAATAGGTAAAAATGGTAATGAACACTCCATTATATTAGCTAAGTGATCATTTTTTAGGAAATGTCAAATTAACCAGGTGACATTTGTTATCCTAAATTGATTTTGAAAATATGTATGCTAAAAATTTTGCAGAGGTTGGTTGTGTTAATACATACAATAATAAAAATGTGAAATATTTAGTCCAGAACAGGTACATAATGTATGCGCGCACATAATTATTATTATAAATATAAAACTATCGTTTATTTTAAAAATGGATTTAGAAAATTATGTAATATAAAGAAAATTAAAAGAAAAAATTAATGTGTTTTAGAAATTTGAAAATTTATTTTTCATGTTTAATTTATCTTCAATATGTTTCAATCTAAATAGTGGTCTGAAGAGCGTTTGGTTTCTTACTTTACTAGAATTAAGACAAATAAAGTCGTTTCGAAATGACGGAGTTAATTTTAATAGAATAATTTTAATAAACTCCAGGGACGTTACAAATAGCGTTTCGAAATGCAGAATTGAATTAACAAAGTTAACTTTATTAATTCTAGTCGGGAGTAGAGTTAACAAGTGGTAACAAATGTTTATCGAGTGGCATTATTGTTTTTTTATTTATAATTTGAATCACGTGATTTTCATTCATTCACAAATCATTAGATTTTAATTCGCGAGATTTTGTAACCAACCATTTTAATAAATATTATAAACTTACATGTAAGTAAGTAATATGTATGTAAAAATATTTGTAAACGAAATCGTTCAATTGAAATTATAATACTGTTTAAAAATGTAATTTTTCTTCAAGATTCCATTTTTGTTGGTTTTGAAATACTTTACACTTTACACACTTTGAAAATGTGGTGTAAATACCATGTAATTTTATACGATTTGCATTGATTTTTTTTTATGTTTTTTTGTATTTATTTTGATATCCAGAGTCCTTTCTACGTGCTTGGTTTTCCTAACTAAGTCCTTTAGACTTGCTTAGTTTTTTTTGATTTTGCTTAACAATTTATTTTTCTAGAATATGATTATTTTGATTAACTAATTCCTGAAATTTTCGACCCTAAAATTTAATATCATACGCGAGGCGAGATTTTGTGGAAAAAGTTGATATTTGTTTTGATTTTTTTTTGAGTTTCTTGAAAGAATTCTTTCGAAAAATATTCAAAGATTCTATAATATCATATATTATGGAGATTCTATAATATTAAATTTATAAAATATTTTTTTCTTAAAAAAATACGCGCGTATTTTTTTTAATTCAATGCTTAAAATAAGTAAAAAATTATTTTAATAAAAGGACAGTATTTTGCTATTGTGGGCTTAAAAAAGTATTGAACAATTTTTGTATATACGGATTTAAGTTTAATAAAAAAAATAAATTAATACTTACTCATTAATTTCATCATTAGTAACTGGTTGTGTTCTAAACCGGCTACGTGTTGTTTCTCTTCTTAAGGCTGATGCCATTTTTGGTATAGCACCGGCTGCAGCCGCTGCTGCTTCCATATTTCTTATACGTTCAGCCACTGAGATTATTGGTTTTTCTTCGGGCGATATAGTAACTGAAGAATTTGATGGATATGATTGCATTGCTATATCAATCAATACTTCATCAGGATTATCTAAAGAATGACTACGTTGCATTAAAATTGATTGGGTATCTATATTTGAAAGCTCAGCACCCAAAGAACGTCTTTTAGAAGGTGAATTTGAATTTTTTAATATTGGTCTCCATAAACTATGACTACCATTAAAACCATTACCACTGCCACTTCCTCCACCACCACTACTAGAACCACTACCGGAACCGGCGGCACTGCCTATAACACCATCATCAGCATCTGATGATGTACCCAATGCTAAACTTTCTTCACGACTAGATTTTCGAGATGTTTTAAGTATTGGCCTTATTTCTTCAGTCTCACTAGATGCTTTCTTTTTAAGTATCGGTTTTGGATGACGTAATGTCATAGAATCTGAATCTTGACTATAATCTGTTTTAAGAATTGGTTTTATATCGTATTCACCAATCATTGTACCAGTACTACTTAAATCACCACCACTATTTGCCATTTGATTATTTAAATTTGATGAATTATCAATACACATATCTTTACATAATTCAGCAGCAGCTAATATCACAGCCTGTGAGATCGATATATGACGTGTTGAACCACCACTTGATTCTGGTGTTGATGTTGAATCTTTCTTTTTTAGTATACTATGTGGTGTTTCAGCGCTTGGACAACCATCACTTTTACTTTCATAACTGCGTTGTTTTAAAATTCCGTGAGATTGTTGTTCCTGTTGTTGGCTTGGTCCTTCTTCTAAACTATTACGACGTGTTGTTTTAACTAATATACTACGTTCATCTGGCGAATGCGAACGACTATAATAACGTGATTCATCTAAACTACTACGTTTCTTTAAAATACCTTGACGTTTTGAATTACTACTACGTGTTGGTGTATCAATTACATTAGATGAAAATGTTACTGGTGATGCATTACTTGATGCTGAACTAGATTCTGTATGATCTTTTTTTTTTAATATTGAAACAATATGATTACTAACTGATGTTGATGAATATGGATCATCGGAACTTTTACGACGAAATGATGATTCTTTAGCAGGACTAAATTCACGATCTTGACTATAAGCTTTATGAACTCGATAATGTGATCTTTGATAACTAGAATGTGGTTCATCTGAGAAATGATGTACATCGTCATCAAAACTAATGCGATCTTTTTTAACAAATGATTTAACCAAATTACTAGATTCTACTAAATTAGGTTCATCTAACTTAATTTCAACAATTTCGAGTGGTTTTACCTCTTCTTTTAATTCAGATGATTTTACTGTTACATCAACAATTTGATTTTGTGTTTCAATATGTTCATCTTTCTTTATATCTTCTGTAGGTTCTGTTGTTTTTATTGAATCAAAATATTCAGCACTAGTTGCACCTATATCAATTGTAAAATAACGTTTTCTATCAGCAGGAATTGGTTTTTCAATATTATTAATTGATATTTCATTAGTAGTAGCACTATTACTTTTTGTTAATCCAATATTATCTAATGCTGGTGTAAGACTACGACATTTTGCTGTAATTTTTTGTATTTCAGCTAATTCAGATTTAGTACGTTGACGTATTGCATCAACTTTACGTGATACATCTGATAATCTTTTATTTTTACGTAAGTACTCTGTTTCAGATTTAATACCTTTATTTAATGTTGTTGTTAATTCACCTAAAGGTGATTTACGATTTACATTATTTGATAATTTTAAATCAACTTTTTGTGATCTATTTGAATTAGGTACTTTATTATCTATTGTATTTGATGTTAATGTTACTGTAGACATTTTCATACGTGGGCTTGATGTATTTGCACGTTTCTTATTTATTTCATTTGTTGGACTTGATATTAATTGATCTCTTCTTGAATGATCTTGTGTTGTTGTTGTTGTTGTTGTTCGGGTTATTGATAATGGTGTATTTGAATCAGTTTTTTCTTGTTGTTTTTGTATTGCTTTAAATGGTCCCAAAACATCACGTAATGCCATTGATGTTTCATCAGTTGGTATCAATTGACGTGACATACCAAGTTCACGTCGTCTTCTACGTCGATTTGCAGCATCATCTAAAAATATAAAAATAAATATTAATTTAATATATGTTTAATATTACAAGTAATATAAGATAAATTTATTGAGAGGCGTTTTTCTGTTTTTTTTTTTTTTAGAAGTTTTAGAAAAAAACAAAAAAAATATATACTTATTTAGTTTACTTACGAACGACTATTCGAACGGTGCACAATGAAAAATGAAAAATATAAATTTTAGCAACCATTATTAACTTTTTTTTTTTGTTTTTTAATAATTCGAAATTTAAAAAAAGTAGTAATAGTAAATAGTTCGATATGTAATTAATAATAATTATGAAATTTCATTTAAAATCTCATTTAATTTTCGTTATTTCGATATTTTGCGTATTATATATGTTCATATTTCCCATTAAATATTTACCGGGATTCACTTTTCAATAAAAATCTTAAAACTTCGATTTTTTTGTTCAATAATCGATAAATTCCATTATATATATTATAGTATGTATGGATGTATGTTTGTATGAAATAAATCACATTACAATAATACAGTATAACGGTTAATACCTAAAACATTGTTTTTTTATTTAATTATTTTCATTATTTATAACGGCTATTTAGCGGTTATTTTGTTTCACAAATATTAAAATGAAAAAGGAATAAAGAATAAAAGAAAGAAAATTGGGAATTGGTTCCCATGAAAAAAATAAATAATTAAAATTTTTGTTTTTTTAGGCTTCTTTTAATGTCATAAGCGTTGCAATCGCTTTATACAGTATGACATGTAAAGCGATTCTGCGACCAAATAAATGACACTAAGCAAAAAAATGAATGTTTTTCTTGATTAGTTTTTTTTATTCTTTTTTATATTTTTTAATTTTTAGAATTTTTTTTGCTCCTTTTTTCTTGTTGTCGTCTAATACCAATAATTATCGAAGTAGAACTGACTTTAAAAAATTTTATTTTATTATATTTTATGTAAAAACTTAAAATATATATTTTTACGTCTTGCCTTGTTATTATTATTGTTATTATTTTGTATAAACAATTCAGAAAAAAAAAACTATCTGTAGGAAAAAATTAAATACAAAAAAAAACAAAAGTTCTAGATAATTTTTTATGCTGAGTGTTTTAGTTTTTTTTTTTTTTGTTTTTATTTTTTGTTTAGAAAATTTGCCGTCTTTATAGCCGATATATATTACAAAAAACATTTTATCAAACTATAGGATATTTGAACAAAAAAAAAAAAACTAATTTTTTTTTAAATAGTGCTAAGATTATTAATCTTATATTAACTGTAAATTAATTGTTGTAATTAAATTTAAATTGTATGATTACTGTTAAATTTTTCTTTTTAGTAATTTACCATAATGAACTGATAAAGTTTCCTATTTAAACAGTATATTTATGTTAAATATTTTAACAGTAATTTTAACAGTATTTTAAATATATTGAATAATTAATGAATATTAAATGTGAGCAATAATGAAACTCTTTCTCAGAAGTTACTTTATATAATGCAGTAATAATTAATAAGGTAGAATGTAAAATTAAGCGTTAAGTTATCTATTAGAAGCATATCCCTCAGTACGACGTTTCATTTTATATTTGAGAGAATATCACACTTACATATGTAATATTTAAAAGCTTCTTAGTTTCTTTTTTCCTTAAGTAGAGTCGGCTCATTTGAATAGAATGCTTTCGATAAAATTAATTTATACATTAAAACTTTCTAAACAGTCGAACTACAATGTTTTTGAGAAAATTTGCTAAAAATGTAAGAAAAGTGTTTTAAAAGATGTATATAGTTTAATAAATAATTTTGTGTTCACTTGCGGCCGCCAATATGTATTATACCTTATTAAATCCACAAATAAATCTTGCACATATACATATATTGGATTCTTGGGGAAAGAGTTTTAGGAAAATTTAAGATTAATGTTCTTCTTAAACTTTACAAAATCATACAAATTTGAATTAGAAATTTTGCAGAAGACATGTGATGGCATCTGATTCCAGAAACGCAATGTGCGCATGATAATTATAATTGATGACGATTTTCCATAAGATGTATTAGTGCCATTCTAAAAGTTCTACATTGTAGGGGAAGAAGCAGAGTGAAGATATTATTTGT
Source organism: Poecilobothrus nobilitatus (assembly GCA_947095535.1). Classification (NCBI taxonomy): domain Eukaryota; kingdom Metazoa; phylum Arthropoda; class Insecta; order Diptera; family Dolichopodidae; genus Poecilobothrus; species Poecilobothrus nobilitatus. The sequence continues at coordinate 36,121,994 of OX352774.1, forward strand.
TTTATTTCTTTAGAACAGATGTTTATGTTTACAGGATATCTATAAAACAAGGACAATGACCAATCTGTACAGCGATGGCTGCGTGGAGTGATATCTCAAAGTTTATAACTGAGATCGAAAATAAGACGAACAGCTCTATATTGCACAATATCGAGATAACCCATTAATTTTTGTCAACATTTTATATTCGTTATGTTTTTAAATTATGATAATTTTTCTTCAAAATATTTATTTGAGAACTTAAAATCAGTTTTTTCAAAATTTGATTATAATTTTGAATTCAAAAACAAATTTTAAATTTCGATAAAGTTATTTCGAATTGTTATTTAAACCTATATACTTATTGACTGAAACTAGATAAATTACATTAATGAGAGGGAGATTTGGAGAGGGTTTTTGGAGATTTAATTACATTTGGAGAGGGTTTTCAAATAAATACAAAACATATAATTTATTTCTCCACTTTATATAATTTTTTTTAAGTATTCGAAACTGAAATTTATTTAAATAACTCGTTTTCTAATAAAACGTTTATCTGCCAAAAATGAAAAGCATCAAATACAAAAAAAAAAAAAAAAATTTATTTTGTAGGAAAAAACTGTGAAGGAATTTTTGAAACTAGTAACAAAAATAAACATAAAGTGCAGATTTGAAACGGTAAATTTTATGAAAAAATAAAATAAAAACAAATTTCTTTTAAAATAAATAACGGTATTAGATAACGTTAACAAATAATTCTTTTTGGGAAGGGTAAAAAAAATTTTTTTTTGTTTTATGACTTAACTAAAGTTCAGATAAAAAATTTATAAGGTAAATGGGGAATGGTTAATTGGGTATGGGCTTGGTTTGTAGCACAATACTGATAAAATATATGACTAATCACAGTTAAAACAATAAAGATAAAAAGAAAAAATTTAGAGGTCAACGTTGAGAATGGTAAACTATAATAGTTTAATATGTATATTTTAAGTGTTCCTTTCAAAATTATACACAAAATATATTTTGCTTACAATGTTTATTAATGTTTAAAAAAATTATGAGATTCTTTTAAAAAAATGAATATTTTTTTAATTCATGATCATGTGTAAAAGAAAGACCACTCTTTTTGTTTTCTCAAATTCCCTTAGTATATCTAAAGTAGACATTGCATTTTGATTTTAAACGATTAAAAACATTTTTTTTAATAATAAAAAATAAAACTTGTTATGTACAAGTTTAAGAAGGTTAACTTCCACCAGAAAATTCACGTAACTTAAATCTAAGGTTCGAAAATAACAGCATATTTTTGTAATATACGTCAACACTGTTTAAAACACTAGATACTGCTATAACAGATTAACTATTTTGAAAGATTAGGTAGATGTAGGGGTAAGGATATTTGTATGTAGTAGTAAAGATTAGAAATATGTAGCTTTCGAGCTTTACGGAAGCTTATGGTTTTTCAAAATATATTATCGAAATTTGATTATAATTTAAAAGTACATAATTTAAAAAAATAATTGTGATAGCTTAATTAAAAATACTTTTATAATATGTACAAAGAGAAACAGGTAGAGGTACAAAATGTAAAATAGGATATGATTTCATTAAAAAAAAAATTTTTAAACATTTTTTTTTAAATAGAAATTAATAAAAAACTGTTTGTTTTTCATTTTTATACTTTATTTTGTTTTTTATTGATATTGTCAATAACATTGAACTCAATTAGTGTAAAGTTTACATTTAAGTACCTACAGAATATAGAAATCCTACCGAATTACTACGTTCTTGAACGATTACTCTAATATTATTTGTTTATTTATTTTTTTTGTTTTATTTTATTGATTTTAGATATTATGTTATTGTTACGAAAAAATGGCACATAATCTTCAAATAATATTTTAAATAAAAAAAAAAAAAAAGAGACTAAAAATAAAATGTATAATAGATTTGTTATTTATTTAATAATTGGTTTTTTACATGTTTGCATTTTTTTAATGTTGTTGTATCGTTTTATTAACATTCTTATTTTTCTTTTCATTTTTTTTTTCTAAATTTTTTGTCGGTTTTTTTTTGAAAACATGAAAATGATACGTACTTCAATTGCCTGTCCGCCTTTTTTTTATTATCTATGTAATTTAGAAATGCTAGGTTTATATTTTAATTTAAAAAAACTAAAAAAAATATTGACTGTAAATATAACAATTTGAAAGTTTTGCAATTTTATTCTCATTCATAAACATACAGTTACCGTGACATCCAAATTTTATAAAAAAAAACGTCCGATGCAAAGTATTATGATCCAAATTGTAAAACAAAAGCTTTTTACACAGTATCATGATCCAAATTGCATTATGACAGTTTTGCATTATGACCCCCTACGATGTGCGTTTGTTTAAAATTTTTGCATTTAAAATTTTCTGGACACTTTTTAATTTATCTTTGACAATTTGACAGTGAATTTGAATTGTTATTTAACCGGCGAAAAAGTTCTTCTAAATTGTATTATATTTACATTGCATTTAGACGCGAAACATCGGTTTTACAATGCATTAAAAAACTTTATGTGTATTTGTAGCGCATCCAAAAACGCTTTTTTTATGCAGTTTGGATGCCACGGTTAATAAAATTTGTTTAAATTGATAATACGCACAATTGCATATATTTAGGATAATTTTTTTATTTAATTTTCATTTTAAAGGCAGTCACACGAATTTTCAAGTATTTTTCTAAATTGAATTTTTAAAAAACTTGGTAACTTTGAGAACATAAACAAGAAAACTAAATAAACTGTAAATTTTATTTATTTATTTATTTAATCTAATATTAATATAATAAATTGTAATAACATCTGAAAGACCCTCCTCTCGGCTACAAAGGGTCTTAAATTAAATTTATAACATTTCAGATTGCATATTTTTAGGCTCAAATAAATTTATTTGCTAAAATTGTAAAATTTATTGTATTTTTTTCGTAAGAACCTTGTAATTAGTTTGAGTTAACACGTATTTATTAAAAAATAAAAAGCCTAATTAACAGTAAATTTGGATAACGGTAAAAATTCTATTTTATTATATGTAATTTTTATATTTCATAATAATAATTGTTGTTCTTTTTGATTGGTTTGTAAATACTAATTTAAATTGTTAGGTGGGGTTACAAAAAAAATTATACTGGAAAATATTAACCTATTCTAAAACATAAACATGCATGCATATTTTTTGATAGAATTAAAATGAATTTTAAATGAGACTTGTTAAAAAATAATTTTATGTCGTATATATATATAAAAAAAAAAAAAATATTTCAATCACTGCTATGCTATTCTTAGTTACTATTTTTTTTTATTTTTTATTTACAAAATTGTGTACCTATGTTATTTTTTTTTTTTCTTATTGTTAAACAATAACAGTTTGATGGTTTCTATGTTAATGAGAAGTTCAAATAAAAGCTCTGTATAAGGGTTATAGCAGGTTATAGATTTAAAAAAAAAACAAAAAAAAAAGAAAAATAAATAGTAATAGGAGAAATTGTAATTAAGGAATTGGCATAGGTAATAAATTTAAGAGGGTAAAATATTGACTTGTACACCCATGTATTTTATTTTTCTTTTAATTTTATTTAAAGGGTAATTAAAAATGACAATAGAATTGAGTACAAGTTTGGCTTAACTTTTACCTTTTGTTTTAAAATTAAAATTTGCCTTAAAATTTGAATAGTTTATGTAAACGCTGGAAACGAATGGAAATTTTTTATAAATAAAATTTGATTAGTTTTAGAACAAACGCTAAGAACAAATAGAACGCAATGATAATTAAGTGGCTAAAAAACGTCCTTCCTTATCTACCTAACGCTAATTATAACTTCTAGGGGAAGAAAATCTTTGAGAATAAGAATAAGTTACGTTTAAATAAAATTATTTATACTTCCCTCTGTTTAACAACTCAAATATTTATGTATAGTTTTTTATTTTTAGACACCTGTAACATGAATATCTCCACAAGTCCCATGGCTTGTGGAAAGTAATGGACAAAAATGGTTTGGTTTTACATACTGCCAAGGTTTAGCTTGAGTAATAATTTCCCTTTACAAAACAAATGTTTCGAAAGTTTAAGAAATGTAAGAAACCGAATCTATTGACTTCTTCTTAATGTTTTACCGCAAATGTTGCGGCTACCAAAATATGAAACCGCTAACGGAATATGAAAATTTAAAGCAATTAAAAATTTGCGTAGAAAATAATGATTCCTAGTTTTAGCTTTTTACCCCTTAGCAAGAATTGTGATTGGTGGGTACTTCAATCTTGTAATTTAGTAATCATTAGGTATGATATCAATATTAAAAAGAAAAACCTTTAAAGGTATGAGGAATTTTTGATATTTCGAATTTGGAAGAAAAGTTAAATAGTAAGAAAAACCATTATAATATTAACGAATTTATTGAGTTTCCTAAATAAATGAATTATTGTATACTTAGTAAACCAACTTAATTTTTTATCCTCACAAAAAATAAAAACGAACGCCTTGCAAAATTCTTTGTCAACACTTACCATTCTCATTTGAATCTTCATTTGTTCCACGACCCCAAGTTGTTTTCTTTTTAACTAATTTATCTTTTTGATCTTTTGTTGGTGATGGTATCTAAAAATTAAAAACAAAAATTTTAAATTAAAATCCGAGACAATTATTTTTCATTAAATTTATGAACTTACAGTTCCTATCTGTTTTACCGGACTAATATTACCAGCAACTAAATTTGATATTGGTTTATTCATTGATGTTGAATTTAATGTAGAACTTCTTGGTCTACTATTATTAGATTCATTTGAAATTAAACAATTACTTTTCGTATTAATAACATTATTATTTGAATATGTTATTGGTTTATCAATATTTTCTTCAATTTTAGTTGGAAATGGTGATGGACTCAATGATGCTATTCTTTCTGAAGATGGCATACGTATTTGTTCAAGCTCATTTAATGCTGTTGCACTTGATGGATGAATGACTTGATTACTATTAGAACTTGATAAAGATCTAAATATAATAAATATTTATTTTAGTTATAATCAAACTATGATTGAATGAGAAAATTTTGTAAAAATAAAAAAAAATCTAAAATTTATTACTTTTTATTTGTTATCCTATTGCTAGATGAGCTTGTCAATAATGATGGACTATTACGTGGTGATGATGTTACGGATGGTGATTTTCTATTACTAATTGGACCAGTCTTACGTCGTATTGGGGAAGAAAAATTTCCAGTGTTACCAATATCAATTGTACAACTTTCATTTAATTTATTTGTATCACTACCGATTGTACCAGAACGTTGATGTTCATGTTTACGTTTTGGTGAATAACGTGTTGATATTGATGTATTATTTGCTATTGTAACCAATTGTTCATCTTGTGAATCTTTCTTTTTGTCTAAAATTAATTTAATGAAAAATTTTAATCAAGTATATACGTATTAGAAATTGAATATGAGTTTTTTATTTTTTTTTATTTTAGTTTATTCCCCTGCCACATAAATGTGACTAGGAAATTACACAATCTTTCCTTTTCAGACGTTGCTGTAAGGGGGGATAGATTATTCTTATGACGTGTGTGACATTCGAACCCCTTGATGTTTACAGCGTATTTTTATTCTCTTACCAACTAAGCCACCGTGGCTCCCGAATATTAGTTAACAATAAAATATAAAAATATTATGGTATTTACCTAAAGCAGCTGCTCTTAAACGAGAAGCTTTCGTTGTTCGAACCATTTGATGATTTAAAGGTGATATTACATTTCGAGAACTACTACCAGTTGGTGAAAAATTATTATTTACATTCATATTAGATGGATCTAAACAAAATAATGGACTTTGGTTACCATTTGAATTTTGTGTTCCAGTTGATTCTATAAAAGAAATTTTTTTTTTTTTAAATTATAAATTATAACAATTTAAAATATTTGAAAATCTTATTTCTAAACACTTATTAATATTAAAAAATGATGATATGAATTCAAAAACAAAAAAAGAAAAAAACAAAAAAAAAAAAAAACAAATGAAATAAAAAGAAACAAAAAAGTTTACCAGCAGTAATAAAAGAAGGTGAAATAGAAGAAGAATTTCTTATATTATTGCCATTATTAAATGAATTTTGTATTTTTTTATGATTATTGTTATTGTTATTATAATTAGAGTTGAGTATAGATGGAGAAGATGATTGTGATGTAGTGATAATTGGTGAAAATGAAATTAAATTTGGTGAAATTGTTGAACTTGAAGTTTGACTAATAGTTGGAAAATAATATTTAGTATTAATATTTTTAGTAGATTGTTTTAATGGTGATTTAAGACGTGTTTTTAAATTATTCATATGATATGATAATGTTGCTGTTGTTGTTGTTGTTGTTATTGTTATTGATTGTGGCGATTGTGAAGATTGATTATTATTATTCTGAAATATGCTAAGTGGAAGTGATTGAAAATTATTTATATGATTACCAGGTGTTCGACTGGAACGTATTGTTGATCTGAAATAAAAAAAAAAGAAAAAAATGAAAATAAAGTATTAATTAAAATTATATTTTGATTAATTAATTTTATGGTATTTTATATATGTATATGTACATATGTAATTAAATTTTATGTTATATGATATATTATAATAAATATGATATTTAAAAGATGAATAATTAATTACGTTGAAATAAAAAAGAAAACAACATTTAATTATTTATGTGTACTAAATATTGGATAGTGTACTGTACACTTTATCAAAACACAAAAATATTTTTCACTTCGGAAAATTTCCGTTTAATAAAAAACTCATTTCGTAAAATTTTTTGTTTCACAAAAAAGTTACTTCGAAAATTTCCGTTAAATTACAATGCTGCTTCGCCAATTGCCGCATATTTCTCATTTGTCAAAATATCGGAAAATGCCGTTAAATCTTGTTTTATATTGATACAATGATACCTATTTCAATGGAACGAATTGTTTTCCCGAAGAATTGTGCTGGGAAGAATTTGTGAATTGAAAAGAATTGTATGGAAATCATATTTTAATGACAAAGAATTTAAAATAGTTGGTTCTGCCACCTTGTAACTTATGAAAAAATTAAAATTTTTGAGAAATTAGTTTTTGGAATGATGTATAATGATGATGTTGTTTTTGGGAAATGTATAATTTGTTCAAATGTCAATTTTCCAAGGTATAGTAAGATATGTATGTATTTTCAATTTGTTTACTTGTAAAATAAACCTTATTTAGAAAGGTCTTTTGATGAAATGGAATTTTGCAAAGCGAGTTTTGTATGATAAATAGAAAAACTTCGAAACTTTGGTATTGTGGACATTTGTTAAATTTATTTGTAAGCATATTAAGCGAGACCAACACAGGTTGAACTTTATTATGCTTTAACCTTTATTCCGATTTTTGGGAGAATTAAAGTGCATATGGAATAGAAAAAAAATTCCAATAAACAATTAAGGTAATATATTACGGAATACCACTAATAAAGGCAAGTAGTAGACGGTAAAACAAGAAACAAAATTAAGCATATATATACAACGCTTGTATATGGACTTGTCATTAGGTTACCTGGATAAAATCGAAAACTGCACCTAATTGACTACCCTATTGTTCAGTTAACTTGAAATGTTGGAGCATTACTGCTTCTTTATAGATATGTTGTAGGTAATGTGATGACATTAAAACTGAAACTAAAATTAATGTTGTGACATTAAAACTGAAACTAAAATGAATTGTGTCCCTTGAAACAATTCCAACTCAACACTAGCGAGGCTTTCAGTGCACATTTCAACATCGTGAACATTCCTGTCAGGTCTTAAAATGGTTATGGAAATTTATTTATTGTGATAACCGCTAAAATGTGGAATTTCTTTCTCTCTCTCTCATCAAAAATGTTAACCTCTGATAGATATAATGCATTATTTACAATTTACAATTTTGAAGAACCTGTCCAGAGATAGTTTTTAGAACTAGACATATGGAAAGGATTGTAAATGCCATCTGCTAAAAACTGTTTTATAGCAGATATCGCAGGCAAAGTTCTTTCCATTAAAGGCAAGACCACTGTCTCTGCAATAAAATAAAATACAAAAATTATAGTCTACTTCGTTAAATTTGGACTGTCATGTACATTTCACTTAATGAGTGGGACAGTCCACCAAACATCAAAGATTATAGGTATATGGATATATAGTTAACTACTGCTTCTACCAAATGAGACCTACAACCAATAAACTCTGGATGAAAATCTTCTATGACTATGGTTATATACAACACGTTATATCGGAAAAAAGTTTGGTTTTGTAAAAAAATTTTATTTAGTAAAAGGAAAACAAAAGTTATTTCAATCTGCAATTTTGTTTTTGAAGTCGATAGATGCAAACAATGTTTAGTTGAATGGATATAAATGTTATAAATTTGGAACGTTTGTGTCCATCCTTATTTTATTTTTAAATATATTTTGTTTTTAAAAAAAAAATATTCATTTTGTTTCAAATTTAAACATTCAAATTTAAACTTATAATTTATTATTTTTTTTTTTTGATTTATTTTATAAAAATACAAAAACTTTGTGTTGTTTTGATTTGTTTTTGTTGTGATGGATACTTGTGAAACATCTTCTTTTAAACGTGAAATCATTGGAATTCACTTAGGTGGATGTGGTATTCGTTTAGGAGATAAAGTAAAATTAAATTTTAATTACTTTTAAATCATAAAACCAATTTTTTTTCTTTATATTTTATCATTTTTATAGTTTCTTGAATTTTTAACATACGATCATGGAATAACACCAATTGGAACATTTTGGGAATCAAATCCATCACAAACAAGTAGATTGGATGTATATTTTAATTCAACAAAAACTCAATGTAAAGCACGTTTATTTTGTGCTGATTTAGATAATAGCTCACAAAATATAATTAATAATAGTACATTTCGTCAATTATATGAACCAGATTATATGAAATTTGGAAAATATAAATATAGTAGTGGTACTGGATCTAATTTTGCAACAGGTCTTCATAGTAGAGAAAGTAAACATTTATTAAAATCTTTAGGGATATCAATGTGTGATACAGCTGAATTAACAGATAAATTACAAGGTTTTCAAGTAATACATTCAATAGGTGGTGGTACTGGTTCTGGATTTGGTTCATTATTATTTGAAGATATATATGATAGATATCCAAAACAATTAATTGGTACATTTACAGTAATGCCATCAATATGGTTAGCACAATCACCAAATGAATCATATAATTTTATGTTATCATTACCAGCTTTAAAAGAATTTACAAATTTTAATATTTGTTTAGATAATGAATCAATTTGTAATAGTTTTGTTAAAGATTGTAAATTATTTAAACCATTAAAAGCAGATGTTAATCATATAATGGCACATGCTATTACTGGTATAACAACACCATTTAGATTTCCAACTGAAATGAATAAAACATTACAAAGATTTTATAAAAATATGGTACCAAAAAAAGATTTACATTTATTATTAGCAAGTATATCACCATTTCATACAATTGAACGTGTACCATCAGTAGTTAGAAAAATATCAGATGAAGCAACATTATCATTTGAAATATTTAGATCAAAAAATTGTTTAGCTGAAGTTGATTTATTATTTGGTAAAATTTTAACAATGGCAACAGTTTTTCGTGGTCCTGTAAATATTGTTGATATAAATCGAATTTTAACAAGTGCGAAAAAACAATATTCACATAATTTTAGTAATTGGATGATTGGTAAAGCAAGATGTGCTATAAGTATGGTTTCAACAAAAGATTTATCATTATCAGCAACAGCTGTAATTAATACATCAGCTGTACAACAAATGTTTAGTAGAATTGAAGAAAGATATATATATAATAGAAAAAGAGCTTTTATGTTACATTATTATACTGAACAGGGTATTGAAGAAAGTGAATTTCATTTAGCACATAGTATAATGTTAGATTGGATGGATGATTATGTTAATTATAGTAAAGATTGTAAAATTAAAGAATTAAATGAAATTTGTCAAAAAAAGAAAGCTCCTCCTCCAGACGACAAACAAAAGAAAAAAAAATAAATGAAAAAATTTTTTAAAAGTTGTAAATAATGATTTTTTTATTGCTGGTTTCAGGATTAGTTAGGAAACTAACAAAAAAAATTTTTTTGTTTTTAAATATTGGTTTGAACAATAGTTTAATATTGAATGCTCAATGCGTTTGAAATTCCTTTAGATCCTTAGTATTTAGCCTAAAGAACATTATACATATACAAGAACATAATATATATAGTTTGCGTAATATATCTGTCAGAACTGACTAGTCTGTGTGTAACAGTATAGTCCTGTCATAACATTTTCAATTTTCTGGCAATTTCTTTCTAAAATCTAAAATAAATAACTTATTTATAAAATAGTGGTGACATATTATTAGAGACACAAACCACTCTTCAATAATTCTATAATAGGCACAAACCAATCATTAAACACATATGTATTTTTTGCACTAATATAATTTTGGAAAAAGCATTTAAATATGTGCACATTTAATAAAAATTCAAAAAAAAAAAACGCCATGATTGTAAATAAAAGTATGTAAAAAAAATTGGGGTATTTTTCTTAAATTTGGGATAAAATCTCTATAGTAAAAGAAAAACTTGGATTATTTTGCTTTCATGATTTATGATGGGCTACGGTCTAATATTATAATGATAAAATAAAGTTTTCTTTTTTAATTTGAAAAAATCCTTTCATTATATTTTCTTTGGATGGAACAAAAAATTGTTTAAAGACCATTTCTTTTTAAAAAAATTTTGTTATTAGTAAACAAATTTTTATAAAAATGGATTCATTTCGTAACAATTTACTGACATATTTCTTTCGTACATGGTTTTATAAACTGGCTTTATATTATTATTAAGTCTGATTTAATTAAGATTTTATTAAGTCTGATTTAAGCAAAAATAAAACTCTGATAACCCTGTACGTTTTTGGCTAAGCAGAACAGTAATTCCAAAGATCGTTGTTCCGCCAAAAAGAGAGATAAAAATTCTAGACGTTCATAAAGTAATCTTCTACGTTCCGCTTCTGAATAGTGTTTTAAAGTCAATTACAAAATAAATGATCACTTATATAAATAAATCTTATATTTTGACTGCCTTAAGTCAATATATTATTGTAAAAAAATATCGTCATATTAAATTTGTCATCTAAAATAATAATTGAAAATGTCAAATGTTATTTTAAATTTAAATTAATTTTATATTCAAATATAAATTTAAAGGATGATACAAAATTAGATTTTTTTGTTTTAATGAAAAAATTAACTTATAAATTTATTTATAAAATATAATATTATATACTCGTATATCTAAATTATGTATTGAAATTAACTTAAGTTCCGTTAAACCACTTATTGGTACCAAGAAATCTAGATGCTCCAATTGGAGGCACATTCAGCCTAAAAAGAGCTAAAATAAATTAATTGTATAAATTAATAATTAAATTATTCTTAAAACTATTTGTTAAATATGGCTGCAGTAGTTTGTGTTCATATTGGAAGTTGCGGAATTCATCTAGGCGATTTGGTAAAATGTTTTTTTATTTTTTATAATAGTTAACTTTTATTGTTTTTCGTTTTTTAGTTCTATAATGTTATTTCCCATGAGCATGGATTAACTCCATCTGGGCATTTTGTTGGTAATAGACTTATTCAATTAGCGAGAACTAATGTTTATTATACGCTTGGTAGACGAATATATGGTAAAGCTATATTGGTTGATACCGATGAAGCTGTAATAGCAAAAAGATTTCCATTAAATGAATATCGAAATATGTTTGCACCATATAATATGATAACATCTCCAGGTGAAGGTACTGGTAATAATTTCGCTAAAGGATATAATACTGAAGGAAAAGCTATTTTAGAACCAACATTAGAAGCAATACGTCGTGAAGCCGAACGTTCTGATTCATTACAAGGAATTCAAATAACTCATTCAATTGGTGGAGGTACAGGTTCTGGATTTTTTTCATTGTTATTAGAACATTTAGCTGTAGAATATCCATCAAATTCAATATGTTCTTGGTCTGTTATACCATCATCAAAAGTTGCACAGGGTCCTGTTGAACCATATAATGCCTTATTGGCATTTCGTCATTTATTAGCAAATACAAATATAACACATATTATTGATAATGAAGCAATTGCTAACATAAGTACGAATATTTTAAATGCAGTACCATCAATATCAGGTGATATGAATTCAATTATTGCTTATACAATGGCTGCTATAACATGCGGTTTAAGATTTCCGGGAAATTTAAATTCAAGTTTACGACAAATTTATACAAATATGTGTCCATATCCAAATTTACATTTCTTGGCATCAGGTTTTGCACCAATAATAACATGCAGAAATGTACCGTATGTTAGAGTGAATGTTGATGAATTAGTTTATCCAATGTTTGGTACAAAAAATTATTTATGTTCATTAGATATGAGAAATGAAAAAATTTTAACAATGGCAGCAATGTTTCGTGGGGAACTTTCACCAAGTCAAATCGATACAAAATTAAGGAAAGCAAGAGCTAAACATATAAGTTTATTTGCTAATTGGGTACCAAATAGTACTAAATGGTCTTTGTGTAGTATTGCACCGATGTTAATGCCAAAATGTGTTGGATTTCTTTGTAATTCAACGGCAATTGTTGGTCCAATAGAACGTATTCAAAAAAATGCTAACATGATGTTAAAAAGAAAAGCTTATTTACATTGGTTTACCGGTGAAGGTATGGAATTAAGTGATTTTGAAAGTGCAAATAGTAATTTGGCTGATTTAGTTAAAGAATATAAAGAATCAAGAATAGAAACTGATATAAAAACAATAGAAGAAATTTGTTCACCAGGTGGTAAAAAAGATGATGAAGATGATGAAAGTGATTAAAATTATTTAGGCTTAAAATTCTTAAATGTTTAGAAAAAAAGTTTAAAATAATTCATTAAAAAAAAGTAAAAATTATTTACTAAAACAAATGTTTAATTTCTGTTTTTAATTATAAAATCGACATTATTCAAAATATACAGAACAAAATGAATAGAATACAACGTTTAAAACATAAATTTTGCTAATAATTTGAATAATACTATATTTAAGTATGATATTGATAAACTAGCAAAAACTAACTTGGCTAATTACTTAATTGATGTCAAATACCAAACTACAATTCGATTTCATATGATTAATTATAACATGTACACTTTTTTAATTAATTATTTACTTGATTTCTTCTTTAATCAGATATTTAGATAGTATAATGGTTGGTTGATAATTTCTTGTATTATTGTCTGATTCGGTTTAAAGCAGTAAATTATTTGTTTCCACTTTTGCTCGATATCCTGCTCACTGGATTTTCACGTATTTAAAATCTATTCATTCTTGTGTCTAATTCTTCACTATTAATTTGAGTAGTCATATTTCTTGGAAGTTCTATATTATTTCTTCTTTGATTACTTCGATTACTTCGATTACTTCGATTACTTCGATAACTTCTAATATCATCTGGTTGATGACTTCTAATTTTATTCAATTCACTTCTTATATCATTTTCATATGATCGATTATCGATTCTACTTTGGCTAGATGGTCGTTTTTTGTATTGATTTGAATGATTGCTTTTTCCACTTCTCTGTGAATGTCTTCTATATAGGTTTTCATCTGAATTTCGTTTATTATTAAATTGTTTTATTTCATTCGGTTGAACACTTCTTCGACTTTTGATTGATCCTTTTGAGTATTTATCATAACTTCCATGACTTTCAAAACTTCCACTTTTTCTCATTTCAAATTGAGTTTCATCTGGTTGAATATTTTTTGTTCTTTTATTATAAACTGTATATTCATATTCATCTATTGGATTATTTTTTGAATTACTATAATTACTTGTTCTAAGACGCTCACTTTTTACACTATAATTACTTTTTACAACATAGTTACTTCTTGAACTATAATTACTTTTTATACTTTTCTCAGATACTCTTCGAGTTTGATTTTCTTCATAACTAGATCTACTTGTTTTTTCTAATAAATCATCTTTTTCGGATGAAACAGAATCTGTTTCGTCTGATGAATTAGAAAAATCATCTTTCATAACTTCCATATAATCTTTTAACCATTGTAGAACATTATCTCGAGCTATATAAAATTCACTCTCTTCCATACCTTCATTCAAATACCAATGAATAAAAGCATTTTTTTTTAACATTAATTGATAACGTCGTATCATTTCACATATTAAATCTAAAAAATTCGATGCATTTGCAGCAACACTTACAGACATCGGTAATTCTTTTGGTGTGACTTTACATATTGCTGTACTTAAATGTCTTGGTGTCCATGATACAAAATTTTCTGGATTTGTATATACTAAATAGTTTAACCATTGATCAACTTGTTTTGGTGATATATAACCACGAAATATTGCGGCTAAACTTAAAATTTTGCCGCATCTTAAACTGGTCGATGCCAAACTATGATAATCACTTAAAATACTTGTAACTAATTGAAATGTATTGTTACTTTGATAACTCATTTGATTTCGATTACTGAGTGGTGCAAATCCTGGTGTAAGACAATGCATTTGCGGAAACGGTACTAAATTTGTATACAATTTTCGAATTCCATTATTTAATTGACTTGGAAAACGTACACAAGCTGAGTATCCAGCAATTGTATGTGCTATAATAAAATTAATATCACGATATGATATTGTTGCCCCTAAACATAATTGTAATTTACATATTTCTGAAATTGTTTCATTATGTATACAATAATTTAAATGTGTAGATGTTATTAAATTTGGTAAACTTAATATGAAATTGTATGGTTCTACAACAATATCATCAGATAAACATGATGGAAATACTGATATAGTACTTATTATTTTTTGTGGATATTCATCAACTAAATGTTCAAATAATAAACTACCAAAACCAGAACCAGTACCACCACCTAATGAATGTGCTATTTGAAACCCATGTATTGAATCTAAATGTTCTGTTTCACGTCGTATTGCATCCAGAACTGGATTTAAAATAATACATCCATCAGATCGATATGCTTTTGCCCAAATATTTGCTGAACCATAACCATTTGTTGAAATCATATTTTGTGGTTTAAAAATACGACCATAAGATGTTTGTCGTAAAAATTGTAAATCTTGTTGATTTAAATCAGCGCATACTGCTCTAGCACAAGCTTGATTATGACATTTACTATAAAATACTTGTAATCCTTCCAAATAAAGGCAATCTTTTCCATAAAATTTTCCATCTGGACCAATATTATGCTCTCGGCTCAAAACATTATAAAACTATCGGAAAAAAAAAACTGTCGTATAGTAAAAATCGATTTTTATTTTTTATAGACATTTAATATTATTACTTACAGTTTCTCCCACATTATTACCACAGGCTCCTATATGAACACAAATCATTTCACCCATATTGAATTTTTTTTTTTTTTTTTTATTTCTTTTAAAACAAAAATTACTTAAAATTTAGACTTTTCTGAATATAGTTTACGAAAATTTACCTAAACTAAAATATTTTCATTACCAAAACAAACAAATTTTTTATTTTAAATTATTTGATTGATATTTACATATTTATAATTTCGAATATATTCGAGCATGTTGGTTATTTTCGAATTGGGACAAATTATCAGAATTGAAGTTGTTAGTTGTCTTGTCATATTAATTTTCTATATGAACGCTTTAAAACTATTTTTACATTAAAGTCAGACAAAATATTAAAAACATATTTTAATGAAAAAATTTTTTTTTACTCGAAAGTCGCTAAGAGGTTCCTCACACGTGGTTCCTCAGGGTAGTGTTGGGTTTTAATCAACCAAAACCACCCGCCCTTTTAAAACCAAATTTTAGGATGGAACCTTTAATACAAATGTACAGCTTGGTTTTGGGGATAGGGATGTGGGAAGGATGATTGGAGAAATTGGAATTGGGAAATTTGGGATTATGGGGGGATAGGAAGGAAAATTTGGAGGGATGTAAGAACTTTTTGAAAATCTCAAGTAATTTTAAAACTTCATAATAATATCACTTAAAAATTTCTTTTCGTATGTCTAAACCATGTAGTCGTTTATTACGTATCTTTCACTTCCACAATTATTTTTACTGAACGTTTTGAAACTCCTATTATAGTGTTTACCTCGTCCGTCTCAACATGATAAACAATCAACAATCTATAAAACCGTTATACCTTTTTAATCTAAATAATTATGTATTATATTTATATGTTAATTTTTCTTTCGAATTTAAATAATATAAAATCTTCAACTTCTTACTTGTATTGGGAACAGCAAGAGCTAAAAAATGAAAGAGAATTTGATTACAAAAGTTCTGACGAACCTCCACAATCTAAATTTAAAATTCCTTTCTTCTTTCTCATCTTAGATACCTATACAGTTCTTAATTTATTATAGATGAAAGATTTGAGATGAAGAAAATGCATCTAGATTCATTACTATTTTTATTAATTATATTATTTTAATGGAGTTAAATTACGAGATATTGAAAAAATATTGTAACACTTTAATTGTTATTACAGAAATTATTTATTCACAAGAGAAATACTCATAAAAGTCATACATATTCATCGCAAAAATATTTTATTTATTTATTTATATTAATATTACATACATTAATGTAGTGCAATATTATTGAACCATCGGCTACTAAGGCCATTATAGGTTTTTATACTATTATTAAATTATATACTAATATTATTTATTTTGTTTATATTATATACTATATATTTACATTATATTAGGTCGTAAGGGGGGTATGTAAAGAAAAAAACTTACGACCTGTGCAGGGATCGAACCTACACTCCTTCGGTTAATACGCCACACGCCTACCCACTAGGCTACCGAAGCCCCCGCAAAAATATTTATTCATAAGTATTTCATAAAAGCGATTGGTAGCGTTATCGATAATAGCATCGATAATTTGCGAAAAAATAGAAATCAATGAAATAATTGTAAAATTTGCAAATTTTAAATGTCACGCTTAAAGAAATATTCGAATATGGCGCTTCCGCATATTTCTTCTGAACTATTTAAGAAAAAAAAAGAGAATTCTCTCAACAATGATTCATCGCTTCAGAATTATTTTTTTGCAGAAGAAAAAAATTTAGACAGTTGAAATTTGAAAATGATATTTACCCGGCAGCCACAGTGTGTAATACAAAATGTCAAATTCCTGTCTATGTGACGCATGTGGCATTTTTACTATCAAGACATTTCATTTATTATTACAATTTTTCAAGTTTATTTTATATTTTATCAAAATTTTTCAAGTTTATTTTATATTTTTTCAAAAAAATTCATGTAAATAAAATAGACATAAACAAAATATCAAATTAAAAATAAAACAACCGCAAAAAATTTATTTGAAATGCATGTTGTTTTCCATTTGTCGCCATTTTTAATTGTTCGAAGTGTCAAAGTAACTACTATCTCAATTACATACTACTTAGCTATTAGCTAGAAAAATATCAAGACTGTGGAGAAAATAGTTGAAAAAATGTAATAATATTGTAAAATATTTTCATGTGTTTGTGCACTATCTTGCTAGTACTGTCTCGTCTGGCATCTAGGTCTAAATTTTTGTTTATTTGATGAATCGAATAAAAATAAAATAAAATTAATCAAAATATAATATTTTATAGTAATAACACTTATTTAACGTTAATTTTTATTTTGAATTTTTTTTTGTACGCACTCTATTTCTCTCAAAAAATGACAATGACAAAAAATGAATGCATAATGTCAAAAAATTACTGATGAAAAACAGTTCCTCGCAACGGGTTAAAGTTAAATCAACTTTTTTTCCGGAGAGAAAAAAAATCTTCCGAACTAAATTTAAAAAATGCGAGAATTCAAATTTTCATATAAAAAGGATGCGCGCGCATGAGTGCGACTAAAATATCCGAAGCGGTGAATTCAGCTGTAGAGTGATCACTGAGTGTGGCGGTATTAATAAACTTTTCACCATTTCTTTTTTTAGTTTATACCCCTGCTACATAAATGTAACAAGGAAATTACATAGTCTTTCCTTTTCAGGAGTGGCTGTAAATGTTGTAAGGGAGAATTTTTCTTACGACCTGTTTGGGATTCGAACCCACACACTCTCGATGTTTACAACGTATTTCATACGCTCTTACCCACTAAGCTACCGAGGCCCCCCATTTCTTTTCCCCCCACCTATATAAACTATACATTGAATTGAATGGATGAATTGTTTTAAAACAATTAAAAAATTTTACTTAATTAATAAAAATTTACCTTTCATTAATTGTTGTAATACAATCCGGTCTTATTAATTTTGAATTACAACTATTATCTTTATTATTATCACATTGATTTTTATTAGCAATTCTTTCCAAATTATTTTCATCAATTATTATTATATTATTTTCATTTTGATTATATTCTGATGTTATTGATTCATCTAAATTATTAACATTTTCTAAAAAATTTGAATCTAATTCAATGACAGTATTAATTGTTCCAATATTATTAGCACCAATATTAATATTATTAGATATTTTATTATTATCAATAGTTTTACTATTATTCATTATAATATTATTTATTTTTTTATTATTATCATCAATATTAATTAAATTACCATTATCATTATTTAATTTTATTATTGAATTACAATTACTATTATTAATTTCATTTAATAAATTTTTACTATCAAAATGTATTAAATTTTCATTATTTATTGATGTTGATGTTGATGTTGATTGTTTTTGATCTTTTATATCAATTAAATCCATATTTTGTATTGAATTTGTATTATAATCATCATTTTCTAAAATTCCCATAATATTTGATAATTTAAATTTATTATTAATATTAATATTTTTATCATTAGAATTTTCTAACAAATCATTTGATTTGAGTATAGATGTCGTTGTAATCGAATTAATAATCGGAAATTGTTTTTGAATTTTACTCGTATTTGTAATATTTAAAGTGTCAATAGCTGTTATTATTTGTTCGGAATTTGGTGATTGTGTAGTGATAATATTTGAATTTATTGATGTTGCTGTTGTTGTTGTTGTTGTAACATTTATAGTATTATTCATAGTCTGTAATGGAAAATAATTGTTGTTGTTGTTGCTGCTGTTGTTTGTATATGATTCTTTTTCTTTGCATATTATATCATAAAGTGCACTAATTGGACGTGATTCACTAGTTACATTTAATAAATTACCGTTATTATTATTATTATTATTAATATTATAATCACTACTACAACTGTTATTATTATTATTACTATTATTATTATTATTTATATTAATATTACTAGAATTAATAGAATTAATAGTAGTATCACTGCTAATTGAAGGCTGCTTAAAATTAGAATATGAAAATATCACCGATGATGAATTATTATTATTATTATTATTACTTTGATCATTAATATTAAAATTTAATTGTTTTTCTTTTTCTGTATTTTTAATATTATCAATTAATAATTCTTGATTATTAATATTTTTTATTATTTTTTTATTATTAATTGGAAAAAATTGATATTTTGGTGAAAATTCTTTATCATTATTATTATTATTATTAATTATTGATCTTTTTGTTATATTATCCGATTCAATTTTAGAATTTTTTATATTATTTTCTTGTATATTTTTATTAATTAATGGTACTATTGATGTATTAATGTTAAATAATGATGATGATGATGATGATGATAATGGTGATACTAATGATTGTATTATTATACTATCATTATCATTATTATTATTATTATTTAACGAATATAAACGATCAATTTCGTTGTTTTCTTTGAAATTATTTATTTTATGAGAATTTTTATTATTATTATCTAAAGGACTAGCACTAATTGGAAAAAATCTTTTTTGATTATAAGAATTATTTAAAGTAGAAGAAGAATTACTGTAATTTAATAATGGTGATGGTGTTGGATAAACACTTTCATAATTTAAATTAATTAAATCTTCACCACTTGATGTTCTTGTTTTTGTTGTAGTTGGTATAGTTGTTGTTGTTGTTGTTGTTATTATTGTTACTGGTATTAAATTTATTCTTTCTTCAGATTCAGATATTTGTTTATTATAATTTTTATTATTTTTATTAGTTGGACTGCAACTACTAATAAAAGTCTGCCGATTTTTTATATTTTTTTGATTTTGATATTCATCTGATATTTTTGATATTAATAAAGATGATGTAGATGTTGGTGGTGGCGGCGGCGATAATGAATATTTTTCATAATTTTTATTAAGTGATTGTTGTTGTTGTTGTTGCTGTTCTGGTTGATGTGTTAATAGTTGGCAGCTTAAATTGGCAGTGGTTGATGAAGATAATTTATTTTCTAAATCGATTAATAACGATTTATTTGTTATGTCTGATTCTGAAAGAAAAACAAAAAAAAAAAAAAATAAATAAAAAAATCAGTTAGATTAGATTTAAATCAATCATCTAAAAGATTTAAATTAAAATTAAGAATATAAGTAATCTGACTAATATAAATATGTATAATATTTTGAAAATTTTTTGTATATGGGGAAATATAAAAGATATAAATGATCAAAAAGATACAAAACAGAGTTAGTAATGAAAAAAAAAAATTACAAGTTCTTTGTGATAATTAAAAATATTTGAAATTCATTTTTGAAAGTAAATAATTTTGATTTCTGTAGTACAGATTGTTACGTTATAGAAAATGTATAAAAATAAGTAAATTACATGTTAAGGTTAAAAAGACATCTGTTCAAATCAAAAAATTTTATATCCCATACGAATTTTTTGTAATTTAGATGTCACGGTAAAATATATACTTACACACCAGTTACAGGGCCCCTACTTTGTTTATAATAACTTGTATAATGTTAAAAAAAAAAAAATAAATAAAAGTTGTTTATTAATCCAAGATCGCTTATATATATCTCGCACATAATATTTATAATATATAGCACATTTTGGGATAAATATTAGAGCGAAAAATGAAAATGAGATAATTTAAGAGGTCAAAAAAAAAACAAAAAATTATATGAAAAATTATGATCTGTTTTTAACCTTTTGGGGTCCTTAAAAATTTTTCGTTTCTAAAGTTAGTTGGTTTCGATTTATGTCTATAAAATCGCAACTATATAAAATTGGGTAAAACAAAGTAAGTACAAAATTTTAAAGCTTATTAAATTTGTCTTTTTAAACGTTATCCAGACAAACCAAATGTTTTGGTTTCTTAGATCGTATTCGTATATTATTGAAAACTAAAATTTATGAACTTTTTATCTTTAAAAAAAAAATTTAGAAGTTCAGTTTTTAATAAGCTTTAAGATTTTATGCTTTTATAAATAAATCATCTTATTTAAAATTAAATCAATTGGAAATGAAATGTATTCAAGACCCCATATTTTTCCAAATACAGACTTTTTTTTTGATTATTTTGAATTGTTGAATCAATAACGGTTGAAATATACTATACCTTTTTGACCAATTTTTTATTTAAATCGGTGAATCACTTCTTGTTCTATATATGTCAAGTTTATTTCGAAACATCCTGTATTATATAGAATAAACTAGTCAAAATTGTTTAAAGAAAACCACTGCGATTTTACATATTACATTTTACTTTTATTACAATTTATTATACATTTCAAATTTTTGATCAATTCTATATAGCAACTAATACGATTTCTGATTGTTTTTTGTTTTTTTTTAGAATTTTTGTATAATATTCTAAAATTAAATAGTGACCTCTTGATATCCATAAATATAAAATAAAAATATCCAAAAATAAGAATACAGAAAACAATAAAAAATGAAAAAAAATTACATCATAAGTTAATTTTAATTCAATTTTTTCTTCTTTAAATTTTTCCTTTTTTTTTTTAATCCAATTAGAAACGTATCACACATTAAAAAAGAAAATGAAATTGAAATTGAAAAGAGAAACAAAAAATTAAACCTGACCAAGTGCATCCATTATCAATATTTTTTGTAATAGAAGACACTTCTATATAAAGGAATTCCAAAAACAACAGAATAATTGAACTGTAAATTATGAATATATTTGACATTGAAGACATAAAAATGCATTTATTTGCAGGTAAATTAAGCTCTGTACTTTTTTAAAATGACTTATAATCAACTTAGATATTTTTTTAAAGTATATATGAATGTGTGAATGATGGTTTATGGTATATACTTGGTTATTTCTGAATAGTACGAGCGAGTTTGCGACAAAATCTTGCTTTTGAAAATCTTTTAAAAGAAAATTTGTTTTCCATAATCTACTAGGACAAAATTTTGCATGTAATTCAGAAATCAGAATGTCACATATCCTTATATATAAATATTCTGGAAAAAGCGGCAAACCTGCTTTTGAATCCAACTCTTAAATCACTCCTAAGTCCGACTCTCACATATACATATACATAAATATTCTAGAAAAAGCGTATAACCCTGCTTTTGAATCCAACTCTAAAATCCTTCCTAACTCCGAATCTCACATATACATATACATAAATATTCTGGAAAAAGCGTATTAACCCTGCTTTTGAATCCAACTCTAAAATCCTCCTTAATTATTTGTTTATACGTACTTTAAAAACAAAGCCACAATCTATTCCTTTAAAAATATTTTGCAAGATTTTGTCCGTGAAAGATTTTGTAATGCAAGATTTTAGAAAGATAGATTTTGTAATGCAAGGTAAACAAAAAAAAAAAAAGCAAGATTTTGACGTAGGTTGATTTTGGCGTGCAGGATTGTGATCTGCTCCCAGTACGAGTATATACTTGAAATAGGTGTGGAATAAAATTGATGGGATTTAAAAACAGCAATAAAATACAGAAATAATAAAATATTATGAGTTTTTTTTTTATTTTTTTTTTCACTCAATGATTATTGAAATTTTAACTCATCAGAAAATTGAACTTGATGTTAATAAATGTCAAAAAAAAAAAAAAAAAAAAGGTGAAATAAAACAGAACATAAATATGTATATAATATAATATGTTAGATATATGTTATGTTAATATATATATGTTAGATATTATATTATATATGTGCGTATGTTAAACAATTTTCTCATAAAGAAAATTGAAGAAAATAAAATATGAGTGAGAAATAAATTTTTTTATTTCTTTTATAATAATCATAAATAATATTAAAAAAAGAAATACTTTTTTCTTTTTCTTTTCAGTTTTCCTTTTTTTTATCAAAAGAATTTTCATTTTTCAACATAATTTTTAAGCAAAATTTTTATTTCTTTAGTTAAGTTTCGATACCTTAGAATTAGGATCAATGAGTTTTAATTGAATTCTGGAAAGGCAATTTAAAATATGTATCGACGTTTTTAATTTGTGAGATTTTTAGATATTAAACTAATAGGCAAAATAATATATAGGGGTCAATCATGAAAGTTTTGTGAGTTAAGACTTTTTTCTTCTCTGAAAAGTTTTTCAAAAAAAATCACGCAATCATAAAAATCTTATAAATTGAAAAGAAAAGACTGTGCTTTGTATCGAAAATTTTTGGTATCAAAAACATAAACTGCATTATCTTATTGAAAATAAAGACTTTTTTTTGTACGAAATTTTGTAGATTGAAAATAATAAAAAATAAAATTGGAAAAACTAGTTTTATTTGGGAGTTTCATTTTGGATGAAGAGATTGAAGAAATGGGAAAGGGAAGTAAATGCCATTTTGTACCGTGAAACAAGATGCCTAAGAGACTTTTTGAATTTTTGGATACACAGATAAAAATAAATTGGACTTAAAAAAAAAATTATAGTATAAAAATAATATAGGCATTTTCATATCTATGACTATGCAATAGCGTAGGTTGCTAGAAGCCCCCGTATTTTGGGAATCAGAAGTCGGATCGACATGATTTAAAAAAAGTGCTCACCGATTTAAAAGAGGTGCTCACCGATTTTATAGTAGAATTCAAATTAGTAAACAGAAATAAAAAAATTCGACTTTTAAGTCGGTCCCTAAAAAACGGAACTTCAAAACTAAGGTTCCACTTTCCGGAACTTTTTTAAATTTTTTTTTAATTTTTAGTTTCTATTACAGTATTGGACACTAGATTTTTTAAATCAAATTGGTCTGACTTCTGGTTCCTAAGATATTGATGATTATTGTTCAAAGTCCACAGCTAAAATGCATGTGACTTAAAAAGTCTGAAATTATGAAAAAAGTCAAACAAATTCTTTTCCCTATGAGACTTTCATGATTGACGCCATAGAGTCATTATTTACCCCATAGTCATTAATTATTTATATGCGACTAAACTTCAGTTTCGGAAATCATTAATTTCACTAAGCCTTCGATTTCTCGGCTGTAAAAAACTTAGCAAATACACGTTAAATAATGTCTTCGACAAATTTCTCAATTTAATATAAATATCAACATTTTTCCTTCCAAATTCTCATATTCTGCCTTAACTTAAAAATATTTTTTCCTTACTTATATTATATTATCATTATTCCAGCTTTGCAAGAATTTAGAGTTAGTGAGTGAAAGGTTCACCTATCATTACTGGACTTCTATAAGGTTTAAAAGAGCTCACCTGTTTCAAAAGTCTGGTTCAAGGATCGATGTATAAAATTAAGATAAGCATTGTAGTTTTCTTACATTTCTAATTTCAAGAAAGAGGTTTTCCAAAAACAATATTTATAGAAAAAGTAAACTGTATCAACCTTGATGGATAATAGATGATGGCTTACAACATTTCGCATTAAAACTTTTTTGTAACTTGGTTGTCGTTAAGCTTTCTTTGCAAATTAAGAAATCTTGTTCAAACAGGGTCAATTTATAAGATTAGGATAAGCATTGTATTTTTAATTTCAACACGGCAAATTGTTATCCAAAAAAAAAAAACAGTATTTATAGAAAAGGTAAGTATAGGGTTTTCCAATTTGAGTGATATGATTTCTTTTCAAAAAAAAACACACTAATTGTTAAAGAAATTCAAACGTTTTTTATTTAATGGAAAACCCTTTAGTTCCCATATGGCTTAAAAAGTTGTAAAAGTTATCTTTTTACCTCAGAACAGGTAAAAAAAACTATGGTCCGCCAATTGTACTCTTATTATAATCCAGTTAGATTTTTTTTTTTATAAATATTATGATTGGTTGACTTGCAATAATATTTTATAAAAGTTGAAAAAATGCTTCGTTTAATCTATTGCACCATAAATTTAATACTTAATAGAAATGAGTAATGATAACTGTTCTATTACTTAACTTAAAGTTATCTAACTGTATATAATAATGAATAAATGCTATATGCAGTAGTCAAACCACTATCAATGTTAAGTTTATTTAAACATTATAATAATTTTTAATAGTTTTTAAAGTGCTGTGACCAATGAACTGTAAAAATTTTTAAATTTTTAAAATTTTTTTCTCATACCACGTGATTATATGATTTACTATTAAAAAACTTTTTTTTTCTTTTTTTTGGTGGAACAGAAATTAAATGTATATATGTATGTATGTATGTATGTATAAAGGAAAAAAAAAAAATTTTTTTTTATGATGCACTTAATGGGGTTGGCCTCATAAAATTTTTTTTTTTTACAAAAAATTCTCATAAAATTGTTCTATTTTTCTTTTACATTGCAATAAAAAAACATTTCCGAAAGTAAAAAATTTTATTTACAAACAAAATAGAAAAATTGAACTATTTTTTATTCACTTTAATATAAATAAACTATGGAGATTAGTCATAATTTAAAAAAAAAATCACCATTTTATTTTAAATTTAATTTTAAGTTAAAAAATTAGGAATACAAGTAAGTATAGTTATTAGTATATATAGTTTGAGTCATTAGTATGCATTTTCATTGTTATTGTTATTCTAAAATATCGAGTCTTGAACATTCCCTTGCAGCAACTGCGTTTTGCATTTTATAAATGTTTGGCCTCAGTCACGTATTACGCAGACAGTGAGTGAATTGATATTTTTTTTCGTGGAAGTGGCCAATGAAATTTGCGATTTTTAAGCGACAATAAAGTTTTATAGAATTTCTTGTTAATATATAGATAGATTGCTCGTTTTGATGAATTTCATCATTTGTACAGGGAAGTTAGAGAAGACTGTGAAAAGTTCCTTGATCATTTAAGAATATCCATAAGCACTTTCATGTTCTTTAAAAGAAAAGTTCAAGAAAAGTTAGCTTTAAAACAAATACATTCTAGGATAATTACCTTTGAAGATAGATTAACAATAACTTTAAGGTAACCATG
This sequence comes from Poecilobothrus nobilitatus, assembly GCA_947095535.1. Taxonomy (NCBI): domain Eukaryota; kingdom Metazoa; phylum Arthropoda; class Insecta; order Diptera; family Dolichopodidae; genus Poecilobothrus; species Poecilobothrus nobilitatus. The sequence continues at coordinate 36,148,331 of OX352774.1, forward strand.
AGAAAAATATTATAGTCAGTCCTAACGACTAGATATAAAATGGTTTAAATATAATATATACATATATATGTACATAAATGTTTTATTTTATATTTTATGGAAATAATAAGATAATTCATTTTAATATAGAAATCAAAATGTAGGATTAATTTATTCTCAGTTTTGTCCCATTTCAAATGTAAAAGTTCGCTCGCTTGTCATAAAAAAGTCGTACGCTTGACGCCCTTCTGAATGATCATCTTATTTAAAAGTTAATATGTTTTAAATTTTTTCTAAAAAATCACTCGCAAAAAAATCGCTCGTTCGCTGCTTCATGTGTAAAGTCAAGGCCTTAGAGTTGTATTATAATTGTAGCGTGCCGTCTAAGAAAATTCTGCCGACATCATTAAAAAAAAAAATTTGTTTTTGTTTTTTAAACAAAGTTCGGTTATTATTTAGTTTTCTATTATATAGTGGCATTATAAATTAGGTATAAATTGTAGTACATTTCTAAAATCTTCAGTTATAATAATCCAATTAAAAAAACTAAGAGTAAGAAAAGTTTTTTAGAAATCACAAAAGATAAGATTATACTGAAGAAGGAAATTACACCTGAAGAAGTTGGGGAACAAAAAAAAAAACCAAATATACGTAGTGTATAAAAAAAAATTGAAACAAAAGTTATTGGGTCTTCCCTTAGGAATGATACAATTTAAAAATTAAAAGAAAACCATATAAATTACTCAGTGAGACCAAAAATTTTTTTTTTATTTGAAAGATTACATTATGCCATTATGTATGGAAAATAACATTATTTAAATGACCACCACGATTTTTCCGTACGTACTGCATTCTGTCAGCCCAATTTTTCATTACTTTTTCACATAAATTTGGCTGTATTTCATCAATAGCATGTTCAATGTTGATTTTTAATTGCTCAATTGTTGTTGGATTACCAGCATAAACTTGTGACTTAACATATCCCCAAAAAAAGAAATCACAAGGCGTTCAATCACACGACCTGCGAGGATAATTAACTGAACCATCTCTTGAGATAATTTCATCACCAAAATTTTGTTTTCAATAAATCGATTGTTAAGTTGACTGTGTGGCATATAGCACCATCTTGTTGAAACCACATATCTTTCACATTATTCTCAACAACAGCAGAAAAAAAAAAAATTCATTTAACATTGTTCTGTATTGTTCTCCATTGACTGTTACTCTTCGACCATTTTCTTCAAAGAAATATGGACCAATCACTCCACCAGCATGAATTGCACACCACACAGTGACTTTATCTGGATGTAATGGTATCTGAAAAGTTTCGTGTGGATTTTCATCACACCAAATTCTGCAATTCTGTTTGTTTACATAACCATTTAACCAAAAATAAGCTTCATCACTGAATAAAATGTTTCGATAAAAATGTTCATCAAATGAGCACTGATTTTGATAAAACAATTTAACAATTTCTAAACGTTGTTGAAGCGTGTATCTTTTCCATAATTAAATGACATTGCCTATACTGAACACAAATGACATAAGAAACGTCAAAAAAAAAAAAAAATACGCAGTGTTACTATTATAACCATTTTAAATTGTATCATTCCCCATGGAAAACCCCAAAAATTTTCAAAAATTTTGCATAATAAAGCCAAAAAGTTTAATTTCACTAAAAAGAAAAGAAAATTGATTTATTTATACATAAAAAGATGATTTTTTTTAGTAGAGAATGACAACATTTTTATTTACGATCAAATTATTTAAGGTATGTTTTATTATTAAGCAAATGCTATAAATTTATAAAATTAAATTAAATTGTTTGGCTAATTAAAACTTATTTTTTTAAAATTCAAAATTTTACATGTTACTTTATTAAAACACTAAAATTTTATAATTTTAAAGTAATTAAATTTGCAACATTTTTCTTTGATATAATTTTGGAGAGCGTAAAAAACGATTTTTTGTAAAATCTTTGGTCTTTGACCAAAAAATTATTTATTCATTCATAAATTTTTTATGCATTTTTATATATATACTGATTTTTTTTTTTTGATCTAATGTATAATTTCGCCTCATACTATATAATTAAGGTTTATTATGATTTTTTGGGTGGTTTCTTGAGTAAAACATTTATCAATAAAATTAGAGAATAATTATTTCATATTATATATACTTACTATATATATATACAAGACTATTATCATTTAAAACTTCAACATTTCACTACTTTTTTAAATTTTTATTCAATTTTTATTCACTTATTTTCTTTATCTTGTTAAAATTATAAAATTACATATAATTTACAATTAAAATAAGAGTTAAAAATTAAAGCAAAATGTTAAAGTGAAATTGAGAAAACAAGAATTGATACAATTTCATTAATTCCATATATATTGAATATAATTTTTTATTTTACACGTCTTTTACAAATCCTATTATTATAATTACAGATTATTTACACACATATATATAATTGGTATCTTTTGATGAAATATTGTATAAGTAAATAAAAAAAATTATTTCTATACGAAAAACTCTATTTTAATTTTATGTTATGTCCTATAGCAACTAGTTATCAACAGATATTGCATATAATTGGATTTAAATTAAAAATATCATAAAATCTGTAATTGTGAAACAAAAATTTAATAAATAATTATTGAAATTATTTAACGAAGAATCGGTTGTAATGTAAATCATTTTAAAGATTGTAGTTATAGTTGGTGGGATATCCGACCACCTTTACACTTAGGTCTTGGCGATTTGTTTGGTTATCCCACCTACAGGAAATGTTAGTAAATTGGGACAGCGGTAATCAATGATCGTAAATAATCGGACAATAGTATCCGAAAAGATCCCTTTAGTAATTTTTTTCACAGGATTTCTTATTTTTTTTTATTGCAGTGTCAAACATTGGCTTAGTATGTGTGGTATCTTTTTGACCATCAGCTCACAACCTCTATACACTCTTTTCTCTCAGCTTTGCTATTTTAGCCATATATATGCTCTTATAGCCTGAGGTGGCTTGTGCTAATTCTGTACATAAAGGTACGTCCTAATAAGCTTCAGTACTTTCTTTGTAGATGAACCTGGAAAATTTTCCCATTTTGACACCTGAAGTTTGCAGCCGGCTCTAAATAATACTAAGCACGAATTAATTCTGAAAATTAGAATCTAAAAGTAGAATAAATATAGGGAAATAATTATTTACAGTATAAAAAGTCATGCAAATGAGCTGAGAATAGTGAGTGTTGAGAAAGAACATTTTATTATAGTGAAGTAATATATTTATTGTAAGTCAGCGCATATAACAGTTTCTTTGCAATTTTTTATTTTTTTTTTTTTGTTTGAGTTTATTCCCTTGCCACGTAACTTTCTTTGCCAAATGTGGTTATAAATGTCGACGAATTAAGTTTAGACGTGTGTGGGATTCGAGTTCACATTTCCTCTGCGCTTACACCATATTTTATACATTCTTACACACTAGGTCACGAAGGCTCCGGATAAAGGATAATTTTGCATAGTGATTTAAATTTTGTGTTAAAACACACATTACGTTTTGTACGATGTATATGTAGGTATTGATTATAATACCAACCCTTAATTACCTGAGAGAATGTCAAATTACAAATCTGTTAAATTAAAATGTTTTTATTACAGCTTTAATACAAATAATTAGATGGTAATAGATAAACCGAATAGAGATATGATACAATTATGACTAAATTGAGACGATTTAGTTTAAATTAAGACAATTGAGACTAAATTGCAGCTTAAAGTTAAAATTCTGGTTTTATGATGACTTTTACATGAATCTCTGACAAAAAAAAAAACAGATTATTATCCGACTCAACTGAATACAATGTTAAAAATAAAATGTTATTTGTAAATTGGATTGACCGGCTACAAAAAAAAAAAAAAAATTTTTTTAAATAATTTTAAAAGTGCATATATTGAAGGTGAATTAATTTTTAATATATACAATTGAGTCATAATTTAGTTTTACAATTCCTCAATACCACTTGTCCATAAATCCATGAGTATTAATTGTTGTGTCCAATTAGAGTAGAAATAAATAAATTACGATGAAATTAAAAAAAAAAAGAAAAGGAAAAATAAAATAATATTTTTTGTATATTTTCTTTGTCGAAAATTATTGAATGAATTTTATCCGTAATTTTAATAGCAATAAAATTACTCAGAAAATGTGTTTTTATTTCGCAAATTTTTAACACTATAGAGGACATTTTACACATTAAAAAAAATATTTTAAATTTTATATTTTGTTTTTTTCGTTTTTTTTTTTACGATTAATAAATTTTATTTTATTTTATTTTTTCTGTTTTAAAATTATGGTCATATAATTTTATTACAAATTTTATAATTTTAAATAAAGGCATGTTATGATGTTATATGTAAAAAGCCTGTAACAATTATAAATTGTATATATTATGTATGTATATATATTTAATAAAATATATAATATAACTGGCTGAGTGGTAATAAATTGTTGATGATTATTGTATATATTGTATATATATATATATATATATATATTTATAACTATTAAAGATATTCAAAAAGTATTAAAGGAAATTAATATGTAAAACAAAATATTTTATTTTATTGATGAAGGCTGACCGAACTAAACCTAAATATTACAATTGCAATTGCAAGCCAGGTTAATTGAATTCATCCTTAGAATTGAAAATTTCCTTAAGAAAATGTGGTAAGTTTCGTCAGGTTAAGTTATTGTCAAGATATATCTTCAATTTATTTTTTTCTTATCTCTTGCTTTGCTAAAAAATGGAAAATTACGTATAGATAAACTCTTATTTGTACATATGAAATTGTGATTTACATAGGGGTCCAGAGATTCCTATAGTGTTAACACAGAAATAAAAAAAACATGCACTAAAACATAAGACTATAGTTTAGAAGGGCACATAAATGTAGAAGAATTAAAACTCCTACATTTTGAAAAGAAAAACAGCAGGATTAAAAGCACTGTGCCATTAGATTCATCGATAAGTGCAAATCATCTTTATGGACGACTGCAGCTTCAATATATCTATAAGAGTAAGCGCAAAATGAATGGTTGGTCTTTAAACTAGTTTTAATCTTCTGGGGCTGATGTTTTTAGGGAGTTAAAGTCTTACATAACTGTGTAACTTATACAGTATCGATGACTCTCACAATCCTTATTTAAAAAAAAAATAATTTGTTTCACTTTTCTTATATTTCGTGGCGGATAACGTCTTCAATATAATGTATGTACAGTTTGAAAGCATAACATTTTTTTTTTCTAAGCCAATAACTTTTAACTAAGCCCACTTTAAAAATACAACACAATTTTTTAAAATTAGATATTGTGAATCGATGAGAAAAAGTTAATTCACAGTAGATTTATTAGAAATTTGCTTCGTATATCGAGATTTACATTGTTCAAGTATGAATTCTTATATATAATAAAATTGTGATAAAAGTCTTAAGCAGGCACTTTAATTTAAAAAAAAAATTTTATTCTTATGAATTTGTGAAAGATTTTATGTTCTGTTCGGTTTTGTTAATATGTTTCAACATTTTTATTCAGAATGCTTCCTTTGTTATACTCTCAAATAAAATAACTTGAAACTTTATAGAAGATTTTTCTCAGAACTAGTATCTGCAATCAGTTCTAGTTCGAATTCCGACCCCAAAAAAAAAAAAAAATTTTAAATGTGTGGAACAAATTGTTTCATATTTTACCAGAATGTTTTTTTTTTTTTTTAAATTGCTAAATTCCTAATTTGGAAATTACACATTAAAATCGTCACATTAAAAAATTCATCTCAACTTTACAGTATGGCAACTCTACTTAAAACGCAAAATAATAGAGTTTTAGATTTACAATAAAAATTATTTTTAAAATATTTTACAAATTGTTTTTATTGTATATTTCTTGTACTAAAATCAGACTAAAATGTAATTAAAATTTATGTTAATCTTAAAATAAAGAATTTTGATGATTATCGTGTTTATTAATTTTTTATTTTTTTTTTTTGTTCGATACATTTCCTGTATATTATTTGTAAAATGCAAATTAAATTTTAATTTATGATCGTTTTAAATATTATATTTTTTATTGTGAATATCCGTGATTTTTAAAAATGCGTAATATGCATTTACTTTTTTGTTATTGTATTTTGCATCATAGAACAAAATCAGATCTTAAGTAATTTAAAAAAAAAAAATTTAAATTAAAGTTAAATTAGCATTAAAACAAAATACAACTATCTTACCATATTATTAATTTTATTGAAATTATAGTCAATGCACAAGTTATTTTTATTTTTTGGGGCCTTCACATAAAAGTGCATCGAAAGAAAAAAATCCTACTTTACTTGAACGACCCGTTGCAAAATATAAATTGCAAAATAAAAAATTACAGATGACAGATAAAGAAATGTTAAAAGAAATGTTTATTGGTATCTTTTCAAAAATATTGATTGGTATTTTTAAAAAATTTTAGTTGGTACCTATCTGTTATATTATATTATTTGAATAAATATCTAATTTTCAATTTAAATAATTTTAAAATAAAAAAAAATGTCCAAAAAAATTTTTTTAAGCATTTTTATAGATTATTTAGTCAAATGTGCTATTTTTATTTGATCCACTCCGAATAAATTCCAAAACCGAAATCCAAATTAATTCTAAACTCCAAATAAATTCTAAAAACGAAATGTCAAATTAATTTCAAAAAAAAATTCCTCCGGTTAATTTCCTAGAACAAATAAAATATGTATTAGGGGTTAAGGTAGAGGATATTTTTTTTTGTTTTTTTATTGCATGTCTCTGCCAGATAAATGTGGAAAGGAAATTACACAGCCTTTCCTGTTGAGGCGTGACTGTAAATGTCGTAAGGGGGAATAATTCTTACGGCGTGTTTGAGATTCGAACCCACACTCCCTCGGTGTTTACAGCGTATTTTATACGCTCTTATCCACTAGGCTACCGAGGCCCCGGTAGAGGATATTTTAGTTTACGATACAATACTAGTTTGCACTTTTGAGTAAAGACCCTTATTAATTTTATAAATAAAAAAAAAATATTAAGCAGATTTTTCAAATTAAATAAGATATCGTATGAAATATACAACTATACTTAAAGTATATTATCATCAGGTAATATTTTTAATTATTCTCAATTCTTTTTACATTTTTTATTGAGTTCTGCTTAAAAACAAAAAAACATTTTTTCCAGATTAATTGAATTTGTTTTTATATACTTTGACTTTATTTACTTCTTGTTTGTTTTCAAACACTTTTTTTTATATTTATTTTTGTTTTCAAACAAGTGGTATAATAAAAATTCACAATCTAACATCTCATCACCCGTTTTATTGAATTAATCTAAAATTGGTTTTGTTTTTGTTATTCTTTAATTCATATTCGAGTGGCTTTTTGAATTATTTTCTTGTTTCCAGTTTTTTTTTTTTTGTGTTTTTTTGTTTATGTTTTTTGTTGTCCTCTTCAATTTCAATCACTTTCCTTTCAACTGTCCTATAAATTTAAGTTTGATTCAATTTTTGTAATTATCTATGGATTATTCTAAATAAAGTGATTACTTTATTTTTAACATGAAAATTATTTTGAATTTAACTGGAAAAATTTGGCATTAAAATAAATGCAATTTGTAACACCTTTAAGGAGTTGTTAGTAGTTTTTGAGGGGATAAAAATAAAATGTTCTCAAATTTAATTTTCATTATTCTAAAATTTCAATAATAAATCGGAGTGATTTGTGGGAGTGATTCAAAATTATCGTATATATTATAAAATAAGAATTACATGAGTGAGTCAAATTTCAAATACTTTTTTTTCTTTAGAATGTCTTTGGGTTTGTGTTATTTTTCTCTTTTAAGATTAGAACTTTCGAAAGTCTTTTGATTTTAAGATAAGAATTGAATTGATAAGAATCTGGGAAAGATTTATTTCAATACAGCTCCAGCTTAAAAGATTTAATTATGGTACATATATCTAAAACTATATAATATCTATATATATTTTGTGAACTGTATACTGTTACATCGCCCGTTAACTGTGATACTCTATAGTCACTCATAGAAAATTTCTTCAATTCATTGAAAGTATAAAGTTGTTCGGTATATTTGAATGAAAATCCGAAAATTCTATAACACATTCACAAAAAAATTATTAAAAAGTTAATTTTATTCTGTTAGTATTTGGTTTCGTTAATTAATGGTCAATCAAAAATTTAAAAAAAATGTTGGTGTTTGTATGTAGTTACGCAATTTTTTTTCGAGTCACTTTAAAAAAAAAAAAAACCCTTAAAATGAATGTGTATATGATGAAGAGCTACATAGTATATGATTTGCAATCCTAGCAGAAATGAATGTTTTTTAGCCTATTCTTTCGTTTAAAAAAAAAATAGATGTTATTTTAAGTACGGATTTCAGTGCGGATTTAAGGATTTGGGTTTATTTGGTTTTACCTCTGTTCACTGTACTATTTTCCCACTATTTCTTACGAATTTTTATATACAACACCTAAAATATTAGAATTTCAGACAATTGAATCTTTTTCTAAATTTCTTTACATCACTTTTTCAGGAATTTCCCATATTAATAATCTGACAATATGGCAGGTAGGTAGATCAATCTTGATTATACGTTATACTAATGAAATTTGATTATTATATAGAATAGATAGATAAAAACAAGTATAGGAACAAAAATAAAAAAATAAAAAATCCTTTCTAATTAACCTAGTTAATTCTAGTTAACAGTAAATATATTCAATATACAATATTGATTTTATTTATAATTACATATAATATATCTGCTGCATAAATTTATCTAAAGATACGTACATATATGATATACGTACATAGATAATATCTCTATATATACATATGTATATATTTATTTTTTATTTTTTTCACCTGTATTTACTTTGAAGAACTTGTTGTTGTCAATTCATTTCAATTTTTAATCTATTTTGGCAAGTTTGTTGATTTTGTTGTTGCTGTTGAACTACTTTATATTGAACACATTTTCATTGAAAAGCACAAAAAAACAACAAAAAAACAAAAAAAAAAACAATCAAAGCATATTCGTTTTCTATTTTTTTTTTTGTATTTTTTTTATTTTGTGCTTTTTCAATTAATTTTCTGACTTTTAAAATCTTTTTTCTTTTTTTTTTTTTTAAAAGTGTTTTTTTTTTTTTGTTGTTTTTTTCTTTCACCTCTTCATGTCAGATTTCTTCGTAACAGGTGTTCAGGTTAGATTTGGGTGTGGTATACACAAGATAATTTTAGGTACTTATACATAGGTCAGTTATTATTATGAAGGAACTCACGTTTCATTGAAGAAAAAATAAAAAAAGAAAGGAAAAAAAAAAAATAAATATGTATTTTCATTAATTTAAGTGATTTTTCTTTAACTTTTTTCTCACTTTTTTTTCCTCTTGTTATTTTTTTTTTTTGTTTTGTTAATCACTTCATAAGGTTTTTTTCGAATTGAACTAATTTTGAAGTAAGAAAAAAAAAAAACCAAGATCGAAATAATATTAAGTAAGGATGACTTTTCTTTAATCTAAAACTTAACAATATTAATATTGACAATTGGCATTTAAAATATATACATATATAATTATTTTTTTGTTTAAAATAAGATTATTTTCATACCAAAAGAAAAAAAAAACCTGAAATAATTAGTTAATAAAGAAAAGAAATTGAATTGAAAAGAAGGATCAACATCAGTTCCATTTTTTTTTTTTTGAACTGAAACGAATTGGTCATTTTCGAAAGATGTAAAGAAATCCTTGAATCAATTGATATGTAAAATTTATACTTATTAAACTTAGTTTTACTCCACTGGAAGGATAATAGAACGAACAATCGGACCGTGTAGAATAATAAGCCAATGAAAAAGAAAATTTAAGTTTTGGAGAGTGGGATAATATACAGAGTGTTCCGCATAAGAATGCAAATATTTCAGGGGTTGATTCCTGAGACTGAAACTATAGAAAATCCTGAAACTAAAAAAAAAATGTATGAGAGCTGGGGAGATGTATTATTAGTCGTTTTTGAGATATTGAGACTGTTATGTTATTTTATTTTCTATTATTAATTGTTGAATAATACTTGACCCACTTTGTTTTGCAGAAGCAAAAATAAATCTTTCAGCAGATGAAAGCTTGGGGAATAAACTTTCAAATAAGACTAAATTAATTTCTGTGGTGCATGAGGATTAAAAGTTATTCGACAATTAATAATGTATAACAAAAAAACATAAAAGTTCCAATATCTCGAAAAGAACTAATAATAGATCCACCTCCACCCATACAATGTTTTTTAGTTTTAGTCTCTGGAATTAACTCCTGAAATATTTGCACTCTTATCTGGAACACCATACTGTATATGAAAATATTAAAAAGAAAAAATCATACGAATGGTGAAACAACCATATGCCGGAATTATGTTTTGCATTTTAGAGATTCTATAGACTTCAAAAAAAAAAATTATGAATGAATATGGAATGTTGTGCAAAAATATGGCTAATATTTAAATGCTTAATGAAATTGGTCCGTCAAATGGATATATTATGCCTTTTTGTTAGAAGGATAATGTATAAATTAAATATTTGATTAAGACCAAAATTATTTTTATATAGCATTTAAACGAGATCAACGATACTCTGGTGGTTATCAATAACACTAAGTCTCTTATAGTCATTTAATAATTTTATCCCATCTTGTATACAACATAAGAGATTTCTACAAAATATACTGTTTTTTTTTTTAAGCTTTTACCTTTCATACTAACTTTTCAGTTTTAGTAAAACTCTTCAATCTTGAAATATTGCCTTAGTCATTTTTAAGTATACGTACATTATTCTAATTTTATTTAATAAATTATTGATTTTATTTTAGAATTAAAATTTGAATGATTCATTTATTTATTGCAAATATTGCAAACAGGTAGGTACACGTAACCCTGATCGTAGAACATCTTAGAAAATTTAATTGATTATTAATCTTTTGTTTTTTATAGGAACTTTGCCAAAATAACAAAAAAAAATAAAATAAAACAACGAAATTTAATTGATTATGTATTAAATAAAAGTGAATTTTTATTTTACCTTGAAATTATTTTCAAGGTTATTAAAAATTGTTTAGAATTTAATTGAAAAAATAAAAAAAATCTTGCTACGAATTAATTGAATTGGTATTTAATAATCCTTTTCGAATTTTTAGATTCACATTCAAAAGAGTATTCAAGTATTTGGAGCAGATATAATGCAATATTAGAAAATATGAAATTAAATGGAAATTTAGTTTAGAAAAGTTTAAATTAAGTTTTTTTTATAATATTAATTTTACTATCGTAAACTGACTATTGAAGAGGACCCATTCCACAGGATTTTTTAGCACAAAAACTTCTTAAGGATTTTGTTTCCTGTTGTAATATCCTTTTTTTAGTTTATTCCCCTGCAACATAAATATGACAAGTAAATTGCACAGCCTTCCTAAGAGGGACTTCCACAGACATAGAGTTCATAAGAATTATTCCCTATTACGACTTGGAAAAGTAAGGCTGTGTAAATTCCTTATCACTTTTATACATGGCAGATGAATAAATTAAAAAAAATAAGTGGTCCGATAGTCTCTCTTAAAAGTGTTAATGACTTTTTGTGTAGAAAAAGTAATGAAAGAAATGAAAAACGTATTCAAACGAGATGGAAAAACTATTTTTTTTTTTGGGAAAAACAGTGGTTCTGTTCGAATAAAAATTTGGTTGTATCTGAAAAGAAGTTCAAAGTTTGAATCGAACAAAATATGGTTGTGTCCAAAAAAAAGTTAATGTGGAACAACTTTTTGTAGTTAAAATTGTTAGTTGACATTTCGATTAAATGATAAAATTTATAACTAATTTTGTTTATTAGAACATTTTTAATCATAAAATTTATCCAAATTTTTTTTTGTTTACGATACAAACAAAATAAAAGAAAAGATTTTGGGTATGAATTTTAGATATCGCTATAACTAGTACATAAAAAAAATTACGAATGTTAAAAATGTTTCTAAGTATATAAATTTTGCATGCTGTTTCTTTTCATTTTGGCTAGAAAAAAAACCCATTGTTATTTTTAAAAAGACTTGAGCACGACCTTTAATTTCATATCATATACTATTTTAAATTTCCAAATTTAAATAAAAAAAAAAAACAATGAAAAATTTTTATAATAAAAAAAATAAATAGGTATTAAATAAATAATACTAAAATATTATATAAAGGGTTTTCCAATTTGAGTGATCATTTCTTTTCAAAAAAAACACACTAATTGTTAAGGACATTCAAATGTTTTTTATTTAATGTGAAGTACAATCGATACAATTAAGTTCTGAATAAAACGTCATTCAAATGGCCTCCACGACTTCTTTTGCAGGAACGAATTCGATGAACCCAATTTTCGAGCACTTTTTCCACTAAATCAAGTCGTATGTCATGAATAGCACGTTCAATATTGACTTCTAAAGCTTGAAGAGAGTCTGATTTATTGCTAAAGACCAATGACTTCAATTAACCCCACAAGAAATAGTCTAATGGTGTTAAATCACAACTTCTTGGAGACCATTCAATTTCACAATTTCTCGAATCTACAAACTTTTCTCGCAATAAATCGGTTGTTGCACGTGCTGTGTGGCACGTAGCCCCGTCTTGTTGGAACCAGATGTTGTCAAGATCAACTTCTTCCAATTTCGGCCATAAAAAGTTGGTTATTATCGATCTATACCGCTCTCCATTGACAGTAACGGTGTTACCAGCTTTATTTCGAAAGAAGTACGGACCGATGATTCCATCAGACCAAAAACCACACCAAATTGTCAGTTTATGTGAATGTAATGGTTGTTCATGAATAATTTGTGGATTTTCTTCGCACCAGAATCGACAGTTTGGTTTATTTACTGCACCGCTCAGATGAAAGTGAGCCTTATCGGAGAATATGATTTTCTTAAAAAAATCGTTATCGTTTTCAATTGGAGAACGATTATTTTGATAATAAAATTTGAATAATTTGTAAACGTTACTCTTGCGTATATATCTCTCCATGATGAAATTGTAAACATTACTGAATACAATGAAAAAAAAAAAGATAGATCATTACACACTACAAATGGCCGAAACGTCACTTAGAAATAATATCACTCAAATTGGAAAACCCTATACAACATTTTCTTATTTTTCATAATATATAAAAATGGCATCTTTTATCAGTATAATTATCATTAATTATATAAAATAAAATGTCTCTTTTTGATTTCCTTTATTTTCTTTTAATAAATGGGGCATTTCCATTAAAAAATTGAAAAAAAAAACGAAAAAGTCTAAATAATCATTCATAAAAATCCAAAATTAATAAAAACAAAAAACATAATCATGAATTCATGCTAAAACCAAAAAAAAAACAATTTATAAAAGAATAAAACTCAATGCAAAAGATCCAAAGAAAAAACAAACAAACAAATTATAAAATAATCTGAATAATGACCGTCAAATGATTCAATTATGGTATTAACAAGATTCCATCAAAAAATATTAAACCACTCAATTTTGTTTTAAAATTTATTTTAAAAGAGATCAAAATTAACGTTTATATGTAAAAATTTTTTATACAAAGTAAACATAAAACAAAAAAAAAAAAAAAAAATCTAAAAAATTGCATTAATAATTTTATTGCCCAAAAAAAAAACATTTCCGGAATTATTTTGAATCAATGAACGAATCATTATTTATAATACATATAAAATAAAACAAAGAAATTTTTTTTTATATTATTCAAAACAAAATTCAATTATGTAAATATTAAAATAATATTTAATAAATTTTCTTTTAAACGAAATATTACAAAGGTATGGTAACACTGTTATTATTGTATTTTAATTTTTTTCTTTATTTTGTTTAATATTACCATAAAAAAAATTTATATTTAAATCGATCAGATCCATTCATATTATTATTGAATCATTACTTTTGTTAGTATATGAACCATCATACATAATTGAAACAAAAATAGAAAAAACAGTAGAAAGAGATAGAAAAAAAAAAAATATATAAAAACATATTGAAAGGATATTTACATATTGAATATAAACGATAACGTCTTTAATTTATTTTCCGGAAGTTTATAAAAATCTAAAATAAAAACTGAATCAATGAATCAATGTGATCTTTAAAACTGTATTCATTTGATTCATAAAATCTGTTGTGGGTATATAAAGAAAATTAAAGATAAAGACATTATTTTTATTGTAAATTATTTAAGCTGCACCTTAAAATTTTGTAAAATAAAAAAAATAAAAAGAAAGAAAAATTAATAAATATCGATGAACACAGATGATATTTTAACAAATTAAAAATTAAAAAAAAAAAAAAAAACCAAAACAACAACCATTTGTCTTGTCTGGATAATTTCCAATTATGAATGGATAATTTCCATTTTTATTTTAAATTGATTGATTTTTATTTCTTATTCTTCATCTCACATTTCTCTTTCATTTTGTTTTTAAATTAATGGAAAGATTAGTAATATATAGAAGAGTTTAAATATGATAAATTGATCGTTTTTGTTTTGGGTCTTTATAATTAGTCATGTTACCGTTATCATAAGAAAGTTTTTTTTTTTTTCTTTCATGAAAACAACAAAATTGTAGGTACTGATCTCTTTTGGGTGTTGACAAGATTTTATAAGTGATTATTTTGTATTATTGATGTATGTTCATATTTAAAATTATTTTTATTGTGTTTTTTTTGGAAAAAAAAACAAGAAAAAATATTTTTGAAAATTTTTAATTTGTTTTATATGATTTATAGCCACTTTAATAACGGGTTATACAATATGAATATTTTAATAAAAATTATCAAAAGATGCGTTTAACAAATTAAAAAAAAAAAAAAATTTAATAAAACAGTATGAACGTGTAATGAACGCTTTAGACGTTTACTAAAAATTTATTTAAGATTTTTGGAAATTTTTACAAGAAGTAGAAGAAGTATTGCCTTAATGCATATTTTTATAGCATATTTGTGTTAAATTTATTTTGACAACGCCAAAAATATACTTTACTTAAGCATTATCCAGCTACATTTATAATGATTATGGCAATATTGGATGCGTTTTATATTTGAATATGTCAATTATCATTATGAAGTTATGACAACAATATATTTTTAAATTTTGGTAATTGTAAGTTTGGTTAATGGTTATTTTTTGCTAATTTTGGTTATTTGTTGTTATAAATTGCAAATAATTTTAAATAAAATAACTTTTATTTTATTTGAAAACACCTTAATTTATTTTATTTTTCTTTCAAAATATTTTAAAAAACATTTAATAATATTTGTGAAAAATAGTGCAAAGTGCGATCATCTAGTGTGGTTATGAGAACACTAAATATTTGACAGATAATTTAGTATTAGTGCGATGAATTCCTGATAACACTTCAAACTATTCGGAGTTTTTCGGAGTAAATTTAGTGCGATTAGCTAGTTTTTAAGTGTGAAGTGCGATAGTTTCGGAAACGGCCTTAGAAATATTTTTTTCAAATTTTAAAAAGAAAGGCATACAAAATAATTTATAAACTTATTTACAATAAGTTAAGTTATTTGAATAAATTAATGATGTAGTACTAAAGATACACGGCTTTCATTCGAAAACATCTGAACCAATCCCCGGTTTAATATATAATACAAAAACAAACAAAATAAATTATTGTATAAGATAATAGATGGCGCACTGCGCACATATAAAAATATTTTTGTTTCCAAGTTTTGTGCGGAATAGCTACAGTCGAATTAACGACTTAATGAAATTATAAAGATTTTAGAAACTGAAGCCAAGTAAATATGAATAATAAATGACTTGCTCCTTATAGGAAAAAACATTTTTTTGAATAACTTAAAATCAATATCGTAGTTTCATGAAATGCATTTTCTTAATGCATATAACTGTTATAGGAACAATATGATATGTATAATGCTTAAATTGACCGACTTTCGAAAGATAAGGCGGATTTCAATTCATAATTAAATAAGGGAAGTGTGGGTCCCAAACCAACAGACGTCGTAAGAGTTATTCCTCCTTACGACATTTAGAGCCACGCCTGAACAGAAAATGCTGTGTAATTTTCTGTCCACATTTTGTGGCAAAGAAATGCATTAAAAAAAAAAAATAAAATAATAAATATAACTATATAAATAGTTGGTTAAAATTTATTAACAGACAAAGATTCATAAAATATATTTCGGTTAGATCGGTACAAATCAAATGATATAAAAACAATCAAAATACATCAAATTTTACCTTTGGCGAAAGTCAATAAATATCGAAACTTGTCAAAGATTTCTTTTATTTTTGTGAATATATCAAATGCAAAATTCATTAAACCTTGAAAAAAACCATATCATGAAGTACAGTATAAGTAATATAACATTAAATAGAATCTCAAATTTTGCATTTTTTTTTTTTTTTTGTTCAAAAGGAAACCGACAATTTATTAAAATTAATAAATTATACATGATTAAAAACAATGTTTTCTTTTTTTTTTTTCGTTTCACATTTCATTTCACCTGAAAATATAAAATATCCTTTAACTTTTTAAAATTTCTGAATTAAAATTAATCGTTCATCTTATGGATCATAATTTTTTAAACGAAAAATACCCAAAAAAATTTGAAATAAAAATATAAAAATCAACAAAGAAATAAAAATAAATCATTTTGAGGCCCTATAAAATGATAAAACAATGTATAAAATAAAAAACGTAAGATAAAAATACAAAAAAAATAAGACATTAAAAAATAAAAACGCGATTTTGTTTCAGTATCATCATTTTTTAGTACATAGTAAGTATATACTTTTAGTTATGTTCCAGTTATTTGTTGTTATTTTTGATATACTAAGTTTTTTTTTTGCAATTTCTAAGTTGTTTTTCATTTCGAAACATAAAAGAAAATTAAAAATTTGATTTCACGTTTATAATTGTATCTTAGAATAAATACAATTTTTCATACACATATGTTATATGTATACAGGTTTGCTGAAGTTTCAAATTTTCAAAATTACAATCTAATAAAATAAAAAGAAATTTAAAAATAGCATTGACTATAAAATAGATTTACCATATGATTTTGTTCTATTGCTTAATCCTTAGTTTTACCAAGTATTCGTTTATGGACCTCCTATACTCTATAAATTAAATCTTTGATGTCTTATGATATTCTAAATTTCTGTGGAGGTATACCCTATTATGGAGTTATACTGCTGCTTTATGACATTTTATGTCACTCTATGGCATAGGCCACTCAATGGTATTTTTGAACTTGTTTAGTAATAATCAGCTAAGAAATTTTCAAAAAACTCATCATTTTATTGATTATTTACTGTAATATGATACTTTATTTACTATTTATACGATTGATTATTTACTGTTATATTACTGCAATATAATACTCTTAATATGAATCGATTTTAGCTGTAACAGTTTTATATTTTTTTTTTCTCTACTTCCGTTTCCCTAAAATGAAACAAATCAAATATTTCCACGCCTTTTTCTTCAATTAAATTTAATCAGATGGCGCGATCTTTTTCTTACGACATATTTCCTGTTGATTAAATCTCTAGCCAATACGTATATTTGAAAACAATTTTGAAATTCGGTCCACTCTGAACTCTGGACTTAATCTGCCGTCAAAATTCATTGGTCTTGCTCTAAGAGAATCCATTTTTTTTTTTATATAATTACAAAAATTTTCCAGTATTTTTCATATTTTTTTTACCTATTATTAACACTGGAATAAAAATCAGATAAATTGAAGATAGATTAGATAGATTATCTATAAATTTATCTTTTTATAAGATCGACAAACAGAAATAAAAGAAGAGTAAGAATCTGCATTAAATTTTTCTTTTTTGTTTTGATAGGAACTTATTCCCAGTAAGTATGTATAAAGATTTAACTTAGATTCTAGGTTACAATTCATATAAGTATGTGTTAATGTGCCAAGTACAAGAGTTATCATTATTTGTTTTAAATAATTTTCCCAATAATAACTTTTTAAATAATGATAACACAAAAATGTTTGTTTTCAATCAATTTTTTATTTTATTTTGACCTTTACATATGTTTTTATATTTCTCTGGTATTTGATTTTGGTAACAGGATTCTTTATAAAGTTTCCATGATTCTTTTGAAACATGGGTTAAAATCTATTTCAATATTTTATCCCATTAAGAAATAAATTTAATGGGAAAATATTACACCATTATAATTTACCATTAAATCAACAATTCTATAATTATACTTCAAAATATTAAAAGAAACCGCATGATAAAATGTGATAACTTATTTTATTCTGAGTATATATCTTATGAGTTTACTTTGCGAAATAGTCTCTTCCGGTAATCATTACTCTAAATTTTTATACATTTTCTTTCACTTGAATGCAAATTAACCGGCCTGATAATATACAAAAAGCATTTCTTTTCCATTGATTTATCACTTAGTATCATCACTTTTGAATTTTTTTGACATTCAAAATAAGAAAAGAAAAAAAAAAAACATGAAAAGAAACAGAAATCAAAAGAAAAAGAAAATTTGTAAAAAAAAAAATCCATTTTTTCTTTCTCTCATATATATCTTAGCTTCTACTTTTTTTTTTGTTTTTTTTTTTTCATTTTATATTTAAAGTTTTTTAACCCCTTTTTTTACTTTCATTAATTTCAGGCCTTTAAGCTAATAATAAAAAAAAATGAAAACATAAAAAATACACTAAATCGCGTTTTCGCTTCTTTTACATGACGATGTTTTAAAGTCTTCTGTGATAGTAAAAAATTGTAAATTTTCTTTTTATATTTTAACGGCAGCCGCTTAAATTATGGTGGCATATTAAATTTGATTGAGGTAAGAAAGGTAGGTAAATAGTCAGGCAAGCAGGTGAGTTTAGTTGAAGTTGAATTGTATGCTATCTGACAAAATAATTTTTCTTTTATTTATTTTTTTTTGTATTTTGTTTTACAATCACGATGACATGATTTTTGTTTGTCAATGAATTTAATAGTTTGTTGTCGTTGCTCATGAAATTTATAGGAAGTGTAGAATGTTATTTACATGAAAAAAATAAAAAAACTAATTGTTTTTTAAGTTATTAGACAGAAATTATACCTAATATAATAACATAGAAAATGATATGACATGATATCGGATGCTATCAAAATGAAAATGTGTACTTGTGTAATGTGTAAATGTGTACAAATTGTAACATATATACAACACAAAAATAAGAAAAAAGCTAAAAAAAATAGTTTTGGCGGGAAAGAGAAAAGATGTAAATATTTTTTTAACCAAACAAAATTAATAAGAGCTCAGCTGAAAGCTGAAAAAGGACTCAAAAAAAAAAAAAAACCAAATGAAAGAAAAATTTGCATAAAAATTGTAACTTTGATTGATCAATGCATTTTCAAGATGTTTGGCCACAATCAAATTGATAGCCAAAGCTTATAGTTAATTTTAATATTAACATTGAATTATGGTCGGTATTTAATAGACTTTATTTTAATTTATTTGGTGCATTAAATGCGGCCTATAACAAATCGAATTTACCATTCTGTGACTCAAATGAACCACTTTGCAAGCTATCAAAAATTTAAGTGTCCTTAAGTAAAATGTAAAGTCCTTAAATATAAAGTGCCAAAGTGTAAAGTCCCTACTATATAATACGAGATATCTTACTAGTTTTATTTATTAATATTTATTGCCGTAATTAGAGAAACTATTCCCGTAAAGTTTATATTATTATAAAAGACTTTGCCTTAGTTTTAAATAGCTCTGCTTTTTTTTTAATTTTATTCCTCCTCTACATAAATGTGACAAGGAAATTACACAGCCTTTCCTTTTCAGGCGTGGCTGTAAATGTCGTAAAGGGGAACTATTCTTACGAAATGTGTGGGATTCGAACTCACACTCCCTCGGTGCTTACAGCGTATGTTATAAGCTCTTAACCACTAGGCCACCGAGGCTCCATCGCCCTGTTGTTCAACAAAAATAAGAATTCTAATTTATTAAATGAATTTTGTTTTTGATGGGTTTTCTCATTATTGAAAGAAATTTTTGAATGCATATATTTTATTCTTTAAGGAAGTTTAGTGAAACACTTCAAAATTAACTACTTAAATTTATTTTTTTGCCCCTAAATTATTCTTTCAAAATTTCGACGATCAAATTTATGTTGTTACTCTTTTTAAAGTTTGCCGAAAAATTATAATATAAATAGAATTCTTGCTTAATAAAAAACACAGAACCATCTGGAAGTTGTAAATGTTCCATTTCGCTATATTTGATAAGACTCGTCTTAATAATCGAAATTGACATTAATTAAGAAAAAAGAATAATTTTTCTAAACATTTCAGAATGTTAAAAAATTTTGGTATTCTTTCATTTGTCATTTTATACAGGCATCATATTAAAATTTATTTAAACAAAAAAAAAAAAAAAAAAAACTTGACTGATGAGTCAAGTGACTAATGTTGCAACATTTTTTATTTTTCTTTTCTTTTTTTTTGTTTTCTGTTATTATTTTACAGTTTAAAGAGAGTTAATTTTAGAGTTTCGGACAACACGTGAAAATATGTTTTTTTTTTTTAGCCGGGCATTTTTAAAAATTCAGCAAATGTAGCCGGAATCCATAATTAAAAAAAAACAGCAGTTATTTAAGAAAATGAAATTTAATATTATTATGGATTCCTTAAAGGGGCATGAGAATTTAACGAAATTTTAAGAAGGTAATTTATAATTTTACAACAAATTATTTATTTTTTATTTTTTTTTTTTTTTGAAGAAATAATAATGAAGGTGAATACAAATTATATTTTTCATAATTCAATTTTGGAAATGTGATTATTAACCTGTTAAAAGTGAAAAAATATGAGGAAAGAATATAAAATTTATTTTATTTTTGTTTCGCTGAGTTTTTTTTTTTGGTTTTGTATGTAAGTGGCACCGAATCGAATTTAATTTAATGGATGAAATTTGAAGAATTGGAAAATAAAAATGGCATGAAAGAATAATTTAGGTTAAAATTTGTTCATTTTATTTAAGGAAATTAAAGACAAAAGAAAAAAAAAATAATGATAATAATTTTCACTTTCTTTGGCGCCAGAGGAATGCTATACATATACTCTTAAAAAAAAAAATTTTTTTTTTTTTTTTTGAAAAGGGTTTTAAAATTTTTTTTTGTGAAATTGATTTATATAAGAGAACTTTGGCTCTCACAGAATAGAAATGTAATTTTTATTTTTTTTTTAGACTCTTTTACAAAAAAGAAATATAATTGTTAACATTCTTTTACACACTTTTCAGTCAAAAAAATGTTGGTATCGACATCACTTTTCAAGGTAAAGAAAGAATTTCTTTTTCCTTTGATAAAGTCAAAATTATACAAATAAAAAAAAAAATTATTTTTGTTTATATGTCAGTTATATGATATTTTTTAAAATTCAACTTTTCAAAAATTCAAAAAGAAAATATCAAACAATTTTTGGCATATTTTTTTTTTTATTTGATTGAAATGAATTCATGCCAGCAATTTGAATACTTATAATATGTGTGTGCATATGTACATACATACAAAGAATTACTATGTATCTGCATGATTACTTACAAAAAAAATAACGGTACATATTGGTTAACTAACCATAAAAGAATAAAATAAGTGGTTTTAAAATTTTGAGAGAACTTAAAATAAATATTAAAATGGCGCCACCTATATACATATAGCGCTAACTAAGGCCATTACGTAGAATCATGAATGTCTATACTACCGATAACTTTAGTTGACGTTAATTAAAATTCTAGTTTTAGAAGTTCTTATAATTTTTTAAAAGATTTTAGAGATATTATAACTCAAATATTTATCAAGAGATTTAAAAGTGAAACATTTTAAAAATGAAATTATGTTTAACGTTCTGTAAAAGTTATTAAAACGAAATCATTCGAAACGATGAATCGATAAAATTAGTTCGACCAAATGGAAGTAAGTAAGAAAAGGGAAAGTAAGCAATCGATGGGTAGATACTTTACACATGCTTCAATAATAAAATTGGAAAACTTCTGTTTAAGTTCGACTGAAGTGGAAATAAGTGATTGACGTGTTTAAAGTATGATAACCGGATGTTCTACCAAAGAAGAAGAAGAAGATGAAGAATCGATAAAATTATAGACTCAATTATATAGAATATAGATAAAACTGAAACATTTTTATTTTTTATGTTAATTAAAATCATATAATATAATATAATATATTGTACCCGTGTAATAATTTCTATATATGTATGTTTTTATGTTTCGGAAAGATATACATAATGAAAAAAATATAAAATTTCTGCATTCAAATAAATATTTACCTGAGGCCCAATCATAAGAATCGATGGTACTAAAGATCTCAATCTAAAAAAATTGATTCAATGTTGTTTTTAAAATAAGAAATCAAGAAAAATTGCAATTTTTGTTTAACTTGCACTTAAATATATATAATTTAGAGTGCATGACAGCATATAAAGAACACGAACAAAACCAATAAGCAACTTTTTAAAATTTTTTTTTTTTTCAAATATTTGTTAAAAGCACTACATTTTCTAGTTCTATTCGCTAGCAGTATCACAGAAGAGGAATAACCATTAATAATCTTCTAATTGATAAAACTTGCAAATGAATTGAATAATTTGACCCATTAAAGAAAAATATAGGAAAATATCATCGTAGTTGCATAGTAGCGTTATTATAGGTAAGTACACTTTTTGGAACGCAGTATAAGAAAAGCAATATATGTATGAAAGTAGAGCTATAAACAATATAAAACAAGTAACAGTAACAGTAAGTCGATGCAACCGACTTATTTATACCCTGCACCTAAAAAACTCAAATTAAATTAAAAATCCATAAGTTATTTTAGTTAGGTATTTAATATAACTAAGCTAAAAAAATTAATGCTTTTACAACCTTTGTACAAAATTTCAGATTTCTATCTTTATTAAATTCGAAAATATGCTTGTTAGGTCTTGGGAAGTGTGTGAAGGCACGCGGACCACTACTCCATTCATCTCAAATTTTAGAAACATCAACCGGGTAGAACATTCTTATATCAAATTTCAAGTTTATATGTTTATTAATTTCGAAGATATGCTTGTTTGGTCTTAGGAGTTGTGTGGCAGATACCCGAACGACCATTCTAATGCATCTTAAATTTTGGACAAATCAGAGATTCAGGAAACAATACCCTAGTACCAAATTTGAAGTTTCTATCTTTATTAATTTCGAAGATATGCATGTTCGGTTTTGGGAGTTGTATGGGAGGTACCCGAACGACCACTCCAATTCATCTCAAATTTTAGGCAAATCAGGGATTTAGAAAACAGCACCCTCGTATCAAATTTGAAGTTCCTATCTTTATTAATTTCGAAGATATGCATGTTAGGTTTTGGGAGTTGTATGGGAGATACTCGAAGAGCTCCTCCAATTCATCTCAAATTTTGGACAAATCAGGGATTCAGAAAACAACACCCTAGTACCAAATTTGAAGTTTCTATCTTTATTAATTTCGAGTATATGCTTGTTCGGTTTTGGGATTTGTAAGGGAGGTACCCGAACAACCACTCCAATTCATCTCAAATTTTGGGGATATCAGGGATTCAGAAAAACACACCCTCGTACAAAATTTTAAGTTTCTATCTTTATTAATTTCGAAAATATGCGTATTAGGTTTTGGGAGTTGTATGGGAGATACTCGAACGCATGGTCCGATTTCGCCCATTTACAATCCCCGCCTTACCTTAGTCATTGTTAACCTACAGTATAAATTTCATCAAGATAGTATCATTATTTTATGAGTTATCGTGCGTACGGACGGACGGACGGACGGGCGGACATCGCTAAATCGACTCAGGCGGTGATCCTGATTCAGAATATATATACATGTCTATACCTAACCTTTTGGTGGTTACTATGGTGTTTGTAAGTTAATATTTAAGTTAATATACCCAAAGTTAATATACCCTATACTTAATGTGTAGGGTATAATAACGGCTCAGTATAAAATAAAAGAGCAAAGAAGACGAAGAAATAGAAGGCGTACGTACACCAAATTGTAATTACTATGAATATCGTCGAAATTAATATTCTAAAAAAATTTCTAATAAATTACAATATCTAGATGTTATCTAATTAAATATTTTCATACACTATATTTTCATATTATACTAACACAATCAAAATAAATATAGAGTTATTTTTAAGAATTTAAAAACATTCTTTAATGTAAAAAAAGAAAGAAACCAACCCTTAATTAACTAAAAAAAGCCCCTAATAAAAACATGTTTAATTTAATCTTTAAAACTTCTCATTTTACAATAATTACAATCACTCTCTTAAATTGTACCTAATAAAAATTCTAGAAAATAATTTTTGGTTAAATAAAATTATCCTTTTCCTTTTAATTAAAAAGAGTTAAATATTTTCTTTTTTTTTTTTTTAACTAATAAAAAAATCCACTCATTTTATTTGATTTAAAAAAAAAAACAAAAAAAAAAAAAAACACCCTTTTAATATATAGTTTTGTTTATTATTTTTTCTTTTACTTTTCTTTTTGATTTGTTAACATAATTTTCCACCTAAGTAAATCATTTTAAATACGACAACTTTTCCACCATCAAATTTCATAATTTCACAATAATTTAACCATAAATAATTAAAAAAAAAAGTTTTGATGTTTTTTTAATAATAAAAAAAAAAAAACAATAATAAAAACATAAAAAATAAAATAACAAAAAAAAAAAAATTTAAGAAAATATATTGTGAAATTTTCCACCTCTTATAACCTCTTAAAAAACATAAGGCGGTCGTATATATTTTTATATTTTAATATGTATATGTATGATGGTACATTTCAAATTAGCCTCTTTTTATAATTTAAAAAAAAAAAACATACAAGCATACAATCATATAAACATTATTTAAATCTAAATACCAAGTTACTAAATACATTTGATGTTCTGCCATCTATCGTTAACCTAAAATTTACAACAATAACAAAAAGTCAACAAAAAATTAAAAAAAAAAAAAAAGAACAGAATAAAAGTTTATAAAACCAAAAAACAAAAAGAAACAAAAAATAAAAGGAAAGAAGTTCATAATAATTTTCATCATCACACAGCATAATTAAAAACAAAAATTAAAAATTAAAAAATTTTTTTTTTTTTTTTGTAAATTAATTTTAAACAAAAATGTTATAATTTATGTATAGTAAATAACATAAAACCATATACACAATATATCCAAATCCAAACATACATACATACGTTATACATATACCATATAAATTTGAGCGCCATCAATTAATAAAATAAAAATACAAACTTTTGCTTTTTAGAATCCCCTTAACAAAAAAAAAAAAACTTTTGTATAAGCGTAAACTTGAAGTGCTTTTTAGATTATGATGATAGGCATCAGCTTCAGCCTATTAAAGATTTAAACCTATAAGGAGAATTCTTAAAACGGCTAATGAAAAAATTATAAATCTATATTAACTTTTTTGTGTCTTAGACAAAATTGAGTATTGTTTCCGTTACTTTTACAGAGTAAAAGCTACTCTTTTCTACTCCCAATTACACCATCCTTTGAGAAACAGTATAGTTGATGGGAGTAAATGTACCAAATGTACCAAAAGTATATGATTAATTGTACCAAATTTTCCTACAGATGGCTTTGATTAAAATTTTCCAACTAAACATTAGCATTCCATTTAGCAAATACTCCCAATTACTGTTAACTACTCTTTTCGTACAAAAGGAACGCAAACATTGAAATAATGCTTCCTTGAAAAATGCTTTATTTTCAAAAACATAACTTTTAATAATGTACCTAATGCTGTTAATGTATAACTAGCCTACTTTAATTATATATATACATATTTCAGAAAAATTACCAACAGTCAATTACAAAAAAAAAAAAAAAATTAAAAAAAATTGTATTCAAATAAAATCTGCAAGAGAATAAAACAATTTTTTTTTTAATTTCAATAAAAGAACAACACAATTTTCTGTGATATATAAACCTTGAATTAAAATTTTTTGCTATACATATATATAAACACATACAATATTAAATATAGCTGTTATATAGTTTTTTTTGCATTCTTAAATAGTCCCGTAAATAATCCGTTGTAAATAACGGAATAACAGATTTTAACATCGTGAACAACGGAATAAGAGATAACGTATTTTTGGACAATAAAAATCGATACAAATGTTTTATATGTAAGAAAATGGAAACTTCAATATGTTTACTTCAATAAAACTATGCTTTTTTGCTATTAAGTTTTTTTCTTGTATTTTCAGATAAAAAGTGTTCTTTGAATATTATTTTAAAAACAAATGTAGTTTTTTAAAGATTTTAGTTGTGAATTTGAAAAAAAATCATAATAGTAGAATATAATCTGAAATTGTCTAAAACGATATGGTTTGTGTCTTTGATTAATTTTTCCTCGATTACATAAATAAGTAATTTATAAGTAAAAAAAAATACTTATGTAGAATATAATTGATAAAAAATTAAAATTGATAAAAATTGATGAATTGAAAAAAAAATTTTGAAAATAGAAACAATAAGGCAGCACTATAGCGTTACAAACAGAAACACCTAAAGCATTATACATTATTACAAAAATTAGATATATTTACTAATTCATATCTTGCTAATATCGCATTCTAATACAATAAATTATTTATTAATATTATAAATATTTGACTTTAATAACAATTAATATTATCATTTGAACATTAGCTTGTTAAATTTAACATGAAATTTAACGTGTTTTGTAAGAACTGACTTTTTATTTGAATTTCTAAATTTAGTACTTTAAACATTATTTTTACACGATTATTTTGTATAACATTGATATTGAAGAAAGTTTTAAAAATTTTTTCCTCTTCCCACATAATTCTTATCTCATCAATTCACAAATACCTTAACAAAAATTTCAACCCACTTTTTTTTTTATTTTATAAGTTTGTAACATATAAGATTTCAGATTTAAGTGTCCAAAAAAAAAAAAAAAAAAAAGATTATTTGACACTGATAATTAAAAAAAAAAATTTATTTTCCATTTACTAATACCACACCTTTTAACACCGGCACTAATTATATTTATCAACTCCAATCCTTATTTTAAAGTTCCATAATTATTACCCTAATCGTATATTTATTATAGTATGAAAGAGATGGCAATATTAATTTTTAAATTACACACCACAAGAAAATTTTATAACCATATTCATATAAATTTCATTTCATTTTACATTTACTTGTATCCTAGATTAGGTCAGATTAACTAAAAAAAAATCTTCTCTTCTTTTCTTTTTTTTTATTTCATATCCTTACACATCCTTTCACCATCTTTTATTTTCTATTCAGTTCAGTTTAGCGTTTTTAATTATATTAATGTACTTTTTATTTAGTTAAAAAGTTGTAAATTATTTTTTCAAGACTATTTAAAAAAAAAAATTCAAGGAAACAAAATATATGTATGTATATTATGTATATGTGTATAAACATAATTTGTGAAAAAAAAAAAAGAAAGATAAGGGTAGCATATAAATGAAGAATAACCATAATAAATAAAAAAGTAAAAATAAAAATTAAAAAAAAAAAAAAAAATAGTAAACAAATTGAAATAAAATTAAAAAAAAATTAAAAACAAAAAAACCAAAAAAATATTATATTTACTTTCACTGGTAGAAGTGAGCTGCTCCTTTCTTAAGAGTCCTTCACGAATTAAAAATTCTTTTAGTGCCAACATTTTTAATTCCTTTTTCTTTGTTTGATTGTATACGTATGTACAAATATTTTACTCTTTTATTTTATAAAATAAAAATTTATTTTTTACATACATAACTTTTGTAAATATATATAAACATTTTTACCGTGTTTTGTATTCGAAACAAAAAAAAAAAAAAAAATACTGTTTTTTAGAATGAGAAGCCAAAAAAAAAGAACAAGTACACCGTTATATTTTTTCTTTTTATAAACAGTACAAAAAAAAAATTTTTTTTTTTTTATTTTAGTATAAGGTCATTAAAACCATTTTTATCCTTTTTTCTATATTGGTATATATGCAATTTTTTTGTTTTGTTAAAACGCGACGCGCGAATTTTACCGTTATTTTTATTTTTTTACATCACTTTACTTTGTTTATTTCTTCCGTTTTTTTTTTTTTTTTGTTATATAACTTTCTTTGTAAATTTAGGATATTTCTATATATTATTTCTTTCTAAAATTTTCATGTTAACTGAAAAAAGTACTTGACCGGAAAATGTATCCTTTTTATTATAATTTTTTTTTTATTTGTGTTGTTCGTTTTTTCGTTCCGTTTATTTATGTTAATAAAATTTAAGTACAAAAATTTCGTTAAAAAAAAAAATTAGTGTAAAATTAAAACGAAATAAAACAAAAAAAAAAACCGTTTTTTTTTTTACAAAGATTTTTTTATTAAAAATTCATGTATTTTAAAATTTTATTTAAAAGTACTTTATTATTTATTATTAGTACATATTATGTTTCTTCGTGTTTTTTTTTTTCTTTGTTTTTGATTATTTTAAATCCGTTTCCGAAAATCAAATTAACGCGACCATGCACGATCACCAGTTGTATAAAATTATGATATGTCCAAAAAATAAAAACAAAACTTTAGTAGATAATAATCAAAATGTACCTATACTGAAGAATTTTAATGTTTTTTTTTTTTTTGCTTTATTTTCTCTTTAATCCCACCATTAAATTAAACAAATGGTCAGTACTATTAGGGGCCAGCTTTTACATACATATTGTATTTATACATACATACATATTTAGGGTTTTATTATTATTTTATATTTTTCTTTTAAAAATTTTTGTTTTTTTAGAAATGCATTAGCAATTAACTCTTGTTATTATATGGAAATTTATTTTTACTTTTCTATTTTTTCATATATAAAACACAACATTTTTTTATTTTAATTTTTAAAATAATTTTCATCATTTCCATTTCCAAAAAAATTTATCAAACAAAAAAAAAATAAAACCAAAATTAAATAAATAAAAAATTTATTTTCTAACAAAAATTAAAAACAACATAAATTATAACAAGAATTGCTAAATGTTTTATTTTTTATACTTCAAAAGACATTTTATTATTTATATACATATATATTATAATATAACATAAATACATACATATATAAATTTTTTTTTTATTTCACACTTTTCTCCTTTTCATAATAAATTAAAATGAAAACAAAAATTGACATAAAAAAATATAGAATTTTTCTATTAAATGACAAAAACATAAAACAAAAACAAAATTTACACACTCATAAATCACCCTGTATAACTAAAATTTTTTTTTTGTTTTATCACTTCATTCTTTTTATTAATTTTCTTCTTAATTATATCTATAACGGTTTTTTTTTTTTAACAACTCAATTCAATGTTTTTAGGACAATATTGAGTCTTAAAAATAATCCAAAATAATAACGGTAATCATTTTGGATTAATGAAAAAAAACAAAACAAAAAAAAAGAAGAACGATTAAAACAAAAATCTGAATTGTTTACGAATTCAATACGGCGTTTGATTAGACGTTCGTTACATTATGATACAATTTAACATAAGCGTATAATAATATTCTAAATCGATTTACAATTTTCTAATCGATTATCAAAAACAAAAACAACTGAAAAGTACAAAAGTTACACAAACAATCGTTTCTTTATCCGTTCAACCGGTTGAAATGAAGATCCGTTAAATACTATCTAAATCTAAAGATTTACAAACAAAAAAAAAAGCAACAATAATAAAAGAAAAACAAAAATAAAATAAATAAAAAAAAAAACAAAATAGAAAAATAAAGAATCAGAAAAGAACAAAACAAAAACAAAAATGAAAATGAAAAAGAAAAAATAAGAGAAAGAAAAAGAAAATCTTTTATATTTGACGATGAACAAATCGATCTCGATGACACAATGTTTATATTTTTGTTTTGAAACATCAACAACAACAACAATAACAAAAAAATGCAATGATTCTACTAAAAGACCCACAATACATACATATATCCATCCAAAGTAGATTTACTATAAAACAGTATTTTATTATATGATGTAAAAAAAAAAACAAAACAAAAAAAAAAAAATAATAAAAACAAAAATATAGAAACAAAAAATTTTTTTTTTTTTTTTTATTAATAGATTTTTCTTTTCTATACAGAATGTCGTAAAATCTCACATTCTAAAGTTTGTGGCTTTCTTATTGGGGGTTGTGGTAAATCATTTTATTGGCGAGAAATAAAATTATTTAAGAAAGTTTAGGAAAAATCTGTACAAATATTATAGTACGAACTTGAACGAACCATCGCAAAAAATGAACAAAAATTTATAAAAGAAAATGTCAAATGTCAAATACCAAATTCCAATCTTTTGCTCGTGAAAAATTAAAATGACCAAAAAAAAGCATTCTACAACGTGTATCAAATACTTTCTAAAAATCGAAAATTAGTGAAAATAGTGGAGAATAACGGTTAATATTGATCATTATATAGAAAATTTTAATTGTAAAGCAAATGGACTGAGTTCATCACTGCTTTCATCAGAACTATAGATTTTCAAAAGATATTGCCATTTTTCTTTTTAATTGTTTTTTTTTTTAACTCCATTTCCCTGCCACATAAATGTTGAAATTACGCAACCTTTCATTTTCAAGTGTGGCTGTCGCTACGTGTGTGGGATTCGAACCAACACTTCCTCGGTGTTTAGAGCGTATTTTATACACAATAGGCCACCAAGGACCCCTCTTTTTAATTTTAGTTATTAAAGTAGTCCTTAGTGTTATTAGTACCAATGTCAAGAAACAAATGTAGCGAAAATAATCTGGTTATAAGCTATCACAAATACCTTCAATTCCAGCTATATTTTTAAATTTCTTGTAGCTACGTTTTGACATTTTGTCGTTCTAGCCTACATACAAACATATACGAAAACGGTATAGGAAGCTTGCCAGCTATAAAATTAAACAATACTTCATTATGGCTAAAATAATACAGCACACAACTTTAAAATATACGTTAATAAATGGTTTTTTAAAATTGAAGTTTAACCAATTGTGCTATAAAGTTAAAGGGCTATACCTTTCTCTTTTATATAAGGTACAGTGTTGAAACGTATTTAGTGATCAAATTAAGATATAAAGAACCAACCGCAAACTATTATAAATTTAAGAATCCTAAATAGAATTTGAATTTTTATATTCTGCCCTAATGCTTGTTAATTCTCAAAATTTTGGATGTTGGTTTAAGTCTCTCTGTTATCTGTCGAGTAGAGATTAATATTATATTGTTTAAACTTCGAACCAACTGCATAAAACTAAGCTTGAACTCAAATCTCACTTTTTCAAACAAATCTTACGAGTTCAAGATTAGTTTTTTTTTTTTTTGAAAAAATGAGATTTTTTGTTCAAGTGAGAGTTGAGTGAGTTGTTCATTCTATAACCTTGATCTATTCGGGAATCAAAAGAAAAGCATAATTTTCTTGAACTCTTTTTTCAATAAATGAAATTTCAACAACTATCCAGAGTAATTAAAGGCAATAACAATAATACAATAGCAACACTTTTATACAAAAGCAAAACATCTTACACAATATTATACGGAAGCGGGGGAAAACTTTTTGACCACTCTTCAATACGTGTTCTAATTTCTAACTACATATAATCAAGAATAGTTTGATATTTATTACAATTTTTGTCTACAAAAAAAAAAAATATGTAGTTGTGTAATAATAATTTAATTTGTACAAAATTTCATACCTGTAATTGTAGTTTATTGCTTTTACCTTTTTAATAAAAATTTACTTTCTTTTTATGTTACGATTTTTTTTTTTTTGGATTTGCGAAATTAAAAGTTTTTTCACGTAACGAAAACACATCACGTTTATTTTTACAAAATGCTCTACAATTTTGTTTTTTTTTTAATTCCGGTATTCTTTGGACTAAAGTTAAATTTGGTAATTGGTTAATTTGCCTTTTATTTTTGATTTCTATGGTGGTGTTTTTTATTTTTCGTAGAAGAATCAATTAGAAGATTACTCACTAATAAATTAACGGTTTAATTTTAAAGGTAGTCAAGCGTTAATTGAACTTCAAAAAAAACCAAAAAATTATAATTTAAAAATATGAATGGATTCATTTAATAAGTTTGAAGAGGAACGAATTAACATCAAAACATTTTCCATGAAAAATTACATTTTTTTTGTACCGATAGAATGCTAAGAGAAAAATGAATTTTAGAGAAAAAAAAAAGTAGGTATTCCGCATATAATTTTTTAAAATTGACTTTTATTATACAAGATAACTTAAATCAATCATAAATCAAAATAAACTTCAGATTGATGTAAATCATTATACATATTGATTAATTATGATTCGTACATATGATCCCTAAGCCACTTTAAACGATCAGTGGAAAATTTTGTAAGAAGAAAAACAAGTGTATAAATGTGTGTAGTGAATTACTATACTTTATTTATTTACACTATAAACCATTTTCAATCACAATCACTGAACTTTTCTTCTCATTTCTTCTTTCAATAATTTGTATTCCAAAATTTTTTTTCTCGAAGACCAATGGAAAGCATTAAAAGTCAACCAGAAGAGCTGCACAAAGTTCCTCTAGGTATAGTGGTAGAACTTTTACCGTCTCTTTCAATTCAAAAAATGCAGTTTGGATTTATGGATAAGGATAATTAGGTAGAATTAGGTTTGGGAAAATTTTATGAATTATAAAGAATGGAGAGGAACCTTTTGTAAGGATATTTTGCAGAAAGATATTAATGTTCATTTTAAAGATAATCACCTTATTGATTACTTAATATCAAAAAGAGTTTTCGTAAAGTTCTTCCTCCCCTCCTTGGATAACATCCACTCAGATTTAATATAAATCTACATATATACCCTGCATATTTTACCCTGTACATTTTTGTTTGTTTCCAAAATCAATTTGATCGTTTTTAAATATATAATCTAGCTTTTAAGTCCAACATTTTTTAATTTATAATTTTTTTTATTTGCAATTGTTTTGAATTCAATTTTTATTATGTTATCTAAAGATTTTTAAAGATATCAATTAGAAATGGTTTTAAATTAGAGATTTAAAATTATAAGTTTTGTTTTTATTTCAATTTTAATTGTTAATCAATGCTAAAATTTTATTAATTGGTATTCGTAATGGTTTTACCGAAATAATTATTTATTTACTTATTATTAAAATTCTTTTTTGATAGGAATTTTTTCAACAACTTTTTAACAAATAAAAATAATAAAAGTTCAATATTGATATGAAAATTTATTAATTTTTAAGTTATTAATAATATTTTTTGAAAATATAATCATTTTGTATTATATATTTATAATTATAATCATATGCAATTAAAATAAAAGTAAATTTCTATCTTAAGAATAACTCTATTATAATTCCCTGATAAGATATCAGAAAAATTTCAATTTCATTTTCAATAATATAAAGAAAAAAAAAAAAAGATTTGTATTAGGTCAAGAATGGCTACCTTAGGGGAGCCATAAAGCAATTTAGTTTAAAGTTTTGTTTTTTTTTTTAAATGAATGTATAATAAAGACAAGCGCTAACAAAACACAATAGATAGATTTTAATTATCTGAACTTCGAAATATTAAAACATTCAAAAACAGTATGGCAACAATGTTATGTCTAATACAAATAAATTAATGCGGAAGAATCATGTAAAGAAAAAAGCAAGTAATCACTCTATTCACCATCAATTCAGTTGATGAGAGAAATGCATAAAATTAAGATTTAAAGTTAAGGCTATCTTAAAATACTTTATTAAAATATTGCCGGAGACAGGTGAAGTAGGATGGAAATCGTTTTTTTTTTGGACCATAAGAGAAAATTTTCAATTTAATTTAAGATTAGTTGATATCTTTATATAAAATCTCTTAATTTTACTACAGTTATATTTCTTAAATGAAATTTGTTTTTACTATTATAGGTAACGTGTCATATACCTGTATTTCATTTGTTTGGAGTGTCCTTTGACTGTATTTTTGCAAGTTGCCTGAATTATTATTGAACTGCGTATTTTATTAGTCTGTACTATCAAATTCACTATATTTTATTTGACCGGATTTAATTTGGTTGAATTTCATTTGACTGGATCTGGATTTAAATGAGTCCTTTGTGTTAAAATGTTTATGAAATTGTAAATGTGTACATATCTATAAGCAAAATTCTGAATTAAGAGACTTTTCATATACTTGAGTCCAAAATCAGGATTTTAATAATTTGTTTAATGAGGAGTTGGGGCGGCATTTCTTATTATTTTAATCTTTTGTTATTAAAATACGTATTTGAAAAATAATAAGTGTAATAATTTTAGTGTTGGATGCAAAATCAGGATTATATATTTTTTTCAGAATAATATGTAAATAGATAAAGGTATATGTGCAATTCCGATTTAGAAAGGATTTTAAATTGCTTATGAAATAACGGTTCTTCCTTTTTATATATACATATAATATATACATCGAACATAAATTTTTGAAAAGGTTTATCTAAGCATGGCTTATACAGGCAAATAAAATTCTGTCAAATGAAATTAAGCAAAATGACAGTACAGTGAAATTAATAGGATAGTGTCAACTAAAAATATTGCCGAGTGACAAGCAGTTAAATAAAATAAAATTCAGACTTGTGATATTAACTTCTACTATTATTAGATTACTAGGTATAATCTAAAATCTGTATAAATATTTTGTAAATAAATTTCTATATTAAATAAAAAAAAAGATTATATGGTTATTTACTTACCAATATATAATATAATATAACTCTTATATTGTATTCAACAACAAATGCATAAACATAAATTTTTATATACCATAAATTCATTGAAATTACCTGTAATTAAAAAAAAAAAAAAAAAAACAAAATTCATTATAAATAATTAATTTTTAATGTCATTTTTTATCTAATAAAATTTAAAAAAAATTTTAATTATCAACTAAATTATATCTAAATACATTAAAATAAACAAATTAATAGTAATGAATTTGATGGATTGGACCGAATATATATGTATATATATTACGTTATACACCTATTTAACAAAATTTAAAAAAAAATATGTCATCTATCGTATATCATCAGGTAATTTATTCAATCACTTTTTACCATTTAACATTTTTTTTAGTTTTTGTTTTTAAGTTTTTTTTTTTACGTTTTTACGTAAAATTTAGATAATTTATGCAAAAAAAAAAAAACTTAAGTTTTAAAACAAATAAAAAAAATGAAAGGAGAAAAAATTAAAAAAAAAAAAAAAAAACGATGTGATGAAAACTTTTATATTATATTTTATTCAATGTCTTATACATTAAAATCCTCATGTGAATATAATATAAATCTTTATTACATCATATTTGCAATTTATTGCAAAATTTTATTACGACTATGTATTAATTAATACAAATTTTAACTAATTTACATTTTAAAACAAAATTATATTTTAATTTTATGTACGTATAAAATAATTGGTAACTATATAATATTATTTAATACATAGTATGAAAGAGAAAAACTTAAATAACTTTCTAAGGTTGAAAGATACATAATTACAATTTAATAATTATTCCTGGTGTATATAATGTATATTTTAAGTGAATTCCAAGAAATCTTCTTTTAATTAATTTCATTTTATCTATTACATATTAATACCGGTAATATTAAATGTATAACAAATTACAATATTTTGTAAATTAAGTTAATGAATTTGCATATACCATGGTAATATATAAAACAAAGGGATTTTAAGCGAAAACAGAGTTGCATTTTCAACAAAAAAAAAAAAAGCAATAAAAATCATTTCTAAATTGTGACAATTTTTGGTATTTATTTAAATAAGATACTTAAAAAGGCTGGAATAACAGCAGAAATAATAAAAGGCAGAATACAGGCTAAACTTGAAAAGACGATTCGGGATGAATAAGTTGGTTTTCGTTCGCAAAAGAGTTGCGTTGATCAAGCTAACACCCTCCGAATAATAGTCGAGCAGTCGATTGAATATACAACACCATTATACATAATCTTCATCGACTTCAAGAAGGCCATCGGTACAATAAAAAGAGATGTAATTTGGAAAGCATTAATAAACAGTGGCACACCAGAAAAAATAGTCCGTCTCATCCAGGCACTCTATGACAACGCCGTACACAAGGGCGAAATCAGCAGTTCCATCACTACAACATCTGGAGTCAAACAGGGATGTCCACTCTCACCCCTTCGATTCACAACCATCCTAGACAACATCTTCAAAGAAATCTGCTCAACAAAAAGAGGAGGCCTGACTTGTGGCCTGACAAACCAACTCGAGGACCTGGAGTACGCGAATGATATCTGCCTATTATCGTACAAGTTCAGTGATATAGAGAGTAAATTATTAATTCAAAGGAGGTGTCCAGAAGTGGAAGTCCTATGCTTCCAAGATGAATACGGAAAAAAAAAACCTAAAAAAGGCAGATATTGGAATGACAATCGGTTTAATCACCGGTCACTGTCTAATAGACATGCCAAAAAACTTGCTTTATCCGCAAAGGACTACTGTAGAGCCTGTAAAGATGAAGAAGAGCAGGAAATGACTCTTCATCTCTTTTGTACATTGCTAGTCTTCTCGGCTAAAAGAAACACCCATTTGAGACAATATCTCTTCAACAACCACAGCGATTTAGCATATAAAAATGTTAAGAGTATTTTTCGCTTTGCAAAAATCTCAACTTGGTTTTAACAAGTGGGGTAGAAAATATTCTAAATACAATGAGCCAAATACGGTCTAAGTGTACCTTTTTGGCCGACTGTTTAACCTAACCTAAATAAAATAATCAAGATATTAGAAGATATCCTTAAATAAAATCCTTACTTTAGCTTTCTTAGTTACGAAATAGATTTCATTCTTCACTATTTAAAATAATGAGAAAATAAATTGAAGGGTTGAAAACATTGAAGTCTAATCGCGGATTTAATAAAAATCAAAGAATACTTTAAATTAAATAGCTCCATTTTAAATGTTGTAGAAGTTTTCTAAAGCAGATGAACGGTCGGACGAACAGAGTAAACTAAAAATTTTTTATTTTGTTTTTTGAAAATGTAGTAAAAGTGTAAAGAAATTGTATACAATGCATGTATTATAATTATGTAAAAGTATTGCACTTGTTGTTAAATTATTTATTTTTCTTAATAATAATTAAGAATGGTTTAATGGTTGCTTATGCTTACTACCTTATACCTTAAGACACTTGTTTAAAAGCGCTACTTCAATTTTTGGATTTGTGTTGGTGTTTTGAGACAGTACCTACTGATTAATGAAATTTATAATTAAAATAAAGGATGAAATAAAAAAAAAAGGTTTTGTAAACAGAATTAAGTACATAGGTCAAAGAGTTTTACAAAATTATTTTGCATTTAATTTATGGTGCAAAAACATTTGATTTTTTTCAATTCATTTTTTTATAATCAATAATTTTGTGTTAATAATTTGTTTACACTCTGTAACAATTATTTCTTTTTTTTTATAAAAAAAAAAAAAAGTAAATAAAAAATCAAAAATAGATAGAAAAAATAAAATAAAAAGAAAATTCATTGAAGGATGATAGAATGAGAGCCAAAAAAAAAAAAATTAAAATAATAAGAATGAAAATTTATTAAAATAATGACGAACTCCTATATATTCACAATTACTTATACACGCATAAAAATTTACTCATCCTCTAAAAGACAAACACATAAATATAATATATATATATTTCATTCATTCTATATATGAAAGCAATATTCTTCAGCATAACGTTGTAGCCTTCAAATAATATAAAAACAGTGATGGGTGAATCTAATTATAATCAGATCGACAATGTACTAATTTTAAGTGTGCCATTTCAAAAACATTTTTTTTTAATTTTTTTTTTTTATTTACAACAAAAACAAGAAAAAAGAAACCACAAAAATTAACAGAACATTTAAATATGTAAAATAACTGTTTTTATATTTTTTCATTATAATTTATTTATTATTTTCATTTAGCCAATTGCTCATTTGACATTCACTTTATTTTTTTTCCTTGTCTAATTTGTTTACGTCTGACACGAAAAAAAAAAAAAAACAAAAACATAATGGCACAAAATTACTTACAAGAGTTACATGTTACAACAAAAACAAAAAAAAAAAAAAAAGAAGAAAAATGAATGGTATTGTAAAATTATGTATGACACCTAATCGTTGTATAGAAATTGATTCGCGTGCGTGACAATGGCACAATAATTACTTCAAAACTGATAATTAGAGCAAAGAATCATTTTCTTTTTCTTCTTTTGTTCTTTAATTTTTTTTTTTTAACTAACTTATTATATTACCGTTATTTAAGGAAAAAAAAAAAAATATATTAAAAAAAGTTAATGAACATTTACTTTTTTTACGTAGTTAATTTACGGAGCAAATCACTTTTATTTCATTACATGTTTATTTCCTAGAATATTTTCTAACTCACTATATAAAAATAAGAGCGTTTTTTTTAACTGTTTGGATTTGAACTTGGGACTATGTGTAATGTGTATGTATGTTAGTTTGTTTGTAATTATATTTATGTGGGTTATAAATAAACAAGAGGGTTAAGAGGTTTCAAATACTACAAATATAAAAAAGAGCTGAACCTTTATCAGAGAGCTAGACGATTATATTTAAAAGTAATTTTAAAGGAGTGTAAGAATTTTAAAATTGAATACAATATTTTAAATTGTCCGTCCTTTAACCGTTAATTGATAAAAATTAAAAGAAAACAACTCAAAAATCACATGAGATTATACAATACATATTAATAAAACAATAGGCTATACCTATTATAGTCCTGTATATAATAAATACTGTTATTAATTTATACATATTGGGCCTTTCCACACGAGTAGTGTCCTCTTTCGTCATTTTTTACTTTTACCTTCGTTTCATTCCCTCTTGCCTATAAACTAAATTTGTGGTGGGGATTTTTAGGAGTAATTTTTTAAACCAAAATTTTAGAGTTTAAAAATTTAGTCCACTAACACAAACAAAAACTGAAATAAAAATTTTTATGAGGGTCAAAAAAATTTTATGTGTACATACGTTTCATTCTCGTTTGGAAAATTAAAGAAAAAAGTTTTTGAAACGGTCGCAGCAAATTTTTAAAAAAGTAAAGTGACTTTTGATCTTTCACTCGATGAAATTATTAAAATATATTCTATTGACAAAAAGAAATTATGTGCACAGTACAGTTTATTCTATTTCTAGGTACATACGTATATAATATATATTATTCAAAAATTACAGGCAAAAAAATCTTATGTTACTTAAATACAAAAAAAATTTATTTGCTTTATGCGTGCTTTTTTTTTATATTTATTATCTACCTCTCGCAACAAATTTTGTTTTAAAATGAAATATTTACACACACATATAAAAGTAACGACTATCGAGAGGAACAGTGTGGAAATAAAAAAAAGAGGAAAGTAGTCACGAAACGAAAGAGGACACTACTCGTGTAGAAAGGCCCATTAGATGGAATTACACTATATATTTGATCGCAAAGGGCATTTCTTAAAAAAAATAATTTTTTTTTTATTAAATTTACTTCGAAATATAAATATGTATTTCCGACCCTTGCTTTATTTATTTATTTATATTAATATTACATACATTAATGTAGTGCAATATTATTGAATCATCGGCTACTAAGGCCATTATAGGTTTTTATACTATTATTAAATTATATACTAATATTATTTATTTATTTATTTATTTATATTAATATTACATACATAAATGTAATGCAATATTATTGAACCATCGGTTACCAAGGCCATTATAGGTTTTTTGTACTATTATTAAATTATATACTAATATTATTTATTTTGTTTATATTATATATATTTACATTATATTTGGTCGTAAGGGGGGTATGTAAAGAAAAAAACTTACGACCTGTGCAGGGATCGAACCCCCACTCCTTCGGTTAATACGCCACACGCCTACTCACTAGGCTACCGAAGCCCCCCGACCTTTGCTTTTTATGTTTATATATTTGAAAAGTAAAAATAAATTGCATACTTATAGGTGTGCAACAAAAAAAAATTAATGAATTGACATGGTATTATTAGAATTAATTTAAATTAATTTTCTTAATTTAATTTTCTATTTTAAGTATATAAATAATATTGCATTAAAAATTTGTTTTTCTACTATCCTAGTAACGATATAAACTCCTTTTTTTTATCATAATGTTTAAATCCTTTCAAATATAAAAAAAAAATTATTTCGCAAATTCATGGAAATTGCCCTAAATGGGTTTTTTTTTTTGTTTTTTTTGCGAGTTATACGATAAAAGATAAACAGGTATATAATATAATGAAATAAATAGAAAAAAATTGATCCTAAAATAATTTTATATTTATTGATTAAAAATTAAGGACCAAAATTACAATAATATAATAATAATAAAGATTTCATCTTAAATTTATGCTCAATTCCAGATATGATTAATTATAAAAATCGGTAATAAACAAAAGGCAACAAAGAATATAAATTTGTATAATCTAAACACGAACTCAAAATTAATTAGATTTTGCGTTTTTAGTACTACCATTTTATTGTGTTAGATTTAATTAAATTTTGTTATAAGAATAATTTTATTTAGATTTGGTTTTATTTAATGACTTTTTTTTTTTTTTTTTTTGGAGATTTTCGGTTTAATTAATGGGATAACGTGCAAAAAAAAAAAAAAATATATTTAGGTACAAAATATTTTTTAATTTATTTCACGTATTTTCGACTAAATGAATACGTACTAAATTAATTAAAAATAAATTTATAAAAGATTATAATTTAATAAATAATTAATTATATAACGATAAAATATTAAATAAGTGAGCCTTATAATTATAGAGACAAAATTATTATATAGGGATTGTAAAGAAAAAACAAAAAAGTTAATTACTTTTACGAAAATTAAGTGAAATATTATTTGAAACATTTAAGATCGAAATAGAAAAGCTGCTGGAAATGTGAGTCTAGACATTGTGGATGGTAAAAAGAATTAAAATTTATTGGTTGCAGGTTTGTTGATATATTTATCAAAATATAATTAAATTAAAATAAAATGAAAATAAATAGAATTTTAATCAAAAATGAATTTTTAATGTACATATTTTAATTATACTCGTATTAGAAGTTTTCAGAGAAAAAATAAAAACTGCTTTGTTAAATGAA
The DNA here is from genome assembly GCA_947095535.1 of Poecilobothrus nobilitatus. Taxonomy (NCBI): domain Eukaryota; kingdom Metazoa; phylum Arthropoda; class Insecta; order Diptera; family Dolichopodidae; genus Poecilobothrus; species Poecilobothrus nobilitatus. The sequence goes on from OX352774.1 coordinate 36,189,765, forward strand.
GTGTTATAAAAGTGAATATGTATATTAAAACTATATAACAATATATAAGAGTTACCATTTTATATACAGGGTTTCCCAATTTGAGAGATACGATTTCTTTAAAAAAAAAAACACACTAATTGTTAAGGAAATTCAAATGTTTTTTATTTAATGTGAAGTACAATCGATACAATTAAGTTCTGAATAAAACGTCATTCAAATGGCCTCCACGACTTCTTTTGCAGGAACGAATTCGATGAACCCAATTTTTAACCCAATAATTTAACACCATTAGACTATTTCTTGTGGGGTTATTTAAAGTAATTGGTCTTTAGCAATAAATCATACTCTAGACTCTCTTCAAGCTTTAGAAGTCAATATTGAACGTGCTATTCATGACATACGATTTGATTTAGTGGAAAAAGTGCTCGAAAATTGGGTTCATCGAATTCGTTCCTGCAAAAGAAATCGTGGAAGCCATTTGAATGACGATTTATTCAGAACTTAATTGTATCGATTGTACTTCACATTAAATAAAAAACATTTGAATTTTCTTAACAATTAGTGTGTTTTTTTTTTTTTGAAAACAAATCATATCACTCAAATTGGAAAACCCTATATATTAATTGTAATTGATCAAAAATTTCAAATTACATTTTATTTATTCTTTAATTTCAATCATTTAAATTATTTTTTATCAAACTTTAAATATTTTTAAATCATATAGCAATGGAAAATAAATGATTTTTTTTTTTTTGCGAAATTAAATTACCATATTTTTTAAGTTGTAAAATGTGTTGCAAATATGTTTTCAATGATTTTTATAAGCAGAATTAAGAAATTCTTTATTTCTTTTGTTCCGCTTTATACATTGATCATAATAATGCTCTTCAGTATTTTACATAAGATCTTAATTTTATTTATTTTTTGTATGAAAGTTTTTTGTAAGTTACAAAAAACTTTAAAAAAGGAATAAAATTAAAAAAAACGAATATTGTCGCGGATTTCGTTAATAACTCTTCTCTGCTTTCGACGGGTTTTTAATATAACTACTATGTTTTAAATGACTTCATAAATAGAAGCGAGTTATCTTCACCAGAAATTGATTGCATATGTGACTTAAACTAGCCTTCTTATTTACGAACCTACATCATAATTAACTATTTTTAAATTAACTTTTACTAAAATTATTAAGACTTGCTAATACAAAATCTTGTCGGAAAAAAATGAAGTAATCTATTAATTTTCCTATTTTTTCCATTTTATAAATTTAATTTAATTCGTAGTTTTAAAATGGTAAAAGAGAAAAAGATGAATAGATACTTCTTTTCTTGAGCTTTCGAACACATCTTACGGAATTTAGGTAGTGCTTAAAATTTTTTGTATTAAATTTCTACAGTTACATATTTTTTTTTTTTACATAAAATCAAATGTCTCTAGGACTAGGACCTAAAATAACAAAAAAATAATTTTACATTTCCGTACATTAAATTAAAATTTTAAAATGCTGTCAGATGTCATCAAGAATAAAAGTGTTTTTTAAAAAGCAAATGCAAAAGTTCAAAACTTATTTTTAGATTTAAGAGATTGCAGTTTTCAAACTAAGCAAAGAAGATGCTCGTTGGATAAATACTTGTTTGGAAAGCTTTCGAACGCTTTTAATTATATCTTGATATATTCTCCACAAAGAAACTTATTAGGCAATTTTTAAGAAATAAAGCCTGGACAACGGGCCCATACAAAAATTATGCCTAATAACCAAATTCTAAACTATGGTATGCAGCAGTGTACTTTATTTATATGCGATTCTGCATACTTAATATGGACTAACTAGCTGTTCTTTATTCATTTTTATAAAACATATATATATAACACATATTATGTATCTCTATATGTATATGCTCAAAATTCTATATTAAATCTATAATCTATATTAAATGTATAATCTATATTAAATCTATAATCTATCTATTGATATAAAGAAATAAATTTAACGTTAAGTTTGATAACATTTAAATATATATAATATATATATATATATATATATATATGTATATATATTAATAAACACTTTTTTTTTTAAATTTATTAGACTTTGAATCATCGATCAAAAACAATTAATTTTTAATTACATAAAATACTCGTATGATTGAATATTATTACTCATAATTTATTATTATTACCTTTATTTTACCTGTGATAACAGATTTCTCTATTAAAATAAAATGAACTTTCTAGAAATTACAATAAAAATAGAAATTTTGATAAAAAGAAAAACTTTATAAAATTTTTGAATTCAATTTTCAAAATATAAATCAATTCATTTAAATTTTTTTTTTCTTTTTTATTATAATTTAATATAAAATCGTGTATTATTTAAAATTTATTATCTAACAATTTAAATTTAATCTAGAAAATTTTCCGTTATTTAAAAAAAATTTAAAATATAAAATTTATAACTGTTTTTAATATAATTAAATTGAAACTAATATCATGGAAATTATAAAAAAAAAAAAAAAATCGACAAAAAACATAATAGGTATACAAAAAACAAAAACAATCGATAAAGGTATAACAGTCTAACAAATCGATTCATATTATTTATAACGGTACAATGATTATAAAATCATTAAAGTGAGGAACAAAAAAAAATTTCTTTAAAACTTATTCATAAGTACAGTGAAAACCATTTAAAACAACATTGAAGGGACCATCAAAATTTGGTCATCTTAAATGCATTACACAATTATTTATAACATTATAAAACATTTCTTATTTTCTACATTTTTTTTATGACGCAGTTGATATCTAAAGAATAAAATTTTGCTTTTTTAGTCAATTGATTTTCATTTTGTGCAACAAAATCTTCAAATTCCAAATTGAATCTAAAAGAAATTGTTGAAAAAAAGAAATTGTTACGTTAACAAAATCTTCATCTTGCTGTTGCTTTCAACTTCTGTAATAATTTCATTACTTAAAATGTCCAGTTTGCAGTTTGTCGTACTATGTGATATGGATCTAAATGGTTATAATTATATGGAAATACCTTTAAGATGGAAGGAAAGAGGATGAGAAATTTTATCGTTTTAACCGATATAACGTCATAAACCGTGTCGTTTTAAAAGCTTTTTACTGTACATATACATTTGATTAGAAGCACTGGAAGATTTATTTTTAATAACCAATAGTTAATAATCAGCCATTGGATTGTTCAGTAACGTGGTTCTTTAAAAGCTGACTGAATTAAATTTATGAATACACCGGAAGTGAAACAACCAGCAATATGTTGTGTTGAATCAGTATATATATTTTGAGAATTTAAGAACAGCACGTTGACTTATTCAACCAGATGAGATGATGTAAATTTATTGCTGGTGTTCCATTGCAACAATTACACGAGGAACTAATAAAATTTTTTTCTATGCCTTTCCTAAGTTAATAATGTTTACACACCTTTAGAATATCTTTTGTAAATGTACCGTTCCATTATAGAAATTAACATTTTTCGAGTCAATATAAGTTGTGGTTACTAACATTTTAGTAACATCATCTCATTTCAGAACTAAGAAGTCAAATCCTTCTAATATTGTCAAGTTTTAGTAAAGAGAAACGATAACACGTGATCCCAATTGCGAGTAAATTTTAAAAAGATTTATTGAAAAATACTTTCTATTAGTGAATCACTGATTTCTCCGTTTCGAATTTTAAAACCCCTCTGCAATAATAAAAGAATAACTTTCTTTTAGCTTAAGGTATATAAGAGTATAAGGCATAAATATAGATAAGGTATATTAATTAATTATTTATAATATATAACTCATATATATAAATATATATAGCTTCACCCATAAGTATTATATTAATTATTAAACAATCTAATCTAATCTATGTGCGCTTATAAAATTTTCTGGTAAATAGTGTGATATTTATTTTGTCATGTGATCAAATTTTGAATATAATAAAGCTTTGTCCAAAAAAAAACACATTTATTTTTTTTTTTTTTTTTTACCAAGTTTATTTTTAGATAAGTGTTAAAAAATTGACATTTTATTTTAAAGGCCACTAATAATATAAATGCACCGTATCTATCTATCATAAATTTATTGTATCTTTATAATATTGATTGGTGATATGAACTTTGCATTCAGAATTTTTAATACAACATACACTTAGGAATTTAATATATACATACATACATATATACATATTATATTATTTTGCTATTGTTTCTCAGTAATTTTAAAAAGAATTAAAATTGAGGGCCCAGCTGCGTTAACTAAAGAAAATTTATTTATGATTATTTTTTTTTTTCTTCGAAAGTATATAATTTTATTGAAGAGTATAGCGGCAATAATGAACTTTGTGACTGAATTTTATAAAACATATTTTCTGATAAAGTAATTTTTTAATTTTTTTTTTTTAATAAAAACAAAAGTTAAACATTTTATAATTTATGACTCAATCTGTAAATACAAAAAAAAAAAATTTAAATGGCTATAACAATAAAATGAACTGAGACATATATAACTAACAGTGCTGGATTAACCTATGGAAACTAAGCACTTGTTTAGGTCATCGTTATAATTGTGGCACTACAGAAATTCTTGGAATAACGAAAAATCTTCCCTTTTTTTTTATAGTGTAAAATAATTTCATACAAATAAATTTTACTCAGGTTATTCAATCGTGCAATGGCTTTAGCCTATTGTATTGTAAGCAACTCTAGTATTTTTGTACTCTTGTACTCCGATTTCTGATTCTCAAGATACGGGGGCTTCTTTGACTATGCATTTGCATAGTTATAGGTTGCTTACAAAAATGCCTGTATAAATAGAAGCAAATTTTCACAAAATGTGGTATGTTTTTTTTTAGACAGCATTTTTGACGATTTAATGTAAAATATCGCTGAAATTCAAAAATGATGCCGTTCATGATATGATGACTAATGTAAAATTTTATACAAGTTTTATTTTTTAGTTACTTAGGGCATCTATGCATCCTAATCCGGGTCTGATAACTAATAATAAGCCGAAAGAGCAAAAGTAAAAACAAAGAAAAGAAAAATAAACTCAGGTGACAATTTAAGATTCTTCAATCGATTTGGAATTCATATATAAATAAATAAATGAATGAATGAATAGATTGAATGAAATGAATGAATTCTAAAGAATTAATGAACAGTATTGCATATAAAATGAATTTTTATTGACAATTTATGCATTTTATATATTTTAATGAACTTAAAAAAATATAAAATATACAATGGAATGTACAGGTTGCATTTTTATTTTTATTTTTTTTTCTTTATAAAAGGTGTAAAATAAATAAATCATACTTCCATGTATATATATATATATATATATATACATATATATTATATATAATATGATATAAACTATTTATTAAACAACAGTTTTAATGTATAGACAATCGTCTAAAGAAATGAAAAGAAAATTCTTTTAAACATTTCTTTTCTTTAATCAAATCAAACAGAAAACGGTACATATAAGATATTTATTACTTCTGAAATCTTAAAGAAAATTGTGATATAATATTTAATTTTTTAATGGGAAAATCCTAAAAAAAATTTTAATGTTCTATTTTTTTTGTTTTATATGGGATTAAAATATAAAATAGCTGTTATTATGTTCTTTAGCACAAAGTTTATGAAAAAAAATTTTGAAGAATATAAAATGTAATTTTATTAGATATCTATAGGACTCGTATATAATTTTCAAAAATTCTGTCAAAAATTAATGGGTATTTTTCTATTTTATTACACTGTTTAAAATGAAGTAATGAAATTTTAACCATGGTTACATTTAATAAAAAAAAAATAATTTTGTAGAATATAAGAATCATGTAGACCCATCCGTTACAAAATTATAGTCTCTAAAGTTTAAAAAGGACTTATTTGCAAATGTCTATATATATATATATATTTGAAGTTCTGCTTAATATTTTTGCAATATAAAAACATCAGAAAACGAGGAGGAAAATTATAGCATAAATTACTTAGAAATTGTTGTACTTCCTTCCGTTTAAAAGCTAGTAGTGGTCAAATATTGAATATTTTCTATTTTTAAACACCTGTGGAAATTTGTCCTAAGTATAAGAATTTCTGAGAAAAAATACAAAATCGCACGAAAATACAAGAAATACATTTTTTAATGTCAAAAGTAGTTACAGTTCTTAAATGATTTTTATTGTCTTTTCAGAAATACGTGCTTTTAACGCATTCGCTACCATGATCGTTTTTGTAAATTAACCGATGAGGTCACCTCAAGTTTCTTATTCTTCTTGATAAAAAAAAATGCAAAATACTGCATAAAAAACACTTAAAAGGTATTTTAAAATTATTATTCGCACTTCTACAAATTTCTTTGTAAAAATCATTTATTCACTCAATTTTCTGTGTCAAAATGAGAAAATAAATTTAATGCGACAAATCATATCGAAATTAAATTATATTTGCTAAAATAAGTTTTACTACGAGTTATCTCGTATAAGTGGCCGTATGGATACGGAGATTAATTATGAGATAACTTGTATAGATGGTAGCAAATGCAACAAAAATCTTTAGTTATTGGATTTGCTCTGTTTATTTTTTTATTGATTTTTTATAAGATATTTGGAACCAAAGCTCTTCCTTCCAAAACAATTGTGGGCCCGAGTTTGTATAGTCTATTCTCATAATAAAATATGAGTATTTAATATATGATCTCTACTGTTATATGTTTTTTTTTTTTTTACAATCACTCTTTTACTCTCTTATTTCCGCTCGCTTTGAAATACTCGATTTTTTTTAAACTATTTAATTCACCCAAACATATTCACTGGAAATTTACAAACTACGTTCTATTTTAAATTCATAATATATTTATATAGAGGTTTAAATGTTCAATTATTTAAATAACAGATGGTATCTATACAAATAAATTAATCAATATCATCATAAAACACGCAATACAACACCCTATTCCTCACTTGATTAATATCAAGATAAATAAATATATAATTCTAAAAGAATTATTAATAACATTATAGATTTCAATTATCATTAGAATTATTTAAATTCTTCTAACTATTAATCAAATTCAAATATTTGAAAAATTACTATTTAAATTTATTACGAACAAATTAAAAAAAAAAAAAAGCAAAAAACAACAAAAATTTTATTACTATAGGAAAACCCAAATATTTATTACAAGCATATTATTTAAATTATAAAAATGACTAAAATTAATTAAATTTAAAACTAAAATAATCAAAAAATAAATAAATTTAATCAAAAAAAAAAAAAAAAATGAAAATAATAGCTCAAGGTTGTTCCTAAAAATTTATTATTTCTTTTTATTTTTTTCATTTATTCGGTAATTAATTTTAATTTATTTTCTTAAAATATTTTCATCGTTTTTCCATTTTCTTTGAAAAAATAATTTATAAAAATTTAAATATTATTTTTTAAATAGACTATCTAACAGTCTAAAATACCAAAATTTTATGAAAAATATCTAACTGAACTGATAGGACTTAATAATTTCTGTAGGCTCCTATAAATATGCAAAAAATATGATTTTTAAAAGACTGCTGCTTAATTCAAAGCCATGTAAATCAATAGAATATAACCCGAACAATATTAACGGAGTATATTTGAAATGTGACATGTCTATACCCGATAAAGATAAAAAAAATAAAAAGAGATTATTGGTGGTTGGATAACACACATTCATCAGAAGTTAGTACTACAACTACAAATTAGGTTTTAATTTAGGATAAGTAACTCAATTTTTAGGATAAGTAGGGTAAGCCATATGTTAAGTTGTTTTTATTGTAACAACCAGAATAAATATTGATTTAACCGAAATTTTTGCAATATAAAAAAAAGAAGAATAAAATATTATTTTCATATAAAAATTATTTTGAATATTAAATTAAGAATTAGACACAAAACTATAATAAAAATTAAAGATTAATTTAAATGTTAATATATAAAAAACAAGCAAAGATGCCGTTTTTTATAAACTCTTTCTATAGGCTAAGATATATTTAAGATTGTATTTAAAAGTATTTAAATAAAAGGTTATTAATAAAAAAAAAAAAAAAATCAAAGTCATAACAAAGCGAAACATTTTATAATATAGAATTAAACTGCCTTTTGGGAAGGACTTTTGGACTCACAGAGTAAGGATGCTAGTACAGTGTGTAATTTAATTCGTCATTTTGAATTAGGATGAAATAATAAATAAAATAAAAAAAAAAGGAAAAGTGGTCACACAGTAAGAGATATTTGTTTAAGTAGAAAGTAAAATCTTTTTTACACCAATTGTCGTAACTTCTGTTAATCCTTTTTAAAAACGCTGACATTCTGGACATCCTTTTTAAAAACGCTTCCATTCTGAACATTCTTTTTAAAAACGCTGTCATTTTATTCATTTTAATAGAGTTACCAATGTGTATCTTTAATAAGTGAATTTCCGTTATTATAATAACGGTATTAATCTTTCTCTCTTGTATTTATTTTTTGTATCTATTTCTTAATATTTCGCATAATTATATTTTACATAATATATTTTCTCATCTTGTGCGTTATTTCTTCGTTTAATATTTTTTTGTTAGAAATAAATGCTTAATTTAAATCATTTTTATAAAAATAATTCTTCATAAGTAAAATACATATATCTACAAGATTGCACAAAACAAAAAAACAAAAAAAAAAACCTTAAATTTAGATAAAATATTTTTAAAATAGTATAAAACAGAAAAAAAAAAATTTTGTTTCCAAAATATTCATTAATCAAAAAACAGTGTGAAAATAAAATAAAATTTTTAGATTTTTTTTTTTTTTTTTGTAAAAATTCTCTAATCACCATTTTTAATCAAATAAAAATTATAGGAAAATTGCGACTCTGTACTAACGCATGAATATTATAGCGCAATATCAAATATTTTATTTTTAAATTTTACTATAAAGAAAATATTTGATTTTAAATTTTAAAATAAATTTTTGAAAAATATTATTTCGAATTTCCTATAATGTATTTTAAACTATTTTGTAAAATTAAAATGTTCTAACTTACAATAAATTAAATGTTGAGAACACACAAAAATGTTGAGAGAAAAGACAAAGTATAGATATGCAGAAAGGGTAGATAACATTGCTCAAAATCTTGCTAACAATAATCTGGGGGCAGCGCGACTTATGACTCTTATTAAAAAAATTGACAAAAAAAAGTTTTTTTTTTTAGTTAAGTAAGGATGACTAAACCATTGGCTATATTGAACAGCAAATGTTTTTTACCCACATAAACATCTTATACCAAGAGTGATTTTATTTTTACCATATAAGCATCTTATGACAAGAAAGGAAGTAACAATGACTTTCCTTAGAATAAAGATTCCCCTTTGTGACACACTATTTTGAAGAAACTAGAGCACTTTTCATTGTCACTCGTAATGAACTATAGAACTATTAAGTTTTTTTGTTTTTTTAATGCATAACTCTTACGACCTGTGTGGGATTCGATTCCATACTCCCTTGGTGTTTATACCGCATTTTATACGCTCTTACCCACTAGGCCACCGAGGTCCCCAACTATTTAAATATTTTAATAGATTTAATATAAAAATAATTCTCTAAACACCCAGCACATAATGACTCTTCCTTTAGGATATTTTCTCACTTAAAATAATGTCATGCATTTTCTTATATAAAATTTTTGTTTTAGAAATTCAAAATAATTTTCAAGAACATGTTTATTACTCGTAACATTGAAAAATATGACTAAATTGATATAACTGGATATTTTCTGGAGGTAAGGCGAAACTCTGAAATAATGTATAGTATAATATAGTATCTAGTTGTTATTGACCTTTTCATAATGCCTACTATGAAAAATATTTTTTTTTGAACTTGATACATTTTAAATTTTGTAATTTCTGCAAATAGCTACATATTTTTTTTTTTTTTTTTTAAATACTTTGATATTACAATATAAAATATTTTTGATAAATTTTTTTTTTTTTTATTAAATTTCTTTGAATTAAAAAAAAAAATGTATTTTCTTTGATTTGTAAAAATATTTTCAAAAATAATATTTCTTGGCAGAATTTGCAAAAAAAATTAAAAGTAAAATAAATATATATGTATGTATGTTTTTTTTACTTAATTTTACAGAAGAGTTACCCCACATAGTTGTGGATAAAAAATTATTTTCAGACACTTTTGTTAAAAAAAAAAAATATTTACACATAAAGTGTATAAACACAGTGTTTTAATAAGAGAATTGTAGTTTTATCATAACTCTGTAATCGTCTAATGTCACACGACTTAATGTTACATAACGAATAATAAAGTGAAAAAAAAACTAAAATTCCTGTATATTTGAAAATTTTTTCCTGTATATTTGAAAATTTCAACAATATGACGCGTATGGACAACATAATGCTTAAACGTGTTCATAATAACTCTTGCATACTTGCGAGACAAAATTAGTTCCAAGATAGTGGGGAAATTTTAAATATGCGCACGTCTCCATCAAAAACAATACATGCTAAGTAGATATATTATGGTACCAACTATGTGAACTAGTTTTGTAGGCACTAATATTATATTTAGTATTAAATTATTATTCGTCTTAACTCATGGAATTACAATTTATGTCGTACACTTTGTGTGTGTGACCCGCCTTATAAATAACTAAAAAAAAAATTGCAACACTTGCTGTGCAAAGAAAAAGCAAAAAAAAAAAAACAAAGTCTGGCAAAATATGTAAAGAAAATATCAAAAAAAAGAAAAATATAAAATTTATTTTGTATAAAAATTTAAAAGAATAAGAATAGTTTATTTTTGAATCGGTCGTGAAATATTTTTTTTAAGGTTATGTAAACATAAATCGTGTACAAAGAACTAGACAGTGTAAATTGAAAAAACAAAAAAAAGATGAAAATGAAAACAAAAAAAAAAAAAAAACAGAAACAAATGGAATAAGGAAAATATGTATTTCCATTTTATTTGCAGCGTTTATTTTAATATATTACGGTAAATATTACGGGAACTAAAATAAACAAAACTTTTTTATAATAGCCATGTTTATTTTCCTGATTTTCTTTTCTATTTATTTATGAAAATTTATTTTCAAAAAAAAAAAAATTTAAAACAAAACTGAAATGTTTTGGTAGTGACTTTCAAAATTTCAAACAAGAAAAGGAAAAACCAAAAAAAAAAAAAATTTACAAATTGCAAAATTTTAACAAAAAAAATATTTTCTTTTTTTTTTTTTTGACATTTTAATTGAAAACATAAAAAAATTGGCAGAAATCAATTTTTATTTTAAATATTAGGAAAAAAATTTAAAAAATATGTGTGTGCAATTCCAAAATTATAAATTTTTAATAGTTTTAATACAGTATCCCTGTGTTTTTTTTTAATGAAAATGTCATGAATATGTCATTTAGTTTATTACAGCCAACAAAAATTGATTACAATAAACTGGAATAAAAAATTTTCCAAGATAATGTAACTAAATATAACATAACGGTTGTCGAGTGGTTAAGTTCTCACATGTCGCAAGCATTCTTTTTGACATTTGACTACGTTTTGAAGATGTGATTGAACCATGTAGCGTCCAAAGATTACTGATGCATTAGCTTAGTTTTCGTGAAAACCAAAAAAAAAAAAACAAAAAAATCGAAAAATATGACTTCAAAACTGTATTATTTATACTGTATTCATTATAGGAAAATATATTAATTAGATTTTTTATATTGGAAGTTAGATTACAAAAAACTAAACACGCAGGAAGCTAAAATAATTTGTTAATGACTAAAATAAAAAAACCACTAAGGGAGGGGATGATGGGATGAACAAAGAGTAATACACAAAGATTCTAAATTGGGCATAAAGAACGAAAATAACAGAAAAAGCTAGTTGTAAAAATGCATACTTAATTGTAACAACAAGAACACGATCTGGAAATGTTAGTGTAATGATACCTTAATTATTTAAATAAACTTGAATTTTTTAATTTTTAGAATCAAACAATTATGAACACCTATAATTGTACGGATACAATATAATATATAATGCACGTATAGATAAAACATAATTAAATAATATAAATACATATGTATGTATATGTCAGGCTGACATATCATACAATATAAACACACATCATATGTATAATGCGTCCTGTTTTATAATAATTAGAAGATTGCTTTTTGTTTAACATAAATTTTTTCTAAATGTTATTTCAAGGACAGTACAAAATAACAAAAACTAAAAAAATTTATAAAAATTTCAGAAAAAAAAAAATAAAAAATAAATAACTGAAAATAATAAGTTAATTGACATTTACAATTTTTTTTATTTGACAAATTTGATGTAACAATATTTTGAATGTTTTACTTTTTGAATTTAAAATGAATGGAATTTGACAGATAAAATAAATATTTTAAATTTATTTCTTTTCGCCTCCTCTCTTACAACTATTAGTAACAACAAAATTTGTGAAAATTCTTTGAATAAAAATAAATACAAAATTTTTTCAAATATTTATAATTATATGATCTGTAAAGTATTTTTAGACAATGAAAACTAAGAAAACTACTTATTTTTTTTTTGCTGGGGACCATATTCAAATTTTGTATGTACTACAAAAATTTTGATTTTGGACAAATTCTGTCTTTAAGAAATTCTGAGTTCAGGAAAAATTTTAAATTTTTTGAAAAATTATATTGTTAAAAATAATTTTAAACGCAGTTAAGTATAATTCTCGGTTACATATTATTTTAAAGCTAAGTTATCTATCTCCGAATAAAGCGAGACTATAAGAAATCTTATTGAAAATCCGTGAATAATTTTGATAGTTTGTTTAAAATAAGGCAAAGGTCTGATGTGTAAGAACCAATTTTAAAAAAAGTTTTACACTTATAATATTTTGCAGAAGTTTTACAAAATTAATTGAAATTTTGTAATACAGAATTTTAAAATATGTACAGTCATTTTTAATTCAGAAGAGGTTTCAACAAAGTTTTCTTTCTAATTGCAGATACTTTTTTAGTTAAAACAAGTTTTCCTTTTTAAGTTCAAGAAATGTTTTCTTTATTTAATAAAAGTTTTATTTGATTGAAAGTGTATTATTTAGTATATATGTGCATATGTTTTACAGCCTGTATGAAAATTTTTTAAATAATAATATACATAATATATATATATATATACAAAGTCACTTATATATCAAATTATATAAATAAAAAAACATTTGAACGCATTGGAAATGTAAATACTTGCACTTAAATATGAAAATTTGTACTTAAAATGAAAATACTCCCAGTTAAAAAAAACTTGTATTTAAAGTGGAAAAAGAAAAACCGTTTTGCCTTTTTGTAAAACTAAAAAAGTAAAATCAAAAAATTATATTTCTATATTTAAATATATATACTATATATATATTAAAATATAGAAATTTCAATAATGTGTTGAATGAAAGTAAGAATTTTAGATTGATAAAGACAAATATCCTTCTTTAAGTTTTTATATTTTCTTTATTATTTTATAATGCTGCGACTGGACAACAATTTTTCCTTCAAATGTCAAAATAAAAATGTAACAAACAATTGATATGTAATTGATTTAAAAAAAAAAAAAATAATACATATACATAGAAAGGAATAGTAAGAAGTACCTATGCGGCGAAAACTAAACCACCGCAGTGAAATTTTTTATCAAAAACAAAATTATTATTATGAAGTTTATCTACCGAAACTTTCGAAGGCTTATATATCTTATACATTGTTTACTTTTTGTTGAAATGAGGAGGTGATAATCTTCATGATATCGAAATATCTTAAGCCCCATTAGCTCATAATTCTTGACGAGGATGTCACAAATAATGAATGGGGATGTGTTAGACAAATGATAAAAGGATGTCCCAAATAAAGAAATGAAAAGCCTAACTGTTTTAAATTCTAATACAATATAATGGTTGAAGACAATCGTTTAAGGAGATGGAAAATTTTTAAATAAGAATTAAGTTAATTGCATTCCACTTTCATATAATTGCTAGAATCAACAATTCTATGACGTTTTTATTATAAATTATATTTTTTTTTTTACTGAAACAATTTCTATTTAATTTAATTTAATTTTTTTTTTCCCTATCATCCCCAATACATCATGTATTTAAAATTTTTTTAAATTTATAGTTGAATAAATATCTGATGCTATTCTGCTTTAACCAGAAAAATAATTATATATATATTTTTTTTTTTTTTCAGATTAAATTCAGATCAGTTCGAGCAAGTGCATTTTTTGTTTAATTTCTGTAAACATGTGCTTATGATTATTCTTAATTAAATACTTTAAATAAAAAAAAAAAAAAAAAAAGAAAAAAGAAAAAAGAAAAAAAAAATTTAACAGGGTAAATATTTATTATTTATTTAAAATAAAAAAAAAAGGAAAAAATTACTTGGCGAATAACAAAATAATTTAATTTTTTTTTTTTTTTTTTTGTTTTATAAAATATCGAAAGTAAAATTTATTTAAAATTTCAATCAGTTCATTGACATTTTCCCAAAAACAATTGAATTTCGAAAGGTAAATTTTATTTAATTGAATAAACATTTTCTCCCTCCCCACATACGTTTATAGAATTGCATTTTAAATATTTTTTTGTCTTTAATAAATTTATCTATAGTTTAATTTTTTTTTTTTTTTCTCTTTTTTTATTTTTAAACAAACTTGGCGAAATCAACAAAGCTCTAAAAGATTCAATGAAAAAAACAAAAAAAAAAATATTATTATAACAAATAAATTTTTTAGACTTAATAATATGCATTGAATTGCAATGACATATTGTAGTCGTTGGCTAAATAAATAAAAAATGGTATCAATAAATGTTCAATAAAAAAAAGTGATGCCAAAAACAAAAAAATAAAAAATATAAAAAATATATAATCTTTTAGACCTGATTCTTTTCATTTTTTTCTTTTTGTGTTTAAAAATAAATTTACCAGAAGAATCAAGATTTTTCTTTTTTCTTCCTGAAAAGACAAAAATTTTGAATGGAATATTAAGTGATTTTGTTAAAAGATTTTTTTATTAGATAAAAGTAAGGAAATGAGAAAATTCGTTTTATACAACTTTTAAATTTTTAAATAAACTAATTTTATAGTTTAGTGACTAAGTATAGTATAGAGTAAAAAATCCAAGTTTAGATAATCTATAAATCATCTAATCTTTTGAGATTCATACGATTCAATAAAAACAAACTAAGAATTCTAACAGCCGTCTTGTCGGGAAACTGACTGCCTACTAAAAGAAGCAATTAAAGAAAATGGGAATAAATATTAACGTTACATGTAGATTCTGTCAAAAAGAAGATTTTTCACGACACATACTCAAAAACTTCGCAACTTAACTCGAACCAAAATATATGCACTTTCTAGGCACGTTGGTTTGTCGAACATGAACTACCTAGGAATAAATCTTCTACAGATCTTTACCTTCTTAGAGGCATTAGAACTAAAAGAAGACATAGTAATAAAGCGAGCATTATAGATCTACATCAAAAGAATGCAGTGTTACTTATACTCGTTAAATAATCTAATCGAACTTTAACTTTTAGTAAGAATTAATTCTAGTTTTTAAAAAAATTATTTTCAATTTTCAAGACGTATTTCAAAATTTAATAGGAAATCAACACAACACAAAATATTTTTCGGAAGAAAATATTTTTATAAAGTCAAAGGTCGCCGTTCTCGAATAAATGTCTTTACATTGTTATGTTTTCGAAAATTAAAAGTTCCGAAGGAACAATAATTAAGGTATGATCTAAATATTAAGATTTACTAAAATCTTATGATAATTTTATTTTGCGAAGAAAATATTGTCCCTGTTTTAAACTTTTTCGGATTAAATTGTTTATGGGAGAGTTATGATTGCTCGTATGCTAAAATCTTCGTTTTTTAAAATCTCGTTTTTGAAAATCCAGTTTTTTTTTTTCAAATCTCGTTAAATTACTTCTTTTTGAAAGCAAATACAGAAAAATGTCTTTTCCACAGCCATTGACTGCCAAGATACTGTTTTAAATGCTCTTCTTTGAAATTATTTAAATAGTTACTTTGTTCTTAAAATATTTACATACTTAAAAAAATAGGAGGGATTTTGCAGTTGGTTACAAAATGAGCGTTATACGTTTTTTCCAGAATATGTGTGTATTTACTAAACGAGTAGATACACTGTATACGAGTAGATACACTGAGAAAATAAAGATTTTTACTAGACTTTGCGACAATAACATTCTATTTGTAGCAAAAATTGCTTAATTGCAGCAAATGAAATTGATAAGAGGTGATTAATATACAGTTGAAGCAAAAAATATTTGGTTGCATCAAAAATTTGTTTGGTTATGGTAAAAATGTCAATGCTGATAACTTTTCTGCTTATTTTTATTGTTGCAATAGAAGGTTCATTGCAGAAATCGCAAAAATTAATAAATTCTATTCTATTTATTGTTAGTAAGCACCACCCGAAATTCATGCAATAAATTTTTTTGTTCCATATTGTCGCAGCAACTATTTTAAAGTTTGGTTGCAGAAATACCAACTGATTCTGTAGACACAATGTTGTTGAAATAATAATCCTGTCGTGGTTACAGAAAAACTGTACGCATAATAAGAATTTCATAGCAACAATCAGAAACCTATTACACCAACAAAAAGTCTATTGCAGCGATTCTGCAACCGCTAAAGTTTCTCATAGTTTTATAATATATCATTGCGCCGGTAAATACAAATATAATTAATTATAAATAATTTATAATTAAATAAATTAATTAATAATAATTTAATTCTGTTCCAGGAAAATAAAAAGTAATCATGACAATTAATATAGTTTGTAAGGGTAATCGAACACCTATTGCAGCAACTGACTTTGTATATTGTGCAAAAAGATACATGATTTTCTGCTACGAATTTCTGTTGCTCCAATAAATATTATGTATTGTCCTAATAAATTAATTGATTTTGGCAATAGAATATTGATTGTCGGTAATAAGCTATGATATCGAAGCAATAGAAGCGCTTTATAACTGCAACGTATCTACATTTATCAGAATTATAAAAAGAATTCACTTCAATTGTTATTGCAACTTTTCCTGTGACAGAAAACTCACTATTGGGTAATTTTTTCAGTTGTAGCAACAAATTTGTTCTCTAGATGTACATATATGTATATGCGAGATTCATCCAAAATTCATTCATTAATTTAAAAAATAAAGCCTCAATTTATCTATTACAATATTTAACATAAGTTCAACTTACATCAAACAAATTATCGAAATCAAATAATATATAAACAACAATTATTATGTTTTAAAAAGTAAAACCATATTTTATAAATTTAACTACCAAAATAGAATTTACGATAAATTATTTTATTATTTGTAGAAATTTTAAAAAAGTTTTTAACTTAATAATATTATTTTATTAAAGTAACATGTTGACCTCTTTTATTCTTACAATATTTTTTCTCATCATAAAATTTACCATCTTCATTTTTAAAAAGTTTATAAACTTTTTAACTTATAATATTTGAACTTTAAATTTTAACCTTGTTATAAAAAGAATCCCTCTTATATATACACAATAATTCAGTTTATTTCTTAAACATTAATGACAACAAAAAAATCATATAAAATGTTGATCCAAATAAAATCCCATCATATTTTTTTTAACTTTATAGCTTCCTTGTACATATTTATTAATTCTCTACTGAATAAATATGTAAACAGGACATCATGATTTAGCCTGTCATTAAAAAAAAAAAAAAAAAAAAAAACAAATATTTTAAAGAAATAAAAAAAAATCTTTTTAAGGAACTCCTATTCTTTAAAAATAACAAATCCACAAGAACGTGATCAAATTTAAAATTTAATTTAATATACATATAAATACATAATAGAATTAGTTCCGAATAATGTTAGACAATTTCCTAGTACATAATTATAAAACCTAGAAGTTTTTTTTTCCTTTTTTGAGATTAGGTTAGATGACAATTTAAAATCGCACAGAAACATCAAACGGTCATAAAGATCGTAAGTATCCACAGCGACCGTTGTTACTACTTTTCCACAGCGGCAGATGTTATTTCTATACTACTTTAGAACTATACGTTAAGTTAGTGAAGGGGTAAGTTTCGTCCTAATATTTAAGTTTTCTAACAAATCATACGTTTTTTAGTATAATTCTCTTTAATCTAGCTAGAAGTATATGTTTCGATTTATTTTACGAGTATCTATACTACGATTTTTATAATGTTTGGAAATGAGTCATTTAACATTGTCAGAATATGAATACTATACTATTGTTTTGCAATAGGTCTTTAGATATTAAACTATTTTTTCATTGATTCACATGACATCTAGGTAATATTTTGACCCACTTGGATCACAAAAATGATATAAATCTTATTTTTTTATCCGATAATTCTTAAGTAGTGTTTTTCTATGATAATTTTAATAATTTCGTTTCATTTTACTTTTTTTTCTTCTTCTTCTGATTCCGAATTGTCCTTGCGATGAACTTATTATTCTTACGTTACTCATCTCAAGCAAAATTTTAATGCGCAAGAAATGGTTAAAATAAAAATTGAAGCAAATAAGTGAAAAAAAAAATACATCGTGGATTAATCAACCGTAACTTATTTATTATTGTTCTACATGTGTGGTCATAAATAGTCTTAAATATTTCTTTAAATAAAAACATTTAAATTGAATTGAAGCAGAGGATCCTTTTGGATTTCTAAGCATAAATTTATACTTCTGCTGGACAGTACTTAATAGTACACATATAGATATTTTATATATATATACACCGTATATACATATACCTACTATTCACTTTGCGCTTAACAAAGATAAACTCACTAGATACTCTTTAGAGATACTAGCCTTCAGTTATTAATTTTTCTCATTAATGGAAGTATTATAATAGCTTTAGTCAGGAAATGTTTGTATAATAAAGAGGTAGAACCTGGAAGAATTTTAAATTAATAATAGATCTCGTCATAAAACAAAAATCCGAAGACTGTTATTTGCATGATGCATTCAAACTTTAACTAGCATTATTTGGAATGAGTCTGCTCAAACTACATGACTAATTCTACATTTAATCACGGCTAATTGTACCTTTGATTAATTTCTATTAAAGAAGTTCATTTCTGAAAAAAAACGTTATGATTACAGGAATACCTGCGATTTTGAATTAACTGTTTTTTCTTTTTTTTTAAACAATTTATAACAAATTAGAAAGAGAACAAAATAAAAATTTCATCTTTCTCTTTTCTATTAAATTGTTATGTGACTTAATTTTTAATTTTTTTTTTTTGAAGCCCTAAATTCTATTTTCTTTTCGTTTATTTATTTTTTCTTTTACATTTTGCATAAATTTATTTTTTTTTTTGTTTTTTTTTTTTATGAATATTTTGGTGTACCAGGTAAATTTACATAACCATTAAAGGGATTTGTCTTATTATATCAAAAAAAATTTTTTTTTATTATGACTTATCAGTGCTATAAGTGTTGTAACTTGTAAGGAAGCAAACGAATCGAGTAGATAAAGTTGGACTACGTTTAACTTTATGTGTTCCACTATTGTTGTAAAATTTCAAGTATCTACAAATAACAAAAAAAAAAAAAGAGAGAGATAGAAGATATGGTAAAGTGGTCCAACATTATGTTTAATAAGGTAGAAAAAAAAAATTATATAAAAATATTATAGAAGATAAAAAAAAAAAAAACGAAAAGAAAAAATAAAAAACAATGTGATTATGATAATGATGACGGTATGGTACAACTTGTTAAGAAATTCTTATTATGCTCAACCACAGTTAGTGTATATTTTATATGATAATATTTCAAAATGACAAAAATAACAAAATATATCTTGTTACAAACATAATATTAAGTACATTATATATATATATATATATATATTATTTATATATAAATATTTATTTTTATATTATAAATATTATTAATTTTAGAAAAGTCATCATCGAATGAACAGATTTTTTTATGGGTCAGAGACATGTTGATATTTACAAAAAAAATGTTTAAAGAAGATTTTATAAGGATTTTATTTAATGGCTATAAGGATAATATTTTTTTAAATAGGGTTGTCCACATTATAAAATGAAAGAGGATTAAAAAAAAATTAAATACAAAAAAAAAAAACAAATAAAAATTTAATGTTAAGAGATGGTACTTTAAATACGGATACTATAGAGGAAGGAAAGAGAAAGAACTATAAAAGGATGAAAATTTATATAGAAATATAGAATATTTTTGGGAAATATTCCTTTTTTTAAGGTTAGGTAATAGCAAGTATATTTTTAAATGTCAATTTAATTTTAATCTGATATTTTGGTTTTAAAGAAAGAAAATTACTTTTTTCACAAAAATTCTTAATGTGAATTGAGTACTTAAAATAATATTGAATAAATGGAAAATGGATGAAATTACAAAAAATAAGCATTTATTGATATCTTCTTGTTTTGTTTTTGTTTTTTGTCTTTTAAGGATAAGTTAAAAAAAACAAAAGTATAGTGTATAGGTATAAAAAAAAAATCATATTAGATTTCTGTTTAATTGTAAATATTTTATTGAATAAAAAACTAGGGAGTAGGGGCCCTGTGGCTGTAGCTGTAGTGTAAGTATATTTTACCGTGACATCTAAATTAAAAAAAAATTTGTATGGGAAACAAAATTTCTTGATTCTAAAAGGAAATAAAAAAAAATCATAATTCAATCTAAACATACATACATATTATGTATGTTAAATAGAAAAATCATATCCAAATATGCTCTTGTATTCAAAGCTTAATAGAATATCATAATACGTAGTATGTGGCTGAAAACTACTAAATTATAGTTATAGATCATGCATATCATCGAATCAGATACTTTTTTTTAAAATTCTAATGATTCTTCAAAATAAATTATTCTTCTTATTTTGTGAATTATATACAAATAAAAAAATAAAATAAAAGATCACTGCCATTCAAATCATTCAAAATCATACCGTGCTAAGTTTGACTGTAAATGAGATCCCATTTCTCATGCTCAAATTGTACTAAGGATCTTTTAATCTATTGTTTGTCTAGAAAGAGAAGATGGTATTTAGTGAACCAAATTCCACATATATAAAGGAAACAAGCTCAATCTATTAACCTATACAGTGGCTTTTAATAATTTCCATCTAACCGTACAACAAAAATAAAATTTTAAAAAATAGACAAGTATTTTAAAAAGCAATAAAAGGATTTTAGGACCTTTAATCCTAGTAAAACTATCACGTTGATTGGCGAAGAATATTACCTTAATACAATAAAGAAAGGATCAAATTTTTAGAATTGCTGGTAATTTCGATACCGTATATTTTCGGAAAATTCGTACTAAATATATGAATTCAACATTAGAAGAATCAAAAGAAATGAGACGCGGGGACTAAATAATTTTACTGTTAACCAGAATATTGAAGTTCGTGTCAATAATTTTCATGATTAATTAACTTAATTAGTAAAATAATAAAAGTTTAATAACTTGAAATTAATTTTTTTTTTTTTTTAGGAAAACAGAAAAAAAATATTAATATGTTTTTTTTTTTTACAAGTATATATTTTAAAAAAAAAACTAGTATTAAATTCGATTTCAAATCTGAATCTAAATAATTTTAAAGAATGCGGTAGACAAAATATATGTATACCATATTTGTTTTTCTCTGTTTTTAATTAATTATTTCCTGTAATAAATTTTAAGGAATTAATAAAATTAAAATTAATTTTTCTTTTAAATAATTATTTATTTTTTTTTTTTTTTTGAACAAGTAGATAATCAAATAAAATAGTCTTCCTTAATAACTTCACATATATTTTGTGACTGAAAAAACAAAAAAAAAAAAATTTTAATAAATTAACACAATCAAGATGAATAAAGAAAAATTGCATGCATCTTATTTTATAAAAATCAATGGGAACAAAACGAAAATATTAAAAGTTTCTATATGAAAAACACAAAAAAAAAAAAGAAATAAACAATAGGATCCGCAAAAAAACATCCAAGAAAAATGTTACCCGAATCAAAACGAAATGAGGCCACAAAATTTGTATAAAAATTTGGGAACATGTCATGTATGTATTGAGGACTTTTTTCGTTTTTGGTTTTGGAAAAAATTTTATACAAATTTAAATATTAGCTAACAAAAAATGCTTAGCTTTCTATTTTTCTATCTAATTTAGTATTTTTCATAGGGAAATGTCAAAATTTAAAAGTTTTGTTGGGAAGTCTGTAAGTATTGACACATTGTTAGTATCGAATTTATATAGATTTGGATTTAAAATCAGGATTGCTCCCTTTTTTTTATTGCTCCTAATATTTATATTCCGGATATTTTTAATTATATGTGAAAAGGAATTTTTTTTTTTTGGAATTTTGTACTCAACCCCGAAAAAGTACATTTGGTTGGGAACGTCTTTCCACAATAATATTTTAAATTTTTTTAGGGACGTTTTACATATGCAAAAAGTTCGTAATGTTTCATACAAATTTTGATGACTTTTTCATTTTTGGTTTTAAGGACATTTTTCTTGGGGATTTTTTTCTCGGATCTTCTTAACTTCAACTAAAACTGTCTACATTTTTTATGTACAAAACTATAGATATTATATTAAAACAAAAAAAAAAAATAAACTTCATATATATATTAGTTTGTATCTATTCCATTATCCTAAATATTCAAACCTCCAGAGTAACAAATTGGCAACAACACACTTATAATAATTAATGCACTTTTTGCATGCAAAAAAAAAAAAATAAAAATAAAATTTTTTTTCAAATATCAATTTTAATATTGTTAGATCAATTGTTAAAGTTGTACTTTTATAAATTTTGTATTAATTTTGTAAAACTTTAAATTTTTTTTATTTTTTTATGACTAATTCCTTTTATAAAATTTATCACGTTTTTCAAGACGTATTATAGTTTGGTTACCCGCATCTAGCAATAAAACATTAAAATATCTACAAGTCTTTTCGTTAAAAAGAATACATCGAAACTTCACTATAGGATGTACACCCAAGGATATGCATGCAAGATAAAATAAATAAATGTCATACAAGTTCTGACTTATTTCAGCAAAACTATGACAATAACCAAAAGTTAATCGTTTTTTTTTTTTTTTTAAATAAGAAATTAAGAAGAGTTTAGAACTATATAAAACCACATAGATCAGATCCATACCTCTATATATAAAACTCTATTCACACATCAACGCGAAAAGATGTTCTTTAAAATTTAATTAGTTATATTATATATATATATATATATATATATTTTTATATATATAGAATGCAATAATAACTTAATGAAATAAAAATGATTAAAAACAAGCCAGAAGCACGGAATCAAATACAAAGAAAAAAAAAATTACAAAAGGTGAACTGCAGGTGTATTTCATATATATGGACTGTCAAGTGCATTATTTTGTAGTATATATCATTTTTAAAAATTAGAATACGGTACAAAATTTTTCGTTATAAAAGACTATAAACTTTACATACATAGGTACTAGGTATTAAAAACAAAAAAAAAAAAATTCTCATGAAACCATTTTAAATAATTGCTATCATATTTAACCTCAATTTGCAATCGCATATGAAAAGTGAAATTATTTCTTTTTCTCTCTCTCTCTCTCTCTGGGGAACATTAACGTAAGACAGTCAGACAATTTTTTTTTTATCTCTAAGGCATTCATATTAAAGTCATTATTTATAAAAAAAAAAAAAATAAAAAATTTAGATCAAATCTCATATCATATAGCAATAATATGGTTACCTAATCTAACCTATTAAATTTTATATTAAAAAAAAAAAAAATACAAAAAAGAAGAGTGCGTGCAAAAATTTAATTTCATTTTACATTAAAAAAATTCCAGATAATTTTACCTCTTTTTTTGTTTTTTACTTTTTATTTTTTAATGTAGATTGTAAACTCATGAGGCAGCACTATACAACATATTATAATATCCAATCCATTCAATTAATTAGTTTTCCTGTTTTTTTTTTTTTTTGTCTATAGTACATTTATTTAAACATCACTCATATTATCATCGTATATATGTAATATATAAAATGTCATATATGTTATTATAGAAACGTTGTTACAAGGTAGGTTACATATTATAGAGAAAAAATCGAAAACTTGTAAACAAAAAATTTTTACCCCACGGAAAATAGATTTAACAATTATTTTGAATATTATATTATAAACTACATTATTATATATATATATGTATGTATATAAAATATTGTAATTTTTAATTTGACTTTTATAAACTTCATATCTTATAGGAATGTTCAATTTTTCTTAACTACATACATATAATTTTCAATTGAAACCATTTTGTGGATAATGATAGAAAATCGTTTGTTTTTTTTGTGTTTCTGCTTTTTTTTTGTTTTTAATTTTTAATTTAAGAAAATGAAGTAGAAGAAAAAAAAATATATTTCCATTTTCTTGAATTATCTTGAATGAAAAATTGAATATATATATATATGTTATAAAAAAAATGTACTATATATATATCTTAAATCTCAAATATTTTAATAACAACCACAACAATACCAGGTTCGTAATAAACAACCAGATTCCGATACAAAACTAATGATTTACATTTTTCATCAAATAAATATTTTGAAGATATTAAAAATACTGATTATTTTAATGGTTGGTATGCAGTCAAGCAAGTGATAAACCACAATTTCAATTATATCGAAATTAAATTGTATAAAATATTTTATTTGGGCTACATACATATAGACAAACAGCAATTTAATGCAATCTGAAATTTGTAAAATAAATTTTTTTTAAAGAAATTCAAAATGAATAAAGAAAGTAATAACAGACCGTCCAGTAATTTGTCCAGAACAGTAGTCTGTTTTCTTAAAATCAATTAATCTTCAATAATTTTAATTTATTTATTTAAATGGATGCGAGTGTGGGGGATATATAGGGTGACTATATTTATTTACAAAAATGGTATTTTTGAGTCCTTCAGGAGATTCATGAAGATCCATAGCTTTTACATTAAGATTCAGGAGGTTCATGAAGATCCGTAGCTATTGTATTAAGGTTTCTTTTTCGCAGATAATTTGTAATGAATTTGTGGGATCTGTTACCAAAATTCTTTACTACCAAAAAATTTCGGCTTTTATCAATAGCGATGTGAAACGATTCTAATGAGTTGCTAATGAGTACTGGAATAAAATTTAATTTTTCTTTTCTAAAACTTCTTTCAATTTTATTATTAAAAAGAACGTTTATCTAAAAATTTACAGCTATTCTTACCATTTTTACAGAGCGGGTTTATTTCTAGGTGTTTAAAACTTAATTTGCTTTTGTGTCGAAAATTAATAGATTAAGCGTTTTATAGTTTTCCTTTATTCTGACTCTTTGTAGGGTTTTATGCGAATTAGACTGTTTGGCTGTTAGTTACTTCAAAAAACTATATAATTTAGGAGACCTTAATGTTGATTGTTTAAAATTGATTAGGATTGTCAAATATAACAAAATAAGTATTTAAACGTATTTCGTTTGAATTTGAAAAAGTCTTTTAGATTAAAAATAATTTAAAACGAGAAAAAATGTATAGTTTACTATGTCGACTCTAGAATATTCGCATGAACATAAGTTAAAACTTATATTTTAAGATTGTATGACAGCTGTTCGAATCTATTGTCCTGAACGAAACAAATCTCACAGAAGTTATTCCTATTAAAATTAAACATGTTTAGCAGTTTACCTAAACTAAGTGGCAAGATATGCCATAACTACCCTGAAACTTTTACACTAAATTAACCAAATTTTCCATAAGTTTTTGACAATAAATTTGATCTCCTTTTCACATTTTTTGGCAGATGTTTGGCAAAATGAAGTGAATTAAGATATTAAGTATGTATATATAATATTCGCAACAATCGGAGCCGATTCTGCTGAAGCAAACAAATTTTACAAAAATTATTGACATGAAACTTGACTTCTTTCACAAAACTCACAAAAATCTGCTGTTCGAACTTGCTCATTTTAATAGCGAAACTAACAATTTTACAAAGGTGAGATGATAAAAATTTCAGAACCTCATCTTTAATATTTTTTGAATTGTGTGAACGGACAGAAGTACGTGGATAAATCGAATCTGATACGTGAATGAATTCAATTCGGATTCCTAAGGAATTGTTTGTTTTTAAAAGCAATTTTTGATGACTTTTTTGAAAAATCCATTAACTTAATTTTAGTCAACCAAAATATATTTCCTAAAAAAAAAAAGCTTTTAAAAACTTCAATAGGATTATAAAGCATTTCTGAGGAATTTCATCTCGTCGAACATTTTTTGATATTTCAAATTGAATTACTATAAGAATTTTATTTAAAATGACATATTCTTTCAAAAAAAAAAAAAAATATAATTTAAAATAAAAAAAATTTCTTCGTAATGCATATTTTTTTTTTTTTTTTGAGAACAAAAATAGTTTTCGTTTCTATGGTATTACTACTTAAAATATACATCTTTATTAAGAGGGTTTCAATGGTTTATTCTATTCTGATAAAGGTATTCCATTTTTCTTTTGAAAATTGTTCTCAAATAGATTTTGTGGAAAACTAAGAGTTTTATATTATGGGAAAATTCTATACGATTTAAATCTGATTGACATTTTCTTTAAAATCTCCCTCAACTCTATCTCAAAGTATGATTGTAAATTTATATACAAACATTTCACTAAGGCACATTTTTTGATTTATTTAAAGGATTAAAATTGGAAATATTCAATCAGGAAACATGACATTTAAACTAATATGACAGTAAGGACTAAAAATTTTAAATAATAAATATATACTTATATACTTAATAGCTAGGAGTACAAGACATTGACCAGTATACATATTATAAAAGTAACTATAACAAAATAAATATTATCCTTTCAGGGTTTACTATTTACACTGATACCAACTTATTTGCGCTGATCCATTATATATTTACTCAGTCACACTCTAGACAAAAATGAAAAAATAACTCCCTTAGTTTAGGAAAATGTCTTCTTGAATCTGTCATCTACATTATCTAGCTAAGAAGACTTAACCTATAGCAAAATTAATTCCAAATTATTTGACTTAGTTATTATTAGATCATATACCATTAATATAATGTAAGACTGATGACTTACTGATGATGGTGTTGTCTCTGTAGCAAATAGTAATGGCAATAATGTTTATTACTAATACTAAGACTAATAGCTGCTTCAATGGAACTGTCTTCAACTATTATCTCATATCTTCCTACATATTATATACTACTGCATGTTGTTACTTTTAGGAGTCTTTATAATAGTCGGATTGATTGTTACTTCCACTCTTCAATTAAAAGTTTCTGCGGCATCTCTGTCTTATTATTTTCTGTGCATACTGCCCAGCCAATATGCTGTGTTAGTAGTATAGGGTTTCAATACATTATATTGGCTAAAGGGATATATAAGTTTCATTATATTGGCTAAAAGTATAAACCTTGGTGTTGGAAACAAAAAAAAAATTTTATAAAAATCTAAGAGAGTTGTGTTTCAAGTTTCTCAGAGTGTTAATTGTTAAAGCTATTAAAATTTAGTTCTACATCACCAAAGCAAAACCAAAGAAAAATTGATTACCCAAAATAACTTAGCTCAACCATCTTTTGCTGTTCCAGACAAAATTATGTGAAAAAAAAAATTCAAACGATATTTAAAAAACTCCGATAATTTAATTCAAGGTTTGTTTGAATATGTTGGAAAATTTTCTTTTCTTAAACCACAACTTGCAAAAGTTGAAAAATAATGAATTTCATAATTTTTTTTTTTTTTTCATTATTTCATTTAATTAAATTTAATAAAATTTATTGCAAATTAAATTGATTTAATGGCATTATAACAAAGTATGAATTTAAAATTTAATAAAATTTTATTATTTTTATTATAACATCATTATAATGTAATAGTAATAATTTTTGTTGCAGTCTTGCTACTTAATTTTTCGCTTAATTTCATAAAAAAAAAAAATTATTATTTTGAAAATTTTTTTTAGTTTTTCTAGTGAATATTTTAAGTTGTCAAATAGTTTTTGTTTTTTTTTTCTCTCAACGTAAAGGTTGATGCAATAAAATTATATTTGCTCCCCTTTGCTGCCTCTTCTCTTCTTTTTGCATCCTTTAATTTTACCAAAATATAACAAAAAAAGAAAAAAAAAAAAACAATATTTTGATTTATATTCATCGTACCGCGTACAATACTGGGAGTTCTTTTTTGTAAAAATTACCTTACGTTATTATACCGTAATAAATCTGTAAAATTGCATATATGTACCAAAAAATTACACAAGAAAAAACACAGTTATAATAACGAGATGAAAAACATTAAGAAAAAAAAAAAAGGAAACCAAAAATTAATTCTCTTTTTTTTCTTTTCTTTTTTTGTGGTTTAAAAACTACTACTACTACTAATGCTACTGCTGCTGCTGCTGCTGCTGCTGTGCTACAACACACTTTTCTTCAACAATAACTATTTTTATTTTACATTTTTTGGTTTTGTTTCTTTTTTTTTTTTAAATTCTTCCGCTCTATGTTACCAATCACATAAAATTTAATTTAGCAGAAATCGTACCTTGAATTTTTTTTTTGTCGTTAGTTGCAAAAAAAAAAAAAAATAAAAATGGTCTTCTGGGAGAGAATGAAAATTGAAGACGGGATGAAAGACGGGTAATAATATTATTTTTTTTCTTTTTAGGTTTGCCCACGTTCATAAATCCTACTGGTATATGAAGTATTTATAATTTTCTTTTTCTTTTTGATTTTATTTTTTGTTCTTCGAAGAAATATTGTTTTAAAAATTGAATTTATGACTTTTGTTTAAAAGAAAAAAATAAACAAAGTTTAAAAAGTTTTTGAACAAAAATAGTAAGTTTTATCAGTGAACTTAAAAACAAACGTATAGAAAATCAAAAATATCTGCAATAAATCGATGAAAATACAAAAAAAAAAAAAAAATACGGTTCTGCTACAAAACCCAAATTTTAAAATCCACACTTTCAAAATTCAAATATTTAAATCGAAACTTTCAAAATCGAAATGTATCAAAATCCAAACTTTCAAGATCCAAATGCGTCAAAATAAAAACTTGGAAAACTTAGACAAATGGAATTCATACATGATGCATACTCTGGAAAAAGCGTATACCTAATTTTGATTGAGAAACCAACTTTCAAATCCGTCCGAATTAGTTTTCTTACATAAATACTTTTGCTATAAAGTTTTAAAAATAGTCCTCCGCTAAACAAATTATTGGAGCCCTAATTTTGTAATCAACTCTTAAATCCTAATTCATATGAATATGTATATATTCTGGAAAAAATGTATACTTAATACTGTAACCAACTTTAAAATCGGTCCTAACTCATACACATATATTCTTGTAAAAGAAGGGATTCGAAAACCTTGATTTTGTAATCAACTCTAAACCATATATGTACATATATTTTGTATATAATTCTGATTTTGTAGCCAACTATAAAATCTCTCCTAATTATTTTTGTTAGATGCATATTTCTATAACAAAGGGTTCACAGTAATAAAGACTGTTGCTCCCAAACCTCCGCTAAAGAAACATTAGAACACTGATATTATATTGAAATACTATTGTTCTAAATTATATTATATTTAAACAAAAATGTACTGCATTTTGATACTTTTGGATTTTGCAAATTGGATTTTGCTAATTGGATTTTTTATGTTTTTGGATTTTACAAATTTGACTTTTGAAAAAATTTGGATTTTGACACTTTTGGATTTTTTTTTCTTGGATTTTAAGCGTGGTCCAAAAAATATATATTTAAAATAAAATACATGAGAAAAATTTAGAGTTGATACATATTATGTACTCGTAGTTAAATCTGAATATAAATTAAAAGAAGGAAAAAAAAATGTCTGTAGTTACACACAAGAACTTGTACCGATTATTAGTTGTACATAACAATTTGTATCGAATCCATTCGCTTGAATTAAGATTTATTTATTTATTTAGTTTTTATTTGGGAAAATTAGCAGGACCTTCCCTACCGTTAGAATGTGATCCATTTGAATTAAAATTAAAAAAGAATAATTTATTATTATTATTATTATAAATGAAAATCAAATTCGACATTTTCAACCATTTGGAACCTAAAGAAGCGAAAGAAACAAAGACTGCAAAGTACAGTTTAAATTCACTATGTAAATAGGCTCAAACGTCTGCAAACTTATAAAACCGCAAGAAAAATTTAAAAAAAAAATTAAGATAAAATTAAAACCAAGTTTTACGGGTCCTTGAATACCTAACTGTTAATTTATTTAAAACATTTAATCAATATCTAAAGTATTAAGCTACAGTTACATATAAAACTCATGTAGATACGTTCAATTCTGTTTGGCATATCGTAATTTTAGATTATTGTATATATATTGGTTCTCATTATTTTTTTTTATATCTGTCTTATAATTATTATATCTGTCAAAGTCAAAGAATACGGAAAGAAAACCAAAGTAATCAAAGTAAGTACTGACCCAATGAATACTTTGGACAATTTCTTTTCAAATTTTAAGAAAAAAATTAGTTGCTTTATTTTCTTCATTATTAAATGACAATATTATTCTGGAAAAATTGGAGAAAACCTTATTAATTTCAAGAATTAGTGACCTAAAAATCTAAACTTTATCACGCAAAATTTTATTTCTTTATAATATGTTTGCCTTGTTATTTTTTAAATTTTCTCCAATTTGAAAATAATAAATTTTCAGATTTTGTTGAAGCATTTTTTAAAAATTTAAAATAACGAACTTTTTATTGTTAAATTGTCAAAATATTCAAATGTGAAAATGTCAAAATATTCAAGACAAAGCATCAAAATAAAAATACGTCAAATCGTTACTTAATTGCTTCGTTCGAGTACTTTGAATACTTTTGTACATTTGATTAAGAATCGTAAGAAATAATGTAATTCATTTTAATTAAATGTCAAAGTTTTCGGAGGAAGTAAAGGAAGCAAATTAAGCATTGGGTCATCATCTTAAAAGGCTGAAGTTTTTAGGCATATATCCCTAACTATGATAAGCCATTAGCTAAGCATATGATATCATATGATTTTGTACAATGATTGCATGACATTTCATACACAGTTTCCAGACCGTGTTATTTCCAGATTCGGTGACATGAATTGGTCTTCAAGATCCTGCTATTTGATACCGTTAGCTTATTTCTCTGGGGCTATGTCAAAGGACAGGTCTACAAGGATAATCCTCGAAACGTTGAAGCATTGAAAGCAGAAATTATTCAAGTTATTGGTGAGATAGAGCTGCAACTATGCCAGAATCTGACCGAAAATTTTTATAAAAGAATCAGTAACTGTTGAGGCGCAAAAGATGATCACATGGGAGATATCATTTTCAGAGTATAAATGGCAAACATGGTACTTCAAAAAATGAATAAAAACGTTTACAGTTTCAATTCAAATTCTGTTTTTTAATTATTTACTTTTAAAAACTCAATTTGAAAAACTCTTTATATACGAGAGCATTCGAATCACATTTTTTGTACTCGTAATTTGACATTTTTCAAATGGTTTGTTATGATTTATTGTAGTTATACGGTTATAATATTGTATATCATGTATAATTATATAAACAAACTTATTAAATATTCATATGACCAGTATTAACTGCTGCATTTCATTTAAAAAAAAAGAAAAAAACCATCTTAGACTAGAATTTATATTTTTAAAAGTAGATTTAATAAGAAAGCTCAAGCTTCTAAGAAAATTTATTTGATGTAAATTTGGTATTCATAAGAACTAATTTAAAGTTTTACAATAGCAAAAATTAAGCAAATTTTAAATTTTCATTTGAAACCATTAAAAATACATGACAGACAAATGAATTTGCAATTCGATTGCGAAATTAAAATCACATATAACAGAAATTTACTAAAGAATTATAATCGATTTTGGTTGATGCAATTTTATTTTTATATTTGTAATTTTAAAAATAAAATAAAAAGTACGTTAGTTTACAGTTTCAGTTTTCAACAAAATGTTAAGAAAATATAAAAAATAAAATAATGTAAAATTACTTGAAAAGTTTCATTTTGTTTTAAGTTTGTTTGGAATTTATTTTGTTAGAAGCAAAAAAAAAAAAAAAAAAAATGTATAGAAAAATGCTTGCATTTTTAAAGTTGAAGATAATCCAAGATTTAGTTTATTGCCTCTGTTGGCAACGAAATGCAATACTTAAATAATAAATTTTTGCGGTTTTTTTTTTTTTTTTTGTTTGCTGTGAAAATCTTCATGTTCAAATTAAAAGCATTTTTTTTTTTTTTTTTTTTTTTTTTGTAGTGTTATTTAACGATTTATTTATTTATTTATTGTAATTTTTTTTTATGTCTTTATTTACATTTTATATTTAGGTTTGGTTTTAGGTTTAGTTTTTAAAATAATTTTTAATAGTATTATGTGGATTATGTTTGAAAAAAATAAAAAGGTTTTTTTCTGTTATAAATTAAAATAAAAATGGTTGGAGAGTAAAAGTAAAAAAATATTATTAGAATGTGATAGGTAAAAAAAAAACTCAGAAATTTAAAAAGAATTTACCTTAATATTTGTTTATTATTATTATTATTATTTTTTTTTTTTGCACGTACATTCGATCATCAGAAAAAATGATGTAATCTTATGGCAGGTATATATAGCTTTAAAATAGTTGACGTAATAATGTTAGTTAAATTTGGAATAAATATTGGTTATATTTTTGTATTATATATGTATTGTTAATCCTTATATAGTTGTTTTTTTTTTTCATGTTTTGAGCACATTTTTTTTTTTTTTTAAATAATTTTAAAAAATTTAATTATAAGTTTCAGTCAGTTCGATCCTTCTTCTTATACTGTTTGTATCTGTTTCTATGTCGTTTAATACGGAGTAATGAAATGAACCGGGAAGAAGAAGAATACTTTGGGTGAAGAATGTGAGACAATGTGGTTCCACGCGTCAATAAAATCTTTATTAAGAGCAGGAATGTATAAAGTTAAGATCGCCAACATGATATCAATCGTTCGATATGGCACTTAAAGAGGAATAGAATTTTAATCATAAAATAGAGGTGTAAAAGAAAAATTAATTTTTGTGAAAAAACAATTTTATATACAGCCTTATCCATTTTGAAGTTACAGCACCTCCAAGTTAGGAAAAGTCCAATATTCAAATGTTTATATCTTAAGTTCCGTTTAATATTTGTTCAATGTAAAAATGACAAATGAGTAGGTATTTATATTTAACGTTATGTGGAACCAAAAAAGAAAATCGCGTATCTCAAACACTTTTAGTCAGAATCTTGAAATTTTCAGAGAAGGAAAATCTTTGAAGAAAAGCATAAGTACCTAATCTAAAAGTCTGTACAAAAAATAAAAAAAATGTTTAATGCAAAAAAGTATAGTAAATAGATTTTTTAAAAATTTGCATCTTTAAATATCTTTTATTTTACATTCTGCCTTGTTTTTCATTAATTGCAATTTCATTTAACTTTAAAAAATCTTTTTTTAAATTTTTTTTATGAAATTGAAAAAAAAAATATGTTATTGTTCATGTTTCAATGAGAATTTGGACTATAATGATTCGTTAAGACGCAGTTATGAGTTATAATAGCTACTATTTACGTCTACTGTTTTCAAAATTTTTTTAATTATCTATTTTTTTTTAATTTAGTAGCAATAAATCTGATAGATATCTTCATTTAATTCTTTAATTCGTAAAATAAAGTTATAAGAATTTTATAAACTTGACATTTATTATGATCAAAATATTAGTTTGTATTTCCTGTCATAGTTTTAAAATTTTAGAATATTAGTATTTTGTTTTTTTGTTTGTTAATTGGTTTTTAAACAAAAAAAAAAGATCAAAGTAGTAAATTCTTAATGATAGTTAATGATTTAATGAATAATAATCGAGATATGATTAAATGTGTGAAAAAATTATTAAATGAATAGACACTTATCTTAATTAATCATTCGTTTTCTATTTAAGACGAAAAGTTGGAGAATAAAAGAAAAAAATTGAATAGGAACAATTTAAATTAAGAACAAAGTCAAGATTCAAGGCTATGAATGTTTTTAATTTTCATCTGTAAAATAATATTTTATATAGATAACTTTTATTCAATTGAGTGAAACTAATTTTCAATCTACAAAAAATTAAAACAATTCGTAATTTTTTTTGGAAATTTGAAGAATTTTGCAAAAAATCAGTATTTTTTTTTACGAAAAAACAGATTCTAGTTCTGTTTCAAAATACACAATTCCACTAAATACTATTTTCAGTAGGTTCAACTCCGAAAATTCCACTCCGAAAATTCCACTCAGAATAATTCCACTCAGAATAATTTCCCTAAGACACGGAATTTAACATTTTATTTTTAAACTAGACTTAAGACATCCGATAAGAGAAATAAACTGAATTAATATTCAGT
This sequence comes from Poecilobothrus nobilitatus, assembly GCA_947095535.1. Lineage (NCBI taxonomy): Eukaryota > Metazoa > Arthropoda > Insecta > Diptera > Dolichopodidae > Poecilobothrus > Poecilobothrus nobilitatus. The sequence goes on from OX352774.1 coordinate 36,224,364, forward strand.
ACAATTTAAATTGTAAAATTATACTTCTATTTTATATCGATATAGTAGAATTATAATAGTAAAATTGTCCTCATAAAAATGAGTAGAATTGAGAGTAGAATTGTGTCTTGTTGAATTCTTCTAGAAGGAATTGGTCAGTTACGAAAAAGAATCCTTAATAAAATATTTTTGTTTTTTTGAAAAACAATTTCCTGAATTTCCTTCATAAATAAATTTATCCGTAGGTTAAATAGCGGTTAGCACCTAGTTGAGATGGGCCATAATTTTATTAATAACATAATATATACAATATATAATGTATAATCCTTCTAGTCATATTACAGAACCATGAAAATATAAAAAATGTGTTTGATTTTTAATATGATTATTATGTATTTTTTTTTTTATTAAATTGTTTATCATTTCGAAAAAATATTCACCCTTTTCAAGGCATCATTCAATTTTATTATTTGTTTTTTGTTGTTTCAATTTGAGTGAAGGCATTTTCAATATGAGTGAAAATTGAATGAGCTATTAAATTAGTTAGGTGATCCAGATAATTGAATCGAATTGCGAAATTTTATTCCGACATGCTTCGGACTTTTTTCTTGATGATTTGTTGTTTAGGATATGTACGTTTTTTTTTTTTATTGAATTTGAATTATTGCTTTTCTCATTTTTAACGCTGATCTGATATATGAAGTTTGTTGTCTCTTTAAATTTGTAGTTTATGGTCTCTTCATTTAAATAAACTTAAACTTAAAAATGTAATTTCAATTTAATAAACCAAATTAATTTAACTGCCAATAATTTTTAATTAATTTCTTTAAAAATCGAATGCTATTTATATTCAAGCAATAAGAGTAAAATAATTAAATATTAATATTGATTGATTTCTTTAGGATAATATCCTTGTGGAACATTCGAATTGTTTCGAAGTGAATATATATACAAACTTTTTCAATTTACATTATCTATATGCCATTATACATATAAATGATTTTTCTCTATTTAAAAATATTATTTCAGGATCAATAAATGATTCAGTGTTAAAAAAAAAAACTATTTTTAAACTAATTTTGTTTTTAAAAATGTTTAAATTCTATTCACATTAATAAAGTAATTCCTAAAAATTAAATTTTCTTTTTTTTTTAAGAGTAGAAAATATATTCATTACATGTTTTTTACACTATTAAATTCATAATTAAGAGCAAATTCTGAATAAAAATGAAAAAAAAAAAAAACAAAAACTTAACTATGTAGAAATTTTTATTATGATTTCTACCAAAATATGTGAATTGAATTCCCCATCTGTTTGATTACTAATGAAAAACAAAAACCCAACAACAAAAAATCTATAAACTTTTCTTTAATTTTTATTTTTTTTCATATTTTTCCTCACACTCTTCTAGCATTCTTAAAATCCACATGTTTTACAAATCATATATGTATCTATAATTCTATAGATACCATAATCGCATATACAACCAATCATAAAAAAAAAAAATGTAATACGAAAAATAAAACAAGAAAAAAAAAAGATGTCATCGTTATCATTATCCTTGTCTCGTTTCATATTAATTTCACTTTTTTCTTTCTTTTCTTATTTTTTTTTTTTTTTCTTTTTCATCTTCTTATTTTTTTTTTTTCTTGGTTTTTAGAAAGCAGCATAAAATTATTTCATATCAAAAAAAAGAGAAAAGAATTTATGTTGGACTGATTAGAGGATCAGTTGATTTTCTAGTTAAGTTGATTGTATACTGACTGCTGACTAGTTTTTGCAATACAAATTGTTTCAAATAATACAAAATTGAGGATTAAGTGTTAATGTTATCATATTGATGTTGTTGTTGTTACTGTTCATGTTGTTTTAATTTTGATTTTCCAAATAATTTTCTTTTTTCATTGGTCCTGTTTTTTTTTTATATTCGCCATTCATACTTAAATACTTTGTTTGCTTCTCAAGATAGATTAATAAAAAGCTATTGTGCTTTAATAAATTTATCATATTAAAGTGCTTTAAGATTGGGTCATACTTATAGCTTATTAAATCCATTATAAAACATATTTTTAGCAAAACAAAAAAGAAAAAAAAAGCAGACCATGCTTGTAACACATCTGACTAATGGCATAATGGTTAAGTCGCCGGCTTTTCAATAAAAAAAATTTTGGATTCAAATCCCGGTCGGTCATATACAATATTATAGTAATTTATATCGTAACATAGTTTATATCGTAATTATTAATATCGTAACACAAAATTGAATAAATAATTCTTGTATAAGAAAATAGATGTCGCACAAATATAATACATATTTGTGTTTTCTTGACGAGTACGCTACCAACATTCGAGTTATTGAAAAAATTAGTGAAAATAATGATTAAAAGTTGAGGCTTAGTCAAAAAGAAGCTTAGAAACTGAAGCTTATAATAAGCGATTTACTGAATACACTATACTCCATATAGGAGTGGAAAGTTTAAAAAAAATGCTTGTACTACATTAAATATTAAAACTATGAGTTGCATCAAAAAAAATATCCAAGATAGTTTATCATATAGTTAAATTCAAATTTAATTAATATTATAGGTAGATACACTGGTATTAAGTAAAAAATCACTAATACTGAGATTACGTTAAAATAATAATCGTTAAATATTGAGTTATAAAATTCTCTACTTATATAAATAATACATGGTGTCCCGCAAAATATGAAAAGTATTGTCAGAGATGGTAGAGGAACTGAAATAAACTCAATACGTCTTATAATTCACAGATTCATTAGGCATAATAATAAGTAATCAATAACCTAAAGTCTAATAATCAAAACCGATAAAAAATGTCTCATCTTCTCATGAATGAAGTTTTGTTTTGTTGTTTTCTAGGCTGCCTTATGAAATTCAATGCAGAAGAGGTAAAGTAAGAGATGATAAACAAGTAGTCTAAAAATAAAATAGAACAATTTTCAAATTTCAAAAATTTTAAAATAATACTAAAGCAAAAGTCTTCATTTTTGATTACGTTGATGACAGAGTCCTTATGGAGATGATCCTAGATTTTAGTGAAGCTGAAGAAGAGTTTAATTAAAATATTTATGTATATATAATTTCAAATTAAGTTCCATGTTTTTATCCTATTGATTTTTAATAATTTGGGCACTTTGTATATACAAATTATGCATTCATGTTAATATGAATAAAAATAAATATATTATAGATAGTTATGGTTGAAGTATTATAATGATGATAATATAAAACTGGATGCTTATAAGAATCTTGATACTTTTACCAGCTTTTACTTTATAACTCTTATTTCCTCTTATATACTCGTATATATTTTGTTAAAATTTATTTTATGATTCACAAACAATTTCCTTGTTATTTAATATATTCTATGAATTGATATTGATTATTGATGACTGATGACTGATGATAAAAATGATAAATATAATATTCATATTTTTTGATAAAACTAAAAATTGAAGTTTTTTTTTTTTTATTCCTATATCTGTCTCTTTCCTTCTTTCGTTATTTATCTTTCTATTTTTTTCAACTATATTTAGTTTTACTTTATAAGTTTTTAAGGGGTGGAAATTGGGTCAAGTTTATGGAAGAACTATTAGAAACAATGACTGTATATATGTAAAGAGAAAAAGGAAGGAAATTTTTAATATACGTATTAAAAACAAAAAAAAAACAAAAATATTTGAAATAATTGATAGATATTTTGGAAAATGTTATAAGAAATATTAAAAAAAAAAATATTAGAAGAATGGCTATGAATTTATAAAAGACTCTTGAAAAAAAAAAGGAAATGATAAAAAAAAATAAAAATATTTCTAGTGGTGTTTTTTTTTTTGTTAAAAGACTTCTTGAAAATTGTTGATGTTATCCCATTATTATGATAAGTAATAAAAGTTTTTTTCTATTTTAAAAGAGGAGAAAAACTTTTATGTTGCTATTTTTTTGTTTTTTTGTGGAAATTTAATTGATGTTAATAAAAATTTTTATTTTTTTCTTTTCTTGAAAATTTGAAATTATAAATAAATTTTTTGTAATGGATATGGATTTTGTAAGATTTGAAACAAATTGTTCATTGAAAAAATGTTCAAAACTCTATAATACAATTTTCACCTATTTTATGTATTATTATTATTTATTTATTTAGTGCATTTCCCCGACACATAAATGTAACAAGGAAATTACACACCCTTTTCTTTTAAAACGTGGCTGTACATGTCGTAAGGCGGAGTTATTCTTACGTCGTGTATGTGATTCGAACCCACACTCCCTCGGTGTTTACAGCATATTTTATAGGCTCTTACCCACTAGGCCATCGAGGCCCCCCTATTTCATTTTAGACAAATTTAATACGTTAAATAACCAAACTATTTAAAGTGACTTAAGTTGTTTGGTTGGTTGGTTTACATGGATTTAAATTTCTTCAAATTCAAATAGTTATCATATTTACTGAACCTCCCAATACTAAATAATTCCATAAAAATTTTCCATTTCTATTGTCACAGAATATATATATATATATATATATTTTATAAATTTATAATATATACAGTATTTATATATTATTTTTATAAATTTTCACAGTGTCACAGAATTAAATTTTAGTAAGTTATTTATTTATTTAAATTAATATTACAAACCACATAGGATATTGCAATATTACAAAACCATCGGCTACTAAAGGCCATTATAGGTCGAATACTATTATTAAATTATACACTAATATTATTTATTTTGTTTATATTATATATTATATATTTACACTATATTTGGAAGCAAGTGGGATTTGTTTTCAATTAATAAAACTAGCTACCTGTGCAGGATTTGAACCACACTCCCTCGGTTAACAAGCCACGTGCTTAATCACTAGGCCACTGAGGCCTCTTATTATTTTTTTTTCAAATTATTTATAAGACACGTAAAGAAAAAGAATAAAGTAAAAATAAAATATAAAATAAATTAAAAATATGTGAATATTATACTAATGTAATGTCACTTTTATTTATAAATTAATAATGATCTTCTGACAAGATTAATGAGTTTTTTTTAGGTCATCAAAATTAAAGCATAACTAATGCTTTTTAATCGCTTGCTATCAGATTTTTTTAGTACTTTCTTATACTAAAGGTGTGATAATTTTGTATTAAAACACCAACTTTTATTTTTAAGGATTTCAACAGAATGCTTTCCACATTTTTATTCTATAAACCAAAAATGTAGAATGTTAAAATTCTCATCCTAAAATTTGATAAAAAAAAAGATAGTTTTAGTTGGTTAAAATTCAACATTATCCGGAAGGAACGGTGGAATTGCTCTGGGTGACTATCGTCAGCTCTTTTTCAACATCATCATCTCATTTTTGCCGCAGAGCTCCATACAATAGTTTTTACATTTTTTCAGCTCCAGAAAGTAGTTTTGAATAAAAATAAATATTTTAATTTCACCATTCATAATATGGTTATAATATCTAGGTGCATGTGGTATCGAATACAAAAAATATAGGTTAAAATTTAAAAAAATTTTTTAATTATTTAATAGCCCCGAGAAAAAAAAAAAAAATAATAAAGTCCTTAAATTTCAATAAGGCGTTCTAGCAAAAAAATTTCTAATATTGTTTAATTAATAAGTCAATTGATTATTCTCATAGAATTGAAGACAAGGCATTTTTATCAATGTATATTTGATAAAAATGCAGATTGTTGTTTCCGATCTTGAAGGTGTTAACACACAAAATAATTGATATAAAAAATCTGAGCTTCTCTTATATATAAAAAAAAAAAAAAATTAAATTCAATTTAGTAATAAATATAATAATATCTCACATGAAAAAAATTTAGAGCAAAAGGTAAATATATAACAAACGAATAAGAAACTTTTAAAAAATCATTTGATACTTTTAAAGAATTCAATATTTCAAGTATTTTAAACCAACCTAATACCGATTTTTTGTTATTGATATAGCACTTATGTACCATCTTTAAATCATTCTTTATTGTCTAATAATTTTTCCTTTTTTTTTTTTTTTTGGGACAAGAATGGATTAAAACTTATTTAATAGATGTTCCATAAAAAAAGACAAGAATAACACTTGAAAACTTTTGTCATATATTTTGTTTGTTTTTTTTAAAAGAAAAACAAAAAATGTTCATCATATGTATGTTCATTTTTTATTTTTTTGTAATGGTCCTTTGTAAATTTTTTTCACAAAAAATATTGATTTTCAATTTTTTTTTTTTTTATTAGTTATTAATATTATCTTAACAAGTTTCTTGTTTCTTTTCTAATTTTTTTTTTCTTTTTTGACTAATAAATAAGAAAGTTATTAAGAACAAGCAAAAATAAATAACATATATAATAATTGTTAAGGTTGTTATTAAAATTTGAAGCAAGAGGGCCTTTAATAGGACTCTAATCAATAATATCTTAAATGAATAGAATGAAATTTTAAATAAGGAATAATAATTAATCATATTATGTATAGATAAGAAACAAGACAAGTTTTAATAATTCTTGCTAAGACTTTACAAATGCAATTATTTTGCCATCATAATTTGTAAATTTTGTTAGAATATTTCTGGAAAAAAAATTTGTAAGACACTTTCTTCAAAGCTTTTAAGACATGTAAAAATATTTTGTTTGAGGTTTTAGTTTCTGCATTTTCCCTTTTAATTTCCATAAATTTTTAAGTTACAGGTGTCTAACATAAAATCTTCAATTTTTGACCCTTTAAGTCTCCTAAAAGCTGGATAATACAAAACAATTTTTTTAATTGGTTTATTATTATTTTTTTTTATTTTGGTTACTCCGCCACATACAATGTGGTGAGGCAGGAAATAAACTTTTCCTTTTCAGGTGTAGTTAGGGTAGAAGTAATAAATTATAGTTATATTATTTATTTTTTTACATTATATTACAATCATATATAATATTTTGACCAAACAGGGGTTTGAACCTGAGACATTGCGCCTGAAAGACGACTTACGTATTAAACAATTGCTCAGATTGACTTATAATATTTTCTCATAGACATATTACTTCTCTCAATATTTCAAGCTTCTAACTTTAAATATTTGAAAAATACTGGAGCATCCTAATGGTATATTTAAATATTTGTATTCTTTCCTCGTATATTTGTATAAAATATTTCTTCCTTCCGTATAATTGACAAGATTGAACAAATACTTAGAAAGATTCATAACTACAAGGATCGTAGATCTTCATAACGAATAGGACTACATAAAAAAAACTTAGGGGCATTTTATGCTATACAATTTTATTTTTTTAATTGAATCTATCGTTGTAGAAGTTTTGCAAGCAAACGAACAAATTAACACATTTGTTGTTTTGACGGACGGACAAATAAGATGAAACGAATAAGCTAATTTTGGAAGATTTTTTATAAAATGTACTAAAAATAAAAGAATTCTTGTTAATTAAACGTTTTAGTTTAACAAAAAAAATTTAATATTCATTTTTTTTTTATTATTGCATGTTTAAGGATGTTTACCATAATACAATGTTAGCACGGAATGAAGTTATCTTGAGATTCTGTTTTAATGTGAATGAACTGTTGAAAGCATTAATGTGCCATTCTAATAATAATTCTGTAATTTAAATAAACTGCAATAACTCATATCTTAAATAAAATTTTTTTAATAAAATTTTCTATAACATCATAAACTAACGATGTCTCATACAAAATTTTTCATTAACTTTGAATTTCGTTTTTGTTGTTATCAAATTAAAAACTTTGACTTAATGCATAATGAAGAGTTTTAAAAAACTTCTGTTTTTATAAAATGTGGAAATATAAATTCCTTTATCGAAATAAATCCGGATTCAAAGTAATGTACTATATTGTTTTCCGCAATAAAGTAATGCTGCGTGCGAATAACAAATGCGAATAACAAAAGAAAAACAAAGTAAATCGTTTAGTAAATAATCTCATTGCTGTCTATTTCAACTCTGACTCAACTAGGTTATTGACGTATCATTGGAGCGCTTACTCTTTTAAAGATGTTGGTATAGGAACCTTTTCAGAAAAAATAAAAACTTTAATGCCTCCTCTTGAAAATTTCAACCAAAATCCAAAGAGAGCTGCAAAGATTAACCCCTATACCTTAAAAATCTCCAGATCGCGCAACTTCTGTGTACATGGAATAGCTTGCCATCGGATGTAATTCCTATTTCCTCCAATCTTCAAATCAACCATTGTACCATAAATTCTAACGTAATGTTTGGTTTAAAAGGCTTATGTTGTTTCATTGGTTAAAGTGGAACACTACCAAAGAAAATTCGAGCGTTCATCTCATTAGTCGAGATTCCCACATACCCTCGCAAAAAAAAATTAAAGAAAAATCAATACCAAAATCAAAATGTGCTTCAAAAATTCTTTAATAATTCATCAGTGATAAAATTATTTTTGTTTAACCCAAAGATATTTTGTTTCCAGGTGTAACACTAAAGTAAATCATGTTATTTTCATAAACAATTTATTAAGCATCTCATAAAATTTATAAAATAAGCAAACAAAAAAAAAAAATTTTTTTTAAGACATCAAAACTTTCCATTAAATTATAAATTACAAAAATTTTTTCACAAGAATAGAATAAGTTACATAGGCAAAAGAGTATCTATAAATAAACATGTATGTATATTCAAAAACTCAGATCAGTTTTACTTTAATCAAATTTATAAATTTTTAAGAACTCTTTAACTGGCAGAACTAATTTTATTATATTCGTTTAAAATAACCTTCATTCTTTCTCTTTTACTCTTATGTATAATTTTAATAAACCCAAACATTATATTATTTTATATATTATTATGTCTATTTATAGTGTTAATTTAGGAAAAGAAAAATTTAATTTTCATATATATTTTCTTCATATTTTTAAGTTTGTTTAAATGTATCTCATTCCACCATTTTAAATGTAAATAAAGACCATGATGTACATAATAAATTATTTATTTTTATTTTTGTTACGCGTCTCTTTTCGTTTTTTATTTTACTTAATTTTTTGTTTTTGTTTTGGGAAGATGTCAAGATAATTTTTTCGTGATAAAATACGCGATTGATGCACTCTTTAAAGTATATAAATAAAAATGCGGAATAAAAAGCGCCAAAAATAAGCAAAAATCAGAAAAAAAAGGCAAATACAAACAGTTATAACTTTTTAGATCTCATCTATATTTAGAATTTTATTTTCCACGTCTGTTTTTAGTGGTTTTTGTTTTTTTTTTTTTTTCAAACACAAACTCAGTTGGAATTTAAAATACTCAGCATGATATGCAATGCATAACCGTTAAATAAGTAGGTGCTATACCACATGATTCTAAATATTTTTTTGTAAAACACAAATTTAACAGAAAATGCAAAACTTTTATTGTTATTATGATAGAAGTAATATTGCACTAATCTTAATACTTAATTGTAAAAAACAGAACGTTAAAAGTAAAAAATCATTTCCATCCTAAAGGTATGCAATTAATAGTGTCTTGGGTATAATTTTATTGAAAGGCTTACATTTGAGTTATAAATTGTAATAAGATCAGAAATTACAATATTCTTATCAATTGAATGGTTTTCAAAATGTTGACCACAAAATTATAATGCAAGTATAAAAACTTGTGAAAACTAAAAAGTTTACAAAATTTTAAATTACTACACAATTAAGCAATAACCAAGACCTGACTTATTTTTTTGCTATAATATAAAAGATAACAAAATATAATGTATGTAAAATTAGCTTAAAAAGGTTTAGTTAGCTTTCGTTTAGCACTTCTTTAGTGCATTGTGCTTTAAGTACAAAATTTAAAAGAGTTATTTATGCTGATGAGTGTATTGATAATTGATCTCATATAATAGTCAAAAAAGGTTGAATCGTGGATTGCAAGTAAGATAAAGTAATTCCATATATGTATATAATAGAACTTTGGATATTTTCGATCAGATAATTAAAATCAATTAGACAAGTGTAAATATTTATGAATGTCGGAGTTTCTTTTTTTCTATCCAAAAAAAAAAGCAACATACACAGATGGACAAAAAACAAATCAACCAGAAAAAAGCTAAAAACATATATGTATCTATACCTTTTATACGACAAAATTTAAAAAAAAACAAACAAACAAAATGGGCTAAAAATGTGAGAAGAAAATATAAAAATAAATAACGATAACACAATTTTGAATCCAGACTATGTGATTTGTAGTATTTAAACAAAAAATCAACTTTATTTACAAAAAAAAAATACATATATATATGAACACTTTTTATTTTTTTATTTTTTATTTAATGGCGTTCAAGTTGTCACAGATAATGTCTGATTAGCCACTTATCCATCACCATCCATCAGTATATGGTGGTTCATTAACTTTATTTTACATTCACTATATAAACATTCACTCATTTAATGTTTTAGTGTATACAAACATTTTATATTTATAATGTTTGTTTTGATGACGCGTCCATTATTTTGATTTCAGTTCCATTCATCCAATAAAAATACAAAAAAAAAAATAAAAATAAAAAAAAATTTGATAAGAAAACGCCGAGCAGAACACAGCATGTGATTATATGTGATTCAATGAAAAATAGAAAAAAAAAACACAAAAATCAAATAATGGACATTGAAATAATTTTTTATTAATATATAAATATAAATAAACATATAGATGAACTATGATTAAGTAAATTGTATAAATTGAATTTAATTTTAAAACCTAAAAAGAATAGACATTTAGGTCTATTATTGAAAATACAAACACGATTTCGGCAGGGGAATACGTAAGTTTTTGCTCAAAAGCTATCATTGAAAATGTTGCGGATAATTGCGGAGCGGTAAATTCCATTCAAAATCCATTTCAACCGCAAATTATAATTTGTATGAAAATTTTGATATTTTCTATCCGCAGTAATTTTATTGCGGATTCATATACAATTTAAGAGAGACTTTATATTTTTGCCATTCTCTTTGAATTGCTCTGTATTTTTATTTAATTAATATCAAAAAACTAAACTGTTTTGTACGAAATAATAACCAACCTACTGTCAATTTGATGCTGTCAAATTTTTTTGAACAGTTGAGTTTTAAATTTCCTTAATACATAACATAAGTAAATAAAATATGCGGTAAAATTTTTTTGCGAAATTTAAATGTCAAAAAACTTTACCGCTTCGCTTTTGTCTTGCGCCATTTCAATGATAGTGAAAATATTACGGCGGGAATAAATGCAGATATGAATTATTCCCACCGAAATTGCACTTGTGTTTTCAATGAAAGGCATTTACAAAAGAGAAAAAAATTTATAACCAGTCAATCACTTTTATACGTTTTAAATTTTTTTTTTTACAATCGTGGGGTCTAATTTTTTTTAAATTTTATTTTCAAACTATATACATTTAAAAGTTAAGTGTTGTATCCTCTGAATTCATATCGGCTTTTTCAAACTTACTGTTAGATATTTTTTGAACTATTGATATTTAAGATAAAAGATGATTTTACAGTGATACTACGACTAAAATATCAAGGCGGTCTAGAAATAATATTCAAATCAAAAAAATTTCGAATTTGACAAGAATATTTTGAAAATGTATAATATAAAAAGGGATAAAAAAGAGAAAATAGTGAAAAAAGCATATAATTCATGATGAAACCGTTAAATTGATCAAGTCACTAACATTAAAACAAACAAAACAAAAAAAAAAACTGTTCTAAAAATTAAAGTTTTATATCCAATATTAAATTACCGAACAGCAAAATAAAAATTATGCATCATGAATATTAAATGACTTGCAAATTTGATTATATATTTTTATTTTTAGTTCTTTTTTTTTGAATTACTAATCATCTAAAATATCTTTTATGACAATATTTTTGTTATTGTAAAATCAAAGTTCATTCAAGTTTATACACAAAACCTTATCAAAATACAAAGAATACAAAGTAGAAATTTTTTTTTTTATTTCAAATAAAATTTAAATTAATTACAAACGTCTTAATGAATCATTTCGTCTATAGTTTTTACATTAATTGAAATCTATTACATGTTTATACATAACTTATTATTTTTTTGATGTTGCAATTAATTGCGTAAAAACATTTATTTCCGTCATATAGACTTTAATTAATATATATGTATGTTCATTTCAAATTCTCTGATACATTGCATTATTAAAGTTATAATGCATGTAGTGAGGAAGATTTTAATATTAGTTATTAATGCATTCTTTTAATAAAGATATGATTCTTCCTGAATGTCAGTACCTTAAATATTATGTCTTATAAGTTTTTGAAGGTAACAAAAATATACCAAAAAGTTCAATCTGTACAAAAAACCGCAAAACAAAATTAAGAGATTGGGAAAATTTTATTAACGAAAAAGTATATGATCTATATGACGTAATGACTTTAAGTAACCATTCTTTAAATTAAAATATCTTGGGTTCAAACCGTGGTCAGATCATATCCAATACGACTAATTTAAATCGTAATAGTTGATATCGTAATTGCTACTATCGTAATAGCTAATACCGTAATAGATAATATAGACTATAATACAAAATAATTAATTCTTTTATAAGATATTAGATGGGGCGCATAAAAATAATATTTTGATTTAGTGGATACCCTATGCTTCATATAAAAATGAAACGGATAAAAAAAATACGAATAACGAATTTATATCTATCTATAATAAACTTTTGTTGTAACTAGTAGTCAGTATCATTTATTTCTTTACCTCATATTAATATAACCATTTACTTTCATATACCACCAAAAAATTACAATAAACTCGAATATATATTTCATGTATTTTGATTTGGCAAATGCATTATTAATAATTGCACAATATATTTTAAATTTTTGAAATAAATATATTATGTAGATTAATATCAAAAACTTGCTTAGTAAACACAAAATAATTAGATAAATCTATGCATTTTGGTTTTATATTCAAATAAATGATTTTTGATTCAAAACACTTTATTTTCCTATATTAATAAAAAAAAACAAAAAACCGCAATATATGATAAATACATAATATATAACTAATATAATATACATAAATAGTTTTTAATTAGTAAATTTACCTTGCCATACCAAAGGTATTAATTATATTAAAATATTTTCCTCTTATTTTTCACACGCCTTTAAAAATTCAAAAATTAATTTTAATAATTATAGTTTTTATTTCTTACATTTTTCAAAACAAAAATATTTGAAAAAAACTCTTTTCGTTCGTCCACCCGTCTTCTTTGTATGTTTACAAAACTTCTACATTATTTAAATTAGAACAATCGAATTTTCAATGCAGACACGTCTCTTAATAGTATTAATGTTATGCAACAACTTTTTTTATTATACATAATCAAAATTCAATACAGAACTACAGTCCTTCAAAAATTGCCAAAAGCTCTATTTTCAAATGTGCATACATATATTATAAAGTTCTAAGTTCTGTTCATATTCACACAATTTTTTCCAATTTAATATATAAAATTACCGTTATATAAAAACAAGATTTTGCAAGACTTTCCTTCATATCTCCGGTACGCTTTTATATAGTTACCGGAAAAAGAAAAAACTTTTAGAATTGGTACAAGTTACTTCACAAAATGTACCTCCTTCATTTTAAGAAATATTAGGAATCACGAATAGAAAATTTGCAGTTTTAAACACCTGTAACTTAGGAACCTGTAAAAATTCCTCAAATTAAAATATAAAAATTAAATTTTCTTATTTAAAATTTAAAAAAATTTTCTCTTGATTTTTCAAAATTTTTTCTTTTAAGTAAATATAAAATTTTAAGATATGACCATTGGTGCAGTGCATAAGTCACCGGTCTTTCAGACGAAAGGTCTCGGGTTCAAAACCTGGTCAGGTCAAAATTAATATATAAATATAATAAAAATAATGTAAACAAAATATTAAATATAATTATAATTTAATACTCGTACCAAGTTGGCCCACATGTCTAATAGGCAAAGGGCCCCAAACATATCGGCTGTCATTTATGCCAGTTCGGTACAAATAATAAATAAATAAATAAATAAATAAAATTCTAAGAAAAATTACAAATTTTAGGATAAGTTTACAATATTTTAGACTGTTCGAAAATGTGCTCTTTTAAAATCTTTGCTTTGCTACACACTGCTTTGTTTTTTTTCTTTTTTGTATTGAACAATATATAAACAGATTTGATCTAATTTTAAACCACAACAATACCGCAAAAAGTAACTGTAAAAATTACTAATTATTATACTAAATCTTATATAATAGTTATATATAAATAATATTTTTAAATTTCAATTAACCTTGTCTATTATTATTAATTATCGCATAATTCAATCAAGAAATAAATATATTACATACATACGTGTGTTTCATAATTTAAATATATTTATAGTTAATACAACTTTTCTTTACGTTTTCTGGAAATATTTAAAAAAAAAAAAAAAACATTTTGTCAATTCTATATGAACATATTACGCCCCTAATTAAAAACTCATTTAATGCAGTTAAACATTATAAGTACAAGATGTCTCAGAAATTAATTAACAAACTATAATAATTTAATTATAGATATACAAATACAAAAATATAAAGTATTATTTTGTTATTGAAAAGTAAAATAAGTTTTTAAGCATTTCCAAAAAAATTTTAAAAAATGTGCGTGTTAGTTTCACTCTGTCCGCCCGGCGTTTCCAAAACTTCTACCCCAATAAAGATAGAGAAATATAGATAGAGAAAAAAAAATTTTAACTATGGGTAGGTCTCATAAAAAAAATCTATATATGTATCTATCTAGATATATATTTTTACGTGTGATAACGGTTTTTCTTATAGTTATATAGGGTTCCGAACTTACAGCCATTCAAAATTGTAAAAGAAATTCCTATTTTCACATTTTTCTTAATCTATGAAATTTTAAAATTTTGATGCAGACTGCAGAGTCTCAATTCTAAACAGTTTATATTATATTTTGAAAATGTGCGCCGTTAAAAACAGTTAGTTAACATTCTGCCTTGTTAAGATCTAAATTGAATGATTTCTGCATGTGTAAAGCGATTTAGTGTTATAATACAATAATATTTTATTTTTTTATAAATTTTATTGATTTCAACTACTTAACCAATAAATTTATGAATTAATTTTCATAGTTTATTCCCAAGCTATTATGCAGTGCAAGCAGTTAGAGTGTATAATATTCTTCTATTCTAGCTACTAGGAGTATTGGGTTTTAGAGTAAAGACTAAAATATTTTATTTAGAGTAAAAATCTCATAATACTCAAATAACTTATGGTTTTTGGAAACACCCACCTCTTTTCGTTCAAGTACAAAGTAAGATAAATTATATTTTTAATGCCGAATTTACCAAAAAAAAAAAAGAAAAATTGAGTTCCAACCGCATGGATGTTTAAGATATTCCTTTTTTTGACCTTTAACTTTAAGTTTCATTTCGTTGAAGTAGAAAAATAACTTATTCTCGAGAAAAAAAGTACAGCATACTGAGGTTTCTCCAAAAAGGACTACTATGTTCTTTTTCTTCTTTTTAAGCTTTTACCATTGAAAATGAAAATATTAAATTATTTTAAAGTGTAAGATTTTTTAAAGACCAGTATACCTAAATACATTACAGTAATACCATCCACTCCTTTTTCACTATATAACTTCTTATTAATTGTTGTCTTTTCAACTAGCTTCTTTGATGTAATAATAATAAACCTTCAATAATGAGATATACGGTATATTTCATAAATATGTAATATTTACGTAAACAATATTATCATTACCTCATATTCATATATACAACTGAAAATTACATACATATAGTTTATATATATAAATATATAATAATTAATTAAGAATAATTATATATTTTCGTTTTTATACAAATCCTTTGAAAACTTAATAAGAGATCAAAAAAAAAAAAAAACAAAAACCTAAGTTTGAGTATACTGTCTTATGTCTCGGATTTCTTGAAATTATTATGGCGACATCTATTATATTTTTAATAAATATAATATAATATAATAAAATACTTTGACGACAACATTTATTTACAATGACTAATGGTAGTTTTATTTTTAAGGCATTTTTCCAAAAAAAAAAACAAAAGGAAGAAAATTCGAAAAAGAACAATAACTGTAAAAAAAAAATATAGAAGCAAAAAAAGAGACAATAAAAAAGTAATAGTCAGAAGGCACTTGTTATGTTCTCAAGCTATAGGTACTATTCATTTTGTTTTTTGTTGTTGTTTTTTTTTTTATTGATTAACGGTTAAAAGAAAATAAAAAATTAAATCAAAATTTAACTGCTATTAGAGTTGCAGTAGTTATATATGTTACACATGAGTAACACATAAATTCTCTTAGTTCTTTATTCATCGTATCCTAATGGATCCTATATATGTATCCTTTTTAAAACTTTAAAAAGGGTTTTCCTTAAGTACAATTTTGATACTAGTAAATCTCTGAGTATATTTTGAGTAATTGCGTAGTGGTTAAGTTTCAAAACCTTCCAATCTCGGTTTCAAACTCCGATCAAGTCATATTCAATTGTAGTAATTTATATCAAAATAGCTGTTTATATCGTAATAATGAATATCGTAATATCAAATAAATAAAAAATAAATAATTCTTATATAAGATAATATAAATGGCGTACAAATATTATACATATTTGTGTTTCATAATCCAGTACAATAGCTCAATAGCTACAGTCCAAAAATCAAATATGAATAATAAACGACTTAGTGGATGTCCAATATACTCCTCATAGGAGTGGAAAGAAAAAAATATCTCTAAAGTTTTCTAGACCGATCTTAAAATTTTTTTGTGAATGCAAGCTTTAAGAGCATTGCTTTTTGCTAAACAATGAAAAATACACCGCTTATACGTTCTTTGTCTTCTTCTTCATTAATTGTCTTATATACATCATCCAAAGTTGGGTAACATGTTTACCATCTTAACTTTGTTCATCACCCTACTGAATTATGATATTATTATTTTTTTTTTTTGAAAAGTTAAATAATTCTCTGAGATTTTTTAATCCAGATATTCTTCTTCTCCTCCGTTATCTTCTTCCTGGTATTTTTTCTTGAATGTTCAATATATATATTAAAATTTGACTTCGATATAATGAATGGGGATTAACATGTCGAAGAGGATCATTCTAGTATTGTTTAGTTTAAGAGCATAATAAATATTTAGCACAATTGTTTAGTATAAGAGAGCATTTGGTTCTCTCGAGGATAATTGTATGTAACGCAGTCGTTTTATATTAAAATAAACGTAACATTAGCAAAGCAAACAAAAAAAAAACAATCTGTATTAAAATCTGAAGCTCTTTTCCTTTAAAATCGTAATTTCATAATTAAATTTTCTTTTATACTCGAATACTATTATATAAAAGCGTTTTACAGCATTTTATTACAGTTTTAAAAAAGATTTTTTGACATAAAACTTTATTAAGTCTAATAAGTTTTAAAAACAAAATCTTCTAAAATCTGTTCAATTTCGAAGTAATTGTTGGATAGAACTTAAAATCAATTTTTTAATTTCAAAATTAAAGGAATGGAAGGACAAAAAAATATTTTTTTGAAACTTAAAATATATCTACAAAAAAAACTTTTTTTTATTTTCACATTGACAACACCATATAAAAGAGACAAGAAATATTACTATGTATTATACCTTTTCATTTTTTTTTGTTTTATTTTCTTTGTAGAAATTCGATATTTATTTATAAGATATCAACTAAAAGAAACCCAAAAAATTATGTAACTACTATTTAATCAGTTAGTAAAAAAAATACAGATTGTTGTAATATGAGGGTTAAATATGAGGTTAAATACAAAAAAATGTTTTTTTTCTACTTAAAGAAAAGGGTTGCGGTTAATAATATTGGTGGTATATGTTTTATTGAAAATAACTTTAATTTTTATTTTTTTAGTTTTTTTGACATAGATTTTAATGTTAAGTAATAATTAAATGGAAATTAAATCATAAATAATATTACAAAAAATTGTTAAAATGTTCTTAATATTATTTTTTGAAGCAAGAGATTAAAGGGTTATATTACATTCATATAAGATTTAATTGGAGTTCATTTTACAAAAAAAAAAAATAAAAAATTTACTACATATTTAAATTAATGAACTATAGGGTTAAAAAATATATACTTTTTTAAGGTTTCGTTATACTAATAAACTTTTATTAATAGTTTAGTTAAGTACAGAACAATAAAAGAAAGGGAAATTTTATTTAAAAGTATTTTTTAGTAAAATTTTTCAAAAAAAAAATTAGAAAAGATTTTTAATCCTCCTCAAATGTTTTTATTGTCTTTTTAAAAATATGCACCTCTAAAAACCTTTTTGACATTCCATCTCTTGTGTTTTCAATTTATAATATAAAAAATAATATGTAATTAAATAAAAAAAAAACTTGTGTTTTTGTTACTTCATTTTTTCATATTTACTCCAGAATTATTTTCTTTATTTTCTCATTTAAACAAAAATTAATTTTTCTAACTAATTTTTTAAACATCCGTTAGTTTATGATTGCAAATTATTATTTTTAAATCCGTACGAACATACATCCAAAGAACAACCGCGTTTTTGGGTATTGTACAAATTACCCAACCGAATAATTCGATTCTTAATCTATTTTTATTAAGAGTTACAGTAACTTCTTGTTACGGACCGCATATATTAATGTATAAGGTAGGTATTGTTTTCATACTAAAAATTTGTACCCGAGATTTTCGCAAAAATGCAAAATGCACTACTCCGGTGTGGAGAAGGCTGTAAAAAAATTTTCAGCATGATGTCCGTCTGTGTGTGTGTGTGTGTGGGTGCGTGTGTGGGTATGTCTGTGGACACGTGTACAGCTTAAACGATTGAGCGGAATTTTTTGAAATTTCATATTTAAGGTTTTGACGTAAATATCTCGAATTGATAAGCTTTTGGAGCAAATCGGACAACCGCAAGTGGTAGTTTACTAGTGTACTTTTTAAGTTTTTTACGAATATTTCGTAACAGAAAAATCTGGTGAGAAAAATTATTAAGAAAAAGTTGTTACATAAGTAAAGAGGAAGAACTTTGCCATAGAACATTTTTTGATCCGACTAACTTTAACTTTTACTTAATTTTTTTTCGAAGTCCAAACTTCATACGTAACCCTCCATATGAATTTATATGGACAATTTTTTTTTGTTTTTTTTTTTATATCTCTAAAAATTTTTATACATACATATGTATGTACTTATATCTATGCCAATGCATATTATTCATTTGTTGATGACATAAAATTAAAACGGTAAATTTGACATAAAATTTGAATATTATTCATTTGTTGATGACATAAAATTAAAATAAAAATTAATCTGCTAAATTTTTGTTAGCAGATTTAATGTTAATATTATGTTTGTTTTGTATTTGTTTACAGTTTTTATTATTTTTTACTTTTAATATTATTTTTTGAATGAAAATAAAATCATGTATACATTACAATAATTACAATAATAATAATAATAAATGGATGTATGAATGAATGTACATATATTTTTACGATTACGATTTTTACGATTTAATTTATGAGATTTTAAAGATGGGTTCGAGCAATACCCATACAATTTTTATTTTTTTATATGAGCATAACTCATTCTCTAATTAATCGAGGTATCTAAGTGATTTTGTAAAAAGAAGTTAAATTTTATGTCAACGATCCCTAAACCACCTGTTCTAAAAAAAAATAAAACAGTTAATGATTCTACTACGGTTAATGCTTCTATTATAAACTTTTTCGACGCTGTAAAACTTATAAGATAGCGTAACACAACCTATAAAAATTCATTTATATTGCGTATATCGCGTATTTGGAACTATATGCCATACCATGTATTCCCTGAAGTTGGTAACTCATAAATTTTCGATGTAGTAAAGTTTAAGAAGAAGGTTAACATTTTTGTTAAAAATCTCCCATCAAATTTAAATCCTATAATAATCATAAAAATTTCCCTTTCCGCATGTTATCTTTCCCACATCGTTATCTTTAAAATCAAACTGTATTAAAGGTCCTGAAGTTTAATTTTAAAGAGAATCATTTTAGTTGGTTAACGTCTAACACTATTCGTATTGTAAATTCAAATATTGTTAACACATTTTTAGTGACTTTTTTGAAGTTTTTCAATAACCCAAGTAAAACAAAAAATTGTATATACATATATATATATAATATAACTATTTCTTTATAATTACAGAAAATAAAGTTTCTAAAGATATTGTACTTTTATTTCAGTTGGTATAATTCTTAATACCCGTACGATAGGATCGGGTATAATAAAATTACTCCTCCGTTTGTAACACCTCGAAATAAGCGAGCTAGATATACCTTCAAAGGTATGGATCGGATCAGAAAAAAATTCTAAGACTTTTGAGCCATGTCCGTCCGTCCGTCCGTCAGCACGCTAAGTCAAAAACTAAGAAAGCTAGAATCTTGAAATTTACACAAAATATTCTGGGAGTAATTTGTAGGTTCCCTATTTTTTTGATTGAGTTTGGACCAAAACTTAGGGTAGCTCTCGAACACCTAACTTTTAGATCCCCACATTTTTTTTTGAAATAGAGCTATGAAATTTTAACTGCTGATAGATCTCACAAAAATATTAATTTTATTTTGAATAACTTTTTTTTTTAGCCCCACCCGTTACGGAGCTACAGCTCCCCAAAGGTTCAAAAAAGCTCTATATTTAAATTGTTATAGCACAAGTTGTATAAAGTATATCTTCATTTTGAAAACGCCAAACGATTCCTACTTTCATTAGCTTTAACAGTATATATACAATAAATATGTATTTGTGGCATACGGTGTCTTAATTTACCGTTATGCGAAACTCAAATTTTGCAAAATTCTTTAACCCTTCTATCTTCTAAACGGTTAAAGTTGAAACTGAAATTTTGACAGAAGTTAGATCTTTGAAAATAAGTATGAGTTATTTCAGAAATTTTTTTTGTATCACCTCCCGTTTAGGAGCTATAAGGGGTCAAAAACTGAAAATTTCCTATTTTTAAACACCTGTAACTTGAACACTTGTTAAAATTTTTTTGAAGTAATACACAAAAATTAAAGCTTCAACATTATACTCTTATTTCTGTTAACAACTTTTTTAAATAATATAGGCTTACTTTATAATTGACGAAAGTGTTACTTGATTTTTTCAAATTTTCTAACAAATTTCTTTAACGAATTTTTTGCATTTTGTTTTACTCGATAATTTGAAATTGTTGAGGATATAATGCGTAGTACATAAAAATGTAAATAAATAAACAACATAACGGTTGCTTGAAGAATTTTTATTTATATGATATTGATATCCATACATACTTATATAATATCATGTTTATTTACATATCGTATATGTCACTAGTGAATGAATGATAAGAGTATAGATGTATATTATATAGCGCCGTATTTACATACATATGTGTATTTTATTGTACTTATAAGAAATTATTCTGTCAATGGAATATTTAAATATAATATAATATAATATTTAAAATTATATTTACTGTTTTGTACTTAGTAAATTTAATATACATTTACCGCTTAGTATTAAATGGTACTATAGAATATTTGAAAAAGTTTTGGATTGATAATCGTTATGTGAAAGGTTAGAATCTGCTTTTGAAGAATGTGCATATAAACATATAGTTTGAATATATGTACAACCCATAGTACTAGAAATTATAAAATTCACCCAAATTATTTTAAAATACTAAAATATTAAAAAAATAAAATTGTAAGCAGAGTGACAGGCTGTGAACATACTAACGGTTCGTACGGGTATCTAAGAGTTGACAAAGGCAACTGTATTCTTCCTCGTTTTTAAATGAAATTTAAACTTATTTCGACTCTTCATTTAATTTTTTTTTTGTTCTTACAATTTATTAGATTTTTATATAGTTTTACCAAACATTATTATTTCAATCAATTGGATAATTTGATATAAAATTTTTATCAAAAAACCAGAAAATAAAACAAAAAATACAATTACCAACTAATTTAGATAAAACTTTCTAATTAATCTAAATCTAAAAATATTTAAATTTTCTTTTTTTGGTTTTCATTCTGTAAATTACTTTTTTTCCCATGAATACAATAAATTTTTTTTTTTTTATATTTAGTTTTGTTTTCTTTTTCTTTTTTTTTTTTTATTTTATTTCAAATCAAATTAAAAACTTTTTAAGTTTGTTGATCTAAATTCTTTCTAATTACGTACTTATTACAAAAAAAAAACATTATTTTAACTATTAAAAATATTATCAAAATGTTACTAATGATACAAAAAATATTGTGCAAAACATGGCAAACACAAAATAATGACAATACCATAACTTGTATGATTATAATTTTTTTTTTTTTTTTGATTTATACCAAAACCCACAAAACCAACGACAACGAACGAAAACCTAACTTTCTAATTTGAAATGACCAGAAAAATTTTCTTTTTTGTTTTTTCAAATTTTTTTTTTTAATAATAATTTCCATAACCAAAATTTTCTTTTTTTTTTTTTTTTTCTTTTTTAGATAATATCGATATTAAATTAAATAACTTAATTTTATATTTTGTTTTTGGGAGAGGCATTTTTTTTTTTCCACAGTTTCCTTTAACCATACAATTTATATGAACATAAGGAAAACCCCAATCAAGAAAAAAAACAAAAAAAAAAATCAATTTTCCAATGTTAATAACAAAATGGTAAAAGAAAAAAAAAAAAAAAACTTTCTAATAATGTTTTGTTTTATGTTTTGATTTTTGCTTTTTAAATAACATTAATAAAAAATTATATATATTTATAATGTACCAGGTAAACTAGGTAAATAGTCATGTGACTAAATAAAATTCAGTAATACAATCAGAAAATTAAAATAATAATAAATAAAAATTTAAAAGAAAAAAATTACAAATCCATTAGTAAAATTATTGGTAACCAACGCCCACCAAACAAAATATATATATATATGGTATATAAGTATTCCAGTCAATGTTTATGTCAGAGTCATAGCACCACTGCACAGCCACAAAATAAATTGAACAAAAAAAAAAAAAATAATAATAATAACAACAAGAAAACATATAAAAAAAAATGAAAATAAATTACCTGGCCGAGTAATTTTATATTTATTATTATTACTATTTTTATTATAGTTATAGTTGTTGTTGTTACCTGAAAAAAAATAGAAAAAAAAAAGTTATATTAAAAAATATATTTCTTAAAAAAAAAAAACAAAAACAATATAAAATTCTCATAAATTTAATGCATTTAAAATTAAAAAGAAAAACAAAAGCAAATAATTTTTCCGCATTTTCCAACTAGGTTATTTTTTTTTTTTATTTATTTTTGTTTATATTTTAATGTAAACTCAATGTTAAGTTATAAGAGTTGACAGATTAACAAAAATGAATATTATTTTATGAAATTTTCAATTTCCTTTAAATAACTAAAGAAAAAATTTTATTACTTTTTTCGACATACCTTTTTGTGACGTACCTAGATTAATTAAAATAGAATGTAAATATGAAAATTTTCCAAAAAAAAAAAATTTTAACTATTTTTGTTTTTTCCTTTATATAAGTAGGTAGGTACTCTAAATATATGCTGTACAAATGGATAAAAATTAGTTATTTTGATAAATGAAAATATAAGATAAGATAATAAGTGGTACAAATAATATTACCTCATGGGGCCTCGGTGGCCTAGTGGGTAAGAGCGTATAAAATACTCTGTAAACAGCGAAGGAGTGTGGATTCGAAGTCGCACACGTCGTAAGAGTTATTCCTCCCTTACGACTTTTACAATCACGCCTGAACAGGTAAGACTGGGTAATTTCCTGTCTATATTTATGTGGCAGAGAAATGCATTAAAAAAAAAATATATATATATTACTTCATTAGCTACTCTGTTAACGGAAAAATATAGACATTCAAAAATGTCGAACGAAAATGCAGAACAAAAAAAAAAAACAAACAAACAAATAGAAAAACAAAGAAAGTAATGTTAAAGTTAAGTTAAGTTAAAGTTTCGAGAAAAAGATAGGAATGCGCAAAGCATGATCAAAAGTATAACAAAATTGTATAAATAATGCGCTGATGTAACAAAGCCCTGACAGATTACTATTAACTCACATCATTAGCAATACTAAGAAAAGAACTTAAAAGATTTAATTGTTAAATCAGTTTTAATTATCTACTTAACAAGCTGTTTTAGATCATTCTTTTAGCATCTCAAAAACCAGATAGCTTCCACACAATAATGAAAATTACAAAAAAAAATTTTTTTTAAAGTTAAGTTCGAAAGAGTCTGAAGTATAATATTATCATTTAGTTCCGAAAATCAAATTTCATAATAGATAACGTTATTTATCCTTTATAATTTTAAATTTAACTAAATATTCATAACTTACACATCTTAAAAACCAAAAATCCTTGAACACTGACAAAAGAACCCGAACTACTGTTTTATTAATAATTTTTAATTGGTTTAAACAGTCTTATAATAAAGATTTTTTTTTTACGCGCTAGTCAACTTCTATAGGAAAAGATTCCTTTATACACTGTTGGTGTAGTTTTGACTAAACAGGCGAAGAAATGAAAGAGGAAAATCGGACAAAAAGTAGGAATTAGAAGGCATGTTGGATATGAACTTGAAAAGGTTATTTTTGAATAAGTGGAAATTGTAAATTGGAATATTGTTAACAGAGCGGAACACATTTGACGATATGTTCCACATTTCCATGTTCCACATTTTAGCAGTTCTCACAACAAATAAGCTTTCATTATCAGTTTTAAAGCAACCTAAGAATTGCCACAGTATAGATATTGGCATTGGCTACCATTTATGACATAATCGCCATTTTTCACATCCCACTTATTTAAAAATAGCCAAAATTTTTACATGGTTATAATTTCCTAACACAAAAACTACTTTTCATTTAATTTTTCAAATATTTTAATATCTGGCAATCCCAATTAATTGATATATTTAATAATTTTTATTTTGTTTTACTTTAATACGATTTTTAGTATGTACATAGTTAATAAAAAAAATTGTAGTGAATAATAACACAATTAAAAAGTAATAATTGTAAATAACAATAAGATCAGTTAAAATTTAATTTAAAAAAGCTTTTAAAATGACAAAAAAAAAAAAATAAAATTAATAATAAATATAATAAAAATAATAGTAAATATAAATTATGGTTAAAAAAAAATATTAGCGGTCTTCACGTAAAAGTGCAAACTAGTCTTGCATCGGAGGATCGGAGAATTTGAGGAAATTGTTGACAGGAATTGTTGTCGTTTGATGTACCGATCCTTCGATTCTCGACTAAAATATCCTCTACCTTAGCCCTATTGCGTATTTTATTTGCTTGAAGAAAGTTTTTTGAAGTTATTTTGATATTTCGTTTTTAGAATTTATTTGGTTTTGATTTTGGAATTTATTGCATATATATAAAAATGCTTTAAAATTTTTTTTGGCATTTTTTGTAATTTAAAAATAATTTATTAATTTTCAAAATCAAAACTCAAAATTTAAATTTTAGATTTTCTTAGTTGAAAATAGATATTTATTCAAACAATAATATAATATAACAGATAGCTATACCAACTGACATTTTTTAAAAATACCAATCAACATTTCTGAAAATATACCAATAAACATTTCTCTAAACCAATCAACATATCTGTCATCTGTAATTTTTTTAGTTTGCAATTGGAACTTTGTATCGGGTCGTTCACGTTAAGTAGGAAATATTTGCTTCGATGCATTTTTACGTGAAGACCCTTATTATTAAATTTATAGATTTCGTTTATTATGAAATCCAATTTTAACATATTATATAAGCTTAAAATTCGACCAATGTATATACCATCTACTAATAAACGTAAAAATATATTTAATTTGTAAAAATGATTGTCAACTTGTATTGTTAAAAGTTTTAATTAAAATTGGTTACAATAAATATATATATAAAAAAATTCCTTATATATGAAAAACAAAAAACGAAAAACTTTTAATAAATTTAAAAAAGTTATAAAAAACTATTCAATTTTCAATATAATTAACAGGAACAACTAATTCTATTTTATAATACGAAGAAATTCATTTTAAGAAAACTTTTTTATATATTCGTTAATCATGATCGGGGCACAAACAATCTAAAAGATATAAAAATATTAAATAGCCAAATTTTGAATAAAAAAAATCATTTTGAGGCAACACTAGGAAGAGGGTCTCGATGGCCTAATGGGTAACAGCGTATAAAATACGTTGTAAACACCGAGGAAGTGTGGTTTCGAATCCCGCACACGTTGTAAGAAAACTCCCCCTTAATGACATTTACAGCCACGCCTGACGGGAAAAAAAGACTAAAAAGAAAATTAAATTTTTAAGACAAAATCTTAAAAAACCCAAATCTATATTTAAAACTCTAAACGTATAATTATTGTACCTATAACATCATTTTCAGATCTCTTAAAATTCAACAGATCTCTTAAAAAAAAGTAATGTAACGAACAAACACTTTTTTTTTTCCTTATAAATCAATATCAAAATTGTAGAAGGTTTTTACATTTAGTATTTAAATTTACTGTTATATGAAAAAAGAATTTTGGAAATTTTCATTCATATCTTTGTAACGATCAGATGGGAGTTGGGAATTTTGAGTGAAAAATGATCTTTCGAAACTAACAAATTCAAAATTTAATTAGGTTGTCCCAAAAAATTTTTTTTGTACCAGCACCAGTTTAAAAGCCATTAAGGCTTAAAAATCAAAAATTTGCTATTTTTTGACACCTGCAATTCAGGCACCTTTACAAATTTTGTCAAAATAATAGTCAAAAATTAAAGCTTCAGGATTATGTTTTCACATTATTAGCAGCCTTTTCTTAGTTATGTAGGGTTGTCTTCAATTTGAAGAAAGTATTTCTTGAAGTTTAACAATTATTTCTTTTATATGAAATTCTAAGAAAATTCACAAATTTTGTTTAGTACAATTCTTTAGTTGCAAAAATTCGTTAAGTAAATCTTTATTCCTTCTAAAAACAATTTAATAATCTTTTAAAAAATTTCACAATTCTTTGAAAATTTGGTATAACATAATATTTGTTTGATTCGTAATATTTACTCACTATTTCTCGCTCATTTTTTGATTTTTCGGTTTTATAAACTTATTACACCAGCAGCTGTCAGGTGTATCAGCTGTTAACAAATTTCTCTTTTTTAATTCAAATAAAAAATCGCGTGTTCTAACCTTGCTTTGTTTCGAGGCGTTGCATTTGGTCAAGCTGTGTTAAAATAAATATATTCTATATTTAAAATGTTAAAACGACCTGGAGGATGATATACAAGCATGGGGTCATCACTCTTATAAATAAGGGACAAGGGACTTATGACAAAAACAGAATAGTTTAAAAATCATTTAAGAAATATTTATATACATTTATTACAATATAAAAATTTTAAAAAAGACAAAAAAATGGGTAATCAAATGTAATTGTAACACACAAAATATTGGTTCTAAAGATACGAATATATGTATGTCCTTAAATTACCAAAGGTATAACAATTTATTAAACTATAATCCGTATACATAATATATTAGGGGTAATGAACTGATAAAAATTCATTTTAAAATTAATTATGCATACAATATTAAGGATGCTAAATGACTTTTCTTTTTTTTTTTCAGTTTTTATTCTAAATAGTTTATCTTCAGTATTGTAAAAAAAAAAAATAATTTTGTATTCAGTTGTATAATTAATTTGCAAAATTTTCCATGAATATAAAATGAGAACTTAAGTATTTAGATTTATGTTTGATTTTCATTTTTTTTTTTTTTTCAAAAATTTTATAATTTCATAAACATAATTTTTTTTTAAAATTATAATTTTTATTATAAAATTTTTTAATTTAAATTCTGTTTTTAGTAAAATTTTTTCTTAAATTTAAAATTCAATTAAAGTTAATTTACTGACAAAATGGAACATTGTAATAAAATTATCAGTTATTATAAAGTACATGATTGTATATATAAAATTATAATGGTGTAATTTTTTTTATTCATTTTTTTTTAATCCTTTTTATACCCGTATGAACTATGTTCAAGGGTATAATAAATTTGCCATT
Source organism: Poecilobothrus nobilitatus (assembly GCA_947095535.1). Classification (NCBI taxonomy): domain Eukaryota; kingdom Metazoa; phylum Arthropoda; class Insecta; order Diptera; family Dolichopodidae; genus Poecilobothrus; species Poecilobothrus nobilitatus. The sequence continues at coordinate 36,252,559 of OX352774.1, forward strand.
ACGTTTGTGACACCTTAAAGGAGTCGAGCTAGATATAGTGTCAAAGGTATGGATCGGCTCAGAATCGAATTCTGAGTCGATTAAGCCATGTGCGTCCGTCCGTCTGTCCGTCCGTCCGCCGTCCGTCCGCACGATAACTCAAAAAATAAAGGAGCTAGTAGGCTGAACATTTTTTTACGTCACTTTTATAAAATTGTTAGTTTTGCTATTTAACTCCAGCATTTTCGGCGGGTTCGAGTAGCTGCCATACAACTTCTTTCTTTAAATGGAAATAACCCAGTGTCTATTCAATCTAGGTATCTGAAATTTTGCGAATGATGATCCAGTTTTATGGCAATAACTTCTGTAAAATTTGGTTGTGATGATATGACAGGTTCGGGTAGTTGCCATACAACTTCTCTTTTCAAATGAAAATAACTCAGTTTCTATTGAATCTAGCTATCTGAAATTAAGTGAAAAAGTGTCGAGTTACATGCCAAAAACTTTTGTAAAATTTGATTAATTTAAAGCAACTGGTTCAGGCTTCTTGCATTTCTTGGAACTTAATGAAGTTAGGCGCAATAGATTCGGGTAGCTGTCATACAACTCCACAATTTACATAAATATATCTCTGTAGTTCGGTACTAAAACATCTGAATGTTTTTAAAAGATGATCAAGTTTTATAGAAATAGGATATAGTACGTTCATACGGGTAGCCCAGAGTTGACACAGTCTACTCTACTGCACTCTTCCTCGTTTTACCCTAATTTTTTCTATTTTTTTAAATTTTTTGACAAATTAAAAAAATAATCATACGGGAATAGTGAGAAAAGAAAAAACATATTTTTCTTTTTGCACTAATTATAAAAATAAAAGGAAGTTTTCATTTTGTTTTCTAGTTTTGTCATCACAAAATTTGGTTTTTTTTTGGATTTTTTCTATGAAAAGATTCTGTTCCAATTGTGCAAATGCATAACTAAAACTTTGGTTTTTTTTATTTTTTTTTTTTGTTAATTGCAAAAATAAAAAAATTTGTTTTTATTGTAATTTTATCAAAAATAATTCAATTTTCATTTTTTCGTTTTCCTTTTTAAGCATCAAAAAAGTTTAAAATATTGATCTTATGGTAAGCGTTTTTTAAATAAGACTTAAGAAAATTTTATAAAAGAAGAAAATTTTTGTTTTGTTTTTTTTTTGTAAAATAAAGATTGGAATAAAATTTGTAAAAAAAAAATTTAATTAAAGTAAAATTAATGAAGAATATATTACGGAGATTTTTTGTTGAACATTGTAACAGTAGAGTACCCCACATTAAATTTGTAAAATTCCGTTAAGTTAGTAAAAATTGTTTTCGAACTTTAAACAGATTTACATCTTATCGAATAAAATAGGTTTTTAATTTTTCAAAAAAAAAAAAAAAAATTACAAGAACGGGTAAAACGGTTATAATATTATCTATTAATAATAATTAGGTATATATGTATATATATAACCTTTTTCTCATAATAAAGAAGAATTTTCGTATAAACATTTTGATTGCCGAACCATATTATGCATATATTCAATCTGTTTCGTAGCATATATACAATACGTGTATATACAAAAAAAATCAAAAAGTATTATTTCTGATGATTTTGATTGGTTAATATTTAAATACCGCAAAAAATTCAAAATTTCAATTCGCAATAATAACAATTTCATTTAATGACAGGTTGACTTTATATTTGACTTTATATGTCATATATTTCATTAAAAATAGAGTGGGGATATTTTTTTTTATATATAAAATTGATATATCCGATCATATCGAAAAAACATTTCTCTTAACTTTATATATCATAGCTATACCATCTAAATTAAATTTACTTCGAAAATGTACCTTGTAGATTTACTTTAGATGGTATACCTATGTTCAAAAACATTTAATTCGAAAGTGCAATAGTGCAATATGTGACTTTACAAAGTATAGACTAAAATCAAGATTAAAATCAATTCTCTTAATTTTTTCGTAATTTTTAAGCTTTTAATTTTTAATCCTTTTTCAGTTAGCTTTAGTTTTTTCGAAAAATTTATAATAGGAGTATTCCTATGCAGAAAGGGACAAGTATAGTGTATATACACGTCTTCACTAAATTAATTTAATTCTACGCACCCCTGAAATATTTTTGAAATTTAATTTCACAGTTAACTGATTATTATATACACATTCACATTTCAGAACTACCCTTTCAGAGTTTTCATCAACCTAAAGCAGATAATCATAAAAAATTTACACTGTCATCATAGTCAAAATATAAATTTTGCATTCAACACAAAAAATCCACTAAAATTCAAAAGAAAAACCAAAAATAAAAATAATTTTTTTTTTTTTTGAAAATTTAAAATGTAAAATTTTTTTTAATGTTTTCGGTTTCTTTTTTTTTGTTTTGATTGTTTTGTTTTAGTATTTTTAGTTTTTTATTTATTCCTTGTAAAATTTTATGGCATTTTTCCAAACAAAGTAATAAAATGGAAATATGACAATAATTTTCTTCTATAAAAAAAATAAAAATAAAAAACCCTTGAATATAGTTTTATTTTTTTTTTTTTATATTAACATAACATGAAATAATGTATAGGGTATAACTGAAATAGTTTAAAAGAAAAGAGAGAAAAAAAAAAAAAAACAAAAGAGTAAAATAGGGGGAGTAAGAGAAAGAAATAAATTATGTATAATAAATTTTGTGATTTAGCAAAAATCAAAAAAAAAACTCCAAAGACATTTAGGCTACCAGCCAGTCATGCAAACTGACTAATTGTCAAGCAACTAAAATGCCTTTTTTTTTTTTTTGTGTTTAATTTTTGGCTGAAATTTAGAATTTTTTTCAATATTTCAAATGTAAAAAAGAGACAAAAAATTTCATGACAGGATTTTTTTTCGTTGTTTTTTAAATTACAAAAAAAACAAAAAAAAAAAAAATCTGACTACTGCTGTCCTAAAAAATAAACATTAAGAAACAGGTTAATCGAATTTTTATTGTCTTTGTTGTTGTTTTTTTTTTATTGTTATAGTTTTTATTTCTGTTATGTTAAGGATTATGTAGGTCAAGAAATTATTACAGGTAATTTATGCAAATTAAAAAAAATAAATAAATAAATAAAAAACAAAGAATTTTGAATTGTTTTTTTTTTTTTTTTGGTTTTAAAGGCATATTTGGATACTTGGATACTTATGTTTGGAATAAACAACTGAGATAATAAATTTAACATGTTGTAAAACATGATTATACTTTTTTGACAGATGTCCAGGAGTTTTTTTTAAAACGCTAATTATATTATTGAATTTTTATATTATTATTTAAGTACCAATATTATATATACTATTGTTACCATATCACATTTAAGATTGCTATATAAAATAATCGTTATATAGTTATAGATGTAAGAATATATCAGTATTTCTATATATATAAATATGTAAATTGTAAAAATAATTAAAAAGTATAAAAAATGTATATATTTAAAATTTGATTATGAAACAAGTTGCAAAATATGTATGCATATAAGTACATATCTATTCAATTTTTTTTTTTTCATTTGCCAGTTATAATTTTAAAATTTGGCACAAGTATTTTTGGAAGCTTTTTCATCTAAAATAATTCAAGTTTTTCGGAGGAAAGAATGATTTAAAGTTAGAAATGGTTTTATTAGAATATAGAATATAGAAAAATATCATAAAGAATGTGAAAAAATAAAAAAAAATTAAATAACAAAAATTAAAAAAAAAATTTATAAAGTACATTATTTGGTTTTAAGTAAAACTAGATAAACCCGGCGTATAGCATACGCCAGCCTGGTAATCTAAGAAATAATATTAGTTAATAATACTGATATTTTAGTAATCTATAGAAATAATACAGGTTTTTTGTAACTTTGGCTCATTTTGGCACTTAACAATGAAATAAAAAGAAATATATTTCTGTCCTAATATATAGTTTTTATTTATTTTAAAAACGTTTTTTGAGAACTATGTTCCCTTCATCAGTAAGAATACTTATCTTTTTACAATAAGAATAAGAATAAGAATAAATTTAAATAAATGTAAAAACGTAGATAACAACACTAAGAATACTAAAGAAAAATTTGGCAGTGGGGAATGGTGGCACGACAATCCCTCGTTCCTTCAACAATAATCTTTGTTTCATAAAAATGTCTAAATTCGTATAAAATTCACTATTTTTTAAGTGAAATGTGAAAATTGAATACTTATGTCTAGAGTCTTAGAAAATAGTGTCTTCCCCTTTTCCCACACACTTATATCTATATATGTAAGTCTATGCGAGATTTTGTAATTTCAGGATTTTGATTTTCGGAATTATGTAATTTCGGGATTTAAATTTTCGGGATTTTGATTTTTGGAGATTTTGGTTTCGGAATTATGAATTTGGTATTTTGATTTTCGGGATTATGTACCCAATCCTTTACATTTGTTATTTTTTTTTCTGTTATGTGCAGTATTAGTTTTTGCTATGAAAAATGTTATTGTTGGGAATGTTTATAGCTTTTATATAATATATTATTTATAAACAGATATTTTTTTTTTTTTTGATTTTATTTATTTTTTGTAATAAAAATGTAATGAATTCGTTTTGATGATTTTTAATTATTGTTATTTACTATGAAAGAAAAGAATAGTTATTATTCTTAAAACTTTTAATTAAAAATTTTCGTATTACTTAGGTACGAATTTATCTCTTCTAAAATCGTCTAGAATTTTTTCTCTTCTTAAAAAAAATTTATTTTTCTAAAAAATATTTAAAATTATTTTAAGGAAGAACTGATATGTGGGTATTACAAGAAACGAGTAGGCGGATGAACTAGCACGGATCAGAGCTTGAGCTAAACGCTATGAATAATCACATCTGTCAATATACCTGTAAAAATCTTCAGGTTTAATAATAGGAAATTGCTTGAGTTGGCGAGAAGGCGGTGGCTAACACGTGCGACTTGCAGTACAATCAGAGTATTGTGACCGAATCTAAATGGTAGACATGTTAGAAGGATCTTAACAGTAAAGTTTGCAGAGAAATTGACATGTGGCGCACTTTCTTTGAACCTGTCCTAGTCTGTCAAAGAAAAGGCGGAAATATCTCGGTAATAATAAATAAATAAATAATAAATATCTCTTTACCAAGATTTCGGTGAACTCTTTGACATGGATCTAAGAAGCCTTCAAAATTTCTTTCATCAAAATGGCATCACCGTCGAATAAATCTAGGGAATTTTAACACTAACTCTGGCTTAAGAGCTTTATAAACTTTTTGATTGCATCTATATCTATATAAAATTTATTTATTAATAAAAATAATGAAATTTTGTGTGGTCCTTTTATTGACGAAAAAGTCATTAAAAGATTAATATTGACTTTAGAAAATATTGATACAAAAATTCAAATTTTTCGATTATCTTTTGAACCGCCTATATTGTATAAAATCTAGTTTATTATTTCGATACTTTTTTTTTTGCCAATTTTACATTCTGAGTTGTCTAGAAGATATTTACAGTAATTTGCATTTTATATCAATATCTTCTAAATACGATATTACAATAGCTACCCCACTAATCACAGAGTGAAACTAATAAATCATCAATTTTTTGAAAATTATTTTGAAAAAATGTACTAAAAAACAACTTTGTGTAAGTAAAAAAAAGGGTGTGACTAAAAATGTGAAGATATTTTTTTCCACAATTATATTCCTTTAGGTTTACAAAAAAAAAAAAATTTCTTACTATAAGATATCTTTCACTTAAAATATTCAGATATGAGAATTTGGCAAACATTACTTTAAATATAATTAAAAAAAAATTTATTTTTAAATCTTTCCTATATATAAAATTTTTATTTTCTTAAAATCGATTTGGAATTTTCTTTTAAATAAATTATCTTATAAATTATATAATAGTATGTACTAATCATTCAAAAAATATTTATGAAGCACTTAAATTTTTTTTAAATCTATATATATATATATATTAGTCTTGAATTATTATTTGTAGTCTTTAATACATATATATATTTTATATTTATATAAATTCATGCATGAATGCTATGTATAAGATGATTTATCCTTTATTTTGTAAAACAAGATACAAGTATGTTATATAAGCATATGTACATAAATTTTATATAAACTTTAATATATTATATTTTTTATCTCTATATGTACATATTTAGAAAATTGCTTGACATTTAAAAATCTTAATAATGAATATAATAGATGTAAATATTTATAAATGTATACATATATATTGTAATATATAGAAATTTACATAATGGGACATCCCTATTAATAAGTCATAATAGGCTTGAGGCGTTATCATGCTAATGATAATTTTTTTTTTTTTATATGATTTTATATTTTTAAGTACTTATTATTTATAATTTAAACATATATAATATTATATTATATTATAAATATATATATTTACATATATTTATTCATATATATACAATATATAGGCATAGTTTGTTTTAGTTACAATGACCTTTGTCCTATATTATTTGAGCAATTTAAGAACTATTATAAAAATATATGTATATGCGGGTAAAATTTCTATCCATATATCTTAGGGCTAGAGGTGAACGTGCTGATGACGTTTGAAGAATTGTTGTTTTTGTTTTCATTTATTAAAAAAATAAAAGAAATAAAAAGTCACCTCTAATATTGTATTTTATTATGAATGACTTTCATTCTGATTTTTTTTTTTACTTCGTAATTCGTATGCCTAGAAATGGCATATTATGAGCTTTAATTTGAAAAATATGTAAAGACAACCGAACTTTAATATAATATTTTTGTAAGAATATTAAAGCCAGAGTAGTTTTAGTTTTTAGCACATTTCCAAAAAATTTTTGAAAAAATGTGCTTATTAGTTTCACTCTGTCCGTCCGTCCGTCCGTCCGTCTGTTTACAAAACTTCTACACCGTTAAAGATAGAGAAAAAAAATTTTAACCATAGGTAGGTCTCATAAAAAAAATAATTTTGTGGAACAACTTTTTCATGTAGCCCCCCCCATTACGGAGCTACAGCCCCTCAAACTTTGAAAAAGCCCTACTTTTAAATGCATATATCTTATGTTCTGCTTAAGATTTTTTCAATCTGAAAGCGTTATTCGACAGGTATTTCTTTTATCTTTGTAAATTAATATCAAAATTATACAATTTTTTTAAATTTAGTATTTAAATTTACCGTTATGTGAAAACCAAATTTTGCATGATTTTTCTACTTTCATAACTCCGGCACGCTTCTAGATAGAAGCTTGAAATTTTGAGGCAAGAAAAAACTTTTAGAATTAGTATAAGTTTCCTCAGAAAATTTTTTCGGACCACCCCCTGTTTATGAGCTATTAGGGCTTAAAAATTGAAAATTTGCTATTTTTAAACACCTGTAACTTAGGAACCTGTACATATTTTACTTCTGCAAGATATAAAAATTAAAGCTACTACAATATATTTTTACGTGTGTTAAAGGTTTATTTTAATTGTAAAGAGTTCCAAAGTTGCAGCTCTTCAAAATTGCGAAAAAGCCCCATTTTCAGATGTATATATCTCGGGCTCTGCGTAATAATTTTGCAATCTAAAACCGCCAGAAGATCGAAAATTTTATTATCTATATAAAACAATATCAAAATTATGTAATATTTTGTAATTTACTATTTAAATTTACCGTTATGTGAAAACCACATTTTGCATGAAATTTCATTTTTCATAACTGCGGCAGCCCTTTATATAGGAACCTGAAATTTTGAGACAAGAAAGAACTTTTAGAATTAATATAAATTTCCTCAGAAAAATTTTTGGTAACACCCCCTCTTTAAGAGTTATTACGCCTCAAAAATTGAAAATTTGCTATTTTTAGACACCTGTAACTTAGGCACCTGTACAAATTTTTCTTCGGCAAGACATGAAAATTAAAGCTTCAATAATATATTTTTACGTGTGTTAACGGCTTTTTTTAGTTATATAGGATTCCGGACTTACGGCCCCTCAAAATTTGAAAAATGTCCTATTTTCACATTTTTTCTTATTACATGAAATTTTCAAATTTTTGTGTAAGTCACACTTCTAAACAGTTTGTATTGAGTTTTGGAAATGTGCACTTTTAAAAACCGTTGGTTTACATTCTACCTTGTTTCTTTTTTATTTCATTTTCATTAAACATTTTTTTTTTGGGAATATATCCGGGGGTGTTTTTATAAATTTAAAGAGGGGAAGTTTTTTTTTTTTTAGTATATTAAGTATGTTGTAACATAAAAGGTTGTTCTTCCAATACTCTATAAAATTTGATGGGGGATAAAACTTTTAGTTTCTACTTTGAAAAAATGAACGATTCATCCAGGTGTGGACACAGAAAAAAAAAACAAAATAACAAAAAAAAAAATCGTTTTAAAATTTTTATTATTCTTTAAATTTAATTGTTGCAGTTGCTTTTAAAATATTGAAAAAAAAAATTTATGACCCACATACGAAATGTTAGAAAGACTTCATAAAACAAAAAAAAAAACATTTACAATTTATATCCTTTTTTTGCTTTTTTTTTTTTTTAGGTGAGTTGATTTTATGATTCGTAAATTTAAGAAATTTACTTTATAAAATTTTTAGGACTAGGGAATTTATATAACAGTATGTGTTCTTTTAAGTTAATATTTACGTTATTGAAATGATAACAGAAAAACATGATTTTTCATTTTAGAAATGATACAACGAATTTAAATATATTATGTAGTGTGTATGTTCTGTCAGTTTCTGATAAAAAAAATTTCATCGAAACGAATATTCAAAATGGATAATGTGGCAAATACTCGGCTTCTTCAAACAGAAAATATTTTTAAAAGATCGCATGCCAAATTATTCAAATATAATAATTATCTTAATTCCGGTATTACAAATGAACTTAAGAAAACTTTACTGTGAAGTCGGAAATGACAACGGTGAAATATTTTATTGAACCGTATAAGCTGTGTAAAATTTTATTATGAGAAAAGATATTATGTATTGATATTCACCAATCATGCAAACATGATGTTATAGTGAAAAAACAATGTGATACATAACTAGGCACTTAAAGTATTAAAATTTTAAAATTAATCTTATCTTACAAAAAAATACCTCATTAATTTATTTAAACTTTCATATACCATATAAACATATATACATTATTATATTTGCTTTTGAAAAACAAAAAAACAACTGTATACGCACATGATTCTTTATTCAAAATCAGAAACAGAATCAAAATTTTCCAACTAGTATAAACTCAACATTCACTTCAGAATATTTTAATGTCTATATAAATTTGTTTAATATAAAGTAAAGTCTTAACCTCGACCGAATTTTTAACTTTAATATAATAGAAAAAAAAACAAAAAAAACATTTTCAAGTTCTTTGACATTTAAAGTAGGAAAATAAATATATTTAAAAATGTCCTTGTTTTGATGGGCACTTTATATTTAACAATTAGCAAAATTCAAATTTAGAAAAAACAATCTTATACCAGTTATTGAGATCAAAGGAAAATATAATTTTTCACTATTAAATATACAAAATGAAATGAAGATTTGACAATAAATCTACCTACATTTTTCTAAGATACATAAAATATTAGTCTTAAATTAAATTCAGAGAAGTCGTCGTATATTTATAAAAAAACGAGGAAGAATGCAGTAGAGTAGACTGTGTCAACTCTGGGATACTCGTATGAACGTAATATATTCTGGTTTTATAAAACTTACCATTTTTTAAAAAATTTCAGCTGTTTAGTACCGACGTTAACTACCGATATATATTTATGTAAATTGTTGAGTTGTATGATCATCTTTTGTAAGATTTAGACGCTTAGCTTCATAAGAGGTGCAAGAAGCCTGAACCTACTGCTCTGCCCAACCAAATTTTACCATGCAATTCGACATATTTTTAGAAAATTTCATATCTGTCTATTAAACACGGAGTTACTTTTATTTAAAAAGAGATGTTGTATGGCAGCTACCTGAACCTGTTGCACCAGCACAACCAAATTTTACAGAAGTTGTTGCCATAAAACTATATCACCGTTTGTAAGATTTCAGACGCCTAGCTTCATAAAATTTCAATAGGTGTAAAAGGCCTGAACCAGCTGCTTTAGACAAACCAAATCAAAAATTGTTGGCATGTAGCTCAATACCTCTTCACTAAATTTCAAATACCTATAGCTTCAATAGACTCTGAGTTAATTTCATTTAAAAGAAGAAGTTGTATGGCAGCTACCTGAACATGTCATACCAGCGCAACCAAATTTTACAGATGTTGTTGGCCTATCAACATAACTCAACACTAACTCTACACTATTTTGAAAAATTTCAGAAACCTAGATCTAAGAGATACTGAATTATTTCCATGTAAAGGAGAAGTTTGTATGGCAGCTACTCGAATCCGGCGGCCAAAAATGCTGGATTTAAATAGCGAAACTAACAATTTTGCAAAAGTGACGTAAAAAAAATTTCAGTCTGCTAGCTCTTTAATTTTTTGAGTTATGGTGCGGACAGACCAACGGACGGACGAATAGATGCACATGGCTTAATCGACTCAGAATTCGATTCTGAGCCGATCCATACGTTTGACACTATATCTAGCTCGACTCCTTGAAGGTCTCACAAACGTTATGGCAAATTTATTATAGCCTTGAACATAGTTCATACGGATATACAAAAAACAATATTCCAGCACACGTTAATATCGACATGATAAAATGACTTTTATAATGACCATTTTAACAACAACAATAACTTGTCATTCATTTAAACTCGTCATTGTAATTTTTTTGACATTAAGTTCAATAGCATTTCATCACACCATATGCCAAACCTCAAATTAGAGCAAAGTATACGAACTTTTGATAATTTCAGAGTTCATATTAATATACAATATACATTGTTCAGAAATGTATAAAAACAAAATTATTATTATTAAGAATTGTTTAAAAAAAAAAAATAAAAAATTTTAGATGAAGAAAAACTTTAAAATCTATCTAATATATAAAATTTTAAAAAAAAAAGTATAACTGCATTTAGTTTTAAATAAAAAGTAAAAAAGTAATTGTAACACAAACTTTCACTCTGTTAAGTTTATGGTCCGTTTCCGTGAATTAAAATTTTTCTTTTAAATTTTTTTTTTTTTTTTATACATTTCACAAAACTGTATTCAAACAATTTAAATTTAATCCTGATTGCAAGTATGTATTTTTTATTCTTTTTTCAATATTATGGTCCTTTTACATTGTTGTAATTGCTAACCATTATTTCACGTAACATTCAGTTACAATTCACATTCTTATCTGATTCAACAAAAAAAAAAAAAAAAAAAAAAAAACAAAAAGAAGAATAAAATAAAAAGACAATTTCAATTGCAGTATTTTTTTTTCTGTATTTGTTTTTGTTTTTTTTGATATTGTTTTTTCCTTTTTTCTTTTTTTTCAGTTTGATATTTTGCATTCATTTCTGTTCTATATCCTAAATTGTCTTCAGGACAACAAGTGAACAGAGAACAATTATTATAGTGATCGCTTAAATCTTTTATATTTTATTGTTAGTATGTATACACGAATTGAAAGTGAGTATGGAAATGGTTTGAGATTAAGAAAAGAAGTAGAGCATAAATTGTAACAAAAGAAAAGGACGCAAATATATTATATGTATATCACTTTATAAAGTGAAAAACAAATAATAAAAAAAAAATAAAAACAGTTATTTAAAAAAAATACTAAGAGCATTTAAAGTAACGGAATGTAAAATGAGAGCGGGAAAGTATATTATTTGGAAGATTTAAACTTTAAACGAATAGAATTGAAATTGTAATAAAATAAATTTTTTTTTTTGTAATATTTAAGTTAACTGACTGACACAATTCACTTTTCCTATTTCTTATTCATTTTTTGGTTTGTTTTTTTGCTCTTTCTCTCTTTTTTTTTTATTTTTCTACTGTTGTAATTCTATTTATGAATAGATTGTGGTTTCCTTAGATATTGTAGTAAACTGATGATGGCTTTCTTTTTTCTTTTCTATCTATTTCTATATCATATCTAATAGTATTAAAGAAAAGAGTGAAAAAGTTGATGATAACGATTTATAGTTAGAATGTTGATAAAATAAAATAGTTAATTGTAATTATAATAATATGAATGATGATGATGTTGATGATGAAAAATGATTATAGTTTTGATGAATATAATGATAATGTAAAGAAATTTACTATGATCTTAAGTGATTATGAATATTTTAATATAATTGCAAAAGATGAAATGAAATTTATGTATAAATTTGTTGAATCTATTTATAGGCTTTACTGCTTTAATGTACATATATAGAAAAAAAAAGTTTGATGAAAAAAAACAAAATTTAAAAGAAAAAAAGGATAAAAAAAATTGCTTTTTTTTTAAGACGATTAACTTTGTAATGAATAACTTAATTGAAAATTAACTATAGTTTCAATTTTATTTATTTTTTTTTCTTTCATCAGTTATAAATAAAGGTTAGTTAAATAGAAAAGTGATGAAGTTAAGAAAAAGTTTGTTTTTTTTTTGCCTATAGAAGTTTCATGATGAATGAAAGATTCATTAGAACGATGAAAAATTATTAAAAAAAGAAATTAAATAAATTTTCAAATTCTTTTTAAAGATTTACAGAGGGGTTATAATCTTCAAAGAACATCAACAACTTCTAAACTTTTTACCGGCAAATTTGAACAAACATACTTTAAAGTTAAGAGAACTATAATCTCAGTTCTGGGATTCTTGAAAAGTTACACAACACGATAACATATTTCAAATTTTTTTAAAGAGTTTCATACAATCAAACAGTTTCCATGCTTTAAAGTTCTGATTCAAATATGACTCAACTAATAATTTATGAGAAAAACATGTTCCAAGTTTGTAGCAATATAAAAAAATTCTGTAGTATATAAAATTTTAAATTTTGTGACGGGCTTATACAAAAGAAATTTTAAATAATAATTTCAAAAATATAGTTAATACCTTTTATTAAATATATTATTATGACCCAATAATGCTTAGATTAATCTTACCATATATCGTTAACAATTCTATATCTTTTCATTTCATTATTGTTAGTTATTCACCTTAAGTGAACCAGTTTGAATCAATCTTTGAAAATTTCCTTCATCATATATAATTTCTTCGAGTGATTTTGAAATTTTATTTTATATTTTATTCATAACTGAATTCTTCCTTTTAAATTTTCTGTTAGAATATTTTAAATATAACTTTAATTTTGAAAATTTTATTTATATAAAATAAATTTCACTGAATCAATCATCAACGTGACACATTTTTAACGTGACTTTTATTTACAATCAAATAATAATAATTATGCCTTTATTTATTGTAAAGTGTATTACACACTTCTGACGTCAATAGATGTATTTATTCATGAAAAACAACCCCTTAAAAATTTCTAATAATGAAGAATATATAAGATGAAAAGTGGTACGTTCTAAATTTTTTAAGTGAGCAGTTCTTCAAAAGAAACAAAAAAAAAAAAAAAAAAAACACAAAAAGAAAAAATATTGAATTTTTTTTGCTATGAGAGTTTGTATATTTCTATAAGTATGTGTACGATGGGTACATATATATATATATATATACTTTGTTCAGATTTAAAGAAAGCAACCAGTATAAAATTAAGAAAAGAAAAGCACTAAACTACATTATAATAATAAAAATGAAAGAGGTACTTATATATATGTAGTATAACGTATAGATACGGATATTAAGTTTAGATATACGAATTATTTTCGATATAACAAAAAGAAAAAAAAAAATAATTGACGATAGTATTTTTTAGGATTTGACTAGTGCTATTCATTGTTAGAATCATCTTATTTTTTTTTTCTTTTTTTTTTATGAAATTATTGATTTTGCTTTTGTTTCCTTTATTTTTTATTTTTGTTTTTCGATTGCGTACTTTTTATTTCTATCATCAAAGATACTAAGCACCAAAAAAAAGAAAAGGTTCTTTTTTAAAAAACAAAAAAAAAAAAAAATTTTAATAAAGAATAAAGAACATAATATTAAATTAACAGAATTTTTACTGTTATCGTGATAACAGTAAATCGTGATAACAGTAAATGTTTGCTCAAGTTTTAATAAAATGACTGGTTCATTATTTATTACTCAAAAATATCAGGCAGAATCTATTTTCGCACATTATTCCTCATTGTCATATTGTCTACATTTTTTTCGTCTATTCTTACCATATTCTGATCAATTAGTGGATTAGTATTACATATATATTTTCCTTTCCACTATGATAATAAGCATAGGGCATCCACTAAGTCGCTTTATTATTGAACAAACTTTCATTTTCTGTTTAATCATTATTTTGTTGATTACTCGACTGTAGTTATTGTACAAAATTAGTAAACACAAATATGTATTTCTATTTGTGCGACATCTATTTTCTTATACAAGAATTATTTATTTATTTTATATTACGATATAAACTATTACGACGTAAATTACTAATATTGGAAATGATCTAAACCGAAAACTTGCGATTGGAAGACCGGCGATTTAATCTTTACGCCATTACTCAGATTTGTTTATTTTCTTTTTACAGTATTTGAAATAAAGGAAAACAAATCAGACAGTTTTTAGATACATTAAAAATTAGACAAAAATTAAGAATGTGTAAGATACAAAATATTTAAGTGTAAAGAGCAAGTAAAATATACATGCTCTAGTAATCAACAGTAATTATTGTAATAAGTAGAAAAAAAACCATTAAATTTTTGGTAAAGGGAAAGAAGAAAAAACAAAGATAAACGTTCTTTTAAAATAAAATAAAAAAATGTAAAAAATTATATTGCAATGTGCCATTTCTTGAAAGACAAACCCTACAAAGTAAATTGCTTACAATGAAAATTATTCGAATTTTTTTTATTTGTACAAAATCGAAAAATTATTGAAGATAAGTGAATTAAACTGATGCCTTTATCTAAATATCTATGCAAATATTGAAATAACTACAAATCACAAAAATCGTTTAACAAAAGGATGTTTTATCAAAAAATTTTTCATATAAAAGTGTCATTTTACAAAAAGATAAATTTCAAATACATAATAGACTTTACAAAATGGGCATTTGAACAAAAATCAATTACAAAAAAAAAAATTATACTTTTGTCAAATAGGAAGTTTACAAGTAGCTTTTTTGTTAAACATATTTTTGCAATGTATTTTTTTGATAAAGTTTAGAAACTCCCGAAGAGTAATGAGCTAACAAAAACCTGAAAAAATTAATCTATTATTGCCTTACACTACTTAAAATTGGAAATCAAACCGTATCTTATTCGTCTTTCAAAATATTTATAAAGAGTTGCTCTTGTTAACATTAAACCTTTTTTAAAACAATTCAAAAAAGACAAATGTACTTATTAAGTATGACTAGGAACAACAAAATATTTTTAAAAAGAATTATATAATTCCGTATATGCAAAAAAAAATACTTTATAAAGAATTTTTCTAATAAAAATAAATTTTTAGGATTCTATAAATATTTTAGTGATTTGGACTCCTAATAATTTAAATAAAAAAGGAAAAAAAAGGAAAATTTTTGAAACAAAATTAAATTTGAAATTTCCTTTTATTCATTTTTTTTTTGTTTTGTTGCAAAAATATCAAAGAAAAAAAAAATGAGTTTGTGTTCGTAAATTTATTTTGGTTGTGGTTTTACAATGTCCTTCTATAATACTCTCTCCTCATTCCATTATTTTTATTTTGTTTCCTTTCAATTTGACTTTAACCCTTAATAGCAAACCATATGATTAAAATTGACACTTTTTCGCTTTCAAAATTTCTCAAAAAATTGCGTGAAAATATTAAAATTCAGGAACGCATTAACAAAATTATAAAACAGTAGAGGTTCAAAACATTTTCTGGGAAAATGTATAAGAGATATTCATATGTATTAGCAAATAAAATTCACAGTGTAAAAATGGTAAGGGGTTCAGGGTTATTTTCAAAAATTTTCAATATAAACCTAACAGATAAGCAAAAATAAACTCTTTTGAATCTATTATTAATTATATAGAATCGGATGATAATAGGGTTTTTTAAAAAGGAATATTCATTTATCCTATAGGAAAATAGTAACAAGTTATTTTTTTCAAAAAAAATTTGAAAAATTTGTTTATTAGTTTCACTTTGTCAGTTCGTCTGTTCATTTGTCTGTTAAAAATATTTCTACACTATGTTTAAGATGAAACAAAAAAATGTTTAGCCATGTATTGATTTTATCAAAAAAAAAAAAAAAAAATTAAGTCTAGAGAAAATCCTTTTTATATATCCCATCCATTACGGAACTATAATCACAACTTCTTTGTGATGGAATAGCTTAACTCTCAAAAGTATACTTCAGACTCTACTTAATAATATTTCAATTTAAAAATGTGAAACCATAGAAAATTTTTTAAGCAATTTTAAAATGTTTTGGAATTTAAAATGTACCGTTATATGACAATGGAATTATGCAAAAATTTTGATTCCTCCCTATCTCCGGAACAGTATCAGTTACCTTGAAATCTTAAAAGATGAAAGATCTTGCCTTTGCATTTTTAGAAGCTGCTTTTACACTTCGCTCTGTTTAAAAGTTATGAGTGCGTAGAGCTCAAAATTTGAAAATTTCCTATTTTGACCACCTGTGCAAATCCTATTTAAAGTAAAACAGAAAAATTAAATTTATAATACCTATTGTATTTTTATATATGCGTTAAGAACTTTGTCTAATTAATTATAGGTATATGATTTATTTAAAATTGAAGAAATAGTCTCTTGATTTTTCACAATTATTTTTGTGAAACGTCACAAATCTAAAACGGTTTTTATTGTCTTTTTTAAAAATGCACACCTTTAAAAAACTTTTTTCTACATGGAATTTCGAATAAAAAAAAGTTAAATTATGTTGGAAAACAGCTTTTTATATGATGAGTGATTTTTTATCAAATATTTTTAATAAATATTTGTTAACTGTTTATTCATTGTTTTAACAATATAAAAAGCATTTATATTTTTTTTGATGTTGATCTTTACAAATATCACGTCATCACATAATATCAATTTTTCGGGCTATTTCATTTTTATTTTAAATTTAGTGTAGCTTTTTATTTAATTTCAGTACTTATTTCATAAAAAAAAAAAATTAATAAATTTTGAACAAAACAAACAGGAAAGAAAACAGGAAACAAAAAGGAGTAAAAATTTAAAAAATTTAAAAAAAGAAACAGAAAAATTTAATCATAAATAATTTTTCTTCATTATGTTTGTCAGACAAAATTATTATATAGTGATTTTTTTTTTTTTTTTTTTTTATTCTTTATTTCAGTCATGTCCGAACTTTTTTGTTTTATTGTTTCTTAAAAAAATTCTCAATATATTAAATAAATTTTTATTTTTTGAATTGAACCTTGAGATTTTTGGTTAAAAGCAAACCACAATAAAAAAAAAAAAAAAACGAAATTTTATTATAACATTTTCTTTTATTTCTGGGCAAAAATTTAAAAGAAAAATTATTGATTATTGTGGTAAGGCAGTATGGGTCTGCTGTACCATAATTTTTTTTTTTTATTATATGAAAATTTTGTACTAAACCTTTAAGAATAACTTTTTTATATTAAGAAAATTCTTTTATTGATAGCTTTGAGCAAAATTTTCTTCATTTCTATATCTTATTTTTCTTTTTTTTTTTTTGCCTATATTTTTATTAGCTGTTGCATTTCTTAAGAACAAAGAAAAATTTCTAGAAGTTCATGATAGAAGAAGGGATAGAACAAAAAAAAAAAAAATTTAAAACAGGACCGAAATTTTATTTAGAGATTCTTTAAATATTTGAAAATAACAAAACAAAAAAAAAAAAAAAAAGGAAGGAAAAAGAAAAACATAATTTTTGAAATATTTTCATCGGCAATCAAATAAAGTTCTTTTTTATTGTTATTTGGTGTTTTTTTTTTTTGTTCTTTTTTTGTTTGATGAAAGAAAAAATAAGGAAATAAAAATAACGAAAACAAACAAATATAAATATAGCGCATCATGAAAAGGATTTTGAATGTAAACAGACAATAGGATATAAGTATTTAAAATATAGAATTTTTTAACTTTTAATTTATTAATAACGCAAATATCTTATCGTTAGTTAATGGTAATAAGATAAATAAATCGTGCTTTTAATTAAAGTTTAAACTATTGGTTCTTTATCATATGGTTAAATATACGCAGTGAACTGTCCACAGTGAATTTACCACAGTGATTGTGTACAGTATATTGTCCACAGTGAATTTTCAATAGTGAATTAGCCTGGGAGAGACCATAGGAAGGTAGGTAAGCGCTGCAGATGCACATTTAAACCAGTTTCGGCTGGTTGTGATACCATGGATCAGTGTTTTTCTAATTAAATCATTGTGAGCTTTTTACAAAGCAATGTAAATTTGTTAAGTCCATTTCCGACAAATCGGAAAGGTTGTTTAAGAAAAATTTTTCCAGTAACGTTCTTCTTTTTAGAGAAAGAGCCGGGCATTCAAACAGTAGGTGAAAGATGGATTCCTCTTTCCCTTCATTTTTGCAGCTTTTTCAAAAATCATATGAAGAAAGTCCTAGTCTTTTGGCATGTCTGCCGATTGGACAATGACCTGTTAGAACTTCTATTGCATTACCGATATTGTGGCGATTTAGGGGCAAGAGTTTAGTCGACAGTTTGAAATCTAATGTAAGCTAGGTTTGTTTGGCCTCAGTGCAAGTGTTAATAGAAAATCACTTGTGATTTGTAAGTGTATTAACTTTTTGTTTAGACCAATATTTGCAGGTTGTGATAAGAATTCCAAAAATTTTCTTTTATTTTAAAGAATTTGAAGGATTGTACCTCTCCTAGTCAGTTAGTCAGCTCTGCAATTTCCAGTGAAAGCCTGGAACCATATGATGTATATAATGTTTACTTCAATTTGACTAAAAGTCTAAATCTAAATAAAATCTGAAATTCAGTCTATTTAAAATTTTACTATTAAAAAGTATTACTATTTAAACTATTACTATAAGTTTTGACAAGAGTTGGCAAGTATAGAACATTAAATTATAGAATAGAATAGAAAAATTTAAGTATAGACAGTAGAATAAAAATAAAACAAAATTTTAATGTTTTAATGAAGTTAATGTAACTTTTGTTTATTTATTTTAAAAAAATTTAATATATAGATGTTTTTACAATAATATGATTTAAAATAAAATGATTTTATTAAGTGCTGTGCTCTCGCTGTCTTCAAATAAAGTTTTAAAACATTAGGAAAATGTTGCTCTGGTTACTCAAAAGTGAAAAGGACAATAACTTTTACGATTAAATTTCGAATGCACTATTAAACTTTATAACTTTGTTAGGATGTAAAAAGAACTTTTTCCATTTCTAACATCTTAACGTGTTTTACTGAAAATAACGTTTTGTAAACGGTTAAACAACATTTTATATATACCAATCTTCAAAGATATTATCAAAAAAAAAAAAAAAAACAATGAAATTTTATAACTTTTTTTTGAATTTCCCAAATAAATAAAAAAACAAAACAAAAAATCCCATGGTATGAAATAATAAATCAATTGTTCGTTTTATTTCTGAAAATTGTTTAAAGTAAATTTTTTTTTTATGGTCCATTAAAAGGATAATAAACAAAAGTTTGAATCTAAAAAAAATACAAAAAAAAAACTTAAACTTTTAACAACTAAAGGTATGTTAAAAATTTTGACTTTTTGGCATTTTTAATATGTCATAAGATATTTTTGATAACAATAAAATCACGTCATTACATAATACATCGCATCAAATATATATATATATATATGTATGTACATTTATTACTTATTTGTTCCAATTATTTTCCTATTTTTTTTTTTTTTTTTGCATATTATAAAAGAATAGGAAATATTTAACGTTTTTAATATAAAAACTTATATTTTTTTTGAAAGTTTCTTTATAAAACTTGTCATTGTCGAACTAAGTCACGATTTTGAATATTTTACAAAAAAATAAAACAAAAAATGTAAGTGAACGTTATTTTTATAGTTTAATTGTAATTCTAAGAATTTATTTAATCATTTTCTTTTATTATTTTTTTTTTTTTTGGACTGAAGGTGAGGTCACCTTCCAACACAATTAAATTGACAAGATTTGATAATGATTTTAAATCTGTATGTCATACTATTAAGTAATTATTATGTTATTTAATTTATTTATACATTTATATTCATTCATACATATTTATTGAATTTGTTGCATATATTTTTTATTATAAAATTTATATTTTGCTCCATATCTACCTACATTTTTTACTACTAAATAACATATACTACATGTGAAATTCTGAACGGCAGAATCAGTGCTTTCTAAATTTTAAACCAAATATCGTTTTAGAACATTTTCTGAGTTTTTCTTTTCCCATTAATTCCTTTTTTTTTAAATATTAGAGTATTGGAGCGTAGAGAGGCAGCAAATCAACTTTATTGTCTTGGATCAGCGGCTTATCGTTTCGCTTGCGACCATTTTTTCTGTTTAGTGTTCGCTTCTGACTGTAATTATTCAAATTTAATTCCGTTCCGTTTATTCCGTTCCTTCAGCGTTCTGTGTTCAAACTATTGTTCAGCTATGTAGTTGGCTAATTTTTTAAATTTCGTTGAGTGATTTCAACATCCATCATTTTTTCATTTGTTTTTAATCACCCATTTTGTGAAATGGTTTGTTGGCAACGAATTCTTTAGATGAGGCGAATACACCGGTTAATAAATTCTTGGTGCTTCTTGGTGCTTTCTGAATATGTTAACGGACAATTTCTATCTTTCATATAGGTTGCCATTATTTTAGAGAGCATACTTTGGATTTTCTATTTAACTCTGTGCCTATAATCTTATGGTACCATTCGTTTTCTATGCATATGTTCAACCATTTTACCTACGGTACCATTTAGGTGAAACGATTGATGAGTTATGCAAATGCATCATTTTGATTTTGTTGTAATGCAATTCACCTTTCATTTATGAAGAATTATTTGATAATGATAATTATTTTATCAGTGATTCCTCTCCTATACAATTTGTTTCCAATTTTTTTCGCACATTGACTCTGTCAACTGATACTTAGCTCGAAATATTTGATAATAACGATAAGTTTATGTTTTTTAAAAAGTTCTATACTTGCGTTGAAGCCTAAGTTAATTTTTATTTTCAGAAATTTTGTTTAGTCAGAAAATCTTATAAACGTAATTTTAAAACAATACTAATCGTAATTCGTAAATTTCAAAAAGGTTAGGTTAGTTAATTTAAAAGGTTAGTTATTTAAATATTCCGAAATTCATTTTTTATTCTTTACAAAACTTTTTAAACACAAAAAACAAAAAAAAAATTAAACTTGGAAAATTGATAAATAAAAGTTGCAATAAATTTTAAAAAATTAATAAGGAAAAGTTTTTCATTAATATTTTGACTATAAAAATAAATCTAAAATAGTACATAGATATTTATTTATACTTTATCTTTTTTTCATTAAGTATTCATAGTTTTTTTTTTTGTTTTTCCTTAGAAAAAACAACAACAGGAAACATTTTTAATTAACACTATTTATAACGATAATTTCTAACAAAATTCCGTCATTGTAACATTCACGTTAATAAAAAAAAAAAATTCTAAAATTTATTTGCATTTGGATGGAAGTATGTACGTGGACATGTACATATAAAGGTAACAGGTATGTGTTTAAAAGAAAATCAATACGTTAAAAGAAAAAAAATTAACATATAGATGGCGCTTAAAATTTAATAATTTCCTTAAACAGTCGTTATTTATTTATACATATGCATACATATATATTTCCATATGTATATATTATTATAGTTATGATAAAATGCATAAACATTACAGTAAAATCTCGCCTAATTACATATGATGCTTTTTATAAAACTGCATAGTGTAATAATTTTAGACTAATTTTAAGATATATACATATATAATTATGTATGTATAATATACTCACTCGAAATATGTGACTTAAAAAAGGGTTTGAAAAATGTTATAAAGTGATCATTGAATAATTAAAACATGTTTTTTTTCAAAGAATTATCGTCAAAATCATTTATAATTTTTATTTTTTTTTATTTTACAGTGCATTTAACTTCAAAGTTCAAATGAATTTGAATGGTCACAAAATTTTTTTAGGTTATGCAGATAAAATGTTATAAAATCATTTGATGTCTAATGCGAAAATTTTTACTCTGAGTTTAACGTAACTTTGTTTAGAGTTATTGGATTTTTTTACCTTCCCTTATAACATCTGCCTAAATTCCATCTACTGCAAGACATTATTCAAAAGAACAAAAGTAAATTATTTAGGAAATCTGTTTTATTTCCTATATTCTTCTATATTTTCAAATAAGCGACAAAATGATATATTATATTATAATAAAATAACAGTATAATATAATACTTTTATTTCAACCAAATTATCTAATTATACCCATACGAATATAATCAATAATGTACTTCTAAACGCTATAATAATTTTTTTCTTAAATACGTACATACATACCTGACACTGTACAGGAGACCAAAATTATTTATATCTTTGCTCAGGAATTAATTGTTATAGTTAGTTTAACTACATGCATATATATATATTATACTTCCGTCCGCACGCATGATAACTCATTATTGTTTCAAGCTAGAGCTAGGACTCTAAAATTTTTACCATTTCATTTGTATACAAAGGTTAGTTTCATTATCGAAATTGAACAATTTTGAACCGCAAGGATTTCAGTAGATGCCATACAACTTTTATTTTATCTGAGAACAAAATAGCCCAGAGCCTAATAAAGCTGAGTAGGTATCTGAAATTTTGTAAAAAAAGTTAAACCTTATGCCAATAACTTTTGCAGAATTTGATTGGTTGGTCTAGTGTAATAGTTTGGGATAGCTGCAAAATTTATAACCTCATATCATGGTATACTTAATTTAGACATCTAAAATTTGTAAAATATTATCAAATTTTTTGACAGTCATTTCCGTTTGTGACAGTAATTTCCGTTAAAAATTTGGATGGTTGGCGGAACGTGATATAGTATCTGTCATACAACTACTTATATTAGTGTAGTTATCGTTGAGTTGGCACAGGCAATTTTACAATCTTCCCCGTTTTTAATTATTTTTATTAGATTATTTAATAGATATTATATTCATGTGTCATTTTGATTTATATTTAAATTAATATAAAATAAATAATAATAATAATGATGGCAAATAAATAAAAAAAAAAATACATTTTTATAATAGAATAAGAAAAACAATCAATTGACCAGTTTTGATTCATATACATATGTATGTAGGTACTTGAAAGAAAAACCCACAAAATGCACTTTTTTTCAATTAACTACTGTAATTATCTTTTTAATTTTTTTTTTTTTTTATCAACTAGTAAATCACAATTAAAAATGCCTTAAGCTAACTTTATTAGTAAGTATAGCTAAAATTTGCTGAGAGCTTTACTGTTCTTTTTTATATTGTCTACAATCAATTTAATAAAAAAAAACAAATAGAAATAAGAAAATCAAAATGAAAACAACAATATTTAAAGTCAACTTTATGGACTGTCATTTGTCCACAACAATAACAACAAAAAGAAAAACAATAAAGAAATATAATAAAAATAAACATTTAAATAGTTAAAATGTTGTGACAATCACCTGTTTTATTATTTTGTCGGCTATTGATAACTTTTTTTATTATGTGCAGTACATATACATACATACATAGATACAACAAAACTATTTTTTCTATAATAGCATTTTTATTTACATAAATTTATTTATTTTAATTTAAATTTAAATTTTTTTCTATTATGTACATATTGTTTTTTTTTTTGTTTTTATATTATATCTATTAATTTTTGTTTAGCCATATTTGGGTTAAAAAATAATAATAAAGATTACTTTTGTGTATAGGCGTTTAACTGCACATACAGTACAATAACAATATAATACAAATACTATTTCATATTTATTCATGCATTTTTATTAATGTCATGCCAATAATAAACTTATAAAACTAAAAATATATTATGTTATAGCAGAATACTGTCTAGACAGCTACATACATATTTATTTTATTTTTGTTTTGTTTATTATACTTTTTTTTTTTTTTATGTAAAATAGAAAATGTAGTTTTTTTTTTTTGCTCTTTAATATTATTGTATTGTATTGGACATTAAAAATTACCGGTCCAGTTCAAGTCCAGTCTACTAAACCGGGGTCAGGTCTACTATTCATGATTTATTAGGCATATTTTATCATTAAATTTTTAAGTTTTATTGATTTTCTTCTTTAAAAAAAATAAAAAAAAAAAATAAATGTGATTCAGATTATCATGAAAGTAATCTTCAACTTTTATGTATGTACTGTTAATATTTAAAAGATATTAATGTTGTTTTTTTATATAAACGTAAAATGTTGTTGTTTTTCTTTGCAGATTCACATTTCACAACACAACACAACACATTAATACAAGTCATAACATATTCGACTGGAATAACTGGTATTTTTTTTTAATGTTATATTTTTAAATGAAACGAAAAAAAAAAATAAAAATCTTATATTTTATATTTTTATTTTATAAGAAAAGTATTGAAATCGCAAAAAAAAAATTGACCTCGACATTTTTTAATAAATTTTTGACGTTTTTTACAATTTCTGAGTTTAAAAATATGTAAAATTGACCAGGGTTGCCATTCAGAAAAAAATTTGTTTACCAAATTGGTTTTAAAATGTTACCAAATGGACAAAAAAGTTACCAAAATATTGGATATTGAAACACAATGGTTTTGCCTGATATTAAAATTTATTTATATATTATAAAAATAAACAAAATTATTCATATATGCAACATAAAAAAACAAACAAAACAATTCATATATACAAAAACTAAAAAAAAAAAATAAATTCTGAAGAAACAAAAAATGTTAAAACTTAAACCACTTAACTATTTATCACCAAACAATATTAATTATCAAGGAACATAAAATTTTTAAAGTAAAATATGTAAAACCTTTAGAACGTAAAAAATTATATATACGTATATATATAGAACTTAAAGCCTATATAAGCCGACTTATTTCCTTTATCCAGTTCCTTAGCCACTTCCTTTCTTCTCTTTTAGCCATGAACATTTCTCTGTCCACTGGAATTTATTGTGATATTTTTCACGTTCACTACTTGCTGAACTTAAATTTAATTCTTCACAATCAATTTCATCTAATTTTCTCACAGTCACCGTAGCAGATCCATTATTTTGTTCACCTTGCAAATGAGATTCATATACATCCACAAGCCGAGCTTTTTTGTTCACAAGATAGGTATCTTCAGGAAGAAGTTTATTATGAATTATGTGTCTTAAATTATTTTAGCAAATTTGTAACTTATTTTTCCATTTTAAACAAACGTAAAAAAATTAGATTTTAACAAAATTAAAAAATTTTGTTTTAAACAAACTTAAAGTATTTCGTTAATGTTTTGTAATTACGTTAAAGCTATGTAATTATGTATGTGCTGGCTAAACAATATTTTAACTTCATAGTTCATTATTTTCAAAAATGGATTTTTTAAAAAATTGGTCCTAATTTTAATTTTTGCTATTCTCCAAATTATTCCACAAAATTACCAAATTACCAAAAAAAAATATTATCTGAATAAAATTACCAAATTTGGTAGAAAATTACCAAAGTGGCAACTCTGTATGTGACTACATAGTGTGTAATGTTAGAAATTATACATATATTTTTTTGGTAATATACAACATATTTATATATGTAAGTATATTTATATATTATATTATATGTTTCTGGTAATATATATATATGTATACATACATATATATGTCGTATTTAAGCAGCTCAAATTCAAAATAATTAATTAAATTAAGTTTATATGTACTTACATACATACATATAAATGTATTTTTCATTAAAAATTTAGTTATCTAATTAGCAGTTAAATTCGGCATTTGGAAACAATATTGTTTTTATATACTATCTAAGAACTTTTTTTTGTATACCCGTATGAACATACGTACGTTCAAGAGTATAATAAATTTGCCATTACGTTTGTTATACCTTAAAAGGAGCCGAGCTAGATACAGACTTAAGTGTATGGATCGACTCAAGTGTATGGAGTGTATGGAATTCTGAGTCGATTAAGCCATGCTATTTAAATCTAGCAAGTTCGACCAGTGTGTTCGAATAGGCTGTCATACAATTTCTTTCTTTATATGGAAATAACTCAGTGTCTATTGAAGCTGGGTATCTGAAATTTTGTGAACAGAAATCAAGTTGCATGTTAACTTCTGTAAAATTTGATTGTGCTAGAACAGTAGTTTCAGGTAGCTTACATCATATAATATTTTCATACCCGTATGCCAGAGTAAGTAGACTGTGCAACATCTACTGCACTCTTCCTTGTGTTTTAAAGAAATTTGTTAAAATATTTTTGAAAAGAAAATTAAAGCGAATATTAAGATACGACACCCGGAAAATAACATTCCGGAAATAGCATTTCGGACTTAGGTATTTATTTATTCATTTTTTACTAGAATTTTAAGAAAATTTTTTCTGTACCTAATATTATGTGAAAATATTGTACATAACATTTTTATAAGACTATTTAAACCGCACAATTATTTTTGCGTTTGCACTCTTTCATTAACAGTACATATCAATATTTTCTTCACAATATGTATATGATTATACAAAAAAGTCAACGGGAAAGAGAAAACGTATGTATTTGATTTGTTAATTTTTCAAGTTCAGAAACTATTTTTAATGGTCTGTTCCTTTTATTGATAATATGCTCTGGATAGTGAGTAAAATCAGTAAATGAATAAATGAGTGAGTGAAGTGATTCGTAAATCGTAAGTTGTTTATTACATGTTTACTGTTGTTTTGATTTTTTTTTTATTTTTTTTTTAGTTTTTATGTTAATTTTCAGCTGTTTTATGATCTTTTTTTTTGAATTGTGTATGAGACTTTTTTTTATAAAAATTTTTATGACATTCTTTTTGTAATATTTAAATTTTTTTTTTTTTTGTATTTTATTTTTTTGTTCGCCCTTTTCATGTTCTTTTGCCCTACTCTTTACTGTACAGTGTTAAACTGTTAAAATTCTCTTGTTCTTTTATTGTTATGTTGTTTTTTTTTTTTTAAATTATTGATAATTTTTTTTGTTTTGCTGTTAATTCATAATAACAAAAATAAACGATGACGATATAAACCAAAATAACTTATTATTCTTGTATTAAGCACCATCATCATCATTATCATCATTATCATCACTATCATCATTATCATTTTCATTACTAATTCTTTTATTTATTATTATCATATTATTTGATATTCATTATTATTATCAGCAAGAGCAGAAAGAAGTACATGCATATGTACATACATAAATGTTTGTATATATTTATATTTTGTTATTGGTATTACTGTTGTTGTTTGTTAAAAGTATGTATATAATAATATGTGATGTTAACTTTTATTCTTGGTATTATTTTGATATTTTTATTCCTTTAGCTAAATATTATAATATGTATTTGTATGTATAATGTATTTATTCATACACATGTACATATGTATGTCATTATGTAGGTATGTAAATTGCAATAATGATGCAGGGTCAATAACCGTATAATTTAGCTGCAAAAGAGAATTATGATGTATTATATCCAT
The DNA here is from genome assembly GCA_947095535.1 of Poecilobothrus nobilitatus. Classification (NCBI taxonomy): domain Eukaryota; kingdom Metazoa; phylum Arthropoda; class Insecta; order Diptera; family Dolichopodidae; genus Poecilobothrus; species Poecilobothrus nobilitatus. The sequence continues at coordinate 36,280,360 of OX352774.1, forward strand.
AATGTACGTACAAATCTCTATGTTTATCTATTATATGTATGCATATCTAATTACATATTACATATATGGATGCATACATATATGTATGTATTATTCATACTGAAGTGTATTAAAATGGATGCATTTTGATTTTTGATACATTCTTAAAAGTAGTTTTTATTTTTTTCAAGTGTATGTGAATAATATATAAATTATTTACAGTTATTTTTGATTTTAGAGAGTTTGATTTATTACCATAAAAAAAAAGAAAGAATTTGAGTGGAAAAAATTGAATTTTTATTTTTTAATTTTGATTTGCAATTAAGAAATAAAATAAAAACAACAAAATTGATACCACGTGGGTTGGCATTTTACCCACTTTTCAAAAATTCATGTTCTTTTTTTTCATATATTATATATTATTGTGTACCTACATACATGTATACATATGCACATGCATGTAATATTATAATTGCGATAGTTTTATGTAAAAGTATTACGGTACGTATGAAGTATGTACATGCATATATAACTATTTTTTAAAAGATTTTTAAATTGATAGGCATAAGGTTTAAAATTAACATATATTTTACAAACATTTTATACCTATAGGTACCTATGTATGTATGTATTCATATGTGCATAGATTGTCATGTTTGTATGTACATTATATTTATAGGTAGGTACATATTATTAAAAAATTCAAAGATTGGCCTAGTGAACATAATAAAACAACATAAAGTTGTTCTCTATAGTATAATGCTCCCCATACACGGCGGAGGTTGCAAACTTGGTACGCGGACTTAATAAGGTGTGTATCGTATATGGGCAAGTTATAAAACCATTTTGATGGTTGAAAGAATATCAAAAAAATTTGATTTTTGTGGGCGGAGTCTTTGGTTTGTAGTTGAGTTCTATCGTGTATGGGCAAGTTGTACAACCTAAATGTCATTTTAACATTGAGATTTTTTGATTTGAAATAATAATAAAAAATATAAAGTACATATGTACATACATAATTACAACGGTTGGATGATAGGCTGGATAAGTGTGTGGTATGGTTCTAAAACCTGTTCGCGTACCAAGTTTACAACCTAGTCCGCCGTGTATGGGCAGCATATATATCTATGTGCATATGTATAATGTATATATACTCTATACTCTATTGGTGCCATATGTTCTTATACCTAGATGTATATACATATGTACATATGTCAGTACTCAGTATGTACATTGAATGTAAAATAAATAAAGCCACAAATTAACTAAAAACAAAGGTTTTTCTTTAAACAATTTATTATTTGCAAAGATAATCTGTCATCTTATTATTTTCACTTGCAAGTTGCTATTATAATGACTGCTTCTCTAATTGATTTATTGAGTCATTTAATCAATCGTTAATTTCTGTTAACTTAATAAATAATATATTTACGGAGATTTAATGATCAATATTATAAATGCATATGTACCTATGCACATATGCACATATGTATATGTATTAAAAGTTCACTGACGAGAAGAATTATATTCACGGATATTCACTTGAGTCAATTTCGAACTTTATTTATTTAATTATATGAAAAATTAATATAATTCTTTTTAGATTTCGGCACCATTAATAAAAACTTAAAAGCTAACACTTTCTATAAAATATTTATTAGTAGGTACATATTTACTTACTTTTGATAGGTATCTATTTTTGGTTTTGACTATAGTAAATTGGTATTATTTTATAACATAAAGAACATATATTTTTAAGGCTTAAATTAACATTCAATTGACATACCTATAATCTTTTATCAAAAAAAAAATAAAACGCAACCTTTAAATCAGATTAAAATAAAAACAGCAATTCTTAGTTATTTTATTAGTGACATAAAAAACTTTCTTAAAAAGTTAAAATATAAAACAAAAAAAAAATGCAACCCAATTAACAGACAGACAACAATAGCATCATCTAATAAAAGTTACATTTAATAAGGAACTGGGTACATACTAGTACCCATCTTTAAAACGATATAACTTATTTCAAATTAAATTAAATTAAATTAAATTTTTAATAAATTAATAAAATGTTAGTAAAACATAATAATCTTAAAAAATTGAAATTTAATTGTAATAAAAAACTGTTTAATATACACATACTATGAACATATGTATGAACAAAATAAAATGTTAATTAAATTAATTAAAAAATTAAAAACTGTAATGTTTTTTTTTTTTATTATTATGTGCGTGTTATTTGTTTAATAACTCAATCTTCTATAATAAAATAACAAAATCAAATAAATATTAATGTAATAAATTAATTTGTTTAATCTGATAGATACAATTTTTTTTTGGCTTTTTTGAAATTTTTTAAAAAATTAAAAAAAAAAATACTTATTACTTTTTTAGTCTTGTCCTTCTCCCTTTCTGTTTATAAAACTTTTCGAATGTTTGAAATTAAGTCATGAAATTTTACCCGTAATACAAAAATTGTATAAAAAAGTTTTTTGTAGCTCAAATCGTTTCGCAAATACAACCCTCTAAAATTGAAAAACCTCGTACATATGTACATACATATATTAAAATGATTAAAACTGACAGGTGATAACATGTGATTAATTCAATGTACGACAGCTATGAGAAGGGAGAAGCCAAATTTACTAATTTTATATATTCTTAAACTTTTTAAATTTTCTAAACCTAAGATGTAAAAACAACTTAAAAAATTTAACTAAAATTTTTATTTTTAATAAAAGGAAAATTAATATTGTATTGAAGTAAATTACATTACAAAAAAAAAAAAAATAAGTTGTAATGGTCAATTAGGCAGGACAACTTCAATTTGGTCTAAACTTTGCTAGTACTTCCTAAAAGAATCAATGACTGTCCGATTTTGACTTCAAAGAAAAAAGGGTACTTTGACTTGGAAAAAATAATTTCTGTTTTGGTTCCGGTTCTCAGAAACATTATTAGTGGTGACAACGCCACTTTAAGTTTATTGATACAAAAATTTCATAAATCGCTAAGCGTATTCTAATAACAGTTGAAGGTTTTGCGATTCATTTTTAAAACGATGTATTAAACTTAAACTTAAGCAAAATAGACAAAAAAAAGTCTTGAAAACAATTTTTCTAGATTTTTTTTTACAACCAACTACATATAAATATTTGCTATACAACGACAACACTATGAAGAAAAATAATCGACTCCATTTTAAAAATGTAAAAAAAAAAGAAACAAAGTTTAATTATTACATAAAATGTACCGTTATTTCCAAATATTTAACGGAACTTAGCATATCATTTCAAAGAGCATCTCAAAATTTTACTTAAAAATATATCAATTGATATTATACTTTCAGCTGTTTAAATAAACCGGAACCGGAAATCACTCTTCCGAGCGCTGGGAACCTAGCAAAAATTATTTTTTCATCCTAAAGTGCTATTACAAATACAGAAAAAAATAAAATCTAATGTTTTTGGAAATGTGCACATTTAAAAAACCTTTGGTTTAATATATTGCCTTGGTTTTAAGTTTTCTTAATTATTTTATATTTCTTTTTCAACAATTTTTTATTTTTTATTAAAAAAAAAAAAAAATAGTTCATTCAAAACCACATGTTATTTTATACACGTACATAGAGATACGTAATTATTAATTAATGCATTTTTTTTTGTACTTTTGTAAATTTTCAAGCGCATTGAACATACATACATACATTTATCTGTATATAATTGTATGTAAGTAATAATTACGCGGTTTTTATTAAAAAAAAAATAAATAAAAAATAGTAAAAAAAAATAAAAATAAAGAAACTAAGAAAAAAAAAAATTTATAAAGTGCTTTTTACTTGTTATTTTTTTCACAAGGAAATAATAGTAATTATCATAGTAAAAAATTTAATATAGTTATAAAATAAATAAGATAATAATTAGTACATATCAAATAACAAGTGCTAATTTAAAGTACATTATAAATTTATTACAAGATTAAATCAAAATATTTTATTTAAAAGAACTTTTAATAAAAAATTTGATAATAAAAAAAAAAATTGTTTAATGAATTAATCTGAGAACAAATTATTGTGTTATTAATACAAAATAATGAAATTTACAATTTAATGAAGTGAACAATAGTTGAAGTGAACAATAGATGAACGGAACAATAAGTGAACAATTAATGAAGTTAATAAATCTATGATACCCTTTTATAAATTTTACATAAAATAAACATATAATGTAAATAATAAGTATGTATACTTGGATACAAACAATAAAGCAACCCTCTATTCTGGGTACCTGAACATCTAGGTATATTCCTCTCTATATAACTAGATATCCACGAACTGGATTGATTGGAAAAAAAAGAGCTGCATCTGGATCAGTAAAGTCCCAAACCTTTTTGTGGCATAGGTAAAATGGTAAAATCAAAATATAAGAAGCACTAAAAATCGAAGAGGAGAAATGTAGAAGCAAACTATGAAGTGAAAAATCCGGTCTCAGACAATCTAAGGAGATTCAGTGCAACTATAATTAGGAAAAATATGAAAAGATCTTAGTATCCACTAAAAATAAAGTGAGAATTCCAAAAGAATTCCTCTCAGGATACTGCCGACTAAAGGGACACTTGAAGAAAATTGTAATATAGAATGACGGCACATCCAAATTCTGCTAAAAAAAATAAAAGGTTCTACGACACATACTCAAAAACAATAATCTAATCTAATATAAATACAGGGTGGCACATAAGTCGCGCTTCATTGAAGAATTTCAATAACATTTTTGTTTATAATTTTTATGGTCATACAATATATACTAAGAGAAAACTTTGAAGTGATCTCAAAAAAGTTCATTTTACTTTACGAAATCTTGAAAGGTGGATGGCATATTACTGTACAAGAACGAGGACATTTTTTATTTTTTTTCTATATACATTAATAGAAATAAAGTATAGTAGGTCGGTATAAAGTCATTATCGAGGTTTTGAGAATTCTTCTCGATGGTTATCATGTCTAGAAGAAAAATGAACTGTCGGTTCTAAATAACAATTAGCAACCTTGACCTCTATATAAAATAATGTTTTGCAATAACTTAAAAACGTTTTAATCAAATGTAATGGAATTTAGTTCAACTTGGTTCTACAAAAAATTTAGTTTTCCGTTAAAGGATCCGATCCGACACAAGTAAAAAAAAAGGTGAAAAACATTATAACCTAAAACTGATTTAATACTTATTTTATGTCAAAAATTTTATTTTCTGTTAACTATTTTCTGACCAGACCCGACGATTAAGCTTATATATGCGGTTTATATATGAGGAGCTTTAAAACTGATTTTATGTATTTTGTTAACCTTTTGATGTCCCATCGAAATTACCTCTAAAATTGCAGTTCATTTTAATATTTATTTCATATTCTTTTTAAAATACAATCTGAGCTGAAAGCTGATATCAAATACTCGAATTGAGTATAAAATTTGATTAAATGATCACATATTTTAATTGCGATAGATGCATCATTTCAAAATTTTCCTAGTGGTCTAGTTCAAGGTCTCTAGTGGTCAGATTTACACAATTAAAACATGATGAATATTAGTTATATTTGTTTTGATAGAAACATAAGTTTGGACACATGTGCCAACCAATTTACCTTTATGTGATTTAGTTTTCTGTCATACATACAACCATACTAATATGATATCTTATTGACGGTGACAGGCCATAAATTCAAGGGTCATAAGTCCCTTAGGGAGTTACGATTCATTTTTGACATATTGTAATGACTAATGAAACATAATTCTCTAAGAGACTTAACCCTGGAACTTATGGCACGTCACCCTTAACGACATCATACCTACATTCTTTATACCCGTATGAACTATGTTCAAGGGTATAATAAATTTGCCATTACGTTTGTGACACCTTAAAGGAGTCGAGCTAGATATAGTGTCAAAGGTATGGATCGGCTCAGAATCGAATTCTGAGTCGATTAAGCCATGTACGTCCGTCCGTCCGCATGATAACTCAAAAAATAAAGGAGCTAGGAGGCTGAAATTTTTTTTACGTCACTTTTACAAAATTGTTAGTTTTGCTATTTAACTTCAGCATTTTCGGCCGCGGGTTCGAGTAGCTGCCATACAACTTCTTTCTTTAAATGGAAATAACCCAGTGTCTATTCAATCTAGGTATCTGAAATTTTGCAAATGATGATCCAGTTTTATGGCAACAACTTCTGTAAAATTTGGTTATGATGATATGGCAGGTTCGGAAAGTTGCCATACAATTTCTCTTTTTAAATGAAAATAACTCAGTGTCTATTGAAGCTAGCTATCTTAAATTTAGTGAAAAAGTGTCGAGTTGCATGCCAAAAACTTTTGTAAAATTTGATTGGTCTAAAGCAGCCGGTTCAGGCTTCTTGCATTTCTTGGAACTTAATGAAGCTAGGCGCAATAGATTCGGGTAGCTGTGATACAACTCCACAATTTGCATAAATATATCTCTGTAGTTCGGTACTAAAACATCTGAATGTTTTTAAAAGATGATCAAGTTTTATAGAAACAGGATATATTACGTTCATACGGGTATCCCAGAGTTGACACAGTCTACTCTACTGTACTCTTCCTCGTTTAAATTAAAACTAAACATTTATAAAATTTTATTATTTAAATATTTATAAGATTTTACTAAAACTGTAATAAAATTAAAAGTTTAATTACTTTTAAAGCAGTTAATATAAAAATAGTTTTTAATTGTCTTAAAAAAAATTTTCAAATCTTTAATTTTTATGAAAATATTGCAATAAGCATAAAAATTTTATATTCAAAAATTATAAGATATTAAAATTATAAAATTTTATTTCAGTTATTAATCATATAAATTATTAAGATAATATAAAATTTATAAAAAAGGGATTTATCTACTCATAAATCTTTTCCAAGTGATTAAATATTTATTATTATTCCATACACTTAAGTATGTATATATGTAATTAATAATTTTGATAAATTTTTGATGTTTTTTTTTTAGAAATAAAAAAAACATCATAAATCTAATCAAAAATATATAAGTATATCTATGTAATAAAAATAATCAAATAAATTTTTCATTTTAATTTGATAATGCGTTGCTAAAATATTAAAATTTTAATATTTTATAATAATAAAATAAAAAAATAAAAAACAAATAAAAAATTTATTGCATAAAGGATGAAATCAAAAGTTACTAATAAGTGCCTATCAATATAAACTAAAGAAAAATGAATACTTAACTTTTAATAAAATAATTTTAAATAAAATCTTGAACATATTTATTTTTTGTGGGAGTAAGTAGTTGCACGAATCATCGAAAGACGTTATAGAGAGGTAAAATAAGCCCGACTCTTTGAAAAGAAAGTGAGACTTCAACTCACTAAACTTCACCTTCCTCTTTGATCAAACAATAGATTAAGTGAACTTTTGTACTATAATGTATTGTTTGGGTAAAGTAACATCTATAATGTTTGTCTTTAACATCTATATTAGAAAATTAAGGCATTCTCATTTCTCATCAACTATTTCGGAACATTTTCTTATTTTACAGTTTTTCAGCCCACGCATAGAGTTGTATAAGTTTTCAGGGTATAATAAATTTGCCAACACCTTAATTTTTAAAACATTTACGGACACCTTAATTTAGCGGTAAGATGTCACCTTTTTAATTCTTTTTTATTCTTAAAAGGTCATTTTTTTATACCTGTTTGTTCACGTTTTTTGAAATTGAAAAATAGGAATTTTTCTATTTTGCCTTAACTGTTGATCCATTTTTTTTTGACATTTCTTTTATAGGTACATGTTTTTCGAAATTTTTAGCTGTTATTAAATACGGTGAAACTTTGACATTTTTCTGAAGATCTTAACTATTTGTTTTAAAAGTAAATTTTTTTTTATTATGGGACAAAAGCGACATCAGGGACAAAAAGTAAGAAATAGTCAAAATTTGGAAAAATAAACATAAATAAACGCTTCAAAAAAGTGAATTTTCCTAATTTTTACATTCTTTTTTTTTAACGCTTCAAAAAATTGATTTTCTCCAATTTTCCATTCTACTTTTTAAACGCTTCAAAAAAGTGGAAAGGAAAGAGATTAAAATAAGGGATAGAAAACATTGACGTTTAACCACCGCCTAAAGGAAACAAAATAGATATTTATATATATTCTTACTCACAATCGAATTGTCAGTTGAATAAGTTATGTACGTCCGTTCGTTTGCTCAATATCTCAACAAATAAAGGAGGTAGGATTCTGAAATTTTAACCATTTCAGCTTTGTAAAATTCTTAGTTTTGCTATTAAAATTTAGCAAGTTCAACGAAGTTCAAACGGCGGATTCGAGCAACTGCCACACAACTTCTCTTTTTATATGAAAATAACTCAGTGCATATTTGAGTTAGGAATTTGAAATTTTGTTAAAAAGAGTTATAAGACAATGAATTTTGCAAAATTATGCAATGATTTAGAGCAGGAGATTCAAATATCTGTTATACAACTTCAAAATTTACATAAATATTTATATCTTGGTATTTAATTAAGTTAAATATTTGACATTTTGTAAAAGATAATTAAATTGTATATCGTAATAGTATTATTTTATATATGGGTATTCTAAGACAAAGTCAACTATACATTCTTACTTGTTTTGAATTATTGTTTTTGCAACAAGATAACAAAAGGTATTCTAAAATGTTTGAGCGAATTTTTCATTAATATTTTTTGTAGTAAAAAAATCGAAATAAATGCGAAATTAAGTAAAGAAAATTTAAGTACTCAACGAATTTGAAGTCGAGATATTGATGTATTATTCAAATAAAAATTTTTTTAAGAAATTTCTATTGAGTGTAATTGAGTTTAACTTTAGTTAGATTCTGTTATATTTTCTAACATACATATTTTAAAGTTTGTGTAAATTTTTGTGTAAACGATTTAAAAGTAAATCACAAAAACGATAACTCAAATAAATAAACTAAAAGTGAAATTTACTTGGTAAAAATAAAAAATATTTTAATTTAATTATAAACAAAACGTTTTTTTCTTTAAAAACAAAATAAAATTTACTTTTTCACAATAATTAATATTTATTATATATATGTATAGGTGTATAGATACTATTTCTAAATTCATAATTCATAATGCTATTCATTTCTTTATTTTATCCTTAAGTAATCCTTGAAAAAATTATTGTGGAGTTTTGCTAAGTTAATAAATACACAAAAGTATGATAATATACAAAAGTATAATATTAAATATATATTTATTTATTTATTTATATCCCGGTACCGTGGTACATAAATGTGCCAGGTAACTATAACCCCTGTTTCCTGATAGGAATGTGGGGCGTACAAGATATTATGATATATTAAGTATTTATATATTGCGTAATATGAATATATTTTTTTTTTTTTATTATATTATAATTATTGTACCCAGCTGGGAATCGAACCCGAGACCTCTTATTCCCTTATGAATGAGAAGCGGTGCGTCAACCACTGCACTAATGGCTGGATTTAAATATATAACCATATATTCGGTATATATAGTAGGAATATATATATAGTATTTACATCTCTATTATATTCGAAATATTATAACATTCTTAAATGTAAAACCTGGTAAAATTTTAAACCTGATGAATTTTTTCATTTGAAAATTAATTACTTGATAATGATTATAAAATAATAACAATCAATTATTGTTTATTATTTAATTATTTTGGTAAAATTCAATGATTAATTAATTAAAAATTTCATTTTATTAATTAAAAGGTGAGGTTTTAGATGAAAATTTTTAATGTTAGTGGAAATTTGATGTTATAATAAAAAAATTCTAAATATAGACGTATGTACTCACTTATAAAAAAAATGTGACATGAAATTTTAATGAAATTTTAAGTATTCTTGATAAAATATTAAAACAAAATTGTTTGCATTGTTCTTATTACATTTTAAACTAAAAAAATAATTAATTTTAAATTAAAATGTTTAATTGGACTTAACGCAAGTGTTAAGAAAATATTGAAGTTAAAAAGAAGTGATGTTTTAAGAAAAATCTTTTAAATATACCATGTATACTTTTGTATATATGTTCTAAAGATATAAAAGAATTAATGCCTCTACTCAAAGTTTTCTAACGTAAAACAAAGAGTGCGACTAATGCTCAGCCCGAAACTGTCGCGAACTGTAATGATGGCATAACACAGCATTCGAAAATTCGTTTGTGAAGCGTAACTCTCGTTTATGGAATCATATGTAAGAAAATGTGTTCTCAAAAGTTGGTAATTCATATATGTGTACGATATATATAACGAAATTTATGAAGAAAATATTAACATTTTTCTTTCTTCAAAATAACTTTTCCAAAACCAACCTGTGTCCCCAAACAATCCTCACTATACATATTAAAGGATCCATCCTAAAGTTTGGTTTTAAAAGGGGTGAATTTGATTGGTTAAAGTCCAGCACTGTGTCACTAAACAAATCTCACTATGTATTAAAGGATCCATTCCAGAGTTTGATTGTATAAAGAGTGATTTTAGTTGGTTAAATTCCAGGACTACTCAGAGCATCTTCGTGCAGTTTCTTTGATTGGTTTTCGTTGTTTTCCACTGTTCCTCGTAAAGTATCTGAGTTATAAGCAATAATTTATTAGTTTAATGTAAAGAAGTCCGAGCCAAGACGTATCCCGATAATTGCAGCTATCCTCTTCGCGTAACTTAACCAATAAAGTAAGCGCTCAAATCGTACATATATCACCGGAATTGTTATTGGAAAGAAAATTACAGAAAAATTAATTTTTTAACAAATCGAACCAGCGAACAAATATATAACGTAAATAATGTATTCTATAAATAAATTAAAAAATATTAAAATGATTAAATAAATGTATTATTAATTAAAACATTCGCTAAAATTAAACGAGCCATTTGCACTTTAAAAAATATAATTATTATAAGCTTCATATAGATTAAAAAAATACAAAAAATGAAAAGTTTTATGAAGAGCTTAAAAAATTCTTCAACAGTTTGTCTATACTTGTGCAAAATTTCTTGCCAGCATTTAATATTACAGTAAGGTACAAAGGTTTAAAATGGAATTATTAGAGTCGGAAATACTCAATACAATAGAGATGTCCTATATTTAATCAACAAACGGATTACACAGAAAAAATTCATTAAATACTCTTTAGAAAATGGACTTGGTATCCTTAAACTTAAATGTCTTTGAAACAAAGTAGAGGTTTATGGGTAAAAATTAAACAGTGATAATAAAGTCTAGATATCAAGTTCAAAAAAGAAAATTTAAAATTAATTAATATCAAAAAAATCGAACATATACTAAAATAATGTTGAATACTTCTTAGCAAAAATTCGCGGAATGCTTTGTATGTTTGTTATGATAAAGTCATAGATTGAAAGAAAATTTTATATTCTAATGAATCCTTGCAGATTAAAATTTTTACGACATTTAAGGAAAAAAACAAAAATTACCGTTAATATTGAAAAATCCTTAAGATATTAAAATTATATATAATTTTCTTTTTTATGATGATTTTACGACTAAAAGATCGATCCAAATACATTTTCTACTTTTATGTTTCATTTTTTTTTTCCATTTCCATTTTTTGGATTTCTTAGATGAAAATTAAAAATGAAAAATAAAAACCAAAATTACGATTTTAATAAATTTTTATTGTTATTATATAAAAGTTTATTTATTTATCTTTAAATTTTCGAAAATGTTTTAATAAGAAACAACTGAATGTTTTAATCAAAATGCGTCTTATTTTATGACTATACATTTATCTTATAACCTATTTAAAAGTTCATGGATACAAAATGCTTTAAATACAGGGATGTATTTATTTGTGGCATAAAGAGATTTAACTTTTATGTATTAAAGTTTTTGAAATGTTTCAGCATGTTTTTTTTAAGCCTGAAAAATTTTAACAGCATTTTCTAAATTTTCAAAATATGAATTGAAGAAAATTGATTGAAGAAAATTCAACTTAAAAATAATTTTAAACAAAAATATATGTACTTTTTTCACTTGTGAAAATAATTACAAATAGTTCTGATTCAAAGAAAAATTACTTTTAAAATACTCATATGTTTAAATTATTAAACAAAGAAAAAAATGTACACATTTTATAATCAGTGGTGTGGTCTATGATTCAATTCTAATTTTATTTGTAAATGTTTACTTATTATTTATTGGACAATTCATTTCAAATAAAAGAATTTTATAGTTATAACCATTGTGTTACTCATTTTAATTTTGAGTTATAAAAATAATAATTTTCTTTATTTTTAATAATAAATTACTTTTGTCGGCGTATTTAAGTTTAAAATTTTATTACGATTTTATTAGATCTTCAAAGAAAAATTTTTTTTTTTGTAATCTATTTAAGAACGCCTTAAAAAGTTACTAACTGTGAAATTTTTATTGTGTTTTTTGCCTTTATTTGTTCAGAAAAAACAAAAAATTACTGTAAGCAAAAGTAAATTAAAACAGAAATTGTTAATTTTAATGGCACTAAATAAAAATAGCTTCTCCGGCACCCCATTGTTGATGGGATTTAATGGTACCACTTAAAGAAAAATAGCTTCTCCGGCACCCCATTTTTGTTAGAATATCATCTACAACATTTTCTAATAAATATTAGTTTTAGTTTTATGAAAGACATTTGAAGAGCCTCTGTAATCAAGGAGTTAATTTCCTGGAGCTTATTAATTGAAATAGTGCGGTTTCTTGAAGCTTTCTTGATAACTTATTTTACGTTTGAACATGCACTACGGGGTACCGAAAAGAGTACCTTCTTGGATAATAACCCTTATATGGTCAAATACTTGCATGATAACCCTTATATGGTCAAATACATTTACCTCCTTAAACTGTCTATATACTACTAGAATTGGATCTTTTACTAAATTTTTTTTAAATATATATATATGAGAACTTGTGAGCCTGAATATCTTTATATTCATTTTTAAATTTATTTATTTACTTAGTACAACAGGAGAAGGACTTTAACATCGTTTGACTATATATTTATGTTATAAAACTAATACTATGACTTCAATAAGATTTTATAAGAATTAATTAGATATTATAAAAGTTAGAAATTAAGATTTGATCGAAACTTGATCTTTAGATAAATAAAAATTAAAAAGATTGAAGAGGTTATTAAGAAAAAACAATAAATTGTTTATTGGTTCGAATTTATCTTAATTGGTGCTATGTGTGGACGTACGTTCTTAAGGTTCTTGAGGAGAATTCTAATGCTAGCTATCGATAACAAATTCACAATTGAGTGAAAAACAGAAAACATCATGAATTCAGCGCAGTAATCATCTGTTTTATTGAGAGAGATTGCATACCAAATAATTTTCTCAAATTTAAACTGCAAATCGAATAATTACCATCAGAATCCCATTATAGATTTGGAACTGCAAATCTAATGAATTTGTTTTGAAGTTCTCAAGAATAGTCTGATATTTGGCATCATACGGACATTCAGCGCATAATATGGTGACCAAACAATCCAAACGTATTCTAGATGAGAATGAACTATAAAATTATCTATATACCGTTAATAAAGTGTAAAGAATCCTTAAATCCAAATGAAATGTAGAATTGAAAAGACTTTTGATTCGATATACTTACGCAAATTATAAAGATCAATTATATTGACGTGGTGGAGCATCAGTATCACGAAAACCTTGAATTGAATCGATAATTTAAGTTCGGTAACATTTTCAATTAATTCGAAATAAAATACATAGATTTAATTTACAGTTATATTCAATGTTTTTTATTAAATTTGGTGAAATGCATCACTGCATTTCCTTGTAATTTTAAATATCAGGACAAAAAAATTATACGTTATATATAATTAAAATATAAGAAAGTTATTTTGGAAATTTTTTTTTTTTTTTCAATTTTGAAAGGAATGATAATAAATACTACATATGGGGGTATAATATTGGTATATAATATTATTATATATTAAAATAATAACTGCTTTTAATAATAAAAGAATAAAAGAGTAAATATTCGAATATTTTCTTTAACTTTGATAATATACACCATCAATATAAACCCAACAAACAAACAAACATTCAATGAACTCAATTGGAATTTAAATTGGTAGAAGAAAATCTAGGGATGACAAAGAAAAAAATTAATTTACGTAAATAAAAATGTGTTAATAAAATATAAAAATAATGAAATAAAATGAATGCTTACATTAGTACCATATAGTCAATTTGATGTGATCTTTAAAAGGAAATTAATTTTATTTTCATTTTCTTTGTTTTTCTGAGTCATTCCATTTTAAATATGGGAAAATGTTTTGTAAAAGTTATTAAGACTTTACCGGGTAAAAACAAAAAAAAAAAAAATATTGAAAGATGCAATTTTAAAAATGCATAAGATTATATTTTTTATCCATTTTCCATAGCTTAAATAAATTTTTCAGAGAAGTATATTTAAGATGTTATAATTAAATAAATGGAAACAAATAATTAAAATTTTTTTTAGTATGGGAAAACTTTCAATTCATTACCAAAATAAAAAACAAGAAAAAAGACAAAGTTATGAAATAATTTTTCCATTTTAATTTAATCTTCGGAAAACTTAAAAAGTAAAAATTATAATGAAAAAGTTTTTTTTTTTTAATTTAATTTTTAATTTTAAAACTATTACATATTATTTTTATTATTATTATTGTAATAATTACCTTAAAAAGTGAAAATTTTAATTAACAATAAAAGGAAATATTAAAAATGTTTGTACTTTTATAGATAAAAAAAAAAATTTAATTTAAACAATATAAAAAAAATTTTTTTTTTTTTTGTTTTGAATGGAATTTAATTATAAGATAATATTAAGTATGTATATTATATACACATGGTAATAAATAATAAAAGAATAAAGGTACCTATATTCTTTATTGAAATTGAAATGCATGATATAACTATATAGTATATATTATGTATATATATATGTATGTATATTATATAATAGATATACCTATATACAATTTAAATTAATTGAATTTTTTAATAAAGTTATAAATCTATATAATATGTATGTATACATACATATATATATATATATGTATATTCAATTTTACTCAATTTTATAAGAATAACAAATTATTTATAAGATAAATAAAAAAAATTAATTAAATATAATTTATATAAAGGTAAATACGTACGAGCTCTAACAATTAAGTATTCAGACACATCATTTTAACCGACCGCATACAATTATGTATAAGGTAGGTATTGTTTTCATACTAAAATATTTGTACCCGAGATTTTCGCAAAAATGCACTACTTCGGTGCGAAGAAGGCTGTAAAAAAATGTTTAGCGTGATGTCTGTCTGTGTGTGTGGGTGTATGTGCATGTGTATGTCTGTGGGCATATGTACAGCCTAAACGACTAACCGGAATTTTTTGAAATTTCATATTTAAAGTTTTGATATAAATACCTCGGATTAATAAGCTTTTGAAGTAAATCGGATTACCTGAAGTAGTAGTTTACTAGTGTCATTTTTAAGTTTTTCACGAATATTTCGTAACAGGAAAATATTATGAGAAAAATTATTAAGAAAAAGTTGTTACACAAATAAAAAGCAATAACTTTGCCATAGAACATTTTTTGATCGGACCAACTTTAAGTTTTATTTAATTTTTTTTTTTAAGTCCAAATTTCATACATAACACGCCATATTAATTTATATGAACAAATTTTTTTTGTTTTTTTTTTGTCTAAAAATTTATATACATACATACTTATATATGTATATCTATGCATATAATTATTCTCTTGTTGATGACGCAAAATTCAAACTGTAAAATTTTTGTTAGCAGATTCAATATTAATGTTATGTTTGTTTTTTATTTGGTTACAGTTTTTATTATTTTTTACTTCTAATATTTTTGAATGAAAAAAAAATCATGTACCTATTAATATACTTACATAAATGTAAATATATGTATGAATGAATGTAGATATAGTTTTGCGATTAATTCATTGCTTAGTTATTTTTGTTATTGAATAAAAAAAAATGATATTAAATTATTAGAAGTTATTTTGCTTTGATATGCTTATGTAAATTAATATGTAAAAAATCTATGAATTTTGGCTTTATACATTTTGTATAATAGCGGTCGGTCCTGTGGTGGAGATAGCTGATTTTTTCATTTTATTATTACATATTTTAAATGAATAAATCTATGTATATGACACCTATAAATTTTGAACTTGTTCTATATATAATTTTAAAGGTGGATCTATTATCTATAATAATGGAAAAAAAAATATTTTTTCAAAATATTTCAGTAATTATAATTATAAAATTAAATACACTTTCATTTTTATTTAAAACAAAAATTGACAATTTTAACTTCGGACAATCGAGAGTTTTCTAGTTCATGCATTTTAAAAAATATTATATTTATTAAATATTAATTATTCGCATTTAATATGACACGTGGTAAAGCTATTTTTGTCAACAAATCTGAAATTTAATTATTGAAAAACAAAAAAAAGGTAAAAGTAGGTATAAGAGAAATTTCAAAATTTATATATGTAAATATTCCAAAATCAACAATAGCAGACATAATAAAAAAATTAAAAATGACAAAATCAATTGAAGTTACCTATTAAGAAAAGCGGTAGGAAATCTAAACTTACACATCGTGACACTAGAATATTTGTATCCATTTGCCGTAAAAATAGAAGAAGTACAGTCCGATACATAACTGAAAAATGGTCTGTAAAAATAGGAAACTCGGCTTCAACAACTTGAAAGTGGATTTATAAATTAGGTTAAGGATTTTATAAGATAGTATGAAAACATTTTAAAAATTGGTTTAAAATTAACGCCAAAGAAAAACCACTATTTAAAATTTTTCAAAAGAAAAGACGTTTATTATGAGCAAGAGAAAGATAGTTTTGGGTTCAAAGACAATGGGACACCATGATATTTAGCGACGAATCTAAATTTTATGTTTGTGTATATATTAACTTAACAATAATTTAAGCATGTATAGTACTTAGAACATATTATTTTATAAAATTAATAAATCATATAAATTACATTTAAATTCAGCTTTAAAATACAAGGAGTCCAACAGTTTATATTTATCTATTCCATTTAACAAAATAAAAAAGCTTCTATAATGTCTTTTATAATAAAACTTACGACAACAGAAGAATATATACCTAAGTACCCACTAAAGATGCAAAACAAGCTAAATTTTATAGACAATAAAAAAAAGATTAATAAAGTTTTCATTGTAATAAAATTAATATTAGCAGTAAAAATTTTAAAGAGTTAGTTTAGATAGACTAAATTCATATCCCCTAATATTTGGTTAAATTTAGAATGAGAATACCTTCAGCAATTCACTAATAATATAAATACATAAATTGTTTGAATTGGTCGATTCTCACAGCAATGCTACACGTAGGAACGATAAATAGTTTGAATTGATTGATTCCCACAGCAATGCTACACGTAGAAACGACCTGCTATTTCCTTAACATAACTATATACATGTACAGTAACATAACTATGCAAATGTATTAAAAAATTGCAGTTTATTATATAGTGAAAGTGTGATTATATATAAGTAATATACTTATATGTATATGTTTATATACATAATATGTATTTACATTACGTAAAAAAATTTACAAGATGAATATAAGATAGAATAACAAAAAACTATCGGATTGTATAAATGACGATAGTACGTTACTATAGTTACCCCAACGTTATGTCAGCGGAAATGTCATTATGTGGATTGTATATGAATATTCTCATTGAAAATGCATTATAATATGATTAAAATATGAATTTAAAATAAATTATAGAATTTATACACAACAGTCGAGTATATACATACATAATTATATCAATTCCTTTTAATATATCATTCAACACAATTGTTCACATCTGAAATCAAAGTTTCAAATCGAACCTTGTTATATTTGATGAAAAATTGTTAAGTAACAAAAAAAAAATTGAATAATTAAGAGCATTTATGTATCTAATACCTATACATACACATCTACAAAATTATTATTTGGTATACAATTTTGGTGTAATAAGTATATTATCTCCATATTTTAAATTTTTAAAAAAAAATTGCTGTTATAATTATACGTAAAGCTGTCAGCAAAACAATCAATTTTTATGAACACAATAGTTACATTTTGTACATAATTTTATTTTATATTATACGATTTATCTCATTGCGATCTGTCCAATCCAAAGGAATCGAAAAATCCAATAATCTTATATTTTTCAATTTTACTTTAAAACAATACGCCAGCCTTCATCTTAAAAACTCTTTTATACCAGTAATTTCTACTATTTTCATTTATACTAAAAAAAAAAAAACTTGTTCTTATCAACTAAAATAGATATAGTTACTAAATAGATTAAAAATAATTATGTACATACTCCATATATATATATGTATGTATCTTTTTTCACAGATTTTATAATTTAAATACTTATATTATGTATATACTTATGTATATCTAATATAAGTATATCTGATAATAAATTATTTCCATAATTAAATAAATAGTCAATTAAATTAGGTAAACTGATATTAACCAGAAAAATAAATAATTAAAACAAAACCAAATAAGTACATACATATATTATATGTATGTATATATACTTAATATTAAAAATCATGTATCTATAAGTTTAAAAAAGAGTAAACAAAAAAAAATAAAAAATCCAGTGCAAAGCAGCCAAAGTAAACAAATAAAATAAAATAATATAAATAAAATTTTATATATCTATTATTTAAAAATTTTTTTTAACACAAAAGAATTAAGAACACTAGATCGTGGGCTTTAAGTTCATTTCGAAAAAGAATTAAAGCCCACTGAGTAACATAAAGGTTTCTATCATGAGTTTGTTTTTCATTTGATCGGATTTTATTTGGTGTCATGTCAAAAATCTCATGGTCAGAAGTCCCATTGGGACAGATCAAAAATGGTCACAAATGGAAAAAATATCACAAATGGTGAATATCCTTTATGTCTCGTCTTTAACCATATAAAGAAATTTTATAAAAAGCATAAAAAAAATGTACTTATTTCTTTCAATTCTATAAACACTCTTCTTCTTCTGCATGTCAATGAGAGCAAACCTTCTTACGGAAAAAGGAACTGATTATGCTAAATTTAGAATTTAGATCATGTCACTTCTCTTGAGATTATGTTCTTTGATATAAGATTATACTAACAGAAGAATATATACCTAAGTACCCACTAAAGATGCAAAACAAGCTAAATTTTATAGACAATAAAAAAAAGATTAATAAAGTTTTCATTGTAATAAAATTAATATTAGCAGTAAAAATTTTAAAGAGTTAGTTTAGATAGACTAAATTCATATCCCCTAATATTTGGTTAAATTTAGAATGAGAATACCTTCAGCAATTCACTAATAATATAAATACATAAATTGTTTGAATTGGTCGATTCTCACAGCAATGCTACACGTAGGAACGATAAATAGTTTGAATTGATTGATTCCCACAGCAATGCTACACGTAGAAACGACCTGCTATTTCCTTAACATAACTATATACATGTACAGTAACATAACTATGCAAATGTATTAAAAAATTGCAGTTTATTATATAGTGAAAGTGTGATTATATATAAGTAATATACTTATATGTATATGTTTATATACATAATATGTATTTACATTACGTAAAAAAATTTACAAGATGAATATAAGATAGAATAACAAAAAACTATCGGATTGTATAAATGACGATAGTACGTTACTATAGTTACCCCAACGTTATGTCAGCGGAAATGTCATTATGTGGATTGTATATGAATATTCTCATTGAAAATGCATTATAATATGATTAAAATATGAATTTAAAATAAATTATAGAATTTATACACAACAGTCGAGTATATACATACATAATTATATCAATTCCTTTTAATATATCATTCAACACAATTGTTCACATCTGAAATCAAAGTTTCAAATCGAACCTTGTTATATTTGATGAAAAATTGTTAAGTAACAAAAAAAAAATTGAATAATTAAGAGCATTTATGTATCTAATACCTATACATACACATCTACAAAATTATTATTTGGTATACAATTTTGGTGTAATAAGTATATTATCTCCATATTTTAAATTTTTAAAAAAAAATTGCTGTTATAATTATACGTAAAGCTGTCAGCAAAACAATCAATTTTTATGAACACAATAGTTACATTTTGTACATAATTTTATTTTATATTATACGATTTATCTCATTGCGATCTGTCCAATCCAAAGGAATCGAAAAATCCAATAATCTTATATTTTTCAATTTTACTTTAAAACAATACGCCAGCCTTCATCTTAAAAACTCTTTTATACCAGTAATTTCTACTATTTTCATTTATACTAAAAAAAAAAAAACTTGTTCTTATCAACTAAAATAGATATAGTTACTAAATAGATTAAAAATAATTATGTACATACTCCATATATATATATGTATGTATCTTTTTTCACAGATTTTATAATTTAAATACTTATATTATGTATATACTTATGTATATCTAATATAAGTATATCTGATAATAAATTATTTCCATAATTAAATAAATAGTCAATTAAATTAGGTAAACTGATATTAACCAGAAAAATAAATAATTAAAACAAAACCAAATAAGTACATACATATATTATATGTATGTATATATACTTAATATTAAAAATCATGTATCTATAAGTTTAAAAAAGAGTAAACAAAAAAAAATAAAAAATCCAGTGCAAAGCAGCCAAAGTAAACAAATAAAATAAAATAATATAAATAAAATTTTATATATCTATTATTTAAAAATTTTTTTTAACACAAATTCAAAAGTGTTAAAAAAAGAAAAGTGAAAAAGAAACGAAATTTTTTTTTTTTTTTTTTTTTACAAAGAAAAAATACCGAACAACCAGACTTTAAAGTTAAAAATTGGCGGTTCAAGGCTTCTAGATCAAAAAATAAGAAAAAAAAAAAATTTTAACCAAAAATAAATTTTAGACAAAGCTAATTACAAAAGTAAATTTATTAAGAACTAACAATAATAAGCAAAAGAAAATAAAATACAACTCATCTTTTTCTCTTTTTGTTGGTTTGTTTGTTTTTTTTTTAGCCCGGTTTTCAATCTGAGTTTTCTTGTTGTTTTTTTTTTTTTTTTTCCTCACCTTAATCACTCAGGTTCTGTATTTAAGTTTTAGAATTATTAAATAATATGGAAAATTTTTTTTTTTTTTTGCTCTTTAAATAAAAAAAATCATACTTTGACGTTAAAAAGTTTAATTTGCATTTATGTTTTTTTTTTTTCGTTTTCATTTCTTTGTTACCTTATTTAATACATATTTATATAAATATGTCAAATTGAATTACAATCACACTTGAAACAATATTACAAATAAAAAAAAAAAAAAAATAAAAAATAAATAAATATGGCACAGTCAGAAAAAAAAAAATAAAATTTCGCAAACAGATAAAAAATAGGAACAAAAATAAAAAAAATAAATTAAGATAACAAAAAACGATAAAAAAAAAAAAAAAAAATCAAAGTAAAATTTAAAATTTCCGAAAATGGTTGTGTTCCGAAAGGAACAGAATATTTTTTACGAGTATGTATTAACAAAATAAAAAAAAACTGCCATAATATTGATTTCAATTTTATTGACTTAAAAGTGTGCAGTGAAATTGGGTGGTAGTAGTAATATATTTACATATTATGTACTTTTTATATAGTTTTCTATTTTTCAAATTTAAGTAGTCTTCACTTTATGCTGTCTTATATACAATTTCCTGAGACACTCATACAATTTCCCCCCAACACCTTGACAAATTGAATTTATCTTTCGAAATATTTTCAATGTTTCCATTCTAGACTTGTAACTCTGGAAAATTATCTTGCATATCTCCTTTTGTTATACATACGATTAACAAATTTGTAAAGCCTATGGGCTTTAATTCCAAAACTTTTGAAATTAACGCCCTTGGGCTTTAAATTCTTTTCAAAAAAGAATTAAGAACACTAGATCGTGGGCTTTAAGTTCATTTCGAAAAAGAATTAAAGCCCACTGAGTAACATAAAGGTTTCTATCATGAGTTTGTTTTTCATTTGATCGGATTTTATTTGGTGTCATGTCAAAAATCTCATGGTCAGAAGTCCCATTGGGACAGATCAAAAATGGTCACAAATGGAAAAAATATCACAAATGGTGAATATCCTTTATGTCTCGTCTTTAACCATATAAAGAAATTTTATAAAAAGCATAAAAAAAATGTACTTATTTCTTTCAATTCTATAAACACTCTTCTTCTTCTGCATGTCAATGAGAGCAAACCTTCTTACGGAAAAAGGAACTGATTATGCTAAATTTAGAATTTAGATCATGTCACTTCTCTTGAGATTATGTTCTTTGATATAAGATTATACTTTCCTCTTGTTAGGTTAAATTAAATTCTTTGAGTACTTACTTTTAAACCACTATATAGTGTTTTTATTTCCGAAGAGTATTTTCAATTACCCAATCAATTATCTCCTTAAGTGCTTTTTTAAAGTCTGTATTCCTAGAGTTTCCTCAAAAATTTTGCAATAGATTAGAATTAGAAAAACCATATTACGAAAAAATGTTTGAATATAACTAAAGCTTTTCTTTTTAATAAAATATCCAAGGATTCTTAATATTGGAATATTATATAGAAATTTTTTTTCATTTCTCCTTTTTATTTTAATCTATTTCCTTCTTCTTTTCCATTTCTTACATTTTTTATCTTTTCCATAATAGAATTTAAATTACAAAATAATCATTAAGTATTTTCTAATAAATTATTTACAAATACATACTTTTAATAAGTACACGCATATTACGATACAACATCCTACAATAAAATAAATTAACGAAATGTTAATTTAGAAGAATACAAAATATTTTATCAATAGACGCCCATTATTTCAAAATTAAAGTTCGTTTCATATTTCACAGCAAAAAAAAAAAAAAAATCAAAGACTTAAAACAAAACTTATGTTAATATGTAACAATGCAAATATTTTTGCTCTTAAATGTTGTTAGAGGGTGGTTCTATAAAAAAAAAAGTTACAACTATTAAAAATTTAAAAACTATACAATACAATAGAATTTGAAGAATTTGACACTTCAAATAATAGTTAATATTAAATTACCATAAAATTGTGTGTTATTTTTTAATAAAAAAAAAAAATGTTTTTTTAGGATTGTAACAAAGTAAAAATAAAACTAATGGATTGCATTTAAAAAAAATGTTTGTAGTTAAGTTTTCACTATACTGTCCACTTGAAAAAATGCATTTTACTACAAATAAAATTATTGCTTAGGACGAACAAATCTAAAGATATAATTACATACAGTAAAATTAAAGTAACAGTCGAAGTGTATAACGCTTAAGTGAAATGGATATAACATATATCTATAACAGAATAAACTTATTCTGACAAAAGACTGTTCTGTTTTATATACTTTAAAAAATAAAGTGAAAAGTAAATCCTTTAGGGATAAATCATTATAGGGTTATTATGATAGGAATTGTTATATATAGGGTTAATTTAAAGATTCGAAAGAAAAATAAAGTTTTTTTTTTTATTTTAAATATCATTTCTGATACATACGCCTACTTTTCCATTTACATATTTGTTTTCGATACTCGCAATCCTGTTCTCTTAATAATTACTTCAACTAATTCAGATTTCTCTCCTTAGTCTTCCTTTTTTTGTTTCTTTTAACCCCTATTGGCGTATAGGGCGTTCATAAATTCTATATCCTGTTCCCGATTATTGGAATTATTGAAATGTCCTTAGTATACTATGATGCAAAATTTTACTTTATCAATAGGTACCAAATTTTAATTCAATTAATATTATAACATATATATAGTTTTGTTTTATCTTTGTATAAAATTTTCTGTCATTAAATAATATTTTAACAAAAAATAACGTAAAGTACATATGGTACAAGTGTCCAAATATGTAATAATGTAAATAATGTAAAAATACTCTTAACTTTATAATAAAAAAAAAAAAAAAAAAAAATAAAAATAATCTAAGGAAAAAAATTTGACCCAATTTTAACTTGTCAAAATTGTTTTTTAAATATTTTTTGTATATGAAGTTCAGTCTAGTCAGGGTTAATCACTTATATTTTTCAATTAGTTCATTCACTTAATTTTTGATAATAATAAAAAAAAAAAAATAAGAAGTAACTAAAAATAAATTTTAATTTTTATCAAATTATAAACAATTTTTAATTAAATTTTTCTTTTTTTTTCTTTCTTCTTTTTCTGTATTGTTTACTTTTTGTTTATAAGAATTAAAAATAAAAGATACTTATTAAAAAAAAAAAAAAAATGAAAACTAATATAAGTAGTAGATAATAATAATGTTTGTGAAGAAATTTATGATATTTTTGAAATTCAATGTACTTAAATGGAAATACTTAATATAAATTCATGTATTATAAAATCCATAGTTTGTAAAACAAATTATTTTGATTATTCCAACTTCCACTTATTGGACGTCTTGGATCATCACTTTAACAGCCTTTTAACCTTATAAATTTATTAGATATAAAAATAAAAATTGTTAATTAGCCCTTTTTTATTAGAAATTTAAAGGAATCTTGATTTTGTTTTTACTATGTACAAAGAGTTTTAAGTCAAATTAAACTTTTTTTTTTTTGACTTTAAGTAAAGATATTTTTAACTACATATATAAGTGAATATTTTCTCTTTTAAATTTAAATTATAGAAAAAGATACTTTTTGTTAAAGTTAAAATGTCTTCAATTAAAGCAAAAAAGAGGGGATAAATATACTTCAAATAAAATGACGTTTAATCTCCAAAGGTCTGACTATAGCCGTACTAAAAGCAAATTAATAATTTTCGTTCTTTACCGTTAAGTTTACGTTAAAACTTAAAGCAACTTAATGTAAACTATTATAGTTACATTATTTGACAGTTATAAATTTGACAGCAGAAATAGCTGTTTTTTTTTCATCCGGGTCAGTATCAAGGTTTGAAAAAAAACTATGTGGGTCACTCAAATAAAAAATAACTATTTCAAATAAAACAATTTTTTTCGTTCATTTTAAATAAAATATACTTGTAAATTATTTTTATGTATAATTTATATCAGAAACTAAAAAATAATATTTTGAAATTTTTTTATACAGATCACAGACCCTGACCCATATAAATATATGGGTCACATGTTGTTATTGTTTTTACGTGTTATAAATCAAACCTTGATCCTGAACCGAATGAAAAAAACACAACTATTCATTTCATTCATTTTTAAATTTGAAAAAAACGAGGAAGAATACAGTTGACTTTGTCAACTCTTAGATACCCGTACGAACCGTTAGTATGTTCACAGCCTGTCACTCTGCTTACAATATTATTTTTTTAATATTTTAGTATTTTAAAATAATTTGGGTGAATTTTATAATTTCTAGAACTATGGGTTGTACATATATTCAAACTATATGTTTATATGTACATTCTTCAAAAGCAGATTCTAACCTTCCACATAACGATTATCAATCCAAAACTTTTTCAAATATTCTATAGTACCATTTAATACTAAGCGGTAAATGTATATTAAATTTACTAAGTACAAAACAGTAAATATAATTTTAAATATTATATTATATTATATTTAAATATTCCATTGACAGAATAATTTCTGATAAGTACAATAAAATACATATGTGTATGTAAATACGGCGCTATATAATATACATCTATACTCTTATTATTCATTCACTAGTGACATATACGATATGTAAATAAACATGATATTATATAAGTATGTATATAATCAATGTATGTATATATCAATATCATATAAATAAAAATTCTTCAAGCAACCGTTATGTTGTTTATTTAATTACATTTTTTTGTACTACGCATTCCTCAACAATTTCAAATTATCGAGTAAAACAAAATGGAAAAAAATCGTTAAAGAAATTTGTTAGAAAATTTGAAAAAATCAAGTAACACTTTCGTCAATTATAAAGTAACCCTATATTATTAAAAACAGTTATTAACAGAAATAAAAATATAATGTTGGAGCTTTAATTTTTGTGTATTACTTCAAAAAAATTTTAACAGGTGTTCAAGTTACAGGTGTTTAAAAATAGGAAATTTTCAGTTTTTGACCCCTTACAGCTCCTAAACGGGGGGTGATACAAAAAAAATTTCTGAAATGACTCATACTAATTTTCAAAGATCTAACTTCTGTGAAAATTTCAAGTTTCCAACTTTAACCGTTTAGAAGATGGAAGGGTTAAAGAATTTTGCAAAATTTGAGTTTCGCATAACGGTAAATTAAGACACCGTATGCCAAAAATATATATTTATTGTATATATAATTTTAAAGCTAATGAAAGTAGTAATCGTTTGGCGTTTTCAAAATGAAGATATACCTTATAGAACTTGTGCTATAACAATTTAAATATAGAGCTTTTTTGAACCTTTGGGGAGCTGTAGCTCCGTAACGGGTGGGGCTACAAAAAAAAGTTATTAAAAATAAAATTAATATTTTTGTGAGATCGATCAGTAGTTAAAATTTCATAGCTCTATTGCAAAAAAAATGTGGAGATCTAAAAGTTAGGTGTTCGAGAGCTACCCTAAGGCTTGGTCCAAACTCAACCAAAAAAAATAGGGAACCTACAAATTACTCCCAAAATATTTTGTGTAAATTTCAAGATTCTAGCTTTCTTAGTTTTTGAGTTAGCGTGCTGACGGACGGACGGACGGACGGACGGACGGACATGGCTCAAAAGTCTTAGAATTTTTTTCTGATCCGATCCATACCTTTGAAGGTATATCTAGCTCGCTTATTTCGAGGTGTTACAAACGGAGGAGTAATTTTATTATACCCGATCCTATCGTACGGGTATAAAAATGAGGAATATTTAAAAAAGTTTTAAAAAAATAAAATATTAATTAAAAGCACAATTAAAATAAAAATATTAAATATAATTAAATATTAAATATTAAAAAAAATTAAATATTTACATTATACAATATATTTTTATTACTCATATCTATTTTTTTTCTTTACCAAAATTTGATAATAAAAACTAAATCTTTAATATCTGACCAAAATTTACATCGAATTTAAAGAAGAAAACTTTAAAACAAAAGAAATTGATTTGATTTAAAATTGATTAAATTTAAATGTAAAAATGTGAAATTAGTATAAAGTCTTGTTTTGGCGCCAGTTTGTTATTTATATTATGGTAAAAAAAAATAAAATTAATTAATCAGTAATCGGAAATTGTGGTATTTAAACATATTTAAAGTTCATATCAAAAAAACATATTAAAGTAAGAATACATGTGGCTCCATGCAAAAGGAATTCAGTAAGAGATTGATTAACCCGTTGCGACACAAATGATTTTCTTGATTTATATTTAAATATTAATTTAATTAAAAATAATTTGCCTGATTGATTGAAAATTTTGTATATTGCTTGGAACAACTCCTTGGAACAACAAACTTAGAATTCGTTAATAACCTTCTTCAATACGACAATTTATCTAAAAATAAAATTTTGTTACAAAATTAGGTATATTCAATTTTGATCAGTGATTTTTTGATCCAAAAGAAAGTTTTTCATTCAAGAAATTTTTTATCGAGTTCCATAAACCCTTTGAGGCGCAACACTTATTTAAAGAGTTTTTAGTTTTTAATTCTAATGTATGCTTTGAAAAATCTTTAATAATGTTTCAACGCAGCAAAATAACATTAAGTACCTAACTATATACATATTTATGGCAGTTCGTTTTTATTCAAATCTTAAAACATAACGCCTATTAATGATAAATCATATATGTATTTTTTTTTTTTTTTAGATTCAAATTGATTTATCATTTATTTAATTAAAAGAAATGATTATATCAGAAGTGTAATCATTTTTAAATATCTTTCAAGAAAAAATCAAATATCATTCGAAATAAAGAAAAAAAAAAATTTTATCATTCCATCACTACATTACAACTTCATTTTTGTTAATAACTTATTTTTAATCTAATTAATAATTCATCTACTCACGCATTAAAAGCGAATTTATTTAACAATATATTATTTATTTATTAAGTATATATATTGTTAGTTATATATTAACAAATATATATATATATATATAGTTATATATATCTTTGCTGTTCAAATTAAACTTTGTATTAAAAATTAACCAAAAAAAAAAAAAATTTATAGATTTGCGTTTTTCTTAATTTATAAAGAAAAACAAAAAACACCAAACAACATGACTCACTCTAATTAATATTTAACAAAAACAAAAAAAAAAAAGAAATAAACAAACGAATGTAAAAGAAAAATATTAAATTAAGTATATACGAGTATAATTTAAAAATGGAAAATCACTGACCGAAAAATTCAAATAGAATACAAAAAAAACTATAATTTTTGGATTAAAATAAACAAAAAAAAAAAAAAATTCAAAAATTTATAAATTGGAATAAAAAAAATAGTAAATAAAACAAAAATAATGATAATATCAAGTAGTAAATTAAAATTTAATAAAGATATAGGGTGTTCAAAATTGAGGTATCATTTTGATTTTGCCGCCATTTTTTTCTACCTGGAATTTTTATACGAGGTTTCTTTGGTATATTCTAAATACATTCCGGTTAGTTAATATGGAACGTTACACGAAGGAACAACGTGTTTTTGTTATTACAACATTTTTTGAAAATGGTAAAAGTTTTCAAGATGTAATTAGGAAATTTCGAACAAAATTTGGTAGAGAAAATGCTCCAACAAATCGTGCCATCAAGCTGATGGTTGATAAATTTCTAGAAACTGGATCTGTTCTTGATAACATAGGCAAGATTTATCAACGTAGTGGCCGTTCAACCGAGAATTTAGCAGCTGCGAGCAGAAGTGTTGAAGAAGATCCAAAAACTTCCATTCGTCATCGTTCGCAGCAATTAAACATCAAACCATCCACATTATTCAACATTTTGCATCGTGATCTCCATTTAAAGGCTTATAAGATCCAGCAGACGCAAGAATTAAAACCAACTGACCATGTATTACGTCGGCAATTCGTTTCTTGGGCAATTAAAACAAGCAATCGAAAAACAAGAAGAAAATGAGAATTTTTTTAACAAAATAATCTTCACCGACGAAACTCAATGGCTACGTCAATAAACAGAATTGCCGCATTTGGGGTGAAGAGATCCAATGGTAATCTTAGAGCAACCAGTACATCCACAAAAAGTTACGATTTGGTGTGGTTTGTGGTCAGGAGGAATCACGGACCATATTTTTTTGAAAACGCAAATGGAAATGCGATTACGGTCAATGGAAATCGCTACAGGGAGATGATCCGAAGCTTTTTGTGGTGGGAAATTGATGATTTGGACGTAGAGAATATGTGGTTTCAACAGGACGGTGCCATTTGCCACACAGCAAGAGAAACAATGGATCTTTTGAAGGAAAAGTTCGAAGATCGCATTATTTCTCGTAGAGGAGGAGTGATGTGTCACCAAGATTGTGCGATTTGACACCGTTGGATTATTTTTTGTGGGGTTTTGTGAAATCGAAAGTGTACAGCAATAATCCGACTACAATTCAAGAGCTTAAAAACAACATTATCAAACAGATTTCAACCATTGAGAACAGTTTATTGAACAACGTGATTCAGAATTTTGGTAAAAGATTGAAAGCCTGCCGAAGTAGGAGAGGGCGCCACTTGGCCGACATAATTTTTCATTATTAACCGGAACATATTTGTAATAAATTAAAATAAAAATATATTTAATATTTAAAAAAAAAAATCTTTTTTTATTAAAATTAAAATGATACCTCAATTTTGAACATCCAATCAAAATGAAGAAATTTTTGTAAAATTTCTTTTCTTATAATTAATTTTTTTAAATAATGCTTCTTTTTGTTTTTTTTTCTATTCTAATATCGTTTCATTCAATATGCTGTCAAAAATTTACATCTTTTCAATATAACATACAATTATCTTGAATTATCTTCATTCCCAACATTATCCCCATAAATTTATCTCCACGTTTTCTTGATTTTTTCAAAAAAAAATATAAAAACCAAACATTTTTAAGCTTAATATTTGCTTAGTCACAGTAAGCAAAAAGTAAAGAAGTGTTTAAAAAATTTAAGCCCTACAATCGAACTCCTATTTGATTGATTCTATCTTTTATAATAAATTCTCTTTTAGTGGTTCTGAACCTATTTTCACGACAAAAAAAAAAAAAAACTAATAACGGTAGTTCATTTTTTTATTTACATAATATATTAATCAAAATTATCCTTAATCTATCCAAAATACTTATATACAAATTACGTCTAAACGTATAGGTACAAAATATATTATTAACCATTAACGAAATGAAGTATGATATAGGTACAATAATTACATATAAGTATGAGAATTAGTAAATAATATAAGTAATGTATCTACCCACAATCATCAATTCCAAAACATTACAATATCGTAATGTATGCACTTACAATCATCCTTCCAAATACTATAAAATAAAAGATTTAAGTACCTACTTACATAATATTATGTATTATTGTATATAATAAATTTCATTATATTGTAATATATTTTTTAACCCCTATTTAATAATTATTATTTTCATTACTCATATTATTATATATAAATATATATGTATATAATATATATATATATGTATATATTGACTCTATTCTAATAGACAGTCTATTTACCGTCCCTTAATAATGTCTGTCCCTAAATTTTCTTATTTATAATTACAGTTTATATATTTTATTTTAAGTTTATCAATTATTATTAATCGATTAAACTATACTTATTATATATATATGTACCTATTTAAATAATTTATTTACATACCATACATACAAACATATATAATGTTGTTTTATATATATACAAAATATATAAATTTTTTTGATTATTTAATAATTTTATCATTTTTAATTGTCTTGTCTTTCTGTATGTCACATCAAAATTTATATACATCTTATGTGTATATTTATAAAAAGGCGCCAAAGTTCAATTATTATATTGTACTATATTAATGTAATATTGTTGTTGTGTTTTTTTCTCTTTGTACTGTCGTTAATAAAAAAAAAAAAAAAAAAAAACACGCACAAAAAATGTTTAAAAAAAAAATTGTAATACAATATTTATAATGTTTATATTACATATATTATTTTGTAATAAAAAAAACATTATTATAAGTAAAGTAATAAAAAATTAAAAATACCTAATATATATGTATGGATATGTATGTAATATTCAAGAAAATTTTTGACATTTTATATAAAAATATAGGGAATATTTTTTAGAATAAAAACTTAAATTCGCTTCGCATTTAAATCTGGTTTTTAAGAGCAAAAAAAAAAAAATTTTTTTTTTTTACTTTTTTTTTTTGGGGTCTCAAAATTTTATATAAAACTTCCAATTTATAATTAAATTCTAATAATTTTTTTTTAGCTAAATGAACATTTAATAAAATATTTATTATAACGATTATTTATTTATTTATTTATGTTTTTTCTTTGTTACCTTAAATTTGACTGCAGCCAGCACACAGATTCCTTCTTTTTTATGTGGTATTTTTTTTTTTTTTTTTTTTTGAATAAACTTTAAAAGATTTTTTTTATTAAATTTTCAAAAAATTTTTTTTTTTTTTTTTTTATATTAATATAAAATTTTTCGGTTTATTTACCGATATATCTTATAAATAAATTTTATTTTAACGTATATTTTTGTCGTTGTTGTTGTTTTTGAACTCTTTATTTTTTTATTTCACACAAAATAAAATTGTAATTTTTCAATTTAAAGAAATAAAATTTTACAATTTTTTTTTTTTTTTCTTTAATTTTCACTTCCACTTTTTATAATTTTTTGAATTTTTCAAAATTTTTGTTAATTATAATATTTTAGTAAAAGAATAAAAAAAACAAAACCAATAAAAAAATAACAAATAATTTGTTTGCAATTTGGTTTAAACAAAAAAAAAAAAAACAATAAAAATAAAATCAAAGTTAAGGAAAAAAAAACACACAAAGTGATAGAAAATTTTGCAAAAAAAAATAAATTATCAAGAAAAAAAATTAAAACAACGTACGTTTTTTTTTTGTTTTTCAATTTTTTTTCTTTTTTTCAAAAATTTTACCGAACAATCACTGTTGCCATAACTAAAGTCAATTCGATACTGACTTTAAAATTTCAACTGTATCTTGTATAAGTAAAATGAAAAAAAATGTGACTAAAAAAAAAATACAATAGAATATAGAACACAACACAACAGAGTATTTTATAATTTATATACATATATATGTAAGTATATATGTTAAATTATAATAATATAATATTATAAATTATAATATACCTGTCCTGTCATGCCAACACAGTACAATAGCTTATTAAATGGTACGTTTTGTATGACAGTTTTTTTTAAACTGACACAAGACTTAAATAAGTAAGAAAAAAATGAAACCAAGAGAAGTAAAATGATATTGGTAATAAAATAATAACAGTAACAAAATAACTAACAAAACAACTTAAATAACAGAAGTAAAAGAAAGAGTAAAATGTAACATTAACATACCTATTATATACTATATACTATATAGCAAAATGTATCGTACATATAATCATATTCATACATTCGGTTTTTTTGTATATTTTGTATTTCATATTCATACTGTTCAAAAAAAAAAAAAAAAAAAGAAAAGGAAATCTCAATTCTGGTTTTAAATTTTTTATTATATTTATCTCTACTTTATAATTTCTCTTCTCTATTATTTTATTTTTTTTATATTTAATTTTACTCCCTATCTTTTTCTCTTCCTTAATGCTTTTAAAAACTGTTGTTACTTTATTTCTCAATTTTTATATTTTCTATCTTTCAACAATCTCTACAGTCACTATACTCACTACTCGGTCAATACTCACTTAATACATATTCTTTTTTCTTTGTTAATTTTTTAAGTCTGCTCTCAGATGAACTTAAAAAAAAAAACAATGTTGGATTTTTTTTTTGTTTTTCTTTAATCTTGATTTTTGACAGAGTTCATTTGACAGGATTGTATACTGTACAGTATGTAGTGTTGTAAAAACTTGTATTTGGACAAAGTTATATACATTTAGATAGTAAATAGATTAGATAGTAGAATTGTTTTTTATTAATGACATGACAGTAAAAAATTAATACTATACGCTATACTATTACTATTATATTGGTACCAGTATAATATACAACAATATATGAATTTTGTTTATTTTCAAAATAAATTTATGTAGCCAGTATAACAGATATAAAATGTATGACAAAGGAAAAGAGAATTTGAAGAAAATATAATGAAGGGCAAATAATAATAGATAATGTATAGTAAATTGGTGGACTATGTTTTAAATTAAATTTATATTTTATATTCAGATGATAAATAAAATTATAGTGCTTATGGTAATGGTGTTTAATATTTATACATAATATGAGTATATATACACTTATATTTATATATTTATTGAATTTAATACATTTAGATTTAATACAATAATTTAAGAGGGTATATATTTTTTTTTTTTTTTTGTTTATTTAATGTCTGTTACTGTGATTCATTCACTCAAAATAATAACAAAAAAAAAAAAATAGATAACATTATGATGATTGGTGAGAAAGAAAGTTAGTTTATGTTTATTTTTGATAGAAACAAAAAAAAAAAAAAAAAATTCTCCAGCGAATTTTCTCTAAATAAAATTTTTTTTTGTTTATATTGTGTTTAACTTGTCTGTTTATAAATCATTGACTTTTATCTAAATAATACTTTAATAATAATAATAATTACTATTATTTTTGTATTATATATGTTATATATGTTTTGTATTTATATTTTAAATATACATACATATACATACTGTTAAGTCAATTAAATTGTATACAAATAATTTATTAAGAATTTTTTTTTGTTAAATAACAAATTTTATATTTATAATAAATTTAAATAATTTTTTATAGTAATTCTGAAAATGATTTTTTGATTATATTTTAATTATTAGCAAAATGAAATGAAGTAAATGAAATTATTTCTACTGTAATGTAGTGTAAACAAAGTTAAAAACTTTACAACTTTTATTGGTTAATTTTTCAGAAAGATATGAGTAATGATTAATAAAAATTTACAAATACCTTATGGATTTTTTTTTATTTTAATATTACATATCACATATGGCATTATATGTTAATGCAATAGCATTTAATTGTTTCGTGCAATTATTTATTTTGTTTACATTATAAATTATGTAATATATTTTCATTATATTTCGATCACAAGGGAGATTTGTTAAGACAAAGTATTTTTTCAGTTGTTTTCGTTTTAAAGACTTGTGCATGATTTAGTTCGCGCACTCCTTCATTGATTAATGTGTCTACAATATCGAAGTTTCTTTTATTTATTTATTTATATTAATATTACAAATGACATGGGATATTACAATATTACAAAACCATCGGCTACTATGGTCATTATAGGTCGAATACTCTTATTAAATTATACACTATTTATTTTTTTATTTTTGTTTATATTATATATTTTATATTTACGCTATATTTGGAAGCAAGGGGGATTTGTTTTCAATTAATAAAACTTGCTACCTGTGCAGGATTTGAACCCGCACTACATATAATATGACACGTGATTAACCACTAGGCCACCGAGGTCCCAAAATTTCTTTTATAAGCACCCTTAAAAGCCAATATTAAAATTTTAATAAGATAAATTGCATACCTTCAGGCGAAATGAGTTTTGTTTGTTTTTTCAATTTTGAATAAATTTTAATAATTAAAATTAATTTTTAAATATTATAAAATATTAATTTCTTTCCAACCCATTTTGATAATTTCGTACTCTTAATATGAGTCATAATAACTTAATAAGTGACAAACCTTAAAAATACATTATATCAAAAAAAAAATTTTATATGACTAAAAATAAATTCAAAAATATCTCAAACCAGAACTATTTGAAACATAACATTTTCCGGACTGCCTTTAACTGTTAATACAATAAAAAACGAAAAAAAAAACAAAAACAATAAAAAAACACGTAACTTTATAAAGAAAATAAATAAATAATTACGGCGAAAAAGAAAAATCAACAACTTGCGCTAGAAATTTTCTTCTCAATTTTTTCAGTTATAGAGGACAATTTTCATTGATTTTGACTTTTTCTCTCTCTCTTTTTCTCTCTGTCTCTTTTGATATTTGATAGATACAAAGAGTAGAACAGTAAAGTTAAAAAAAAATAAAATTAAATAAAAAAAAAAGAATATTTTTTTTTTTATATTTGTTTTGAAACTTTTGAATTTTGTTTTGATTTATGAAAATTTCAAAGAAGACATCAAGCTACAAATCAACATTAAAAACAACAACAACAAAAACAAAAAATTGTATTGAATATAAACACAACTCGTTTTGTTATGTTTTGATTTTCGTTCATCATAAACCATATTGTTGATCGGATTATGTACAAACTGAAATTACTTTATATGGAAATGAAAAAACAAAAAAAAAAAAAAAAAAAATAAACATGGAAGACAACAAATCGATTAAAGTTTATTTGTTAATAATTTATCATTAAATATATTGTGTACAGTGTGTTATGATTTTGTTTAAAACGTTTAGATATTTTACGATAGTAGAATTGCTTATTAGAAGTTATTTGTAAAATATTCTTGAAGATCTAGTGATGAGATGATTCGTTATAGGTATTACTTAAAGAAATTAAATAAAAAAACACATAATATCATTCTTCTATTCTTAAAAACTATACTTTTTAAACAATAAAAAATCTGGTATTGGAGCAGAACATTTGAAGGAACTGACATAGCAAACATCTATATTCGCCTAAATCAATTCAAAAGAATGCTAAGCAAATTTGTCATTTAACGAAATCTTAATTTCTTTGCGGCAGTCTGAAAGCAACGTATGGAAATCAGGCTCAATATATATTCAAAAATTAGTTTTGGATGGTTTACGTGATTGGATGTAAATTTTGTAACTAACTATTAAACTCTATCTAAAGAGGATAGATTTTAAATACTTTGTTCTTAAGATAAAGAAAAAGATTATCTACAAAGAAAAATAATTATTTTTTATATAATTTACTCATACTCATTTTATAACCCATTAATAATTATTTTTATATTTTTGTTGAAAATAAAATTTATTTCAATTAAATGTTCATATATGGAAATTTGCCAAAAAAAAATAATGTTTTGTAAAGTGGAGTTTTGATAAAAGCAAAAAACGGAATAAATTTTTGCTAAATGAGTTTTTTATCAAATACTGTTGTAGGCAAAGTGAATTTGTGTAATGTAAATTTGAACAAATGTTATGTACCCATCTGGAATATTAAATAATTATTTTTTCGAAAAGTTTCAAAATATTCAAAATAATTTTTTTATTACACTTTTAGAAATTATTTATTTATTTATTTATATTAATATTACATACATAAATGTAATGCAATATTATTAAACCATCGGCTACCAAGGCCATTATAGGTTTTTATACTATTATTAAATTATATACTAATATTATTTATTTTGTTTATATTATATACTATATATTTACATTATATTTGGTCGTAAGGGGGGTGTGTATAAAGAAAAAACACTTACGACCTGTGCGGGGATCGAACCCACACACTTTCGGTTAATACGCCACACACGCCTACCCACTAGGCTACCGAAGCCCCCCTTTTAGAAATTGGTTTTCGATATTTATGAAAACTTTTGAATTGCATACATTAAGGATGAAAACTAATTAAAAACTTTTATATAGAAAAAAAAAACTACTAGCTATTGAATAGGTTAGCTTTACCTTCTTTAACTTCTTTCTTCCAAGGTTTCTTTAGTTTCTTTACATTTTTTCTTCCAAGGTTTCCAATTATAAGTACATAAGACATATAAGTAATTTTCTTTTAATTTTCAAAACAAAAATTTAAACTACTCTTTAAACTTAAACCCTACATTTAATTTAAGATACAATCATTTTTATATCTAATATAATTAATTACATATATCATTTCAGAAATATCATTACTTCTGACAAACAATTGGCTATTTAATTTCAAACTTCAAAAATCACTTAAATAAATTGATATAATGTTTATTTAAACCTTCATTTTCTTTTTCTTTTATTTTTCCTTATGTTTTTAAAGTATTAACCGTAATTTAAAGTTACAATATTTTTTTATTTCACCTG
Organism: Poecilobothrus nobilitatus; assembly: GCA_947095535.1. Classification (NCBI taxonomy): domain Eukaryota; kingdom Metazoa; phylum Arthropoda; class Insecta; order Diptera; family Dolichopodidae; genus Poecilobothrus; species Poecilobothrus nobilitatus. Next base: position 36,317,720 of record OX352774.1, read on the forward strand.
TAAATCTTAATCCTTTATGAATGATCGATTGAAAATCGAATCTTGAAAATTTTAATCTAAAAAAAAAATAAATAATTTTATACACAAAAAAAAAAAAAAATCATAAAATATTCATTTGACGATTTTCTTGATTTAAAAAGAAAAATAAACCTAAAAAAACGTGAAAATTCGCGACACAACTGTTCATTTTCGTTTCTTGTATATCCATATTTAGTTTATTGGACAAAACAAAAAAAAAAAAAAAAAACAGTATAAGAGCAAGTTTTTAAATGGTAAACAAAAATAAAAAAATTAGAAATAAAAAAAAAAACAAAAAATATTGCAATAATAATAAACAGGTGAATATACGGTAGATAAATTAAATAATCCAATGATTGCATATATGTATAAAGAAAATTAGTGTGCGCACAAAATTACTAAAAATTTAATAATTTCACTCAAACACAATTAAAGAAGTTCCCATCTCAATTGGTGTGATCCAATTAAGGCAATACGGTACAGCTAATTTGGTCTTAGATATTATAGCTTTGATCATCTTAAAAAATGTTTCGCGTAAAAGTTAAACATAAATACAGTACGAATGCTTTAATTGGAGAAAACTGAACAAATTTGATGAATTTCAAATCCCCATCAGCATGAGAGGATCTTAAAAAAAACTTTAAAATTTAAAAATTCTCATCTTATTTCTCGAAATTTTACCTTTATCTTACATAATTCTTAAATTTCTCAATCTCCATTCCCCATAAGTAACCCTCCTTTTCTCTTATCCTTGAAAAGTATTATAAAGACCCATCCATATAAACTATAAATTAAAGATCCATCCTAAATTTTTTTGATTTTAAGGGACGTGATTTTGCTTTCTAAAGTCTAATACTATCCAGAGGAATCACGCACAGCTCATTTAAAAATTGTATCTAAGATATTTGTTACTTTTTTTCTTTTTTTGAGACTTAAATTCGTAATCCTTCATTCTACACCTTTATATTAATTCTATTCTGATGCTAATCGAAGGTTATTTATAAAGTTATCCTATAACTAAAAGTTTGATTACATTTTTCCTGGCCTTTCATTTTTTGTAATGTTTATTAAGTTTTATTACACGTGCCATTTATTTGTCACAGCTGTATTGCTTTAGTATTTTCTCATCAAGTAAAAGAGTTTATAATTTTCAAATTTTTCTTTTTACTTCAGTGCTTATAATGCACAACAGCATTCAATTTACTCAAAATGCATATGAATTTGATCGAACATATATTTTCGTTGCAAGTTGGCACTAGCATAACGTTAATGTAACTCTGATATATTTGGTGTTAATTTGGTTTGTTTAAATGTTTTGTTGATTATTCTCTTAAAGGTTAATTGATTACATTTTTACGGAGAAAAAAAAAACAAAAATAAAAAAAAAATATGTTTAGGTTCAAATAGATTTATATTTAAATTTAGTATGAATAGATGAAAATAATACGGGATGATTTTGTAGAAAACAAAAAAAACAAAATGTATAAAATTTAATATTATGTGTATGTATGATTACAAAATGAATGAATACTTTAAATGAGTATCAATTTTTTTTTTTTTTTTTGTAAAATATATTATTAAAGTATTTATGGTATATTGTTGGGCTGTTTTAAGATTTAGATTGTAGATCACGCGAAATATTCATGCATGGGTGGTGTGGTATAATAATTGTATGAAAAAACAAAGCCCAATTCTTTAAGAAGAACATATTTATTATATGTGCATGTTAAATGAATGGAATAAAATGAAAATTCATAAAGGTATATACATTACATAATATATAATATATATATAATGATGTAATATAAATGTTTTATGAGGTGATGTTATATATAAATGTATAATTATTGCGAAATATATACACATATATAACTGTATACTATATAATATTTATTTATTTGAAAATTCTTGAAATATCAGACTGATAAAGTGATAGACAAAAGTAAATTTTAGACCCCTTAAAAAATATACATCGTAAATTTATTATTATCATTGAAATTTTTTTTTCCCAATTCTACATTTTTTTTTTTTTTTTTTTGAATTAATTGCAATGTCATTGTAATAATTTTAAATATATACCTATACATATATTGTTTTTAAAAATGCGTTGAATAAATTTAGTATTAATCGCTTGCTTGACTAGTATTGTAATGATACGGTAGCTAGATGATAGTGAGTAGGTTAATATTGTAATCAATTGGCACGAATTTTAATGCATTAATAATTAGCGCACGTGTCAAACTATCAAAGCCGTCTTAAAACATTTGTAAGCTATAGGAAAAAATAATGTAGTAGGTATATTAAAATTAAGTCTTATATTGCAGTATCTATATCTATACCAATAGGGACTCATGTTAGTGGTGTGATTATCACTTTTGGTACTATATCTTTCAGAGTAACGGTGTTGGAATATTGATGGTGATTTATGGCATGATTATGATTGAATACAATGAACTTTTTAAAATAAAACTACTGTATTATAAAATAAAACTACAATATACACGATAACGAATATGTAAATGATGTAAAGATAACACTCCTAAAAAAAAAACAGTAGGAGGACTATTACTTATCTACCTAACACTATCCGTATTTTTTTAAAAATAAGTCTACTATATAGCTTTCCTTTCTTAGAGCCCGTCTACAAATAGGTATAGGTATAGAATGTATGCCTTTGAATACAAAGCATAGGTATACTGCGGTTACACTTCATATTTTCTTCATGAAAAAGTACGAATATTTTGCAATCAACATGTATCTAATTGTGCTTTATTATTTTTTTCTCGTAGGTCTTAGGAACAGTGCCTAGGCACCATAAGATTGGGTAAGACGACCCTGCAAACTCTTCAATCTATTTCTGTTTACATCAACTAAAAATTAAATTATAAAAATAGTACTATTTACGATACATAATCTTTAGATGACAATATAGGTACTAATAGGTACAATATAGGTAAAAAAGTATATAGGTAAAGATTAAATTTAACCAATTTATATTTGATTATATTGTATATCTAAGAAAATGGTGTATCAACATATTATTTAATTTTACTTGTAACTTATATTAATTATTTATATTTTAGACTTTTTATCAAAATCACTGGATCACAGGATTACTGCAGGATTCAGCTAATTTTTTAGAAGAAAAACAAATAGATTATTTCAAATTTTTGATCTTTATATTATTACTTTTCTACTCTCGTCAATATAAAAATTGATTTTCTCCGATTTTAATTTTTGTTTTAAATTGAATTGAAATACCGCATATGAAATCATTACTTTTATATTTAACCTATGATCCCATATAACTAATGGTCCCACATTACCAATAATCTCACATTACTTATGATTCCACATAATTATTAAAGTGAATGAGTGATGAGTACTTACTTACGTTACATGCCTACACAGTACTACTAATATTCAAACCTATAAATAAATATAGCGTGCATATAACATGTTATTTTTTATATTTTTATAAAAAAAAAAAAAAAGGTTACATTATATAAAAAAAAAACCGCTGATGGTATTAAAACGTTTTATATAGTATTATGTACTGTTCTTTTGTTTTTTTTTTTTTTTTTTATTAATTTTTTATATGAAATATTTTTTGAAGTATATGCGGTTACTGGGATAAGTAAATATTTAATTAATAACTTAAGTCTGGTAAAAAGTATTTATATATATATATAAATATATACTTATATATGTATTTATATATATATATACATATATATTTTATATAAAATAATCCATTTCGTTGAAATTAATATAAAAAAAAATTTCTGTTTCTCAATTTTTTTCTTTTCAAGTACAATTAAGTACTCAGTAAAAAACAATATTTAATTTTATTTAATTTAATTTAAATTGAATTTATTCAATGAAATTACCTTGAATTTTATACATGCCTTTTATTAAATTTAAGCAAATTATTTTTTCATTTTTTTTTTTTTTTTATATAAATTTATTATACCTTATAGTTTTTCTGAAAGGGTATCCGTATTTATTTGTAATCATTTATAATGGGGAGTTTTTTTTAAAAGGAATTAAAAAGGAAAAATCATTCTATTGTTAATAAAAAAAAATAAAAATATAACAAATTATTTTATGAATTATGAAAATAATAAATTAACCTTTTGATATTCGGTTTTTTTTTTTTTGAAGAAAATGGATTTTATTTACAAAACGATGCGCATATTACATACATATGTACATATGAGAGGAAAAAATTTTAAATAAATGAAAAGTATTGAAAATTATTTTCTTTTCCTTTTATTTAGTTTTATTAACTTTATACGATTTTTTTTTAAACATCTGAAGATATTTTCATTTAATTTTTTTTTTAATTAACTATATCTTATAAATTTTTCTATACTTTCAATTTATTTTTCATTTTTGAAATTTACTCCCTTTTTTTATAAATTTAAATTTTTTCTATGTAAATAATTTTATAGTAATTTAAATTTTAATCATAAAAATATATAAAAACTTTAAAAGACATATGACCCATATGTGTTGTAGGTAAAGGTTCGAAACCTTATGCAATAACTTTTCTTATGTCTCTCTACCATCTCTTATGTAAAAAGATCTTTCTACCATCTCTTATGTAAAAACTATTGATCCCCAGTTCAGTCAGAATTAAACCTAGTCAGTCAGGGTATACCATAATATCTAACAGACAAATGGTCGATAAAATATATCGATTAATATTTGATATTAGATCGCTAAAAAAATACATAAATCAATATTTACTAAGAATTTTTACGTGGTATACAGAAATTTTTACAAAAATGATAATCATAAAAATTCATAAAAATCATGAAAATTCAAAAAATCGATAAAAATTAAAATGATCTGTAAATAACCAATTTTGTAAAGCCAATATAATAATAATGAATAATTAAATTAATAAAAAAAACGATAACCTAATAAAAAAACATTACACCATGTTGTTTTACCAGAAGGGTTTTTAAGGTTGGTTCCAAAATCAGGATTTTAATAATTTTTTTTGTGAAGGTTTGGGGGAAAAATCCCCATCTATTATAAATATCTAATCCACACTCCTTTGGTGTTTACAGCGTATTTTATACGCTCTTTCCCACTAGACCACCGAGGCTGCTGTTCATAAATATATTTAGTTAATAGAATATGAAATGTAGGAAACTGTAAAAAGAACAAAAAAATCCCAGTTATTAAAACCCCCGCAGATTATGATTTCAATTTTGCGATGTTTCGATTTAATTTAATGGATTTTTAATTTTGGATTTTGTATGTTGGGATTATGCAGGGAAACCAAATAAATATAGTTTTTTTTTTAAATATACGAAATTTTCACAGACGAGATTTTGACACTGGAGACTTTAAGGCACAGATTATGGCATCCTACCCTATGTGTATATTTTTACTTCAATATTCATTTACTTAGCACTATTGTTTAATATTATACGACAGCTATAATATGCTTTACTATACTGCACAGTTGCTTCTATATTATATAACAACTTTTGCTTTACTAATAAACTATTATAATAAAATTTAGCTATATTTTAACATTTTACGGCTCAATCTAAATAAAAGCGTACAACGTACAATACGCCAGTTCGTCGATACCAGCGTGTTCCGAAATTGATATATGTGTACAATTTTGCATTTGTACTTTCCTTTTTAAATATTTTCATTTTATGTTTTTCATTTTTAAAAACACAATGCCTTGATAATATAACAAAAAAAAAACAAAACAAACAAATTTTTATACCCTTTGGAAATTTTAAAATTTTAAGAATCTGACATACAGTAGTTGTCGCGTATTTCGGTTGCCCTCATTTAAATTCATGTATTCAGAAATTTTTTAACGGAAAATCTACCATGTACCCTGTTATTTAGGTTAAGTCCTTATGAAAGCTTTGCATAGAATTTTCAAACTAAATTAGACTAAGGATAGACTCATTGTTATAATATAAAATTTTATTGGTTTATTGTACAACTTATCGGTTTTAACTTAAAATAATATTAAAAAACTGTTGCAGATAAAAATAGCTCATTATCACTATATGTCCCTTTTAGAAGTTATTTTATTATTTTTGTTTGTTACGAAAAGGAAATACGAGTATTCAATTTATTGTTATTTTATTTTTGAAATTTAATTTTACATAAAAAAAAAAATATTTAAATAATTTAAAAAAAAAATCAATTTGAAAATATCTTTTTTGATTTCAGTTTATCCAAAAACAATTTTAAATAATTGAGAATATCATTATTTTTCTACTTTATATGAATTCAGAAAGTTTAAAATTACCATAAATTCCGAAAAATATGCAGTTTCTGTATGGACCCTGAAATAAATTCAAATGTAATAATATCAAATTGCCTTTATTTCACTTCCCAATAAGAAAAATTTTAAACTTAGATTAAAAAAAATGTTCACCTTACAAGAACTTGCATAACAAAATCTCATTTTACAAAATCTTGTATTACTAAATCTTATATTTACAAAATCTATGATATATGTCGTGTACATATTTGAGGAATACGTATAACCCTGTTTTTGTAACCAACACTGCAAACCATTTCAAAATAAAATTAAAATTACATATTAATATCATATTTTTGACTTTATTTCCGGTACTCATTTCTCATACTTTTAAAATCTTCAATATTCAGTTTCAGTTCTGTTTCAGTTTTTTAATAAAAATAAAAAAAAAAAAAACTTTTAAAAAAGTTGCACTAAACTAAAAAAATCAATTTACTTGCAAATTGAAACATTTCTATTTGAAATGTTTCAATGGTTTCAATGGATTTCTAAATTTAACCACAATTCTTTTTAATATAAAAATTAAATTTTAAAGTAACAAAATCGAATATACATTTTATAAAAATTGTAAACCCTAAAGAAATATTAAAATTTTCATTTGAATTTAAAATTTAGATTACTTTAAAAATCTATCAAATATCATCAACCTTTAACCTAAATTATATACATATAAACAAATACATAGAAATAACGATTTTTTTATATAAAATTAAAATACAAGAAAAAAACTGCTATTTATTTAATAGAACCCCATATATAGCAATTAAATTTGAACAGTTCAATAATTTGTCACTTATTAACTCTTAAAAACTCATATATTTTATTTATCACTCTTAAGCTTTTCTAATACTTTCGTTTGTTTGTATGTTTATTTTATATATATATATATATATATATATATATAATAAATCTATAGATTATCTTGTTATTGTTCAATAATACAATATTTTTAAAGATTTTTTTATACTATATAATATATATGTGTATGTGTATATATGTATGTATAGGTATTATGATTTTAAAAATAGATTGGGTACGAAATACCATTTCTTAAAAATCCAAAACCCAAAATTTGAAATTAATATCTCAATCACAAATTCCAAAATCTCAAATTACAAAATGCCAAAATCTGTAACCTCATTCTGGTACATTGAAGTATTATTGCTTGGGAGAACATTAACAAAAAACTTGAACAAAATCATCTCAAAAACAGGGATGAATGGTGTCATAATTCCAAAAAAAAATCTACAAGGAAATACTATATTATATAAACTGTGCATGTAAAAAATAATTAGAAGGGATTTTATAGGTGATTATAAAATTAAGGTATTCCCCTTTATATATATGTACCTATGTGTATGTGAGATTCTGAATTAAGACGAATTCTACAATTGGTTACAAAATCAGGGTTTCAATAATTTGTTAAGCAGGGGTTTGGGGAAATTTCCACTATTTAAAGTGATTGTCATTAAATTTTTATTTTTGGATTTTTTTTTGTGTTATGTTGGGTTTTTTCTGGTTTTTTTTTTGAAAATATGTAAATGGTATTTTGCCAAAAGAATTTCATACCCAACTCGATTTTATAACCAACTCAAGTTGTTCCTAATTGTTCAATAACGCCCAAACATATTATTCAAACCCTCCTAGTTATTTTTTTTACATATACATTGTTTGTTCAATAACAAACCATATCCAAACAAACCATAACAAACCATAACCAAATAGTGAGATATGCCATCTCAAATGGCTCTCGAATAAATTATTGAAACCCTGATTTTTTAACTGTAAAATCCCTTCCAATTATTTTCTTACAAATATAATTATATTGAAAATTTCCAATTTTAGGATTTTGTTTTTCGAATTATGTAAATTTCGTCCTTTAAAATTGGTGATTATGTGATTTGAAATTTTGGGGATTTTGAAACTTTATGATTTTAGGAAATGGAATTTCCGGACATCTTCTTTAAAAATATTGACATGCAAGTCCTTTTAATAACACTATAATATAATACAAGGATGATTGAAAGTTATAAGGATTTTGACACCAATTATTTCTTCTAAATCGATTTTAATTAAAAAAAAAAAACAAATTAGAATGATTCAGGTATGTTTTAAAAGATTGCAGTGAAAAGATAAAAAGTTTCATTGGATTAATATTAAGTATTAGTTTTGTTGGAAGATGTCATGGTATAATAATATATATAATTATTAATTAGCCATGAATTGATGATAGAAAATTTACTTATAATAACCTGCATATGAACAAGTCGTCAATAATTTTAATGGAGTTAAAATATTTTAAAGTTTAATAGTTTTCTTCTATGCATAGGGTGTCTCGCAGTCTATAGTACAGACTTATGCAGTATATTTAAATTAGATTTATTGTAAAGGTACTGAATTATCCTACGCATATTTATTTTAAATAATAAAAGATTGGAGTAAAAATTGATGGTGTAAAGGCTGATTCAGTGGTATTTTCAACAAGTCTTAATTATATTGATTTCCGTTGATCCTTTTGTAAATATTTAAATTTAATTGGTTTACCAAAAAAGAAAATTTTAACGATACATTTCTGTAAATTAAAATAACATTAAAATAAAACCAGCAACATACTCCATAAGTCTGCTTTAAAAACTGCCAGAAATCTTGTATATTATCAACTTTAAAATATTTTCTATGAAATCGCTATTTAAGGCACATCATTTTACAAGTTCTTTTCATAGAACGGCTAGATATTTCACTATTCAATAAATTCACACTGTCTATACTGAATGTATAGGCTACGATGTTTAAAAACATATTTTGATACTGATGAGAATTAAAAGTATATAGAAAAAAAAAAGATATAGAACCTAGAATCTTTGTACAACGGTTATGTGACTCTTTCGTTTACTTTTCTTTCAACGTGTCTCAAATTTCTGTATAAGAAATTTGAAAATTTTGACATATGAAATTTGGGAAACATAAGCACATAAGATAATATTTACCCTATAGGAAACAAGAAAAAATAATAATGTTACCTATAACTGGTGATAAAACAATGATTTTAAAATTTATAAGAAAATTTAAACTTTCGAGACAGATAAATACTAAATGAATAAACAAAATAACGAATTTATCAATAAACGAATTGGGAAGAAAAATCTTAAGGATAATTGATTTTTAACTGATTTTCATTTGAAATTAGAGATATATATGTACAATGGTTAGTAATAGAAAAAATAAACAAGATAGAATGTAAACCAACGGTTTTTTAAAGCGCACCTTTTCAAAAGACAATACAAACTGTTTAGAATTGTGAGTTGCACAAAAATTTGAAAATTTCATGTAATAAGAAAAAACGTGAAATTAGGACTTTTCTGGAATTTTGAGGGGCTGTAAGTCCGGACCCCAAAATAAATAAGAAAAACCATCAACACATGTAAAAATATATTACTGGAGCTTTAATTTTTATGTCTTGCCGAAAAAAAATTTGTACAGGTGCTTAAAAATAACAAATTTTAAATTTTTGAGCCCTAACGGCTCTTAAATAGGGGCTGGTACAAACAAAATTTCTAAAGAAACTTATACTAATTCTAACATTTCTTTCTTGTCTCAAAATTTCACGTTCCTATCTCAAAGCGTGTCAGACTTGTGAAAAGAGAAATATCATGCAAAATTTAGTGTTCACATAACGGTAAATTTAAATACTAAAATTAAAAAATATATATATAATTTGAAATATACATATACAAAATATGCATAGTTTATAAAGGTTAAAAAAATTCCTGTCGAATGGCGTTTTCGGATTGAAAATATGTTAATGGGAACATGAAATATACGCGTTTGAGGAGCTGTAGTTCCCTGAAAGATGGGACTACATAAAAAAAATGTTCCACAAAATTAATTTTTTTATGAGACCTACCCATGGTTTAAATTTTTTTTCTCTATCTTTAACGGTGTAGCAGTTTTGTAAACATACGAACAGACGGACGAACGGAGGGAGGGACGGACGGACAGACAGAGTGAAACTAATAGGCACATTTTTTCAAAATTTTTTTGGAAATGAGCTAAAAACCATTTGTTGAATCTAAGGATCATTTGTTGAAAATAAAAATTATTTAATATAAAAAAGTTTTTTTTTTTTAATAAAGAAAAACGAATTCTTTAATTTTAATTGGAATTTTCGAATTTCATAAATGTTGAAATAAAAGTTTTGAGAAATTCTTAGAATTTTAGTTAAAAAATTTCTAATGAATCTTAAATTAAAACAAATATAAAAGTTTTTAGTTTTGTTTTGTTTTTTTTTAAGTTTCCAGACATTAAATTTAAAACTTTACGAACCTAATTGTATTATATTTAAGTAATACCTTAATTGATTTTAATTTAATTTGATTTTAATAAAATATTTTTAAAATGTTAAATCTTATGAATTTTAATCTATAAATAAACTTTTATTAATTTTAATCATATGTGCTTCTTAAATGGCAAAAAAAAAATAATGTTGTCATTTATTTTTAAAAGATTTTTTTCTATCGTATAATTTAACTTTTTTTTTGTAAGAATGGTTCTTATATTTTCCGGCGCAACAGAAAATTATTTTGTTTTACTACCCTTTTTATATAGCCTCTACCATTACGGAGCTCTCTCAAACTTTAAAAACTCCCTATTTCATATCTATATCTCAGGTTATGTTTAAATATTTTTTTAATCTAAGAACATTAAACGACAGGACGTTGCATAACCTTATAAATCAATGTTAAAAAAAATACTATTTGTTCCATACTAAATTTAAATACTAAAATTTACCGTTATGTTAAAACAAAATTTTACAAGATTTTGTTTCCTTCATAACTTCGACAAGTATTTTTGTTAGAATCATGTAATTTTAAAAGAAAGATTTTTTAGAATTACCATAAGTTACCTCAGAATTTGGTTTTTGTACCTCTCCCTGTTTAACAACGATTACGGATAAAAATTTACAACTAATTTTAGATACCTATAACTTAGGCAGCCTTATACAAATTTTTTTAAAGTAAAACGTAAATATTAAAACTCCAATATTATGTTTTTACATCTGTTAACAGTTTTTCGTAATTATAAAGGATCCCCTTAAAACTAAAGAAAGTGTATCTTGATTTTTCACAATTTTTCAAAATTTTATTTGAAGAAAAGTTATAAATTTTGGTGCTAGTCACAATTCTAATCTGTTTTTACTGTTTTTTCGAATACGTGCGTCATTAAAAAGCTTTGATTAACATTTTACCTTTGTTTTAGGGTATTTTTAGATAAAACGTTATTAAAAAACTTTTTTTTATGAAACTATTCTTAAGATCATTAGGCCAAATTAAATTAAGAATCTTAAGCAATAGATAATCCCACACCTTAAAAATGTTTGCCCGATTTTTACGTTTTTTTCTATCTTTTATGGTCCAAATATTTATAATTCTCTTTATAATTTAAATATTTGTTTGATAATCCAAATTTGATTATTTTGAAGCTTCAATAGTTTAAGTTTTTTATGCTTGTTTAGGTCTTTCATTTACGGGACCTGCGTGTAGGCTTTAGGAAAGTATGCAATTATTGTAATTTAGGATTGTACAAAATAATTATTTGTTTTAAATCTATCTATGTATATATCTATATGTATTTTAAAAGTTTTCAGAACAAGACGTAGAATAATTTTTCATTGCGATAATAAAAATTTTGAGACGAATCTAATTAATTAAAAATAAATTGCGTTGTCAATAATTTTAAACATTAGACAAAGCAATGAAACTGTTTAAAAATTCCATTTAATATATTCTTCTGAATTAAAAAAATTAAATTTTCTATTATAAAATATTTACAGAAAACTTTATGTTCGTACATAATTTTTAATATAACATAATATCTGTTCATTCAAATTTAAATTAAATAAATAACGAGTGTATTGACTGTAACTGTCACAACTTTAGATACATGCAAGAACATAACAAATGCTGTTACCATAAAATGTAATGCTCTTTTACAAAATTTTGATCTCTCACTTAATTAAGTACTTATATGGCAGTTACTAAAACCGGTTGCCCCGAAAAAAAAAAAAAACTTCACAGAAGTTATCATTTAGAAAATTTCTAACTTAATTAATTGATAAGATAGATAGTATTCGTATGATAGTATGATATGATAAGTATTCGAACACGTTGCCCCAAAGCAACCAAATTTCACAGTAGTTATTGCAATAAAATTTGATCATCTTTTAGAAATTTTGAGATGTCTAGCTTAATTAATTCACAAGATAGTATGATATAAATTTCGCAGCTATTTTATCTGACTCATGGCGCAGTAGTTAAGCCGCCAACCTTTCAATCGAATGGTCTTGGGTTCAAACCCCGGTCAGGTCATAAATAAAAAATATGTAGTACTTTTATATCGTAATAATGTATATCGTATAATTAATATTAGTAATAATAACAATAATAATAACAATAATAATAATAGTAATAATAATAATAATAATAATTATAATAATAATAATTAATAATAAATAATAGCTGCTACAGTGGAGCCATCTTTGGTTATATCATGCAAGTAAGGTGTTATATACTGCTGCATGTTGTAATCCACTGATGGCGTTGACTCTGTGGTAAAAATAATAATAATAATAATAATAATAATTGTAATAATAATAATAATAATAATAGTACAATTAAATAGTATAATAAATAGTACAATAATAATATAACAATAATTATAATAATAATAATAATAGCTACTACAGTGAGGCTATCTTTGGTTATATCATGCAAGTAAGACTCTGTAGTAAAATAATAATAATATTAATAAAAATATTAATACCAAATAACAGCCGCTACAGTGACAGTGGGGGTTGCCTTCAATAGTTGCCTCATGTAGTTAATATATACTACAACTACATGTTGTAACTGTTGTGACGACTTTAGTCACTGTTAGCAAAATAATAATAATAGGCGGATTCATTGTTTCCTTACAGTCCCACTCCCAATTCAATGTTTCCGTATCCATTTTCCTATCCTTTCCTATCCCTACTCCCTAGCCAATATACTGCGTTCGCAGGTAAGGGTTTCATCCCACTATATTGGTTAAAGGGGGAGGTGGGTTTAGTCAGTAAAAATCTGACACTACCAAGGGGAAATTCTTGGTGTCTTTGGAAGATTCCCACCTCCCTTAGGAAAAAAAAAAAAATTCGAACCTTTTGTGTTAGACTAATCTAATTTTTCAGAAGTCAGATTGGTATAAGACTTGAAAAGGGATCTGAAATTAATTTCAGATAACAAGCTTCAATAGACACTGAATTATTCTTTTATAAAAAAGAGAAGTATTTGCGGTGAACTCCTGGGAATAGCTACAATACTATTCTCAGGAGTTCATCGAGCAAAACAATTTTATAAAAATGAAATATTAAAAATTTAGAGAATCCTAGCGCCTTTATTTTTTGAGTTATCGTGCGAACGGACATACATAGCTTAATAGATTCAGAATCCGATCCTTACCAACAATATCCTAAATATATATCTCATATCAGGTGTCCCAAATAAAATACAATTTTAATATACCCTGTACGTTTACAAAGTATTAAAAAACTTTATAAAGTATTAAAAACTCATGATCAAAAAATTTTTTGATTTAAAAAATAACTTTTTATATATTTTTCATTAAAATGATTTGCTCATCAAAAAATAAACAGAGTCGATTTCATATATTATTTATTTTAAAACATTATATATATATATAAAACATAATATATATACATTTCACTTTGTATGTTTAAAAAGATCTCAAAAACAAGAAAAAAAAGTATAAAATGTCCTTATTAATTTAATTTAAAATCATCAAAGTTAAATTCATTTAATTAACATAATATTATTTGTAATCAAGTCAACCAATTCCTTTTTATGTATATAAAATTATATGAGTATATGTAAGGATATGTCCTTTTACTTTATTTTGCAATAATATGAAATATGACATATTGACTGAACAAATTTTTAAGGATTGTCAAAATAAATATGATTTCTTGGTTCATTTGCGATATGGGATGATTTTATCAATATTATGAAGTGATTAAATACATAAACGAAACATGTATATATGTATACATATAGTTGTAAATATTTTATTATAATTTATAACATACCATTATCAATGTATTGAATTGAGTTTGAAATATCAGCAGTATTCTTAAATGTAAATTTTTCAATCATAATATTAACAATATAAATTTAAAAGCAAAAAAATATTCTTATTATGATTGTTAATTTATTCACTGCTTATGTTGGGGTATACACAGTAAAAGACAAAAAAATTTGTCCTGAAAAACTTTTAATATTTATACTGATCCAAAATAAATCTTAACTAAATCAGTTTAAATATGGCGGTAACTATAGTAGCGGTAACTGGAAAGGAAAGACTATGTAATTTCCTTATCACATTTATGTGGTAAAGAAAAAAAAATTTTAAACATTACAATGTACTTTTTATAGCGTTAAGTAAAAAATAAATAAATAATTAAGTCGTAAAGAATTTTACAAATTAATCTGATTAATAGTATAAAATTTATCAGTTCAGATTTTTCAATCGAAAAATTTCAGGTTCAAAAGTTGACCAAGTAAATGAAAATAATTGCTGTGTTTTTTTGATTCGGTTCAAGGTCAGGATTTTCCAAAATTCAAAAGAACATTTTGGATTAATGATCTGAATAAATTTTTTAAATTGGTAAATCCTATTGACATATACAAAATAACGTTCTGATTTCTGACATTTCAGTTTTAATTTGAAAAATGAATAAAAAATATAAGAAGTCTATCCGAATTTCAATTTTTTAATAAAATTTGAATTGTATAAAAAATAAAATTAAAAAAAAAAAAAAAGAAAAATGGATATATGTATTATGTCTTTACTTTTTGAATTTTTGAAAATGTCATTTATTTGATCTGAAAGCAATAACTAGTAACTACCAACATTAAAAAAAAAAAAAAACTACGAAAGCGCTACAAGTGTATAAAATCCAAATAATTATGTGGGCTTTGAGTTGTCATTTTATTTTCATATTAAATGGATGACCTAGAAGGTCTTGAACCGGACGTACAGATAAAAGCACAGCTAATATAAGAATAAGATATAGGAATTTAAATGAAATTTTCATATTTTTTCTTTTAGTTTTAAAAAATTGGAATCTAACTACCTTTCTATAGACCATGTATGAAAATTCTGTAAAATGCGTTTAAAAGCTTAAGAAATCTTATTTTTTTAAACAAAATATCTTTTCTACCTTTTCCCGTTTTAAAACTACGAGCTTCTAAGATTATAAAATGTAGAAATATTGTTTTTTTTTTTCAAACGCTTTATACCATATAAACGGTGATGTAACACAAAATAGTTTCAAAGTTTTATAATATTTCTAATCTTTACATCTTCAGCTATAATTTTCAGTCCATTTTTATCACATTATCACATTATCTTCAACGGTTTGGAAGATATAAATTTTTATTTTATCTCAAATGTAATTTTAATAATTTTTACCATTTTGCTAAACGATAAAAGATAGAAAGCATGAATAGATAAAAAAAAGATTTTTCGGGCTTTTGATTTCATTTTTCACAGAATGTTCATACATGGCTTAAAATCAACTCTACATGCCAATTTATTTCAACTAAAAATATATATATATAAAAATTTCATTTAAGTCTTCATATCTTGCAAAATAGAAGAGCTTCAACTGAGTCGCCATACAAAAAAAAAAATTACCTATTACTCATAGGGCCTTACATATACAGCCTTACATACAGCAGTGTAGTGAATTTGGAAACACCATGTATATAAAATTATTAATGGTTATAATAAACAAAATATCCTAGCAGAACAGCTTTTCCAGTTATTTCTCAGTTAAGTTTCTATCCAGTTAATTATAACGGGGGAAATAAAATAATAATAATAATAAATAAAAACAAATATAAATTTTTTCTTTTTTGGATATTTTCTTTTATTTAACATCATTTACTTATTTTATATTTAAAAATTTACAATTATTATTTAATTGAAAACTTACAAATTTATTATTGTATTTGATGAACTTACCTGAAAATATTAAAAGATATATATATTAAAAGAGGATATTTAGTTGGATTTTAATTATTTTAAATAATAATAATTAATGTCTATTTAAAAAAAAAATATTTATTATATTTTTATTTATTAAAATTATCTCAAAATATACAATAAATAAATGATTATATCTACAATAAATAATTTTCTTTGAAAATTTTAACTAAGATGAAAAATATTTTTTTTTAAATGATGTAAGCAACAATGTACATATTATTAAAAACTAATTTTAATTAAGTATCTTAAATATAAATCTATTTTTTAAATACTACTTTAACATTAAGTGACATATTCTTAATAATATATTGCAAAATTTAGATTTGAATTAATATTATTCTATGTTTTGTTTTCTGCAATATACAATTAAAATCTTCCAACTGTACAATAAGTGACATATTGTCAATTATATTATCAATCCGTTAATATAAATTTGAGTTAATATGTAATTTGAAAAAAAATATAAATAGACTGGCACGTATTCTTAATTGCATTGACAAAAATTGACAATTTAATTGATAACATCGCATTGAACATAAATACAGCATAACTTCTTTTTGATTTGATTGGCAATATAATATTTTAACTGATTGACAATATAACATGTCACTTACTACCCAACCTAAAATATAATAACGTACGATGTATAACGCCTGTTAAAATGTGTTCATGCCAATACATTTTATATGAACCCTACCGAAATACGCGACGTATAAACGCTGAATATTCGAATTTCCAATTTTGACAAGACGTTTTTGTTTTTTTTGTTATGTTTTTATTTTTTTTAACATAGCTTTCATATTTTAAATTGACATAGACCGGCGTTTTATTTCGGGAGACATAAACCGTATCAACGTCCGGCGTTTATACGTCGAAAATCGTACATAGGTTGGGTAGGTAGTTGGCAGTGTGTAGGCTTTAGTAAATAAAATGTTTGTAGTTGTTCGAATTTTCACGAAAATATTAGCAATATTTCGAAAAAAAAAATTTTAGAATTAGATTAAAAATAAATGACGATCATTTTATATTAATTTTTTTTTTTTTAATGCATTTCTCTGCCACATAAATGTAGACAGAAAACTACACAGCCTTTTCTGTTGAGACGTTGCTGTAAATGTCCCCTTACGACATACTCTTACGACGTGTATGGCATTCGAACCCACACTCCCTCGGTGTTTACAGCGTATTTTATATTACTTACCCACTAGGCCACCGAGACGCCATATAATTATTATAAAAAACATAAAATTTAAAATTTCCAAAAATATTAGTCTTAATAATACTTATAATAAAGTTAAAATTAAAATAAATTGAAATTTTAAAGGTAGGCCTAAAAAAGCTCGGATAAAGATTTTGAAAAAAATTCGAAAAAAATATAATTTAATTTTTAAATGTTAATTTTCATCAGAATCAAAGCATTACTTGTTTTAAATGAAAAATAAAATCAATTATAGCTCAAATCAAACAAAAAAAAATGTTGCATTCTCTTCTTTTTCAATGTTGTAGAACCGTTAAAAAAACGATACGGAACAAATTTAACCCTTATATATTTTTTAAAAAATTTGTGCAGCATTGATGTTTAAGAACTTATTAAGAAACATTTAATTTTTTTTTAGTTACTGAACAATTTTTTTCTATTGTATATAAAATTTTTAAGACCCCAAGTATTATTCTATAGAATAACAAAATTTTATCGTAAAATTTGTTTGTGGTATGAATCATACCATATGTGGAACCATTTTTCAGCTCATGTGTTCCCCAAAATAGCCGATTATTGCATATACAACGTGCAATGATTCAAGCTGAAATTAACAACTTCGTTCATAATATGCCTGCCAATTTGAAATTAATTTTCACTATCTAACTCAACTTTTTTTAACCACACAATACATGAGTACTAAGGGTTGTATAACATATTGTTTGGTGAAAAAAGCAGGTGGTGTTTAGTAAGTTAAAGTCCTACACAATCCCAATCCCAATAGGACTCGTACTTGTTCCACTCTTCTATAGTGCCTTTCGATGATGTTCACCTACCCTCGAAAAAAAAAACAAATTAAATAAATTTGAATTCGATTATAAGCTGATCTATATACCTTTGAGCCTATATCTAGCTCAACTCCATTAAGGTGTCGCAAACGAAATTTATTATAAACTTGAACATATGTTCATACGGGTATAATAATCAATATAATGTTATGATATTATGATCAATATAATGTTATGGCATATTTCGAAACAGATTTTTAAACCCTAGAATTAGTACTTAATAATTTTTTATCTATCTCTAACCGTTTTTGAGATATAAAGAATTGAAAAGTGTTTTGTATTTTCAAGCGCTGTGTTATTTTCCATCACAAAGTGAGTTATTTTCAAAAAAGTGTGAACACATTTTGTGTGTTATAACACACTATTATATTCTTCATATCTCAAAAACGGATAGAGATTGAGAAAACGTCTTTAACCCCTCATTACTCGATACCAATTATAGGGCTTGAAAAGCTGCTTCGAAATATGGTATAAAAAGTACCCCAAATACAGGGTGTTTCAAAAGAAAAATGAGTTTGAAACATAATTTTTTAATTTGAAATTATTTTGAACCTTCATAAGTTTGTAACTGTTGGCTATATGAGGGTCATTATATGAGGATCATTAATACATGCATTAATTAAAGCTGATAAGTTACTCTACAAAATGCATTTTTTTTTTCTCTCTATAACAAGCCCTTTAAAAGTTATAGATTTTTTTATAAAAAGTCACTAAAACATCTTTAACGCCTCATATCTCGGAAAGGGTCCAGAATAGACCCGCCCCTCCCATATAATTTTTTGTTCGTTGTGATGTTCTCCATCACCTCCTGCTCTATGTGCAAGTTAACTCGGGACACCCTGTATATTTAGACAAGGACCACGACGTTAACTTGAATAAAGAAAATTTTGAATTTTCAAATATTTCTTTAAAGATTCTTGATATGCACTTACAATACAATAGTATTGGTTACAAAATGTGCCTAAAAAAATAATTAGAAGGGATTTTGCAGTTGGATACAAAATCAGAACTATACGCTTTTTCTCGAAATTTGCATAAATATCGGTTTTGCAAATTAATTAAACGAAATCAAATTTATTGGTCAGTACCAATATATTTGTTTGTATTTTTATTTTGATTTGCTACATGGTAATTGTAGAGATAAGCTAAATAAAAATTTCAAGTTAAAACAAATTTAGTTTAAATTTTTATTTTTTCATGATTTTGCTCCCGAAAAGGTTTGGTTTCCCATAGTTTTTGTTTCAATACTGTGGTTAAAATTTTTTTTTTAGATTTTTCTTTCAATATATCTGGGGGTGACTCGTTAGACTAACTTTTTAAGTAGCTAAGGAATTTGGAACAATTAGCTACAATTTTTAAGAACTTTTAGTAACATATATTTAATGGCAAATAATTCTTTATAACGGGTGACTTTCATATATTCTTGTTTGTTTATATATATGCTTATTTAAACATCTCCATTTGCTGTACAATGTTTTAAATAGAAATAATAAACAACATACAACTTCTTTAATTTAGCATATCATAAAGATGCTGAACTAAGCTTGGTAAAGACTTATTTTTACAAAAGGTATAACTGAATTTCAGAATTTTTTTTGCAGTTGTTATTGCTGTTAGTTTTTATGTAATCACTGTATTTATTTTCATCATTTTACTATCATACTACGATTATCATATAAAAGTATCACAGTCCACTTATTTTTAAAAGTTTATGTAAATATAATTCCAATATACACATTTATACACACATATATATCATATTATACATATTATAATACATATGAACATATGCTTATATATGAAAAAACACAAAATGATATGCATATGCGGGTATACAATTACTTATACATAAATATATATAAATTTTTGCTATCATTTTCATTTAATATAAAATAAAAAACAAGTAATGGAAAAAATCAAGGTTTTCAAAAAAGTACATTTCTAAAATAAAAAAATTCCATAATAAGCTTAGAGTAGAGAGTATATATTGAAAAATAAATTTGTTTGATTTTTTCTTTGATCAGAAATCAATTGAGAAAAATCAAATCACACTTTTGCCAATTATAAGTTAACCCTATATTATTAAGTAAAATTATTAACACAAACAAAAATATGGAGCTTTAATTTTTGCATATTATTTAAAAAAAAATTTGGGCAAGTGCTCAAGTTACAGGTTTTTAAAAATAGAGAATTTTCAGTTTTTAACCTCTTACAGCTTCTAAACGTTGGCCGACACACAAATATTTTCTGAAATGACTCATACTGATTTCCAAACGTCTAATTGCTCTCAAAATTTCAAGCTTATAAGACCGTTGGAAAGATAGAAGAGGTCCAAATTTTTGCAAAAATTGAGTTTCACATAACGGTATATTAAAATACTGCATGGCAAAGCCACATATTTATTATAAAGTTTGTTTGTAAACTAGCTATCGTTTAGCGTTTCCAGATTGAAAATATGCCTTATAGAACCTGTGTTATAACAATTTAAAGATAGGGCTTTTTCGAATTTTGTAGGGCTATAGCTTCGTAACGGGTAGGAGTGGGCGGAAAAGTTGTTCCACAAAATTAGTTTTTTCGCAATGCCTATCCGTAGTTAAAATTTCAATGCTTTATTTCAAACGGTGTAGAAGTTTTGTAAATACCCAGATGGACGAACAGACAGACGGACAGAGTTAAACTAATAAGCATATTTTTTCAAAATTTTTTGAAAATGTGCTAGAAAAAAAACAAAACATTTTAAATGATAATTTTCATTAGAATTAATAGATGTACGTACATACAGTATAATGTAATATTTTTGTACAGGTGAAATGCTTTTATATAATATTCATACAATTTAAGTACATATATATACATACATTCACCTATGCACCATATGTTTTAAAATCAGTTTGATACTTTTTGTATTTTTCTTTAATTTAATACACCCATAATGAGGATAATATTATCTGAAATTTTCTAGGTGAATGGTGAAGGTATACATATATGAAATATATACTAATAGGCATATACATAGGTGTAATAGGTGTATAATATAACTAGGATTAAATCCATTAAATTTAAGATTTACTTTGGATTAAAATGAAAAATAAGAAAATGAATACAATATATAATACATATACATATACATATAATATAGAGAAACAGATTTAAAAGGTAAATATGTCAGTAAAATAGTTATAATCCAATGAATCTGATATGTTTCTTGTTTTTGTTTTCTGATTAGAGATTGAGAGCTGAGAAGTTATTTTATTGTTTACAATCATAAATTTAATCAAAATCATTTCATATATATACATACATAGGTATATACATAAATTAAAAAAGTTTTTGGTTGCTTTTTTTTAAAGCAGGAAATATTGAGGTTTATAGAATGAAAATAAAATTGAATTTTAATAGGTCTAATATTTTTTTTTTTATAAATTCTTGAATGTATTAAGGAGTGTCCAGTTTTTAATTTCAATTCCATCTGTATTTTTGTATAAAATTTATAAAATGTATAAAAAATTTTGTTAATACGTTAAAAACTTTGATTTTTTGATTAAAAACGCTCCAAGAGTCATTAAAATATCGACTTATGTATTATGTACTTATGTATCTTCCGCGTTTAAAGTGTAAAAGTATAATTCAATAATTTTTTGGTTTTTTAGATTAATGCTTTAAATGTTTGTTATATGGTGCAAATGGGAATGGTTTTCTTTTTATGTAGCATCTGTTTGCGCTAATATAAGAGCTGTTTAGCATCTGTTTCTCTTATATTACTAAAAGAAATTGCTGCAATATCGCATAATAGCTTTAATTGAATTATTTTTTAGTACGTTTTCCACGGAGCTTCTATAGCCTAAGAACACAAAAGCACCATTTTTTCAAGCACCTCTAAATTAAATAATGCACCTAAAGTTTAGAAGATAAACGGTAATCGAGTCGACTCTATTAAAACATTTCTAGTACCAATAACATAATCTAGTATTGCATTTCAGTTATCCATTGTCTGAACCATTAAATACCGGCAGGGGTACTGAAATAAATCTGATTAGATTACGCAAGAATTCGTATGCCTCTTCCACCTTAAAGATTATTACGAATAAATAAATTAAAGACAAATGAATTTAGTTTTTAGTATTAGTCAAAGTTCACCTGAAAAAAAAAGCATATTGCAAAAAAAAAGAACCAAAAATGAGACCAAAAAAAAAGAACCAAAAATGAGACGAAAAAAAAAATTATTAACAAGTTAAAAGTGTAATAAGTAAAGGATAATTATTAAAGAAACGTTTAGAAAAATAAGGATCAAAATAACTATAGAAATATCTAAAACTTTAATGGTTTATATACAGTCTTAACAATTTATTTTTTTTTATTGTACATATTGTCAAAATAAATTTTCATTTTACAGTTTAATATCCTACAGTTGTTAACATATAATTTTTATTGGAACATAAATAAAAAAAAAAAAGTACTGCTTTTCCTGATTTCTCTCTAAACAAAATTAGTCAAGCTGTGCTATTATAAATTGCATCTATTAAAAATAACATTAAAATCCAATGATAAACTTTAAATCATCAAATCCTTCCCAACACTTATTTATATATTTCTGATCACACCATTCACCATCTATAATAATATATAAGTATACATACATATATATTTATGCTATACATTCATACATATTCATATTGTAATTACAACGTATATAATGCTAATAATAAACGCGTGCTTATTCAAACGCGATTTGTTCAACTAATGTATGTTTTTGTTTCTTTTCTTTATTATGTTCTTACAATCAAACAATGTATCTTTGTAGTAAAGTAACTACAAACTGCAAAAAAGAATTTATTAAATAAAACAAGAAAACAAATAATGGTATTGTATGATTTTATAAATTATCAGTTTGCTGTCTGTTTGTCTGTAACAGATATGATGTGTTGTAATGTTTATTACGTTTTTTCGACATTGCATTATTTATTATTTATTATTTCTTGCAATATAAATCTTAATGTTGAGCTCCATAAATAAAAATAAAAAAAAAATCTCTATTAATTTTTTTTTCGATTCAAATTTTGATAATACTATAACAACTGCAAACAAAATTACGGTCTAAAGGGGCTATCTCTCGCACGATACTTTATAAAGCTAATGTAAACTATACTATAATAATTAAATAAACTAAAAGTAATCGAATGTTCCATTATTCTAACTTTCTATTGCTTTCTTTAATTGATCAATTAAAAATCTAAAAGAAAAAAACCATTTTTTTTTGGAACACACAAGTGAAATATTTTATTTCTCCTAAAAGTATGCAACATTTTGTGCCTATTCTTTTCGTGAGGAAAAAATGAAAATTTTATTGTACAAAGAGCGTCTGGATCGCGGAGTCGTTAAGTTCGTGGCTTATTAACCGAGCATAACCAGTTCAAATCTTTCAAAGGTACTTATTTTTTTTTTAAATTAAAAAGAAAATTACTGTAAAAGTACTGCAAAAGTAATTTTTCTTAGGGTGTCTCTTTTGTGACCAAATATACAACTGTGCACAACAAAATAAGTTATCAAAAGAATTCAACCTATAATAATCATAGTAGTCGATGGTTTAGTAATATTACAGTATCTTACGTGATTTTTTCAATATTAATATAACTAAAAATAAATAAATAAAGTTTTAATACGATTTATACAATTTTTTGAAGTTACAGCCGATGAACACATTTGCACATATCAAATCGAAAACCTGTATAATAGGTAATAACCTCATTTTACATGTTGCATTTACCCAACTCAAAAACAAACAAAGAAGGTAAAACTAAGCAGTTTTCAGATTCTGAAAAATATGATAAGCTTTTACTCAAAATGTGCTTCTGCTAAAGCAGTAAATTTTCAACTTTAACAATTAAAAAATAAAACAAAAATTAAAATTGTCATATTCATTTAAAAATGATATGATTGCAATGTAAATGCAGTATACCTATAAGAGTTCAGGCACTAGTTCAGACTTATTAAAAGTTATTAAAGTGAACAGTCATGAATTAAACACAAAAAAAAAGAATAAATAAATAAAACAAAATAAGAAAATTAAGGGAAAATATGTTTATTTTCTTTGCTTTTTTTTTTTTTTTAAATTATTAGAGGAAATAATATTAAATTATTATTTACATGAGTGCCCAACAGCAGCAATAACAGCAGCCACAATATTAAACTGAAATGGCATTTATAAATCTAGTATATCTGTATGTATAGCTGACATATCGCATTAATTATGACAGCTATTGTGCGTATCAAAATGATGAACAGTTCCGTTTTGTTTTGTTTTTTTTTTTTATTTTGTTTTGTTTTAAAGTTATTATGGGATGTTTTAAGTTTAAAATTATGTGATGCGGTTCAAGTTTAACTCAACAACAAAAAACAAATAGAAATAAATTAATTAATGAATACTTTGTAAATATTGTATCGTTAAAACAATTGCGTATAATAATTAATTGAGTTTTAATTTAGCCGATTTTAACTTTAAAATTTTATATTAAAATTTTATTTAAAAATTTTATTTAAAATTTTATATTGTTAAGAAAAATTAATTTATAAATGAACTTTCAATGACCGATGCTATATTGTATAACTTTGACAATAAAATTAATTTAAATAAGGCAACTTATAATCTACAAATGCAATGGTTTTCTGCTCCCAACATTTTTTATATGAACTTAGAAAAATGGGTCCGATTATTGTTAGAAGAAATATAAGATTTTTAGTGACGATTAAGAGATTTAGATTGTGTATTAAATCATAAATTTAAAGTTAACGAAATCGATTTGATTTTTAATTTATTTAAAAATTAAGATAATAGTTAGTAACTAATAAACTAAATATATTTTAATTCAGTAGAAAAACTAATGATAACAAATTTCAGTTTAGTTAAAAGATTAATCAGATGCTAATCAGATCTATACTGAACGCAAAAATATACGAAGACGAAAGCTAAACTGAAGTCTTAATTCTTCTTAAACCTTTTTGGACGACTCTGGTTAAGCCTGTCAAAATTGAAAAACTTCCAAAACCAAAAAAAAAAGAAAATATACAAAAAAGCTAAACTGAGGTCCCAGTTTTTTTCAAATCTTTGTTGACGAATCTAGTCAAACCTCTCAAAATCATTCAGTTTCAAAACCAAAGAAAAGAAAAAAAAATGTGAAATGTTGAAATATAACAAAAAAAATTTGAATTAATTAAATTGCATGTTATGATCACCTACATAATATATTCCGTTTCGATTTGTTCCAATTATTCAAATTACTTATGAAGAAAAACATTTACATCTTTCTTCAATATATCCTTCTAAATTTTACCCTCCACCCTCCATAATTCATAAATTTCATTCCATAAGTTTCCTTTCTACATCCCCATTCTGAAAACTAAATTGTATATTTGTATTAAAGTTCTATCCTAAAGAATAATTTTAAAGGGGCTGGTCGGGGGGAATCGATTAAAGTTCAACATTATCATGTCAAATCTCTTACAACTCTTCTGACTTGTAGCATTCGATATTTTCCACAGATCCCCGGTACAAAAAAAAATTTGTACACAGCCTAACAGACATTTAAAAACCATAGTTAATTATATTTACTATACGATTACAAAAATAACAAAAATTTTAGAATATATTCGTAAAAACAAAAAAATTATAATAGTGTTACAGTTATGGATGCATTACAGATTAAAAGTATTAATTAACTATGTATACGCAATTTGCAGTTAATGTTAATGCATTTTAGGAAAAGAAAAAAAAAAGTTAATGATAATTGCGTGTTTGTTTTTTTTTCTTCTAAATTATAAAATTAAATTATGGTTGGTTGAATTTTTATAAAAATATTTCATTAATCATAAAAACACCCGCAAATTTAAATTAATTTTATTACCTTTTTTCTTAATTTGTTTAAAATTATTCATAGGTTTGTGTTAATTAAACAAAAAAATTACATTTAATCTTACAATAAAATAAATTTTTTCAAAATTTCTTATAAATTCAGTTTTTATAAGATGGTTATATTAAACCATCATGATAAAATCATGTGAGCCATTTAATACTTTATAAGATCTAAACTACACAACACTTTACGATAAAATCATAAAAAAGCAAGTAAAAATAACAGTAAGTCGATGCAACCGACTTATTTATACCCTACGGCCTACACCTAAAAAATTCAAATTAAATTAAAAATCCATAAGTTATTTTAGTTTGGTATTTAATATAAGCTAAAAAAATAAATGCTTTTACATTTCTATCTTTATTAAATTCGAAGATATGCGTGTTAGGTCTTGGGAAGTGTGTGAAGGCACGCGGACCACTACCCCAATTCATCTCAAATTTTGGAGACGTCATCAGAACAGGGTAGAACACTCTTATATCAAATTTCAAGTTTTTATATTTATTAATTTCGAAGATATGCTTGTTCGGTCTTGGGAGTTGTGTGGCAGAAACCCGAACAACCATTCCAATTCATCTGAAATTTTAGGCAAATCAGGGATTCAGGAAACAACAGCCTCGTATCAAATTTGCAGTTTCTATCTTTATTAATTTCGAAGATATGCTTGTGCGGTTTTGGAAGTTGTGTGGGAGGTACCCGAACAACCCCTCCAATTCATCTCAAGTTTTAGGCAAATCAGGGATTCAGGAAACAGCACCCTCGTATCAAATCTGAAGTTTCTATCTTTATTAATTTCGAAGATATGCGTATTCGGTTTTGGGAGTTGTATGGGAGGTACCTGAACCCTTGGTCCGATTTCGCCCATTTGCAATCCCCGCCTTATCTTAGTCGTTGTTAACCTACAGTATAAATTTCATCATTATTTTTTGAGTTACCGTGCGTACGGGCGGACGAACGGACGGACGGACATCGCTAAATCGACTCAAGAGGTGATCCTGATTCAGAATATATATATATATATCCATATCTAACTCGCTTCCTTTTGGTGGTTAGAAACACCATACCAAAGTTAATATACGTGTAGGGTAGGGTATAAAAATAAGCAGGGTATATAAATAACTTTAAGTGTAGGGTATAAAAATGCTGCTCTCAATCACTTTATACTGTATTATTTAATTCCTTAAAATTTTCTAACTAACTTTCATTACTATTTTACACTTATATTTTATATACAATTTAAAAAAATGACATTTTTAATTTACTGTGATACCATAATGTGTCCACTTAAGTGCAAACATTTTAATTTTATCAATTAAAAACGCACAAAGTTTAAAACCACAAAGCCATAAAAGAGAAAGAAAAACTTAAAAATGTATAGAAAGAGAAAGATAAAAAAAAATCAAAATACTAAAACATCATAAAAGTAAAAAAAATTAAATTTTAAACAAAAATTGCATTTATCCTTCAGACTTTAATTTTCAAGGATAAAATAACCGACACTCAAGGTTTCATACCATAAAATCTATACAAGCAACAAATTGTATATGAGTATAACAACTCTGCAACAATTCACATACTTTAAAAATGCAGTACAGTGTTTTTTATTTTTATTTTTTTTTTTTTTGAATGTATACCAAAACATAAAAATATTCAAGTTTTAAAATAAAAAAGAATAGTTGGTCCACTTATCTTTAAGGTCTTTTCTTTAAATTTTATGCAAAATATTATGACATAAATCATGAAAGAATTTGATTGAAATTTATGAGAATGAAGCACGTTATTACTGTAATAACAAATCGGAATCCCAAGCAAATTTGCCACATAAGCTTTGAGTTATTTAAATTTTTGTAAGTATGTGGATCTATTTTTGATTCGTATTTGTAAGTGTTTCACACTGGTATTGGTTTAAGATTCTTCTCCCCACATGGATTCATATGAAATTTATAATGATAATTCAACATATATTTGGTTTTCTACACTTATGCGAAATTATCACTAAAACACAAAATTTCATTTCACAAAATTTTTATTAATTAAAGATGAAATTTAAGTTATTATTATTGTTGTTTCGAAAAGGTGGCATGTGACTGCTCTTTACATCTAGGCCCTGTGCGACCTGTTGTGCTCCGCTGCTTGGTGATCTGCTCGTCTTCTACAGCATCTTATCGAGCCAATCTATATCCTTCACAAAACGTATTATGTCTCTTTGTACATTCTCACTTCAGAGAAGCTTTCAAAGTATTCCTATCCCAAGGTATCCCAAGGTATCTCGCCTTTGAAATACTGTTTCTGCTTCTTGCCCGCATCCCCTGGATAAATTTGTTTCTACTATGCCTATCTTTTCGGCATGAGCTTTTATCATCAGATAGAATGTGCTGATTCGCATAAAAAGTCTCAGATCTATTCTATTAAGTTTTAGAATTAAGAAAATTAGTCTTTTTATACTATATTCAATTCACTCCAGAATTCTTTCGAAAAATTTAAGTTAGTTAAGGTTTTTTAATACATAATTAGATATACTAAGATTTTATATATAACAAATCTATTACCTGCATCAAAAAAGCAACAAGCAACAAGAAAAATAAAATAAAAATTTTTCTTTTTTTATTCAGTATGACATTGAAAATCAATGTATGAATTTTTCATGCTTTCAAGTTTTCACCTTCAAAAATTAACATTTTTATCTGAAGTATAATTTTATAATATCCTTGAACTTTAACTCTCTATTCATGTATATATTCATGTATAAAAGTAAAATAGAGTTTGTCCTTAAAGTCCTTTATATACAAAATCAAAAAAAAAATAGTATTAATTGTAGCATTTTTATTTACTCCCACATTTTAAAAAAAAATGTGAATTTTAAAATTTAAAGAAATAATATAAAAACATAAAAAATATAAAAGACAAAGTTGAAAATTAAAGAATTTGGAATATCCTTTAAAAGAACAGTTATAATTTTTTTTTTATTTTCTTTTGTCGTTTTTTTATTGTACTATTTTGTTTTTTTTTTTTTAATACATTATTTAAAACTTCATTCTCTCCATATTTCAGATTTGCGTTTTGTTTGTTATTGCGCACAGATCACAGATGTCGTTTTTTTTTTTTTTATTACGGCGAAAATATTTTCAAATACAGAGTAAATATTTATATTCTCTCGTATTGCAGAGTAAAAAAGTTGTAAAAATGAAATAGGGAGAAAAAAATGTTATGAAAAAAATAAAAAAATAAAATAAGAAAAATGGAAAACAAAAAACTCTAGAAACCCCAGACGGAAAAATTCCCAAAAAAAAAAGAAAACAAAACAAAATCTAAAATTAAAAACAAAAACAATAAAAAAAGAACATGAAATAAAAAAAAACTCACCCCCATTAGGGATGAGTAAGCAATAAAAGCAAAAATTACTATATATATACACTCATTCTCTCATTAACCATTTAAGCAGCAAAAATTTATGACTTTGTCCTTGAGTGACATTTGGTTAAAATAAATCATTTTCACTTTTTAGTTTCTTTTCATTACTATGTTTTTTGTTTTTGTTATTTGTTTCAATTGTTGTTATAGTTGATATGTGCTCCTCTTTTTTTGCTTTATTTTATTTTTCTTTTTTTCTTTCATTTTGAAATGAAACTTCAAAATAATGAAATTTTATGCATATAAAAAAAAAAAAACTTTCTCTGTAAATGAAAGGTGAACTGTCATTTATTAAAGACATTTTGACATTTGCATGTTGAAAATTTTATTTAAGTTTTTTTTTTTTTAAATTTAATTTTTTGCTTTTTTTTTTTTTTTAAATTGTCATTGAAATAATGAAAAATAACAAAAAGTTGGGTCACATTAAATTCAGTTTTTTAATTTAATTTTTTAATAAGTTTTGAAATAAATTTAAACAGTAGAGACGAACGATTGTAAAATTTAAAAAATTGACAGAACTAGTAGAAAAAATGAAGTTATGTTTTTGTTTAATTTTTGTGAGATAAAAAAATGATTGTTAGACAACCCACATATTATATGTTAAAGGATAATAGTTCAAAAAGACCAATAAAAAATGACCTTCAATAAACCTTGGTTTAATTTTGGTATTTTTTTCAAGTTTTTCTCTTATCATTTATTGACATTTAAAAAATCAGGAGGGAAAGAAGTAACAATTGTAACTTCTCTCGAGAAAACATATTCTAAAATAGTGTAAATAGTTTCGGAAGTAAATGAGATGAAATTCGAATAATAAGAAAAGATGAACAATTCTACTCATAAAACTAAAATAGTGGCTCAACAGGCTCTTTGGTTATACAATAGACTCTTCGATTTAAATAAATTCATCTAAACTTTTAGATGATCGACACTAATAACAAAAAAGAAAATGAAATTAAACATGGTGGATTAGTGAAGAATATATTAGTAAAATTTTCGAAAAATTTAAATGAATTGGCATAATGATTAAAATTAAAGAAATATTTAATATGGTGCAAACTTATAATTAAAAAAAATAAGTGATTTAGTCATGGAAAACTGGTAAAATGCTACAAAAATAGCAAATAAAAGGAACGTGTCATGTGCCTGCATATTTCAATTGAATGTTTTTTTGCAAGTTGCTTAGCTGCTTGGATTATAATTTGACTGTATTTCATTTGACCGTATGTACATTGTACAACATATAATTATGTGGAATTTTAGAGTTAGTACAAAATCAGTGTTACAATAATTGGTTCAACAGGTGTTTGGGGGCAGAATTCCCTATAGTTATAGTTCAAATATATGTGTGTAAAACATATAATTAGGGAGGATTTTAGAGTTGGTTATAAATGAAATCCAGTCAAATGATAATACAGGCAAATCAAAATACAGGCAAGTCACATACAAACAAGACATTCAATCAAATGAAATAAAGCCTTGTGATAGTAACCCGCGAGAAAAAGCATCCGTGTGCAGGTCTTGACGCACTAACAAGAAAAGCATGTAACTTAAATAATGTCTTGTTTAAAACATTACTCCTTATAGAGTTATGTTTAAATAACAATATCTAATAAGAAACAAAACTATTTGGCAAAAAACAAACCCCACTTCAAACAGCATATTTTTACATTATATTATGGCTAAACCTAACTCAAGGTTTTAGAACTTTTACAGAAAACTTTTGCAGAATAATTTTCTTCCCTCCTCCTCCTCCTATTCCTCAGCTATACTGCTTTATACTGCTTTGCAATTAGGGTGATTAGCCCATTATATAGGATACCGGGGAAAGTGGTTTTACTGGATACGTTACCAAGAGGGTTTAGTTTTCTTGATGTCTTTCGAAGATCTACACCTCCTGCAGGAAATAAAATAATAGATCTCTTATATTAATTAATTAGGAATATATTATTACTTAATTTTCCATTTTCAATCCCAGCAGAAATCTAACCTATATCAATTTGACATAATGACATCTTACCAAATCCCAGTGCAATATTATTTGGGACTTTACTATAATATGCAATCCCAGTGCAATATTATGCCTGGCTATAGTGGCTATAATATTATATAGGGTGGAAGCATAAATTAAACTAAAATAATTTTTGATTGACCAAGTCAAGTACTTAAAAATAAAACTGCATTTTAAAATTATCTATAGATTAAAAAAAATATTATGAATTCACTTAATATGTCAGTCCTTTGACGTCTTTTAAAACTTCAAACAAAAAAAACTTTCAAATTTCCTTGAAAACTTCAAATTTTTTTTTTGGTTTCGTTTTAAGTGGAAATTATGGAAATCATAATTATTAATTTTATTGACTTAATTTTTTTTTTTTTTTAATTTTGTTTTAAATTTTGTTTTTTGCTGGTTTCGAATTAAAAAATGTCCTTGCAAGGAGAAAAAAAAAAAAAAAACCAAAACAATAAACAAATGTGGATGTTTAAAGCAAAAGTATTATTTTCGAAGTTCAATTTTTTTTTAGAAGAGTTGAGCAAAACAATCGGAATAAAAATAATTTTTATTAAAAGTAAAGCGCACTTTAATTTAAAAGTAACAAAACATATATGTATACAATGTGTACATATATATATATGTACAGGGTGTTTCCTAATTAAGTGCACTGCTATATACCACTGCATAGATACTTATGAGTAGATAAATTTTGTGTATGGGAGCTAAGCTAGGTCTCTTCTAGTTTCCAAGATATGGGAGCTTAAATGAAATTTCAATATTTTTTTTTTTGTTTTCATAATTTTACTCTTAACTCTGTTTTTAGACTACTTATGAAAATTTTGTAAAATGTATTCGAAAGCTTACATGAAATGTATTCGAAAGCTTATTTTATCATTTTGAAACTTTTTCATGTAACATCATAGCGCAAATGTGGTTTTTTCAAAAAAAAATTGTTAAAATTTCAACATTTTCAACATTTTCAACATATCAACATAAGTATCTATCCAGTGCTATATAGCAGTGCACTTAATTAGGAAACACCCTCTATATAAATATATGTTTATATATATATACATATAACATATAAAATTTGAAATTTAATATTTTCCCTCTTTTCTGCTTTTCTTTTTTTTTGGATTTTTAAAGGTAATTTGAGTTTTGATAAAGGTTCGCTTCGTGTCCTTCAAAATAAAATTTAAAAAATAAAAGTAAAAACAAAATCAAAAGAAAAAGGAAAAGGAAATTAAATAAATGTTTATTTTAAATATCATTTTAATTTGTTTACTTTTCGGTTGAAATTGAATAATGTTTTAGATTTTTAACTTTAGTTAGCAAACATTTTAAATTATTGAGACATTTATTTAAGGTAATCTCCTGTTTTTTTTTTTTTTTTTTTTAGATGAAATCTATTATGATCTGACGTTTAGAATACCTTTTTATTTTAGTTAAATTTATGGGAAACACTAAATTATAAAAAGTGTCTAAAGAATACTAAAAATGTTATTTGTTATTTGTTGTATGCATAGAATTTTGACAAATGTTTTCTTTCAATTTTATGACATATACAGTATTAGTACGCACAAGATGTCTAAAGAGTTGGACATTCAGAATATCATTAAATATCATTAAAAGTAAATTTGACAGAGAGGGAGTAAATTTATAAACATTTAAATTTAAAAAAAATTTCCATACTATAGATACATTTCAAATTTCTTTGTGCTGTGATTCTGAGGATTTAAAATGCTAAACATTGCTAAGGATATCGGAAATTGTTAAATTTATGAAAACGTTGGGCAAAAACTAGAATGAAACTTCTTTGTAAACTTCTCATTTTGATTAAATAGAATGGCATAAAATAAGAGAATCCTGAAATAATAAGAGATATTGGAAAAGAGGATTGGAAATACAATTGAGTATGAGCTTATAAGGAATTGATAAATCCTATCAATATCTAGAAATCGTTGAAAACTTTAATAGATATAGTACCAACTAAATGGAGCACATTTCTAACAATAAAAAAAATATAGAAATAAAGTAAAATCATACTATAAAAACATTTCAACTTCACTTTGCTGTGATCCTGAGAGGACTTAAAATTTGTAATTTATTTCTTATTGCTTTTATTGTTTAATTTTTTTTTTTTTTACGAGGGAAGGTGGGAAGCATCGAAAGCCACCTAGAGAACTGCACGAAGTTCCTCTAAGATAGTGTTGGGCTTTAACCAACTAAACCCCACCACCCTTTTAAACCAAATTTTAGGATGGGGCCTTTAATACAAAATGTAAAGTTTGGTTTTAGGGATAAGGATGTAGAAATGATTTCTGGGAGAATAAGGATTAGGAAATTTGGGATTAAGGTGTATGGGTATGAAAATTTGGAGGGGAACTTCGAAGAAAGATGTTAATGTTCTTCTTAAATCGTACATATGAGTACACATATAAGTCATTGCCTACAAGAGTAATGTAAGTAAGAAAATATGAAATGAAAATTGCTCTAATGTTATGATATAATATAGATCAAGATAAGTTAGAATTACCTGTTCGTCAGGCTCGACTATGAGATGTAAAGTAGAATTTTGGCAATATTTTAGAACAGAATCGAGTCGCAAAGAAAAAAAGTGAATAAAGAAAATTTTATATTCTATATAGTTAAAAAAACAACTAATATAAAAGAAAAATATTTCAATTAATTTTAATTAATTTTTTGCGTGCTTATAAAATTGACATAAAAATTATTTTGAATTGCAGGGGGAATTAAAATCTGGCACGCGTGTAAGTAAAAAAAAAAAAATTTCAGTTGAAAATAATAAAAAAATTAAATAAAGATTTATTATTAATTGAATATTAAATTAGAAGTAGGTACTTTATAAAAATTTTAATCCAGAATTTATATTTTCTATCAATTTAATTCGTTTTAGCAAAAAATTTTTTAAAAAATGTGCTTATTAGTTTCACTGTCCGTCTGTCCGTCCGTCCGTCTGTCTGGGTGATTACAAACCTTCTACATCATTTGAAATAAAGCAATAAAATTTTAACTACGGATAGGCATCACCAAAAAACTAATTTTGTGGAAAAACATTTTTCGGTAGCCCCACCCGTTACGGAGCTAAAACCCTACAAGTTTCGAAAAAGCCCTAT
Organism: Poecilobothrus nobilitatus; assembly: GCA_947095535.1. Classification (NCBI taxonomy): domain Eukaryota; kingdom Metazoa; phylum Arthropoda; class Insecta; order Diptera; family Dolichopodidae; genus Poecilobothrus; species Poecilobothrus nobilitatus. The sequence goes on from OX352774.1 coordinate 36,352,643, forward strand.
CTTTAAATTGTTATAACACAGGTTCTATAAGGCATATTTGAAAACGCCAAACGATACCTGATTTTATAAACTTTATAAGTAATGTATAAAATAAATATGTGGCTTTGCTATGCGGAATTTTAATATACCGTTATCTGAAATTGAATTTTTGCAAAAATTTGGACACCTTCTATTTTTCAAATGGTTTAACTTAGAAGCTTGAAATTTTGAGAGGAGTTAGATCTTTCGAAATCAGTATGAGTTATGTTTTTTGTTTCGTCCCCCATTTAGTAGCTGTAAGAGGTTAAAAACTGAAAATTCTCTATTTTTAAACACCTCTAACGGTCCAGATTTTTTTGAAGTAATATACAAAAATTAAGGCTTCATATTTTTGTTTGTGTTAATAATTTTTCTTAATAATATAGGGTTACCTTATAATTGACGAAAGTGTGATTTGATTTTTCTCAATTTTTTCGTACCAAAGAAAAAATCAAACAAAAACCAATTTCTTATCAAAATTTATTTTTCAATATCTACTCTTTACTCTAGGCTTATTATGGAATATTTTTTAATTTCGGAAATATGATTTTTTGAAATCCCTTGGTTTTTACCATTACTTGTTTTTTTTTAATTATAATTTTGTAAGAATTTAAATTTTAAAAGAAAATATTTGCCACCCATGTTAAAGTGTTAATTAGTAAATTGCTTTGCTTTAGATTGAATACGAAAATTATTTATTTATTTTCAGAATTTTACAAATAAGTTCTTAGAATATAGTTCTTATATATAATGAAAATTTCGCATTAAAATTTATTTTTAAGAACATATTACAATTCGATAGGAGATATATCAAATGGAATAAGGCAGAAAATCCTAGAAGGATTTGCAAATGAATTTTCAGTGGATACCATATTCAAAAAATATATCATCGCTTTAATTTTCCAAAACAATAGAATATATTAAGTCTATGGAGGGGAGGTTAAGTTCATTGAAACCTATATTTGACAATATCATACTTTGGATAGTAGATTTCTGAAAGGATTTTAAAATTTCAAAGAGTATGTTAAATGTTAAAGACCTTGTTTTGGTTTTGTTTAATAAAATAAAAATAAATTAAATGAATTGATCGACCTATGTGTAGAGGCCCTGATATCCTGTTAACGCAAAAAAAAATTGAAGAAACATACGAAGATAAACCATTGAACAATTGAGTGCCTCTATTCATTACACTATTTTGTTTTCTCGTTCTTTTGTATATAGCAATTATAAATCGTTCATATTTCTTAAATAATTTATTATTTATAACATAATAACCTAACATATAACATAATTTATATTTCTTTGTAACGGGTTTTCCAATTTGAGTGATATGATTTCTAAATAAACGTTTTGTAGTATGTCATGATTTGTCTTTTTTTTTTCATTGTATTCAGTAATGTTTACAATTTCATCATGGAGAAATGTACGCAAGAACAACGTTTACAAATTATTCAATTTTATTATCGAAAACAATAACGATTTTTTTAAGAAAATCATCTTCTCCGATGAGGTTCACTTTCATCTGAGTGGTGCGGTAAATAAACAAAACTGTCGATTCTGGTGCGAAGAAAATCCACAAATTATTAATGAACAACCATTACATTCACCTAAATTGACAGTTTGGTGTGGTTTTTGGTCTGGTGGAATCATCGGTCCGTACTTCTTTCGAAATGAAGCTCGTAACACCGTTACTGTCAATGGAGAGCGGTATAGATCAATGATAACCAACTTTTTATGGCCGAAATTGGAAGAAGTTGATCTTGATACATAGCACGTGCAACAACCGACTTATTGCGAGAAAAGTTTGGAGATTCGATTATTTCAAAAAATTGTGACATTGAATGGCCTCCAAGAAGTTGTGATTTAACACCATTAAACTATTTCTTGTGCGGTTATTTGAAGTCATTAGTCTTTAGAAGTCATTAGTCTTTAGCAATAAACCAGATTCTCTTCAAGCTTTAGAAGTCAATATTGAATATAGTCAATATTCATGACATAAGACTTGATTTAGTAAAAACGTGCTCGAAAATTGGGTTCATCGAATTCGTTTTATTCAGAACTTAATTGTATCGATTGTACTTCACATTAAATAAAAAACATTTGAATTTCCTTAACAATTAGTGTGTTTTTTTTTGAAAAGAACTCATATCACTCAAATTGGAAAACCCTGTAAATAATTTGGCAACGTGTTTAATTTTTAAAAATAAATACAATAAAACATTGAAATTTAACATTTGGACTATGATGTTCATCCAAATGAATAGTTCTGTAGATGGTTGAATCTCATATCGATTTTCCTAGTTCTATTGTTATTTCTCAAAGTAATTGTCAGAATTAAAAATATAGAATTATGTAAATGAATATTACACATTTTATTACACATTATTACACAATATTACACAGTTCATATTTACATCTTCTCTGGGTTTGTTATTTAGGATCATATTTTTTTTTTTTTAATGCATTTTTCAGCTACATAAATATGAACAGGATATTTTACAGCCTTTCTTGTTCAGGCGTGGCTGTAGATGTCGCAAGAAGGAATAACTCTTGCGACGTGTGTGGGATTTGAACCCAGACTTCCTCGGTGTTTACAACGATTTAATACGCTCTTGCCCACTAGGCCACCGAGGCCCCTTCGGATCGTATATAATTTCATTTTACTTACTAATATTGTGTTTAACTTTGTTTTTGCACATAGAAATTTTCTAAATCCTTATTGTTTAATTTTTTAATAATTCTAAATTTTCTTATCTACGTTAGTTTAATATATTTAGACAATAATCTACAAATAACCTTAAAAGCTTAATCCTTTTTAGCACATTTTTCAAAAAAATGTCTCCTTTTAATATGGAGTAGTGAATGGCTAAAATATGAATAGGTTGTTTTAAAATAATTAATGCTGAAAAAGTATAAAAACTTTTATATGTAACCATACGTATTGAGGAGTTACAGCCTCCAAAAGTTGGAGAAAATCCTTTTTTTAATTATTTATATCTCAAGTTTTGCATAAAAATTTTTCAAACTTAAAATGTCAAACGACAGGAAATCAATAATACAAAACTTATATAGTTTTTGAAATTCCGTATTTAAATTTACTGTTATGGGGAACCATAATGGTGCAAAATTTTAGTTTTGACATATCTGCAAAAAAAACTTTTGATCAAAGCGTAGGGAAATTTTGATAGGAGGAAAATCTGTGAGATTTAGCAAAAATTACCTCAGAAATTTTTTTTTGTATTTCCCCCTCGTTTAAAAACTATAATTAGGATTTAAAATTGTAAATTCACTATTTTCAGACCCATATGTAAAACTATATTGTAACCAAAAATTTAAACTTCAATATTATATTTTTACTTTTATTAAAGCCTTTTTTCATTAGCTAGGCTTGCCTTAAAAGCAAAGAAAATATTTCTTGAATTTTCATAATTTTATAATTAATTTCTAATTTTGAAGTAAAAATAATCAACTCTAAAATACTTTTTATTGTCTTTTTAAAAATATCTGGCTTTAAAAACCTTTAGTTGCCTTGTCTTATACTGCCTTGTTTATGCGTTTATTTGACTAGTTATACTGGTATAATACATTGGGTCGAATGCCGTAAAACCAAGCTTGAATTCAAATATTAATGTTTCAAGCAAAAACTACATCTAAACTCATTGTTTTTTTTTTTTTTTTTTTGAAAAGATAAGATTTTAGTACGTGTTCAGTTTTATTGCATTCGACCCATTGTTTTAAAGAAATTATTAACTGAGTTACACTAAAAACAAATTTTAATAAAAAAGAATTAATTAACTTAAAAATTTTATTGCCCAGACATTTTTTTTTTTTTTTGTTTAGTTTCCAAGAATTTTAATTCAATACTCAGCAAAATCATTCAATTTGAAATAATAAATACTTATTTAACTTTGAATCAAATTAATTTTCTATTAAAAATAATTAATTTGTCTGTAATTAATTGATTATGTCTGAAGATTTCGTATTTAATAATAGAAATTCTATAAATTTTCACAAGGCAACAACAATTTTAAAAATTTTCCTTTAAATTTTTATACATTTACTTTATTGTAGTACTTAATAATTTTTAATAAAATTTTTAAGAATTAAATTTTATATAACTAATAAATATTTAAAGTTTAATTTTTGAGAAAAAAAATTCAATAACCTTTCGGACGAACCACTAACCTAGTCAGTCTATATAAATTAATCAATGATATAAAATATTTAATCTTTTATTTTTTAAAGATGCCTCCTTTTTATTTTTTTTTTAAACTAAATTTACATTCTAGGTCCTACAAGAGTAGGTCAATTATCCTTGATAAAAAAAAAATAAAAACAAAACAAAAAACAAATCATAAATCCCTTAAATCATCATCATTATCTCATATTATTCTTTTTCAATTCTGCGTCTGTATCTTTTTTTTTTTTTTTGGTTTATTTGAATAATTTTTTTATTTTTTTTTTTTTTATATTTTTATCTGAGCAGATTATTAAATTATTTTCATTTACTAACAATGGATGCTACAACAGAAAGAAATAAAAAAAAAAGAAAAAAACACACAACAACTCAAACTCAAATTTGTCTAGACATTTGGTAAAAAATAAAAAAAACAAACGTTTACAGTTTTCTTTTTTCTTTTTTTTTTTTTTACTCTTCTTTAAACTTCGTTTTGGTAAAATAATTTCTCATATTGAAAATTCCAGAATATTTTCTAACACCCTTATATTTCTTTAATTTTATATTAAATTTTGGGAATAGAATCAAGTCAATAATACTTTCACCTTTCAAGAAATAAAAGATTGTATATACAGAGAAAAAAAAAGTGTATTGAATCCTTATAAAATTTATTTTTTTCTACTTTCTCTTTTTTTGTTTTTGTGTTTTTCATTTTGTTTTTATTATATTTTCTTTCTTTTACATACTTTTTTCAATTACATACATATATATATACATATATTTTTTTTTTTATTTAATGATGGAAGGATAATAAGAAAATTGGTTTATAAAAACGAGAGAAAAGAAAGAAAAACAAAACAAAAATTTAGGTGTGTTGATCTCCAGTTTAACATCCTTTTTTCAGTTCAAAATCCTTTTGGGTGATTGTTCCATAGTAGAAAAAATATAGTATTAGAGAGAGAAGAAGTAGTAGTAGGTGTTGTAGTGGTAGTGGTAGTAGTAGTGATAGTAGTAGTAGTGTTAGTAGAAATAGTAAAAATGGTAGTAATAGTAATATTAGGCTGGAGTAGTGGTAATGATAGTAGTAGTAGTATAGTAGAAATCATAGTAATATAGTAAGGCTCAGTCAAACAAAATCAAATGTTCCTGAACTCCTATTTTGTTGTTTTTATTTCTTCTTTTTTAGTTTTATGTTCTTTTTCTTTTATTCTTAAAAACATTTAAAACTTCTAAAAATTCTACGCATTCATTAGTAATATAACGGTCTCATCACGTGCGCAACGCACAATAACCTGTAAAGAAAAATGAAAATGATAGAAAAAAAAAAACAAAAATAACAAATATTATTATAGATAGTATAGATACCTATTAAAGATTCCTATCAAAATTTGACAATATTCAAGGATATTTTTAAAGTATTTTTGGATTTTTGGAATTTTTTGATTTTTTTTTTTTTGACTCATTAATCGCATGCTTTTATATGCATACATATTATGTTGAATAACTTCTAAAATTAGTTTCTTTCATTGTTAGTATTAAATGCTAATGTCTTCATTAATGCTAATTGTCTATTAAAAGCCTATTAAAAATATTTTTTTTGTTATCATGATGAAGGCTGAACTAAGGTATATGAGTTAAGACTTTGAATATACGTTCGTACTGTACGTAAAAACGTAGGAGAACTTATATATAAGAACTGATGTTGAGTTTCTTTATAGATTTAAGCGACAATAATATTGCTTTGGCCATTTATAGAAAAAGTTTTGGAAATATTTTAATACATTTACATACATACATTTACATACATTCCTGATGAAGCTTATTTATTTTAATACATTACTGAAGCTTATCTGATTTGTGACTATTTATTAAATTGCAGAAAATATTTTATATGTATCCTATAGAGTTTAATTGTGTTTAATTGATTTGACCTGATTTTCTTTTTTTTTTTTTTAGTTTATATAATATGTCAATTTGCGTAATATTTAGAGTTAGAGAAAGAAATAATATAAAGGTAAGATTTTAAAAGTTTTATAATATAGAAGATTTTCTTTTCAACCTTTGTTTTATTATTTTTTTGTTGATTTCTAAGGAGTCTAGTCAAAAAAAAAAAAAACAATATATAAATCCTAATTTTGGAATTTACGTTTTTCTTTTTTTTGTTTTGATATAATGGAATTCGATTAATATAATGTTTGTAGATGAGGAGCGTTCTGTATATCATTGATATTTCTGAAGTAAAATACATTTATATTCAAATCAGGAATTTATAAAAAAACATATTTGTTTTTTTAATTTTTTACTCCTTCTATAAAGAAATTTAAAAAAGTTGTAAAGATTAAAAGAACAGAAACATTAGCTTCTGTAATATATTTTTTTTAAATTGCATAACTTTAGGCAATAAATTTTAAATTAATTTTTGGCTTATATTTTTTTTTACACATTTTTAAGGGGTCATTAGTTTATCCGGCGGAAAAAAATTTTAAAGAAAATAATCCTGAAAGAATAAAAATTTGAATTTAATTTTTAGAGATAAAAAAATCTTAAATATAACCATATATTTTAAAAATAAAAATCCTGAATTTATAAATAAAAATTTTGTTTTGAAAATTTTTTATTTAGCATTTTAACAGTCAATTTTTTTCAAAATTGTTATGTAATTAGATATTATTATAAAAGTAACAAATATGACAGGCATGAATGACCATCAATTTTACAATCTGTTTTGCTTTGAAATATAAATTGAAAAGGTTCCTCAGAAGTCTACACTGAACGATTTTCCTCCTGACACCAGCGATTCCTTTATAAACAACTTGTTTTTTTTTTTGATAATTAGTAAAGAATTGTGACATAACGATGATTGTTGATTATTGAAGAAAACTGTGACAGAACGATGATTGTTGATTATTGAAGAAAACTGTGACAGAATTGTTTACATGCACGACTGTTGTTTTTGTCGTAAATTCTGTAAAACCTTTCATTTCTCTTGATGATACAAAAATAATTTTACCGACAATTTTTTTTTTATTTGTATTAGTTTTAATTTTAATTATTTCTCTATAATAATTTCACTATACTTTTAATTTTACAAATATGATTAAGAATAAACCTAAACTATGAACTGATAAGAAATAGTATAAAATTTTCATAGTATTTATAAACAAAAGATATGGTGATTTTTGATGAGATACCTTGATTTTACGAAATGGCATTATTGTTTTAAAATAATACCTTTTAAAAAGTGTCATTTTTCAATTCAAATTCATAGCGAAACAAAAATTTTTTTTCCAAGATTTTAATCCAAACCGAATATGGCAAAGTCAAGATGTAATTTTTCTAGATTTCGCATGAGTGAAGATTTTGTTTTTCAAGATTTCTCCATTGAGATTAAGAATGAAGTTATGGACTCCATTTTTAAATATTTTCACTTAAGAAGATCACTCTGATAAAATTTTTTCAATTAAAGATCGTAAAAATTTACTTGCTATATAAATTTTTCATAATATTCATCTAATCGTTAAAAAATCTTTAATTGTATATTTATATGCAATGTATATCAACTTTTCTTGTATTACACTTATCTATATAGACATTAAAAAAAAGAGCAATATGAGAAATGATGATGCAACTCTAAATAAAAATAATTTTTCTGTTATTTTTATCCCAATTTTACGTTTATTCAAGTAAATATACAAATTCAATACTAACAATATGACAGTTTCACTACACTCGGACACTTGAAGAGAAAGTATTATTAACTGAAGAAATTTGAATAAAATATATTAAGAATAAATTAAGACTAATACACAAGAACGCTTAAACTAATATTTAAGAAAATACAAGACTTCATTTACATAAACAAGAAAGATAAATAATGGTGCTCCATATCAAAAAACAACATCCCATGTCATATATCTCAGGGGCCTCGGTGGCCTAGTGGGTAAGAGCTTATAAAATACAAACTGCAAATACCCAGGGAGTGTGGGTTCGAATCCCACACACATCGTAAGAGTTATTCCCCCTTACGACATTTACAGCCACACCTGACCAGGAAAGGTAGAGAAAGGCATGGAAAAAAAAAATACAATTGCTTAATTTCATAATGGCGCAATGTGCAATAATAAAAGGATGCAGTATAGAATAGATAGATCAGTGCAAAAACAAACCCTATTTTTTTTTTTATCTAAAAATCTGTACTAAAATTACAAATTTTTTTTTGTATTTCGAAAATTCCAAGAAAATAAATGTTCAAAAATAAAATCTTTACGGTCAAAATCCTTTCTTATCCTTTTCAATTTGGATTTGGAAATTTGGAATGGAAAAAAATTTTTTTTTAATTTTATATTTTTTCTATTGTCTTCAAATTTTGTTTGTTTTAAAAATATGTGTATAGAGATGGTAAGAGAGAATAACAAACTTTGACAATTTATTATCCTTTATTTGATTTTTATACAAATTTTCAACATTTAATTTAATTCTTTTATTGTTTTTTTTTTCTTTTTGTTTTATTATACTATTCTGTATAATATATACACTTATATTTATTCATATGTATTTAAGTATGTATAAAAGAATTTTCAACAAAAAAAAATATGAATCTGTTTGAATGAAATTAGGTGAAAAATTCCTCGTTAATAGTGAATCATTTTATTTTGGAAAAATTTAATTAAAATGCAAAAAAAAAAAAGAAAAAAGTCTGGACTTAACTAAGTACATAAAAGAATTTTTTTTTATTTTTTTTTTTTTTATACTATTGTTTTCTTTTTTGTTTTTAATTTTGATGAATTAGTTATAAAAGTTATGGTACGACCTTGAAAAGTATGCATTATATTAATATATACCATACAAATAATAAAAAAAAAAGTTGTATGGAACGTCTGGAGTCTGGAAAATTTATGACATGGTTTTTTTTTTGTAAGATTTGCTTTTGTTATAGCATTTAAAGTGACTGATTTTAAAAATTTGATAAAACATAAAAAATTATATCGAAAATTATTTTATTCGAATAAAAAATTAAAATGAAAATATTTTTTTTTTGTAAAACTTGGAAAAGAGGGTCTCGATTACCTTGTGGGTAAAAACGTATAAAATATGCTGTAAACACCAAGAGAGTATGGATTCGAATCCTACGAACAATTTCCCCTTACCGCATTTATAGCCACATCTGGAAGGAAAAGTTTGTGTAATTTCCTTGTTACATTTATGTGGCAAGAGAATAAATATGTGGCAGAGAATACAGAAACAATCGATTAAATCAAAACTAATAATTGAAATCATTTATAATAAAAGACATTTAATTAGTTTTTAACTTGTTGTATTCATGTCCATATTGTAATCTATTCATAAAAATAAATAAATTGTCCATATCTGACTTTAAAAAAAAAAATTTATGTAAAATTTCAAAAAAAAACCAACAAAAAAAAATAAGTTAATTGTCAAGGTAGAATCTTTTAATAGATCGAATATAAATTGATTTAAAACAATTATAGGATAGTACAATCTGTCTATCATTTAATTCTGAAACTATATGTTAGCTTTGATAGCAAAAAACATGATATTTTGAAGTAGTTCTAGTCAAAAAAGAATTTTGAAACAAGAATAAAAAGCCTCTAAATTTTTTATTTTGATATCAAATAATTCAAGCCCTTTAAATGTACATACATTAAAACAAATTCATTTGTTAACACTATAGTAAGCGATCGTTAAAATTTATTTTAATCATTTTAATACATTTTTTTACTATATTTTATTTTTATTATATTAATTTTAAAAATTTACATATCACAATCGAAAAATTAAGAATAGAAATTTATGAAAAAATGAAATCATTTAGGGATATGAAATCAAAAGAGTATTCTTTCCGACAAACTCATTATATTCTGTTTTTTTTTTTTTGTAAATTCGTTAAATTCTCAAAATTCCGTCCAAAGAAAACAAAATGAAAAACCGAAATTATTATTTTGACCTGTGGTAGTAAATAGTAATTTAATTTGACTAAAAGAGAAAAGTTTTTTTCTTAAATGTTTGTTTATTTCCAATAAATACTTAAATCAATATCAATCGGATCCATTTACAAAATAATATATTATAAATAAATTATAATATATTTTTTTCTTAATTCCACCTCATATTTTCAATAAAGAAAAAAAATAAAAAAAAAACGGAAAAAAAGAAAATCTTTATGTATTTAAACAATTTGCCTAAAAGTATGCAAAACTGGATTAAAATGACTAAAAAATAAATCTTTCAAAATTTAAGGTTACATTGCACCCGAACATTTTATTTATTTGGATAAAGAAGGATATTTGCAAGATCACAACCATGTCTTCCTATTATTTTACTATAATAGACGGGCTACACGCAAAAAAAAATTGAGTATAATCCTAATAACACAAACCCCCCAAGATCTGAAATTTGACACTCACATTTCTTACAAGGATACTTTAGATAAAAAAATGCTTGGTGGTTAGGTAGAATGTAGTATAATAATATATATATTAGGGTAGGAACTAGATTAGGGTAGGTTAGTTTTTTAGGGTTAATTAGATTAAATTTTAAGTTAAAATAAGGATAAGATACTAATAATGGTTTTTTTTCAATATTTTTTTGTCAATAATTGTAAATTAAGAATAATATATGTTAACAATGATCATAACAAAAAATATAAGAATAATATAAAATGAAAATATGAAAACAAAAATTAACAAACAAAAATACTAAATATTTTTACATGTTAATATTATATAAATACTAAAATATTTATTTTGTAAACTTTTTAGGATAAAAAATGTAAGAAATTTAAATTGCAAATAAAAATTGGATGGAAAAAGTTCATTGGATGGAAAATTTATTTCAAAATAATTTTGTATTTGTATTTACAGATTTCTCTCTCATATATTCATACTTAGGTTTTTTATTTCCTAGATATAGAAACAAATTTGTAAACCCTTTAACAGAACCAAAATAAATTAATAATAGTTAGTACTTAAACTAGAATGGCGAATAGTAGCTATTGGTTTTAGAAATACTTTATTATACCCTATGTGATTTCTAATATTTTTATTGATTTCTGAATCCCTAAAATACAAATCTTCCCTCTTTAAATAAATATAATAATTTACAAAAAATTGATTTAAAATTTTATTCAATCTCAGCTGTTTTCGATTTTTAATACCGAATTAAGCGGCAAAAAATATACCTAATAGTTATATCGATGTAAAAATAAGTGCAAAGAAACGATAAAGTTAAAATGTATTTAAAAAAGTCTAAAACCATAGAAAAAATTTAACACAATAATTTGCCTTAAGATATATTTCAAGAAATTCAAAAGATCTGACATCTTCTTTTAAATAAAAATACATTGTATTAAAAACTTAATTTTAAAAATAGAATGTCCAAACAATTACAACTAAAAATTTTTTTTTTTGTAAATTATTTAACTAGACTGGTCGCCAATATAAATCACATAATTTTTTTTTTTTTTTTTTTCCTTTAAAACTGATATACAATACAAACTATGATTTCCAATTTTCTACAAAAGCCAATAAATAAACTTGTTCGGTAAAATTAATGGCAATTGAATCGAGTTCAAAATAATAACCAAGTCAATAACAACAAATATGAACAATTATAAGAACAAAAATAAAAAATGTAAACAATATATATAAAAAATATATATATATATGTATATATATAATTAAATTTTCAGTCTAAAAAATAATATAAAACATATACAAGCCGCCCACGTGGACGACATATAATTAAAAAATTTTATTATTATTATTTTTTTTTTTTTTTTAAATTCTAGTATAAAAAAAAAAAAAAAATAGCGAGACATCAAATCTTTTTCGCGCTTACCTCAACAAGATTTCATGCTTAATTTTTGATTTTAATTTATTCACATGTGACTAAAAATTTGAATAAAAAAAAAAACAAAGTAGTATTTAAAAGTAAGGGTTTATAAAAGTACATATTTAAATTATTTAAGACAATTTAAAGTGTTTAGATAAAAACGGAAAAAATTGTTATTAAATACAAGAGTTTCCAATTTTTTTTTAAAATATGCCCTTTCTTTTTTTTGTACATAACCTGTATTTATTTTTACTCCTTATCAGGTGGACCTCTACACAAAAATTTCTTCGCAAAATAAATATTTTAACTGTAACTATGCTCAGTTTTAATTTAAAATTCTTTTCTTAATTTTTTTTTCAAGGTAAAAAAGTTGTGTAAAGAAACAGACTGACATATTTGAATTTAACATGCATATTTTTCGATCATTTTTTTTTAAAATGTCTCTAAAAAACGCAAATTTTTTTCACTTATATAAAATTTTTTCATATATTATTACTGAATTAAAATCAAACCTAAAAAAAGAAAAAAAAAAGTTCAAGGAAAGTTAAATCTTGTGACATGAAAATTTTGTGCCACATTTGAACGTTGTTTTATTTTTATATGAAAAGGAAATACCCATGAGATTATAAAGGAAATACGAATATTATTATAATGTTACGCTCAAAACCAAAAACAATAATATAACAAAAATATATATATATATACAAAAAAAATAGAGTTTAGAATTTTTGTTATCCAAATTAAAAGTTCTGTAAACAGTAATAATAAAATTCTAAGAAAATTAAATTTTATTAAAAGATCTGTAAACTTCTAAAAAAATCCACACATACAAAAAGGACGCAATATAACGGATAATAAAATATGATCAGAAGCTTTTAAAATAAGTATTTTTTAGCTTTATAATATTTATGTATATATATATATATATATATATGTTTTTTTTTTTTTCAAATTATATTTATTTTAATATTTTCAAAAATTTTGCTTAATATTTTTAAGGGATAAAACATAAATTTTAACTTATCTAAAATAAAATCAAAAAAAAAAACGATATCCATTATGTGAAGAACGTATGTTTTTTTTTTTACGATATTACAAAAAAAATAATATCAAAGAACATATTTTCGTATCTTATTTCTTAGCAAAGACACAATCCGAAAACATAAAAACTGAAAGAAAATACGTTTTAAATAAATTGTCCATGGAAGTTTTATGATGTAATTTAACTAGTAAACACCAGGAGTTTTCATGTCGTTAAGTATTATTTGTTTTTTTTTTTTTTATAAATTGTATGAAAAACGAAAAACATTTTTCTTTATATTAAATTTAAAAAGTTTTATATTTAATCTAATTTTAAAAATCAATTAAAAAAATAAAAATAAAATATTTCTATTATAATAATAATGACAACTAAAAAATAGTATAGTTTTTTTTTTTTTGCACTATCAAACACTTTTGATCATCATATCTAGATACCACTGGATACTAGACTAGAAGTAAAAAAGGAGATTAATTTGAAATGAAAATGTGATAACGCTTAAAAAAAATTTTTCATGGTTGTTTTTTTTGTTTTCTTTAAATATTATTAGAAATAAATTATATTTATATTAAAATTCAATTTATAATCCTCAATTAAGAGAAATTTTGAAATTTTATCGAAAATGAATGAAAATAATTTTAATAAAAAGAAACTAGATAATTGGAAAGCTAATCATCATTTTCTTTGGAGTTTTCAAAAACATGTGTAAAATATTAAATAACAAATTTATGTATATAAATGTTTATGTAAGTAAATGTTTTTATTGATATATATGCTTAAATTTTTTTATGATTATATATTTTTAGAGACAATTTTTTATATTTTTATTTTAAGAAATTTTAAAAAATAGTACTTGTGTTTTCAGTTCAGTAAGTTTTGTAATACGAGGTAATACTATTTCCTTTGTTCGAAACAATATGTAGGATTCCTTATAATGAGTCTAAACCACAGTAGCGTAGATAACAAACAAAATATAAAAGAGTAGTTAACATTTAATGACTTTGAAGAACTTAAATGAACTATAAAAGATAATTTACAAATTAACTACCAAACCATTACAGAATGTGCGGCCCTCTTATTTCTGTTGGTGATTCCTATTATCCTATATAATATATATACATACTATAAAAATGCCAGAAATGGTTCCTATTATTCTATATAGTTATCAAATTTTAACTTAACTAAATTGGGATGGTTTAAAAAAAGAATTCTAATAATCTCCCAAATTCTGTTACCCATTTTAAAGATCTTTTCATTAATAAAGATTTTTATTTATTAATAAGGACTTAAATTACGAGATTTTATTAACTGTAATCAACTGTAATATTTGTTTCGTCAAAATAAGAAAATAATAAATTATTTTCGTTAAAAAATAAGAAAATTAGCCATGTAGATAATATGATTTTTTTTTGAAAATTTCTGAACATTTTTAGGTTAGTTTTCAAGGTTATTAAGGTCATTAAAATAAGGTCTAAAATAAATATAGTAGAATCTGATTTTTTATATTAAAACATATTAAAGATAAATACGAACGCAAGATAAATCCAGGTAATGATATAGTAGCTAAGACACCAACCATTCATTCGAAAGGTCTGGGTTTAAAACTCCAGCTGCGTCATATAGATTAATAAAAAAAATAATATAGATTTTTCTTATAATATATAAATTAATATAATATAATTATATATAAAAAATAAGTATATATATCTTATTAATATCATACTGTAAATATATAATAAAATAATTCTTGTACAAGATAATAGATGGCATAGAAAAAAAATGTTTACATCTCATAGTCTTTCTTGTACACAATATCATCTACAGCCGAGTGTAATCAACGGTTTAGTTAAATTAAAGAATCCAGAAACTGAAGTCAAATATTAATAATAAATGGCTTAATGGATGGATGGCCTATTCTCCTTATAGAAGTGGGAAGGAAAAAAAATACAACGCAAGATAAATCATCTTTAGACATAAGAAAGATAATATTATTAAGGGAAAGAAGACTTAAAAAAAAAAAAAAGCATCGAAGCATTATAAATAAATGCATCTTATAATAAATGATAACTGACTCAAAAATGGGGAAATATGGGAAAAATTGATATTTTTAATTATATATTAATAAATAAAATATAAAAGAACGATTTTGTTTTTTTTTTTCTTGGAATAATGTATTTTTTTTTTTTTTATTTAATTTAATACATTTAAATATATATATATATATGTACCTATATATTTATATATAAATTAATTTAAAATTTTTTTTTTATTTAGTAAAAATACTCTCCAACAAAATAAAATTAAAAATCATATATATTAATTATATTTATTAATTATTAATAAATTAAATTTAAAAAAAAAAAATATAATTAATTAATTTATATATATATGTATTAAAAGATATATGTATTATATAGAGTAAATGTTTCGTTAAAATTATATAATTTTAATATATATGTACTATAAATGTAAATAATAAAACGAGCAAAAAAAAATAAAAATAAAATACTATTTTATTATGTAAATATATTAAATAAAATTTCTAATTATTACTTTTTATTATTTTATAATTAATTTACAAAAAAAAAAAAAAAACTACAAAAGAACTTATCGAAATAAAAAAAAAATCTTATCGAAACTTAATTAAAAAAATTTTTTTTATGTTTATTTTTCTGTTTTTCGTTTTTTATGTAAAAAATTAATAATTATATCAAAGAAAAAAAATTAATTAATTTATTAATTATTTTAAAACAAAAAATTTTAATTAAATAATTTTGTTAGGTATAGTTTTTTTTTTTTCGTTTTTTATTTTTATTTTTTTTATTTGATTTTGAAGTTTGCTTAAAAACTAAACTAACGTCTCTGAAAATATAATAAAAAATAAAAGGGAAGAGAAAAAAAAAAAGAAGATTCGTTAAAATTAATTTTTTTGTTTTTTTTTTTTTTTTTAGTTATAATTTAATTTCGTTTAATTAAAATTTCGTTGTAAAAGAACAAAAAAAAAAAAATATATTTAAAATTTAAATTAATATTTTTGTAAATGTTTTTAGTTTGTTTTTTTTTTATTTTAAAAATATATACTTAAATTATAAATATGTATATATATACACAAATGTATGTAATATAACGTAAGTAATGGAAAATATTATTTATTATATTTAAAATAAATATTAAAAAAAAAAAAACCTTTAAATTCGTATTTAAAATTTGATCTTCGAAAAATAAATAATTAAGAAACGCTTCTAAAAAATCTTTGTGATGATAACATTTGCGAACCCGTCTAAAAATTATACCATTGATTTTTAAATGAAGCGGTACTAACCGATACTTAATAAATATAAATTTAAAAAATCGATTAATGTCAACCGAAGTGATAAAAAAAACATTGTAAATAAAATGAAATAAAATCATTTATACATAGGAAAGTTTCCTAGTGCTTTTATATTTTCTGTTCTTTTTTATTTTTAATACAAATAGAATGAAAATTGCAAGTAACATTTACTCTATAAAAGTAACATTTGCCAGTATAACCATTATAAATTGACATTTATCACAAAAAAAATCGGATTGATTATTTAATCGATCAATATTTCGATCCATCAATTGTTTTTACGACTCGATATCAATATTTAAGTATTCTAAAACTGTTCTTAAATTTCTTTACAACCACGTGAGTTTAGTTTTTAATCTCTGATCTCTTTTTGAATCATAATAAGTGATCAATTGTGGTTTTCTATTTCACTTTTCGTAAGAGACAACTATATAAATGCATATTTTATACGTAGAAGCAATTCTTACAGTTAGGAATTAGGATTAAATTTCAATAAACAGTTTTAAAAATTACTTGATCCGTCTGTTGTAATTATATATATATGTATATATATTTCAAAGAAAAAATTTTAAATACAATTTGGAAAATATTTAAGTATTTTAATTTTAAAATTAATTAATTAAAATTCTTATAAGCTTATAAAAAAAAACAACTGAAAAAAAAAAAAAAAATTTACAAAAAAATAAACACATAAAATCAATCATTGGCACAAGATGCAGTCTAAAAAATACAGAATGTTTTTTATTATTTTTTTTGTATTCATTTTTATTTTTTGTTTTTTATTTATAAATTAAAATTAATTTTAAAGCTTAAAAATTAAAATATGTATTAAAAATTAATTAAAACAAAAAAAAAAATTAAACAAACATTTATATTTTTTTTTAGTTAAAAACAACTAAAACAAAAAGAAACAATGAAATAATTAAAAAGATAAAATACTAAAACGTATGTATATATGTATGTATGCAGATTAATTGTATAAGTAAATAATTATTTTTATATAAGTAGACAAAAAAAAAAAAAAATATGTTGTTTTATAATACATACAAATAATTTTTGTAATAATAACATGATATTTAAATTCAATTTTTTGATATTTAAAATTTTTAATAATCGATTCATAGAATTTTCCGGTATCTTTCTCACATTTTGAGCAATCAAGAATCAAATGATCGAGCTTTTTTTTTTTTGTTCGAATCCAATAATTATTATATTAATTTTATTTTCCTTTTATATAATTTCCATTATATAGCTTTTTTACTTTAATTGAAGACATTTTTTACTTTAAATGAATATTTAATATTTTAAGTAAAGATTTTTCTACTTAAAGTGAATATTTTTTTTATTTTAAGTGAAGACATTTTTAATTTAAAAGATTTTTCTACTTAAAGTGAATATTTTTTTATTTTAAGTGAAGACATTTTTACTTTAAGTAAAGAATCTAAATGTTTAATATATGTACATATATTTTATTTTGGTCATATACTTAAGTATATATATATTTGGGTTTGATATATTTATGTATCGGATATTCATGTGTGATATATACATATATGTATGTATATGTATTTTTTTTTTAATTTTAATTTATATTTCAAATATTTTCACTTAAAGTAAAAACATCTTCACATTAAAACATCTTCACATTAAAACATATTCACTGTAAAAAAATATTCACTTAAAGTAAAATCATCTTCACAGTAAAAAATATTCACTTAAAGTAAAAATGTCTTCAATTAAAGTAAAAGTGCCTTCAATTTTAATAAGTATAAAATTAAAGTATATATCAATATAAAACAATATAAAGTTTATAACACTTTATATATATTTAAAAACTGTTAACCTTTATTAATTCTATTCACAATAATTTAATAATAAATTGTTTAGTACCAGTGGTTTTAAATTATAAAAATTTATTAACTGTTTTTTATTCAAAAATTATTTGTATTTTTTTTTTAATTTTTTACAATTTAACTTAAAAATAAGAAAAAAAAGGCACTAGATTAAAATAAATCAACTCAAAATAAGTTTAAAAAATACTACAATTTACAAATAAAGTTTTTTTATTAAATTAAATTTGCATTATTTAGGTATATCTAATTAATTAACTTAAATTATTGTATAATATATATATATTCATTTTATTTTTTTTTTTTTACTAAAATTATTTTTTTTCTTTTCTATTTATTTGGTTATATTCAATTTGCTTCTTTTTTTTTTTTTTTTGTATTTAAAATTATAATTCATATTATATTGTTTTGTCAAATTCTATTTTGGTTTTGTTTGGTTTCTTTTTAAACTATTGTGAATGATTTATTTTATTTTGTTCTAAAATAACAAGAAAAAAATAACATGAAAAATACAAGAAAAAATCAATAAAAAATAAATACTAAATTTACAAATAATTAGTATATTGTATATGAAAATATGACTATTGTGAATGATTTTGTTGATAATTCATTTTTTTTTTTGTTTTTGTTTTAATTTCAATGAATTTTTTGTACAATAATGGTCAAAAAAAAATATATATAACAGCAACAATTTATATTAATAAATACGTATATATATTTATATATATAAATTAAGAAAAAAATTAAGAAAATTTACAAAATTTAAAAAAAGTAAAATGGCGGCGGTATAAATGAATGACAATATAAACAAAAAAAAAACTAAAATTAAAATAGAAAAAAAATTATAATTAATTATGAATTTTAAATTTTAGAATAACAAAAAAGCAATTAGTGTAATCACAGCTACAATTATAGCAAAAAATGTAAATACATCATTGCTTGCTAAACCATATGTGCATATAATAATCATATGTTCTAATATTGTTGTTCTAGCTGCATCTGGATGTGCTAATTGTAATTTATTACTAAATAATAATCCATGATTTTCACTATTATTACTATTATTATTATTATCATTATTATTATTTTCATCATCATCTACATCATGATCATGATCATGATCACGATCATTATTATAATCATGATTATCATTATTTGTATAATTATGATGATTAATATTTTTATATTTAATTATAGTATTATCATTATTATTGTTATTATTGTTATTATTATTATTATTGTTATTATCATTATTATTATTATTATTATTATTATCATTATTAACAACATTTATATGATTTTGTGATATACGATTATGTGTTTTATCATCTTTTGATGTTGATGGTAATGAAATTCTTTGATCAATCAATTTCCATTCATTTGAATTTTCTGTATTTTCAATATTAAAATTATTATTATTTGATTCATCATTATTATATTTAGTTGTTGATGGTAATGGTAATGATGATGATGATGATGATGATATTTTAAATTTATTTTCAAGTAATTCAAATTGTTTTAATTCAAAATCATCAGTTTCTGATTCAATACAATTATTTTCATCAATAATAATAATATTATCATCACAATCACTCAAAATATTATCTTCATCTTCTTCTTCAATTGATGAAAGTTGATTATCATCTGTATAAAAATCGTCATCATCATATTCTGATGGTTTAAAAAATTTTAATTGATTTGATTGTTTTAATAATGGTACTTGTATTGATATAATATTATCATTTATTTCTAAATTTGTATTAATATCATTATGTAAATCATCATATAAATATGTAATACTGTCTAATGATTTAAATGAATCAGGTGTCGAACAAATACTTTCTTCCAAATCATTTATTTTATTTTCATTATTTTCATTATTTAATACGAAATTTTCATTATTATTATTATTATTTAAAATTTTATTATGAATGATTTTTGTATCAATACATTCAATAATTGTTGAATCAAGTTCATTTTCTTTTAAATTAATTTCATTATTTGATTCATTATTTGTTAACGTATTAATTTTAATTTCATTTATAAATTTACTTGAAATATTAAATTTACTGTTATGTTCTAATTCAACTTCAAAACTTGAACTATTATTATGAATATATAATTGTTGATGTACTGGAAAATCTGATAAACTAACATTACCTGAATCAGGATTTGAAGAGTTATCTTCTTCAATTGAACTAAATGAATCAAAATTATTTGTTGTTTGATGATTTGTTGCAACCGAATC
Source organism: Poecilobothrus nobilitatus (assembly GCA_947095535.1). Taxonomy (NCBI): domain Eukaryota; kingdom Metazoa; phylum Arthropoda; class Insecta; order Diptera; family Dolichopodidae; genus Poecilobothrus; species Poecilobothrus nobilitatus. Next base: position 36,373,157 of record OX352774.1, read on the forward strand.
AATATTCTTTTCAGATAATACAATATGTACATTACTTGAATATGTATTAGTACGTGGACTAAAACTAATATAATCTTGTTGACTATTTGTAGCTGTTGAATTACATAAGCTATCAATACTGTTAGTGGGTGAAGTTGATGATTCATTTTGTGATTCAGGTATTACATTCAATATTGTTTGAGTATTAATAGATAAAATTTTGTTATTATTGGATAAAAGAGAAGGAGAGGATGAAGAAGAAAAAGTAGAAGAATTAAAATTTTCTAATTCATGCTCTTGTATTAATTTTGAATAATTAAAATTAGAAACATTTGTTTCTATATTAGATTTTTCTAATGAAAAATGATTTTTTGTGTCTTTTATTGAACAAGCAAAACATAATAAAGCAGCAGAATTATTATCATTATTATTATTAGTTTTTAAAATAGATTTTAATGAATCAATAATGAAAGCATTACTTTTATTGTTAGTTTCATTCAATATATCATTGTTAAGATTAGAATTTAATTTAAAATCATTCAGATTCATTTTTTGGTTATTTTTTATAATACAATCACAATTAGAACATTTTATTGTTGTATTGTTGTTATATGTTCTATTATATTGAATATTTAATTTTTTCTTATTAATGCTATTATTAGAGCGAACATTTGCATTTGAATTAGCATTAGTATTATTTGATTTTAAAATCAAATTTCTATGTTTACCTTTTCCAATATATTCATCATTATATATAAATTCATTATTTGCTTCAGTTGTTGCAATTGGTGCAATTTTTAATGAAGGTTGTGATTCAATAGTTACCGGTGATGCTGAACGTGTTATACCAAATATTGCAGCTAATTCTTCTGATGAATTATATTGTGATGATTGATTATGATTACTATTAATACTATCAATACTATTTGATTTATTGATTGATTTTGATGATGACGATTTTATTTGAACTTCATTACCAATTGGTGTTAAATTTAATGGTGGAGATGGTGTTTCTAATATTTGACTATTATTATTTGTTGTATTATCATATTCACTACTATATAATGGTGATGATAAATTAATTAAATTTGGTGTAGCTGATGATGTTGAACAATCATATGATGTTGTGCTAAATGTTTTTATTGGATCCGATGTGCAACTTTGTTGATTAATATAATCACTACTTGGTGATTTAATATAATCACTAGATGAAAAACCACCATTATGTGCTGATGTTAAACTAGATGATGTTTGTTGATTACATGAACCGGGACTAGATGATTTAATACAGTCCGATGATGAATATATTGGTGTTATAAATATGCCTTCAACTTGATCAATACCACCATCAGTATAACCAGTTGCTGTTGTAATAGCATCATCAGATCCATAACAATGTTGTGATGAATCATCAGTTGATACTGATTTTTTAATATTAATAATGGATTTTGATTGATTATCTAGTGAATTATTACTTGTTGTGATAACATTTATACTACTACTAGCATTGCTACTACCATTATTATCATTTTTAATGATAGTATTCTTTTCGCATTCTTTCATTATTTTAATAATTTCTTCTTCATCACCAGTTGATTCTTGTGATTTTAACTTACTTGTTTCTTCAATATCATTCATTTGTGTTTTTGCATTCGTATTCGTATTCGTTTTCATTTTATTTAATTCTGGAACAAGAATATTTTCAGTAGAAATATTTTTTAAATCATTGTTAATTTGTTGATCTTTACAAATGGTCATTTCTGATGCAGCAATTGTCATCTGTTTTAGGTTTTCATTCAAATTATCATAATCTCCTTCATTGTCTTTATTAACATTTTCAGTTGTTATTTGCTTTCCTGAACTTTTTTGTAAATAACTGTCATTGTTATCTAAAGCAGTGATTTGACGTATACAACGTTCTGTTATTGAGCCAATTTTATCAGAGCTAGGATCTAGATTTTTAAGCAATTTCGAAACCATTAAATTATCGTTTGAATCTTTTACTGATTTCTTCTTATTAGTCAAAACTGTAGATTCTTTTACTTTTGTAGATTGTGGTTCCATTTTAGTTTTTGAAACATCAGCAGAACGCTTTTTAGAATCATCTAAAGGTTTTGATTTTTCAATCCCTACAAGAATTTTTCCACGAACTTCATTAGCTTTAAACGATACATTTTCAATGTCACTTAAATATTTTTCTTCTTGTTGAAGTTTTCTAGGTGGTATTTGCTGTTCAACCAGTTTTATTTCACTAGGAGGTACAACTTCTAATAGAATTTCTTCACAACGCTTTAAATTATTTGAGGTAGTTTCAATATCAATTAAATTCTTCTCACTTTTAATATTTTTACTTGTAGTGCTAAGTAATGCTTCTTTTCGAAGTTCTAACAGATCCCGACTCAATTTTTCACTACTTTCTTTGGCGTCTTTTGCAATTTGATTTAAAGCTTCTTCCATGCCAGAACGATTTTTTATTGGATCAGGGCTTATACTTGATCTAGGTAAGGGAACAGGTGGTTTTTGTCGTTCCTCGTTTGATTTTAAAACAGTTGGTAAATTACATATAGCTCCCCCTTGACTTGGATGCCTGAATACAGTACGTTTTGGTGTTGTATTACCAGATTGATATTGTTGTTCTTGATTTCTTAAATTCTTTAATAATTGTAATGTTATTGGTGGTTCATCAATATCTCGAGAGATATCATTTAAGCTACCAGCTTTATCGACACTATTTTGTAAATCGTAATAATCAGATAAATCCCCTCCAGACGGTTTAGCAGCATCTCTTTGAATCAAAGCATAAATATTAGCTGATTGAGTACGCGTAGCACGGTGTTTCTTTTTTATTGCATCATGTGGATATTGAACTCTAGGTCTTGAACGAGTTGGAGAATCTTTACGAAGGGTTCGAACAGCTAAGTCGTCTGTTATTACATCAGGATAATTGTGCGCTATGACTTGAGTTTTCTTTGTTTCTTTTTCGGGTTTAACATGCAAATAATCCGTATTTGGTGACGGCGGTATTGGACCAATTGGAATACCAAAAGGTGGTTGATTATCAATTGTTTTAACCAAATCATTTGAAAATTTCATATTTCTAAGGGCTAAGTCATCTCGAATAATATCAGGTTCGGCAGCTTCCTCAGACGAACTGTCCTCTTTGAATTCTTTAGCATACATTTCAAATTCTTTTGATAAAGGAACCTTTGCATTTCGTTCACCTTTATGTAATGTATCAAAATTTAAACTTTTGTAAATTGCTTCAAGTTCATTAATAACATCTTCTATGTTTGTTGGATCATTTTCTTGGTTTAAATTTTTTCTAGGCATTGGATTTGGAATTACCTTATTATTTTTATCGGCATAATTTCGTTCTTTATTAAGTGCCGCAAGTCGATTTTGTTCGCGTTGTTTAGCCACATATTCATCATATTTATTTGGTTTTGGCATTTCAATATAATTTATTGGATTATCATTGGCATAATTCGTTCGGTTTTGATAATAATTTGGCATAGATCTGGTTTTATCATGAGGTTGCAAATTGGTTTGACTTGAAATTTCAATAATTTTTTTTTTATCTTGACTTGGTTTAATTAAGAGACTTCCACTTATAATGTTATCTACTTCATCGGATGAATTTTGTGCAGGATTCATTTTTCGTGTAAATTGTTCATATCTAGATCTTTGAAAATTTTCCCTTCCAGAAGGAACAATTCCATCCACTTGAGATTTATTTGCGTTTAAAATGTCTTCAAAAGTGGAATTACGAAATGCCTGTAGCTCATTAACTCTAGAACTAGACATTGATCTAGGTTTTGTTGTTCGTATGCCACGCTGAGCTTCATACTTTTGACCTTGACGATATTGTTCTTGACGATCAATTTGTTTCCAAAAATTAGAAGCAGATTTTACTGTGGAAGGTTTTGCTGGCAACAAACCACTTTTTGTTGTTCGAATTGGTGATTCAATTTGCTTTTGATCATTTGTCAAATTAGGATTTTGTTGTGGTACTGAAGTAATATTTTGATTTAAAATATGAATTGGTTTTCTTGATCTAGGTGCTGCATCAGTAACATATCTAAAATCAGATGGTTTTTGTTGTTCTCTTAGACCAGGTGGAGGTGTTTGACTATTACTGATTGGTTTTGTGACATAAGCTCCTTGATTTGCTTGTTTTGGACCTATACTTGAGTAAATTACGGTTTGAGATGGTTGTGTCGATGATGAACGTTGCATATTTTGATATAAGTTTTTATTTTGACCCCATAATTTATCATCAGACACACATCGTCCATTAATTTTATTCATTGAATTTGCGGTATTTTGATCAAATGCTAATGACATGGGTCGTAATTCATTATGACTACTGTTTAAATTTACACGACGTTGTGGATCTCTTGGAGGTGGTGGAGGCGGTTCTTGTTGATGATTTGGTCTATTATCTCTTTTTAAATATAGATTACGATTCGGTACATGTATTTGACTATCATAGCTTATGCTACGTTTATCATTCGAAATTGAATTTTGCAAATTTTTAGAAGGTATTTGAGTGAATTGTTGTTCATAAGATGCTGTTTGAGGTATAGGAGCCGCCTTATATCCAGGCGCTATATGATGTCTTAATTGTAAAGTTGTTGGATAAGCAACATAATTTAAACTAGATGCTTGTCTCATTTGGGATACACCTTTAGATTGTTCATGGGGTCGTGGTTCAGGATGCAACAAAACTTTATGTCGTTCTCGATTTGCTGGAAGTTGATTTGAATTATCGTTGTAAATGTGCGCTGAACGTGAAGGTATTGGACTTATTTGCTGACTCTGTTGTAATTTTTGAGTTGTTTGTGGTAAAATTCCACCATTAGAAATCTCACCATCACGACTCATACGCTTATAATAACGTTCTGTACGAGCTGCTCGACTTTTACGATTTGTTCCAGAACCGGAATTTCCATTATCATTACCATTGCTACCAATTATACCACCACTACCAGTACCCATACTATCATCACTACGATATTTATTGGATTGCGAAGGAATTATTTCTTCATCACTTGATGTATTCAAATAAATTTGCTTTTGTTGTGACTGTGATGGATAATAATTTGCTTGTGTACCAAGTTGAGCAGTATATGCTCGATTTGAAACTATTTTTTTACGATCTTTTTTTGATGATTGACCATCTAATGAATTCGATGAACGAAATTGTTCCGCCGGTGGCGTGGGTAATTCAATTTGTTCAAAAGGTACAAAAAATTCATTTTCATTCTTAGGACTAATTACAATATGATCGAAGCCTGCCCCGATTAATTTACTTGAACGTTTTCTTTTGTCTTTCTTTCGTGTTTTTTGTGATGGAGAAAAACCTGCTTTTCGATCTTGTTCATCTGATGATGAATCTGTTTCGTTGTCTTTTTGTTTTTTACGAAATAATCTTCCTAAAGACCATTTCTTTGAATTACTATTATTTAATGATGATGATGATTTATTGCTATGTTTATCCATTTCTGATAATGATTTATCGTTGTATAAATTTGTTGCTGAAAATGATCCTGAAATATGATTCACTTCCTTTGGTAGAGGTAATTGTGGCCTCCAACTTGTTTGAACGGTCTGTAAAGATAAAAAAAAAAAAAAATTTTTTATTAGAGAATATTCAATGTAAATTTAAAAATTGATAAAAAAAATATGATTTTTTTTTTAAGAAAGAAAATTGAAATACTTAATGATATCAATCACTATAATTTTATTAATTTTCTGAATAAATTTGCTATATAACTAGTAAAATCGACGAGTTCAATTCAAGATTACGGAACTTTTAACAAAAATTTCTACTTTATGTTTAAGTAACAAGTTGATAACTGCAAAACTATTTACTGAAGTCTCCAAATAATGTAACCAAAAAAAACAACCAAAATAATTTAATAAATTTAGATGACAACACCCGTTCAGGTCATTGCTTTTTGATTTTTTTTTCGTTTTATTTCCTCATTAAATTTTGTACTTAAATTTACCAACGCATAAAAATAAACAAAACAATCAAAAGTTGTATATTTTTTTTTATCAGCAAAACAAAAAAAAAAAAGAAAAAAAAAATTTACACCGAAAGTCTTTTTGAAAATTACGACAAGATACATTGCAACAGAGTTCAAAGAAACAAAACAAAAATAATTTGTTTGGTATAGGCGGTTTAACCACCCACAATGTATAACTCTACTACTACAAATTATCTTAATCTTAAGTTTCGACCATTATTTAAAATTTTCACATATTCTAGAAGTAATACAAAATTTAATTATTTTATTCAGATTAAAAAATTTTCTAAGATTCATTCAACTAAAGATAATGGCAGTTTAAGCTACTCAAAAAAAGATTCCAATACATAATCATAATATATTTTGACGCACAAAATGAATCGATTCGTAAATTATTTATTAGCTAGATTATAAATAATTAAAAATAACGGTTAATTTAAAGTGACTATTAATACAATTGCACATAACCTATAAATCACATTTTTTAGAGTTTATGTTAGGGTTACAATAAAAAGGATTCGAAATACATACTGTAATTCTATAAAATATCAAAGTACTAAATACAAGGGGTCTCGCTGGCCTAGTGGGTAAGAGCGTATAAAATACGCTGTAAACACCGAGGGAGTGTGGATTCGAATCCCACACACGTCGTAAGAGTTATTCCCCCTTACGATATTTACAGCCACGCCTGAACAGGAAAGGCTATGTAATTTGCTGTCACATTTATGTGGCAGAGAACTGCATTAAAAAAAAAATACTAAATTCGGTTATATAAAATTTTTAAGTATTAGTTCAAATTTAAAACCAGCCTCTATGTAAAAAAAAAACATGTTTTCTTCTTTTAAAAAGAATTCCAAATTATATTTTTTTTTTTTTGACAATTTAAATGACGAATTTATAATTTGTTTTGTTTAAAAGTAACCATTCTTATCGCTTATTCCTATCAGCGATGATGTAATTTAAGCATCAAGGTTAATTTAAAATTTGAAAACAAAAAAAAAAAAAAAAAAAATAAAATAAAAACAATTTACAGACAAATTTTAAGTTTTGTTTTTATTTTTCTTTAATATTTCCAAAACTGTTTTAAAATAAAATTTTTCATGTGAAATTTTATTATCACTTGTACGGTAATTACACATATTCCACAGTAAAAATCTTTAAAGTAAAAAAAAAAAAAATATAAACAACAATAAAAAGAAAATAAAAAAAAAATAAAATAATCAGGAATGATTTAATAAATCCAAAATTAACTTAAATATTCCTAATAAAGTATGGAAATCATGAAGAATTGGTATTTTGGCTTTTTTTTCTTTTTTTTTTTTTAATGTGAGGCATAAAATAAATTATTACTTCATCCACATAATATCGTATTATATATGTACTTAAAAATTAATGTTGTTACTTTTAAGAAGATAAGATAAGCTCATTAAAAATTCAAATAATCCATAATGATCTCTCCTTCTTCTCATAAAATCATATTTTATTAATGAATATTAATATTATTTTAACACTTCTTTTTATATTTTTCGGTTTACACAGTTTACACCGTTTTCTTTAGGTATAATTTAAAAAGGGTTTTTAAATTTCTGTATCAAAAAACCGAATAGGTGTTTTAATGGATCCCTTGAAAGAAACAAAATGTATTTTTAATAGTTCAAATTAAAAAAAAAAATTATTTTAAAAGAAATTTTAAAGTAAGTTAAATAATAAAGGTACAGTTGTTCCAGTTGAATATAAGATATATTTACTTTAGAAAACCAAAAAAAGTATGAAAATATTACCAAGAAAATACTAAGATACATGAAGGGATAGAAATTATTAAAAATGTCAGTTATTTACTGAAGTATATCTCAGTTATTTTGATTTGTTAAATTGAAGTTGGCCCTCCTTTGGAGGTTCATTCATTTTCAAATTTTTAAAATTAAAGTTCAGCAACAAGAAAACACTATATAAAAACGGAGTTTATATTTTTTGAAATTCTTAAATAAATTTCATTTAAAAAAAAAAACTAAGTAATGAAAAAAGTAACTTGGAAATAATAGAAAGGAGGTTTTAAACACTGAAGAAAAAAATTCTTCACTGATTAGGTGATTCTGAATATCAAATTTATTTTAGACGACCTTAAGTGTAGTAAGTAGCGTATTTTAGACGACCAAAAAAAAAAGTTATAAACGTAATAATTAAAGGGTATTATGATTTTTTTTTTGTTTTGAATATTTATTCTCACTTGTGCACAAGTTGGTTTGTTTATCAAGAATGCGCTTAGATTAATTTCCGTAAACACAGCTTTTCTTTTTTTTTTTTGTTTTTGTTTTTAATGGTTATTTCGGTCGTCTTTGACTATATATTACAATAAAGGTGTTGTTTTAATGATATAATAATTATTTTTAAAATAGCTTAAAGGAAAAATTAATTTATTTAATAATGTGTTTTAAACAGGAAAAGAAAATTAAAAAAAAAAAAAAACAATCTAAAGATAAAATAAGAATGAAAATTAAATACAGTTATATTATTTAGATATTTAATTTTATTGATGTCATTATTATTTAAAAACAGTTACAATTTTTTTTTTTTATTTTGAAAAATTTTAGAAAAGTTTAATCTTTTTATGCATATAAATTAACATAAAGAAGTATTTAAGGAATAAAGTTCAAATTTAGTTTCCGTAAAGATTAACTTAATAAAATATTATTATGAAATTATGCTATAAACAAGTTTATCTTCCAAACAATCCTTCTAACTATAGAATAAAAACGATTTCAATCAGTTATTTAAAAATCAAAAATTTAACATTCGACTTGCATTGCATTTTCCTTCCAAAAATTTAAAATGATGAGTAATTTGAAATGATAATTTTCCTCAGGTAAATGGCTTTTCTTTTGGAAATTTTCCAAAAAAAAAAAAAACAAAAATACACAAATTATTTAGATTAATTATTGCAATTAAGTGTCATTTCAATAATTAACATAACCTAGAAATAGTTTTCTAATTATTCAAACATTTTTATGTTCCGAATTTGTTATTTTAGTTTTTGTGCTTCTATTTTGTTGATATTTTCTTAAATTTTGACAGTAAATTAAAAAACTAAAAAAAAATAAAATAAAACAAAAACATACACTTAAGAAAATGTCACAAATCGTAACAAAAGAATTTCTAAATTTTTTTCACATAAATTTAAATTTTCTTGAAATGATCCGAAATAATTTCAATATTAAAAAAAACACAAAAACTTTTGAATAATTTTTTTTCTAATTTTAAAATTTTTATTCTTTCTACTTTCTGCTATACAAAAATAAAAAAAAAAAATAAAAAAATAAATTTAAATCTAAAAAATATTTCCCAGCTGCCCAGCTCAATGAGTAAATATTTTTTTTTCTGGCCGACAAATTTTAAATTGAAAAGAAAAATTAAAAAGAAAAACAAAAAAACAAAACAAAAATGTTTGATCAAAAAAATTTATTTTTAAAAATAAAAATAAAATCATAAAAATCACATTTTTCCGACACGTACACTTTTAAAGCGTTAAAATAACAACTACTAAACAAGTCTACAACACACATGTATACGTAATTATACACGATGGTAGGTACGAATGAAAATGCCAAAATTTACAAAAAAAAATCTTGTAATTTTGACCGAAAAATCATATAAACTGTGCCAAAAAAAAAAAAAAATCTTTACAAAAATAAAAAAATTCTTTTTTATGACAGTTAACCTTCAACAAAATTAAAAAAAAAAAAAAAAAAAAAACAACAAAAGCGGGTGCCGTAACGCAAATTTTTTTTTTAATTTTAATTCATTTTAAAGTGAAAAAATGGAAAACCATGTGACATCAAAAGACGAACAAAATCATTAAAATTGCAGCGGCGTTGTTGTAGCGACGTATTTATTGACCGGAAATACTTTAGCAAATTTAAATTGAATTCAACTAATATTATTTTTCATTAAATTCTTCAATTGTTTAAAATTCTAAATGTTAAATAAAGAAATTTTAACTTATATATTACTTTGAAGTTTTTTTATCTTTTTCCCCCCAAGATTGTTTATTAAAATTTAAATACATAAATTTTATATTATATCCTGATGATATCAAGGATTAAGCACTAAAAATAAATAATATCCAAAATTGTAAAACATGTAAAGTACATTATTATGAAGATAAGTCTGACTATTTTACATACATACATAGTTTTTAAAAACTTCCAACAAATTGAAATCAATTTCAAATTGATTCAAAAACAAAAAAAAAAAATTATATCTAGAAGTAAGTTTATTTAATACATCCAGGACTGTATGAATCCTGATGATTTCCATTTTAAGTTTATATCTAAAAAAAAAAAATTGAAAAAAAAAAACAAATTACTATTCTTAGTTTCAACTAAACTTAAAAATTAAAAATTCACCACACTGTTGACTGTGCTGTGGTATACCGTTCTTTCGTTAATCTGAAGAAAACAAAAACTGCATATATTTAAAACTTTGAAACATCTAAGAAAAAAAAAAAAAAACGAATGTGATCACAATTTTTATTCGTAAGGCGCCATTATGCTGCTGAACTATAATAAAACCATATAATTTAAGAAAAAAACAAAAACAAAACAAAAAACAAAATTTTTTACATATTTTCAACATTATTTAACATACCTAAAGCTTACGCTTTACAACATGAAAGTTCAGTGACAGGTCATTTATTTAAATAAAAAATAATAATAAAATAATAAAAAAAAAAAATATTTTTTTTTTGTTTTTTTTTTTTTGTTGTTGTAAATTTTGGGTGATGACAGTATAAAATGACTTTTGCACGCATTTAATTTTGACATTTCAGATTTAAAAACGATTGATAAAAAGATTAAGAAAAGATAAATAATAAAAAAAAAAAAAAAAAAATAGAGAAAATTTGATTAAAAAATTTTAAATAACTTAATTCATTAAATTTTTATTTTTGTTGTTTTTTATAATTTAATAAAATAAAAAAAAAAAAAAAAAAAAAACATTTAAAATTTCCACAATAATTTTATTTAATTTTTTTTAGAATATGAGAATTGGAACGTATTTTTCTTTTTATTATTGGAAAAAAGTAAACTTTAATTAAAAAAAAAAATTATAATTAAACTAAAATGATAAATGAAATAAAATTATTTCCACTATTTTTCTTTCTTTTCAATTCTTTCATTATAAGATTGCATTAATTTATTCTTTAATTATATATATATGTAAATTAACTGTAAAAAAAAATTTTGTTCGTACCTATAATTAGTAATCATTAATTAGTATACATATACTAGGAATATATTAGCATACTAATGATATTCACCGAAATAGTTTAATATGTCAAAATAAATTATTGTTAATTTAATGTGGGAGAAAATTTAACGCAAATTTTTTTTGGCTTTTTTTTTGTTGTCTTACAGTGACTTTTGATTAAGAGATGATTTTTTTTTTTTTTTTTCCCCCCGATTAAAATTGAAAGTAGTGGAGTGAAAGTTGTCACATTATTACATGAGATACAGATAATGGACTCGTAATCATTTGTGTCCAAAAAAAAAAAAAGAAAAAAAATTTGCGGAAAGAAAAAAAAAAAAACTTTGAACACCGCTTATTATTTTTTTTACATTATATTTAAATTTTTATAAATTAAATTTATTATGAAGTATGCTCTAATTTACAGTCAATAATTTATAAATTATTAACACATTAGCATACATTTTTCATGTACTAATTACTATTACAAATTTAAATAAATTATATAAGTATATACATAGGTATGTTCCATTATATAGTAGTCATACATTATCTGAATAAAATATATTGTATACAGTAAACGTTCAATATTTTGCACTTAATTTAAAAATAAAAACTTGATACTATTAATGAAATATTTGAAATGTCTATAGGATTAGAAAGCCCTCAGATTAAAATCTCGGGTTTTAAAAGATAATAGATGGCGGTTATTTGTAACAGCTAATTATTAAATACATATTTATTTCTATTTTAATAGTAATCAACGGCTTAGTGAAACTAATGATTCCAGAAACTGAAGTTTAATCAAATATGAATAATAAATAATTTCGTGGATGCCCTATGCTCCTTATTTCTATAATAGATGGAAAGGAGAAAAAAAGATAGAAGAAGTGATTCCGTTTATTACAGTGATTTACGCTAATTTTTGCGCTGTGTATAAAATTTATGTCACAATGAAAATATCAACTTTTTTTGTTAGCTTTAAAGCGTCATGACTTCGTTCATTGTATCACCTTCCATACAACTTAATATATTCTTACTTTTTTTTGATAGCATTTGCGCCATGGCCAAATTGTGTTTGATTGTAACAGAACGCTTGAAAATCGCTTTCAAAAATAAATTTTATTCTCTATATAACATTAATTTTATAATTATTTGATTAATTTTTTAAACCTTGTCAACTGTCATAGTAAAGATTTGTATATGTGGTCAACATTGTATTATAAAAACATTTAAAAATTGTTAACCTTGTTTTATATTTGATTATTTACTTTTAAAGATTTTAAAAATAATGACCATAAGATTTGTTTTATTATTTTATCTTTTTCTTAAAATTTAATTTAAAAATAAATCATTTTAAAATTTTCTTAAACAATTGATTTCGGATTACTGATATCCAAATTTGAATAAACATTCATATTTTATAATATGTAGCATTATAATTAAAATATGTATAGTTTACTTTACCGGTTCACACGGTCAATTTACTAATATCAATTTAAAAGAAAATCGATATTAGTGAACATAAATTTTAAAAATTAGGTTTAGTTGAAATTAATTGGAATTATTTAAAAACTTTAAAATTTGATTAATTCATTAAAATTACATAATGTTGCGGACAAGGCAATGTATTATTAATAGTAGTAGACAATATTAAAGTAATATTTTAATACAGATATGTAAAGTTTAAAATTAAATTGAGAAATAGAAATTTAATATCAAATTGCCATGGCAAGTTTAAACATTTGAAGCATGCAGCTTAATCAAAATATGATGTTGAATGATCATATATTGGATATAGCGAAAATTCTTGCTAAATGCTTAAGTTTTTTCTTTATGTGCAGATCGGATTTCTCTTCCAGAGACATGATAAATATCTAAAAAAATTTATATAAGAACAAAAATAGAATGCAATTAATATGTATATATGGGCCGATGCCTCATTTATTTCTTTGAATTATCTTGAACGGTTTCATAAAGACGTTATTCGCCTCATTGATGATACTGACGCGACTAATACTCTCACTTTTCTTGACATCCTTTGTCAAATTAGATGCCACTTGTGAAACAATTCCAACGTATCACTTAGAGCGGTTTCAATTACTCATTATGTGGAATTACTCAATGGGAATATGTTGAACTAATTACCATCCAAAATATTCCTAAAAGTTGATGATTTTTCCATTTACAATCTGTCCAAATTCAAGATGAATCTAAATAGTTTCATAATGCACTTACTTTATTATACGCATTTTTTCCATCCTTATCGGATCCTTATCCCATTCTATATAGTGACAACTACTTTTAGTACAAAGAAACATATTTCTAGAATTTCTAGATTGTGATTTATCAAAAGAAAAAAATGAAGAAAAAAAACGAAAGAAAACAGATTTAATAAGAGAGGAAACCCCAACATATTTAAATGATCGACAATTGATATAATCGATTTTAATCAATAATTCCTTTAAAATTGGTTAAAATTAAATATTGACATTTTACTGACATACTTATTATGTATACGAAATAAAAAAACAACAAAATCGAAAATTCGATTTTTAGTTCTTTAAATAAATATATATATGTATAAGTGTATAATATATGTATCTAATTCAAAAATTAAATATTATTTTTAAAAATTTTTAAGTATAAAAAACCAGAAAATAAAAAAAAATAAAAATAAACATTTTCCAGAATTTCACTAAAAACTTACTGTAGGTAATAATTATTTTATTAATTATAAATATCTTACATTATATCCATTCAAAAAGAACGCTTCATTACTTCTAGACTGCCTCTTTTGACTAACTTTATTCATTTTTATTCTAATATATAGAATTTTTTTTTTCTTTTTATTCCTCTGACTCACAATTTTTCTTTTTTTTTTTTTTTCTCTTACAAAATTAATGTAATAAATTAAATATTTTTTATTTAAATTTTAAATTATTTCGGAACACTAAATCAATTCTAAATGATTCATAATAAAAACATAACCAACAAAAAAAAAAATAAATAAATAAATTAACACTTTTTGTTTGTTTCTTTAAGTATAAAAATTCCATTTAAATAGAGTAGAAATTCATATACACATATATAAAAATTAAATATTTCATTAATTATTCATAAAAAAAAAAAAATTATAAATTAAAATTAAAAAGTTTCTAAATCAAGTTAATTAAATTAATTCAAAAAAAATCTTAAAAAGAATGTGCCAAAAAATTATTCTTTTTTTTTAATTAATTCGCTTCTAAATCAGTTCAATAACTGTCATACTAAACTGTCATACTGATAATTAAGTGTTTTAAATTAATTTTTTCAAAATGATTCAAATACATTTTAATAAATTTTAATTATAAGTGTTAATTTGAACTAATTGATAATATACCTAACTTAAGTAGTATATTTCAAAAAAAAAAAAAAAATATATTAATTTCATTTTTTTTTTTTTTTACTGTAACAATATAATTATTTTGTCTTTATATATGGTTTAATATTATCATATTACATAAATGATTCACTTTACACTTGTTGATTTAACAGTGAATCGAATGTATTCAAAACGAAAAAAATAAAAAAAACCTTTGTTTTTTTTATAATCTGATGCCTTCCTTGGTGTTATTCATTTCGAAGAAAAAATTGTATATAATCAATTTTTTTTTTTTTTTATAAAAAAGAAAACTTAATTATGACATTAACGAAGTAAAGGTTGTAAGTTTTAAATAAATGTAAAATTTAAAATTAAAAAAGTTGTTACTAATTATAACAGTTAATTGCATTGTTTTGTTAAAAAAATATTAAAATTATGAAACTTTTTATTCATTAAGTATACATTATATTTTTATTTTTTTTTTTTTTTATTTTTTTAAATTTTGCATATATCTTACATTTACATAATATAAAAGTATTTATTTCGAACACAAATTATTTTAAGTTTTCCTCAGTGCTTATGACGTACTATAATCAGTTATTTTTGAATTTTTATTTCATTTAGTGACTCAAAATAAGTTTTTATATAAAATAAAATAAAATTGAATAAATAAGGACGAGTAATAAAAAGGACTTTATTGACATTAATTTTCCATTCAAATCTTGTCCATTTTATTTTATTTATAGTTAGCTAGGTGACTGTAAAAATCATATTAAATGATTCACTAAGAATAAAAATTGATTCACTTTTGTTTTTTTTTTTTTTTTTATTTTATAATTTTATAATACAAATTTTGAATCATTTTGAATCACTTTTTTTAAATTTGGTTTATTACGAACGATTTTTAATTTTGTTTTTTTTTTTTTTGAATGATTTTTAATATACACATTTTCTTTAATAAAAACGATGAAATAATTGATAATTTAAATTATATGTATATTCAATGTTTATTCACACTATTTTCTAAACATTTCCGATATTTGATTAAAATTTGAAAATTATCAATTAGACATTTAGGTTTGATAATAATTAAGTCACTAAATTATAAAATTTTGAAGATATTCAGACGAACTAAGGTGATGACCCAATACTTGCGTCGCTTCTCGCGTCGCTTTGACGTTTAAATAGAATACATTAATAATTTAAATACGACTTGACCAAATGCAATGCGCAGCGAGAAGAGACGCTAGAGTAGAGCAACTTTTAGTCAGGTTGACAATCAATTTTCTTTTTTTTGTTTTTTTTCTATTGGTTGTCATTGATAATATATTATTATAATTTCTACATACACAATTTAATTTGTTTCATAAAGCGACGCTAATATTTGACACCATTTTATTTAAAAAGCGGCGCTAAGGGTGACGCTAGAAAAAACAAGCGATGCGAAGCGAACACTGAGTCATCAACTTAATGAATACATAGTTAAAAAATGTTTCATAAATAAATTTAAATTATTTTATTCGTAAAGTAGTCATTTTCATTTAATTTAATTAGATTGTCTTTTTCTATAATTGGCTGCGTTCAATTGAATTGCAGCGCTTAAAAAATATTTTAAATTACATTTTCTAGCAAAATTTTAATATGACATTTGACGTGAGTGACGTTTTGTATTTATTTTAATATTTTATTTGTCATAAATTCATAAATAACAATTGAGAGGGAAAATGTAGAATTTTTAACGTTTTAAAAACAAAATTTTTTGTTAAACAAAAACAAAAAATAAATAAAATAATAAATGTCAAATAAATTGTCGCTGCTCGGTTAAACCAATGTATTTTTTTTTTTTTTTTGCAAAATTTGTAAAGCGATTTATTTAATGGCTTAAAAAAAACGTTCAATAAAAAATTGCTTAAAACGATTTAATACATTTTAAGCGCTTTATTCAACTGAAAGCACCTTATTGATAAAATTTTATATTATTTTATTTTAACATTATAAATAAATTCTTTTTTTCTCAAAATAATTATATTTTTTTTTTATGTTTTACTTTTAAAAATGAAAAACTCTATAGAAACAAAATTTTCTATATTTAAAATTTACTGAATCACATATCCATTATGATTATTCACTAAATTACAAAAAAGAAAAAAAATAAACATAATTTTCATGGAAAATATATTATTTATTTTAAAATGATTGAATAATTTAAAATTATTCAGAAATGAAAATATGAAATTATTTTCATTTGATTTCATCCTCAATTTCATTTAAAACCTTTAAATTTCTTAAAAAAAAAAATTTTTTTTTTTCTTTGATTCCAAAGAAAAACAGAAATAGAATCAATTTTAATTTTAATATTATTTACAACATAATATAAAACTTACAACCTTTACTACGTATTTCAAATGAAATATAAGGTAAAAAAAAAAAAAGCAAAAAAACACTATAGGTATTTTCAAAATTTTATAAAAAGTGTCCACTTTTTATTATTTAAATAAAAATTTAATATTATATTTATTTATAAAATTTTGTTTTTTTTTTTTTATTATTATTTAAACATTCTTTTTTTTTTTTTTTTTTTTTAAAGTTTAATGGAAAGGAATGTGTTGTGTGCTTTTTTTTGTTTTTGTTTTTTAAAAAAAATATTGTTATAGAAAATTCGTTTCAAATTAATATTCACGGTCATTGTATATATATTTTTTTTTTTTTTTTATTAATTCTGAGTTACAAACTTTTAAAACTAGAAAATCTGATTTCAAAGTCATATAATTTATTATGGATACTAATTTTAAATGCAGCGTGTTAACAAAAAAATCAGTAGGGCATTTAATTTTAAGGCGTTTTTAAGAATATGAAATATTTTCATGTGAATAAATATAAACGTTTTAATTTGTTTACACCTAACATTGTTTATAAACATTAAAAATTTGAAAAAAAAAAAACAAAAATTTAAAACAATATTTTACGATATATATAAAAATATTAATAAAAAAAAAAAAATATGTATAGTTTTAAAGATCGATCGATCGATCCGATCGATATAATTTTTACAAATTGAATAAAACTGGTAATATTTTTTGTTTCTAAAATACATTAATTTTCTTTCTCTAAAATAAAATTTTTCATTTAAAAGTACACTTGATGGTATGACGTAAGTTAAAATTCTAAATTTAAAAATATATGTAATTAAAAGAAAAGTAATAAAGTGAGATCAAAAATCAGCTGATTTTTAATTAATTTACAATATATGTATGGATGTATAGATGTATGAAAAAATATCATATAGTTATAGACGATCAACTGTAGATTATGATATTTTAAAGGCTTGTGTTTTAAAATAATACCTACTAAACTTTCATAAATGAATTTATAAAAAAAAAAAAACATTTTACAGTACTGCAATATTTTCATAAGAATAATTTAATTAAATCGTATACCAAATAACCATGATATCATGAATTTTGAATATATATGAAAGCCAATGAAGATTCGTTCAGAAGAAAAATTAAAGAATGTCAAAATCGCTTGACAAAAAAAAATATAATTTTTTTTTATAATTCATTATGAGAATTTAAAATTTATTTTAATGCAATGTGGTTGTGCAAGCTTATTACTTTCATATACATATTAGATTAAATACCTTAATATTTATTTTACATAGGTATAATATATTTAATATCTACTTTATGTACCTATGACATTTATATTAAAAGCTTTATATTTAAATTTATATGCAATAAATAAAAAAATATAAGCCGGTTATTTTATAATTGATTTAATAAAATTTTGCATCAACGTATCATTACGTCTTTTATATATATATATAAATACATATATTATATATATATTATATTATATGTATATAAGTATGTAGATGCTCTAAAATTAGTAGTTTAGTTTTTTTTGTTGTTGTTGTTGTTGTTTTGACTTTGATTTTATGTTTGATACAAGGTATTTGTTCATATTTTATACCTTTTATTAGACATTTAAATAATGTATAAATAAAAATTTGTGTATACATATGTGTGTTTGTTTGTTTTTTTTTTTTTTGTTTTTCTTATTTAATGTGTAAAATGTAAATTATCTCAGGGTTACACATGATGGTTTCATCATATCCTTTCCGCAAAAAATACATAGGTATTAAAAAAAAAAAATAAAAATTTTATTTTTAGAAAATTTTCATATCGATTTGTTCTTTTTTTTTTTTTTGATGTAAACTTTTAAAATTATATTTTTAATTTATTTTTTTTTTTTTTTTTGTTTTTTTTTTAATAATTTTTTATTTTTATTTTTACTTTTTTTATAAAAATAAAAAATTATTAAAAAAAATAATTATTTATTATCCTCTAAGTATAATCACATTTGTTTTTAATTCTTTTTTTTTTTACTATTTTGGCGTTAATCCAGAATGAAATCAACCAACACTTAAAGTATAAAGTATTAAAGTAAAAAAAATTAGAATTCATTGACGTATACAAAAAAAAAATTTATTTAATTTATTTTATTAACTTGACTTTTTTTTTTGTTTTTTATTACAAAATTGAACAATTTTTTTTGTCGGCTGAATGAATAATTTTATTTTATTTTTGGCATTAAATTTTTCTATTCATTTTGGTTTTAAAAAAAAAAATTTTTTTTTTTTTTATATTAATGAAACCTTAAACTTTTTTTTTATATAAATTTAAAATAACGGTTTTTTAAATTTAAAATTATTAATTAAAAAAAAAATTTATTATTAGTAATATTTTTAATGTATTATCGCTTCGCAGACAGTTACCAGACTAACTAGAGAAGGAGAAAACAAAACAAAAAAAAAACAAAACAAAAAGGAACATAACAAAAATAAACGATCATTTCTGAAGTTTTGTTTTTTGCTTTTTTTTTTTTAATTTATTTTTTGTTTTTTTTTTTTCAATTTTGAAAATTATTTAATTTAGAAAAAAAAAAAAAAACAAACAAAAAAGCTAAGAAAACAAAAACTAATAAGTAAAATATCTTTTCGATCTCTAAAATTAAAGAAAATCTTACTCATTTATATTCTATCGAGTATCGACAAATATCAAAGCGTTTTTCTGTCTCTTTTATTCACATCAATATATTGTAGAATTATTATCGTTAAATTGAAAAGCTTTTGAAAATTTCAACGAACAAAAAAAAAAAAAAATAAACACATTTATTTTAAACAAAACATAAAATGATAAAGTTTTGCGTTGAAATATGAGAGAAATAACAGTGAAAAAAAAAACGCTTTTATTAAAAAATTAACTTAAATGAAATTAATGTAAAATAAGGACATTGTGAAAAGTATTATATAACAGTTTTTCTATTGATAACAACTGTCAACAAAAAATTACTCCTTACTTAATGAAATCTGAGTCTTTTAATGAGTTTTATTTATACTTTATACATAATTATAAAACTGTAATGTAAACTACATATGTGATTCTTGAAATCTGTTAACTCTTATGTCTACAGAGTGTTTGGAGATTGATAAAAGCATTTTGTTATTTGTTGACCTGGTAATTTGTTAATTATGGGACGTTAGGAACAATTTTTCCTATTATTAAATTTAATTAGTTGTTGATTTGTGGTTGAATCTTAATTTTGGGATTGGTGCTTCCCAGTTGTATAATATATAACTTTCATTTTAAAAAAAAATTATTTAAATTGACTACTTTAATCACTTGTACTTTATCATCAGTTATTTTTGATAAATTGTTTAGTAAAATTTAAAAAAAACTGTAGCAGACAATGTTTGAATAAGAATACACATTTTTTTCAAAAAGAGGTGAGAATTTTCCAAAGACGCAAAAGAAATAACCGCATGGTATAGTGTCAGATACTTACACTGACTAAATTCATATCTTCCTTCACTCAATAAAATACACCAAATTCTAAACTGCTAACGCAATATTTTGACCAGATAATAAGGATAAAAAAGAATAGAACTAAAACACGAAACTGTAAATTTGATAGTGGGACTGGACTGAAACAATGAATTCTCCTATTGTTATTACTATTTTACTAATATAAATATGTATATAAAAACATTTTTTGATATATACGTACATAAAAATCCAATAAAACTGAAAACCTATTTTGGGTAATGATGTCTTATGCCACACCAAATTAAATTTAATTCGCGATACGGATTAAGCTGATTTTCTCTTATCATTACATTCGTCCAGATAGGATGAAAACAAAAGGTAGTCTATATACTCTATAATACATCGTGATTAGGCCTTCAATAGAATATTGAATTCATCAGTAATCATAACAATATGGACTATACTTAGCTACAGTTAAATTTTTATTTTACATTTTTTTTTTTTTTGTTTTTGCGAGGGTAGATAGGAATCATCGAAAAACACTATAGAGGAGTGAAAACGAATACGAGTTCTCTATGAGTGTGTGGGACTTTAACCCACTAAACACCACCTCCCTTTTTTAATCAAATAATAGGTTATACGACCTTTAGTACTGTTGTACTGCCTGGTCAGAGGAAGTTTAGTTATGGAATGGAAATTGATTTCAAATTGGCAGGCATATTGTGAACAAAGTTGTTAATATTCACCTTGAATCTTCGAACGTTGTAAATGTAATCATCACCAATTTTGAGGAACACATGAGGAGGGAGATAGTTCCACATTCGTGATGTTCGTACTACAAACAAATTTCAATAAGCTGAATTTGTTTCATGAAAAATACTTAATCAGAATACTTGTCGTAGAGATGTTGGGTCAACTCTAGTTTTACTCATTTTTGTTTATATTGAGCAAACATAAAAAAAAAAAAAGTTAGCAACGATTTTTGTTTCATAGTGAGCATAAAACAAATTCAAAGCATGTGAATGTTGATTGGTTTGCCTTGCCAAAAAAAGCACCACCATCATATGTTTTGTGTTGAAAGATTTTGACTTTTAAATGAGGATCGTATTTTAAGAATTTTGTTTTTATTTTTGTGTCTTTTTAAAAACTTTAAAATGTTAAATGACATTTTGGTATAATTGATTGGGTTACTTAAAAATAATCATTCAACATACTTATATACATACATATACATTATTTATTTAAGAGAATGAGCAAAAAAAAATTAATTAAAATTTTTTTTTGTGTTTTGATTTGAAACTTAAAATAAGCTCATTTGAATGAACAGCGCAAAAAAATTAGTTTAACGTTTATATTAAAAAGAAAAATGTATATGCTATAGCTACATATACAATATACATATATAAAAATTTAATTAAATAGTTGTTTGGATTGATTGATTTTTGGTGGGAAAAGCTTTAGCTAACGAGATTTAACTAAACATTTTGCACACATTAAAATTAAGCCACACTTCTTGTACTCAATTAACCTACTTTGTGTATAGTTTTCAACTTTAAGTGTTCAAAGATTTGGAATCATTTTTATTATCAGATTTGTAGATTTCTAATAAGAAAGTCGAACAAAAAATACATATAAAAAAATTGTTCAATTACTCTCTGACGACTAACAAAAAAATCCTCAAAACTTAAACCAATACTATATAAACTGGTCTATATAATGAAGAAACTTTGTAGGAAGGGAACAAGGCAAAAAACGGAAGGAATTAGGTTAGGTTGACTGCAATGGTTCGAAAAGTTATTATATTTTTAGCGCAAAATTTTTTGGGCTATAATATTTATTCTTTTTTAACTCTCCCATATTGGACGGGGAAATATACCTAACAATCATATTGTTTGTAATGAAATTGAAGACACTTATATTTTATTTATAATAAATTTATTTATATTTCGATTGATTATATAGCCATCTAATATTTTAAATCTATGCACGATTAATTCTTTTAATGAACCTCGTCAATATTTTCCATAATCTTCGTCATCCCAATAAGTTTTTTTTTTTCTTTTAATTTTTTTACGACGATCAAAGACTATATTCAATAATCATATCAGAATTTGTATACTGTAAGATCATTTCTTTTTTTTTTTTCATCATTAAATAAATATTATTGAAATGAAATAAAACATATGTATTTGAGTATGTGAAGAACATATTTTAATTTTCAACATATTATAACATAAAAAAAAAAAGAGTATAACATTTTGCTCAATTATTATTTAATTCTATTTAATTTTTTTTAGTACTTTTCTCTCTTTTAAAACGTACATAGATACTGATCCAATACATATTCTTTAGCCTTCTCAAGCTCTTTTTCTGTGAGAGTAATTGAAAGATCGAGTCGATCCACGACAAGATCATTTCAAATTTTATTATATGAAGAAATGTATATATATATGTATATACGATACATAATATATATGTATGTACATATATGATATATGAATTCAGTAATATTTATTATCAATTAAAAATAACAAGCGACATGTTGTCTCAACAAGTTGTTTTGTACAGTTGAAGGGGCAACAAATTCAAAGTCAAACAACAAAAAAAAAAAAAATAATATTACATATAAGAATGACAAAGATAGCAATAAAAAAAAAATAATTTATTGCGATATTATGTAAAAAAAAAACATTTTGTCGTACAAATTGTCGTGAAATTTTACAAATTGCTATATTATATTATATATATATATATACATATATTTTTTTTTTTTTAATTGATATAAAATGATGTTTCACACTTTTAATGATTAATCATTTAAAATTGACAAATAAACAAAAAAAAACAACACCATCTTACCAATCATTTGTCAAAATCCCAGTCTTAAAAAAATAATTGAATGTCACAATAAATCTCGAAATAATGGAGTTTTAATTTATATTATAAATGTGTCAAGAAAAATGATTAACTAATAAACAATTAGAATATTTTAAGAATAATTGAATTCTTTTGTATTTTTTTTTCTTGACCAAATTTAAGAGAATAGATTACACGGAAGTCTATTTATTAACCTTAAAAAATCTTTGATTTATTATACATTGTAGACCCTCTTCAATGTAAATCTATAACTCTTATAGAAGTCTCTAAAAAATTTCATTTAACAAATATTAACTACTCTTAGAATTCTATAAATAACTAAATAAAAAAATTCTACACAAATCTGAGGGAACAAATAAAGTAATATAATAATAAATATCTATAGGGACGTTAATAACAAATGATAAGTCAGGAGTAAATGAATCAATTTTATAAAAGAGGCGTAAAGGGAAGTTTAAAATGATGAAAAAAACGAGGAAGAATACAGTTGCCTTTGTCAACTCTTAGATACCCGTACGAACCGTTAGTATGTTCACAGCCTGTCACTCTGCTTACAATATTATTTTTTTAATATTTTAGTATTTTAAAATAATTTGGGTGAATTTTACAATTTCTAGAACTATGGGTTGTTATATATATATATATATATATATATATATATATATATATATATATGTATATATGTTGTTATAGATATATTCAAACTATATATTTATACATTCTTCAAAAGCAAATTCTAACCTTCCACATAACGATTATCAATCCAAAACTTTTTCAAATATTCTATAGTACCATTTAATACTAAGCGGTAAATGTATATTAAATTTACTTAGTACAAAATAATAAATATAATTTTAAATATTATATTATATTATATTTAAATATTCCATTGACAGAATAATTTCTTATAAGTACAATAAAATACATATATGTATGTAAATACGGCGCTATATAATATACATATATACTCCTATCATTCATTCACTAGTGACATATGCGATATGTAAATAAACATGATATTATATAAGTATGTATGTATATCAATATCATATAAATAATAAAAATTCTTCAAGCAACCGTTATGTTGTTTATTTAATTACATTTTTTTGTACTACGCATTATATCCTCAACAATTTCAAATTATCGAATAAAACAAATGCAAAAAATTTGTTGAAGAAATTTGTTAGAAAATTTGAAAAAATCAAGTAACACTTTCGTCAATTATAAAGTAACCATATATTATTAAATAAAGTTGTTAACAAAAATAAGAGTATAATATTGAAGCTTTAATTTTTGTGTATTACTTCAAAAAAATTTTAACAGGTGTTCCAGTTACAGGTGTTTAAAAATTGGAAATTTTCAGTTTTTGACCCCTTACAGCTCCTAAACGGGGGGCGATACAAAAAAATTTCTGAAATGACTCATACTTATTTTCAAAGATCTAACTTCTGTCAAAATTTCAAGTTTCCAACTTAAACCGTTTAGAAGATAAAAGGGTTAAAGGATTTTGCAAAATTTTAGTTTCGCATAACGGTAAATTAAGACACCGTATGCCACAAATATATATTTATTGTATATATACTTTTAAAGCTAATAAAAGCAGTAATCGTTTGGTGTTTTCAAAATGAAGATATACCTAATACAACTTGTGCTATAACAATTTAAATATAGAGCTTTTTTGAACCTTTGGGGAGCTGTAGCTCCGTAACGGGTGGGGCTACAAAAAAAAGTTATTAAAATGAAAATTAATATTTTTGTGAGATCTATCAGCGGTTAAAATTTCATAGCTCTATTTCAAAAAAAATGTGGGGATCTAAAAGTTAGGTGTTCGAGAGCTACCCTAAGGCTTGGTCCAAACTCAACCAAAAAAAATAGGGAACCTACAAATTACTCCCAAAATATTTTGTGTAAATTTCAAGATTCTAGCTTTCTTAGTTTTTGAGTTAGCGTGCTGACGGACGGACGGACGGACGGACATGGCTCAAAAGTCTTAGAATTTTTTTCTGATCCGATCCATACCTTTGAAGGTATATCTAGCTCGCTTATTTCGAGGTGTTACAAACGGAGGAGTAATTTTATTATACCCGATCCTATCGTACGGGTATAATAAAGGGAAAGGAAGGAAAAATAAAATGATGTCAAGTAAAATTCTGAAATATATATACGTACATATACATACATATATCTATCAAAAACTTTACCCCAATATTTTTAATTTACTTAAGTAATTTTATTAAGTTGATTCAGAAATGAAAATGTTTGCCATTATGAGTTTTGATTATATAACAATTATATAAATTATTGTTATACAAATGTATAACAAAGAAATGAGTTCATTTTATAAGTGCGTATTTCTGATCATTTTGTAAAGAATTACAATTTATCTTTTAAAATGAACTTAATTATATTTAATATAATCAATTAAAGAACAAAATAAATTTATACAAAAAAAAAAAAAAAACGGAAGTAAACAATTATGGAGGAATAGTGATAAAAAAAAGTTCTTGAACTTTAAATTTTATTATGCACCTTGAACTTTAAAATCATATGATTAAAATTTCCCAAAATATATTTTTCTTATATGATTTGTAATTGTCCGTTAATATATTTATAGAAGTGGATTATAGACATTTAATATAAATCCAAATAAAATATCATCAAACAGACAAAATAAACTTTTATATCAACCCAAGTAAAAATATTTTATTAGGATAATTAAAAATTTTATGTTCGTGACATTAAAACTATATATAAGATACCCACAGAACATTATACCAACCCAATATTGCGAAAAATTAAAACATGCTTTGTTTAAATTTTCTTTTTAAAAAGTTACATATATAACTTTTTAAAGCTATAGAAAAGTAAATATATATGTTAGTTATAAATAACATACATATTTTTAAAGTTTATATAAACTTTTTTATTTTTTATAAAACAAACTTTTTAATTTTTGGTTTTTTTTTCTTTTATTACCTTGAATTATCGGTGGGAATTCTCCTAAGTCGCAAAAGAAGAATTGTACGAGCACGATTTGTCTATTAACGATTTTAACCTACTAAACACCACCTCTCTTTTTAAGAGTATTAAGGGACCTTTAGTACTATTTTATTGTTTGGCTAATGGAAAATGTTGGTATATTTGACTCATGGCACAGTGGTTAAGTCGCCAGCCTTTCAATCGGAGGGTCTTGGGTTCAAAATATAAATAAAAAAACAATATGTAGTAACTTCATGTCGTAATAATTGGATACCGTATAATTAATAGTATTAATAATAATAATAATAATAATAATAATAATAATAATAATAATAATAATAATAATAATAATAGCTGCTACAGTGGAGCTATCTTTGGTTATATTTATCATGCAGTAAGGTGTTATATACTACTGCACGTTGTAATCCACTGATGGCCCTGACTCTGTAGTAAAATAATAATAATATTAATAAGAATACTAATACCAACAATAACAGCCGCTACAGTGACAGCGGAGTGTGCCTTCAATAATTACTTCGTGTAATAAGATGTTATATTATACTACTACATGTTGTAACTGTTGTAACGGCTATAGTCACTGTTAGCAAAATAGTAATAATAATAGGCAGATTCATTGTTTTCTTACAGTCCCACTCCCAATTCAATGTTTCCGTATCCATTTCCTATCCCTACTCTCTAACCAATATACTGCGTTCACAGGTAAGGGTTTCATCCCATTATATTGGCTAAAGGGGGAGGTGGGTTTAGTCAATAAGAATGTAACACTACCAAGGAGAAAATTTTTGGTGAAGTAATATAATAAATAAAAATGTTCACGTTCTTCTTAAATCTATAAATTGATTATTTTTATCTGTCATTTTAAGGAACACATGAGGTAGCAAATGATTCCACATTCGAATCACAAATGAATTCCCATATGATGAATTTTACCATTAATAGGAATTTGAAGGGATAAGTTGTAGACGCTCTTCTTGTTTCTCTATATATATTCTGAATTTCGTTTTTATACCGAAAAGCTATCATATAACATATGGGCTTTTTTTAAATTAATAAATTTTCTGAACTTATCCGAAACAAACTGAGGTAGACTCATCTCTTTCATACATTTTTTTTTTTACTTGTGTCGACCTTTAGTCGCAATATATAATGCTGAAGACTACACAGCATTTATATTTGTACCCGTCGCAAAAATATGGGATAAATTAAAATTGAAATCTGATAAATAAAGACAGATTGAAGCTTTAGCCATTAGTCATTAGTAAATGGATCTGAAATTTTGGCCAAAAATTTATGTATATAATTCGAAACTTTAAAAGATTAAAATATAGAAGATTAGATAATCCTTCAGTAACAAATAAAATCATTTAATTTGAAATTTTTTCTTTTAATTTTAGTTAAAACATAATGTTTAATTAATTTAATCATATTCAAGGCACACTTTATTAAAATTCTGCTAAGTACCCATTTACTTTTTACTTATAGATTTAAAATTTTAATATTCTTTTTTTTATTTTAAAAGAAAGAAGAAAAATTTATTCATATAATCATTATTTATGGTTTTTTATATTATTACAATCATTAAGATAAAAGTTTAACATAAAGATTATGTACAGACGATGATGATATTGAATCAATCAAATCTTCTAAGTATATGAATAATAATTTTCAATGAATTTAATCCGATTTATATTTATTTATGATAATGATGATATGCTTTCTTTACATATTATCCAGTATCACATATGTATATATATATATTTTTTTTTTCATTATTTTCACTAGATATATGTACTTTTTAACATCTTTCATCAAAGCTTACCACAAAAAAAAAAAAAAAAACTTTTAAGTTGAAAAGAAGAAATTAAAAAAATAAAAAAGACAATCAAAAAAATATTATATTATTATTATTTAAAATAATTTAAGTAGGTAAGAAGATAATAAGATTACAATTTTAGTTACTTAGATTAACTGTCAGATATTTTATAAAAAGATAATCATAATTTGTTAAGATAAATTTAATTTTCAACACCTTCTCAATTGTTAAATTTTTGATGTGATTGTGGGCATTTCTATAATCATATCTATATTGTTGCATCTACATAAATGTATATAAAAATATAATATAAAAATTGTAGGTATTTTTGATCATATTATATACAAAATGCTTCCGATTGCTGCTCTTTTTTTTTTTTTTTTTTTTTTTTTTACAATAAATATGAAAAATTTATATAACTGTTATTAACACCCAAAACCATTTATTATCCAATAAATTTATATTTACAGAATGAAAAACTGAAATACAAAAAAAAAAAAAAACAGCCCATCGTTTTGCTTTGGCTTCTTTACAAATAGACAAAAAATAAATAAATAAAAATAAAAAACCATACGGAACAAAAAATATAATGTTTTTGTTTTTTTTTATTTTAATAATAAAAAAATCTAAAGATTTTCTTTTTGTATTTTTTTTTTTTTGGAAGAAAGTGATTTTTTTTAAATGTGCGGTTTTTTTTACTATACGTTAAAGTAGAAAAAATAAAAAAAATATGTTAAACTAAGTAATATAAAAGAAAACAACACCTCAGCACTGTAATAAAAATTTTAAATTTATTTTTCATATATTATCTACTAATCGAAAAAGATCGCCCACAATTTTTTTTTAAGAATGTTATTTAAAATAAAATAAATAAATGCAATTTATGTTTTTTTTTTTTTGTAAATTATTTGTCAGTCTGAATTGAACGCACGGGTACATTAATGAATGGAACATATTCAAATAATATGTTAATATTCTGAATTCTAATCAAATTTTAAACTAGTTTTTAAGGATAATTTATTAAAAAACATTAAATTTGCAAAGTTACAGGTAAGGAGTTCAATGGAGGAGTTGGAATAATCAAATTTGTCGCAAAAACAAAAAAAAAAACATTGTAAGATTTTTGAAAAGTTTGGACTAATGGAATTTTGTTTTAATTGTTGGATGCAGTAAAAATAAAAAACTGAAAATCATATACGGAATAAATTTAATTGAATGTATTATGAATACTTGAAGAAATTTCTTAACTTCACACTGAACTCTTAAAGCAAAGGTAATATAGTGTCCTTATGAAAATGATAAACTGTATAGTAATTCAATAGCCATCTTAGGATATATACAAATTTAAAATGACTTTTTGACTAATACTAATATCAATAATAATTGTTGCTACAGTGACAGTGGGTTTGCCTTCAATATTACCTCATGCAGCAAGGTGTTATATACTACTGCATGTTGCAACTGTTGATGACTATATAGTCACTATAGTTAACAAAATAGTAATAATAATAGGCGGATTCATGGTTGCCTTACAGTCCTACTCCGTATCCTTGTCCTAGCCTTTCCTAACCCTATTCCTTAACCAATATACTGCGTTAGTAGGTAGGAGTTTCATCCTATTATATTGGCTAAAGGGGAGTGGGTTTAGTCAGTAAGAATGTGACACTACCTTTTATAAATATAGCCATAGATTAATAGATTTTTGATGTTAATAACTTCACTTATACAGAACTTAAATACAAAATGATCCTACTGAACCTATATGGCTTAACGTATATTATATTAATTAATCTACGTTATTATTATAATACTTTGATTAGACTGTTGTTACACAAGCAAAATGATCACTTCATATGCGTTATAAATTTTAGATGTCTTCAAAAATTCTATACTTTAACTTTAGATTTTTTGTTTTCAAGCTGGTATAATCCAAAAATCTTTAATTTTAATAAACTATAAAAAATTTTCTTTGATATATTTAACTTTAATACTACGCTGGTACTTTTAACTGGTAAATTAATAACCACTTTTCTAAGTTGTACGAGGAATCCTTTTATTTAATTCAGAGCTTTAACGCTAAGCGACATTTTAATATAACTTAAAAAAATGAAAATGTTTAAATGAAATGAAATCATAATAAATATTTCAAAATTACCGTTAGGTTTGAAAAAATAGAAAAATAAATTAAATTTTCTTAGTGTATAAAACAAGTTATAGCTACATTATAAATACCAAAGAAAAGGAATCAAGAAATTCGATTTAAAATCAGTAAAAATAAACTATACCTTAAGAAAACTTTACAAACAACGGAATAATGCTTTTGCAGCAACACTTTGAATCAAATATGGTTCAGCTTAGGTTAATACCATATATTCCATTAAGAATCTTCTTAGAGGTTAGCTAAAAAAAAACAACATAGGTAATAAAAGCATTAATGGCAATTAAGACTACTGAAGAAATTTCTACATAAAAATCATTTTTGTTATTTTTAGCAAAAATCTATAGTAACAAAAATAATTTAAGACAAAAAATAGAAAAACTCTAAAAACAATGATTATTTTACCGCTGTAATTTTCTTAATATGATTAAAATTTAAAATTAAAGAATTTCTACCATCTTAAAATCTTTAAATAAAATGATAAAAATTTAAAACTTTTAAAATTAAAATTGAAAGGAAAAATAATGTTTTTTTTTTTACTTTTTTTTTATATTATTTAATTTTAGTTGAAGTTCATTATTTTTAGCAAAAATTTTAAAACAAATTTGCCTATTAGTTTCACTCTGTCCTTCTGTCTGTCTGTCTTTGGTGTTTACAGAACTTCTACATTATACGTTTAAAATAAAGTAATAAAATTTTTGCTACGGATAATTCTCGCATTAATTAATCTACGTTGTATTACTAAATGAATTTTCTGTAACAACTTTTTTGTGTAGCCCTATCTGTTACGGACTCCAAAGTTTAAAAAAGTCCTATATTTAAATTCTTATAACACGAGTTCTTTCAGCTGTATTTTCAATCTGGAAACACCAAACGATAACTGTTTTTATTAACTTTACAAATATGTACATCCATATACTTTTCTCATGCGATATTTTAATTTACCGTTATGAGAAACTCAATTTTTACAAAACTTTTAACCCCTTCAATCTTCCAAACGGTTTAAGTTATAAACTTGAAATTGCAGAGCAGTTAGATCATTGAGTTAGAGTTAGATCAGAGAAGTATATGAGTTAATTCAGGGGTCAAAAACTGAAAATTCATTATTTTTAAAAACCTGTAACTTGAACACCTGTCAAAATTTCTTTTAAGTAATATACAAAAATTAAAACTCCAACATTATATTTTTATTTTTATGGAATATTTTTTAATTTTGGAAATGTGCTTCTTTTAAAAACCTTTGGTTTTTTTTCTACGACATTTTATAGGTCATAAATACATATATTGTAGGTAGGCTGATTATAGGCCAGTCTGTCAACTGTACAGTAAAAATACACTAAATTATTAGACAAGTATAAGAAATTAAAAGACCACCACCTATTTTTTGGGTGTACAAAACAAAAAAAAAAAAACTACGATCAAATGAAAAGATAATAAAAAAATTCAGTTATTTAATTTTTTGGATGGTATAAACGATGGATGACAATCACTGGTGAAATTGAAAATGAAATTGAAATTAAATATTTTTTTATTTTTACAAATTTTGCAGTTGAGAAAGTGAGACCCATGATTCCCATAAATGATATATGAATAGTTTAAATTTTTTTTTTTTTTCGTTTAATTATGGCCATAATTAATGATCAAATGATTGAATGAATTAAATTTCAAAAGAAATTGAAGTTATTTTAAGATTTTAAGAATAAAATGATACGAATTAATAGTGTATCATTAATATTATATATATGCGATTATAATTGAGTATATAGATATTTTTTTTTAGCCATTTTAACCAGAGAAATGGATTTTTATCTTTTTTTTTTTAAGAGCTTTAGTTTGCCATCTAATTTTTTTCTTTCCACTTTTCTTTTCTTTTAGTCTGATCAAAAAAAAAAACAACAAAACGTTTAATATTTGATCATTAATTTGGAAACAAATAGTTCAATGACACACCTTTTAACTTTTGATTATAACAGGTAGTTATCACTAAAAAAAATTGTTTTATACTTTATATTATATTTTGTAAGGTGTCGTGTTTTTCTAAATTAAGTGACAATATTTGATTATGGTTACCATATGATTGGTGAAAAAACAAAACAATTTATATAATTTTATATACACATTAAGTCATAAAAATCTTAATTTCCTTCTTTTATTGTTAATTAACAAGTGA
The DNA here is from genome assembly GCA_947095535.1 of Poecilobothrus nobilitatus. Taxonomy (NCBI): domain Eukaryota; kingdom Metazoa; phylum Arthropoda; class Insecta; order Diptera; family Dolichopodidae; genus Poecilobothrus; species Poecilobothrus nobilitatus. The sequence goes on from OX352774.1 coordinate 36,405,619, forward strand.
TTGGAGCAAATTATGATATTAAATTGAAAAACTTATAATATCAATTTATGTTTACGATTTATTAATGGTTATTTTTACTTAATGGCTATTGGCTATTCTATATTGGAAGATAGAAAATTTTTAATCAAATTTTGAAATTTTAAAAGGAAAAAAAAAAATATATTTGAAAATGATTAAGTGTCTTTATAGGTTTAGTGGCATTTTATCAACGTTGTACGAATATATCTTATTAAGAACACAACAACCAAATATTTACTTTAGGAAATTAATTAAAATTTTTAATGAATCAACTTTTAATTAATCAACTTCATATTTCAAATTTATTAAGGTCCTGGAAACTAATGATTTCACAAACTGAACCTTAGTCAAATATTATTATTTAATACATGACTTAATGTGTGCCCTATAATCTTAGGCTTATAGGAGTGGAAAGGAGAAAAAATGTGCTATCAAGGTGGAAGTCTAAGAAAAAAAACCCTTTAAAATAATCCTTTGACAAATTGATTCAACAATGCAAGTTAAATTTAGAATTGAATTTAACAAAAATAAAAAGTAAGAATTTAATGTATAGGAAATTCGTTAAAACAGCCAATAATTTCCCATATTTTTGAATTTCCTTTATTCCAATTTTTCCCAATCGCAATCCCTAAAACGAGGCCATTGTACCGTAGATTTTAACCTAATGTTTGATATAAAAGGAAGACGGCGTATGGCGTTGAATCACATTCAATACTACCATAAAGAATTCTTTGGTTTATCTCATTGGTGACTCCTTCAAAATTATTTAAAAACTAAATTATATTATAAATTATATTTATTATTGAAAATTAGGTAAAACTTAGATAAAATAAAAACAATTGAAAATAATGGTAAACAATATCGAAGTTTTTTAAGTGAACTTTAAGGATTAAATTTGTTGTCGAAATAAATTTTAGATGCTATAAATATTTTATTGTATTGCAGATTGTTAGACAATTTTTAACTAAGGGAATCTTTTATTAAATTTAATTGAATTAAAAACTTTAAATCAAAAGTTTTCATAAAACTAGTTATAAATTAAGAGTGTTACCGTAAACCGTAATATCCAATTGTTATCAAATAGCAAGTAGCAAGCATTGAGCAAGTAAAGTGTCAGGACAAATACTTTTCAAAATATTCAAGTTAATAGAGCCATTTTACAGGTAGCTGCAACCGTCTTTCAACGAAATATAAAAAAAAACTTAGTTTTTGCATTATTTTAAGATTTGCAGTAGCTTTTTTTTTATTTATTTATTTATGCAATATTATTGAACCATCGGCTACTAAGGCCATTATAGATTTTTATACTATTATTAAATTATATATACTAATATTATTTATTTTGTTTATTTTATATACTATATATTTACATTATATTTGGTCGTAAGGGGGGTATGTAAAGAAAAAAAACTTACGACTTGTGCAGGGAACCCACACTCCTTCGGTTAATACGCCACACGTCTACCCACTAGGCTACCGAAGCCCCTGCATTTTTTTTTTATTCATACTAAACTAAAAAAATTATTTTTCTCCATAATCTAAAATATATTCCGTATCAGTGTTTACCTGATCATGAAACACGAAGTTCTAAACAGTTTTTTATATGATCTGGTACAATTTTTTTTTTTTTTTTTCATATAAAAATAACCAAATTGCATTTGAAATAAACACACGTGCAACAACGAGTATTTAGTAAAAAAATTAACTTACGAAAAATATATTTCTATATACGTACATATTTTATTATTTTTATGTATGTATTTGAAATTTTTTTTTTTAATTTGTTGGCTGTCCCGTTGTTATTAGTTAAAAAGTCCTTATAATTAATCGTCCTGTAATTCATTTTGCATATAGTTTTGATTGTCGTGCTGAGAATATAATTTACACATTAATTTTATTACACTGTGTAATTAATTTGTTATACGACTACTATTAAATCTAAAATCCGAAGGTTATTATGAAATTTTTCAAAATACATAATACATATCATAATCATATAACTATTTTCTTCAAACTGTTCTTAAATGAAACTTTTGTTTTCCAAATCCTAATAAAATTTGGCTAAATTCCATAATTTTATTTTCTTTTATAAAATAATAATTATATAGGATGACCCCGTTCACGCTCTGTCGAAATTTTAATAAACATTGTTTTTGTTTTTTTAATGTCTTTTATATTATTATACACATATCCATACTCATATACACATAATAATTATATGTATAAGAATTTTCTTCATAATTTTTTTTTCATATTAATAAAGAATTTTTCCCGGAAAATATAAATCATAAAAAGAATGTTTAATTTATTTACTTGTTTTTTTTTTTAATTTTTTTTTTTTATTTGCAAATTTATTTTTAATTTGTTTAAAATGAAATTAAAAAAATATATATATTATATATGTATATTTTTACGGACAGAGGACATTATGACATTTAAAATAAAAACAAGGTAGAATGTAAACCAACGGTTTTTAAAAGCGCACATTTCCAAAACTCAATACAAATTGTTTAGAAGTGTGACTTACACAAAAATTTGAAAATTTCATGTAATAAGAAAAAATGTGAAAATAGGACATTTTTGAAATTTTGAGGGGCCGTAATTCCGGAATCCTATATAACTAAGAAAAGCTGTTAACACACGTAAAAATATATTATTGAAGCTTTAATTTTTATGTCTTGCCGAAGAAAAGTTTTTACAGGTGCCTAAGTTACAAGTGTCTAAAAATAGCAAATTTTCAATTTTTGAGGCGTAATAACTCTTAAAGAGGGGGCGTTACCAAAAAATTTTCTGAGGAAACTTATACTAATTCTAAAAGTTTTTTCTTGTCTCAAAATTTCAGGTTCCTATCTAAAGGGGTGCCGGAGTTATGAAAAAATAAATTTCATGCAAAATGTGGTTTTCACATAACGGTAAATTTAAATCGTAAATTACAAAATATTACATAATTTTGATATTGTTTTATATAGATAATAAAATTTTCGATCTTCTACCGGTTTTAGATTGCAAAACTATTACGCAAAGCCCGAGATATATACATCTGAAAATGGAGCTTTTTTACAATTTTGAAGAGCTGCAGCTTTGGAACCCTTTACAACTAAAATAAACCTTTCACACACGTAAAAATATATTATTGTAGCTTTCATTTTCATGTCTTGCCGAAGAAAAATTTTTACAGGTGCCTAAGTTACAGGTGTCTAAAAATAGCAAATTTTCAATTTTTGAGGCGTAATAACTCTTAAAGAGGGGGCGTTACCAAAAAATTTTCTGAGGAAACTTATACTAATTCTAAAAGTTCTTTCTTGTCTCAAAATTTCAGGTTCCTATCTAAAGGGGTGCCGGAGTTATGAAAAAAGAAATTTCATGCAAAATGTGGTTTTCACATAACGGTAAATTTAAATCGTAAATTACATAATATTACATAATTTTGATATTGTTTCATATAGATAATAAAATTTTCGATCTTCTGCCGGTTTTATATTGCAAAACTATTACGCAGAGCCCGAGATATATACATCTGAAAATGGGGCTTTTTTACAATTTTGAAGAGCTGCAACTTTGGAACCCTTTGCAATTAAAATAAACCTTTAACACACGTAAAAATATATTATTGTAGCTTTAATTTTTAGATCTTGCAGAAGTAAAATGTGTGCAGGTTCCTAAGTTACAGGTGTTTAAAAATAGCAAATTTTCAATTTTTAAGCCCTAATAGCTCATAAACAGGGGGTGGTCCGAAAAAATTTTCTGAGGAAACTTATACTAATTCTAAAAGTTCTTTCTTGTCTCAAAATTTCAAGCTTGTATCTAGAAGCGTGCCGGAGTTATGAAAGTAGAAAAATCATGCAAAATTTGGTTTTCACATAACGGTAAATTTAAATACTAAATTTAAAAAAATTGTATAATTTTGATATTAATTTACAAAGATAAAAGAAATACCTGTCGAATGACGTTTTCAGATTGAAAAAATCTTAAGCAGAACATAAGATATATGCATTTAAAAATAGGGCTTTTTCAAAGTTTGAGGGGGTGTAGCTTCGTAATGGGGGGGGCTACATGAAAAAGTTGTTCCACAAAATTATTTTTTTTATGAGACCTACCTATGGTTAAAATTTTTTTTCTCTATCTTTAACGGTGTAGAAGTTTTGTAAACAGACGGACGGACGGACAGAGTGAAACTAATAAGCACATTTTTTCAAAATTTTTTTGGAAATGTGCTAATAAATATATGTTTGCTTTTCCGTATACTATCAATTTTATTTATTATATCTTCACTGTAGGTTCGTTCTTTTTCATCTCTTCAAACTGGGTCAATGTCCAAAGAAAAAATTGTGCTAAAACAAAATACAATTTTTGTAAAAATCATTTTCTTCAAGTTTTATCTGAAAAATTAATTTAATTTAAATATTAATCTGTTAAATAAAATTTATAAACTTTCAATTTTTTTTTTTTTTTATCATTAAAGAAAAACATTAACAAACATTTATTACTAATTATTATTTATTTTGATATTTAAATTGAATTAATTTTAAAATTAAAAAAAAAATGTCATTAATTTTTTGAAAATGTTTAATATAAAAATATAATTAATAAGTGGTATTTAATAATAATTAATATCAATTAGAGTTAATTAATATCTGTAAGAAATATTTTAATTAGATGCGTCATAAAGTATTACAGAATTTTTTTTTTAAATTATCTATAAAGGCCCAATGAAATAACTGTTTAAAAAAATTACTTCGTAACCCAAAAATGAAATAATTCGTCACAAAATTTTTCTTGTTTTTGTGATGCGGAGGTATATAATAAAGAACTTCCCTAAACCCAATCTAAACAAATTATTGAAACCCTAATTTTGTAACCATTAGAAGGGATTTTAGGGTTAACAATTTTTATACATACATACATTCTTCGATATTTTCATTACATATTTACTATCTATAAATCTAATTTCAAATTCGTCGACTTATTTGCTTCTTAAAATTGCGAACATATTTCATTTTTGATAACTTCTCAAAAATATAAATTAAAAAAAAATGATGATTTATTTAATTTTCATTTTTCGAGATGATATCATATATATCTACAGGTCTGGTGTAGATATGATTTACATGGTGTTTCAAAATAAATTTGACATAGGATAAGAAATACAGGATAATCTCACTTAGTTATGATACGAAAATTCTAATAATTTTTATTTAAAAAAAAAACATTTAAATCAGTTTCGTTATTATGTTATACACGAAAAAAGATATGATTTTTTGGTAAAGTATATAAAATCCTTTAAGAAGAATACCGTTAAAATATACTCCAGAACCAGAAAAATGTTCAGCTTGTTTTGATCACACCTATCACTTATATCAAGTATCAAGTATCAATTATATTTTATATCAAAAAAAATATCCTGTACATTTGATTCTATTTATATCTTAAATCTCAACAAATCCTATTTTTTAGCTCCAACATTATATTATGGTTTGTGTCAATAATTTTTTCTTAATAGTATAGGGTTACCTTATAATTGACGAAAATGTGATTTCAAAAGTGTGAAATCAAACAAAGACCAATTTCTTATCAAAATTTATTTTCTAATATACCTATCTACTCTTTACTCTAGGTTTATTATGGAATATTTTAAAATTTTGGAAATGAGCTTTTCGAAAATCCTTGGTTTTTTCCATTACTTGTTTTTTTTTTTTGTACGTTCAGGACTTTAATGATTAGTTGAAATCGAAGATTCTCTTATTGAATTGATTGAGCTTTTAGTTTATATAAAACCAAGTGCAAAATTAATGAGCATATCAATTTATGTAAATCGTTGCATAAGTGTAATAATATTTTTTTTTTGTGCATTTTTCTGCCATATAAATGTGAACAGGAAATTATACAGCCTTTCCTTTTCAGGCGTGGCTGTAAATGTCGTAAGGGGGAATAACTCTTACGACGTGTGTGTAATTCAAACCCACACTCCTTCGGTATTTACAGAGTATTTTAAACGCTCTAACCCACTAGGCCACCGAGGCCCCAAGTTAATATGCCTTATATTTTTAAACTTGTCTACATAATTTTGCATAAAAACTAAAAAAAATTAAAATAATATCCCAGTTGGAAAATAGGGAATGCATTACTTTAGAAATGAGAGATTTCATTGTTGAAATAAAGTAAAACTAAGCATGCATTACCGGGTACACGAAAATATAATGAATATCATTAAATTAATCACATTTCTTATGTAAGTATGCATGTCGTTTACCAAGTAATCTAAAAAAAAAACTCCGTCCAAGTAATTTAAAAATTTTCTCTAAGTTTATATAAAATTCAATTAAAGCGTTTTTTTTTTTGTTTTTATAGATTTGATCAAAAAGCTCGATATGCTACAAAAATTATTTAATATTTATTTATGTTTTTTTTTTTTAAATAAAAAAATAATTGTTTATTTTGTTTTTAAATACGGAAATAAATACATACATACATACATATGTATATGATATATACTTAACTATGGTCCTAAACAATATTATTAATATAGCATAACGAATCATATTAACCTTCATAAATTATGTAGAACAAATTTTGATTTCTTTATTACCTATTCCATATTATTTCGATATCTTTATAAATATTGTACAGGTAACTTTTCATACATTCGTATATATACATATGTATGTATGTATGAATATGCATAAAAGGTTAAAACTTTAATAGTCTAATAATAATATATTTTTTCTAATGAATTTTAATCAAATTAAAAATAAAAAAAAATATTTTTAAAGTTTTTACATAATAAGTTTATCACAAAACATATTAAGGCTTAGAACGTATAAAAACTTTATAAACATTAACCTGAATTTAGAAAAATAGGAAAACAAAAAAAATAATGCAGCATACCATTAAATTATTTCAAATCTATAATCGATTTCATAATCAAAATAATCGAATTATGTATATACATACATACATACTCATAGCTATGCATATATATGTATGTATATACACACATTTAAAATTCATTAAAACACTAAATTTACTGATTAGTCCCTTTTTAAAATAAATACCGCCCAAAAATATATTCTAAATTATTATAAATAAATGTTTTGAATATTGTTTTACATAACGGTAACTTTGCATAAGCTAAATACAAAAGATATAAATACAAATATTACATAACAAACATATAATAGTTATTCTAAAAATCTTCTTTAGAAAATTCTTTAGGATTTTAGAACCCCACAAAATGCCGCTATAAAATAAAAAATAAACAAAAAAAAAAAAACAAAAAAAAAACAAAAAAAAAACAAAAAAAAAACAAAAAAAAAAATAAATATAAAAATTAGGTTATAATTTTAAATTATATGAAGGGAAAAAAAAAAATGAAAAACGGTAAATTGATCATAAATTTTTCAAAAATCCAGATTATTTTAAAAACAACATAGAAAAGCAATCATTTTTTTTATTTTTTTGATTTTTTTTTTTGGTTTGAATCTATTAGATACATAATTTATTCAAAGTATAATAGAAGCAAAAAAAAAAAAGAACGTAGTAAAACGAAAATCCCTATCATCTATAAATAAATAAATTATGTTCTATATTTAAATTTGTATGTAAATTTTTTTCGGATTAAAAGTATATCTTTTTTTCTTTTGTTTGTTGGTTTTTTTTTTATTTTTAATAAATTCTATGCATCTTAAAACATTTAATGGTTCGACACCTCTCTAAAATAAAATAAAAAAAAACGTTAATTGAAAGGTGATATCTAACTCCCCGTTCCCCAATTATTTTTATCAAAGAATTATACAAATAATATTTGGAAGGTTTTCTTTTTTTTATTGTTCGTTAAATTTATGTAGGGAAATTTGAAAATGATTGGTACAAATCAGTACATAACCTAAACACCATTATTGTAAATAATAAAAACATATGTATGTATGTAATGTACACATAAACTGGTAAATCAATTAAATTAAATTGTCAAATTTCGATAATTCGGAGTTGTTTTTTGGTATTCATTTTGATTGAATATATGAGGCTTAACAGACTTAATCAATTACTTGAAATCCTGATGGTTTAGCAAAACTCGGTACTAGCTTACAAAATTTTTCCAGGAAAAAGAAATTCAGTTTTCAATTTCTAAATTATGTAACAAAAATTAATAGAACAAAAATGCGGTAAATAACGGTAACCTTAATTTCTTCTTACTTTCGTTACACTTAATTAGTTATAAATAAATCTATCTCTCAAAAAAATCATAAAATTGTATTAATTAGGCCATTCGGGACGTTTAAGATTAAAGTCAAATGATTTTCTTTATGTATAATGAAGGGGTAAAGAGCATTTTAGTGATCTTATGATTACTGATTTGATAATTATTTTTTACTATATTGAAAAACTGAAATTGATTCTAACAGCTGAATCCAATTGTATCATACAATAAACCTTATCTTAGGTAGGTAGGTTGGAGCTGCAGATGGACACTTAGCCCGGTTTATGCCCATTGTAATATTTGCAATTATTGTTTCTTCTAAATAAACCATTGGGAGAAAACGCAGTAAAATTGTTAAGTCCACCGATATTTCGAATAGGATATTTAAAAAGAATTTCACCAGAAACTTTCTTTTTTTTTAGAGCAAAAGCTGTGCAGTCACACAACAGGTAAAAGAATCTGCTGCATTTCATCTTAATTGTAAAAACAGCTTTATTAGAGATAATTGTTTGAATACTCATTCTTAAAACTCCTATTTAGATGATTAAAATGAACTGGTACCTCAAGTACAAAACAGTCTATAATCGACTACAAGTCATTCCATTTGCACAACAGTTAGTCTCTCTTTTTAAGAACATTAGATTTTATATTAGTAAAATAAGTTTAAAAAATTGCATCTTAGTTATGATGATGATGTTATACAAACTGTTTAATATATGCATTTAAATTTAAAACAAAAAAAAAACAATGTTTGTTTTTAATTAATTTTTTTTGTTTAAATATGTCATGTTATATACCGTTATTTTATTAGTATTAAAATACTAAAAGACAAATTATTTTTTAAATATATTTTGTTTTTTTTTTTATTTAGTACCCCTATCATTAATTTGTCTCCAAAGAGTTAATCATGGTGTCATTAAAATGCAAATTTACAATTTTGTTTTGAAATCTTATATTAAATTATAGAATTGATTCCACGTTTAAAACACTTACTACCAAAAATTGATAGTTGTAAAACAAATCTTAAAAATAATTGAAAAATATAAGAAAATAATCAATTTTAGACTGAAAACCGAATCTTTACTTGATTTAATTTAAATGAATTATAAAGGGTTTTCCAATTTGAGTGATTGATAATTTCTTTTAAAAAAAAAACACAATAATTGTTAAGAAAATTCAAATGTTTTTTATTTAATGTGAAGTACATTCGATACAATTAAGTTCTGAATAAAACGTCATTCAAATGGCCTCCACGACTTCTTTTGCAGGAACGAATTCGATGAACACAATTTTCGACCACTTTTTTCACTAAATCAAGTCGTATGTCATGAATAGCACGTTCAATATTGACTTCTAAAGCTTGAAGAGAGTCTGGTTTATTGCTAAAGACTAATGACTTCAAATAACCCCACAAGAAATAGTCTAATGGTGTTAAATCACAACTTCTTGGAGGCCATTCAATGTCACAATTTCTTGAAATAATCGAATCTCCAAACTTTTCTCGCAATAATTCGGTTGTTGCACGTGCTGTGTGGCACGTAGCCCCGTCTTGTTGGAACTAGATGTTGTCAAGATCAACTTCTTCCAATTTTGGCCATAAAAAGTTGGTTATCATCGATCTATACCGCTATCTGAAGACAGTAACGGTGTTACCAGCTTCGAGCGGTTCTTTGTCTTATTGGCACCTTAACATTATGTAAAGAAAATGTACGCTCGAAATTTTCAACAATTCGACGAATAGAGAGAACAGTTGGACGATTATTACGAGCAAAAAATTGCAAAAGCGCACGAAAAGTTGCAATTGGAGAACGACTATTTTGATAATAAAATTGAATAATTTGTAAACGTTGTTCTTGTGTATATCTCTCCATGATGAAATTGTAAACATTACTGAATACAATGAAAAAAAAAGACAGATCATGGCATACTACAAATGGCCGAAACTTCACTTAGAAATCATATCACTCAAATTGGAAAACCCTTTACATGGGTTCGTCATCTTTGTTCAATTAAGAATTTGAAGTTTAGTAAGAGAGTAAAAATTTTAAATTGTAAAAAAAAGTTATAATTTAGGCGGAAAAAGTTATAATTTTATTATTGGCATTAGTATATTCCTTATAACAACCATTTCGTTCATCAAAACTGTAATTTTAACTTATATGGAAACGGAAAGTTACTTTAGCTTAAACTTAGAATTTAATTTCAAAAAAAACTTGCTAAATCAGAATTACCCAATTTCTTAAAATATAAATGTCAAATATTAAGAAAAAATCCGACTGTTCGAAAATCTGATTTTAAAATAAACAAAATTTACTATAATATTAATATTTCCCTATATATGTACATATATGTATATAGATATGTATGTATATCCATTTCTCCCATATAATATAGAGAATTTCTTTGCTCAAATCCTATCCTATAGTAAAGCAAAATTAAACTATTCTGAATTCGTTTTTTTTTTTTTTTAATATTCAAAAATTGTATTTTTAAAAATACAAATTTATGTTGCTTAATCACATAATATGCATGTTTTCATCTCAGACGACGGTACCATTATAAAATTATTCGGTTTTTTTTTTTTTTTTTTTTTCCCTATGCGACGACATGTCAATCTTTAAAAAATGCTTAATTCAAAACTGAACCCATATTAATAAAAAACAAAAAAAAAAAAAAATTAAAAAACAAAGAAAAAAATTTAAATACAAAGAAAAATCAATTTTCCAGACATATAATCAATACACAAATAAAAACGAAGAAAAACTATGTAATTTCCATATAATCAAATTTTTCAATATATAGTGATACCACGTTTATACATTTTTACATAATAATAATAATAACTATATGATAATGTCATATCTGACAGATAATATTTGATTTTATGTAAATTTATTTAAAAATTACAAAACAACAAAAAAACAAATTATATAATTTGTTGACAGTTTTCTCTTATTTTACTTTATATCTATCTCTTTTTATCATTAGGTAAATATACATATTATGAAAGTTTAAAACCATCAGAGTCAGACAAACAAATGACACAATTGAATTTTGATGACACTGTCGTGTTGATATTATGAACGCCTCGTATATTTATTGATTTAAAAACAAAAATAAAAAAAATATGAAAATTTAAGTGAAGAAATGAAATAAATAAATAAATAAATAAAATCTCTTAAGTTTATTTTTGAACCTAAAATTTTTTTTGTTGAAGTAAATTGCATATAATTTAAATTCTTTATGGATTCTGTTACTTTCGTCAGGTATCACAATTTTATACAAATAACAAAAAAAAAGAAGAATAATAATTGTTTTTTTTTTTTTTTGACACATTCAAACGTAAACGTAAAATTTAACAGTTCTTTTAGTTTTTTTTGACAATATAGATAACGGAAATGCATATTATTTTGTTTCTTTATTTTATAAATGAAGCTTTTTGTAGTTTAAGCTAATAATCACGGTGTGTGGTATCGATAATAATAATATAATATAATATAATAATATAAGTTCGGGTGTATAAAAATTAGTGCATTTCTATATTAAAATGTTTCTTTAAAAAATTCTAAATTAACACAGTATCACGTATATTATACTCAACCTCAAGTTTTTTTTTTGATAAAATTTTTTTTATCTATGAAATAAAATAATGCGTTTTGTTATAAATAAAATTTAACTCCATTTCCTTTAAAGAGCTTCTATTTAAAATCAATTTTTTTATAGATAATTATGTATTTTAACCTTTTCTTTTAGTTTGACTTAGTAACGCGTCAAGTTTCAGTTTTTTTTTTTTTTGTTTTAAGGTAACTGACACTCTATTCTATTGTTTAAGTAATTTAAGAACTTTTAAATGATTTGCACATTTTATACTAATTCGATGTAATGCTTTTTTAAGGTATAAACTTAAATATTCATGTTTTGCAAAATTAAAACTTTAATAGTTTTTCAGTTTTGGAATACAAAAAATTTTAAATTTAAATTTATAAAAAGAATGCAATTTTTGCAGAGGCATTTAAAAAATGTTGTGAATTAAAGATGATTCAAAAAGAAAGAACAGATTTCAGACGACTGAGTCAAAATCCAACTTTAGATATTAACATTTCTATTTCTATATATTATTTGAAAAATTCAATTACGAAATCAAAATTTAGTTTTATTGAATTTTGAAAGCATTCATGACAGACGTAACCCTTCATCTTTAGTAGCTCTTAAGAAACTAAGCCGTACTTAGTTTAAATATCTTAAACTATACTATTTACTCATTTCATTTACTGGAAAATTATCACTTCAGTTCGAATTTTAATCTAAAATTAAACCTCAACACAATACACAACATGACACAATATATTTTAGAAATATGTAAATCTAATCAATCAATCTTTATAGGACTATAGAGTAGAAGGCTGATTTTAACACTAAAGTAATAAATATTAATTTTAAAGAAAAATATAAAAGTGCAATAACAGTACTTGGGATATGAATTTTAAGCGGCGACGATGTGCTATTACTGATAACGCGTAGAGTTTAACTGATAACGCGATGTGCTATCACTGATAATAGCGTTGAGTTTCTAAACTAGTTGTAACTTACATTGCCGAAATATTTACAATAATTTCCAAGTTATCAACAGTCTAAACAAACAAGCAACCAAACAATAAAAAAAAACTCAAGCTAACTTTAAAGAAATTAGAAATCACTCATTTGAATTAAAAAAAAAACTCAATATAAGAACATAAAGTAAAATTATACAATTCTATGTTATGTCATTTGTATTTAAATTCAGTCATCGTTTTCTACATTAAGAACTAATTATTATTTTTTTTTTATTTTTAAGTGAACGTAAATTACATTATAGAAAATACGACTTTACTATTAATTTATGATTACGTTAACGCAATTTATTTTATTTTTTTTAAATTTTCGTATTTTTCTTTATATTTTATTAAAAGCTATAATACTCTACCTATGTATTACGAATTTTAAGAATAGAAAAAAAAAAATAATAAAAATAAAAACGTCACATTTCAACCTTCACTAAACTGAGTTTTTTATTGACATTTGTTTTAAAGGTTAAACAACTTTTTTTTTTTTTTTTAATTTTGAATTTAGTTTTTGATCTGAATTTCAATATTTGTATATTTAAATTTAATTTGGAGGGAAAATTTTCAAGTTTAAAAGCATATGAACTTATAAAAAAAAAATTTTATTATTTAAGAATAAAAAAAAATAAAATAACATTAAGTTAGAAATAGGATCAAATGTTCGTCCATTTATATTTTAATTTTATAGCTAAAGTTTAGAAATTAAAGGAACAAATTTTTTTTTATAATTTTTATATAAATTTTATACTGGAGTTTATAATGTAGACGTTATGATGCTATTGGTTGGCGTTACGTTAAGATGCTACTCACGGTAAGTAAAGTAAGGTAAGTAATTTGGTAACTTCTAATTTAATGTTTCCGCATATCCTATTGCCCTATCCTTTCCTATCCCTTCCTTAACCAATACTGCGTTAGCAGGTAGGGGTTTCATCCAATTATATTGATTAAAGGGAGAGATGGATTAAGTCAGTAAGAATCTGACACTATCAAGGGGAAATTCTTGGTGTCTTTGGAAGATTCCCACCTTCCTTAGGAGAAAAGGAAGTCAATTAAATTAAATGACACATTAGATTACAAAAAAATATTAAATGAATTTGTAGACAACACGAACAGGGACTGACTCTCTCAGAGACTTCTAGTGAAAAAACGGAATATTCTTTAAGTTTAAAATAGCTTAATTATGTATTAAACCGACAAATTTCAAAAAGTAATAGTTTATTTTAGGTCTAATTTTGTGTTAACCCTCACATTTTAAAGTATGAGTAATCTTATAAATAGATAAATGTACATATCTTAATTGAAAAACAATGATGCACATTGAAACGGTAATTTTGTGTTATTACTTATTATTAGTAATACTAACAATCATACAAATATAAAATCCATTTAAGGTTATTCATATTACTTACAATAAATAATCCTATATTTCATCTTTTATTTATCTGTACAAATAGTTTTTTTTTTATTTAATTTAGAATTTAACATTGAATTTCTAATGACTAAATCAATATCAAATAGCAATTTGTAAAATTTTGTAAATATTTAAGCTTATTTTAAATAAATTAACTTTAAATATATTTTATATGGGATTAGATGTTAGTGATTTCAGTAACTATATGTATGTATATGGTTCCCCTACAAAATCCCAACTCATAAAATCCAAAAACTCAAAATTCAAACTCCACAAAACCAAATACCTTAAAAAATAAATCATAATCTCCGGTTGTAGCCGTTTTTAATAGCTGCGTTTTTTTTACAATGTAAAATTATTATTTTAACAACAAGGCATTCAAAATAATGACCCCACATTCAAAATAGTGACTTAGACGAACTCTAAGATCCCTCCTAATTATTTTTTCTTATATACATATCTGAACTACAAAGCTTTGAAAATAGTGAAGGCTGCCGCCTCAAACCTTCAAAAAACAAATTATTAGAACCCTGATTTTGTATAACTATAAAAACTTTCCTAAATCTCACATAAATTATTCTGTTAAAGTCCTCTAAGCATGATTTTGCAATAAACTGAGGTGCCTATATTGCACATATATGTACATACATATTTCAATTACACAGCATTCAAAATAATTAGGGCTATCACCCCCAAAACGCTATCTCATATTTGGATCTATGTAGGTTAAGTTTTTTTTATGTTTGGATTATATGATTTTTGGATTTTATGAATTTCGAAAAATGAAAAATGTTTGAATATGGCTTTTGAATTTTGAGAATTGGGATTTTGTATATGTATTTAACTATATTATATATAATTAATATAGAATAATTTAAAAATTTTAGGTTATTACCCTAAACTAAATATGTCAAGTGTTTGTTTTTTTCTTCTTTACTTTTTACAATTATTTTGTTTGTATTCTAAGATTATCCAAAAGCTCCAACAAATTAACACTTATATATTACTTAATAAATTATTTTGATTTATTTATTTATTTAATTATTTCATGAATTTATATTATAATAACCTTAATTTTACGAGTCAGTTACCATGTAAACATCATGTTATTATTACTTTATGGTAGATTTTTATTTTTTTATTATAAGAGACTTAATTGTAATGTACATTTACCCTTCTGAACATATTATTTAAGTGATTTTAATCGAATGTAACTTAAGCGAATGTTACATGTACATATTAGTAGAAAAAAATCTTTAACCCTTGAAATTGTTAGTAGGTCAAAAAGTTTCTAGTAATGTTTTAGGTAATTTATGTAGGTACATTGATAATATTTTAAAAATTATTAAAATCTAACAGTATTAGAAGAATTTATTTCCGAATTCTATGGCATTCTTTAACTCTTGGGTTAATATGCTGCAACTGCAGGTGCTGTGTTTTAATAAAATTTATTTTTACTTATAGGTTTTAAATTTAAATATAGACGTGTATTAAATATATTATTACCGAAGATATTAATTATTTTAAATTTTATTTGATATCGCGGATTTCTAAGTTGACGAAAAAACGAAGTGTATATAGATGAAAAGTGTCGGAAACGGATCTAATTTATTCAAATCAAAATAAAATTTTATAGTAAATAATTAAATATTAATATGTATTACAAAAAAATAAAAACTATATAAATATCTTATATGCATTAAGCAGCATCATTTAATATAAAAACCAGAATAATAATCTAATATAATTTAAGATCGTTGTTGAAACAATTAATACTCAGTCGTTAACGACTAGGTATATGAATCTACCCAATGCTGTAGTAAGTGATTAAGACCCCGGCTTGTCATTCAAACGGTCTCGAATTCAAACTAGATCATATATGTACATAAATTAATAAAAAATAATATTATTATATATGCAATATAGATACATATAAAATAATAAATATACAAGAATATTATATCCGTTCATTTGCAGAAATTTTAATTTGTCGTCTGAAAATAAATTATTAATTATGAAGACCATATTTCAGCTAGTTATCTGCTACACAGCACCTGTCTGCATAGATAGAGCTGCATCTCATATAAAAAAAACTTCAAATAGCGCAAAAACAAACTTTTAAAAATGATGTTAAATCTTCCTTTCTACTACTATTCGACACAAATACTTCATAATAAGGCCAACATTAATAATTATTAATTACAGATCAAAATATAAATATTATAACAGTAAGTTCAATTAAAAAAAAACAGATTTTCAAAAAATGCTTTAATTCAACGTCTCAACTAATTTATTTAACATAAAAAATAATAAGTGTAAGTTAGGGTAATTAATAGTTTTATAGTCTAAGCCAGTTATAAGTTTTATTTATAATTTTCATATTGGATTTTTCTCCCTCTAGTTTTTCTTAAAACAAAAAGATATTAAAAATATAAGAAAATAATCCAATCAATTAAAAAAAAATAAGATTATATCTAATTAATAGTTGTAAAGATTATAATTATCTGTCTCTCTAGAAATATTTAAAAATAACTTATGTAAACAAAAATTGTAAATTTATGGAGTACAAATAAGTAAATAAATAAATATATATATATATATAAAATAAAAATTAAATATAATACATAATACATAAATATAATAAAAACGTATCATATAACAAATTTTATCTATAAGATAACAGATGGCGCAAAAATAAAACTATTTGCCAGCACTTATTGAAATTAATGATTCCAGAATTTGAAGCTTTGTCAAATATAAAAAATAAATGACTTAATAGATGCCCAATACTCCTATACTCCTTAGAGGAACGGAAATGGGACAACAAAGACTTGATGCTATCATTTTTTAGTCAAACATTAAGAATGAATTCCTTTATAATTAGAATGTAGATTTAACATAGTGGGTAAAATTAAGGGTTAAGGAATTAAAAAGAAATTGTTCAATAAAAAGTAAAAAAAAAATTTTTAAATTACAGATTATTAGCATTATCATGATATAAGATCCTCTTATAACACCCATGCTTTTTTTAAACAGGTATATATAATACATAATATTATGTACACTAAAATAAGTGTTCATAAGTAGGTACATAATTAAAAACCTACATTAGCTTTATATACGATTAAATACACTATAATTAATTTTTTTTTTATCATTTAATTACATTTTTTTGTTTTATTTTCTTATGACTAACTTTAAATTTTTATTTTAGTGAAGCAAAAAAGAAAAAAAAAAACAAAATCTAAGTTAAATAGTTACTTGACAGTCAAGTGCACATTTGAAAAACATATCATATAACAAATTTTTACAGGTTTTTTTTTTTTTTATATAAAGTACTAAAATTACCTTTTAAGTGATTTTTTTAAGCATTTTACTCATTTTTTTTTTTTGTTAACTCTTCAGTTATGAGTTAAATAAAACAAAAAAAAAAAAACCAACTTGTCATTACGATAATTTTTTTTAGATAATATGAATATATTATGTTATATCACTAGGTAGTATATCCTAGGATTGCTGATTAGTGATTAGTAAAGAAGCAAAAACAAAAAAAAAAAAAAATTTTTACTGCTTATAAAAATAAAAACAAATAAAAAATTTATTTTAACTGTCATTTTTTTTTATTTGTTTTTTTTTTTTCGTTTTGTTTTGGTTTTGGTTTAAATTTAGATTTTAATTTAGTGATATGAGATGAGTTTAGCAGTGGTAGGAAAGAGTACATATGTGCAAATATGATAAAAAAAAAAAAAAAAAACCAGTAAAAAACTGATTAATAAAACTAATAAAGTAAATAAATATGAAATTATATAAAAAATATTATGATAACATAAAAGTTGTAAAAAAACAAAAAAATATTAAATGGATTCTTGTTTTTTTTTTTTGTTTTTTTGTATCTCTGGAAGTTTTTAATTTTCTATGTGTTACAAGATTCATAATTTCGCGGGCTATTTTAAAGTGGTTATTATTAAAAAAAAAACAAAAATTTAAAAAAAAATTATGAACTATGTACGTAGAAAGTTAAAACATTTTTTTTCTTTTATATTATAATAAAACTCCTAATTAAACGAAATAAAAAATAAATATACCTATGATCATTTCTTCGAGTTTTCTTTTATATGAAAAATTGAAGATATTTGTTGATTTGCTAAAGGATGTCAATTGTTTATCTTCAGTAATATAATTGATTAAGTCTTAAGGGTGGTATGTACAAATGCCCTATTTGCTCCGGAATATATGCAACAAGATTTCCTATGAAATTTCTACTCTTAAAAAAATCGGGGGCTTCGGTAGCCTAGTGGGTAGGCGTGTGGCGTATTAATCGAAGCGGTGTGGGTTCGATCCCTGCACAGGTCGTAAGTGTTTTTTTCTTTACATATCCCCCTTACGACCAAATATAATGTAAATATATAGTATATAATATAAACAAAATAAATAATATTAGTATATAATTTAATAACAGTATAAAAAAAAACCTATAATGGTCTTTAGTAGCCGATGGTTCAATAATATTGCATTACATTTATGTATGTAATATTAATATAAATAAATAAAAAAATTGGAGAAATTTCATTGCATTGCAGGTTCTTCACTTTATCAAAAATATATATATTATAATTATTATGATTGGAGCACTAATACTTATGATATGTTATAAAAATCTTCTTCGGTTCCAGCACCTCAATCACATTTTTATGTCTATAAATTTTTAATACGATATATTTATATATATTATAAATCTTGAAGATTTAGTAAAAGAACAGGGAAATGATCACTTAATTTAACCATGAAAACAAACAGAATAATAAAACTTTCGCCCTGTATTTGTATAGTTTTAACACTAGTTAGAAGGTTTAGGTTACAACAAAACTTATATTTTTAAAATCTTCCTGATTCTCTTTCATTATGGCCAAGTTATGAGCTATGGTGTTTCTACTATTATGTATTTTAATAAGAAGGGCAGGTATTGATATAAGTGATTAATTTATGACTATCACTAAAACAAAATTATAACTATAAAAATAAAATTTAAACTATTAGACCCCCTTGACATACTACAAATGAATTGAATCTTGTTTAATTAATAGCCAATAAAATTTTAATAAAAAACTAGATTAAACATTTTCATATAATCATCGTTTAAATAATAGGCAATAAAAATGATTTACTATTCATAGAATATATTTAAAATATCCAAAGAATTTTATAAAAGGTAATAAAATACACGTGACACAAGTAATTTTTTATTTTATTTTTTATAAATAATGTGAATTCTAAAAAAAAAAAATCAAAAAATACTTTTTAAACCTCGAATTATTCACTTATCATAAGTGATAATTTAATTGAAAATGAAAATGAAAAACAAAAAAAAAACAACTTTACTTGAATTTAAACATTAATTGAAGGTAATCAACAAATGCAGCATAATATATTTTTATTTTTTATGCATATATTTTATATATATATATATAAAATTTCATTTCCTAAATAACAACATTAAAAATAAACAACTTTAAGATATCATGTACGAATATGTTGCAACATATTTTTTTTTTTTTTGTAAAGTTATAGCTATTAAATTAAATATGAATTCTATATAATATAATTATGTATATAATATATATGTATGTATATCTAAAGTTTGGTTCCATTGAATAATTCACCCCGCACCCGAGTAAATATATATATATTGAAATCAGGTAAAAAACATCACATTTTAAAAGACAGGTGTTATAATACATTTTGTAGCTATGATTTTTATCTACATACAGTTGATATGTGTAGTGTACAGTACACATAATATCTAATATATCTATAAATATATCTTAAATTAAATTTTAAAATAATATAGTCAAAAGATATTTTTAAAAAATATCACGACATTTATGAGTTTTTTTTTTGTATTTATGTCAGAATAAAAAAAAACTTATTTGATATTTTTTGTTTTCTGATGTTGTTCGTTTTAAATAATTGACAATTACAATCGAGTAGTAAATTTACTCTGATGGTGATGGTGATTTGTTTTGTTTTGTTTTGTTTTTTTTTTTTTGTTTTTCTATTTTAAATTGAAAATTTGTTGCTTTATAACACTTGAAAATTGAAATTGGGGGTGATCTTTGGATCCATAAGATAAACATAATTCTAGATTCTTAAAAAAAAAAAAAAACAAAAACCGCAAAAGTTCATATTATAAAGGTATTAATTTAGTATTTAGAGTATTCAGAAATAACATTTGATCCGTTATAGTTTTGTGTCATGTTTTATGTCAAAACTTAATATTTTATTGTCATCAAAATGTCAATATTGTACGAAAATTCTTTTAGGCAAATCTAATAAGTATGATTAAATGTTGGTATATATATCATTTTTACTTTAATAAAAAGGATTTCCACTTCAATTGCAAGTATTTTCTATTGGAATGCAAGTATTTATTTATCAAATACAAGTTTATCTTTTTAATAGCAAGTATTTGTTTTTCAAATGCAAGGTTTCCTTTTTAATAGCAAATATATTATTCATCTTAAATGCTAGTTCTTTATTTACGTAATTTTTTTTAAGTAATTAATTAATTATTCTTCAAAGATCCTTCAAACAGACTGCAAAGTAAGGTTTTAAGTACAGAGTTAGACACGGTAAGTACATTTTTTGTAAATTTTTTGAAAGTTTTTAGTTTTTTTTTCAGGTTTTGTTTTTAGAATCTTATAAGATATAATAATGATTAATTTTGTTAATAGTTTGTTTTTAATAACTTTACAGCTCAACAAAGCCTATGCATATTAAAGATGCAAAAATGGAAAGTTGTGTTTATAGTAGCTTTGAATATTATTTCAAAACTTGCATTTAAGAAGAAAATAGTTGCTATTAAAAAGGGAAACTTGTATTTGAAAAGGAAATATGTATACTTGCTATTAAAATAAAGGAAAATTTGTATTTGAAAAAAAAAAAAATTCTTGTAATTGAAGTGAAAATCTTTCTTATTAAAGTAAGCAAGATATACATATATTGATTGATGAATATTCTTAAAATATTTGGAACAATAAAAATAAACAAAAGCATACTAACTAAAAAGTAATGTAAAATCGAAAAAAAAGAATATGAGTAAGATAAAACAAAGAGTAATTGTCAAATGAATCGATCGAAACTGAACACCTCTAAAATTGAAGACAATTGTCTCCATTAACAGTTAACGAAATATTAATAAACAAAATTATCCTCGATGTTCAATAGAATAAAGCACTTGTTAAAGAAAATAATGACTATGTAACCACTAACTCTATATTTGCCTTCCGTAGTTTTATTTGTTATATATATATATATATTTTTTTTTGTTATATCATAAAAATAATATAAACCCAAAAATATGTCCTTGAATACTACTATTCCTTTTGACTTTAAAATTAAAAAAACACATAATACAAAATATAAAAGCTACATTTGATCAGTTAAAATCGAATTAGTCTATAATCCTTAACTGAACTTCATGTTAGAACATCTATTTGAATACACCCACTCCATGTACATATTATGAAGATTGTCCAAGATCAGAGTGATTTCATAAAATTCATTCATAAATAAAAAGAAAAAAGCAAAAATATATAAATGAAAACTTCAGAAGTTTAACTGATATGAGTCTATAGATTTATGTATTAAAAAATAGGTAATAAGGTAATAAAGCTAAATAGATTGTTCACGATTTTTTATTGCATCGTTTTTTGTCAAATATTTTTTTTTTTTTTCTTTTGTTTCTTTTTGTTTTTTTTTATGTTATATTCCACGTTATTTGTTGGAGAAAAAAAAAAAATACAAAATTAAATAAGGTAATTGAATGACTGAACATTGTAATTCGTATTTTTTTATTTTTTTTTCTATTCAGTTTAAAAAAAAAAAAATTCTATTTTAAAAACTGTGAGTTATATTGAAAATATATCCAACAACAGGTGAAGTAAACAAAAAAAATAACAAGAAAAAAAACAAAACAAAAAAAAAAGAGTAAATATGTAAGTAAGCAAATAATTACAAATATGTTTATTCACATGTACATTAAATATACCAACCATATATAGAAAAAAAACAAAATATTATTTTCTCAAGGTACAAAATTATGCAAATTTATAAATTTTACAGGTAAAAACATCAAGTAGGATAAAATAAAACAAAAAGAAAAGGTGAGTCCTAAAGCGACAAAATAAAAAAAAAATATTTTTGTTTTTTTCGTTTCCAAAAAAAAAAACAAAAGCAAAAAAATAAATAAAATATTATTTTAAAATCAATAAAAAATGAATGACTTTTTTTTTTCTTTTTGAATATGTTACAAAAAAAAAAAAAAAAAAAGAAGAAAATATTAAGAGAAAGGTATGATGAAAGTTAAAAATTAAAGATATTGTTATAGTATAAAACAAAGTAAAAATAAAAATATGTAATTGAAAAAAAGGTAGGAAAATAACAATTATAAACACGATATGTATTTTGTAAAAGAAAAAAAATTTTTTACATTACCATGCACAGTAACTATTTTTCAATTCGTTTCAATTCAAAATACCTAATGAAATTTAATTCATTTACTGTAGAACAGTAAAGTTTTATTGAGAAATTTTTGTATTTACATATAATTTGATTGCTTTCTTTAAAATATGCGACTATTGTAAAAATTATTTTGTAACTCTTTATTACAAAAGTATAATTTTACAATAACTATACATATTCATTACAAGATTCATTAAAACAGATTTTTAATTCAAAAAAAATATAATGATTTTAAAATTATTAATTCCAGATATGCTCCAGTCAATGGTGTAGTGGTTAAGATACCGGCCTTTCATATACGAAAGATTTCGAACTCAAACCCCGGCTGGGTTATATAGATTTTTCTTATAATATATAATTAGTAGAATATAATTAAATAAAAAAAATAAGTTTGTATGTCCTATAAATTATAATTAATATCATATTGTAATAGTTATACAGGATGATTCATGAGTAAACGGTATCCTTGTAAGGGGTGATAGAGGAGATAAAAAGAAGCAAAAAACTTAGTATTAAGTGACGTCATTTCTTAATGGTTTCTGAGATAACGAGACTTATAGATTTTCTCTTCTTTAAAATTCTTTAATTTCGTTTTTTGTTTATGATTTTGGAACTAACAAACGTAAGATCAACCTTAATACCATTTTCGCATGCTTACTAAATTAGCTATTTACCGCAACATGGAAACAGACCGGGTGACCTTTTCATAAAAAGTTATACAGCTTTCAATTTAAATATTTTTGCATTTTCTATTCAAAAAATGTCTTTTAAACCGTTTTCCTAAAAAATTAACGGTTTTATGAAAAAAATTATTCTCTGTTTATTGCTGCACATTTTAAGTATAATAGCAACCCTGTAGCTAGAAAATTGTAAAAGTTGTAAATAAAAGAATGTATGATTTTCAAGAAAAACACTCAATATTTACAAGGATGCCGTTTATTAGTGAAACACCCTGTATAATAAAATAATAATAAAACCATAATTCTTGTATAAGATAATAGATGGCGTAGAAATAATAGAATAGTCTTAGTTTTGTACAATATAGCTGGAGCCGAGTAATCAACGGCTTAGTGAAATGAATGATCCACGAAACTGAAACTTAGTCAAATATGAATAATAAATGACTTAGTGAATGGCCTATACTCCTCATTGGAGTGACAAGGAAAAAAAAAAAATTAAGATATGAATTGGAAAATGTCAATTTCATGTTTTTATTTTAAATTCTTAAACATAAGTATCTTAAATTTTTTAAACAATAATTAATTATTTATTTAAAATTGAATATAAAAAATATCTATTTATAGAAAAATTTAACTTGAGACCACTTTAAATATTATTTCTGGAACTTGGTTTGATGATTAAAAAGAAGCACGTAACTTGTCACCATCAATGCTTAATTTGAGCGGATGGTTTATAATTAGGGTAATGCAAGGATTGTCATTCAAACCAGAATTATCATCAGTTCAAACATAATTTTTATTTTTTTACTTACATATTAAAAATTAAACATTTGACGTGACTTGTGATCATCAATGTTGACATGACTTGACTTGTCAACATCAATATTTAAATTAAGCGCACAGCTTATAATAGGGTAATGCAATAACTGTCATTTAAACCAGAGTTGTAATTTGCCCTGACATTATTTTTATTCCTCTACTTACATAATATTTAAAATGAAACATTTTTATTTACGATATAAAAGTAATTTAGATTTTAGAATTTTTATAAATGTACATATTAAAGACAATGTTTTGTATATTTTGTTTTAAAATATCCGAAACATAAATTTTGGAAAATTAACAAATAAATAATTTAAATTTTATTTAAAATTCAAATAGTTATTCTAAAGTTTTAAAAATTTGCCAACAAAAAAATTCACTGTTCATAATTGTTTCACGAATATTTAAAAAGAACATTGTTTATCACATCAGTATAGAACAATAATGAACGAATCTTAAAGAGCTGTAATAATGTTTAAACCTATTATCCTATTATACACATATTATATAAGTATATAAGCTCAGAAGTTCATTAGATAAAATATATATTAAAGGCATTCTGTAAAACTATATAATTACTAAAATTAGGTTTAAAAAATTGCATATTAGTTGCATTAGTAATTATACGTTAAGAAATTAAATCGGGCCTCAAAAATTTAAAAAATAAAGAGTAACTAGTATTCGCCCGCCCCTCGAAATTCGAGGTGTTTTAATTAGCAAATACAATACAATATATACAGTATAGTTTCTTTATGATTTTATTTAAAATGTAAAAATACAATTTTCAATAATTAAAGCCTTTATGAATTTAAAATTTCTTTGTAAATGATATTTTTTTATAAAAACACGATTATTATTATCTTTTAGAAGTTGCCCTTGATTTATTGAGTATTGGAAACTCAATATATACCTATTATATATGTATATATTATAAGAAGCCTAAGATGATAAATCATTGAGTAAAAGGGTTTTAAATATCTATTAATACAGATTAAATATTATGATGATATTATGATATGTAAGAATTTATTTCGTTTAAAATATAAAAAAAAAAAACAAAAAAAAAAAACAGAACTGAATCGAACTTGCAAAATCAAAAAGCAACTATTAATAACCCCACACTCTACCACTGTACTAAACACTAAACTAAAATTATAATCTTTATATTCAGTTATATTGTGAAATTCCTACTCCTACCATACAACCAATATTTTAAAATTTTTAATCCAAAAGAAAAATAAAACAAAAATTTAACGGAATCAAAGAACGTCTTTTTTGAAAATGTATAATATAGGTATAGATTATACATATTATATGATACATATGTATATACTTTACATGGGTTTTTTATAAAAATGGAAAATTATTAATGAAAATTAGAAAATTTTGGCAAAATATTAATTTTGTAAGATGGCTATACTGAATATTTATCATTTAAAAAGAAAAAAATGAAAATTGGTTGGTAAATCATTGAGTAAAATGGTTTTAAATGTCTGTCATTTACAGATTAAATATTATGATATGTAAGAATTTATTTCATATAAAATATTAGAAATAAAAAAAAAAAAAAAAAATAGAATAGAATCGAACTTGTGAACTAAACACTTCTCAAGTTTAAGAAGCGGTCACTCTACCACTGCACCAAACTCCCCACTGAAGTTTTCACGTTTATATTCAATTTTATTGTGAAATTTCTATTTCCCACCATGCAAAATATATTTTAAAATTTTTTTTATGTTTTTAGAAAAAAAACAAAAAGCAAAAACAACAAAACAAAATTTAAAATTCAACGGAATAAAAGAGCGTCGTTTTTGAATATGTATATTATAGGTATAGATTATACATATTATATGATACATATGTATATACTTTACATGGGTTTTTTATAAAAATGGAAAATTATTAATGAAAATTAGAAAATTTTGGAAAAATATTAATTTTGTAAGATGGCTATACTGAATATTTATCATTTAAAAAGAAAAAAATGAAAATTGGTTGGTAAATCATTGAGTAAAATGGTTTTAAATGTCTGTCATTTACAGATTAAATATTATGATATGTAAGAATTTATTTCATATAAAATATTAGAAATAAAAAAAAAAAAAAAAAAATAGAATAGAATCGAACTTGTGAACTAAACACTTCTCAAGTTTAAGAAGCGGCCACTCTACCACTGCACCAAACTCCCCACTGAAGTTTTCACGTTTATATTCAATTTTATTGTGAAATTTCTATTTCCCACCATGCAAAATATATTTTAAAATTTTTTTTATGTTTTTAGAAAAAAAACAAAAAGCAAAAACAACAAAACAAAATTTAAAATTCAACGGAATAAAAGAGCGTCGTTTTTGAATATGTATATTATAGGTATAGATTATACATATTATATGATACATATGTATATACTTTACATGGGTTTTTTATAAAAATGGAAAATTATTAATGAAAATTAGAAAATTTTGGAAAAATATTAATTTTGTAAGATGGCTATACTGAATATTTATCATTTAAAAAGAAAAAAATGAAAATTGGTTGGTAAATCATTGAGTAAAATGGTTTTAAATGTCTGTCATTTACAGATTAAATATTATGATTTATGTTTGCAGTAGTAATGTAGTATTCGACACCAGAGCAATCTATTGGAAACTAAAAATACTTTTTTTTTTAAATTCGCATGTAAACGCGTTGTCTTTTACGTCAAAAATACGAAAGAATTTCAAATTTGTTTATGTTTCAAAATTTGAATTTAGTGTTTTGAATTTAAATTTACATTTAATATTTTAATCAAAAAATTTAAAATGACCTCTGACCAAACAGTCCTTTTTTTCGAATTCAAATATTCTATATAAATTAGTTTTTTTTATAGAGAATCAATTTTCTTCTAAAATTTATTAATTGAATGAAGAGTTCTTGTTTCGCAACATTCAATTCTTCAAGTAATTCTTGATTATTTCTTAAATTTAATATTAATGCAATTTTACGGTTCAATTTAATTCATTTGTTTAAAATAAAAAATTTGTTTAAAATAAAAATTATTTACTACAAACTAAAAATTAAATAATACTAGTGTGTCAGGGGCGTTTAAATACTACGGTATTAGCAATACTATAGTATTAATACTTTAATATCAATACTACATATCTGTCAAGGGCATTATAAAAATATATAAAATAAATAAACAGAAGGTAGGTATACATTTATTCGTTTATTCACTTATTTATTTATTGACCCTTAATTTTAATCATTATTTTCGCATTTAAAATTATTTTTAGATTATCGATATCCGCAGCACTTTGAACATGAGAGTTAAAATAAAATTTGAAAACAAAACTAAAATAAAACTTTTTATTGTTCTGCTTTTTAAACACATAAAGAAATTATTGATTTTCTTTTAGTTATTGTTTTGTATAAGGAGGACTGATAACCGCCATAAACTTTGCCCCTGCGATCCGTTGTAGTCCAATTCGTACTTAAACCGTCTTATCGAAAAAATCGATTACGTTCATAAATCAAATGATTTTTCTCTGGTCAAGAACTCTCGCTTCAGAAAAATTCTACCATGAGTGCCGTCTGCCGTTTACTAACGTTATCTCCCTCTTGTTTTTTTGTAATTGGTCTATTTTGCCCGAAAATCTTCACCTTCGTACTAAAACCTAGAAAAATTCAGGAGTTCACCCTTTTTATTAGTCTCTATAATATACTCTTAAAGAATTTTTCAATCTTTTAATCAGAACATTTTACTATACATAGAGATATCATTTTTTTTTAAATATGTATTTCAACTTACTTTTAGCTTTTATAAAAATTTATTTTAGCAAAAAACTGTTGACTTTAATTTGATTGAATCAAAAACTCACCTGTAAAGAAACAAAAAAGAAAAATATAAAATATACTTATGTTTGATTATGTATTTTAAAAATAATCGACATTTAACAACCAAAAAAAGGAAAAAAAAAATATTTTTTGCACATTCATCACTTCCTTATCATGAAAAACAAATTATTACAATAAAAATTATCTTTAAATATCTATAGATATCATAAAATATGACCTTATAAAACAAAAATATCTTATTATGACAATTAAACAAAACATTTATAACAATTATTAAACTTCTTTTTAAAAAAAAAATTAAAATGAATAACAATATAGAAGCGCTTAATCATTACGCTTTTATAAAATTATTTACATTTAAATTCTCATTAACAGAAACGATCAATGTATATTGGAGATAAACAACAACAGTGAAACCGACACTGATTTTCTTTTAACAATAATGCAATAAAATTAAAAATACACAAAATTGTCCAATCATTCTTCATTCAAAACATATTTTCCATTAAAAACATGTTCTTTTTGTTTTTTTTTTATTTAGATAATTTTTTTTTTACTTCCGTTTCTTTCAACTACTAATGGAACAAAAAAAACAAAAAATTATAAAAAAAATAAACAACTCTACTGTTAATTTGGTAACTGGTATCTTATAACTGGTGTCTCTACAAATTAACTATCATAATAATAAATTTATAAATAATTTACTGTCCTGCATGTAATTATAACTATTATTATTATATGTAAAAAGAAAATTAACTTCCAGCAAAAAACTTTAGGCAAGTAATTTGTTTTGCAACCATTATAATTGCAGTAAGTGTCACTTACAAAATTCATCAATGAACAACTATTTTTTAGCTTGGAACATTACGTAATATGAAAATTTCAAAGATATTTTTTTTTTTATCAAATTTTGATGCACAATTTCCTATTTAGTTCTTAGATTACCCGTAATTGCTAAATAGTTTACAATACTACAGGATGGTGAAAAGCAAATGAAAATGTTTGGGCTGATCATATCTAAAGAATGAACGACAGAGGAGACGTAGAAAAGCAAGTTACCTAAGGCAACAATGATTAGAAGATGTAGAATGTGATTAAAATGTAACGAATATGTGGAAATGCAGAAAGATGCTATAGAAATGCATGAAGAAAAATTTTTAAGGAACAAAGTTCATACTGTACTGTAGTGTTTAATTAAATAAACAAAAGCAAAAGATCGGAAAAAATCTTCGAGGTGCTTGTGTTGAGCAGGAAAAACAAATAATTGGTATTATTGTTCAAACTTCAATTGCTTGACCAAAAGCAATGTATTTTAAAATTCGTGAAAACTGATTAAAAATTATTGCAATACTACAAAACGAATTAGCACTCCTTAAGAAGGGGTGGTAAAAAATTAAAAAACAAGGAGAAGTGTTCTGAGGTAACTTTTATAATTTTAAAAGAGCTTCATCTCTTTAAATATTAAGGTTTTACATAGAAAGAAGTAGGAAACAAGTAGAAGTAGTGTAGGAAATATAAAGGAAGCAAAATTTTGTTTTCAAATAACGGTATATTTTTGATAAAAAAGTTGTTCTACAACATTATTAAAAATTTTTAAGAGATCTATTACACATGATTTACTTGACTTATCGAAATGTCATTGTTTCTATCTTAAAAGTTGTAGAAGTTTTGTAAACAAACGTATTGACGGACTCAATGACGGATTAAGTTCAATTTTTTGTTTTTGTGAAAAATATGCTTTTAAAAGACTAATAAACTTTATCATCGTTTCAAAAAGAAATAAAAGAGAACCAAAAAACAAAAACAATGTTGACATTGACCGTAGTTGACAGTAATTAGCCATTGGCTATTTGAAACATTTTAAATAAAATTGTAACAACAGCAATTGTAATTCTTTTTAAACACCAGAATCATAATTTTAAAAAACCAATTAATTCTCGTTTATTTTTTTCCCTTTTTATTTTTATTCTTATTTTTTTTTTCATTTTGGCCTCCCTTTTCACCTTCTTTTCAATGTGTTTAGCACAAATCATGTCTGCCATTATTCTAATTTTAACTTTATAGTGTTAAAAAAATGTTTGTAATCAAAATACATATATACGAGTATGTATGTATATTGTAAAATTTCATTATTATATTTTGTTGTTGTTTTAGTTTTATTCTACTGTTCCGGGACAGATAAAAAAAAAAGCAGGCAGGCGTCAGACAATGTCAGGGTATTTTAAATTAATTCTGGATATCTGGTATGATTGTTCTGCTGCTGGTCGATTTAATAATAATACAGGCTGTATGAAATGAATTTTTATTCAAAAAACAATCAGTATAAAAAGCTATAATGAAATGAATAAAACAAAAAACAATCAGTATAAAGATTATAGAAAATGATAATTAATTGGTAGTTACAAAAACAACATTAGTTTTGATATCAGTATGGCGACTGTTATGCCACTGGAATTTCTTTTTCTGTTTATTCTTTATTATTATATTTTTCTTCTTTACATCATTTTACTTTTCAAGTACAGTTCACTACTGAAAATTTTATCCAGATCAGATCGTTTATCAAATCAAATGAATCGTTGATCTGATATTCCAAAAAGTAACAAAACAGAGTAAGTAGTGTGGCTTGTGGTAGACGTAACGTGCAATTTAACACATAAGAAAAGTGCAAAATTACACAGAAAAACAGAGAATTTTAAAAATTGAAGGTATCAAAAAAAACAAAAAAAAACAAAAAATGATGAACACAGGTAACTTGATAACAGGTTATTATTATATTAATGACCAGATAATATTTTTTTTTTTTTTTTCTTGAATAATTATCGTATGATTGCGTTTACTATAGACTTAAATACAATGTTACACAAGAAAATAAGAAATCAATCAAATATAGATATTGAATAATTTTACATATGTTTCTATCAGTCTTTTAACAGTATTCAAAAAAAAAAAAGATATCTGAAAATCTGGAATATTGAAAAATGATAAAATGATTGATTGTGATTTAATTTCCGGCTTCGGAAGTATCTGCTACTTACTTGACGTTGTATATTTTGTGGCATATTTAAAAGTGATTTTACACATAAAAAAATAAAAACATAATGAATTTATAGATTAAAACTATAGAATGTCACCATATACATATATAAATAATTTATTTCATTGATTTTTTTTTTTTTTGTTTTAATTAATTGAAGTCATGCAGTTGAAAGTTTACAGGTGTAAAATATATATAGAATAGAAACAGGAAATGGCTAACAACAACAAAAAAGTTACTTGCAACAAAGTTTTATAAAATTAATTTCAATATTTCCAGGAATGTATCAGGAATGGCTTAAAGATATTATATCCAAATGTGATTGATATGGTTAACATGGTAAAATACGCTTGAGTTCACAAAACAAAAAAAAAATCGGAAGGAAATCGGAAATTTAAATAATTTTTTTTTTCACTTTTTAAAATAAACAAATAATTATGAAATTCTGATTCAACATCCAGGATAATTATAAGCTATTATTTATTATACATAAATAAAAGAACCTACAGTTGAAGTTTTTAGGAGCAAAAAAAAAAGATGAATCTAGAAAAAACACTGAATAAATACAATGTTATTATGCGTGTGCCTTGTGTGTATGGCTGTAAAATTACTTGTTCCGGTGATTTTAATTTTTTTTTTTTTTGGTTTTTTTATGAAACTTTATCTTTTAAAGGAAATCAATCCTTGGTTAATTAAAAATAATATATAAATAATATTATCATGCTACAGATGAAATTTAACTTATGATCATATTCTTATTTGAAATCTGTTCATATAAATAAACTCATATGAATGTAATCATCTAAATATTATGTTAATTTGATTGTAGAATATTACATTTTACTATCATAAAATGTCTGTTAGGTTGCGAATGAGATGTACAGTATCCACTACCATTCAGTATATAATACCACTAATTACATTTTCGTGTTGGAGGATCTGTAGATTAAAATGAACTTCAAACTCTCATGCGTTTTAATAAAAATTATTATCGTGTACTGTGGTACACTCAGGGCTATATAATCTCTTGTTGATGTCGTAAGGGGGAATAACTCTTACGACGTGTGTGTAATTCAAACCCACACTCCTTCGGTATTTACAGAGTATTTTAAACGCTCTAACCCACTAGGCCACCGAGGCCCCAAGTTAATATGCCTTATATTTTTAAACTTGTCTACATAATTTTGCATAAAAACTAAAAAAAATTAAAATAATATCCCAGTTGGAAAATAGGGAATGCATTACTTTAGAAATGAGAGATTTCATTGTTGAAATAAAGTAAAACTAAGCATGCATTACCGGGTACACGAAAATATAATGAATATCATTAAATTAATCACATTTCTTATGTAAGTATGCATGTCGTTTACCAAGTAATCTAAAAAAAAAACTCCGTCCAAGTAATTTAAAAATTTTCTCTAAGTTTATATAAAATTCAATTAAAGCGTTTTTTTTTTTGTTTTTATAGATTTGATCAAAAAGCTCGATATGCTACAAAAATTATTTAATATTTATTTATGTTTTTTTTTTTTAAATAAAAAAATAATTGTTTATTTTGTTTTTAAATACGGAAATAAATACATACATACATACATATGTATATGATATATACTTAACTATGGTCCTAAACAATATTATTAATATAGCATAACGAATCATATTAACCTTCATAAATTATGTAGAACAAATTTTGATTTCTTTATTACCTATTCCATATTATTTCGATATCTTTATAAATATTGTACAGGTAACTTTTCATACATTCGTATATATACATATGTATGTATGTATGAATATGCATAAAAGGTTAAAACTTTAATAGTCTAATAATAATATATTTTTTCTAATGAATTTTAATCAAATTAAAAATAAAAAAAAATATTTTTAAAGTTTTTACATAATAAGTTTATCACAAAACATATTAAGGCTTAGAACGTATAAAAACTTTATAAACATTAACCTGAATTTAGAAAAATAGGAAAACAAAAAAAATAATGCAGCATACCATTAAATTATTTCAAATCTATAATCGATTTCATAATCAAAATAATCGAATTATGTATATACATACATACATACTCATAGCTATGCATATATATGTATGTATATACACACATTTAAAATTCATTAAAACACTAAATTTACTGATTAGTCCCTTTTTAAAATAAATACCGCCCAAAAATATATTCTAAATTATTATAAATAAATGTTTTGAATATTGTTTTACATAACGGTAACTTTGCATAAGCTAAATACAAAAGATATAAATACAAATATTACATAACAAACATATAATAGTTATTCTAAAAATCTTCTTTAGAAAATTCTTTAGGATTTTAGAACCCCACAAAATGCCGCTATAAAATAAAAAATAAACAAAAAAAAAAAAACAAAAAAAAAACAAAAAAAAAACAAAAAAAAAACAAAAAAAAAAATAAATATAAAAATTAGGTTATAATTTTAAATTATATGAAGGGAAAAAAAAAAATGAAAAACGGTAAATTGATCATAAATTTTTCAAAAATCCAGATTATTTTAAAAACAACATAGAAAAGCAATCATTTTTTTTATTTTTTTGATTTTTTTTTTTGGTTTGAATCTATTAGATACATAATTTATTCAAAGTATAATAGAAGCAAAAAAAAAAAAGAACGTAGTAAAACGAAAATCCCTATCATCTATAAATAAATAAATTATGTTCTATATTTAAATTTGTATGTAAATTTTTTTCGGATTAAAAGTATATCTTTTTTTCTTTTGTTTGTTGGTTTTTTTTTTATTTTTAATAAATTCTATGCATCTTAAAACATTTAATGGTTCGACACCTCTCTAAAATAAAATAAAAAAAAACGTTAATTGAAAGGTGATATCTAACTCCCCGTTCCCCAATTATTTTTATCAAAGAATTATACAAATAATATTTGGAAGGTTTTCTTTTTTTTATTGTTCGTTAAATTTATGTAGGGAAATTTGAAAATGATTGGTACAAATCAGTACATAACCTAAACACCATTATTGTAAATAATAAAAACATATGTATGTATGTAATGTACACATAAACTGGTAAATCAATTAAATTAAATTGTCAAATTTCGATAATTCGGAGTTGTTTTTTGGTATTCATTTTGATTGAATATATGAGGCTTAACAGACTTAATCAATTACTTGAAATCCTGATGGTTTAGCAAAACTCGGTACTAGCTTACAAAATTTTTCCAGGAAAAAGAAATTCAGTTTTCAATTTCTAAATTATGTAACAAAAATTAATAGAACAAAAATGCGGTAAATAACGGTAACCTTAATTTCTTCTTACTTTCGTTACACTTAATTAGTTATAAATAAATCTATCTCTCAAAAAAATCATAAAATTGTATTAATTAGGCCATTCGGGACGTTTAAGATTAAAGTCAAATGATTTTCTTTATGTATAATGAAGGGGTAAAGAGCATTTTAGTGATCTTATGATTACTGATTTGATAATTATTTTTTACTATATTGAAAAACTGAAATTGATTCTAACAGCTGAATCCAATTGTATCATACAATAAACCTTATCTTAGGTAGGTAGGTTGGAGCTGCAGATGGACACTTAGCCCGGTTTATGCCCATTGTAATATTTGCAATTATTGTTTCTTCTAAATAAACCATTGGGAGAAAACGCAGTAAAATTGTTAAGTCCACCGATATTTCGAATAGGATATTTAAAAAGAATTTCACCAGAAACTTTCTTTTTTTTTAGAGCAAAAGCTGTGCAGTCACACAACAGGTAAAAGAATCTGCTGCATTTCATCTTAATTGTAAAAACAGCTTTATTAGAGATAATTGTTTGAATACTCATTCTTAAAACTCCTATTTAGATGATTAAAATGAACTGGTACCTCAAGTACAAAACAGTCTATAATCGACTACAAGTCATTCCATTTGCACAACAGTTAGTCTCTCTTTTTAAGAACATTAGATTTTATATTAGTAAAATAAGTTTAAAAAATTGCATCTTAGTTATGATGATGATGTTATACAAACTGTTTAATATATGCATTTAAATTTAAAACAAAAAAAAAACAATGTTTGTTTTTAATTAATTTTTTTTGTTTAAATATGTCATGTTATATACCGTTATTTTATTAGTATTAAAATACTAAAAGACAAATTATTTTTTAAATATATTTTGTTTTTTTTTTTATTTAGTACCCCTATCATTAATTTGTCTCCAAAGAGTTAATCATGGTGTCATTAAAATGCAAATTTACAATTTTGTTTTGAAATCTTATATTAAATTATAGAATTGATTCCACGTTTAAAACACTTACTACCAAAAATTGATAGTTGTAAAACAAATCTTAAAAATAATTGAAAAATATAAGAAAATAATCAATTTTAGACTGAAAACCGAATCTTTACTTGATTTAATTTAAATGAATTATAAAGGGTTTTCCAATTTGAGTGATTGATAATTTCTTTTAAAAAAAAAACACAATAATTGTTAAGAAAATTCAAATGTTTTTTATTTAATGTGAAGTACATTCGATACAATTAAGTTCTGAATAAAACGTCATTCAAATGGCCTCCACGACTTCTTTTGCAGGAACGAATTCGATGAACACAATTTTCGACCACTTTTTTCACTAAATCAAGTCGTATGTCATGAATAGCACGTTCAATATTGACTTCTAAAGCTTGAAGAGAGTCTGGTTTATTGCTAAAGACTAATGACTTCAAATAACCCCACAAGAAATAGTCTAATGGTGTTAAATCACAACTTCTTGGAGGCCATTCAATGTCACAATTTCTTGAAATAATCGAATCTCCAAACTTTTCTCGCAATAATTCGGTTGTTGCACGTGCTGTGTGGCACGTAGCCCCGTCTTGTTGGAACTAGATGTTGTCAAGATCAACTTCTTCCAATTTTGGCCATAAAAAGTTGGTTATCATCGATCTATACCGCTATCTGAAGACAGTAACGGTGTTACCAGCTTCGAGCGGTTCTTTGTCTTATTGGCACCTTAACATTATGTAAAGAAAATGTACGCTCGAAATTTTCAACAATTCGACGAATAGAGAGAACAGTTGGACGATTATTACGAGCAAAAAATTGCAAAAGCGCACGAAAAGTTGCAATTGGAGAACGACTATTTTGATAATAAAATTGAATAATTTGTAAACGTTGTTCTTGTGTATATCTCTCCATGATGAAATTGTAAACATTACTGAATACAATGAAAAAAAAAGACAGATCATGGCATACTACAAATGGCCGAAACTTCACTTAGAAATCATATCACTCAAATTGGAAAACCCTTTACATGGGTTCGTCATCTTTGTTCAATTAAGAATTTGAAGTTTAGTAAGAGAGTAAAAATTTTAAATTGTAAAAAAAAGTTATAATTTAGGCGGAAAAAGTTATAATTTTATTATTGGCATTAGTATATTCCTTATAACAACCATTTCGTTCATCAAAACTGTAATTTTAACTTATATGGAAACGGAAAGTTACTTTAGCTTAAACTTAGAATTTAATTTCAAAAAAAACTTGCTAAATCAGAATTACCCAATTTCTTAAAATATAAATGTCAAATATTAAGAAAAAATCCGACTGTTCGAAAATCTGATTTTAAAATAAACAAAATTTACTATAATATTAATATTTCCCTATATATGTACATATATGTATATAGATATGTATGTATATCCATTTCTCCCATATAATATAGAGAATTTCTTTGCTCAAATCCTATCCTATAGTAAAGCAAAATTAAACTATTCTGAATTCGTTTTTTTTTTTTTTTAATATTCAAAAATTGTATTTTTAAAAATACAAATTTATGTTGCTTAATCACATAATATGCATGTTTTCATCTCAGACGACGGTACCATTATAAAATTATTCGGTTTTTTTTTTTTTTTTTTTTTCCCTATGCGACGACATGTCAATCTTTAAAAAATGCTTAATTCAAAACTGAACCCATATTAATAAAAAACAAAAAAAAAAAAAAATTAAAAAACAAAGAAAAAAATTTAAATACAAAGAAAAATCAATTTTCCAGACATATAATCAATACACAAATAAAAACGAAGAAAAACTATGTAATTTCCATATAATCAAATTTTTCAATATATAGTGATACCACGTTTATACATTTTTACATAATAATAATAATAACTATATGATAATGTCATATCTGACAGATAATATTTGATTTTATGTAAATTTATTTAAAAATTACAAAACAACAAAAAAACAAATTATATAATTTGTTGACAGTTTTCTCTTATTTTACTTTATATCTATCTCTTTTTATCATTAGGTAAATATACATATTATGAAAGTTTAAAACCATCAGAGTCAGACAAACAAATGACACAATTGAATTTTGATGACACTGTCGTGTTGATATTATGAACGCCTCGTATATTTATTGATTTAAAAACAAAAATAAAAAAAATATGAAAATTTAAGTGAAGAAATGAAATAAATAAATAAATAAATAAAATCTCTTAAGTTTATTTTTGAACCTAAAATTTTTTTTGTTGAAGTAAATTGCATATAATTTAAATTCTTTATGGATTCTGTTACTTTCGTCAGGTATCACAATTTTATACAAATAACAAAAAAAAAGAAGAATAATAATTGTTTTTTTTTTTTTTTGACACATTCAAACGTAAACGTAAAATTTAACAGTTCTTTTAGTTTTTTTTGACAATATAGATAACGGAAATGCATATTATTTTGTTTCTTTATTTTATAAATGAAGCTTTTTGTAGTTTAAGCTAATAATCACGGTGTGTGGTATCGATAATAATAATATAATATAATATAATAATATAAGTTCGGGTGTATAAAAATTAGTGCATTTCTATATTAAAATGTTTCTTTAAAAAATTCTAAATTAACACAGTATCACGTATATTATACTCAACCTCAAGTTTTTTTTTTGATAAAATTTTTTTTATCTATGAAATAAAATAATGCGTTTTGTTATAAATAAAATTTAACTCCATTTCCTTTAAAGAGCTTCTATTTAAAATCAATTTTTTTATAGATAATTATGTATTTTAACCTTTTCTTTTAGTTTGACTTAGTAACGCGTCAAGTTTCAGTTTTTTTTTTTTTTGTTTTAAGGTAACTGACACTCTATTCTATTGTTTAAGTAATTTAAGAACTTTTAAATGATTTGCACATTTTATACTAATTCGATGTAATGCTTTTTTAAGGTATAAACTTAAATATTCATGTTTTGCAAAATTAAAACTTTAATAGTTTTTCAGTTTTGGAATACAAAAAATTTTAAATTTAAATTTATAAAAAGAATGCAATTTTTGCAGAGGCATTTAAAAAATGTTGTGAATTAAAGATGATTCAAAAAGAAAGAACAGATTTCAGACGACTGAGTCAAAATCCAACTTTAGATATTAACATTTCTATTTCTATATATTATTTGAAAAATTCAATTACGAAATCAAAATTTAGTTTTATTGAATTTTGAAAGCATTCATGACAGACGTAACCCTTCATCTTTAGTAGCTCTTAAGAAACTAAGCCGTACTTAGTTTAAATATCTTAAACTATACTATTTACTCATTTCATTTACTGGAAAATTATCACTTCAGTTCGAATTTTAATCTAAAATTAAACCTCAACACAATACACAACATGACACAATATATTTTAGAAATATGTAAATCTAATCAATCAATCTTTATAGGACTATAGAGTAGAAGGCTGATTTTAACACTAAAGTAATAAATATTAATTTTAAAGAAAAATATAAAAGTGCAATAACAGTACTTGGGATATGAATTTTAAGCGGCGACGATGTGCTATTACTGATAACGCGTAGAGTTTAACTGATAACGCGATGTGCTATCACTGATAATAGCGTTGAGTTTCTAAACTAGTTGTAACTTACATTGCCGAAATATTTACAATAATTTCCAAGTTATCAACAGTCTAAACAAACAAGCAACCAAACAATAAAAAAAAACTCAAGCTAACTTTAAAGAAATTAGAAATCACTCATTTGAATTAAAAAAAAAACTCAATATAAGAACATAAAGTAAAATTATACAATTCTATGTTATGTCATTTGTATTTAAATTCAGTCATCGTTTTCTACATTAAGAACTAATTATTATTTTTTTTTTATTTTTAAGTGAACGTAAATTACATTATAGAAAATACGACTTTACTATTAATTTATGATTACGTTAACGCAATTTATTTTATTTTTTTTAAATTTTCGTATTTTTCTTTATATTTTATTAAAAGCTATAATACTCTACCTATGTATTACGAATTTTAAGAATAGAAAAAAAAAAATAATAAAAATAAAAACGTCACATTTCAACCTTCACTAAACTGAGTTTTTTATTGACATTTGTTTTAAAGGTTAAACAACTTTTTTTTTTTTTTTTAATTTTGAATTTAGTTTTTGATCTGAATTTCAATATTTGTATATTTAAATTTAATTTGGAGGGAAAATTTTCAAGTTTAAAAGCATATGAACTTATAAAAAAAAAATTTTATTATTTAAGAATAAAAAAAAATAAAATAACATTAAGTTAGAAATAGGATCAAATGTTCGTCCATTTATATTTTAATTTTATAGCTAAAGTTTAGAAATTAAAGGAACAAATTTTTTTTTATAATTTTTATATAAATTTTATACTGGAGTTTATAATGTAGACGTTATGATGCTATTGGTTGGCGTTACGTTAAGATGCTACTCACGGTAAGTAAAGTAAGGTAAGTAATTTGGTAACTTCTAATTTAATGTTTCCGCATATCCTATTGCCCTATCCTTTCCTATCCCTTCCTTAACCAATACTGCGTTAGCAGGTAGGGGTTTCATCCAATTATATTGATTAAAGGGAGAGATGGATTAAGTCAGTAAGAATCTGACACTATCAAGGGGAAATTCTTGGTGTCTTTGGAAGATTCCCACCTTCCTTAGGAGAAAAGGAAGTCAATTAAATTAAATGACACATTAGATTACAAAAAAATATTAAATGAATTTGTAGACAACACGAACAGGGACTGACTCTCTCAGAGACTTCTAGTGAAAAAACGGAATATTCTTTAAGTTTAAAATAGCTTAATTATGTATTAAACCGACAAATTTCAAAAAGTAATAGTTTATTTTAGGTCTAATTTTGTGTTAACCCTCACATTTTAAAGTATGAGTAATCTTATAAATAGATAAATGTACATATCTTAATTGAAAAACAATGATGCACATTGAAACGGTAATTTTGTGTTATTACTTATTATTAGTAATACTAACAATCATACAAATATAAAATCCATTTAAGGTTATTCATATTACTTACAATAAATAATCCTATATTTCATCTTTTATTTATCTGTACAAATAGTTTTTTTTTTATTTAATTTAGAATTTAACATTGAATTTCTAATGACTAAATCAATATCAAATAGCAATTTGTAAAATTTTGTAAATATTTAAGCTTATTTTAAATAAATTAACTTTAAATATATTTTATATGGGATTAGATGTTAGTGATTTCAGTAACTATATGTATGTATATGGTTCCCCTACAAAATCCCAACTCATAAAATCCAAAAACTCAAAATTCAAACTCCACAAAACCAAATACCTTAAAAAATAAATCATAATCTCCGGTTGTAGCCGTTTTTAATAGCTGCGTTTTTTTTACAATGTAAAATTATTATTTTAACAACAAGGCATTCAAAATAATGACCCCACATTCAAAATAGTGACTTAGACGAACTCTAAGATCCCTCCTAATTATTTTTTCTTATATACATATCTGAACTACAAAGCTTTGAAAATAGTGAAGGCTGCCGCCTCAAACCTTCAAAAAACAAATTATTAGAACCCTGATTTTGTATAACTATAAAAACTTTCCTAAATCTCACATAAATTATTCTGTTAAAGTCCTCTAAGCATGATTTTGCAATAAACTGAGGTGCCTATATTGCACATATATGTACATACATATTTCAATTACACAGCATTCAAAATAATTAGGGCTATCACCCCCAAAACGCTATCTCATATTTGGATCTATGTAGGTTAAGTTTTTTTTATGTTTGGATTATATGATTTTTGGATTTTATGAATTTCGAAAAATGAAAAATGTTTGAATATGGCTTTTGAATTTTGAGAATTGGGATTTTGTATATGTATTTAACTATATTATATATAATTAATATAGAATAATTTAAAAATTTTAGGTTATTACCCTAAACTAAATATGTCAAGTGTTTGTTTTTTTCTTCTTTACTTTTTACAATTATTTTGTTTGTATTCTAAGATTATCCAAAAGCTCCAACAAATTAACACTTATATATTACTTAATAAATTATTTTGATTTATTTATTTATTTAATTATTTCATGAATTTATATTATAATAACCTTAATTTTACGAGTCAGTTACCATGTAAACATCATGTTATTATTACTTTATGGTAGATTTTTATTTTTTTATTATAAGAGACTTAATTGTAATGTACATTTACCCTTCTGAACATATTATTTAAGTGATTTTAATCGAATGTAACTTAAGCGAATGTTACATGTACATATTAGTAGAAAAAAATCTTTAACCCTTGAAATTGTTAGTAGGTCAAAAAGTTTCTAGTAATGTTTTAGGTAATTTATGTAGGTACATTGATAATATTTTAAAAATTATTAAAATCTAACAGTATTAGAAGAATTTATTTCCGAATTCTATGGCATTCTTTAACTCTTGGGTTAATATGCTGCAACTGCAGGTGCTGTGTTTTAATAAAATTTATTTTTACTTATAGGTTTTAAATTTAAATATAGACGTGTATTAAATATATTATTACCGAAGATATTAATTATTTTAAATTTTATTTGATATCGCGGATTTCTAAGTTGACGAAAAAACGAAGTGTATATAGATGAAAAGTGTCGGAAACGGATCTAATTTATTCAAATCAAAATAAAATTTTATAGTAAATAATTAAATATTAATATGTATTACAAAAAAATAAAAACTATATAAATATCTTATATGCATTAAGCAGCATCATTTAATATAAAAACCAGAATAATAATCTAATATAATTTAAGATCGTTGTTGAAACAATTAATACTCAGTCGTTAACGACTAGGTATATGAATCTACCCAATGCTGTAGTAAGTGATTAAGACCCCGGCTTGTCATTCAAACGGTCTCGAATTCAAACTAGATCATATATGTACATAAATTAATAAAAAATAATATTATTATATATGCAATATAGATACATATAAAATAATAAATATACAAGAATATTATATCCGTTCATTTGCAGAAATTTTAATTTGTCGTCTGAAAATAAATTATTAATTATGAAGACCATATTTCAGCTAGTTATCTGCTACACAGCACCTGTCTGCATAGATAGAGCTGCATCTCATATAAAAAAAACTTCAAATAGCGCAAAAACAAACTTTTAAAAATGATGTTAAATCTTCCTTTCTACTACTATTCGACACAAATACTTCATAATAAGGCCAACATTAATAATTATTAATTACAGATCAAAATATAAATATTATAACAGTAAGTTCAATTAAAAAAAAACAGATTTTCAAAAAATGCTTTAATTCAACGTCTCAACTAATTTATTTAACATAAAAAATAATAAGTGTAAGTTAGGGTAATTAATAGTTTTATAGTCTAAGCCAGTTATAAGTTTTATTTATAATTTTCATATTGGATTTTTCTCCCTCTAGTTTTTCTTAAAACAAAAAGATATTAAAAATATAAGAAAATAATCCAATCAATTAAAAAAAAATAAGATTATATCTAATTAATAGTTGTAAAGATTATAATTATCTGTCTCTCTAGAAATATTTAAAAATAACTTATGTAAACAAAAATTGTAAATTTATGGAGTACAAATAAGTAAATAAATAAATATATATATATATATAAAATAAAAATTAAATATAATACATAATACATAAATATAATAAAAACGTATCATATAACAAATTTTATCTATAAGATAACAGATGGCGCAAAAATAAAACTATTTGCCAGCACTTATTGAAATTAATGATTCCAGAATTTGAAGCTTTGTCAAATATAAAAAATAAATGACTTAATAGATGCCCAATACTCCTATACTCCTTAGAGGAACGGAAATGGGACAACAAAGACTTGATGCTATCATTTTTTAGTCAAACATTAAGAATGAATTCCTTTATAATTAGAATGTAGATTTAACATAGTGGGTAAAATTAAGGGTTAAGGAATTAAAAAGAAATTGTTCAATAAAAAGTAAAAAAAAAATTTTTAAATTACAGATTATTAGCATTATCATGATATAAGATCCTCTTATAACACCCATGCTTTTTTTAAACAGGTATATATAATACATAATATTATGTACACTAAAATAAGTGTTCATAAGTAGGTACATAATTAAAAACCTACATTAGCTTTATATACGATTAAATACACTATAATTAATTTTTTTTTTATCATTTAATTACATTTTTTTGTTTTATTTTCTTATGACTAACTTTAAATTTTTATTTTAGTGAAGCAAAAAAGAAAAAAAAAAACAAAATCTAAGTTAAATAGTTACTTGACAGTCAAGTGCACATTTGAAAAACATATCATATAACAAATTTTTACAGGTTTTTTTTTTTTTTATATAAAGTACTAAAATTACCTTTTAAGTGATTTTTTTAAGCATTTTACTCATTTTTTTTTTTTGTTAACTCTTCAGTTATGAGTTAAATAAAACAAAAAAAAAAAAACCAACTTGTCATTACGATAATTTTTTTTAGATAATATGAATATATTATGTTATATCACTAGGTAGTATATCCTAGGATTGCTGATTAGTGATTAGTAAAGAAGCAAAAACAAAAAAAAAAAAAAATTTTTACTGCTTATAAAAATAAAAACAAATAAAAAATTTATTTTAACTGTCATTTTTTTTTATTTGTTTTTTTTTTTTCGTTTTGTTTTGGTTTTGGTTTAAATTTAGATTTTAATTTAGTGATATGAGATGAGTTTAGCAGTGGTAGGAAAGAGTACATATGTGCAAATATGATAAAAAAAAAAAAAAAAAACCAGTAAAAAACTGATTAATAAAACTAATAAAGTAAATAAATATGAAATTATATAAAAAATATTATGATAACATAAAAGTTGTAAAAAAACAAAAAAATATTAAATGGATTCTTGTTTTTTTTTTTTGTTTTTTTGTATCTCTGGAAGTTTTTAATTTTCTATGTGTTACAAGATTCATAATTTCGCGGGCTATTTTAAAGTGGTTATTATTAAAAAAAAAACAAAAATTTAAAAAAAAATT
Source organism: Poecilobothrus nobilitatus (assembly GCA_947095535.1). Taxonomy (NCBI): domain Eukaryota; kingdom Metazoa; phylum Arthropoda; class Insecta; order Diptera; family Dolichopodidae; genus Poecilobothrus; species Poecilobothrus nobilitatus. The sequence goes on from OX352774.1 coordinate 36,450,061, forward strand.
ATGAACTATGTACGTAGAAAGTTAAAACATTTTTTTTCTTTTATATTATAATAAAACTCCTAATTAAACGAAATAAAAAATAAATATACCTATGATCATTTCTTCGAGTTTTCTTTTATATGAAAAATTGAAGATATTTGTTGATTTGCTAAAGGATGTCAATTGTTTATCTTCAGTAATATAATTGATTAAGTCTTAAGGGTGGTATGTACAAATGCCCTATTTGCTCCGGAATATATGCAACAAGATTTCCTATGAAATTTCTACTCTTAAAAAAATCGGGGGCTTCGGTAGCCTAGTGGGTAGGCGTGTGGCGTATTAATCGAAGCGGTGTGGGTTCGATCCCTGCACAGGTCGTAAGTGTTTTTTTCTTTACATATCCCCCTTACGACCAAATATAATGTAAATATATAGTATATAATATAAACAAAATAAATAATATTAGTATATAATTTAATAACAGTATAAAAAAAAACCTATAATGGTCTTTAGTAGCCGATGGTTCAATAATATTGCATTACATTTATGTATGTAATATTAATATAAATAAATAAAAAAATTGGAGAAATTTCATTGCATTGCAGGTTCTTCACTTTATCAAAAATATATATATTATAATTATTATGATTGGAGCACTAATACTTATGATATGTTATAAAAATCTTCTTCGGTTCCAGCACCTCAATCACATTTTTATGTCTATAAATTTTTAATACGATATATTTATATATATTATAAATCTTGAAGATTTAGTAAAAGAACAGGGAAATGATCACTTAATTTAACCATGAAAACAAACAGAATAATAAAACTTTCGCCCTGTATTTGTATAGTTTTAACACTAGTTAGAAGGTTTAGGTTACAACAAAACTTATATTTTTAAAATCTTCCTGATTCTCTTTCATTATGGCCAAGTTATGAGCTATGGTGTTTCTACTATTATGTATTTTAATAAGAAGGGCAGGTATTGATATAAGTGATTAATTTATGACTATCACTAAAACAAAATTATAACTATAAAAATAAAATTTAAACTATTAGACCCCCTTGACATACTACAAATGAATTGAATCTTGTTTAATTAATAGCCAATAAAATTTTAATAAAAAACTAGATTAAACATTTTCATATAATCATCGTTTAAATAATAGGCAATAAAAATGATTTACTATTCATAGAATATATTTAAAATATCCAAAGAATTTTATAAAAGGTAATAAAATACACGTGACACAAGTAATTTTTTATTTTATTTTTTATAAATAATGTGAATTCTAAAAAAAAAAAATCAAAAAATACTTTTTAAACCTCGAATTATTCACTTATCATAAGTGATAATTTAATTGAAAATGAAAATGAAAAACAAAAAAAAAACAACTTTACTTGAATTTAAACATTAATTGAAGGTAATCAACAAATGCAGCATAATATATTTTTATTTTTTATGCATATATTTTATATATATATATATAAAATTTCATTTCCTAAATAACAACATTAAAAATAAACAACTTTAAGATATCATGTACGAATATGTTGCAACATATTTTTTTTTTTTTTGTAAAGTTATAGCTATTAAATTAAATATGAATTCTATATAATATAATTATGTATATAATATATATGTATGTATATCTAAAGTTTGGTTCCATTGAATAATTCACCCCGCACCCGAGTAAATATATATATATTGAAATCAGGTAAAAAACATCACATTTTAAAAGACAGGTGTTATAATACATTTTGTAGCTATGATTTTTATCTACATACAGTTGATATGTGTAGTGTACAGTACACATAATATCTAATATATCTATAAATATATCTTAAATTAAATTTTAAAATAATATAGTCAAAAGATATTTTTAAAAAATATCACGACATTTATGAGTTTTTTTTTTGTATTTATGTCAGAATAAAAAAAAACTTATTTGATATTTTTTGTTTTCTGATGTTGTTCGTTTTAAATAATTGACAATTACAATCGAGTAGTAAATTTACTCTGATGGTGATGGTGATTTGTTTTGTTTTGTTTTGTTTTTTTTTTTTTGTTTTTCTATTTTAAATTGAAAATTTGTTGCTTTATAACACTTGAAAATTGAAATTGGGGGTGATCTTTGGATCCATAAGATAAACATAATTCTAGATTCTTAAAAAAAAAAAAAAACAAAAACCGCAAAAGTTCATATTATAAAGGTATTAATTTAGTATTTAGAGTATTCAGAAATAACATTTGATCCGTTATAGTTTTGTGTCATGTTTTATGTCAAAACTTAATATTTTATTGTCATCAAAATGTCAATATTGTACGAAAATTCTTTTAGGCAAATCTAATAAGTATGATTAAATGTTGGTATATATATCATTTTTACTTTAATAAAAAGGATTTCCACTTCAATTGCAAGTATTTTCTATTGGAATGCAAGTATTTATTTATCAAATACAAGTTTATCTTTTTAATAGCAAGTATTTGTTTTTCAAATGCAAGGTTTCCTTTTTAATAGCAAATATATTATTCATCTTAAATGCTAGTTCTTTATTTACGTAATTTTTTTTAAGTAATTAATTAATTATTCTTCAAAGATCCTTCAAACAGACTGCAAAGTAAGGTTTTAAGTACAGAGTTAGACACGGTAAGTACATTTTTTGTAAATTTTTTGAAAGTTTTTAGTTTTTTTTTCAGGTTTTGTTTTTAGAATCTTATAAGATATAATAATGATTAATTTTGTTAATAGTTTGTTTTTAATAACTTTACAGCTCAACAAAGCCTATGCATATTAAAGATGCAAAAATGGAAAGTTGTGTTTATAGTAGCTTTGAATATTATTTCAAAACTTGCATTTAAGAAGAAAATAGTTGCTATTAAAAAGGGAAACTTGTATTTGAAAAGGAAATATGTATACTTGCTATTAAAATAAAGGAAAATTTGTATTTGAAAAAAAAAAAAATTCTTGTAATTGAAGTGAAAATCTTTCTTATTAAAGTAAGCAAGATATACATATATTGATTGATGAATATTCTTAAAATATTTGGAACAATAAAAATAAACAAAAGCATACTAACTAAAAAGTAATGTAAAATCGAAAAAAAAGAATATGAGTAAGATAAAACAAAGAGTAATTGTCAAATGAATCGATCGAAACTGAACACCTCTAAAATTGAAGACAATTGTCTCCATTAACAGTTAACGAAATATTAATAAACAAAATTATCCTCGATGTTCAATAGAATAAAGCACTTGTTAAAGAAAATAATGACTATGTAACCACTAACTCTATATTTGCCTTCCGTAGTTTTATTTGTTATATATATATATATATTTTTTTTTGTTATATCATAAAAATAATATAAACCCAAAAATATGTCCTTGAATACTACTATTCCTTTTGACTTTAAAATTAAAAAAACACATAATACAAAATATAAAAGCTACATTTGATCAGTTAAAATCGAATTAGTCTATAATCCTTAACTGAACTTCATGTTAGAACATCTATTTGAATACACCCACTCCATGTACATATTATGAAGATTGTCCAAGATCAGAGTGATTTCATAAAATTCATTCATAAATAAAAAGAAAAAAGCAAAAATATATAAATGAAAACTTCAGAAGTTTAACTGATATGAGTCTATAGATTTATGTATTAAAAAATAGGTAATAAGGTAATAAAGCTAAATAGATTGTTCACGATTTTTTATTGCATCGTTTTTTGTCAAATATTTTTTTTTTTTTTCTTTTGTTTCTTTTTGTTTTTTTTTATGTTATATTCCACGTTATTTGTTGGAGAAAAAAAAAAAATACAAAATTAAATAAGGTAATTGAATGACTGAACATTGTAATTCGTATTTTTTTATTTTTTTTTCTATTCAGTTTAAAAAAAAAAAAATTCTATTTTAAAAACTGTGAGTTATATTGAAAATATATCCAACAACAGGTGAAGTAAACAAAAAAAATAACAAGAAAAAAAACAAAACAAAAAAAAAAGAGTAAATATGTAAGTAAGCAAATAATTACAAATATGTTTATTCACATGTACATTAAATATACCAACCATATATAGAAAAAAAACAAAATATTATTTTCTCAAGGTACAAAATTATGCAAATTTATAAATTTTACAGGTAAAAACATCAAGTAGGATAAAATAAAACAAAAAGAAAAGGTGAGTCCTAAAGCGACAAAATAAAAAAAAAATATTTTTGTTTTTTTCGTTTCCAAAAAAAAAAACAAAAGCAAAAAAATAAATAAAATATTATTTTAAAATCAATAAAAAATGAATGACTTTTTTTTTTCTTTTTGAATATGTTACAAAAAAAAAAAAAAAAAAAGAAGAAAATATTAAGAGAAAGGTATGATGAAAGTTAAAAATTAAAGATATTGTTATAGTATAAAACAAAGTAAAAATAAAAATATGTAATTGAAAAAAAGGTAGGAAAATAACAATTATAAACACGATATGTATTTTGTAAAAGAAAAAAAATTTTTTACATTACCATGCACAGTAACTATTTTTCAATTCGTTTCAATTCAAAATACCTAATGAAATTTAATTCATTTACTGTAGAACAGTAAAGTTTTATTGAGAAATTTTTGTATTTACATATAATTTGATTGCTTTCTTTAAAATATGCGACTATTGTAAAAATTATTTTGTAACTCTTTATTACAAAAGTATAATTTTACAATAACTATACATATTCATTACAAGATTCATTAAAACAGATTTTTAATTCAAAAAAAATATAATGATTTTAAAATTATTAATTCCAGATATGCTCCAGTCAATGGTGTAGTGGTTAAGATACCGGCCTTTCATATACGAAAGATTTCGAACTCAAACCCCGGCTGGGTTATATAGATTTTTCTTATAATATATAATTAGTAGAATATAATTAAATAAAAAAAATAAGTTTGTATGTCCTATAAATTATAATTAATATCATATTGTAATAGTTATACAGGATGATTCATGAGTAAACGGTATCCTTGTAAGGGGTGATAGAGGAGATAAAAAGAAGCAAAAAACTTAGTATTAAGTGACGTCATTTCTTAATGGTTTCTGAGATAACGAGACTTATAGATTTTCTCTTCTTTAAAATTCTTTAATTTCGTTTTTTGTTTATGATTTTGGAACTAACAAACGTAAGATCAACCTTAATACCATTTTCGCATGCTTACTAAATTAGCTATTTACCGCAACATGGAAACAGACCGGGTGACCTTTTCATAAAAAGTTATACAGCTTTCAATTTAAATATTTTTGCATTTTCTATTCAAAAAATGTCTTTTAAACCGTTTTCCTAAAAAATTAACGGTTTTATGAAAAAAATTATTCTCTGTTTATTGCTGCACATTTTAAGTATAATAGCAACCCTGTAGCTAGAAAATTGTAAAAGTTGTAAATAAAAGAATGTATGATTTTCAAGAAAAACACTCAATATTTACAAGGATGCCGTTTATTAGTGAAACACCCTGTATAATAAAATAATAATAAAACCATAATTCTTGTATAAGATAATAGATGGCGTAGAAATAATAGAATAGTCTTAGTTTTGTACAATATAGCTGGAGCCGAGTAATCAACGGCTTAGTGAAATGAATGATCCACGAAACTGAAACTTAGTCAAATATGAATAATAAATGACTTAGTGAATGGCCTATACTCCTCATTGGAGTGACAAGGAAAAAAAAAAAATTAAGATATGAATTGGAAAATGTCAATTTCATGTTTTTATTTTAAATTCTTAAACATAAGTATCTTAAATTTTTTAAACAATAATTAATTATTTATTTAAAATTGAATATAAAAAATATCTATTTATAGAAAAATTTAACTTGAGACCACTTTAAATATTATTTCTGGAACTTGGTTTGATGATTAAAAAGAAGCACGTAACTTGTCACCATCAATGCTTAATTTGAGCGGATGGTTTATAATTAGGGTAATGCAAGGATTGTCATTCAAACCAGAATTATCATCAGTTCAAACATAATTTTTATTTTTTTACTTACATATTAAAAATTAAACATTTGACGTGACTTGTGATCATCAATGTTGACATGACTTGACTTGTCAACATCAATATTTAAATTAAGCGCACAGCTTATAATAGGGTAATGCAATAACTGTCATTTAAACCAGAGTTGTAATTTGCCCTGACATTATTTTTATTCCTCTACTTACATAATATTTAAAATGAAACATTTTTATTTACGATATAAAAGTAATTTAGATTTTAGAATTTTTATAAATGTACATATTAAAGACAATGTTTTGTATATTTTGTTTTAAAATATCCGAAACATAAATTTTGGAAAATTAACAAATAAATAATTTAAATTTTATTTAAAATTCAAATAGTTATTCTAAAGTTTTAAAAATTTGCCAACAAAAAAATTCACTGTTCATAATTGTTTCACGAATATTTAAAAAGAACATTGTTTATCACATCAGTATAGAACAATAATGAACGAATCTTAAAGAGCTGTAATAATGTTTAAACCTATTATCCTATTATACACATATTATATAAGTATATAAGCTCAGAAGTTCATTAGATAAAATATATATTAAAGGCATTCTGTAAAACTATATAATTACTAAAATTAGGTTTAAAAAATTGCATATTAGTTGCATTAGTAATTATACGTTAAGAAATTAAATCGGGCCTCAAAAATTTAAAAAATAAAGAGTAACTAGTATTCGCCCGCCCCTCGAAATTCGAGGTGTTTTAATTAGCAAATACAATACAATATATACAGTATAGTTTCTTTATGATTTTATTTAAAATGTAAAAATACAATTTTCAATAATTAAAGCCTTTATGAATTTAAAATTTCTTTGTAAATGATATTTTTTTATAAAAACACGATTATTATTATCTTTTAGAAGTTGCCCTTGATTTATTGAGTATTGGAAACTCAATATATACCTATTATATATGTATATATTATAAGAAGCCTAAGATGATAAATCATTGAGTAAAAGGGTTTTAAATATCTATTAATACAGATTAAATATTATGATGATATTATGATATGTAAGAATTTATTTCGTTTAAAATATAAAAAAAAAAAACAAAAAAAAAAAACAGAACTGAATCGAACTTGCAAAATCAAAAAGCAACTATTAATAACCCCACACTCTACCACTGTACTAAACACTAAACTAAAATTATAATCTTTATATTCAGTTATATTGTGAAATTCCTACTCCTACCATACAACCAATATTTTAAAATTTTTAATCCAAAAGAAAAATAAAACAAAAATTTAACGGAATCAAAGAACGTCTTTTTTGAAAATGTATAATATAGGTATAGATTATACATATTATATGATACATATGTATATACTTTACATGGGTTTTTTATAAAAATGGAAAATTATTAATGAAAATTAGAAAATTTTGGCAAAATATTAATTTTGTAAGATGGCTATACTGAATATTTATCATTTAAAAAGAAAAAAATGAAAATTGGTTGGTAAATCATTGAGTAAAATGGTTTTAAATGTCTGTCATTTACAGATTAAATATTATGATATGTAAGAATTTATTTCATATAAAATATTAGAAATAAAAAAAAAAAAAAAAAATAGAATAGAATCGAACTTGTGAACTAAACACTTCTCAAGTTTAAGAAGCGGTCACTCTACCACTGCACCAAACTCCCCACTGAAGTTTTCACGTTTATATTCAATTTTATTGTGAAATTTCTATTTCCCACCATGCAAAATATATTTTAAAATTTTTTTTATGTTTTTAGAAAAAAAACAAAAAGCAAAAACAACAAAACAAAATTTAAAATTCAACGGAATAAAAGAGCGTCGTTTTTGAATATGTATATTATAGGTATAGATTATACATATTATATGATACATATGTATATACTTTACATGGGTTTTTTATAAAAATGGAAAATTATTAATGAAAATTAGAAAATTTTGGAAAAATATTAATTTTGTAAGATGGCTATACTGAATATTTATCATTTAAAAAGAAAAAAATGAAAATTGGTTGGTAAATCATTGAGTAAAATGGTTTTAAATGTCTGTCATTTACAGATTAAATATTATGATATGTAAGAATTTATTTCATATAAAATATTAGAAATAAAAAAAAAAAAAAAAAAATAGAATAGAATCGAACTTGTGAACTAAACACTTCTCAAGTTTAAGAAGCGGCCACTCTACCACTGCACCAAACTCCCCACTGAAGTTTTCACGTTTATATTCAATTTTATTGTGAAATTTCTATTTCCCACCATGCAAAATATATTTTAAAATTTTTTTTATGTTTTTAGAAAAAAAACAAAAAGCAAAAACAACAAAACAAAATTTAAAATTCAACGGAATAAAAGAGCGTCGTTTTTGAATATGTATATTATAGGTATAGATTATACATATTATATGATACATATGTATATACTTTACATGGGTTTTTTATAAAAATGGAAAATTATTAATGAAAATTAGAAAATTTTGGAAAAATATTAATTTTGTAAGATGGCTATACTGAATATTTATCATTTAAAAAGAAAAAAATGAAAATTGGTTGGTAAATCATTGAGTAAAATGGTTTTAAATGTCTGTCATTTACAGATTAAATATTATGATTTATGTTTGCAGTAGTAATGTAGTATTCGACACCAGAGCAATCTATTGGAAACTAAAAATACTTTTTTTTTTAAATTCGCATGTAAACGCGTTGTCTTTTACGTCAAAAATACGAAAGAATTTCAAATTTGTTTATGTTTCAAAATTTGAATTTAGTGTTTTGAATTTAAATTTACATTTAATATTTTAATCAAAAAATTTAAAATGACCTCTGACCAAACAGTCCTTTTTTTCGAATTCAAATATTCTATATAAATTAGTTTTTTTTATAGAGAATCAATTTTCTTCTAAAATTTATTAATTGAATGAAGAGTTCTTGTTTCGCAACATTCAATTCTTCAAGTAATTCTTGATTATTTCTTAAATTTAATATTAATGCAATTTTACGGTTCAATTTAATTCATTTGTTTAAAATAAAAAATTTGTTTAAAATAAAAATTATTTACTACAAACTAAAAATTAAATAATACTAGTGTGTCAGGGGCGTTTAAATACTACGGTATTAGCAATACTATAGTATTAATACTTTAATATCAATACTACATATCTGTCAAGGGCATTATAAAAATATATAAAATAAATAAACAGAAGGTAGGTATACATTTATTCGTTTATTCACTTATTTATTTATTGACCCTTAATTTTAATCATTATTTTCGCATTTAAAATTATTTTTAGATTATCGATATCCGCAGCACTTTGAACATGAGAGTTAAAATAAAATTTGAAAACAAAACTAAAATAAAACTTTTTATTGTTCTGCTTTTTAAACACATAAAGAAATTATTGATTTTCTTTTAGTTATTGTTTTGTATAAGGAGGACTGATAACCGCCATAAACTTTGCCCCTGCGATCCGTTGTAGTCCAATTCGTACTTAAACCGTCTTATCGAAAAAATCGATTACGTTCATAAATCAAATGATTTTTCTCTGGTCAAGAACTCTCGCTTCAGAAAAATTCTACCATGAGTGCCGTCTGCCGTTTACTAACGTTATCTCCCTCTTGTTTTTTTGTAATTGGTCTATTTTGCCCGAAAATCTTCACCTTCGTACTAAAACCTAGAAAAATTCAGGAGTTCACCCTTTTTATTAGTCTCTATAATATACTCTTAAAGAATTTTTCAATCTTTTAATCAGAACATTTTACTATACATAGAGATATCATTTTTTTTTAAATATGTATTTCAACTTACTTTTAGCTTTTATAAAAATTTATTTTAGCAAAAAACTGTTGACTTTAATTTGATTGAATCAAAAACTCACCTGTAAAGAAACAAAAAAGAAAAATATAAAATATACTTATGTTTGATTATGTATTTTAAAAATAATCGACATTTAACAACCAAAAAAAGGAAAAAAAAAATATTTTTTGCACATTCATCACTTCCTTATCATGAAAAACAAATTATTACAATAAAAATTATCTTTAAATATCTATAGATATCATAAAATATGACCTTATAAAACAAAAATATCTTATTATGACAATTAAACAAAACATTTATAACAATTATTAAACTTCTTTTTAAAAAAAAAATTAAAATGAATAACAATATAGAAGCGCTTAATCATTACGCTTTTATAAAATTATTTACATTTAAATTCTCATTAACAGAAACGATCAATGTATATTGGAGATAAACAACAACAGTGAAACCGACACTGATTTTCTTTTAACAATAATGCAATAAAATTAAAAATACACAAAATTGTCCAATCATTCTTCATTCAAAACATATTTTCCATTAAAAACATGTTCTTTTTGTTTTTTTTTTATTTAGATAATTTTTTTTTTACTTCCGTTTCTTTCAACTACTAATGGAACAAAAAAAACAAAAAATTATAAAAAAAATAAACAACTCTACTGTTAATTTGGTAACTGGTATCTTATAACTGGTGTCTCTACAAATTAACTATCATAATAATAAATTTATAAATAATTTACTGTCCTGCATGTAATTATAACTATTATTATTATATGTAAAAAGAAAATTAACTTCCAGCAAAAAACTTTAGGCAAGTAATTTGTTTTGCAACCATTATAATTGCAGTAAGTGTCACTTACAAAATTCATCAATGAACAACTATTTTTTAGCTTGGAACATTACGTAATATGAAAATTTCAAAGATATTTTTTTTTTTATCAAATTTTGATGCACAATTTCCTATTTAGTTCTTAGATTACCCGTAATTGCTAAATAGTTTACAATACTACAGGATGGTGAAAAGCAAATGAAAATGTTTGGGCTGATCATATCTAAAGAATGAACGACAGAGGAGACGTAGAAAAGCAAGTTACCTAAGGCAACAATGATTAGAAGATGTAGAATGTGATTAAAATGTAACGAATATGTGGAAATGCAGAAAGATGCTATAGAAATGCATGAAGAAAAATTTTTAAGGAACAAAGTTCATACTGTACTGTAGTGTTTAATTAAATAAACAAAAGCAAAAGATCGGAAAAAATCTTCGAGGTGCTTGTGTTGAGCAGGAAAAACAAATAATTGGTATTATTGTTCAAACTTCAATTGCTTGACCAAAAGCAATGTATTTTAAAATTCGTGAAAACTGATTAAAAATTATTGCAATACTACAAAACGAATTAGCACTCCTTAAGAAGGGGTGGTAAAAAATTAAAAAACAAGGAGAAGTGTTCTGAGGTAACTTTTATAATTTTAAAAGAGCTTCATCTCTTTAAATATTAAGGTTTTACATAGAAAGAAGTAGGAAACAAGTAGAAGTAGTGTAGGAAATATAAAGGAAGCAAAATTTTGTTTTCAAATAACGGTATATTTTTGATAAAAAAGTTGTTCTACAACATTATTAAAAATTTTTAAGAGATCTATTACACATGATTTACTTGACTTATCGAAATGTCATTGTTTCTATCTTAAAAGTTGTAGAAGTTTTGTAAACAAACGTATTGACGGACTCAATGACGGATTAAGTTCAATTTTTTGTTTTTGTGAAAAATATGCTTTTAAAAGACTAATAAACTTTATCATCGTTTCAAAAAGAAATAAAAGAGAACCAAAAAACAAAAACAATGTTGACATTGACCGTAGTTGACAGTAATTAGCCATTGGCTATTTGAAACATTTTAAATAAAATTGTAACAACAGCAATTGTAATTCTTTTTAAACACCAGAATCATAATTTTAAAAAACCAATTAATTCTCGTTTATTTTTTTCCCTTTTTATTTTTATTCTTATTTTTTTTTTCATTTTGGCCTCCCTTTTCACCTTCTTTTCAATGTGTTTAGCACAAATCATGTCTGCCATTATTCTAATTTTAACTTTATAGTGTTAAAAAAATGTTTGTAATCAAAATACATATATACGAGTATGTATGTATATTGTAAAATTTCATTATTATATTTTGTTGTTGTTTTAGTTTTATTCTACTGTTCCGGGACAGATAAAAAAAAAAGCAGGCAGGCGTCAGACAATGTCAGGGTATTTTAAATTAATTCTGGATATCTGGTATGATTGTTCTGCTGCTGGTCGATTTAATAATAATACAGGCTGTATGAAATGAATTTTTATTCAAAAAACAATCAGTATAAAAAGCTATAATGAAATGAATAAAACAAAAAACAATCAGTATAAAGATTATAGAAAATGATAATTAATTGGTAGTTACAAAAACAACATTAGTTTTGATATCAGTATGGCGACTGTTATGCCACTGGAATTTCTTTTTCTGTTTATTCTTTATTATTATATTTTTCTTCTTTACATCATTTTACTTTTCAAGTACAGTTCACTACTGAAAATTTTATCCAGATCAGATCGTTTATCAAATCAAATGAATCGTTGATCTGATATTCCAAAAAGTAACAAAACAGAGTAAGTAGTGTGGCTTGTGGTAGACGTAACGTGCAATTTAACACATAAGAAAAGTGCAAAATTACACAGAAAAACAGAGAATTTTAAAAATTGAAGGTATCAAAAAAAACAAAAAAAAACAAAAAATGATGAACACAGGTAACTTGATAACAGGTTATTATTATATTAATGACCAGATAATATTTTTTTTTTTTTTTTCTTGAATAATTATCGTATGATTGCGTTTACTATAGACTTAAATACAATGTTACACAAGAAAATAAGAAATCAATCAAATATAGATATTGAATAATTTTACATATGTTTCTATCAGTCTTTTAACAGTATTCAAAAAAAAAAAAGATATCTGAAAATCTGGAATATTGAAAAATGATAAAATGATTGATTGTGATTTAATTTCCGGCTTCGGAAGTATCTGCTACTTACTTGACGTTGTATATTTTGTGGCATATTTAAAAGTGATTTTACACATAAAAAAATAAAAACATAATGAATTTATAGATTAAAACTATAGAATGTCACCATATACATATATAAATAATTTATTTCATTGATTTTTTTTTTTTTTGTTTTAATTAATTGAAGTCATGCAGTTGAAAGTTTACAGGTGTAAAATATATATAGAATAGAAACAGGAAATGGCTAACAACAACAAAAAAGTTACTTGCAACAAAGTTTTATAAAATTAATTTCAATATTTCCAGGAATGTATCAGGAATGGCTTAAAGATATTATATCCAAATGTGATTGATATGGTTAACATGGTAAAATACGCTTGAGTTCACAAAACAAAAAAAAAATCGGAAGGAAATCGGAAATTTAAATAATTTTTTTTTTCACTTTTTAAAATAAACAAATAATTATGAAATTCTGATTCAACATCCAGGATAATTATAAGCTATTATTTATTATACATAAATAAAAGAACCTACAGTTGAAGTTTTTAGGAGCAAAAAAAAAAGATGAATCTAGAAAAAACACTGAATAAATACAATGTTATTATGCGTGTGCCTTGTGTGTATGGCTGTAAAATTACTTGTTCCGGTGATTTTAATTTTTTTTTTTTTTGGTTTTTTTATGAAACTTTATCTTTTAAAGGAAATCAATCCTTGGTTAATTAAAAATAATATATAAATAATATTATCATGCTACAGATGAAATTTAACTTATGATCATATTCTTATTTGAAATCTGTTCATATAAATAAACTCATATGAATGTAATCATCTAAATATTATGTTAATTTGATTGTAGAATATTACATTTTACTATCATAAAATGTCTGTTAGGTTGCGAATGAGATGTACAGTATCCACTACCATTCAGTATATAATACCACTAATTACATTTTCGTGTTGGAGGATCTGTAGATTAAAATGAACTTCAAACTCTCATGCGTTTTAATAAAAATTATTATCGTGTACTGTGGTACACTCAGGGCTATATAATCTCTTGTTGATTGACTTTTATATAAACTATAAACAAACGCTCTACGCCAAGTCAAGGAGTAATATATGGAATAACTGAACGCTGTTAAAAGAAAAACTATTTGATTATATGCAGGCGTAGTTTTTTCCTTTAATTTCATTGTGTTGGAACAAACCTTTATTCCTTAACTTCCTTGTTTCCAAATGGAACACAGGTACAAAAAAAAATTTTTTTTAATGGCATCAACTGGCATACAACCATATATGGTTGTAATAACAAAAGAACTTGCAACAGGTGCAGGTAATAACTGTAACGTCCTATACGTCCCCATAACTATAGAAATCAAATTAATAAAAGATCTTTCATCTCTTTTTATTTAAATGTAATGAAATTTGCTTTCTAGAAATAGTTTCTTCCGTAAAATTTTTAAGGATATTTAGGAAATGCAATATCTAAAACTAATATAAATTTTCTAATTATTTTCAATACATAAATCAGAAAACTATTAAATAGTTCTATTAAAACATCCTTTTTTCCTAGATGCTACGAATGGATTCAAAAAATATTCAAAAAAAAATGTTATGACATCTGTTGCATTATAATAATATTATGCACATCTGTTGCTTAAGTGCAACAATATCTACATACTACATATGCAGCAAAGGCGTGGGATTTTTTTTTCTTTGCTTTTCTTCTTGTTCCTTGTTTCTGTATTTAAATAACTGTAAAGGATATTCCTATTATTGAAATATAACAAGGGATTTTTTTACTGCTTAAAACCGGAAATATTTTTGTGAACATTTAAGGCATGCATATATGTAATGTAATCTAAAAAATTCATTTGAAATCAAAAATATGTAATTCTATTAATTTTAGTTCCTGTTTTTTAATTTTTTTATTGTATTCTAGGATATTTTGTTAGAGAATTTAGTACATTTTCATTTAAACCTATTTAATATTAATAAACGATTTTCCAATTGAATGGAATTTTATGGTGAGAAATAATACTTAAATGTTTTATTTTTATTGTTATAAAAGGATATAAAGGAATTACCAATATAAAATAGGAAACAAAATGTTTTGCTTCATTTACCACAATATTTTATTGACGGAATACCATACAATTATTGATATTTGCAGTAGGATATTTTAAAAGGAATTGTGGTAAAATAATATTAACTTTTTGTTTTGACTAATTGTAAGGTTAAAAGGTTTTTGAGGTGTCCTTGAATTTATAATTAAAGTTCTTTGAACCGTGACTTCACTACGAAAAAAAAAAATGATCCTCAAAAGCTTCTTTAAATACCTATACGGTAAATTTCACAAATTTTAATGAATTCAAATTTTGTAATAAATTAGTGACCAAAATGGGTTGGTCCGAAATCCCAAACTCAAAATTCCAAAATCAAAATCCCAAACCCATTTTTGACTGCAACTCTAAAATTGAAACCCTGATTTTTGACTGCAACTCTAAAATTGAAACCCTGATTTTTGACTGCAACTCTAAAATCTTTCTCATTCAGAATTTCGCATATACATAATATATAAATATTCTATAAAAGACATATAATATTTTAAAATAGTGGGAGCTACCGCCCATAAACGCCCGCTAAACAAATTATTGAAACCCTGATTTAGTAAGCAACTCTAAAATTTCTCCTAATTCAGATAAATGCATAAAAAACATTAATAGTTCCTTGGGATTTTTTCTTTTATTGGAATTTAGGTGGACTCCCGATCAAAATATTTCCACTAGAAGATTGAAAGTAATCAGGTTGAGAATCACATGCAACTCAAGACTAAATATGAAAAATTATAACTAAAACACACTTTCTTTTAACTAAAACTTATTAAACTCTTACAGCATATATAATTTATACTTTTAAAGAATTGTCTGCTATAACTTAAACAGACTTTCTTAAATTAAAACTTATCACGCTCTTAAAGCATATATAATGTATACATCTAAAAGATCCTTACATGATTATAATAGAAGGGATAATTCAAATCAATTTAACATTTCTGTATTTTCACTTTAAAAAAAGAAATTTTTCTTCTGATTATTTCTATCTACTTAACAATTTATTACAATTGTTCTAAGAATTTATTTATAGTTTTTTTTTTTTTTTAAAGATCTATTTAACATGATCTTAAAAACAAATACATATAAAATTGTATATTTAATCATTTGCTCAAAAAAAAACAAAAAAAATAGAAAAAAAGACACTCATAAAACATACTAATTAATTTTTAGTTAGAAATTCATTTAAAATTAATATTTGCTATAGAATAGAACCCATTAACTTTATTCAACTTTCTTTAAAACAATTAACATTTTAAGAATTTAAAGTATAAAAAAAAAAAAAAACAATTTAAGCAATTTTTTCACACACTTTTACATTTATTTGTTTAAAACCAACATCAAATATTTTTTAATTATCTTTTGAAATCACATTATGTTATATTACATATATATATATATACATATATATATATTTATCTATATATGTATCTGAAAGAAATCATTATTTAATTCAATGATTTCAGATTTCTTATAGAAATTCAAAGATTCAACTTTTTCTTTAATAACTTTAACAACTATATTGACCATCATCATTATCATGACCATCAATAGATGCAAAATAATTCAATAAACAACAAAATAACTTGTGCATAAATTTAAAACATCCGCCAATTCAATAATAATTTGTGAATCATTTAAATTTCACTTATAAAATAAACAAAAAAATAAAACAAAAAAAAAAAAAAATAACTATACTTGGAAAAATCCATTAACGCTTGCTACTCACCATTTAAGAACCTGTAACCTGAACAGAAGTCAATATACTTATTATAATATGATAATTAAATTTTTCTAAATTCTTTAAAACAAATTTGACTTCTTTGCTAATTTTTTCAACATTTAAATATTTTAAAAGAAAATGAAAATGAGAATAATTTGAATATATATACGTAATATAACAAGTGTAAGCGCCCCCATTCTTACAAGTTAATAACAAAACAAAACAAAAAACAAAAACAAAAAGATTATAATTAAATGCTGGTTGCTGGGAAAAAAAAAGCAATGCCCTATTTTGATTTCCCTTAGAAATAACAAAGACAAAACAAAAAAAAAAAAAAATTAACATAAAACATCAAAATTATAATAAAAATAAAAATAAAAAAAAAAAAAAAAAACATAAAAATGGAGTAATAGTACAAAAATAATCAAAAGTCCATTGTTATTTTTAATCGCATATAGAAAAATAAAAACATTGGCGATTTAAATATATATGCATGCACAATCATTTAATTTTCTAAAAGAAAAACTAAAAAAAATGTTTAATTACAACATAAAGGTTGTGCTACTACAATTAATATAATATGCTACTCCTTTTATGGTTAATCCATTCTTTAAAATAGTTCGTCTTTTATGATTGATCTACTTTAAAATAGTTCGTTTTCTATGGTTGATTTACTTCAATAGTATACGTACATTTATAACGGTATTATCCCATTTATAAAGAAAAAATTCAATTAATTATGACACACAAACGAACTTATCGTAAGAAGCTCCATAATACTAATCCTTAAAAAAACATGGAAATTTAGATTTATAACTTATTAATTCCTCAAAGTTTTTCTATGTCATGTAGCTCTACAATATACTTACCTACAACAACTGCGTAAATCGTTTATAATTCAGAATTAGATCAGATGTAACTAATCGCAAAACAAAAACAATTTTTTAAATAGAGTAACAAAGATACGGGCCATAAATTATAAAAAAATGAATTGAAAGTTATAGAGGTACAGAAAAAAAGATGATGAGGGGCCTCGGTGGTCTAGTGGTTAAGCATGTGGCTTATTAACCGAGGGAATGCGAGTTTAAATCCTGCACAGATAGCAAGTTTTATTAATTGAAAACAAATCCCCTTGCTACCAAATATACAAATATAGTGTAAATATATAATAGATATATAATATAAACCAAATAAATAATTTTAATGTATAATTTAATAATAATATTCGACCTGTAATGGCGTTAGTAGCCGATGGTTTTGTAATATTGCAATAACCTATGTGATTTGTAATATTAATATAAATAAAGAGATGATGATCGAATCCAGAACAAATACAATAATGGCAATAAAACGAAAATAATTTTCCAAATAGATTAACCGAAATTCGGGGATCATCAACTATAGAAAATGAAAGGCACAGAAAAAAAATTGAAGGTCGAATAGGTTAAACCAAATTCTGCAAGATTTATACATTCCGTTTTTAAAATGAACTGTGACTTCTTTTCAAAAATAAGAAACACTAATGATGGATTTTAGTTATTATTGGTTGCACTATGTTTAAAAATGCTATTCATCCTGCATCTGCTTCAACATAATAATAAAAATGAAGCCACCTTAACTTTTAATAAAAAAATAAAAAATAAAAGAAAAAAAAAAGAGAATGTACTAAAGTTGAATGACTGAATAGAATAAAAATGGTTATAAATTTATTTAATTATTTAATTTTATTCAAATATTCATAAGTATGTCTTTTATTTTTTATAAATTAAGGCTTTTTACACGTAAGCTACTTGTTCTATTATTCACTTTCCCATCGAAATAAAGTATAATCGAACAGACTAAATTTTCAAGCATGCAATAAAAATTAGATGTTTTAGTTTAATATTTCTGTATGTAGGTAATTTTAATATATATGTATATATATAAATCTGGAATAAATTTTTAATCTTATTGTACTAAATTTCCAATTTTTATTTTATTTATTTTTTTTAATTGAATTGAATAAAATTTAAGTTTTGTACTAAAATTTGAATCACTTTAAAATTAGTCTAACCTCAATTCAGAGATTTCAAACTTTATGAAATTTTTTTTTTTTTTTTTTTTTTTTTTTTTTGTAATTTTTGACAAGAAAAATTCGACTAAATATTCGAAAGATGAATTGATAAGAATTTTCGAATTGAATTGAGTTGAATTAAATTGAATAGAATTGAATTGTGTTTTATTTGTAGTAATAAACAATATGGTCTTATGTTTTGTTTTTTTTTTTTAATTTAAGACAACAAATTTTTATGCTTTTCAAAACTTTAAAAAATACAAAATACAAAATTAAAATAAAACTAAAAAAAATATTAAATAATTAATTCTATTTTCAATCGGTTTATAATGGAGATGAGATTTATCTGACGTGAAGGTCTTTTCCGAAAAAAAATATTATGTAAAAACAATTTTGTAGTTTTTAATTTTTGTAAAAATAGAAAAAAAAAATTAAGTAATAGATTTTATAATTTTGATACGTTTATTGTTTTGAATTATGATTAAAATGATTTAATGTCATAATTATAATGATTATAACAAAATGAAATTTTTTTTTGTTTTGTGGGGCTAAAAAAAAAATTTAAGAAAATGTGGGCAGAAATTTATAAAAAAAAAATATTTATATTTTAGAATGATAAGAATCTATTTTTGGTAAATAGTATTTGTATATGGGTAAGTAGGACTTTATTGATTATTTTAATTGTTATTTAGCTATATATGTAGGTTATTAAACTTCCAAAAAACAATTAAAATAAACTTAGTTTTGATTTTATTTATACTTCATTTTAATGTGTGGAGGATATTCACCTTACTTTGTAAGTTAGTTTCACTCCTATAAGAAGCATAGGACATCCATTAAGTCCTATAGGACATTCATCAGTTTTTTGAATCATTTATTTCCAATAAGCCGTTGATTACTGAAGAGGGACTATTGTAAAAGATTATGAAAACAAATATAATTTTTGGGCGACATCTATTGTCTTACACAAGAATTACGTTACTTAATATTTACTTATTAAAATAAAAAAATCAAATTTTCTAAAAAGAAAAACTTCTATTTATCTTGTATTTACAAAGTTACCTAAGTATATTAAAAATTATTAATTTTTACTTATACAGCAGTATAACTGTAAATATTGGTTTCAACAATAAGCAAATGTACTCACAAATCGGTTTTTGCAAATGTACTCACCAAAAGTTTTTCTATTAAAACCTGACCTGCATTAAATCTTAAACAATCATCAACTATAGACTCTTATCTCTAAATCACCCCAATATCAATAATGTATAATAGAGATTTTAACGGAACATGCAAGAAATTAGGACTTCCCTCATATAATTCTCTGCGGAAGCTGCACAGATAAATACAAAAACGAATCAATCTTCGATCTGTTGTGTAAATAATCAACTCTTGCTCTAAAACTGAGAAAGTTTCTGGGGAAAATCTGTCCAAGATAAACTTTACCAATCTACAGAACTTTCAAGGAAGCTTCCAATAGTTTTAATCAGGAAAAAAAAACTGATGACAGGATACCACAACAGACCTAAACTGATCTAAATCAATATCTGCAGTCCCTACCTATATTTACTTACCTACTTGTACACCTACATTATTTACAATAATCTAACACTCTATATGTAACCATAAATAAATGATTCACTCTATTGTCTTAACTTTTAAAGAATCATTTTAATTTAAAAGTCTATTTATTTTTTTTGTTTAAAAATTGAAATTAAAACCCCATTCAAAAAGAAATCAATTAACCATGGCTCTTTTATAGATTAAATATTATTAATCAATAATCAATTTGAAATAGAACAATATTTAAAAAAAACAAAACTTACTTCATTGTTTACCTCCATTGTATTTAATTAACTTATATATAACTTAACATAATTAATTGTATAGAAATAATTGATATTAAATTTAAAATAAATCTATCATAAATATAATCAATATGAAATAGAGAATATCTTGCCTATATATAATTAAATAACAAATATGTACGTAATACAAACATAATTAAATAACCAAAACAAAAAAAAAAAAACCATTTTGATAATATAAAATCAAAATCACAGCGTGAAATTTTTAATTTATTGCGTATAATTTTAGTTTAGAATTTTTAAAGTAATTATTACAAATATGGCTGTCAGATAGCTGTAGTTGTTTGAAATAACCAACTTTTACGAAACAAATAAATTGAACTGAAAATTATAAAACAATTCTTTAATATCACAAAACAACAAAAAAAAAGTGTAATCAAATCAAGTAATTTGCGCAATATTTTTAAATAAAAATTAAATCATCAAACCATTTAATCAATTTAATTTGAAAGGTATTAAAAAAAATTACAAAAAAAAAAAAACAAAACAATTGTTACACATATCCAATAATCAATTGTCAAAGTATAGTAGAAAAAAAAAACAACCACACTTATTAAATTCCTATTTAATTCAAATTAGAACGACATTTACAACTTGTTTTTGTATCTACTGTCAACGAACTTTTTCTGTCATAAATTGAATTGTTCTAAAGTTTAAAGGTATGTTGAACCATTTTGATGATCATTTTTAAAGTAATTTTTAAATTCTTTTGTGTTAATTTTTTTGTTTTTTTATTAATTCTTAACATTTTAATGATTAATTTTTTTTTTTTTTGCGCAAAATTAAACAAAACAAAAAAATAAATGTCTTCTTATAGAAATAAATTAATTTATCTTATAATTTTTGGTTTTTTTCTTTTTTTTTTTTTTTTTTTTGTGGTGCGTGACACTTTTAAAAATTTTTCATTAATTTTAAACATCATCTTCTTTGTTTTCATTGTTAATGGCTATGTAATATACGTATATAATCAATCTTGACATTGACAATCAAACAAATTACTATTGTCAAAAAAAAAATCTACAAAAAAAAAAATACAAACACACATACATATATAATAAATACGAAACAATTGAATAACTATTTGCGTAGTACCTGTATTTTACTTTTTTATAAAATCATCTTTTATTTATTTTGAATCAGCTTTTTCTCTTCCTAGAATTTTTAGTTCTTTTTGTTTTCTTTGTTTTTTTTTTTTCTTTTAATAAGTATTTTGATTTTTTAATTAACCCTTGAACATCAAGGGCCCAAATGAGTAATTTGTTTTTTAGAATGAGGAATAAGTCTAAGTAAATGTTGTTAAAAATTAAATTTGAGAGCAACACAAAAAATCGAAAGAATTAAGAGAAAATGCAAATATTTTTTTAACCGGGTTACAGGATGTTCTTATAAAAAAGTTATCAAAATCATAAATACACTATGACAAATGTAAGAAATTAAATAATTGCCGTTTGTACAGTTAATTCAATAATAAATATAAATTGTCACCTATGACTTAGAAATGTTGATTATGAGAAACTTTTAAAACAAAATTATTTTATCGTATTTTTGAGCCAGTTCACTAATAAGTTTAAACATTTAGACTATGAAAAAATGCAGCATTTTAGTCATTCTGGGTAGGTTATTTAACTAAAATAGACGAAAAAAACAGAATGAGGAATTCTCTCTGTTGTAACCGGTTATACCAAAAATCTGATCATAACAATTTAAAGAAATCAGAAAACAAATTAGAATCATTAACTAAAAAACCAATCCAAAAATAGAAAAACAAAGAAAACAGAAATTTAGAAAAGGAGTAGTATATTAGCTCAATTATATATATAAAAGAAAAGTTGTTATGACCTAACAAATTCTAACTAAATAGATTAATTTGTGTCAAGAAAAACTAAAAAAAAATGCGACAAAATATATGTGAGTTACAGTTGAGTTTGAAATTTGATTTTATACAAATAACGAATTGATTTTATTTTACTTTCAGTCTGAACAAGAGTGAACAATTCAAGGAGATTTTCCTCAATTTTATCTTGATCTGAGGAATTTACAAGTTAAAATAATTAAACCATACAAGGGTTAAAATCTACTAAAAAAAATAAACAATTGCTAAATTATACTTATATAATTTTTTAAATTTAAGTTTTATTTTACAGATTCTTTAATTTTTACGATTCTATCAAACAGAAAACAAACAATTTAGAACTTTTTTTTTTTACTGGTTTTTTTTTTTTCATTTTTCTAATTATGGGTATATTTGATACGGTTTGGCAAACGTCCAGACAAACTGATTGCTAGTTTTATAATTTTTATTTTTTCTTTCAATTTTAATGACTTAACACAAAATATTTGGGTTTAGGTTTAAGGTTTCTTTAGGTATCTTAACTATAATAGACGCTATCAGTTGTTTTTTTTTCTTCTCTTTTTTGACATTGAAATTTTTTTCGTTTTTAATAAAATCATTACATATTTAATAATTACTATTTGATTGACTTAATGATTGATTGATAGATTGATTGATTAATTGATTACTTACTTAATTGACTATACATCGCACACACAAATTAATTTAGGTGATTTGGGCAAAGAAAACCAAAAAAAAAGAAACTTAAAATTAAAAATTATCTTTAAGAATATAAATACCAAAAATTCAAGACCAAATTTTTGAAGTTTACTTGACATTTTTTGTTTTTGTTTTTTATTATTATTGTTATGACTAACTTTTTTGTATGTATAATTGTCAAAAAAAAAAAAAAAAAAAGTAAAAAAAAATTTAAGAACTCTTACAAAAAAAATTGTATTAGTTTGTTTATTAAATAATTTGTATAGTGAATTATTTGACGCCCTTGAATTACTGCACCTTAAAAACATAAAAAATTATGTAAACATAAAAACATGAAAGCTGCTTTGTTTTTGTTAAAGGCAAATTTTGTTAAAACAAAAATATATCTAAACGTGAAAAATTTACAATCAATAAAATATGAATTGTTTGTATTAGGTTAGGTTAGGTATTCAAAAAACAGTTCAAGGAACCTAAACTTTTAACGAAAGAAAAAACTTATACATATATCTTAGTATATTACTTTAAAACGAACTTGATTACTTTATACTTAGAACTTTTCTTAGATTTTTCTTTTGAATTAAAAACTTAATAAGTTGTTTTAATATTTCTCTCATGTATGATTATATCCGGAGTTTATTAAAAGTTAGAACTATAAATCAAAGCGGGCTCTGGAATTATAACCTCAATAAAATAAAAACAAAAGTTCTTTACTCTATATATACTAAATAAAATTATGTATGTAGTCAAAATTTAAAAAGAATTTTATAAACTTACTTAGATTCATTTAGTTTTGTTTCCATAAAGGATTCTCACAGTTGTAATTTAAATATAAAACCTGAACCCTGTTACACCAACCACTTATCACTAATCAAATAATCATTTTTTTGATAAGATTTTGTTGCATCAAAATCATATTTGGTATAATAACTCAAAAAAGTTTTGATTAGTATAAAACACTCACTTATCAAAAAAACCATTATTTGATTATATGATTAGTGATTGGGTTGGTGTAATAAGGTTCTGGTTTCAAATTTCTACACTAGAGGAAAGTATAGTGATTCATTGTTTTAGTTAAATGCCAAAACAAAACTTTTTTTAAAAATTAAATGTTAAAACAAAAATCATTTAAGTAGACGAGTACTTCTATCGGTATATACACTAATATTAGGGTTGATCTGCGCTTCACTCTTCTATACCTCTTTTAAAAAAGATTTTAACACTTTGAATCCTATGTGTAACACCAGTGAACATCATTTAAAAGTTTCAAAATCTAGTGCTTATCAGTCAACATAAAAATAAACTTGCGTTGAATCTCATGTCTATCACAGGCGAGCCTTGCTAAATGTTAACAAAAGCCCGAATCAAATTTAATGTACTGTTTTTTACTTTTAAAAATATTCACCGGTGATACATTGGGATTTAACGCAAGCTTTTTTTTATGTTCACCGATGAGTGCAGAATTTTTTAACATTTGAGTGATGTTCACCGGTGATAGACGTGGGACTTAACGCAAGTATATTTTTTATGTTCATTGCGGTGAGCGTGGGGCTCAACGTGTTAAAGTACTCTCTTTAAATTTTCTAAATTATCGCATTTAATTTATAACTAAAAAAAATTTTTTTTAAAAATTACTCTTGGTATTTAAAGTCACTATTTGCGATAATCATTATAAAATTTGTTTTATCTCAATTAGATGCCAGTTCATACCTGAATTTTCAAACAAAAATGTTTTTTTTTTTTTATATTATAAATAAAAAATTATTCGTCACTTTGGTGCCATCATCAGGGTCCTTGATCCCTTCCAAATATTGTAAATTTATTATTTATTATTTTATTTATTTTCTTTTTGTAAATCTTTACAAAAAAATCAAAAATTAAAAATTGTTTATACTTAATCATTTCTGGTAGTTCGTGCCATTTTGGCAATTTTTTTTTTCGGTTATGTAATTTAAAAAGACCAGCAACAAAAAAATAAAATAAAAAACAAAAATCAGTTTTTGAAGTTTCCATTAACCTGTCAATCAGGATTAATAAATTAAAGTTTCATACTCCCTATCATTTGTTTATTGTTTTATTTTTTAAATATCCACATGGTGCTACCGCATCAATAACGATTTTATAGAATTTTATATATAGTTTAGTCTCTGGACATACGAAACACACCTTTTTGAAAAGTTTTTAATAAAATAAAACAAAAAAAACTAATACATAGCAACATATTTTTATTGAAGATGATTTTTATAGTGTATGGTGTCTGGTCTACTATAATATGTATTTTAAAGATTCAAAAGAAAAAAAAGAAGTCATTGGAAGATTAAATAAAAAGTATTTGATCAGTTGTTATTGTAGAACTTTGCAACAAAAACAAACAAAAACAAAACTTAATGATACTAATCAGAAAATTTATTGAAAAGATTGGGAGAAAAATAAAATTTAAGAACAATTTTTCACAATAATGAAAATAAAAATTTTTATTTTATTTTAAAATTTGTCATCAAATACAAGGAATTCTATTAAATTTTTCTGGGGTGTGTAAAAATCGTATAAATAAATTAAAAGGATTGAAAAATTCTACTATTTATTTTTTTATTTGTCATATATAAGATATACGTATTACAAGTGGCATGTTGTTCAATTTTAAAATTTAATTTAAATTGCCAAACTTTTATGTCGTCAAAATTTTATCGACAAAAAGAAATTGCAAATTTAAAAAAAGACTTCTCCTTATTTTTGAAAAGATATAATGTTAATATGATGGTCCTCATTATTAAATGATCAACCTTAAAAAGATAATGTACAATCTTACATTTTAAATTAATAGTTATTCATCAAAACTACAACATTTTTTTTTCACTTGAATATAAAAATACATTTGAAATCACAATGATTTATAATAGGGACATAATATAGGGTTACAAAATTTCTGAACAACTCAGTCCTCTTTTCTATATCTATATCTTTTTTATATTTTTTTATATTCTTTCAGCTATAGCATTTCCAATTTTTTAGTTTTAAGGAGTTGTAACTTTTTCTAAATCAATAGCGTCATATGATTATAATTCTTATCAGTTACTGAAAGCATTGAGTTACTAAAGAGTTGTTGAAATACAGTCAATTTATCAAATGATTTTAATAAACTACTGCGAACTTGACTCTAAATCAAGCCTTAATTTTTTTTTCTTTTTTTTCTTCAGTTGTTAATCGATGACAGAATGTACGGTGACTATACATTAAGAGATTTTTTTTAGGCGAGCGGCGGGCAATAATCTTCAAGGTTTTGAATTTGTTAATCAGATCACCAATAGTTGTAATACCGATTCAGATCTTCATGTTTTTCACAATAGAACAACTTACCAACATTTTGTTTTAAATGAATCAATCTTTTAATTAAATTTCAAAAATGAAAATTAAAATGATAAGATATAAACCTGAATAAGGAGTAAATTGCAAATTAAACAAGTTAAATTTCAAATTATAATATTATCCTCTTAGATGAATGCTTGAATGCTCAAAAATATATATGTATGTCTAGCACAAAATTTTTATTTTTCAACAATAGAAACATTAAGACTTCCTTTAAATAAGTAAGTTAGGTTCAAGTCAAACTGTTCAAATTCCAGTAAAAAATAAATATATATATAACAATAGGATTTCATTATTTACTTAAACTTCGCAGTTATGATGTAATCAATGATATCATCAGTAAAATTTTTCTTTCATTTTTATATCATTGTAATTTAATTTTAAATTAAATTTACCTCAACTTTTTCTGTATATGTGTAATAATACAATTCTTAAAGAAATTCCTTTACTTTTATTAAACACCTAAAAAAGATTCGACTCAAAAATTAATTGTACAATTGTTTAAAATGATAAAAAAAAAAACAAAAAAAAAAAATTATCTGAAATTTGTTGTCTTTTTTTCGAAAAGAACATTTTCAAAATTCTAATCAAATTACATGTTACCTTTTCTTTCAAATTCTATCCTTTCATAGTTATATGATAAACCATCAAATCATGAAATTAAAAGAATATCACAAAAAAAAGGAAAAAAAAAAATTCATAAAATAATTTGAAATAATTATTGGACTTTATCACACCATTAAAATCAGACAGAAAAAAACTTCAAATTCGTAATTATAAAAAAATAATAAAAAAAAAACAATCGGACACATGAGAACAAAATATAAATAAGATCAAGGTAAAAAAAAATTGATGATTTCGATCTTGTTATCTTTTCTTCGATCTTTTTATCTATCATTGAACCAATTTTTTTTTTTTTTTTCATGTCCTAGAGATGTCAAATCTATATACCCTATAATTATCAAATATATTTCTGATGAAAAACAATTACAAAAAATTGTTATTTCAATTACCCCAAAAAAAAAAAAAAAACCCCACTAAATATTTAACAATATGGCTATCAATCTTCATCATAATAAATACAAAAAAATCTTAAAAATCTTAAAAATCATAAAGAATATGAAATCTAGAATAGATTTTTTATGATAATTGAAGGTTTTATAAATAAAACATTTGTAATTATTTTCGTAATAAATGATATAATTTATAAAATATTTCAAATAATATTTGATTGTACGAAATATAATCAACGCATATTAAACTGAACCCAAAAACAAAAAAAAAACAAAAAAAAAAAAATGGATATAATAATAGAGAAAATCTAAATAAAAATAATTTCAAGATGCCGAATTGACCGACTAAACTCAATTTCTTTAAAAGTCTTATGAAAAATATTGAAATGGAAACTGATGAAAAGTAAAATGAAAATTTATCCTATATGTAACTTACATATTAACATTGAAATATATTATGTATTATTTATGTATGTATATATACGAAAGCCTACAGACAATCCAAACGGAAAAAAAAAAAAAAAGAAAAGATTCAAAGATTTTTGAAAGATTCCATAGAACTAATGAACCACAATTCTTTTTAATTAAAGAACAAAAAAAACAAAGAAAAAAAAAAAAATAGGAAATAAAAAGTTTCATTACATTATACATGTATGTCAGTATATGTATTACCCTTTTCAGATTAAATCAATTTCATTTTCAAAATGCAACACTAGATTCTATAGATTTCAAGAAGAATCAAATTTATGATGCGTGAAAAGATCTCATTTAATAAAATATTATATATTTATGGCATTTGTTATTAACCAATCCCAGCATCCTTTAATCTCTACCCATAAACAGTCAAAAAATATATATATATATAAAGAGGAGGATTTTATAAAGATTTGTAAATGGGAATTTTTATGAGTTATATATATATATATATATATAGGATGCATATCAATATTAAAATAGTTATTATGATGAAATAAGATTTATGATATCAAAATGAAATTTTATTATGTTGCATTGTATATTGAATTGGATTGCATTACATTGCATTGCATTACATTACATTGAATTAAATTAAATACAAAAAAATATATTTTAAATGGATGAAAAAAAACCCCTGAATGCATGGGAGTATATATATATATATATATACATTTTTAAATCATTATTTATAATCACATTGAAGGCGTTCTATTTTGAATATTTTAAAGAATAAACGAAAAATTTTTTAACTAGACATTGAAAAAATAAAAAAAAAAACCAAAAAAAATAAAAAAATATTAATAATAATAGCAAATGGGAGTGAATCTCCTTCAACTATAATTATAAAATGAAAAGCATTTAAAAAAAATTTATATAAATTTCTATTAAAAGGTAATAATTGTTGTGTCAAAAATCCTATTTTAAATATTATATTTACGTTGATTGTATGGTTAAATTTTAAAAATATAAAAAGATGCTAATTAATATTTTGTTAAGATACTTAATTTAAATAATAAAATTAAGAAGATTTTTAAATATACTTAAGATATATACGTTTGTAACAACCACACTTTTGCAAAATTGTCAGTTTTGCTATTTAAATCGACCATTTTCGGCCGTCGGGTTCGAGTAGCTGTCATACAACTTATTTCTTTATATGGGAATAACTTAGTATCTATTGAAGCTAGGTATCTGAAATTTAGTGAATAGGTGTCGAGTTACATGCCAACAATGTTTGTAAAATTTGGTTGTGCTGGTGCAATAGATTTAGCTGTCATACAACTCCACAATTTACATAAATATATCTTGGCAGTTATAACGTCGGTACTAAAACATCTGAAATTGTTTAAAAATATGATCATGTTATATAGAAACACGATATATTACGTTCATACGGGTATCCCAGAGTTGGCACAGCCTACTGTACTGCACTTTTCGTCGTTTTTGTTTAGATTCAGAAAATTAAAAAAAAAAAAAAAACATTTTTAAAAATACAATTTATTTTCCACCATTTTTTGGGAAGCCAATCAAAGTATCATGGTTATCATTAAATTGTTCTTCTTTTCGATCTAATAAGTAATTGAAATTTATGTTGTCTCGAATCACGAATAATTGTGGATATAAGTTCAGATATAAATTAGAAATATCTATGAATTTTTTTTCGAATTTATGTACAAAAATTTTGTATTGGATTATAGTGCAAAGGATGAAGGAACTATAAACTGACTTTTATATTGTTTAATTTCCCAAAGGAAAAGATGAGATTCTTAAAAATTCTTTGTAACTGCAGTGAAATCTCAGTTTAAAGAGATTTATAGAAAAATTCCGATTCACTTTATTAAAGAATTAAGAAAACACCTTATTTTAAACTTTCCTAATGGAAAAGGAAAACAACAGCTATGTTAAAGAAAAAAACTAAAGTAGAGCGATCGTCTTGTTCGAGATGGCCCTCCAGTAAAAATTTATAGTTGAATAAATAATGAAAAATTATTTTATTTTTTTTTTTGAAGACTATTGTACTGGAAAGAAACAAATATCTTCTTAACTAATTAATGATTACTAACTAATAAAAAGATATTAGTAGGAATATTACAATCATCTTCTTAGAAAATATTAATTAGTTAGAGTTATAGTCTGTAGCGGTTTTCTGTTACTTTCCTCTCAAATAAGATAAATTATGAATATAAATCATGTATTACAATTAAGTATATTTTATAGATATAAGTTAAAAACCGACTTCAGTAAGACATTTTTGAAAAAAAATCTACTATTTGATAAAATAAATTCAAAAACTTGATAAATATACAGGTTTCGTTAGAGCATCCTTGAATTAAAGAACCGAATGCATAAAACTGCGAACCTGAAATCAAATTTTACATTTTCAAACTAAAACTACGATTGAACACGGATTTTTTGTATGAAAAATAAGATTTGAGTTCAAGCTCAGTTTTATGCATTTGACCTAAAATTATGCGGAAATGAATAATGCAAATTAAAAAAAACTCCAAATTTCCATTATCTCAAAAATCACTGAAAATAGACTCCTTTCCCCATCTCTCACATGCTTTTCTTCTAGTTTTAATATAAAAAATTACCCCCTAAAATATTTGAAATCATCATGTTTAAGCGTCATACCATATTAAAAAAATTCATAGCTCATTATATTTATTCAAAATTACCCATTGAAATATTTGAACGCTTATACGAAACACCCTGTATACTCAAAATATTTTGATGTTCTGTCTCAAATTCTAAAACATTTCTGCTACATTTTAACTACAATCATTTTCTAAAAAATACTTATACCATATGATTTTAAATCATTAATGGCTGATTTTTCAATTCTATGATTCCTAAAAAATATTCTCTAAATATAATTTTATTTAAATTAAAATAAAAAAAAATTTTAGTTCATGTTTATTACAAATTTCACCTATTCTAACAAAAAAAAAAAAATAACTTTGTTATTTTCTCTATATAATTGAACAATTTTTATACAAAAATATAAAATAAATCTACAGATACATGTGGATGTACATATTTGCAAAACCATTGAAATAATCTGATTAACTTTGACTTATATAAAAATTACATTTAATTCAAAATTTAAAAAAAAAAAATACTTTTTTTTTTTTTACGTTCAAATCAGTTTTAATAAATCTTTAGATAAAATTGTAAATTAAAGTATCGCGCACAAATTTAACGAATATATCATTGTAATAAAATGACATCGATAATCTTGTTTTTGATCACGTATAAATGTTTTTGTTCAACATTGTTGCAAACAAGATTCATTTGTACCTTTTGCACTTAATCTTTAATCTTTTAACTAAAATATGTGTAGTTGGAAAATAATGAGTATAAAATGCAATGCAACTATAGACGCAACTTAACAAATGTTTTTTGCTTTTTTTTTTGTTCTGGTGGACCATTCAAGATTATTGTGAATGCCTACAGTCATATAAAATAAAATTCATAGCGCCATAATATTTGCAACTTATTTTTTTACCTTTTTTTTTTCTTTTTTGAAATTGAATTGAAAAAGAAAAACAATTAAACTAAAATCCCTTCTTAACTAATGATTCCTTCAGTTGCTCTGGATATTGCATCGAATCCAAATAAAGAAAAAAACAAAAATTAGTTATATTCGCGGTCGGTATATCTAATAAAGTACTTGGTTACTTGTCTCGTGCCTATATACCTTACAATTTTAATTTTATTTTACATTTCATTTTTATTTATTATAGATACTTACATACAAGTTTCATTCTTTGAATGTTTTAAGCAAAATGTCTACTGTAATCGAGACTTTTGAAAGTTGATAGTTTTTTAGCTCAATTGTTT
The DNA here is from genome assembly GCA_947095535.1 of Poecilobothrus nobilitatus. NCBI lineage: Eukaryota > Metazoa > Arthropoda > Insecta > Diptera > Dolichopodidae > Poecilobothrus > Poecilobothrus nobilitatus. The sequence goes on from OX352774.1 coordinate 36,481,930, forward strand.
TTTTTTCTCTTATTTTTTGTCTTTAGTTTTTTGCACAGCAAGTAATCATTCAGTTGGATACACATTGGATTGCCGTAAGCCAAGTAAAAAAAAAAAAAAACGAAAATAATTAAAAAATCAAAATTAAATTGCAATAAGACTCCATGGTCCATTAAACTTTTTACGTTACAATACAATAGATTGAATGAACGTAAGCGCGAATATTTAAAACCAGTATATATTATTAAAAACTTGCGTATATATATATGTATGTATGTATGTACTTTGTTTGTTATTATTATTACTATTATTGTACCTTGTTACTTATTTACTGCTTACTAGTTATTATTGTTACTGCTGTACAACACACAATTCACCTTCTTTATTATTGTTAATTAAGTCTAGTCCAAAATAAAAAAAAAAAAAGCAAGAAAAAAAAAATCTTAAGTCAAGCCAATTTTTTATTTGAAATCCAAATCTGAAATCTAAACATTTTTTTTTTTTTGTTTGAGATTGAATATTGTTGTATGGTATTGTTATTAAATTGTAACAGTATTTTTCAATCAGTATAGGTTTTGTTTAAGCGGGCTTTAAGTAATAGAAGATTTAATTTATATAAAATAGACGTTTTAATCATATGCCATTCGAACTCATAATATAAGCTTATATATATTAGTAATTAACTAGACCCACAGCATATCTTTATGGCTTTTACAAAATTTTTGAGCAGAAAAACAGAAGACCATACCTATTATGGCATTTTAAAACAAAGTATTACTTGGCATATAGTCAATGCCCCGTGGTACATTCGAAATGACAACCCATATGTCGTTAAAAAGTATGTCCAAAATCATCATACGTTCGCTGCTTCTTATGAAGACAATCCCAGTAAATATTCTATTTCACTTGAGCTAAATCTTGATTTAGCCAACATTTAAAATTGGGTTAAAATAAACAAGGTCGATTTTAACTCTAAGAAAATTCAATGCTGTTTAGTCTCTCGAAAAAGAAAAGCTTCTTTCTCCACCTTAACTTTTTAAAAGAAGTTTTGAAACACGCTAACGAGCTTGACATCTTGGACATGGATCTTGGCAAGTTAAGTTGGTCCAACCAAATTTTTCGTATACTTAAAGATGAAGTTAGGAGTATTGGTTTCCTCGTTGTAAAGCCTTCTTTTCATCTTCTTATCTCCTTAACATCTATAAAACATATATATAAGACCAAGGATGGAGTATAATGCAGATATTTGGTTGGGAGCCGCCCAAACGGCATTGGGATTTCTCAATAAAATGCAAAACAGAGTAATTCGTCCATATACTAGTTGGAGTTAGTGTAATGATGAAATTATTACACAAAAATACAGTAAAATATACAGTTATAAAATAAAGGCACTAGTAGATTTTTAAAACAATTATTATATATAAATAGGGGGAAAGAAAAAAAATTCTACCAGCAATAAATAACTACCAATGTAACGTAAAGAAACTATAAAATCTTAAATTTCTTCAGATAAATGAAAAGTAACTATAGTTAACCTCCAACTATCCCTTCATAACAAATTTGTTCCCCGTTTTAGCTCTCCTATTTAGATAAACCTATATATTAGTATATAAAGGACTCCATTCCTAATGTTTAGTTAACGCGTAAACAAAAATTTTCTTAAAATATTTCGGCTAGTTATATAAAATAGAAATTTAAATTACTTATATATTATAGACACTAAAATTGATACTTTCAAGCTTTTTTTCAAGCAAAAAAAAAAAAAATACTTTTTAAAAAACTAAAGAAAACCATACGAGAAATAAGTAATGGTCTAAAAAAAAAAGCAATCTAATTTTTTTTAATAAGTTACATGTATTCAAAATGTTTTTACAAAAATTTATAATTAAATATTTGTAGGTCAATTAATTTTTAATTTTAAAAATTTTAATGAACCTAAAATTGATCTACAACACTCGATTAAAAAGAAAAGGTTACAAGGCACTGATATATACAAGTATATGAAAAATATTCAAATATCCGATTTTGTTTCTTAACTTCTTAATGTTGTTGTTGTTTTTTTTTATAATAAATCGTATTAATTTCAACAAAGATTTATGATTTGATGTTATTGTTGTTATTGTACTGATATTGTTGCATTTATTGACTAGACCTGTACGGTATATACGCTTACATTTGATCTCTACAGTCAGATCAATTTATTTAATATTTTATATATAGTTATTTTGTAATATTCAGCAACTTTTCTATACCTTAAACTTGTGTTGTGTGTACTATTATAGTGTTTACTCAAGTGATTTAGGGATATTATTTGTTTGTAACTAAATTTAACTAAGTTATAGGGTAACGCTTAAGTTTACCGATCCGCAATCAGTGATTTTTACAATATCTTGATTTTTTTTTTTGTTTTTGGTTTTTCATCGCTTCATATGAATTTAAATAGAATACTCATATTACTGTATTTATTGTATATGTGTATCTCAAAAATATATTAAATTTATATATGTAAATTAATTATTATATATTATAATATAATATACATATACAATATTTATATATAAGTACAGTGTCAAAGGTAATAAATGTTATGTGTTCAATTCAGGTGTAATTTAATCCGGTTTCAATTTCAGTTTTTGCTTTTTTTTGTTTTTACGTAAAAAGAATTGATAAAATATTTTTTTAAACTAAAATAGCCAGAAAAAAAAATGTCTGTATGTTTCAATGATATATTTTTTTTTTTTTTTGGAATATTGATTTATTTTGACGGTATTTTGATAGTTTCCAAAGAGCATGAATTAAATTTAGGATTAATAAAAACAAAAAAAAAATGAAATAAACTTCAAAATTCTTTTAGTTTTCAACTAAATTCTTTAGGCATTTTTTGGACAAAGGAATTTCCAAAATTAAGAATTCAAAATATTTCAAGGATTTAAAAAAAAAAAAAGAAACAAAACTCTAAGATTTTTAAATTTAACGAAATGGAATATTTAATTTTTTGAATTATTTTTTTTAATTCTTCTTAAGATGGATAGAATGGAATGGGATAATAAAAAGGATAATATCACTGATAATAAATCCTTCAAAGAATTGAAATTGATCGAAAAATTGAAGGAAAAAGAAGGAAAATTTGATGATTTGAAGAAAAGAAGATGATTTGATGATTATTAATACAAAATTTATTTATACGGTAGACTTGATCAAAAGACATAATGCAAAAATATTTCTTATTAAAAGTATTAATAGTTCCACAACAAAATTCACTTGACATATTCGTCATTTAATAAAATAAAATTGGACATTTTCCAAAACAGACAAGACAAAAAAATGACTCATATTCATTTTCTTTTTGAAAAAAAAATTTTTTAGAAAAATGTGTATAAATATTTTATTTTCCGATTAAAATATATATCCATATGATGCATCTATCTCTCATAAAACTTAATTAGTATGACATATATATAATGATATCCTCAAAATAAATAAAAATATTATCTATTTCTACATATTCTTGGAAGGATGATGAAAACAAAAAAAAGAGTTCCTATAGAAAGATGAACAATATATTCTGATAGCAATTTTAAGTATAATATGAAAAGTATAAGAAGTTTAAGAAGCTTTTATAAATAATTTACTCACAAAATGCTCACCGACAATGGTAACTATCAACCCCCAACCAAAATTTCAATGTTGCGGAAAGAAAGATATTTTTAATTTATTTTGTTGATCTGCTATACAGATCAGATAAATGTCAGATAAATAAATGTTTATTTTTCGTTTGCCTCCAATTATATTCCATTTGACAGAAAATAGTTAGGTAAAGCGATTTTGACCGTTGGTCTATGCGGTCAGAATTGTGTTTACCTATTACTTAAAGTATAGAAATTGTATCGTATTGCAAAATGAGCAAAACTGGAGATTTCATTTATTTGATATGAAAAATTAAATTTTTTCTTCACTCAAATACATCTGGAATACAATCTGGTGATATGAAAATGTTCAAAATAATAACAGCATGTATTGTTTTTAAAACAAATATATTAATGAATGATTAAAAATGATTAAAATTGATTAAAAACGAGGAAGAATACAGTTGCCTTTGTCAACTCTTAGATACCCGTACGAACCGTTAGTATGTTCACAGCCTGTCACTCTGCTTACAATATTATTTTTTTAATATTTTAATATTTTAAAATAATTTGGGTGAATTTTATAATTTCTAGAACTATGGCTTGTAGATATATTCAAACTATATGTTTATACATTCTTCAAAAGCAAATTCTAACCTTCCACATAACGATTATCAATCCAAAACTTTTTCAAATATTCTATAGTACCATTTAATACTAAGCGGTAAATGTATATTAAATTTACTTAGTACAAAATAATAAATATAATTTTAAATATTATATTATATTATATTTAAATATTCCATTGACAGAATAATTTCTTATAAGTACAATAAAATACATATATGTATGTAAATACGGCGCTATATAATATACATCTATACTCTTATCATTCATTCACTAGTGACATATACGATATATTGTAAATAAACATGATATTATATAAGTATGTATATATATCAATATCATATAAATAAAAATTCTTCAAGCAACCGTTATGGTGTTTATTTAATTACATTTTTTTGTACTACGCATTATATCTTCAACAATTTTAAATTATCGAGTAAAACAAAATGCAAAAAATTAGTTAAAGAAATTTGTTAGAAAATTTGAAAAAGCAAGTAACACTTTCGTCAATTATAAAGTAACCATATATTATTAAATAAAGTTGTTAACAGAAATAAAAGTATAATGTTGAAGCTTTAATTTTTGTGTATTAATTCAAAAAAATTTTAACAGGTGTTCAAGTTACAGGTGTTTAAAAATTGGAAATTTTCAGTTTTTGACCCCTTACAGCTCCTAAACGGGGGGTGATACAAAAAAAATTTCTGAAATGACTCATGCTTATTTTCAAAGACCTAACTTCTGTCAAAATTTCTAAATTTCTGTCAAAAAGTTTCCAAATTAAACCGTTTAGAAGATAGAAGGGTTAAAGAATTTTGCAAAATTTGAGTTTCGCATAACGGTAAATTAAGACACCGTATGCCACAAATATATATTTATTGTATATATACTTTTAAAGCTAATGAAAGTAGTAATCGTTTGGCGTTTTCAAAATGAAGATATACTTTATACAACTTGTGCTATAACAATTTAAACATAGAGCTTTTTTGAACCTTTGGGGAGCTGTAGCTCTGTAACGGGTGGGGGTACAAAAAAAAGTTATTAAAAATAAAATTAATATTTTTGTGATATCTATCAGCAGTTAAAATTTCATAGCTCTATTTCAAAAAAAATGTGGGGATCTAAAAGTTAGGTGTTCGAGAGCTATCCTAAGGCTTGGTGCAAACTCAACCAAAAAAAATAGGGAACCTACAAATTACTCCCAGAATATGTGTAAATTTCAAGATTCTAGGTTTCTTAGTTTTTGAGTTAGCGTGCTGACGGACGGACGGACATGGCTCAAAAGTCTTAGAATTTTTTTCTGATCCGATCCATACCTTTGAAGGTATATCTAGCTCGCTTATTTCGAGGTGTTACAAACGGAGGAGTAATTTTATTATACCCGATCCTATCGTACGGGTATAAATATCAACTAATTGACCTGATACATAATACCCACCTCAACTACATTAAAAACTTAACCATACTAAAAAATTTTCAAATTCTTAGAATAATTTTTTTCTTAGTTTAATTAATAATTATTAATTAAAAAAACATTTTCATACCTTCGCTGATAAAACTTAAGAAATACTTCATTTAAAACATTTTAATAACAATACAAAAATAATTGAAAAAAAAAACCACAAAACATTACCATATAATCCTTAAAAATTCCAAATTAATTTTCTTATTAAATCCCTCCAACTGTTAAGTTGTTATAATTTAAATTAATTGTAAACCTAACCTCAGAATTACAAAATTACAAAAGAATAAATTTATTTAAATAATTTCAAAATGTAATAAAAGAATATCTTGTATGATTATTTGTTTTTATCCTCCATAATTCAGGATTTAAACGGAACGGGATCTTCCCAAAATTTTTAAAAATTATTAGAACTTATTTTTTTCAATTTATACGTAATTCTTTTTTGTTTTGAAAATTCAATTCAAATCAATAGAAAATTTTTCTTTAAAATTTTTTAATAAAATTTTACATTAAATATGAAAATTTCTTAGCAAAACAAAAAAAAAAAAATTAAATATTTGATCTTCTTTTTTTTTTTGTTGTCATTTAAATGATTTTTAATCCGTCTTGAAAATAAATTGTGTTTTTGTCTTCTTATAAGAAAATTTTAATCAAACAAAAGATATATAATTTTTTTTTTTTATTATCAATAGAATAAAATCAAAAGATTTAAATACATATTTAAATATTTTAATTTTTTTAAACATTTAATAAATTCTTTTATTATAACAGAAAAACATTTTCTATATCTTTTTATTTTTCTTTTATTTAAATTTAATTTTTGTTAAAAAAAAAAAAAAAAAAACAAAAATCATTTTAAAAAAATTATTTACAACAACTTCCTGTCCATTTAAAAATATCGAAAAACATCGATTTATTATTTTTGATCAACATCTTTGACTGTTAACTTGACTGTAATGCACTTGACACATACATAATAAGGCGTTAAAAAGGGAGCGAACAAACGCGTGTTCATTATTTTTTTATTTTATTAAATAAAAAAAAAAGAAAATTTTTAGAAAAGAATACAAAAAAAAAAAAGGAAGAAAAATTAATACAAAAATATAATAAATATACCTATATAAGATATTAAAAATAAAATTTCCATACTTGTATGACAGCTTCTATTCATTTTTTTTTTTTTTTTTTAGAATACACCACATTCAAGATACACAATCTTAGGTGAAAAATTAAAACACAACAACGCGCACCAAAAACTATAAATTTTTAACACAATTTTAATAGGGTTTTGTTTTTTTTTTTATGAAATTTAAATCACAAACAGTCAAACTGGCATAAAAGAAAATCAAATGGAATAATAAAGAATAGAATAGAAAAAATTTCTAAAAATCACACCCTTTTGATCAGTTTAATGTTAATCTTCCTAAAAAAAAAAAAAACAACAACAACAAAAAATTATATTACAATTGATAGCATCATAAAATTTTATCACTTTAGTAATAGAGTTTTGCAGCAGCAGCAGCAGCAACAACATCAACAGCAATACTAATTGTTGCAGGAGAATGATATATAAAAAAGATGTTTATATTTTAAATAGTTTCTTTTTTTTTTTTTTAATAAAAACTTTACATTTCCTTTAGGTTCAAAAAAAAAAAACATTTATTGATCAAAAAGCAAATGACAAGAAAATATCTATACATAAACTAAGTAAAGCTGTTCGCGCTTATTTTAAAAATTTAATTACAAAAAAAGAAATGATTGTGTATACGTGTAATACATCCGTATATACATATACATATATATATGTATATATTACTAAAAAATATTACTTTTTAAACAGAAATCAATAAAATTAATGAATTTAATTCAATAATGCAGTAGCTGAAAAAATTCTATTGTACAGGATGTAATGAAATTTCCATTTTTTGTATTGTATATATGAAATAACAAAAAAATTGAAATATTTTATGGAATTACAATAAACTTATGAAAGTACTATTGAAAAAACAAAAAAGTCATTAAACAAAAAAAAAATTAAAATTTATTTCCAAAAGTAAAAAATATGAACTGTAAATAATTGTTTAGGATAAAGAAAATTAATTCTTATTATTGGAACCGTATTTTGCAATTCCATATGATTTTCCCAAATTTTAAATAATTATAAAATTGCAGTAATAAAAAAAAATATCTCCCACCCACGTATTATACCATTGGGAATCTCGAAAGACACCAATGAGATGAATGTGCGAATCCTCTTTGGTAGTTTTAAACTTTAACAAACTAAACGACATCTCCCTTTTAAAGAAAACATTATATTACAACATATGGTACAATGTACTGTTTGATTTAGGGATTAGGAAAATAGGAATTCAGCAACAATAAGCTAGAACTTGTTAATATTAAAACCGCTGTCTATTTCTCCTTTGAAGTGATTTCTTTAAAATAACAATAAAAACAAAAAGGTATTCATTATAATTATAATGTATATGTATTTTCCTACCTACAGAAGATCATGTATTATTCCTATTTATTTTGAAGCTAACTAACGCCAAGTAAAATGTGAAGTTTTGAATTTTTCAACTGCCGAAATAATGGGTCGAAATTGAGCTTAAACTCAAATTCAATTTTTCAAACAACTACGTTTAAACTCATAATTTTTTTCGAAAAAGTTAGATTTAAGCTCAGTTTTTTGCATTCGATTAAAAACTTAAATAATAAACCACTGTTACTTTTAAAACACTCTGTTTTCTTAAATTCCATATATACAAAAACAAATATGTACGAGTATTTTTATTCCCTGTAACAATTTCAGCTATATTTTTGTTTTTTTTTTTTTTTTAATTCCTAATTAATCACTATTAGCTATATGTATAGAAATAAAATAATGATTCAAAAATATAATAAATACGATTTGTGTTCAAATAATATAATATCAAACGAAATGATACAAATGAATTTAAAGATTCCTTAAATCCTTAATACCCTATAGTTAATAATAACAACAATAAAATAACATTTTAAGATTTGATCATAGAAAACCTATATCTTATACTTTTTTTAATGGTATTTAAAAAATAAAAAATTAGGTTCCTTTTATTTTAACTCCTTCTTCTAAAAAATATTTTTTTTTAATTCTTATTAGACTGTACCATAACTACTGCTATAAAATAGTTTTACCCATTACACTATAGGTACCTATATAAAATAATTTCAAAAAAAAAAAATCACTTTTTTATTAATTCAAAGGTGTATGTATGTAATCCTTTTAAAGAATAGAAAAAAAATATATTAATATAATAGAAACTATAATCTATTCAAGGCTTTCATGTATCTAATAGATATACAGGTGCGCATTATTCTTAAATTTTCTATTAGGTTTTTTTTTTTTTAATTTAATAAAAATATACAAAAGAGAAATTGAGAACAACATTCAAACCTTACATAACAACAATAAAAAGCATAATAAAAAAAAACTATACGTTAAAATTTATAATCAGGTGTCCACCAGAATTTACTATATATAACTTCTTTCTGTATATATTTTTTTATATATGTATATGGAAGCCATATCTAATCTATAGGTTATAAATAATAATCTTAAAATGCTTCATTAGCATTCAATTTTATTGGCATCTTAAAAAAAAAAAAAAAAACAACCTTGTATAAAGTATATATGTACACTATTAATATATATATACAATCAGATACAATATAACAATCTTTAATAAATTTTCATTTTAAATTAGTCCTGAACGAATTTGATTTTTTATACTAAATATACTTTATTACAGTATTAAAGCGAATAAAAAAAAAAAAAATTAAAACAACGAACTCTAGTGGTTGTTATTTGCAACTCTTTGTATATTACCATAGATAAATAAATATAAAATTGATATTTTTATTTTTCTATTTTTTTTTTTTAATTTAAAAATAATTAATTTCAAATTAATTTTAGATTTTAAAAAAAATAAAATCAAATACTGTTATATTTTAGAATTTTAATTTATATAGAATGAAAAAAAATATGGTACAAGTTTTATACTAAATATATTTTAATTTATATATGAAAATGACAATATAGAACAGACGTCATTTTTTTTATTTTAAAGATCATTATTATTAAGTTTTATAGTGGGAAATATTGTTACAATATTTAATTATTTTATTTATCAAATAATATAAAAATTTAATCTTCTCAAAACTAAATACCTTTCTTCTAATTCTTGAGAAAATAAAATATTAGTAAAAAAAAACTTAGGTATTACATAATTATTGAAGTTTTCATGCTATTTCATATTTTATGTTGTCTAATTAAAAAATGAGGCAAATCAAATTTTAAAATTAAATTAGATATATATACCATTTTACAGTTCTGTTAAAACTCTTTTAAATTGCAATATAAAATTTTACGAAATAACGTAAGGTTTTATAGATAATTCAACTTAAAATTTACTTTTATTTGCAAAACGGTATACACACTTAAACAGTTTTTAGTAATTTGCAAAAAATGGTTTATATAACTGACTTGGTCTCTATTGCAAATTGGTGACAGATTGATTTTTATTCATTTTTTTAAATTTTGAGATACTTAAGTTGTATGGGTAAAATAAATTTAAAAAGAAATCTCGACTTCATAAAATATAAACATTTTTCTTTTGATGATGCAAACACGTCATTTAATTATGAAAGATACTATTGTGAAAATGTGAATTAAAATGTATGTGAATTTAAATGTTAAATGTGAATTTAAATGTATGTGATAAAACATTTACCGGGATTTGAAATTAAAGTTTGAATGCCTGTGTGTTCAATATATGTAATATTTATTGTATTAATATAATATTTCGAATATAAATAAATAATACTTCTTTTTTGGAAAACGTGTAGATCTAACTACCATATTTAATAGAGTTAAGTTTCTAAAGTCAAATATATCACTTTAGTTATTATCACAGTTATAATATATCACAATTATTTGTGATTACTGATTATTGATTTGATTGCAAACGATTACTTAATCAAATTAACGATTACTTAAACAACACTATTGTTTCCGATTAAGAGTAGAAATTGTTGAAAGATTAACGCTGATTTGTTCCTTATGACAACTTTAAATATATATTTTCATGTTCTTTTCATTAAATATATATATACATATATATATATATTCATATATATATATATATGTATACCTACATATTTTCTTTCCAAAATGACAAAATTTACTTATATTATGATAAATTTTTATGTTTATATGTCAAAACCGTTCAAAAAAATTAATTTAAAAATGTTGAAACTTAACTGATCTATTTTCATTATTAATCAAATATTTGAACGTTGTTGTAATACGTCATATAGTAACACAATCTATAACACAAAAATTAACTATATAAAGTTAAATTTTATATAATCTTTGTCTCATTAATTTTCCAAAATAATATTTTACATATTTTGAAATTAAAATATGTCATTTTCATTTATAAAATAATTGCTGTCAATTAATTAAAACATGCAATTAATAATTAATTTAATAATTATTATTAAAAACGTTCAAAACAATATGCGCATACATATATCTGTCAAGAGAAGTTAATTAATAAATTTATCACATTAATTAATTATTTCAAAATAATTCAAGCAATGACCTAAAAAATATAAAAAATAAAAAAAAAAATTAAATATAAATTTAAAAATTTTTTAATTGATTTCATGTACATAGGTAATTAAAAAAACAAAATTCTTTTTATTTAAATTTTATATTTTATGTCAAAAATTTTTATTAGGTACTATATTCATACATATATTAAATTCTTTTAAATGTCATTTATTTTGACGGCTATATTTCAATTAGCATAATGAATAACAAAATCATGAATGTATTGTGTATAAATTTCAAATTGGTTCAATTATTTAATTTTTTATACGTTTTAGAAACTTTAACCTAATTTTTTTTTTTAATAAAAATTATTAAAATGTTATTTTGTTCTAATTTTTTGTTTTTTTTAATAAACTTTCTATTGTAAAATAATTAAATCTATTATTATTATTTTTTAAATAAATCTAATTATTATAAAAATGTTTTTTTTTTTATTATTTTCTATTTTAATTTGCATCATATTAAGAATAAAGTATAGGTATCAAATCTAAGTATTACAGCAATAAAATGCAAAAAAAAATAAAATAAAAAACAATCTAAGAGAGCAGAAAAGGAAATAATAACACAGAAAAGAGTGAAATGTAAAGAATGTTTGGATTTACAAATAGAATTATATTACGAAATTTAATGTTTTCTTTTTTATCACATTTCTCGTCAAATATATGTCAACACTTAGTGAAATTAATGTGGACCAATATAAATTATGTAATGTATAGTTTACAGTTCAGTTCAGTTTTAATTCTGAATATTTTTGGGCTTTCATAATAAAAATCGTATCTTAAAATTTGTATACTTTTATATTTTTATTTCTTTGCATTTTATTTAAAAATTTGACATATTTCCCAAGTTTGACAGCATATTTGACTAGTAGCAGAATTTAGCGTTTAAAAGTTTAACTTTTGACCAGCAAATTTGATTACATACGTCGGATATGCGTGCAAAAAAAATAAAAAAAATTTTTTTCAAAATGCGTTAAGCAAAAACAACATTTTCTTATATGAATATCGAAAAGTTACGAAATTGTACATTCCATTATTTTTGTATATACAATTTATTTAAATCAATTAAAAGATTTCGACATAGTTCTAAAAGTTAATATACATAATTAACATTACTATGTGCAAAATGCGAACATTACCATGTGCTACCAAAAGTCCAAAAACTGTGGTAAGAAAATTTTTCACAATACTTTTTTTATATAGTTCACAATACTTTTCCTTTCAAGTTCAGTCAAGAGTTATTTTACTATCCACTAGATGTAGCTTAAATAAAAATGACGGAACATAAATTCGTTTCTAAAATTTGCCTCATTCCTTTTCATAAAGATACAAAATATTGTGTAGTGGTTTTGATTTGAATTATATCTATTTCTAGACTGAAGTTTTTACGGTATATAAACACATATTTTATGTGATCTATATTCTATAGGATTGAGTTTTAAAAAGCTTAAATTGATCTTTTTCTTAAATTGAATTGAGATATTGTGTCTCATGTGTTTGTATGTAGAGAAAATAGATTTCTAAGACGTAATTTAATATTATTTCGCCTTTTATAGAGACACATATATAAAAAATTTTACTCTTTAGATGACTCAAAACAAAATTAACTCACTGTACTTATAAATATGTCTATACTATAAGATAAAAATGCATTTATATAACATGTAGATTTCACTGATTATTTTAAATTAAAAAAAAAATTAAATTAAATAAACTGAATTCACCTGGATGTGATACAATTTAAAATAAAAAATAAAAAAAAACTGAAAGAAAAAAAATTTCAAAACCACAATTTTTTTTTTTTTTGCACTCCGTCTCATTGTTATTTCAATTTAAATTAAGTTAACGCCCAACATACTGACATTCATTCCATTTCATTAGTATAAAATTGATTTATTTTTAGAACAAGAAAGTTAAAAAATTATTATCTCATAACAATATCATATATCTATAGTATTAAAATCATTTCAGATCAGATACATATACAATATACATATACATAATAATCATCATAATATAGATTTAAAAGAAAAAAATGAATAATACTCATTTCAATTGAATGAATCTGGCGCTTCTCATATTCTAAAATCATAAATTACTTTAAAACTTATTAATATGTATTACATTTATGAAATGTAGAACATACTACCGCATAACATGAAAGTATATTAAAATAAGGTGAGAATTCTTGTGGAAAAGAATGAATTTTTCCAGACACAGTTTCTAATTTATTTATTTATTTATTGTTTTTTTTTTTTTCTCAGATTTCCTCTAGATCAAATTTATTGACTTGTGGAAAAAAAAAATGTTAATATAAAAAGGTCAACTTGATTCACATTATAATCTTTAAAATATTGTTATTTAATCAATTTCTTATTATTAATCGATTAATTGAGTTATGTGCAAAACAGAAAAAAAAAAAACAATTCAGAAGTAAAAAAAAAACAATAGGAAGAACAAAGCGATAAATAGAATAAAGTTCAGTTGATCGGATGCACCTAATTAACATAATAATAAAAATTAAGGTTAAAAAATTGGTCTAATATTTAATAAGAAGAGGGCCTCGGTAGTCTTGTGGGTAAGAGCATATAAAATACGCTCTAAACACCGAAGGAGTGTGGGTTCAAATTCCACACACGTTGTAAGAATAATTCCCCTTACGACATTTACAGCCACTTCTGAAAAAGAAAGACTGTGTAATTTAGAGTGGGGAATAAACAAAAAAAAAAAAAATTCAATTTTAATTCTGAGAGTATTGATCTTACTTAAAATTTTATGAAAATAACTAGAATTTCTTATTAATAGCACCTTCATGAGGAAGAAAACTAATAAATATAATAATAAAGTAACTAAGTATATAATTTTTGTTAATAAACAAGGGCTTTCATAAACAGATTAAATATTCTTTATTATTATTTATTATATTTATTACTGTCCAAATATAAATAACATGCCGATATTTTTAGGACCTTTTGTCTTAAAGACACGTGAATCATATCGGTACAAGTTTTAAATTATAAGTATTACAAGTATTAATTATTTATTTTGCTTATATTATATTATTTTATTATATTTTAAATAATATTTTGATCTGACGGAGGTGGCAATCAAATATTCTTAATGATTTGTTAAGTAAGATATTTTAGAGAAAAGTCAGAAAAATCATTTTGTCAATGGGATTTTTAACTCTTCAAAGTTGTAAAACACAAAGTTTTTATTCTCTTTTTTTTTTAAATAAAATTAAATAAAAGTTTATACAAAAAGTCTATAACTAAAGCAATCTATTATTTAATCTCACTACTGTGTCCTCCTTTATTTTTTATTACTTTAATTATGTAATTTTTCTTCCTCGTAAACTTTAAACCAATTTTTATTCCTTAACAGAATCTTTTCTTGCCCCAACAGTATTTTTTCCCCTTAGGAAAAAAAAGTATAATAGTAACTTTTTTTTTTATAATAAAAATCTCTTAATCTATTTCTTAATCTTTGGTCAAATTGATGTATAGTCTATTAGAATTCCGAAATCATTACATTCGAAATCAATACCGAAAATTTTCGAAAAATAACGAAACTATATTGAACCAGATTATAATGGTTATATTTCAAAATATGGGTGTCTCTAGAAAATCTAGAAAAAGTTTTTTTTTATACCAACAATTTTTTTGTTTTTTCAACTCCAATATCTCGGAAAGGGTGACATCAATTTAGATGAAATAAGGTTCATATTAAAGTTTAGAGAGTTCCTTACAATCTTGTATCTAAATCGGTTGCATATAATATCATAGACAAAATATTTAAAGATTTTAGTAATACTGCGAAATTTCAGGAAAATGTTTAAATAATCAATTTAACCTTTAAATGACCTTTGCGCAAAAAGTAATTTTCTATGAAATATTTGTGACGTCACTAGATACCGATATATAAAATTTCATTACAATCGGATACGGACCCTATTCCAACCCTATTCGAACTTTATCCAATACTATACATTATATAGTATACACATTTACACACATATACACATTTGAAATCAATATCGAAAATTTTCGAAAAATAACTAAACTATACCTATTGAACCAGATCATATAATATGGTTATACATATTTCTATATACATACATTTCTTATATTAAACTGTCATTATTAAAAATCTGAACCAAAACAAAATTTAACACCTAAATAAGAAAAACACCATAAAACAAATATATGTATATATGAAATAAATAGAGAGGAAAGACCATGTTTTTTTTTTATTTCATACTGCGTTTCAAAAACATAAAAAAAAAAAAAAAAATCGTTAAAAACTGATAATGAATGAAAATTAATGAATGATTAAAAGATAAAAAGAAACAAACAAAAATAAAAATGAATAATGCCGTAAATGAATACATTTCACACTTAACCAACTTCTGTATACTGGGAACAAATCTTGATATCAAAATATATTATATACATTATACGGTTAGAAATATATACATAGGATGCAGGTAAATTGTAATTGTGGTGATTAACAATAAAAAAGAAAAATGAACATAGAATTCCGCAATTTCCTGCCTTTATTCTCTTTCTATCTCTTTTCATCTTAAATATTAAATACATATTATATACCTATATCTTTTACATTATAATATTATCAGATAGAGTATAAAATATCTTGTTTAGAATCCCATAATACAAAAAAAAAAAAAAAAATTTAAATTTAACTACTCAACAACTGTTCAACAACTATACACTATATACTGTATAGTAAAAAAACAGTATGGTCAGTTGAATTAATAAAATATTCAATCAAATGCAACATACTTGCAAATCAAAGGAAAAATAAATTTTTAAGAATTTTTTTTCTTTATTTATTTTCATAACAAAATATGTATAAAATATACACACACAATTACATAATATGTAATGTAATGTGTATATAAATTGTTTTTTTTTTTAAACCATAGGATATGCTGGTTGCTGTTTCTATAATCGCGTTACAAGTATTGCGCGAATTTTAATAACGTACATTTTTTAGTTATTTTTTTTTTTTATATTTCTATCGTATATATACGGTTAAATATTGCGTAATAAATTAACAATCAAAACCGTTTCCTTAATGGTTTTTTTCTTTTTTTGTACATATTTTGATTTTATCGTTTTATCAATATTTTAAGAATTTAAAATCAAAAGAAAAAAAAAATTGTTTCTTATTTTAAATCTTATAATGTTTTTTTTTTGTATAGCTGTCATATGATGATTATTTTCCATGATACAACTTATAAGTAGAGTGGTCAACTGTATTCATTTAGGTTACAAAACAATTCCAAATTAATTAACGGTTTTTTTTTTTTTGATAATATTGTCAGAAAGAAGCAGTCCAAAATATGTAATGGAAAATTCGAAGATCAGATTCATAAAAAATGGAATTTCTAAGAAAACCGGAAGATTCAAAAAGAAATGGTCGATAAAAAGACTTATAGATTGATAATATTGAATATAATGCTGTAAATACTTAATGTCTGAAACTAGAGATCTGGGGTATTTTTTTTGGACTGGGGGACATACTGTATAAAAGCTTAACATATTAACATATTATTGTTGTATCCTTTTTGATAGTATTTTTAAACGTTTAGTAAAATTATACAAATTATATTTAACCCTTAGTTTCTTTGTAATTATTAAAGGAAATGAATTACTGTAATAAAAGAACTAGATTTTTAATATTTTCAGATACAAATGTAAGAATTGTGATATATGAAATATTTTCTATATTAAGATGAAAAACAATATTATTTTCGCCAATATTAATGCCTTTAGTTATTTTTTTCACAATAAAATTTTACAATAAATTTTATTAATTAATAATTATTACATAGAAAAATAATGAATATACTATTTATATGTTTGACAACTTATAAATGATCTCTGGTCACTTTAAAATTTCATTTTTATTAGAACAATAATCCATAAAGTTTGGTGTGATTTAAGACAAGAAAATCAAAATTACTCATGCTTTTTAAATCCGATATTTTAAATTAGATTTAAATACCTACCATACTTTAAAATTTCTGTTATTTTTACCGAAAAGTCAAAGATGAATATAATTGATCAAAAAGATACAATCTAAATTCTAAATGTTAGATTTATTATGACATCTTTTATATATACATAAACAATATAGAATAGAAATACTTAAGTGTACCGAAAAAAAAAACAATATTAGATTGTTAGAACTAATAATCAAAATAATAAAATTCTTTTTACAACAAATTGTGTATTTGTTGTAAAAAGAATTTTACAACAAATACACAAAAATAAAAAAAAAACTGTTTTAGTTAAAAAAATTTCAAAGAAATTCAATAAAATTTTAAAAAAGTAATAATGGGGGGAAAAAAAACAAGAAAATTAAATTTCAATTCATAAAAATCTGACCATCTGTCTTTGAAGAAAAAAAAATTTTTTTTTTTTTTATGTTACGTACAGCACTCAGTCATTACGTGAATGTTAATATAATTTAGTAATAATTCACAGGAAATTCATTTTAATACATTTTTTTTTTTTTTTCATTTTAATTTTGACATTTCCTATTTAAAAATTAAAACTAGTTAAAACTGATTTTAAAAATTTAATATAGATTAAAAATAATATTGAATTCTTTTAAATCAAGTATCTAAGATATTTAATTACAAATTTATGACAGTTGAATTACAGTTAAATCAATTAAAATTTAATTTTTTTTAAATTTTCATTGTAAATTACTTTATTACAAAAAAATATTGTGAATTAAAAAAACTTTTTTCTTCAAGACGTCATAAATTCTATATATTATCAATAAAATGTTTCTGAATTGTCAATAAAATAACTGAGTAACTGACATATATTTTGAGTGAATTTGAGTTGAATAATTTGTTTCAAGTTTCATATTATAAATGTTTTTGTTTTGTGTAATATGAGTAATAATTTAACAAATAATAAAAATTAATATAAAAATATACTAATAAATTTAATATTCTCGTTTGATTTATAATCTAAAAAAAAAAAAAAAAAACTTTTAAACAAATACAAAAACTGAAAATTATCTTACAAAACTGTCTAATATAAAAGCAAAGAATTTCCACATCTTGATTTTATATTAGACTTTTTTTTTTACAGTTTTGAATGACAAATAATTTGACACGTTAAAATCAAAAGAACTTTTTACTTTTTAATATTAGCATTTCAAATCAAGTGTTAAAGCATTTAATATTACTTTTGTATCGTATATAATTTAGAAAGAATTGAAAATTTAACCTATTTTGGGGTAATTATATAAGATGGGGAAATCATATAAAATACCTCTAATTATAAATACTTTTAATTCAGAATTTTAGATATAAGATAAACTAAATTGTAATTTATAAACTTAGTATAAGTCTAGTAAACAATATTTATAACAAATAACTAATACATGACTTTAAAATGTATTAACAAACATTTCATAAAATCAAATAATATAAAAAAGTTAGATTGGTAATAAAATACTGAATTAGATAAGTATTTTGTTAAAAAATATTAGACAAATGCTAATATAACAGGCAGTATTTAATGAACACATTGTTAAACTAAACAAAATCGCAATTTCTAAGATTGACCGAGATGTTTATTTCCTCTCTTTTCCACTGATATATGAGGAACATAGTATATTCTTTAAGTCGCTTATTTGACAAAACTTGAGTTTCTTTATTACTCTGCTGTACCTATTGTACAAGTCACAATGATAACGCAAATGTTTTTATTTGTGCGACATCTATTATGTTATACAAAAATTATTTCCTGAATTGTATCGTTTCCTAACAATAAAAATTTTATCTTTACTAATTCTGAAGAATCTAATAGATTTTGTTTTTTTTAAATAAAAACATAATTTCGTAATAAATATTATGTAGACTTTTTAAAGAATAAATTTGACATCTTATATATTTATAAATATAGGACGTCATTAATAAAAAACAAACACCCCACATATTTATAAATAAATTTATTTTAACATAATACGTCAAAGGTGAGTTCATTAAACTTTAAAAGAAGTGATTATTGGTTAAAAGAGGGTTGTTAAAACTACAACCACCTTCATATTTATTTACATATAATATGTTTTTCATCAACTGAAAATTAATTTCTTTATACAATTAAAATAAGAATATTTATAAATAACAGTGAAAAGAAAAATGTTGCTCCGGAAAAAGTTATTTTTTTATATTATGGAAATAAAAAACTTTTTTAGGATTATAATTAAATTCTGGTTTAGTTTGAAAAAAAAAACACGATAGAACGATAGTTTTATATAGAAACGGCTTTCAGATTAGATAATATAAAATTTAATCTTTTTACAACAGTGTAGTAATGTAATCATAACTGTTAACTTCATTCAAATAAAATTTAAAATTAAATTGCCTGTTTTAAAATAATGGTTCTTAATTTTAATTTGGATATATTTGAAGAACACTTTTAGAAATAGATTAGTTCGGTAGATATCCATTTAATTAAAATGAACAGCCACCAAATTTAAAATCTTAAAGATCAACTCTCTTAAAATTTATAGAATTTTTGATTTCAATAATCAGATATTAATTTTTTGTTGCAACTGTTACAAAATATGAATAATTCTTTGACATTTTGGTGTTGAATTTTCTCTTGAACTTTAGAAATTTCAAAAAAAAATATTTTTAAAAATACAAAAAAAAAAACAGAATCCAAAAAGAAATCGGTAATAATTTTCCATTAAAATAAAATTAGTCTTAAAATATCAAAATGAAAGAAATTTGAAAAATTACAATCACGTGACCTTGTTTTCCATCACATAAATCAATTTTCTTTTTCAAGTATTTCCATATCTACCATAAAATAAAAAATAAAAAAATTGGAAAAAAAAATACATAATGGGTTAATTAAAATTTTCTTTGTCTTTTTTTCTTTTTTTTTTTTGTTGTTATTATTTTTTTTCATTTTTGGGGGAAAAAAATTTTGTGTCTAAAGTCAACTCTTTTCATTTGATCGTGCATTCAAAGTAAACTGATGTAATTCGTTAAATTGTTAATTAAAAAAGATACTGAATATAAATCGGTTTCTGACTTTAATTAAGTCTTTTTATGCTCATTAATTTGATGAATGGATTTTTTTTTTGATTATTTTTAATTTTTGTGGAGGAATTCATAAAGTCATCGAATTTTATAATTTTCGTTTAGAATAACACAAAAAAAATTTTTTAATAATATCTTTTGAGAATAATAATCGTATTTTAGCAAAGGACAGAACCTGAAATAGAATAAAGAATAGAAATAAAGAAAAGAATGAAACACTAAAGACTAAGTAGTGAATGTAAAGCATGAAAAAAATATAATCGGAAGGGATTTTTAATACAGATAACAGTTTTAGTATTTAAAATTGAACATGAAAAAAAAAAAAAAAAACAGAAGCAGACCCTACTTACTCACTAGCCGATAAAGTGATTAATTCTTTTTATTATATTCCATTTTTCAATATTCACACAGTACCACTTTGTAATCCAGAACAACATAATTTTTTTTTTTTTTTATAATTTTCTTTTAATTATAAAATGAACACCTATAAAATTTTGTTGTTTTACTTAATTTAGAAAATTTATAACTCTAAATAGAATAGAAATGAAAGAAAGAGATAGGAACAAACATTTCAAAAAAAAAAAAAAAAGGGAAAGTAATTTATCTTTGTAGCAACACTTCTTTTAAGTTTTTATATTTGATCATTGATCATTTAGGTTTTTGTCTTGGATAAAAGTGTTGATTTACATGATCTTATTTGATGAATGGGGCACATCTAATCACGTATTGTTGTCATATTAAGTAAGAATAAGAAAAAAATAAAAACACGATTAAAAAAAAGATTATTTATTACATTTTTAGTTTATAAAGGTGATTTTTGGCTTTGTTAGTAGATTACAACTAAAATAAATCAGAATTAAAATTTAAAATTTGTTTTTTTGTTAGTTATTCGAACTATAAAAGAAAATCAAATAAATTATATTTTTATTTTTGACTCATTATACTATCAATAGGTAGGTTATCACCACACCAACATGAATATCCAAAGACTTATTACTTTTCACTATACATTTCTATAAACTAGAAATTAACATTTCTAAAATATTTTTTTTTAAATTTACAAAATTGTTTTCAAAAATTTGTTTATTTTAAATTTGAGATCAAGTTTCAGGTTCAAGATCATCAGATTAATTTAAATTCTAATTTTTTTTTTATTGTATATTGTTTTTTATACGAATTTTAAAAAATTTCATGGTTAAATGAACTATTAATAATTTATAAAAAAATAAAAATATATTATGAATGATTGCAAATATGTATATTATAATGTATGTATATAGGTGGTATATCAAATTTTTGTGGTTTTCATCAAAAAAAAAAAAAAAGAATCAATTTCAAATTGAAAAGATTTAAAAATTTGATTTTTTTAACCGAAAATAGTTTTAATTTTTCTGGTTTTAATTTGAAAAAAATTCAAATTAATTACTTGTTTCATACCTGTGGTTGAAATTGAATGAAATTCTTATTAAAAATTAATGTTCATAATATCCGTAACAATTTTAATGTTTTGTTTAGAAATTTAATATGATTCATAATATTATAATTATTATGAATATGTGAGGTGGTTTCTAAGAATTCTTGAATTTCATGATGCAATGATGCAAATTCCCCAAAAGAGATAATGATGGGTATGAAGTGTGATATGTACCCGGATTTAAATATTCTAAGCCATTTATATTTTGCTTTTAAGGGTTTTGTTCATAATAAAATTAAGAATATAGTGGATTATATATATGGACTATATGCCAATCTTAAAAACCTCAAATAAAAAGTTCATTGAAATATTGTCGGAACCCTAAATACATACTTAAACAAGGTAGAATGTAAACCAACGGTTTTTAAAAGCGCACATTTCCAAAACTCAATAAAAATTGTTTAGAAGTGTGACTTGCACAAAAATTTGAAAATTTCATGTAATAAGAAAAAACGTGAAAATAGAACATTTTTGAAATTTTGAGGGGCCGTAAATCCGGAATCCTATATAATTAAAAAAAGCCGTTAACACACGTAAAAATATATTATTGAACCTTTAATTTTCATGCCTCGCCGAAGAAAAATTTTTACAGGTGCCTAAGTTACAGGTGTCTAAAAATAGCAAATTTTCAATTTTTGAGGCGTAATAACTCTTAAAGAGGGGGTGCTACCAAAAAATTTTCTGAGGAAACTTATACTAATTCTTTCTTGTCTCAAAATTTCAGGTTCCTATCTAAAGGGGTGCTGGAGTTATGAAAAAAGAAATTTCATGCAAAATGTGGTTTTCACATAACGGTAAATTTAAATAGTAAATTACAAAATTTTACATAATTTTGATACTGTTTTATATAGATAATAAAATTTTCGATCTTCTGGTGGTTTTAGATTGCAAAATTAATATGCACAGCTCGAGATATATACATCTGAAAATGGGGCTTTTTCGCAATTTTGAAGAGCTGCAACTTTGGAACCCTTTACAATTAAAATAAACCTTTAACACACGTAAAAATATATTATTGTAGCTTTAATTTTTATATCTTGCAGAAGTAAAATATGTACAGGTTCCTAAGTTACATGTGTTTAAAAATAGCAAATTTTCAATTTTTAAGCCCTAATAGTTCATAAACAGGGGGTGGTACGAAAAAATTTTCTGAGCAAACTTATACTAGTTCTAAAAGTTCTTTCTTGCCTCAAAATTTCAAGCTTCTATCTAGAAGCATGCCGGAGTTATGAATGTAGAAAAATCATGCAAAATTTGGTTTTCACATAACGGTAAATTTAAATACTAAATTTAAAAAAATTGTATAATTTTCATATTAATTTACAAAGATAAAAGAAATACCTGTCGAATGACGTTTTCAGATTGAAAAAATCTTAAGCAGAACTTAAGATATATGCATTTAAAAATAGGGCTTTTTCAAAGTTTGAGGGGCGGTAGCTCCTTAATGGGGGGGCTACATGAAAAAGTTGTTCCACAAACTTATTTTTTTTATGAGACCTACCTATGGTTAAAATTTTTTTTCTCTATCTTTAACGGTGTAGAAGTTTTGTAAACAGACGGACGGACGGACGGACGGACAGAGTGAAACTAATAAGCACATTTTTTCAAAATTTTTTTGGAAATGTGCTAAAAAGTAGGCTTAAATAATAAAAAAAAGGGTTTAGTTTCAATTAAAAGGTTTTTAACGTTTTTAAAAAAATGTTGGATTTGGATCAAAAAAAGTTTAAATTTAATGAAAAATTATTGTATTTCACTGTAAAAAAAGTATATATAGAAAATTCCATGTTAGTCATTAGAATATTCAAAAGAAAATTTTGAAATTTTCTTTTATCAAATTAGCCTTAATACGTATCATTAACTTTATTCTACAAATATTTACATATTGAAAATATCTTTGTAGACCAAATTTTGACAAATATTTCGACGTTCCAATAACAAATGCTTAAAAGAGATATATGTATCTTATATTTTCATAAAATACCGTTAGCCATCGGGATCGTACAATTTTGTTAGTTTTATAATATTTAATATTATACGATTTTCTTCAAATTTATTTACAGTAGAAAAAAAACGAAATTTTATATTTAGATTGCATATGTAAGTATGCCTTTGAATAAAACATGGACTAAAATTTTATTATAGGCTTTTTATTACAACTTGTCAAAATTACAATAAAACAGAATGCATTAGTTATCGATATAATCATATACAGAATGTATATCTCAAGAATGAATTGATTTTAAAAATGTAATTTAAAAAGAAAAGCAGATACAAATCTAATACTAAACATTATCTAATATTAGAATCTTAGAACACCGTTTAGGAAATTACACAGATTTTAAATTTTCGGTTTTTGGCTCATTTTTCGTGGAATTCCCAATACGTATCATCAACTTATCTTGAAAAAAAAAACATTCTAAAATCAACAATTCCTTACTAAAATATTTGAAGTAATTCATATATTGCTTTTTTTTTCTATAGTAAAGTCAAAATCATATAATTTATTACAACCTAAAAGATTTTACGAAATCTTATTTTAGAAGATCGTTGCATAAGATGACATCTTTTATAAATTTTAAAAAATAAATTAAAATAAAAGCCAATAATATTTATTTTAATTTTTTATAATATTATCTATAATTTAAAAATGATATTTATTAATAGGTAATACACTGTTGGAAATTAGACAGCCTTCTGAAACACTAATATAATATAAAACTTCACTTTAAAAATCATAAAGTCGTCAACCTTTACATTTGACATTTTTTTGACTTTTCATAATAAATTATATTTTGAAATATGATTTATTATTTTCAAATATAAAATACTAAAACAAAAAAATATCAATTTATTTGCAATATTTCAAAATTAATAAAATATTACCAAAAACAAAACATTTTTTTTTACAAAAACAGTCTTTTGTACGTTTTTCATCAATCAAAAAAAAAAAAAAAAAATATTGAATGGCATTCACACTTACTTTTTTGTTGTTATTCTTATCATTGTTTCTCAAAAAAAAAAAAAAAAAAATACATAAATAAAATGATCTCCCACTGGACTTACCTGTAAATGAAAATAAAAAATGAATATTAAAAATTTAATTTTTTTACTTATGATTAAAAAAAAAAAAAAACAAATTCAAAATATTAAAATTATATTTAAAATAAAAATATGCAGGAAATTTTTTTAAATAAAATTTTGGTACAATCTTCATAGTGCAATTTGTAGAATAAATCTAGTCAGAGAGGTAAAAATGGACAACACTTCCATTTATTTAATTATGGGTCTAGATGAGACATAATTTAAGTCTTCATTTATGTTTTATCTCGATGATACAGATCAATTTCGAAACATTTTTTATATCTGACATAAATGTCAGTCTTCACTAAAATGGTCGATATGAATTTGAAGTTTCAACTGTCAGTTTGGAGAAAATATAAGAAATATTTTTAACTAACTATTGTATAAAAATTAAAACCAATAAAAATAAATAATTTTAAAATATTTAATTAAATTTTTGTAATTTGTAATTTTTGCATTTCTTTTAAAGCATTTTTCAAAGACTTGCGACGTGTGCTTTAACACAGGACAGGACAATTTGTTCTTTGATCATACCCAGTCATAAGAAACGTCAGGAAAATTAATTAAGGAAATGGTGGTTGGTGAATTTTTAGAAAGAGAACGTTCAAAATGATTAAAGTTATAATGATAAACCTTTTTCTCTCTCTTATATATAAATACTAACAAAAATATTTCAAACGTCATTCAACTTTCAAAAAATCATATACAAATCTTAAACAAATATAATCTTTAAATTGTCCTAAAAAATATTGTAAGCCTATAAAAAAATACAATTTTTCTCAATATTATTAAAAAATTTTCTGTTAAAAAACTAATAATAAAAATGAAATAATAAAAAATGGGCCCAACCCTTTAATACCCTAAGTAAGCACATACAGATGCAATCAAATTCTTTTTATTAAATAATTTATTTTTCCTTGTAATTATTAGTTTTTTTTTATTTTGTTTTTACAATTTTTTAATTCATCAATTAACCTTTTGTCATTGTTGATTTTTGTTTTTTTTTTTTTCTTCGCTGTACAAAAACAATCAACTGCAACATAAATATTGCAACATGCTATAAGTATTTTAATTTTTTTAATTTTTTATTTTTAATATCTCAACAGAAATTGAAAGTATATAAATTGGGTATATTTGAATAAGCATTGGTTTAGGTTGGTGTATAATGGTATGTTGTTATTGAGTGTAAAATAAAATCAAAAAAAAAAAACATAAATGATAAAAGAAAAATACGAATTTATTAAATTTTAATTTGCCTTGCAGCATAATTTTTGTATTATTATCTATCTGTTGTTTATTATAAAATTTTTCTTAGTAATTTCTTTTTTGTTTTATAAGTCTTAATTTTTAAATTTAAGGATATTAATGTTTTATTGTGTTGTTATTCAGTCGTCTATTTGACATCCTTTTCGTAATATAAAATATAAGATACGGAACTTAAAAGTTTATATATACGATCTATAAAATGATCGTACATACCTAAATAGATCACATGTTTGCAAAAAAAAATGTTAAAAAAATAACGCCATCTGATATTTGCGAGCTGTAAAGAGGTTTGAAACCGTAATCCCTTATTTAATAAACCATGTCCGTAAATACTTCGGTCACAGATATCTCATGATGCATAGATTTATTTTATTTATTTATTTGTTTTAATATTACAAATTACATACAGATATTACATAACCGTTACTTTAAGTTTTTAGAAAAAATTGCATATTTATAGGAGTATTTTGAGAAGGACAACAATTTTTGCGGTAATTTATAACCTAAATTAAAGACATTTTTGTAGTATCCATTCTCTTCATCGCTAAAGGAATTTTTTTATTAATATAACGGTAAATATTTTATCACAATATTACTAATTTTTTTTTTTTTTTTGTTTCATTGTTATTACATTAGTATCAAACAATTGTGATTTGTGGCACCAAGACTGTACCATAGATGAAAATAAAATAATTTGTTTTAATTTCAATTAATTAAAATAATTCAAGAAATAAAAGTGATAAACAAAACAACAAACAATTATGTATTTATGAATTTAAAAGAAAAAAAAACATAATAAAATTTACCTCTATGGGTGGTTGTACAAAAATTTATTTGACTTTAATTCAGAATGAACATAAATTTTAATTTTCGTTATTTTATCCGTGACTTTAAAAATATTAAAGTGATAGTAAAAAGTTATATTTTTTTTTGTTTTTCCTGTAGAACAGATCCTTTTCCAGTGTAAAGTAATATAATGCCGGAGGATTAAATTAATTCCTCCTTAATCTCTTATCGAATTAAAAAAAAAAATTGCTAAAAGATATTTTGCTTATAAAATTAATATTTTATTAGTTAAAAGAAAAAAGATATATGATGATAAAATTCTAGGCAAGGATTCATTTTTAATCATATTTTATGATCTCGTGATCTGAGTTAATCTTTCCACTAAATATATTAAATATACTAAATATATTTAATAAATAAATAATAAATTGAATGAACAACTTCAGATTTTAATTTCAAATACTTCAAAAACTAAAAGTAACTATAAAATATGTGAGTGAAATTCAATTTTTAAAGTCAGTATAATGGACAGAGGGAATGGGGTATGCTAAATAGAAAAATGTGAGAGGAATAGATTAAATATAAAAAATATTTAAAAAAATATTATATGTACAAGCAAATTTGTATTCGAAATCATAGTAGCCCAAAAACATATTTGATACAAAATATTAAAGGACTCTAGATTCAAGATGACTCTGACTGACTGAGATGAATTTAAAGGACTCTAGACAACAATGCAAAAAATTATAATTTTCAAAATTAAAATAAAGGCAGAAGCTGTTAATTGACATCAAAAAACAAAAGAAAAGCCTTTTGATGCTTATAAATGTTAAAAATCTGAAGCAAAGTTTAAGGAATTAAGACTAAAGTTACGGCAAAGATTTTATAGGTTTAGAGTCAGTTTTAGAGATAAATTATTAAAATATTTTATATATTTTAGGTGGAGTGGGTGACTAAAATTAGTTGACCTTAAGTAAAATTCAATAATAATTACAGGGAAAGTGAAATCATTTACAGATTTAGACTCATTTTTAGAGATAAATTATTAAAATATTTTAAATGTCAAAAAGAAATAAAAAAAATATACATATGTATTATATGTGTTATGTAGTTTCCTAAATGAAGATTGATGGCGCAGATGGCAAAGTTGATCTTAAATAATGTCCCAAAGTTCAAGTTTTCTTTTCATATTATTTTTATTAGATATACTTATATAAATATAATAAAAATATTGTGTAAAATAATATACATTTGCAACTCCTATAAGGAGCTTACGGCATCTACTACTTAAATCATTTATTATTCATATTTGATTAAGATTCGGTTTCGTAAATCATTAATTTCATTACTCGGCTGTAGCTATTTCTTCAAGACTATGAAACATTTCTTTCATATATATAAAAAAATCGGTGTCTTAACCGCTACATCATTGGCTGGATATAAATTTAAAATATATATACATATTACATATATATTGTATTTATGATAGTTTATTACTTTTTAAACAAATAAATTATTATAAATAATTTAATTAATATCATAAATATAAGTCTTATATCAACATTTAATTTTAACAACTTAAAATACTGTATAATATATGAATGAAATTTACATTGCCAAACCCATTTTGAATGAAATATACTTAAATAATATTAGATTTTAAAGAATTTTACTACAATGCCTAATAATCTGTTTTTTAATACTAAAGCTTCAGATCTTATAATTAAAACTAAATAGTTTTCCAAAGTCATTAAAAATAGAGGCTGAAGTTTTCATCTAGATGTTGAACTAAGAGAAAAATTAATTTATTATTACAAAATCTAAGTCAAGTTTAAGGTTAAATAAAGAAAATCATTTTAAATAGATTTTGTACAAAACGAACCTATGTACATAATATTAAAAAACTTAATTAAAACATATTATGAATTGATATGTATTCACATTTTATCTTATACATAGTTATATATTTATTAAAATTTTTATTAATTTATTAATTATAAAATATATACGTATATTATACATTAAATTTCCATAATTAAAATATCATTTCAAAAGATAGATATTGCAATACACATTTTTTTTTTTATAATTAATTTATTTATAGATGGAATATGAGAGTTCACGATTCACTTATACAAATTAACCATTGTTACTTTTTTTAATCTGATATACTCATGTATATATGTATCTATAGATACATACATATACGAAAAATCGTTGGGTAATTTAAATCAGTTGATATTATTAAATACTAATGAATATTCCACACCCAAATTCTTAAGATTGAAATATAAAAAAAAAATATTTCAATTAAATCATATACCTACCTATGTACCTGACATACTAACCCATTGGGTATATAATATAACAATAAAATATTCACAAATAAGTATTCGAATGTTTAATTTAAATATTTTTAAAATATTATAGAAAAGAAAAGAAAAAAACAAAAAAAAAAAGAAACTTTAAATTAAAGCCTGGATTAAAATAAAATTAAATTTCTTAAAATTACCATTAAATTATTTTTTTATACAATTTTTTAATTACTTAACAACCATTATAAAATATTAAATCATAATCATAATTTCAAGGTAATTGTTCAATAGTAAAAAAAAAAAAAAGTGTCATTTATTTGACATTTATGTCAAATTTGGTTTTTTTTTTTGTATCTTTATTTTTTAAGTACTTAAGTATGCAGATTTTTTCTTATAAAATCTTTTTTTTTTTTTATTCACTGTCAAATTGTTTAAAAACTTGTATTTTATTTTTATAGAAGTGTTTTTATTTTTCTCTGCAATAAATTTTTAAAGGTTGTGTTTTATAGAATAACCATTTACCTATTTTATTTTTATTACACTTTTTCTACTTTTACTACAGCAAACAAATAATATTCGACTGTCAATGTCAACATAAATTCATGATCTTAAATTTGATATAAAAAAAATATAACGAAATAGGCAGCACTGTTTAAAATAAAATAAAATAATTTACCATGTAAACAAACTGACAAACAAATTAAAAAACAAAAGGTAAAATTAAAATTACCATGGCAGTCAAATTGACTCCATAAAATTTTTATTTAAAGTTGAGATACAAAAAAAAAATAATTTCGATGAAAATTTAATGTTTGATTTCACCTTGTTGTTACTTATAGTCACTTTTTTTTTTTTCTTTTTTCTCTGCACAGTGCATTTTTAGTCACAATTTTATTTTAGAAAAAAATATGAATATATAACAGATTTTATAAGATCTAAAGGAAAAAATTAAAGAAAAAATTATTAATGTTAAAAGGAACATATAAAGAAATTCTGAAACGTTAGAATGTAAAGAAACAGTTAAAAATATAACAACGAAAAACAAAATCTTAAATGTAAACACATTTTTCTTTTTTAGTTTTTTGTTATATTTGTTTACATTTTAAATTTTAAACAAATGTTTATTAATGGATTAACTTAAGGTAAAAAAAAAGGGGGGAATTAAGTAAAGGTACATATGCAGTACTTTAAAACTTAATCTTAAAGAACACAAAAAAGTTAATAAATGAAATTTATCAAAAATCTTAAAAGATCTAAGATTATATATATATATATATAGGTATAATTGTTAACTTAATAACAAAATATTATGTAGAAAAAACCTAATTTTTAGGCAATCATGTCACCGTCATAAAAATAAATTGTAAAATGAAATGTCATTTGCGCAAACTCATAAGAAAAAACTTAAACTTAAAACTCTTATATTATTAGATTTATTATAATGATTTATTTTAATTAATTCTTATAAAATCAAAATAAGTTTTTGTTTTTGCAAATATTAAATTAAAATTAATATTAAAAGACTCTTTAGACATTATATTTGAGATTAGAAATTATACATATGTCTTAAAATTGTTTTTCTGTATTTCTTATATTGTACAAATTAATTTTAAAAAATTTCATAATGCCATTTCAAAGCAAAAACAAAACAAAAGTCATAAGTCATGGATTAGTCATGGTCAAGTTTAGAGTCATGGATGCCAAGTTGAATCCATAAGACATAAGTTATCTGTTTTAGTTGTCGATTTAGTCAAAATATGAAATACTTTTCAGCCGTTGCATAACTACTTGAACAGACTTATTTTCCACGCTAATAATATTTTTTTCTATATTTATTTTAAATGATGCTTCGATTTCATCATTGCTTCTAGCAATTTGAAAATTGGTTAAACTGAGGAACGAGCTGTTGCAACAATAAAAGCTTGTAATGAACTAGATATACCGATTGTTGACAAAATCTCAGCAATATTTAGTGCCGGAATGGAACGAAACGGAACGGAACGGGATCCATTTAATCACTAGTTGTATAATTAAAATGATTTTTAAATTATGAAATATTCATTAAACCAGAATCCTGATGAAAATACATCATTTTCGCATTCCGCATTTAACGATTTAAATGCAAGTTTACAAATACAACCTAAAGCCAATTCTAAGGTATATAGACGTATATATAAGGTTATATAGATCTACATTGCATTGTGTGCTTTATTTTTTTTATTTTACCATAAATAAAAATCTTTGCCACATTGTCCCTGATAATAATTAAACAATTCAAATAGCGCCTTACGCCTAATATTTAACTCTGTCTATTTTTTAACACTAACTCCTCGTACACCATTCCTTGAAATATTGAAGCAATTTCATTCTTTTATAGATATCTTGTATAAGTAATGACACTTACTCTATTGAAGTAAAATCAATTATACCTTCTCTCAAATAATTCCAACTTACAATTACTAGAGGCAACATGTACTCATTTCTAGACAGTGGAAATTTCTAGAAGGCTCAAAACTTGGTTAAGTAAATTCATACAGTATGCTAGGAATTGCTATATAAGATGTGGAACATGCTTCCATCAAATATGTTCAACTCTATCAATAATGTTTCTATCTATTCTATTTTCCTACCGTTTCCCCTCTCCCATTTACTAAGCATACAATAATATAATGCAATCCATTCCTAGTGTTTAGTTAGCGTGTAAAAAAAAACAAAATTAGCGAAAAGGAATTGAATAACAAATAATATTGACTGATAATAGTTATAGCCTTATTAATAAATATGTTATAGTTATAATTCAAAACCAATACTCATCAATAAAAAAGGAAATTATTACAACCAAATAAAAAATCTTAAAATAACTTTAATTTTTATGAAATAATTTAATCAAGACATATAGCAAGTATACTAAAACATGAAGTATTTAAAAATAATTTCCAAAAAAAATCACAATAAAAAATACATTTAAGCCATTTAGGCACGATGGGCAAACAACTTAAGACAGGATGTTGTAAATGAATAAATGAATCAAATCAATCAACTTTAAATTAATGGAACATAATGTAGGTACGTTATGGTACGTTGACAATAATGATATCAAGATCAGTTAAGTATAATAAAATTATGCAATAAAAATTCTGGTATTTCATTGTTTTAATTATTTAATGATAATATAAAAATTAAAATTAAATAAATTTTATATTGTATTTTAGATAATCCAACTTTTGATTATACTTTTCAAAAATAGAAAATTTCATTAACATTTCATTTCATTACAAAAATAAAAAACAAAACCCCATAAAATTGATAAAATAAAATAAAAAGAAATTTTATTTTTATAACAATAACAAAAAAAAATAGTTGATAATTTTACACATTTATAATAATTCCTACATACATTGGACACATAAAAAAACAAAACAAAAAAAAATTATCAACTATTCAACTATGTGAAAATTAAAATGAAAATGAAAAATTATGAACTCGTATAAACTAAACAACCAACCAACATGTTATCTTGTCTTGTCTTATTTCGTCAAACAAATAATAGAATTTGTGAACTTTTGTGATCATTAAATTCCACCTCATTTCTTTTTTTTTTTTTTTTTTTGTCTCTTTCTTTCTCGAACTGTAAAATACATACGTTTTTATTGTCTTAACAAATCGTAATCACATAATCAAAGAAAAAAACTTGACCAAAAATGTACTTTTCTTTTACACTAAATATGAACAAGAAAAAAAAAAAACAAAAAAAAAAAAGAATAAAAAAAGTAAATAAACATTCAAGTTTTGTTATTGTTTTTTATTTTTTTTATTTTTATTTGACTTTTATAACTTTCACTGATGCTCAACGATGCATAAATCATAGTTTTTCCATAAAAACATAAAAATCATATAGAAAAACACTTTGGGTGATCCCAATATATACATTTCTTTTCCAATTTTATTGTTTGTTTCAATGAAATTTATCATGTTCACTTTTTCTACATTCATACACCTAAAATTTTTTTTGTAATCACTATTATTACCTCAATTTTAAGATAATAAAAAAAAAAAAACAAGACTTCAAGAAAATTTATTAAGGAATAAATTGTACTTTGTAATATATTTGAAAAAATTATAAGATATTTAGTGTCCGAAAACTTCTTCTTGACGGTGGCATGTCATAACTTCTTTTGCCATAAGTCCTTTAGGGAGTTATGACACTCTACTTTCTATCATAAGTCCCTTAGGTAGTTATAATACAAAGTAAAGTGTCAAAACTCCCTTAAGAGATTTATGACATTTTTTTCAAGGGACTTATATCACACTTTAAAATTTTAATAAGTGTTATAAGTCCCTTAGGGAGTTATGACACAAAGTAGAGTGTCATAACTCCCTAAGGGATTTATGACAAAAGTAGTTACAACAATTCACCCTTCTTGATATGTCGTTAAATGATTTCAATTGTTAATCAAATGAATTGTTATGTTAGTTAGCTGAAATTAGGCTTTTTCTTTAAATTTTTCTAATTGCTTCTACCAACTTTTTTCTTTAACTGTTCTTTTAACTTTATATTATGCTATACACAGGATGTGGTCATGTACCTATTAAAAATTTACAATTATGATATAACATGATAAAATTCATGATAAAATTTAAATAAAGTCAATAACTTTTTATTTCGCCAATGTTTGTAAAGAACGCATCTAAAAGATAAAAAAAAATCTAACGTTTAAATAAGAAGCCGATTTGTGGCATACATAATAAAAAGTTAACTTCTATCAAAATCAAGGTCTATAATAATAAACGAAAAATGAATATCATAATAACAAATTCGATTCTTACTCTCACACTTCTAATATAAATATCAGCTGTATAAAAAATTAACTAATATACAACAAGGCTAATAAGCTTTCATAGTTAATTAAAGGTATAAAATCGTTTTTTTTTTTTTTTTTGTTTTTTTAATTTATTTTGGTAGGAGGCGGCAAAACTGTTAAATATTTTAAATTACTAATTTTTAATAAGAGAACTTAATTTTTCATGTAAAATGTAAAAAAAACGAAAAAAAGAAAAAAAGAGGAAAATAAAATTATTAGAAAAACATTTTTAATGGTTTTCATTTTTATTTCGAAAAAAAAAACACACACACACACACAAAAAACTTGAAATTGAAACTTTCCAGAAAACTTTAGAAAAAACCTTCGTATATATATATGAGAAAATTAAATGAACTTTCTAATCATACATATAACTAAAATAGGGAGTTATTAGATATTTATCAAAAATTTTCATTTTAATTAAATTAAAAATGTCCATAATATGAACAAGATGTTTTTTTTTTTTGTTTTAATTAAATTTATGTATTGATTTAATTTCATCATATCACCATTTTGTAATTGTATAAAAACAGTTTAAATATTGTACTGTACACCAAATCGTACATTCGATTAAAAGGAAAATTAACGAGGGGCTACCTTAAAGGCAAATGTCATAAAGTCAATTGCCATTGTGTAATCTTATGTCATTATGAAAAAGTGACAAAAAGGCAAAAGAATTTAAGTCACTTTTGCATTTGACATTATGTCTACTAAATGAAAATTTGAAAGGGTTGTCCCAAATATACTTATTCCAAAAGAAGAGAAATTTTTTTTTGAGTAAATTAATCATTACGAATATGATACAATTTCAAATGAAAAATAATTTTCTAATTAAAGGAATTTTTGTTCCAAACTATGAGCTCTGAATTTACAATAGGGGCACAAGATAATGGTTTTTTTTCATCCCTTTATTACAATTTACTCAATAACGGCTTATACAAAGTTTTGACTGATTACATGGTCTTTGGAACAAACATTCGGGAATTAATGAAACAATGCATTTTTTATGGAACGCTCAATAATTTGTACCTACGTAAAAAATAATTAGGAGGGATAGTTGGTTACAAAATTACGGTTCGACACTTTTTCATGTACATTCATGATTTTGAATTAGTAAGGTATGTACAGTTTGTTACATAATTGAGGTTTTTATTTTGTTTAACGAGAGTTGGGGAGCCTGGGAGTTAATATGCAAAAAAAAAAATATTTGATTTAAAGATGAAATTCTAGAATTTTTTTTTCATAACTTTGTTCCAAAAATATTTTGACACAAGAAAGATATTTTGACAAAAAAAAATTCCTCCATTCAAGATTATTTTTTTCAAAGATAATCTCATGATCTCATTTTCTTTTCTCTTTTTTCATAAAAGTAATCACATTTTTTTGTTTTTTGGATTTTAAAATCATCTTTACTTAATGTCACTTTTATGTGTATTAAAAAGTTTGCCATTATGACAGCTTACACTTTTTAAGTGAAACGTCATAAAATCATTTAATGTTATGTCGCTTTCAATATTGATTCTTTGTCACTTTTTCATATGTCGATGTAGCTCAATTGATCGCGCTCAAAGATTGAAGGCATCCTGTCCCCCCCTACTTAACGCAATAAAATAAAGAAATAGATCTAATAGGGAAGTAAGTCTTATTAAGTTCCCAGATTATACATATCATAGGCAATATTATCACTTTCAAAATAGAACATTTTATATTTGTGATAAACAAATTTCATTTCATTTCGATTTTCGATCAATCATTCCATATCTTTATAAAATTTTTAACTAAAAATTTTCCTTAATTGATGACAAAAAAAAACAAAAAGAAACATATTATCAAAGATTGACACACGTTTACACAATTTAAATTTCTAGTGACATTTTGCTTTAAAATGACAATTTGCAGAATTCTGGGGAAGGCAGCACCATATCAAGCTTATGTGAAGGCAACCCCAATAGAGAAGGATATTGACCAATTTTGTAGCAACATACAAATAAAATATATATATATATATTTTTTTTTTAATTATAAAATTTTACAACTAATGTTTTTGACATTCCAATTTACTAAAATAAAACAATTAATAAAAATGCTACCAAAACAATATAAATTTAATCAGCCAATGTTTATAATTATTCTTTCATAGTTGAATCAAACAATTAAAAAAAAAAAATAATAATTTTAAATTTCTTTTCTTTTTCTGAAAATGAAATCAAAACATTTATCAATAAATAATTTCATTTAATTGACGGATCTCCAAATTACCACAAACAAATTATCAATAATTAATAAATTAATACAATAAAATTTTTATTTAAAAAATATTTGCAAAAAAAAAAAAAAAATATTTAGATATTAATTAACAAAGAACTGTGAAAATATATAATTAAAAATAAATTTCATTTTCATTTCAATTTAATTTTCTTTGATCAAAACTTTCGATTAATCGTTTAATAAATTGCAACCTTTTATTTATTTTCTTCATTAAAACCAATCTTAAAACCATTTTTTCTTTAAACATAAAAACAAAATAGGAAAAAAAAAATAATAATAAAAAAAAAACAAAGAGATGGAAATTTTTTTTTTTTTTTATTATTTTTATTATTTTTGATTATTGTTTTACACACTTTTTATTAATTTTTCGATTTACGCGCTTTTCTTTACTTTAAATGTTTTGTGAAAAAAAAAAAAAAATCTTTTCAAAGAGAATTAGCAATTTTTTTTTTTAAATAAAAAACTATTACAGTAGCCTAGTTATATTGTTAATGTTCAAATACAGTTGTTGACCTTGAGTTGGACGTAAAAAAGAAAATGTATAAAAAAAAAAAATTAATAAAATGACGCGTTTATGTATCTGACGCTCGTGTAAACTTACTGTTTGTAGTTTAGTTTACTTTTTTTTTTGTTTTTATAAGTACTGAACTATAACAGGTAAATACAGGTATTAATAGTTTGATGTTGTAGCTTAATATTAATAGTATATATCTACAAAGTATTGATATAGATAACTTATAATTAACAATATTTCTTTAATTTTAATTTTATGTTTCTGTTTTTTTTTTTTTTTTTGGATAATCATTACAAATGATTATAAGTTATTTGAGTAGGTACACAAAAATCATGAATATATTGATTATTGTTTGTTGTATTTACTGAAAAAACATAATGGGGTAATCTTATGCAATAATGACCGTAATTTTTTTTTTTTTTTACTTAAATGATGTTTTTAGGGACATATACGGGGAAAATTTCAATTTTAAGTAACAACAATTTTATTTTGTTCTAAAGCTTTGAATTACAATCCTTTTTGAAGCTAATCATTTAATTTTTATTTGATTTTTCAATTAAGAAAAATATTCATTTTTAATAGACATAAATATTTTAAAAAGTGTCTTAGGGTTTACCTATAGATGATAAAATCGATGGTGAAGTCTTTTGAGAAATTTAAGAAGTAATTGCATTATACTTAATGTTTGCTTCAATTTCCTGCTGCTATATTAAATGAGGTTGCTAACGAGAAGGTGGGTCATCTTAGATAGGTAAAAAAAGATTTGCAAGATTGGGTTGTCCGGAACAGTTAAAAAATTATTTTATATATACATCAGAATCACGTAATAATTTCGAAATCGAAAACTAAACTCAACTGTAATTTAATATCCCTATATTAAAATAAAAATCTTAAATCTTTCTACTTAAGTTTTACTGCTACACTCTAAGGGCCGTTGTTGACGTAAGTGTTAGCTTTGGCCGGTATCAATTTTATCTTCGCATCGGTGTTAAAACAATTTTTAATAATAATTTTTTTTTTTTTTAAATTAAGTTAGAAGATTGTTAGAAGTAAACAAAAATATTTTAATTTCTGATCTGCTATTATCCGGGATATTATACGTATGCGAACATACGACCCTAAGAAGAAAAAGACATACCGCGTTATTCAAAGATTTGTTTTCATAGATTCAAAGATTATTAAAAACTATTACATACAATGTGATGAGTTTCACAAAAACAAGAGCATATTTTATTGATTAAAAAAATTAACAAGAATTTATGTCTGCAAATGAAACAAAATAGAATTTAAACAAAAAAGTCGTTATAAATGATTCGAAAGAAAAATAATACTAAAAATACGCTGTTGAGGCAGTAATCAAGTTTTAAATCTGTCGGATTCTATGTCGTATATTCAACACATATAATTTAAGTTATGAATCAGGATACTTTAAGCTTACTATAGAGAAAAATTCTTTACTCCATAATGCTGAAAAGTAACGAATACCGCAGAAATTCTTGACTATTTCATTTATTCAGCAGCCATCATGGTCTTTACACATTAAACAATAAAGTTACTCGACTTTAATCTGTTACAAAGCTACAAATCAAAATGAATCTTTGCTAGCTCTCTAGAGGTTTCGATTTTATAGAAAAATAAGACAAGTCATAGAAATTTATACAATCTAAAATCGTATTCTATTACCCTATTTAAAGGATTGCCCAATACGATCAAAACGACAAGTGGTATAAGTGGTTTTTTTTATTCTTGGTTCGTTTTATATACGTACAGTACACATTACAAAATTTTGTAAGAAAAATAAAATTGGTTTCCTTTTTGTGTTAAACAAAATAAATTTTTTTGGGAGTTGTTTTATGGAAGATTTTACGAAATAAATAAAAAATTAAATGATTTGTTTTTTTTTTTTTAATTATAATTTAAAAACAAAAACAAAAAAAAAGAAAACGAAAAATTTTAAAAAAATGTGAAGGTTCTGATTTTTTGAAGGATTTTATAATAAGCGCTTAAAATTTTATTAAAATACTTACTAAATTATAAGTTAGTAGTAAAAATAATTTATTTTTTGTATTTTTTATTACATGTTTCGAAATTATTATAAAGTTAAGGGGCGGATTTTTTAATTTTCGATTTCAATTTTATACTTAATTTTTTTTTTTTGGTTTCTGTTTTGTAAAGTATTGAAAAATTTCAGTTTATTTACTTTTTTTTTTTTACAAGTTTCCCTTTAATTTTACATGTACTTTTAATTTTATTTTTTAATTGGGTTAAAATATCTCAAAATTTATTATAGAAAGATAATAAATGTTTATGTATGTGTAAAAATAGTTGATGAAATCTTGATATTTTCTTTGAATTTAATTCAATGTAAAACAAATTAGAGAACGTTTAAATTAAATCAGGTACTATTAAGAAATAACGAATAGTTTAAAATAATTTGGAATTTTACCGTAAATTTTTAATTTAACTTATGACGATTTATAGACACTTAATTATATAAATACTTCGTGTCTTAGAAACTGAAACATAAAGTGAAAATCATTTAAATTTATCATTTAAATCATTTAAGTTTTCGTTTGGACTTAGACTAAGGCTCTGAGCATAAAATAAAAATCCATATTTATTTTAATTATTAAATGTATAGTTGATACTACATAAGGTTTAAACTATACTATGAGTATATCCTGAAAAACTCTTTATTTATTGCATCTTCAAGGATTAAATTTACAGCAGTCTGGCTTTAATCAGATTAATTTCTTATTATATTTGGCTCTTCTGAAGGAAGTGCTGTACCCGCGTAAGACAAAATGACTATATCCCAAATATAGTTGGTATTGCCAGCTTTCATAAAATATATTTCGTTAATGGCACATATTATCCTTTAAAGACGAAAAGGACTTTTAAAAGTGTCCTTGTTGTTTTGGTCTTTTGTTTGTTTTCAAAATTGTTCAACTTTGAACTACAATATCTCCAAAACGACAACACTTAACGTCATCAAATAAACGTTAAAATATTCTTAAGACCGTTACCTTAATTAAAAGCAGAATTAATTATATATATATATATACCTAACAGATCACCAGATATAACGTTTTATTTACAAAATATTAAAACAAGGATACTTTTAAAGGTTCTTTAAAGCGCTATTAAAAGAAATATACTTTATGAAAGCTGGCAATACCAACTATATTTGGAATATAATCATTTGGTCCTACTCCGGTACAACACTTCCTTCAGAATCCCCTTAGATTTATTCAACATACTGTCTCCAATATTTACAAGGTTTATTACACTATTATAAAACTTTTTTTTTTAATTTTATATACCTGCATTATTTTGAATAAGGATTAAATTTATGCCATGTTTAATCCTTAAATTTTTGTTTTTTATTTTCTTTTAGGTACTTAAAATCCCAAAAATTTGTAAAATACTTTTTCAAGTGTTCTTTTATTTGAATTTTAAGAGGTTCTTTAAACAAAAACAATAAAAAAAAAGAAACACTTGAAAAACTATTGTTTGCCTACACGATTCAGAATTTTAGCTACTTTATTTTATATTTTATACAAGTATAAAAGTCTCAAGAGCCCTAATATTAGAGAGAAAAAATACAAGTAGTGTTAGAAAACATGAAAAACAGAAAAAAAAACACTTCAAGTATTCCAGGTACCATATTATTAATATTGTTATTGTTACAAGTTAGTTACAGGTGAACCCAAACTAAAAATTTATTTTTGGTTTTCCTATTATCAGTCTGTTTCAGAGCATCTATATCTTTCCTTTTCACTCAACACACTTGTTTTTTTCGTTGTAATTAAACTTTAACTTAAGGTTAAAGGGTATATTCATGTTCTGTTTCTATAGCCAAAGACAAAAAAAAAAAAATTCTGTAGTCAAGGATTATGTCGTAAATATTTGTAAGCAAATAGAATTCATATGATGGTTTTTAAATATAAATTTTATTTTTTTTTTCTATATAAAAATATGCATACGTATTAATATACGTATACGTATTAATTTTTGCTGTCATTTTTTAAGTCAACTGTCTGAAATTTATTACGGTATTAAAAGTCACATTCGACCGATAATCAAAGTGTGGTTGAATTGCCTAATTGAAAAGCGTGATTCGTTATAACTTTTATATATTTGACATAATAAAACTGACGTTTAATAAGGAAAAATGCATACATATATGACATTTAAAAATAATTATATAAATATTTTCAAGTTCAGATTTCAAAAATATTTGTATTTCGTTTTCTATATTTTTAGTTAAATTAAATTATTTTAGTGACAATGACTTGAAGAGAGTATCAAATCAAAAGAAAATGTCTCAGAAGTAATTAACCATGCTTTGTCCGTTTTGAGTACTTTTGGAGTCACTTTTATACTGTTGTAACACTGATTAGTGAAATCACCCTAATTAAATTCGATATAATAGAAAACGTTAGACTTTCAATAAAAATATTGAATTGTAAATTGATTGTTTTAAAATAGTAGCTTTACGTACAGCTTTCATCATTTACACGTACTTCAATAAAGATATATTTTCTTTCCTTTCGTTATATTACTTTCCATCATTTATTCTATTTGATAAACTTTAAAAAATATTCAAGAAGAAAATCTTAAAATTTTCTACTTGCATCACGTTATAAGGCTAAATATAATATTTAAAATTCTGTTAAAAAAAATGTTAGGTTCAAAGATTGTTATTAGATCGTTTAAAATCTTCTTGTTATTTTTTTTTTTTTTGTTTAATCTTAATTCCTATTAGCCTGTATAAATCCAGTAACAATCTTTAATTTATACAGGTAAAAATCCAGGTAGTTTTAACATGTATTTAGCGTATATAGCCTGTAGCGTCATTAACCACAATCTTAAACAACGCTATACAAAAAAGAAAACAAAATATTCTGTACCTATTTTAATATAAACAACGCAATAATTGTCTTCAGTTGATTTATATCTAATCGTGAGTGTCCTGTTTCTTGTTTCTCATTTTTTGTATTCGATATGAAAAGGACATAAAATAAAACCAAATTTGAAAAAAAAAAAAAACTAAATAGAAGACAACAGAAGGGATAAAACTATTTTAAATGATGATGGTATGAAATTGATACCTGATCGTTATCTTATATTTTATAAGTATATATTATGTATATACAGGCTGCACGTATTATTGATATTCAACTTATGATCGGAGTTTATTAGAGTCCGATTTAAAATTTGATTTTTTTTTTTTAGCTAAACAAGGAAAAAATATATATTTTGAAAATTATTTAATAGATGGTTCTAAGCAAAAAAAGAAAACAAAATATGTATATATAATTTACACTTAAAAAAATAAAAACTTGATAAAAATTTGCTGGACTTAAAACTCGTGCGATCCACAAATCATGGGTATTGTAATTGTTGTTAAGACATATGAAGTGTAAATTTTATAAAGGACAAGATAAAAAGAACATAAAAATAAATTTAGAATGTTAAAAAAAAAAGGTTGATGAATTGTTGCTAAAATGTCAAAAGTAATCATGACCTACAAATAAATTATTATTTTTTATTTTGCTCCAGGTGTACCGCGCAGTAAAAAGAAAACAAAAACTTAACTGAATTTATTTATAATTTAAAATTTGTATTTTAATATAATGTAAACTTAAAAGAGGAATTATCTGGCATGGTATGATGGTTAAGTTATGGGTTTTTTAATGAAAAGATCCTTGGATTCAAGACACCGTAATAACAATTCTTTTATAAGATTATGGTGCACAAACACCATGGTGTATGGTGGGTATATATAGTTTTTATATTTCAATATCTTATAATAAAGGATTATAATAGCTGTAACAGCCGAATAATAAAATAATTTGGATAAATAACGATTCTTGAAACAAAATTTAATCAACGCATGAATATTAAACAACTTTGTAGAAGTCCTATTATTCTTCGTAAAGGAGTAAAGAAAGAATAGAAGAAT
This sequence comes from Poecilobothrus nobilitatus, assembly GCA_947095535.1. Taxonomy (NCBI): domain Eukaryota; kingdom Metazoa; phylum Arthropoda; class Insecta; order Diptera; family Dolichopodidae; genus Poecilobothrus; species Poecilobothrus nobilitatus. The sequence continues at coordinate 36,524,913 of OX352774.1, forward strand.
AAGTGAATTCTATAAAATATGTACATCATATTTACTATACCCTTCTTATTATATTTATTTTTAGTCTATTGCCTTTTGTTTATCATACGCAATTACAAGCTGTAACGAATTATTTACTCGGATAAATAATTGGTTCATCTGATTATTTTAACATTATCTTTGCTACTTTTAGTTATATTTCTCTTTCATAATTGGCTGTTACTTCAGACCAGAGAACAAGGAGGTATGAAGACCCCATAAATGTGCTCTGCTGTATTTAAACTTATGCGAAATCTTCACACTATGCGAAATCTTCACACTTCGCTCTATATGTAAATGCGGAGGATATGGGCATAATCCGATAAATGGAAATGATTATTTCAGAGTAATTCAATCATAAATGGTTGATTACTCTTCTTCTTAATTTTTAAAATTTCTTCAAAAGCCTATTAAGAGAACTTTTAACCTTCTGTCATTCAACCACATTTTACTATTGAACGATCCATATCGATTCTTCTTTTTAATTTTCGAAAAGACACTTATAATAGAGTTATAATTTACACTTATAATTTCGTATCTGAACTTCTCGAGTTGGATATAAAATCGTAAACATTCTTAAAACACAGATCACGTGATTGCAGTGATATCAAAATGGCTCAATCTAGACGTGCTAGTTGAATAAAAACATTACAACTCTTTAGTGGCTGCAAAAATCTGTGAAAAATTTTGTTATAATTTTTTAATAACAAACTTTTCAATTATAAAATCTATGAAATATTTAACTTTAACTTAAAACCTGTTTTTTTATTTCTATACTGTAGTTGTTATTTTTAATAATTATATTTAACTAATTTTATCAAAACATCTTTAATAATGTACTGAAAGCTTCCAAAGGAGAAGAGAAACAAAATGATTTTGCAAATATTTACTTAAAAAACAATCAATAGACAAGTTTACAATTTACAAAGTAAATTTAGCGCGCCAACAGTTATTTTTGTTTTATCTTACTTTTTTTTTTTTACTATAGTGTTGACAAGTTCGCTCAAAAATAAAAAATAAAAATAAATTATACTAAGTTATTTTTTTTCATTTTCTTTTGCCGGTCACTTGCCTTTATTTATTTAACATAAATTTATATTTTTTATTGGTTTTTATGAATTGTAAGTTATATTGACAAGAGCATAAAGTGATTTTGATCGTAAATTTTGCATTAATTATGTTTGGCATATTGTATTATACATACATATATCCATACACATCTATCTATAACTTTATTTTGTTTACAATTTTTTTTTTTATAGTTTTTCTTCATTGTGTCGACGTTGTTAAAACATAAACAAAACATTTTTTTTTGTTTCAATTTTTTATAACGGATAGAGCGGATTTTTTTTTTTAAATTAAAAATTAATTATGTATATTTCCATTACAATAAGATTTTTTTTTTTTCTTTTTTAATTTTCTTTCTGAAAAATATTAATTTCCAACCTAAATGGACTACAAAATCTGGAAAATGGCCCCGATTTTTGACTTTCACGAAAAGTATTGTACAGACTAGTTATAAGTTTGTTTTTATTAACTTATGAACCATGAAATGACCATTCCAATTATATATATATTTTTCAGTTTTGAAAATAAATCAAAGAGGCTCGTTTCTCAAAAAATTGTAGTCTTGCAATCCTAAAATTGAAATGACATATTTCTAACCTGCATTTAATCTGCATATTTTGAACCTGAAATCATTTTAACTATTTTGTAGAATATTTGACAAAATGTGATAAAAGATTCTAAAAATGTATATCGAGTGATATTGTATCATAATTGTACTGAGGTTATGATATGACCCAAAAAAAAGTACACAATATAGGTAATAGTGGGCAGTAAAAGTTGTTTTAGTTAATTATCACAGCGTATGAGAACTACTAATTAAATCACGGAGATTGTTGATCCAAAAAAAAACCATATTTAAATGTAACACCATAACCATATAAAAAAAACAAGATTTTGATTAGATTATAATGTACAATGAGATAATTAGAGTTTAAAATCATAATTAAAATAAAATGCTATACCTTCAATAAATAGATGCAACATTTGTGCTTCTTCACTGTACAAAAAAAAAAAACAATTTTTAAATTTAATGTTCTTCATTTCCAAGATCCATTTTTACACCCAGCAGTAGCAAGATTTTTTAACTAAATACAATAAAAAAACAAAATTTAATTCTGGTACATTAATACATATCTTTTTTTTTTGTTTTAAATTAAATCAATTAAACAATTTAAATTAAAATTTCTTACTACGGTAATTTAAATAACGATTGAACTTTGATTTATAAAAGAACCATACAAGTAAATTACATATGTACATGCAATATATTTTTAGAATTAAACATGCATAAAATTAATATTTTCATAAGTTCTTAAAGAATGCATTTTAATGTGTTTATGCAAATATAATCGCGATGTAAATAAAATAAAAATAAAAAATCTAGACAGCAATCGGTGTCGGTTAAAGATCAATTGACGTTAACGGCGATCATCGTCTTTAAGAAAAAAAAAAACGTCTTCAAAAACAAAAAAAGAAACTGTTTTTTTCGTGTACATAAAATGTCAATCTAAAAAAATAAGAAAGAAAATTAATAAAGGATGCCATTATTAAGAAAATATCAATAATTGAAAATTAAAATTTAATTTTCATTATAAAGAACTGATGATGTCAAACATTAATATAAATAAATAAAAAAATTTTTATACCCGTACGATAGGATCGGGTATAATAAAATTACTCCTCCGTTTGTAACACCTCGAAATAAGCGAGCTAGATATACCTTCAAAGGTATGGATCGGATCAGAAAAAAATTCTAAGACTTTTGAGCCATGTCCGTCCGTCCGTCCGTCCGTCCGTCAGCACGCTAACTCAAAAACTAAGAAAGCTAGAATCTTGAAATTTACACAAAATATTTTTGGAGTAATTTGTAGGTTCCCTATTTTTTTTGGTTGAGTTTGGAGCAAGCCTTAGGGTAGCTCTCGAACACCTAACTTTTAGATCTCCACATTTTTTTTGCAATAGAGCTATGAAATTTTAACTACTGATAGATCTCACAAAAATATTAATTTTATTTTTAATAACTTTTTTTTGTAGCCCCACCCGTTACGGAGCTACAGCTCCCCAAAGGTTCAAAAAAGCTCTATATTTAAATTGTTATAGCACAAGTTGTATAAGGTATATCTTCATTTTGAAAACGCCAAACGATTACTACTTTCATTAGCTTTAAAAGTATATATACAATAAATATATATTTGTGGCATACGGTGTCTTAATTTACCGTTATGCGAAACTCAAATTTTGCAAAATTCTTTAACCCTTCCATCTTCTAAACGGTTAAAGTTGGAAACTTGAAATTTTGACAGAAGTTAGATCTTTGAAAATTAGTATGAGTCGTTTCAGAAATTTTTTTTGTATCACCCCCCGTTTAGGAGCTGTAAGGGGTCAAAAACTGAAAATTTCCTATTTTTAAACACCTGTAACTTGAACACCTGTTAAAATTTTTTTGAAGTAATACACAAAAATTAAAGCTCCAACATTATATTTTTATTTCTGTTAACAACTTTTTTTAATAATATAGGGTTACTTTATAATTGACGAAAGTGTTACTTGATTTTTTCAAATTTTCTAACAAATTTCTTTAAAACGAATTTTTTCCATTTTGTTTTACTCGATAATTTGAAATTGTTGAGGATATAATGCGCAGTACATAAAAATGTAAATAAATATACAACATAACGGTTGCTTGAAGAATTTTTATTTATATGATATTGATATACATACATACTTATATAATATAATGTTTATTTACATATCGTATATGTCACTAGTGAATGAATGATAAGAGTATAGATGTATATTATATAGCGCCGTATTTACATACACATATGTATTTTATTGTACTTATAAGAAATTATTCTGTCAATGGAATATTTAAATATAATATAATATAATATTTAAAATTATATTTACTGTTTTGTACTTAGTAAATTTAATATACATTTACCGCTTAGTATTAAATGGTACTATAGAATATTTGAAAAAGTTTTGGATTGATAATCGTTATGTGGAAGGTTAGAATCTGCTTTTGAAGAATGTACATATAAACATATAGTTTGAATATATGTACAACCCATAGTTCTAGAAACTATAAAATTCACCCAAATTATTTTAAAATACTAAAATATTAAAAAAATAATATTGTAAGCAGAGTGACAGGCTGTGAACATACTAACGGTTCGTACGGGTATCTAAGAGTTGACAAAGTCAACTGTATTCTTCCTCGTTTTAATATAAACTTTTCAAAATAAATTTATTATTACAGCATTTCTTGTTTTTTTTTTTTTTTTTCAATTTTAATTTAATTTAATGTGAATTAAAATTTTGATTGGATTGGAAAATTTTTCAACTTTCTTATAATCAAAACAAAAATTTTAAAATATAAACAATCATAAATTAAAATACAAAAAAGAAAAATAAATTAAATAAAAAATATTGAAAAAAATAAATATTTCTTAATTTTTTTAGTTCACAAAAAGTTTATGTTAAGTTTATGCGAGAAATGAATAAAGTTCGAAATATCATTTCAAGGTTATGATATTATTATTATTATTTAAATTTACATCGTATTAAGTATATTGTATACATATGTATATATATAAATTAAATCAGTATATATATCTTATTATTTTCAAATTAACACATAAATTCCCCTTTCCCACCATTCTGATGTGAATTGAACTTTTTTTTCTCCACTTGATTTTTCATTTCCTCGAGGGCGCAATGGCACCTGTTCATTCATTATCAAATCACAAATGTTACACAAAAATAATCAAAATTATATAAAAATAAATTTAGTATATAAAACAGCCCACATATTTGGCAATATGAAAAATTTGTATATAGCAGTAAAATTTTTAATCGTTTTTAGAATAACAGTACATAATAATCGTGATCTATACTTAAATTCAGAACTGTCCAATGGAACATTGGAAAAATGTTTTCAGATTCGCTTTATAATAAATTTTCGCTTTCATATTATCTTCCTGTTATCGAAACGATTGCTTATGGTTTCTGAATTATATCCTTCCATCCCAAGGTTTTTTTTGATATTTATGAATGAATTGCAAAAATTTCTGCAATTTTATTTGAAAAGCAGTTTTCTATTAATTCGCTTCACATAACGTTTTCTGTTGTTGTATTTGATCTAAAAATTTAATTGTTGTATTTTTCATTCTAAAGTTACACTTTTCCAAAATTTAGGCATAATAACTTCAAAATTGAAGCAATAATTTTTTTTTATTTATTCAATTTATATTTTATATTTATTACCTTTATTCGAAATTCCGACTAATTCGGTTTAGAAAAGATACATTAAAATTTGATAAAAAATTGGAGCATAATTAAAATTTAATCAATTATATTTACTTAGACGAAAAATTTTTTAATTTATTATACATATAAACGAAAATATAAATTTAAAAAAATGATATAAGGAAATAAGGAAGGCACGTTTAAAATGACGGAAGTCATACAAATCTCAAAAGTAGAATTCTTTCACATTATGCTCTGATACTGTCCTTTATATCAAAAATTACTTTTTTTTTTTATTGTGTTCCCCAACTACATAAATGTGACAAGGAAATTACACCGCTTTCCTTTCCAGCTGTATGCCTATAAATATCGTAAGGGGGATTATTCTTTTGACATGAGTAGGATACGAACTCACACTACCTTAAATGCTTACAACGTATTTTGTACGCTTTTATCCACTAGGTAACGAGGTCTCAATTATAAAGTTTAAAAAAATTAACAGTTAATTCAACCAACAAACAGAATAATGTATTTAGGAACCACTATTTTCTGTAAACAATTAACCTAGTTAGCCTAGTTAGACTATCAATAATAAATAATTATTTTCTTCTATTTTCAAATTCATTTAAACAATAAAAAGAAAAACACTAAAAAACCAAAATTAAAATTGATCGTGTCAATTTAATTCGATTAATTCAATTTTCTGGTAAAATCCAAAATAAAAACAAAAAAAAAAACATGTTCACACCTACACATACACTAGATTTTATACACTAAAAAGCAGTGTTTAATTTAATTAATTTTTCATTATAAGATTTTTTCCAAATCTAAACAAGGAATCAATTCAATTTTCAAATTTTTACAGCAATAAAAATCGTGAATAAAAAAAAAAAATTTATTTTTTTTTTCCCCCGTTAGTTTTTATTGTTTTGTTATTAATCGATTCCGGAAAAATCGATTTATTAAACAAATATGGTTATCATAATCAATATATTTTAATTTAAAAATTTTAAATAAAATATCAAATAAAATTATAGTAAAAATTAACAGGTTGAATTTAAATAAAATTTTATGAATGAAAAGTAATAATTTTATATTTTTTTTTCAATCATTTAAAAAAAAAAACAAAAAAATTAGCACGATTATTGTTTTATATCAACTTTTTTGTCTATTTTTTTTTTTTATTTTAATTTTATTCATTTTTTTGTTAAGGTGAATATTTTACATATTTAATGAGTATGAGTGGGTCGTGTAGGAAATGTGGAAATATTGATTGATTCATTCATGATTAAAATTAAACAAAATAAAAATAAAAAATAAAATCGATATCAATTTTCCGAAATCAATTAACAAATCATTTTTGGAAAGTAACCTGTTGTTTAATTCATGTACAAGATTACGTATGATGCACGTGTATATAATATATATTATACAAGGAGTTTAAAGTGATTTTATGATTAATTATATGGACGAGTATATGTATATATATATATATTTATATATATAGTAAAGTTATATAATATGGTGTGAAAGATTTAAAATATAGGGAAATAAATTTGGAAAATTTAATAGTTTTATTGAATCGAATTATTTAAATATTACGGCTGTTGCCAATGTTATACAATATCTATCAGTAAAAAGTATATACGTACCTATATATTTTTTTTTTAAAAAGATCATATGGTTAATTTTTAATAGTATTTTATTTGTAAGCATGAAAATCTATGGTTATTTTTGTTTAGTAGTTTTATTATGTCTTTTTTGCATGTCTTTTTTGCATATGTCAGTCTAAATTTAATATAAGAATACTTCTAGAAAAATCTGTCAAATCAGTCTGCAGTTTTAAAGTCATTAAAATAATAGTCAAGGGGCCTTTGTGGCCTAATGGGTAAGAGCGTATAAAATACGTTGTAAACACCGAGCGAGTGTAGGTTCAAATCCCACACACGTCGTAAGAGTTATTCCCCTTACGATATCTGTCAAATCAGTCTGCAGTTTTAAAGTCATTAAAATAATAGTCAAGGGGCCTTTGTGGCCTAATGGGTAAGAGCGTATAAAATACGTTGTAAACACCGAGCGAGTGTAGGTTCAAATCCCACACACGTCGTAAGAGTTATTCCCCCTTACGATATTTAAAGCCACGCCTGAACAGGAAAGGCTGTGTAATTTCCTATCCACATTTATGTAGCAGAGAAATGCATTGAAAAAATAATAAGTGTCTAATGCGGTGTAATAAAAAATATCGAACATCACCCATTTCTTAAATAATATATTTTTGAAATATTCACATAAAAAAAACTGAATGTTTGTTACAAATAGTAAATACCGAAGATCCCGAAGAGTAAAATAAAAAATAAAAGTTAATTAAAACATAAATAAAATTGAAGAAACGATAATAATCATCAAAAGAGTCAAAACATTTTTGGGTACTCTAGATTTGAAGGCACTATTTTTATATATTATTACCAACAATCTGTGTAACCAAAATAATGGTACGACCATTCAATAAAATAATTAACGTACAATCGATCATGATGAGTAAATAAAAGAATGTAAAAATTTTTGGGTTAAAGAAGTATATGGAAAGATTATTTAATGGATTTTTATTGACTATATTATTTAAAGAAATCTAAAGTTCAACTTTTTAAGTACATTCATATTTTTAAAATAATCTCTTGTGACTCAAGTTAACCATTAATTAAATATTTAATTTATTATATAGGTATCTGATCCTCTTAAAATAACAAAAAAGTATAGTAAATCAAACATATGACTTTTTCAAAATTTTGAAATTGTAACATCCTTAAATATCACAAAGATTTAATCTAATAAATATTAAAAAAGAAATAACTGAGAAAAAAAAAACTTGTATTAGCAATATTTTATTCAAAAATATAATTCTTAAGCTATTTTTTTTACCAAATATTTTAATCACCTTCTTAAAAAATTTTAATATTTTTCATATAATTCCAAAATTACCAAAAAAAAACAAAAAAAAACAGGTAAAACTCTTTTGCTTCCATAAATTATAGCTTATGGTTTGACATTTATTTAAAATTTAAAGCTTTTTAGATATTACACACACATTACATTATATAATAAATAAATATATACTCATATTTTAAGATTTCCTGATAAGTTCTTAAATAATAAAAAATGAAACATAAAAAATCCCAGATAATATAAAAAAAAAAATTTACATAAGCTTTAAAAAACAAAAAAAAATAACGCCTAAATCTTTAACAGTGATTCCCTCATAAAAATATTAAATTACTTTAAAAAATTATTAAAATTTTGAAATCGTTCGATTTAAATTCCAAGTTCCAATCTAATCAACAGAAAAACGAAAATATTCAGAGACACAAATTCACAAAATTACTTTCTTATAGATATTCAGGCCCTTTTTGGGCTTCTAAGACAACACCAATAAATATAAATATCATTAAAAAACAAACCATTTCTGAATTCTGATTATTCTGATCTAATACCGATGAATCGCTCATTACAAAAGATGTCATATAATAATAAAACAAAAATCAATCGAACATATCAATAAATTGACTTTATATTCTTCGATTCTTCCTCCAATCTATTTACGTAATTCCAGAATAATAGGTAAAAAAAAAAAAAGTGTCCTAACAAAAGATTTCCATCATTATACCATTCTTTCCATAAAAAAGATAACTTATGTTAAATATTCAGTTTTGACAATACCTATAGGTACTATTTATAATAGTAATAAATTATGAAAAGCTTCGTGAATGCAAACGAAAAAAATTTTAATTTAAAAAAAAAATAAAAGAAACAAAAAAACAATTTTTTTATTAATATTTAATATTTTTTTTTTTATTCTCTTGTAATGATTATGACAGTATAGTAATAAAAAATTTTAATGAATAGGTGGGAAAAAAAGGGTTATGATTAAAAGAAAAATAACTGCCTTTTTATAATAAATGCGAGTAGGATTATTAAAGTGTATTAAAGTGTCTCGTGACAATTCACCAAAAACCCATAATTTTTTATAGCTTTTTTTTTTTTTTCAAAAAAAGAAAAAAAACCTTAAGGTTCGTACTATATATTATATTCGGTAGCAATTCAGTGATGTCACTTTACTTCAATTAAAATCAAATTCATGTTGACATTTTTTTGAAATTTAAAGTATACCTGAATAGCTTACTTATACTTCACTTTTTATGAAATCTGCTATCATTTAATACACTGAGGATAACACGCTACATTATACTAATTTTAACATTAGAAAAGCCTAGTGATTCGTTGACAGTCAAACCAAGGTTATAGTATTAGGTGCAGTAACAGAACGCCCGACGAAATAAAGCCCGAGAGCGTTAATTCCTTTCTGAATTGGAATTAAAGCCCATAAGAAAAAGGAATTAAAACCCGCGGGCTTTAATTCCTTTTGGATTGGAATTAACACCCAAACTATTTTTTGTTATTAAAAAGAAAAAGTAATAGAATATGTAGAGCGAACGCATTAGGAGGGATTTAGTTTTGGTTAAAAATTAGGGTATCCCCTTTTTTCAGAAAATTTACTAATATGTGTGTGAGATTCTGAATTGGGAGAGATTTTAGAGTTGGTTACAAAATCAGAGTTACATCTAAATATTCTGTAAAAGGAGTATAATCTTGATTTTGAATTCAATTCTAAAATACCTTCCAAAATCTCTGAGTCCTTAACAACGAGACAAAAGTTCCATGTGACTTCTGGCTCATTGAAGTGAGTCAAAAGTTTCAATGGGACTTCCGACATGTCACCAAACAAATCCAGTGAAATGAAATACAGACTCATGATAGTAACCTTTGTGTTACTTAATGGGCCTTAATTCTTTTTCGAAATGGACTTAAAGTCCACTATCTAGTGGAATTAAGACCAGTGGACTTTCATTCTTTTTTGAAAAGAATTTAAAGCCCACGGACGTTAATTCCAAAATTTTTGTAATGTAAGCCCGCGAGCTTTATTTCCTCAGGCATTCTGTCACTGCACCATAGTATTAATTCACCTTGAGCAATTTTAAATTGCATTGCCATTTCAATTAAAAACTTCATTTTTCAGTAGCTGTAGTAGCTCATTTTTCAAAAACTAGGCTTTTAATCAAGTATAGTTAAACATTTAAAATATTGAACATATTGAAATCTGAGGTATTTTTAAATTTAAAGTTCGATATGCCGTATTATATTTTGGAAATTTATAGAAATGGAAAAAAAATATCATCAGCCATACAAAAAAATACAAAAAAAGACATGACAAAGAAAGAGATGTTTGGGGATACAATACAATAATAGCTACAAAACAAGTAAGTCAAGCAGGTGAATTTCAAAGAATACAGCTGAATTAGGAAGAATAGAGAAACAGAAAAAGAAAATAGAACTTTAGCGGAAGAGTTGGTTTTACATAATAAGCTTTAGAAAAAAGAGCTATAAAATAAGAAAATTAAATTAAAAAAAAAATTAATTAAATAATTAAAAAATCCTTTGCTAAATTTTCAAGAGATAAAATATTTATGATTCAAATAATTATTAAAACGTAATCTATATAGAATCATTTTATGATTTTATTATACAATAATCATTATAATGAGGATTATGATAAGTATAAGTATATAAAAGCATTTTTTAAATGTTAAAATATATTAAAAGAAAAAAAATATGCCCTACACTTAAATTGATTTCAGTTTTTATTTTTTTTATTACATAAGATTATCAAAAAAGAAAAAAAAAAAAGGAAAGAACAAAGAATCGAATAATAGTGATTAACATATTTATTACTTAGTTAAGAATCGAATTTCAATCTTTTTTAAAATCGTTTTAAAAAACAAAAAAATTAAGGAAAACTTTACATTTAGAATTTAATTAATATAATAATATACACTTCTTTTGTGAACATTTATTATATACAAATATTACATTATATTTCCTAACATAATAAAAGAAGTTTAATTTAAATATTACGGCAATGACATCTAGTAAACGATTTTAAAAACATATATAGGATATAATGAAAAAAAAACAAAAAACAACTATGTGATAATTTGATTATTTCTGGTCTTTTTATTTTCTTTTTTTTCTTTTTTATATTTTATTAAAATCACATCAAATCAATATTTTTTTTTTATTGTTATTTTTTATGTTTTTAAATGTATTTTTGTTTTTTTTTTTATATTAATGATTGTATTAAAACAATACTATTATAATAAATATTATTTTTGTTGTTTTATTAGATGTAATTTATGTTTTATCTATACACTGTATGAACATAAACTAAATATGTAATATTTAAAAATCCCACTCAATTAATCGTTACTCTTTTAATTATTCAGTCTCTCCAACCTACCTAAAATTTTTTTGATCATTTTGTTATTTCCTGGATTACTTACTACTGGTCATACAAATAGAATTTTTATAAATTTTGACACGTAGGTTTAAATATAGACTTTTTTTTTTAAATTAAAAGAAGTTAAATTTAGAATTAAATTAAAGATCAAGATAAAGATTGGTGTCAGGAAATAAGAAATTATGTGTAGTGGATTCAATTTAAAGTTCTATATATTTGAATATTAAATTATAGATTGTTATACAGAACTTTTACATCTTCTGATAATGAATCTTATAATAAAAATAATTAACTACTTACATCCTTTTTAGTATTTTTCATTGTAACCAAACTTTTTTCTAATAAATTCTAATAAAAGTACGTATTATCGATATATTTTTAACGGCCTTCTCACTTTTTTTAATATAACTCCGATATTAATCAAAATAAGTTAATAGAAGTACATATTTTCAGAAAATATAGAACTTTTTTTATAATTTAATTTTAGAATTTAAAAATTAACATTTTGAATAATATTTCTGGATATTATAAGGGTTTAAACTGTCAGGGTCATATCTCCATAATATCGATATAATGAAAAATGTATGTCCCTAATATCGATACATAGATGTACCTAATATCGATATAAAAATTGTGCGCAATCTTCAAACCCAATAATTAAAATAAAAGTATATACCATTGAATATTTTTGTTAAAATTTAGAATATAAAAAAATTAATTAAATAATTAATAATCAAATTAACAAAATGATTTTAAAAAATTTTATAAAAAAAAAGTTTTTATGGTCATATTTGACTGTTGAAAAATTAATGTAATAAAAAGTATGTATGTAATTTAAATATACATATAAGATTTATATTAGGACCAATATTATAATTATTTAATAATTTACGTGAAATGTAATTTCATAAAATACATTTCATAAAGTAAAAAAAAAAATATTCAAACATTCTTCTTTTATGTAGATTATTTGAGTTCCATTGTGGATTTACTTGATAAAATATTATAAAAGTGTTGAAAGCCGGAATGTCAATTTTATTAAATACAAACACAATAATGGGCCATCTCCTGAATTTCGTTTTGGTTGAATAACAGGGCAAAGATTAATCTATAGTACCAACACCGCTTTTTTGTAGAGTTATAATAGTACAAAATTATTTTACGTTTTTTATGAGGTTCTATACTCACTTTGTTATTCAAATCAAAAATGGATTGTAAAAGTACTAAGTACTTAAGTTTTTCCTTTTTTGAAATATGTGAAACTATCGTAACATCTTTAGTAAAAATAAATTTTAACTAATGGCAGATTATTAACTTTCATAAGCTCAGATGGTATCGACGTTTTATTTTTCTTAATTGTATCAGTCATTGTCAGCGGTTTTTATAAAAGCTTTAAAAACAGCTTATTAGAAATAATAAAGTTATCACATGTTAAGTTATGCCTTACTTAAGTCCCATAACTATCTTATAGAAACAAATTTATCTGCATCTCTAGATTAATTATTTTTGATATTGTTTAGAAAAATAAAATATAATATTATAAGATTATAATTTATTAAGTTTGCAGATAGAATCACTATTGAACTTAATATCGATAGAAAATGTACCTAATATCAACATATGAGAAAAGTCAACTAATTTATTTTTAACAAATTAAATTTTAATAATAAAAAATTAACAGAACATAAAATTCGTTTCAAGATCTTATATAATATACACTTCCACAAGGCTACATAAAGTATTTCAAAAGAATTAAATTAAAATATAAATGTATTATAATAAATAATACCACTTCAACCGTCGATTTTAATTGAATCTAACTGAAGTTATTTATAAAAATATAAAATATATCGATATTACCAACATATATCGAAATTACGTACATTTACCTTAATATTAATTGACTAATCGATTACATTGATTTTAATATTTTATTTTTATATGGACCTCATCATATCTCAGGATCATACCTCATCATTCATCAACATAAAACGAAATGATGAAAAGAACACAAAATTTTGAATCAAGAAATATTTGATAGAAAATAAAAAGAATTCGATTTTGAACATAGAAACAAAATATCTCAGATGTCATAACAATGCCAATTGATTCAGCGCATTGCAATTCTCGACCGAAGAAGTATGTAATAAAATCCTGCATAGGTTGTAGAAACTTTTAATAGGAAAATTCCACCGCTTACAATCATATATTAAGTATATGAAAAATATATAATATAAACAAAATAAATCGTATTAGTATTAAAATTAACAAGAGTATATAGATGGTCCACATCTGTAATAAAACAGCCCTCAATTTATATGTTGTATAGCATTAAAATGATGCAGGAAATTATCTCGAAAAAATTTAAAATTTTAAACCAATTTAAAATTCAACAAGTTTTGAAAACCCTTTAAGTACTTATAACAAAAAATTTGATTTAAATTGAAACAAGGTAGAATGTAAACCAACGGTTTTTAAAAGCGCACATTTCCAAAAGGCAATACAACCTGTTTAGAATTATTGTGACTTCCACAAAAATTTGAAAATTTCATGTAATAAGAAAAAACGTGAGAATAGGACTTTTCTGGAATTTTGAGGAGATGTAAATCCGGAACCCTATATAACTAAAAAAAAACCGTTAATACACGTAAAAATATATTACTGGAGCTTTAATTTTTATGTCTTGCCGAAGAAAAATGTGTACAGATGCTTAAGTTACAGGTGTTTAAAAATAGCATTTTGAGACCTAATAGCTGTTAAGCAGGGGTTGGAACGATGGTACAAAAAAATTTTCTGAGCAAACTTATATTAATTCTAAAAGTTCTTTCTTGCCTCAAAATTTCAAGCCCCTATCTAAAAGCGTACTGGAGTTATGAAAAAAGAAATATCATGCAAAATTTTGTTTTCAGATAACGGTAAATTTAAATACTAAATTAAAAAAATATATAGACATTGATTTATAAAGGTAATGAAAATTTCTGTCGAATGGCGTTTTCAGATTCAAAATATGTTAAGCGGAACATGAAATATACGCGTTTAAAAATACGGCTTTTTCAAACTTTGAGGGGCTGTAGTTCCCTGATGGATCGGGCTACATGAAAAAGTTGTTCCACCAAATTAATTTTTTTATGACACCTACCCATGGTTAAAATTTTTTTCTCTATCTTTAACGGTGTAAAAGTTTTGTAAACACTGTACGTCTGTTTACGGACGGACGGACAGAGGGACAGAGTGAAACTAATAGGCACATTTTATCAAAATTTTTTTTTGAAATGTGCTAAAAAAAAGCATGGTAAAACAGAAACACCATTTAACATTCATATATTTACTAACAAAAGTAAAAATAATACTTTCATAATATTTTAATTGAACTTTTGTATAGATTAAGAAAATCACTACACCTTTAAATAAATTATTGACAATTACTTATAAAATTAAAGATATTTTTTTTTTAATTAAATTTAATTATTTTAATTACTGGAAGAAAAAATTTCAAAAACAATATCTAATACAAAAAAAAAAAAAAATTTACTTAACATTTTCCAACAATTTTCTAGACGTTCCTTTATCACAAAGAAATGTAATAAAATTTTCAAATTTTCAACTTAATCTTTAAATACATTCTCGAACCTAATTATCATTAAATTTAAATAGTTATATTAGTTTCAAATTAAAAATAATCTTAATATCTCATATAAATATACAACTTAATTACAAATCTTTATTTCTGTTCTTTAATTCTTCTGTTCTTTTATACAATCAAAGTACTATTTAAGATTTGTAACATTTACTAGAAAGTATATATACAAACTTACATACAAAAAAAAATTAATTACCTAAAAGTTAAGAATTGAAATTAATAGTCAATAAAGAAATAATACCTTAATCTTAATCACACAAAGTTTATATACTTAAAATAAAATTCTTTAGATATCTTTTTTCATTTAAAAATTCAAATCATTAAATCAATATCTTTACTTATAAATCTTTAAAATTTTATCTGAAGATGCAGAAAAATATACAAAGAGAAAAGAGAAAAGAGAAAAAAATTAATTCTCAGTGATTGTCTTTAAAAAAAGAAAAACATAAAATGTATGTAAGTATGTACTTTAATCATTAATTATTCTCAAATTACCAGCATATTCTTGGAAATCAATAACATTCATTAATATTATTGGTACAGATACCGTCGTGCTACTGTATTTTTTCTTTTTTCTTAAAAAAAAAAAAAAAAAAAAGTACTTATAAAATTTTTAATCCTTTTCCCTATCAAATCATATTTTCATTTTGTTTTCCTTTATCATTTTTAACTTTTCTTTCCCTTTTTAATCAATTTTTATATAGTGATTACTGATTAGTAACTTCTCTTCTATAAAATGCATACTTAAGAAGAAAACTCAATCTGAGATATCCATTATTAAAAATTTTCCCTATATTGTATATTTTGAGTATTGTAAGACTAAAGTACGATATTTTTCCCTCTCTTTAATAAACAAAGCAAAACCAAAAAAAAAATCTTTAATAAACAATATGATTACAAAGTATCTACATTGATTAAATCATACTCATTATCTATATATACATTCATATAAAACACACCTCACATTTTTTTTTACTAGCCTTTCAAATAGCATCTTTAGTTGATTATTTAATTCAGTAAAAATCTACAAAAAAAAAAAAAATAAATAAATAAATAAAAAACCCAACCCAATGTAGACAACACAAAAAAAAAAACAAAATATCGAAGAAAAAAAAAATGAATCGATCAAAATTTTATATGCATATAACATATAAGCTGCAGCTATTCACTTTTATTACTAAATTCTCCTCCCTCACTTTTGACTCAAAAATAAACTTCAAGATTAAAACAAGTGACCTGATAAAAAAAAAAAATTTTTAAAAATTTTTTAGTTCTTTCTTTTCTTGGATTCCCAATAGAAATCAAAATTGAATAGTATGCGTTTTCACATAGTATTAAAAAAAAAAAAAAAAAAAAAAAAAAACATATCTTAAAAGTGAAATTGTAAAAATTAAAGATACCACCGCTTATTTTTATTTAAATATTCAATTTTTCAACTATAACTTCAACTCATAGTTTAAAATATGTATGGTAAAGATAAAATTGTTATTGATTGAATCCTTCATTCAATTCATCTTCATCTTCATTTTTCATCTTCGATTCAAAGTGTATCGAATTAAAAATTATTAATAATATTTATAATTTCTTTAAAAAGCACGTTTAATTTTTTTTTTTTTGTTTTTTTTTAATTATCATATATTGTTGTTTGGCCCTTTTAAATTTATAGAATGTACAACAGGAGTCTATCTCAGAAAAAGAAAAAAAAAAAAATATATATAACATAAGAACGTCTAGACACAATTCACAGTCGTTAAAAAAAAAAAACAAAAACAAAAAAAAAAAAAAAAATTAAAAATTGATTTTTCCTTTCCTCAAAAAAGTTATTTTATTAGTTACTTACTACCATTTTCTTGCCTCTTCAATATGAAAGTGTACGAATTTCTTGTAAACATTTTAAAGATACAATGTATGTACACATATACATTATAAATTATATACATTGATTAGATTAAATGTTGCATGTAATAGAACACGTTTAAATTAAATAATCAATTCGATTTTTTTTTACTACACAAATTACTATTATATGTATATACATATACATATGTACATAAAATATCAGGAAGTAATATATGAATTTAGGATTCGTTTTTTTTTTGTTTTTGGGCTGAATGGATGGAAGAAGAAACAAATAACAAATAAAGCACGATTTTATTTTACTTTTTTTTTTTTTTGTATTTATTTATATTTTAAACAAATTTTGTACTGTTGCAAAACATTTTCATTGTATACATTTATTTTTTAGAAGTCAATAAATGATTTTTTTTTCTTATTTATTTATTTATTTATTTATATAAGAATAGAATTTGTTCTAGTTTATTTTTATTGATATCATATTACAAAATTGTTTAGTAGGTTCTTCAATTGGATGATGATAACTAATTGCATAAAATCACGCAGTACAAAATTTTTAAGAAAAAGGTAAATAAAATGAAAATCTTGTTAAGTTATTTTTGGTATTTCTTTTTTTTTTTTTTTTTTGTATACATATATAGAACAAAAGTGCTTAAATTGTATTTAAAATTTTATTCATAGATTAAAATATATTTCATGCCAAAAACAAAAATTATTTTTAGATTTAAAATTTAAAACATAAATGTATATACATATATATATAAGTTTGTATTTTAAATGTTGCATAAAAAATGGGAGCGTGTCATATGACTGTATTTTATTTGCCTGTATGTATTTTATATACGGTTTTTCGAGAATATTTATATATATAAGTATATGTATATGCCAATGCCCGAACTTGAGGACCCTAAGGCGAAGAACCTTGGGAGAGGATGAATGGGGAAATTTCTCCGAGGTTAGAATGCTCAATATAGGAAACATAGTGCGTTTCATGAAGGGAATTGAGTGGCTCGACGAGACGCTGTAGAAAGCGAGCGGATCGTTGAGCAGGGGAGCACAACGGGTCACAGGGCCTAGGTGTAAGGGCTATTTCATGCCCCCCTGAGAAACAACAACATATGTATATATGCGAGATTCTGAAATACTATACGTATTGATTTTAGAGTTAGATTCGAAATTAGGATATTCCCCTTTTCCAGAATATTTATATATATCTATATGAGAGATTCTGAATTAGAAAACATTTTACGATTCAAAAGTAAGACAATAGGTAAGCTTTTTCCAGAATATTTATACATATATTTATACATATGTATGTATATATGAAAAACTGAATTAAAATACAAGAAAATGAAATACAGTCAAATGAAATACCAGCTTGTGATAGTAACCCATAAAAATATTTTATTTGGAAAACTATTTCTAATTCTGTTAAAGTTTCCCTGTATTTTAAGCTCAAAACAAGCAAATTGATCAGGATTTAGTAGTTAATAAGTCAATTTAAGTCAAAATTCTAATACAGACTGTAAATACATATATATATATATATCTACAACCAAAAATATATTTTTTTTTTCTTATACCTAGTCTAGAATAGGTAGACCCACTTCCTATAATTAACATTTACTTAAACAGCAACATTTTAATCATTTTCTTAGATTGTATATATTAAGTATATCTTATACTATAAAATGTATATTAAATAGATTTAGATTTCAAAATTAAATTAAAATTGTAAAGTGCTTAGCAATTTTAGTTTTATTTTGTGTTTGAAATTTGTTAATATGTACTACCATAAAAAGTTTAAAAACGAAAACAGAAAGTTGAAAAATTTCGTAATTTTCCTTTTATAAATTATATATGTAGATTCAATGGAACACAAAAGTTTCTGTCCAAGTTAAACAAATGCATTTAATTAGAGCTAAAAATGAAAGAAAAAAAGTAAGAAAAGAAAAGCGAAAACGAAGAAAAATGATACTTGTATGGAAATTTAAATTTTTACTACTAAATATTGCTAATATAACAGTTTTATTATATGTGATTAATTTAGACAATAAATCAATATATATTATGTATATATATGTATATATATATATATATATATATATATATAAAAATTATTAATCAATAATTTTAACTTTATTAAAAATATACCATTAAATTTTAATTCGCTTTTACAAAAGAAATACATATAATTAATATGTTGTTTTTTGAGGTACTTATAGTAATTAAGCACTTAATACTAAAAAAAAAAGAAATAACATCTATTTATTAACCCTTTCATGGAAATTGATTTCAGAAACAATGAGTAAACAAGTTTATAAGAAAAGGAAAACTTGAGTCTAGTATTTTACCTAAAAATTTTTTTTTGACTAAGTTATCACTAAGAAAAGATCATAAGAATCATTTGTTCAGAAATTAAGAATTTAAACACATTTGAAAGAATTTGACGATAAGGTCATAATAATAAACGACTGCCAGATGGTAAAGAAAAGAATCAAAGACTTTAAAAGATAACGTAGCAATATCAGGATAATTCTTTGCAATTTGTTAGGCTGAATATATTTTCTGTTTATCTATCTTCCTTATGTTAAATAAAACCCTTCAACTTAAATAAAACCTTACGGCGTATATTTTCTGTTAAAATATTTTTAAATACATGCATTTAAATTAGAGCACACGAAATTCGCGAAGTACTGTAACCGTACGTCAAGTTTTTAAAATTTTAAAAATGACAAAGCGTATAAAAATCTTTTTGTTGTTTTTTGTTATGTTGTCAAATGTCAAGGCATTAAAAATGAAAAAAAAAAAAAAAATTAAAGTACAAATGAAAAATTGTATGCGCATATCAATTTCGGGATATGTCGAAGTATCCGCGAACTGGCGGATAAAAATTTGTACGCCGTACGCTTTTATTTAGGTCGAGCCCTAAATAAAAATTCATGTATAAGTAAATTCAATTGTAAACATGTATCAACAGCATGACATCTATGAGTGTTATCGCGCTGAAAAGAGTTAAAAATCATTAAAGAAATATAATATCTTGAAATAATTTTTTTCTTTCTCTTTTTAAATGCATATTTATATAGAAATTGAGTCATAAAAATTAAAGAAAAATTTCATATTCATTTTATATCGTCATAAGTTGTCACAAAAATTGACTTTTCCTTGTTGTTATCGATTTTTTTTTTTTGTATTAAGATTCTGACCATGAATGGAAATACAATATAAAATTTTTTTTGTTTTTTTTTTTTTTTTATCCAAATGAAACATTTTACAATTTTTAATTAAAATTTTAATTATAGTTAAAAAGTTCCATATCAAAGCGTTACAATATAAAAAAAAATAAAAAATAATGATACTAATAATAAAGAAATAAAAATAAATATATTGAAAATTTTCATTGTCTCCTTCAATCAATTAAATTTAATGATTTCTCAATTTGATCCAACCATTCATCAAAAAAAAAAAAACTTTTTTTTTTTTTTGTTTTTTTAATTGATTTTTTATTAGTATGAACAATAAAACATAATAATCAATCTATAATATCAATTTTGTCCAAATAAAGTCAGTAATAGCGTAATAAATGCTTTTAATTTTTTTTTTTTTTTTTTATTTTATAAACTTTAGGATTTTTTTTTTTCTTAATATTTAGGCAAGGGTATTTTATATACAAAGAAAATAATAAAACTAGATCATTATTTTGACATATTTTTATTATGTATATACATATATACTTTAAATTATAGGATTTCATTATTAACAAATTCATTGAAAACAAATAATAAATTTTTGATCTATAAGAAAAAGACGAAAATATATTTGCCGTTTCCTTTTCGTAAGATTTAGATGAAACTTCGAACGTAGACTTATATATCTTTAAAACTTCCTCCGACAGAGGTAGAGTATACTCTCTATATAGTATAGTATAGGTAGCATAGAGTATACTCTAAAAAAAAAATTACTATTAACCGTTTTATTCATAGGTTCTTTTGAAGGTGCACTAGATACCTAGAGTCTACTGATGGTTAAATTAAAAAAAATAAAAGAAAATCTCGCTCTTTTATATTCAATATTAAAACCTAGAAACTAACTCAGACTCTCCATTAGAAAAATCAAAGAGGGTTTCGGTCTTCATCAATAGGAATAAAAATTATTTTATTTCAGATAAAAATAAACCGAATACATTTTACAAAATTTTCCTCAGTAACAAATTTTTGAATCATTTTTTTTGGTATCGCTTCAATAATGCGTTTCAAAGGTCAAATGTAATAATATTTATGGTGCAGGGTTCAACAGAGTAGAAAATGGAGTTTTTCGAAAAAAAAAATTAAAATATCTGACAAATGGTGCAGTGCGTAAGTCACCGGTCTTTCAGGCGAAAGGTCTCGGTTTCAAACCCTGGTCAGGTCAAAAATAATATATAAAATATAATAACATAATGTAAACAAAATATTAAATATAATTATAATTGAATACTTCTACCGAGATGGTGGCACATATGCTAAAGGCAAAAATGTCCTAAAAATATCAGTAGATATTTATATCTGCACGATATACTTAATAATAAAAAAGAAATTATTTTGCCCTTCGTCCGCACAACTGAGGCTGGACTCTTTAGTCCGAACTAAACTTTTTATTCCGAACTGACCTCTTCAGTGCGACTTTTCACACTGTCTTGGACTCTTCTTGGATAAAAAGATCTGTAAGTTGAAAAAATTAACCGAAAAAGAATTGATTAATCTTATTTTATGATACTTCTGTAATTCTGACAAACTTTTGTGCTCGAAACATTTAAAACCTTAAGTTTAAAACATTTTTTTTTTTAAATGAAGAAAAAAATGGTAATTGCAATTTAATTTTTTTTTTATTCTTGGAAAATTTTAAATTTACTAAGCAAATTCAATAATCTAAAGTCCACAATTTATACATTTAAAACTATTTTTATATTGAATAAAAAAAGGAAATACTTAACAATACAATAAAAATATAAATTCCAATTTAAATAGAAAATTCTTAAATTAAAAATAAAATTCCATGTATCATTTAAATATTAAAAATTTTAAATTGTATGCACATATTATCATAATTTAAAATGCAAATTTTGCATTCAATGCAAATCATTTTAAAAATTATTTCTGGTATTTATAAATCAATTAAATATAAATTTTTTCATTTTTTGTTTTGCTGGCCTTATGGCAAATTCTTACAAAATGCTCGACATAAATAAATTTATGCATGTATGATTTTATATATATTTAGACAAAAAGCTATTTCCGAAACAATGAATATTTTTATTGAAACTAATTATATAAATAAAGAAAAAATGAGGAAAAATTATTTTTATAATTTATTCCAATAAAATTTATATTTTACTCACTACTTTGGATAATTATAACAATACCATAACTTGAAAATATTAAATTGAACTTTAAATTAATTCCACAATTTAGCTCCAATTCTATTCTTAGATTAGTTATATTAAAAAAATCATTTCTTAAATTAATTTTAGAATGTTAATTAAAACAATGCAGAATGCATATAACTAAAAGTTTTCAAAGGCGCACACATTCCAAAAAAAAAAAAACAAGAAAAAAAGTTTAGAATACTGAGACTTCGACTAAAATTTTGTAAATTTCCTTAAAATTTTATATGTAAAAAAATTTGTAGAAAATCAAGAGACACTTTCGTCAATTTCAAAGGAACCCAATTTACTTAATTACGAAAATTCATTAACAGATGTAAAATTATAAAGCTGAAGTTTTAATTTTCGCGTATAAAGTTGAAAAAATTTTGCGCAGATTCAGCTAAGTTGCAGATGTGCAAAAAACGATGTTCAATGTTTAGCTCATAGTAGCCCGTACGAGTGGTATATATATAAAATTTCCTGAGGTAACTTATGAACTTATGCTAATTTTGTTCTTTCTACTTTCAAAATTTCAAGGATTATCAATAATGATGTGAATTTAAATGGTCTAAATTTGAAAAAAAAAAAAAAAATTGTTTTTGATATTAATTTTAGTTTGTAAAGGTAAACAAAAGTCCTGATGTTTGACATTTTTAAATTCAAAAATATTAAACTGAATCTAAGATATACGCGTTTGAAAATTGGACTTTTTCAAATTTTTAGAGGCTGTCGCTCTGTTATGGGTGGAGTTGCATTAAAAAAAAAATTTTGATAGACCTATCCATGGTTCAATTTTATCTATTAAAAAATTTATAAATTGATCTATCTTAAACAGTGTAGAAGTTTTGTAAATAAACGGACGTACACAAAGACGGATAAAGTGAAACTAAAAAATAACATAATTATTCAAATGATTCTTAAAAAATGTGTTAAAAATATAATGTAAATAATAAAAAAAGCTAAATAGAAAGTATCGACTAAATTAACCTTATCGTAAGTTTCAATTTAATTATTTTTAGTAATATAGCCAAAATTTAAGAATGAAATTCTCTGAAAAGCTTATGGATAATTCCAAACTAGATGTAGGTATATATAGTAAACTTTAACTCAATCAAAAACAAACAAAAACAAATGAATCAAAATTATGATTTTTATAACCATTTAATAGTTACATATTTTGTAATTCTGGATCCTTCAACTTCATAACAAAGAATTCAACAAAATAAAAAATATATGGAAATTCAAATTCATAACCCTCGTCGTTGTAAAATTGCAAATTTACAATCTATTTAACAATTAGGTAGCGTTGTATTTGAAATGTCAAATGTCAGAGTCAGATAACCGTTTTTATTTTTATTCAAAATACAAAAAAAAAATTATTTTGGAAAAATTTTATAAGTAAATAATTTATAAATTTATATAGGTATAAAAACTGGCAAATGTAAAAATTAAAAAAGATACAGCAATGCAACATATGATATGACAATATAACACCCAATAAGTGTACAATAATCTAAAATATTTTAAATTTTTATATCCGTTATATTAAAATTTTTCATACAAAATTTTTACGAAGGTTTCAAATTTTACAACGATAATACAACGTTTATAACGACGCAACTTTCAAATGCGACGACGCAACTTTCAAACTCGTGAATTTATACCTCTACTATTATACTAATATTTTCAAAAAATAACATTCCAAATAAATTCCTTTATTCCAATTTTTAATTATGTATTTTGATAACTTTTAGATTACTTAATATTTGGGTATATCCAAAAATTTATAAATAAAAATCATGTCAAACAAATTGTAACTCTAATTTTGTACAATTTACATGATTTCTGTATTGGCGTCATTTTCCAAGTATAGAACAATGACAATATTTATATATAAAAAAAAACAAGAACAAAAATTCAAATCAAAACAAATAATATAAATATTAAATATCAAAAGAACAAAATAAAAACAAAAAAAAAATAAAAAGAAAATTCTTCTTACCTGTACTAGATACATTTTCTATATATATATATTTTTTTTTGTATATATATAAATGATCAACAATAATAATAAATCCACACAAAAAAAAAAAAAAATATGGTACCAAAAGAACAACAAAAAAAAACCAAAAAAAAAAAAAAAGTTTTACAAGAAAAAAAAAATTAAGGTGAAATAATAAATTGTTTTGATAAAAAAAAAAAAGAAAATAATGTATAGGTATATTATAAGAATATCCTATATAAAAAAGATATAATATAAAACGTACGTATATTATGTTGTAATATAAAACTTTAGTTACATATGTATATAATATCTTCTAGTTTTTTGTTTTGATTTTTTCTTTTCTTTTTTATTTTTTTTTTTTGTAATATTTTTTACTATAAATAAATATTATTCTTTTAAATACAAATTCATTTTTATCATTTATTTTATATTTTATTTTATTTTTTTTTTCTTTTAATTTATACAGTCAAATAAAAATTGCATGATGATGAACAATAAATTACAGAGTTTATTAAAAATAAAAACCAAACCAACATAAAAAAAATTAGGTCATAATTATATGTATATATTATTTATAGGCATAGTATTTTCCTTAAGTTTTTATTTTCTTTTTGTAATTGTATCTTAAAAATTTTCATTTTTAACGGTAATTAATTGACAATCAAAACCAAAAAAAAAAAAACAAAAATGAACATACAATCACATATTATTGTTTTTATAACTGTATCTGTACTTCTTTAACTTTTCAATTTTTTTTGCTTTTTTTTCACTTTTTTTGACAGTTGTGACAGTTATTTGTATGATATTATTATGTTATTATTATTTTCATTATAATTAATCCATTTTGTTGTTACTTTTCACTTTTCTGTTTTTTTTTTTTTTAATATAATTTTATTTTTATATAATTAAATTTTTGCAAAATATTCTAAAACACTTGACAAGTTTAAAAAAAAAAAATAATAATTTTTCAATAATAAAAAATAATTCAAGTGATAATTGCAATTTTTTTGTTTTTATTTTCTTATTAAATATTGAAATGTCAAAAAATGATTTTTTTTTTCTTGTTTTTTTTTTTTTTAATTTAGAAAATTGTAAATGAATTTTAATAGATAATATATCAATTAATTGTTGTTGTTCTTAATTATTTTGACATTTTGAAATGACATTTAACAATGAAATTATAAATAAATTATAATTTTGAAAATGTCATCCAAAAATATAAATATATGAAATAACTGTAACACTTTTCTTTTTTTTTTTAAGATTATTTTGTTTTTAACTGTCTTCGAAGGTTTGAAGAAATACAGAAGTTTATTGTTGTTTTTTTTTATTTTTAAAATTGATTTTATATTATATAAAACTTTTTAACATTTTTTTTTTATTTTTGAACTTTTATTATTTTATTTTTATTTTGTATATGTATGTATTATTTAATACTTCAGTTTTAACGATGATTAGTTTTCGTAATTTATTTTGTTACTGTTTTTTTTTTGTTTTTGGAAAATTTGACACTTTTGGTTTTTTTTTTGTTGAGTTTTTATTTAAATTTGTAATTTATATTTTGTAATTATTTATTAATACTTGTAATACTTTCTTTTTGTATTAATCATTTATATTTAATTAAATTGGTTTAATTTTTTGTTTTTTTTTGTACTTAAGTATAATTAAAATATTTATTAATATTAGACTTATTATTTTATAATTTTATCGTAGATAATTTGTTGGAGAGTATAAAATCTAATAAAAATAAAAGAAAATTTTAGTAAATATTTTATTTATAAATTAAAATTTTTTTTTTAATTAAATAAAAATTATTTATAATTTTTTAATTATAGTTTAAAAAAAAAAACTATAAATAAATATAAATTAATCCACAAAAAAAAAAAAACATTTATTGAAATCTCTTATTTTATTAATTAATCTTTAATTTACGCTTAGGATAGGTCTAATCTCCTATTTAATTACAGTGAAAATCGATGAAAATGAGATTGAAAGGACTAACAAAATTTGATTGTCTTCTTAAGGGTAAGGGCTTTAACAGTAGTATTATGAGTGGAGGTAAAATGCGCAAAACGTATAGTAACAGATGGACGACAATAGATTTACATTAAGAGGTTGCCAGTGTCATTTATAGCCCTTAAATAAAATCTACAAGATTTCTTATTTTTAATCATATTATAAAACAAAAATTAAAAAATAATTAAATTCTTCTGTTCTTTTGAGTTACACAATATATATACAATATTTATATATACATATGTATAAAATTTAAGCTATAGTATCTATATTATATCTATAGACTATATATAATAGTATACAATATTTATTTTTTTATTAAAGAAAATTGTAATTTTTATGTTTTTATTGCTGCAATTTAATGCAATAAATTTTTCAAAATTCAAATTGAATCTAAACTCTAATTTTTATACATTTTTAAAATCTGTTTCTTTTTTGCTTTCAATGTTTTGTATATTAATCTTCTTATTAATTAAAATTTGATCAATTATTAATATTGTTGAAATATCCATGATATTTCTGTTAATCCAAACAAACTTATTCGAATTGTCTTTAATTGACACCCTTTGAAGTTAAAAAAATTAAAAAAAAAAATTTTAAAATATGATCGTAATAAACGATATTTAAACAGAAATTAAGTATACCAATTCAGGACTTATTTATAAGTATGTTTGTCGGACTTCAAAATGTCTTTTTAAACAACAATTAAAGTTATATGGAAATTTTCCTAAGACCAAAAAAGGATATGAACTTTTTTTTTTCGTTTTAACGGTTATTACGTCTTAAATGGTCTCGTTTTAAACGGTTTTCACTGTATATAAGTAATATAATTCAATTTAAATTTAATGTTATTTTAATTAATATAAAAGGATAAAAGTAAATTTGAATAAGTGCATAATTAAATTTTTGAAAATTTAACCATTTTAAAATACCTTTAAAATTATATCCAATAGAATTTGAAATATCCAATAATCAAAACTGAGTTAATATGAAATTTTTTAAATTTTATATACTTAATAATTAACAAAATTAGAAATTTCAATAATTATTTTAGTCCTCGTAAAATAATTACATATATTAAAATTATTATTTTTTTTTTTTATGCAATATTATAACATAATTTAAATTTTTTAATAATTTCTGTTTTGTAATTTCCTAATTTTTTTTATTTTATTTATTAAATTTTATTCTTTATAATTGATTTATTATTGTTATTTCTGATAATAATAAAAAAAAAAAAATCATATTAAAATCATAGGAAAAAATTTTGCACTTTTTATTAATAAAATATGTAATTAATTTTGTATATGCCATTTATTTTTTTTTTTTTATTAATTACTCATTATATTAAAATCACTATTATTATAAATAAAATATTTCATTCAATTATTCAGTTTTATTATTGAAATTTTTTAGATTTTTATATACGTTAATATGATTCTTTTTAATTTAAATTATTTATTAATATACGTAATTTATTTTATAAATTATTGTTTTTCTCAAATTTTGAATAACGATCAGCTATATTAACTTTATAGCGGTTTTCTATTTTTTTTTATTTAAATTAAAATTAAAAAAAAATTTTTTCTTTAATTAGTTTTAATTAATTAATATATATACTTAATAGAAAATATATAAGTTTGTATTCATTTTCCTTTTTATTTATTTTTAAATAAGTAATGCAATAAAATATAAATCGATTATAAATTTAAAATCAAAACTGCAACGTTCAAATAACTCTAATTCTATTATTTTTGTTTTTGCTTTTTAATTTCTTCCTGGTTCTAATTACTGTTTTTTCTTATATACATATATATATATATATATATATATATATATTTATATAAGTAGTTATTATATAGTAATATATATTTAAGTAGTACTTATCTATAATAATAATTACATATATAATTATCGTTGAACCACAATTATAATTATGTTGTATATCCAAAAAGTATAAATTTTAAAGTGATTAAATCAAAAAACAAAAAAAAATTTATGAATGTTTTGTAAAAAATTTATATGGACAAAAAAAAATAAAATGAATGTTGAATCATTTCTGATTTGTTGAAAATCAGAAAAGAATCATTTTATAAAATGTATATATATATACAATTTAAAGTTGAAACATTTATTTAAATTATTAGAAATGCAATTAAACGTATAAGATTTATTATAGAATGGAATTTATTAGAGAAAAATTTTTTTTTAATTGATTAGTTAAATTGGATTTAACTTGTTTTTTTTTTTATTTAACTGACTTAATAATTTATTTTTTTTTACCCATTTTTTATAAAGATTTTTTTTTTTTTAGAAGTAAAAAAATAATTTTTTATTTAATCTAAATTTTCTTTAATTTGTGATATACGACTTTATAATTATGGGGTCGATAATATGTACCTATATAATAATATATTATAAATATGTTATTTGAATTTTCTTTAGATTGATTTAAATATTATAGGTATATATAGTTTTTTCTTTTGTTTTTTTATTCTTCTTTTTTTTTTTTTTTTTGTTTATAAGTCTACTATTCTAATTGGATTAACTAAATATTTATTTATTCATTTTTTTACTCTATTTCTTTTGACATATACGTTAATAATATTATTTATATTATATATATACATTATTGTTATATACTTTTATTATTTTTATTATTTATTATATAATATATTTGTTTGTTATATTGTTTCTTGACGTTTTGTTATATTTGGGTAAATAAACTTGAACCAATGTTACACACAATTATATTTAAAAAAAAAAAAAAAAAAATCAATAAAAAAATACGTTAATAAAAGAAATAAAATTTTAAAAATAATTGTAAATAACTCTTTTTTTTTTTTAAATATTATTATTGTTTTTTTTTTTTTTTTTCTTTTTTAACTATTATTAACAATAAAACTTTTATTTATAAAATTTTTATATAAAATCTTAAAAAAAAGCACATTTTTTTTTTGTTTTATGTACAGACATAAAATTAACTTCGTTTTTTAGGACAATATTGATCAAACCAATTGTTTTTTTTTTTTATTTTCCTAATTTTATATTTATATTTAAAAAAAAATAAAAAAAAAAAAATTAAAAAGGTTAATAATGTTATAATTATAAAATTTTCTTTTTTATTTACTTTTAATATTGATTTTGAACGTTAATTTTATTTTATTATTTTTATGCAATATCTTAGCAACATTAACGATTTTTTTTTGTTTTGTATGAATTGAATTTATTTTCCATTAATTTTTACATATTTTTTTTTATTAATTTTTAATAATGTATTTTTTTTTTTTTCTTTTTCTTACACAAAAATATAATAATAGTAGATTTTTCGTTTTTTTTTTTTATTTTTTTTTTTTATTTTAACGTTACCGCTCACGACCAATGTCTGCAGAGTAATGCAAAGCATATGAAAAAATGAAATGAAATTGTAAAATGTTTGAACATACAAAACAAGTCACACAACGAAATGACGCACCATACATTCAACTAACTTCAATTCAACAAACTTCAAGTGAAATATACTTATAGGTACAAAAAAAAAAATTTTCTTATTGTGTTTTGGTTTTTTTTCTTTCAGTTTGGAAATTTTCTGTTTTTTTGTTATTAATATTTGTGTGTGTATATGTGTATTATAGAAGAAAATGTTGATAAGAAAAAATAAAATAATAATAACAACAATTATTTTGGAAAAATCATAGCAACATAAAAAAAATAATGGCCATAACAAATAAATATTATTTTGTATAATAAAAATTTTATTTATGTATGATAGAGTTTTATTTTTTAATTATTTGGTAAAATTTAAGTATGTATGTGTATACTGTATGTTTGTATAATAATATTATTGTGGTTTATGTAGTAATGTGATGTGGTTATTTTTATTGTTATTATTTGGTTTATTATAAGGTGCAATCTGCCTGCATATTAAAAACATAAATTTATAATATATGTTGCAATAATTATATTGCATATGGTGCTTATATACATTTTATTTTTTCCCACATATGAAAAATATGTCTAAAGTCTAAATATGTACATACTAACTAATGAAAGTTTGTTTACAATAATTTGTTATTATGTGGTCAGGGTTAATACTACTGTCATTTAAATTTCTTCACATGACTCTTTTTTTTTAAACAATTATACCTATATATATATATATATATATATACATACATATAAATAGGATAAATACATATATATTTTTTTTGTTTCATATGTTGTTTAAGTACATTTTTATTATTTTTTTATTTTGAAGATATTATATGAATAAACATTTACAAAGGGTGGTTTTTTTTTAGTGGTGTATCGTGTATGCCGTATGTCTTACAGTGACTCAAACAATTGTTGCTAAATTTTGTACAATTTTAATTGCATCGTCCTGGAATCTTTTTCTTTCAATGAATTTTATTAAAATAAAACTTTTTCTTTAAAATAATTTTTAGACAAAATTATAGGAAATAGATTTTCAACATCGATTTTTAAAAAATATTTGTCGGACTAAACTTCGCTGTAAGAAAAACTTGCTTATATCGTAAATTATCTGGCAAATTTAATGTGAAAAGGGGGTTTTTTGAACAAATTTAAAGTCACTATATACCTATAGACTCTCCTAACTCTTATATAAATTTTAATCTTTAATGATATAAATTTTATATATTAATTTTAAATACGATTCGTATTAAGAAGATTGAGAGTTTCAATTTTGTTTATCTTCGTTAGACAGACGATAACTTTGTTAATTAACTAGACATATCATTATAAAATTTTCAACTTATATATTTTCAATATTTTTGAGAGCCACACTGCACATGCACAAAAAAATACAAAAATTTTTAATTACATTTTAAACACAAATTACAAATTATAGGTTTTTATCATCTGTTTTAATAATTAAGTATTCAAAATAAAGTTCCTGCAGTATTAAATTGGGTTAATTGACAATGTGTTATTTTTAAAATGATATAAAATTTTGAATACACTAAATTCAACTTTGAAGCCATACGATTTTTCACAAAAAAAAAAAATAATAATAATTAAGGGTAACTTTATTGAAGAACGAACAATATCCTTCTATTTACATTTAATTTTTATTTAAATTCACTTACACCTTGCGATAAAATGAAAATTAAAAAACAAAAAAAAAAACAAACGGTTATCACATGAAAATACTCTAATTATGTAAAACCCAGTCCAGGTGTAAAAAACAAAAAATTACGTTTGAATACCTAAACAAATGTTACCTAATAAATAACCTACGATATAAATCTAAATATGTATAAATGAAAAATTATATGTTGCTATACATTTCATTTTGTTCATCAACATAACAAAAAAAATATTATACATATTTGTAAACAATAACAATAAAAAACACGTGTTTAATTCCAATTTTATTATTGTTTTTTTAAATTTTTATTTAAAATACAATCACATAAAATTTTCATTTTTTCACTTAAATACATACATACATATGTATATATTCTTACTTCGATACATTAAATTTTAACCTGGCTGACAGATACAAATATATACATATATGATCAAGTGACTTAAAACTAAAATATTAACAAACAAAATGTTGCCTATAATTTTTTTATTTTTTCATTTCATATTAGAAATAATGTGTTGCATGGAAATTATGTGCCTATACATTATTAGTTTTATTTTTATAGTTAAATGATTATAAACATTTCCCCTTTTAAAACAAGAATACCCTATAATAATGTTAGTGAAAATTTTAAAAATGTTTAAGAACAATGATGCTAAAATTAAAAAATATTGTTTATTCTTCTCTAACAACAACATTATTAATTTTCATTTCATTTTCAGATTATAAACATTCACAATAATGTTGCAAATTTTTAAAGTATTTAAAAAATTTAAAATAAATTAATAACGGTTAAGGGGAAATATCATAGATATTTAAAAAAAAAATAGTATCTTAGATTTTTAAAATTCAAATTATATCTTGAGAACAATTAAAACAAAACCTACACAGTCTGATATGGAGTTTTTAGATTATTTCCATTCAGATCTCTTAAATAAGAACTATGTCAATATAATGGTGTATTTTTTCTTGTAATTTTTAAAACATAAAGTAAGATATTCCAACAAAATCATTTAGTTTAAATAATTATTCATAAAATTTGTCGAAAATAAATATTATCTATAAAAAAAACCTTACAACGATGAACATACGATTACTTGTTTAAGACTTAACGTAGACTTAATTATTCAATTTTGATCTTTATGATCTTTAGATTAATATTTAATCCATTTCATTTCAACAATCTTCTATAAGTTAAATTTAATAGTAAATGCATTTTCTTACATATTATCACTAAAAATTTATTAATAAATTACATATTATGTTTCTATCAATTATAAAAACTGAAGTAGAACATTTTTTTTATATAAAAAAAATCATCAAATCAAAGTACGGAAGTGGTTCCAAATTTATGACATAATTATTTATATATATACATATTTTTTTTAGATAATTCAAATATATACAATAATTATGATTATTATGAGTGATTTAGATTATAGCGACGACCTATTATAGGGTCAAATGTCAACTATAATAAAAATAAAAATGATTATGTATTTTAATATATGTGTTATTTATTATATTTACTTCAAAAAATACTTCATTTTTTATAATTTATTATAGATAACTAATAAAATGTAGAAAATACAAGATTCTAATTCTAAATTTAAAAAATAATAAATAGTTACACTGAATTCTTTACATGTGTAAATAAACGAATCTTACAGTTCAAAATTATTTTTAGCAACAATGTTGCAATGTCAATTATATGAAAATGCATTATGTATAAACATTTTATTTTGTTGTTTTATATTTACAAACTTAATGTTATGGTTAACCTAGATAAATTTTTGAAATAAATTAAAATAAAACAAAAATAAAATGACAACATTAATATTATCTCAAAACAAGTCATACTTAAAGTACAATGCCCCAAAAAGTAGAAAAAAAAAAAAAAAACAATATAAAACTAACAGGTAAAACAAAAAAAAAAAAAAAAGAGCAACAAAACTATATAACAACAACGACAACATCGCATTTTATGAGATAGTACGTATGTAAATTTACTTTTTTTTTTCTTCTTTTAATAAAAAAATTTAAAAATGATAAAAAACAGAAATAAACAAATAAAGTTTTAAAACAATAGGATAGCTTTTTTTTTTTATAGGTTTTATCGCGCGACAAGTCTTTTTTATTTTATTATTTTCTATTGCTGTCTCGTTTTTCATTTTATATTTTTTCAATTTTAAATGACGTATGAATTGTTTAGTTGTAAGCTCTTATTACAAAATAATAAAAACTATAGCAAACGGTATGGTTGCTGATTCTTGTGCAAATATAAGATAGAATACACAAAAAGATACATTTCAATTTCAAGATTTTTTTTTTTTTTTTTTGGATGCAGACTATATTTTTCCTGTTTTTATTGAAAAATGAAGAAAAAAAATGTAATTTTTTGTTGTGATCTTTTTTTTTTCTAATTTTACATGGAAATTAAAAACAATATATCCGGTTTTTTTTTTTTTTTTTTTATAAATTAACTTTGAAATTGTTCTAAAAATAAGATTGTTCTGAAGTTCTTTTGTTTGCTCATCATAATTAAAATAAAAATAATCAAAATCCAATGTAAGTATATATTATATGGTTCATATGACTTATATAGTCTAACACTGTGGTACAATTTTCCTTGAGCACTACTCAAACCTGAAAAGCAATTAAATTAAATCTAGCTTCTTTTAAAATCAAAAATAAATTTTAAAAGTTCTGATAATTGTTAAAATATACATGGTATATGTTAAAATGTTAAAATAATCATTTGAGCTTTATGCTTCAAAATTAGAAAAAAAAAACTAGGCAATATGTATCTAAAAATTTTTATGAGAGCAGATTTTGTAAAAAGACAATAAAGAGACAGTTTAGAATTGTGATTTGCACTAAACCTTATAATTTTTTTTCGAATTTTATATTAAGTAGTAAGATGTTACATACTACTACATGTTGTAACTGTTGTAATTACTATAGTCACTGTTAGCAAAATAGTAATAATAATAGGCGGATTCATTGTTTCCTTACAGTCCCACTCCCAATTCAGTGTTTCCGTATCCATTTCCTATTCTTTCCTACCCCTACTCCCTAGCCAATATACTGTGTTCGTAGGTAAGCGTTTCATCCCATTATATTGGCTAAAGGAGGAGGTGGGTTTAGTCAGTAAGAATCTGACACTACCAAGGGGGAAATTCTTGGTGTCTTTGGAAGATTCCCACTTCCATTAGGAAAACAAAAAAATATATAAAAATAAATTGGGTAAAATCATTTTTGTGATTTACTTTGAAAAAATTGTCTACACAGATGTGTAAAATACAAGGTGTCTAAAAATATATCAAATTTTAAATTTTTACGAAAGACGTACGAACAATTTTCTAAAATAACTTTTGCTCGTGTAATCATAAATAATAGTATTTCTTCCCTCAAAATTTAAAATTTTATCTAAAAGCGTTGCGATGTAAGATATGAAGGAAGCAAAATCTTGCAAAATCATATTTTCACATAACGTTAAATTTAAATACCAAATTTTACAGTAGGGCAACTTTGTAAAATGTAGCTCCCAAATAGATGAAGTTACATAAAAAAACTTTGTTCTAAAAATTGTAGAACTGTGGTTCATTGTGGTTGAATATCATTGTTCAATTTTAAACGGTGCAAACAACCAATCGGACTTTTTAAAAATATAAAGTTATAATAAAAAAAAAATTTGCAGCAAACAATTTGTATACCTGTATAAAAAAAATTTATTTTATTTGTATCTGTATATAGTATAAACAATTTTTCAATCGTTCTACAATCTACAATCAAAGTTCTAATTATCTATATATATACTTACATACTTACATATGCTTACATGAAAATTTCATTAAATTGTATGTCGAATGTTTCATTCATTTCTTATCCTGTTTCAATAAAATTTTCATCAAAAAAAAAAAAAATCCATTTCTTTAAATAAAATTATTTATGTAAATTGTATCTATAGTTATATAATTAGAATGTTTTTCTTTTTGTAAATTAAGTCTTCCTTTGATTTCTTCAGATTGACATAACTAGATCAAATAAACATGGTTTGATTTAAACTATTTCGCAGTAATAGTATCTAACTGTTTATAATAATCTGAGAATTTACCTATAGATACACATAATATTTCCATTATATTTTTGGTTTTTTACATGAAAACGTTATAATTTAAATCATTATAACAAAATTATTCCCATCACAAATAAAAATGTATATGTACCTGTCATTATAGAATTTTTATTAAGTAAATTACCTTTCATCATGTTATTATTTCAACAAATTTTTGGTATGCATTTGTCGATAATAACTTATCTAAACAATACTCTGCCGCCCTAAAATTAATCATCATCATATCCCTTAAAAATTATTTTTTTAAGGTCTAAATTTTATTATTTTTAATATTTTACTTTAAAAAAATATTAATAATAATAAAAATAATAAAACAAAAAAAAAATTTCATAAAATGAACAAAAACTGGCATAAAAATTTTTTTTGTTGTTTTTTTTGTTTTTATTATTTTCTTCCCATTCTAACAAAATAGCTTTTTTTTTTCGCTGCGCTCGTAATTTATAGTAGCAAAAAAAAACAAAATATAAAAGAAAATATTATGAAGTTCATTTTAACAAACTTACTTCCTGTTGTGATTTATTGCCCTCCATTTTTTCATAAAAAATATAATATAAAATATAATAAAATAAAAATGGAATATAAAAAAAAAAATTAAAAAAATACCAAATTTAAAATAATTAA
The DNA here is from genome assembly GCA_947095535.1 of Poecilobothrus nobilitatus. Classification (NCBI taxonomy): domain Eukaryota; kingdom Metazoa; phylum Arthropoda; class Insecta; order Diptera; family Dolichopodidae; genus Poecilobothrus; species Poecilobothrus nobilitatus. The sequence goes on from OX352774.1 coordinate 36,561,390, forward strand.
AAATAAAAGAGATAATAAAGGTATGCAGATTAAATTTTATATACATTACAAAAAGTGTATGAGCGATTTTAATACGCGACTATCGCCAGTGTGTCGTGAATACATGCAACTGTCAACAAAACAAAATAATAAAAATTAAATCCAAAAATTAATGTGACCAGAATCCGTACTAAAAAAATACCGTACATGCGTAAAAATCTTTAAAGAAAACTTATTTGTAACTGACAGGTTTGTAACTTGAATGTGACATTTAGGAGAAAACACTTATAGGAAAACTTTGACAAGAAGAAGTAAACAAAACATTAAATTAAAACCATAAGACATAATTAGAATGTGTAACATAAGCTAACCAATGATAAGATTTTTAAGACTACAGCCAGAAGACATTATTCCGTTAAACCAAAGATTATTAAGTACTATATAAGTACTACATATATATAATCTTTTGTTAAACTGAATAATAAAAACATTGATCTAAGGAACTGAGAGATTAACGGTACAGCAAATCGTAATTTTAATTTTAAGCCAATGCTTTTTTATGTATATACATATATATATGAGAAATCAGAAAAATATATACAATACTCGTAGAGCAAAATAACTATATAGTTTCATCAATTTTTTTTTTCCTTGCCACTCCTATAAGGAGCATAGAGCATCCACTAAGTCATTTTATTATTCATATTTGACTAAGTTTCAATTTCTGAAATCATTAATTTCACTAAGTCGTTGATTACTTGGCTGTAGCTATTGTACAAGACTATGACATATTTCTTTTATTTCTACGCCATCTATTATCTTATACAAGAGTTATGGTTTATTATTATTATTTTATTATATAGCTATTACAATATGATATTAATTATAATTTATAGGACATATATTTATAATTTAATTATATTCTACTAATTATATATTATAAGAAAAATGTCTATTATTTTTTATTAATCTCTATGACGCAGCCGAGGTTTGAACCCGAGATCTTTCGTATATGAAAGGACAGTGTCTTAACAACTACACCATTGTCTGTATAACAAGGATATGAAATTGCTGGATAGTTTCATCAATAAACGTAGTTAACTATGCCGAATATTTTAGCATACCACAATATTACAGGCAAAATCTCAGAAGAAAGGATGATATAAGTTATGGATTATTAGACAGAAACGTCACTAAGAAAAGATAAGATAGTTTATGGATTATTTGATAACTGTGATTTACAAAAGAAAGTTAAGAGAAAATATAAATTGTAATAGTGACCGGATTTTCAGTTACATAAATGAAACAAATAAAAAAAATTACCTTGTGTGGAAATCTGGAAAGGATATTTAAAGAAAAAGAATAAAATACGCTAAACTACTTCTGCCTAAAATATTTAAAAAAGGAGAAAAGTGTATCCCGCACAATTTAAAATTTTTATACATAGTAATAAAGTATAAAAATCTATGCGGAAGTGCATAAAACAAAAACTAATAGTAAAGTCAAATTTTTTGAATATGGTCAACTTACTAATAATAAAACAAACACTTTTCTTTTTTTTTTTTTTTTTTTTTTTTTTTTGTACATTTCTTTCAAATATAAAATAGAAGCGCCGTTAATTTTTGTTTTTATTCTCGTAAATTACGCTTTCTTCCGGAAATAGACGCAGCAAAACAATTTTTTTTTTATAATCTCTGCAAGTACAGACGAAAAATATTTTAGGGTTTCACAGTATTTGGTTATGAATTTCTTATTTTTAATTTTTGTACTTTTTTTTTTTTTTTTTATGAATTTCCATCACGTAAATTGTAAAACAATGCAAGTTGTCATCGCGCAAATGAAGGCAAATGTCATAAAATTTTTAATCAACTTTAAATTTTTTTTATACTGAATTTCAATACTGATATCATATCTGAAATATATTCTTTTGGTCAAAAATGTGTAGTAAAAGTAATAAATGAAAGTTAGAAAGAGAGAAATAAAAATGTTAATAAAAATTTTAAGCGATGACGAATTCTTATTTTATTCCATGGTGTGGATGCTGAAATATGACAGCATTTAATACGAATTTCTGATTTTAATGACATTTTAATTTTTTATACTTAATTTGTGGTAAGCAATAGTAAATATTAAAAAGTTAATGTACCTAAGAAAAAAAAAATTGTGATAATTTGCTGATTTTGTAAATATAATATTACACTTTTGTCATGGTACTTTGTGTACTTTGTGACAATTGAATTTTTGTACTTGTACTTTGTGACAATTGAATTTTTATTTTTAATTTTTCAAGTACAACTTATTTATGTAATTAATTTAAAGATAGGCCTATAGAATGATGTGGAAATTTTGTAATGGCTGTCATATTCGTTTTTCGCCAGCTATTTATTTGGGACTGTTCGGAACGACGGGCAAATTTTCGCGGAGATTTTTTAGTTGACAGTAACATAAAAATAATTTTAATTTTTCCGCCGAGATTTTTTTTAGTAATAAAAAAAATATTCAAAAGAGTCACTAGTGAGTCATGTAAAATTAAAATAAAACAAAATTAATTTTAAAGAAACCACTTATGGTTCCAAGTTATTTCTATCAGCCGCCACGTCATTATTCTGTTTTATTAAAGAAATTCGTCGATTGTCGTAAAATTTTAATATGATTCAGATCTCAACTTAAAACTTCGATGCAACTTTATTATTTTAGTTTTTTTTTAAATGTTTTTCTCAATTTTTAAATGTTGGAGGACCATATCATGATAATGTTATGGATAGGAATATTTTAAAATAAATTGTGCAAATCTAGCATAATATCTAAATTTTTTTTCTTTCAGTCATGTAAAGTGTTTAGTGTGTTCGCAAGATACAAGAGAGTTCATTGAAATTTAAAAATTATGGTTAGAAAAGACATTTTGGCAAATGATTCTTGCTAAATCAAAAAATATTTTATGCAACAGTTATGTAGTTTATGTACCAAAATTTTTGAGTCGCTAATAATTACTAACTAATATAGACCTATTACTAACTGTAACAAGGACAAGAAAAGTTTTTGGATCTAATAGGCACTTTCAATTAATTTAGACAATATTTCTATTAGAATAAGGTGCATAACAGTTAGCAGATTTTAAGAAAAGATTGAAACTTATACTGAAAATTATACTGTCAAACTAATTGCTATGAAGTAATTTTACATAGGATCAGAGTTAATTAAATTTATATAGCATGAGTAAAATTTTATAGAAAAATATTGTTTTTAATTGATTATTATACTATTCTTCTATTATTATTTTAATAAATAAAATTTTAGGTATAGACCACACTTTTGTATTTAAGATATAAAATGTCAAACGTGAAAGTTTAACTTTATTACCGTTAAAATAAACGTCTGTATGTAATACCGTTCTTTCAACGTTCAAAACATTTTTTTGCTCGGCGTTTTTTTCAAAAAAAATTATACTTCTACAATGATTATATATTCCTATCCAGAGTTCCAAGTATGAAGAACTTAGGAGTGAGTGAAAAGATATAAAGCATATAGTGAAAGTAATATAGATAAAGTAAGGTATAATGAACTTAAAGATATTTTTTTATTTTTTTTTTTTATTGATGAACGCTAAACTAACACATCAGTAATTTCTGTATAGATTCTGTTTGTAGTGCACCTTTAAATAACGGAAAAGTCATCAAAGATACATCTGCGCTGTGCCAGATTTGAACCTGTACTTCTTTACCAATAATCCATATGCTTAACCATTTGGCCACTGAAGAGCTATAAGATGAAAGATAACAAAACCAAAAAAAAAATGAATTTAAAAATATATATGTACCTACTAGAAAAATAGGTGATTCTTTAACAAAAAACTTGCCAAACAAATTAATAAAATTTAATATATATACTTATACCTTTAAATTTAGATGCAAAGTTCTACATTGAAAAAGTGATCCCGCTCTCTTTTACAGCTAATGGATAAATTCATCAGTTTGAATTAGGTATTTTTGAATTTCTTTATTTACGACTTGGTTTATTTTTTGGTAATATTGATATATATTATATTTTACATTTAAGACGTACATTTCAGAACTCCAAAATAATATATAAAATTTTCTTACCTTTACCTTAAAACAATAAAAAATTTTCGCATATATTATTTTGTTACAGACTTTTATAACTATAAATACATAATATATTATTTCCTTATCTATATGTATAAAACTTTTATTACAAATTGCATTCTAAATGATACCATTTTATTTAAATTGCAATTTTTAACCACACCTGTATATATTAAATTTTACACCTTAACTGTAATAAAAGAAAAAAAAAAAAGAAAAAAATAACTAATTGCAATTACAAGATACTGAAAGGGAAATAAAATAAAATTATAACATCAAAAAAATTGTCATAAACTTGTAACTATATATTGATAAGTCTATAATATTGTTGCGTTGGTGTTATATTAAATGGAAAAAATGTCAACCAACGTTTTTGTCAAGTTTATTAAAATAATTACATTATCGCATATATATCATCTTAAATCATTTTCACCTATGCATCAACATTATATTTAATTTAATAATTTTTGTAATCCATAACTTATGTACGTATTTTTTAAATTTAAGATACATATATCACATTTTTATATATAAAATAAATAAAAATTTATCTTACAAGATCGTTACAAAATTAAGATTTTCGCTGTGATCTAATGATCTGATCCAATATCATTCATTCAGTCATGCTAATTTAAATATGTAATGACATCGTCTGGAAAACATTTTTTTTTTTTTTTTTTCAAATAATTAAAGAAATTTATTTACAATATATATATATATATATATATATATAATTTTAATGTAACTTCGTTACCTTTAAAACACTACTAACCGATACCAAACAATAACAATATCTCATCATAACAATGTGGGTAAATGAATTCCACCCAGAATTTAAAACAGAGACTAAAAAACAATTGGTAATAATTATAAAAATAAAGAAAAACATTACAAGCGTTTTTGTTTGTTTTTATTTTATTTTTTTTTTGAAAATTACCATTTTACTGGGTGACATTAAAAGAAAATAAGACTGCATGTAAATCTAAAGGTTTTTGAAGATGAACATTTTCAAAAAAAATAATAAAAAGCGTTCTAGAATAAATTCTGATTAGTTTTGCATTAAAGATAAAATTTTTTAAGCAAGGAAAAATTACTTTCTTCGATTTTAAGGCAACCCAATTAACAAGGTAAGAAAGTAAGATAAGGTAAGAAGATAAGAAAGTTTTGGCTCTTAATTAAAAAATACCCTTTAAAAATACAGAAGTTCAAACTTTATTCTGATGTAACTTATGCTCAAAGATAACTTAATTCTTAAAGATCATTATCTTCTTCCATGTTGAAGAATGAAAAGTGTTCCGAAAGATCTCCAAATGAAGAAAAGTGTTCCGAAAGATCCAAATTCTTGTAAAATATTATTTAAAAATTTACATACAAAATTCCAAAAATTTCTTATCGTTAGACGTTTTTAGATTTAAAAAATTTTAAGGAGAACTTGAGATATTAACATTTTAAAATAAGCCTTTTTATAACTTTAAGAGAGTATAGAGGTTTATAGGTTCCGTAATATGTGACGCTACAAAATTAATTAAAAAAAAAAAAAAACCAATCCATTGTTAAAATTTTATTGCTCCATTTTAAATGGTATAAAAGTTTTATAAACAGACCGATGGACGGACAAAGTGAAATTAATAATAACTAGAAAGAAACTTAAACTAAATTTATCATACTTGTTTTTTTTATCGTGAAAAATGTGCTAAAAACAATATCACTGTATAGTATCTCATATAAAGGGGAGAGTAAATAGTAATACTGCAATATAACCGCCACTTTTTTTTTGAACATATAATTCAGGTTTTGAAAACCTAAGATTTGGCTGGTCATGGAAAATATAGAAAAAGTATAATTTTAAATTTGCTTTCAAACACTTCATATATACACGTATAGTCTATTTTATTATTTAAAACTTTCAAAAATTAAATAAAAATAATTAAAAGGCTTCTAAATGTAAGAATACGTTAGAAATTAAAGGTATAAGGTAATCTTACACACGATATGGGCATGAAAAAAAACACATCTTAACTTTTCGATTAGGGATTTGTGTCTGTAGGTTTTAAGAATGTATTAATTTTTTTTTTTGAACTGATGTTGACTCCTATTTAGTCAACTTAGACTAGTCCACAAAAATAAGATAAAATAATAACATTTGAAACTATTTCTATCAGAAAATATTTAAGTACAATACATAACTCAAATTTTCTGTATTTGGGCTTAAATAATTCGTTATCGAATTATAGTTTAAGTAAAGGCGTCCTACAGTAGAATCAGAAGTATATAATTATGACATATTGAATAGATATCATTTCATCAAATTATATCAGCTTAGTTAAAATTTAAAGTTAAAAAGAAAAAAAATTTATAACTGGCCCTTCAAATTTAAAATTTTCCCAACCTCTGATCATTTATAACTAGTAAATATTTAATGCGTTTAAAATACCTATACCTAAGATATGTCTATAATATGTACATCACCATTAAAATTGAAAACAATTGAATTGTCTCACGTTTTTTTGGCGCAAATCTTTTTAAATCTTAAATTGTGATTTGCTTACTAAAATATTAAACCTTACCTGTTGTTATATACTTATATAGGTTTATACAAAAAAAGAAAACAAGCATTTTAAGGTAAATCAAGACAAAATTTTTGATTTTTATTTTTCATTGTCATCAACTTTTAAAATTCTTTACAACTGTGTTTTTTTTTTTTTATAAAGAAGAAGAAAAAAAAATCAAAATAAAGTTTCAATTACTTTTTAGTATTAAGTATTTTTGTTATCTCTTTTATTTTTAATTAAGAATATTAATTAAAACCTGAATTTTTAAATTTTTATAATTTCCAATTCTATTTTGATTTATAGGTAAATAAAATGCATGAAAATCAAATTAAAGAAAGTTTTGGAATTAAGTGAAATCTGAGAATGTATAAAAAACAATAAATTGTTAAAAATGGTCGCAACAAGTGAACATACCTATATATACTTCGTACATAATATATATTATAAAGGTAAAAAACTAAAGGTGTTGGAAATTTATAACGACATAATACAAGTATCATGATTAATCACGATTAAACGTTTTTTTCATGGAATAGAAAAATTAGATTCAAATAACAAATGGCTTTTACCAGATGTCAATTCTAAACAATAAGCAATTTTATCTTTTCTTTTAATAATCATATAACAAATTAATTTATAGTTTTACTTAGGTTGAATGAAATACATATTTAATAATTACTTCAGAAGCCATTAATCCATTTATTCTTGACATTTCAATAATTAGGTTATTAGAAGAATATGAGTTTAAAATCTTAAAAAGGTTACACGAAAATTATTAATTTCCAATACATAAAAACCAATGTGTGTAAAAATATGATAATAAACTTAAAACTTTAAACTGATAATAAAGAATTTATTAAAAGTAAAAAACATATGTACATTTAAAGTGCTTTGCAAAAATCAGAATATATATTAGCGGAAATGTGAGAGATATGGCAAACATTGCATCTTGCATGTCCATTGCAAATTGTAATATTTTTAAAACACGACTCACGTGTCCAAAAACGCAGGGGAGAATTTTTCAATCTGTTTAGAAATCAAATTAATATTTTTTTGTTCGTGCAGGTGCTTCAGATACTGAGAAGGTAAAAAAGATTTATTAAAACTAATTTTAAAACAGCATTCTCCTATTTTTTTGCAGAAATTTGTGTCCTCTAGCTTCAAATCCCGCGATATCCATTTTCCAAAAAAAAGGGACGGATACATTATTATTATGTAAAATGTGTAGACGAACACAATGATATATTCAGCACATTTCAAAACACCGTACATCCCGAGAAAATCGAATTCAAAATTTTTTTTCAAAACCCATTTTATCCAAAAATATTTATTATCAAAAACCATTATAATTTTTTATTACATATTATTGCAAAATACATTATGCCCCACACAAAATTTTTATGATTAGTTCAGAATCCATTATGTCCGCTTAATAATAAATAATGTATATTTTATAAAATTCCGTTACTATTTTGACATAATTTATGCTTTTCCATACAATATAACGGTATAAATAGTACTCAGCAAAATATTGTTTTAAAAATGAGTATTTTATTATCATTGTTTTTATAGGATTGTCTTTTAAATTATCAATGCATACAGCATGCGAATGATCAAGTGAGATTTTTGTATCGTTTTGAGAACATGAGGCTTTAAAGTTAAATTTTTAATTGATGTGTATGTTAAGATACTTAATTACTTAATTGTTTCAGCTTCATAAAATATTTGATTGTAATTTATAACAAGATTTCTGTTTGTTTAAAAACAAGATTTTCTCGTTTTTGTGAAGAAAACCGGTTTTGTTTTAAATTTTCCACTTAAAAAAATAATTTTGTGTAAGCATAAAGTTATTTTGAAGATTTGGTAGATAAAATATCGTTTGGATATTTGGAGATACTGTGCAGAGCAATATCATCTATATATAACCCTACTTCTTAATGAATATGCTTCGGTAAATCCAAATATTATAGATAATCGAAGACTTTTACAACAAAACATCCGTGCAAATTCTTGTTGTTTTTCTTTAATTATTTAACTAGTGAAACACTTACAGTACACAATCGGACTGAACAACATGACATATTTTTGACGAATATAACAAATATGTATGACTAATAACTAAGTGTCGTTAAGATACTTTAAAAAAAATTACCAACCATATGTCGAATTTTTATATTTAAAATCCATCCATTTTTATCTTTCATACCACATTGTATAAGATGGTGCATAAATAAAAATAGTTAGTCTTGTATAGCTATAGCTACAGCCGGCATTCAACGGTTTATTGAAACTACTAATCCCAAAACTGAAGATTAGATGTCCTTTGTTCCTTATTAAAATGAAAAGCGACAAAAATACATTTTTCATTAAAAATCAAACGTTTCAGAGATATGTTATTTTTTTAAATGTTTAAGAGGAACTCAAAAAGGTTAGTTTTTTAGGAGTTACTACTTATTAATTTACAGAATATTAAGTTTTTTTTAGTGTAATAAGAGGTGTAATCAAAATATAGTCGTAATCACAATACATATTCTATATTCCTTGTTTTGATAATTTCTTAAGTTGTTTCTTTTAGATTGTCAAAGTCATTCAATGTCATCAATTTCATTCCAGACAAAAGTTCATTGTTAGTAATCTTAATGCCCTTATTAATTTTAAAAACAAAATATGTTCAAAAATCGTTTTAAATGTATCTAATAAAAATATTGGTAATCACCTACCGCACCTACAACAATTACAGTATAATAATATATGCCCTATATAAACTGTATAATAATATATGCCCTACCAAAATGTTATTTTCCTGACTTTATTATTATTATTATTGAAATGTCATATCAATACATATATATAATAGTAAACAAATAGCAAAAAAAAAAAATTATCATCGCTTTTAAAAAATTATTTACTTATCATTTTGAATTTGTGAGTTTTCTTTTTTTAGGCTTAATCTTAAATACCATATCAACAAAATCACTCCAACTCATTATGACATTTCCTGTCAAAAATCAAAACAAAACTGGACTACATATTGATTATAATTTTGCGTTTTATATATTAAGATTTCACTCTAAATTGCATCAAACTTAAGTGTAATATATTTTCATATCAGACCGTCAAATGATCCCGCATTAATATGTAATCAATTATAATAACAGACAAAAAAAAAAAAAATTGGGAGAAAAATCAAAACATTGTCCACCACAAAAACGAGAAAAAAAACAAAAAAAAAATGCCATCCAAAACGCAATGAACATTTTAGGTAAAATGTTGTAAAAACAACAAATTTCTTTGTAAATCAACTGACACCTAATCAGTTTTTACTTTTTTTTTTGACCCAACAGTGATCTCACAAAAATTTGTAACAAAAACATAATGTATATGATACCGAAAAGAGTGCTCCCCTGGGGAGAGATATTCAAAAATAAAATTTCCAATTGGAAAATTAACAAAAAAATGGACTTAAAATAGAACAAAAAAAAAACAACTCTATTATTACTTAATTTGAAATTGGCTATTCTTCCGATCAATGACCTCGACCAGCTGTAACCTAATGAAAAAAAGCACAAAAATGATTATAAAGCAGTTTCTTGCATGCTCTGTAATAAAGTCTAAATAGGGTCTTTCAAATTGAGTTTTTAAAGTAAATAATTAAAAGACATAGAATTTGATTTGAACTTTGAAAAGTTTTTATTTAATTTTGAAATACAATGTTTGCCATTTATACTCTGAAAATTATATCTCCCATGTGACCACCTCTTGCGTCTCTACAGTACCTGACTCTTTTATCAAAATTTTCGGTCACATTCTGCCATAGTTCACCAATAACTCGAATAATTTCTGCTTTCAATGCTTTTAACGTTTCGAGAATTATCCTTTTAGACCTTGCATCCCTGTAGTCCTTTCACATAGCCCCAGAGAAAGAAATCTCAGAATCTTGCCAAATCGCAGAATCTTGAATGCCAATTCACGTCACCGAATCTGGAAATTAGACGCTTTGGAAACTTTGTATGCAGTAAATTCAGTGTTTCTCTGGCTGTATGATACGTATCCCCATCTTGTTCAAACCACATGTCCTCAGCATCAATATTTTCCAGTTTTGGCCATAAAAAAGTTGTGATCATGTCACGATATCTGGTACCGTTAACTGTTATGGCTCTTCCAGCATCATTTTCGAAAAAGTACGGACCAATCACACCACTAGACCACAATGCACACCAAACAGTGACTCTTTTGTGGATGCGTTGGAACACGCGAGAGTTTTCCTCTTCCCAAATATGGCAGTTTTGTTTATTAACGTAGACACCGATCTCGAAATGTGCTTCGTCCGAAAAGATGATTTTTTTTGAAAAATCGTCGTTTTGTTCCAGTATTCAATTGGCAAAGCTACAACGCATGGAATGATCTTGTGGCAGCAATTCTTGTGTCAATTGAACTTTGTAACCAATATTTTCTTGTGAACGACCGGCAGGAACATACTGATGTCTTTCTCGATCTTGTACTGCATCAGTTTCTTGAAATTACCGCACAATATTACCAATTTGTTGCTCAGTTGGACGATTATGTCGACCATAAACATCGTGTAATTTGCGAAATACATTTCTTACAAAACGACCTTTTTTATAAAATAATTCAATAATTCCAACACGTTGTTGTAATTTTTTCGACTCCAATTTTATATAAATGGCAAACCTTCAACTGTCAAAATGACATATAATACGGGTGCGTTCATTGTTTGAAGTGTGTTACAGAGGCGCCTAGTTTTGAAAACTCATTTTGAGAGACCCTATAACCCTTTTATCTTTTATTGAATATTATAGGTTCGAATTAAATTTCAATTAACTTAACTTGATTAATAAATAGTTTTTTTCTTTTTTCGGAAGTGAATCCTAAAATTTAATTTTCCAAACCGAAAAATAATCATTTAATTTATTTTGATCTTTATTAAATTATTTAACAAGCTACAAAACAATCTTAATCTAAAATTTTCTAAAAACCCAAAAAAAAAAAACCAACTCACGCTGTTTTAAGCATAAAGATCGCACAACAACTTGTTTTCTTTAAATTTTTTACCAATGTTATTTTCAGTTTACCTTTAATCATTCTCATAATTTTCAAAATTAAAATAATTTTTTCCATATTTTTTTTATGAAAAATTGTTACGCTTATTGAACTCGAACATTATATACACAAAAAAAAAATGAATCGATTTTTCTGTATAACATAATCTTTTTTCAATTATAATAATTCGATTAAAATCGATTAACTTAATTAAGTCATGGATGATGGTGATGGTGGCGGTGATGGTGATAACGGATTAAAAATATATTCATCACAATAACTATGATCGCAAACAAATTAGATGTACATATTAAGTAAAACAAAAAGAATTATATTTCTGGCTAACTATAGGATATCAAAATTGTAATTATTGCTCTTATGAAAGATACATACATAAAAAAACTTCAATATACATACATAAAAAACACGAAATAAATAAAATAACATACGTACAAAAATATTACTGAACCTTTAATTTTTATGTCTTGCCGAAGAAAAATTTGTACAGGTGCCTAAGTTACTAGGTGTCTAAAAATAGTAAATTTTTAACTTTTGAGCCTAGCCTAGAGTAGCTCTTAAACAGGCAGTGTTACAAAAAAAATTTCTGATTAACCTTATATTAATTCTAAAAGTTCTTTCTTCTCTCAAAATTTGAAGTTCCTATGTAAAAGCGTGCCAGAGTTATGAAAAAAGAAATATCATGCAAAATTTCGTTTTAATATAACGGTAAATTTAAATACTAAATTTAAGAAAATTGTATGATTTATTTATATTGATTTGCAAAGGTAAAAAAAATTCCTGTCGAATGGCGTTTTCAGATTGAAAAAATATTAAGCAGAACATTCGTATTTAAAAATAGTGATTTTTCAAAGTTTGATGAGGGGCTAGCTCCGTAACGGATGGGTATACATGAAAAAGTTGTTCTACAACATTAATATTTTTATGAACCTGCTCGTGGTTAAAATTGTTTTTCTCTATCTTTAACGGTGTAGAAGTTTTGTAAACAAACAGACGGATGGACGAACGGACAGAGTGAAACTAATAGGCACATTTTTTCAAATTTTTTTTTGAAAATGTCCTAAAAACTAGGGATGAATATTTAAAGGAACAGTAAGTTTAATGTCCTAGCTGATATATTTACTATTTTTTTTTCGTATTTGGAAATAAAATTGATTCTTTCCTCTGATTCTAACAAAAAAACCTGCAGTCTAATTGCCACCATTTTTTTGTAATAAGATACTTCTAATTCATTGATTAAAGAGTCAGTATAGAAAGTTCGTGACCAATAGTATTTTTTTAAATACAAACTAAAAAGCATTTCTTCAAATAATTTTACGCTTTTTGCATCATATACAAAAATTTAGGCTAGCAAAAGACATTCAAATTTATAGTCAACTTTTCGTTATAGTGCATAAAAATCTGATACATTAAGGAAGTTATAATTTTTTGATGCATATTTTGAAGATTTTACATGAAAACAGTAAAATATAAATTTTTATGTTGCTCTATTTGTTTTTTCAACTTTGTAATTTTTCTTAGTTGAACCATTCAACTATTTTCTTAGATGATTTGTTTATTTAGTAAAAGAATTCAATAAAAGTATTACAAACTAAATTCGAAATCCTAACAAATCATACAATTCATTTTGCATAATTGGTATATCATCTGATATTATGCTTACAGAAAAAAGAAAACATATGAAGCTTTAATAATGTTGTCATTTTAAATAATACATACATACTACATATGTATATATATTTTTTTCAAATTTTTCAATCATGAATATTGCAGTAGTATGAAATGCATATATGTATACCTAAGTTAAAAATATATATATATATATGTATAACTATTATATTTTATCATGACAATATTTTTAAAAAAAAATTTCACCGCCCGAGGACTAAAACTTAGTGGTGAAAAATAAAATTTACGTAAAAAAAAAAAAAAAAAAAATGAAAAGAAAAATATTAACATTTAACATAAAAGATCGATCACAACACAACAAACATCAATATTGAAACTGTTGAATGATCGCAGATCATTGAATATGACACTGATGATAAAGACGGTGTAATACAACAATATTATGTCTCAATGTCTAGTATTAGCTGTATAGTATGAGTATATTGGTACACTAATCGAATTTTCTTTACTTTTCTTTATTTTTTTTTTTTTTAATTAGTCATCATTTTAAACTAGTGATTATTTCACACATGTAACACCGCCAAAATAATAGAGATTATTAATTTTTTTTTTTGTTTTGTTTTTGTTATCGTTTTTGTTTTTGTATCATATTCGTGGTTTTTCTAGGCTATAATAGAAAATGTTGTAAAAACATTTAGAGTTCAAACTGAGTTCAAAATAAGATCAAACCATGTTTTTTTTTTTTGCTAAAATTGCATCAGACTGAGACATGTCAATTGGTAATTATAAAGTGAAATGAGTAGATCCATATGTATGTGTGATTTAGTGAGTAAAAAAAAAAATTTAAATTGAGTGATTGACTAGCTAATGAAGATGGATTGGATTGGTTTTTTTTTTTTTTTTCTATTTTTTGAAGTAGAATTTAAATTCATATGATAATAAACTAAAGGTTATGTATAAATTTAAATTAAAAAAAAAAAAGGAAAAAACGTTTGAATGTAAAATTTAAATTTAAGTGTTGAAATGTCAGTGTTTTAGTGAAGGTGTAGAAAAAAATTTTAATATGTTATGATCCTATCGCCGTTAGTCATTCATAATATGTATACATAATTAAAACGATTGAAGTATAATTGAAGTAAAAATGCACTTTAGTCAATCATTAAAAAAAAAAAATATGCCTTGAGGTGAATTTAAAAATATAAAATAAAAAAAATATACTTAGATATGATATTTACATGTCATTCACTTATTTAATATTAACTTTTGTTTTATTGAACTCACTATATGCATGTACATATTATATATGTATGTACCTAATTACTTTGACATTTTTTTAATTTTATCGAAATTAATGTAGGTATTACATTTTTTTTTTTTGAGCTATACGACATACAAAATTAAATAAATTCTATACTCAATAAGAAACACATGAGATTTGAAATGATCAGTATAAGATGGCAAGTTTTCAAATTTTTTGACGTAACTATAACTTGTAATAAGTAAAATCAAATCATTAAACAAGGAAGAGTGCGAAGAAGAAGGATACCCACACGGACAAAATATATGCTCATTCCATAAAATTTAGTCGCATGTTTAAGAAATTTTAAGATATCTAACTTAATTAAGTAGGTATACATACTGAGATATATTTCTGTAGAGATGAATGACAGGTACTCGACCTCGTTGCTCTTGAACCAACCAGAAATTCTTTTTTACTAAATTTTTTAGACATCTAGGTTTGTTTTGTATCAAGATATGAGCATATAAATTTTGCAGATACCCAAGCCTGATTCGTTGGATTACCCAAATTGTTGACCGACCCTGTTTAATTTCAATAGCAAAACTAGCATTTACATAAAAATGAAATGAAAAAAATTTCAGAATCGTATGAGTTATCGTGCGGAGGGAGGGACGAAAGTACATAACTAAATCGACTCAGAATTCGATCCTGAGCAAGAATATATTTATATGTATATATGTATATACTTTCTCATATCTTATTTCAAAAGTAATATCAAATTTATTGTACTTCTGAACTATGTTCACACAGGCTAAAAAGGCAGTACTAATGTGGAACAAAAGAAAAGTGTTTTGAAAAATGTTGTTTTCACGTAACGAAAAAATGTAAAATTGCAAAAAATAATGAGAATGTTTCTATTGTTTGATTTCAGGTTAAAAAGATAATCAGTAGAACTTGTGTTATAACCTTTTTGACTAATGAGATTTTTCCAACCTTGAGGGGCTGTAGTATTGAAAAATGGCGTGACTATGTAAAAAAGTGTTGTTCTACAACAGTTACTTTTTTTAAGAGAATTATCTATCTTTCTAAGTGTTATAAATATATATATGCGTCTATATGATTAAGATTAGAAATATGATTATAGAACTATGCAATTGTAGGGCACGACCATTTGAATATTGCTTTTGAATAATGTTTGAATTAAGTATGAGCCGCAGATAAAAAAACGATTTTTGAAATGGCTATATAGAAGCCAATGAAGATATCTAGAAAATAAAATTAATTTTGGTTTGTATAAAACATTAAATGATTACTATAAATTTAGTAACAAAGAATAGTAATTTCATTAAATACAAAGTGTTATATATTTTTTTTTCTATTATACTTATTTATTAAAAATTTAATCTTGGTAAAAAATAAAAATGTTCACTAAATCATAAAAATTAAAACAAATCACCTTTTAATTAAAAAAAAAAGAAACAACACCAAACTATAATATCTATTATAAACATTCATTTCAATTTTATAATTAAATTAATTTCATAATTATTTTTAATATCAGCATCATCAATATCAATTATAGTTTAATTTGCTTTAAATCAATACAAAATCATTTTTCTTCATTGTTTTTTTTCCTCACTTTTGTTTTTTTCGCTCTTTAAGTTTTTCTTGATAAAAACCACGTGCTTTTTTTAAAACTGCATTCTTCTTTGCTATTCTCTCTTTCTTTACTCTTTTATTTCTTTATTACTTTATTTTTCGAATGAAACTGGAAATCTGGGAATTTTATTTTAATAAAAAAAACTGCAATACATTTCAATCTGACCATATTATGAACTGCTGAATAAGTGGCACACTTAATCGCTTGTACATATAAATACACTTAAAGACAAAAAATATTAAAAAAAAAAGTGTTCATAAAATTTAGAAGGGCTTATTAGACAATGCTTGAATGATCGTAAAAGCAATAATAATATAGCTGAATATACATAAGTATAGAAAATTTTTTAATAACTGTTATTTAATGTACTTCCATCGATTTTAATGAAAATTCGATATGAGCTTACAACTCTTGATGGCTATAGTCACACTGCTAGTGACTGTTTCAATTCAGTATTTCCGCATTTTTGTCCTATCCTTTCTTATTCGTACTCCCTAGCCAATATACTACGTTAGTAGTTAAAGGTTTAATTTTATTACATTGAAGATGGGTTTAATCAGAAAAAATTTGACATTCCCATAAAATAAATTGAATTGGATCCAGAAAGTATACATGTACATAAAAACTTATAAGTCTCTCAGAATGGTTGAATTTAAGAAAACAAAAAAATAATTACAATTGAAGTTATAAATTTCTTTTATTAATCAGACGCCTTAGACGTCTGAAAAATCTTTTAGCGTAAATTCAAATAACAATAACTGTATTTACAATTAATCATTAAAATTAATTTATCACATAGTCTCTCTGAACCTGATATTATGAAAGAAAAAAAACAGTTTATCCGAAGACTAAACCTGAAAAAGAATACTAGTTAAGTATCATTTAATTGGTTGAAGCGTAACACAATCAAAGTGAATATTTCACACTTTTCTCATTGTATCTCCTAAATATATCCACTTACAAGTCAACATAATTTAATTTACAATTTAAACATTTTTTTTTTGTCACTATGTGTACATCCACCTTAATAATAAAAAGAAAAATCAAAGGTATTTCTGTTGATAGTCTCAAGAGATTAAAAAAAAAAAAAAAAGAAATACATCAAGAATTTCAAAGGAAAGAAGAAAAAAGTTATCTATGGACCAAATAACTGTAACTAAGAAAACACAAAAAAAATAAGTTAACGAATGTTTAAATATTAAACAATGACTCTCCCTTTCGCTTTCATTTTAAGTACTTTAAAACAAAAAAAAACAAATCAATAAAAAACTAACTGCTATCATATTAAAAGGAAAGTTAAAAAGAGATAAAAAAAATGGAATTTCAATACAGTTGGAGCAAAAAAAAAGGTTCTGGTTCAATGAAGTTAAATAAATACACAACTATATATATGTATATATAAATATACAATGTAAATATCTTTACTATGGTGTTGCTGTACAATTGTAATCCAAAGCCATTTACAACTATCTGTTTTTTTTTTTGAATTATGATTCGATTGGATTGAAAAAATCTGAAGAAACAGTGGTCAAGTTATATTAAGAAACCTATTGCACTGTAATACAATTTTTATGTTTTTCGATTTGTAAAGATATTTTGGAATTTTTTCTTTACTCTGTCCTAAGTAATATACAGGTATACAGTATAAAAGATAAAGGTACACCTAAATAATATTATTATCTATTCAAACATAGTATCCGAGTGTTAATTTGACATTTCTTTTTTATTTTTTTCTTTCGTGGCTGATTGATTTATAGGCAATTATAAGATTTTAAAAGTAATCAAGGATTTAACTTTCAAAAATTTTCAGCAAAATTTTATAAAAAAAAAATTATAGTAATTTAAGATAATTTTAAAATATAATATTGATGAATTTTGAATCAACAAACATTTTTTGTTGTGAATTAGACAATATTTTTTTTTTTATCAGAAAAACTGTTTATGTTTCAATTTTTATAAACCATATCTGTCTCATGTTCATTATGAATTTTAATTTTTCCCACGATAAATTAAATAAATCATATTATTATTGTCATATTTGGGATATTTTTATTAAAAAATTTAAAATACGACAAAAAAAAAAATGTAAAGTTATCATAATCTTTTTTTTACTATAAACATGATAACAGATTATGATGACGGATCGCGGATCACGGATCACAAAAAATTATGAAATTGCTTTTTATTATTTTCAGAGGGGCTTCTTCTTATTTGGGTTTTAAATTATTCTTTTTTTTTTGTCGAAGTATTAAATAAATATCTGTTGATTTAAGGAAAGATCCATAATATAAATAATTTTTGATACCGGCAATTCATAATATAAAACATAATGGCGCAAACACACACTAGGATAAAAAAAAAAAACTAATGATGCATTTATTTATTTAAGGTTTTGGAAGGCCAATCAACCCTTATGGATTTTATATGGAATGATGCATTAGTATATATACACGAAGCATTAAAATGGCTATATTAATATATGTATATATAACATACAAAAGTTCCAGAGAAGGATTAACATATTTCTTCTAATTTTGTTCTCGTTTTCTTTAATCTTTAACATTCTAATAGCTTGTCTAAATCTGAACAATTTAACGTTTCTAACCTAATGATTATTTTGAAATATATGTACATAGGTAATTTTTATAGGTGTTTTAAATCTTTTATGCTCATAAAAGACTTTGATGTATTTTACACATATTTTATTTTCTGATTAATAGGATTAGTGCTAGCGGTAGTCTAGAGATCCAAGTGATTGATTTTAAAATTTTTACCAAATATAATTTATATTTTTGAATTATTAGGTAGTATGGGTCTATTACAATTTCATATTCATATATCACAGTTAAGATTATCTAGTCTCAGTTTTTTCAATCAAACTACAGTTTTAGACTATCATCTACATTTGTCTGTCAGAATTTAGATCTTTATTATAGCAAAAATTCTTTTAATTTGGTTTATAAGTGGTTGATGTTTCTGTTACCTCTAATATCCCAAGAATTAGTTTTTCTTTGTTGTGTTTTTTTTTTTTTATTATCCTATTAATTAGATAAAATAATTTAATCAAGATAATTAGGGTTTTATTTAATTTGAAACAAAAATTCAATGTCAATTTTTATTTTCTTATCTACCACCAAATCTTTTCTAAAATGAATATTTCAAATAAAACAAAAAAAAATTTTGGTTACCGTTATTATTTTCTAGTAAATATTAAATAACATTAAAGAATTCCAAAAAAAAACAAAATTCTAATTTTCTTATCATCTTACAGAAATAAAAACGAAAATTAGTAACTAATTACTAATTAGTAGAATTGCTTATTTAATATAAAAGATAAGCCAATTTAAATAAACATAAAATCTTTTAAAATGTTTAAAATTATGTTCACCGAATTGACCTATTTAAAATTAAAAAATACTTTCTATACTTATAAATTAGTATCTATTTTAAAATAAAATATTATCTATACGTTTGATCTTTAAAAACATTATATTTGAAATTTATGTTGCAAACTTTGTAAACTTTAAAACTAAATAATAGTTTATTTTTAATGGTATATGTGATGTCGACCATAAAATTAATTCTTGCGTACGATCAGTAAATACAGCATAAATTTAATTTGGGGCATATTGCATTAAAAATAAGGAAAGCCGAAGAAATTTGATTCACATATTTCATCTTTTTTCCTACTCCTTTTTTCCTACTCTGATGACAGTCATATTAGTGTTCTTCATTAGAAGAATAGGCATGCATGGCGTGTTGTTGACGACTTATCACTTGGACTTATCATATCTTAATAATCCCATCAAAAATCATATTATTTATCTTTTTCCTAAGATCGTACAACTCGCTGCCAGAATTATTTCTCTTGTTATTTGAGGATATATACATAATTAAAATTAATTATGCAGTCATTCCTCAAATACATTACCCTGCCTAAACTACATAAAAAGTATTATTAAACATGACTGAAATTAATAATTAAGTCTCTCTTTTTGTAAGAGTATTAGGAGGGAGTCTTTATACCAATTTATAACAATCAGACGATACTTTTGAGTTTTCACCCTATTTTAGAAGTCCTTCTGAGATCCTCCATTGTTTGATATATAATGTTTAATTTTATAGATATTTTTATATTAGCATATGAGTATTACTTATACATCTGCTTTTTTTATATTTATATTAATGTAATTTTTTTTTTTTTCTGTCAAATTCTTTAATTATTTTAAATTTTAATTAACTAAAAAACAAACCTTTTTAAAAATTTACGACAAATTTACACACAATCAAAAACGAAAAACACCTCAAAATTAAATTTTTTTTTTTTTTTTTTGAGTCATAAATCTTTTTTCTTAGATGTTTTGTGTTTAATATCTTCCGCTATCTGTAAAACGACATCAACTTAATATAACCCGCCTAAGTTATTTTTCATAAAAATCAAATCAACAAAATTGTTATAATTAATAAAAATTTAATTTTAAACTTAAAATACATCAAATTATATAGCTTAGAAAAAAACCAACCCAAACTATACAAATCATAAATCATTCTTTTGGACTAAAAACATCAAAATTTATTACCAATTGACTCATTATTTATAAAAAAAAAAAAAAAAAAAGTCGCGACGCGATGCGGCAAATATCTTAACTCTTTTTATGGAAAACAAATTAAAAGATTTGCTCATTTATAATTTAGTATCTTACACAAAAAAAAAAAAAAACAAAACCTCCGCAAAACAAAATTAACAAATAAATTCAATGACCAATTCCAGTATTTTAGATACATATTGATTTTTTTTTTTTTGATTGTTTTTCTAATTTTGACTGTTTTTAGTTTAAATTTGACAACTTTTTAATGAAAAAAAAAAAAAACACACTTTATGAGTAAAATTTTGTTTGGCAGTTAGCATGTGACAAAGTTTAGCTACAGTTTACATTAGTTTAGCGAACAGTTGTTTAGATCACTCATAAGATAGATCACTTATAAGAAATGTTATGTTATTTAAATTAAACGCTTGTATTTTGAATGAAATTTAAAATGGTAATCTATATTTTTCTTAAAATCATCTGCACAAATTTTTAAAGTACATACTTTAATTTTGTTAAGATTTTGTTAAGGTTGAGATCAGCATAAAATTTTCGTTTTGACTTGTAGCCCTATTTAATCTAATTCTGCATATATATTCTAGTTTGAAGTGTCTTTTTGACACTCAAAGAATATTGAAACTTTTGACAGTTAAAGAAAACTGTAAACATATACATATACAAGCAGATTTTAATTTCATTTAGCTTTAGACTTAGACTTTAATTTAGAAGAGTGTAAACATATGTACATATACAAGCATACTTTAATTTCATTTAGATGGCTGACGAAAATTTCAAATTTTCAATTTAAAAATTATAATGGGATTAGCTGCCTGTTAAATTTGATACTTAACCGTTATATCGGATAATAATTTATACTGCTGATATCATATGCCGCTGGTAATCAATAAGTTTATTATTAATACAATGTTTGTAATATAACATACATTTATATCATATAAGTTATCGACTATCGTACGTTAATTTTTTTTTAAATTTTCTCAAAATAATATTATCGAAAGCAGATCCCTAATTTCTTAAATTTTGGTGTATTTATGAATATTTAATTTTTAAACAATATACACACGACATTCCATATTTTACGCTCTTCAATTTGTTTTTGACAGTTTGACAGCTAGACAGTTTTTCTAATAAAATAAACCATGTTTTTGCTTGAACATAATATTCTTAGTAGTTAATTTTACAATTTTCCCTTGAAACTCTTAAAGGAAAATTAGATTTATAAACGAATTGTCATTTTTATTATTACAACTCAAAAAATTCATATTAATTTAACTATGATGACTTTTAAATATCGAAAAAAAGCATCAATTACTAAAAAATTAATTTTTTTTTAACTCAAGTCATTTTACATAATACAGTCTTCTACTAATCGTATTGCATTTTCTTTTCATTTTTTATAACAATTTAATGGAAAAATTAATTATAAATTAAAACTATAAAATAAACATTATTATTTATATACGATTTAAATATTAATTGTTAATTAATAATCTATTTAATTTAAAGTGATGATAAAAAGTATATATATATATTTATAGTAAAAAAACTTAAAACCAGTTTTTTTTTGAAAAAAATTATAATCAAATTTTTTTTTTTAAATTGAAAAAAAAATCAATAAAATTTTTAAATTTAAAACATACTTTAAATGTTACATAAAAATTTCGTTCATTCACAATTTAACGAATCGTTGTTTTTTTTTTTTAAATTCAAATAAAAAAAATTATAATATACAGTTTAAATTCAAGCTGAGCCATTGTGTCATTACGTTAGTTGAGTCGTAATCATATGTCAAAGCATTTTCTTTTTGTTTGTTTTTTTTTTTTTAAATTTATGTGATACTTAAAAAGTGACAAAGAAGTGCTTTAAAGATGACGTTTTTTAAAATGATTGCCGGAAGATTATTTATTTATTTATTGATATCTCAAAAGAGTTTGACTGCTCGTATGTAGAGAGTGTATAAATATTATAAATAAGTAAATATGCATGTAAATGTAAATTTCAAAATAAAAGAATCCAGTGCAATCAATTAAATTAAATTCGACAAATTAAAATAAAATAAGGAAAAAAAATTTTAATTCGAAAGCGGGGAAAAAAAAATATATGTACATAGAAATTTTATGTATTTAAAAACATTAAAATTAAAAATTGTTAAAGAAAATCAATTAGTATATATATAAGACTATTTGTAGTCTATATAATGATTGTATATACATATAATGTTGTTCATCTCATCAAAGTATTCACCTCTTGGAATCTAGGTTTACCTAAATGGAAGACGGAAAACTGGAGAGAAATAGGATTTTAAGGAAGACTTTGAAATTAGAAATGAGCCGAAAAAGATTCTTTTTGAACAGTTACAAATTATAAAATGAAGAGGAAAAATGCTAGAAATGCTACTATTGAACATTGGCAAAGGGGAATACACAAGGTAACATTTTTCACATGACGACGAATTAGTTTGCCTCTCGTGGTACGTTGGAATATTTTTTGGGGAGGCATTAAGAGAGTTAAAGAGTTGACAAGAGTTAATGTTACTAGCTCGAAGGGGTTGCCAATTAAGCATTTGAACTCTATTGAGGTAACTTAAAGAAGTTTTAGAAGCGCCCCCTATAATTTCAGAAAGTAATTTTTTAATTTAAGTTTTAAAGTTAATCTTCGGAAACTGCTGGATCTTTTCTTTGTCATTATATATTGTCAGTAAATTGAAATGTAGAATATCTGAATTTAAATTTTGGTTTACAGCCCAAAGAACAAAAATATTTCTCCTTAAAACCTATAATTGATCAGTTATTCGTGTATTAATTGTATTGATGTCTTTAATTGTTGTGAATACTGTATTAATTTTTATATTTAGCAAGGTTTGAAAATAAAATTTTTTAAACCCTGGTCAGGTCAAAAATAATATATAAAATATAATAAAATAATGTAGGGGCATCGGTGGCGTAGTGGGTAAGAGCGTATAAAATACCCTGTAAACACCGAGGGAGTGTGGGTTCGAATCCCATACACTTCGTAAAAGTCATTGCCCCTTACGACATTTACAGTCAGGCCTGAACAGGAAAGACTGTGTAATTCCTGTCCTGTCCACATTCATGTGGGAGAGAAATGCATTAAAAACAAGGTAGAATGTAAACCAACGGTTTTTAAAAGCGCACATTTCCAAAACTCAATACAAACTGTTTAAAAGTGTGACTTACACAAAAATTTGAAAATTTCATGTAATAAGAAAAAATGTGAAACTAGGACATTTTTGAAATTTTGAGGGGCCGTAAGTCCGGAATCCTATACAACTAAGAAAAGCCGTTCACACACGTAAAAATATATTATTGAACCTTTAATTTTCATGTCTTGCCGAAAAAAAATTTGTACAGGTGCCTAAGTTACAGGTGTCTAAAAATAGCAAATTTTCAATTTTTGAGGCGTAATAACTCTTAAAGAGGGGGTGCTACCAAAAACTTTTTTGAGGAAACTTATATTAATTCTAAAAGTTCTTTCTTGTCTCAAAATTTCAGGTTCCTATCTAAAGGGGTGCCGGAGTTATGAAAAAAGAAATTTCATGCAAAATGTGGTTTTCACATAACGGTAAATTTAAATCGTAAATTACAAAATATTACATAATTTTGATATTGTTTTATATAGATAATAAAATTTTCGATCTTCTGGCGGTTTTAGATTGCAAAATTATTACGCAGAGCCCGAGATATATACTTCTGAAAATGGGGGTTTTTCGCAATTTTGAAGAGCTGCAACTTTGGAACCCTTTGCAACTAAAATAAACCTTTAACACACGTAAAAATATATTATTGTAGCTTTAATTTTTACATCTTGCAGAAGTAAAATGTGTACAGATTCCAAAGTTACAGGTGTTTAAAAATAGCAAATTTTCAATTTTTAAGCCCTAATAGCTCATAAAAAGGGGGTGGTCCGAAAAAATTTTCTGAGCAAACTTATACTAATTCTAAAAGTTCTTTCTTGCCTCAAAATTTCAAGCTTCTATCTAGAAGCGTGCCGGAGTTATGAAAGTAGAAAAATCATGCAAAATTTGGTTTTCACATAACGGTAAATTTAAATACTAAATTTAAAAAAATTGTATAATTTTGATATTAATTTACAAAGATAAAAAAAATACCTGTCGAATGACGTTTTCAGATTGAAAAAATCTTAAGCAGAACATAAGATATATGCATTTAAAAATAGGGCTTTTTCAAAGTTTGAGGGGCTGTAGCTCCGTAATGGAGGGGGCTACATGAAAAAGTTGTTCCACAAAATTATTTTTTTTATGAGACCTAACTATGGTTAAAATTTTTTTTCTCTATCTTTAACGGTGTAGAAGTTTTGTAAACAGACGGACGGACGGACGGACGGACAGAGTGAAACTAATAAGCACATTTTTTCAAAATTTTTTTGGAAATGTGCTAAAAAGTCCTAAAAATATTGGCAGATATTTATATCTGGACATAATATAAAAAATATATAATTGATTGTAGTTTTTAAAGATCGATCGTTAATTTCTATTATAGTTTTTAAAAAAAAAAATACTTTCAATAAGTCCATTTTCTATAATTTAATACTTTTTGAAAATTATTTTTCTAATTAAATCTTTACCAATTTTTTGTTAGAAGTTTAATAGAAAAATTAAAAAATGTAAGTAAGATCTAAAACTGTTTACCTTTGAAATTTATGATATTTAAAATTTGCTGAAAGTTTGTGTTTCAAATTCATTACATGTATTTAAAATTTGTCCTCTGATGGTCATGGTATAGTAAAATTTTATTATTTATGTAAAACACAATTTTTCAGGGATAGATAAAATCATTGTACAGATTTTAAGTTGGGTCCTCGGTGCCCCTATAAGGATCTGGACAAGAAAGGCCTTGTCACATAATTAAGTAATTTCCTTGTCACATTTATATTGCAGAGGATTAAATTAAAAAAAATATTCATAATGAAAATAAAAAGTCAAATAAGTAACATAAAAATCAAATTCGAATTATGATCAAATAACATAATAAAAACAAATATTTTTTTTTTTTTTTTAATGCATTTCTCTGTCACATAAATATGGACAAAAAATTACACAGCCTTTTCTGTTCAGGCGTGGCTGTAAATGTCGTAAGGCGGGATAACTTTTACGATGTGTGTGGGATTCGAACCCAGACTCCGTCGGTGTTTACAGCGTATTTTATACGCTCTTACCCACTAGGCTTCCGAGGCCCCTATATTTATTGTATAATATAGTGATCTATATTGTACTAGACTTTACAGAAGAACAATAATAATAGAAGAAGAATAATTAAATAGTTCTATTAAATTAATAAAACAAAAATTAAAGCCAAATTCCGATTAAAATCTAAAAATTAAAATCTAGAATTCAAAGAGCGAAACTATGGAATAATTGGTGAATATAAGACATTCTTTGCATTAAATGGCGCATATTTTAATTGCAATCTTTACATTTTAAAATCTTAATTTATAATAATTGTCATTTACCATACTAATAAAAAAATAGGATTTTAAAAGTTTGAAAAATGCACTTAAAAATTCTCTTAAAGTCAAAATAAAATTAACTTTTTTAAAACGCCCTTCAAGAAATAACAATGAAAATATAATTTGACACTTTCTTTTCTAATCGATACTATTTCCCTTAAGTAAATTCCTCAAGTTTACTTAAAAATTCAATCTATTCAAATATTTTTCAATTTTTTATTTTTGTTAAATTATTTTTAATAAAAAAAAACTCCAGCTAGTGAAAAATTCACTTTATGCAATAAATTTATTTAATTAAATTGTTAGTTTTTTACCTATACTTTTTTATAATCTGACATATTCCCATGATAGTTATAACAAAAGTTTAATTATCATTTAAATTTTCCTTTTTGATGACAAAACAAAAAAAAAAAATTTTTAAAACCGTTTAGTTATTTTAATTTATATCTTGTGAAAAGGAAAAAGTGAAAATTAACTTGTTCATAATAAGTAAATTTTTTATTGCATTTTCCTTACTTATAACAACAACAGAAAAACAAAATCATTAAAAAATTTTCAATGAATATTTCTCAGGGTTTTTAAAATTTTTCACGAAAAATTTATTTTCACTTAATTTTAAATTTATTCCTAAAGAAAATGTCATAAAAAATCAAAAAAAAAAAGGGATAACTACAAAAAAAAAAAGCGCAAGGTTATAGAGTGACCATATATTTTCACTTCAAATGTTATTTATCTAAAATTTATAATAAAATATAAAATTGGTGAGTTTTATACAAAAAAGAAGCCTTAAACAAACCAACAATACAAAGAAAGATATATCTTTGTTCAAAATTAAAAACCAGCATACTCAAATAGTTGTACAAAAATAACCTTTCAAATAAATTTTATTAATTCGGATGAACTCCTAACGAATTTTCTAAAATATTATAATATTTAATGGCATTTAATAAATTTGACGGCCGAAAAAATTCTGCGAACTAAATTAGGATTTTTTTAACTTTAACATTATATAATTTAAATAATTTTATAGTTGGGGTGTTTTAATTTAAAGTTTTATTTCACATTTCAATAAGAAATAAAGACTTATTTGCGGAAAGATCAGACTTTACTTATTTGTCAAAAAGTTTTATTTCTCATTCGAATGGGAAATAAAATATTATTACACATTTTTTTTTTTAAAGTCAAGTAACAAAACCTTTCCGTTATTGAATTCTAAATTCTAAATTTTTATATATAAATAATTATAATTGGGGCTAATGTATGTAAAAAATAATTAAGCAAGACTTTAGTGTTAGTAAAGCCGTCACTATTATAAATTCTTTTATGTTGAAACATGTATGTAAAAAAAAAAATATTTAGTAAGAATTTTAGAGTTGGTTGCAAGGTCAGAGTTATACCCTTTTTTCAGAATCCTCTTTTTAATATTCCTCCTATATACATACATATACTAGAAAAAGGAGATAGATACCCTGATTTTGTTATCAAATATAAAAAATCCCATCTAACTCAGAATCTCGCCCATATACTTATTATATCGAATCAAATCATATAATCATATTAATCATATCAAACTAATATTTCAATTCAAAAATAAAGCCTAAAGCCTAGAGGCTTTCGGAAATATGGAAAAATAAGGAATTATTAGCGTTATTTTTTATAATAACGCATTATAAAGTCAAATGCAAGAGTTTTTCGAAAAAAAGACATTTTTTCAATAAGTCTTTACATTCAGACTTTACCACATCAATTTTATGTTCTGTTAAACCAAAGTACCCTCTTCAGTCAATTTGTCAGACCTTCTATTGTCTTATAATTTTTCATGTTTCGTAATATGAGCACTACATATACAGTACATAAACTATACACTATAATATAGTAAAGTACAAGTAATATATGTTTATATAAGTAATTTAATCTATACATATATACACAATAATATCTGGTACATATAATAGTACACAAACGTAAAAAAAAAATAAATTAAAAACCTCCACAAACCAAATGTTTATCAAAAAACATATGTACATATTTGAATCAAAATACAATCTATAAATACCTATCTACAATATAATATATATGTATATGTAATCTTATGTACCTTTTATTGTTTAACCTATAGATGAATGGAAAATTGTAGAAATTACAGATACCATTTTGATTGAATTGTCTCTTACAATAGCCATAAAAAATAGGAATATATCCGAGTATGTATATATACAAATACTTTAATATATTATAGTAAAATTCATATAAGTATATATATATTATAGTATATAAATATATATAGTTGAAAAAGATATATATATATCGTAAAAATATGATAATAATGAAATATTTCCAAAGGAATTTAATTTACATCGTTAATTAAAGAAAATAATTAAATGAAAATGGGTGGTTTTATATTAGGAGTAATTAATACTTTAAATCCTATGAATAATATATTATAAATTAATTTTAATTATTTTGAAAGAGTAAATAATTAATTTAAACCACAAATTAAATATCGATTAAAGAATTGAAAGAAAATTAAAAACGAGGAAGAATACAGTTGCCTTTGTCAACTCTTAGATACCCGTACGAAACGTTAGTATGTTCACAGCCTGTCACTCTGTTTACAATATTATTTTTTTAATATTTTAGTATTTTAAAATAATTTGGGTGAATTTCATAATTTCTAGAACTATGGGTTGTACATATATTCAAACTATATGTTTATATGTACCATATAACGATATGTTTATAGTACCACAAACTGTATGTTTAACCTTCCACATAACGATTATCAATCCAAAACTTTTTCAAATATTCTATAGTACCATTTCATACTAAGCGGTAAATGTATATTAAATTTACTTAGTACAAAATAGTAAATATAATTTTAAATATTATATTATATTATATTTAAATATTCCATTGACAGAATAATTTCTTATAAGTACAATAAATACATATATGTATGTAAATACGGCGCTATATAATATACATCTATACTCTTATCATTCATTCACTAGTGACATATGCGATATGTAAATAAACATGATATTATATAAGTATGTATATATATCAATATCATATAAATAAAAATTCTTTAAGCAACCGTTATGTTGTTTATTTATTTACATTTTTTTGTACTACGCTTTGTATCCTCAACAATTTCAAATTATCGAGTAAAACAAAATGGAAAAAATTCGTTAAAGAAATTTGTTAGAAAATTTGAAAAAATCAAGTAACACTTTCGTCAATTATAAAGTAACCCTATATTATTAAAAAAATTTGTTAACAGAAATAAGAGTATAATGTTGAAGCTTTAATTTTTGTGTATTATTTGAAAAAAATTTTAACAGGTGTTCAAGTTACAGGTGTTTAAAAATAGGAAATTTTCAGTTTTTGACCCCTTACAGCTCCTAAACGGGGAGTGATACAAAAAAAATTTCTGAAATGACTCATACTTATTTTCAAAGATCTAACTTCTGTCAAAATTTCAAGTTTCCAACTTTAACCGTTTAGAAGATAGAAGGGTTAAAGGATTTTTCAAAATTTGAGTTTCGCATAACGGTAAATTAAGACACCGTATGCCACAAATATATATTAATTGTATATATACTTTTAAAGCTAATAAAAGTAGTAATCGTTTGGCGTTTTCAAAATGAAGATATGCCTTATACAACTTGTGCTATAACAATTTAAATATAGAGCTTTTTTGAACCTTTGGGGAGCTGTAGCTCCGTAACGGGTGGGGCTACGAAAAAAAGTTATTAAAAATAAAATTAATATTTTTGTGAGATCTATCAGCAGTTAAAATTGCATAGCTCTATTTCAAAAAAAATGTCGGGATCTAAAAGTTAGGTGTTCGAGAGCTACCCTAAGGCTTGGTCCAAACTCAACCAAAAAAAATAGGGAACCTACAAATTACTCCCAGAATATTTTGTGTAAATTTCAAGATTCTAGCTTTCTTAGTTTTTGAGTTAGCGTGCTGACGGATGGACGGACGGACATGGCTCAAAAGTCTTAGAATTTTTTTCTGATCTGATCCATACCTTTGAAGGTATATCTAGCTCGCTTATTTCGAGGTGTTACAAACGGAGGAGTAATTTTATTATACCCGATCCTATCGTACGGGTATAAAAAATCTCAAATCTAATATAAATTTTAATTGACTTTCTTTAGTTATCTATTGAATATAATTTTTTAAAGTTATTAATTAAAGGTACGGAATACTCGTGTCTCATAATTACGTCTTTTTCTTTTTTTTTTTCAAAATCTCGTTTTTTAATATCATGTTTTTTTTGTTTTGGTGGTGCAAATTTAATTTAAAAAAAAAAAATATATATATATTTTAAGGGGTTTGTAAGTCATAATTCAGATGTAAGTATATAAAATCGGAAAGAGATTAAGAAAAAAAGTAAAAATAATTTTAACCTGCAAAATTATGGGCAGGGGCCTCGGTGGCCTAGTGGGTAAGAGCGTATAAAATACGCTGTAAATACCGAGGGAATGTGGTTTCGAATACCACACACGTTGTAAGAGTTATTCTCCCTTACGACATTTACAGCCACTCCTAAACAGGAAAGGCTGAGTAATTTCCTGTACACATTTATGTGGCAGAGAAATACACTAAAAAAAAAAAAATTGGGTTGATAACCCTGATTTTGTAAACAACTAAAATATTCCTCCTAATGAAGAATCTCAGATATATATATATGAGATTCTGGAAAAAAGGTGGAACCCTGATTTTTAAATCAACTATAAAATTCCTTCTATTCATTTTTTTACATATATATTTTGAGTTGAGAACTCGTATCTAATAATCATATTTTTTTTTAACTTTTTCTGTATTTTCTCAAAAAAAAAAATAATTTAGAAACATTTGTTTTTAAATAAAAAAGAGATATTTAAGAAGAAAATTCTTTTTCAACGTAAATCGAAATACATTAAGTAGGTTATGGACACGTGTAAAAATCAATTCCTAAAATGTATTATAATGAATTTAAATTAATTATTAAATAAAATGAAAATCTATGAATTTATTATCATATTTTAGCTAACCTATTTGGTTGTACGGCTATGGTATTGTCACAAACAAACAAATATTTCAGAGCATCTAAATTTTCCAAAATAAAATTTTAGATAACATGGTAAGCAATCCTTTGCATTTGCCGAAATGACACTTTACATATGTATACGTATACATAAGAAATAAAAAAGTATAAAGTAAATTAAAACATAAAAGTATAAAAAAGTATAAAGTAAACTTAAACTAAAACATAAGACCCGTTTCGAAGGACTCATAAATGTAGATGTAAGTATTTAAACTTCTACACTCCGAAAATTTCAATAGAACGCTTAAAACTAACTAGAACGCTTAAAAGAGCTAGGCCACTAAATTTAGCGATGAACGTAGATCATTTTCATGGAGGTCTGCAACTTCAGAAAGTTAACACAAAATTAATCGTAAGACTTTAAGACTAGAGTTTTAATAATCTTTTAAGAAATGGCTTAGCATTTTTAGTTAGTTATAATCTTTCATATTTGTCTTGAGTCATCGAGTACAATATCTTTCGATGATTCTCACAATCCTTACCAAAAGAGAAAAAAAAATATAATTATTGATAAAATATTCGTAATATTTACTCCCCTTGAGTAAAAATTATATTAGTACTAAATAACATATAACAATGGTCATCAAATAAAGTTTAGTTGGGTTGAGGTATCACACACTCATAAAGGACATAAAAGGTGCTTGTTCCACTCCTCTAAAGTATCTTTCTATGAATCTCACCTACTCTCGCAATACAGAAACAAAAAAACACAACGGAAGGCTGTAGTTAAATTTTTAATTGCTTTTAAAAATTGCTATTTATTGACTATTTCACAAAACAAAAGCACAATATTATGTTTACTATTACTACTACATATAATTAACGCTTTATAACCTAATTAAAAATTCAACTTATGTAAAATACACATATGTATATATACATTAACTTTAATTTTATATTTGCATATTTAATTAAGTGGCAAAAATTCATTTAAATCACCACCAGCGTTTAACTTTTAAAAAATAACGTTTTAACACTTGTATTTTTTTTTTTTTTTTTTTAAATAAATAAATAAATAAAATTTAGTAATTTTCCACAATATAAATATTGAAAACAATATTTTTTACAACACAAATATCCCATCTATTTATAAAGAAACGTGAGAAAAATTTTTAACAGAGTATTTTGCATAAATTATGTTTCAATGTTTATTTTTTTTTTTTGTTTTGGTGGATAAAAAAAAACCAACTATTGAAAGTTATTTATTTATTTTGATTTTTTCATTGTAATACAAAATGATGAACAAAATATGGTATTTTTTTTTTTAATTTAAGTTTTAAATATTTTGTTTATAAAAAATTAAAAGAAAATTATTTCGATATTGAACAAAATTAAATTTAATTTGTTTAGATTAAAAAAAAATATATATGATACGTTATTTAAAATATACAATGCTTTTAGTGGTAGTGTTTTTGTATGAACTGTAAACACTATTGGTAGTATTCTAAGATTCACTTCGACTTCTAAGGAAAAATTTTAAGTTAAAAACTGTTTTAAGTTTGTTTTTGTTTTTTTGCAAGGGTAGGTGGGAATCATCGAAAGACATTATAGAGAAGTGAAACGAGCATGAATCCTCTATGAGTGTGTGAGACTTTAACCCACTAAACATCACCTCCATTTTTTGATCAAACAATAGATTATAGGACCTTTAGGTTCTCATGTACACCCTTGTCAAAGGAAGTTGAGTTAGGGAATGAGTTAGGTTTAAACTAAAAAAAAAAAATCAACATTGTTACATGGCGTTAATGGTGGAAATTTAAATTAATTGAAATTTTTTTTTTCTCGTTAAGGATTCAAGATTTTTATTTTCTTTTTCACAGTTAGTATAATGTCAGTAGAGATTAAAATTCATCTTTATAGATTCTTTCAGAAGAAGTAAAAATGAAAACCGTAAAGAATATTTTTTTTTTTTTAATTTTTTATTGAAAGCTTTCATACTTAATTATATTATTGTTTTTTTTTTTTGTGCGATATTGGGTAGAAAAATTGTAGGTAAAAAAACAATTAACGGATTTCGGATTGTCCAAACTGAAATGCATCGTCATAACCAAATTAAACGAGATGACTCCTTTGACAAACAAGACGATTGATACCATTTTAGTAAATATAACAAATTTTATTTAACCCTTCAGTACTCACGCAATATTTTCTTCCTTTTTCCATATAAGTACTCGCCCTGGTCATTTTGATCCAAACTTAAAAATAGACAAATGTACGTGTAATAATATAAGATATCATCTAAATAATTTTTAGTTTAATATATATATTTCCCATCAGGTATTTTCATCGGTATTTTGTCAGAAGAACTTATGTTTGGCCATTTAATATAGAGAATTAATACTTAAGATTAAAGTTGAATATTCAAAACTCGATCGAAATTCTTACAATTAAATTGTGCTATAACTAAAACTAAGGCATATTAAGTAATAATTAAAGCAAAACTTTGAGAAAAAAAACAATGTTTTTATAAAAACTTACAAAAAGTCTCTTTTACATACACTAATTTAAAATTTTAAAAATCAATTTGATTTACATATATAAAAAACGTAATTACTTAAAATGAACCAATTTTTTTTTTAAATAAAATCATATATGTGTATACACAAAACATATTAATAATGAAGTAACTTAAAACCAATTGTAAACAAACATTAAAAATATGAAAATCGATACAGATATTAATTGTTTTAATTCAGATTTTCGATTATATTAAAAAAAAAAAAATCATCGAGAAATAAATAAAAGAGAAATTAAATCTAAATATAAATAAATAAATAATAAAAAAAAAAAAAAATCAATCAGGTTCATATTTTTTTTTCATCTTTAATTTTGATGTGATTAATAAATAAAAAATGATTTATTTATTCTAGAAATGATTAAATTACAACAGAAAATAATTGAATCATTCAATTTCTACTACACTGTGAAAGATGAACTCTACTCAATTGGAATATTTAAAAGCAAATTGATTTGTTATAAAAAAAAAAACAAACAAGACTGTTGATTATTACACTATAGAATCATCTTACGTTTTAACTTTATCTTAATTTTTTTTTTTTATGTTTTATTTTATAAAATAACAACTGGTGATAATTAAGAATAAAAACAATATTGTAAGATAAAAAAAAAAAATAATATTAATATCGCCTTAAAGTATGCAATTTTGAATGTATGAAAAGAAATATTATATAACGCATCAGTGGGGCTTTTGTAGCCTAGTGGGTAGGCGTGTGGTGTATTAACCGAAGGAGTGTGGGTTCGATGCCTGCACAGATCGTAAGTGTTTTTCTTTACATACCCCCCATACGACCTAATATAATGTAAATATATAGTATATAATATAAACAAAATAAATAATATTAGTATATAATTTAATAATAGTATAAAAACCTATAATGGCCTTAGTAGTCGATGGTTCAATAATATTGAAAAACTACATTAATGTATGTAATATTAATATAAATAAATAAATAAATAAATAAACGCATCAATAATGCCTCTCAGTAATGGTCTCAAAGTAAAAACTGATATTACTAAAATTTATTGTATTATATTAGATAAAAATAAATAAATCAGTATTGGAGTCTCTCGCCAGTGATTAATAACATAACATATTAAATGAGAAAGAGTGCAATAGATTAAACTCTGGGATACCCTGGAATATACTTCGTTAATATTATTTTATTTTTTATGATGCTTTTCGAGCTTTTAATCCCATTATCAAATAAGAACTCTATAATATATACTGTTTGCATAAAACTTAGTCATATCTTCTACAAAATTTCAAATGTTTTCTTAATTAAGTATCGAGATATATATACAAACATTTTGGAGTTTGAAGTATGACGGCCACTCGAATCTGTTGCCTTGAACCAAGAAGAACTTTACAGAAGTTATTGCCATTAAATTTAATCATTTTTTATAAGATTACAGATATGCAATCTGAAACTAATAATAATAGTTAAATGAAGAACATAAAGAATGTAATTTAAGGGCATTCTTGCCTTACCAAACGATTTAAATAGCATTTCTCTGAAGATATTAGACTCTTTAGTAATTTAACTCCAATTTGTTTCTAGTTAGGTACATTAGCATTTTATCATTAATATAAATTCTTTTTCTACATAATAATTTTGTACATATAATAATTCTTTCTAAAATTTAATTATTCTGAAAGATAGTGTATCAGTGTCTCCTTTGGTCTATTAACTGTTCCATTATTTGTAAATTTTAATTAGATGGAAAAAGTGAATCAACACCTCATATAATTTATTTTCCATTTTTTTTCTTGCTTTACTGTAAAAATTATTTTTTTCAAAACACTTTTCGATAGTCAGTTAATGTACTATAGTTAGTCCTAAACTCCTAAGGCTCTTCTAGAGAAATCAATCAATAAATATCTAAAAAACAAAAAAAAATTAATCATTACTTATTGGTCTTTAATTTAATCGATTCATCCCATATTATTCCAATTTTAATACAATGTTTATAAAAACTTTTATTTAAATTATTTTTATTTAACACCTTATAAAAGCATTTATGGAGTGAAAAATTTAATTTGCTTCTTCTTTTTTCTCTGTAATGTAACAAAACAACAAAACTAAATAGTAAATGGATGTAAACATAATAGTAATGATCACAATCATTATTCAATTCTTTTTTTTTTTTACTATTTTACTGCAAATAAAGACATTATCTATTTCTTAAAGGAAAAAAAAAAGAAAAGAAAAATCAACTTTATATAAAAATGTGCAATAATTCTTTTTAAAGTAATGAAATCTTTTCATTTTCTGGTTTACACAAATTTTTTTTTACTATCCAATCCAAAAAAAAAAAACAAAAAACAAAACAAACAAATCCAACTAATACACAAAATCTTAATATGTATGTTTATTAAGACAATGTATCTTAAGATGTCTTAAGATGAATGTCTTAAAACAAAAGATGTAAACAAGAATACAAAAATAGTATTTGTTTTCAGATTTAAAACAAAAATAAAAAAAAAAAAAAACATTGGTAAGAAAAATAAATATTTCCACCAATGAAATAAAACGAAATTGGATCTTCTTCATTGTAATTTTAGTCTTAGTCAAAGACTGTTTTACCATATTTTTGTTTACCATAATTATTAGTAAGTTGGCGTCTTCATCAGATAATTATTACAGTATTTCTCTAAAATTGGAATACATCAAATTAATAGTCAATAAGGAAAAACAGAAAAAAAACAAAAAAAAAAAAGAGATGATGATGAAGAAAAAGAAGAAGAAATGAGTATAGATGTAGGTATGTTAGATGATGATGATGAGACAAATCGTTGGAACGAATACCACTCTTATGTGGGTATTGAAATGCAATTTAATTGAATGTTATTATAGATCATTCATAATTTTAATTTTTTTTTTTTTTTTTTGAATATTAATAACACAAAGAAAATCTAGGTCAAAAATAAAAAATAAAAAAAAACCTATAGGATTGGTTACTAATAAACCAAAACCAAAACCAAACCAAACATTATTACTACTACAGTTGTTTTATTTTTTGTTTTTTTATTTTTCTTTTCTAATTGCAACAAAATTACTTGCATTTGTTTTATATACCAAATAGAATTTTTTCTGTTATGATTTTTTCTAACAAAAGGTAATTTATTATTGAGAAGAAGAATTGAGACCAGTTGAGGTAAGGTGAGCTTTATTAACGGGTGTTGCATGAGACCAGATATTTATAACCAGAAATTGAATTAAGTTTGGTTTTTTTTTTTATTTTGTTTCTTTCTTTTTATTAATTTTAATCTTGAAAATACTTAAAAGGGTTCATATAAGGTGTAAATAATAAACCAAAAAGTAAGACCATACATATTTTTGATTTTGAAATTGTTGCATATTATGTACATATATATAAATGTTGCATACTAAGTTATTTGTTGATATATTGTCATCATGACATGACAGTAAAAGTTGATTGACAGATTAGTTTGTTTTGTGTTTTTGTTTTTGTTATATATATGTATACATATATACATACATATATATAGAAAGCGATAAAATTTCTTTGAAGATAGTTTAGGTTTAAAAAGCCGTCACCAATGATAGACAGAGAATAGAGAAAACTATTAGATTCATTTTTTTCTTCTTTTTCTTTTTTTTTTTGTTTTTTTACAATAGAAATTGTGTCAAATATTATTAAATTATATTATTTTTATTTTGTAATTTCATTTTTTGTTTAATTTTTTTGTTTTAATTATGATATTATTTTTTAATGTTATTTAAAATTGCTATAAAATGAAATAGTAAAAGTTTTTAAATATTTCTATTTTAACTTGTTTTAAAATAAAATGCAATTTCTTTATATATAGCATGAAATTGTAGAACTCATACATGGTTTATATAAAATGTTCATGGTATGTATATACTTATTATTATACTTATTATATCCGAACTGAATATGATAGTATATAATTACATTTAAGGTTAACTTATGTAGAACTCGGTTCTTATCTAACAACTTTTATCAACATCTATATAGGAAACATAAACATCTTCCTACATCTTTAGATATACCAAAAATATATGGTTGGTTCAATTTAATTTTAGATTTAAATGCATGTCCAAGATGTTTCATCAGTAATCCAAGATGTTCAATTCATCAGTATATTTCAAAACCTCTGCTTAAAATGATAAGATAGTGATGATAATGTTAATATTCCTCGAAACTAAACAACTTTTTTAAACGTTTTTTTTTTTTTTTTTTGGATTAAAATCAACTCTGTTGATTTCCGCCCAGTTTGAAATTTTGGGTGAATTTTGATTTAGCGATAAGGAAGTGGAATTTTTTTTCACGTTGTCTTCAAAGGAGGCAATGAGAGTGATGTCGTCTGCAAAACTGTGAAATGGATTGGAGATTATATTTAATAAATCGTTAATGAAAATTAAGAAGAGAGGTGGGAAAAGGACAGTTCCTTGAGGAACACCAGTAATGGAGAAATAAGTTTCCCTTAATACTTTGATGGAAATGCTATTAGGATCGGTCGTGACTTATTTGTATTGAAATAAGTACGAATTCTGGAATTCTTTGAAAACTGTACGAATTCTAAAACTAATTTTACTTATGAGACCTTCAATCACTTGAAAATTGGGTGAGCTCTGTGTTGGCTGAGGAAGTGATAAATTAGAGCCAAAAGTTTTAGCAAATAAATTTATTTTTTTTTTTTAGGTCTGGTACAATTTCGTCATTGATATCAACAAAAGGTGCAAACTAACTCCCGTTAATGTTTTTGATAAGATATTGAAATTTAAAAGTTGACTTTCAACCGTCTGTTCTGCAACAATTTTGGCTTGTTAATAACCTTATTACAACTATTTCTGCCACGATATAGCTCGCTCAAGATACGTCGGATCTGCTACTTATATAAATTTGGAATATTTCCTCGTTTTGTTTGGAAAGCAGGATTTGCAGGACCATCACAATTAGCATGGTTGTAATACCATACTAATTTTTGGAAACAAACTTTTGCTGAGAGTAACTGTACCTCAAAGCTCAATTAACTATAAATTTTAATGAAATTTAAAATACAATTCGTTAAAAATAAATAAGACTCATTTATACGAAATTTTTAAAAATTATAAATAAATAAATTTTTTTATTACATTGGCCCAGTAATCATTTTAATCTAATTTTAATCATTTTTTGTAAAATCTATAAAAAATAATCAACATTTTTAAAAATACATAAATAATGTACTGAACAAATCAATTTAAAATTTATTTAAGTATAAATTGACGTTTTTTTTTTTTTTTTTTTAAGATAATTTTAGGTTAAATACATGAGATTATGAAACTATTAAAACTAAAATTTTATTTAAATTTTTTTTTTTTTGTAGTTGTCGTTTTAATATTTTGTCAACTAAAAAACCCCTAATACAGTTTATACTTTCATTTTATCTATAACTATAAATTAACAGACTATTATTATTATGTCTTATGCCTTATATACTTACTATCCAAAAGTAGAGTTACAACTTAAATCTAAAAAAAAAAAAATCTGTCGAAAACATGAACTTTTAGTTTTAAAATGATTTAAAAAAAAAAATGCATTTTTACTTGCAACAAGTAATTTGTGCCTTTTATTTTTCATTTAAATCAACCATATGTGGTGAATAGATATTAACACATATACATGTAGTATCTTAAGATATTTATTAATTGTTTTAAACAAAATGAAAACTGACAAAAAAAAAAAAAAAAGAATTTTAAATGTTGCAATCCATAAATATTTTCTATAAATTTCAAATACCAAAATAACAAATCGCAATTATACACCTGTTTTACCTAAATACCTGGTATTGCTGGTATTACATTTTTCTTTTTGTATTTTGTTGTTTGCTTCTTTTATTTTCATTGCATGATCATAACCTATAACTGCTATTAAAAAGCTATTTAAATTCATCATTTAGTAACGATGCAATGACCCAGTGAGGCATGTATAATGGTTTTTCTTTTCTACTTATATGTTGAAAATAAGTTTTTTTTTTTGTGCTTACGGTTGTATTTTTGTCCATTTTTTAAATTCCTATATAAATCTGAAGTTTACATTTATTTGTTCGGAAATTGAAAAAATTCAAAAAAAAAAGAAAATGAAATCTGCAATAAAAATCTTTTTTTTTGTGAAATTAATTCAAGGGTATTAAAGCAACGGAAATCAATTAGATTTTTCGAGATTTTCTTTTTGAATATATTTTATTTAATTGATTAAATATCGTAAAATATATTGTACAAATGTTTCATGATAATATAAAAGAAATATGTAAATATGGTATTGCATACTTTTTATTGAATAGTTTTTGTAACTTTTAAGCTAAGTACACACGTAAGAGTAAAAATGGTAAAGTTGAGACAAAAATCTGGTAAGGGCGATCTACATATTGTGTGTGAGCACTCGTTAGAGCTCTTTCATAGAGCTCTACATCGACTCTACAATAGATTTTTTGTTAAAGATTTCTCTACTGTGTTAACATTTTCAAGTAGAGAAATTTGTGTGTGTACGATGACTGATGATCTGTAAAAACTTTTTCCTAGATTTTCATGTAATTCATGTATTTTTGCATATTTTTATTGTTATTTAAAGTATGTATGCATATATGTTTCTATAAGTAAACAATGGTAAATATTTAGCTTAATTTAAATTTGAATGGAACATACATGAATAATTTTTCCTCCTCTCTCTTAACTCTTTTAACAAACTCGTATTCTTAACTCTTAACAAATCGTTTAACAAATCTTTATAGAATCCAACAGTGTATCTTTTTTTAACCCATTCTCGAATCCAATATTTTTTATTTTTTTTAATGATTTTTTTAAATAATTAAATAACACACGATAGCCGCAGTTGCTTTTAATTGATCCGAACTCATTTTAGAACTATTTGCATCAAACTAATCTATTTTCAATTCAATTCTATTTATTGCTCTACCACAGATCTACCATATGCAAAAAATACGTATATCTTGTAAACAGTCCCTAGCGAAAAATTTCTCTACCAAAGTTTTCGCAGAGCAAATTTTCTGTAGAGTTACACTCTCATGTAAACACATTTGGTAGAGTAAATTTTTGTTTTCGTAGAGCTCTACCAATTTTAGTCTCCCGTGTATACTTAGCTTTAAAGTAGTTTTTAATAAAATGTCACAATTTTTATATTGACATCGCCATTAGGTATATATACCTACTTATTCCCTCATATTACAATATTAACTATTAATTTCTGTTTTTTATAATCTTGAAATTTTTGACTATAGTAATAGTTAAATCCAGTGCAGGAAAATTTTTCAAAAACTTGAAATTCAAATTTTTTGATTTTATTAAAGGAAATGA
Organism: Poecilobothrus nobilitatus; assembly: GCA_947095535.1. Classification (NCBI taxonomy): domain Eukaryota; kingdom Metazoa; phylum Arthropoda; class Insecta; order Diptera; family Dolichopodidae; genus Poecilobothrus; species Poecilobothrus nobilitatus. Next base: position 36,602,688 of record OX352774.1, read on the forward strand.
TTTTATTTAAGATATGTATAAAGATTTAAGATAAGGATTTTACGATTTTAGAAGAAAGACGACATTTTAAAAATCCTGCGATGTTTTTTAATTAACTAAAATTTAACACTAAAATTAAAGCCCGTTTGGTTTCAAACTTATTAAAAATGTATCAATATTTTTTTTGTCTTTGTTTTGTTGGTTTTAAATTTTAGCAGTTAAAAAAGAAAAATTTTTGTAAATGGAAAATAAAGTCATTTAAGAGTGACATTTTGTGCGCCGTGAAAATACCAATTTAAAAGAAGAAAATAATTTACAATGAACATTTCCACTCTTGCTTTTTAATGATTAAAAAATGATGAATTGATTCATAATTTGTGTGAGTTTAAAATAGAAAGACATGATGAAAATAGAAAGACAAAAAAGAAAAATTGAAAAATTTGTACTTACAAGAAGTCACTATGTTTAAAATACAACTTAACTTTTCTATGCAATTATGAATTCTTAATTTGGTGCTGGATTATTTCACCCAACAAGAGTCACGTTACTCTTCATTTATTATTAGCCTATTTATTTTTAATTAAAACCTACCTCCAGCTAAATTCTAAGTAAAAATATTATTTGATCAAACTATTGGGGGGGAAAGTTGGTGTCGATCCTCGGGATCATTACATTTGAAAGACTTCTCGGATGAACAAGTGAGTAAAAAGAAAGCACTAAAACTGAACATAACCGATTTGAGAGTTTTTATGCGAATCAGCACTGATTATCTGATATTAAGGAGTCATGCGGAGAGAATATGTATAGTACGAGTTTTGGGCAGAAGATGAAAACGGTACTGCATGTTAAGGAGTCATGTGAAGAGAATATGTATAGTACGAGTTTTGGGCAGAAGATGAAAACGGTACTCCTATACGAATGGGTGAGGAACACAAGAAATGAACTCTCCGAAGTGAAAATGGGAAAAGCAAAGTTAATAGCAATCATTTAATCTTAAAATTATTAAATATGTTTCTAATCCACAGTACAATATGCAATCATTTGTCTCCTATAAGATCTCACTTCAAATTTTTGGCCTCATTCTTTTTTAATCCAAACCTTTCAATCCACCTTCCAGTTTCTTGTTTTAGTCTCGTTAATTCCAAACCAATCAGTGTACTTTTGAATTACAAATGTAATAGTATTATTGATTTCAAAAGGGAGGTTGATTTAATTATTTTAAAGTTATTTGAAATTATTTGAAATTCATTTTAAGAAAGTGTTTAAAATAAAAATAAATAAAATAAAACAAAATAACAAATGGTTATTTTATTGAAAAAAGAATTTGAGGCACATTAAATGTCAAAGTCAAAAAACTTTCATTGAATTTAATTTACTGGTATGTACATATATTCAAGTTTTTTTTTTTATTTTTTTTTTTTTTTATATTATGACAAGTGACATCGATAACATATCACATACCAATTTTTTTTTTATTTTTTTGTTTTTAATTAATGTAATTTGAAAATTAATTTAATATAATATTACATATATGTATGTATATTTTTTTTTTAATCATAATTCCTTCTGTTATGTCAATTTCCAGCAAATTAAATTAAAGTTGAAATGAAATGATCAGATATTCATTTCAAAGAAAATGATAATAATTTCAATAAATAAAAATTTTTGAACACAGCAGGAAAAAAAACCAATTAATTATTTATAATATCATTTTTTAATAACATAAAAAAAAAAAAAAAATGGCAAAAAAAACAAAAATTGTAAAAAAAACTAAAAACACAGGTCTACAATTTGGTGACAGATCTACAAATGATAATACACTTTTTCTTTTAAGTTTTTTTTTTCCAATAAATTTAACATGAATTAAAAAAAAAGCATTAATTATTCGCGAATTATTAATTTGTTACAACCTGTTATTAAATAATTATTATATTATTAAAACTGGAACAAAATATTAATATTAAATCAAAAATAAAACAAAAAAATGTTGACATAATAATAATTAAAAAATTTTTTTGCAATATGCAATAAATTTTTCACAAAAAACAAAAAAAAAATCTAAACAGACTTTTTTTTTTTTAATTCAAAATTAAAAAAAAAATAAAGAATTCAAGTGTTATATATATATATAAAAAAAAAAATATTGTTTTATGTACCTTAGAAGCAGAAAATGTTTATGTTAAAATTTACGTTTTATTCCCGACATTTATTAAGATCATGACACTTCATCATTTGTATTAAAATTTATATTACATTAAGAAGTACGCCAAAAAGTATGCAAAATTTATTTTTCAATAAAAATTTAAAAATATTTGTAAGTCGTCAATTATCAAGTAAACCGAGGGAGTGCGGGTTCAAATCCTGCACAGGTAGCAAGTTGAATCCTGCACTTGCTACCTGTGCAGGATTTGAACCCGCACTCCCTCGGTTTACTTATTATTATTAATTAAAAACAAATACTTCTTGCTACCAAATATAGTGTGGATATGTAATATATAATATAAAGAAAATAAATAATATTAAAATATAAATGGCCAAACCCATTTTCTAATAAGAACCTCTGGATACTATCCTATGAAGAGCCCATAGGCAAACAAATCAGGCTCAGAAAGTGGAGATGGATAGATCATACGCTTAAAAAGTCAAACACAACCATAGCACGAATGGCCTTAGAGTGGAACTCTTAAGGTAAAACAAAACGTGGCCACCCTAACATTACATGGCGTAGAACAATCCACCAAGAATTGATTAAATGTAAAATATCAGCGCGAAAACGCATGAGATGTGTCAATTGGAAGCCCTATACTCCCAAGAAGAGAAAGATAAAAATAAGTAAAAAATTAATAATAGTTTTTGACCTATAATGGCCTTAGTAGCCGATGGTTTTGTAATATTGCAATATCCTATGCGATTTGTAATATTAATATAAATAAAATTATCAAGTAAGTTTTTCAAGTAAATATATGTTTTTTCTCGCACCCGTAATGACCCTAGCTTCCCGTAATTGCCGTAGCTTCCATAGCGAAATGGTTAAGTACGACATAAAAATAAAATCCGCCAAAGCTATTATAATCATTTTTGATTAGATGGAAAATTACTGAAAAACTACTATATAAGGGTTATTAGTTAGAAGATTTTGTTTCGATTTCCGAAGATTTGGTGGATTTAAATTTTGTTTCGATGATATCCACTGTATCTAGGACTTTATAAAATTCGATTTTTTTTCAACACTTCTTCGTATAACTTCGAACATACTAATTTTAAACTTATAAAGTATAAAAACTTTTATTTTAAAACTTCTTTTAAAAATTTTATCAAAAATATTTTGTTTCTTTTCGCACATTAAATAAGATCCTTATATAAGTCTTTATTGCATTGAAAATTTAAAAAATATCGCTGTTATTTTTCAAAAAAAAAAAAATAGAAAAAGCATTAATCTTGAATATTATTTAATTAATATTTATAGATTATAGTTACATACTTACAAAATTTGTTAATCAATACTTTATCAAATTAATCAAATTGAAATTCATATCAGCACTTACCTAAAAAAAAAAAAAAAAAAAAAAAAAATTAATATCATAAATATTTATCAATTTTTTTTAATTATTAAATTATTTAATTTTAAAGTAAATATTTAGGAAAAAAAACTTTTTTGTATATTAGTGTATAAAGTATTTACAAAATTAAATATCAAACATTTAATTTAGAATGTTTAAGATTTAATTAAATTTATAGATACATATTGAATACAAGAGACGAAAAAACATTTTACAGTTGAACCAGATGTTGTTAAAAGTAATTCTGTCAATTAATTCTTAGTTTATTAGTCAATCAAAGCAGATGTGCAGCAGCTGTATAAAATGTTCGTGCAGTAATGAAAGTTTTTATTTCAAAAAGTTTATCAGCGATAAAAATTTATACTTATATAGATGATGAATGTTATAGTGAAGAAATATATAGTTCTCTATTTTCAGTCAAATATAAAACCAGGACGTCCAAAAACTGTATTATCACCAGTAAAAATTAAAAATTCTATAAATTTTGGCTTCTTTCCTCACCCTTTTTCCCAAAACTAAACTGTACATTATATCACTATGTATTAAGGGACGCATTCTAGTTTGGTTTTAAAAGTGGTGGATAGGGTTAGTTAAAGAGGAATCTTGTGCAGTTCTCTTGAGTGACTTTCAATGTTTTCCATCGTTTGTCAAAAAAAAAAACGGGGAGTCCACAAAAATGCAAAAAAAAAATTAATATTTTTTTATGAATTTAAAAATTAGAAATAATCAATAACATTACAACAAATATTGGTAACTTCGTTTACAAATTTTTAATATAAATTTATTACATTAAATTATATTTTGACATTAAGTAACCTACTATAAAATCCCTAATTTTATTGTTCAAGTATTATGTTTTATTGTTCTCATAAAAAATTATTAAGAGGAATTGGTTACAATACCAGGGTTTCAAATAATTTGTTTTTCGGAGGTTTCAAATAATTCAGGGTTTGTTTTTCAAATTGTTTGTTTTTCGGAGGTTTGGAGGCGGTTGCCGTATCTAATTTAAATCGTTACAAAATCAGACTTATACGCTTTTTTCAAAATATAAATGTGTATATATATATATATGTGCGAGATTCTGAATTAGGAGGAATTTTATAGTTGCAAAGTAGAAAATATTTTAAGGAGGAGATATTTCAAGTAGGAAATATTTTTTTCTGGGATTTTGAACACATGCATTTTCTTTTCTTTTTTTTTTTTGGGAGATTTTGTACTTTTGGAATTTTATGTCTCGGTACTTTTTATTTTGGATTTTTGTTTTTTTTGCAATTTTGAATTTGAAAATTTGGGATTTTGATTTTAGGCTAATAATATCCAATCCGAAAAAAATAATTTTATTTTTCATATACACAATGGGACTGATTCACAAAAATGATTTGGTGAAGAAAATAATGTACAAAACCATAATGCATGGACCATATTCACGAAATTTCTTCTTTCAGATTTCCTTCTCCTAAAATTTCAATTCTTTATAGATTTTGTTTTATTTTGTTAAGCCACCAATAGAAGCTGCACAAAATTTCTCAAAGTAATGTTGAACTTTAATCCAACTAAAACCAATCGCTTTTCAACCGAACTTTAAGATAGACTTTTAATACAAAATGTGGGGCCGCGGTGGCCTAGTGGGTAAGAGCGTATAAAATACGCTATAAGAACCGAGGGAGTGTGGGTTCGAATCCCACACACGTCGTAAGAGTTATTCCCCCCTTACGACATTTACAGCCACGCCTGAACAGAAAAGGCTGTGTAATTTGCTGTTCCTGTTCCTGTTTCCTGCTTACGTGGCAGAGAAATACATTAAAACAAAATGTACAGTTCGGTGTTGAGGATAAAGATGTAGAAAGGATGTTTGGAAAATGCGACTTGACAAAATTTAGAAAATTATAGAGGATGAAAGCGGTTTTTTCATAGCTTTGAAACAAATATCATTATAAACATTTCTTATGTCATGTTTTCGGTTCAAATTTTATTGTTCTAGAAAGAAATTATACTGAAAATAAATTATTTTTTAAATCGGAAAAATCACATTTTCCTTTCAACTTAATTCAGTAAGGAAATGAGTTTTTAAAACTTATTCAGCCTAATTATTATAGCTAATATTATTCGTTATAAATTCAAATTGATGACAAATATAAAAATTAATACTATAAAAGTATCTGTAATAGAAATAGATGTTTTGGAATTTTAGATATATATATGTATATACAACGAATTTTAAATTATAATTTCATGAACTAAGTAAATGAAAAATATGTTTACCTCATATTTGTGTTTACCTCATATTTTATTTAACAATCATTTTAGTTCTTTAAAATCAATTTTTTAAAACCTGTCTAAATTTATCTCTGTTCATTTTTAATTTATAAATTTTTAAACATTATTTACCAAAAAAAAAAAAAACAAACACTTGTATTAAAGTACAACATAAATGTACCATACTTTTAGGTACAATATCATATATTTTATCCCATAATAATCATATACAATGTTTTTGATTAAATTATTTTGTAATATTACCATAAAAAATTTTAAATTATTATTTAATTTTTTTTTTTTTTTTTTTTAAATGTACTTAAACCTGTTTCATTAAATTAATATGAAATTGGAAGTTTTAAACTAAAATTATAATGTAAAAAACTGAGTGAAATCCAATGATTTTTTTCTTTTGATTTTTTTTTTTTTATTATGATGTTACCATCGATTTCAAGTATTCATGTAACAAAAATTAAAAAGAAATAAGTTAAAAAAAAAATTAAAAAATAAATTTTCTTTATTATTTTCTGATATCTATATATATGCCATAATTAACAGTGGTAATTATATGTGATATATGTGATTATGGTTTCATCTTTTTTTATTATTATTTAAACAACAGTACATTGTATACCTTTTAACAAAAGCCTTTTTTTTTATTCACTAGCATTAATGGAATTGAATTAGCATTTAAGATTTTTTATATATATTAAGGAAGCAACAGCAGCATAACGAAAAAAAAAAAACTGAAAACCACTATATTTCATATTTGTGTGGTCTATACCAACATATATATATATATATATGTATAATATATGTATGTATATACACTTATAGTAATTGATAATGATTATGTTGATATCAAGACTAAATATAAAAGAGTACTATAGAAAAGAAAGGAAATTATTACATATATATATATATATATATATATATGAATGAGATATAAGGAAAGAAATATAGTACTTTTATACAAAACAGTTATGCAATTTTGTATATATATATATATATATATATATTATCAAGTAAATTGCGTGTGAAAGTATTTTAATTTTTATCTCCCTTTTATAATTTCTTTTTCTTTTTTTCTTTTTACACAGTAGGTAGTGTAGTGTTTACATTTTGTGGTAAATTTTTCCTTTTCACATTAAAAAAAAACTGCATAATAATGCGGAAAATTAATATATGTAAACATATATGGAAATGGAAAAATCTTTTACAAAGTTATTTAAAGAAAAGCTTAAAAACAATTTAATTTTTCATTTGGTTAATTTTTTTTTTTTTCTTTTTCTTTTTATTTTTTTTGCTAATGTCACTTTTGTAAGTGTAAAGTGAAATTAACCAAATGACAAATGGGCGGTTTGTGGTAAAATGCAAAATATTTGAAATATTTAAAAAGAAAAAAAAAAACGTAGTTTGTGTAATTTACAAATGTATAATTATATAAGAAAAAAATATATAAGTATGTATATAAAATTTTGTGGATGGAAAACTGAATGCAACAAATATTATAATTTAAATTTACTTTTTTATTTTAAGAAAAAATTTCTACCATCAAAATGAAGACGGAAGCACTTTATTATTGTGAGGGTTATGAATTCTTTAAAATAGACTACTATTAAAGAATTTGCTACTTTATAGATTAAAGCAAAAAATAATTTACTATATATGTATAATCTCTGAAATATAATTAATAACTGTTACAATAATAATTATGATAACCTACTCTAAATACAGATATTAATTAATTATGTTAGATAAGTAATAATTAAAGAGTTGATAGAATTAAACAAACATTACCTTTTGATATCATGTTCATAAAAATAAATAGAGATGATAGCTATATGATCAATTCACTGTTTTTCAAAAGCATTTGCAATGTTTAGAGGAATGATTCTAGTTTTGGTACCATTTAAATTTGTTTTTTAAACAAAAATATTTTTATTAAAAATAACGAATGGTTTGATCATTTCCAAACCAAACAAAAAAATCATCGAATAGTTTAACTAGTTTTCAAAGTTTAACTAAAATATTTATAGACATTTGAAGAAAATTAAAAAAATAAATATTAAAAATTAAATAAAAAAAAATCTAACGAAATTAGTTTTGTGTAACCCAACATTTTATAATTGTATAGTTGTATCATTCTTTAATCTAAAAAAAATATATAAGAATTATATAGATTTAATTTAGCAAATGGTGTAGTTGTTAAGGAACTGTTCGAAATGTCTAGGATTTTCAAACCCCTGCTGGATCATAAGGATTAATACGAAAAAAATAATATAGATTTTTCTTATAATGTATAATTAGAACAAATGTAATTAAATAAAAAGAAAAATAATTATATCATATCGTGTTATTTCATAAAACAAAAATAAAATAACTCTTATATAAGATAATAGATGGCGTACAAATAAAAACTATATTATTCGCATTTTAATAATCTTGAACAATAGCTATAAGCAGCCTAGTAATTAACAGCTTAGTTAAATTAATGATTAAATAAACTGAAGCTTAGTTAAATATGATAAATATTGTAAATTCTTGTATTTTACATACATACTTACATACTTATGCAATAAAAAAAAATCTATGAGAATCTTGGTTTAATTCTCTTGAGATTATATAAATTCAGATATTAGTACAAAAACTTGTAATACAGAATTTGATACATGTTAAAATAATCTTTCGGTTTTTTTATGTTATAAATTATAATGTCATTTTATGGAAAAAAATTTTTTTTTATGATCAGACTATCAGACCATGATTTTAATTTGAAAATTATGACTTAAGTAATCCGGTAATAAAATAATAAAACTAAGGCAAAAGTAATAGAACGATGTTTTTTTTTTGTTTTTAGACACTCAAGGATATTTCAATTAAAGAAATTTCATTGTATTTTATATGTATATATACGTATATGTATATGTAAATTTTAATTTATTTTTAATAATAATTTTTTATTACCTATTTCTAAAATTAATTTTTAATATTTTAATAATAATCTTTAATAATAATGAAGGCAAGTACCCTAAATATGTATAAATTATATCTAGAAAACATTAAATATAATTTTTATAGAAAATTTTTCACTATATTAACTTTTAATCAACATTATAATAAAACTTTCTCAAATTTTAATTCTGTATAAATAAAACTGTATTATATTATTATATACTATATATATATATATCTAATTTCATTATATTTGAATAACATACTATTATATATATAATATATGTACATATACATAATACATATTAAATATTTATTCCTACATTATATTCCTTTTACAATATTGCTCCATCATGGATAATGATCGAAAATAATTTCTATAATTAAATTAATATTTATAATATGTTATAAATAAATACACTTCATTTAAAGTTAATTTATCCTTAAATGGATAAAAAAAAAAAAACAAATCCTATAATCATTAGTTTTAATATTTTACCAGATTTTACAATAGATTTTAGTTAGATTTTTTTCTTATATTATTGTTTTATTTTCATTTTTTTTTTTTTTTTGTAATCATTATCATGTCATTTTTAAAAGAAAGTTGAAACATTCATCAATCATCAACGAATGAAGAAAAAAATAAAAACACATTATTATTTGATTTGTGTGTCTACTATAAGATATAAAAAAAAACATATATAAGTTATAGATTTTTGTTTTTCTTTTATTTGACCGAATACCCACCTTATATAGTAAGGAAACAAAAAAAAACAAAACAAGCGGGTACACAATCAACAAAAACAACAGTTACATCTATTACTCCAACTCAAACTTCAACTTTATTTAACTTATACAAAGGAAGTATTTCCACCTTTCTTCTGAAACAAAAAAAAAAAAAAAAACATGTCCAAAACTATTCGGGAAAAAAAAACATATATTTATAATATGAACAAACAAGTTTACAAACATCTGATTTATAATAATCTTTAAAATGGTACTTAAATCTAAAATACACGCAATTGGTTTATAATCTTTACCAGGTATCAATAAACAACACCAAAACTAACCCTATACTATAAAAGCACAAAAAAATAAAAAAATAATATAAAATGTTTTGTTGCATTTTCTTGCGTCATGCCAATATTTAAAATTTACCAATTTACAACATTATTACAACACACACATTTATAATATTATTTTAAGCGGCATTCAGTCTGCAACAAAACTACTTAAATCTCAGATATATTTTAATTTTTTTTTTGCAATGAATTAAAAAATTGGACTTTTATTTTTAAAAAATACAAAAAAAAAAAAAAAAAAAAATGTTTTAATCATCATCAGGCGATAGGTACAATAACATGACACAATAACTAGTGGCGCGACGACAATTTTCTGATGCTTTAAATAAACATTTTTTTTTCGCTGGCGTAATGATAGTAATTTTGATTTTGTCGCAGAAATATTTTTTTTTTCTCTCTCAGACAGTTCATAATCTTGCATATAAATATTAAGTAAACTTGATATTTTTAATATGTAAGATTTGTGGTCTTTAAAATCTACTAAGGTTCAATAATTCGGATAATGGAAAAAAGATTCTAAAATTTGCTTTCGTGCAAGTATAGTGAGCTTGGAAGAACGGGATGATTTTAAGTGACATAGGATTGAATAAAAAGTTAAAAAGAAAAAGATATTTGAACATTAGAATTTAATGGTACCGTGATTAAAATTAATTCTACTTTAGAATCCATGCAGGGAAAATAAATATTTACCGTATAATTAGTTTTTTTATTCCTTTTTCGTTCTTCCTTATTTAAAGACTTGTAAGAAGGAAAAACCAAGTAGACACATATTAAAATTTTTCTTTTAATGTTAGCGTCAGAAAGTCAAAAAAAAAATGCAAATGTAAAAACTAAAAGTTTAGTTTCAAGCTATTCAAGAGGAATATTGACAGGTCCACGATTGAAAAAGTTGAAGAAAAATTAGAAAGAAAGTTGAGGATGATTCATTTAATTATTAGATTAGATTGTTATTTAAGAGGTATAAATGAAATATGATAAAGCAATATGCTCTTTTAGTATATCTTTTCCGGGTATAGTTTATCAGAAGCTCCCTAGATTGTGTCTAAGTGACAGTTTTCCTCTTCGATTTTTAGTGCTTCTCTTACCTATGGCACAAACAAAAAAGTTTGGGCCCTGTAAAGGGAGTTGCAGCTCCTTCTTTTGCAAGTCGATACACTTCCCAATTTTCTCTATACCTAGGTATACAGGAAAGGGGTACTTTATTATTTGTTCCCAAGTGGTTTTGTTTCAGTAAGCACTACCAAACTAATTGCGATTTAAAGCCTTTTGAATTTAATGCCTTTATAACTGCTTGGCTGTCTGATAGAATAGTTCTTTCGCTATTTCTATATCCTCTGTCGAGATTGCATTGTACGGTGCTTTCGATTGTACGGTGCAAACACTTCAGCTTGAAATATGCTAAGGAATTTCCCCAGCAATTCTGAGTATTTGATTCCTGGCCTTTTTACCCCAGACCCAGTGATTAGAATCATCAGTAAACCATTTCAATAAATTACTTTATTATTAACTTTAAGAAACGTTGAAACACAAGAACAAAAAACAGACCGACTTAGAAAAATTTAATAATATTGGCTAAATAAACTAAAAAAATTTATAATATTTTTCAGCATAATTTTCCTGTTGAACCAAATTCATTTTCTTTTTCTCCATTTGTTTTCAATTCGTTTTCATTTCATTCAATTTGTTTTTTTTTTTTTTTTCATTTTTTTCTTTAAGAAAATGGAAATTTTCATTGTAACATTTTGTATTATAAATATACAAACACTTATTCACATATCATTGATTATTATATTTTTATGTAAAATCTGCATCATAAATACAGGAAAAAGTGAACTGAATCAAATATCTGGTATTTTTCAAGTTTCCATTTTTATTATTTGGTTTTTTTTTTTGTTTTTTCTGCTTTAGTTTATTTACCTTATCTTTCTTTTGAATTTTGAGTGCCGCAGACATAAGGCTCGCCAAAAATAAAAACTAAAAAAATTTCAATTTACTTTCAATAATGATATGATTGGTATCTGCAAAATACACGTATATAAAAATATTAAATGTATTTACTTTCGATCCTTAAAAAACCAAAAAAAAGAAAAACAGTAAAATAAAAAAAAAACAAAAAGAAAATCAAAACAAAAAGGAAAATAAAAATTTATCTATAATATGAGTGAGTCGTCTGTACGGAATTTAATGAATGTCAATTTTACCTCCGGATAAATTCAGTATATATATATATGTACTTATATATATTTGGTAAAATGTATCTATTAAAAAATTACCATATTATGTGATATTAAATGAAAGTGTTACCAATTATGGCATATTTTATAGAGTTCTTTTACATTTTTAATTGATTTTATGATTCATTGTTATAAATTTTAAATAAATTTTATAATCATTTATTGAGTCACAAATGCTTACTAAGCGCAAAAATTTAAAACAAAAGATATATTTAGTAGATAAATTTAAATTTTTAATTTAATTATTGTTTTTCTTACTTATGAAGCATAGTTTAATGTGAATTTAGTGTAAGGGTGTTCTTATTATTCTGACCAGACTAACAAATGGGTTTAATAAGGAAAATCTTAAATGCCAAGAAAGTCTAAAATTCGGTAAATTGTTTTACATTTCTTTTGTGTTTAGTATATTTAATACCTTCCATAGAAAACAAATGAGGAAGCAAATCTTTATCTAGTAAATGGCGACGTCCTGTTCAAGTATACTAAGAACAAATTACATTTCTAAAAAAAAAACAAATTTACGTCATCTACGGTTATAAAATGTTCAATGCGATTCTTCATTTGATTAATCAACAATAAAATCTACATAACCGAACAAATAATCAGTATCCCCATTGAGATATTCCCCTTTTAATAGTTAATTCCCCTTTAATGTTGTAACAGTTCAACTGAAATTTATTTCCATCATTTAAGTTCTTTAAAAATTTTAGAAAGTTTTTCTTCAGTATCCTTGTCTTAACAACCACAAAAAAAATAACAGTATTTGCGACGAAAATTAACATCGAACGGCTGCACAGTTTTATGAAATTTCTTCATAGATCTAAACTCCTTCGAATAAGTTTTTATATTGCCTTATTTTTGGCATAGATAACAAAAGTTTCAAAGTTTCAGAAAAAGGATCAAATTTTTTAATAAAAGTTATCAGTTAGTAGTTGTTATAACGATTCAATAAGATATTTCTCGATCTTGTGGTATTTTTACTCTTTGACATGATCATTATGGCTAAACTCTAATGTCTAGCAATAATAGCTATAGATTTTAATTTTCTTCTTTTTTTTTCACAATTTTTAAATTAAAAAAAAAGAAAAATATTAAAAATTTTGTATTATCATCCGATTGTTAGAAATATTCGATGCATTGTAATAGATATAATAAACAAGGTAGAATGTAAGCCAACGGTTTTTAAAAGCGCACATTTCCAAAACTCAATACAAACTGTTTAGAAGGGTGACTTACACAAAAATTTGAAAATTTCATGTAATAAGAAAAAATGTGAAAATAGGACATTTTTGAAATTTTGAGGGGCCGTAATTCCGGAATCCTATATAACTAAGAAAAGCCGTTAACACACGTAAAAATATAATATTGAACCTTTAATTTTCATGTCTTGCCGAAGAAAAATTTGTACAGGTGCCTAAGTTACAGGTGTCTAAAAATAGCAAATTTTCAATTTTTGAGGCGTAATAACTCTTAAAGAAGGGGTGCTACCAAAAAATTTTCTGAGGAAACTTATACTAATTCTAAAAGTTCTTTCTTGTCTCAAAATTTCAAGTTCATGCAAAATGTGGTTTTCACATAACGGTAAATTTAAATAGTAAATTACAAAATATTACATAATTTTGATATTGTTTTATATAGATAATAAAATTTTCGATCTTCTGGCGGTTTTAGATTGCAAAACTATTACGCAGAGCCTGAGATATATACATCTGAAAATGGGGCTTTTTCGCAATTTTGAAGAGCTGGAACTTTGGAACCCTTTACAACTAAAATAAACCTTTAACACACGTAAAAATATATTACTGTAGCTTTAATTTTTATATCTTGCAGAAGTAAAATGTGTACAGGTTCCTAAGCTACAGATGTTTAAAAATAGCAAATTTTCAATTTTTAAGCCCTAGTAGCTCATAAACAGGAGGTGGTCCAAAAACAATTTTCTGAGCAAACTTATACTAATTCTAAAAGTTCTTTCTTGCCTCAAAATTTCAAGCCTCTATCTAAAAGCGTACCGAAGTTATGAAAATAGAAAAATCATGCAAAATTTTATTTTCACATAACGGTAAATTAAAATACTAAATTTAAAAAAATTGTATAATTGTATAATTAATTTACAAAGATAAAAGAAGAAATACCTGTCGAATAACGTTTTCATATTGGAAAAATCTTAAGCAGAACATAAGATATATGCATTTAAAAATAAGGCTTTTTCAAAGTTTAAAAGTTTTCAAAGTAAGGCTTTTTCAAAGTTTAAGGGCTGTAGCTCCATAATGGGAGGGGCTACATGAAAAAGTTGTTCCACAAAATTATTTTTTTTATGAGACCTACCCATGGTTAAAATTTTTTTTCTCTATCTTTAACGGTGTAGAAGTTTTGTAAACAGACGGACGGACGGACGGACAGAGTGAAACTAATAAGGACATTTTTTCAAAAATTTTTTGGAAATGTGCTAAAAATATTGTTTTAAAAACTGTCGAAAAATTATTATAAAAGTATAATCAAAACAAAAAAAAAAGAAAATATTATGTAAAATCGAATGCTTTTAACGTAGACATTTTCATCAAGAGGACAAAAAAATTCGTTTTCGACTACTTTTGGTAGAACCTCTTAAATTTTGGCATATTTTACTTCAAAATATTTAAGTTTTGTTAGAATTGTTTTGTAAGAAAAAATTGTGAAAAATCAAAAGACACTTCTATAGATACTCATCAGTGATAAAGTAGATAAGCCTACATAATAAAGAAACGCCGTTAACACATGTAAAATACAATATTCATGGAGCTTTAATTTTAATGTCTTCCTTACGATTAAATTTCAAAGACGTAGTACAAAGTACAACTTCCAATAGCTCTTAAACGGGTGAAAGATTAAAACGTTTTTTTGACATAATCTATACTAATTCTCAAAGATTTTCCTCCTCTTCAAATTTCAAGGTTTTAAACCAAAATTTTGCAAAATATTGTTTTCACATAACGGTAAATTTACATAATTTTTATATTGATTTATAAAGCCTAAAAATTTAGACTTAAGATATATAAATATTTTGAAAATAGAACTTTTTATAATGTTGACGAGCTGTAGCCCGCAATGAATTGAAATAGATGAAAAAAGTTATTCCACAGCATCGATTGTTTAATGAGACCTTTCCATAATAAAAACTTCATTACTTCATCTGGACTGTTTAAAAAAAAATTATATAGAAATTTTATAAACAGACAAACAGACAGATTCAAACTAATAAATAAACACTTTTTTTTTTTTTTTTTTTATAAAAGTGCTTGATATGCCTAAAAAACTATAAATGGGTAAAATGGGTAAGTAAATGAATAAAATCAACTTTTTTCTTCATATCACAAAAAAAAATAATAAACTGTTAAATTACGCATAAATTATAATTAATTTGATGAAAATTTTTTGAAATTTTCAATGAAAATTACCCAAAATAAAAGTGATTTTTTTTCTTTAATGTTTTTTTTTTTTTTTTTTTTTTAAGAAAGTGAATACAGGTAAATAAAATTATAAAAGTACAGGTAATAATGCTTTTGTTGATTATTTAAAAAAAAATTTTTTTTGAGGATTTCTCATTGTCAAATTGTATTTAACAGTAATTTACAACAATTTTCGTTTTTTTTTTTCTTCAAAAATTTTTAATTTACACTCAGTCAAAACAAAAATTTTAAAGAAAATAATTGGATAATAACAGGGTGTTTGTTGATAGGCTTCTTTTAATTTTATTTTTTTTTTATTACAATTTAATTTGATTTCTTTGTAAACATGTATTCATAGATATATTAAAAATGTTACAAACGTATACGTAGACATTAACTTTAATTTGCTAATGAATACCCTTTCAACAACGTTTGTTTTTTTTTTTTTAAATGAATGTAAAAAGAAAATGTATAAAATTAAATGAAATAATTTTAAGTATCATCATGTGAGGCAAAATAATGTAAATTATAATTATTGTTTTTTTTTTTTATATAAAATGTTATGCAACTTAAAATTTAAAAAAATTTTTATATTTTTAATATTTTTTTAAACTTTTATATCAGAAATTATTAGAAAGTTATGTCTACATCATACAGGCATGCATTAATCAGTATATCAAAACACATTTTCATAAACTATATATATCTGTAAGCGTAGAGTATATATTTTCGTCCTATTTCCTTCTTTTCATTTTCATACTATCCATCCATTAAATGATGTGCGTAAAACATAATGTCGCAATCCCTCCATATTGGGAATTTATTCATATGCATTATATAGAAAAGGATCTTAAGAATTTGGTAGTCAATTATTACGCATTTATTGCATCAAAATTTGTTTAATTATTTTTGTTTAATTTAATAAAATTATTATCTATACATATATATATATGTTTTTAATGTTTTGCCATTCACTTTAAATTCAATGAGAAATAAGTAATCGTAAAAATTAAATAAAAATTAACTTTTATTTTTACTGCTATTCGAGTAAGTATAATAGGCCTATCTGAAAAAGGAATTCAAACTTTAACTTAAATTTTCACTGCGCAATTAATTCAATCGATATTTAAATTGTATACACTTTTCATACTGTAATGTCAATTATATTCTATATCAGTGGTCGGCAATCCGTCGATCGCGATCGACTGGTCGATCTTCAAGGTTTTCCTAGTCAATTGGAAACCAAAATTGGTCAAAATGAAATATATTCACTTTTATAATAAAAGATTGACGTTTTCTATTTTGGAAAAAAAACGTTATGATATTTTTTACAGGCAAATAGTTTTGATTTTTAAAGATTTGCGAAAACAATAAGAAATATAGCTTAGGCACAACCCATGTAATAAATGTACTAAAATAATTATAAAAAGTTTTTATTCTCAATAGTCAGTAATATTCACATTCCAAAACAAAATAGATTTAAAATTTTAAAATAACGTGTGTTTAAGATGATCAGTAGGCTTCGTCAATTTTAGTTTTAAAAGAGTTTTTTATATTTGGTTAAGTAAAGGGAAAGTTTTGCAGCGTTTTATTGAATTGTTACCACAAATAATAACTTTTTTGGAAGAAAATAACCAAACTTATGATGAAATAAGTGATATTACCTGGCTTAGGAATTTGGTATTTCTGACAGACATTACTGCGAAATTAAATGAATTAAATTTAGAACTGCAAGGTAAAAATAAGACAGTAATGCAGCTGATTAGTGCAGTACGTAGTTTTTGTCAAAAACTAAAATTATGGAGATCAAACTTAAATGGGAAAGATGCTAAACATTTTCCAAATTTATTGATTGCGTTAAATAAAAGAGCAGGAAATTATTCTTACGACGAACATGTAATAATTTTAACCAATATCATCAAAGAGTTGAACAGCGTTTTTCAGATTTCAATGAAATTGAGCATATAGTAAAATTTGTTATGTATCCTTTTATTGATAACGACTTAGATGCTATTTCAGAAAAAATAAATAATCAATTTAACTATGATACTACTGAAATCCAAGTAGAGATGATATCGCTGCAGAATAATATGGAATTGAATTGTTAATTTTCAAGAGATAAGGAAAATTTTTGGCGATGTGTTGCTGCAACTCAGTATCCAGTGTTGAAAAACGTGGCTTTAAAAATAATATGCTTATTTGGGTCAACATATTTATGTGAATCTACGTTTACAAATATGAAATTTATTAAGAATAAATATCGGTCGAGGCTTACTGATCATAACCTTGATAATTGTTTAAGAATCGCTACTACAAATTATTCACCCAATCTAGAAAAATTATCAGATGAAATACAGTACCATCCTTCAAATTAAAAATCATCAATTTTTTTAATTTTTTTTTTTTCACATTTATGAATAAATGCACTTTTGAAATTATAAAGTTTGTTTTTTAATCATTAGAAAAAATTAATTTAATAGTCGATCGTAAGAATTATAAATTTATCTGTGGTGATCTTACTACTGGAAAGTTTGCCGACCACTGTTCTATATTAAGTGATGATATATTCCTGAATGGTAGTTATATATGAATTACTAGAATGGTAGAATGATATAACTTCTTTTTTTTTCGAAAATATTGAATTTAATAAGAACCATTTATCTTTTACATCTTTTTATAATTTAATTTAATTTTTAAATAAAAGATTTTTAAAGAAACAATTTTCCTTGTATATGTATCGTATATATATCTACATAAAATTATAATAAAATTTGTTAAAACAAATTATAGATAGAAGGTAATTCTTTACATTTTAGATGTACAAATTTTTTATTCTCCTCTCCCGCCCGCATAACAATTTTTAAGTATCGCTAATATAAATTCGATTTATCTCCACATTAGATACTTATAAAGAACATAAAATCGAAGTTTGTTTTTTGTTTTGTTGTTTTGTTGTTGTTTGTTTTTTGTAAAATAAGTATTGTAGCAGAATTGTTTCAGTATTGCTTATTAAGTTCAAATATTTTTTAAAACAATTTTGTTTTTTACTACCAATACAGAACTGAAATTCAGAATTCAATACTCATCTCCACAAAGATACTGATTAGACACTTATACAGAACTTAAAATCTGAATTTGTTTTTCGATTTTTGTTTTGTTATTGCAAATGTGGTAGCAGATTTTAGTACCTATTCAGTACCAAATTCCTATTGATAGAATTAAAAAATTACTGTAACTGAATGAAATAAGTTTAAAAAATAATTAAAAAAAATTAATTTATTTGCTTGGTTATTCATTCAGTACCTTTTCACAGTATTGAATCAATATTGATAAATCAGGTCCGGTGTGATACTAGTTTACTGAACTCATGCAGTACTCAAAATGTTCAGTTGGAATTCTGCATATTTCAGTACTGCGCTATAGTAAATGAGCATTGTTTGAGTTCCAGAGGAGTACTTTTTGTTATGCGGGGTTTTTCGCCTAGGGACTTCCACAAATCCTTTCTAATTTTCTTTGTCTTGAGCTTTTCATTTCTGCTCAAAACTTTCTATATTTCTTTCTATCTCATTCTGGACGGTTTTTTCTCAAGTCACTTTAGGTCCTCCCAGTTCCCACCTTTTTTCTGCCTTCGAGAGTCCAGACCAATGGTCACTGACATTGTTAGATGTTTGAGGATATGGCCGATTCATCTCCAATTTATTTTTCGAATTTGTATTTCTCTTCGGGATCGATTCTTTACTGGTTAATATCAATAATTCGTCATTTGGTACTCTTCTCGGCCAGAATATTCGACATATTTTTAAGCATTTGTTGATGAATACCAGTATTTTGTGTATGTTGTTTTTCGTTATCAACGAGGTCTCATCACTTACAGTGGCTTTAATTTCACGTAAATATAAATCTTTTTCCTTTCCTCTGTCTGTAGATATTATGATTCCAAGGTATTCTTATTCACTTACGTCCACAATTTCTTGGTACGAAGGCCTATTTTTTTTTTTAGGTATGAACGAAACTCTGAATAAAACTTTCTAAAACCAATTCTTTTGAATTAAATATTTAGAAATCTTAAAATCAATTAATTTTTAAAATTTTTTTATAACTGAAATTTATTAAGAACACAATATAAAAATAATAATAAATCAATAAAACGCTTAAAAGTTATTACGCAATCATTTATGAATTTATAAAATTCATATTTTTAAAAAAATATAAAAATCAAAACTTATAGTACATATTCAAATTTTCTTATTGTTTTTTTAAAGAAGGGTTTAACCTTTTTTTTTTTTGTTTTTCTTTTATCTATATATCTAATATAAGTATTTAAAATATTTTTGCGTAAATATTTATAGTATCTATATCTAAAAAAAAAAACAAAAAAATATCTAACAAATGCCAATCCCTTACAGGTACCAAACGAAATAATAATAATTTTTCAAATAAATAATATTGAAATTTTATACAACAGGTACAAAATAAAAACATACAAATATACAAAATACAACAAATAATTCATTTTGACATATTTAATTACCTTTCAAAGTAAAAAAAAGAAAAACAAAAAAAAAATTTTTTTTACGTGCAAAAACTTATTTACCTGATTTTTTTTTTATTATCAATAATTATAAATAAAAAAAAAACGTGAACTCAGTGCACAGATAAGAATATTAAAATAAGTGAAACAATAACATAACATACGATATATAAAATCAAACCTCATTTTTTTTGGTTTTTTTTTTTTTGTTCAAAACCGATAGTATGTGGTTGTAAACAAAATGTATATAGCCACTTATATGAGATCCATCGACCGACCGCCAGTTACTTTTGATGACATTTTCAAAATAATCATTGTTTGAAAAAGTAAAACTAATAAAACGCAACATAAAACGACCAAGCCTTTATTTTCTATCTCTTTTCTTTTTATGTTTATTGTATTAGAAAAAAAAAAAAATGAAGAAAATGAAGTTTAGGAAAAAAAAAACAAAATAAAACTTTTTGTCGTTAAAATCTGTTCAACGTCATCATGCGATTATTTTTCCCCTATGGGTTCCTCACATCAGATTTTCTTTAGGCATTTTTTTTTTTTTTTGTATTTGGAAGTTACTTATAGTTAAAATTCGTCTTTACTATAAAACATGTAATAAAAGTTTAGTTACATTTAACGAAGTTAAAATCAATCATTTAAATCTAAACGTTTTTTTAATTATTATATGCATGTTTTGTTTTTTTTCTTTTTGAAGTAGTAACGCCAACTCAAATTCTCTTAAATGATTGAATATTTTTGTAATTTACTATTTTATTTATTACTTACGTATTTAATTTTAAAAAGTAAAAATGTAAATTGTACTAAAAGATAAAACAAAAAAAAAAAAAATGGCGCGAAAAGCTTTTAAAATAAAAATCTTAAAATGAAATATACTTTATAATGATAACAGTGCTCATGCGTGATGTAATTAAGTAGATAATATTTTCACATGATATGAATAAAATTCTGGAAATCTCAAAATGAGAGAATTAAAATTACTTAAAAAAATTACGGTAAAACTTAAAAAATAGTTTCAATATCTTAAATTAATATAATCAATTTATCAATGAAATACTATTTATTATTTCTTTATTGGTGACAAATCCTTTTTTAATTTCATCTATAGATTTTAGAACTCCTCGCATAAGAGTTAGAGAATAATACGTAGTTTGTCTTTTTTTGCAATTTTTTGCACAAGTTCTGCTCTTGCTTTTGATGTCC
Organism: Poecilobothrus nobilitatus; assembly: GCA_947095535.1. Lineage (NCBI taxonomy): Eukaryota > Metazoa > Arthropoda > Insecta > Diptera > Dolichopodidae > Poecilobothrus > Poecilobothrus nobilitatus. The sequence goes on from OX352774.1 coordinate 36,623,922, forward strand.
TTTTTTTCGTTTGAATATGAAATTATTTGCCTTGGAACTTGGTGATTGATTTTCTTTCATATGACACATATGGTTATATGCAAAAAAAAAAAAAATAATAATCATAGAATAGAGACTCCCCGCGTGGGGGTAAGGAGGAGAATTAGTCGTGGAGCTTATTATTATTATAATCATGATATACTTAATCGTTAAAGTAATCTCGTTTTTTAATTTTTACTCATCGGTTAATAAAAAGAAAATTAAAAAATCCCGCCTAATGAATAGGTTTGGGTGAACATTAAAAAGAACAATGTGTTAACTTTAAAATAATTTATAAAATAAAAAAAGAGCAATATTTTGCAAAACTGCTGCAATCGATTAATTGATAGTTAAATTAAAATTAAAAAAATATAAATATTTCTGTATAGAGCTTTAGAGTACATTCCAAATGCTACTTAATATTTAGTTCAAAAACATAATAAAGCATATTCTTAAATTTTTATCCATTCTATCCGTATTGCAGGTGTCAGTTCATTGTAGGCATTCACAAAAAACAACAAAAAGCTTTATGTTAGATGAAGAAATTGCTACAATATAGGGAAGCAAAATTTTATATGAAATGCGAATACTCAAATTGATTAGATTTGAAGATTTGGGAGGGGGGAACTACTTTCTATTATTTTGCAGAGAATGTTATTTTTATTTTAATATTGTTTGACGAGTTTCACCCCAGAGATCTCCAGCAGAATTAATATTTAAGTATACTTAAATTATTGGAATTCCTGGAGATTCCTCAATGAGGCGAGGCAAGTCGAATGTTGTGTGAGAGCAGATAGGATAAACATTATTTTGTAACGCAACGGCCTTTAAATTTAATTATTAAAGATGTCACCAAACATCTTTTAAAAAATCAATTGACAAATTGATAATTAGATTTCTGCGACCTATTGTTGTTTTTCTTTATTGTATTTATTATAAATTTTCTCAATCGACTTTGCTTCTTTTTTTTATTTTTTCTTTAGTTTTTATGGTAAATTAAGTTTATTGTTAATTATTTTTATTTTAATTTTTATATAATAAAAATAATCAAATAAAGTGTTTTCTTCCGAAGTTTCCTTTAAAAACCCGTATAAATTTTTTTTTTATTAAAATCAAACCAATTGTAAAAACATACTAAAAAAAACTGGTAAATTAAAAATTAATCTAAAGACTAAAATTAAAATGTAAGGTAAACTATGTTTAGTAATATTAAAATTTTTTAGAAGTCAATCTAGACTATACTTCTTGCTGTTGTCAGTGCAATGATTTTCATAAAAAATTCTTGTTAAAGCTTAATTCCCAGTTATCGAGAACTATTCAGTAAAATAGAGAACGTATTTTAAGGGCCTCGGTTGCCTAGTGGGTAAGAGCGTATAAAAATACGCTGTAAACACCGAGGGAGTGTGGGTTCGAATCCCACACACGTTGTAAGAGTTATTCCCCCTTACGACATTTACAGCCACGCCTGAACAGGAAAGGGTGTGTAATTAAATAATTTTTTAATTTATGTGGCAGAGAAATGCATTAAAAAAAAAAAAGAACGCATTTTAATAAATTAAATTTTCACATGATCTTTTTACTTTTTTAATTCATTATGGTATATGTCTCCATCCCTCTCAAATATTATATTTCCCTATCAAGAACTAAAAAAAAATCTGATATAATTTAAAATTTCTAATCAATGAATTTTAAAAATCATTGGGAAATTTTTTTGTTTTATTTTTCATCCTTTGTTATGAACTTAAAAATTAGTTACCTTTTTGGGTATGCCTTTTTTTTGTATGTACTTAGATAGAAAATACCTATTCAGAAGTGTTTATGCACTTGTACCTCAAACACCAGGATTCCGTTTTTTTTTAATGTTTTTTTTTTTTTTATTTAAAATTCAATTGTTGTTTAACAAAAGATATGTCCATAGTAAATAAATGATCAGGAAAAAAAAAAATATTATTTGTAGATACCTTGCATAATGTCTTTTTCATGTCTATTTTGATTAAAAGTAATAATTTTTTAAATGGAAAAGCAATAAGAAAAAAAACAACAAAAAAAAAAAATCATAAACCCTCTTTTCTATTCTATTCTATGCTTTCGTGTTGTTTGAATCAAAAAAAAAAAAAAAAAAGTTTATTTAAAATTACAAGGAGGATCCAATATACGTGATTTCAATTCTTAATTAGATGCAGATTGGAGGAGCGTTTATTAAAATCGTTATTTTTTTTTTTTCTAATTTATTACAAATTTATTTTTTTAGCTTCTTTCAATAATGCTTTGAGAAATTTAACAATTAATCTAGAATTAGAATTAAGTTTTAGAATATTGATAAAAGACCGTATTGATAAAAGTTTTAGATAAAAATGAAATTGAGGTATTTTAGATTTTATACTTAGTTACATTTGATTTTAGATAGTTATATTTCTTCTTCTTCCTATTCCAGCATTTTCATCATTACTACTTTGAAGTTTGAAGTTACTATTTGTTTACAATAAGGTATCTATAAATAATATAAAGAAACAGAAATAGAAATATGACAACTTTTTAATTGTTTATAGCGCAATGTTCTGATAGTATTCAAGCATTTTTCACTTATATTATGTCATATTTTGACAGTTTTACCTAATCCGAATTAATTCTTAAAGCTGTTATATATATAATTAATGTAGGTAGTAAGCTAAGAACCTGACGATACAGACTTAGGCAAATTTAGGACCGTTGTGATCTGAATCAGTTATTTTCCTGATTAAACAATTGGTAGCTTAACAAACCACTGTAAAATAAATTTTGTTATAAACTATCTTCTTTTTTTTAAAGCAAGAGTCAGACATTCATGCAATAGGTGAAAAATTGATTCCTCATACTCTTCAACTTTGCCTGGTTCTCCAAAAGCCAATATATAGAAAGGAAATCCTAACATTCTGGCATGCCGAACAGTTTCAAATTGAACAGTGTCCCATTAAAAACTCTATTAGATTACCGATATTACGGCGATTTAGTGATAAAAGTGTATAGTTTCTCGTTTCACATCTAATACAGGCCAGATTTGTTTTACCCACTACGCAAGAATTAATAAAAAACCATCTATGGTTTGTTACTATATTGACGTTTTGTTGAGATCAACATTTACAAGTTGTAATAAAAACTCCAAGCATGAGTAACTTTATAACTAAATTATTAATACAATTTTTTTAATTTATTTCATTTAAGAAAAATAACAGAAGTAACATATGTATATACACAAAAGTGCAAAAAAAAGGTGGAAAAAGTTTGTTGTTTTGTTATGTTTTAGAAATTCTTTAAATAATTAAAATCTGAACACCAGAATTCTTGTGAAATTCCATAGTTTAGTATAAATTTTTAATGTAATTTTATTAATAAAAATGTGTATTTCAATATTATGATGAAATCGCACAAAAAAAAAACAAAAAGACATGAATTTCAGTTTGTATTCAGAGAGAAAATAAATCTGAAACCTCGATTTACATCATTTAGATTTTAGTTGTTTATGAAATTGCATTTGTAATCATTTATGATTTGTTTAATTCTTAAAACCAAATTTTTATTAAAATAATATCAAAATATTGAGGTATTTTTTTCCATTTTGTTCGATTTAGCTCCATCTATAAACTGAGATATTTGGGTTTTATATAAAAAAAAAATATATATATTACAATAGGAATCCAACACACTGTACCTATTAATTTTTTTTTTTTTTTAAACCACCAAGGAGCAGTTCCATGAAATATATTAATTTATTTAACAACCTTTTTTTTTTCTATGTCATTATATTTTATATAATTTTCGGTATTATGAGTCTTAAATAATAATGCCACTTATAATTAAAACAAAGAACAAAAAACAAACATAAATAATAATATAAAATAAATTTTTCTATTACTTATTTATATCAATTATTTTTTTTTTTCTTGTCTTCACGAACCATGGAAATTACATTTGATACGAATGAAAAAAAAACCAAAAAAAAAAAACCTTGATAAATTATTTTAATATGCTGGCAATGCTAGCAATGTAAAAATAAAATATAGTCATTATCATTATCATTATTGATGAGCTACTGTCTTTTACATTAAATAGATATAGTTATATAGTTATGAATAGATAAAGTATTGTTATGAATTGATTTAATGGATATTATGTATTGATTATAATGGAAACCACAGTTCATACTGTAAGTTAGACTCTCTTAACATTTTAATACTAAAAAATTTGTTGCAAGATACTTATGACGAAATCTCTTCCATTTTTTAAGATATCCTGTAAGTAATGGCACTTTCTTTAGATGGAGTAAAATCTTCCTTCAAACAATTCTAACGTACAACTAGAGGGGTAGCAATTGATCATTTCTACTGCGTAGAACTGTCTCAGTGGTACTTTACTGGATATAGCAATTCGATTGTTGTCAGAATTGCAAAAATGCAAAAGTTATTACCTTCCAATGTGTTCCCAATAACTGGTAGTTTTGAGATTTAGAATTTGCTCAAATTCAATGTGACTCAGATTCAACAATAACTTCCGAAATATTCACAACTACTTTTAGTTCAAAGGAACATATACTTATATAGATTGTCATTTATGAATAAAAAAAAAATTATTTTAATGGGTCGAATGTATAAAATTGAGCTTGAACTCAAATCTCACTTTTTCAAAAAAAAAACTACTCTTGAACTCATTGGATTTGTTTGAAAAAGTGAGATTTGAATTCGAGCCGTTGAATCAAATGCATAAAACTGAGCTTGAACTTAATTTTTCGAACAAAATCTAAGGTACCCTAACTCGTAGTTTTATTTGAAAATGTGACATTAAGCGACATTAGTGACATTAGTTATATGCATTCCATTCATTATTTAGATTAGATATCAATATTTCGTCAATACATAAAAAATTTAATCGTTTTTCAATATGATGAAATTAAAAAATATGAAATATTTCAATAGTTACCAAATGTCAAAATTGACGAAACATGAAAATAAAATATGCTAATACTTAATGGGAGTTTTACGATAAACGAAATTTTTTTCTTATTAACTTATTGGAAGTTTGAAAAAATGAAAATTTAATCAAAATTTTTTGATAAAAAAAATTTATTTTAATTAAATGTTGAAGCTCCGAACAATTAAAGTGCCACCAAAAAAAAAAAACAAAAGTTAAAAGTAGAAAATCACATTTAATAAAATCATAGAAATATTTTTATATCACTTACGAATTTCTTGATTGAAAAATTTATTTTGTTACGGTCTAAGAATTTTAATAATTGTTTTTATTTTTGTTTTTTTCTTCTCTTTCTCACTCTTTCTTTCTTTTTACATATTATGTTTTTTCTTTTATAATAAACATATTTTTAGGCGTTAAAATGGACAATTTCATGGAAAATTATTTAAAAAAAAAAAATAAATTATAATTTTTCATGGTAAATTTGCAAGATATTTAAATTGTTATTTATTAAAAACTAATTTATTATCTATAATTTCATATATTATTGATTTTTTAATTTAAAAAAATTAAAGTTGATATTTATTTTTATTCTTTTTTTTATTGGACTTAATCGTAATAAATAAAGTTTTATTTAAATGTAAAGACATAGACTTAACAAAAGGAGAATAGCTTTGAAACGCAATGAGAAAATCATGGCCGCATAAACTCAATTTCAAAAGGGTTTCAAAAGATGGTTTCAAAATAACAGTTTTAATAATTTGTTTGGTAATGATTTTGGGGTGGCAACCTCCACTATTTTAATTTTTTTTTTGTCCATATGTATCGACATTACTTTGTGCGGAATTTTGTGCGTTTGAAAATTAAACTAAAAAAGTTCTTACTGTCAAAAATTAATATATTTTGGTATCCAGATTTTTTTTTAAATTTAATATTTAAAAAAGAAAGTTCTGCAAAAGTTTCCCAATCCAAAACCAATAGAGTTTAAGTACCTTATCATACTATACACATTCACATAGACATATTTTCGGAGTTATAGTAAAGTTTCAAATTTAAAGTTTGTAAAAGTTAATTAAACCAAAAATGAATATTTTTCTACACGTATCAGGGCAATCGCGTAGTGGTAGGCAGGTTGTGAAAGATTACCAAAAGTAAAAGATTAGATTATGATTTACGTTCTTTAAATTGTTTTAAGTAATTATAATTAGAAAGGAGTTTTTTCAAACTTAAAATAATAAAAAATTATCTAAGATCTTCACCATAAGCCAAAAATATTTGACAAATTTGTCTAAAATATCTATAGAAAACGAGATTATGGTCTATGCTCGAATACGTAGACTTAGATGAATTAATTAAAAATTTTGTACGTTTAAAGGCTAATTTTCATGGAAAAAAATATCGGCGATATTTGTTAGAGCATAGGCAGAAGATACAAAAACACTACTTGTATGACAGAGAAAAAATACAAAAATATCGGTACAAGCGTTTAGAAAATATCGGAGATATACCAAAATATTGGATGAAATTTAGCTCGCTGAAGCTAAATTTTCTATAATTATCTCTGATATTTTTAACACACACGTAAAACATGTGTATGTACACAAAAAAAAATGGCAACACTACTAACATTCATATGGATACATGACATTTGAATTCATTATTTTTCTCCCTCTTTCCTATTGGTAGTATTAAGTATATTTTACTCTTTCTAAATATCCGATATCGGATGAAATTTTTTCCATGAAAATTAGCCTTAAAAGCCAATACAATTAAAATACGTTTAAAAGCCAATACTATTATAATTTATATATTATTTATTTTTAATTTTGTTTTGTTTTCATTTAAGTGAATTTTTGAAATATTCATATAGTTACTTACATTAAATATTACTTTTATTAGATTAATTATTTTTTTCAAATATTTTCATTACCTTGAAAATTGAGAGGCGTAGGATGGCTCAATAGTATGCAGTGGCACTGACGCGTTACACATAGTAATAATTTATTTCATTTACATGACAAATAATTATATTTTAATGATTCAAAAATTGAGAAAAAAAATTTTTTTTTAATAATTCCTAATTTTAAAATTCTCCTATAATTATTCTTTTACAGCAATAGAATCAGAACGTTCATAGTAATAAAGAATAAATATTAATGTCAATATGATTCGGACAGTTTTTATTATTGTACTTGCAGGAGTACTGGTTGTAGCGGTAATTAAATTAAATTTTTATTTAATTTTGATATATTTTAATTTTTGATGTTTTTTTTGTTGTAGAAACAAAATCATTTTACTGTTCAATCAGAATATTTTAATTTAACCTATTATAATTCAGAATATGTAAATATAACTGAAGCAAAATTAATAAAAATTAATAAAACATTAGCTCTATTAACAGTAAATACAACAGTTTTAAAACAAATCGATATATTACATGTGAAAGTGAATAGTTCACAACAAATTGGTTATATGAACCGTCCAAGTTTAATACGATATTCAATAGATGTTTGTAAATTATTAAAGGATCCAATTGGATATAATTTTGTTATTGGATTTTTTTGGAATTATATTACAGCTGGTAATAAAATTTTCAAAAAATGTCCAATAGAAAATGGAATATATCAAATAGAAAATTTTCAATTAACAGCTGATGCAATTCCAGTATTTTTTCCACCTGGTAAATTTTCATTAGAAATTCAATCATTCACAAAAAATTGGAAAATAAAATTAATACATTTTTTTTGGAATTTCAGTGTTACACATTAATATTTAAATTAATTAAATAAATAAAAAAAAAATAATTAAATTATTACATTATAGTTAATTTGATTTAATTTTACTTAAAAACAAGTAAAAATAACAGTAAGTCGATGCAACCGACTTATTTATACCCTACACCTAAAAAATTCAAATTAAATTAAAAATCCATAAGTTATTTTATTAAGGAATTTAATACAAGCTAAAAAAAATAAATGCTGTTACAACCTTTGTACAAAATTTCAGGTTTCTATCTTTATTAAATTCGAAAATATGATTGTTAGGTCTTGGGAAGTATGTGAAGGCACGCGGAACACCACCCCAATTCATCTCAAATTTTAGAGACATCAACATGGTAGAACATTCTTATATCAAATTTCAAGTTTATATATTTATTAATTTCGAAGATATGCTTGTTTGGTCTTGGGAGTTGTGTGGCAGATACCCGAACAACCATTCTAATTCATCTGAAATTTTGGACAAATCAGGGATTCAGAAAAACACACCCTCGTACAAAATTTTAAGTTTCTATCTTTATTAAGTAATTTCGAAAATATGCGTATTAGGTTTTCGGAGTTGTATGGGAGGTACTCGAACGCATGGTCCGATTTCGCCCATTTACAATCCCCGCCTTACCTTAGTCATTGTTAACCTACAGTATAAATTTCATCAAGATAGATCAAAGATTTCATTTTTTGAGTTATCGTGCGTACGGGCGGACGGACGGACATCGCTAAATCGACTCAGGCGGTGATCCTGATTCAGAATATATATACATGTCTATACCTAACTCGCTTCCTTTTGGTGGTTACAAACACCATACCAAAGTTAATATACCCTATACTTAATGTGTAGGGTATAAAAAATAGATTTGAATTAGCTTCTTTATAGCTTCTTAAGTCAAAAAAAAAAAAAAATTAATACAAACACTGGAAGAAGTGTAAAGATGTTTAAAAGATTGACTTCTTATAGTGAAAAAAAAAATAATTTTAACAATTTCTTTTCCAATTTATCAATTTTAATATTAATAAAAATATCAACATCAATATAAAATGATGTAATAAATCCATGTACATTAAAAGAGGTGGAAGACCCAGTTACGTATTATTTAGAAAAATACATACAATATTTACATCGGTAGATAGGAAGAAAGACTTACTTCGGGTCTGTCTTCGGATAAACTTCCGTGCATCCTAACTACTTTTTTATATACATATAATCCTAATTTTTCAACCATCTATAATAAGCTTTATTCTAAGAAAAATATTGGAAAAAATTTAATATTTTTATCTTAATTCAATTTTTTTTTTCAACTACAATTTATAAATATTCTGCAAAAAGGGCAATCCAACTCTCCCAACTCAGAATCGCGTATATATACGTATAAATATTCTGGAAAAAGCGCATTAATTCTGATTTTGTAACCAACTCAAAACTTGTTCCTAATTATATTTTTACATATTCGGAACGACATATTTCAAAAACAAAACTTTTAAAGTTGTGGGGATTGCTACCTTCAAACTCCCCCTAAACAAATTATCAATACTCAACTTAATATTGTAAAGAGCTCTAAAGTACATTCTAATTACATTTTTATATTATTTTCACAAAATGTTAAAAAGATTTTGTAAGGCATGTTTCGGCCACTAAATGACGGCATCGGTCTTAATGGCATATATATTCGGAAACTAAGGGATATAAAGTACCATTATGTGAAGACGTCATCTTAATAGCTCGTAACACCTTTGCGGAAGTTTATCTCTGTCTTCTTCTGTATAAAAGATTATACAAAGCGCTGTACAGAAATTTCTATTCCGACAGATTTAAAAGATTATTAAAGAAGAATACCCGTCAGAAATCTTTTTTTTTTTATAGTGTGAGAACTGTATATTCATATAAAAGGTGAACGATTAATTCCTTTTCCTTTTTATCTTTGCAATTTCTGCAAAAATCATATGTAAGAAATCCTAACTTTCTGACGTCCGCCAAATGCAACAGTTTTTCGTTAACATCTCTACTTTATTATCATTTATCGATATTAGAGTGATATTAAATTATACTTTACATAAAAGCTTTTCATAAAATCTTTATTTTATTATACTTTCTAAACGACTGTACAGTTGTAAACATTAAGATGAAAACTATTCCTGGCAGATCTTTCAAAAAAAAAAAAAACAATAAGTACGATAATACGATTCTTAAAATTCTTAATTGTTGAACTGATATACTTCTACTTTAAGACCATGAAACATGAGAAGAGCTTTTAAAAAATATTATTATATAGTACCCCTACTAAGCACCTCATTAGGAAATGTAATGACAATTTATAGCATTCATAAAAAAAATCCTAAATTTTTTGTATCCTAATCCTAAATAGAAATAATAGATTCAGGCAATGGTGTAATGATTAAGTCACCGCCCTTTCATAATATAGATTTAGACATAGCCATAAAATAACACAGATTTTTCTTTTAATATATAATTAGTATAATATAATTAAATTAAAAATCAATATATAAGTCTTATAAATTACAATTAATATCATATTGTAATATATAATAAAATAATAATAAAACATAATTCTTGCATAAGATAATAGATGGCGTCAAATTAAACTATCTCTTATACAATAGCTACAGCCGAGTAATCAACTTCTTAGTAAAACTTATGATTAAAAAGAAACTGAAGTTTGGTCAAATATGAATAATAAATGACTATGCGGATGCCCTATGCTCTTTATAGAAGTGGCAAGGGGAAAAAAAATAGAAATAAACGTATAGTAGTAAAACCTTTTGAAAAGAAATAATTAGTTTGATCCAAAAATTATATAAATACATTGTAGTTAGATATGTGTTAAAATTAAAGTTCAAATATTCCATTTTATTTCCAAAAATTGAATTGTAAATTTGATAATCTTCTATGAATAGTTAAGTAGTAATATTAGTAGTAGTAGTATCGTAAATTTTTAATTAGGTTACATAATATTTAGTAAAGCAAAATAACACTTTTATTATATGCCTATAATTAGTATACCTAATTTTTCGATTGAAATCATAATTTTGTTTTTAATTAACTTAAAATTTTGAAATTGTTTTTTTTTTTTTGCTTGTTAATATAATTTTACTACTTTTGAATTACATATTATTAAAAAATAAACTAATAAAATTCAATAATGACTGATTATAGGTACGTATATATTTTATGATTTTAAAACAAACATAATAAAAAAAACTAATTAAAAATTAATGTAAATAATAAAATTAAAGAAATGTGACGGAATGATTTAAACAATTAAAGATCAAATATATATGTATATACAAATTAACGAAAATGTTAATCTTTTCATTTAGAAAACAATAATTAAATCAAATGCAATTACTTTTCAGACACTTAAGTAGTAAATTTTTTAAAAAATTGTAGAAATCATCTTTTATGACATTATTATCACCAATAGTCGTACTATGAAATTTTGGCACAAAAAAATTTTTTGTTTATTGATTAAAATTATATCAAAAAAAAAAAAAATAATTGAAAGTTCTTAAACTATAATTCTTAAACTACAAGTTCTTAAACTACAATTTTTTATCTTCTTCTTATAGTTTGACGCACCTATGATTGACCTAAATAGTGCCCCGCAGAAATAATGCCCCAAAAAATAAAGTTGAAATGCTTTTAAAATTCCTTTTCGGAAAAAAAAAATAAAACCGAAATCACGATCTTTTTCAAATTCACCCTTTTTACCGTTTTGAAATAGAAAAAATGTCAAAATTGAAATGGAAATATCAATAAAAGTTGAACTATCGCTAACTACCAGTAACAAACCATAAAATCTCTAGTAATTATCTGTTTTAGGTTGACGTATATAAATAATTCTATAAAAATTTATAATTATCCTTCTTTATTAATGAATTTCTGGAAAAGAAGATGTGTATCTCTCAGAAAATTTACCATAAAGAATTTTAGCTTTACAACATTTTATTTTACTTAACTGTTTTGGAAAAATTAAATGTAAACAAATATTCTAGCTTCCGACATGAAGCCAGATATGTATTTTAAACAACTTCCAAAATAAAACAAAGTAACTTTCTGGAATAAACGGAATAATAAATATTCTGAAAACATAACAAGGTAGAATGTAAACCATTGGTTTTTAAAGCGCACATTTCCAAAACACAATACAAACTGTTTAGAATTGTGACTTGCACAAAAATTTGAAAATTTAAAAAATAAAATTTAAGAAATTTGTTGTAATAAGAATATATGTGAAAATAGGACTTTTCTGAAATTTTGAGGGGTGTAAGTCCGGAACCCTATATAACTAAGAAAAACCGTTAACACACACACAAAATATATTACTGGAACTTTAATTTTTATGTCTTGCCGAAGAAAAATGTGTACAGGTGCTTAAATTCCAGGTGCCTAATAATGGGAAATTTTAAATTTTTGAACCCAAATAGCTCATAAACAGGAGGTGGTCCAAAAAAATTTTCTGAGCAAACTTATACTAACTTTAAAAGTTCTTTCTTGCCTCAAAATTTCAAGCCTTTATCTAAAAGCGTGCCGGAGTTATGAAAGTAGAAAAATCATGCAAAATTTGGTTTTCACATAACGGTAAATTTAAATACTAAATTTAAAAAATTGTATAATTTTGATTTTAATTTAGAAAGTTAAAAAAAATATCTGTCGAATGACGTTTTCAGAGTGAAAAAATTTTTAGCAGAACATAAGATAAGTATAAGTATGCATTTAAAAATAGGGCTTTTTCAAAGTTTGAGCTGTAGCTCTGTAATGGATGGGGCTACATGAAAAAGTTGTTCCACAAAATTATTTTTTTTATGAGACCTACCCATGGTTAAAATTTTTTTTCTCTATCTTTAACGGTGTAGAAGTTTTGTAAACAGACGGACGGACAGAGTGAAACTAATAAGCACATTTTTTCAAAATTTTTTTAGAAATGTGCTAAAAAAAGTTCAAATATTTGGTAAACAGAAATTAAGCGTATTCCACTCTATTTCTTCTTCAAAGTGGTAGTAAAACGCGAATTTAAAAAAAAACCCCATTTTAGATTTACTTACCGCTTTAAAAAGGAAATAAAAGCGTTTCGGCCTTATTTTTTTGGGGTATTATTTCAGGGCACTGACCTAGATTTTATTTTTGAAGTAGTTTGTTAAAAGATCGAAATAATTCAGTTTTAGTATTTTAAGTCGGTTTAAGCCAGTCACAATAGATAATAAGAGATCAAGCCGGTCACAAGAAAACTGTAAATAAATTTTTTATTAACAGATCAATTTTAATTTGTCTTTTTATAAAAAAAAAAAAACAAAAACTGCATCTTTATATTATTCAACACTGCAATAATACACAAACACACATACATACATATTAAAAATGAATTATATAAGATCATATTGTATATGTATGTATTTTAAATGATGCGCTGTTTAATGTCTGTTTAATAAGTTTTTTACGAATTTTAAATTTTTTTATTTTCCCTGTATTTTAAATTTATGTTTAGGCTTTTGAAACTAACTGTATAACATAAACGCAGAAGTTTTAAATTTTAATTGTAAATAAAATGCAGTTTCATCAATAAAAACCAATATTAAAAGTAGTAAAAACTACTTTTTATTTATAAAACTCCAGCATCTATTTTAATCAATATTTTAAATTAATTTTGATATTCTTGAATGTTATCTTACAGATAACCTACATTAAAATGTATATATACTCATTATTTGAATCTATAGATTCTTTTATAGTTATTATTTTATAATTTATTTCAGTTTTTCAGTTTTGTTTTTTTTTTCTGCTTTAATTTTAATTTTAATGGAATCATTAGCTTCTGTTTCTTTATGTATATATTTTATATAAATATTACTAATAGTCCATATCAAATATACATAAATTAAAAATTGATTTTTTTTTTTTTTATTTATAAATAATTCAAAAAAAAAAATTAAAATAAAAAAAACTGATATTTTGATGTTGAAAACTATCATAAAACATCAAAAATATCAGTTTTAGTAGTAATTGAACTCATTGCCATCAAAAATTAGAACATCGATCGAATCATTTGTAAATCATTAATTTCCTCCTCTTTGAGTTTTAATACATTTTTTTTTTTTTTTTTTTTAATAAAAAGAAAATCAATTCGAATGTATGTACACTACTGGCAGAAAAATGTGATACAGTCAATTTAAGAATTTTTTTTAAATATAATTCTAAAAAAAAAAAACAAAATTTGCTTAATAACGCATTAATAATTATTTGTAGATGAAAATATTAACAAAACGGTAATATTTTCATTGACAAGTTATTAATAGTAAACCTATTACCAAGATTTGAAAAAATTAACCAAACGGTTAATTTTATTGAAACTTTATTCCAAGGAATTAATTTTATACATAGTTTTAATATTGAAAGAACTAAACTTAAAAATAAAGATAAAGACTTATAATATGTTATGTTATAATGTTACTAAAAAGTAATTTAGATTCAAAAAGGTATTATTAGTATCGCAATCAATCTATTTCGTTCATTTATCTAATCAAGTCTACTAAATAAAGGTGCCTATGCCAAGTTTCTTTATTCCTACGGCTTCTGATGTGTTTTCGTCACATGTTTCATTCATATTCATCTTTTAGACATAATACCTACAAAATAAAATTTTGTTGTCAATATTTGTAATAAATAGATTTTCCCTATTAAACTATAATATGGATAACTCCACCTCTTAAATTTGACTTAAATCTATGTCATTTATTTTCCCAAAATTCTTACCAGCGAACGAGAGAGTATCTTACAAGCGAACCAAAGAGTATTTTTTTATGTTCAACATAATTTAAAAGCATCCAGTTATTACTTATATAATGTTAAGATATATTCAGATATTTATTTGGCTTTTTATTGTTTTATTTTAAAATGTTTTAACAACCGATAGAGTTCGAATCATACAGAAGCATTCCAAGCAAAAAAAAAAAAATCCAATGAATTAATTTGGCATTAATACATTATTTCGGAATACAAATCTCTTTTTAAAATTTTCCTTATATGAGAATTTTTTTATGAGCTAACAAATAGTTAATTTAATAAAATTCTTTCTACAATTTTTTACCGAGAGTGTACATTTAAACAAACATATGTATTATTTAAATGATATGATTATGATATGTTGAAATCATGTTCATGAAATTTATAAATAAGTAATAAAAAAAAAAAAAAAATTATTTTTATATATATACATAAGTCGAACAAATATTTACTATACTTACTCGTATATCTGTGGGTTGAATGATTTGTTAAAATATCTTATATATACTAAAATAAATTGTGCCCAGTTCAAATAAATTAAATGCGTTAAATAAAAGAACAGAAGCAAGCAAATAAGCACCAACACAAACTAAATTTACATATTGAATTAAAGTCAATTTGTTAAATGCGTGACAATTACATTTCATCTAAAGGGAGAATATAATGGCAGGAATCGATACCTACACTCATAATATGTTAAACATATACATAATAATATGTAAACAATAAAATAAAAGCAATTCAAATTCCAATATCTATTTATCTATATAGTGAAGAAAATGTTTATGAAAATCAAAACTAAAAGGAAAATGGAAAAAAAAAAAAAAAAAATAGGAAAATAAATTGATGATTTCCTGTGTTTATTGACTGCAAAATTTATTTATAAATTTTCTTTCAATTTCTATTTTAGGTGTAAAGTAAATTCCCTTAATGTTCATTAACATATTGTCTGATATTCTTTGATTTAGTCCTAGTTTATTTTTTTTTTTTGAATAAATAAATAAGATATAACATTTTTATTTAGATAAGTAATCGTGCAACGACATAATTTTTTTGAATTGGAACTGATTCAATTTTAGAGATTCTTTGATACTGTAGATATAGAGATCCTTTAAATGATTAGAAAAAGTTCAATAATTTAATCGTCTTCAAACGTAATGTCTCTAAATTGTGCAATCGTTTACTTAAAACGTTTAATTTAACAAAAATATAACTACTTGTGTAACTACTTGTAAGACCAAAAATTTTTATTTTTTTAGGGAAAATAGATTTATATTAAATATAAATTTATCAAACCTTGTCAAAAATGGTAAGGTTCGTTGAGAATGTTTCCTGTTTCAATTTTCTAGATGTTGCTCAGACATTTGCTAAATTTAGTCACGAAGCTTATTTTAAAAACGAAAACAAATATTACACCTAAACATTATGTAGATGTATTATCATCATAGTTAACTGATAGGTTGTTTAGAATAAAACAGGATAACAGGACAGTTTTAGAGAAAACAAATTAGGTGTGCCTCAAGATATTTTATACTAGTGATTTACCAATATTGAGAAATATAACTGTAGCTACATTTGCTGGCGATATTACGAAAATGACGAGGATCCAATATTGACGACACTAGAGATGGATCAAAGGACCAAAATATGGAAAATAAAGCTTAATAAACATAAATTAATTGTACCAGTAAATTATACAAATAAATTCGTACAAAACTCTCAAATCGTAAAATTAAATAGGGTAGATGCAGCTAAAGAAAACAAAACAAAATACCTAGGAATGATATTATAGATTTTCAAGATGGAAGATGGAAAGAACACGTCAAAAAGAAAAAAGTCTAACTAGAACCGAAATTTAGCTCCTAGGTTGGTAATAAGATTCCTATAGATTGCCAATAGAATATAAAATTTTGTTATAGCTATAACCAAATAGTTAAGCCTATTTGGTTGTACCGTATGGGTTGCTCAAAATTGTTCAGAATAAAACAGAACAATATCTTCAGCTATGGGGTTATACCAAACAAACACACATTCAGAGCATCCAAATTTTCCAAAATAAAATTTCACGTAACATGGTAAGTGTACGTACGTACGAAATTGCGATTTACATAGGGATCTAAAGATTTCTAATGTATACTGAGAAATAATAAAATATGCTCCAAAATATTA
Source organism: Poecilobothrus nobilitatus (assembly GCA_947095535.1). Classification (NCBI taxonomy): domain Eukaryota; kingdom Metazoa; phylum Arthropoda; class Insecta; order Diptera; family Dolichopodidae; genus Poecilobothrus; species Poecilobothrus nobilitatus. The sequence continues at coordinate 36,640,623 of OX352774.1, forward strand.
TAAGATTTGTTTAGAATAGTAGATAAATGCGAAAGCATCAAAACTACTTCATTCTGAAAGTGCCAATAGCAGGCTTAAAATAACTAGGCCACTAGATTTAGTAGATCACATTCTTCGATAAGGTCAGTCTTTAAATTTTAATCTTTTAAGAGAAAGCTGGTGTTTTTAATGAGTTATGACATAACTTACATAAATGTTTTGCCCACAGTATCTTCCGATAATTCTCATCATCCTTACCAAAAAAAAAAAAAAATCGATTTACTTAATGTTTAAAGATATAATACATCCTAAACCTGCAGTATTTTCAATTTTCATGATATGTCCAGAATAATTTTGAATCTTTATTTTTTTTTACCTTAACTAATTAACTACTAACTTATATGATAAAAAAATGAGAATGTTTAAAAGCAACATCAGTAAATCAAATAGTGTACAATTATCGGATCGGGTGCAGCAGAATCGAATATAAGTGCTAGTATTGAAAAAAATCCAATTAACCCCTAACCAAATACTTACTATAAAATAAAAGTTATATCAGTTGAAAACTGAATAACTCAAAGAACTCTGCAAATTTTAAAACATTAACTATTCCTATCTTTTAATATTGTAAATGTATAAAGAACATCTATTACCTAGATCATTAAATGCTTAAATTTTACGGTTCCAATTGTTTTAAATGAACTGTTGTAATTAGTCGTCTTAAATTCTATAGCATCTTCATAATTAAACTATTATCGCAATTATACTTATATACAATCCAGAAACATTCAATAATCTTGTCTGTTAATTTACATCATTTAGCTATATAAATGTATATACATAAAATAAAAAAAAAATTAAATTATTTATTGACTTTAAATACTTTAATGCCAGTCCTTTAGTCTACAAAAACAAAAAAAAAAATTCTATTTATAAAAAATTTCCTTATGAAAAGCAAAACAGAAATTGCAAATGATTCTTACGCGATCAGTTGCCATTAAACGCTCAAAAATTCCATTAAAATTTATCTTATATTACCTTCAATCCAATCCATTGATTGTTATCTTTATTTTGTTTTTTGTACTAAATTTCATTCGAATCGATTGCAAATTTATGTAGTTTTATCTGTATAGACTGATTGCGTCCCAACAATGAATCATTCTGTTCTTTAATATATTTATAGGCAAAAATAAATCAAGATCATTATTTAAGGAAAGTTCAAAGTCAAGAATGATTCCTTACGCTATTACTGTATAATACATACGTATTATATGTAGTTATATGTACTTATATTATTTATATAAATATATCTATTCAGATGTACACGAGCGATTAAAAACTTTATATATATATATATGTATATGTATACATATGAACGCTACGCTTTAATAATAAATCAAGTTTATAAAACTTCTTGCCTTACGCTATTTTATACAAGATACACGCACCCATCAATTCTGATTAGTTGTGATATACTAGGAAAATTTGTAAAACAAAATACTAAAAATCTATAGATATACATTTATACATTCTGTTAATTAATATAAAAACCAATAGCTTAGCGCATAACATATATAGACAACAATTTGTACCCAACCTAGATCACAATTGTTGATAGACATAACAATTTATTTAACATTGATAACCTTTTTTTTTTTGTTTTTTAGAATCAACTACACTAATAGTAAAATTAACAAAATTGGGACGCACAATATATAAGACAAATCTACGATCTAATCACGTTTTTTCCCATCTTTAATGAAAATGTATATTATATAAGTTTACAAGTGAAATGCGTGGTGACATTTCCACGAACAAAAACAAACTGTGTATATTTAAATGATTTTAACTGTGGTGATGATGCTGTAAATATGCATATATATGTACAAACAAAACTTTTCCCTTAGTAACCACAGACCAGATACACAGGAAATGCATATTGAAGAGAAAGTTTATGCCTTTTATATTATGAATCTATAGTTATTTTTATAATATCACAAATAAGACTTACTTACTGTTTCTTTTTTTCTTTTCCACTTACCATTTACAGACAATAACAATAAATGTGCGTAATGATGGCAAGGTGGATGGCACACCTTTTGGTCACAATTGGTGTTTTTGTTTTCTTAGCCTTTTAAATATTACAAAAAACAAAAAAACAAAATATTATGCAGCAGGTACAATTTTAATTTTTTTTTTTTGGTACTTTTGTCTCTGTTTTGTGTTTTGTTAAATTTTTGATTATAAATAGTGAGCTTAGCTTTGTAATTTTCATATGAATACAATAACTGAAAAATTGAAGTTATACAAAACTGATAAATACAAATAGTATTTTTCATTTATAAATAAAAAAAACTCCCATTATTTCAATCATATATTATATAAAATTAAAAGGGTTTACTTGTATATAAGTAATCTGAGATTAGATTAGAACATTAGCATGTCTTTATATATTTTTTTGTAGAATTTCTTTTCTTTGATGTAAATTAAAAGAATTTTAAAGATTTGTGTAATATCAATACTTTATATTGTTTTTTTTTTTTTTAATCAAAATCTTTCAGCTATTGTAGTCTTTTTAATTGAAAAAAAGAATCTAAAAGTTTTGGGTGTAACAACACAGAAACTTTTAAACAATAAGATACTTTCTTAAAAATCAAAATTATTAAATTTAAATAACAATGCGTAAACGAAGTAAAAGGCTCTATTAGATTAAAAGGCAAAAAAAAAGGGTTGAAATAAGTCATCAATGATCAGATATAACAATAACGTCACTCCTTAAAAGTTTTGTTCTGATTTTGACCACCAAGATTTCTTTTCAACAGATCGATTATATTTGAAGCGATTATTCTCAACTGGAAAAAATTAAATCTATTTATTAAACATTTATTTAAATCTTTCAAAAAAGCAGTCTTAGAAAAGATTTTCACGTAACAATTTAATTAATCTAAAACTGTTAAAAATATAATTTTACATCACATACTCTATACTAACTGTGTCCTGAATTTAATACTTTAGCTCTCCTTTAAAGAAATTTTTAAATATCTTTGTCAGCAGATAGTTAATATAAATTGGAATTTCATATAAAATTCTAACAAGAAACCAAAAATAAAAATATTTTACATCTGAGTTCAAAGAAATTTTGAAACATCAAAAATATTAGTGTCTGGATACTGGATTTAAATATTTAGTTCTTCTTTCTTGAAAAAAACTAAGAAAAACTACTAACCATAACACGAAAGATCTTCTTAACTTAAAAAAATGCAAAATTAAACCTAAAATAATGGAATGTAATAGTTCTCATAATTAGACCAACAAAACAACTAAATAGTAAAATAGTAATAATAATAGGTGGATTCGTTGTTACCTTGATCCCATTCTCAACTTGAAAGTTTTTGTACGCCTGTCCTGTTCTAAGCTATTCCTACTCCTTATACCCAAAATACTGCATCAGCAGTTTAAAGTTTCAGCCCATTATATTAGCTAAAGAGAGAAATGGATTTAGTTAGTAAGAATTTGACATTACCATAAGGGAGTATTAATAGTATCTTTGGAAAATTCCCACTTTCCTTAGCAAAAGGAAGGAATCTTTGAAAATAAGATAGGTGTGAGCCTGCACAATCTCTACAGACCTTGTAATTTAAAATGTAATATTGATTGGTTGATTAATCGATAAAATTTTCATAAGCGATGAGATTTAGAACTTTTTAAAACTTTTTCGATCTTTTGAAAATTAAAATTTACCTAAGGACAAAAAATATAAATTTTAAATTGCAAATTGGTCAAAATATATTACATATATATTATCATTTGCGATCATTGACCTTTTTCTCGTTGATTTTCTTTGATTTTTATCAACAAATTAAATACGAAATAGTAAAAAAGCAAAATGAGAACATTAACTTATTACTTAAGTCCTTGAAACAAAATTTTAATTAATTTGGAATAAATGATTCGGTCGAGTGATTCTTTATTATCTTTTAAATGAACTGAATTTTGTTTTCTTGGCACCTACCCTCTACTACAACATATTACCCTCTTTCTACAACGAAATATTTCAATATTTTTTCGAACTATAAATTATTAAAAGTTTTATCTCATTCTCCCACTCTCCCCTTTATTTTCTTCTTAGTTTTATGTTTTTCTTTTTGATTTTATAAATTAATGCCAAAAATTGTTAATAACATCTGTTTTCATCCATTTTATGTTGATTTAAAATTTATTTAAAAGTTTTTTGGTATTTTTTTTTTTTTTTTTGATTTTCTAATTTTAGAAACATCACAAAAATACGAAATGACACACTGGGGCTATCATTTTTAGAATCAACGTAAACAAACAAACAAAACAACGTAAAATCAAAAATAAAATATAATTTTTTTCTTCAAAGGAAAAATTCCATTATTTTTTGGGGGTGCGGTTAGAAGACAACAACAATAACAGATTAACTGTATTTCCCCAAAAAAATCTATCCGAATTGCATTGTTTAAAATATAGCAATTATATTGGTTTGAGATTAAATGAATTGTATTGACAATTTTGTAACTTACTGTATATCGATTAGAACTTCGATTTGTTCAAATGTAATTGCGCAATTTCCTTCGCTTATTCGCCAAAAATGAAAAACTTATTAATGTTTAAACAAAAAAATAATATGTATAAATTGACATAATATGTTATTGAACATTATATTTTTAGGAAATCCCAAAAAGTAATATTCAATATATAAACGAATAAATTACTTGATATTGTTGCCTTTTTGTACAAATTGATAGGATGTAAGTCTTGGGTTATAATTGTATACTTGTATGTTATAACAACAGTTTTAACAACAGTCGTCTATCATCAGCTTAGTATAGCTTTCGATAATAGAACTAAACCTAAATCATATTAATATATCTCTTAAGAGACTTCTATAGAGTCTCTCCAGAAACAAATTAAATGTTTTCTCCCTCAAAAGAAAAAGGAGAAGCCTAACATATTTTTGCATAAAATCTAGATTAAGTATTTCATTTTAGCATCAAAAATATTACTTCTTAAAACTATGAACTTGCACTTTCCCGCCATTAGAGTAAATATAAAGTTTTATTATTTTTGTTCTTGTTTTTTTTTTTGGAAAATTTCCAGTAAATTCTCATTTTTAAGTTGTTTTTTTTTTAATTTTAGAAAAAAAAAAAAACCTAATGCTCACTAATTTTTTATTATTTTATTTCGCGAATAAATTAAAAATTAAGAAAATTAGGAAAATAAAAAAAATAATAAAATTAATTGCAAAAAATGATCACAACACAATAAAAAAAAATAAATATTTTTAAAAATATAATTAATTTGTTTTAAATGAAAAAACTACTACAGTTAGTGAAATCGCTTTACGTCGTATTTAATACGCTCTTACACACTAGGACACCGGAGGCCTCAAAAATTGGACAACATAGTGTTTAGATCTCACATTTGAGAAGAATTTAAATTTTGTTTTATCTGGTTTTCGGATCAGGTATTTAGGGATTAAATTAAATTATTTAGGGATTAAATTAAATTAATACTAATATAAAATCAATAATAAAAAATTATAAACATTTAACAAAATAAAATTTGAAGAGTCTATATAAGGTCTACTAGTACTGTCCCACATAATATTATGTATAAAATTCTTGAGAATCAACTCAGTGAATAAAATTCCAAAATATTTCAAGTATTTCAACACGTTTACCAACGTTTCTTCCTTCTTATTTAAGTGACTAATGGTGCATATAAAATTATCAGCTAATTATAGAATATTAGCAAGGGAAAGTTTGAAAAAACAAGGTAGAATGTAAACCAACGGTTTTTAAAAGCGCACATTTCCAAAACTCAATACAAACTGTTTAGAATTGTGACTTGCACAAAAATTTGAAAATTTCATGTAATAAGAAAAAATCTTTCTTTAATCTCTATCTTTAACGGTGTAGAAGTTTTGTAAACAGACGGACGGACGGACGCACAGAGTGAAACTAATAAGCACATTTTTTCAAAAATTTTTTGGAAATGTGCTAAAAAACGCTAATATTGATAAGTTTAATTTTTATTTTCCTCAATTAGAAATAGATGAAAATAATATTTCGGGATCTTTAAGGACATAAACTAAAATGTCATCTATAAAAAATATAACGTGTAAAGTTTATGACAGCACTATCCTTGACGTGAATGACGTCTTTACGACGTTTTGAAATGGCAAAACGAATATGAAGCGTTTGAAATAACTCTCATCGTGATTGATATAAAACACAAAATGCCTGACACAAAATAAAAATTCAATTTATGTATATATGTATATGTATAAAATAGTAAAATATGGCATTCCAAAGCATCGTGGGTACATTTAAATATAAATTGATATACTTAATTGATTCCTATGTTTTGTGTTACGCGAACATCTTCCATCTCATTTGTTTCTGAAAATTGCTGAGGATTGAATATACAACATCCAAAGCGGTAAGCATTAACAATTTTGTTCACAATATTCGAACGGTCAATTTGAAATTAATTTTTATTTCCTAAAATTAAATAATTTCACTTGACCAAACAATACATAGCACTAAAAATCATATAATCTAATTGCTTGGTCAAAAAAGTCGTGTTTAGTGGCTTAACGTGGCCCAACACTCATATATGACTCGCACTCGTTGCACTCCTCTATAGTTCTTTCAATAACTCCCATCTACCCTTACAACAAAAATGAAAAAATTTCTAACATTACCAAAATCAAATCCGCGTCTCTATGACGTTCATATTAATCGCTTACATATACATATGTATTAAAAATATGTATATGCATATGTATTATGCATATGTATTAAAAATTGCATGATATTTCAAAGCGTCATGTAGACATCGTATGTGTCGAGCAAAATCGAGAACTTACAATTAAAAAATACAAACTTTAAAGAGAAAAAAAAAGAAAGGGAAGACTTTTCTTAAAAAGAAAAGACTTTTTATGTTTAATTTTGTGATTTCCATTTCTAACTAACGCACGTCGTTTTTTTGAATAAACGTTGCTTTATCAAACACAAAGTTAAATTCTACAAGTAAACCAACATAAAAACCAAATAATATACAATAATAAAAAAAAAAAAAATTGTCAACGCGACTAAAAGTAGAAAGTAATGCTAGCGTCGCTATTTAAAGATTACTCTACGCGCTAGAAGACGCGAGCATTTTGGGGTATCATCTTTATACTCTTCAAATATATTAAATATTAATATAACTATGGTTATATATTTTTACATTAATCAATTAGCTTTAAAGCCTTCAATATAATTTCTATATATACAAACATAAAACCACAATTTTTCTTTAGTCTTTATGAATTAATTTTCTAAATTAAAACCATATTACATACTTATAGATAAGTAATATTCATATGGGATTGAAAATATTTTTCATTTATTTATTTAAAATCTTTCATCTGACAGATAAAACAACTTTAAAGCAATATATTATAATTCCCATAGTAATAAAATAAAAATCTAATAATCAACAAAATATTTTTGATTAAATTTATTTATGCACTTTTAAGTGGGTTCCGAAAAAAAAAAAAAAAATTTTTTGTTCTAATTCTAAAAATAATACAAAAAAAAAAAATTAAACTTTTATAAAGTGAGTCAGTAGTACAAGTAATATTTTGCATTTTTTAAAACTAAATATATTAAATTAAAAATTATTATTAATTTTCCACTTTAACACTTGAATCGAATTTTCAAAATCATCATCATCAAAAAAATACAACCACTTGACAAATTCAATCAATTAAATTATATTTTTAAATTCCCACACACAAAAAAGTGAATACCAAATTATTCTTATTCTTGAACATAATAGAATAGAAAAGAACAGAAAACTAAAACGCATGTACATATTATAATATTTTATTCATTTTGGGAATATCTAAAGATAAAAATAGATTTGTTTAACTTTAAAAATTATCATAAAAAAAAAAAACAAAAAACAAAAATTTCAAATACATAAATTTAATTTTGGAAAAATCAAGTGAATAATTCAAGTGCGATACAAATAAATTATACATGCATACATACATGTGTATAGTCATTTTTCACAAGTTATACACATAAATAATATAACATTACGTCAAAATAAATAGAACCATTCATACATATACACATGCTTTATTGCATATAAAAATACAGCGGTCATTTTTAAGTTAGCTGTACATTACTTATTCAAAAATGTTTCTCTCATTTCTCCTTTTTTTTTTTTTTTTTTTTTGTATTTTTAAAACTATTAAACATTCAAAAATAAATTTAGAAAGTAAATTCATAAATTAACTACTACATAAGTGGCTTTATAAGAGATAATTTAAAGAAATTTATTTTTAGTTTAAAATCGTAGGATTTGACCCGTGTCTAATTTTCCAATATTGTGTTGATTATATTTTCGATTTATTTAGTTAAAAATTGACTCGAAAAATCGAAATGCATTTAGAACTCAAATAAAATGAAAATCTCTTCCCTGTGTGAAAATCGCTTCACATCAGAAATATTATGAAAATATGTCAACTTTTCCAACGCAACACTAGGGGAGCCTCAAGTGCTCATTTCTACACCGTGGAAATTCCTAGGTGGTTTAATACTGGTTATGGAAAGTCGTTTATTGTGAGAACCGCTAAAATGTGGAATATGCTGCCATCCAACGTGTTCCCCTCTGATTCAAATGGTCCATTATACAATTTGCAACTTTTCAAAACGAACCTATTCAGGTTTGTCTCCAATTTACCCGCCAATTCTCCTCTAAATTCATATTTCCCCTGAACTCGTCTGCTTCTTGCTCAAACCTACAATAATTTTGTAAAAAGGAAAATTTTCCTAGAGTTTGGGTAGCGTGTAAAAAAAAAAAAAAAAAAAAAACTTAAGCGGTTTGTGACTTTAAACGATTTTTAAATGTTGATACACACAACAACGCTTTGTACACACTAGCTAGATAATTAAAGAATTAAATTTTTGACACAAAAAAAGATCCCAAATAAAAAAATTACGAACTTATATCGGAACGGAACTATTTAATTTACGAAAGAGAATCGATTACATATATGTATGTATGTAGTTGTTATTTTGAAGGCAAGTGTATCTATCAATGTACCAATTAGCCATTATAAAAATGGAGTAAGAAAAACAAAAGTAAGTTCAAAAAAATAAATAAAAAAATCCAATGTGCATATGACAGTCAAAAAAAAAATAAACTTCATAAAAATTTAAAATACAAAAAAAAAAAAAAAAATAAACATTTGAAAGCTGTCAAAAAATATGACGTTAATGAATTATTTTTTATGAATGAAAATTAATTTTAAAAATAAGCAAAGCAACTAACAATCATTACTTATTAAAAGATATAAATTGTGTTTGATGGTTTAAAAGATATTAAATTTAGTTTTTTTTTTTTTTGTTTCTTAAAAATTTTTATTTAAATAAAGCCAGTCAATAAATAAAACTAAAAATTAATAAATTCTAATTATAAACCTTCGTCCAAGTAAAAATATTTTTACGTGCTCTCTAAAATTAAAAAAGAGCTTAAATTTATTTTTGAATGAAGAGTACAAATCGGATCAAAACTATAAGAGACTATAATAAGTTTCGTAAATCGCCATAAATGATGGAAGTAAAATAAATCCTAAAACATTTTATTCCAAATTTAAAAGAAATGCTTAAGAAAGTCGTTCTTATCATTTTTTTATTTACAAACAAGGTTTATTATAAATTTTCATTAAATACACATTAGTACTTATAGTTTTTCACAAAATTTTACTCATGAATTTGAAAAAACATCCATTTGTAAAGTCAAAACGACAAATTCGATATGGTTTATGTTTCAAATCAACGGGTGTTTCAAATCAACAGCTGAAAATTCTCACTCGCAGTGAGAACTGTCAATATTTGCGATGAATGAATACCTCACTGGGAATGCTAAATTAGAGTTTTTATTGAAAATTGAGAATAAAAACTTTTCCCTCAATTTCTCAGTAAGAATAATTTTGATTATATTGTGATTTTGAGATTTAAATAAAGATAAATAAATACTAGGTTCTTTGTTTTACAAAATCTATTTGTTTTTATTAACATACCTCTATATATCGCATATTTTTAATCGAAAATCTTTTTTAAAATCATCTAAGAAATGTTTTCGGATGATTCCGTTATAATTTTTTATATTGTTAAAATTTAAATGAAAATAATGGCGAAAATAAATTTTCTTTTCATTTTTATTCATCGATAAACTTTTTAATTTCTTAAATTTTGTTTGTCAAAACATTAGGTTTGACGTTTAAAAAATTTAGTGACAACATCATTCAATGTAAACTGAGAAGTTCGAACTTTTGTTCTCACTGAGAATTAAGGATAAATTCAGCAGCTGAATACGTCTATTATCATCACGTTTTCACAAATAATTAATTTGTAAAATTTGTAATAGCAGCACTTTAGCGTTATCAGCTGTTTCACTCTACACACTTTACACCTTTATAAAAAAATAGATTTTTTTTTTTTTATATTTTGCATTTTTTTTTTATAATATTTATAATTTTATGATCTATAACTCCCTCCTAATCTTTTATCCGAAATTTGTTTTGTGATTTTTCAAACAAGCCTTTAAAATTTTTTCTTATATATAAGTAAGTATTGAAATTGGAACATTTGTATTAAAGGACTTGTATTCTTAATTATATTATACTTATAGTTAAAAAAGAATGTTGGTATTAAATGTTTAAAGTTCGAAACAACGCTGGAAAGACATTTCTCGTAAACTTATATGACGTTTTTCGATAATTTTCAATTTAAATTAACTTTTAACTTATAGACAGTTAATTTTTTGAAGATTATTCTAACTATGAATATAAATTTTAACATATACTTAAGTATCCTTTATTCTAACTTATTTTTTATTGTATAACTATTCTAGATTATGGTTTAAAAATTAATTAATTTTATGCCTATAATCATGTGACGCATATTAAAAAAAATATATGATAATCCTATGTTTCATGTCAATTTGCAGAAATAGATTAAAAATAAAAAAGGAGCAGGTTTTTATTACTTTTCAAATAACTAAATTAGAATTTTTTAAAATTTTTTTATTAGATTTATGCCAGTCTATTGAAGATTTAGATAGCAATTTTAATTAGTTATATAACTACGTACTAAGTTTATCAGTTCCTTGAATTTTTACATTCTACCACATAATCGTAAGTTATTAGAAGACATTTCAATATAAAATTTTTATTTTGCATTGAATACCCGTTACAAAGGATCCCCAATTGATAACAAACTAAAAAAAAAAAAATAATTAAAATGCTTAACTCACATAAGATATTGTAATAACGGGAAAGTTTTTTTTTTTTTTTTTACATTTTACTGTTGTTATCACTTTCTTTAAATCAATGTGTGCCAGTAGTAAACACAATAAACTATTAAAAATTTAATTATATACTTTTACATATACATATACATATATGTACATAAACATATGGGTGTTTTAACTACATTTAAAAAATAAGTAGATAAAAAAAATTGTTTTTTTTTTTTTTTTTTTTTTTGTAATTACTATTACAAACAATTATACAATTATAATAAAAATAAGGTTAATTTACTTTTGTTCTATATTTGAACAAAAAATAAATAAATCCAAGATAAACGAAAAATAAAAGTTATCTAAGCAATTTTCAAATTTTATTTAATTTTTTTGTTTTTTTAAATGGGTGTTTACAAGAAATAAAAATAAAACTTGCAAGGCCTTATCCGTTTGATACCAAAACGGTAGGTAAAAAAAGTATAACAAAAATTTATATTAATTTTTTTTATTTTTTTTTCATATATATCTATACTGAAGTCATGTGGTGTTTAATTCCTTAATAATATGAACTATAAACTTTAGTTAATAAAAAAATTATTGGTACCAGCTTCTTTTTGACTCTAAATACATTTTAAATTCCTTATAATTATCAATCAGACTTTCAGTCTTTTGTACTCTACATTCTCTACCTGCAAAAAAATACATACTGTGATAATCCAAAAGAAAAAAAAAAAAAAAAAACTACTCTAAAAAAGTATAATGTTAAGCAAAGAATTGAATTTTGTTTGAAATTTTGCACTACATAATTTTTCTTTAATTACACTTGAATGCAAAAAGAAACAACCAACAAAAAAAAACAAAAAAATCAATTTAGAATATTAAGATCAGTATAGAAATAAACATTCATTTAAGAACTACATCTTCAACATAGTTCTCAAAATGTAATAAATTTTCGATTACGTTTGTGGCACTTTAATGTTGTGTGATAATGTATTAAATTTGGAAAAGTGTATAACATAATTCTTTCTCAGTATCGAATTGTGAATCGATTTAGTGATGTACGTGTCTGTCCGCTCACATCATAAATTAAAAAATAATAGAGCTGGCATTCTAAAATTTTTACCATTTCATTTTTAAAAAATTGTTTATTTCGCTATTGTAATGCAACAAGTTCGACCAAAGGGTTTGAGTATAACTGCCATACAACTTCTTTTTTTTTTTATATGAGCATAACTCAGGATCTAATTAAGCTAAATACTTAAGTATCATAAATTTTGTCAAAAGAAGTTAAGTTACATGCAAAATTTGGTTAGTATAGTACACATATTTAAGTAGCTGTCATACAATTATCAAATTTATATCCTATAATATCTTGGTACCTCATTAAAATAGACTTCTGAAATTTTTTTAAAAGATAATTAAGATTTGATGACATTAATTTCGGCAAAATGTGGTTGTTATGGTTTAATAATGTATTCGAGTAACAATGTACTACTCCAAACTACTCCATACTACTCCAAAATTTATACATCTCGACACTGAATTAAGTCATATATCTGAAATCTTGTAAAAGATGATTAAATTTTATGGAACAGCATAATTATATAACGTTTGTGCACAGTGCGGATATACTAGAGTTTATACGGTCACAACTATACACTTGAATTTTTAAACGTAAAATTTTCCAATACAATTTTTATGGTTTTGCTAATAATTTTAAGGTTGATTAATTGAATAAGATAAAGATTAATCCAAAAAGTGCGCATTTTATGAATTATTCTTATTTTGAATGTACTTATTTTAAAAATTTAATATACTAGATAAAGTTTGACAAGATGCACGAAAGTATAGAAACAAAATCCGAAAAACTATATTTTAAGATTAGGTATATATAACACTTTGCTATTATGATGAGATTAAACCAATTACTTCTAAGCACTTTTAAACTATATCTAAAGTTAGATTCTGACTTATTTCAAAGTTTTCTTAAAAAGTTCAAATTTTCTTCTATTGTAACAATTAACAAAAATAAATATTTAAATAATTCTATTCTAATTTACGTTATTTGAAAATGATGTTAATGTATTTCTCGATCATAACAACGTAAATTGAGATTCGGATATATTTATGTAGTGTATATACCCTAATTCTTATACCTTAAATTACCTTAAATATACCTTAAATTCTTAATAAAAATTTTAATATGTTAATCTATAATATAATACACAAGATGTTGGCGAGACCTTGCCAACATGTAAAAAAATATATTTTATATCTATAATAAAACACTCACACTGAATGTAAACTAAACTGGCAATGATGATATTTCTGTATATTTATTTAATAATTTAAAATTTTATTACTAGAGACACAAATCTTTGACTCAAAGTATTATCAAGAGACACAAACCGTTCATTAAAAATATAAATAAATTTAGTAAATAATATTACGAGTGACCAAATTTTCCAATAGAAGTATTACCAGAGACACAAACCGTTCATTAAAAGTGAGTACAGTCAAAAAAGGAAAAGTACATACTTAAAAAACACATTTTCAATCAAAATAAATTCAGCAAATTTTTAATTTTTAAATTTGACCGCCACGTCCATTATGAACTGGTCGCAGCGGTAAATTAAAAATAAATTATTAATCTTCTGTTGGCGTTTTCAATCTTTGCTTTGAAAAAAAAAATAAAACTCTTAATAAAACTACTCTTAACTCTTAATAAAACTAAAACGCCTGAAAGTGAAAAAGTGAGAGTGAGCAAAGTTTATAGTAAACCTCATATTTATAAGAAAAAAATAATAGGCCGATTTTATTCTTGATTTTGTTTTCATTAGTTTTCATTAAAAGCTGGTAAAAGCTTCGTAACATACTTTAAAATAGTTTTGTTTATTTAGGTTGAAATTTAGATTTTTAAGCTAAATTTTCGGTAGAACTGGTATAACATAAAATATTCGAATTTTTTTATTAATATAAAATTCGGCAGACTTAGCTAATTATATTTCATAACAGAAATCAGAAACTTTCTAAATATTATAGAAATGGATATTTTTCTTAAAAAAAAAAAGAAAAAATAACATAGAAAATATCATTTTAGAAGCCTTCTCTCACAAAAGATTCATAATTTTGTACTAATTTATTATTAGACCATTAAATTAAAAAGCTGTCGAAAACGACCGTCACATAAAAAAGGCCCCGAAAATTTGTGAAATTACATTATCAGAGACATGAATCTTTTATTAAATATACCAAAGATCTCTTCCAAAGTACATTTAAATAAAATAAATTCAGCAAATTTTTTTCAAGCAAAAAAAAAAATAAACGCAAAAGACTTGAAAGTAGTTTTGGTAATTAAAGTAATTTCGCGGCGAAAACAGCTGTTTTTCATCGACATAAAAATTTTATTTTAAAACTAAAGAAAAATATAGAGTCTGGTAAAATTTTAACAAATATTAAAATTATTTCGATTATTGGTATTGTTTTAAATGTAACAAAAAAAAAAAAATGTCGTAGCGGTTGGTGTTGGTTGGTTTTTCGGCGGTTTTTATTGTGCACTTTATACATGTATTTCAAACAATTTTTGAGATATCGGCACGAACTTTTACCCTGAATTTGTTTTTAGCTTGGACCATTTTTTCTCAATGATTAAAAAACTGTCAAAAATTACCGCCACGAAAAAACGGCGAGAAAAAATTAATAAACTGTACCTAACATTTTTAATTTTATGTGTTTAGATTTGTTTTATGTTTTTTTTTCTATTGCAAGTAAGTAAGTGATTTCAACATTTTTTTAATGGTGCTGATGTAAAAATGAAATTTTTAGGTAATTTATTAAGGGAGTCAGTATGATACCGCAAATGTTTTTGAATCTATAGAAATTGTGCAATTGCACAGGGGATTTTCTAGTATAAATTTAAAAAAACAAAAAAAAAAAAAATATTAAAATCAAGAAATTTTTACTGTATCTATTCTTTTGCAAATCAATGTCCTATATAAACTATCAGATATACTTACATAGATTAAATAATTTTGTTTTTAGTGAAATTTCGAATATAAATAAAGTATTCGTATAAAATACAAATTTATTTTGTACGTTATATTGAAAAAGTTGATATTTTAAATTAAATTTTAAAAAAATAATTATTTTATTTGAAAACTTTGAATTTATTTTTTATATGTACATATATACATTCATATAAGTACTTTAATAATATGTTTGTGCAATATTTTTTTTACTAACTATTTTATTGTTTTGTTTTTTTTTTTTGTTACTTTGAGAAAATATGATGAAAATTTGATTGTGCATTAAAAAAATGCAATTTTTATTTTATTTTTTTTTTTTTTTTGATGATAGACGATAGAAAACTTTGCTCTAAAATAAAATAATCTAATAAAATCTTATGAATTATCACAATATATTGCTTCATATTTATGTAGCACTGAAAATTAAAATTAAAAAAAAAAAATGTAAGGTGTGTCCATCTATTTAGAAATTTAAAAAACTTTTCTTTTTTTTTTTTTACATTACGCCCTCTCTAATATTAACAGATAATTTAGAAAAATAAGATTATTATAATAAAATATAAAATAAAAAAAAAAATAAAAATTTATTTTAATCATATATATATGTCAGTTTAGTAACACGTAACATAATTTTTTGTTAAAACGGATAAAAACAACGATTTGGCAGATATTTTAGGGTATACTAATTTTAATGTTATTTTGAAATTAAATATTAATTTTGTAATATTTTTTGATAGCCATCATATGGTCAGAGAGAAATTTTTTTAGAATAAAATTGAAATAAGTAATTTTAAATCAAAATTGATATTGCCAGAAAAATATTGTAATATAATCATATCAATATGATATAAGCTAAGTGTCAACAATACAATTTCTATGTGTCAAAAAAACTTCAAAAAAATGTTTAAAAAAAATTTAGATATTGTAATAAATACTAAATATGTATTTTCCTTTTGCTTTGCAGAAGATGATGGAAAAGCCTGTACACCCCTATACATAATCCTAACCAGCCAAAATTTAATAACATACTCGTATATATATAACAAAATAAATCTTTCTGCCAAATATTTATTTTGAAAATGTAAATATTAGAGATTCTGAATTCTCACAAATCTTAGACATGAAAATAAATGAAAAACTTTTGTGGGACGACCAAATCTTTTCGGTGCGACAAAATGCCGTGATATGTTTAGTATTTTTCTATGAAAATATTTTACATTTTCCAATCTCCTCCTGATATATACAAAACGTTAATTCAACCAAAATTTGAATATAACTCTAACATTTTCGCTAGCGCTCCCAAACACTTGTCTGAAGTATCTGGGACAAGATACAAAAACGAGCAATCAAAATAATTAATGATTTTTGAAATTACAGAAAACTTAACATCTGCATCTGCTAAAATTCTCATTTAATCCCACTCGTACAATTTAAATTCAAATTCCTCTTCCTTTTTTGCTTTGCGCATCCTACTCCTCAGCTGTTATACTGCTTTGAAGTTATAAGTAATATACTGCTTTGAAGTTAGGGTAATTATCCCATAATGACTAAGGCGAGCGTTGGATTTAGTAGGTAAATCCCAAACTACTAAAGGAGGTTAGGTTTTTTGGGGTCGTTTGAAAATTTAAACCTTCCAGAGTACAAAAAAAAAAACACTTCTAAGGGAAGAGTTACCCCTAAAGAGATCAAAATATGTAAAATTTTACTTAAGGAAATAAAGGATCGTCATATGATGATAAAAGATAAAAGAAAATAATTAAAATAAAAATTAAAAGATATTTGCAGTTTGCTGAATAAGAAAATGTGTACCAGTTCTCAGAAAATGAAAAACAACAAAAAAAATTAAGGAAAACAATTGTGTTAACAATTAAAATGGAAAACACTATACATGTATAATTTTAAGTTTACATTTATATAATATGAAAACTTTTATAAAATCTACAAAATTAATACTTTTAATTAACAACACTTTGTAAATTATTCCTGTTTCTCATAACATACATACATAAATATTATGCATAATGAAAACCACCCACTTGAGAAAACTTTTTTACCATATAATCTTCAAATAAATGAAATAAAACAATGAATAAAAATATACTTAAGTATGCAAAATATTTAATTATCGCGGAAAATCTATAACATTGTTTTTATTTATTTTTTGCAAGTTGTAAATTGTTTCGTAATCTAAAATTTAAAAAAAAAAAATCAATTAAGTATAAAATTTAAAACTAGGACATAATAAAATCTAATAAATAAAAAGCTTAATTATTCAAATCATATTAGAAAATTTATTCAAATTTAAAAGTTTTGTTGAATATCTTGATTATGATGCAGTATTCTTTAAATGGAAATGCAAAGACGCGGCAACCAGTAGGACTAAAAAACAGTATAGTACAACATTGCTAGAGAAAGGAGTAAGAAACCTCCCGTTAGAACTCCAAATTATGGTATACTTTCCAGCCCGTAAACCTATTAATAAATATCTAATCCATTCTTAAATAGGAAAATATCAATCATGACAAAAATCATGTGACCAGAACTTTTTACCCAAGAAGATATTTAAATAAAATTTTGGACCACACTTCGAGCGAAATAAATGAAAATTCATCCTTCTTTTGATTCAATTCCTTTAAAAATCAAATTTATGTATGTCTATATTGATTAAATTACAACTTTATTTTAATACTGTTTAGGAATATTACGCTATCCTATCCTATTCATACTCCATAGGCACTATTATGTGGCATCAGTATACAGCAGTATATCGTCCCATTATATTTAGAGCATAAGAAAATGGGTTTAGTCAAGCAAATTTCATTGTTGACGAATAATAAGTCAGTATACATATGTCTTTTGAAGACGATTCAAACCCTTTCAACATGAGAGACCTTTATTTTCTTCTGGATAGCTATACATACACTTTAATAGATATATATATTTCCTCTTTATTTTTTAATAACCCACTAAACTTAAATTATACTTTTTTAAAATTAATAAAAAATTTTTTTTAAATAAGTAATTGAAATTTTCTTATACAAATAATTGACATTTTATTCTAGCGCCATTGAAAAGAAAAATAGGAAAATTTTAAAATAGGTATACGTAATATATTTTCGTTATTATAATTTTTTTTTGCTACAAAAAAAAATAAATGTTTTATTTTAAAAACCAAGAATTTATTTTAATTATTGGAAAACCCACGTAATTATGTAAAGCATAAATAGAATTTCCATATACTTAATGACATCCAAAACTCAGCAAATAAAAAAAAAAAATGAATTTTTCAGCATTTTTGAAATTTTTACACAATAGGAAAAACTATTTTTAAAATTTTTATAGAAAATAAGAAATTATATCTTTTTACTCTCATATGAATGTATTTCTAAGAGTATAATCATTTTGTCGTTACGTTTGTAATATTTTAATGGAGGTGAGATATGTAGATATGTTTTTTTTTTTTTAGCTTATTCTCCTACCACATAAACGTTACAAGAAAATTACAAAGCCTTTACTTTTCAGCCGTGGCTATAAATGTCGTAAGGGGGACTACGAGTGTGGCATTCGAACCCACGGTGTTTGCAGCGTATTTTTTACGCTCTTATCTACTAGGTTACCGAGGCCCGAGATAGATATGAAAAAGTATATATATATACTTATACATTCTAAATCGATTTAGCTACGTTTTTGATGTAAATGTCAATTTTTCTATTTAAATTGAACAAGTTAGATTGACGGCTTTGAGTAGCTGTCATACCTTCTTGTAATACTCAGACTCTAATTCAGCTATAGGTATCTGAAATTTTGTCAAAAGAAGTTAAGTTTTATGCAACCTCTGCAAAATTATTAAATAATTATCTATTTAATTATTTAAATAGATTATCGCAAAAGGCCCAACCTTTTCATATAACTGTAAGATTTTAATCCTTATATCTTGGTACTTAATTAGAAATATTCTAAAATTTAGATACATATATACATTTCTGTACTTAATTAAATAATATATTTTAACTTTTCTAAAGTATGATTAAATTTTATGAAAACAATGTATTTTCGTGCAGGTATCCTAGAGTTGAAACGCTCAACTCTACATTCTTCCTTGTTTTTAATTATAGTTTAAAAAATTCAAAAAATTTTAATATAAATTCTTAATACTTAATAGAAAAATGTTATAAATTAAATATACAAAATGTACGTCCTTTGTTCTCCCTTTTTTTGCTATATTACAAAAACAAATACAATTATATGATGATGATAAAATTAACCGTCAAGTACACCCAATCTGATTAAATATTTAATAATTTTTTTAAGTTTCATTTTAAGGACAAATTTAATCAAATTTATTTTAAGGATAAATTTGACTAAAATAAATTTCAAAAACTGCATCGCTTAATATAAAAAACTTAAAATCCATCAGAAACCTTTCGGCCAGAAAACTTATTTCCCTATACCAAAACTGCTGAAAAATTGCAAAATTGAATCCATAAACAGCGGACAAAAAGGAAAACAGTGTCTAAAGAAAAGTATGGGAATTGTCTTGAAATTTTTAAGCCCAATAATCTTGGAAATAATTACACAGTAATTAAAACTTAAACCTGTGACCTTTACTAATTTTCCTTATTTTAACCGTTCGTATCATCTGCTGTGGTAGTTCTTTTGTATTATGAGGCATACAAATGCGATTAAAAATTTCTGTTTACAACTTTGAAGGAATCTAATTTCATTTAGATGTATCCCGAGCCATAAAGTGAACAATTTTCAATTGTCATTTAAAATTTCAAAATCAATTTTTTTTAATTTATATTTAAATTTGTTCTGGAGGTAATTTTTAATGATTGCATTAAAAATATAAACATTTTTGAAAACAAAAAATATTTAATGACTTTAAAAAATCTTTCTGTTTGTTTTTTTTTTTATTTTTCATTTTTTATTTATATCTAAGTAGAGGTCATCTTAAATGTAATGAAACCATAAAAAATTATTAAGAAATTTTTGATGAATATAAAATACATACTACATATATATATATATAACAATGATTTTTTTTTTTAAATACTCAAATGAAGGTTTAAGTTAATAGTCATTTTGTTTAGTTACAATTATAGTATTTTATTTCAATCATAGGATATTTTAATGATATATTTTTGTTATGATCAATTCTTTTAAACTTCTTGCTATTCAAATTTAATCTAAACCTGAATTTTGGCAACTTAGCGTGTTGGTGCGTAACTAAGTCATATCATATAAAATAGTGGAAACGAATTCATTCAACAGAAAACAAATTTTTTCCGTAAAAATATAAGAATGATAAGGTAGTTATCAAGCGAGGTAGTCATCAAGGATACGCAAATATTTAAAAAAATGAGGACAAAGCAATTATCTTATTACTTTGAAATTTAATTTAAATAACTCATCAGATTTTTATATAGGTATTGGTTAAGTGGAATGTTATACAAAAATTGAAAGTTAAAAAAATACATTAAACCATTACTTTAGCAAAAAATGTTCATGCATAATATGGAAAGAATGACAAGGAATAACAGAAACTTTAAACATAGAATAGCGTATACAAATACCCAATTTCGAACAAATCAATGTTTTACTATTCATAACACTATTAAAACAAAAAAAAGTACAAATTTTACGCAATTTTATGTGTATTGCATATAGAATTTAAAAAAAGAAAATCACAAAACGCAATTATGTATTCTCAATACTTAAAATAAAACAAAATAATTAGCCTTTTACAAATTAACAAATAAATACCAGAAAATTAAAGGCTATAGAAAGAGTAAGAATATACTTACATTGAATTTTTAAACACCTCCACTAAATAAAAAGAAGAAAAACTATAAGAAAATGAAAACAGCAATGAATCAGAATTACTCCAGAATCAATTTATAAAAAAAAAAAAAACTTTTTGAAGGTTTTTTCTTTATTACTTTTTTCAATATTGTTTTTTTTTTTTTTTTTTTTCCTTTTCTATGTTTTCTATGATTTTTTTTCTAATATTCTTTTTATGTGACTTTCTTCAAAAAGAAAAAAAATATATAACTGTTTACAATGTAAAATAAAAAAAAAAAAAACACAAATTAATGTATTTAACAACAATTATATTTAAATCACCATCATTTAATATTTATTTAAAAACAAAAAGAACAGAAAAAAATCTTTAATAGCATTAAAACAGTTAAAAACAAAAAAAAAAAAAACAAAAAACATCGACCGCAACATAAATTTGTTGTCAAATTGTTTTGTACTAACTATTTTGTTCTTTTTTTTTTTTATAAATATACAAACATGTTATATACTTATATATATTTTAAAGTACAAACAAACCAACAAAGGTTTTAGAAATGATATCAATACTTATATTATTTAGATATATATGTACATATATATATAGGCACATGTAAATGAGCCAATTAAACCCTATGTATATGACACAATTTCAAATACTAAAAACAACATTATGTTTTTTTTGTTGTTGCTTGTTTTGTTTTTACTCTTTTCTAAGATGTTTTCTATTTTTTTTTTTTCGTCTTTTTTTTATAATGACATCATTATCATCATCACTATCATCATCATTATGATTAACATTCAATTTCAACTTTTCTTTTTATTTGATCATATTATGAACAGAAAAAAAGGCACACACACAGAACTTTTAAATGACACTTTAAGTATAGAAACTTTTGACATGACACTTTTTTTTAGTACTTTTTTTTTTTGGTTTTTTATGATGTTGTTTTAGTACTTTTTTCTTGTTTATTTTTGTAATTTATTTGTTGAGTATGATTGAAATAATAAGTGAGTGGATTGACCGTTAAATTATTATGTTTTTTTTTTGTTTTTTTTTTTTTAGTGTATTTTATTTAGTTAATAAATTAATTTGTTAACTAAAACAAAAATATTAAATTATGTATTTCAAAAATTTATATTTATGTTTTTTTTTTTTTTGTTATTTTAATTAGATATTATGAGTTCATTCAACTTTAAAGTGTTTTTTTTTTATCTTATTTTATTTAAAAAACAAAAAAAAACAGGATTTCTGAAATAAACAAAATTGCATAATTTTAGGGATATAAAAGAAAATAAGTGAAACTATTGAAGTATGCAGTTTAAAAAAAAAAAAAAAAGTAAAAGTGAATTTTATGCATAAGACAAGTAATATTGTTTTGGACTAAATAAGAATGGTTAAAAAATATTGTCATGTATATGTATATGTACTTAATTAGTTACTAATGGATGGATTCTATCAAGAATTTTAAAAATGTTTAAGTACCATAAAATTGTACTGCAACAACTTACTATGAAGTAAAGAAAAATTTTTTAGCTAATTGATATAAAATTCAAAATTATTACAATACCTTAAAAGAAAATTTTGAACTAAGACAATTTATTAAAAATAACAACTTTAAACTCTAAAATGTCCATGGTTATGGCTATAATATACGGTTATTAAATTTCTGAAAATACCTTATAAAAATCAATTTGTACGAGTCAAATTTAAATAAATTTTTAATACTTAGATACTTATTTTATCATATAATTAATTGTTTTTTTTTTTTTTTTTATTTGATCTATTAAAAAAAATGTTTCATTGTACTTATATCAAAATAGTTTTCATTAACTAGAAATAGTTTTAGTTTTCTAAGTAAGTAATTAAAAATTTAAACAAACATATACTGAAAAAAGTGATAAGATTTTAAAAAGTGATAAGATTTCCTTGTTACAAATTTTAGTCTTATTAACTTGTTGCAAAATTTTTTTTATTTTAATTATATGATTTGAAGATTTTTAGTTTAAAAACTAAGTAAATGCATAACTTTTACTGCTTTTCAATAACGATAAAGCTTCGTATGAATATTGTCGTATGCGCAACTCACATCTTTTAATTTAATTTTTTATATTAATTTTAAAGTGTCATACGCGACTCTAATATAAAATAAAATGCTAAGTACTTATGTAAGTACTTCCTATAAAATTTATTACTTTAACTAAATATAAAATAACAAATTTCACTTATATGAAGTCAACAAATTTGTAAAACAAATTAACTAAATTTTATATCGCAAAAATTCAGTTAATTTATTTATTTATTTCAAGTACTTAAATAGTAAGTATTAATTTTATCAATTAATTTAATTACCTAATATACGAATATTTTCAAAAAAAAAAAAAAATTGTTCTGGTTCTTTAATTACAAAATTTTTTCGATATATATATACATTTCTGAGATTCATAGACAGAAATTATCATGGTTCACAAAAATTAATTCCAACAAAAATATTTCTAATACTAAATATATAAGAAATAGGCAGATAGCTAATTTATATAAATGCGCAGTAAGTATTATTATTTATACCTATAAAATTATTTAATTTTACACATAAGTAACTATTTATTTAATATATTATATAAATAATTTATTTAATTTATACAATTCTTTTTAATATCTCTTCGTTCTTTAAGCGATTATTATCCTTTTTTTTCTTTTTAATGATTTAATTATCTTGCCTAATAATCGAGATAATTATTACCTTAAAATAATCAAAAAAAATCTACACATGTAAATATAATTAAGGAAAACTTACTAATAGTTAATTATAAATTCAAGGATCTTAATTAAATATATTTTGATCCAATAAATATACAAAGAATTAGCATAAAATTCACATTAAGTACTTATATAAAATTAAAATAAAAAAATATAAAAAATTATTAATTATGCACACCTTAATTTTTAAACCCGTACATCACTGATAAAGAATTTATTTATAATTTATTTTTGTTTTTGTTTTTTTTTTATAAAATACGTTAATAAACTCATTTTTGTTCACAATAACTTCAAAAGGAAGGCAAAGTTATTATTTGTTTTTTTATTTTATTTTTATTTTTTTTTTTTGGTTAAGATTTTATACAAAAAATAATTTTATTTTTTTCTTTTTTTTTCTGTTTATTTTTTGTTTTTTATTTAATAATTTTCACAGTTTTATTTTATGGTTTTAAGGAGAGTTTTGTTTATTTTTCGTTTTAAAAGTTAATTGAATATCCAACCGCTCAACCGCTTGATTCGACCGACCAACTAATTCGACCACCTGACTAACCATACATAATGTGAATAGTAACACGAAATATAGTAACACGCGAATATAGTTACTTAAAAAGTGAGTCTGTAATATGATTAAAGAACCGAACCGTACCGTACCGTACCGATTTTATTTTAAATAAAGTCACTATATATAATAAAGTTAAAAAATTGAAGTTACGTGTACGTTAATTTTAGTTATTAAATTTCACTTTTAGATGTAATCTGAGTTTTCCTTATTTGTGTTTTTTTTTTTTTTTGTTTTTTTTTTTGTTATTTTAGTAAATTTTAAAAATTTAATTGCGTTAAAATTTTACTTTAAAATAATTTAAAACGCAATAAAATAAATCGCATTTATTATGACTTCACAATTGAAAATTAATCGGGATGGACACGTTTTTTATTTTAAAAAGAAAAAAATTAAAAAAAAAAATCATTCGCGAATTAAAAGAATACAAATATAGAAAATAACGCACAAAATGTTTTTTTTATTTTATTTTTTTATTTTTTTTTATTTTTATATACGAGAACACGTTTACGTACGAGAAAAAAATTTTTAGAAAAAAAAAACAACGTCCGTTATTCAAACAGAACTCGGGAAAACTAAAGAAAAACAAAAGTTCTTATTGAGGAAAAATCATTTTTCATAAAAAATTAAAAAAAAAATAAAAATTTCTCAAAAAAAAACAAAAAAGGAAAATTTAAAATCATCACACCATTACTAACTTACAAATTGTGAAAATGTAGTGAAAATGTAGAAGTAGTAAAATTATGGACTCGAACTATGTAGGCTGAATATTTTATAGTAGAAACATATATGAATTATTTGTTTTTGTTATTGTTTCACTTTCATTTTTATATTTTTTTTTTGGTTTTTTTTTTTTTTAAGTTCTATTTTCTCACATTTTCCTTTAAACAAAAATCATATTAAGTAGTATAGTTATATGGAAAATCGTGATAATTTGTTTATTTTATAAGTTTTCTTAAGGTTTCGATTTAATCGCTTTCGATCAATCATTTTAACAAAAAAAATAATATAGGTACGTATATGTTAAAATCTTTATATATAGGACTTAACCGAGTATATAACAATATTATAAAATCATCTATAATTCCATTTATATATATATGTATTCTGTAGTTTCCATCCTTTCAATTAGTTCAAACCTATAATCTTGATAAAAAAAACAAAAAAATTGATTTGAAAACCTACCAGCGACTTAAAAATTTAATCTGATACCAATTTTAATATTCAGTACTATTATAGAGCGATGCATTGTCTCCATTATTCGACCTTTTAACATTTATCGAAAAAAAATTTTTACCAAACTTTATTTTTCTTGGCTTGTAAGAGTTTACTATATTTGATATGTATACGTCAGGTTTGAGATTATAAGTTGAGTTACAAGTTGAAATCTAAATTTGTTTATTTAAATTCAATGAAAAAAACAAACAGCTGAAAAGGAATTTATCATTGTCGGTTTACATGAAAAAGTTAATTTGAAAAATGAAAATAAAAAAGTAATCTATATTAGCAAACATGGACCGGAAGTAGTTAAAAGAAGACAACAGTGTAACAGCTTACTGACACATACAGCCTAGATTTTACCTGATACACGGTCTATTAGTTCACTTTTGAAACATTCCTTATGTCAGACATAAATTTCACATTTTTTGTCTTGACTGAAATGATTGATCTAAATTTGACGTTTCAAATGTCAGTTTTAAAATAATAAATAATAAAATCTATAATAAAATGAAGAAAGAGAATATATAACAGAATAAAGGTTGATTCACACTACAAAGAAACGTGTCGAAGACGTGTGACGAAAATAAAACATAATTTTTATTTATATTATACATAGTTTATATTTAAATAAATATTTTATAAAATATATATTCTCACTGAATGACAACGACATGAACGACGATATACGATATACTAATTGATATAATTTTGAGAGCAAAAAGGTCGGCACGTAGTCGTTGGCGGTACAGTGTAAATACATTTATATATATATAAAAACAAAAATTTAAATCACGTCGTAATTATGAATAAAAAATTTTTTGCTGTCGACGTCAATATAATGTGATTAGAAATATGTTGCCATTACGGTACGTCGTCATCACATTATATAGTGAGAATCGACTTTTACTTAACTGGTTGTTACAAGGAAATTTAAATATTTTTGGATCTTAGTGTAAAAACATTCACTATAAAAAACCACACTAAAAAAAAATTGTTTTAAATTTCAATTTAAGAGTAGCAAAAATAAAAAAATAAAATCATTCCGTTCCGTTGAACTGAGAAAAAGAAAAGAGATCAATCAATGAAATGTTTTTAATTTATGTAATTCATTTAATTAAAGTATTCAGATAAGAATTGCAACCTTCTGTGTATTTCTATTTGTAGAAATTTTCGAAAACTAAACTTGATCAAATATAGCCTTGTCAAAATTTTCCCACTTTTCCTACAAAAAAGTGGCATATTTAAAAAGGGTTTTATATGTCAGATTTTATGTCATCTATAGA
Source organism: Poecilobothrus nobilitatus (assembly GCA_947095535.1). Classification (NCBI taxonomy): domain Eukaryota; kingdom Metazoa; phylum Arthropoda; class Insecta; order Diptera; family Dolichopodidae; genus Poecilobothrus; species Poecilobothrus nobilitatus. The sequence goes on from OX352774.1 coordinate 36,667,578, forward strand.
TCTTATCTAATGATCTTGAAGAAAATTTCATAGATTTAATATTATAGATTATAATAATTTAGTTTAAACATATAAATATCACAGATATAATTTTCAAAATTACTTAATATCAATTTATATTTTTTATAGTATTACTTATATAGTTATAAATAAATATAAGAAATATTAAATTAAAAGGTATCAAAAACATGAATGAAATAAACAAAAAATCAATTCTTAAATACCATTCATAAAAAAATAATTTGAAAATAAAAAAAAAAAAAAGTGTTTATATAAATATGTACGTGTTTATATTTACAAACTAAAAATTGAGAATTTCGTATAGAAAAAGAAAAGAATAAATTGATGTTAAGTATAATTTTCGTGTAAATTTACGAGTTTTTGATTTCTAGCAATAAAGAATCAAAATATGTATTATATATATATATATATATATATATATACTATTATGTATTTATGTACATATGTGAATTTGAAATAGAAAAATAGAAATAAATAAATGAAAAGAAATAAGATAATATACAAAAACAAAAAATGAAAATTTATAGAAATAAATTTAATATATACAAATTCGCAAAAAATAAAAATAAAATATACACATATGTATTATATTATAAATTTATATATATATATATGTAAATATTTATAAAATAATATTATGTAGAATGAATAATAATTTTTTTTATTAAGCGAAAATTTTCAAATTTTATGATGATTTTATATTCACATATAAGAGAATCTTTGAATTTAAAATTATTTTTTTAACTTAATTTAAAACTTTTATTTTTACTTACACATTAAATTTAAAATAAGAAAGTTTTGCTATTAATACAAAATAATTTTTTTTTTTTTTTAAACAAATAAAATTTATTTTTCTCTTTTTTATTTTTCAATTTATTAAAATTTCTTTTATTAAATTTTGTGTGGAGCACAGTGAAATTGTTGGCACAGAACATGTAAACGTACTTGTTAAATTTTTATAGTAAAATTTTTTAACAAATTAAAGTGACTATTACAATGGTAAGGCGGGAAAAAGAACGAATTATGGCTTTATAAGGTTTTTTGCAAAGACGTTATCAAATATGTCTTAAAACTTTTATATATATAACTTCATCATACATACTTACATATATATACAATTTCTGGTACATAATTTCCGTACATATTTCTGGAGATTTGTTATGAATAAATTTTTGTCATAAAGTAAACTTAGGAATATATTTAATAAGCTTGCACTATAAACTTTGAGCCACCCTGTATATATAATTTTTGTAATCTGTCTTCAGTTTTATGTGTAACGATACAAGTGCTGCAATTGTATAAAATTTCTATAAATTTGTGAAGTTTTGATGAAATTGATTGGAGACACAAACCATCCATATCCATTTTGACGTTTTCTGATTAAATGTCAAAATTTTTTAAAATTTATTTACTAAAATTTTGAAAAATACAAAATGTATATACATATACTTACATAGTACTTTATTAGATTTAATGAAAATTAAAAAAAGAACTTTGATTGTAAGTAAATTGTAATAAATTTTATACATAAGTAAGTAACTATATGGATTTATTTAATTTCCGTCATTTATAGCCAATGACGAGACTGGTTCTACCAAGAAATTTTTCGAAATTCAATTTGAATCAATAAGATATTATTTAGAAACAAAAATCCTTCATCAGTATATTTTCGTCGAACTGTTTCTTTTTTTTTTGCTGTTTGGAAAAAGCAGAAACGTATACTTTCATAAGAGAAACATGATATTTCTTACGTGAATTCAGAAATTCAGTATGATGGAGGTAAGGTAACAATTTGGGGTGGCATTTCCTTGTATGGTTACACAGACTTACACATCATAGCAGATTCAATAAATGCTAAAACATATGTACAAATTTTTGAAAGTAAAATACTATACCATTTATGAAAAAGGAAATGCCGTTGCGAGAAGGAAGACAACACTCGACCGAAGAATTATAGGAAAACAACCCACGAAAAAATGTTACTAAAAGTACTTTGCAATGACTGTCGAGTCATGGAATTAATGTTGTGCTTAACCAGCGTACAATACAAATTTCAATAATATATAGAGAATGTATGGAAAATGGTGGCCAATAGAGTGGGAAAAAAACGAGAAGCAGTGGAGGAATTAAAAATATTTTTAAAAGATTAATGGATAGCTTTTCCTAGAGTAACCTTTATGAGTCAACCCTCAGAAGAATCAACGACTCCATAGGCTTTAAAAATTTTCATGTTAAAGAATAAAATAATGTTTTTAAATTTAATACGCAGATTATTTTTTTTTCTTTTCTTTTTAGCACATTTCCAAAAAAATTTTTAGTTTCACTCTGTCCGTCCGTCCGTCTGTCCATCTGTTTACAAAACTTCTACACCGTTAAAGATAGAGAAAAAAATTTTAACCATGGGTAGGTCTCATAAAAAAAATAATTTTGTGGAACAACTTTTTCATGTAGCCCCATCCATTACGGAGCTACACCCCCTCAAACTTTGAAAAAGCCCTATTTTTAAATGCATATATCTTATGTTCTGCTTAAGATTTTTTCAATCTGAAAACGTCATTCGACAGGTATTTTTTTTAGCTTTGTAAATTAATATCAAAATTATGCAATTTTTTTAAATTTAGTATTTAAATTTACCGTTAAGTATGTGAAAACTAAATTTTGCATGATTTTTCTACTTTCATAACTCTGGCACGCTTTTAGATAGAGGCTTGAAATTTTGAGGCAAGACAGAACTTTCAGAATTAGTATAAGTTTGCTCAGAAAATTTTTTGGACCACCCCCTGTTTATGAACTATTAGGGCTCAAAAATTGAAAATTTGCTATTTTTAAACACCTGTAACTTAGGAACCTGTACAAATTTTACTTCTGCAAGATATAAAAATTAAAGCTACAGTAATATATTTTTACATGTGTTAAAGGTTTATTTTAGTTGTAAAGGGTTCCAAAGTTGCAGCTCTTCAAAATTGCGAAAAAGCCCCATTTTCAGAACTATATATCTCAGGCTCTGCGTAATAGTTTTGCAATCTAAAACCGCCAGAAGATCGAAAATTTTATTATCTATATAAAACAATATCAAAATTAAGTAATATTTTATAATTTACGATTTAAATTTACTGTTATGTGAAAACCACATTTTGCATGAAATTTCTTTTTTCATAACTCCGGCACGCCTTTAGATAGGAACCTGAAATTTTAAGACAAGAAAGAACTTTTAGAATTAGTATAAGTTTCCTCGGAAAGTTTTTTGGTTGCACCCCCTCTTTAAGAGTTATTACGCCTCAAAAATTGAAAATTTGCTATATTTGGACACCTGTAAGTTAGGCACCTGTAAAAATTTTTCTTCGGCAGGATATGAAAATTAAAGGTTCAATATTATATTTTTATGTGTGTTAACCGTTTTTCTTAATTATATAGGATTCCGGACTTACGGCCCCTCAAAATTTCAAAAATGTCCTATTTTCACGTTTTTTCTTATTACATGAAATTTTCAAATTTTTGTGTAAGTCACCCTTCTAAACAGTTTGTATTGAGTTTTGGAAATGTGCGCTTTTAAAAACCGTTGGCTTACATTCTACCTTTTGTTTATGTTATCATGTTATCACTATGTTTTTGTTAAGTTCGTTTTTCAGTAATGAATTGTTATTATTTTATTAAGTACATTTTTTACTTTATGGAATAAAAATTAAACAATAACAAAAATTTGAAAGATGAATTTTTTTTTTGTCTTAAATATTTGCGCACAACTGTAATTTAATGTTTTTTCTGTATAAATAAATAATTTTTTATTATTAAAAACTGAAAATAAAATTTCAAAGTTAATAATATTAATTTTAATATACCTAATTATTATGCACTTAAGTATATCAATATATTCTGATTAAAAATTTATATTTTATATAAGTACTTAAGTAAATTTTAAGCAAGATACATGTAAAATGAGATAAGCTGAATTGAACGTATTATAAGAAGGATTACTTTAAAACAAAATCGTGATATGACAGTTGACAATTGACCGTTGATATTTGACAAATAATAGTTGACAGTTTACAGTTGACAGTTCACATATAATAGTTGACAGTTGAAAGTTGGCATTTGACATCTGACAATTGCCTGTTGATAGTTGATTATCCATCTGTTATACAAGTAAATTTGATACCAAATCAATTACAGAGAATCAAAGTTCTATCTGACGTATCATTAAGTCGATTTCTAATTCATGTTCTTAAACAAACTGTGGCAATGATTCAATGCTTAAATGCTTAAATAATAAAAATGAATTTCTATTTAGAAATGGTTAAATGGATTTAATACACTCGTTTTATTTACTGATTTGTGTTTATATTCTTTATATGTTAGTTTTGTATATCTTATATTATACCTAGATATTTAACTATATTAATCCAGCTGATTTCCCGAGTTTCAATTCATAAGCAATTTTATGGTAAGTACCACCTTTTGCGGTTTTGAGTAATAAATGGCATTGCATTTTGATACATTCACTTCTATTTGCCACCTATTATAATAAATATTCTAATTGACAATTGAGATCATTTTGTAAGCTGTTTACTATTTATAGATCATATACCATTATAGAAATCGGCAGAAAAAAAATGCAAAATCGTCTGCAAGTAACTGACACTAGATAAGTGCTTAGATTTGCAAAATTAGAAATAAGTAAGTATATGTATACAAATGTCGTACTTGTGTTATAATTTGATACTTTTACATTTTTCAAAATAAGTAGTTTTGATTATAAATTTCCGATTCGTAACATATTTTACATACTTATGTTTGAACGATTATCAATATATTCAAAAATCACACAAAAATCAATATTTAAATTAATTATTTTAATTAATATTAAAAATTCCATTAAAATTTATGCACAGTCCATTTAAACTGAATACAAAATAAATTTTTATTTAAATAAGTAATTATTTTTGTTTTTTTTTTTTTTTTAAATATTTGAAAAGTATTTATTAAAGCATTTCCTTGTGAAAAAGGAAACGTTATTTATAATTATATATATCAAATTAACTAAATCTAAATAAAACTATAAAACTGGATTAAAATAAATAGTAAGTTTTATAAATTTTATTAAATTAAAAATTGAAAGAAAATTTTACAAAATATCAAATCTCTCCCATAGTAAGAAAAAATTTCATTACTCTATGTCAACACAGACACAATAACACATTAATTTTTGTTACATATTCATTTATAAAATTCACAAAAATTTAATAATTTTCTAATTAAAAAAAATAAAAAACAATATTACTTTTTTTTTTTTTTAGTGCATTTCTCTGCCACATAAATGTGAATAGGAAATTACACAGCCTTTCCTTGACAGGCTTGGCTGTAAATGTCGTAAGGGGAAATAACTCTTACGACGTGTGTGATATTCGAACCCACACTCCCTCGGTGTTTACAACGTATTTTATATGCTCTTACCCACTAGGCCACCGAGGCCCCAAAATATTACTTAAATTATATCATTTGCTATCATTTATTTAAAATCTAAATGAATTATTCAAAAATATTTTCAGATTTAAAAATATCTCCAGATATATATATATATATATACAATAGTCCAGTCCAGATATTAATTAATTTCCTTCAATTAATATTCAATAAACCAGAAAGAGAAAAAAAAAAATTTGAGTAAATATGAAACAAAAAAAAATTTATATAAATTGTCTAGCAATTCAAAATGAAAATCTTCAAAATCAAAATATTGCCAATAAATAAAAATAAAATGACCTCATTTTATTTTAAATAATTGATTCCAGTGTATTAGAGTAGGACACTATGTCAAAATAATAAAAAATATGCCAGATTACCAATATATGTATTGTATTGTAATTAGCAGTCATTTTGACTTCGATTTTTTTTCTTTTGTTTTGTTTTGTTATACAACAAAACGTCAAAAAAAAAAAAAATGTCAAATTTTACTGACCTTTACCAATACGAGCAACATTCAAAGAAAAATCATTATATGAAAAACTATTTTCATTTTGATTATTTCATTTTTGGCACAATGTTGTTAGTTTTTTATTTATTTTTTGTTTTAAATTTTCATTTTTTTATTGTATTTATGAATAACAATGAAAATATTTTTTTATGACAATTTAAAACGCGAAAGAATTTAAATGTTTTTTAACAAATATACAAGTTAGTATCTAAAATCAACGTTTTGTTTGAAGACGTAAATTTTTAAAACGTAAACATAAGCGTAGTTAAATACAATTTTTAGTTTTTAGATAAAATAATTTGATGAAAAAATAGACAGGACAGTGTAAAACTAACTTCACAGAAGTTATTGCCATAAAATTTTATAATTTTTTTTACAAAATTTCAGATGTCTAACTTAATTAAGTGCTAAGATATGACAGCTCAGCTACTCGAACCTATCGCATCAAATCAATAAATTTCACAGAAGTTATTGCTATAAAAATTTATCACAAAATTGGCTTACAAAATTTCAGATGTCTAGTTTTTTTAAATATCGACATATTAGACGTATCAGTAAGGCTCATGTTTTTTTTTTACATATAAAAGAGAATACCTATACACAAAACTATATACACATAATGTGAACCGCAAATTGTAAAAATATATTTTGCAAGGATTTAATTATATACCTAAAGTACAAGAATATATTTAATGCTGTTTTAAATATTTATTAGAACCTACTGAGATACATATAAGGGTTATATATATATATAAGTACATAAGAGTTATTATATATAAGTATAAAGGGTGATTCGTAAGTAAGTGCATTGACATAAGCCATCGTGTAGGGGATAATGAGTAGTTTTTATGTGTTTAAAGTTTAGCCTCTTTCCCAAGCTTTAATTTGGTATACCATACGTTAAATTATCTTTTACCGTTCAGGAGATAAACTTTAATCTTGTGTGTAACAGAAGTTATGGTCATTTTAATCAAAACAAAAAAAATTGTACCAAATGTCTTTAAGGTCCATCACAGCTCCAAAACTATTGGGCTTACAATCTAACACCCATACAAAACTTTTGTCTACAAATTATCCCTTACACGATTGTTTATGTCAATGCACTTAAATGATAATTACCCTGTATAAGAGTTTTGGCAACTTTGAAAGAATATAGTCTCCTAACGATTGAAACTAAACAAAAGAGTTCTTCCACGAAATTAATTCTTTAATGTGAGATCTATTTAGATGGTTATACAATATTACATTTAAATATCATTTCAAGTCATCTAGAATTTGTTTAAGTAGATAGTCAGACGTATATGTACACAATAAAACGCCTAATCATATTAAGTATTTGTAAAAATTTTCAAAATGTGCTAAAAAATGCAATAAATAATAAAAAATAATTTTAAAAAAATACTTTTGATAATTTGTTAAATAATTTTAGAAAAAAAAAAATTAACTAATAAATAAATTTAAGTTTTGAATATTAACATGTTTAATTTTAGAAAAATATATTTGTTATATGAAAGCTCACATCACATTTTTATTTACTGAACCTTGAATTATAACTTGTATACTTACATATACGTACATATATATATATTTTGTTGATTTACAAAATTTTAAAGACATTAAAATTGAAATCCTGGAGTGATGATGGAATTATTTTCTTCTTTTATCTATACTATTTTTATATGTACATATACATATGTATATATTTAGACCTTTTCATAAATACTTTATGATGTAATTGCACAATATGGTGATTGATTTTTGTACTAAGCTATAATCACAGTGCAATCATATGTTTTTTGACAGCCAACTTTTATTAATTTGTTTTTATTTTTAAAAATTTTCAGCAACAATTTTCAAAAACAATTTAAATAATGACACTGCTACTGACCACCTATATATGTATGTATGCATAATAAGTATCTGAATTTATTTATTTAGGCAGTTTTTAAGTAAATAAAATAAAAACTGAACACACACACAAAAAAAAAAATACGCATTCACAGCACTATTGAGTTAGCTACTGCAATTTTGCTTTAACGTTTGTATGGCATGATTTAAATTTTGTAATTTATGAAATTTCAGCTAAAGTCGCAGTAATTTATGAATTTATGATTTTGACTATTGCATAGAATGTCATAGGATGTTTATGAAAAGGCCTAAGTATATATATATATTTCATTGATTTTGTAGTAATAAAAAAAGGTTTTAGACATATATTAAGACCGTTTCCAAATCTATCGCACTAGCACTTGAAACTAGACACTTCACACTCTTTTCTTACATGTATTACTTTTTTAGAGCGAACATTTAGTGCAGTCGAGACGGAACTAAAAGATTGACAGATGATAATCAAGTGCGATCAGACAATTTATTGCACTACTTTCGAATGCACTAAAAAAATTTCGGTGTTTTCCGGAATTAATTTAGTGCGATCAGCTAGTATTTAGTACAAAATGCGATAGTTTCGGACACGGTATAAGTATAATAGGCAGCACATTATATAATTACACTTTTTTACATCAATTTTTATACATAAGATAAGTGCTATTATTCTTTTACATTTTAAAAAAAAAATTTTCGAGCTGAGAACCCCATAACTACATACTTCTATGTTTATTTTACAAGTTAAAAAGAAAAACACAAAAGTATTTAATCCTTATGAGTGTCTGAAACTTTAATTCACTAAAATTGATATTATAATGTTTATGATACTAAGTATTTGATATTATTTGGAAAAAAAAAAAACTGTTTTACGAGGGACGGTGGAAAACAATTAAAAAGATGGTTATAAGAAAATTCTATAATAGTTACTATTTCAAATACATAAAATTTATATTGTATTTATACTTAAATCTCATTTTTTAATCAAAATTTAATGCTCTGTTATGCATTCAACCCATTGTTTGTATAAAGAATAACAAATTTAGTGGAACAAGATTCGATGATGTTATATACAAATAACAAAATATTATTAATAATTATATATATTCCACGACCAACCAACCTTCTCTGATCGCCCGCGAGGCTTAACCATTCCTTATTATTAATTTTGTTTAAATTATTCTAATTACATGTGTAAACATGTTAAGTATTTACTATTTGTAACTAATTAATTGATTAAATTATAGGTTAAGTATGAGTTTACAAGTTATATAAATCACAACTTAATCATGCCGCTGAAGGGATGAGATTAAAATTAGTATTTTGAGAATGCCATCACTAACTAAGTAAATTTAAAAATAAATGATTTTGACACGACATTTTGGTTCATCTTCTAACACATGTTAAGATACATATATACTTATATTATAACAAATTTTTGTACGCAAAGAAACAGTTATTAGGTATATGTTACCATGAAATTCACCCAGCATCAGTTATAAATTTACTTTTTGCTAATCGTTTCATTTTGATCAAATTTGAAGTGAAAATATACAGAAGTCAGATATATTTAGTATATATTATCTACATAAGTAGGCTCATTAGAGAGAACTTAAATTTCTTTATTTAAAAAGTGTAACAACATAACATTTGCTATATCGTTATAGGTTAATGCAAATTTAAATCATTTTAATTTTTTAACATAGACGTTTTCATCATAACTCATGAACATTACTTAGTTAGAGCAAATCTTTACTACTTACTTATTTATCAATTAGTACAATAATGAACAAGAAAGTGATCGGAACATAAAACTACTTAGTTTAGTTTGTCATTAAGAGAAAATGTACTTATCACTTATAGAAAAATAAAACCAGAAAATTCTTCGTGCTTCATGTAAACAAAAAAAAACCAATACCTGATAGAGATAAAACAAAAAAACGAAAGAAGGCAATTCTTTAAAGTTACAATAAATTAGAAGCTTGCAATTTTCAGAGGAGTAAGTATGATATTTTTAAATTAAACTTGACAATGTATAAATTTTCTAAACTTCATTTCCCAAACATATCATTCCAAAAGAAATCAAACTGTACATTTTATATTGTTTATGCTAAAATTTTGTTTTAAAAGCATTGGTTTTGATCAATTAAAAGTCTAACAGTATCCAGAGGTATCTTCTACAATGTTCTTGTTCTGCACTGTCCATATATTACATTGTACCTTGTTCTGATAGAAGGTTAAAGTTTCCCACCGACCTTCGTAAACAAAAATAAAAAAAAAAACTTGACAAAAGTTTATTTGGAACAAAATTTTGTATTCTTTTCAAAATTGTAAAAAGCTCAAATTTCGACTCAACTCATCTCTCAATTCAAATTTTGTATCTACTCAACCTGTGAGCGCATATGAATCGCTCAAATTAAAGGCAGACTCAAAATTTAAGTTTAGCGATGAGTGGGTATTGAAATTGCTAAATAAATCCGCTCATTTACAATCCTGATTCTTCTGGCTTAATTATTTTGTGGGGTCGAAAATTGTAAATTTTTTACAGATTTTAAATCTTTCTTTTTTTGCATAAATTTAACAAAACTCTTTAATTTATGAAATTTTGTAAACAATTAAACAAAATTAAAATTTCTATTTTTGACATAGACATAAAATGAAAAAAAAAATACTTTTTAGCAATACCCACCTTAATGTACCAATACCATATACTTACTTAATATTTAATTATAACAAAAAATGCCAATTAATAAAAAAATTTAAAACAAGCGTAATTATTTATTAAATTTTTTATATCCGCATAACTTGAATAAGTGAAAAAAATTCCTTAAGAAAAATTTAGAAACTATAAACAAATTCATAAAAAGCCTTTGACCTTTTCAATTTTTTTTTTTTTTTTTTTTTAAGATTTTCACAAATTAGAAAATCTTTAAAACAATCAGTAATGGCTGCATTCCAAAACATATCACAGCTGTTTTAATTTTATTAATTTTTTTTATTTTTCAATATACAAAAGAAAATGTAAATGTAATATAAAATCAGACTGTCTAAGATTTTGTATATATATACCTTCAATTATTTGTATAACATGATGTAGAAAATATCTATGGACGTGATGATCAGTAATCAAATTACAATAATTAAAAAAAAAAAACAAGAAAAATTTCAAAGTTTTTGGACAAAAGCCAGTTCAATTTTAAATGCAATAATTGTTTATATATAAATTGAAGACCACAAGAAAGTCTAACCTAATAATTATTGTCCTAAATGCATATATGTATGCATATATTCATTTACATATTTGTTGAATTTTAAAAATAAACAAAATAACATTTTCTTTTAATATCAATTACATACTTAGACACAATTTGATTTTTTTAAGTCTTACGCAAAAATTTTTTCCATTTTTTATTTAACATTTTTGAACCATTCCCAAACCATGAATCATGAACCTAAAATCAGGTTCAGTTGTTTTTTGACTGCGTTTAAACAAGTTTGAATCGGTCCTTTTTCTATTTAAGCCGATTTTAGATATATTTAAAGTTTGATGTACCAAAGTAACATAAAAATTAACAAAATAAAAAGCTGAAAATACCTTTTATAGAGACAATCCTTGATTATTAAAAAAAAAAAGTAGTAAATTGTAGTTTTTATTATTAATGATGAAAAAAGTTTTCCGTAGAGGTTTCTATGTGCTCAAGGCTTACAAACAAGAATTGTAATCTATCGTATAAATATACTGATTAAATTTTTTAAAACTTCTGATAATTTGAAATAACATTTTAAATAATATCCCTTTTCAACTTTATCAATTTCTTTTTTTATTGATGAAGGTTGAGCTAACACTTCAATAATCATTAAACTCTAGATCTCTAGCGCACCTTAAAAACGTAGAAAAATCTACTTATTCGACAAAAATTAGTATTAAGTTTTTTTATAGATTTATGCTACTCTGGCGGAAGAAACTGTGAAAACTTCTCAGATCCATGTAAGAGAGTTCACCTAAATTTTAGAAAAAGTAAACTACCGAGATTTATAAATAAATTTTTAAGTAAAGTATGTAGTTATGTACTTAAATCCAGACACCTTTAGTTGTTAATCACGTTATTTCAAAACTTTTCATTGCCAGACAATGATTTTCTTAAACAGTATCTTAATAACGTGATAGCTAACAAAAGATATAGTAAGTAAGTTGATGTTTCAGAAGGAGGTAGATACTTAAACTTCTTTGTCCAATAAGGAAAACATCTAGATAGAAGATTCATAACACACAAAACGATAAGATAAATTGTAGAAAACTTTCTACAGGGTGACCCGCGTTAACTTGCACATAGAGCAGTAGGTGATGGGGTGTTTCGAAAATCTTACTCTACAAAATGTATTTTTTTTATCTCTCTATAGGAAGCCGTTCAAAAGTTATAGATTTTTTTATGAAAAGTCGCTTAAACATCTTTAACTCCTCATATCTCAAAAAGGGTCCAGAATAGAACTCCCCCTCCTTTCCCATATAATTTTTTGTTCGTTGTAATGCTCCCCATCACCTCCTGCTCTATGTGCAAGTTAACGCGGGACACCCTATATATTCCAACTATACATAAGTATTTTTATTTTGAAGAATGTTTCGTACTTTCGTAACAATACTGGAATCTTCAGTGAGCCTGTTGTGTTGAATATGGCTATTATAATCCCAATTTAAACTTTCGATTAGTTTTATATACATATACTTAAATGAAATTCTATGAAAATTATCTGTGAGATATAAAAATTAATGAAAAGAATTTCTATAAAATCTGTTGTACGTAAATGAATATTATGGTGAACCAAATTAATTTTCAAAATTTATTTTTTGAAAATTTAATTATTATTATAACATATATATATACTTATATATAATTAGTCCATTATTTACACAAGAAGTTATTTTCAGAGATGGTATTTACAGGCATAAGTACTTAGCTTAATTTTTTTGATAAACTATGTTTATATTGACTAAAAGATAGTAATGTTTCGTTCTTTAACACTATTAACTTCTTCATTAGGCATGTAGTGCTCTTTGTCCAGACAACTACAATGTAATATATTTATTTATCAAAATTTTACAACAGATCTAACAACTAAATGAAATTCAAACTACTTCAAATTTGAAATAAAAAAATTTTGTGATTAGTACTTACACAAAATTATCTTTGATGCAAAAAAAAAAAAAAAATTTTTTTTATTTGGATCTAAAAGAATTGCAACAAAAATCTGGACTAAAAATCATTGAAAGATAAGGAAATGTTTTTATTATTTCACCAATTTGTTTATTTAATGAATTTTTCACTGTTTTTTTAAAGATTTTTTAAGAACTATGAAAATATTTTTAGATTTTAAAATAAATACAAAATTTTTTTATGATCTTTTTTTTTTTATTCAATTTTTTGTCTATATTTCTTGTTTTTTTTTAAATAAAATTTTAAAATAAATCTAACTTGAAAAAAAAAAAAAAAAAAAATACCAACAATTTCTTTCAGTACGGAAATTAATGATGCAAGAAAATCTTCTGTATTATTTTATCACTGTGCAATTTTATGTAAAATAAGATTAAAAGATTATGAAAATCTTAAATAAATTAGTATAGTTATGATTTCATAACCATTTTATTGAGTCGGAAGAAAAATGGTTAGGAAATTGCAAATTTCCTCAGGGAGAAATGAAAATAAAAAATGAGAAAAAAAAAATGAAATTGCTTAAATGTTTTTCATATATAAAATCTGTAAATTTTTATTCTGTGTTAAGAGGAACCGTATAAGATAGATATTACAAAAAGACAAATGAGATTTTAATTGAATTTATTTAATTTAAATATTAAGTAAAAATATGTAAATAAGTAATGAAGAAAAATATTAAATTTGTTGACATTTATAATATATGTACTTATATATACGTACTAATATATATATATAAGGTACTCGTAGTTCACCACATGGTAAAACTTACTTAGATACTTAATAACTATTTTGATAAATCCATAACCATTTATCAAAAATGTCAATTTGCATTTCAAAATTCGCAAACATCCATGTGCTAAAAAATCAAAAAAATGTCATTACTTTAATATATGTATATATATATACTTAATTATATACATGAGTATACATGAGTATTCACGTATAATCAGGACGAATTTTATAGTTGGTTACAAAATCAGAATGAAAAGCACTTTTTGCTGCATATGTCTTATATATACTTCTGTTCTTCTATATAAGTAAGATAGATTCTGAATTATAGTTGGAGGGATCTTATAGTTGGCTACAAAGGAGCAGTTGCTCTGGTACCTCCCACACAACTCCCAAAACCGAACAAGCATATCTTCGAAAATAATAAAGATAGAAAATTCAAATTTGATACGAGAGGGCTGTTTCCTGAATCCCTGATTTGCCTAAAATTTCAGATGAATTGGAATGGTTGTTCAGGTATCTTCCACACAACTCCCAAGACCGAACAGGCATATCTTCGAAATTAATAAATATAAAAACTTAAAATTTGATATAAGAGTGTTCTACCCTGTTTTGATGATGTATCTAAAATTTCAGATGAATTGGAGTGGTGGTCCGGGTACCTTCACACACTTTGCAAGACCTAACAAGCATATCTTCGAATTTAATAAAGATAGAAACCTGAAATTTTGTACAACGGTTGTAAAAGCATTTATTTTTTTTAGCTTATATTAAATACCTACCTAAAATAACTTATGGATTTTTAATTTAATTTGAATTCTTTAGATGTAGGGTATAAATAAGTCGGTTGCATCGACTTACTGTTACATTTACTTGTTTAATATCAATTTCAACCAAATACTTAGTTCAAGTTATATTATAAATATACATAGTTTACTTACTAATTTTTACTCTGTTTCCGTTTCTTGAAAAAAAAAACTGCTATTTCAATATTATCATATTATACTAAGTATAAGAAAATAAAAGAAAAAGGACAAAACCTTGATATCTCTTTCAATTTTAAAATTTTTAAATTAAAATGTGAATAAGTATTCAAAAAATATCTAGCAGTTATTAAATAAAATTCTATTAAATGTTATTCATGTTTTGAAAAAGAACAATCAGAAACAAATACTATTCTGCATAGTTAACACTCATTGATCAAGAATTAAATCATATCAAAATAAATGAAAATTATATAATAAAAAATGATTAAGAAATATACATAAAAAACTGAAACAAAAACTTAAAAGTAGATGATCTTCATTTCAATTTTCAAAGAAGTAAAAGAGTTAATCGCCCAAGTAACTAAGATAAAATATCACTTCTTGAAAGCATTTTAATCAAACAATAAGCACTTTTATAGCGAACTCATCTGACAAAAATTAATATTGAAATAATTTCACAATATAAAAGAAAAGTGCAAACTAAAAGAAGTTGAGGAAAAAAAAACTAAAAAGTATTAATATTATGTTGATATCATAAATATACGTACTTAAAAGTTATATATACTTAGTTAACAGATCAAAAATAGTTTCAAGTTTTCCCGCCAGACCTATGGACCCGTTTGTTACAGGATCAAATGTGAACAAATAAATTTCATTTTACTTATTCCAAAATCCAAAGCATTACCTTAATTGCACATATACTTATTTAACGGCAATCAACATTAAGTACAATTAACAATATTTTAAAAAGGTAGGTACTATAATAATATGTAATTCATTAAAATTGAATCTGTAATTCATTAAAATTGAATCAAGAATTATATTTTAATGTAGAAACAAGTTTTGTTTTTATTATATTTATTCAAAAAAAAGAAAAAAATTCAAAGTTAACACTTACCATATAAATTAATAATATCCGTGTTCCTATGAAGTAAATCACCATAAATTCGAGGTTAATCAAAATCAGGATCATCGATGATTCGCCTTACAAAAAATTTTTCCAAAAAAACGTTATAAAACACGAAAAAAAAAAATTTTAACTTTACGTAAAATTATGATTCAATAATAACCGATTTTATAAATTAATAAAAAAAAAAAATTCTCAAGAATTAATTAATACATTATTAATACTTCAAAAACAAAATTACCTAAATTATATTGATATTATATTATTATATAATTTACTTGGGCTTATATTGGGTATTATTTTTTTTTTTAATTTAATTACATATTAATTAAATATAGCCTATGCACACTTAAGTATGCCTACGCTATTTTTTTAAATCTAAAATTATTGAAACCAAAACAAAACAAAAACATTTTTTTTTTTTTTGTTATATTATTGAATAGATGGATGGATGATAAAATGGCCTTCAAAATAAAATGAAATAAAACTTCCCTACATCCTTTATGATGGCAAGGCAACACAAAAAATAAAAAAAAAATAAAAAACAATATTCAAGGCCAATACAATTTTTTTTAGATTAGAGATGGTACGAAGTACCAAAGCAAATAATTATATGTACATATGGTATATATATGTACATGTATGCATGTACTTAGAAAAAAGCCCATTTGAATATAACCAAATATGTAGGTATATAATATACTAATAAGGTTCTAGAAGATATTTTGGTTATAACAATTAAAATAAATTTCAATTACAAACTTACCTAAAATTATTAAATTTTTGTTTTTTTTTTTTTCTTAATCTTAAAATTTAATAATTTAAATTATCTATCTTAAAATCTACAACAAAAAGAAATTGAAAATTTTCAACAAAATAATTTTTTTAAGGAGAATTTTATTAAAATTTCTTTTATATATTTTATTTTTTAAGCCTAATCAGTAATCACAAACAAGAATTTATTTATTTTTTGAACACCACTAGGAAATCACTATTTAATTTTATAAATTGAAATACATATAATTTTATTTATTTATAATAATTTTTATTTAATTCTTTTATTTATATTTTCTTAAATTTTTAATTAATGTTTTCATTTTACAAAAAAACAAAAACGCTTTATATGAATGTTTTAGGTATTTATTTATTTTTATTTTTCATACATTATTTATTTCTTTTCTTCTTGTTTTGAAAGAATTATTCACACACACACACGTTCATAAACAAAAGAATATTTGATAGTAAAAAAAAGAATAACAAAAAAATATATAATAAAAAAAAAATTGAAATGTCAAAACATAAACCGATTTTTGACATTTCTCTTTTTCTTTTTTTTTTATCAAGTATTTCATATTGCAAAAATTAATTTATACTGACATCTAGCAGCTACTAGCAAAATAAATTAAAAATTTATGTATTTATATAAATTTAAAAAATACATATGTAAAAAAATTCAAATTTTAAATCTAAAAGATATTTTTTAATAAAAATATTATTTAAAAAAATTACATGTGTTCGAATGGGTATTTATGCACCAGGATTCAAAATATACAAAATAATTTACTTAATTTATTATATTTTAAATAATGCCCTCTTAATTTTGTTTTTATATTCAAATTCAACTAAATTCATAGTCTTTTAAAAATATTTATGTATATATAATTAACTCTAAATAGTTTTATAGTAAATGTGAATGATCGGATATATATTTTTGTTCATATATATATATGTACATTGTACACATCTATCAAAACAAAAAAAACAAAAAAAGACACCGTCATAAAAATAACTTTTTTTGAAAGATTTTCGTTAAATATATTTTGAACGAAGAAGCGACGCATTTTCTTGCATTATTAATGTGCGAGTGAAAAGGATACAAAACAATAAACCATAAAACCCAAACAAATCGGTATACAGAGCGAGAACGCTACAATTTTCTTTATATCATTGTGTAAAAAAGTAAAATGGTGGTCTTATGTGTGTAATACAATCTTTTTGCTTCTGAAGTGAAAAAAATAAATTTTACATTTAAAATATTTTAAATAAAATTCAAAATTGGACTAAAATTATAAAACATTATTAAATAAACATTAAAATTATATAATATTAAATAAAAAACATATAAAATATAAACAAAATTAATTTGAAAAATTTAGTGAATTTATAATAGAAATAAAAATTCAATTGTCGTGATTCTTTGTATTGTGTTTGAAGAGATTTTTCCTTTTTTTTTTTTCGTTTTTTTTTTTGTGTTTTTGTAGTTTTGTGATTTTTGAGTGGTTTTTCCTGCCTATTTAAATGCATTAGAAATTTGTCAAAAGCAAAGAAAAAAAAAACAAAATAATAGAAATAAAAGTAAAAAAAATAAAAAAAAAAGGCAAATAAAAGAGGAAAATAACAGAAGCAATTTTTAGTTAAACAATTTTTTATTTTAAATTTTTTTTTTTTCTTTTTTATCCGGAATATAAAACAGTGGTAAGAAAATAATTTATTAATAATTTACAACATTATTATTTTTCTATTTTAAGTAAAGCAAAACAACAAAAAAAAAAAGTGTAATAAAAAGAAAATCTTAAACAAATATCAGAATTAAATCCATTGGTCCAGTAATAGTAATGTATATGTGTACTTAGGGGGTTCGTTCTTCAATCAAAGTATAAGAAAAAAAAAATCAATTTTTATTAGATTTCCGCTTTGCTTGGCACTTGACTAATTAGTGCAAAAATGGAGTCCTTTTTTTTTTTTATTAATTTTTTTTTTTTTATAACTTAATATTATACTTAAATCACATAATAAAAATTTAAAAAAAAAAAGATTAAATCTAATTAAATTTAGTCATTACGATTGACGAGTTCAAGTTAATAAAAATAAATGCAAATAGCCAAGGCAAAAAAAAAAATTGAAATTAAAGAGAGTAATACAATTGCGGTAGTCTGAAGTCGCAAGCGCTTATCTTTATATCCTTTTTTAAAAAGTTTTTTTTTTTTTCCTTTTTAGTTTTTTTTTTTTTGTGTTCTTTGTCACAATAAAAGCGATGGCGTAGGATTAAACAACGGATATGCATGCATACGGTCGGTGTTTTTTTTTTTGTAAAGCAAGGCAGAAAAAT
The DNA here is from genome assembly GCA_947095535.1 of Poecilobothrus nobilitatus. Lineage (NCBI taxonomy): Eukaryota > Metazoa > Arthropoda > Insecta > Diptera > Dolichopodidae > Poecilobothrus > Poecilobothrus nobilitatus. Next base: position 36,686,392 of record OX352774.1, read on the forward strand.
AAATGCAAATTTTTGTTAAAAAAAAAAAATATGCCCTTGATTGAAGAAAAAAAAAATTTCAGTTAATTTAAATTTATATATTAAAAGTAAATATTCATATCACTTAACAAAATAAACATAATATCTTTAATTGTTAATTAAATAATTAATTATACCTACCTATTACTTGTTTCATTTAAATTTTAAGTGAATTGCTAAAATAACTGATAAAACTAATAAAGTAATAATTTTTATTGTTCCAAATCAAAAATATAAGTAAAAAAAAAACCGCAAAAAAAAATTTTTTTTTTTATAACACTCATTTAATACTACAATATCCATATTTCAATTTATATTGAATACAAATTATCTGGTTAAATTTTTATTGTTTTATGAACTCAATACCATAAACTATGATTCTATATTTTAAATTTAAAAATACAATACAATTTTTTTATTACCTATTTTAAATTTTGAAAATTTCATTTTATTTTTTTTTTTTTTTAATTTCTATATAAAAGAGTAGGTATTTTACAAAAAAAAAAAAAAAAAATCTTAAAAAAATGGTTAATAGCAATTATATATGCTTAAATATAGTTAATCCCATTTTGTAAATATAAACATTAACCTATATTTTATTGGTACTTACCTATTTTTAAAATATGTTATTAAACAATAAAAACTAGGTATTTTTTTTCGTTTTGTTTTTTTTTTTTTTTTTTTTTTTAAGATTATTATTTACTATTATTATTATTCTTTTTTAATTACAGGAATGCAATTTTTAAATCGTAATAAAGAAAAAACAGTTGTAAACTGGATTTATTGTGTTCGTAAAGGGTAATGGCGGCCTCCACTCAAGGAGAAATAAGAGTGGGTCCCGGCCACCAGGTAAACGATGTCTATGTACGTAATTCACAAATCACGGTAACAAATTATACAAGTCAAAATTTTGTTTTATTTTCAAAAAAAAAAAAGAAAAGAAAATTCTAAATTTCCTTTTTTTAAAAATATATCGATGAAAATACGGTGATATATTTACATATAATAGATTTTTTACTATTATTATTTTTATTAAAAAAAAATTACGCTTTTATTTATTTATTTTTGTTGGTTGGCAAATAAATAAAAAAAACTTAAAACTCTGCAATCATTTTATAAAACATATAATCTACCTACCTACCTATAAATATTAAATTATTTTTATTAACTTAAAAATCTTTATTCCGTTTTATATAAGGAATTTATTCAAAAAAAAAAAAAAAAATAAATAAATCGCTTTGATTTTTAAAAATAAATAAAAAAATATTTTTACGATCTTCATTTTGATAACAATTTATCAAAGTTGTTAAATTCAAATTGATTAATTATAAATTCTTTTCTGAATATGCACGTAATTATATCTATATGTTGTAATGTAATTAAGGTAATTGAACTTAATTAATTAATTTCAATTAAAATTATATTGAAACAAATGAAAAAACAAAATATGACAGGTATTACCAATCTTCAATGTTTAATATTTATTTCTTTAATACTTTTTTTTTTTGTGTAAATACGTAATCATAAATTTATTAAAAAGAGATTGTTAATTGAATAAAAAACTTCTAATAACAAGAAAATTCAATTTCAATTTCAATTTTATTCATACAATTTCCATAAAATAACTATGTACTACTATATTCAAATTAAAAATTAAGATTTTTAATTAAAAATGATTATGTTTTTATTTTATTTATATATATTTAAAAAATAGATTGCAGAATTTTTTTTTTATAATCTTTAATTATCTAGTTATTTGTTAATTGGCATCTCAATTCGAAGTATAATATTTGTTATTTTGAGAAATGAATTTAATTAAATTAAAAAAAAAAAAAAAACAAAATAGGTTGAATCATGCATTTATTTATTATAATTTTAATTTTTTTTTTAATTTAAAGCTGTAAAAATGCTTTTATTTTTTTAAATATTTAGTGCTTTAGTATAATACATTTTTGTAAACTGTTCGGGTGAAAAATTAATTTAAATTTGTACTTTTAAATATAAATGAATTTTTTAAAATTATGTCGAATCCACTTTTATTTGATCCTATTGGTTTCTTATATTTAAATTTTATTAATAAAAAAAAATTTTTTAAGTTTTTAGCTTTTGATTAAAACTAGAAATATTTTAATGAAGAACTCGAATTATTTAAAATATGACTTACATTTTACTTAGGAATATAAAATTACTTAAAAAAACAAAATTTTATAATAAGATTACCTACTAAGAGTTCCGAAAAAAATTAAAAATTGTTTTGAAAAAAAAAAATAAATAAAATTACCTCTTCCACAAATTAAAATGTGATTTATAAGTAATATATTTTATTTGAAAAATCAATTTTTTTATTTTATCTTCATCTAGGATGTGATATAATTTGAATCTCTTACAGTTTAATAAAGATAAGATTTTCCTTTAATCAAATAGTTTTGCTGTATTTTTCTTTAATAATTAATATTTATTCTACTAAATTTTATTGATTCAAATATATTTAATGTTTACAAATTGTAAATAAAATGTTATCGTATTTTTTATATCATTAATATATAATATATTATTTATATATAAAATGCATGATTCACCAAAAATACTTAGTATAAAAATTTTACACTCATTTATCATTCATTTAGATTTAAGTTTAGTTTAGTAGTTTTTATGTCCACCCTTAAGAACGCTTAAACTCATACAAAATTGATTACAACAAAATTTGTACAATAAAAATTTAATGAATAATATAAAATTGTTTAAATTTATTTTAAATGATTTTTAAGAAAAAAAAAATTTTTTATTTTGAATTATGAGTTTAAGTGCCTGTAGTAAATTTTAAATTTAGTTGTTTTTTTTTTTTTTTTTTACTAAAAAAAAAATTTATGAAAGTATTTTAACAAAACTTTTGAATTTGATTTTTGTGGCGTTTAATAACAATCAGGCAAAACTGCCCGATTATAATCCAATTTCAAGTTTTCCTGTTGATAAAGAATCTGAAAGAGAATTGGAAGAATCTAGATGGAGTCCAGGTATTGTTTTAGATGGGGATCTGTTAATGTATTTAAGAGCAGCAAGATCTATGGCAGCATTTCAAGGTATTAAAATAAATGTTTTCCCTTTTTTAAATAGGTACTAAATATTTTTTTAGGAATGTGTGATGGAGGACTTGAAGATGGTTGTTTAGCCGCAAGTCGCGACGATACTACAATAAACGCTCTTGATGTTGTAAGTTGTTTAATGATATTTTAATTTATAAAAAAAAAAAAAATATATAATTCACAGTATTCGAAATGTATATAAAATAATATTTTTAATTTAATTTTTTAGTTACATGATTCCGGTTATGATCCCGGTAAAGCATTACAAGCTTTAGTTAAATGCCCAGTAGCAAAAGGAATTGATAAAAAGTGGACAGAAGATGAAACAAAAAAATTTATAAAAGGTTTACGTCAATTTGGAAAAAATTTTTTTAGAATACATAAAGATTTATTACCGCATAAAGAAACACCAGAATTAGTTGAATTTTATTATTTGTGGAAGAAAACTCCCGGAGCTAATAATAATCGTCCGCATAGACGCCGACGACAAGGCTCTTTACGTCGAAACCGTGCTGTGACACGTTCTAGTAATACACCTCCAAAGAAAGAAGAAGACACAATTGAAGCACAAACAGAATCAAAACCTTCACCAATATCCAAAGAAGAAAATAGTTCGCTAACAGAAGACGAAGTTAGCGAGTGTGATAGTGATTCAAGTCTTACCAAAAGTATATACATATATATATATATATATTTTATATAATTCTAAAACTTAAAATATTATTACATGATTAATTATTAATTCAATAAAATATTTTTAGGGGATGAATCACCATCAAGAATGAGGACAAGAAATAAACAAGGAACAAAGGAACAAGTGGCCAATGGTAAAAGACCAAAACGTGGTACTGAAACTCCAGAAGCCGAAAATCCAAAAACGCCAACTAAAAATGATAGTAACAAACGGAAACAGGGTAGTGGAAAATCTGACACACCAAGCAAAAAGAAAAGATCTGATATTGATGGAGCTGAGCTAACAGATGATAAAGATAAACGGAAACGATCAGATGTAATTTTTTATTTAGAAAATAATCAAAATTTTTATTAAATATAACATTTTGTTTTTATTTAATATATATTACAAAATATTTATTGAGTTTATTTTCATTTTTTTTTAAACAGAGTCCAACAGAAAGTTTAAATTCGGATAGTCGGCCGGATTCGGTTATTGATGAAGGTGATAATACCAATGATGCGCCTGATCAAACACCAATAGTTAGCAATTCAAAAGAAAATAGCAATAATAGTATTAGCAATGAAGATAAACCTATAATCGGAGCTACAGGAAATAGTGGTGTTAATGAAAATGCAAATTCTAATACAGAAAAAGAGATAACATCCAATACAGAAAACCCCATATCTGCTGTTAATACACATGAAGAGGATTCTAATCATCCTCCAAGTGTTAAACAACCAAGTACAAAACCTTTAGAACAAAAGAGTCCTGAGCAACCATTGGCTCAAACAACTCCACAGAATCCAGCTGCAAATGAAAGTAGTGGTAATATTGTTGACAAAATAAATGTATCAAAAGAAAATATGGATGAAGGTACAAATGCAAATAATTTCGCTGTAAAAGAAGTACAACAACAGCAGCAACCATCACCACCAACACCACAACAACAACAACAACAACAGCAGCAGCAACAACAGACACAACAAGAACAACAACAGCAGCAACAGCAACAAGAAATACTTGCCAAAATTGCAAATATGAAACAAGAAAATATACCACAAATAACAACAGTTTCTGGATCTTCCACTTCTATTGCACCTACAATGTCAACGCCCTCTACAGGCGATTCTAATATGAATATAGGTGCAACGAATGTTTATATTAAAAAGGAACCAAACGATGAACCTTTAGACGCATCGTGCAATCAAAATAGCAATGAGCCCCAAGATTTGAAAGTTAAGATGGAAATTAAACAAGAAGATACAAAACCAAATATAAATCCATTACAAGGTCCTATAGGATCTCAAAGTTCAATCCAACAACAATCTATAACAGGAAATGATGGTAGTATGTCAATATCTTCAGCATCTAGTTTAATACCATCTAACCATGCTCCATCTAAAATAGAAAATTCTAACTTCGATTCCCAAAAATTAGGGAGTGATATTAAATATTCGAGTAGCGAAGGAGATATTAAATACGGAGAACAAATTAAAATGCAACCTGATGCAAATCATCAAATGAAATACAGCTCCCAAACGCAAGATATAAAATACCAATTACCGGCTACCATGGAATCTCTAAAATATCCACCACTTTCATCCGCTGATATACCATCAGGTGGTAAATTTGATATAAAATATAGTATAGATCCAAAATATTCAAATGAACCTCCAACGAATAAAGGTTATTCTGATCCAATTAAAATACCGGATATCAAAGCATATCACAATGAACTATCTTCTGGAAAATATCCTCCAATATCAATATCAGGCGGTCATCTAAGCGATTCACAAGTACCAGGATTGAAATATCCTCATGCTATGCCGCCCTCTTTGATCTCTGGGCCAGATGGTCACAAATTTATTTCAGATCCTAATAATCCAATGATTGGAAAAGGTCATTATGGACAAAGTGCGGCGCTCGCTCATGTTGAAAATCAAAATTTGGGATCCAATCATCCTTTAGCACGATCACCGTATGATTCCAGTATTATGGTTAAATATGGGGATCCTATGTCAAAATATGGAATACCCACTTTAGGACCCGGACAACATCAACCCCAAGACTTAAAATATCCTCCACCACCTGGGCCACCATCGCAATCCAACGAACAAGCCTTTAAATCATATCCTGGAGAAAATCTAATTAAAGGCTCTCCGTATGGAAATACTCCAACTTCAAATAATAGTGGAGAAACTTCATCAAATAAATATCCGCCATCTGAGAGTCCTTTAGATGCATCTTCTTCGGCAAGAACCACACCTAATCAAGATAGTCAAGGAAGCAATAGTAGTTCTCAATTCCCAAGCACACAACATCCTTCACCATTGTTGCCTAACGTTAGCAATACAAGTCATCCGGGAATGCAACATTTAATAAGTAGTCATCCAGGTTTGCCACCAAACTCCCTTCAACCTCATCATACAATGGTATCGTCTACTAATCCGTCACCGGTTTCTACACCAAATTCAATGGTGCAAACATCTGCTGGGTCGATGCTTTTACCTCCACCAACCATGTCTTCTGTAGCTTCTTCTGGTATGCATTCACAATTAGGTGGGCCACATGGCTTACCACCAGGCGGTCAAATATCGTTACATAAACCTCATGCAGAACTAGCGGTCGGATTGTCATCTAATTCAGTCTTACATCATCCCGGTTTAAGTTTAACATCCGGAGTTCCAGGTGCACACTCTAATTTGCCATTGTCACATCCGAACTCTTTAAGTTCACACCAACTAACATCAGCACAAAATCGATCCCCTTCGCCAGCTCAAGGGCCTCAATCTAGATCTGAAAATATTCCTTCAAATCAAAGTTCAATTCGTGATTCAAGAGATATGGTTCAATCGCAACATACTCAATCGCATTCTGTACCAAGCACAACTACAGGATCGCTTCAACCGTCATCGAATACTCCTTTAATGTCGCATGCACATAGATCATCTCCCTTAACTGGGCTCGGTCCACCCCATTCTTCAGCATTATTAGGTCATCCTGGAGGACCTGTTGGTATACCTCTTTCGCATCCCGCACATCCAGCACATTTATTACAACATTCGATGAGTGGTTTACCTCCTCATGCAGGTCATCCAGCTCATTTGCTACCTCCATCGATGCAAATTGGAAGTTCGCCGTTGCAACTCATTAATCCAATTGGAAGTAATCCTAATGCACCGAACAGTATAGGCAACAATAACGAATCTTCCGCTGGCAGAAGATCACCTTTACCTCCTCCGCCGTCTTCATCATCATCATCGTCAACACCACAATCCAACAACTCAATTCCTTCTTCAGCCTTTAGTCGTGCTAGCCCTAGTGTTCAAAGTAGTTCAGGTAGTCTATCAGGACCAATTTCATCATCAATTGCAAGCCAAAGAACGCAATCACCATCTGCACAAAATTCGTCGGGTAATAACAATGGTATGAGTCGTGTTAGTCCTTTGCATCCTGTACCACAAAGTCCTCTTGGACATCACCCATCGGCAACAGCTTTATCTGCAGCAGCAGCTGCAGTTGCTGAACGAGATCGACAAGCTTTGCTTCGTCAACAGTCGCCGCATATGACTCCGCCACCGGTTTCAACACCCTCATCAATGATGCCAAGTCCATTGAATAAAATGTATGGTGCTTCATCTTCACAATCATCACAATCATCAAATCAAAGAGGTAAGTAATTTTCGATTTATTTAACAATCTATTTCATTTATATTTGAAAATTTAATTTAGGAATGCCTTCTGGAACTTCACCACCGCCTCATCATTTAAGGCCAGGAGCTTCACCACCTGTAATCCGTCATCCGCAAATAGCTCTACCTTTGCCATTGATGGGACCTGGTCCTACACCTGGACTACCGCCAATGGGCGTTCACCCACAAAGTCCTTATACTCATCATCTATTTCATCCATCAATGCTTTATCCACACCATCACAATCCTTTCAATTCTCCATATCCATATCATCCATATGGTCCAGCAGCAGGTTTTGCTGCAGCTTATATGAAACCACAAGCCGGCGGTCCATTAGATCCAGCAGTCATGCAGCATCACCAAGCCCTTGCAGCCGCAGCAGCTGGTCGGGAAGATGCTGCTGTAGCTGCTGCAGCCGCCGCACAAGCTGATAAAATACGGGCTGAAAATGCACATGCTCATGCAGCCGCTGCAGCTGCTGCTGCCCAACATCAACACCAACAACAACAGCACCAACAACAACAACAACAGCAACATCAACAACAACAGCAGCACCAACAACAGCAACAACAACAGCAGCAGCAACAACAGCAACAACAGCAACAGCAACAACAACAGCAGCAACAACAACAACAGCAGCAACAACAACAACAGCAGCAGCAGCAGCAACATCATCAGCAGCAGCAACAACAACAACAGCAGCATCAACAACAACAACAACAACATCACCATCAACAACAACAACAACATAAAATTAAGCCTCAGACGCCGAAAACCTCTCAAGGCGGTGGAAGCAGTAATAATAATTCGAACCCAACAGCCGGACCCTCTCCGTATCAACCACATCCATATCCCCCACCTCATCACCCTGTTTTCCAAGATGGTTTATCTAGTAAACCACTTACTAGTCATATGGATGCTTTAAGAGCACATGCAACATCGGCTAGTTTATCAAGTCATCATCAATCAGAGCCATGTAACTAACAATTTAAAAATAAATATTCAAAAGTACTTAAATTTGATATAAATTTTGTAATTTTTTTTAGTACCAATTGAAATTGAACCTGATCCAGAACCTGAAATACCAAGTCCAACGCACAATATACCGCGAGGACCCAGTCCAGAGGCTAAACCAGATGATACAGAATGTCATCGTTCACAATCTGCAATGTAATTTTATTTTTTGTTTTTATAAGTTTTAATTTTATTTAATTTGTTAAATTTTTCGTTTTAGATTTGTACGGCATATTGATCGAGGTGACTACAATTCTTGTACAAGAACCGATCTTATTTTTAAACCAGTTACTGATTCTAAATTAGCACGCAAACGAGAAGAAAGAGATCGTAAATTAGCTGAAAAAGAGAGAGAAAGACGACAGGTTTTTAATTTTATATTCATTTTTTATAAATATTATTTTAATATTTTGATATATTTTATTTTTTAAAGCAACAACAGCAACAACAATTGCAACAACAAGCACAAGCACAACAGGCAGCACAACAAGCTAAATTAAAAGCTGAAATAAAACCTCCATACACAGATACGCCAGCCTTGAGACAATTATCTGAATATGCTAGACCACATGTTGCATTTAGGTAAAACAAAACAACTTTCGATATATTTTATGTGTCATTTTGAAATTTTTAAAACTAATTAAGCAGTTTTTTTTTAATTATTGTGAAACTATTGAAGTAAAATACATAAAAATAATCCTAATTTCATTTTTTCAAAATTTTAAAAATTGCTTTATTTAAAAAATTTTAATTGTATAAAATATAGAAAAATAAGTTTGTGAATTATAAAATTAAGATTTTGTATTTTACTTTAATAATAATGAACAATTTAAAAAAAAAGAAAACAAACATTAATATAAGATTGGAGCTGAATTTCAAAAATATTTTACTTTGTTTTGTTAAATTTTAAATCTAAATGAAATGTTTGTTTAGCACTGTAGAACTATATTGTAACAATAGAGTTTTACTAGCAATATATTTATATATAATGCATAAAACATTAATTTAAATTATTTAATAAAATTCTTTTGAAAGTATCAATTGTTAAAATTTTGAGATTCAGCTAAAATCTGAGAAGTGGCTAAAATATTTAGCAATATCAACATTTCTTTGTTAATTTTTTTCAATTGGTATTTTAAATTATTTTAATTCAATTAAATAATATTTGTTTTGTTTTGTTTTTTTGTTTCTTATTATTTTTATTTATTTTTTTTTTTTTTTTAATTTTCAAAATTTATTTACTACATGTTTATAATTCTCAACTTAAAATCAAAATTTATTATCAAATTATTTGCAAAATATTTTTGTCACCATCAACTAAATTTTGAACAATTTTAAATTCAATATTCTTAAAATATTCAAAAAGAAAAAGAACAAAAAAAAAAATATATATATATAAATTATTATTATTATTAATTTATAAATGAAAAAAATTAAAAACATTTTTTAATTTTTAAATAAAATTTCAGCCCTGTTGAATCGATGGTAGCACCTTATCATCACCCAATGGGGCCGATGTATAATCGAGAGAGGTACAGTTTTATATATAATATACAATATATATATAATATATATATTTTATTATTAAGTTTAAATTATTTTTCCTCGCATTTCATTTTTTTTCATTCCAAAACCAAAAAACTTATAACAAAAAAAAAAAAAAAAAAATGTTTTCTTATTGTGCATGTTTACTTTCCGAAATTTCATCAAAATGTCAATTTTTTTTGTTTTTTTTTTTTTGTAAACTTACCTCTATAATCTTATTTTACATATATATAAATATATTTTAATTTAAATTTATACAGAAAAATTAAATTATTAATAAAAAAAAAGAAATTTAACGCTTCACTAAAACAAGTAAAAATAATTTTCTATTTATTTGTTATTTAATTTAATTATTTTTCAAAAATGATAAGTTTATATGCAAATTTATTTATTTTCATTTTTTTTTTTTTTTTTTTTCAAATGATATTTCCTCTTAGTTTTTGTCTTTTCAATCATATTTTAATTTTACATATAACGCTTATTAATCCATTTTATATTTAATTAAAATATTTTAATTTTATTTCTTTTTTTGTTTTTTTTTTGTAATTATTGTTTTAATATTATGATCATTGTAGTTATATATTATTTATATTTTTTTTTTTAATTTTTTTATTTTGTTTGAAAATTTTAAGGGAACTGGAAGAATTAAAAAATGCACAAGCTGCTGCAGCTGTTGGACAATCACGTTTAGATCCACATTGGATGGAATATTATAGAATGAGGTTTGTTAAACAAAAAAAAAAAAAAAAACAAATATAATAATTAAAAAGCGACTCATTGAGTAGAAATGGGTTATAATAGGTGAAAGATTAATTTGATACACCTTTATCAAATAACAACAACAACAACATTTAATAATAATTAGAAATTTATAGACTGCTTAAAGTTTTTGTTTAAATAAGTTAAATAAAAAAAGGAATGCTATTATTATAATTTATAATCATTCATTTATTTAATATTACACAGTATTAAAGCTTTCATTTAAACCAATTGCAATGTATCTTAATATACCTATATCTTCTAAATTAATAAATTCTCTATTTCCAACAATTGAAAACAATTATTACATTTTTATTTTAAATTAAATTGAAAAAAAAAAAACAAATTATTAATTCTAAAAGAAAAGTAATTTATATTAAATTATCTTATATTAAGTCTATTAATAAGTTACTTTTTTTTTTTTTTTTATAATTACATATTTAATGTTCCCATTATAAATTGCTATCAGTTATCATTTAAGTGTTCAATTATATTCTCTGTCCACATTTATGTGGCAGAGAAATGCATTTAAAAAAAATTATATTTATTTATTTATTTTATTTTTTTTAGAGGATTACATCCATCACAATTCCCATTATATCCAAATCCAGCTGCTTTATCACAATTAGAACGTGAACGATTGGGTATACCACCACATTTAATGGATCCTGGTGACCCAATGGTAAGTTGAAATTATACAAGAAAATATTTCATATAAAAATTTTTTTTTTATAAAATAATATAAATAAATATTGTTGTGGTTAACTAACACCTCCATCAATTATCAATCGTATTTGAATTATTCCATTTAAAAATAACATAAAAATTAAATTTTAAATAAATAAATAAAAAAAATAAAAAAAAAATTCAAAATCGCTTCGTTCTTGTTTTTTTTTAACTTTCAATTGGTTAACACTTAAAAATGGTTATATTTTCTCTAATTGATGCTTTAACTCATTTAAATTTAAAATAAAAAAAAAAAATTATATATTTTTTTTTTTTTTTTTTTGACTAAAACCTCATATGTGCGCATTTCTAATACTATATGTGTTATTTATTTTTTTTTTTTTTCTAACATTTAAAATTGAATTTCACATATTAACTTTAACCAAAAAATAATTTCTATTTACAAAAAAAAAAAAAAAAAATCGGTGAAACAAAAAAAAAACAATGAATATTGTCGAATCGTGCCTTGTTATGCGCCTTGTTTTTGTAATTATTAATTACAGATACGATTGACTACTGCTGGAGAATTTCATGCACATTCTCACACTCATTTACATTTGCCTCCACAGCAACCACCGGAAGCCGGATTTCAGCTACCACGTGAGTTTGTATTAAATATTATTAAAAAAACAATTAGTGAAAAATTTTTTTTTTAAAATACACAATAAATAATAATTTAAATTAATTTAAATTTAAAAAAATTTAGTGCTAATTGGATTTTAATATTAATAAGTTTTATTATTCTTTTTATTAATTTAATTTTAGTTTTTAAAATACAAAATAACAAATAATAAAAACATAAAATTGTATTAAATATGTATATATACATATTATGTAGATTTATATGATATTGTCACATTAATGTTAATATTTAAATCAAATCTAGGATTTTTACACAAAGATGATGAAATAATGTTGTTTTTTTTTTTTTTTTTTTTTTAGTTTAGTTTTCCGTCTTATGAGAAACTTTTATACTAAAAAACAAATCTTAGTATAATCTTTCTTAAATATTTTTTAGTAATGATTTAATTTTAATCTTGGCTTTTTTTACGTTAAGAACATTTCTTTTCCGTCCATCTTACTCATATAATACGTGTTGTCTATAGTCTCATTCTCTTCTAGACAGAGTATCTCTACTGACAAATTTAATTTAAATATAATTTATGATTTTGATGTTAAACTTGTCTTAACATTATTCTCAAATAATAAGACAATAATGTGACAATATTATAATACAAGGAAAATAGAAAAAAAGCCATGTAATTAAAGTAATGTTATAAAGAATTTTTTAAAATATATATTTTTTTTTTTTTATTATTATTATTATTTATAATAGCGAATATGCCACCATACCCGAGACCGAATATGCTTATACCGAGGGAACCACATTCTGAAGTGTTACTAAGGATGTCATATGCAGATCAATTACAGGTTTTCCTTTAAATATTCGTATTTTTTTAACTGTCAAATTATATATATAAAGTATTTACAGGCTGCTGAATTTCAAAGGCAATCATCATTGCATGATCAGTACTTTAGGTGAATATAAAATATAAAAAATTATACATAATATATATATTTTTTAATCCTTCTTTATTTATATTTCAATTATTTATTTTTAACTCGTTTATAAAAAAAAAAAAAACAAAAAAATCTTAAAATATTTAATTTATTTAACTTTTTTAATTTATTTCAATATTTTTAAAATTTTAATCAGATATATTAAGGTTTTACAGTTAAGATATATACAAAAATTTTAAATAATATGATTTGGTTTTCAAAATAATAAAATTTAAATTAACTTTAAAAATATTTATACTACATTAAAAGTTATAAATTCAGATAACGGGAGATATTCCTCCCTAGGTTAAAAAATATCTATATGTAATATAACTTAAAAAAATATATATATATTATTGCTTTATTTAGGCTTCATTTTCAAATATATTGTATTATCAATTAAATAATTTTAAAACGTATAATTCAAAACTAATGCATATTATATTTTAGCCGCCTAAGTAAAAAGCAAAAGTATGCTACTTTTCAATATCAGTTGAGATATAAAATTTGATAAATTTTTGATTAAAAATTCTAAAAGAAAAAACACGGCAATATAATATTATAATTAATTTTAAAAATCAGCAAGAAGACCTAAAAGTTAATACACTGTTTTTAAAAATCAAACTGTTTAAATTTAAACAAAATATTAAATAGATCAATTCACAGCTCTACTCATAAAATGTTTGTTCTACTATTTTGTAATAGTTAAGCTGATTAACCCTGCGTTTAACTATTAATATACCAATGCGTCAAAAGTTATAATCAAAAGTTATTACGTCATGTTAGTTGAAAATGCGTTTTATCTAAGAATTGCTATAAAAAAAAAAATATTTATGATAGAATGCAGTTAATTTTTATGCTGTCAAACGAAAATTTTGTGATATTAAAGTCATTTTACACTTTATGTATTGTCATTTATATGAGTTGGAAAATGTATAGTATAAATTCCACAATACAAAAGGTGTCATATAGTGTGAACGTAAAACATTTTTTTAATTAAAATTAATATGTGCATATTATAGAAATATGTGTTCCGGTTTATTGTAATCAATGAATTTTATAAAACTTGCTTTTTTTTTTTCATATTATTCCATTTATTTTTTATAATTATCAAATCAAAAATTACTAAAATCACTTCAAAAAGTTTTATCAAGCGCTTAAAAATTTTGAAATAATAAAAAATGACAATCGCTTTCATCTCACACTATACTTTTGGATATTTAACATCCCGTCAATGTGCATCTTTAACGTATGATGTGTTTTCGGTATTATTTTGATTGATGATAAATACTTACATCTCTTCGTATAATGTTTTTTATACTTGCATGTAGCCCCTTTTTTTGTTTTTATATAATTTAAGTATGCATTACATGTCTAGATTGACAAATTCGAAGTATTCTGAAATCCAGCAGTATATTAATAATAAATTCAATAAAAACCAATACAAATTCTAATTATTTTTTTTTTTTTACATTATCTGATTAAAATTTTTTAATATTATATATTTTTCTTTTATATTCTTTTAATTAAAAATCATAATTCATTAATTGGACACAAAAATAAAAAAAAAAAAAATTGGATTTGAATGAAAAATTGGGAATCATTTTTTTTTTTACTAAAAAAAGACAACTAAAAGTTATAAAAAAAAAATTTAAAAATTATTTCCTTTTTTAAAAAATTGATTGTTTAAAAAAAAAATTTTATTATTTTTTTTGATGCACTATCAAAAGAAATGTAAATGTTTCAAAAGATAGTTTGCTTATATGTTCCTTTTTTTTTTTTTTTTTTTTAATTTCTTTATTAAATTTTTCTTTTTCTTTTTAAATTTTGTGTTCACACAGAATGAATATTTGATATTTTTTTTTGTTTTTCTAGTAAATAACTTTACATTAAATAAACAAACAAAAATTTTTTCTAAATTCTTTTAATATTAAAATTAGTTAACAACTAGAAAATCAAAAAATTCAAAATGATTCTGTGTATTTTTGATTTTTTTTATTTTTTGTTTATTATATTTTCTTATACACTATTTTTCTTCTTTTTTTTTTTCTTAATATTTACTTAAAATTTAATTAAAAATTTTTAATTTATTATTGCATCATAAAAAAAAAAAAAAATCCAATTGTTTCTCTATTCTCTATTTAAAGACAACGGCCCAGATAAACTGAATCAAATATAAGGAATTGAAAAATAATATAAAAATATAATGGAACCTTTTATCCCTCATTGCAATATAATATATATATATATATATATATATATATGTATATATATATAAAAATGCGTATAAGTTAAAGAGTTAGTATAATTTTTTTATTTTCCTTTTTATTTATATTTTTTTTATTTGTTTTTTTTCTCTTAATTTTTTTGTTTTTATTATTTAATTTTATATATAAATAAATAACTACATATTTATTTTTTAAATCATATGTATATATATATATTTTTTTTTAATTTACATGTATATTGTTGTTTTAAAGTAGAATCAATAACAATTATTATTTTAATACTAAAAAAAAAATTATTTTACCAAAAACATAAGAATATTTTAATTTTTTTTTTTTTATAAATTAAATCAATTAAAAATTGATTAATTTTAATTTTTATAAAAATTAATAATAAGATTTATATTGATATGTATTTCTCATTAATTAATATAACATAGTTACAGGAAATATAAAAAAAAAATATTCTTCATTTAAAATTTACATCATTTTTATTTCGTCATATAGTAACAATTATAATAAAAAAAAAAAAATACGATCAAGAAAAATTTTTGGGTGTATTTATATTATTAACATGGCGTTTTCATTTTATATAAAATATTTAATATTGGTTTTTTTTTTTTTTTTTTAAACTGAAAATTTTTTGACGGAAGCTTTCTTTAAAAATGAATTTAATATGGTTATGCTGAAGTCCGGTGAAAAAATTATTCGAATGAAAAAGTTCGTTCCGCATTCAAAAAAATTGGTATGCTGAAGTCCACTCGGCTGCAAATACTTTTTTGCAGAAGGTCAAGATATGTTTCGTAAAATATTTTTTTGTAGATATTTATTTTTTTTTTGTGTTTGTTTCGTTCAGTATATAGAAATAATTCAAAAGTAAAATATGTTAAAGTTTTTATAAATCGATGATGCTGATGAAGTTTTTATAAATCGGTCAACATTTTGCTTTCAAAATATTATTTTTTACGCTGAACAATTGCACCGATTTAAAAAAAAAAATTTTTTAAATTTATAACTTAAAAAAAAAAAACTTAAAAAATAAAAAATTTTTTCCACTAAATAACATTTCCTTCCTAACTGTTGCTTTGCTTCGAATGGTTAATTGTGCGAAAGGAATTTCATTCATTTTCATTAATTTTCAATTTCGACGAGCTACAACATTCACAAAATTTTGAAATAAAAATGACGTTTTGAAGCTGTGTTAATAAAATTCTGATTTCAGCATATGTGGAATTTTTGTTCATTGAAACATTTTGACGGACATCACCATAACCGTCTAAATTCTATTTAAACTATTGTAAATTTTTTTATTGCGTATAATTTAAGATCTTTTATGTCTATTTTGAAATTAATTTCTTTTTCTGCAAATAAATGAATTTTTAGCTAATTTATTTAATTTCTCAAACTGTAATATTATTAATTTCATCCAACCCATTAATAATGGTTGGATTAAATTAATAATAAATTAAAATGTTGGATGAAATTAAAATAAATATTGATAGATATTTCATATTTATTTGAAATGATTTAACTTTATACGAGCATGAGTGCTCTATGAGTTTAAATAAACAAAAATTTGAGGTATTTAATTATTAAATACCTAAAATTTAATGTTACTACTAGTAAATGAAAATTATTTATTTGAATCTATCTTCATCCGGTTTTTGCCGTGACTCATGATAGTTGTGATTTTTTCCCGCCATGGCGAAAAATATAAATCAACTTTATCTTTTTTCCGTTACAAAATTGATACATACTAAAAAAATTTAACAGATGACCAGATCTAAAAAAAATTTTGTATATTTTATGTTTTAACAAGTTTTTATTTCTCAAAAAAAAAAAGCGCTTTTTTTTTATACAATTTTTTTTTTTAAATAAATAAAATGAACAAAAAAAATACGCTCTTAGAAGAAGAATTATAGAGGTGTGGAGAAAAATTTGTTTTTTTGTGTGCGTGACTGAAATACTTGACATGGGGTAATCATATATAAGAAGCAAACCGTCATGGAAAAACTATGCATGAGGAAATCCAACTTAATGCACAAAACTCAAAAGGATCAGAATATCAGATGAACAAAAAAAAAAAATTTGGTCTATTTGACAAACATAGAAAAAAAAATTTTTTTCGTAGTTAACATATTAAGCGTCATAATGTGGTCAGCATATTAACTATTTATCGGAACCCTTTACCAATTTATCGGTTTGTAAATTTCGTACTACATGTATCGGAAAATTGTTATTATTTTCTTTATAAAATTTTTTATTATATTATTTTATTGATGTAAAATAAACTTCTTTTTAATTTTAAATTAAATTTTTGGTAAAATAATTTTTAAAACCATTTTAAAGCATTACACAACATTTTTAAAGCCTTTATTTTTTTTTTTTTATTAATATAAAGTAAATTACGATAGATAAAATAATGAATGAAAAATCCATTCGAAACAAAGCATTTAGTTTCATTTTTGTTTTTCTTTCTATTTATTTTAAAATGCATAAAGAATGAAATTTTATTCCTATATTAACAAAATAAAAGAAAAAAAAAAACGAAGTTATATTATATAAAGTTTGATTTACCCATAAATATAATTTTTCCAAATGTAATAAATATTTTATTTTGTTGCAAATTTTCTTTTGGAAACATTTACGATATTTAATATATAAAAAAAAGTTGAAAGAAAATGGGGGGAAACATTTACTAGTATCATAACTCAATTCATTGCTTAAATCATTATTTAATTGATTTATTTTTAATTTTTTATTTTTCCTAATTATTTTTTAAATCACTGAAATTTTAATTAGATATGCTGTTTAGAATTCCCAAGATTTAATAAAATGTTTTGCTTTAATTAAGGCTCGATAACAAAATAACAACAACAATTTACAACAAAATAAATTGAATAACAATCTACATAATTATATC
Source organism: Poecilobothrus nobilitatus (assembly GCA_947095535.1). Taxonomy (NCBI): domain Eukaryota; kingdom Metazoa; phylum Arthropoda; class Insecta; order Diptera; family Dolichopodidae; genus Poecilobothrus; species Poecilobothrus nobilitatus. The sequence continues at coordinate 36,704,613 of OX352774.1, forward strand.
AACAACTTAACAAAAAGAATTGTGTACTTTATTAACATTTTAATAATAAGTGTGTTTTCTTTTTAATTCTTGCAAATTCAATGGTTGTTTCAACGTTTTTTTATATATCAAAAAAAAAAAGGTATTAAAAAAACTTTATTATTACGATTCGTTATATGTAGAGGGATATCGTTATATATCAATCTCATTCTAAATACATATAATCTGAACATTGTTGTTTTTAGATTGTAAAACAAATCCAGAATTGAATATTCGAATAAGTACATAGAGCCCTACTTTCATATATTACAATCAGAACTTTCAACTTCAAATTTAAAAACTATACGTATTTTGTCATTTAACTGTGAACATTTTTAACATTTAAATTTGGTAGTTGAAACCATAGCCAAAAAAAAAACAAGCCGATAAACGGTGAACTCCACTTTAAAAATTTTCCATAAAATCAAAAAAATCTGCTTCCGTTTACGTTTACATGGATTTTTTCGTTTTTTTCGTCCTTAATATAAAATTACAAAAATATTTTTTTACTGACTTTTTATTATTAAAGATTACGATTATTTTCTTCCATTATTTAATGTTACTTTTAAGTTATCAGTATCGTAATTCAAAAATATTTTTGAAATGAAAAATCAACATATTAAACCTTTATATAATCTTTAATTAATTCTTAATTTAAAATTATAATTGAAAATCATAAAATAAATTTTTTCAACTTTAAACTTTAAATTATCTTTACTTTAATGAAGCACTTTCGAATGATTATACTTTTCGCAACTCTATGGTCTCTGTTCAAACAGAAGAGTTATTATTATACTCAACAAAATAATTGTAACTCAACTTCAGTTTAACTCAAACTTAAAAACAAATTGCGAATTCTAATTCAGCATTATACTTAAAATTACATACATATGTATGTATTATGTAATAAAAAAAAAAAATCAAACATTTTTTTGGTTTTTATTTTATTTTTTATTTACTTTTTTTTTTTACAGGTTTCCAACTTTATAAAATTATATACAGAAATAAAATGAAATATGTAGTTAAAATTTACTTAAATATACATATAAAACAAAAAAAAAAAAAAAAAAAAAACTTCTATATATAAGAAAAAGTTTGGAAATTAAAAACAAAAAAAAAAAAGAAAACTAAGCAAAACAAAAATTTTTTTTTAAATAAATGAAGTTATTTATTTAATAAAAATATATATATAAAATGTATAATATAAAAATTTATAATTTTAAGTAAATGCTGCCTTCATATTACATATGCATACAAAAAAGAAACAACCATTCTAAAGTAAAAAATCAAAAAGGATATTTCAAAAATATTTAATTTACATGACATCAAATCAATATCAAAATTATCACCGTCAAATTTAAAAAAAATTTTTAATGAATTACAATGTAAAACAAAAAATAAATATAAGGAGTACCATTAACTCTAGAAATTCTAGAAATAAAAAAAATCGCACAAATGAGCATTGTATTTTTTGCATACAATTTGCATACATTTTTTTTTTCCTTTGCGTTGTTATGAATCAAACAAAACAATTATAGCTGCTCAGCTCATCTTATAAACTGTTCTTCAACACTTAACATAATAAATTGAATTAAAATATTTACTATGTATTCGTTAACGAATTTTAACGATTTATTAATCGAACTACATTTCACTATATAAACAATTCCTCAGTAAATAATACCAAAATATGATTTGTTGTGAATAAGATTATCTTCTAACAATTTTATTTTACAAACAATGTTTGAATCTCATTCATACATGTTTGAGTTGAAAACGAAAACGTTAAAACAAAATGAGCTATAAATATTTAAACTTGAGTTTATTTTTATAATGACTTTAAAAAATACATTAAATACAGATTTTTAATTTTAAATGTTTGTTTTTTTTTTTATTTTTTCGTGAAATATGACAAAAAAAAAAATGCAAAAAAAAAAAAACAAATAACTTTTTAAAACATAATATTTAAAACAGAATATTTAAATTTTATATATTTTCAGAAACTTCAAAAGAGATTAAATTTAAAAAAAACCCAAATTATGAAATGAAATATTGAAAATAAGTAAAAAAAAAAAAAAAACACAAAAACTAAAAATCGTGTGAAACCCTAGTAATAAAACAAAATGGAAATAAAAAAACATTTCTAAAAACAAAAAAATTTTATGAACAAATTTAAAAGAAAAAACTAATAAAAAAAAAAAAAAAAGTTTTGTTTTAAAGAAAATTTATATAAAACAAAATTTAATAGCAAAAATTGTGACATTTAAACAAACATATATATATATATATATATACAAAAATGATGGAAGATGAAGACAAAAGAAGATATTATTAAATATTTAAACAAAACAAAAAAATCTTTTTTATATTTTTTATTAAAGAAAAATATAAAAAAATTTAAATGACAAAAAAAAAAAAATTGTGACCATTATTTAAGAATAATATAAATACATATATATACATATAGTGAAAATTCTATTGAAGAAATATATCTTAACTTATTTTTCGTTAAATTATTTTCTATTATTATTTAATTAATTAATTAAATAATTTAATTAATTATTATTAATATTAAAAATAAAAACAAAAAATTTTTATTAAAAAAAAAATAAAACAAAAAAAAAGCTAAATTTAAATAGGTAAAAAAAAATAAAATATAATTAATATAAAACTTAAAAAAAAAGAAAAAAGAAAAGAAAGAATTTAATATATATATAACAAAAAAAAAAAAAAAAATAGTTTAGAATTTATAGAATGATCTGTAAAGTTAATTTTTTAAATAGCATTTTTTTTTTTTTTAAGATACATACTAATATTTTATTTAAAAAAAACAATAATTTTTTTTTTTTTTTGTAAATATTAAATTTAATTTTATAATTTTTATATTTAAATATTTTGTAATAATAAATAATTTTTTTCTCATTTTAATTTCAATTTGAATTGATTTAGATTTATAAAACTGATGATTATTACATTATTTATTATAGTTATCCAGTTTCTTTTAACGTAACTTTTTCACAAAATTTTTATACGGTTTTGTTTTCATTTCGTTACAAATATTTCGATCTTAAGCCATACACATTTTATATAATAAAATAATCCGTTTTATATGATACTAACATTTTTCGTTATATAACAGTATATTACAATTCATAACATTTTAAATATCATATCGTTTATGTTACACATACTGTTTTTGATCATTACTTTAAAAAAAATCAAGTATATAATTTTTGCTTTTGCATTTTAAATATTTGTGATCGTATAGGATTTTAATTATTTGGATGGAATTATTATAAAGGCGTTTTTTTTTTTAGTTTAAAAAAAAATTAGTTCGTTTTAGTCAGTCCAAAGTATGCCCAAAACATTCAGATTCAACATAATTTGAATTCACTTTTATTAAGTGAAAATTAATATTGTTAGTGGTAAAAATAAAAGCAACGTATAACATGCGATTTATATTCGCCGATTCAAGAAATAAATACGCACCTACAAATTGTTTTTTAAAATTTGTCAAAAATCACTCAAGTTCAATTAAATTAAAAGAGTTTTTTTTTTTTTATTGTTGTTTAGAAGCTTAGCAGTAAAAACGATCGCTCGGTAATCAGTATAAGAAATCTGTGAAAACTTAATACAGAGAGAGAAAATGACATTAAAGAAAGATAAAAACTTTTATTTGGAAGTAAAGTAGACCAAATAACATTTTTATAATTCTTATAATCTGTTGTGGCAGTTTTGTAAATATAGATCAAATAATTTAACATTAATGTTTTAAGCACAATGAACGTAACCACCACGCAGCCGTAAGGTTATAAAATATGAAAAAACGTAGCTATCAAATATTTTAAGTACAAAACAAAACGTTGGAAGCGTTACACTTGACATTTAAATCAAAAAAAGTAAATAAAATAAGTAAAGTAAAAAATTAAAGAAAATAAAGTACTAAAATAAAACTATATTATAATAATGAAAATTAATAACAAATAGCTGTCAAAATCGAAGTTTGAATTCACGTCAAAGTTAAATGTTAATCAATTTTCGCCCTATGAAAACTTGACGATTATTTTCATTGTTTATATTCGTATTGTTTTTCATATGTTTAACTTTTCAAGTAGTATTTCTACGCGATAGCTACACTGATTGTGTTTAGCAAGTAACATGTATATTAAAAACTAAATAAAAATTTCAAATCTCAAAACAAACAAAAATATATTTAATTTTTTGTAATTGTACTTTATTTTTCAAACATAAGCAAAATAATATTAATGAGATTTTTTTTTGTACGCTTGTACAAATTAAAATTTTGAATATTGATACATTGCGTATTTCGAAAGCTCTTATAGAATTCTATGTATTTATAAATATTATGAGAGAAAATATACGCTATACATATTTATATAAATTGAACGAAGGTATTAACGCAATTAAAAATATAATTTAATTCATTAAATACCGGTTCAAATATGAATATTGTGGTCAATAAAAGTGAAATTTTTTTTTCTTTGTTTTTGAAATTAATTCTAATTTTCAAAATGCGCTATTATGTCCGATTTATTTTGTAAATAACACAGCGCGATTTTAAGCATGCTCAGAACTAATAAAATGTATAAATAAAATAACAAATTCTGACTGATTACTCAGCCTGAGCTTAAAATCAAATGAAATCTATAAAAGCCAAATACTTTAAAGTAATGAACACAATTCCGACTATCGATTACCGGCGAAATTCGCTTCGCTCAACTATTTTTCACCAAATGAAACAATTGTAGTGTAGCGAAGTAAAAAATGAAAATATAATTATTGTTTATTAAAAATATATAAATTTTTTAAAATTTTCGTTGTTTAGTAAATAAATGATAAGCCCGACTATCAGCTAAAAAATTGAAAATATCTTAATCTCGGGTTGAACGTCGCTGGTCACAATTGCAGGTGTAAATACATAAGAATGACTACGTGTCAGGAATTTTTTTTTGTCGCTGGTTGGAATTGTGTTTATTACTTAATAATTATATTGTAATAATATGTATTATTAGATTTGTTAGTGTACCTTTTTACCAGAAAATTTGCAAATGGGGGAGCACATCTGAATTCTTTCAGAAATAATCGAAATAATTCACTACACAAAATCTTTAAATTACAAATTTTTAGATAAAAAAGTAGGCGAACAGGTTTTTACCATAAAATTTACAAAGTTTTTATAAATGTCATAAATTGTCATTGTGTTTGTGTTTACCTACTTCGAAAGCGGATTAAACAAAAGAAATTAGAAAAAAATTTTGAATTGAAAAATGTAAAAAAAAGTATTAAATACATACGACTTAGGAGTACATTATATGGAGGACGAAAATTTAATATTATTAAATGATACTGTCGTTCTTCGTTTAACCGAAATGTCATTCTTTTGTTTACTTTTCTTTGTTTATTGTTTTGACATATGACAGTAAAAAAAGCAACAATAACAAAAAAAAAACTTTTTTCTCATTTCTTTTTTTTTGAGTGTTTTTTTTTTTATAAAACTCGAAAACTTTCAGTACGCAAATTTTCATATAAAAACATTTCATGGTAAAAACATATAAATTTGCGTAAATTTTCACAAATTTATGAAAGTTTATGAGTTCTCGAACGAACCCATTATTTATTCTTATAATATGTTTAATAAACTAATCTGAATTATGATAACTAAATTCATTATTATTTTTTTTTCTTTTTTTTAAACAAAAACAGGTTTTTTCATATTTATATATATGACTTCTGTTTAATTTTAATCCTTCGATATTTTTATAAGTTGAAACACTTTTTTAAAATGTTACGATCACTTTTTTAAAATGTTACGATCACTTTTTTAAAATGTTACGATCACTTTTTTTTTTTTTTTGCATTTTACATAAAATAAATTACATAAAAGTTCTCTTATATAAGTATATGTTATTAATAGTGATCAAAATGGTTATTAAGTTGTAATTAAAAATTGCAAACTAAAAAGAATATGGCTTTACAGATCAATTTTTCTTTTAAATTCAATTATATTACAAATGAGAAAATCTCAAAAACATAAAAAAAAAAAAAAAAAATTTAATTTGTAACATTTTTTTTTTCTCCTCTTAATTTAATTTTTTTTTTTTTACTTTTAATTTTCACTTTTTAATATACCTATAATTTAAAAAAAAAAATTTTTAATTAAACTTATATAAATATAATAAATAAATTAAGAATATAAAACAAACAACAAAAACAAACTTAATAAATTTAATTTAAGGATTTAAAAAAAAAAAAAAGCATTAAAAATAAAAATACTTCTGTTTGTATTATTAATTTAAAATTAAAATAATAAAAAGAAAAAAAAGTAATCAATCTGTGTATAGTTAAATTATTAAATTATAATAAAAAAAAAAATGAAATAAAATAAATAAGTATATATAAATTAATATTAAAAAATATACAAAAAGAAAAAAAAAAAAACATTAAAAATTTAATAAATAATTAAATAATTTTTAAATTAAAAACGTAAGTTTAAAGTATTTGAAATAAATAAAATAGACAACAAAAAAAAAAAAACACATACACACAAATTATATATTATTAATATTATTATTAAAAAAAAAGAAAAATAATAAAAAAAAAAAACAGATTATTAATATTTATAGAAACAAAAATTGAAAAAAAAAAAAAAATTCAAAGCAAAAAACAAAAAAAAAAAAAATAAATCAATAAATAAATAAACTTATACAAATTATATATTAAATAAAAAAGAAAAAAAAAAAAACAAATTTCAACAAATTATTATTATTATTATGTAGAAGGAAATTAATTATATATTATATAAATTTAAGTTATTAAAAGAAATATTTTTTAGATTATAGATGATATATATATAGATGAAAAATAAAAATAATTTAGAATTTAAAAAAGAAAAAAAAAAAAATGGTTTTTCTTTGACGTCAATTCAATTACAATATCCCAAAAGCTCAAATAAATAAACTTAAATTTGTCTTATACATAAAATATAAAATTATTAAAAATTTAAAAAAAATTATTGTTAAAATGGATAAAAGAAAGTCTAATTGGATTGAAAATTGAAGAAATTTTATCACTCATCATAGACTTATCACTCAGATGATGAAAAAAATCTATCGTATCACCTCTATTTAAAAATGTGTTTCTGTATGACGGGGAAAAATGTTCCTAATGGTGGTAGTAACAGGTAGTACTTTGGCTGACTTCAGAATTGCATATATTATCTGCGGTGGATTCATAACAAAATTACGATTTTTATTATTCAGATGGTTCAAAATTCAGACAAATTCTATTCGGGAAAAATCAAAATTCAGATAATTCAATATTCAGACAATTTAAAATTCTGAAATTTTTAAATTCGTAAAAAAAAAATTCAGGGTATTAGAATTTAGAAATTTAGAATTCCTACTTTTTTAACATTCTATTAAATTATAACTAACATTCTAATATATAACATATATAGATACAAAGGTACAAAATGTTTTATTGAAAGATTATGGTTCATAATAGAATTAAAATTAAGTAATAATTAGAACTAAATATTATTTTATTTTGAAATTTATTAATTTAAAGAAATTGAAGACAATTCATTTTTAAATGATTTTATAAATAAGTACATTAAAATATGTCACTCTGAAAACAAATTGATTTGTGAATATTAACAAATGATCTTTAGAATTCTCTGTGGCGCCATTGCATATAATGCTTAGAAATAAATCTTTTTCAGAATTCACTTTGACGCCATTACATGTGATGTTTAGACATAAATTAAATTTTAAAGCAACATGGTGTTGACATTTAAACATTAGAAAAATTAATACAATTATTCAAAAATATTTGTATGAATTTTAAATATGTGAATCTTGAAGTGTCTAAATTTTAAATTGTCTGAATTGCTTGAATTTTGATTTATCTGAATTTTGATTGTCCGAATTATGATTATCTGAATTTTAAATTTATAATAAACCCATTTGCGGTATTACTACAATATTACTACTTTTACTACAATGTACAGGAATACCTCGCATAGTAGGGCTTCGATTAATTCGGTTTCACTATAGAGTTTTTAAATTTTCAAAAAAAAAAAACAAATGAAAAGAAAATTCTTGGAAAAAATTATTCTTAAAAAAACTAATATGTACCTACATAATAAGTATATAAAATTATTTTTATAAGCAAATTTTCGGTTTTTTCGCTTTATTATGAAAACATAGACCAAAATCGTATGTCATTCTGGTTGTTTTTTTTTTTTTATCTATTAGTTTTCGATTCGTAATTCTAGAGTAAAGTTAATTTTTGGATAATTAGATTTAATTCTTGGATAATTACTCATTTGAAAAAAAATGAGCGAAAAAAGAAAGGGTAAAAGTGACTCTGCCACCAAAAAACACAAATGCCTCACTTTAGTACAAAAGCTTAATGTTATTAAACTTCATGAAGAAGGTGCTTCTTTTGCTAAAATAGGAAGAGAAAAAGGAATGAACGATTTTAAAATGAATTGTTTTTGTTTGTTTACTTATTTTTAATAAATATACGTACATTTGAATATATTACTCTCGTTTTCTTTATTGAAAAACAGGCAAAAACAAATTGTATGGAACAAATTATCGTTTTTTGTATGTAGTTAGTACCTCGATTAGTCCGGTTTCAATAGTACGGCTAAATGGTGGAACCGATTAATCGTACTATGCGAGGTATTCCTGTTATTTACATTGCATATAAAATTTTTGAAATGTAAGCATCTGCTTAAAATTGTCAAAAACTATTTTACTTTTTTTTTTTTTCTAAAACATCCATAATTTTATAATAACTCCAACCAAAATAGATAAAAAAGATCAAAATACAAAACAATTTGAAATGTATACTAAAGCAGCTACAAATTTTTGTATACATAAAATACCCATTTTATACACATTATCTGCGTATAACAAACAATATTAAATGCAAAACTTTTGTAGATGTGCATTTTGAACGCTATACTTTGTAGTACTACAGTATATCTACAATTTTGAAGTCAGAGTTCCTTTTAAACTTTTTTCTTTTGTTTTGAAAAAAGTATGCAATAAATTTTTATAATATAATAATTATTATAATAACTTATAATTCTATAAGTATAATTGGACTTCTTTTTTTCTTTGGAGTTGAAATTAAATCTTTGGTTTACTCTAATAAACCATAAATTTGATGTAATAAGTGTAGATTTATGTGAAAAAGTGGTGTTTCAGAATCGAATTTTTTAAAAAATTCCAAAGGCATTTACATATATAAAATCATTTTTAAATAACAAAAATGTCATGAACAAATATTATTATAAAATATTATTTATTTATTTTTTTTTATCAAATAAATAAAATATTATTTTGATATATTATGCTTATACCGTTATGTTTTTATTTCAAATTAAAAATTTATTACTCCTTTTATAAAGGTTAATTATTACTCGTATTTTTTTTAATTATCTAAATTATTAAAACTCTTATTAAAATCAAAAGTGATACGTTAAAAAAAACAGAGTTGATGTAAAGTTCTAACACTTCGTACGAAAATGCTTTTGATATTGATGCTACGATACGATGCTTTTGATTTTAACAGTTATGATCAGTTCAATTTAAACATATCAGTTTTATGTTTAAAAGAATAGGTAACTAATGTATCATTCGTATGATCCATCTTGAGAATGGAGAAGAATAATATTTTATATAAAAATAAAATATGGTGTATAATCTTTTAAGTTTCAAACAGTTAGAAATAGTCTAAAATACAAGTTCACCATCATTGGAAAGTCCTCCAATCTGTAAACGTCAAACAACAAAAACTTCCTAAACATAATGTTTGCGTTCCTTTTATAGAGTAAACTATGTACTCTTTTCTACTTCCAACTACTCCCAACCACACCAACCTTTGAGAAAGAGTAGATAGGAGTAAATAAGATTATGTTAAGTTAGCGTTCCATTTACCAACTACTCTCAACTACTCTTTTCGTGTAAAAATAACGCACCTAATAAATCAATATAAGCACTGAAAATATTTTACAGTTTAGTATTTAAATTGTGACATTAGTTACCTTGGTCGGTAAACCTAGAATATCTTTATTTCTTTAAGTCCTAAATACAAATTAATTACCTTACAGATTTTTGTATTCTTGCTGTTTAATAGCTATGAGAAGCAGAAAGTTAAAAACATTTTTCAAAAGATGCTGCGAAAACTGAATAGGTAAAGTAAAAAGTAAGAAGTTTTTTCTAACTAACAAATGTGATTATATCTCATATAGAAATTGCAAAGTATGTATCTAAAAATAGCGTTAAAAGACAAACTAATTATAGAGGTGGTAAACCGTGTCTATATAGAAAGAAAAAGTAGGGCATAAATATATTGATGAATTATGAAATTCTGGGCCTTATCGATGGTAACCGTACGTTTGAATAAAACGTTAAACGTATATTTATTTATAATAGCTATCGTGGAAAACGTAAGCCGTAAAGGGTTATACGCAAATTTTTGAAATAGTTTTTTTTTGTATCATTTTAAAATTTAGATTTCACATTCAAAGAAAAATGCAAGTTATTTTTAAAAAATAAAAATTATTTTTTTTATTTACATATACAGCCAGGAAAAAAGTAACTAAACAGACAAAATATGAGTCTCTAATCAGGAAGATGAAAAAAACAACCTGATATTGGTAGGGGCCATACAATTCAAAAATTAAATCATCCAACAAGGTAATCGCAACCACTGTCGATCGTTTAATTTTTAAAATTTAGTTTTTATACTTCACTTTTGATTTTATACTTTCAAATTAAAATTAAATTTTTATACTTAAGTATTTAGCTGTCATTTAATTTTGAATTTTTTTCAAATTATATTTATTTACGCGTTTACCACGATTGAGAGCACCGTAAGGTGAATAATTTTTGCGGTACGTTTATCGCGCAGTACTTTTACCACGACTAGGCTCTCTATATTCTGAATCTAATAGATTATCGAATAGACTTTACAAAATATTGTCATTGTATTAAAATTTTTTAACGTCAAAAATATAAGATAATTGTTATAACATGGATTATACTTTAATTTTAGTCAGATTGATAATTTTTTTCTAGCTGTATTTTATTAAGAAAAAATATAATTTATTTAATGCTATTTTTCCAAATTCCAACTCTTATTTTTCCAAAATATACAAAAGTAGAAGACTTAAAAAAACTTAACTAAACACTTAGAATTAACAATGAATATAAGCCCCTAATCCCTATGCATATGCAAGAGATTCTTTGATACAGTGAATATACGTGAAAAGTTGACGCAAAATTAAAAGTGTTCTTCAGACTAGCTAGTGATCATAAATAGTGATCTCTTGAAAAATTTATCCTACATATTTAAATTATATACTTTTTTGTCGCAGTAGGTTGATATCTTTAAAAATGTACCACATATAAAAGTATGATTTTAAAGAAAATTAACTTGCAGATAGTGCTTACGTCAATGTGTTAAAACATTGTATCGTGTCTTAAAAATTAAATCAATAAAAACTTAATTTGTTTTGATAATTTATTATTTTTCTTCTATAATATTTATAAAATCTCTATGGAATTATTGTTGTATTATTTTCATAACTTGAAATAAGTGATTTTGTACAATATTTACATTGAAAGTTACATGATCGAGTAACACAATTGAAAAATGTTTGTCCAAGACATTGATATTCTTGACCATTTATAATGTTTCCAACATAATAACAAAGATAATAACTGGAATAATAAAATATTAATAATATAATGATTATTATTATAAATATAGATTTCAATTTAAAAATTAAAATTAAAAATGTTTACCTTTTACAATTGAAATCATTTGGATTTGAATATCTTCCTGGATATCCTACTGATCTACAAAATCGTTGAGCTTCATTTCCAGGTGGTAATGTAGTTCCAGTTGTAGGAGTTGAAGTGGGAGCTGAGGTGGGTATAGTACCTGAATCGGGGCATGTTGGTTCCTATAAATTTTGAATACAATTAATAAAAAATTAGAACAATATACCTATTTAATTAATCAAAATCTTCTTTAAAATTGATTTGTAAAATATAATAAGTAAAAATTTTACCGTTGGTCTAATAGAAGTGTTTATACAAGTTGCAGGATCATCAGAATTACAAACTTCTCCGGTATTACATGATAAAATTTGATTAGATGGTACTGAACCAAAACAATAAGAATATTCAGTTCTACTTCTACAAGCAACATATGTAAGTGAGTTACAGACTCTATACAAAAAAAAAAAAGAAATACATAACAAAAATAAATATTTGTTAATAAAAAAACGTATAGGTATACATAGGTACACATAAAAATGATATTAATTACCCACAATTTCCTCCACAAGATGGATTAGTTGGTACACAACGAATAGGAGAATCTTTTTTTTTTTTTTGTTTTAAAAAAAAAAAAAAATTAAAAAAAATTAAAATGTAAGTATTCGAAGTAAAATTTTACATTTAACAGTGTTCTTCAATCTGTATTCTGCGAACCATTTAAAGGTTTTTTTATTTTGCCATCAATTGTTGCGCTACTTATAAATCTTTAAACACATTCTTATAATTTTTTTAAATTTTCATCAAAAATGAAAGCTTAATTTAAAAAAAAAACTCTCAGTTAATTCTCCGTATTTCATGCTTTGTAAATTTATTTCAATTCATTTTAAGCATTGGGTAGACATGCAATTTTTGGTTTTGAAACTGTTTGATTGCACATTTGTGTTCCATTAGTTTATATAAAAGCGTGCACACATGCAACTGTGTGATTGCGTCTAATCAAGCAATCAAACAGTTTGTAAATTTTTACAAACTGATAAAAATTTTTCGTTGACGCAATCGATTTGTAAATTAATTATTGAAATGTAACTGCGCACACTTGAAATTAAAATCGCAGTTGCAACTTGTTTCTGGAAATTTTGAAATTTTATTTTGCTTTTTGTTGTTGTTTTTTTTTTAAAATATTTAATTGAAGTTACTATTCTTAATAATAGTTTAAATAGTTTAAAGTTTTTACGTAATATAATTATACGATGTCCGCAAAATCCATTTTCAAACTAAACGAAATACAACTGTTAATTGATGGCTAATTGGTAACAATGGCGCAATGTTGACAGAAAATAAAATAGTTTGGTTACTTATGTGTGCGCGCAATGATTTTTTGCAATCAAACAGTTGCTATAACTAAAAATACCATGTCTGCCCAATACTTTACAAGTGTACGTATACACGTTTTCGGATTCAGATTGGAACTTTTGGGGTAATTTAGTAATTTTCTAAAATGTTGATGAAATTTTTAACAATCAAAAAGTTTTTAACTTTGTGACAAAGACGTCAATAATATTTTTGAACAATGTTTTTTTTGACGTATGTATCTAATAGATAATGATCATGCTGCAACAAATTCTCCGAAATCGCAACAACTATACTGTTAACATTCGGTATTTTATATCATTTCAAATAATAATTTTTTGTTATACATATATGTATATATATGATGTATATAGATACATCTATAAAATAACATTTTATTATGATGAGAGTTCGTTAATTCGAGAATATACCTTTAGCTGAATAAGAATTTCACAGATTGCAAAAGATTGAAGTACACTGTTTTATAATAAAAATTATTTTTAAACATTTTACCTGTGTTACAAAAACTTCCAGATGGACAAGTGACTACTCCTGGTAAAAGTGTAGCTAAAATTAAATTTTAATGAATGTATTAAAACAGTTGTACTGTAAATTTATTTTTAATTTGACACTCATACATACATATATGCATATACATAACATACTTACATCCCGAACATCTTTGAAATGATGTTTGATTAATGCATGCAATGAAAGTAAAATTTCCACAAATATTACAAGCACTTTGAACTGATTCTATTCCAATATGAGTCAGAAAAAGAACCTAGAATTAATTGATTAGTTAAAAATAAATAAAAATATATTATATTATACGAAAGTTTATATTTTTCTTTTACCAAACCAATTTGAAACATCATTTTCCTTTAATTATTCTACTTCTAATTTAAATAGTTAAAAAATCTGTACTTTTATAAATTTATAATTTAAATAGAAAAAATTTTTATTATTTTTTTATTTTTTATCTTATCTTTAATTTTTAGATTTACTTATGTAAATTAATTAGATTGTTATTTTCTAAAAACAAAAAAAAAATGGATTATTTATCTGTTGCAAATTTTTATTTATTCTGGACCTATAGTTTTATTTTTTTAGTTATACAATTTTTTTCTTTTTTTTTTTTGTAATAACATCAATATAGAAAATCTAATCTTAAATAAAAATCTTTTATCTTTGTTTTTATATTTATTTTAATAAAATATATATTATTATTTCTATTATTATGTATATTATTTATTAAAAAATGTTGACGGAAATATTTAACACGTTTTTCAAATCTTATCAAATCTGTTTTGATGCCGAAGATTTTTAAAAGTTTTTTTTCTCTTATATAAAATTGTTTTCTTATTAATATGAGAAAGAAACAAAGAAAGTCAATTCAGAGCCATCATCTAGCACAGATGATGTAGATTCTGCTAAATTAACTTAAGTCAATTTTGTTGTTTTGTATCATACATTAACTCTTGTTTAGTTAGTCAGTAAAAAATATGGGAATCCACCAAAATCTCAAAAAAGAAAATTCGAGTAAAAGAAATCCGAAATTCCAGAATCTTATGTTATAAAATTCCAAAGTGTACAAAATAATGCCTTTTTATGCATTCAAAAATTAAAAATAATCAATTACTAGAGTTGATTACGCAATCAGATTGTTCACCTTTTCTATAATATTTATATGAATATCTACTATATGCGAGATTCTGAAATAAGAGACATTTTAAAGTTGAATTCAAAATCAGAGTATTCCATTTTTCAGAATATTTATGTATATGTATATGCGTGATTCTGAATTATGAGAGATTTTATACTTAGTTGCCAATTTATGGTTCAAATAATTTGTTTTGAGGGGGTTTGGATCAAACAGCCATAACTATTTTAAATACTTTATTGTTGAATTATATATGAAACAAAAAAATTTCGAGGGATTTTAGAGTCATAAAAATCAAACTTATGATAAAAGTCATAATAAAATCAGACTTATACGGTTTTTCTAGAATATATATGCGAGATTTTGTAATAGGAGAGATTTTAAGTTGGTTATTAAATAAGGGGTTTTCCCTTTTTTAGAATTTATCTCTATATATCGTGATATTTTGAAAAAAGGATAGTTTAAAATGCAAGGATTACCGATGGGACTTTTTCTATATATTTGAAATTATTCTGGTTTTTAGAGATTTTTTTATTTGGATTTTTTTTTTAATTTTAATTTGGAATTTTAATATTTTCAGACTCAACCTGTCCGAATTGTAAAAAAAAAAAAAAAATATCTTCAATTAAAGATCTTTTCGCCATCGGTTAAAGACATTAGACGTTGCAATACTAAATAAGCCGCATAAATATATTATATTATGTGTGTTACTTAACCCTAACCATGTTTTCTGAATAAAGATCGAATTGGGAGAATATGAAATAGATGGTAATGCTGTATAATATTAAAATAGTATGTATTGTGTACTTTATTAAAAAAAAATATTATTATTCTTTTCTGAAATAAAGTTCAGAAAGTGTATTTAGTTAGTTATTTGTTCAAAATATAGTTTTTAAGATTTTTTATAAAATAAATGTTTTTACATCATTGCCATCATCATCACAAATTTATATCAATTATAATTCTAAGAAATTTATTTTATCAACTTACATAATACATATATGCATAATACATATATGTATGCAGATTATATGTTGATTTTGTAAAATTAAAGTGTACAGAAACAGCTAATTAAAAGGAATATAATTAAGTTAAATATATTTTTTTCTATAATTTATTTTAATTTATTTTAATTTTACTTATAATAAGTTATACAAATATGTAAACTAAAGATATTTTTAACCCCTGAAAATACCTTTAAAACAAAAATTTTCAATGATCATCGTTCAAATTCATTAACTATACGTAACATCTTATTTCCAACATTATTTGTTTGTTTATTTTACATAATTTTTTCCATTATTGATTCACAGACTGGAGCAGTATAGTGTAAAAAAGAGTAAAAAAAATTAAAAAAAGACCTTGTTTTAAGTATATATGTGCCTCTAAGTATGAACTTCAGTCTGGGATATCAGACATCACATCGTCATTTTCCATGAAATTTAAAATTATGAATTTTTTGTACAACAAGCTTTTTTATAATGGAATTATATCAAGCAGAGGGATATAACTCATGGATACACGTCTTCTAATCAATTTTTCGACACAATATCATAATGAAATTATAATATTCTGATCCGTGGACTTATATCCTTTATATGATGATGACTATTCTTGCAGTTCAGAAATAATAATACTATACAAAACGAATCCTATTTGAATTGAATAAAGAATTCAATATTATGAATTTAAAACCATACTAACACAAAATTTTTGATAATAGTATGGTTTTACGTCTCATTTGAATTTATCATAGAGTCATATTCGTCAAATGTTGGCTTTATAACAAACTATACCATGCTTTCATATGGATTTTATATATCACTTATCATTATGACACTTGTTCGTTGATGCCGATACTCACTCTATAGTTTCTGTAACGAAAACTGTTGAGTTATAAAAGGTTATGTTTAAAATCAATTTCCCTTAAAATTTTTTCAAAATAAATTGACATTATCTTTTACTATAATTTCTTATGATATAAATAAATAATTAAAGCTATACTGTCATACACAAATTTAGGACTTTAAATTCTCTTAAAGTTCTTACACTATTATACTAGGCAAGATTGAGTTGGTTAATTTTTTTTAATGTAAAGTGAATTGAATTCAAATTCTTCAAATAATAATAATTTGATGTTAAATTATAAGTTTGGCTACATCGATATTTAGGACGTTTCCGAATATATTGCAATAGCACTAGACATTAGATACTTCAAACTCTTTTCTTACATTACATTTCTCTTTTGGGGGGGGAACATTTAGTGTAGTACAGAGTACATTAAAAGATTGACAGCTAATTATCTGCGAACAGACAATTTAGTGCACAAATTTCGAATGCACTAAAAAATTTTCGGAGTTTTTCGGAATTAATTTAATGCAATTAGCTAGTATTTAGTGTGAAGTGCGATAGTTTCGGACACGGTCTTATTATCGGTTAACGATTCTAAAAAAAAGATATATGCTAACGGTTAAAATAATTGAAATCTTTAAAAGTCAAATATTCCTCAAAAACTACTTTACAACTCAACTTTACACTGTATAGTGAGATGTGTAAGTGATGATATGTAACTAAATTTTACTTATACGATTCATGAGTAATTGGAATTTTGATGTAAAATATTTTTAAGATTAACCAAAGCCTAATAAGGGGCCTCGGTGGCCTAGTGGGTAAAAGCGTAAAAAATACGCTGCAAACACCGAGGGAGTGTGGGTTCGAATCCCACTCCCCCTTACGACATTTACAGCCACGCTTGAACAGGAAAGGCTGTGTAATTTGCTGTCCACATTTATGTGGCAGAGAAATGCATTTAAAAAAAAAAAAATGCCCAATATTTAAACCTAATTTATAAAGAATTTTTTATTTGACAAGGAAAAATAACCGTTCCCTAAAAACAAAATGATATTGAGTTAGATGGATCTTTCTTTAAAACAAAATGATAGTCTATTCTTCTTGCATTTTGTATCAACTTGATTGATATCTGATATATTCTACTATACCTTCGTTTTTGGTAGCAAATGATATAAAGTAATAAATAAAACCAACATTTTTTTTTTAAGTTTTGAACGCATATGCCTAAATTTTACCTTTTCATGGGAACAAGGAACCTGAAGTTTAAGGATTTATCTAATTAATATAAAACAAAATGTAATTAAATTTTAAAAGATATTTTTATTATGTTTTTCTTAACATTTTCAAATACAATATTTTCATATTAATTAAAAATTTATTTTCGATAAATTTTCTTTTTTTTTCTTTTTTATGGAAATCTTCCTATGTAAAATTGTAATAACGATTATTTTCACTTAAACTGCAATCAGTTCTACAGAAATAACTACAACTTTGTAATTGACAATTATAAGTTTTTGTTCCAGGACAATAATATTTTTGACCGTTGATATTATTTCCAAGTAAATAACAATGATAATAACTGAAAAATAAAAATTTTATAAATTATTATACAATTTTATATTATAGAAAATAAATATTATCTAAATATTATCAACCTCTTGCAATTAATGTCATTTAAATTTGGATATAATCCTGGATATTTTACAGAAAGACAGAATTTTTGTGCTTCATTCAGTGGAGAAGAAGTTGTAGTTGTTTGTACAGTAGAGTTTGAAGTTGTTGAAGATGTTGGTGTTGCTGTAGAAATTGAAGAAGATGAAGTTGATGTTGGATTTACAGGTATTTCATTTTCAGGACATGTTGGTTGCTTTTAATAAAAAGTAAAAAAAAAAAAAAAAAAAAAATTATCTATTCTAAAATTTTAATTCATTTCAAAAAATCAAAATGATTTATAACTACCGAAAGTACTATAAGTGGATTAAGACAAATACCAGGATAATTAGAATTACAAACTTCACCTCGACCACATGATTGAATTTGATTGTCTGGTAACGAACCAAAACAATATGCATATTGTGATCTGCTTACACATGCCACATAAGTGATTGGATTACAAACTCTATATATATAGAAAATATTAAATAGTAAAATTAAAAATTAAAAAATAATTTAAAAATATGTTTATTTTTACCGGCAACGTCCACCACATGATGGTTCAGTTTGTATACATCTAACATTAGAATCTAAAAATAAAATTAAAAAAAAAAAAAACATTTTACCTTTTACTTTGTCAGATATATTATTAAAATAATAATTAACCTGAATTACAAAATGATCCTTCAGGACAAACAACTGTTGTATTTGGTATTATTGTAGCTGTAATAAAAATAATTTAATTATATTTTTTTAGAAAATTAATAAACGCAAATATGTGTAGGAAGAAAAACCAATTATTATATACATACATCCTTGACATCTTTGAAAAGATGTTTGATTTATACATGCAATTTGTGAACTACCACAAACATTACATTCACTATAAACTGATCCAGTACCAATAAGGCATACCAATAAGACCTAAATTTAAAAAACAAAAAAAAAAATATGAATGTCGAAAATTGATAAGTTTATTAAAGTTTTTTTTTATTACAAAATAAAAAGGCTCCATTTTGTACCACCGTTCTAATATAATTAAAATTTTAGAACCAGTAATTTTAGAATTTATAAAAATTAACATGTATTTATTTTTTATCTTATCTCTATATACAGATAATATAATATGTAAATTAATAAAATTATAATTTTTGTTTTTTTTTTCTAAAGAAAAACTGTATTATTTAATTTTTGTATAAATATTAATTTTGAAAATAAACTGTGAAATGTGAATTAAAAATTAATTTATTTATAATTTATTTTTTTTTCCATAATTAATAATATTTTAAGTCAAATTAAAAACTATAAAGTGATATTTACAAGGTGACCATTTATACTTCTTTCTGAATGAAAATTGCTCCCCAAAATATCAATACTTTTTGAATACTTTTTTGAGATAAACATACACATAAAATGCTGTTTTAGAATTTTGACACTTGTTTTCAGTTTAATTGTTATTCTTTGCCAACTCTTTAAAATGTAAACTATATTTTTTTTTTTTACTTTAACTGAAGATATTTTTACTGTAAGGCGCCAGTTATAGCTATCATTGAAATGCTTGCGGAAAAAACGTTTCATTGAAAACTTATACTTTTTTCCGTATAGACGATTATAGCAATCAGAGAAAACTGTCAGTTAAATTATCTGCCAAATGGCAAATGACAATAATGAAGGCAATATAAAAATAAATCTAATTTAAATTTATATTGTTGTTAGCGTTATTTCGATGTTTGCAAAATAAAGTTTTATTATTTTAATTTATTTTATTATTAAAGGTAGAAAATGGTACTAATAAAGAATAAAAAAAAGATTTTTTTATTTAATAATGACATTTTGGCTGAATTGAGAAGAATAAAAAAGTAAAAATTTTCTAGAATTAATTTTTTTTTTACTTTTTTTAAAATTTTCATTTTAAAACAAAAATTTTAAAACTAAACTTAAACAAAATAATAAAAAAAAGAAAATTTAAGTCTAAACTCATTAAAATACTAAATCATAATAAAATATATCAAGAATTTCATCAGAATTTTTTTCAATGACAAACTGAAATGGGAAGAAATGAAATATATGTCATTGGAATAATTTTGTTTCATTAGCAAAATTACCGATTAGTTGTTCAGGAAAATAATTACCAATCCGGAAAATCATAAAATTGATTTTATTTTTAAATACCTATTTAACTTAAAATTTAAAAATTGGTAGCAGAATTTATTCTTTAGAAATTATTTAATCATTAAATCAACACTTTTGTTAAATCTTTCAGTGTTAAATTAAGAATATTTTTGATTTCTGTACTAATGCCAAATATCAGAATATATGTAAATGTCAACTAATGTCAAATATTATATTTCATACTAAAAATTTTTTATATTGTAATTGCCAAATATCATTCTATTTATTATTGTTATTTGTTATATAAGATATGAATGTGATGTTTTGAGTTTTTAATGCTATAGCCATTTGGTTAGTAAATAAATTTTATTATATGATTTGAGAAAAACTTGAGGTGATTGTAGTTATGATTACAAAAGGAAAACTAAATTACAAATATATATTTTTAAATGAAAAATTATGAAAACATATTTTTCAATATTGTAAAGCAAAACATGGTCAACTGAAAAAGCCATAGGTAAATATATTTCGTTCAATATCCATCCATTAAAATCTCCTTTGGAAAAATAACAGCTATAACCAAACAATATAAATGATCACACATATACTACAAATCACATTATACTACATTAAAAACAGAAACAAAATAAATATATGTATAGCAATAACTAGTTTCATTACATCAAAGTGAGGCTTTAGAGGAAAAAGATAAGTTATTGTCGAAGTTCTTTTTTCATATCATACAAACCAATATAATTAGAGTTTTCGAAATATGGTTTCCATAACAATAATTCAAAATTTGTTTGGTAATAGATACTCCCAAAAAAAAAAAAAATAAATGGTCACCTTAAGTATTATAAAATTTAAATATTGAAATACAGTGATTTTATTTAACTTTAACCCTGTGGTATATCAACGGTAATTCTCGCAGTTCAAACTTTTTCCTTATTATGGGAGTTACTGACTTTTAGTGATCGTTTTTTTCAGCCAGCTGTCTGTAACTTATTTATGTATTACTAATTTCATTCGACTAAAAAAAAGTTCCACAAGTTCTATTTATCTGATTCAACCAGAATTATCTCATTTTAAAACGACACTCGTTATTTTTGACAATAATAAAATTATATACAGGGTGTTTCCGACTCGATGGTTTTCTTTGAAATGGGTGATCGGGCATGCCGAGACGAACAAAAAATTGTATTGGAGGAGAGGTCTATTCTGGACTATTTTCGAGAAATGAGGGGTTAAAGATGTTTTAGCGACTTTTCATAAAAAAATCTATAACTTTTCAACGGCTTGCTATAGAGAGATAATAAAAAACCATTTTGTAGAGTAAGTTGTCAGCTTTAATTACTAACAAGTAAAAGTAACAGTAAGTCGATGTAACCGACTTATTTATACCGTACACCTAAAAAATTCAAATTAAATTAAAAATCCATAAGTTATTTTAGTTAGGTATTTAATATAACTAAGCTAAAAAAATAAATGCTTTTACAACCTTTGTACAAAATTTCAGATTTCTATCTTTATTAAATTCGAAAATATGCTTGTTAGGTCTTGGGAAGTGCGTGAAGGCACGCGGACCACAACCCCAATTCATCTCAAATTTTAGAGACATCAACAGGGTAGAACATTCTTATATAAAATTTCAAGTTTATATATTTATTAATTTCGAAGATATGCTTGTTCGGTTTTGGGAGTTGTATGGAAGGTACCCGAAGGACCACTCCAATTCATCTCAAATTTTAGCCAAATCAGGGATTTAGGAAACAGCACCCTCGTATCAAATTTGAAGTTCCTATCTTTATTAATTTCGAAGATATACTTGTTTGGTCTTGGGAGTTGTGTGCCAGATACCCGAACAACTATTCTAATTCATCTTAAATTTTGGACAAATCAGGGATTCAGGAAACAACACCCTAGTACCAAATTTGAAGTTCCTATCTTTATTAATTTCGAAGATATGCTTGTTCGGTTTTGGGAGTTGTATGGGAGGTAGTCGAACAGCTCCTCCAATTCATCTTACATTTTGGACAAATCAGGGACTCAAGAAACAACACCCTAGTACCAAATTTGAAGTTTCTATCTTTATTAATTTCGAAGATATGCTTGTTTGGTTTTGGGAGTTGTATGGGAGGTACCCGAAGGACCACTCCAATTCATCTCAAATTTTAGCCAAATCAGGGATTTAGGAAACAGCTCCCTCGTATTAAATTTGAAGTTCCTACCTTTATTAATTTCGAAGATATGCTTGTTCGGTTTTGGGAGTTGTATGGGAGGTACTCGAACGCATGGTCCGATTTCGCCCATTTACAATCCCCGCCTTACCTTAGGCATTGTTAACCTACAGTATAAATTTCATCAAGATAGCATCATTATTTTTTGAGTTATCGTGCGTACGGACGGACGGACATCGCTAAATCGATTCAGGCGGTGATCCTGATTCACAATATATATACATGTCTATACCTAACTCGCTTCCTTTTGGTGGTTACAAACACCATACCAAAGTTAATATACCCTATACTTAATGTGTAGGGTATAATGATCCCCATATACCCAACAGTTACAAAGTTATAAAGGTTCAAAATGATTTGAAATGAAAAACCATCCAAAAAGAAGACCATCGAGTCGGAAACACCCTGTATAAGGACAAATATGTTTCACGTTTATACATCATTATAGAAGTATTTTCAAGTTCGAGTTTGAAAAATATTTTTAATTATATATTATTTAACTTTCGTTTAAGTTAAAAATAAAATTATAATAAAATCTTTGTCTAACACCATTGAATTATATTTTAGTGATAATGACTCTGAAGAGGACATTTCTTCTGAAATCAAAAGGTAATTTTTAAGAAAAAATTCCAAATTGTTGGAGTTAGAAAAATAAAAATAAAAAATAATTGTAATCATTATTAAAATACATTATATCTAATTGCTGCAAATCAAGTGACTGCTTCTCCTTCCTTTTGAATTTTTTTTTTTGAGTCATTTTGTGAATTGAACATTCACAACTCAGCCGGTTGTAACTTGTGACAACAAAAATGAGACTGAAAATAAAGCTTTGAAAGCTTTTAAATTTTACTTACAATTTCCAATTCAGATTTTTAATTAACCACATCACAAAAGAACTCTAAAAACTAAAAATATTCGAAGATATGCTTGTTTGGTTTTGGGAGTTGTATGGGAGGTACCCGAAGGACCACTCCAATTCATCTCAAATTTTAGCCAAATCAGGGATTTAGGAAACAGCTCCCTCGTATTAAATTTGAAGTTCCTACCTTTATTAATTTCGAAGATATGCTTGTTCGGTTTTGGGAGTTGTATGGGAGGTACTCGAACGCATGGTCCGATTTCGCCCATTTACAATCCCCGCCTTACCTTAGGCATTGTTAACCTACAGTATAAATTTCATCAAGATAGCATCATTATTTTTTGAGTTATCGTGCGTACGGACGGACGGACATCGCTAAATCGATTCAGGCGGTGATCCTGATTCACAATATATATACATGTCTATACCTAACTCGCTTCCTTTTGGTGGTTACAAACACCATACCAAAGTTAATATACCCTATACTTAATGTGTAGGGTATAATGATCCCCATATACCCAACAGTTACAAAGTTATAAAGGTTCAAAATGATTTGAAATGAAAAACCATCCAAAAAGAAGACCATCGAGTCGGAAACACCCTGTATAAGGACAAATATGTTTCACGTTTATACATCATTATAGAAGTATTTTCAAGTTCGAGTTTGAAAAATATTTTTAATTATATATTATTTAACTTTCGTTTAAGTTAAAAATAAAATTATAATAAAATCTTTGTCTAACACCATTGAATTATATTTTAGTGATAATGACTCTGAAGAGGACATTTCTTCTGAAATCAAAAGGTAATTTTTAAGAAAAAATTCCAAATTGTTGGAGTTAGAAAAATAAAAATAAAAAATAATTGTAATCATTATTAAAATACATTACATCTAATTGCTGCAAATCAAGTGACTGCTTCTCCTTCCTTTTGAATTTTTTTTTTTGAGTCATTTTGTGAATTGAACATTCACAACTCAGCCGGTTGTAACTTGTGACAACAAAAATGAGACTGAAAATAAAGCTTTGAAAGCTTTTAAATTTTACTTACAATTTCCAATTCAGATTTTTAATTAACCACATCACAAAAGAACTCTAAAAACTAAAAATATTTGATAAATTTTTAGTATACTTACTTAAAAAATGAAAAATTTTTGGGAATGACTAAAATTATCAATAACTGTTATATAAGTTAGTTTCCCTTTAATATATAAAAGTTAATTACAAAGTAAAAGTTATTCTTTAACAATTTCACTTTGACAGTAGTTCTGTTTATTGTAAATGAAGGTATTACAGACATATTACCGAAATCTTTATTCTTATTAGATTTTTTCTTTTGGAATAAATTACCCGTGCTTATAGCATTGTCTAAATATAAATTCAAAACAATCAGAAATATATATTGAGAGCTGAAAAACCTAATATTAGAAATGGTATAGTTTTAGAGCACAAATTTAAGTTCATATTTTCATGTAAACGCAATAACTCAAATTTACTTTTAGTAATTATTGTATTTGTAATCAAATTTTTATTTTAGCTTTAAAACAGACATAAAACTTGAAAATATACAGTTATTATTGATTGGTAAAAATTTTTTTACTATTCTTGAGTAAGGTACGAAAGCTCGTATTTTAAAATTTCATTTTTCTCAAAATCTCGATTTTTTTTTTTTTGTTCTAAATGAAAAAGAAAAAAAAATTTTAATTAGGGCTTTATTTCTTAAATTTCATTCGGGTGAATGCCACATATATATTATATTATATCCCCTCATCGGAAATACATTTGGGATGTGTTCAACCACGTTCAACAAATTGTCTTATGATCTGAAATGTCAAAAGAAAAAAATTTTACAATATGTTATGATCGAAAATCATTTGACAATGTGTTTGCGACGTTGTAAATACTGAAATATCAGTCCAAATTAAGCATTCAAAATTTTCTATGCACCCGTTTCGATTCTTTGTCGATGAATAAAATTTTTTTATTCATTTTTAATTTGTTATAAACTTCAACTTTAATTTCAATTACACAAATGTTACAATATTGCACACATAATTTATGATCGAAAATGTCAAATAAGACATTGTGTTACTATTGCATTGTATCAACAATTTTAATTGACAATTTAATTTTTTCGATTTTGACGAAATCAAATATATTTTTTTGACATTTCCCATGAGACCCATACATACACCTATTTTTTTGGAAAACGCTAATTATGTAACCAAACTATAAATTCCTTCTAATGTTATATTTTTTTACATACATACATATGTACATATTTGAACAATAAAGCAATAAAAAATTTTTTTTTGTATTTTCTGAAGATTTTGATGTGCGAGAATTCGTAACGCTTCCGTTATTCATTTCACTGTAGTTTATGCTTTTCTTTAACTTCAATTTTTCTGGAAGTATCTAGAAAAAACTTTATATTAATACATATATTAATATCTGAAAATATTCTATTAAAAGGCTGGTTATAAAACTCTTTTCAGGACGAATATTGAATAAAAACAAACAAATTATAATAATCATCTTTTAGTTTTATTTCTTAAAAAT
This sequence comes from Poecilobothrus nobilitatus, assembly GCA_947095535.1. Classification (NCBI taxonomy): domain Eukaryota; kingdom Metazoa; phylum Arthropoda; class Insecta; order Diptera; family Dolichopodidae; genus Poecilobothrus; species Poecilobothrus nobilitatus. Next base: position 36,730,736 of record OX352774.1, read on the forward strand.
GTCGTTATTATTAAATATCTTTTTGTTTTTTTTTTTTTTTTTTTTGTTTTTTACTTTTATTATATATGTATACACATATATTTACATATATATAAATGTATATTTATATTTTATACAATTTAATGTAAAAACGAAATATATACATATATATTGTATCTATTATTCTTAACTTCTTAAAAAGACGTTATACTTCTAAAGATTCTTTGAGATATCATTTCTTCATCATTTATATTTTTTTTCTTTATTTTTTTTTTTATAAAATTCATTCTAAAATTTCAGTATCTTATTTTATATAATAAAAAAAAAATAAAAAAAAAACCTTGAATAATATTAATGTTTATGAAAATAATTAAAAGATTTTATTTTTAAGTATATATAAATACTTATTTAAAGTATATCATTTTTTTTTTCCTGAAATTTTTATTCATATACAATAAATTGGATGATTAAAAGATTTTGTGTAATTCTGAAGATTTTTTCAGCTATAAAAAATTATAATTTATAAATTAAATTTAATTTAAATCTTATCTGTTTATGTATTAATAGAAAAAAAATTAATAATTAAATAAAAATGAATTGATTTTTAACAGTTTTGTATGTAAGTTTTAAATTTAAAAGTTTAATTACGGCTTCCAATCATTCGAATTTCGAAATTTCGAATAAATATTATTGAAATTAAAAAATTAATATAAAAAAAAAAATAATAAAATTTTATTTTAACTCATTTCAAAACAACCGTGTATTTTAAAAATACATTATATTATAATTTCTTATATTATTAAATGGTTTTTCTTTTTTTTTTTTAAATACTGTGAATATTTTTGTGTTAGTCATTTACTTTTTCGAAATTCGAAAAGTAAATTACTTTTAAATTTTACAAAATACACTAAATTATTTTTAAATTAATATTTTTTGTTTTTTTTTTAAATTAAGAATTATAGATTGTATTTTTACAATTATAATAATTTTTTTTTTTTTTTGTATATATATATTAATTAATTTTACTAATTTATTTTCTATTATTATAATAATTTTTTTAATTTAATTATTAATATTTTAAATTATTAAATATAAAAATTAAATTTTTAAAAATATTATTTTAAATATTTAATATTTATAAATATACGAAATTTTATTAGTTTTTTTATTTTTTTTTTTTTTATTTTTATTTTGTTATATTAATGTGATTTATAATAATTTTTCTTTGAAGAGATTTATTAATTTATTTTTATTTTTTGTTTTGTATTTATTTTATTTATTTTAATAATATATGTTTATAATTTTTAAAATTAATTAGAAATAAATATATATGTATTTTAAATAATGTATATATGTATTTATTTTTTTCTTTTAATTTTTTTTTTTATAAATATTATTAAATTCTAAAAATTCATACTAGTTTTATGGTTCTTATATATATTTATTTATTTATTTATATATATATATATATGTATATTGATTTATATTTAATAGATATTTTAGCTAAATAAATTAAGAATTTGTGATTTTTAATAGTTTTGAAAACAAATTAGTAATCAATATATAATATATAATTAATTTAATATTTAATAATAATTTAGACGGATATTATAAATTTTATAAATTAATATTAATATTAACAAATTTAGTTATTTTTTCTTAATTTTTAATTTTATTTTATTTAATTTTAATTTTTTTTTTTTTTTGTTTTTTGAGAAGTTTTAACAATTCTTATAAATTTTTTTTTTTTTTAATTAATTTTTTCATTACAATCTATCTTACAATCCGACAAAACACAGCCGTTTTAAACCAACTTTTCACATATTTAATTGAATTCTATATTTTCTGTATTAAATATAATTTTTTTTTTTTTTTTTAACATTTATAAAACATTCTTTAATCAGTCTAATATAATTAATTTTATTAATTGTTTTTTTTTTTTTTTTTCTACATAAATTTTCCCTTCCCTTGTGTAACATTTTAATTCTTCTCTTATATTTTGTTTTGTTTTTTTTTTTTTTTTATTTAGAAATATTATTTAGAAATTAAAATTAGTATTATTAATTATTTTTTTGTGTATGTGTTTTTTTTCTTTTTAATTAATAGTTTTATACATATTTAATTAATTTATATATTTATAAATATTTTTACATTTCTAAATATTGAATATTAAAGAATCTAAAACTATTAATTATATATATTAATTGTTTTTTTTTTTTTTTTTTTGTATATTTAGAGGTTTTATTATATTACTGTTCGTGGAATGATTTTATTTCATTTTGAACATAAGGTTTTCGTGTTTGATTTCTTTTTTTTTTTTGTTCTTTGATTATATTTATTATTATATTATATTGAGGTAGTGATTGAAAGGGTCTGTTATAAATGTGTAATTTTTGAGGTTTAGTTTTTATAAATTCAAGTATTTTGATAAATTTTTATTTTTTGTTGTTTTTGATTAACTTTATGATGATAAGATTTTGTTTTTTTTGTTAAGATAGAATTGATAAATTAAATGAAAATAAACTAAAATTTCGATTAACATCGTTTTGATTTTTGATGATATTCGTAAATTTACAACATTTGTTATAATATTTTAAACTTTTATTAATTAAATACCATTTTTTTTGTTATACGTATTTTTTTTAGTAAGAAATTTACCAAATTTCTAAAAAGATTTTTGTGAAAATTGTGTCTCTTCTGTTACTAAAATTATTAATTAAAAGTATAATTTAATAAACATGTTATTTATTATAACATTTTTATCGAATGTTTATATTATTTTATTTAAATTAATATATACTATTAATAGCATAATTTTGTTTATTTTCATCTGATCGAATGCAAATCGTAATTTTTAGTTTAAAATTTCAACAAAATTTCATTTATAATTTTATTAATTGCGGAATTCTTTATTTTTCGTATATAAAAAAAAATTATTAATTGAAATAAAATGCATAAATAAAATTATTATTTTGATTTTTTTTTTTTTAAATATTTAAATAACATGTTATAAAAGAAAATGTATGTATATTGTAATTTTAATTCTAGAATATTAACTAATTTTTAAAAAGAGATAAAAGATATAACTAAAAAAATTAATAAACATACTTACGTATTTAAAACGAAAGTATATGAATAATTTAGATTAAAATTGTTATAAAATGGATTTATAATATTATAAATATGTATGTATATAAATGTAGACTACTATTTAAATTTTTAAAAGGCTATAGATTTTGTATAACTGTTTAGATTTTTCCAATTTTTTTTTTTTCGTTTTAAAGATAATTATGGTTGTACTATCGATCAGTTTAAATGAAAAAAAAAAAAAAAAAAGAAAATGTACCAAAATTTCCTATTTTTTGTTTTTTTTTTCTTTCGTTTTTATAACATTTTATTCTAAAAATCCAATATATTTTATTAAAATTTTTATTGATTTGAAAAAAAATTTTTCTTGTATTTATATGAATCATTTATTTATTTTTTTTTTTTTTTAATATATTTTATATATAAATGAATGCACTGTAAATGTTTTTTATTAAATTTAATTATCAAATTAATAATTTTCAATATATTTATTTTTATTTTATTATATTAATTTATTTCAGTATTGAAAGTTTTTAATTTATTTTTATTTTTAAAGTCTAATTAATTATTCTAAAATCGGCAGTTTATTCTGGCATAATATTTTCTTTTCTATTCAATTTTTTTTTTTATTCCACATTTTTTTTTTTCATGAATTTAATTAATAATTATATTATTAGTATATGTAATTATGTAATATTTATTGTAAAAAATATTTTTTTTTTGTTCTTTTTTTTATGAGTATAATGTAAAATGTATGTATTTTTTTTTTTTTTTTATTGTTAAATAATTAAATAGTTAAAATAAAAAGTTAAATAATAACTATTAATATATAATAAAGTCTAGTTAAAAAATATTGTGTTAATGTAAGAAAATATATATAGTTGTTCAAATAATTTATTAATATAAATAAAAAGTAATAAATTCGTTTATTTTAATAAATAAAAATAATATTAATATATGTATACATATTATATTATATATTAATTTTTTTCTTATATAAATCAGATTTACAGAAATCGATTTGAGAAAATAAAATTAATAATATAATATTTATCATAATTAATTATTAATAATATTGTTATTGTTTTATTAATAATAATTATTAATAATATTATTAATAATTAAAATAAACATATTGGGTCTTATCATTGAAAACTTACGAAAAATATAAATGTTATCGAAATGTTAAATTAACTATTATCGTGTACGTAATTGAAAACGCGTTCGGTAAACGTTTTTGTCTAAGTTATTTATATGTATGAGTGAAAAGGTACAGTGTTAGTTTGTTATGTATAAGTGAAGCGCGTGGATTTGTTAGCATTTTAAAAAAATTAAAAAAACACATTGATTATATTCATTCAAGTTTTTCATTTATTTTAAATCTTTGAAGTAAAGAAAATTAAATATTTAAATTTTTTAATTTAACTTTTCTCATGTTTTATCTTTTGTGATTAGGAGAAAAATAACAAACAATAACAAATACGCTGAATTGGTACGAAGGGTAAAAGAAAATAATTTTGAATATTTTTTCCCTAAAAAAAAAAAACCCTTTATTTTAATTTTAATTCTAAAAGCCAATTCTAAAATTTTAAATTTTATAAAAAAATTATTTTTGTTACCTAACTTTATCACTTGACGTTTATATTAACTAAAAATTGTTTTTGATGACTGTCATTTAATTTGGAATTAAAATTTAATCACGCGTTTTCAATCATAAACTCCATTAATTATTGATCGTTAATTGTTTTTATAAAATCTGGCTTTAATTTCGATAGTCATTTCATAAAACATATCATTTTAATAATTTTTTGAGATTTCAATAGCCTGTAAAAAATTAAATGAAATTTGAAACTGAAATGATTTATTTTTTTTTTTTAAACCGGCAATACTTTTTTATTTTTTTACGTATTTTGAATATAAACAAAGAAAAGAAAAGTTAAAAAAAGTAAAAAAATTAAGCGCTGGTGGTTATTAAATAAGTTAAAATAAAATAAAGTAAATTTCAAAAACACATTTTGAATTTTTTGTTATGTCCAATTTTTTTTTTTAGTTTTGGTTTTCATTTTTCAAGTCATACCAAACCTGCAAATTATTAAAAAGGGAGTATAACACAAAATAATAATACAAAACTTTTTATTACTTCTTCCCAACACTTATTAAACGAATCTATATAATCTATTTCTTGTTCATATAATGAGAACTGTCTTTAGCTAATTCATCCACCCATATTCTTGAAGACTTATCATAAATACGAAGAGTATCACTTACGCGATACTTTGTTATTCTGCAAGACACTAAAGTGATGTTTTTAATTTGAAGCGATGTCAAATGTCAAAAGCATCATATGTGATGTTTTTATAAGACTTTTCCTATTAAGCGATAGCCATTTTCTATCACGGCAAAATAATTCAAGGATACGTATCACCTCTGCAAATTCGTAGTTATTTAAGTTGTTTTTAAGTTATTTTTTGAAATACTTTTTTTTATTACCTATTAGTAAAAATAAAGAATGAGTAGAGTAGAAATAGAAAATTAAGTAAACATTAAAATATCATAAGTTTTGTTTTTCAAAATTTGGAGTTTTGTTTTATATTTATTTTATAATTTTAGTATTAATATCGCAAATGTAAAACAGCTTCATCTCTTTCTAAAGTTCATGGAAGATAATCCAAACATTTTTTTTAATTTATTTTGTTTTTTTTTTTTTTTAATCAATAATGTTATTTTGTTTAAAGTCAAATGTTTTGTTTTAATGAATATTATTTTAAATTCTTTTCAAATATAAATTTATTATAAGTTTTCCAAATTTATACTAATTAATTTTTTTTTTTTTATTTTACAATCCACACAAAAATATAATTCATAGGACTAACTAAATATGTACTTATTTAAAACAAAATTAGAAAAACTTCTTTATCTAAGTAATTTTACCTATACATAAATTGTTTACATTTAAATATTACAAAATTTTCATTTGACAGCACTTAAATTTAAAGTACTACTAACATAACAAAAATGTTTATTGTGCGTCTTGCAGTAATGCATTTTTAACTATAGACGTGACGTGATTTGAAATTTTTAACTATAGACATGACATTTTTGTATCGCCTCAGTGATAAGTCGTCAAGAATATGGGTGATTATTTTCATTCATTATATTTATTAATAAATCAAAATGGGGTCTTGAAGTTTCTTTCCCAATATTTAATTTTTTTTTTTTTTTCATGAAGATTTATAATTTATATAGAATTATAAATTTCAAATAAAATACTTACGATATTTCTATAATCTATAAATCCATTTTTAAGAACCAACGCAAACATTTAATAATTTTAAAATGAAAAAATTTGACAGATGACAGAAAGGGACTATTTTCAAAAAAAAAAATTACTAGCGAAATCGGTTGGTTTTCATTTTCTATGACTATCGAAATCAAAAAATTTGTTTTTCATAAAAAATCAAAGTGATATGACTATCGAAATCAAGCCTTATTTTACATTCATTAATATAAACTATATGTATGAGTTAAATAAATATAAAATTATTTATAATTATGAATTTATTTTTAAATTTATATTAGAAAAACTTATTAAAAAAAAAAATTTAATAAAAATAACAAATAAAAAACATAATTTGTATAAATTAAACGAATTTTTTTTTTTTTTTTTTGTATAAAATTAATTATTGTAAAATACAATAAATCATAAGAAATTATTTAAATATATTTAAATAATATGATAAAAACCAAAAAAAAAAAAAACATATAAAATAAAATTAATTAAGAAATAAAATTAACATACATTTTAAAAAATACAATATGATAATAATTGGATAAAATACAAGAATTTCTATAAATATTTAATTAATTTTGTTTGGTTTTGTTTTTTTTTTTTGTAATCTTAATATTATTCTAATGAGGTCCAAATGTTGTTTCAAAATGCATATAATTATGATTTTTTTGTTTTTTTTTTTTTTTTTGGTTTCTTAAGGGTTTACTAAAATTTTTAAAAATTTTTAATTTTAAGTATATTAATAATTCTTTTAATATTTTAATTTTTATTAATCGTGTAAATATATTAATTATAAAAATGAAATTTTGTAAATATTTAATATTAGATTAGAGTGATGATATTTTTTTTTTTTTTGTAATGTATTTAAAACAAATTTTTGTTTTATTAATATTATTTTTTTTTTTTTCAAAATTAAAATTTCTTTAATTTTTTACTTGCCAATTTATTTATCGATAATAAAAAATAATATGGTAAGAGAATTGTTGAATTTATTTATTTTTATTTTTGCTTTTGTTATTTTATTCAGTTTATTTATTTATTAATTTTTTGTTTATTTTTATTTTTTTTGATGATTTAAAAATTAATTCAATTTAAAATTAATCAGTCCAATTCAGTCTCATATCCAGTTCAATTTTTTTTTTCTTTGTTTATTTTTTTCCAAATTATATTTAATTAATAATAAAAGAATTTTCATTATTAATTATTTTCAAATATTAATTTTTAATAAATTAATTTTTGTTTAGGAATTTTTTATAATAAAAATGATTAATTAACGAAAAAAAAAAAATTAATATAAATGAATATATATAATACATATAACAATAATTATTAAGTTAAATATGAGATTTTTTTATTTTTATTAAATTAAATTTAATAAAATCATATATTTAATTTAAAATCAATGGTTATAATTATTTATTCAAAAAAAAATAAATAAATAAACAGAAAACAAAGAAAATTAATAATTAATTAATATATTAGTTTCCTTATACTGAATTGGAAAGTATATATGTATATTTAAATAAATATTTAAAATTTACTTTTAAATACATATTATATTTTTTCTTTATTGTTTGGTTTTTGGAAAATTTTATTTAATATTAATTTATATTAATTTGTATATAAATTTAAATGTTGACCAATTATAAAAAAAAAAAAAAAATCTCTTTAATTTTCTTTTTGTTTCTTATAATTACAATATATTTTAATTTTTTTTTTTTTTGTTAATTTTATCTAATTATTAATAAATTCCCAGGAAGAGAGGGTGCAAAAATTATTATTTAATATATGTATTATGTATTTTATTTTGGAAAAAAAAAAAAAATTACGTTTTCAAACAATCGATTGAAAACAAATTAAGTTATATCTGTTCCTTATTTAATTAAATAAATAATTTATTAATCGATTTTATGTAACATTTTTTTAATTATTTTGTTCATAATTTATATTTATTACAAAATACATACATAATTAATGTATATGTATATATATATATATATGTATGTGTTAATATATTGTTGTAATATATTAAAAATAATCTTAAATAAATTTTATGAATATATTTTGCCTAATATTGTGTCTATACTATATAATAAAATACATTAAAAAGTATTATGTATTAATATTATATATAATTTATTAATTTTTTTTTTTTTTTTTTTTATTTAATATTCTTAACATTTTTTTTTTGTCTAAACTTTATCGTATCTAAATTTTAAATTTTAATGATTATTTTTAATATAATTTTTATTCAATTTATATATAATTATTTTTTTTTTAGGTTAAATATTTTGAAATTAAAAATATAAAAAAATTTGAAAAATTTTATTTCTGGTCCATACATTCTTTAAATTTTTAATTTTTTTTTTTTTTATTATATTATTAATTATTATTGTAATTAACTTACGAGTATTTACAAAATTCGTAATTTTTTTTTTTTTTTGAGGATTGTAAAAATTTTAATTATCGAAAATTTTATTTTTTATTTGATGATAAAAAAATATAATAAATATTTCAATATTGTTGATTTATTTAAAAGGGGTTTTAATTTTTTGTTACTCTTTGATAGGCTGTAATATTAAAAAACAAGACAAAATATTGAATAAATGACGATTGACTGTTTAATGTTACTTATGCTAAGTCGGAAAGATCTAATTGAGCTGCAGGATAGCAAAAAATTAACAGCTTGCCAAAAGTGTATACGCCATTTAAAAAAGTGTAAGCGCCATTCTGCTAACTTAAATAATATACAAATTAGAAGAATGGCGCTAACTTTTTTTAACTCTCTATTCATTCTAATATATAATAACTTAACACTCTACATTTTCGGAAACCGCTTTGTGAATTCTCCCTTGATATTTACACAATGGAAAAAGGTCGCTTTTAAAATACCATATGTGGTATAATGAAAGTTTTAAAAATATTGCGCTTTGTATGAGTGTGCACTGTGCAATATGCCATTAATACAAAATACAAAATCTACAACAAAAAAAAAATTTAATTATTCATCTAAGTTAAAAAAAAAAGAGTAACAATGGGATACTAAAAACTAAATTTAAAATCAAAGAAATGAACATTAAAAACATTTTTCATTTATACCTTTTTTACTTTAAGCTTTTTTTTTTTTACTTTAACTGAAGAAATTTTTAGTTTATTACAAATGTCTTCACCTAAAGTAAAAAATATTTATTTAAATTAAAAATGTTTCACTTAAAGTAAAAATATCTTCAACGTTAAGTAAAAAATCTTCATTTAAATTAAAAATATCTTCACTTAAAGTAAAAATGTCTTCAGTTGAAGTAAAGAAGATGTAATACATATTAAAAAAAAAAAAATCGAAATAAATAAAAGGAAAATTTTTTAAGATAATAATTAATTTAATTTTTTTTATTTATTTTAAAATTTTCAACAATATTTAAAAGTGAAGGTAAAGATGTCTTTTATTTAAAATTTTCGTTGTAATTTTTTTTATTTAATTAAAAATATACATATATATATATATCCGATTTTTTAATAAAAACAAAATATTTAAATTAAAATTTTTAAAAATCAATATTTATAGAAAATTTAAGTTTTGTTTTTAACAACTATTATACAATTAATTGTACATTTGATTAAAAATCAAAAAAGTTGTTTTTAACCGCAACACTTTTATATCAATTTTATACCAAAAGTTTTGAAATTTCACAAAAATTTATATTATTATAGTATCTATCCAATTATTAATTATTAATTTTATATTAAATACTGTAAATAATCCGCCATTTTGTTTTAAATTTAAAATGAATTTTCCTATGCATCATATTATAATTAATAATTATGAAAAAAAAAAAGTTTTAATTTCAAAAATTAAATTGAATCTATTGGGATTTTTTGTTTTTTTAATATTTACAAAATAACACATTATTTTCTTTTTTTTTTTTTTAATTTTAATTTTTACATTTTTAATATTTTTATGTCATTTTAAATTCTTTCAAAATTTTTTCTTAAAAATTATGAATGAAACCTTTTTATATTAATCTGAGGTTTTATTTATTTTTTTTTTATTTTATTTTATATTTATACTTTAATTTTTTTTTTTTTTTATACAAAAGATTTTGATTTTATTTTTTTTTTTAGTGATTAATTGAAGGAAAAAAAAATTAAGTCATAATAAAATAATTAAGCATGAAATAACAATAAATAACCTTTAACTAAAATAAAAAAAAAAAAAAATTATTGTAATTACCAAAGCGACATCTTGTATCCAGAATTGTAATAAACATAAACGAAGAAAATATTGGAATAATTGTTGATAATAAGTATAAAATCTAAATAAAAATAAATATAATGTAGATAAATTATTTTTTATTTAAACAAAAGTTTGTTTATATAGATAATGGTATGGTATAATTCTTGGGTCTTGGGTATCATCTCAAATTACTCAATCCAATACTCAATTCATAATTATTTTATTATACGTAAAAATATAAAAATCTCTTAAGATATACCTTTATATAATTTAATCAGTTAAATCAACTCATGGTTTAAGTTTAAGAATCGTAAATTTTTTTTTTGTAAATCCAAAATAAAATGTGTAGTTTCTTGCAAAACATAAAAAAAAATTGAAAATTTTAATGTAAATTCTTATCCTATTGAAACTTTGAAATTGCAAAAACTTCGATTTTCATGTCACTTTTTCATAATAAAATAAAAATTTTAATTTATACTTTATAACTCACAAAAACGAAATTTTAACAAACATATAAATAAAAAATATATTGATCCATATAGTCATTTCTGCAAATACATTCTGCTTAAACAGAATCTGCTACTACATATTGAAGCAAGAAGAAATTGTGTAAATGACTCCAATTTATATATAACCATTATTGAGTATGATATAATTCTTCTCAATCAAATCAAAAAAAGAAAACAACAAAAAAATTTTCTGCAAATTAAAATTTTAAATTGATAAAATAAAGGAAGTAAAAAAAAAAAAGAAAAGGAAAAAAATACAAGAATTAAATAAATAAAAACAAAATTATATATTTTTTTTTTTTTTTTTGTAATAATTTTATATTTTCTTTTTAATCAACAAATAAAAGTTTTTCTTTTGTTTTTTTTTTTTTTTATTTTTTTTTTTTTTTTATTAATATAATAATAATTAAATTTAAAATATCTCACTGTAACCTTAAATAATAATAATAATAAAAAAAAAATAATATATATATATATATATATATATATTATGAATTTTTTTATTATTTTAAATTTAAATTTTTAAACTATAATTAATATAACTGATAAAATTAATTATTTATTTATATTATATATAATATTATATAGAAAGAATAAAAATACGTAATTACAAAATATAATCGATATATTTATTTTCTCTGTTATTTGATTTGTTTTTGTTTTTTTATTTTATTTGATTTTTATTTTTTTTTTTTTAATTTTCTATTAATTTTGATGTAATTTGGGAAAAAAAAAAAAAAAAAATACAAACTTGACCAAAATACATTAATAATAATAAAAACAAAAAAAAAATTAATATAAATTAATTAGAAATTTATAATATAAAAGCGCCATATAAAAAAGGCAGTAACTTTAACTTATTTTAATTATTTTTTATTCGTTGTTTTTGTTTTTTTTTTTTTTTTTGTCGTAAGGATTTTTCAAAAAAGATATTAATGATTGCTTTAATTATTTTTGTGTTTTTGTATAATTTTTTTTTTTTTTTTAAATCAGCAAGTATAGCAATTTTTTATTAATTTTTAAATTTAAAAATCCTTCTATAGAATTTATAAAACTAAAAAAAAAAAATAAGGAATTCTTGCGTTATTGGTACAGAAAAACAAAAAAAAAAAAAAATATAAAATTAAGCAAATTAATTCAAAAATAAGAACAAAAAAAAAAAAAAAAAAACTAGATTCAGATCTTAGATTTTGTTTTGAATTGATTGTTAAATATATTGAAAATGATTGTATTCTAAGGTTTTGTTTTAAGGATACGAAGGCAGTGATTTTTATTTCATTAAAAAAACAAAAAAAAAAATTATTATTTAAAATAAAAGATAATTTTATTATTTAAACAAAAAAATAAAATAAAAACGGCAGTTGATATATTTGTATATAATTAAATTAAATTATTTAAAAAAAAAAACAAAAAAGTCTTTCAACTTTATTTATTACAAGTTCAAGGAAATTGAATAATAGACATTTAAAAGCTTTTCTTAAATATTAAAAAAAAAAAAAAAAATATTAATTTATTATTATTAATAAATTAATAAATAATTATATAAAAAAACAATAAAATTTTCCATTTAAAAAAGAAGGGAATAATAATTTTAAAAAATATGAATGAAAATTTCGAAACTTGTCAAAAAAAAAAACCGGTTTTTTTTTTTTTTTATTAGATTATCATTAAGGGGGGTATTAGATTATCATTAAGGGGGGGTATTCATATTTCATACCACTATTATATTTATTGAGTTTCCGTGAAATGATGATAGTATACATATATAATTTAATTTATTAACTATTAGTTTAATTATCTTAATTTTATTATATATGTTATTATTATTTGATTGCACATGTAATTAATATTATTTAATAGATAATATATAGATAGTAACTTTTAATGAATGTCTATGTCTTATATAACGGATCAAAAATCTTATAGTTGATAGATAAATAAATGGTTTGTTGTTCTAATTAAAAAGAAAAACAAAAAAAAAGAAGAATCCTTTAATTAGACTTGTTTTTGTTTTTGTTTTTTTTTTTTTTTTGATGGAAAACACCATCTATTATTAAAATAAAAATCTTCGATAAAAGATTTCAATCAGATATAAAGAACTTTTTTTTTTTTTTTTACTCTTCACATGAATACCACCCCTTTAATTATAAAGCAAAACAAAAAATAATTCAATTCATGCATTTTTTTTTTCAGGCAATTTAATTTGTTTTTTTTTTTCTTTTTTTTTTTTTTTTTTTAATACAATACATATACAAACAATACATTAAATAAAACTAAATAATAAATGTAATTTAAATTTGAATTATACATATTTATATATTTATTTATTTATTTATTAATTTTTTTTTTTAATATATTTTAGCTTCTTCTTTTTTTTTTTTTTGTTATCATTTAGTTTAAAAGAAAAAAAAAAAAATAAAATAAATTTTTTTTTTAATTATTGAAAAAATTAAGGAAAAAACAAAAAAATTGCAACATTGATATTTATAATTAATTGGTTTTTGTTTGATTTTTTTTCTTTTTTTTTTTTTTCATTTTTAAAGTTTTTATTTTAAATAGGTAATTAAAATTTAAATTCAATCTATAAGATGTATTTTTTTTTTTTTTGTTAGTTTTTTGTTTTTTTACATTTATAAATTTTAGTTTTTTTTATTTATTTATTATTTTCTGTTTTCCGTGTATCCATATACAAAAAAAAATTAGCTTAAAATAATTAATATTAATAATAATTAATAATTTTTTATAAATTTGTTTTAATTTTTCTCTTAAATTTTTTACTCTAGAGTCTAGATTATAATAATTTCTATTTCTGTTTTTTTTTTTTGTTTTTTTTTTACAAACGTTTTTCTAACTTATCATCATCGCTTTTCATTCATTTATTTATTTATTTATTTATATAACAAATTATTAAATTCTATTAATGTAAAATTTTTATTATATATATATATATATATATTACTATACTTCAATATATATACATATATGTATATATATATAGTAATTAATTATAATAATATGTACAAATTAAAACTAAATAATTAAATAAAAATACAAAAAAAATTAAATTTCAAAATAAAAAGGAGTTTTATACAAATTAAAGCTAGAAAAAAAAAAAATTACCTAATGAGCAAAAAAAAAATAAAAACGAAAAATATATATTAAATGTAAATAAAAAATATAATTACATAACTTAAATTAAAATTAAAAATAATAATAAAAATTAATTCTAATAATAATAATATGTGTATTATAAGAAAAGAAAGAAACAAAAAAAAATAAGAATTTACACTTAAATCACATATAAGTGATATAATTAGATATTATTAATTTTCAATTCGAAATGTTTGTTTTTTGTTGTTTTTTTTTTTTTTTTTTTTTTAAGAATTCGAAAATTTAAGTAGATAAATTAAAGTTAAAATAAAAACATTTTTAATTTATATTACAAAAAATAAACAAAAAAAAAAACAAAGAGAAATTTTTTTTTTTTTTTTATATTAATAGGCAGTGGTTGTATGCTTTAAAAAAAAAGAATAATTTGAAAAAAAAATTTCATATATTAATATTAAATAAAAATGGTAGTATAAGTATTTTTGTGGCAATAGTTAAAATTGTATCTAATGAGAAATGAACAATTTCTTAAAATAAAAATTGATTTCCTTTAAAGACATACATAAATATTAAAACAATTTTTAAATAATATCATTTAAAAAATAATGTGTGTTCAAAACAATCAATCAATAAATGAAGAGCAATTTATTAAATTCATTTTTATTTTGTTTTTTGATTATCTATTGAAAACAAAAAAAAATCCATTTTAAATTAATAAAATTCAATATTTTATATTGTTAAACGTTTTTTTTTTTTTTAAGTATTCCCGTAAAAAATAAAAAATAATTTTATATTAATTTTTAATTCTTTTCTTTTTTAATTTATATAAAAATCCTGGAAATTCTATTTCTTATATAAAGATAAATTTAGTTTTGAAACAAAAAGTTAAAATATTCCAATTATTAAACATAAATAATAATTATTATATGAATTTAATGAATTCATATTTTTTAAAGCCTATATAAATAGAGAAAAAGGTCTTTTAAAATTTTATTCAATTATTTATAACTGAGAAAAATAAAAATCAATTTATTTAAAATTTTTTGTATTTCAAGAACGATTTACACGTCTTTCAAGAATGTATTTTTTTTTGTTTTTTTTTCTTTGATATTAATTATATTAATTTAATATTAATTAAATAATTGAATAAATGTTAAGTTATCCATAGTTCATCCATAATGATTTTAAGAAAATACTTTTTTCTTTTTTTTGTTCTTTTTCCAAATTTTAAGTAAAATTCTTCTGGTATTTAAATTAATTGTTTTTCTTTTTCTAAAATGCAATTTAAAATATTTAATAACAAAAAGAAAAAAAAAAAAAATGAAAAAAATTTGAAACGCAAAATAATTAAGAATAAAATTAAAATAAATTACAAAAAAAAAAAAAAAAAAATTAATAATATTAAAAAAAATATTTATACATATATGTGTGTACTTCCTTATTAATAGATTTCAACATGAAAATAAATATATTTATCTAAAAATACTAAAAATAGTTAAAATAATTAAATTTCTGTTTTTTTTTTTTTTTTGATTTAATTATTAATTTTATATACTTAAATTTTATTTTTTTTATAAGTATATTTAATTAATATATGTTTATCTAGAAGATTTATTTTGTTTATTAATTTTTTTTTTTATTTTTGCTTTAGAATTTTAACCAAAAAGTATAATTAATTATTTCAATTTAATTATTAACTTATAACTTTATTTATAATTAATATATTTATAATAGAATTGTTTTTTAAATATAAATTTAATAGAATTATTTATTTAAAAAATTAAAATAGAAAAAAAAAAAAAAAAAAACAAATTTTATACATCTTTATTTTCATTATTATATTTATAATTAAATTTAATTTCTTTTAATAAATTTTTTAATTTTTTTTTTTTTGTTTTTAATAATTAAACTATGTAATTATAAAATATTTTGTACATATGAAAAAACTAGAGACATTCAATTAATAATTTATATAATTAGCGAGGAAATTAAATTATATTAATTAATTATTAAAAAAAAATTTTTTTTTACACCAATTTACATGAAAAGAAATTTTAAATTTTGTTAAAAAAAATAAAAAATAATTATAATTTTTATTCAAATTAAATAAAATTAATAAAATAAAAAAAAAACTAAACAATAACGTAAATATATGTATTTTTCTTTTGTCCTTTCGCAAAAAAAAAAAAAAAAACAAAAATTAAAATTAAAGAAATTTTTTAATTTGTTTTTAATTTTTTGATTTAATTAAATGAAATTTTATTTAATGAAAATTTCCAAAAATTAATAATTATTAATAAATCAAACAAAAAAAAAAAAATATTATAATAATTTAGACGGAATAAGGTACACATTGTATTTCACACACATTTACGTTATAAATGTTTAAAGTAAAAATAAAAATATATAATTTTTAATTTTTCATTTTAAGTATCTCTAATTTTTCATTTGCTATTTTTAAGAAAAATCAATTATTGATTAAATTAAATTTTTTTTTTTGTTTTTTTTTTTTTTTTGTATTTAATTTAATTTAATAATTTATATCTTATTAATATTATTATTAATTAAATTAAAATTTACAATCTTTGTTTGATTTTTTTCAATTATAATTGAATTGATCGAAAAAAAAAAAAAAACAAAACATAGAAATACCATAATTAATATTAATCTAATATTTATAATCTATATAAAACTTGTATTTATTGCAACTCATCACTCGTTTGTTTTTTGTTTCTTGTTTTTTTTTTTTTTTTTAATTTTAATTATTTTAATTATGTTTTTTTTTCTTCTTCCTTTTTATTTCTTAAAGAAGAAAAATAAAAATTATACATTTTTTTTTTTATATTTAATAATAATAAAAAAAAAACATTTAATTTAATAATTAAAAAAAAAAAAAAAAATATTAAAACAATTTGAAATAAAAAAAAAAAAAAAATATTTCAATTTATTTAAATAGTAATTCTGTGTTTGTGTTTGTATATACTGAGTGTTTTGTTTTTTCTTTTTTTTTTATTTTCTTTTAATAAATTTATTTTTTATGAATTCGAACAATCAATTTCGACAATATCTTTTGGTACATCAACAAATTGATAAACTAGCCTTTGTCCATCAACTTTTGCTAATATACCACGTTGATAATAGTAACGTAATGCACGTCCCATTGTTTCATAATTCATATCTGGTTTATTTTTATGCATACCCCATAGCCTTGATACAGCTTTTGAATCAACTAATTTAAATACACCTTTATCTCGATTTGTCCATTTAATAAAACGTGGACAATATTCACGATCTTGTAATAATTTTAATAAAAATTCCCATAAATATGTTGTAGAACCTTCACGACTTTTCCTTTTAACACCCATTTCAATTTTTGGTTTACGTGGTTTTTTTAATTTACGTCCAGGAAAACCTAAATCCAACATATATGATAAATCATCATTTGATGATGTTGCTGCTTGTATAACACTTTGATGTACAGCATGATGTAAACCAATTGGTAAACCAGGATGACCACCATTTACTGTACTATTACCACCAGTAACAGTAGCTGAATGATGATGACCATTTGTTAAATGATGATGTTGATGATGATGATGTTGTAAATGATGATGTAATGATGGATGTACAACACTTGTACCATTACCATGACCATTTTGATTGTGTTGTGAATTTGTAAGACCATTAACAACACTATTTGCAGCACTATTTAAACGTTGTGGTTGATTTGGTGCTGAAAAATGTGATGTATTTGAATAATTATTTAATGAGCTTGTTGAATTATTTCCACTATTTGTATTACCACCACCACCACCTGACATTAATGGATAATAATTTTCTGGTACTAAAAATATGAAAAAAAAAAATATAAAAAAAAAAAAAAAACATTAATATGTATAGATATTATATAT
Organism: Poecilobothrus nobilitatus; assembly: GCA_947095535.1. NCBI lineage: Eukaryota > Metazoa > Arthropoda > Insecta > Diptera > Dolichopodidae > Poecilobothrus > Poecilobothrus nobilitatus. The sequence continues at coordinate 36,748,850 of OX352774.1, forward strand.
ATATTTTTTTGTCTTATTAATATTTTGCAATAATTAAAATTTATCTTTAAACATTTTTTCTAATACCCTATAGTTGGCAAACATAACATGTATTCATTTAATTACGTTTTAATAACAACTCATAGTATTTTAATGGTATCTAATTAATTTATTTATAATTATATTAATTTAATAAAAAAGTGAACAGAGAATCTTTAAAGAGAATTAAAAAAAATAAAAGTTTTTTTTCCATATTTCCTGCTAGATTTTTTTTTTTTTTTTTGCAGAATAAACAACAAAACAATTTAAATGTTTTTGTTTTTTTTTTGTGACTAAAACGAAATTCCTTAAATAAGTTCTTTAGCTTTCTCTTTCTTTCTTTTTTATACATTGTACATATTATACATATTTTAATTTTCATCTATTTTTATGTCGCATAAGTCAATTTTGCCATTTTAATTAATTTTTTTTTTTCTGATTTTAATTTTGGAAGAAAAAAACAAAATACTATAAAACATAAAAAAAAAATAAAAGGAAAAGAAAAAGAAAAAACAAAAACAAAAAACGATCATTAATAGCGTATTATTAGACATTATAAAAAAAAACTGAAACACGGTTTAAGAACAAAGTTGATAAACATATTTGTAAACAAAAGTCATTAATAAATTACAGTTGATCTGTCATTTTCTGAGATAGAAATTCAAAATAGATTTAGTTTATTCGTGATTATTTCAAGATTAATTTGATTTTAGGTCCCCCAAAAGTTATATTGGTATAATAATATTTGCAAGTGTCATTCGAATGGCCAAAAAAATTTACTTAACTTCCTACCATTCAATCATTCAAAAGTGAAACTTCTTTAATTCTTATAGTTGTGACAAAATAAAATTGTCTCAAAATAAAGAAAAATATGATTGATTGACATTTCCAACTTATTTTATGAATACATATATGTATTACAAAATAAATAAATATGTATTCATATTCGGCGTTCAAAACTTACAAAAATTTTAATTTTAATTCTGTTATTGTACTTCGCAGAATTTAATAAAAAAAAATGTTTATGTTTAAATGTATGCATTTATAGTTATCTGAAATATGTTTTTATTTACTTATTCGAAAAATTAAAAGACAAATTTTATTAATATAAATGTTTTAAATATGGTCTGTCACAAATTGAATTGACTGCTTTGTATATTTTGAATAACTTTGTAATATTTGTAATACCAATTAATCCAACTATCTCAATTCAGTCGCATGTCAGAATTTTTGTCAGGAATTATGTGCATTAAGTACTTAACTAAAAGTAAAGTTTGTTCTAGATAAGGAACTAATTGCCTAAAGTTAACAATCAACTCTAAGAATTCTAAAAATAAAATCCAGATCAACACTTAATATTTAATCGTCTAGATTCTAGATGATTAAAAATATATTCAACAAATATATTTTTATAAAACTTGAAATGCATAAAATCATAAATTCGAAAGAAAAAGAAATAAAAATCGATGCATTAAAAATTAAACGAATATATAACTTATTCTTTCTTGAGTGCTCTACGCATGATCGGTATCCGAAAAAACTAACTTTCTCTAATTTGCAATATCATAGTCATTTCATTTTTTTTTTATTCATGTCGGAAAGACTTCTAAGTCACAAATTAATGGGCTTTCTTGCAACCTATGCTATCGCATAGTCATAGGTTACTTATAAAAATGCCTATATTCACATAAATATAAATAAAATACTTCATAATTTTTGCCTAAATCCATTTTTACAAGCACTCATTTAACAATTTCAAAATAAGAAAATTTGACGTTTTAAATGAGTATATTCATAAAAAATGACTATCAAAATCAGCTTCTTTTCATTTTTTATGATTTTTTTCATTTTTTATGGCTATTGCAATCAAAAATTTTGTTTTTCATAAAAAATAAAAGTGATATGACTATCGAAATCAGGGCCATAATTTTGATAATAATCATTCGGATCTAATCAGAAATCAAACCATTATAAACGTTAAATATAATTTAAATAATAATCTAATCTGTGTATTCAATTTTAATTTGTTTTTTTTCAACGTGTTAGTCAAAAAAAAAAAAAAAACATAAAAATACAGAAGAAATAAAAACTCAGTTTAAGAACAAAGTTGATAAACAAAAATTTATAAACAAAAAAAATAAATTGAATTGAATGTCAATGATTTTTTGGTAGTTGTCCTTGAAAATTTTTATAATATTCAGTGTCAAAAATTATTTGATTAGACTTTTAGATTATTTATTTTTGTTGTTGTTGTTTTTTTTTTTTATTATTATATTCTATTCTTTTTCTTTTTATCAATTTAAATGCATTATTTTTTTTTTTTAAATTAGCATCTTTTTCTATTTAATATTTGATTAACATTTTAAGAACATTTTTAAACTTTACAATTAAAAAAAAATTGTTATACCTATTTTTAGGTACATACATATGTGTGTACGTATGTTGGTAGGTGAAATAAAAAAGATACATGGTAAACAATTAGAGAGATAAGGGAAATTGTATGTATAACTTAGCCGAGGATTTACATAGTTCAAAAAATTTTTAAGTTTTGTGTTGAATTTTAAAAAAAAAACTTAAAGCACGAAATAGCAAAGCTGATAAAATTTGCCATTTTTTTTAATTGTAATGTAGAATATTATTTAGTTGGAGGATTGTAAAATGGGATTCTACATTTAAGCATTTCGGCTTTTTGTTAATTGATATATGAGGTACCTAAATATAACTTAAATACACAACTCATTACCTACTCTTTAATTTTTTCACAATAAGACATGTAACATAGCCAGACAAAACTTGTATTAATAGTGTGGATTGAGTGAAAGTTTGAAAATGAAATACATATGCATGTATACAGTACTGAGTACAACTTTCAAACAAAACAGAAATAGCTTCATCGTAGCTACTTAATATAAAGAAGAAGACCTCTAAAATATTAAATTAAAAACTGCAAAAAAAATTATTAAAATCATTATTTACTAAATTGTAACTACAGTATAATACAGTTATTTACATGTGTGCGAGTAAATAGAGTATGAAATGTATTAAATAAACGTGTATGAAAGAAAAATCGTTAAAGATAAACTGCATTACTAATTTTTTTAAAATTTTTTTTTTTTTTGGTTTATTTTATTTTTCTTCTTAAATTTTTTTTTCTAATTTATTTCAAACGATATTTTGTTGTTAAATACTTTGAAAATTTCAATTCAATTTAAATATAAATATGATTAAAGTCAAATGCAATGCCACCTAAATAAAATAGTTCATTGGCAGGATATTTTGTTCTATTGACTTAAAACAAAAGAAATACTTATAAAATGTATGAATAAGAAAATGAAAGAGGGTGTATGAAACGGATAAATGTATGTATGTACATATTTTTTTTTTTTTTTTTTGAAAATATTTTGTGAAATTTTTCTTTATTTTTCAATATTAGAAAGAAACAAAACAGCCATTGCAAATGAAAAATAAAAAGAACAATAATCACAAAAAAAAACAATTGTATCTAGCATTATTATTCATTTGTACAGTATATATTTATCCTATTATATATTATTATATATTACATATTATAATACAATATATGTATGAATGTAATTAAGTACTTAGTGTATTTTTGTCTTTTTACTCGTGTATTTTTAAATCATACATAATATGTACAAAACAATATACACACATTTGACATTTTACACTAAATAAATAAATAATATAATTTGATTAAATATTTATAAATACAACAAACAACATACAAAATATTACAATTTTATTTAAAATATATAATATAGGTACATATTATATATTATATAATATTAAATTTATATATTAGAAAAAGCATATATAACATAGAAAACGTAGAAATTGCATTAAAAAAAAAAAAAAAAACTAATCAAATAGTATGAATGTGAATTTACATGTTTGATTGTATGTATGATAAAAGAAAAAAAAAAAAAAAAGAGGTCAATGCAACCGTATGCCCTTCACATATTTTTTTCTTATGCTTTATTCTATTCTGTTCTTATTTATTTTTTATTTTCTTTTTGCTTATAGTTTTTCTTTTGTTTTTTTTTTTTTTTTTGTTTTTTTAATTTGTATTACATATTATTATTTTTTTTTAATACTACGTAATATTATATACATAGGTACTATATATTTTATGTACTTAGTTTTGTTATTTTATTGCTGTCGCTTAGATAGAAAAATATAATATTATTTATGTTTGTAGGTATGTTTTTTATATTAAGATTGAATTTTATAAAAATATGTAAATTATTTTTTTTTTTTTTTTTATTATATAATTAAAAATATTATAAAAAATATCAAAGAATTAATATTGCAATTACATAAGATTACAGTAAAATTGTAAGTGTAGTAGAAATATATATGTATATGTATACATATGTACTATTATAGCTATGTATTTATTATTTTTATTAAATGCAATATAAAATTTTTAAAACAATCTGTAGGTAGGTAATTTTTTTTGTTTAATGTCAAAGAGCAAACATAAAATAAAAAAAAATTAAAATATGTAATTAATTGAAAGAAATTTTTATTACAATTATAGGGTATCTATTGGTTGAGATCAAAATAATTTTGAGAAAAATTTAATTTAAAGATTTTTACACAACATTATAGAAATATTTAATAAAAATTTTGTCGTTAAGTATATACTTAAATTTGATTACTATCTACAAGAATGTTAAAAATTATAGAATTTACTACTTCACTACTACTACTAACTTATTTACTACTACTTTAGCCAGTCTTTAATGAAAATTCAATTGAAAGTAAATATAAAAGTTGCCTGCTGTGTGAATGTCCAGCTCTTGCCGGGAATTCTAGAAGCATTTTTCTTTAACAATCTTTTCGATCTGTCGGAGTTGAATTTAATAAATTTACAGCACTTTGTAAGAAACTCCTAATGGTTTAATTAGGAGAATCACTGATTCAGGATATCACAACCGGCCTAAACCGGTCTAAGTGTAAAACTGCAGCCCTACCTACCTACCTATTTAAATAGAAAAGTTGAAAAATTTAAGAGAAAAAATGTCTGGATTATATAGCAGAATAACTGAAAACGTGATAAAGATGAATGTTAGAGTAGGTATATAATATAATCGAGAAGGTAAGAAAATAATTCAAAAATATTGTGGCGAATGTATAGTTCAAAACCTATTAGGTAGGTTACCTATAGAATTGTGAAAAAGAGAAAGCATATTACAGAACTGTAATTGCAAATTTTTTTACACTTTATGGTATAGGAGATTGAAAAAAGGACTAAACTTTTTTAAAATTTTGTGTCCCTACATGTTTATAATAAAATTTATAGCTGGTCAAACAACATGGACAACATCTTTTATTTAAATTTTTTGAAAAAAAAAAAAAATTTTATTTGATGATAAAAATCTTCATCTGACAACTCATTCGAAACTAAACTAGGAGAAAATAAGTAAATTGTGAAATATACATGATATGTGTGTGATAAATGTGTATATAATATGTATTTTGCAATATTTTTAGAAACATTTCGAAAAAAACAAATTTATTTTTTATATTTAATAATACTATAGAATGAATGACTAGCTACATTTACAGATAAATGCATAATAGGTAGGGGAACTTATAATTGTAAAAAATTTATAATATAACTGAATCCCTAAAGGAAATTTAAATAATGAATTTATTTCTAAACATTATTGTATCTACATATACATATATGTATTATAAGTATGTAGTTAATTATTTGTAATTTATCATTGTACCTACCTAAATTTTTAATTTATTTTTTTTTTTTAATTATTTTGATTTTTGTTTTTATAAAAATTTTTTTTTAACCTCTAAATATCATTTCGTTTTTAAAAATTGGACATAAAAAAATACCAAATTTTGATATTAAAATACAACCAGTTTATTTTATTTATTTTTTCTTTTGTTATTTTTGTTGTTTTAAAAAAAAACAATATTTTTTTTTATTTATATTAAAAAAAAAAAAAAAAATCAAAAGTTTTAGCTATGCATATCTTTATTTATAACGTTGTACAATTCATTTTAATTTTTATTTTTTTTTTTTCTTTAATATTTAATTTAGTTATTATCACCTCATTTGGAATCTTCAATTTCTTTTATTTTGAATTCTTTTTTTTTTTTTTTTTAGAAGTTCTAAACTATTTGTAAATAGATACATTTGTACATACATTTACTTCAGTACCTATTCTTTTCTTTTAGAAATTTTTTTTTATTTTCATTCGTGCAAAAATGGAATTACAAATTTTTTTATTTTTTTTTAACCCGTTTTTTTTATATAAATTTTTGAAAAAAAAAATAAATAAATAAAATCAAAACCTATAAAAAATGTTAAAATATTTTAATATAAGTAATTGAAAATAGAATAAGAGAAATTTTTTTTTAACCCTTGAATATGTACTATTAATTTAGTTGTTAGTTAGTGCTGTCGATTTTTATGTACCTACCTATCTAATTGAAAATCTAAAGCGGTTTAATGGTAAGCGGCAAGATTAAATTAAATTAAATTACAATTAAAAACAAGCTATAGACTAGATTAAATAAAATTTTAACGAAATAAATTTTTATTTGAGGCCTCGGTGGCCTAGTTATTAAACACGTAGCTTATTAAACGACGAAATGCCGTTTCAAATCCTATTCAGGTAGCAAGTTTTATTAATTGAAAAAAGTTCTCTGTTGCTATCAAATATAGTGTAAATATACATACATAGGTATATGTATAATATAAAACGAAATAAATATTACTGTTGGTATTCTTAACTGTTGCAAGGCAAATAAAATAATAAAAAAATTTTACTCTGTTTGGGAGATTTAATAAAAGACTTAAATATAATAATGAAACTTATGGGTGTGATTTGGTTCTGTATAAACTTTCATGTATGTATATTATTAATAGTATAAATTTAATAAAATTTACACGATTCCATGAAATACATATTCTTCTTTTCAATGATTCCTCAATCTAAAAATTCTACTACAGACGAATCCTAAACTAATGACAAGAAACAAAATTTTTATTTTAAAGAAACGCAATAATCGGCTGAAATTAAAGGAAAGCCTTGAAAAAAAAGGATTAGTAATTCAAAGATTAGAATTTTTTCTCTAGACAAATTTTTATAATAAGCAGATGATGATAAATTCAAATTTATAAAAATAATACAACATTAATAATTAGTTCATTCAGACAATACCTAATACAGTAGTTAAAACATCGGCCTTTCATTCAAAATGCCTCAGTATCGGCAGTTATTAAAATATTGTTAACATATCTTCTTAGATTGTGATATGCATAAATGTACGAAATTTTAACATAAATTTCTCTCTAGGTAATTGAAAAAGAAACTAAGAAATCTTACATAAAAAAAAAAATAATATTAACATCATTTTTTACCTGTTAGGTATATTTTTTTAGCCTATCAACAAAATAATAATTTAATAAATTTGATTAAAAATTTTAATAGAAAAATACAAAAAAAATTGAATAGAATAAATATCATACGTGTGGGTGGTTATGACCTGTCTAGTGTACTTAAGAGTTAAAAAATAGAAGAAAAATACTCGTAAATAAAATAATAGCAAAATTAATACATAAATTTTTCAGAACACATTCTGTATGTACTTACATACATTATTGACAAATATAAGTATTATGTATGTACATATATAATGTACATACGTTTAGATAAATGAAAACCGCGCATTCATTGCGCTTAACATTTTATATCAACAGCAAAAACCAACACAACAATTTTTATTATTATCATATTATAAAATACACAAACATAAACAATATAAAAAATATTGTTATAAAAAGCATCAAATGTTCAAAGAATAGAAAAAAAAAAAAAACAAAATTAAATGAAAATAAAATCATAAAAAATAACAAAAAAAAAAAAAAAATTAAAATAAAAACAAGAACAGAACAGATCTCCACCATGACCTTCTATCGAGCGATCACCCTAGAAATCCACTGACACCAACTGAAACAACTAATCGCGATTTTTTGCTTGTTTTACTTGTTTTTTTTTTTTTTTATTTTGTTGTCTTTTTCTTGCAATTTTATTTTTTTTTTTATCGCCACAAACGTTTAGATTTTTTTGTTTTGTTATTATTTTCTTTCTCTTTCTTTTTTTTTTTACTTTAATTTCTTTTTGCTTTTTGTTTTTTTGAATTTTTTTTTTTTTTTTTGTGTGCATATTCTTAGATTTGTACAATATTTTTGTATGTATGTTGTACGTGTACCTAAATATATTAATGTTATGTATATAAATATAATATGGAGCATTGGAGAATTTAGAATTCATTTGTAGTTTAAGAGAAAAAAGAAAAGCGCCAAAAGAGGAAGAAGAGAAGATGCATATCGTAATTTTTTTATTTAAAAAAAAAAAAGAAAAAAATCTATAGCTAGTTAGAATATTATTTTTCTGCAGTTCTTTTCATTTACAAAATTATACATTTTTCTTTTTTAGATACTTACAGATGTAAATATATAATATGTACATACATATATAGTTAAATATGTATATGCATATTATGTTTATATTATTATTGTATTATATAAGTATATAACAGGTATACTTAAAAGTTATTTAACAGACGCATTTTATTCTTTAATATAATACTATTTCCAAACAATTAGGTGTTAGTTGTACATTCAACCAAACATAAATATGAATGTTTATATACATATGTATATATTTTAAGTAAACTAATTTTAAGTAAGTAATTTGTAAATTAAGTATTTATGTAGTTTTAAAACTGGAAAAAAAAAAAACAGTTGATGAGTTTTTTTCCTTTTAAAATGTAATTTTAATCCAATTATTAAAGTTAAAAACTTATTAAATGAATGAATGACCTTGCCAATGTCAAACCTTTTTGTTATTTTAAAATTTCAATGTTTTTTTTTTTTTTTAAAGAAAAACAAAATTGAACTTAATTGTACTTTTTTAACTTTCAACCTATTATTATAGAAATGTCGCACTTTATTAATAATTAACAGTAGTTTGTTATCAATTTAATCTACTTTGTCTGGGTAGTATTAAAGCCCTGCAGAAAACATACAATTATACATCCAAATTAGATTTGTAGTGCCTACCTACCTATTTCATTTTATACCAGAAAGAGAACCTCGCAGAGGGTAGCTACAGAATTTTATTTTAGACACAACGTAGGCATTTTAATGGTTAAACCAGAATATGACAGCGGTAGAGATGTTGCTAGCTTTTCATTTCTAATTCTAATATCCCGCCCTCTGCTTTGTCTATCAAATTAATTAAATGCGATTTAAATATAAAAAAAAAAAACAAAAAAATAACTGCCAAATAAAATAAACGTTTAAAATAAAAACAAACATTAACCAACATTTGAGAGTGGAGTAAAAATTATTCAATTTATCAAGAAGGATAATATTTTTCGACAAAATGTTTTTTTTTTACTATAGTGACATTTAAAACATATTCTTTTGCTGATCTCTCTGCCATATTGTATTTAAACAACAGAATTCTGTCGCTGCACTCTGCCCTCCCGGTTTTCTGCGGGGTTCCATTTCAACCTTTACTTTAATAGCTTTTTATGTTTTTCGAAGAAATAAAATAGTTTATAAAGTATTTTTACAAAGAAAATTAGGTATTCAGTGTTGTCCTGACCCCATTTAATTATTGCATTAATCATTGTTTTTTTTTTGTTTTGAATATAGACGAACGATATAATTTTTTAAATAAGTCAATATTGACACTTATCATATTTTGGTTGTTTTTCTTATGTCGACATCCCTTTGAAAAGACTAGGTTTGATCTTGAAGAGTTTCGAAGAGTTTCTTAAGAATTCCATTGAAGAGTTAAGATCATCCCATTGAAGAGTTTCTTAAGAAACTAAGATCCTAGTTTCATTATTTCATTACTATACTCTAAGCCGATGATAAATATTGTTGATGAGATTTGAACAGGTATTTAATCGATTTAAAAATTATCATTAATTCAAAAATCAATTGAGTTAAAGCTTAAAATTTTATTTAATGAAAGATTTAATTAAGTACTAAAGCAGATAATTTGAACATATTTTACGATTTTGTTATTTCTACATTAGTTTTATTACTAACTACCAATTATATTCTCTTAATCCGAGGTACTAAAAGTGCAATAGAATTAATATTATGTAGTTTTTTTTTTCATTTTTTATTCTTGCTTGCTATCTACATTATATACATACATTCATATATACTTTTCTTTATGCAATGTAAATATGTATATCCTTCTTTTTGCTTTTCACCATCTTCTTTTGTTTTACAACTTAACTCTTAATTTTTTTTATACTTTTATATTCTTCCGTTCCTCTCTAATCTTTTCCTGTTTCAATAATTCTAGAATAGTTATACATATTATAATCCTGATATGGAATAATTTGAGGGGAAGGGACAAAATATATAGAGGGAAATATGACACAGAAAAGTTGAAAATCCTTAAATTTATCCTGCGCTCTTTTAAGTGCTATAAATAAGAATTATATATGTATGCTGCTTGCTGATGCATATATGTATAAAATATATACTCATGTAATTGCATGCATATGAATTTTTGTATGTACAAATGTATGTAGATATATTGCATAATTTTCAATAAAGGTAAGATAGTTCAATTTCTATTTATAAACGCTATACACTACACAGTAACTTAATTGAGTATTGAGTATATAAAGAAGAAGGAAAAAAAGAGGGAAAAAGAAGAGATGTAAAATAGATTAAGAAAAAGAGAGGGAAGTTGTAAATTTATTTATTTTTTTTTTTATTTTTTCTTAAATTAAGGGTTTACCATTACCAATTACCAAGCTTCTACTTTATTGGTGAATTTATATGAATTAGAAAAGAGAAGACAAAAAAAAAAAAAGGAAAACTATATTTCTTGTTCTTCTTCTTGCCTTTCATTTTGATTTTTGTTATTCTTATTATTGTATTGTTTTTTTTTTTATGTTCTTTTAATATGGAAGTTGGTTGGTTTAGAATTTAGATTCTAAAAGAAATATATATGTATATTTTCAACCAAAAAGTGGATGGATTGAATGGAATGGACAGTGAACTACATGTGCATATGTATATATGTTTATATATATACATTACATGTGTGCATGGATTTATAAAGGTATACTTATGTACCTATATTGTATAATATTAACTTCGATAAAGTTTTTTTTAGGGACTGGTTTTTGTATTGATAGAACGAATTAAAAATTTTAGAAGTTTTTATTATGATAGGATTTTTTTTATTCAGTGGATAATTTTTAGGATAATAGGATCATTTTTATAACAGGATCAATTATATAATTCTTTAGAGAAATAAATAGAAATTAAATAGAATTTGTCTACAAGAATAATATTATTATATTGACTTGAAATGTGGTGATAAAGTAATTTCCATAGGCATAAAATTTATATGACAACAAAATAAAACTATTTGGGCAATATCTGAATGGACACTATCTGAAAAATTACAAATTGATGACTTGATGGTGCATTAAAAAATTTAAATATAAGTACATATACATACTTTAGTTTAATTCATTATGAACCTAAGTATGTAAAAATATTTTTTAATTAGACGTTTTCAAAAATGCATTTAGTATTTATGACCACTAGTCAGCATATAATATAATAGTATGCATTTTTATACCCTACTCATTAAGTATAGGATATATTAACTTTGGTATGGTGTTTGTAACCACCAAAAGGAAGCGAGTTAGGTATAGACATGTATATATATTGTGAATCAGGATCACCGCCTGAGTCGATTTAGCGATGTCCGTCCGTCCGTCCGTACGTACGATAACTCAAAAAATAATGAAGCTATCTTGATGAAATTTATACTGTAGGTTAACAATGACTAAGGTAAGGCGGGGATTGTAAATGGGCGAAATCGGACCATACGTTCGAGTACCTCCCATACAACTCCCAAAACCATATTTACGCATATTTTCGAAATTAATAAAGATAGAAACTTAAAATTTTGTACGAGGGTGTGTTTTTCTGAATCCCTGATATCCCCAAAATTTGAGATGAATTGGAGTGGTTGTTCGGGTACCTCCCATACAACTCCCAAAACCGAACATGCATATATCTTCGAAATTAATAAAGATAGGAACTTCAAATTTGATACGAGGGTGCTGTTTCCTAAATCCCTAATTTGCCTAAAATTTGAGATGAATTGGAGTGGTCGTTAGATACCTCCCATACAACTCCCAAAACCGAACAAGCATATCTTCGAAATTAATAAAGATAGAAACTTCAAATTTGGTACTAGGGTGTTGTTTCCTGAATCCCTGATTTGTCCAAAATTTAAGATGAATTAGAATGCTTGTTCGGGTATCTGCCACACAACTCCTAAGACCAAACAAGCATATCTTCGAAATTAATAAATATACTTGAACTTTGACATAAGAATGTTCTACCCTGTTGATGTCTCTAAAATTTGAAATGAATTGGGGTGGTGGTCCGCGTGCCTTCACACACTTCCCAAGACCTAACAAGCATATTTTCGAATTTAATAAAGATAGAAATCTGAAATTTTGTACAAAGGTTGTAAAAGCATTTATTTTTTTAGCTTAGTTATATTAAATACCTAACTAAAATAACTTATGGATTTTTAATTAGTTTGAATTTTTTAGGTGTAGGGTATAAATAAGTCGGTTGCATCGACTTACTGTTACTTTTACTTGTTAAATTTAGCATTATGGCATCGTATATACCTAGGTACTTTTTTTTTTCTTGCACTTAAAAAAAACTGCTCTAAATTATATTATGTAAATGCAATTAAAACGAAAATCATGCATTTAAAAAGAAAATGCTTGCACAAATTTGCAATAAATTGAAAATATTTTTTCTTAAAGAAAAAAAGGTATTTAAGTATGTATATGTTGTACGTGGTTTCCTTACATTAGAATGACAAAATGACAATAAAGTACCTAGGTACATACATAATTATTTAAAAAATCAAAAATTTAAACAAAAAAAAATTAATAGAATGTTACAATAATTTTGCATGAGTTTTTTTTTTAAAGGTTACAGTAAAAAACAAACTAATACCAATACCTCTACCTAAATGATATCATATTGCACAGTTAGTATTAACCATGAACCGCCAAAATTAATTAAATTAATAAACTCATAACTTAAACTTTAACTCATTTTTCTCACTCAATAGCTTATAAAAATTATACAAATATTTAAAAATCGAAAAATATAGCCATTTTTAGATCATTAGATATAATAATTCTACAAAATAACACGAATATTTTGTATACTTAATTATTACACTTACATTATGAAAGATATTAACTATGTATATAGTAGGTATCTATAGATAATAAAATTTGAATTGAAAATATAATGATTATAAATCCAAAGTAAAGAAAAATTGATTTTGATTAAGTGTTACCATTAAATATTATTTATCTCGTTACAATGTTATCTATATTCTTATACTCTTTAAATCAATTTTTATGTAATTCTTCTTGATGACAAAAAAGTACACACTTATAACATTATGTACTTTTAATTTGCTTTTTTTTTTTATATTATTATTGAACATCAAATAAAAAATGCATTCATTTTGGCAAATATTTATTCAAATTTTGCAAAATAAATAAATAAAAAAAAATAGATGTAGGTACCTCCATAAGTACCTATATTTAAATCAATAATCATAAAACAAATCGCAAATATAGATACATTATGTACGAGTATATACGGACATGTGTAAAATATATCATCGATTTATAGAAACCCTTTTTTTATTAATAATAAATAAAAATAACAAAAATATAGAATTTAAAATAATATTAAAATACCTAATACTAAAATTTCCCACTCAAAATTAAAAAAAAAAAAGTAAACATGATTTTCAACGTAGTCAGCGACAAAAAAAAAAAAAACAGCATTTTTTTTTGTTTTTTTTTTTCAAATATTTACGAGGTATTTAGAATTTTAAAACCAAAAAAAAAAAAATATAAAAATAAATAAATTTATTTTTAATATATAAATAAAAAAAAAATTTGACAAAAAAAAAAAATTAATAATGAACTTCCTTGACACCGTCTATTTTTCGTCAGCAAAATAAATTTCTGTTTTTGTTTTTTTTTTTTCCTGTTTTAATGAATTTCTTAGTGCAAATTATCATGTAGGAAAAATTTAGGTGACTTTCAATTTATACACTGTAAATTATATAGTGTACTATATTGTTGAGAAAACTGGTGACATTAATTTTTCCTCTTTAATTTATTTCCCTACTCTTTCTTTCTAACTCTTCTTACTCTTACATTTATATTCACTTCACTATTTATAAATCATAATATAAAATAATTCTCGCGCTCTATTTTATGTGTGTTTTTCTTTTTTTTTCTAATTCTTTTAGAATTTAGATAGTGAAATGAAATGACATCAATTGCATACTAAAAATGTGACACACAGAACACAGAATGTTATGTGCTTTTTTTTTGCGTTTTTTTGTTTTATTTTTTTCTATCATTAAACATTTTTGAAAATTATGGTAAAATGAAAAAATGAAGAACAAAGACATTAGATTATGTAATTTAAACATGAAAAATAATATGGTAGAAATGATTTTAAAGGATTTTGTTTTTTATATTTAATCGTCCAGATATAAATATCTGCCGATACATATATTTAGGACCCTTTTGTCTTTAGCATGTGAGCCATCTCGGTGCAAGTATTCAATTATAATTATATTTAATATTTTGTTTACATTGTTTTATTATATTTTATATATTATTTTTGACCTGACCGGGATATGAACCCAAGACTTATCGTCTGAAAGATCGGTGACTTATGCACTGCATCATTGGTCAGATGATAAAGGATTTTTGTTTAATATTAAAATAAAATATTTAATGTTTAATATTAAAATAGAATGTTAAGTTCTTTTCAGGTGGGGTATTTATTAATTGACCCCAATTAAAAAAATTTTTTTTTTGGTGGATGAGGACATAACAAACAAAAACAAAACCAAAACTTGTCGTTTTAAATTAAAAATTTTGAAATGAACTTTTTTTTTACTTTTATCAGCTTTTATGTTAGAATTTAAATATCTAAATGGAGTTTTGAAATAGGTAGGTATTTATTTAATTAATTAATTTAAATTAAATGAACAATTTTAGAAGATAATGTTAAATATGTACCTAATTGCACATTAGTTTTATTTAATAAACGTTCCAAAAAATGGCATCTAATTATTTTGTAATTCTGCATAACTTTTAATCTTTATTTTTTAGTACATATTATAAATATTGCCTATCATTAGGTTATATATGAAAAATTTATAACATTAGATTTTTTCCCGCATTATAAATTTAAAGATCACTTATCATTATTAATATTATTCAACAGCTATTCTTATTAGTCTTATTTTATTTAGATTAAATTAACATTATTAATTTATTTAAAAATTAAGGAGGTAAATCATTTTAAATATATTGTTATAACTGTTAAGGAACCTACTCTACCGGTATACAAAATAAAAAACAAATCAATAAATAATATTAAAAATAATTATGACCAATCTTATATATAAATTTTTTAATATATGTATATTTAAATAATTTCTAACATCCTGTCCTTTCTGGGTACACATCTACTTAGTAGTATTATAGTTATTATTAGATTTACATACATATTTTCTACATACATATATAATACAATTTTAGAAATACGTCGTACTATAAAATTATATCTTTTTAAAGTAATTTTAAAGCTTTTTTAAGAATTCCTGTATTTTTATTATTAATTTTTTTTTTTTTTTTTTTGATTAATAAGTTTTTTTTTAGCTTTAAATTAAGCTTTTGTGTCTTAAACCAAAGTCCAGAGTCAAGTAAATGTCAAAGCAAGATATAAAAAAAATCAAATGTATCAAAAAAAAAGAAAAAACAGTACAATTACTACTGTATATATCTATTTATATAAAACAAAAATCTAATTGTATATAAGAAAAAAAAAAACAAATACAAATTACATACAATAAATTTTAAATAAATAAAATAATGATTATTGCCTTATAAAATTGTAGTTTTTTTTTTTTTTATAATACACTTTTTTAAATTATTTGTCATCAATGATTATCCATCCAAAAACAAGCCTTATTCAAATGAACACTAAAATTAAAATCTTTTTTTAAATACATACATATGTACATCCATACGTTGATTTAATTTATACAACAGAATAGGTATGTGGATACATTATTTTTATATGTTCATATTTGTACATATATGGCGGAAATCACCTATCGTCTCATAAGAAAAAGAAAACAAAAAAAAATATATATAAAACAAAAAAAACAAAACGTAAATAATAAAGAAAAACAAAAGAACAGACAATATAAATAAATAAATAAATTGACATGATGTAATATTGATGTCAGTATAATAATCAGCAAAAAAAACAAAAAATCAAAAGAAATAAAAAGGAACAAGACTACATACTTACATCAAGACTATAAAGAACAACGCAAAAAAAAAAATACAGATCTAAAGAAGCAGACATTTAAGGAATTGACGAAAGAACACAAGAAACTAAGAACATAACAAATAAAGAAAAGATGATGATGAAAGCAGAATAAAAAAAAAAAGATGAGGATTTTGCAAGTTAAAAAAAAAAAAAAAAACAAATTGTTATCATAATAGCATATACATATGTATATGTCCATACGTAACGTAGTATGTAATATTGTATAACCAAAACAATATTTTCATTTTCATTTTTTTTTATTAAAATTCAGATTTTTTACTCTTTCACCACCCCATCCACCATTAGTACCACATTCTTTTAACAATCATTTTGTCTGTTTTTTTTTTTTTTGTTTTAAATATGAAAACTATTATTTATATAATGTAGCTATAGATATATATATGTATATAAAATGAATTTGTTACAATACCTGTATAAAAGTATATATTGTACATATTATATTGGAAGTTAAACTAGAATACATAATATTCTAAAACCTTAATCACTTTCTGACCCCATTTAAATTACATACCTACATTGATATAATATTATTATATTTAAAGTGTATCTTAAAGATAATGAAAAAAATAATATATGTACCTATAGTTTATATTTTTAACAAGTCTAAGCTTCTTATAAGTAGTTTAAAAAAAAAAAAAAAAATCCAATTGCATTGATAATATTATGTTTATAATGAAAAGTGCAATTGCCTTTAATACGTTAGGTCATAAGTTCCGAATATCATCAGTTTTTTTTATTTTTATTTATTTTTTATACATAAATATTATAGGTACATATGTACATAATTACAGTGATACTGGTAGAAAATGCATTAGTTTTTTTTTTTTTCATAAAAATATTAAAATATGTAAATAGATAGCTGCTATGTCTATCTACCTATGTATGTATATATTAAATATATTAATCAAATTCACGTGACCCTGCAAACATCTTATTAAAAATATATTTATGTACATTTATTTTAATAATTGCCTATCTATTAATTAAACTGTTACGAATAATTATAAATTAAATATTAAGTGAATAATGAAATAATAAGTACCTATATAATAACCTAAACAAATTTACACTATTAATTTCTTAATTTTTAACAAATTGCATTGTGTTAATTTCATAAATTAATGTTAATTACATAAGTACATAAATAAATTTATATAGGTACTACATACATATATCTATTCAATAAAAATTAAAAGGCCCTTTAAACATTAATTAGAAATTAAAATAAAATAACAACAGTTATTAAATTAATTATATATATATATACATATGTATATTTAAATTATTAATACCTATATATATATTTTGTTTTTTTTAATTATTACTTGAGGAGATCAATTTTAAAATATTCATTGCTAATTAATAGTTTATACTAAAGAAACTTGTTAACCTGTTAAATAAAAAATGTTAATTACTTATTAATAAAAGAAGTTTATTACGTTTTAAATATAGGAGTACATATTTGATTAATAATAATATTAGGTAGGTAGGTATGTGGTTCAGATTTATTCCGTCTGTCAGATTAAATATTTAAAAGAAATATTTATATACCTATCTATCTTCCTATAAAGATAAATGATGAAATCGATTTAATACCTAGTATAACTTATAAATCATATAAACCCCACCCTACGGCCTACCCTACATTTAACATTAATTAAAAATTGCATTTCTTAATTTTCGGTTTATTAAAAAAAAAGTCACACGTTATTCCTCTAATTATAAACACTCATATTTTAATAAAATTAAATTAAAGTCTCAACTTACATATAGAACAAAATAACAGTTTAAATAAAGGGTCTTCTTTATTTTGTTTTAATTTTTATTACATACATATCTATATAAACATATGTTTGTCTACAATCTACATATTTTATTGTCAAAAAAAAAAAAAAAAAAATTAATTCCATAAATTTTCTTTTTAAAAAATGTTTCATTCACCGGCAACTAAATAATAAAAAGAAAAATATACATATATGCAAATGTTAATAACAATAGTAAATACTGTATAATATTGTATAGAAAATTATATTTTTAACATAACATAACATACAAGTAGATACAGAACTACAGAAATACTAAATATGTATGTAGATTCAAAATAACCATGAGCTACTTTGTAAATAATTCAACTTTTTTTCTTCTTTTTTTTTTTTTTTTTTTATAAATAATAATAATTCTTGTATTTCTTCTTGTTATTTAGAACTTTAGAAGATTTCCTATTTTATATTTTTTTTTTTTTTTTATTTTTATTATTTAAACATTCATATAAAATAATAAAAATTTGCACTCACTATATTTAACCTATACATATACATGTAACATGATTACGATTAACAGTGCGACATTAAAAAAATTTATTCTAAGGCAAGTTTTTTTTTTTTTTTTCTCTCTCTGTTATTTAATTTTTTTTATCATTCAAACAACATTTTTTAAGCAAAAAAGAGATTCATGTTGCTATATACATATGTGTATATTTATACAATATTACAGTACAGTATAGACAGACTGAGTATTCTAAAATTTAGAACATACCGATATGCATACATTATAATGTCTATAAACAAAATATTATAAACATATAAATAGAATTGTATATATGTATATAAGGTATATGAATTATTCAGACAACAGATAATTGTTTCAGATAAAAATTAAAGCAACATGTTTGTATATAACATCAAATATATGCATTTATGTACATACATACATATAATATTTTATAATAATATTATACCAATTCTATAAATCGGTAAAAATCTAAAATTTAGGAAAACGTAAGGAGGTGTAATAAAGGTGATGGGGATTTTATTTTTTTTTTCTTTTTGCGGAAAAAGAGAATTAAAAATAATAAAAAAAGAAAAAAAAAAAGAAGAGAGAGAACAAAAAAAAATTAAGAATTTTTTTTTTCTTTCTATATCCATACATATTTGTTTCTAAAATGTTGATTGATGTTTAGCAATATTTATATTACGATTATGATGAGTATAAAAGTGTTTTAGGGGAGGCAAAGAGGTCTCCATCTTGATATACAAATACAAAACAAAAAAAAAAAAAACAAAAAAACAAAATTTTAAAGGAAAAAGATTATAAAAATAAAAGAAAAAAAAAGGAAAATAATAAAAAAAATTTAAATGAGAACTCCCCATAGAAAATATTGTGGTCATCGACACATCGTCTTTGCACAAAGTTGTGAAGGTCACAATACATAACTAAAACTATAAATATATGCTATATATTATATACAAAATGTATTTTACATTCTAAATAATTCTTAATAATAACAAAAACAAAAAAAAAAGATTTATTTAGAAGTTAGTATGTATGTAAGTAGGTAAGAGTGTATAAGATATTATTTAGTTATAACGTAAAACAAACGTAAAATTTTCATATAGAGAAATTTGTTTTTTTGTTTTGATTTTTGAGATAGAAGATATACAAATAAGAATACATATATATATATAAAATAATGTAGCTAGAATATAATATTATAATATGTATGTATGTACAAATGTATATATATTATACAATTTAAGTAGGTATATAAATAAATTTGTATAGATACATTTCTATATATTCATATTGTAATATTGTATAAGAAAACATAGAAAATGTTGAAAAGAATTTATTTTTGAATTAAGATTCAAAATCAGAAGTAAAAAAAACAAAAAAAAAGACAACAAACAAAATTATTCACATATCTGTATGTACATATTATTATGTATATATTAACAAAAAAAAATATAATAAAAATTAAAAGAAAAAAAAAAGTGTACAGGAAATAATTAAAGAATATGAATTTTAGTTTTAAGAACATTGCGATTAGACAAAACAAAAGTACATACACATATGATATATAAGTATGTACATATGTATGAAGTATGAATATATGGCTTATAAAATGAAAAAGTGATGTGATGACTGTAAAACAATAGATTTGAATAGATTTTTTTTTTGTTTAAAATGTAAGTAAAAGAAACTAAAAGGAATTTTTTTTTAGCTATTTTAAATACATATGTATATAATAATGTATATCGATATGTACTTATTTACATAGATAGATACTAAATAAATATGTAACAATTTATGTTAAGAAAATTGGGAAATAAGGGTTAGAAAATACAATAAAATTAAGAATGAACTTTCTTTAAGATTATATGATTGAATTAAAATTCCAAATAGGTATATACATACATACATACATATGTATGTATGTATGCATTATGTAAATGTGATATATACATAGATTTATTAAATTACAAATAAACATTAGGGAAATTATTCTTATGGCAATTAAATTAACAATAAAATTGTTAAAAATGCATTAAATTTTCAATAAAAACAAAAATATGTTACAGTCAAAGTTGTCTACTTAAGAAATACACCTTTCACAGTAAGCATGCTGTTATATTGCAAATTTTAATTTCATTTCTATAATTAAATATTAAATTTTAGAATTGTGTATCTATTTAACAGATACCTTACTTAGTCAAAAATTGATAATGTTTAAATTGGAAGCATGACATAATTTCGTGTTTTAAAATCTTGCGTTTCATGATATTTTCCATAAAAAATATCGCAATAAAGTAGAATTCTAGTTCAACATGCCTCCCGGTAAATTTTAGAAATATTTTGAATTTAGTTACAAAATCAAAATTATGTAGGTATACCCGCTTTTCAAAAATTTATATAGGTAGCTACCTACCACAAATCAGAATAATACGCTATTTCCAAAATATATACCTAGGGTAGGTACCTAAAATATTTTAAAATTTTTAATGTTTAAATATTAAAACACGTGATTTTAAGACAAAAGATTTTAAGAAGCAAAATTTCGTACTCGACCCGTTTAAATCATCAAAAAGTTTATGCCTCTAAAATCATATAATAACACAGATTGTTTCGTTTTTTAATATTGCTTTATCTTTTCAGGAGGCATGTACCTAATTGTTAACTTATAAATACTTAAAAAAACTCTCAAATTTCAAAATGTTTTCGGCTAGTTCTATAATATGTAATCATCCCTAGGTATATGCTCGTTTATTTAATAAATAAGTAGGATAACAATTCTACATATATACGTATAGGTATTTTGTATTTATTAAAAGAAAATAAAACCATAATGGTAAAAAGATTTAATTTTTTAAATCAATTTTATAAAAAAATTTCTCATAACTAAAATTAGAAATGCAAACATTAAATTCTGTTCAATTATGCAGATTTTGACTTTTTCATTAATAAATATCAAAATATAAATCAGATACATATATGAATGTACGTATATTTGATCAGATATCTATATATACCTAATCAGATATAATGATTAAAAGTGTATTGAATAATTATAGATTAAAAATTAAACAATAAACTTTTTTTTAAATAAAAACATAAAAAATAATAACGAGTTTAGAAATTCATTAAGAATTAAAATAAAAAATTGGAAATTTTTTCTTTTATATGAAAATTAAAAGTAGATTTTAATTAGAAAAAAACAAAAAAAATATACCTATATGAATGTATATATAACTAGATACATAAGTAATTTATCTTTTTTTTTTAATATAGGTACTCGTATGTATTTATAAATAAAAATGAAAAATAAGTTCAAATAACACAAAAAAAAATATATATATTTTATATTATATTTTATTGAAAAATTTTGTTGCAATATTATAATTAATTGAGGAAAAAAATAATTGAATGGGAAATAATTGGTCAATTAATTAATGTCATTAGGTTTTTTTTGAGGATTACTAAACAGATTGGTACAATATCTACCTATTTAGTATTATATTATATATAGGTATACAGTGAAACTTCTATAACTTGAACTTTGTAAATGTTCGAAAATTGGTTCCAGTTAAATAGAATTTGAGTAATAGAGACTTAAAAAAAATTGCATAAAGCATAATTAAATTAATTTTTTCTTTTAAACATATATATTTTCCTTTCGGTCCTTTTTATTTTCAAATTTATAACGAACACAAAAAAATATGTCATTTGCCTGAACTGAATGTTTATAACTGTCAAATATGTAAATATATACAAGTATGTACCTACATGCACATCATGTTAACAAAATAATGATGAAAACTAAAATAGAAATTAGAGTATGATAACAAAACAACAAAAAGAATAACAAAAGTAATATTTTGTTTTCAATTTAATTCAACAAAAAGTTCGAGTTAAGGAAACTTTTTTTTACTCAAAATTACATTAAATAGTACGAGTAAGAGAAAAATTCTAGTTAAAGAGATTTTCGAGTAAGAGAAACTAATTTATATAAAAAATGAAAACAAAATTTTAAATGTATCAAAATATTTCGAGTTTAGGAAGGTACGAGTTAAGGAAGTTCCACTGTATATGTATATTATATGTATTAAGTTTGTAAAAATATATTAACTATCTGTTATTAAATAATTTAAATATGTAACTTATTTTGTTAAAATGAAAATAAAAGTATTTATTACAATATTTTTATTTTTTACAACCCAAACCTAGCTAGTTGTCAACTTAAAAAAAACTTTTTTGAAATGTTTTTTGTTTTTTTATTATATATGGTAGGTATTAAAAAAGATGATCAGATTTCGATCGAAATATAATAAATCAGAGAATTTAAAGTGCTTCTTATTTTTCTTTCTACTGAAAATTTTCATTTTCAATGTAAGAATTTATAATAAAATAACAAATATTATATTTTACATAAGTACGTATGAATGTATTAGCTACTAGTTACTACCCTATAATAGATTCTTTCATATAATGTTAATTATTAAAACAATAATAGAAATATTATACATAGGTATATGTATACGTATCTATATATAAATACAGTGCTCTCGAAATAAGTTGAATCTCGCAAACTTGAACATTTTATTTTTTTAAATCTCAATAACTTGAACAAATTGTTTTTTTTTTTATATTTTTTGTTTGTAAAAATAATATGTAAGTACAGGCTACATGTCATATGCTTTTGCATTTCCTTATAACAATGATAATGAAATTGTAAAATATTTCAATAAAATAATTTAATGGGATAGTTTAAATGAAGCAACATTTTTGACATTTTAGTTTTTCAAGAACTAAAGGATAAAGCAGTACAAAAGACGCGCAGAAAAAACGAACGCATTCTAAAATTTCAAGTTTCGTTTAAAAGAAATTAAGCTGATATACATACCTTGCATATAATACAAAATATATTTTCTGTTATTTTTTTTTTATTTTGTTTTAGATTTTTGATATTGAATTTATTTATTTTTTGATTTTATTAAATATTTCTGATATTTAATAGAAATAAATAAACTGTATTTAAATGTATGCATATATGCGTTAACTCTATAATTACTTTATAAAAATTTGACTATGCCATAACTTAAACTTTTCGATATTTTGAACAAACAACCTTGATTTTTTAACAGTTCAAGTTATCGCGAGAGCACTGTAATATTTTTCTTTAAAATACATACTTTTAGTTACTTATTTAAATGCGACATTAGTACATATACGCCGAAAAAAATCAAGGAATCAAGGAAAGACACTTACAGATTATTTTTTTTTTTTTTTTTAATTTCCAAAATTCTAGGATTCCAAAGTACCAACAGTTTTTTTTTATCTTCTTTCATTTAATTCATAATATTCATAAATTTAGAAAAAAAAATTATTCTGATTTAAATTTTAAAGATTTTAATACATACAAAAACAATGATAGTAATTTTACCAAAAAAAAAAAAAGCTATTTTTTTTTTTGTGGAATTTTAACTTTTTTTTAATTTTATATTTCTATTTGATATACACATTACGTTCGACTGTATAATAAATTAAATTCTAGGAAATTCCAAAAATTGTTTTCTTTTTATTGTAAAACTGGCTTTTTGTTTTAATTAAAAAAATATTACTCACCAGTCATCATTAATAAGATATTTAGAAGTAAAAGTTGGTTTGATAACACTTACTAAATGTATAATATTTATCAAAAATATATGATTACATTATCAACAATATCAAAAAACATAGATTTAATAAGAATTTTGGGGGCCTCGGTGGCGTAGTGGGTAAGAGCGTATAAAATACGCTGTAAACACCAATGGAATGTCGGTTCGAATCCCACACACGTCGTAAGAGTTATTCCCCCTTACGACATTTACAGCCATGCCTGAACAGAAAAGGCTGTGTAATTTCCTTTTCACATTTATGTGGCAGAGAAATGCATTAAAAAAAAAAAAAAAAGAGTTCAAACCTAATACGAGAAGAGTCAAGCAACGAATATTTGAAAGAAAATGCATTCGAGTTTTTATATAAATAAAATTCGTAAACCATAAAAACAGAGTTTTAGCACTAGATACTATTCAAATATTGAATCGAAATTTCCATATTATAAAATTCATTCGAAAATATTTTGATAGATCATTAAGAAACTCCTGAAAACGGTTTAATATTCAATATTATTGTATCGTAATGGACGTTATATAAAAAAAACTCTTCAAACTGGTTTCATAGCACTAGATAATTTTATATTCCAATTGATTTGAATGATTTCATACAAAACCATAAATGTTTTCATAATAAACTAGCTACATGTAAAATCATTGACTACATCTGACTCATGCCATAGTGGTTAAATCGCCAGCCTTTCAATCGAAGGGTCTTGGGTTCAAAATATAAATAAAAAAACAATATGTAGTAATTTCATATCGTAATAATTGCATACCGTATAATTAATAATATTAATAATAATAATAAAAGCTGCTACATTGGAGCTATCTTTGGTTATATCATGCAGGAAGGTGTTATATACTACTGCACGATGTAATGCACGATGGCCCTGACTCTGTAGTAAAATAATAATAATAATTATATTAAGAATACTAATACCAATAATAATAGCTGCTACCGTGACAGTAGGGGTTGCATTCAATAATTACCTTATGCAGTAAGGTGTTATATACTACTGCATGTTGTAACTGTTGTATCAGCTATAGTCACTGTTAGCAAAATATAATAATAATAATAATAGGCGATTTCATTGTTTCCTTACAGTCCCACTCCCAATTCAATGTTTCCGCATCCTATTTTCTATCCTTTCCTATACCCTACATCCTAGCCAATATTCTGCATTAGCAGGCAAGGGTTTCATCCCATTATATCAACGCCCAGGTTTGGTCAGTAAGAATCTGACACTACCAAGTGGGAATTCTTCATATCTTTGGAAGATTCCCACCTCCCTTAGGAAGGAAAAAAAACACAATCTAAGCTAATTCAATAGGGCACTATATATATATAGTATACCGTTGAAGAACGTTTGTAATTTTAAAGGACAAACAAATTCTTCGAAATTATAGGTCACATAATACACATAATATCTTATATATAGCAAGAAATTATTATAATACCTTTAATATATTGCATAATGTAATTTTAAGTCTAATTATAAGTTTAGGTTAATCTAACCTAGTAATCTAAGCTAGTAATGATGTAAAATTCGAAACAAACTGAAAAAAATGTAGCTCTGTTCAGATTCCATAAATAAAATTAAATATAATATTGAATTAAACTATTTCTAAACGTATCAAAAAATTCTGTGCATCATATACTAAAATATATAAATAATTTAAAAAGATAAACTAAAACAAATTAAAATATTAATTTTAAAGTTAATACATATCTAATATTACGACTAACATATTTTTTTTAATATAATTAACTTTTTATTTAATATAATTTTGTAATCATTAGAGCAGCCTGAACTCAAATCTCACATTTTAAAATAAAAACTACACAAAGTTCAGGTGTAGAATTCAGATTTAAGTTGAAGCTCAGTTGTATGCATTGGGTTCGGGCCATTATTTGCGATCACGTATAACTTAAATTTAAAGAAATCTTCCTTTAAGATACTTTTCTTAATACAAAATGAACAATCAAAAAATTAAAAAATATTTAAGTACAATTAACTGCATCTGGTCAAAATATTTTTAAAATTTTCTAAAAATTCATAGAAAACTTTAAAATCATTATATAAATTCAATCTTTGATTTGATATTTGGTATTTATTTGAAAACAGAAGAAAAATTTCAAAAATTTCAAAAAAAAAAAGTCAATATAAAAATGAAAAAATCAGAAAAATTTTTTTTTTTTTTTTTTTAAGTATTTTTATATGAGGAAACTAAAGAATTTTCTATTTTCACATTTTCATTTCAATTTCGCGAAAAATCAAAAAAAAAAGAAAGTTGTACCTATTTTTATTGCTGTAAGTAAACTTTTTATTTTTTAATAAATAATTTTTGTTGTTGATCGCGAATATTATATACATAACATGTATATATATTATATTATTATGTATTATGTACTTTGGTTAAAAATGTTTGAAAAAGAAAAAATTTAAAATAAAAAAAAAACATAAAAACCCATAAAAATACATATTGGTGTACTAGAAACATTTAAAAAAAAAAAAATCTGTCAGTAAACAGAATTATAAACAAATAAATTATAATGTGTACATATATACGTGTATGTATGTATCTATACGAATTTCCTCAACCTTACATGAAGAAAAAAATTCCCCTAACGGGACTTTTGTCTCGGTTAGTCGAGTCTAACGTACGTATTTGTTTTAATTTAGGAAAGTAAATTTGAATATCATGAAATTGAAAAAAATTGAGAATATATCCATACATATATTACCTTATTTACATTAAGTGAATACATTTTCACTTTAAGTAAAGATATTTTTAATTTAAGTGAAGAAAGTGAAATTTTTAATTTAAATGAAAATTTTTTATTTTAAGTGAAGACCAATTTGTAATGAAATTTAAAGTAAAAAAATACATATAATATACTATATGCATATATATTATATATATATGTATAGATATGTATATAATATATATGCATATATCAGATCAAAATATTATATAAATTAAATATGCATGTACGTGTACTAAATATTTATATAACATAAATTACTCAAGTAAAGATGGTTCAATAAATTACTTAAGTAAAGATTCATCAAAGATTTAAAGTAAAAATGTCTTCACTTAAAGTAAAAAATATTCACTTAAACTAAAATAATCTTCAGTTAAAGTAAAAAAAGGTAGTTGTATAATCTGATATTAAGAAAATAAGTTCTATTTACATATAGATTTTAGAAATAGTCAACAAGTGTTACAGTATTTTTTTCTTGAATTTTAATGGGTACGTATTAAAATTTATCTGAAAGTTATATTTTAACAGTTAATTTAAAATCGTTTAATTTTAAAACATTTCAGCAAAATTTTTGAAAGTGTAACGTGTCTATTTTCACACTTGAACACTGGAAACAACATTTCTAAATGATGATATACATATATATATATATATAATATGTTATATTTATATATATATATTTTTTTTTTTTTTTGGTTAATTTTTGGTATTTTTAGAATTTGGAAAGAAAGTTTTCCTGTTGGTTTTATTTTTTTCGATGTATTTTTTTTCAAAGATAATTGGAAAAAAAAAAAAAGTTTTTTGGCAAGAAGATCCAAACAGGAAAAACGATAAAAAAACAAAAAAAAATAAAATATACCTAAGTATATTTATTATTTATAATTTTTGGGGTTTTTTTTTTTGTTTTTTGCGTTTTTATAAACTTGAAATTGAACTTGAAATTTCATTTCATTTAAAAATTTCTTTAATGGTATATAACGAAGTAAACAAAAAAAAAAAAGGATGAACTTGAAAATAAGAATACATATAAAGAAAAATACAAAAAAAAAAAAAAAAATTAGCAAATTTGAATAACAAACGTTAAAAATTTATTAATTTTTTTTTTTTTTTATATTTTTTTATCTGAGATCTTAAGAATTTTTTTTTTAAATATTGTGTTGTTGTTTTTTTTTTATTCAAAAATTCAAAGAAAAAAAAAAAAAAAATTCTAACAAATATTAAGATGTTAAATACCTAGTTATGTTTTTATTCAATTATAATTTTAAGTTGTTTATCTTCATAATATTTAAGGAAGTAGTAGACACACGTTTATAATTTTACTTTTAAATTAATTGT
The DNA here is from genome assembly GCA_947095535.1 of Poecilobothrus nobilitatus. Taxonomy (NCBI): domain Eukaryota; kingdom Metazoa; phylum Arthropoda; class Insecta; order Diptera; family Dolichopodidae; genus Poecilobothrus; species Poecilobothrus nobilitatus. The sequence continues at coordinate 36,777,447 of OX352774.1, forward strand.
TTTTACAATTAATCGTAATTAAAAATTTATTTTATATGGTCAATGGATTTAATGTGTATTTGGAAATAACACTATATAAAACGCTATATAAAACAAAATGGACGGTTTACAAATGAACGTTTCATAAAAAAAAAAACCTTTTACATAATTTTTAGTAGTACGGAATTTTTTTTTTTTTTTTTTTGACATTTACAAATTAACTTACTATTTTTAAAGTTGGTTTTCACATTTGTCAATATAAATAAAAAAAAAAATTTTAATGTTATATAAGTGACATTCAAAGAGACTAAATTTTGTTAATTTTTTAAAAATAAAAAAAACAATATATATATTGTTTTAAACTATTTTAAATCTACAACAATTAAAAACTTTCCAAATTTTGTTTTGATTTGTTATACGGTTGTGAACTGTCAAATATCACGTTGAAACCTGTCAAAAACAGATCATCTGTCAAATTTATATAAATTTCTTCAAATCTGCAGTATAGAGATATTGATAAAAATTTTAGATCAATGATTTGTTGTTATACTCATAAAAGGTCCGTCCGTGATAGGATCAATAAAAAAAAAATAACTTATACGTTATAATATTTATTTTTTATTTTCTTTCTTACCGTTCATCTGCCGAAATTTTTAGAACCCTTTATCTTAAAAGCATATCGTACATCTCGGTACATACGTATTAAATTATAATTATGTATATTATGTATTTATTTTATTTTCATATTTTATTATATCGTACATATATATTATTTTGAACGGAGCGGGATTTGCATCTGAAAACTTTCGGTTGAAAAAACAGTGATTTACACACTACTTCATTTGTCAGACAGATACATATGTATATAATATATTAATATCATAATGTATTTGTGTTTGGAAAAGCCAGATATAATATATATTTTTTTTCCAAAGATTTGATTTTTTAGTTGATTTGGAAAAAGCAATTATGTATATAGATACATTGAAATAAATTGACCCGATCTTTTCAAAAATTTTTACAATAAATGACGTCTTTTTACATATAATTTTATGCTAAAACAAAAAAAACTTTTCTTAATAAACATTCTAATATTTATTTCCTTATATCGCATACAACTTCTCGTCTTTCTTATAGAAATTTAATTAATTTCTAATTAATATTTTAAAATAAATTATTTTATAAAAACAAAAACAAAAATAAATTAAATATTTAATTAAGTAATAATTTGATTATTTAAAATATATATATAGGTATGTATATAATAAAGCTGTTGTAGTAATAAATTTAAGTAAATAATATACATAATATTATAATAATTTTAATTTAAAATATGGTAATTTAATATTAACATTAACCTATAAATTCTTTAATAAATTATATCATAAAAAAAAAACTTATATGTATATATATATAGGTATATATATATATATTATATTATTATATTGATTTTAATTTGAATATCAAATGAGAGGGGAGACCTAAATAATTGTAGTTAAATTTCATTTTTATATTTTAAATAACAATATGCATAATGTGTAATTGCTTATTAGGTCTAACGTTTGTTAAATGCACGCGTTTAAATGCATTATAATTAATACACGTTAATTCATTATCAACGTATATCAAGGTATAACAAATACAAAAACAAAAAAAAAGTAAAAAATACATAAAAATAAAAACAAAGTATTAAAATTATTTTACTTTAATTATAATTTTTTCTAAGATTTGAATTATTTTTAAAATATGTATTAAAATCAATAATCATTGATTAACTTAAGTTTTTTCTCATTTGTAGTAAATTTTTTACTCAATAATTTTTCTCATTCATAAAAGTTCACTCAAAACAAAAAAAAAAAAAAAATTCCAATTTAAAAAAAAAAATTATTGTTCTTTATACAATACATATAAATAAATATGTATACATACATATATGTACATACATATAATGATTTTTTTTTAACCCAATAACCGGATCCGGGATGAATCAAATTTTAATTTACAATTAATATTTAGTAAACAAATATAAAATTAAAAAATGTGCAAAATTTTTGTTTTTTTTTTTGAGTTATTTTGATAATTTTTTTTTTGAATATTTTCTATAGAAAAACAGGAAATCTTTTGGGGCTTTTTTTTCTCCCCAAAAATTAAAAATAAACTTATGACCATTGATTTAAAGTAAATTTTAATTATTGCAATAATTATATTGAAAAAAACAAAAAGAAAAAAAAAAATTTTTGTAATTAATTACTTACATGTTACACCACGATTCCAAATATTTCTTAATGGTGGTGAATTGTGATAAAAATTTGGATGTAAAAATGTACCAGGTTGTACATGACTTTGTGGTGCCGGACAATGTGATGGCATACCCAAACGTGCTTTAATTTCTTCACTACATGGTTGTCCACCACTACTTGAACTATCAACATCTGATACACCCGAATCAGCTGGACTTGGTGGTAAAGAACCTAAAGAAAAAAAAAATTATTATTATTTTAATTTATTGATTTAATTTTTTTTTTATTTTTATTTTTATTTTTTTTTTTTGTCGATTATTAAAGTAATAATTTTGAGATTTTCAAGGAAATTTATCTATTTCAAATATATAGTAATATTATGTTCTACGATTTAACCCTAAAAAGTATAACAGAGAGTATCAGTCCCTATTTGACATTTGATATTAAAAGGGACAGCATCTTTATTATTTTTTAGTTATGGATTTTATTAAAAATTTATAGAGTTTATCTATTTGGGTCTTTCAATAATTATATAGTAATCAAAAAAAAGATATACAAATCAAAAGAAATTTATTAAGTGATATGTAATAAATTTTTCCAATTAAATACATACTAAGTAAGACTATAGGATTTACTGTTGTTTTCGTTAACGTTAGTAAATATTTTGTGCCCTTTAGGGTTAAATTTAGTTGTTTGTTGATAAAGTTGTGAAAAAGTAAATAAGTTTAGATAAAGTATATGAAATAAAAATTATTATTATACTGTTTAAAAGCATCTTTTTTTTTGTCTAAGTAAATTAATATGTAAATGTCCTAATATTTATATTTAAATGATTTTAAAGATAGTTTAACTGTTATAATTAATTTTTATTCGTCACATTCTTTTGTAGTTTAAAAGTCTTTAACCTAAAGGTAGCACTTAGTTAAAAGTGTTTAGCTATTTTTGAATGAATAAATGGATTTAAAATATAATTTACGAATGGATTTCGTGGTTGGTCTAATAACATTCAAATAACATATTCTAATTCAGTATAATTGTATAATTCTAGAATTAAGTACAGTACCAAAATAAAGTCACAAATTGTAGGTTAAAATAATTACATATATATGTACCTACAAAACCAAACTATAATCAAAACTGAGCATCAAAAAGATTATTTTCTGATTAAAAAGCAAAAAGCGGGAGTTTCATTAATTTCATTCTTAAGATATCTTTATTATTATTTTCATTATACTTGCTACAAACAAAGTACAGTTATTATTAAATGTCAATTAATCCTTAAAAATTAACTATTTAAAAAAATTTTTAGAGCGTAAATTTTGTATATATATACATACATATATTTTTATTAGGTTTTGAAAAAGTCTTCAATTTTCAATTAGTATTAGAGTAATTGGAACAGGATTCACTACATACCAAAAGAAAAGAAAAAAACACGGAATTAAGACGATCTCATGTGATCTTTTTTGTATACAAAAAAGAAAAAAAAAACGTAAAACAAAAATAATAACAGCAACCGTTCCCCGTTCAATATCAAAATTTCTTATAAAATAAAATAAATAAATTGAAACATAGACTTGCAACTGCAAAAAAAAACAATTAGGATTGAAAGAATTTTAGATTAAAAAATAATAATATTAAAAAAAAAAAACAGTGATTGAATCCACTAAAATAAAGAATTTCACATGCTGCGATCAAAATATTTTCTTTTTCTTTTGAATAATTCGAAAAAAAAAAAAAAAAACAAACAAAATTAAAGGCACATATAAAAAAAATATTTAAAAAGGTAAACATATATAATCACCTTGTTCCCTTTTTTTTTTTGTTTTTTTTTCTCTTTGTATTTAACAGGATATTAAATTGCAAGGAATAACAGAAATAACAGTTTTATATATTGTGTAAAAACAAAAAACAAAAAAACGAAAAAAAAAAATATCCGTTTTTCGAAAGTTTTTAGTCCTTTTGTTAAATGCATTATAAAAATATATTCACATATAGAGTTATATATTAATATATTGTAATGTATATCTTTAGATATAATACATATATGAATATGTGGGATATTGTTTTTTTTTTTTTTGATTAAAAACCCCTTTTCTTTAAACTTATTTACTTTTTTTTTTTTTTTTTTATACTACTTAAGTAGTTATAGTTGAAAAGAAATCATTGGAATTTAAAAAATCTTTTAATTAAAATATTTTTCTGATACATTTTAAGGAAAATTTCCAAAAAAAAAAAAACGGTATCTTAAAAAGGGAGCTGGAAAATTATTTGAAATATGTGTATTTAAAAAATGTTTGTACTGTGTATAAATCCTAGGATATTTTTTTATTCTTTTAATTATGACTTAAAATTTTGCGAGATTAATGTGTGGGTTTTCTTATATATACGTAGGTAATAAATTTTTGAATGAAGTCCTAGAAAAACAAAATGTACTTTATAAAATAAAAAAAATTGGGGTCACCTACGGATTTTTAATATTTTCAAAAATTGAAGTTTTGAAATTAATCGAAACAAAATTAAAAAAAAAAAAAACAAAATTACATTAGGTGTATGCTAAAATATTACGAAAGGTGTATAAATAAGGATAATGCCAATATATATAAAAATAAATATTGCATTATATATCTATACGTATATACATATATTGTATACTCGTATACACCAAACAATAGTTTGATTAAAGAGCCATATTATTAACAACATGAAACCAATTTGAACTTAAGATTTAATTTAAGGTATAGAGTACGAGTATATACGAGTGTAATCAAATATAAAATGTATTTTAATTGAATCAAATGACATTGTTTATTTTATGTTTGAATGAAGATGTAGCAGATGCAAAAATAAAAAATGCAAAAAAAAAAAATGATAAATTTTATTGGTAATATTAGAAAAATTGCATATGTTTAGATATAAAATATATGTATAAACATTTTTTTTTTCTTTGCGCTGCTACAATTATATATGTATAGTAGTTTTTCTTTGTAAACATCTGCAATACTTTCTTGTTTGAAAATCAAATGTTTTTTTTTTTTTTTTTTTTATATTTAAATTCAAAATTATTTTTACTTAAGAATAATAATACTTATATCTACACTCGTTAAAAATTTGCAATCTTCTCTCTTTATTTGAAAATTTTGTAGAAATTTTCATTTTAATCCTAAATTTTATTTTGTTTATGAAAAGGACATCATAAAATGCACATAGGTACGTATACATTTTCAGGTGCAATTTGAAATTTTAATGAAAATATTATGAGTTGGCAAAAAAAAAAAAAACTTAAAATAAAATACAAGTCAAAATCAAAAAAAAAAAAAAAACAAAAACCCTTTTATGAACTCCAATAATTTCTTTTTTTGTTTTGTTTTTTTTTTTTTATGTCTTTAATTTTCAATATGTTTTTGTTTTGTTTTGAAGGATTTGGATCCAGGATTTCTTTTTCACTCTTTAAATTTACAATGTATGTAAAACAGAAAAAAAAAAAAAAAATTATTTATTGATAATCGTGAGAAATTTTACTTTTTGCACCTTTTAAATTTTTAATATAATTTCCTCTTCAAAATTATGAGCAAAAAAAAAAATATATAAAAAAATGTGCATTTAAATGTGGGTTTTATTTTAATTCCTATGATTCTTGTAAATTTTATTTGTATTATGGCATTGGTATACAGGTACAATGTGTGAAAGGATCAATTTATTATTAAAAAAAAAGAAGATTTCCGGATTTTTAAAATTAGAAACAAAAAAAAAATAAACTGTTTTGTGTAAATATAATGTTTTAGTTTAGTTTAGACTATTTTAGAACAAATCAATAGAAATTATGTACACATTTAGAGAAAAAAAAATTTTCAGTGACAGGTAAATTGATTGATCGATTATTACATTGCGTATTGAAAAGTATTAAAATGTGTGAGTAGAGAATTAAAGAACGATTAAATAAAAAGTCATGATTAAATTGTAAAATTGTAGAATTTATTTTTAAAATATGTATAAGACAAAATATCTGATCATATGGTATTTATAAAATTTTTATAAAAAAAAAACATTAAAAACTGCAATGAAATTGATTAAAAGGAAATTATGTGTCTATACAATTTCTATTGTTGAAAGTGGAAAAACCGAAAAAAAAAAATTGTATTTTCTAGAGTAAAATATTAAATTTTAATAATTAAGAGTTATCAATCCCCCCTGTCATTGGTAAACCAATATGGTATAAAGAAAATTCGAATAATTTAAGATCGTTCGAACTTTTTAATGCGTCACATCTCTCTACAGTCTACGACAAATTCCAGCCTATATCGCGTATGTTAAGATAGAATAACTCAAGATTTAAGCTCTTTGATACTAGCTTTAATTAATTAAACTCTGAGAGGCAAAGTTTACGTTAGCATAATAAATTCTTGTAATCTGTATGATTATTCTGTCATTGTAATTTTAACTTGCATATTTGATGCCATGCTAGATCTTTTTTGGTGTATTTAAATTTTTTCTATTACATTAGAATATGACTAATATTAATAACGTAGTTACTAACAGTGGTAATGACTAATAAGTATAAAGTTTTTCTACTACCTCTTACAAACGTTTTGTAAATGATGATGTTTTCAGTTAATTGGTGATAGTTTATGAAATGAACAACATACACTTGGAATGCTTGGTTGGATTAAATAAAATGTCTGATACAATTTAAAACTATCGTTAATAAAATTCTTTAATTAACAGCAGTATTTATATAAATATTTACTACAATATTATAAACTTAATTATATTAATCACCTGGAATTCTTTTTAACTAAATAAATAAATTTTTTATAACCACCTATTATCAGAGTTCGCGCTTAATCCAAAAAAAAAAAAAAAACGTATTATATGTACTATCAAAATGTTATCCTTTTATTTCTATGAAACAAAAAAAAAAAAAAAAAACCGAAATCATAAAAATGTCCTTTTCTAATTTTCTTTTAATTTTTTTTTTTTTTTTTTGATTTATTAAACAATCAAAGATGTTTAAATTTTATATTAATGGGTCAGAGTTATTCCGTTACTTCAAAAATAAAAATAAAACATAACAAAAAAAATTTATAGCGGACAGAAAATGCTAAAAAAAACAATCCGTTTTTTAAAATATCAGAAGAAAGCAGATGTTTTTCATAAAGATAATGTCGATTATGATCTATCTATCCGTTAAATTCTTTAAAACAATAAGTAACTTAAAGTTACTAGATATAACTTTAGGTCAAATAATAGTGTTGGCGCTCAAATTTCTAATTTTCTAATAAATTATCTAATTTGTATATATGTATGAAATCTATATATACTTATACAATTTTAGGAAAAACGAGTTATCCTAGTTTAAAAATTTATAATTCATAAAAATTTTGATTTTTTTTTTTCTTATTTTTATCATTGTTTTATTTTGATTTTAACTGACCGTCAAAGGACATTTACTTTAATAATAATAATAATATTAATAATAATAACAACTGAAACTAAAGAAAAAGAGAAGAGTATTAAATAAAACAAAAAAAAAGGATATCTTCTTCTTTGATAATTTTTTTTATGGTTTTTTTTCTTTTACACTGATGTGCAAAATAAAATCATAGAAATGTTACATATTAATTTTATTAATTAATTTTATATTGTATAATGTGTTTTGAATTGTTTTTGAATATATCCTTCGGTAGTTATTGAATTCCATGCAAACAGTAAGATTTACATTAAGGTTCTTCAGGTAAAAGTGCATCGTACGAAAATATAATCCAAAAATGCTATATTACGTGAACCGTCCAATACAAAATATAAAATGCAAAGTAAAAAAATTAAAGATGATAAAAATGTTTGTTGGTATCTTTTCAGAACGGTTTGATTGGCATCTTTTAAAAGTGTCAAATTAAATAAAAAAAAAAAAGGATATGCAAGAGTAAATATTTAAAATATGTAATAGAGGTGAGAAGAGGTGAGAATTCTGTCAAAAATTTTCCACCGATCTTTCAATCTTACGATGCAAGAGTAGTTTACACTTGCCTTTTACGTGAAGAGTCTAAATAAGAGAAGACTGTAAATTTACGAAAAAATATTTTTTTCATACTCTTCACCATATAATTGAAATGATAATATAATTTGTAATCTCATAATTATAGTAGTTACTATTTTGCATACTAGTGTTTTTTTTTTTTACAAAAACAAAAAGTATCTTTCATTTTTTATGTTCTTTGTGATATAAAATTCTAAAAATAAAAATTCGAGTCATCGGTTTAGTATATCTTCGTTTTATTGGTATTTTATAATAAAAGAAGGGGTTACCAGGCTATAAAAAGAAGTTTTTTGTTTTTTTCTGTACTTGTTCTGATATCCTTTTTTTTTTATTTAGATTCCTTTTTAGAGTTAAAATAAAAAGGGGTTATTGTTTTTTATTTTTTTTTTATTTTAAATAACTGGACACTGGTCAGATACTTCTTTTTAAGATCTTTTTTAAATCATAAATGTTTATATAGGTATGTATAAACTTAATGTATATATATATATATATATATATATATATATATATATATATATATATATATATATATATATATATATATATATATATATATGAATACTTATGATTAAATATATAATGACGATTTTTTCAATTTTTCTCTTTTTACTTTAAGATTGTTCTGTTCTGTTCATATATCTTTTGTAAGGATTTCATTTTTTTAGTGAATGAATGAATGAATAGAATAAGTTGTATAGGTTAAACCTAAAGGTAAACAGGGATTCAATTTTGAAAAAAAAAAAATAACAAAAATATATTTTTTAGCACTTCTATTGTGTATTGCGGTAATAAAGTTCTAAATGAAAAATAAAGAATTAAACAAAAAAAAAAATTTTTAATTCTGGTATTTTTTTTTTTTCAGAACTTTTGTTTGTTTTTTTTTTTTTTTTGAATTAAAGTTTCCTTTTTTTTTTTTTTGTTCTTTTGCAAAACTTGAAGGAAGTTATCTTTATAAAAATTCATAATAAATATAATAGCTTTATTGATAAAAATTTTTTTTTTTTGGAATTGTTGTATGATTTTCATTATTTGTTTTAAGATTAAGGACGAAATATTTAAAAAATTGTTCATAATAGTTTTGTTATAGGAAATTTTCGTAATTCGGTAAAGTTGAATGAAAGAATGATGCATATTAGTTATAATATATATATACATAATTAGTTATGCTGCTTTCATAATTGCAAATTAAGCTTCAAAAGATTGTTATTATGTTTTAGTCATTTTCTTTCCTGTGAATTTAAGATGAATAATTAATCTATATGACCAAGTCGTATAGTGTGAACAGGAATCCTTTTGAATTAAAGAGCGATATCTACGAAACTCTTTATCTAATAATTCATATTTCAAAATTTTTTATTAAATAGTAATTATTACTTAATGCAACTTAATATAAAATTTAGAAAGAAAGGTTGAAAATTTATGTTTTTGTATATAAGATATCCTTTCATTTAAGCAGCATGTTTTCTCTAAGGATCATAAAATAAAATATAAAAATGAGTTGGGGGAAAAACAAATTTTTTAAGATTTTTTCTTAAGAATCTAATTTTTGTTTAAATATTATTTTTAATATATGTATACATATACATATATATATGATACAATTAAAGAAATTCACATTATATATTGCCCTTCAAAAACCCTAAATGTTTTTGTTTCAGAAAGAAATTCTAAATTCTTAAGAGAAAATCACAAAATATAACTAAATCTTTTATAACTAAAACGAATTGCCGCATTTTTGTTTTAAATTTATTCAGGTTGAAATTTTAAATTTCAAAAAAAAAAATTTGTTTTATTAAGAAACGCCACCATTTAAACATTAACATATTGCATAATAGTAATACCTATAAGGTAAATCCTTTTATATATTAGTAATTTTCCCTGACATATTCTCAGTTTTTGTCATTAAATTCCTGATATCTAATATATAAAAATGTTATTTTATACTTTCTTCATCCCTTCATCCTTACAAACCCAATTCTTCAAAAACTATAAAAATCATTAAAACTTCTTTAAGTTGTTTCATTCGAGTCCTTTTTTGTTTCTTTCTATTTTTTTTTTTTTGTTTTTTAGTACAAAGGACATACGAGAACAAATATTTGATGAGTATTTACAAAAAAAAAAAAAAAATTAGAAAGAAAAGATCAGATCAGATATAACAAGAAATGGCATAACAATAAATAATTTCCGTATATTTTATAAAAGGATTGAATTAAATTTTTGTACAAGAGAGGAAAGAAAAAAACTAAGGATTAGAATTATTATAAATAATATTACAAAAAAAAAAAAAAAAAAAAAAAGAAGAGAATAAAACAGGAACAAGGGTTGAGAGTTGACAGATAATTGATTCATCGCTTGACCAACGGTCATTTTTCATATGCAAAATTTAAAATTAATAAGAAAAAAAACTGATAGGGAAAATTAAAAAAATTTAAAAAGAAAAAAGAAACAAAAAAAAAATAATGTACTTAGAAATAAAAAAGGATAAGGAAGTAAAGTTTTATTTTACGTTCATTTTATTTTTGAAAATTTAGTTTATAAATTTCAGTCTGTTTATTTATAAGTCTGTTTACAAAACCTCTAAATCGTGAGAGAAAAAATTTTTATATGTAGGCTTATCCATTGTAGAGCTAAACAGCACCCTAAAGTTGGTCAGACTCCGTAATTTAAATAATTAAAATGAATAAAATTAAAATTGGAATGGATATTTTTTCAGTCTGAAAACCCCAAAAAAATTAAAAATTTCAAAAGCTTTATAATTAACGCTATTTTATAAAATTCGGCATTCAAATTTACCGTTATATGAAATCAATACTTTTGGCTCTCCTTTTTTTCTTTTTTAAATTAATGAACATAATTTACTTCAGAAAAATACTTTTTTATTCTTCCCTATTTGAGAGTTCTATGGGATGCAAAATTGAAAATTTGCTAATTTTAACAAACTGGGAAAATTTTTCGAAAACTTAAGATGCTTTATAAGATGCTTAATAGGTTAACAGCTTTTCCTACTTATATTAGGCTAGCTTAAAGTCTTTCTTAATTTTTGACAATTTTTTTTTTTTCAACTCTAAGAAAAATTTTAAATTTTCGTGGAAAAGTCAATTACATATTTACAATTCTAAAATACTTTTTATTATTTTTCTTTTCAAAATGTGACCCTTTAAAAACCTTTAGTTTTACATATTGCCTTGTTTTTATGTTTTTTGATATAAAAAAAAAAAATTAATAAAAACTAAAAAGGATATTTCGCTGTAAATATTTCAAGATTTTAATCTTATTGCTGGGTTTTTGTTTTTTTAATCCTCTGGACGATGGTCATTAAAAAAACAGGAATCAAAGATACATATATGTATATATAAAAAAAAAAAAATTAATTCAAAGTTATAATCATTTATTTTTTCTTAAAAAAAAAAAAAAAAAAGAAAATATGTTCATTTGTACGTATATACGAGTAAATAATATATATATGTCATAAAAAGGATAACAAATTTGAGAAGATTCGGTTTTTTGTTTCTTCTTCCATTCAATATTTTGTTATTAATTTTGTTTGTTTTTTTTTTCCTTAAGGAATTACGAATTAGATCTTTCTTACAGATGGACTTTGATGTAAAAAAAAAAAAAAAAAAAAAATCCATGAAGTTTATTATAATTTTCAGTTAAAAGGCAACATTTTGATTAATCATTAGGATTTAAAGAGATAAAAAAAAAAAACAAAAAACTTACCTGGTGATGACATCACATTTTTAATATAAATGATGAAATCAATGTGTGCAGATGTTTAAAAAGTTTTTAGAAGAGGAAGGAAAAAACAACAGAAATAGTTGTGTCAATTATTATTATTATTAAAAATTATTAATAAAGTTCTAATTTTTTTTTTTTTTTCTTTAAATTATTTACAAATTCATTTAATGGTCAAACGAAAAAAAAAAAAAAAAGATAATATCTACATATGTAAATTATTAAAATTATTGTTGAATTTGAATACGTAATTAAAACTAAAATATACAAGAAATAGTCTATAAAATATTAGAGATTCCTTCTGATAAAAACAAGATTTTGGTGTTTTTGGTCATTTTAAGATTAAAATTTACTTTTATTTTTAAAGGAAATTTTTATTATTAAAGTAAAATGAACAAATTTCATATAATGAATTCATAGACTCCATAAAAAAAAATAAAGTTCTATTATAAAAAAAAGAAAAAAAATAGAGCTATAATAGGTCGAATGCATAAAACTGGACTTTAACTCAAATTTAATTTTTTCAAATAAAAACTATACGACTTCAATGTCCTTATTTCATGAAACTATTAAAATGTTTAAAAGTTCAGAAAAATACAATCATTATAAAAATTTTCTAATAATTGATAGAAGTTGCGTATTTCGAGAGCACACCAAATTTAATTTAACATCTTATTTTCAATAAAATGCAAAAATTTAGATTAAAGTTTCCTATTTTAACGAATGTCAGAGATTTGATCACAATAAGATTAAAAAATAAATAGCTAAATTGACTGCATCACATAATAGTATTTTATGACGTCACGGTTTGGAATATATATGCTATTAGAAGAGTTTCTGTTTTCTCGAAATTTTTTAATTCTCAAGATTCAAAAATCTAAAAAAATGCAAAAAAAAAAAAAAAAAATTTCTCAAAAAAAAAAACAAGATTATCATAAAATTTTCTCGAGATCTTAAGCGAGAATTTAAACGATCATTTAATTCATTTAATACTTTAATTGTTAACATCAACAAATAGTAATAAGAACATGAACTTTACTTTAAATATATTTCAAGTTTCTTAATTTAAAAGGTAATGTTTTAAAATACATAGTCAATCTCTAATGATTTATCCTTTATTTGTGTTCTTCTTTTGTTACAAAAATTGCTCGATACAGAAAGTTCTCTCATTTAGCGTCATTGAGAGTTTTTTAAATTGTTTATCAACTGACCATTTAACTCATACATAGTACTTCTTTCTTTAGACAACAAGCGAAAAATTTGCTCAATATGAGGACCGGATTATTGCAAACTTTCACGTAAAGATTTTTTCAGGTCGTTATCTAAATCACAATTTTGGAAAGTTAATTTATGATTTTCGTGTATGTCGGAAAGGATTTCGATACAATTATTATTACTATTTAATTAATATTGTATTGTTATTAACTCCATTTTAACAAATTCTTGAAACAGTGAATATTTTTCGGGAATTTTCGAGTCTCGAAAATAACGATATAAAATAACTCAAAATTTCTTAAAGTAAAAACTATAAAAATTTCTTGAAATTTTTTCTTAAGACGAGATTTCTCGATCAAGTCATTATTACCGCAAATGCCATCTAGTGGCCAACAAATGAATTACTATATTGTTTTCAAAGCAAATATATCATGTTTGTGTTTTATACTGGTTAAACAAAAATTTTCTTAAAGAGTGAAAAATTAGATATATATTTAATTTGTTTTTGTCATAATTAAGTAGTCTGCAATTACAATTATTCATAATGAATCTTCAATTTAGCTGTTCTTGGTTTTTTTTTTTTAATAATAATTTCTGCCAAACTTTGGAAAAAAGAGTATACTAGATTTCGAAAATGAATTAAATTAATAAATAGTAACAAAAGTTAAAAAAATTAAAAAAATAGAAATAAAGTTATATAACAAATATTAGATCCCCAATTTTATGTTAATCCTTTAAAATACCTTTAATATGCTACTGATGTTTATATATCAAAACAATGTTTGAATTTGTAAAAAAAAATATAAAAATATGTACACATATTTAATTTAAAAAAAAATATTTAAAACTATAAACAAAATTATAATATTAATTGTTAAGCTTTTCAGTGCAATATTAAATAAATGACCTTAAGTTTAGAACACATATGCTAAAAAAGGAAAAAAATATTAATATAGAAATAAAATTAGTTTTTGTTTTGTTTGCAAATAAAAAAATAAAAATCTTATTTCCTGAAGTCTTAGTTTTCCTTCCCAACTCTAACGTTCTTACTAAATTATTTTTTAAACATAAATATTTCAATGACTGGCATCCCCAAAAGCCTGCTAAACAAATTATTGAAACCCTGATTTTGTAACTAACTTTAAAATCTTCTATAATTATGTGTTTATGCACATATTTCAATAAAAAATGAAGACTGCCGCACCCAAACCTCTGCTAAACAAATTTTTGAAACCCTGATTTTAAAACAACTCTAAAATCCTCTCTAATTATATGTTTTGCATACATAATATAGGTATAGGTGTATAGTGATTGTAATAAATAGTCGATGTATTTTTTTATTTATTTACATTAATATTACATAAATGTAATGCAATATCATTGAACCATCGGCTACCAAGGCCATTATAGGTTTTTATACTATTATTAAATTATACACTAATATTATTTATTTTGTTTATATTATATTTGGTCGTTAGAGGGGTATGTAAAGAAAAAAACACTTACGACCTGTGCAGGGATCGGGTTCTGTGCAAGGACCTGTGCAGGATGCAGGGTTTTAACAAAACAAATATCTAATACAATTTTACCAAAAATGAGTTGTTTTGAAGTTGTTTGTTGTACCAAAATTAATATAATTTTTTGGGAAAAATAAGATATCGTTACGATCTCAAAAAATAATAATAAAAAATTATTTACAAAATAATTAAACAGTCATCTACAAATTATTAGTGAAAAAATGTGATTTAAGTTAAAGTTCAGTTTTATGCATTTGATTCTATGGGTCAAATGCATAAAAATATTGTGTTTAGACTTAAAACTCACTTTTTCAAATAAAATTCCTATTGGATTCATATTTTTTTTTTTGAAAAATTGAATAAGTTCAGTTTTATGCATTCCACCTTTTATCTATTCTTTATGCTAAATTTACATATTATATATTTACAGATTTTTTGCAATTGAATTTCTATGATATAATAAAAAAAAAAACAAAATTAAAATTAATTTAAAATCTAAAAATTTCTAAAGAGAAACTCCTTTTTTTTCTCCTACCAAAAACCTCCTTCTTAAAGAATAAGTGATAAAATCAAAGTATCAAACAAAAAAAATTTCAATAGCTATTGAAAAATAATTTAAATTTAATTGATTGTAAAATTAGAAATATTTTTCAAGTCCTTTATATGTTTATCCTTCATCTTTAAAACAACCCATATAATAAAAATATCTTTTAATCTTTTTGTATTGATTATTTGTTAATCTCTTTATGAACGAATTAGTTCAATACGTTTAATATTATTTTATAAAATCATTAATTTATTATTTGAATGTACACACATACACCATTTTAATTCTATTATAATATTTAAAACTATTTGATTAAAAAAAAAAAATAAAAAACAATTTAATTTTTCAATTGAAAATAAATATATTACATAAAAAAAAAGGACATCATTCCAATAATCTGTGATAAAGAACTAATACATTTAATTTACTATCATATTATAATAAGTAAAATCTAGATTAAAATAATTTTAAATAATGTGAGAAGTTTTACAAAAAAAAAAAAATAAAATAAAATAAAAATTTCACTTTGATACCTGTTTTTAAAATCCTGTAAATAACTTTAGGCAATTTTAGGATTAATGTTACAAATTGCAATATAATAAAATAAAGGAATAGAAAAAACAAAAAATAAACAGAAACACTACAAGAATAATATATAACACCTTAAAAATCTAAATAGGATCTAATAGTATAGATCATAGAAAATAATCCTGTGATTTTCCATTATCCTTGGTCTTTTACCATTATCTTTTAAAAGTTCAGAAATTTAAGATATTAATTTAAAACAAAAAAGGAAAAATATAATTAATACGATTGTTACAAATGATTACGTTAAAATATTCGATTATACGATTGCAACGAATCGTATTAAAAGGATATCATTCATATAATCATTTCTTTTGAATGTATATATACTATAGTATATATATATTCATATTTGGCAATATATGAGATCTTAGTCGAAAAAATTTTCCAAATGAAATTCAAAAATTAATTTTAATTAAGAAATTAAGCTTTTTAGGAATAAAACTGAATGAACCTATATTAAATTCATTTTAATCAAACATCTGCATTTTAACATTTACAAAACAAGGACTATTTTTATTTATTTTATTTATAAAAATCGAAATTAATTTTAACACATTAAAACATTATTATAAATTTAATGAAAAATGACATGTTAAATTTTTCTTAAGGGTATATAATATTATAATATACATATAAGTATATATATATATATCTGAATATATCTATATATGTATAATCAAAAAATTTCTCACAATCCTTTCACATAATTTTTTTTTTTTTTTTTTTGAAACAATAATAATATTATACAATTACAAATATTTAATACAAAATATAATTTTGAATACATTTTTCAAAATGTCCTTTTGTTTTGTTTAAAAGGACATCTGCAAATATTACATTATTTTGTATAAAACTTTCGAATTATTAAATATGAAAATATTAACCCAATCTAAAATTAAAATCCTTTCAAAATCAATAAAATATCTATTAATTTTGTTATTTTACGATGAAAAGAAACAAAATTCAAATATCATTGTAGAAATTAAAATAATAAAATTTGCCAAAAAAAAACAAAAAACAACATTATTTCAAAGGATTAATAATTATTACTAACAACAATCATTATTATATATGCAAAAATGAAATGAAATTAATCATTTCAGATTCAAATCCTTATACAATACTCAAATCTATTAAAATTTTTCTATTTATTTTTTTTTTCATTCATAAGTTTTATATATTTTTATCCTGAATTCATATACAGAGGGTACAAATCGATTGTATTCATATGCAATGCAGATGCAATTGTCATTTTCAATTGCCTAACAAAAATTTATATCACATGTAATATTATATCGAAATAAATGAAAGAAAGAGACAAAAATTATGACTAACAAAATTATTTAATAAACCAAAAAACTAAAACCACTTAAGTTAACGAATGGATGAAAAGATGAATGGTGCAGCAGGAATAGCGGCATTTTACTTTTTTTTTTTTTTTTTTGTATATAGGATTCATAACACATGCCAACACAAATTATTTTATTTTTCTTTTTTTCTTTTTCAATTTTATTTCTGGCACACATTCTCATCTTCATCATTATCTCTGTCAATCCTTTATTGTATTCTTTGTTAACAAAAACAAAAAAAGAAAAAAAAAAAAACAAAATATTGCGGTGTTTCTTGAATCATTGATGCACTTTGAATTCGAGTTCTGAAAGTATAAGTCAGCTCCCACAAAACAATAATAATAATTTTTGTTTCAAATTACATGAAATTGTATACAAAAAAAAGAAAAAATGAAAAAACAAAAAAAGGATAATAAGAAAGGATATATGTAATCCTTTTTGTATTGTATCAGACCGTTGTAAAATTGTTAAATGTATCTAAAACTGCATATTTTTTTTCTTTTTTTGTGTTTTGGTAACCAATCCTTTGAGTTTGATTGGTTTTTTTTTTGTATTGAATCATCAAACATCTGCAGGCAATTTTAGATTGATTGGGAATTAAAATATTCGATGCTTCGAAGGATAATTACATTTGTTTTTCGTTATTTTTTTTTTTAGGTTATAAACAAAAAGAACCTTCTTTAATTGTAAAATGTTAAAATTTAAGAATCCAAAAAGAAACAATATAAGTAAACCCTTATAACAATTCATTATTATTGTATCGAATTGCATCAGTTAATAAAAATATATAGAATTATTTAGATTGAAGTGACCAGTTATTGAGCATTTTTGATATTTAAATGAAAAATTATACGTACAAAAATAAATATAATATATTGATTATTGAAATTTATTTCTTAAATTTTAGTTCTATATTTTTCTTATATATTTTCTTTACAGTTTCTCTATTTTTAAAAAATACCCTAAAGTTTAGTTTTTAAACCAATGATCTTTTCTGCTTAATTCAAAGTCCTATAAAAAATTATAAAATATTTAAAAATTTCGATTTTATCGATCGTATCTAAAACAATTTAAGTATATTAAAATTGAGAAAAAATATAAAATGACCTTCAAATGACCTACTAATTATTAAAAACTGTACGATACTGTAAAATTTTCATTGTACATATGGTTATTCTAATTTAAATCTTCATTTGGAAAAAATTACACAATAAATTTAAAACAGTAGCTGTATGAGAGTATATAAAATTTTATAAAATATACACTGGACAAAAAATATTATATTAAAAGGACATTTTATATTATATTTTTTTTTATATTTCAATTATGAAATTTTTAATATTTTATTTGATTGAAATTGAAAAATAAAAGGATTAAAATCATTATAAAAATAAATAAATATAATAAATATTTATTATAATTAATTAAATAAATAAACTATATTAAGGACAATAATTTATATTATATATATATATATGTATATGTAAAAATATTTGAAAAAATTATTTCGCCTTTATTTCATATCATTTTATTGATGATTGTAAAGAATTAACATGTGCGTGAAATCCTTTTAACGATAAAGAAAACTTGTATCGGTTAAAACTTAAAAAAAAAAAAAAAAAAAAAAGAATGAAGTCACGCAAATATATTTGAGGGTGATGAAGTTTAAACTCTTACTTTTATAAAATTATATAATATATTGATTAAAAAAAGAAAAAAATTAATTCCATAATTTTTGAATTATATCAACAGAATTATATGAATTCTGAGTCAATAATTTTAATTTATCAATTAGGTGTTATGTGGTATGATGTGAAGAAAATTCACTTAGAATATATATATATATATATCAAAGTTTAATCAAATGATCGTTTGATTTAATTTTCAAATAAACTTAAACAAAGTAAAATTTGAAATTAATTTTAAATAATGTTGTATAATTTGCTAAAACCTTCATATTGTGAAATTTTAAGGATTCTATATATATGTATTTTTTTTTTTTCCATTAGAATAATTTTTTATAGAATATAAAAGGTACAAAAAGATATTATATAAACAAAAGTTATATAATTAAAAAGATCTATTTTAATTTTATTAAAAAAAAAAAAAAAATACTTAAATGTAAAGTAAATCATAATTTTCATACGAAAATTCAGTAAATTTAATTTTGAAGAAAATAATACTCAAACTTACAAGAATAAAGTATATACTTGAGTAAATTAGCTCAATATGTTTAATTGACCTAAATTACAATTATTATATTTTAAATTTTTAGATTAAAAATAAACGTATTTATAATTTTTGGTAGACATTTAATAAATAAATAAAATATTTAATAGATAAATCGTTCCTATTCAAACAAAATTAACCAAGCAAATTGAGTTCTTTTTTTGAGTGATATTATTAATGTTTAAATTTTTTGTACAAAATTATATTTTAATTATTTTAATAAAATTACAAAATTGACCATTGATTATTTTTGTCCGAATAAAAAAGAAATTTTCCGTTACTTATGTTAATAAACTTTTTAACCTTTCTTTAAATTTATTTACAAAAAAATAAAAAAAAAGATGTAAGTTTTATATTCAAATTTAATGAAAATTGTTTACATACTTTTATTATTAAATATATATATGTATATTAAATATATATATATGTCTATAAATATTTTGGGTGCAATTTAAATTATATAAAAATGCATAAAAAGTACTTTATAAATAAAAAAAAAAAAAATAAATTACGTACAATATTAATTAGTAAGGACGATTATTTTAGATTGATTTATCCACAGTAGCTGAAGAGAACATGTTTTTAAATATAATTGCAAATCTATCATTTTTAGTTTTTGTACTTTTTTTTTTTTTTTTTTTTTTTAGATTCTTATATAATTAATATATAGTAATATGTTATAAAAAAAACTACTCCCTTAAAAATTCTTTTAGAGGCAATCACCATTGGTCACAAATCAATGGGAGACAAATTAAATTCAAAATTAAAGAAAGTCAAAACCATATGATACCGGAAAAAAAGTAGTCTTTTCCCTGAGAACTTTTTTAAAAATTTTCCGTATTCGAATACTTTTTTTTTTTTTTAAATGAAATTGAGACGGAAATAGGGGTTTTTTTTTTTTCATTTAAAAGTATTTTTTAACTGATATTTCTTTCCCTTTCATTTTTCTTTTATTTTTGTATTTTTTCCTTTTTTTTGTTTTTTATTCTGTCTTAAGTTTTTAATTTCAATTTCAATTTCTTTTTTGAAGTATAATTCAAATTTAAATTTTTATTTCATTAATCATTCCATTAAAACGGAAGGTCATTTAAGGGTCAGCAGGCTCATTGACCAGTTCTTTTATATTATATATTACACATTTATTATTTTAGTATGCATATAAATAAGAAAACAGTATATGAAAGAGAAAAAAAAAAATAATGAAATTTTTTGGTTCTCATAATAAGGAAATTTAAGAAGAAGAAAAAGAATAAGAAAGAAAAAAATAATGCAAAAGATATATTTTTTTTTTTTTTTAAAAAGGATTAAAGGAAATCCTTGCATTCATTATTATTGTTGTTATTTTGATAAAACGAATATTTTAACACTTTATAACGGTAATTTTATGCAATATCATGTATATTAGTTGAGGTATATAAGTATATATATATATATATATGTATGTTAACTACTTTAGATTAAAATTTCAAAAGAAATTCTTTAGTGTGTCCTTTTATATATAAACGTCCGTTGACCGATCAGAATATTGTTAAGGAACAGGATATCTTTGAATATACATATCTTCTTTTTAATTCAATTCTATTCAGATATTTTAAGGAGTACTCTTTTTTTTATTTTTTTGTGTTAAGGAGTTTCGATGGGTTTATTAGAATAATTTTATAAGATTTAAAAAAAATTTATTAAAATTGTATTATGTATACTGACTGGTTTAACAAGTTATATATTGTTTTGAGTCTGTTAAAATAAGTCTTAGTTTCCTTAAAATACTATGAAAATTTTGATATGATCTTATATATACAATGCATATTTTTTAATTTTAAAAATTATATAATCCCCCCACCAATCTCAAAACTGTACATTAAATACATTTATACTTAATAAAAAAAAAAATAAAAAAAATAAAAAAAAAACATGTATTGAAGTTTTTTATTCTACTTACCTGTACTTGAAGTACAATAACTTCTATGATAGGGTGTTGTATGAATTGGTGCTCCACTTAATAAATTATGTAAAAGTGGCCGATGTTGGGCGGTATTCTGTTGAGTATGTTGATTTGCACTAGCATGTTGTAATTGTTGTTGCTGTTGTTGTTGTTGTTGCTGCTGTTGATGTCCAAGTGTTGTTTGATGTTGTGGTGATTGAGCTGATAAATTCACTGATATATGTTCAGTTTTAATATTAAGTGCAGCAGCTGTTACAGCAGCTGATGCTATCGCTGATAATGATGATTGATGTTGTTGTTGCTGTTGTTGATGTTGTTGTAAATGAAGTTGTGGCGGTGGTGGACTTGGAGATTGTTTTATTAGTGGAATTTCGGTGTCTACTAAAATAAAAAATAGAAAAAAAAAATGAATGTTAAAAATTAATTTTTTGACTTTTTAAAAAAATGTGAAACGAAATTTTAAATATTATAAAAACAAATGAAAAACGATAGCGTGTTAATAAAAAAAAAAGAAAAGAAAAACTAATTTTTTTTTTTTGTCTAGCCATATCGATTATACTTAAAGATTAAGTACACTAATTTTTTTTTTATATATTTTTTTATTGAGAATTTAAAAAGTGGGTATCAACAGGTGTTTGAGGTGAGTTTCGTTTTTTACTTTCTTTTCTTTGTAAATGATAAATGAACTTTTGAAGCATTTTTGAAATAGAGAAAAGTACTTTTTATTGGAGATATTTTTTGCATTTTCAGTTTGTGTCTATAACGGTAAGTCATCAGAAAAATTCATTTAATATAAATTTTTAGAAGTATAATTTTAAGTTTTTAATTAAATTACAAAGTTAATTTATTTGATTTTTTTTCTTTATGTCTTTTGGAAACAAAACAAATACTTTTCTCCTGTAGCGTAAATATTTCACAAATTTTAAATAAAATTCAGTAAATATTGTACGTAATGCTAATTGGTTCATTGCGACGCTATAAGAAACAAGCGGCTCATCGAGTGGGAGAGTATTATTGATCCCAGGACTTAGAGGTATGGGCTTGTATGAAGCAATTAATTTATTTCTGTTATAAGTAATACCAAAATGGAATTAACAAAATAAAATATTTTTTATTTCAAAAAATTGAATAATTTTAAGATTACTTCAAAGATCAAATGATTTTAAGAATTTTATACAAATAATTTTCTTAACATTCAATCATCTAGCAATATTCCAATTCTAAAAAAAAACGTAAAATTAAATAGCTACAGGTTCAATCAACTGCTGGAAAACTAAATTACAATTCTTAGGGCTTCGGATAAATTATAGAATCAAACTTAACAAAAAAATTAAATTTGCATTTCAATCGTAATAATATTAAAATTATGAGCCGAATGCATAAAACTTGAGCTTTAGCTCAAATTTGACTTTTTTAAGCAAAAGCTACATTAGAACTCGTAGTTTTTGTATGAAAAAATTAGATTTGAATTCAAGCTCAGTTTTATGCATTCGACCGTATATTTTAATATATTGATACTGCACTCTGTTCTTACGAACTCTGTTCAGATTTCAGAGAAAAGTCATATTAAAACTTTTTTATTAATTTTGAAGTTTTAACTCGTTTCAGATATTCATTTTCTTGATTTTCTCTTCTTTAATTCATCAAAGGTACTCTAGAATTAATCTTTTCAATTTGGAAAATTCTGTTCAAAAAAACTGACAACAGTTCCAAAAAAGTTCAGGTACTAAATTAAACTTAGTTTGATTTATATAAAATAACTGTAAGTAGTTAAATTTAAAATAACATTACATTAACATTTTTTGCCATCACTTTTATGCTGCACTAAAAATCGCATTGTAAGTTATATGTATATTTTTTTTTGTTTTGCTACCGACAATTAAAATAAATGATCACCACTATAATAAATTAATATAAATTTCTTAAAATACATATACCTACACATATATTGATTACATTTTAAACGTATGCATGGATTTTATATAGTTAGTCTATTAAAACTAAATTACATACATATATATGTATATATAAGAATACAGAATATAAAGAAACATTCGTATGCGCATAAATACGTATGTTACATTTTTTTTTTTTAAGCTTACAACCTTTTACAATCGACACGCTTTGATTTCCTGACATATGTGTGTTTTAAAAAAATAATAAAAAAAGAAAAGAAAGAAAAGCAAAAAAAAAAAATACTAAAAATTAAATAACAGACAATAATAATAAAAATAAAAAAATAATAAAAAAAAAAGTCAAAAAAGCAAAATTATTAGACACTCATTTATATGTAATGCAGCGTTAAGCGTCGGCAGTTATTATTCAAAATCACAAAAAAAAATAAAAAACGAAACAACAGTTTTTTAAGTAGGTTAAGTTTGCCGGAATTTTATTTCCGTTGTTACGTCACTACAAATGATTGAGTAAAAAAAAAAAAAAAATTTAATTTTAAAAGAAAAAAAAAACAGATTTAATTAATTCGAACATTTTCGGTAAAAAATTTCAGATTTTTCTATAATGTTGAATAAAAAAAAAATAAAAACAACAAGAAAAAAAAATAAAAGTTTTAATTAAATACGAATTAAGTTTATAATGTTTAAATTTTACGTTCAATTAATTTTTCTTACATGTGAAACATTTAAAGAATACGTTTGTTCGTTCATACAAAACAATATTTAAAAGAGCATTTTAAAAAACGCTTTACAACTGCCACAAACAAAAGAGTATATTAACGTTAAAATCTCCAATAACATGGAGCAAGAAAGTCACAATTATTGTAAATGTTAACAATTACGATCTTAGAAACAGTATAATGAATTAATCAAATAACTGAGCTCAGACAAAAGGATTAAAATAAAATACAAGGAAACGAAGAATAAATTATTAAATTTAATGTTGATATCTTATTTCATTAATAAAGGTCATTTAAAGGTTATTATTGTTATTTAAAATTTTTAATTGAATTTGAATAAACAACCTATCTATAACTATGGTATAACACTTAAATCTTTAAATAATTTTTAATGTCTAAAATTTATACGTTTAGTGTTTTTTTAAATCTAAAACAATCTGTTTAGCAATAAGCAGTGATTTTAAATCTAAAATTAAATATTGTCATAAATCCTTAATTTGACGTTTACAGCTAAAATCATAACAGTATATACATATACATATATACATATACGTATACATATTAATTATTAATAGGTAATGACTAACGGTTGCAAATCTTGATAAAAAAAATAAAGTAATTTTTTTTTTTGTAATTAAAAAAGATTATTTTATATCACTGACGCTTATGCTGCCTCCAATTCTATACATCATTCACTCCAATGCTATGCACCATTTTTCGGATATTTTAGCCGCACTCATACGTGCGCATGTTTTTTTTATATGAAAATTTTTAATTCATTTTTTTTCATTCTCCACAAGTTTTTTTCTTTCTGGGAAAAAAAGTTGATTTAACTTTTACTTTTTATTCGGGAAAATGGAAACTTGTTTTTCAAATGTCAAAACAATTTTGTTGACATAATGTGACACATTCAGAAAAAATTTGAATTGAATAGACGGATTTTACCTGTCCACAGTTTTTTTCTTCTGCGCAGAAAATCTCTTCTGAATCGATGGTATCGTCGTTGAGAAAATTTTCTTTTTTTTTACTTTTTTGAAACGATTCAGAATAAATTTTCTGAACCGGTAAACTAAGCATTAGCTTTAATTTTTTTCTCATATTTTTATACTGATCAGTGATCAGTACTGATCACCTTATGATTCAACTGATCAACGAATCTTATTTCCATTTATTGTGTTTGTTGTAATTTAATTCAATTTAAAATGTTTTTTGTCTATTATATATTAACTATTTACTATACTTTATATATCTATACTATCATTATCATCATTATTATTATTATTACTATTATTACTATTACTACTATTGTTATTATACTTAAGTTATTAGTAAGTTTCGAATTGTGAACATATTTTAAAGCATTTTATTTTCAAATGAAAATAAAAAGTTGAAGGTTATAAAAAAAAAAAAAAAAAAATGTGAATAATAAAAGCGGATTCGATTAAATTTATAATAATTATTGGTTATATTAAAATAAAATTATCAAAAAATAGTTAGATTAAAATTTCAATTTTTTTTTTTATCACATTTCCGTTTTATGTTTTTGTAAGTTTTTTTATTTTTTTGTAAACTTTATTTAGAAATAAAGGTGGTAAAAAAAGGTGGGTGTTTTTTTATTTTATTTTTTTTTAAGAAAGAAGGAAAACAACAATATGTCAATGATTATTAAATTAAATAAGTTTAAAAATGAGGTCTAAACGATTTTCTTTTTTAGGGCCAATTTAATAGTGGCAGATACTTGATATATTATTGAAAATAATAAAATAAAAATTTAAATTGTTTAAGTCATTAATATAGTGATAATTCATTAAATGAAATTTTTCTCTTTAAATTTTTATTACATAAGTATTTAGAAATAATAAAATTAATTGCACATGAATAATGTTTTCCGAAATCATTTTTAGAATTTTGTATCTGCGACATGATGCAATTAATAAAGTTATACAAAGTATTTAAAATGTGAAATATGAAAGGAAATAAGAAAGTACAAAATTAATAAAGAAGTTCAGATATAGATGAAAAGAAGAAATTAGATTAGAAGAAAAGAAGGCTTAAGAAACATACTACCTGTCATACCTGTTTAAATACCTTCTTATAACGAAAAGTATCCGTTACATCGAAAAGAGCATAAAAAAAAAAACTACAACCTGATACAATGTAAAATTTATAAATTCAAACGCATTGTGTCGAAAATATAATGTTTTTTTTTACAATTCCGATCACATCAAAAATGAAATGTCGACTTTTATAAATAATGGCTGTTATTTTGTAGAAACACCCTTAGAAACCAGAAGTACTTAGTTCCCGATACTGTAATAGAAACTAAGAAAGAAAATAAAAAAAAAAATAAAAAAAGAAAATCGAACTTTTTTATTTTTGTTTACTATATTTAAATTCTATTATAAAATCGATGAGTACGTTTTTTAAATCATGTTGGTCTGACTTCTTATCTCCAAAATACGATGGCTTCTTGAAACCTACGCTATTGCAGTCATACATTCTTTATAAGACAATGTAAAAATTTTTAAGTTTTTCAAGGTATATAATGAAGAACGTTTTAGAAACATAGACGAATACCATTTTTAATGATATGTTAATCGTTATTTTTTCCTCAATTATTAAATTTTATTATAACTGTGTACTTCTATTTTACTACGAAGCTTTTTTAAGCTAAGTGCCTGTTTTTTTTACTAGTACAATAAATTTACTTTACTTAAGTATAACTTTTTTATGTATATATACATGTACATATTACATGCTTAAATGAATTTTCATTCTATGCTATAATAAAATTTTATTATTTATTCTGCGAAATCAATTTTTAAATTAATAAAAAACGAAAAATTTTACGAATTAAAAATCAAAAATAATTTAAAATGCAAATAACTTAAAAAAAAAAAAAAACAAAAAAAAAAAAAAACAAAAAAAAAAAAAAACACTACATGATAAAAGTTAACCAGGAAGTTTCGAAATTCTTTTTTCTGACACAGACTTCCACCTGTTCTTTTCTCACAATTTTTTAATTAACGAAGAATAAGAAAATGAAAAACAAAAAAAACAAAAAAAAAAAATTAAAAAATAACGAAATAACACTAAGAAAAATATTTAAGAAAAAAAAAAAAAAACTTCATTTTTTTATCCATACTTATTATATTTTTCTTTTCATTTTGTTGTCTTAAGTTTTAAATATCCAAGTTTTGTTCATTTAAAACAAGTTCTTTAAAAGTTTTTTTTTTTTTTTTTTGTTGTTTATTGTACCCAGTTTCCTATACCTTCTTTTGTTTTTTGTATTAAGTATTTGTTATATTAAATGAACCAAGTAGCCTTATTCTCAGCCTTTCCTAACAACTATAATATGCAACTATAGTTTAACTAACTTCTATACATACATTACAAACCTACATATATATTATATGCATTTTTAAATCTTTTTTTTTTTTTTTTTTTTTTTTTTGCAAACATTAACATTTCCAAACATTAAAAAAATGAGAAAAACGTGATTGCAAATAGAGTTATGTACAATTTTTAAATCACTTTGAACAAAAAAAAAATACAACAACAACAAAAAAAACTTTATAATAAGAAATTCATCTAAATATAGAAATTCTTATAAAATACTCCATACTAAATCTATACAGATTTAGATATTACCCAAAACAAAACAGAAAAATAAAAAAAAAATTTTTTACAAGAAAGGGAATTAAAGAAAAGCGAAACTGAAACTAGTTTTACCACAATGAACCAGTCACATACTTACATATATACGATACTATCTACCGATGAGTGCAATTTAATAAATGCAAAAAAAAAAAAAAAAAAAAAACAAGGAAGGTACAAAAATCAAAATAAAAAAAAACTAACGTTAATAAAATATATATATTTATATTCTTTTTGAGCCCCTCTTTCTTCATATTTACTTTGCATAATATTTGTCTTATCTTTTGGTTTTGAACATTTGTTTTTAATTATAAGTTTTGAATATACATACATATATATATATATATATATATATATATACATATATAGATATACGTACTAAAATTTATATATATATATTTTTGAATATAAATATATATTTTTTTTTAAATTTATGGTGCAATTTTAACCAAACTAAGATTAAAGAAAACTCATAACCTCATATAATATTGTAAAAATTACTTGTGATATGTGAGTTTTAAAGCTTAAAATAAAAATTTAAATGAAAATATTGTTTGTTTTCGATTAAAATTTAAGACTTTTTATAATGGAAAATGTTTAAAAACTTTCTTAAATTATATGAATCTTTTTTTTTTTTATAGCTGTTATAAAATCAAAAAAAAAAAAAAAAGACAATAACAACAAAATTAAGTTAAAAGTGAAATTACGGACAAATTTTTAATATTTAATACAACGTTAAAGATGCGTTACACTTCGTATATTGTACTGTACTGCACTGCACTGTACACATACATAATTACAAACATAATTATAAACTCAATTTGGTTTGAAATATTTTAAAGATATCTTTTAAACAATATTATATGTTTTTAAGAATTTTTTAATCTTCGACCATGTTTAAAAAGGAAAGAAAAATCTTTTTCTTTAAAGCCAAAATGCCGCCAGCAAATATTAGTAAAAACAAAAAAAAAAAAAAACCAATGTTTGTAATATTTCCTTTATTGTCTGTTTTTTCCTTTCTTTATTTTTTTTTTTTTTTTTTTGTTTCTGTTTCGTATTCCAACAAATAAAAATTACCATGTTTTCTAAAACAAAAAAAAAAATAAAAGTTTTTTCAAAAACTAAAAAATCCGAATAAAAATCGCGAAATGTAAAATACATAAAAAACAAAAATATGCGAAAATCACAACTTATTGAGGAGAAGAAAAAAAAAAAAAACGATCTTTGACTGAAAAGGAAATAGTACAAAAAATGATGCCGCAAAAATATGTTATAACATTTTTGGTTTTTTTCTTTTGTGCCTCTTCTGTGCCATAAGGAAAAACAAAAAATAATTGTAATCGTTTGAAATGGAAATGTAAAAATTAGAGGAAAAAATGAAATAGATTGATAAAAAACCAGGCAGTATATTTAAAACCAAAGGTTTTTAAACGCGCACATTTTCAAAAAAAAAACCAAAAAAACCAATTAATAGCATTTTAGAATTTTCACAAAGGCTTACATTGTTGGCCTATTAATGAAAATCTTTAACCTTTATTAAATGTAAAAATGTATAGTGTTGCAACATTCATTTGTATGTCTTACTTATGCACAGATATCCTGTTAACATGTGACTTAAATTATAACAAATATTTAATTTTTGATTACCCCTTAAAAATATTTTCTGATGTAACTTAATGTTTATTCTAAAATATCCTCCTTTTAGACTTTTTAAATAAAATTTCATTGAAAATTTCTGACAAAAAAACGTTCTGAAGATCCTGAGGTGAGAGAAACTAAAATTTCACAAAATTAAGATTTTACATAACGGTAAATTTAAATATCAGATTGCAAAATAATTGTGTAGAAATTTTGTAAACAACAAACTGACGAAAAGACAGACCGATACTAATCATTACATTTTTCAAAATTTTTTTGAAACTACTTATTATGTTTGAAATTCATGAAAAATAAAAATAATATATTCGCTTAGTTTTTTTTTAAGGTAGGTATATGTATTTGAAAACAATTGAATCTCGTTCAAATCTGTATAAATTAAGGTGTGAACATTTCAGAAGACAAAAATGTGCCGATTATATAGACTGTTTTATAAAACTGTTTTCACCAGTTAATGAGCAAAAATAATAATTTTTTGTGGTCAAGTTTTTTGATAAACGGCTGTTAATGTGATGATAAGGTATAAGCAAAGAGCCCAACAATTTTAAAATACTAATGTTGTATAGTTTGGTTAACAGACGTCTCACATCCTTCAAACATCTGTAATTTTTGTTGTAAGTTTGAGCTAAAAGATTTAAATAATACAAACTTCAAATAACAGTAAAATATTTTAAAGTATTACAGTTACATAAAAAAACAAAGTTTGATATGTAATTGCTTGGTTCAAAAATTCAATTTCAATTAATTGTTTCGTATCATTTAAGTAATCATTTAAGTAATCATTCATATCATTTAAGTAAGAAAAATATACACATACGTTATAATATTATTTTGATCAAAAACTGTTAAAACCGAGCCTACCTTAAATTTTTATTTATGCATTTATTTATTTTTTATTTCCCAGCGTTTAATAACTGAACAAATTTTCGTGATCTATCCTGATATTTTTTATATGTATGTACCACATAATTTTATTTAAACTGTAGTAAATTAAAATATGCTCAATATTTTTACTTTTATACTCAAGTTTAATAAAATTTTTTAAAATTACTATACTTGGGTATTTATTCTATAAATTTTCACAATTTTTTTTTTTGTGTTCTTTGCTTTGCATCAATAATTTATCTGTTATAAAGCCGCTTGTCATATTTTCTTTCATTTTCAAATTTTACTAATACATTTTTGTTTAAAAGTGTGTATGTGTTTGATTCAAAATAAAAAAAAAGTATGTTGCGGTTAAAAATTTTTGTTAAACGCTTGAGTCATTTTTTTTTTTCTTTTTTTTTTTGTGCATACAATACCATTGCATTTACAAGTTACCATATTGACAGATTTTTCAGGCATTCTTTTAATAATCTGGCAAAAATGCAGTAGAAAACCGCAAAATCTACAATAAAAATAAAAAATTAAACGATAAGCAAAAGAGATAAAAATAAAAATAAAACTATAAACGCGATTACGCTGTATTAAAAAAAAAAAAAAAAAAAAAAACATGCATCTGAATTAATTTGATATAAAAATACTCTTTTTTTTTTTTTGTTATATTAAATTTTACACGAGACATGTAAACGTGTTTAAGTATAAGTATTTTGTGTAGGTTATTAAAACAAATACATGTGTAAGTAGATTTTTTTTTTCTTTTAATTTAAAAAATAAAATGCATAAAATGCGATAGAAAATGAAAAATTAAAATAATAATAGTAATATCAACGTGAAGCAATGAATCGTTTCAAATTATAAATGGTGTTATAATTGATATATTTTAAGATAAGATTCGTTTATAATTCAGTTTACTTAGTAGCTAAATGATATAATTTTTCAAAATACATATAAATAAATAGATATTTACAATTACATCCAAAACTTGATAGACATCTGTCAAGAAAAAAGGGGAAATATCTCGTTAGTTTCTCTTTATATAGGTTTTTGGTAAACTTTCTGACATCGATCTGAGAAGTTTCAAAGTAGGTACTTCTGTCAAGAGTAATATCGTGGCATAAATCTAAGGAATCTTAATAAATTCGATTTGACTTCCAAACGATTCTCCTACGTTTGGAAGGCATACTACGATTCTAAATTTTAATGATTATAATGTCATCTAACGCTTCAAGCCGACATCAATAAAAAAATAATATTGCTTGTGTTTGCAAGTCCTTTTCGAAGATTGTTTCTTCATATTACGAAAATATAGTATGTTATTTTTTGTACGCAATGACAATTGCTTTATTGAACTAAATTTAATTATCCTCCTCTAACACAATTCCAATATACAACGACACATTTCTATTGCCTCTCAAAACTTTCTATGAAAACTGAAAACTGGTTATAAAAACTGATTCGGTGAAAACTGCTAGGATTGGGAACATGGTTCGATCAAATATATTTCACTCTGTCAATAATATTTCACTATACAATTTATAACAATTCAAAAATAACCTTTATAGGATCTACCTAAAATTGGTTATCCTGCCATTTTATCTTAATAATTCAATTTCCCTACCGTTGCTCTTCCATTACCTATCTACATTAGTATAAGGAAATCCATTCCGAGTTTAGTTTAAATAGTGGGTCTAAAAATACATATAATCATATTCCATTCTATCCTGAAATTATTCAACAACATTTTAATTTACATCGCCGTTATTATTTTATAATCTCAATTAACCTTGAAATTTGTAAATCAATATAACTAACCAAATGTAAATTATTAAAAAATTGCAATAATGGCAACACTTTTTTTCTCATTATTATATCAATGATCATTGATCAGTAAAAGATATTTAAAACCAACAAATCATTTTTTATATTAATTTACTTTAAGTATATCAATTTGATTTTCTTTTAATAAAAACTTATAGTTTGTTGGTACAACTATGATGTATTTTCATTCGATATTATTACATGATTTTTATTTTTATTTTTTTTTGTTATTTTTATTAAACGAGAAATGAGCCACTCAATAGTTTTTGTGTTTTAAAGTTACAGGAAAGAGATGGAAAGAGAAATCAGGTCAAGGCTTACATTGTTGGCGATGTGTATCGTCATTTTTTGTTATTTTTCAAAAGATTTTACTCGAATAAATATATTATAAAAAAAAGAAAAACAAAAAAAAAAAAAAAACGTTTTTATAAATTAAAATAAAAATAAATAAATAATTTGTGTTTTTTCATTTTTACTTTTAAGTTTCGTAATTTTTCGTTTTATTCTTTGAAATTTTTGTGTTTTTTTTTTTTCTGATTATTTTAATTGATCTGAAATTGTTTAAGTATGAGATAAAAAAAAAAAAAAAAAAAAAAAAAAAAAAAAAAAAAAAAAAAAAACTTGGAACACAGGGAATTTTTAAGTGAAATTTTCATCACAAAAACAAAAGAAACAAAAAATCTATTTGATGAGAATCAAAAGTTGA
This sequence comes from Poecilobothrus nobilitatus, assembly GCA_947095535.1. NCBI lineage: Eukaryota > Metazoa > Arthropoda > Insecta > Diptera > Dolichopodidae > Poecilobothrus > Poecilobothrus nobilitatus. Next base: position 36,810,179 of record OX352774.1, read on the forward strand.
TGTAGGTTGGTATTTTTTTCTGTAATTTTAAGGAAATTTTCATTTTATTTCAGGAATTCAGATTATTTAGTGGTAGGTAGTGGTTAGTAACTATCCCGAAATAAGTTAAAATAATAAATAATGTTCTTAATGAAATGGAAATAATATGTTAATTTATATTTTTCTCATTTCATGAATCTGATACATTTTCTATACTTTAAACGTAGTATTCCTTAAATAGGTACTAAATTTCTAAATTTTAAGGTAATTTTATATTGCCTCTGGTTTCTTAGAAACATTTTTCGAAAATAAGGTCAAATAAAATGCACTAAAAAAATTGATTTCACAAATCAGATCAATTCAAGTATTATAGGTGGTCTGTTATTTAGTGAAAAGCACATAATTTGATTTTATTTCGTAAATAAAAAAAAAAAAATAAATAAAAAAGAACCAACCACTTATGATTTCCTGCAAAATAAAATCATAAAATCATTTCCTGTTGTTTTTTTTTTTTTTCATTTGATTTTTAAAATGTCGAAATTTATGATCTACGCAATATTTTGCAAAATTTTTGCAAGATTTTTTTTTGTTTTATTTGACAAATTAACAACAATTAAGCTTTTTTTTTTTATTTAACTAAACTGTTTTTTTTTTTTTTTATAATAAAATTAATAGAGAAATAAATTAGTTGATTTATTTATACTACATCTATTTCAAAAAAAAGTCTAGTCTAGTTTTTTAAAAAAACATGCTAATTTTAAAATGTGACACAAAATATTATACACAGGGCGTATAACTTCTAATCAAATCAATTGCATCAAATATTTTATTTACATATTGATGAAGTTCTTTAATTTTTGAGATCATACACTTAGACTTACTGAATAATCTTTCATATAAGATGTTATTAGGTGGATTTTATTTAAATTTTAATTGTTTTTAAAAAATGTAAAAAAAAAAAGTTATTTATCCTGGCTTCATATTATTATACACGGGTATTTCATTTTGGAAAAATCTAGTTTAAAAATATGAAATAAGGAAAAAAAAATAGGAAAAAAGGAAAACACCACATTTCCAAAATTTAAAAATACATATTGGTTCCATAAGTTCTGTTTAAAAAATTTGTTAGAAAAAATTGGGGAAAATTAAGTACCACTTGCGTCAATTTTAAAGTAACCTTATATTATTAAAAAAAAGTTGTTAACAGGAATAAAAACATCAAATGCTAGAGCTTTAATTTTCTGTATATAGGTATATAACTTGAAAAAACTTTGGACAGGTGTTCAAATTACAGGTGTTTAAAGATAAGGAATTTTCAGTTTTTCACCCTTACAGTTCCTTCTAAACAAAGAGTGGCACAAAAATATTTTCTGAAATGACTCATACCACAGACTAAATAAACTATACAGACCATATCAGTTTCATATAAAAATTTGTTTTTTTTTTGCAGCCAGTAATGGAGCCAGTAATGGAGCAGTTAATGGACCAGTAATGGAGCAGTTAATGGAGCAAGACTAAGTATTTTAGAATATTTTTGTTTGATTTTTTTTTATTGCATTTCTTTGCCACATAAATGTGGACAGGAAATTACACAGCTTTTCCTGTTCAGGCGTGGCTGTAAATGTTGCAAGGGGGACGACGTGTGTGGGATTCGAACCCACACTCCCTCGGTGTTGACAACGTATTTTATACGCTCTTACCCACTAGGTCACCGAGGCCCCAGAATATTTAATTTATACAAAAATAGAAAATACAAAAGATTCTATAAATATTTATTTTTGCTATTTAAATATTTTAAAATACTTAGTCGTCTGGATCCAAAAAAATATTTATGTTGGCTCCTAAAAAAAACTTATTAAACATATATTAAACTGTTCGTCTGTATAGTTTATTTAATCAGTGCTCATACTTATTTCTAAAATTTAACCCCTCACAATTTCAAGTTGCTAACTTAAACCGTTTTGAAGATGGAAGAGGTCAACAATTTTGCAAAAATTGACTTTTGCATAATGGTAAATTAAAATATCTACCTTCTTACCTTAGTATATAGATATACCTTAAAGAACTTATGTTATATATAAGAATTTAAGTACAGGGGTTTTTTGTAGGGCTGTAGCTCCGTAACAGATGGGAGACTTCAGAAAAAAGTTGTTCGAGAAATTCATTTTTTTTGTATAATTCTTATTGCGTAGCAAAAATTTCATTTCTTTATTTTAAACATATGTATGTAGAAGTGTAGAAGTTTTGTAAATACTAACGCAAATATACGGACAGAGTGAAATTAATACACATTTTTTCAAAATTTTTTTGTAAATGTGCTAAAAACAGGTCTCACATAATAATTTTAAATTTACGTTAATACAAATATAATTAGATTTTATATTTCATTTTTAATTTTTTTTTTTTGTAGTTATCCGTATGTATGTTAGTAGTATGTAGTTTTTTGTAGTTTTGTAGTTATTTTGTAGTTTAGTAGTTATTATTTTTAATAGTTATCCAGAAAACCCCTTTTAAAATTTTTTTACTTATTTTGATTTTAAAATGCAAATTCAATCATTTGATAACCCTTTACAATATTATTACCTTTAACTATTTTTAATACATACTATCATTTTACAGATAACCCTTGCGATGTTTCATGATAAGAAAATATCTCTATTAGTCAGCTAATTCTTTACAATCTCAATTGATTTTAAAATAAATGTAGACATTCTGAATCCCAATTAGTTTTTTCAATTAGCTCACACATTTTTATTAGATACATATGTATGTTTCGTTTGCGTTATGTTTTAATGAAATAAATGATAATCTCAACACAGTTATAATATGTTTAGAAAATATTGCTAGAATGAAATGTACATATGTAATATGGTTTACGTAATGACCTTTTCAAGGTTAAAAATAAAATAAATATTGATTTTAGAAATTTTTAGATTTTTATTTATTAATTTTGTAACTTACATTTTACAAAACTTACTTACATACATACATACATATCTGTTATTATCTAATAATTTATTTTATTCTTAAAAGTTTAGAAACTTAACACCTCTGCCTAAACATAACTACAATTTTTTTTTAATTTTTCAATTTTGCCGTTAATAAAAAATAAAAAAAAAATTGCAATTTACCTAAATTTCATTCATTAAAATAAAAATATCTTTTAAAATCTATAAATAGTATATATTACGAGTATTTCACGTGTTGCTCAATTATTTTATACAGTAATTTTTCGTTTAAACTTAAAATCCAATCAAAAATAAAACACGATATTTACCGCCACTGTTGCCATTAATTAACCGTCATAATACAAAAATTTTACACACGATATAACCGTTACTACAGATTTTTTATTTTTTTTATTTTATTTTTTGCTTCATTGAATTTTAAAGTTTAATTCAGTTTTTATTTTTCTTTCTTTTTTTGTTTTTTTTTATTAAATTTTGAATTAAAAAAATTTTATATTTTCTTGTTGTTTTATTTTTATTTATTTATATATTATTTGTTATTATTATCTTTATTTTTTATTATTATTATTATTACATATTTTTATTCATTTAAAAAATTTTGTTTTTCGTTTTCTGTTTATTTATTTTTTTTTATTTTTATATTTTATTTGTGTGCGCTTGTAAAAAGTTATATTTATATTTAAATGTAAAAATAAATAAATAAATTAAATAAAAATGACAACAAATTATTTAAATAAATAAAATACAGTCAAGTCCAGAATAAATTTCAACGTAAACTTTATAATTTTGCTACTTCACTTTAACTATTTATTCAAGAAAAAGAAGAGGATTCAGGATACATACTCAAAAACTGTGGAGCTTTACCTTGAGCAAAATATTGTAAACCTAGGAGCATATTGATTTTGCCGAAGAAAAACTGCTAGCTATTTATTTAATACAGATTTTTACAATCCTTTACAGATTTTTACACTCTTAGAGGCTGTAGAATTGACAGAAGTATTATATGCGTAGAGGTCTACAACACGTATAGTAATAAAGGGAATATAATAGATCTACATCAAAAGGTTGCAGTGTTACTTACATCCCTTAACAATAATTTTTTATTTATCTACTTCGCATATACATATTTTGAAATTTTAATGCATTTCTCTGCCACATAAATGTGGACAGGAAATTACACAGCCTTTCCTGTTCAGGCGTGGCTGTAAATGTCGTATGGGGGAATAACTCTTACGACGTGTGTGAGATTCAAACCCACACTCGGTGTTTACTGCGTATTTTATACATTCTTATCCACTAGGTCACCGAGGCCACTTTAAAGTATATTTATAATAGCTTCATTTAAATAACAATTTCATGAGCCAAATATAGGGGTTTAAATCAGAATCAAAAAGGATATGATTTTGTTGTGGAAGAATCGATATGAAGAATAGAATTTAGCGGAACTATGAAAAATGACGTCTTTAAGAGCGTAAACAAAAACATGTCTGTTCGTCAGAAAAAGTAAATGATATAAATGACAGAAATTAGACGAATTACAGAAAATGCTTACATCAGATTTTTTAAAATATGCTTTTAAAAAATATCTAAATTCATCCCGTTCAAAATTTTGATAAAGCTTCAGTAAATTTAACAAAATTTTGTATCTATAACTGTAACAAAAATTTCGTAACTATACTGAGAAACGGGTTTAGATAAAAGAAGCTTGTTGGTCTGTAGCAAAGTCAAGTTTGTAATGAAAAATAAACTGCAAAATTAAAATAATTGGTTCATAAAACATGAGTCGTCATTATAAGATACTCTTAAAAAAAAAATAATAAAATTAAGTGAATAAGATGGGTAGGTACATATATATAAAATAAGTTTTTTAAAAAAGTTCATATTATCATGCTTCTTCTGTATAATATAATAAAAAAAAAAAGAAAAAGTGTATGTATATTAAATATGTACATACAGTAAATGATGTTCAAATAAAACTCTTATAATATAAATAAATATATGTATGTATGCATACATACATATGTATATATATATCATGTATATTGAAAAATATTATGCAATAAAGAAACCTAGACCTAAATTATAATTGAAATAATAATAAAAATAATAAAAAGAAGAACATGAAATAAATAAAGGAGGAACAAAAAGAAGTCAGTCAGTCAGTTAACAAATTTAATTCAAATTTTTTTATTTTTTTTTTTTTATTTTGATATTGCAATGATCGGTGTTTGTATGTACATAGGTAGATATATAATATATATTTGTAGAATATATTTTTGTAGTATCTTTTTTATTTTTATTCAAATTCAAATTAAAAAAATAAAAATGAAATAAAATATAAATATATGTATGTATATATACATATATACAAATAATTCTATTTTTAATTATTGTAGTGTAAAAAATAAAATAAAAAAAAAACAACAACAAATTTAAACTTTGATGTTAGATGACAAATTTGTGTTACGAACGATAGAAAATGTATGCAAAAGTTAAATATTTTAAATACTATTTTAATTTCTTATAAAATTGTTTTAAATTTTTTTTTTTTTTTTTTTTTGTTTTTTGTTATTAATAATTATTTTTGGTTATTTTTAGAAAATTTAAAAAAGTATAAAATATCATAGGTATACCTATTTAAAAAAGAACAAAGAATAGTTAAACGAAGGAAACTGAATGGTTAAATTTAAAAATAAAAAAAAAAACAGTAAAACCCAAAAGTAATGAAAAGTCTAAAAATTATTACGGTAACTATTAACTGGTGTATTTGTTTTTTTTATAAACGAATTAATTAGGTTTCTAGGCCTAATTTACAAAGTATGTATACATTATGCATTTAGAAAAAGTTTTATTATAAGAAATTACGGTAAACCGGTACGGTACTAAAATGACTAAAAATTTGTTAATCTTTTTGCTGAAATCCCAAAGGAAAAAAAAAAACTTTGGCGAGGACTACTGCAAAGATCTCTGAAGAAATATCTCTTTGCAGTGAGGACGTTTGATCAGAGGACCATTGTCAGATTTATTATGAGCATTGACTGACTCGAATACACCGCTGCAATACACGATCATCTTATAGGATTGAGTTGCACAACGGGGCGCGGAATTCAAGTATGTATAAGGATAAAAGTTTATCTCCTCTACCAAACAACAATAACATGTAGTCAATCACTTGTTACCATCATTTAAAAAAATTAAATATAATTAAATTTATTATCTAATACAAATTTCATTCTCAATGCATGCATCTTAAAAAATCTAAAATTGATTAAATTAATAAAAATAAATAAAAACAGTAAAAACGCAAAATTTTATAAAAATTAAGTAAATAATGATTAAATTACATTAAAATAAAAGGGTTGAATAATGTTGAACATTTTATATAGTTAAACAACAATTTGTCCTGAAAGATTAATTACAAAAAAAAAAAAATGATTTAAAAAATGTAAAAATAATGTGAATAAACATGCACTTTAAACGTACCAAATACCGTTTATTCAACAAATAATAGGATTAAATTTTGTATATTACTTATGTATATAGTAATTTCTTATATTGCAAATGTTTATAATTTATATATGTATATACATATATATATATATATATATATAATAAAAGCTTCCTGAATTCTTTTCTTACACAATATATGGATAAAACAACCACGATAAATTAACAGATGATATTCTGCCAAGTGTATAGTCAATAAAATGGACAAAAAAATTTTTTTTTAAAAATTAATAACTGTAGGGGTGCATTTTAATATTAATTAAGCTATTAAAAATTATAAATTATTTTTACCCCCCTTTTTTTTTTTTTTTTTTTTTAAATATTTTGTGACTTTAAATGGATAATTCGAAAAATAGAATCGTTTAGTTAGAATATTTTTAAACAGTTTACAAAAAATTTTATTTTTTTTTTTTAAATTAGAATAAATAAAATATTATTTTCTTTTTTTAATTTTTCATTTTCTTATGAATCATTAACTCTTAATAAATAATTAATAAGTATATTAAAGTATACAGTTAAAAGAATTATAAATTTAAAATTAACAAGGTTTTGAATAAATTTAAAAACAAAAATAAAGAATATAAAAAAATAATTTTTTGAATATATGCATCTTAAATGAATTGAAATTGAATTTGTATTGTATTTCCGGTTGTATTTAAAAAAAAAAAAAAAAAAAACAATGTTCTTTTTTTTTTGTATTTTTTATATTGCAATTATACATATTGCAATTTGTTGTTTTGAATAGTTCCATTTTGCAAATTTGAATTTAGTAAAGACATGAACCATTTTTATGTTCTGATTATATCAAGTATGGGAACGTTTAGACAAAATGTGCTTATCTATTTAAACATAAAGCTTGATTTACACGATAAAAACATTTTATGCGAAAAATATGTAAATACAGTATAAATTGGAAAAAGGGTTGATGCAGCATGAGATGCAGCATTGCATATTAAAAACTAGAAAATTTATAAATTAATATGTGATTTGATAAAATAACTAAAAATACCGTTAGTAAAAAAGAAAAATAAAGTTATAGTTAGTAAAATAAAAATTTTGATGAGAATTTCTTAAATTTTTGGTAGGACAAATTATATTAAAAATCACTGCTACTATTAAAGTGGTGTCAGTTTTACAAATGTTTGTTTTTTTAATTAAAATTTTTCACTGTCATCGTTTTAGAATATTTTTTTTTTTTTTAATTAAGTGATAAAAACATTTCTATGACAAATTCAAAAAGAAATTTAAAAATATTAAGAAATTTTGCAAAACTATTTTCAAAAATATATTAAACGTTCTAATTAGCAGGTTTTCTTTAAAATTTTTCTTTCAATAAAAGTAAATAACAAAAAAAAAAAAAAAAATAAAGATAATAAAAGAAAATTTTTCAATTTAGAAGTAGGTTGTTGCGATTTCCGCATTTAAAAAAAATAAATAAAAAAAAAAACAAAAAACACATATTATATTATTTATAAAACTGCCAAAAATCTTTCATTTTTACTTTGATATATATTTTATAATTAAGATTTATTTTATTCTATTAAAATGTTTTTTTTTTTTTTTATTGTTGTTGTGTTGTGTTGTCTTGTATTATTTGTTTTTAAATGTTTTTGCTTTTATTAATTTGCAAAAATACAAAAAAAAAAAACTTGTCAAAAAAATTATTAAATTGAAAATGAAATAATTTTGTATTAGAAAACGTGTATTATATATTTTTGTCATCTGAAATGATCACCATATGGCTTTTAAACATATTTAAAATTAGAAATATATAGTTATAAAAATTAATATAAAAGAAAGTACAGTGTTGATCTAAGCTATTCGTTAATTAAAAAAGAATAAAATAATCAATTTTAATAATCAATTAATTGACCACTCGTTATTTTAGGTACAAATTAAAGACAAAAATTATAAATAATAACATAATAAAAAAAAATAACAAAATAAATATAAAATTTAAAGAAAAAATTTTAAATTATATCTTACAACTCATAGATATTCAAATATCCGAATGTAAACAAATAAATATTTAAATATAAACAAAACGTAACAAAACAAAATAGAATTATATAGATTGGCAATTTAAAGAATTCTCCTTCAGAGAATTCTTACAGTGCTGTCTTATATTAGTAAGTAATTAAGTGCTAATTAATCCAGATCTATGACTAATAGTCCCAACATATTATATTTACTTCTTCACTATATGATACATCATATTTACAATTTTCTATAGTTTTCCTATATAGTACATCCCTTCCCTCTGTTGCAAAATGTATATCTGTAGTGCAGACAAGCTTAAGGTCGTCACTTCAGACTATATGTATTTTACATATGACATGACTGAATAAAAACCAAAAAAAAACAGCTGATTAGACAAATGTAAATTTTTACATATCATTTTTATTTTCTACGTTCACAATTTTGTCAATCTGACAATTTTGACAGTTTTTTAATAAATTTTATGTACAAAAAAAAATTATTAGTTTTATAAAATCTATTTTAATGAAAAAATTAAAATTAAACATGAATAATTTGGACAATTTTAATTATTTTATAATTTCTTTAATTAAATCCGTTTATTTTTCTCCAACCAAACACTTCAACTTTATATGAAGAATATATGAAAAATATGAAAAATACATATCAAAAGTCAGATAGAATTGAAACCGGTTCTAAAATAAAATTTATATATGTAATGTCATCTGACGTGTTAAATGTTCGTTTTTTTTAGCGTTCACACTATTTGTTTTTACATTAGACTTGCTGAATTCAGCGTATCATATGTAAAATACATATAGTCTGAAGAGACCTTTAGAAGTTAAACTGTTCGACAAATTAGAAATCATCAATTAACTTAATAGAAATTTTTAAAATATGTATGTATAGGTATATTTAATCTTTCAAACTATTTCAATTTAAACTGTCATGATTCTGAGTGTTGAATCTTTTAAATAATCCAATTTTAAAATTTTGATTGACGTGGTTATAATATTAACTAGATAGGCAACATAACAAAAATATTTAAGTCAATTTTTGAATAACAGCTGTTTTTGTATTATTTAGTTTCTCTCGCAAATATTCCTAAAAAAGAAACTTTCGCGCTTTTTGACTCTATTTTTTTTACAGAAATCAAAAATATATAATTTTCGATAATATTCAATTAATATTAATTTAAATCAAAAATTTTTAATTTAAAAATTAATAAAGCGTACATTTCTATATTTACATCGCAATGAAATTGAATACTATTCTAGATGCTTTAACGCATAAATTGTACAAAATCAAAACAGCTGACTTTGCATTAGACTAAAACACATGTTAATATTTAGCTGAAAATGGTTCAATAGGAAACACATTAGAGAAAAAGAGAAGCTTCCAATTTATATTTTATTATATTTATGGTCTTAAACGTTCAAATCGTATTATGATTTATTTTTGTTTGTTCGACAAAATATAAATATAATATTTCATAGGAACATATAGGAAGATGTATGGTGATGATATCATAATCCGAAAAAAAAAATTACAAAATTTTTTGGAAATTCGCAATCCATTTCCAATTACCAAGTCTAAATATGGATTAAAAAAGTTATTATTTTACTAAGAAGAATTTAACAAAATTTTGTTAATGAGGCCAATTTTTCTATTCTGGTATTTTTTACAGTAATCACATATATTAAAGAAATCCCCAAAAACAGGTAGGTATAGTCTTTAATTCACCAGAGCAATACAATTATTTTTATTCTAGATTCATGATACAACTAGATTCACGAAAATTCTATATTACATAATAATATTCTATTTTTAAATTCTAAAAATATTTAAAAAACAATTTTTTTTTTTGTTAAATTACAAATTACTTTTTTTTTTTCGTTATAATTTTACGTTAAATCTTATCGGTCAACCATAAAAATCACTTGAAATCAATCATTATTAAAAACCAATTATTGAAATAAAATCTGTTTGTTTGTTAAAAAAAAAAAAAAAAAAAAAAAAACACCTCAATAATCTTATTATTAGAATTTTTTTTTTGCTATTATAAATGTGTTAAGGTGATGAGCCTATACTCGCGTCGCTTCTAACGCCGCGTTCTAAATAAAATAAAGACAAAATACTAGCGTCACTTTATGACCAACAACCAATATAAAATAAAACAAAAAAATGTATTGTCAACGCGAGTAAAAGTAGAAAGTTGCTCTACTATAACGTTTCTATTTGGTCAAGTTCTATTTAAATCAATGTATTCTACTTAAACGTCAAAGCGACGCGAGCATTGGGTCATCACCTTTATGCTTGTCATATTATCAAGCCTATTTATTAGTTTATTATTTTAATTAAGTTAATCTTTTTAAAATTATTGCTCAAAATATTTTCCAAAAAAAAAAAAAAAAACATTGATAATCAATAAAAGATTATTAAATTGATTATTAAATTATTGATTACTTTTATTCTTATTGTTTTTAAATACTTGTTTAAATATCTTTCTTAAAAACAAAATATCATAAAATTTAGATATTCCAATACAAAAAATACGATATAATAATAATACAAAAAACGAGGAAGAGTGAATCATTGATTCTGTCAACTCTAAGATAACCGCACCCGAGCATAAGCTATTCAATTACCGTAAATTTTAGTAATCTTTTACAAAATTTTATATATCTGACCTTATTAAAGTCCCGCAATATATTGCATGATCAAATTAATACTATGTATATATTTTTTCAAAATTATAACGATCCGTTTTTTTTTTAGATTCCCACCAAAATTGACCATTTAGACTTTTTTTCTTTTAGATTATGTTAAATCATTGTTTTACTCCAATATACGACAAACACTCAATAATCTTAAACCAACATTATTATTCGTGTAATTGGAGAAATAAGTGCAGAATTTATGTAAAAGCAAGGGCATAAAATTGGTGGTCAAGAATCAAATTCCACGGGTCATTTACATGAAATCACATTTAAATAACAAATGTCATGAACCAATAAAAAAAATAACATATTGATATCTTATATCTTACATCTTATATCGTTTTGTTTTTATTTATATTGCTCTTATTTGTTATCACACTTTATTTATGTAAATTTTGGGCTAGTAGGTATATGACAGTTACTCGAACTCATTTCCTCGAATCAACGAAATCTTACTGAAATTATTGTCATAAAATTTTGATCATCATTTAGAAAATTTCTGACCTTTAGCTTAATTAAGTGCTAAGTTATGACAGATACCTGAGCAATTATTTTAGAACAACACAAAACTTTACAAAAATTGTTGCATCAAAAACATATTTCTTAGTTATCTTTTACAAAATGATTCAGATGTCTTTTTAAAGTATCAACTTAGATATAGTATCGACGTACACATGATAAAATCAATTTAGAATTCGATTCTGATTACATAATATAGTTTCATTTCAGTTGTCATAAACATAATAGCAAATTTATTATACTCTGAGAATTACGATCATATGGATATAATAAATAAATACAATATACGAGTACCTTCATATACATACATATGTAGATGTATACATCTATCGACAAAATTATACACGCAACATTTTTGTGTAATTTTAAGGATCGAAAATTAACAATAACTGTACAAAATTATAATTTTACGATTTGAATCGAATTGTACGATATTTTAAATCAACCCCTTAAAATAATCATTTTGTACTTCATAATAATAATATTGTATATACATATGTATGTTTGTGTAAAATATATGTTTGTTTTTGTTTTGTTTGAAATTTGTATTTATTATTAATATTTATAAAATTTAAAAATTCAATACTATATTAAAAAAAAATATAAAAAAAAAAAAAAAAATAACAACGATAACATTTTTTTATGACATTTTAGATGGTTTTTTTTTTAATTGAAAATTAAAGTAAAAAATCAGCGTGTGTTTATTTTTTTTTTTTAATATAGAAAAAAAGTTTGCGATAATCAACTAAAAATAAAAAAAAAAAAATGTGTTTTTTTTTTTTTTTTTTGAGGAAAGAAAGTGATGAATATTGCAAGTTTATAAATATGTAAAATTATAAATTATTGTAAGCTATTAATGACTACACTTGGAGTATTTTTTTATTCATTAAAATATTTATTTATTGATTAACGTTCTAAAATTAACAAGTATATATTTTTTTAGTGTGCTATAGAAAAATTAATAATTTTCTTAAAATATTTAAAGTATCTATTGTGTAATACTTATTATTAATAAAATAATCTTAAAAAGTTTATTATGAAATTAAAAAAAAAAAAAAACAAAACATACGAGGAAGAATGTAGAGAGTGTGTACTGTGTTAATTCTATAAGATACCATATATGCTGTTTCCATAAAATTTAATCATCTTTTAGAAAATTTAAGATATCTGAGTTAATTAAGTAAAATAAAAAGGAACCGAAATATATTTGAATGTATAAGTTTCGGAGTTGTATGATAGCTACTCGATCCGGTTACGCCAAACTAACAAAATATTACCGAAATTCTTGCCATAAAACTTGATTATATTTTACAAAATTTCTAGATGTCTATAACTTTTTAAAGTACAACAAGAAATGAGTACATAAATTTCACAGCTACCCAAACCGTATTTTATTTTACACACTGAACCTGTACCATTAGACCAAACAAGTCGTTGACTTAAAACTTTGTACCGTTAGACTAAAGAAGACGTTGGTTTAAAACTTTAAGTTCTTCTGATAAAATTTTAAATACCCAACCCAGCTTATATTGACACTAAATTATGTTTACACAAAAAAAAAAAGAAGTTGTATGACAGCTACTCTGAATCTGCCACTCAAACACAATAAAATTTTGCAGAGTACCATTATGTACACATACATATATGTATGTATCTTAAAATTTCACTTTCAAGTGTTTTTAACTTTAGTGTTCTTTAACTCTTAAACACTCATTTCATTTAAGTGTTTCAGACTTATGCTTATAAAAAGAATGAAATTGTATGGCAGGTATTCGAACCTATGTCGGATCAAATTTGTTTGATTATAATACTGGAACTGGGGTTTACATAAAAGTGACATTATAAAAATTTCATCAGAATCGTAACTCCATTATTTTTTGAGTTATCGTTTAGGTGAACGGATAGACATCCATAGCTAAATTGACACATATAATTCGATCCTGAGCAAGAATATAATTGCATATACTTTGCCATATTTATTTCGTCTCCTTTAAGGTTTTATAAACGTAATGGCAAATTTATTATACCCTTAAACTAATATATATTTATCCGAGAATAAAAAAAAAATTAAATTTATCATTCCAGATTGATAATTTTTTTTTAATTTCAATTTTTTTTTATTTTTAATAATAAAAAACCTACCGATATAATTTAATTTTTTAAAATTAGCTGATAATAGTTTTAAATACATACCTGAAAAGAAAAGAAAAAATAAATAAATTAATAAAATTTAATTAATAATTAATTTTAATTTAATAATAATAAAAAAAGAAAGGTATATGGGGTAATTAAAAAATAACTTTTTACAATTAAAATAAATTTTTAAATTCTTTATAAAAATCAATATACATAGGTACATATATGTGTAACTATGTAAAAATATCTTTTGGAATTTTAATTATTTAGATAAATTAATAAATATATTTTTTTTTAATGTAATTGATATAAATTCCACAGTAATTGTTAGGTGTTTTATTTTCACTTATAAAAAGTGTTAGGTATAAAAGTATAAAAATAATTTAGCAGTTCCTTCAATTAATTGATATAACACATTGTTAACACATTATAGAATTTACTATCATGTTAATTATTTAAATTAAAAATTTATTAAATAAAGTATAGTTCATAATTGTATGCTTATTAGCTACGAACGGTAACGTTAGCGACATTTTCATAAAACTACAGATTATTTATTAATATTAAATGATTTATTGATTGATGAGTGGTAAATATTTGACACGTCGTCGTCATCGTATTTATGATGATCAGCACATGTGTTCCCAAAAGTTGCAAATTCATATATGTCAATATACATATATATAACAAAATTTACGAAGAATATTAACATTTATTTTTTTAAAATAACTCTCCAAATTTTCCACTTCATCTTCCAAAAATCTAATATTCCCAAACATCCTTTCCACATTTTTAATCCCAAAACAGAACAACTGTACATTAGAGATCATTATATATTAGAAGACCCATCATAAAATTTCGTTTTAAAGTGGATGGTTTTGAATAGTTAAAATCCAACACTAGCCAGAGGAACCTTGTGCAGTTTCTTTTAGTGAATTTCGATGTTTTTCACCAGCCCTCGTAAAAACCAAAATTGTTTCGCAATTAATGAATATAATAGATGGAAATTAAAAATATCACAGATAATCGATGTACAGATGTCGCATTTCAAAAAGCATCTATTACCCTCCTCAATATTTTTGTGTATAGACAGTTGCTTCAACCATTTTAAGGCAAGGTTTCCTTTTTAATTGCGACTTATTTCGAGCAAATTTTTGAGTTTAAAGTTCAAAAAGCGATTGTTAACTGAACTTTATTTTAATAAAATTTTTGTCTGATTGAAAGTGTATTGTTTAAAATTTTATAAAAAAAAAAAAATAATCTAAGTATAACTGTATAAAAATTGAAAAAATTGAAATAAAATTGAATTTGAAAAAACTTGCACCTAAAATGGAAATACTTGCATTTAAAAAAAAAAATTGCATTTAAGATGGAAATCTTTTTTCTTACCAAGTGAAATAGGTATAAGTAAGTAGTAGTTGGTGAAAAGAGTACCAAGGAGTGAAAAATTAAGAAATAAAATTATTTTTAAACGTAAATTATTCGTAAATGTATTTATTCGTATATGTATTTATTCGTAAATTATTCGTATATTCAACTTTAGGCAAAACTATATTTAAAAAGTTCTAAGTAGAAAATTATGAGAAAGATGACTTTATGACTTATGAATTATGACTTACGACTCTAAGTATATTTAAATACCAAAATTAAATCGAACCATATTCTTATTATATATACATGAATTTACAAAAATATTTTTTTTCGGAAAAATTTAAAATTTCGGAGTTTATAAATCGCCAAAAACAAAAAATACCAAATATTCTTATCAGTTTATTTTTCGGGCAATTCCCAATTTAAAAATACAACCCACATTCTTTATTATTTTTTTTTTTTCTTATCATTCTAAATTTACAATTAATTATTCTGAAATTCTCCGCAAAAATTAGAATTCATTCATTTAAATTATGTATACATATTTATTTTTACCGATTTTTTTTTTTTTTTTTTTTTAAATATACATAATTTGAATTTTCCGAAAATTGTTATAGTTATTTGGATGCTTCATTTGTTTATTGCATTCAACGTTGTTAAAAATAAAAATAAAATTGAAAATTCACATGAATTTTTTTTTATTCATTATAATATATATGTATATATATAATATATATGTAATATATACATATATATATATATATATATATATATATATATGCATAAAGGTATTAAAAAGAAAATCAAGTTTCCACAAGTACAACAAAATAAAAATAACAAACATGAAAATTCGAATGAATATAAAAACTAAAAAAACGAAAAAAAAAAAAAAAATTGCAATTGAGGTAAGTAGGACATTTTTCGATTTATTTTACTTTAAAAAAAAAAAAAAAAAAAAAAGAATGAAACAAAATATAAAAATATTGCCAAGATAAGAAAAAAAAAAAATACGACTGTTGTAATGTACTTGTATATATTTCCGATGCACTTGTATATCATTTTTATGTTGCTTGCATTTGTTGCACTCTTAAAATGAAAAGAATCACTTTATTTTATTTTTTTTTATTTAAAATGGAAAATTCATTAGATTCCCTCATTTTTGAATGTATATGTTAAAATAAAGAAAAAAAAAAAATATCTTTTATTCATTTATATTCAGTACCTATAATAATATAATGTGTCATATCTTCAAATACTAATAAAAACAAAACAACAAAAAAAAAAAAACATAAAAAAATTATCTATAGATATTTTCAAATATATAATGAATACAACATTTTACAACTTTTTTTTTTTTCTTTTAAAGAAAAGTTTAAGAGGTGAATAATGTGAAGCAAAAGTTTAAACAAAAAAAAAAAAAAAAAAGAATTACATGAAAGAAAAATTGGAAAAATCAAAACCGGTTAAAAAGGAAAATGTATCTATAGATATATACAAGAAAAAAGATAAATGTGTATATATATATATATACATAAAAGAGGTTAGAAAATGATTTGAAAGGGAAATTGCATATAATTTTGCATTATTATTTTTTTTTTTTTTACTTAATGCAACTAAATAATATATGTATATGTATATTTTATTTTGTTGTAGGTTTTTCTTTTTCTTTTGTTACTTTTGTTTGAAAATTAGAAAAAAAAATATATAAAATGAAAGAGATAGTTTAGATTAAAAAAAAAAAAAAAACTAAAAAACTATATATGTTGTTTTGTGAAATTGAAAGTAAAGGAGAAATTTATTTTAATTCTATTACTTATATATTTTTTTTTTTTATAAAAATAAATAAAGAAAATTATTTTATTTAATTTCTTTCTCTTTTCTACTCTATTTGTTGTTTCTTTTCTTATATATTTTATTATAATATTTTATTTATTTGTTTTTGTGGTTTAATGTGAAATTTTTTTAATTTTGATTGATTATTTTCTTTTTTATAGGGTGAAAGAAATCGAAAATAAATCTTTTTATTAAATATTAAATTTTAATTAAATTTTAAAATAATAAGTAAATAAGTATTTGGTAAAGGAAAATTTTGGAAACATAAAATTGTAACTAAAGATAATTCTTTAATATGACAATGATAATCTTAAGATAAGTATTCTAATTTTAGATTTTCTTTAGATAAGTAAATGGATGTGGAATCCAGCTAATAATGTAGTTGTTAAGACACCGATCTTGAATGGTCTCAGATTCAAATCCCGGTTGGGTCATAGTTATATAGATTAATAAAAAATAATATAAAGTTTTCTTTTAATATAATTAAATAAGGGGCCTCGGTGGCGTAGTGAGTAAGAACACATACTGTAACATATACTGTAAATACCAAGGGAATGTGCGTTTGAATACCACACACTTCATAAGAGTAATTCCTCCTTACGAGATGTACAGCCACGCCTAAAAAGGGAAGGCTGTGGTATTTCCTTGTTACATTTATATGGCAGAGAAATGCACTAAAAAAAAAATAATTAAATAAAAAATAAGTATGTATATTATAAAATTAATATCATATTTTGATATATATATAATAAAATAAATTATATACAATAATCCTTGAAGGTAAATAGATGACACATAAATTAAACATTATTTGCGTTTCAGTTTAGTACAATATTTATAGCCGATATCTAATCTAATCAAAGGTTTAGTCAAAAAAATTTAGTGAATACCCTATTACTCCTTATAGAAATGGAAAAAAGAATATGGTGTAATTTTACATGATGAAAAATTATTTTAAAATATAAATCTAACTATATAATACAAAGCTCACAGATTGATCAAGGATTAGTTCGAATTAAGTATGCTGTATATAACTCGATCAGTTATAATTTATTGTATATCTACACTACATAGTATAACTCTACATATAAATACACTAAAAAAATATACTAATTTAAAGTAACACTTATTGTATACTATCTATACCGAAACATTTGATAGATAGGTCTAAAAATTGCGACACTAATAATAAGCTTGGAAAAATAAACTTAAATAAATAACTATATATCTTTTTTTTTTTTAAGGATCGGTGGAAAACTTTAAAAGTCACCCTGAAGAAATACACCTTCCGGATAGTGTTATATAAACTTTAACCAACAAAAAACCAACACCCCCTTTTTTAACCAAACTTTAGGTTGGGACCTTTGATACAAATATATAGTTTGGTTTACGAGCTATTTTAGGATTATGAAGGATACATTACATATTATGCATTGTGTAAGTAATAACATTATATATTATGTATACATAAGTACCAATACTGCTTATGATGAAGAGTAGGTCATAATTGCAATTAAAATTAAAAATCTTGAAATAAATAAAAGGGCTTGAAAAAAAACTTTTAGAATTTAATCCTTTATGTAATTTGAAATTTTTATATTATTTTATCGCAGTCATTTTTTATTTATATTAATTTTATTTTTCAATTAATTTAATTTTTTTTTATTTTCAATTAATTTATTAGTTTAATTATATCCGGTTTTTATTTGATTTATTAAATGAATTAATTTTATAATTAAAAAAGAAAAAAATTATTATTCTAAAAACAAAAATTTTTTATTTTTTTTTTTTTTTTTCCACTATATTTTTTTTTTTTTTTTTATAAAACTACTAATCTTTAAGTACAAGTTTCAATACTTTGAGTATAATAAAAAACAAAAAAAAAATTACATTTTGAAAATTACAGAGCAAGTTTCATATCCGGCGTTATTTTATTCTCTTTTGTGCAATTTTTATTTTTATTTTTTGTTTTACTTTTGTTTCATTTCTAAATTTAAACCATACACCTATGAATCTAAATACAACATATGTTAATATTAAAGGGCGGATCGTTGTAGTATTCTAGGGTAGGCATATAGCAAAAATTTTAATATTTTATATAGCAAATATTAAAAAAAAAAATATATAGAACGGTTTAAAAGATGATGGAGAGAGATAGAACTAAGTGTATATACATAATTATAATTTATAAAATTGCTTTAACTACTTTAAGCGTTATTACAGTCGATTAATGAACGACTTGTTTAAATTAATGATTCCCGAAACTGAAGCTTAGTCAAATATCAATAATAAATGACTTAGTGAATGCCCTATATGCTCCTTATAGGAGTGGGAAGCAAGAAAAAAAAATTTTAAGCATTATAAAATCTATAAAACTACCGGAAAAACTCTAGAAAAATCAAACTTAGTATTTTGTGACTTTTATATATGACAAAATTTTGAATGCAAAATGCATAGTTATTAAAAGAAAACAGATTCTCCAAAATGCAAATATTATAAAGTAGATCATCTTAAGAGTTTGAGCCATACGATTAATGTAACGAAGTAAAGTAGAATTTTTGTAAACTGCATGTAACATATTGCTGTATTGCTGTAAAGTCTAACGTTTCCATTCAAAATATTCCGAAGAGAAACAAGGAGAGCTTCGACTGTCTCTCCCTATATAAATGAAATTCTCTAATGGCATAATTTAGTTTACAGTAATTTATGATATGTTGAAACCTTTTCCACCTCATGTATTTTCCAGAATTTGTGAGACATACATATTATGTATACAACATTAAAAGAATAAAGATGACCATTAACAATCTTGTTCACAATATTCCCATCAATTTAAAGTTAAAATAAACTTATAAAGTTTTTAGAAATAAAATATTTAGCCATTTCCTTTAAACATTATAATAGAGAAAGATGAATTCTGAATAAACTTATAATTATATAATTTTTCAAAAACCTTTTTATAAAATTTTAATCACGTCACTGTTATCCATATATGTACATATAAGATGCTATCTAAGAAAAGAAATATAAGTTTTTTTTTTTTTTATTTATTTACATTTAAGTCTAAAGAAAATGCAAATGCAAATAAAAATTAAACAAAATAACAACTGCTGCTACTTACATACTTATAGATACTTATTTTAATTTTTTTTCTTTTTGTAGAAAAATACGTCAGTTTCATTTCGATTTCTTATTTAGTATTTTTTTTTTTTTAGTTTTTATTATTTCTCTATTTCTATTCCCATTATTTTAATATTATTATAATTTGTTTTTTGTTTCGTTTTTATTTCAAATTTTTTTTTTTTTTTTAAGTAAGTATTTAAAGGTATTATTCATTAAATCTTTTTTTTTTTTAAATTCAAATTAGATTCAAAATGAAACTGACAAGAACATTTCAAAACTGATTTTACTTATTTACTTATAGTATTTATATGTCTTGTGTTCGTTTAAATATGTATCTTTAAATATAAGATACTTGAATTCATTTATATATGTATACGTATACCTTTAATACAAGATACTTTAACTACAATTGTATTATAAATTTATAACTTTAGTAATAATCATGTAGTATAAAAAAAAAAAAAGCTAACTACAGTGCAGGAAATTAAAATAACCCCAAAATAACAAAGGACCGCGAGGTATTCTTTTCTAGGGTGTTAAAGAAGGCATTCTTAAATTGGTTTTCAAAAAATTTTGTAATAAATACTCACCAGAAAACTTTAAATTTAACTAAAAATTTTATAAAATAAAAATAAATTTTATTATTCTATTACTATTCGCTTAAAACTGTACTGAGAGAGAGCAGTCAATAAAATAACAGTCAATGTCAAATGGTTTGTCAAAATTTAATAAAATATTAAAACACCTGTTAAAACATAATCAAAACAAGTACAACCTTTCAAAATAAATATTATAACACTTAAAATATTAAGAAAATAAAAACAATTGAAGTTATTTTAATTTCCAACACTGTATGTATTTGTTAAAGAATTTATGCAATTATTATACTATATTAGTTTATTTTGATTTGATTAGGGATTTTAGACAGTTTAGCCTAAAATCATTTGATCTAATTACAATTTGGTATAATTTAATTTTTTTTTTTTTCCTAAATTAAATGTTCATATCTTAAATTTGAATGTTGATTTCAATGTGAATGATTGATTGACTGATTGATGATGTATGTATGATTTTGTTTTTGTTAAGAAATAAAATATTATATGATTTGAATCCAGGATTGTTATAAGGAAAACTGGTTGTTCTTACAAAATAAAACAATCTGTCAAAATTTATTAACTACAAATAAAGGTCGACAATACGTTACGTATATAAATTAAAGAACAAAAAACATTATTTTATTTTAAGGCCACGTTGTACATATTATCATTAGACCAAAGAGTTTTTAAACGTAATACTGAACCCTAATAAATTTGATTAAATTTTAGTTCGATTCGAATGATAAATTCTTTCAATTCATATATGTACCTATAGTCTTTTTAATATTAATGTATATTCTAATTATTTTACAATTTATAGTGATTTGTGATTTTTAATTTTTTTTTCATTTATTTATAATTTTAAATTTAATATGTATTTTCTTTCCTTGTCTTTTCTTCAATTTTCCATTTCATTAAATTACAAACATTATTATTTTTCTGTGAAATTTATTTAAGACTTGCAAATACAATAATGGTTGCAAAAAAAAAAAAAAATTAATAAATATAACAAAAAAAGAAAAAAAAAAAATAAGAATCAACTAAAGATAGGTTACTTTTGCTGGGAAAACCTTAATTTGTACTTTATTATTTTGAATACACAGTACTATTATATACCATATAGATAGATGATGGGTAAAGAAGAGAGAGAGAGAAACTAGAAGTATAGAGATACAGATACCTAATAACTAAACAGCAGTCTGTAGATCAGGGCACAGCACAGAAAAAAGCAAATAAGTAAAAAAAAAAAAAAAAAATGAAGGAAGGGAATTGCATATAAAAAGAAGAACTAATAGAGTAGTAGAGAATCAAGTTAAGGAAATATCAAGATTTTTTTTTTTTTGTTTTATTTATTATTTGTTATCTCTTTTACTCTTTATTTGTTTTTGTTTTTTTGTTACCCCTGTCATTTATCTATGCCTACACTTTATACGAGTACAGCTACATATTATATAGATGGATTCTTTGTTTCTAATCGAAGTGTTTTTTGGTTTTTTATTTATTTATTTTTTTTTTTTTGAAGCAACAAGAAGAATATTATAAATAACTATTAATTTTTTTTTTATTGTTGTTCTTGTTTTATACTTCTACAATTATTATTATTATTTTTTTTTTTTTTACAAATACATTAGTAGAAAGGAAGTTAAAATTGATGTTCGCAGTTTTGTTTTTAGATTTTCTTGTTTTGGATTTTTTGTAGAAAAAGATGGTGGCTACTTTTTTTTTTTTTTTTTTTTATAATATAGTTTTTAGTTGATTTAGAAACCAGTTTGAAGTTCCAATTTTTTTTTCTTTTTATTAACAATCCAATATTTTGAAATTGGATGCAATTAAAATGGAATATGCATATATATTATTATTTCTTACAACGATGAGAAATAGGTTAGAAATGGATGATAAAAAAAACACAAAAAAAAAAAAAAAAAAGGAGTAAGTACAGCTGCAAAATGATGGTTAATTTGAAATACAAATCAAATTTATCAAATTCTAATTTTAATGAAATTGTGTAGAAATTAAAAATAATTAAAGGGTAATGTAATGAATATTAATTAAGAATTTGATATTATAATAAAAGTAATTATTACTCTATGAGGATTAACTCAATAAATTATTAGTAGTTATGATTAGTTATTTTTTTTTTTTTTTTTTTTTTTTTATTCTAAAACCACAAATTAGGAATATGATCCTTTGTACTTGAAGTAGTTTTGATTATATGCGATGGGATGGGGATGGAACAAATGAGGGTAATGGGGAGTTGAGGAGTAAATTGGAAAATAATCTTTTGATATTCTTCTTAAATTTGGGCAAATTCTAAATACCAAAATCGCCAACTTTTTAGAATACGGTGGATGGTAATAAATTCCACATTTTTGCAGTTCTAACAACAAACGAATTGCTATAATCAGTATAGTACCACTTAGGTAGTTAAATTATATCTTTGTTTGTATAAATCGCTCTTCAATTAATCTCGGTTAAACTGAAAAAATTACTTTTAAATAAACATTACGATTTGATCCTATCATAGTTAATTAATCGAAGTTACAAAATTTAAAGTTTTGGAGGCTCCGGAAAATTTTATCTTAATCTGAATCCTTTCGAATGAACATTTTCACGAATTTTACATATTATTATGAATTGTTTTTATCTTTTGTAGACTGTAACTTTACTCTCAGTCAGTCAAGAATAAAAAAAAAAAATTAAGGAACTTATTCTATTGTAATTCCAATTGAATATTAAATATCTTTAACACTTAAAAGGAATTCCACATTTTAAAATGATCTTAAAAAGCATAAACAAAGGGTGAAGCAAAGCATAAGTATAAACAAATGGAGATTTAAACTAAATTTTTGTCAGTGTAAGTGAAAGCAAAAATGGTATAAAAGAATTCAAAATTCCCATTGGAACTTTTGACTTACCTTTATGAGACAAAAGTCCCATGGGACTGTTGACTTACCACTATAAGACAAAAGTCCCAAAAAAAAAAAGATCAAAAATCCCATGAGACTTCTGGCTCATCGAAGTAAGTCAGAAGTCCAAATTTTGCTTTTATAATGATAATAATTAATAATGTAATAACATCGTTTAGCTCCAGTTATTCTGACTATCTATAAACAATAAAGAGTGTTTAAACTATTATTGATCTTGTGTTGTTAAATACCATTATTCTTCCCCATTGAACTGATGTGCTAGTGCACATAATTTCATTAACGAAATTATTGTTATATTTTTATAATTAGTTTATAATTAATTTTTATATAATAATTAACTATAAAAATTTAAAAAAAAAATCAATCGAATAAATTATCTTTTCAAAGTTAAGTTCAATTAAAATATTAATTATATATATATATATATATATATATATATATATACATATTAATAATAATGATTCCTCCTCATGAAATGCCCACACATTTCTAAACTTGTGCATTATATTGTTGCATATACAATATACGTATATAATTAAGTATCTATTGGATAAAACCAAACAAAAAAAAAACAAAAAAAAAAACAAAACAAAAAAAACTTGAAAACTTAGTTTTTAAAATTCGGTTACAGAGCTACAAAAATTTCTGCACTGGTTATTTTCACTTATTTTTAATGCGTTTTTTTTTCTTTTTTTTTTGTTGTTGTTTGCACTGTTCCACTGTCACTTTTTTTTCATTTGTTATTCTTTCTCTTTTTTTTTTATTGCAATTTTCTTTTTGTTTTGCATCACTTTTAACTTGTGGTATTTAATATACATTGCTATGCATCCAAAACATTGTATATAAAACTGCTGCATGTTGAATGTTTATAAAACGAAAAAAAAAATGACTGTTTATTTTTTATTTGCAAAAATTGCGTGTGTATGTTGGTTTGTGTCTGTGGTTTTGCAGGTTTATTTTCTTTTTTTTTTTTGTTTGTTTTTGTTCGAATTGATTGTTAGTTTTGTTGCACCAGCTTTATTTATTTCTTTTTACTGGTTTTTTTGGTTGCTACTGCAACATTTCTTGTTTTAAATAAATGGGCATGTGTTTTTTTTTTTACAATTTGTTTCATTTGTTGCAATTTACAAAATTAAAAGAAAAAATTTATGTTAAATGAAAAAAAAAAAAAAAAAAAAACAACACCATTAGAAAAAAAATCAATTTTTATGAATGAAAATTATGAAAAAAGTTTTACTTTTTATTAATTACTAGTTTTTAATGTTAAATTATTTGTTGTTTGTGTTGTTTTGTGATTGTTGTTTAAATATTAAACATTAGATTACAAGCAAAATTCATTCACTTTCTATTTATGGTTAGAGAAAAAATAATAAATAAGAAGAAAAATGTAATAGTTAAATATATACTGAATTTTATATTATTAATGTTGTACTGCAGGTTGCAATCTTATATATACATATATACATAGTATGTATACATAGTATGTAAGGTAAGTATGTAATTTTATTTTGGAAAATAATTCATGTTGTAAGTAATTTTCTGTTTTTTTGTTTTGTCTAAGAGCCAAAATTTAAAATTTTCTATTTTAATTACTAATAATAGATAAATTGTATTAGTTACATTATGTATAAGTATATATTACATATATCTATATAATATCTGATAAATAAATAAATATACCTTATCTTTTCATTATCCATATATACATATGATATATGTATATAATTCATATACGTATGTAAGTATGTATAAAATCTATTTTTAATGTTGATCGTGTTATAAATTGTTGCTTGAATACCTTTTAAAAGGTGAAAATCTAGGTGAAGTGACGAAATAGAAATTTTTTTTTTTTGCATCTATAAGATGTAATAATAATAATAGTAACAAATAATTATTTTAAATTATAGATATGCAAACGGAAAGTGAAATTAATATACTTTTATTAATAACAAAAAAAAAAAACACGTTTGATTTTTTTTTTATTTCAGTTTTTTTTAAAAGAAAATTATTTTTCATATGAGAATTATCACATGAGAGTTATAATAAGTGTTGCCTCAGCTGATTATTTTTTGAACATGCTGCACTAATGTGTACATGCATTGGTGCACTATGAATTATTCTTGACTTAAATAAGGTAAGACTTGTCTTTTTCTATATTCATTTCATTTTCATTCAAAAGTACATACTAGTAAAACTATCTTTCTTTTAAAATTACAAAAAAAAAAAAATATCGATATAATGTAACCCAAAAAATACCAAAAAGAGTTTAAATAGAAAATTATTTATGTACTTATGTACATAAATACTATAACAAGTAATAGTTCAATAGATTTCAGATACTCATTATAAAGAGCAACTGTACAATTTTCACCAATAAGTATTGTATATGTTAAAAATATGTATAGTTCAAGTGGTTTGCAGAAAATATTCTCGATCTATATAGGTACCTACTTAATCAAAAAAAAAAAAAAAAAAGGACTTATATGTAAGGACAAGGTGAATGTGGTATATTAATGATTTTTAATCTAAAGTTAAGTGTTTTAATCTTATTATTAAACCTTTCATCCAATTAAAATTATTTTTTTTTTTTTAAAAAGAAATAATATATTTTATTAAACCGCAATGATAATCATCTTAAAAAGATACAAAATTTTGTTTCCTTAACCCAAAATCTATAATAATGTTATCAGATAAACATCTGCCATATATATAATGTTTCTTTAATAATAATATTGTTCTTAAGTGTCTTGCAACATTCATATTATGTAATTTTATCCTTTATGGTTTTTTTCTTTTCCAATTTTTTCGATTTTATCAAAATTTTCTACAAAATAAAAAAATATATATGTATATTTTTATGGTTTTTCAGTTTCCGACAAGATACTTGAAATGTATATATATATACAATATATGTTGCATCATATTGCACATCATTATTATCATCATTGCATCAAAGTTACTCAATAAGAAAGTAAAAGAAGCATTTCTTTTATATTGAACAAAAAAAAAAAAATCAATAGTAAAAAAAACGGAGATTTTATTTTACAATAAAAATAATACCTCTATAACTCGGTATTATAAGATTATATAACGACAAGAGGTAATAAGGGTACATGGAACCCTAGAATTGAACAAAAAATATAATAGTAATTTTACAACTGGAAATCCATCCACCTTCAATTTTGGTTTTTATATTACATATTATTTGTCAATAAAAAGAATTCAATAAATAATTGATTGATTGCATATCACGAAAAAAAAAAATATACTGTTATTATTTTATATAAAACCGTTATTTGGTTTTTTTAATGGTTTATATTTAATCGGTGTGCAGAACGAAATAAAAAAAAAAAATTGGTAATCCTTGAATATTTGTAATGAAATGTGAGTAAATTTTGATCAGGTAATTCAGGTAAATGATAATATATATACATATATATTTTTAAATGTTATTAAAATTCATGGGCAGGCAGACAGGTAGAAAAAAAAAAAATTAAATGTTTTATATATTGTGAAATAGAATGAAATGGAAATTAAAATGAAAAAGAAGGCAATATTAATAAATCAAAATTGTATTTTGTTTTTGTCTTTTTGTGTGTTGCAACTACAACAAATTTGTGTGAAGGACAATAATTAAACGTATTTTTTTCTTTTTTTTTTTTTTTAATTTTTGCAATAAAGGAGTGTCATAAAGATGAAAGTTATCAATCTGTGAATTTTTTGGAATTATAAACACTTTCGTAATGAAGAAGTGTGAAAAAAAATTTGATTTAAAATGGAGTGTCGAACTGAAATTTAAAAGAAATTCATGAAATTAAATGGTTTGTGCATATTATGATTTTTTTTTTTTTTAAATAATAAGTAACACATTTATAATAACTGTAAACTCCTGAAGCTATAAAATTGCATTAATTTTTGTACATTGCTAATAAATTTAAAACCATTTAATTTCAACCCCTCCTATTATTTATTTCTAATACTAAATAAGAAATCATAATTTCAGAATCAAAAACTATATGATGGAAAATGGAAAAACCCATCTAAATTTCAATTTTTGAAAGCAATTAACCTTGAACTAAATTTGAATTAAAACTAGAAATGGTAAACATATAGTAAAACCTTTTTTATTTTCTATTTACTTATTTTTTTGGCAAAAAAAAAAATATCTTTTAGATATTAAATTTTACATTGTTTTTTTTTTTTTTGATACTAAGTACATTGTAAAATTTTAGTATTGTTTCGTCACAATCAAAAAAAAAAAAGAATTTTTTTTCTTTTACCTTAGAAAATTAATTTTATTATTTGTGTAAAGTATAAAAATTGAATTGCAATACCTATTTATTAATATTTTTTTCTATATTATTTGGAATATTGAAGGTGTTTTCTTTCTATTTTTTTTTTTTTTTACAAAAACCACAACAAAATCATAAAAGTTAAGTATAAGTTAAGTTTTACAGCTTTTTTAAGATTAAAACTAAGAAAATGATTACTTGGCTTATCTTCAGTTTCTTTTGTATCATATTGAACATTTGTCTAGTATAATTTTTGGAAAAAACATTTACTTAAATTCATAAATCATAATAAACCTTAATAACAACTCCCGAAAATATTAATTTTATTATTATATGATTTTATTTAAAATTTTAAAATCAATTTAAGGGTATATTTAAAACTTAACATGCCTCTGTTTTTAAGGATATAATATTTAATCCTATCATAATACAGAAAAGCTCTATACTAAGCAGCACGTTAAATTCTAATATTAAAAATTAACATAGATAAAACAATATCAGTGAAGAAACCGTTAAGCTAAACAGTCAAATATGTCACAACAAATATTGAAGTATTGACGAAAATGTCAAAACAGAGTATGAAAAACCAGAATCGCTTTCAAGTTTAATAAGGAAAAATGACAAAATAACAAGAAAAAAAACCAAACTGAATACTTAACTTAACACATTTGTTATGTCAACACACTTTTGTATGACAGCTAAACTTGGCTAAATACAAAAAAAAAACTTCAGATGAAATCTTCAAGTATTGGCGAAGAAGTGCCAGAGAAAATATGTATAATATTCTACTACTACAATACCATCAGTAATAGGGAATTATGACAGTTAGCAGAGAAAGATCCATGTAACAACGAACCAAATAATATGTAGAAAATGGAGAAGGATATGCTACTTTTTGAAAAGATCCAAAAACATAACTAAGTAAAATGGAACGATAGAATTAAGATCATTGCGAACAACGAGAAAATTAAGATCATTGCGAACCACCGAGACCAATAGAGAAGTCAAGTAGATTGAACTATGATCCCCATGATGAGTAAGTAGAATAAAAAAAAACTAATTTAAAAATTGTAACCGAAATTGTAAATTTTCATTGAACTTCCTAAATAATAATAGAACCTAATTTTTTTTTTTTTTTTGAATTTTTACCATTTAAAGATAGGTAGTCTTTGGAAAAATCAACTTTACTTTTCAAAATAAACAAAAATCTTTAAATTTAAATATTAATAAAAATCAATTTTTTCTATCAATTTATTTTTGAACAATGATTTGATCATCACAAAATTTTGACAAATTGTTTTAAACCTAAAACAACTTCCTTTTATGTTATATTGATGTAAGATGATTTTGTAATATAAAATATGTTATAAAATTTATATCTACATACAATCTTTTATGATTAGATCAGATTCTAATATAGTTAACAAAAAAATTAAGAATTTATGTCACGAATTATTTTTATTTTTTATTTTGTTAAATTTTTAACACATCAGTTTGCTACTGTCAAAACAAAATATATATATATATTTCATATGTTGTATGTACTTATGTCGTATTTTGAAATTCTTGTACCTATTTTTTACATCCTTTTTTAATGTTTATTTTTTGACTTTTTTTTTCGTTTGATACAAAACAAGTACTTCTTCCTTACACTTAGACTATCATTTGAGTACATCAACGTTGAATTCATAATTATGTTTTTGAAAATTACATTTTTTTTTTTCATATTAAAAATTCATAAATTTTGAAAAAAAAAGAAAAAAAAGTCTTCAATTCATCAAAGATTTCATCATCAATATGTTCGAGCATCTAGATATATAATATAAAATTTACATGGAGCCACTCACATTATTGTACAATACATAAAATTCATTATACAGATATTTGAAATAAATGATTGAGTATTAAAGTCGCGATTTACGTTTTTTTTGAATGATTTCAAAAACGGCATAAATAAATTTTAAATAACAAAAAAAATATTTATTAAACAATCATATACGGTAGTTAAAAAATTAAAAATAATAATTAATTCACGTTTAAAAAACGTGCTAAGAATAAATTATTAAAGATGAAGAAATTATTAAAGATCCAGAAATAATAAAATAAAAAAACTATTGAAATATTTTCAATGAATTTAAAAATTTTTGAATAAAACTATTTTTAAGAGGGACTATAAGTATTATATGTATCTGTCTTTTCCTAGATTTTATTTATTTATTTTTACGTTTTTTTTTTTTTTATTATTAAAAATCCTTAAAGATAAAATTTTATACGTTTTAATTGGTCCCTATTTTTTTAAATTTGTCCTGTTTGTCCTATATCCTGTTGACGGCATAAGAATAAAAAAAAAGTAGAAATTTATTACTAATCTGATTAAAATATGATTAGGTAAAATGCAATGCTTAATGATTTTTTTTTTGTTTGAAAGTGTGTCATGATTCATGATCGTCTTTTTTGTAGATAAGTTTATTTGTTTGTTTGGGTACAGAGTTAGCCAAATTCTAAATTGCGAAATGTTATTTTGTCATTTTCCAACTTTTTACTTGGAATAAAGAGACACTTACCAAAATGATATAATATGTACTTATTTTTTGCGAGGGTAGGTAAGAATCATCCAAAGAAACTATAGAGAAATGAAACGAGCACGAGCGCTCTATGAGTGTGTCAGACTTTAAACCACTAAATACAACTTCTTTTTTTTCACCAAACAATAGGCTATACAAGCTTTATAGCTCATGCATTGCCTGGTCAAAGAAAGTTGAGTTAGAGAATGAAAATTGATTTCAAATTTGCAGGTATATTCTAAACAATGTTGTTAATATTCTCCTCGAATCTTTGCACGTTGTAAATATCATTATCACTAATTCTGGAGAACACATGAGGTGGGAAATGGTTCCGCATTCACGATGTCCGTATCATAAACGAATTTTCATTAGCCGAATTATGCCATCTAAGAAGTTGGACTTAGATAGGAGTGGGCAGCAAAAACTCTCCTTGTTACTCTTTGGAATGCTTTGAGAGGAGGCATCAAACTTTTAATCTCTCTTTATAAAGTGTCGCTGTTTGGCGACGAAGACCAAGTGAAGAGATCATTGTGGTGAAATTGGGATCTTTTAATAGACGAATTGCACTGTTTTGTACTTTATTGAAAAATCTAAATGCCGTTTTGGTGGATCCCGCCCAAATATGTGCATTTTACTCCATTTGATATAGTTTGGCATACATATTATATATATTTTGGCAAAAGCTTATAACGCTGATTTTGTAACTAACTTTAAATTCCATTCTCACTAATTTTTTTTTTTTTTTTTAAATATATATTTTTTTTACGCAATAAGGATTTTTTTTTCTTTTTAAATATAAATTTTGTTAAAAGTCTTGCGAAGTGCCTTTTGTTTAAAGTTATTTTTGTCAAATAGTGTTCGGCGAAATGTCCTTTTTGAAAAAAATTTTGCTATGCTCCTAACAAATTTATATTGTCATAATTTATTATTGTATTCTATAAGATAAAAGAAGGATAAAAAACAGCATATAAATAATTTATTTATAAGAAGTAACTATGAGTAAAGAAAAATTTATTGTAATGCGGAACTAACCGTTTTTGATGAGTTCTACAGAAGGCATTAATTAAAGTGATTATATGTAATGATTGAAAAATTTGATTACCGCATATCATTTATGTATGACAATGATTATCACAATTAGTTGAAAGAGAAATCAAAAATGTCATTTAAAATGTCATGAAAAGTCATATTTTTAAAATGGTTCCTTGCTTTATATATGTTAATGTATGGTATATGTCTATACAAAAACAAATTCCTTAATCACGGGATTATATAAGATACTTCTTCCAGTATTTCAAATTTATTATAAATTATTGAATGAAATGTACGAAAATAAAAGTATGCGTTCAAAATTTATGGTTGCATGACCCTTTAAATTCCTTAGGCACTAAATCTATTGATGATTAATGTTGTTGTATCGTAAGGTGACATTTTTAAAACTAAAACTCGTTACAAAAAAATTTTTATACTTATGTTTATACATAAATATGTTTTGCAAACAAAAAAAAAATAAATAAATAAATTGCATTATTGAAAATTACCTTCATCCTAATTAAATATTTAAAATTTTTCTTCCTCATTATTTCAAATAACCTTTTAGTGGTCAGACAACATTAATTTTAAATTCAAATGTCATTAGCATTGTTACAAAATTTCAATTTTTTTCACTCTTTAAGCATTATTTTTAAATTAATATGTTGTATTTAAAAAATATATACATATATAGATACACATCATAAAAAAGTGTTAATTTGGTCAACTTTTTAATATCAGTTTAGTTTTAAATAAAAAAAAAAAAAAAAAAGACCGCAAAAATATTAGTTTAAATTTTTGTAATATAAAAAAACTAGTATTCTTTTTTTTTTGTTTTTTGTAGTGAATCGAATGCAGTATTCATTCATTAACAAAAAAAATGCACCATTAATGCAATTTTAATGTAAAATATAACAAATTTTAATTATGTATTTGTTATTTCATTTTTAATTTTGATTTCTAAAATTTAATGAAGTAGAAAAAGAAAACGGAGAATATTCCAAGAAAGAAATAATAAATTTCGATGAACTTTAAAAAAAAAAAAAAAAAACGCAAAAGTCTAAAAATTAGCAGAACATTGTTATGTTGTCGGAAACATTTGTGATATTAACTAAAATATTATAATAATATGTATATATTATTCATGTGTTATATTAATCGAGTGCTTATTTTGTATGACACTAAATTCTTTTAACAAAAAAAAAATATATATATATGTATATGTATTTATAAACAATGGCTCTTTATAAAACATTCAACAAACTGTTTAAAAAAAAAAAAAAAATCTGATTTAACAAAAAAACTTCAGATATAGGTATATTGACAAAAAATCAAAAACCAGATCTTTCTTCTGAGAACTAAAAATCTGTTAAAATAAAAAGAAACACAAATGTCCCAGTAGAATCTGGTAAAGAAAAAAAAAATATAGAATAAATCTGCATTTCCAAAAAGGTTTTTTTTTTTTTTTTTTTTTTTGTAGCCACACTTGCGCTAAAATAAACTTTTTTAATTTTTTAATTTTTAAATTGTTTTTTGTATAAAAAATTTTTTTATATACACACATATTGTATCTAAAAATATTTTGAAAATAAGTTTGTACATAATATGTACCTATGTATGTATGTAAGTTTAAAAAAATATGTTCTTTTTTGTATTTCTTTATTTTCTATATTTAAAAATATTTCAATGTCATTTCTACTATACATAATTAAGTACGACTGTAAAATTAAAATTAATTTGCACAGAAAATTGTTAACACGATTACAAAAACAAAATATGCGTTTTTTTTTTTTTTTGGTTTGCATATGAATGCATGCATGCATGCATGTCCGTTACGAGGCAACATTTTTCAGAAATTAACAAAATTTTAGCTTTGAAAAAATTAAAAAAGCAAAAAAATCATCTGTAGAATTTTCTATTTTTTTATCAATTAATTTATTTAAAAATTTAATGCAATAAAAAAAAAATTTATAATTAAAGCATTTTGGTATTTTTAAAATTTCTGTTAAAATATAAATACATACGTACATATATATAGGTACATATGCATGTATGTATATTTTATAATAGGCGCCTTTATATCTACTGTGATTTTTTTTAATTTTTAAATTATTGTGATTTGGGGAAAAAATAAAAATATGTGTGTATTATATATATATGGATCTGTACCTCTGCAAAGCAAATATTTTTTTGTATTTTCTTCCCTTAAAGCATTTTTTTTTTTGCTAATATTGTAATTGTAACAAAATTGTGTATTTTTTGAATAACTTTTAATCCTTATAGGTACATGATACTAAGTACCACATCATCTAATTTTTCTACCCTACACCTAAAGTATAGGTTATATTAACTTTGGTATGGTGTTTGTAACCATTAAAAGGAAACAAGTTAGATATGGACATAGCATAGCCCAAAATCATTAAAAATAGATTCTTTAAAATTGGTACAAGTGTGATCTGTAATGTTTCCTCTATGTCCCTGAAATATGAGATAAGTTGGAGTGACGATTCGGGTATTCGGACGCCTACCAAGGCCTAACGGACGCCTGATTCGGACGCCTACCAAGGCCTAACAAGCATATCTTTGAAATTATTAAAGATAGAAACTTAAAATTTTGTACAAGAATGTTAAATCATGCCTTGTTTACGTTCCTGAAATTTCAGTTGAATGTGGAAGGAAAGAGAGACGGTTCAAGTAGATACCACACGCCTCCCAAAGCTTAACAAGCATACATACATATCTTCGAAATTAATAAAGATAGAAGCTTGAAATTTTGTACAAGAATGTTAAATCATGTACGTTCTTATGTAAATCTTTTACGTTCCTGGAATTGGGAGTTATGAATAAGAAAGGAAATGGAGGCGGTTCAAGCAGCTGTGAATTATTCAGAATATATCATCCGACTTACTTATTTATTGTTTTATTCATTTTTTTTTTTTTTTTAAATTACAAATCTTTAAACTATTTATGTATGTATTACTTAATTTTATAATGTATTACACAATTTCTTAATTTTTTCAATTCCTGCAACAGTCAGTAGATACCCATACGTATAGCAATATGTATGCATGTACTGTAATGTGTAATAGAATTTTTGGAATTGATATGTATATGTCATGTCATTTTTAAAGCACTAAAATCAATATAAGATCAACAAAATTTTGAAAACCCTTTCACATTTTTTTTTTTAAATAAATTTAATAAAAATTTTTTGTACATGTGCACAAATTTATTTTCACGCCAAATTACATAATAACGAATCATAGTATTTTTTATTTTTTTTTTTTATTTCATTTCTATAAGATATCATAATATATAGATATATATGTATGTACCTATGTATATTACATCCATAAAAAATAATCGCTTTATGGCATATTGCGAAAAAAAAAAACATAAGTATTAAAGTAACTAACGGTGAGCAATAATTTTAATAGAAGTGCTTTTTATTTTTTTGTTTTAATTATTATTTTTTTTTTTATTTTTCATTTTTAAAATCCATATAATATAATTAAAAAATATGTCGACGTCATGCCATTCAAAAAAAATACGCGTTTTTTTACACACAAAATTTTATGTGATACAAATAAAAAATTGGCATTTAAAAAAAAATGTTTAACAAAAATCAACCAGCTCCAATATTGAAACAGAGAAAAACAGAAAACAAAAATAAATTAAAAAAAAAAAAATAAAAAAAAATATTTTGGTTTTTTTTTTTTTGTATCTAGTTATTTTTTCTTACATTCACGCATTTATTCGCATGGTTTATATGAAATATGAATATGTATACAAAATTATTATTTATAGAATTTAAAATCGGGATCGTATCGAAAATTGAATGGATTTTTATATTCTTAAAAATTTTTTAGAAGAAAATAGGATTAGAGGGTAAGCTTAAAATCACTTAGAAATAATAAGAGTGACAATTCATACGAAGAGGGGCCTCGATGACCTAGTGGGTAGGAGCGTATAAAATACGCTGTAAACACTGAGGGGAGTGTGGGTTCGAATCCCAGAGTTATTCCCCCTTACGACATTTACAGCCACGCCTGAACAGGAAAGGCTGTGTAATTTCTTGTCCACATTTATTTGGCAGAGAAATACATTAAAAAAAAAAAAAAATTCATACGAAGAGTATTATATACATATGTATGCATGTATGTATATCGATCGATATAATAATAGATAACTGATGATTTGAGAATTATCCACTTGACTACTTAAATCCAAACGCATATACATAATATGTATGTACATACGTATGATCAATAATTCCTAGCTCAATTTTTTTGCCAATAATTGTTATTCTAATAAGTTTATCTGTCAAAATATGCAAGATAAGTAAGTACATACAATGATTGTTGTACGAATATATCGATATATTGATAAATATATCGATTATCTATTAAAAGATAAATGCGAACAAACGGACAGCTGAATAATGGACTATTAATTTTTTAGCAAGGTTTTTTTTTTTTAAATTTTTGTCAACCGTAACAAGTTAAAAAGGGTTTTAAATTTTTTTTTTACGTAACATATGGATGGATGTAGATGTACGATGTAGGTATATGTGTATAAAAATTATAGTTTTTTTTGATAAGTGTTTAATAAGAAATATATAATATGTATTTTATATAGGTACATATACTTAGGTAGTATTTATTATGTACTTGTATTTGTCAATATTTAATACATATGTATAGAAAAAATATCAAAAATAGACATAGTACCGATTTTTTTTTTTTTTTTTTAATGTATATAGGAAAAGCTTTTAATAAACTTTTGTTTTTTTTTTTTTTGTTATTTTGATTCTTTACAAAATTGAAATAAAACTAAAAAAAAACAACAAAAAATTCTCGCGAATAGATTTGTAGGTCATTAACCCAAATTGAAAAAAAAAAAAAAAATATGTACGCATATTTGTGGGGTAAACAAGTGAGCAATCAAAAATCTATGTTGTATCTACGAGGTGTAGGTATATAATAATTTAGTATTAAATATCTTTCGATCAATACATTAAAACAAAAAAAAAAAAAACGTTTTATAAAAACGATTTTCGGTATTTTTTTTTTAAATAAAAAGTTTTTAGGAAGCAACTTGTTACGCAAAAACCTAAACATAGACGAAAAAAGAAAAAAAAAAACTAAGTATTATGTATATTTTTTTTTTCTTTTTTATTAAAATATTGTTGTGCCCGCAAAAAAGAAAAAAGTTGAAAAAAAAAAAAAAATGTTGATGCCAAAAGTTAAATAACAAAAAATTTTTTTAGCATTCTAATATCTAAAGTGTTTACATGAATGCCAGAGAAAATTTTACAAAAATTACAAAATGTAGGGTATACATTGCTGATTCTAATGTAAAATTGGGGAAATGACTTTGAAAAATTCATCCCAGGAGAAGATTATCTTTTATATTCCTTATTTGCTGATTTCTTTCCCGCAGTTTCCAGGAAGTTGAAAATCAATAGACATATCATATAGAGACAAATGAAAAGCTTTGAGATAATCTTTCTCTTATAATCTGCTATTATTTAAGTTCTTTAGTTTTCATTACCAAAATGTTAAAAAAAATTCTAAATCCTTATATTAAAAAAAAAAAAAAACAAAAATTTGAGTTCCGATCTTATCTTTTACAAGGCAACATCAAAAACATTGATTGTTTATTGTCTGGCTAAAAGAGAATACCAGAAAATAACGACAACATTGAACTGTTAAGTTTATCTTTATTGCAAAATTGTAGGTCTGTGTAGTGTCATAGAATAAGAACAAAAAATATGATTTTTTGGAGTAACTTAAGAACTAAAACAATTCGATTACGTTTTATTAGAATATGTATTTCTAAAAATTCATTTTTAATCTATAACATTGTTTGGGTTGGTTGATTGGTCTCGTCGATTGTGACAAAGATTGCCAGTTGCGCGTTAGCACCATTTTATTACAACTTTTGCAACCATTTTCATTTCAAAGTTTATATTAAGGTTATATTTCATTTAATTTTAAATTCATTTCGCAGCTTTCAGGAATCTTATCATTTTTGCAATTTGCTTAGCCGCTAGATGGGTAGGACCAGAACTACTCTTCTGGCCCTACCCATCACTGGATATTAACAGGTGATAGAATGATTTCCATTTCATTCTCTTCATCACAACTACCGCATAATAGATTGAATGGGATATCTAATTTGGACACATGTTTATCAATTGGCGAGTGCTCCATGAACACAGTTATTTTTATGGTTATGTCCCCAACGAATGTGAACGTATAATAAAAATGAAAGTAGTAATATGGTAATATTTTAAGTAAGTACTTATGTATTAAAAGTTTGTAATAATTTTGTATATATATTCGGCTCATTTTAAAATCATTACGCATATATGCTTATATTGAATATTGGGTATGATTGGATTTTGTATATTATATTTTGTTTTTTTGCACGTTTTTTAAATTATTTTGTTACTAATGTTTATAACATGATTTTTTCTTTTTTATTTAATTTTGTTTATAAAATTATTTTCTATGGTACTTTTTTAACAAATGAAAAAAAAAAAAAAAAATAGAAAAAAAAACCAAAAGAAATGTGAGGTTTTCTTTTACTTTTTATTATGTTTTGTTTTTTCTTTGTTTATTGTTAGTAAAGAAAAAAAAAAGTGCTTAAAATAATCATATAACTTTTTTTTTATTTATGTTGTAGGTTTTTTTTTTTTAGTTTTATTTTTGGTCGGTTTTCGAAATATGTATTATTATTAATTAATTAATTAAAGAAGATTAGGAAGCGTATTTTTTTTTTTTTAACCATAAAAAATGTGCACAAAAATTAAAAAACAAAAAAAAAGCACATTTACTAATTTTATACACGTATGTATGGATGTATTCTTTTTTTTACACATTATTCAGACAATTAGTTATAAAATATGAGAATGTAAGCTAAAAATAAAATATTTTGTGCGTTTTTTTTTTTTTTAGTTAATATAAAAAGACAAAATAAAAGCAGGAAATTTCATAAAAAAATAAAATTAATTTATTACTTTTAGAAAATGATTGTTAATATCACGGAAATTTTTTTTTTTTTTTTGTTGTAGACTTTTAAACAAAAAATGTCACAACAATAAAATGAAAGATGATGGGTTGGTTAATATTAATAATAATTAAAAAAAAAAAAAAAAATAAATAAATCGGATATTATGATTATTAATATAAATATTTTTTTTTAAATTTATTATACATTGTACCTATATGTTTTAATATATACGGATATATATGCACATATATTTAAAGAAATCAAACAGTGGTTACATAAATCAAAAAATAATAGTTACCTACTCAAAAGTCTTTAACTAAAATTAATTTTATTAAAAAAAAAAAAGAAGATTAAAATCATTATTAATATGAATTATTATATATTTTACTTTAATTTAATTTAAAATCGATTTTTAATTAAAAAAATATTATTTAAAATTGATTTTTTTTTGCTTCTTTTCACTATTATAAAAAGGATAGGATATTTAATGAATCGTTTATTATGTATATAAGACTAAACTTCAGTTTCTTGAGTCATTACTCTAAATAAACGGCTAATTACTTTGATGTAACTACATATGTATTATTATGCCATCAATTATCTTATTTTTGATTTCTTACAAGGATTATTTAATTACATATTTATTTTTAATTAGACTATATAAGACAATGTATTACGATATAAATAACCACAATTGCATAGGACCTCACCGGCATTTAAAATCAAAACTTTCCGATTGAAAGATAAACAACTTAATCACATTACACATTATTGGTCAGATAATGGCTTAAAAATCATTTAATTTTCCTTCATTAAATTCAAACGTTTTACATTATCATATATATATCTTCAAATAAAAAATCACGATAAACCTATAACAAAATACAGAATTGTTAAGTATAGTTAAAAAAAAAACCAGGAAAATGATACATGCATAATGCCAAAAACCCTATTAGAACAAAAAAAAAAAATGATTGTTTGTTATAAAATTGATCCCTTTCAAAATCTGTCTATAAAAATAAAGAAATCCTACGGTAAAATTTCGGAACTTTCTTTGACAGAGAGTTTGAACTAAAGAAACTCATTTTGTGCATAAAGAAGCGTCCATTTATAGACAAATTGGGGAAAAAATCAATTTAAAACTTTATTGCATTGCAAATAGGTATATGCATGTAATAAAATGCAACCATATAAATAATATATATATGTACGTATGTAGACGTATGTCCACCTGAAGGAGAATTAGAATCTCTAAACACTAATATTGTACCTATGTATATACACATATATATATATATATTAACTGTTTGTAAACAAACAAATAAAAAAAATGGTTAGGTACAAAATCTAATAATAATCTTTTTTATACATATGTATGTATGTATATTAAAAGTATAGATAGATAGATACTTAGGTACTATTTATTAAAATTTTATTTATTTATATTTTCTTCTATTTGACTTTAACTGTGTATATTAGCCGTTCTAAAGCAATATATGTACATACATGACAAATGTATTTATTAAATATACGCGCACATATCTATCTATAATTATATATATATATATATATATATATATATATATGTATGTATATTATAAGATAAAAAAATACTACCTCAATATTTTTCATATTTTATTTAATAATATAATGAATTTTACAATACAATATTATCAAAATATGTACTAAGTGTGATTTTACTAAAAATATTTTATTTTTCATAAATTAACTTTATATATATGTATGCATTCATAAAAATATTCGAGCATAAATAGAAATATACATACATATGTATACGTATACATATATCAAACTGTCAAAATATTCAAACAAAAGTACCTAATGAAATTAAAATTAATCAAATCAATACTTTACTTCCTTTGCTTACCCACAAGTACTTTTTGTATTTGGTTAAGTGTCATAATTAAAATAATGTAATTCATTGCAACTGTCAAATTATTCAAAAAAGTATAGTCGAATCAAATAGGTACTTTATGTAAACATTTAAAATAATTCAAATATAATTTTCTTCTATAAGTATATATATATTAAATAATTTTTCTTTATTTTTATACTCTTTTCTTAAAAACTCCCGCTATTTCATTGGCAGATTAACTAAATTAATTAAATTAAAAATTAAAAATAATTTATTTATTTATATTTCCTTTATTTAGTAGAAATTGTAAACTTAACAATTAAAACTTAAATTTTTGTTGGTATAAGTACTTATATTATTTTGATACTAAGAAAACAAATTTGTATTTATAAATAAGTACATATGTACCTATTTACTTAGTTATCAAAATAACAAATGAAAGTTATCAAAAATAATTGTGTTTAATTTAAGTATGATTAAAAAGGAGTAGTAAATTCATATGTAAATACATACATCATTACCACATTCAAATATAAGACATAAACTGAAGTATTAAATCAGTAGCTGACTATATTTAATAATAATTTTAATTATTTAATTGATATTTATTTATTAAAGAATAAATCACGTACATTTCTTATGGCGCGCTTTTTAGAGTAAATAGGCTTTGTGTTTTTTGTTTAGAGGAGAGTGTTAATTTTTGGTTTTGAGGAATCTAA
The DNA here is from genome assembly GCA_947095535.1 of Poecilobothrus nobilitatus. Lineage (NCBI taxonomy): Eukaryota > Metazoa > Arthropoda > Insecta > Diptera > Dolichopodidae > Poecilobothrus > Poecilobothrus nobilitatus. Next base: position 36,851,336 of record OX352774.1, read on the forward strand.
AATTAATTTTGAGAATATTTCATCATGTTAAATCTTTAGAGTATATGCTTAGCTTTTATTATTCGAATTTATAAAAAAAAATTAACAAAAAATATATTATGTTATGCCCATACTATACCAGTTGTTTAATAAAAAGAATGTTCTTTAATGAATGTATCATTTAAATTACAATAATTATTTGTAGATACAGTCATTTACCATTACCAATATTCTAAATATCAACTATTTAAAAACAATTAAAGCATTCTATAGTCTAAACTAATAAAAAAAAAGAAAATTCAAAAAATAAACTGTGATTGATTTGATTTAAAAAATAAAAACTTTTCTTTTAAAATTTAGCTCTTGTCTCAACTAAAAAGAAAGCGATTTAGTATCTACATACGTAGATATATCAGTTACAAATATTTAATGGAACATAAGTACATACATATGTACAATTGTATTGTATATTATATAAAGTTTATAAATTATACAAATGTTGAATATTTCATTTTTAATTTGATACACATACTTATGTACATAGTATATACATTATGTTATTATTGCTTTTTAGACGTTTTGAAAAAAGTTATGATTAAATAAATGACAGTTGAATATGTAATACATATGTTTATTTTCTATTGTGATCATAACTGTCTTTACTGTCAGGTCAGATAAAAAACATGTCAAATAACTAAAAAAAAAACATATATATGTATGTACATAGATAGTAAATGAATAATTATACCAGTAGATATATTTGTACACATGTTTATTAAGAAGCCGAAAAAATAAAATAATACATTCATACAAAAAAAAAAAAACAAAACCGATAAATTTTTATGTAGATATGAAAAATAAAAAAAAGATGTTTTATTATTATGTTTTTTTTTCTGTTTTGTTTGTTATATTTTGGTGTACTAAAAAAAAAAAAAAGCGTTTTCTGTGCTGTCTTTAAATAACCTTGAACTTGAGACGAAAAATCTTTTTTTAATATATTGCTAAATAACAAACAAAAAAAATCTTATTTTTATTTTCTTTTTGTTTCAATTTTTCATTTATTTTTTTTTTTTATTATTATTTATTACGACTTGTTCAAATCTTTATTTACACATAATAGCCCCCCTTTTTATATACATACATATATATATATATATATGTATACGTACTCCATACATATGTTTGTATGTTTTTGTTTTTATAAATTTAATGCTTTAATATTACTTTTTTGTTTTTATGATTTTTTTAAGTATGTTGGGGGGATGGATAAGAAAAAATAAAAGTACATACTAAAAAAAAAACAAAAAAAAAAAATACCTATCATAGCATAATATATAACATCCATACAAATACATACACACATTAATTGTAAAGTGTTATAAAAATAAAATAAATATTATTTTGAAATTTGGTTGCCTCAATAAACTTACATATGTATATACACACAGCTATCTCATATACATATTATAATAATATATACATAAATATAGTATTAACATACGTATATATTTTTAGTATATATGTATATAATTAATAAGTATATAGTAAATTCAAACAAATGTCAATTTATAAATAATATTATTAATAATAATACAATAACTAGAAAGCATAGCTAAAATAGTATATGTACATACTTATGTACATACATACTTAAGTATATATTTTTATGCTTTTAATTTGATTTTCTTTATTTTTTTTTTATGATAAAGTATAAAAATTATGTTCTGATACACGAAAGTATTACTAAGTATGTAGTAAGTACCTAATAATATAATTTAATAATAATAATAATAATAATAGTAATAAAAAAACAAAAATAAAATGTGCTAAAAATATTTTTATTTAGAAATAGAATAAAAATAAAAACTAAAAGTAATTTTTTTTTTGTTTTTTAGTACAAATGTACTTATACTTTACTTATATAACTAAGTAAATAAAGTAGGTATGTATTATTTAATTTAAGTTATATTTATTACTTTATAAAATTTAAAAGGAAAATTGTTACCAGTTAATATTTTCTATATATTGGTACATAAATGTATTTAATTTCTTGAAAAATTATTATTTTTTACGCCTGCAGATATGCAATTTAAAAAAATTCATTAAAATTATCTTTTTGCGCTTTGATTTAACCGTAAAAAATTTAATTAAAAAAAAAAAATTTAACCATAAGGATTTAGAAAATCTTAGAATTATTTAAAATCTTAATATTGTTTTTATGAAACAAAAAAATTCCATCATTTATCACAAAATGATTTTAGAATCAAAAAAAAAACGTTGTAAACCAATAAAATAGAAATATAAAATGATTAGGGGCTTCGGTAGCCTAGTGGGTAGTCGTGTTAACCGAAGGAGTGTGGGTTCGATCCCTGCACAGGTCGTAAGTTTTTTTCTTTACATACCCCCCTTACGACCTAATATAATGTAAATATATAGTATATAATATAAACAAAATAAATAATATTAATTAGTATATAATTTAATAATAGTATAAAAACCTATAATAGCCTTAGTAGCCGATGGTTCAATAATATTGCACTAAATTAATGTATGTAATATTAATATAAATAAATATAAAATGATTCTACTATTACTTGTCCCATTTCATGCGTCTACTTAAAACAGTGAAAATTTTTGACTTGACTAATCTCTTGTTATGAAAAATTTGAATCAGTTGGATTCAAATCTAACTTTTAACTAATAGTTATACTTTTCAAAATTTGACAATTGCAATAACCATTAAACCCAGTTCAAACTTTTACACATAATTTTAATAATAATTTTTCACATTCAATAAAAAAAAAATACAATTCATTTAGGAACACGATACAGTATAAAAACATTTAACTTGTTATTTTCTAAGAAATATACATCTTTTCTTAGAAAATGAACATGCATATATTTATGAATAAAAGAAGTGTTAAGATCAAAATATAAAAAACAAAAAAAAAAAAATAATAAAAAAATTAAATAAAAATAATGATTGATATTTATAGTTATTACATTTGAAAATTTTTTTTTTTTACTGTTGTATTAATTTTTTATATTTTTTATTTACTTTTTATTAACTGACTGAATTGCCATGAGCTTTAAAAGATTTATTGTAATAAAACGTATCAAATGTTACGTTTTGAATTAAATAAAAAAAACATTTTTTATGTGTATTTTTTTTTTTTTATCAAATTAAAAAAAAAAAAATTGTAATTTTATTGTCATTTATTGTCTAATTTAATATCTTTTTTTATTTTGATGTATAACACGTACATTTTTGTTTTTTTTTCTATTATTGTGGACTTTAAGAGATACTACAATTATGGTTATAACTAGACCGAATAAAATTTATTTTAATAGTGCAACTTATATGTATGTAAGTAAGTAATTTTAACATACATATTATATATGTACAAATATATATATATATATATGTATATGTATTTATTAAATAAAAACAAAGTGTCAAATGATTTTATAATTTAAAATACAGATCATTCTTGTTATTAATTATTTGAAAAGTTCTGCACATAATTCTGTCAAATTTAGTATAGATTGAGTCTTATTGAAATTCTTTGCCGGACTAATTTCCTCATTAAATGTAATTTATTTTTTGTTCTATTTTCACCCCCTTTTTATTACAAATTTATTAAAAAAAAAAAAAAATCAAACTTTTAATATTAATAATTTAGTTAAAATTAAACGTTAAAGTTAAAATGAACGTAATTAGATACTTATATAGGTAGAATGTAAGTATATTTATAGCATTACTTAAGATATATTTTTTTTTTTTTGTTTTTTTTGTTAATCTTAACAAATTCACAAGTTTTGTTGTGAATCTAATATCATTTTATTAATATTATGTTGTTAAAAATGAAACTAGTATATATGTAAATAAACTATATATATGTAATGAAACCGGTAAAAAAATCTATAAATAGTACATATTTATTTATTTAATTTGATATCTTGTAAATATTAAGTTAAGCCTACGCTATCATTAATTGTTTATTCTAGTATGTATATTAAAAATTTATTATTATTGTTCATTAACCTTTAAAATATACATACATATAAGCCTATTATAATATGTAGATATGTTAAAAACAGTTCATTAATTTAATATTTTAAATATAATGGTAGGTATCATATTTTTTTTATTGAATTTCCTGCATTTTAATAAAATGTAATTTAGTTAATTGCTGTTAATTGTAACTATGTACTTACTTACATATTTTTGAATTCTATTGTTGATCGGTTTTTGTTTTTTTTTTATTAAAATTGTAGTTTTGCGCAACATATACATAAAAAAATTTTATGAACTTGAAAAAGTCAATGTTAGCCCTTTATTATTTCGGTATTAATTTTTTTTTTTTTTTTTTTTTTTTGATAATGAAAATTATTTACAAAAAAGCAAAAATAAAAAACAAAATTCTAGAATTTTTTTTTTTTTTTTACGAAATTTTCAAGTCCATCATTTAATTTTATAGGTTTTTTTTTTTTTTTTGTACTTTTAATTTTTGTTTGACCTTAACGTAGAAATGAATCACACTCACACACATAAAAATGTAATAAAATAGCAAACGACAGTATTTAATAATAATTTCAAGTAGAATAAAAAAAAAAAAAAAAAATTAAAAATTAAAATGTAAACAACTTTAAAGGTCTCCTTTGAAATCTAATAGTGGTAATATTATTATGGTATATATAGTGATTATAAGTAAATACAGTGGTGTCATATATACAGAGCTCATGAGAAGTTTTTGGTTTTTGATTTTTGATTTTTGATTTTTTTTTTTTTTTCCTCATTAAATGTTGCAATTAACCATAAAAATAAAATAAAAAGTTATTGTTAAATACATACTTTACAGACTATTCAATTTATATAATAGGTACATGTACATATGTATATAAAATATATACAAATATGTACCTATATAAAAAAAAAAATGAATTATTATGCATTACAGCAAATTCTTACAATTTTGTTTTTGAAAACTTGTAAACAAACCATTTTTTTTTCTTCAATATAAAAAATGACAATTTTATTTTTTGTTTTATAGAGTTTTGTTTTGAAAATTAAAAAAAAAAAAAAAAAAAAATAGTACAAGGACATTTTTATTTTTAAATACCTGTTGTTTACTCCGTTTTATTGTGTTTTTCCAGTTAATATTTTTTTTTTTCATTTTTATTGAAGTTAATCATAAGTCTAACATTTAAAAATTTCCTAATAGTAAAAAAAAAAAAAATAAAAAAAAAAAAAAACAAAAATAGTTAATTGTTTTTTCTATAATGTATAGAAAAAAAAACAAAAAAAAAACAAAAAAATTATATTTTTATTATTATATTAGTTTTGTTTAAATATATATCTAATAAATTCAATGAAGATCCAGGTCATATCAATTAATAACGTATGTATATATATACATATATGAATATATATATTAAATATATAAATTAAATCATTTAAAAATAAAAAATAAATAAATTTATAAAAAATAAATTTAAAAAGATGAAAAGAGAATATTAATTAGTTTTTTTTTTTCTAAAATGTTTGTTTGAAAAATTTTGATTTGCTTTCAATTTACAAGAATTTTTCCCTAATAAAATAATGTGACATTTTTGTTTTTGTAGAAAATATTCATATATAATTATGTATATAGGTACTAAAATATGTCTATTTAATTTGCTATTGAAAATTTTCTAAAAGATATTCTTTTTTTTTTGTTGTTTTTACAAAATAACAATGAAAATTATATTTTTTGGCGGAAAATTTCAATATACAAATACATACATACATACTATAAAATATTGTTTATGGAATTTTGACAGATTTGACATGTTTATCTTTAAGTAAGTTATTAATAAGTGAATATGATAATGTTTGTATTTTTTTTACACGAAAACAGTACTTTTAAGAGTCGTTGATAAATAGAACGCTAATTTAATTTGTTTTTTTTTTTTTTAAATTTTAATCAAAGCCATAGGCTGGAAATTGTTTTTGTATTTATTCATATAATCTATGTAAGTCTCTAGAGTTTATTCTATAAAAGGAACGCAATATTATTTGTAGTACAAGATGTAACGTAAGTACATAATTTAGAATACATATACATACATATATAAAAATTAAATTCAATTAGTTTTGTTGAAAAGACGCTTAAAAAAAAAAAAAAAAAGCCTACTTTCCTACTTTAATAATTAAGCACACATTAAAAATACTGAACAAAAATGTACAATATTGTTCCAAAATATCATTTGATCTGTTATCTGTCTAACAGTTTTTCAAAATTTTTCTTAACTTTATATTTTAAAACATTGAATGGCATATCAAATAAAAAAAAAAAAAATGTGTAATACATTTGACAGTTATTAAAACGTATTCATGAAATCATGTCAAAATTGTAGTGTTACTTTTTAAATATGTAGTTTTCAATTTAGACTTTTTTTTACGTAATTATAAAGATTGACAGTTTTCGGTAATTTCAAAGAAAATTAATAATTTTCAAAAATTATAATTTAAATTAATTTTTACTAATAAAAAATTTCAAATTAAATACCTACTTATCTTATTTATTTATTATTTTTTTTTTGCAAAATTGCAACAAAATTAATGTTAATGAAAACAATATCAAGACCAAACAATCAAAGAGAAATAATGCTTCATGTACACGTTTTATGACATAATAAATATTTTTTAATTAAAAAATGTTCGTTAACAAAAAAATAAATGGGTTGAAACTTGAAATAGTTTAGATTCATCTTTTTTTTTTTTTAGTGAGGACAACCTATATTTAAAAAAACATACCTGCACTTATAGTCAATTAAATGTCAAAGTTACTCAAAAAAAAAAAAAAAATTTTGTTTCTTCTAAATAATGGAATTTTTATTTTCTAAAAATAAATCCATAGCTGAATAAGGAAAAATAGAAAATGTAAGAGATTTTCATTACACTTTCATTACATTTTCATTACTAATTGTATATACAAAACATAATTTTAATTTTTTTTTTTTGACACTTCTCTTTTCTGAAAAGTCATTGCTTCCAATTCAATACTTAAAAAAACGTTAATAATATGTATATTATGAAATTTTAACGAAAAGAGATAGATAATAAGAAGTAAACCAAAATTTACCAAAAAAAAAATAAATAAAAAAAAAAAAAAAATAAATAAATTAAGTAATAATTTTTGGTGTGCTTTTTACCTATGTTTTGTAATAATTTTTTTTTTTTTGTTTTTTTGATTATATAATAAAATATACAAGCATAAAAAATTTTGACATTTATAAACGTGATATATGTACGTACGTATATAATAATATACACACAAATTTTGTATATAACTATTACATATGTTGAAATTTATTAAACATGAATAAGATAAAGTAATCATCGTTAATCAGAAATCGAATAACTGACACCATATATACACGTATAAGAAGTATTTAAGCAACAGAAGAAGACTATAAGAAAAGTTTAATTTTTAAACAAATAAAAAAACAAAAAAAAAAAGATATGTATTATTGTAGTGAGTTCATGGCCTAAAATCAATTTGAGTACGTTGACACTCTTTTTTTTTAAAAAGAGTTTCGAAAAAAAAAAAAAATTTTAAAAAAACCAAAAACAATATAAAAGCTGTTTAAAACAAATTTAACATATCTTATATTAGTAATGGTTTAAATAAAATTTTAAATTTAATAAATTTAAAAAAAAAAAAATTTTTTTTTTACGGTTGTTAAATAGTTATATATGTATTTTTTAATTTGAATATAATATATTGAAAACATACATATATACGAGTACATATTATTATTTAAATATGCATATTAAATAATATTAAGAAATTAAATGCTGACAAAGTTTTAATTAGAATAAAGGTAAATAACTTCTTTATAGGTTTGCTATTTTTTTTTTTTTTTTTTGTTTAAATAAAACCTCTTAAAAAAATTGTTGTTAAGTTCGAATTTGTTATTTTATGTTTGATTATATGGCTATTAAAAAAAAAAATATGATATTTAATATATATAACTATAGTTAAACCTAGCTTAATTGATTTACTTTAAATTTTCTAAGATTATTTTATTGCGTCACTGGTTCAGTCAAAATTTTTATATAAATGAAATAAAAGCTTAAATTTCTTTATGACTTTTTACGAATTTTACCTATTTCTTTTAAATGGGATATTATGTATAATATAGGAAAAGAATTTGTTGTAAAGGTATTAAAAATTATTAATCAAAATTTTCTGACATTTTGTACAGCTCAATGCATTTATATTTACTTGACAGTTAGAAAAGCTGATACTAATTGGCATTTAATATTATATAACTAATTACTGAAAATTTAATGAAACTGAAAATTAACAAAAAAAAAAAATGACATCCAAAAAAAGCACATACATATTCAAACATTTTGCAAAAGCATATATATGTAAATACAAAAAAAAATACATTTAAAAGTTTGTCAATAGATCGAATGCATAAAACTGAGTTTAAACTCAAATTTTCTTTTTTCAACCATAACCTACAAGTTTAAGTGTTAGAATTGAATTTCATGTCAGTTTTATGCATTCAAATTTCGAATCATTGATTTTAAAATCAAATCTCCTCTTTTTCAAACTATATTCCGCTCACAAAATGTTTGTTTAAAAAAATGATATTTGAGTTAAAATTCAGTTTTATGCATTCAACTCAATTGACGGAATACATAAAAATGAGCTTAAACTCAAATTTTATATTTTCAAAGAAAATTTACAAGTTCAAATGTAGTTTTTGTATGCAAAAATATGATTTACTTAAGTTTAAGTTAATTTTTATGCATTCGATCCAAAATGTATTTTAGAGAAAAAAATTTAAATTGATATGAAAATTTTTAACTCAAGATGTACTTACATATATACCTAATTAAAATTCACAAACATTTACGTATATTAATTCATGTAATTTCATGTACTTTCATTCATATATTTTTACAAATTTTTTTTTTAAATTTAAACCATTTAAAACAAAAAAAAAAACACAAATTTATTTTACTAAACTAAGTTAAAAAAAAAAAAAAATTAAGATCAATTTTTCATGATTGAATTATTTTGTTTTTAATTTCAGCGGCTCCGAAAAAAAATAAAACTTTTGAAATTGGATACAGAATATCTTTTATAATTCTTAAAACACTTCAAACTCTTCCTCAGAATAATAAAAGTAACAGTCATATCATATTTCTATACTTGCTAACAAAAAAACAAAATTTATAAAAACAAAAAGGAATATTTTGTTCCAGATTATATATATATATGTATATATATAAACATGAAAACATGACCTTAAATGATCAGCCAAAAACAAAAAAAAAAAAACCAACAACAAAAATAAAAATAACTAATATATTATATATGTATTATGTATGTACATAATTAACTCTTATATTCTTTTTTTTTTATGTGACGTCGAAAAGTTTCTAAATTTAATATTTTAAAATAGAATTTAATAAAATAAAAACTTTTCCTTTTAGAAAATTTAACTTTTTTTTTTTTTTTTCTATAAATTTCCTATGTGTACAAAAACAACAAAAAAAAAAAAAAAAACCTACAAAGACCTAAAAAGAAAGAGTTAAAATTATTTCAAGATATTTTGTATTTATTATATTAAAAGTACATTAGATATATTTGTACTTATATATATATATAATTTAAATAGGCATTGTTATATATAATATATTATGTATTTATGTATCTACTCATTATATATATATAGCTACAAAAGTAAAATATATATGAATATGTTATATAAAATTATATATATATAAATATTATCATTTTTGTTCTTTATAATCAAAAAGATAAATTTCCTGTATGTAATCAAGAGAAGAAAATTTTGACAGGCATGCAAAATATCCTGAAAAATTCAAAAATTCAAAAATTAAAAAAAAAAATAAAAAATAAAAAATAAAAAGTTAAAAGGAAGTTAAAACAAACATTGGATTTCAAAGAAATGTATTTACATTTAATCCATAACTATATATACATATTTATTTATATATGTATATATATAAAGTTATATTTAATGTTTAAATAAGGACATATTATATGGATGTATGTATATATAAGTGTATATATATGTATATATTATTGTCGTTTTAAAAATTCAAAAACCTTAAAGTCCTTGAAAATAAAATTAATCACAATGATTTTAAAATCCTTTTTGCTTGTGTATATTTTTTGTTTTTTTTTTTTGTTTTATTGTTCCAAAAAAAAAAGGACGTTTCATATACCGTCTAATAAAAATAAAAGTGAAATAAATTTAATATAACTATATATTATATAATATAATATGTTCATATCCTATATGTATGTATATTTATTTATATATATTAAAAGTACATATATAGACAAAATATTTTGTACATTACTTTTAATAAAATTTATTCTTTTTTCTGGATGAATATTTTATTATTAAATTAATATTTATTTAATAGAAAAATTATTGATCCAGTTTGTTAGTCTTTTACGATTACTGGACAAACGATATCTAAAAGATGTTAGAAAGATGGAATATCAACTTATAGTGAAACAGATAAAGTTTTCACAGATTGTAAAATAAAAATAAAATAAACATATCTAAATGGAGAGAAATTTCTGGACAGGATCAAATTATTTAGCTTATATAGATCACTAAGTATAGACTGCCTGTAGTTTATATACTTATAATAAAGTAACATGTAAGTAAATCAATAAATAATTAAAAATCGTATTATTGTAATACTCTGAATAAAACTAAAAAGCTTTCAAATTCGATAATTGTGCATGTTTTTCTTTAAATAAAACTTGTTTCGATTTATATCAGGAATTTCATCTAAATTTTTACTCAAAAACTCTTAAACTTTACTGTTCTTTATAAATATATTATATATTGTATATAAAATTTATATAATTAAAATATATACATATACATATAGGTAAGATTATATATAAGTACTTTAATGTATATATCCAATATCCATATATACAAATTATATGGTTAGGTTTAAAGGACCATTTATACCGTTTTATACCGAATAATAAAAAATATACTTTATTTCCTGGAAAAGTCTGCTACTTTTTTATTTGCTTATAATTTTTTTGATTTCGTGTTTTTTTTTTATTTTTGTTGAGTAATATAAACTTTCAAGGTCGTAGGCAATTTTATTTTATTTTTATTATGTTTTTTTTTTTTGTTTTTTCATATATTTCAAATATTTTTCGTTACATTTCTTTCTAATACCGCCCAAAGAAATGTTTCCTTATCCCTTTCCCTTTCCTTATCTTTCTTTTTCTTTCATTTTTATTTTTAATATCCTTGAAATAAGTTTTTTTTTATATATATAAATATATATTAGACAGCATACATATACATACAGAGACAAACCTAAGTATATATTACATATAGATTTCCTCATTTTCAATTTAAATAAACAAGAACCGGAGAGTTAAAAAGAAAGAAAATGGAAAAAATGAAGTACGCAAACAAGAAAAACGGAAGAAACATTTATTTATTATATACATATATATAAAAATATTATAAATGTTATATATAAATATACTTAGTATTGTATATATAAAGTTTTTTTTTTTTTTTTAGGTAGGTTTATAAATATAAAAAATTTATATTTTATGTACTTTTGAAAGAAGAATGGATACGAAAAACACAAAAAACAAAACTTTTTTGTTTGGGATTTTCCAAATAAAAATGTAATGGAGGCTGAAAAAAAAAAATCGAAATTAAGTGTTCAAGAGAGAAAGAAAGAGATAGAATAAAAAAATATGAAGAGAGATGTGTCAAAATTTTATGCCTTCCACGAAAATGTTAAATAAATTTTTTGTTTAAAATTAATATATATATATACATATATAATACAATAACAATTTTTAATATACATATGTTTGAATGAATGTATATATATATATGTATGTACTATACTTATACATAGGTTACAAAAGTTTGTATGTATTCTAGCCAACATTCTTAATTTTGTTGACTTCCGACTTATTTCGTTCAGGCACAAAAAAAAAAAAAAAAAAAAAAAAAAATTCAAAAAGGATAAAATGGATATAAATTTCAATTGTCTTGAAGTGGGGTAGGTTAAGAATTTTCTGAGAAAATAAAAATAAAAAAGGAAAAAAAAAGATTTTCTATTTTCAATGTCATTTTAAAATACGTTCAACTTTCGATTTTCGCCTTAATTTTTATTTCTTTTTGTATTTTTTTATTTTTTGCGTTTTATTAAGGATTTTTGTATATTATTTTGTTATTATTGTTTGTTTTTATTTTTTGCATTATGGTTTAATATTTACAAGTACATATTATATTAAATTTATTTTTAATACATAAAAAATGTATTGAGAGATGAACTTTGAAAAAAAAAAAAAAATTTTTTTTTTTTTTTGGTTTGTTTCTAGGGTTGCAAGTTGTAAAATAAAAAACGAATCGCTATGTTAAAATTTATATTGTATTTTTTTTTTACACATTTTTTTTTTTTGTTTTTGGGCAAAAAAAAGAAAAAAAAAAAATTCTTTTTTTCTAGATTAACAAAAAAAGGAAAACTGAATGAATTTATTATTAAATAGTATAAAATAAAGTTAATATAGCCATCAATTTTTTTTTTTTTTATTATTGGGAAACTTTTTATTTTTTAATTGAAAAATAGGATGAATCAAACTAGATCGAAGGATATAATCAGGATATCTGAAATATGTATATTTAAAGAGAAAAAAAAAAAAAATTCTTTTTTTTTAAGTTTTTCGTTTCAAAGAATTTTTGTTTTTTGTTGTTTCTTCTTTTTTTTTTTTTTTTTTTTATGTAGCATAAATAATTATTACCGCAACAAGAAAAAAAAAATTTACTTATCTTTAAAAAAAAGTTTAAATTTAATGTGAATTAAAGTACGGTTCAAGAATTAAATTTAAAAAGAAGGACAAAATTAAAAAAAAAAAAAAAGAAAATTATTTTCTTTTCTACTATTTTTTTTTCTTCAGTTATTTGACATTGAAATTGATTTGATGTTTTTTTTTTAAGGAATATTTACGTTTATTTTAAAAAAAAAAAAAACAAAACAAAAACAGAAATAAAACTAAATTTTTCGAAATTTTTTTTTTCTGATTTGTAACTTGAGTTGTGGGAATTAATTACTTTAAAATAAGGTGGTAAGTTTTAACTAGGTGGTAAGTTTAAAATAGGTTGTAAATAGGTATATATATATATATAACTAACTGCTTTTATTGGTTTTTGGTTTTTTTTTTTTTTTTTTTTTAATTTTACTAATAGATGAAATATTTAATTTTACAAATGAAGTAATTTGTTTGGGTTAAAGTATAAAAAGATCTAAAGAATTAAAAAAAAAAAAAAATTTAGTATGAGCTTGGATAAAAACAAAAAAAAACTTACAAAGAAAATGAAAATGTTAAGTTTCAATGTACATAATTACTTACTTATATAATATTCTAATGTTTATTATTTTTTTTAAAATTATACCAGAATTCCATTAATAATATATTTTAAAATACTACTATAATATTAGTTTATAAATGTAATTAATTTAAAACCATAATAAGATTTGAAGGCTATAAACTTAATTATTAATTGAATATAAATATTCTCTTTTTTTCTATATAAATAGTAACTATAAGTAACTACTAATAAATAATTTAATGGTAACCACAGTAAACCAATGATCAAAATTCAATGGTCAGTATTTAAATTATTTATTTTTAATTAATAAGTATAGTATTATTTTTACGTTAGTTTTTCTTTTATGAAAACAGAAAAAAAAAAAAAAATAATAAATTATTCATTTTTTTTTTTTCAAAAATAAAATTTTCGAGAAATACAAAAAAAAAAAAACAAAAATAAAACAACCATTTAAAAGTTATAAAAAAGAACACAAAAATAAAAAAAATGTATTTTAATATCCTTCCTTTAATTTATTTATTTAGTATATATATATATATATATATATATATAATATGCATATTTAATTTATGTATTTTCTGAAATACTTAGTATACAAAAACAAAAAAGAAAGAAAAAAAAACTTCAATACTTATTGTAAAAAGAGGAAATCAATAAAACAAAAGAAATGTACAAAATATATATATATATACATATATAGATAGAAACTAACGGAAAATTTTTCTGAAGAATAAAAAAGTATAAGAAAAAAATAATTTTTTTTTTGTTTTTTGAAAAAAGGAATTTTCATTTTATGTATGAAAAAATAAAAATGTTAAAAAAGAAAAAAGAAAATGCCGGTAGTTAATAACCTTGATGTTTCAAGGTCTTTAAGGTTTAAAAAGGATACAAAATGTTAAATATATATATATATGTATATATATATATAGATTTAAAACATATTAAATAAATATCTCACTTACTTATTTATTATTATATTATTATATATAAAAAAAAAGTATGAGAAATTCAATAAAGTTAAGTAGGTATCATAAGCAAACAATAACATTTAGTTCAATTTATATAATATTATAAATATGTATATTATATACATATATAAATATGTATATTATATAATATATCTATATGAGTAAGTACCTATATACTCATTGTACCAATTACCTTGTTTGTTTTATATTCATTTTTATATAAATATATATATATATATATATATATATATATTATATAAAGGTAATTGTATATAAGTACTATATATCAGTAATAAAATAATAAAATTCTATAATATGAAATAAAATAATAATAAAAAAAAAGATTTTTTTTTATATAAAATATTTAAAAAAATAAAAATAATGAACAAGACTTCTTAAAAAAAAAAAATAGAATATAAATATTAAATGAATCTGTTACACAACTTTTATCTTTTAATATTGTCATAAATTTTAAATACTTTAAATCTGATCCTTTTACAAAAACACAAAAAAAAAAAAAAAATAAAACTTTTTCTTAGACTTTTAATGTCCTATAATAAATAAACTGTATGTGATCCAGTTCCAGTACAGTATATACATATATATATATATAAATATACTTTTGTAATGGTATACATATTATATCCAATGCAATTTTATGTATCCATATATAACAAGAAAAGAAAAAGTGATTTACATTTTGTATATATATACTTATAAAGGATAGTAAGATGGTTTTAATCTAATACTCATTATCATTTTATTACTATGGAAAAAGTTTTATTTTTAATTACCCATTAAATGTCTTCCTTTTACATATTAAGTATATATTTTGGGATGGTGATAAAATTTATTAAGATTCAAAAATTTTTATAATAACTAAAACAAATTAACGAATTGCATTTTAATATTTTATTAATTACTATTATAGTTCTATAATAACTAATTTTTAGAAAGTTTTAGACATTATAAACGTACATATATGGGTTTAAAAGTTTTCTTTTGATTTACTATCTATATAATAAATATTTTATTTCATCAATTCTTATTGATTCCTTTTCGTTTGTTCCTTATCGTAATAAAATTCTTTTCAAAATTTTGCATTACTTAAAAAAATCCTTTTTATTTAAAAAACATATACTAAATAAATTTAAAACAGTTTTGCACTTTCATTTCTTAGGATTTAACTATTATCGTAATGATGATCAAAATCTTAATTTTATCCACAAATTCATTAAAAATGTATTTAATACCATTATATATAAATTGTATTCAATTATAAATTAATTTTTAATCTACATACATGTAGGTAAGTATATATATACATATATACAGTATTTTATGTAACTACACGTATGCTTGTACAAAAATTCAACAATTGTATATATATATATATATTAATACCCCAATGGTACAAAAACTTAACAATTGTACACATATATCAATACCCCAATTAAATCGCCCACGAAATTTTTTGTTTTTTTTTTTTTTCGTTTTGTTGTTGTTTTTTTTTACAGATAATCTCTTAAATAGTAAATGAAAAACAATTTTATAATAAAATTGTCCTGAAAATAAACTTAAAAAAAAAAAAAAAAAAACCTAACAAAAATGAAATAAATCTTTTATTTTTCGCCAATATAATATTTATTCTATTTTCGTATCAAATTTTTTTTTCTTTTAATTTTCTTTTTACAAAACATGGTTTTGGTTTTTTTTTTTTTTTTGGGTAAAAGGAAAACTAATAAAAGAAAAAAAAAAATAAGTTTTGTACACTGTTAATGAAAATTCTTAATTTTTTTATTTTTTTTTGTAGTTTTTAAGCCACTTGATATACAATTTCACTATAAAATCACCTTTACATACATATCGGATTTCATCATTTAAAATACAAAAAAAAAAAAAAATAATAATAATAACAATAATAACAAAAAAAGGAAAAAACAGTAAAACCAAAAAAAAAAAAATAAAAATATATAACGGAAAAGAGAAATACAAAATTTTTCCTTTCTTTTTTCATAATTTTTTTTTTTTTTTTTTTGAGAAAGGTATGAAAAAAGTCATTCTTCCTGCCACTTACAGGAAATGACAAATTTTGTTACTGTTTAAATATATATTATATATAATAAAAAATATATATACATAATGTATGTAAGTATGTATTTTTAAAAAAACAAAATAACACAAATAGGTACTAAATATATATTATAATATATGCTTTTATATACATATATATATGCCTTTAACCTTAAATATAACAAAAAAATAAAAATAACAATAAAAGATAAACAAAAAAAAATAAAAATAAATTTTTTTTTTATAACCTAAATCCATAACCCACCTTAACAATTATATTGATTTTTTTTTGTTTTTTTTTATTTATATTAAGTTATAATACGAGAATGTATTTGTGTATTTTTCTTTTAAACTAAAATATGAATATTAATACTTTATATAGAACTATATATATATATATATATATAAATATTACATAACTAAATATACTATATTATACACATTATGTATATATTAATTATATAGTTTGGTATTCTGAAACTAATTTTTATATATAAGCCGGCATTTTAGAGGATAAAACTTATCAAAAATAAAAAAAAAAAAAAACAACCAAAATAAAAAGCAAAAGAAAAGAAAAATAATTTTTTAAGTTAAGGATCCTTTTCAAGTAAAAAGGACTTTTTTTTTGTTTTTATTTAATTTGTATATATACAATATATTTGTGTATATATATACTCATATATTGTTCATATTATTTATTTTTATGTAGGAAAAATTTTTTTTTTTTTTTTTTTTTCGGGTAAACGAATAACAAAAAAAAAAAAAAAACAAAAATAACAGTTGAAAAAATAAAAACAAACAAACAATAATTTAACCATAAATTTATAAAAAAAAAAAAAAAAATAAAAAACAAAATACCAAAAACCGGTTTTTCTTTTTTCATTTTTCTACAATATATTCTATATATATACACATATTTATTAACTATTTCCTTCTGAATTAGAAAAAAGGAAGCGGAAAAATCATTTCACCGGCTGACAATTTCTGTTTCTGTTTCTTTTTGTTTTATTTTATTTTTTTTTGTGTTTTACTTTGTTTTTTATTTTCTTTTTAGGTTATTCTCATATATAGAATTATTTGTTATATACATATATAGATATTTAGGCTTTTCGTTTTTTTTTTTATTATTTAATATATTTTTGAATCAAAATAGAGCTTTGCGGAAGAGAGAATAGAAAAAGAGTATTAAACAAAAATAAGTAAGTATATAAAAAAAAAAAAAAAAAAGAAGAATAAAACGGTTTTCATTTTTTTCTTCTATTGTAATTTGTTTGACATTTTTAGCTTTAATATTTTATTTAAGATGAATTTGTACATGTATTACAGTAACAGTAAAGTCTAGTTATATTATTTACAATATTTGAAATTTGATGTATCAAATGACTGATTGAGCTGACTGAAATCCCACTTTTTCATACAAAAGTTTCGCTTGAACTCGCTTTCTTGTTTGAAAAAGTGAGATATGAGTTCAATCTTAGTTTTATGCATTCGACCCAATGTCACAAAATTTCTTAAAAAAAAAAACATTCAAACCACGTAAAATTACCACATTCTCCCCTATTTTGCAATATTTCTTTTGAAGTTAAAACTCCAAAAAATTAAAGCACAATATTTTTTTTTTTTTTAGGTTTTTCATCCAGAATCTTTTTTTAGTATTAAAATTAATTGTATCTTAAAAACTTTTACTGTATTTTCATGAATACATGTTTCATTTAAATAGGATATACATACATGTAATAAAATTAAATATGTATGAATATATATGTACATAGAAAAAAGAAAAAAAAAAATAGAAAAATGGCAATAACAAAGGAATTGTAGGAATGTCCTTGAAAGATAAAAAAAAAAAAATTTTATTCTTCTTTTATGTTTTTTGGTGTTTCCTTTTTTTTTCGGTTTTTCTTAGATCTGTTTTTAACATGATTTCATTATTAATGCATGCTTATATATACTCTCTTATATATTTACCTATATATGAACATGCAATATATAATCTAATAATATAATAAATATACGGAAAACGTTATGAATTATCTTTATATAAATAACAAAGTAAATAAATAAAATAATATACTTATGTATATAAAAAAAAGTAAAAAAAAATCTATACATATATGTATATACATGGATGTTATATATTATATTACATAAGTACATGTTTATTTAGTTATAAATTGTATAGGCATAAAAATTGATTCAATCCCTTAATAATAATGCAAAAAAAATAAACTAATTTGTGAGTGAGTAGAATATATTATATTATATATTTATTTATTCTCTTACTCTTTCTTTTAATATTTTTTTTTTGTTTTTTTGTTTTTTTTGTTGGTTTTTTTTTTTTTACTTTAAACAATATTGAAGTCATTCAGTAAAAATTTAATACTTAAGGGAAATGAAACTTTATTATAATATATAGGAACAGTAAATGTATACATATATAATAGTTATATACTTATGGATTTATATATAATATTTTGAGTTCATAAGCAAAATACTTAACTTCATCATAACTCATTTTCTAGTTTACATTTAAATAAATAAATATATACATATATATATATATATATATATATATATATAAGTATATATTTATTTATTTTAGAAATTTGTTTTTGATATTGAACTCTCTGAAGGACATCTATTTCAATCAGAACTGTTTTCATATTAAAAACTTTTTTTTATAAAATAATTTTAAATACAATTGAAAATTAGGACACTTTAAAAATTTTCATTCCTTTTTTTTCAATACTAAGTATTAGGTTATTTTTTTACAGGACAAAAATCGTTTTTAAAAACAATTAAAAACTTTTTGTTAAAAATCAGTAATGTGTCAGAAAATTATATTGGTTTGTTAAAATCTAATAAAAAATCTCTGGCAACACTAAGAAATACTTAATTAGAAAAAAAACAATATTGAAACCAAAATTAAATTATCTAATTTACTTAACTGTCAATAAAAGTAGAAACAGAAGGTGACAGGAGGAAGCGGCAGCGGCAGCGGCAGAATTTTATTTTACAAACAATGTAGTTTAAAAAACACAAATAAACACAGAATATGAACACAGAATATGACAGCGGCAGCGGCAGAAACGTCGCTGCTTTTTAATTTTCTAATTTTCTGCCCTCAGCTCTTCCAGTCAAATGAAATAAGGGTAATTTTTTATATAATGGAAAAAAAAAAAACAACTGTCAAATAAAATAAACGCTTAAAATAAAAACGAACAGATCAACGTTCAAATGCTATTTTAAATTGTTGATAAGTAAAATTACTATAATGGAGGAAAAAATTATGCAATTACCTAAGTAATTAAGGAAAATACATTTTTACATGATAAGAGCGAAAATTTATATTATACAGAATTATTGTATGCTCTTATATTTTACAGAAAAAAAATTTATTTACTATTTTTTGATATTTAAAGCAAAATTTTTTTTTTTTACTATAGTGAATGAAGTTTAAAAAATATTCTGGTGCAACTTTCTGCCAAATTGTATTTTAAACAACTGTGACTGACTGTGCTGCTTTTTAGCATCTGCCCTCTGTCAGGTTCTGTTTCAGCCATAATTAGGAATATTATTTTGATTTGTACAAATTGTCAATTTTGACAAGTCATTTTTTTTGCAGCCATTATTGGTTTTATTCAAATTTATTAAACAAAGTTTTAATTTTTTAACTTTTCTAGCCTCATCCTATCATGAATTAACTAATATGTAAAATAAAAAAATTATGTAAAATTAGTAATTTTTAACGGGAGAAGAAACCGAAAAAAAATGTTTGAATATCCCAATATTTTTTTACATAATTTTAAAGTTATGATCATAATTTTTAAATTTAGTAAGTATTAATGAAAATTTTTAATTTTTTTCTTTTGTTGTAAATTTTTAGGACTTTTCTTAAACTGGAATTTCAGGTTTTTAATTTAAACCTTTTTTAAAATATGGTTTTTTATGTCTTTTTGTTCCAATACTTACTAAAAAAAAATTTTTTTTTTTACTTAATATTTAATTTATTATCAAAACATCTTTTGACAAGATTTTTATCTTGAATATTTCAAATAAAACGAAAAAAAAAATATTACCTCACACTTATCATTTTCAAAATACAAAAAAAAAAAGAGAAAAGAAAAATTGATATAAACTTGATATTCGCTTTAACTTAGCGGTATCGTAACGAAAATAAAAACAACGCACAAAAAAAAAAAAAAAATTATTACAAAAAGTTAACACAAAAAGCTAAAAAAAAACCAAAAAATTACAAAAATTTTTTTTTTACCAGCTGTTTTTAGCCTATTATCAATTAATATTTGGTTCACCTCTGTTCCCCTTTTCATACAATTATCCTATACATACCGAAAAATATATAAGAATAACCAAAAAACATGAAAATGTTACCATTAAAACGCAATGCAGAGCGCGTCAGTATTAAATTAATAGGAGGAGGCGAAAAAACAACAAAAAAAATTAAAAAAGAAATAAACGAAAAACAAAAAAAAAAATTCAGCAGCAGACAAGGTCGAATTTTAGTGCCCATTTCATTTACAGTTATAATTCTTTTTTTTTATGTTTTTATTATTTGTGTTGTTGTAATAATTTTACTTTATCTGTTTTTATCTTTTTTTTTGTTTTTGTTTCTGTTTTATATTTTTTACATTTCATGATTATTGCATAATTTTCTTTTATAAAAAGCTTAAAAAAAGTTCCAAAATATCCAAATAAATGTTAAAAGAGACAAGAAAACAAAAGAGGCACAGCACAAAAATAAACAAAAAAAAACCGAAACAAAAACTGAAACAGAAATAGAAGCAGAACAAAATAAAATGTACAGAAAAGAAAAGGATAGATAGAGAAAAGATGAAAGTGAAAAATGGGAATCATTTTATTTTTTTCGTTTATTTTGTTTGGGAATTGGGAAAACAAAAAAACAAAAAATCGCCTTATAGCAAAGATGAAATTTTTTGATGATTAATCGGTATTTCATCAAAAGCTGATTACAACAAAAAAAAAAAAATATTTTTTTTGTTTTGATATTTAAAGCTCTTTAATCTTAACTCAATTAAATAACAATTGGGTGATATTTATGATTCAAAGTTTGAAATCTTTCAAGTTAATTAACCTTTACTTAACTGATGTCCCTGTAAATTACATATCTCGAAGCAGTGATGCACGCTTGTCACAATTAATAAATGAGAATATTGAACTAAATAAGTATGAACGTGTTCATCAAAATTCAGTTGGATTGAAATTTAGTAAATGTTTCTGCAATTTGCAAAAAAAAAAACAATATTTTTTTTATCCTAAAAGTTTATTATCGAATGAATTTCAAATCAAAAATAAGTCTAAGTTTTTTAAAAATTAACATTAAATTTTGAAACTTTTAGTTCGCAATTTCGCTTAAGTGACATACTGTGTATTTTATCTGTCAACTTAGTACTTTTTTTTTGTTTTTTTTTTTTAGTGCATTGTCATACCACATAAATGTAACAAGGAAGGAAATTACACAGCCTTTCCTTTTCAGACGTGGCTGTACATGTTGTAAGGGGGAATTACACTTACGAGGTGTGTGAGATTCGAACCCCCGTCGGTGTTTACAGCATATTTTATACGCTCTTACCCAATAGGCCACTAAGACCTCTAAACTGAATATTCCTCACCAATTTTTCACATTATATTCATTATAATTTAAATAACAGACAATTTTAAAAGAAAAAAACTATTAAGTAAATTTTTATTATGTTGTTTTTCTAAACTTTTATTCAGTATATTGTATTGCAAAATATTAAAAATTTACAATAAAAAACAAATAAAAATAATAATTTTGACAATTCATTTCGGAATACGGGAAAGATAATGATGCGCGAATCTTAAGTGAAAGTCAATAAATTTTTTCTTTTTTAATGTTATTGCGTCGATTTTTTTTTTTTTTTACACACATAAGTATTTGGTTGATAGTTGATAAATGTTGTATCACATCATATTGCGAATTTTATCGCGGTATTTTATAATTTTTTTTTGTTGGATTGCTTTTATTTTTTATTTTTATATTAATTTTTTTTTTGTTTTGTTATTTAATTTTTTTTTTTTTTGAAATAATTTATATAAAAAATTAAAATATAAAATTGCCAAAACATATACATTTAATACTAGTATATAAACCCCTAGAGTTTTAAGGTAGCAAATTTCCAAAATGTTTATATAGGTATATTTATAAGTGTTTAGGTAAAAATATAAGTAACTTCTTGACAAAGTCAAAAAAATTTAATATTATTTATAAAAATCAAGACAAACTCTTTTTCTTTCATAGAAAATGCTATATTTAAGTAAGTAGATGAGTAGGTAGGGGCTGCAGATACATACTTAGGCCCGTTGTGATACCCTGGTTCAGAGTTTCTCCTATATAAACCATTGGAAGTATCTTACAATGCAATACAATGTAAATTTGTTAAGTCCATTTCCGACATATCGACAAATTTGTTTAAGAAAAATTTTGCCAGAAATTCTCTTCTTTTTAGAGTAAGAGCTGAGCATTCACACAGCAGCTGTAATATTAATTTCTCTTATTCTTCATCTTTGCAGCTTCTACGAAAATCATATGAGGGAAGTTCTAGCCTTCTGGCATGTCTGCCGATCGAACAATGACCAGTTAAACCCCCTATTAAATGACCAGTTAAACCCCGGTATTACATTACCGATATTGCGACGATTTAGGGATAACAGTTTAGTCGACCGTTTGAGATCTAAGATTCTTATATTTAGCTGAAAAAATTATTTCACATACAGATTGGCAGGCAGGCAGAAGTGGCAGGCAGGATATTTAAAATGTTGAAAAATTTAACACAACACGGTATATTGAAATATGTATTTTAAAGTTTAAAAGAAATTAAAATAAAATAAAAGCTTTTCTGGACTTATTAAGGTTATATCTTCCTAACGGTTTTTCAAAAAAATCTCATTATCAAACGAGTAAAGTAAAATTTTATTTTAAAATCAAAAAGTAAAATTTTATTTTATTTTAAATTATGTGAAAGATAAAAGCAAGGGTATAAACAAACAGCTGGATGGACGGACGGACGAACGAATATTTAAACAGAGTAAAACTATAGAACACATTAAGTATTAAGTATTAAAAATGTAACGAAAAAATGCTTGAATAATAACATGTGGGTAATGAATTTCCTGAAAAAAAAAATTAAATAATAAATTAAAAGAAAATTTTTTTTTTTTCAATTTATTATTAAAAATTTCTCTAGGTTTATAATGACGTATATTTTAACAATAAAATGACAAGAAATTAATGACAGAATTTAAAAATTCATGTGCAATAAAATGTAATATCACTTAATATTTATTTTATTATAACTAAACTAAGTAATTGATGTGTAATTTTTTAATCCCAAGAAAAGAATTATTTTAATATAAAATAAAATACAGTCAAAGATTGCTATTGTAATAGTGATACTGAACCACCAATATACAGTTAACTTTACAATATACAGTGAATGTTACAGTGAACCTTATTTTAAGAGTAAACATTTTGTTGCAACATATTTTGAAAATACTTAATTTATATTTTGTGGTCACAGTATTAGTTGAGTTCATGTTTGCAGATCTTACGAAGTTCTAAAAATGCAGAGCGTTTTTGAGGCAACACTGCAAAAAGTTTGCCGTTTTTGTTTTAAGAACTTTAAAAGATCTGTTGTCATATTTGCAGAATGAAAATTTATGCTGTCGATAATCAAAAACTAACATAATCTAAAAATTCCTTTTAAATTTTTTTTATTTTTTTTTTAAAAACTGTGTTAAAACTATAATATTCATTTCCATTTTTTTTTTTAAATGTCACAATACAAAAATTTAAATGTCATATACATTGAAGTGCAGAAAACTGTTTTTCAAAGTAGGGCTGCTTTTTTTCAGTTTTTTGATTTTCTGTTACAGAGTGGCGCTGACTGAATAAGAATTATATTTTAAGATCTGCAAACATGAACTCAACCTTTTTTTTTGGGAATTTGGAAAGGTTGCCTTTCATAAACTTATCCATTAAATGAACTGTAATGTGTCTGATAAGAACAAAATAAAATGAATAAAAAATACTTAACAAAGTTTGATGAACATAAAAACAACCAATTACACAAATCTTCAGTTACCGTTAGTAATATCCTTGAAAATTATATAATTAGAAGTTCTTTAGACCTTATAAATTGTAGTATACATAGTAAATCTTCTGTTTATAAGTTTAAATAGTTATATATATATAAAATTTTAAGGTAATCTTCTAAACGACCTTTATAAAAATTTGGTTTTCTAAATAAATTTAGAAAAAATAAATATATAAAATAATTTTTTAGAAGATCGTGTTCAAAATCTTTTTCATATGTAGGTTGTAAAACTAATGCATACATATATCTATTCTATATATATATATATATATTCTCTAAAATTTATAATACTTAATTAATGGGATGCCATTTAATATGTGACCTAATTTTATTGAAATTTTGTTTTTCTATTCTTTTCATTTTATTTTTCTTATTATAAATTATAACCTTAAAAATTTTCCATCTTGGATAATTTTAGCGCCACTTTTAATTTGTAAAAAAAAAACAAAGAAAACCGCACAAACAAAAAAAAAAATAAAAAACAATTAAGTAAATGAAAAGGGCCCAGAAATCAAATCTATTGTATCAATAGAAAAAAAAAAATAAATAAAATATACAAGAACAGAATTCAAGGACTTCATATTTCGGTCAAAATTAATCTCATAATTTGTGGGAAGAACAAAATATTTAAGACAAATATTTGTGGTATTTTTCCCTGTTTTTTTTTTACAGAAAATTTTTGGTTTTTTTTTTTTTTTGTAAATATATCAAATAAATTTATATGTTAATGAATCTTTTGAGGGATAAAAAATAAAAAAATTGTATGTAATAATAATATTTAAATATATGTTTTTTTTATTTAGTGTAGGACAATGGAACAGTATTAGAGAAATATTATATTAGATCAAAGTGTTATAAAGAGTGAGAGATAATTTTTTAAAAATTGAAAAAAAAAAAAACATTTTGTAATCTTAATGCCATCTTAAATTATTTTTGATTTATTTTTTGTGTATATACTATTTTCAGTTTGTAGATCATTTAATGTGATAGGTTCACAATTCACCAGGTGACAATGAGTCAAATCCCACAACATTTATTCATAAATTGATTTAAATATAGAAAATATTTAAAATTTTAGAGGTTAATTGGATAATATTTAATTTATACTTATTTATTACATATTTAAAAATAAAAAAGAAATAAAATAGTTAATAAGAGATTCACATTAGGGTTAACTAAAAAATTTAGAACAGTTAACAGATGGTAAAAAAAAATAATATTTTTTGTTTTATAAAACTATATGAGAAGATAATAATAATAATAATAATAATAATAAATATAATATAATATAATATTAATAGAAAATAATAGCTTCTACTGTGTTACCTCATTGAGGAAGGTACTATATATATAACTACTGCATGTTATAGCCCATTGATGCACTTAACTTTGTAGCAAATAGTAATTTAAATTAATACATAATTAAATAAGAACAGCTTCTATCTTCAAAATTTATCTTATGAAGGAAGGTGGTTATATACTACAGCGCATGTTATCGACAGTAAAATAGTAATAATAATAAATTGATCTTAACAATCCCTTACAGTTGCCTTACACTTCACAATTCAATTAAGTTTCTTCATCTTTGTCCTATTCTCTACTACCCTTCCTCCCTAGTCAATATACTGCAGTTAATGATTTCAATTTAATATGCAATGGGCTAGAAAGGGAGATCGGTTTAATCAGTAAGAATTGATAATATTTTTAATCACATTGAATCTGACAAGAAGGTATTGTTGGTGCCTTTGGTGTATTCAAATCTCCCTTAGGAAACAAAAAAAAATACGAGAAAATTTATCAGAAATTCCCGAAACTCCTGATTCATATTTAATTAACTTAAAACTTGTATTATACTTAAGTATATAAGAAATGGAATTATGAATATAATACTTATAATTACACAAGTATATAATAATTATATAAGACAACCATATATAATTTACATTAATTAATGAAACTTGCCTATACATTAATTAAATCAATATCAATACCTTTCTTTTTTAATGAAATGATGCATTTAAAAATTAAGCGCAAAATTTTTTTTGATAAAGGATTTTAAAATATAGTCTAACTATCAGCTATTATAACCCTTAATTAATTAAAATACAAAATTATATAAAAAAAAAATTGTTTTTAGAAAATTCGACAAGAATTACATAAAAATATTTGAAAATTATATACTTAGTTAGGTATAGTTTATATTGCATAAGAAAATAAATTGTTTAAGATTCGATATTTTATTATTATTATCATTCTTATTATATTTAACATACATTGAAAAAGTTGTTTTCTTAACCCCATTCTTTTGTTTTTCTTTTCAATAAAAATTTAAAGAATAAAAAAGAAAAAAAAAAATCTAAAAAATCAAGAAAAAATTAGAAAAAAAAAAACTAGTTTAACCCATCTAATTGCATATAAATACTTTTAATATGTTACGACCCCATAAATAAGTACCTAACCAATATTTTGCTCAAAAAAAAAAAAATCGTATTTTCTTATTTTATTCATATTATATATATGTATGTATATGTATACAAATATAAGTATATATAATACTTATAATAGTTATATGCTAAATGTATATATATATATATATATATATGCAATCGCATTTTCTGTAATTTTCAACTTTGACCCAGTTTCCTACTCAAACAAAGTTCATTCAATTTTTTTTTTATTTTTCCTTTTATTATTATAAGTATTTTCTTTCTTTCTTTTATTTCATTTTATTTTGTTTTTTTTTTTCCTCTTTTAATATTTTTTTTTTTTTTTGCATCTTTCTTTTACAGTTTTTATTTTATTTATTTATTTTTGTTTTTTTTTTTTGTTTTGCGGGAAGCAATAAAACAGAATTTAATAAATGAATATAGAAGAAAACATATACTTATTTACTATGTATAATATACAAGATACAAGAAGAGGGGTACATGTGTATATTTGCATCCATTTTGAATTTGAATAAAATTGAAAAAAAAAACCAAAAGGATGCTTACTTATATGTGTATATGCAAGAATATGCAAGGATATGACAAAATAAATTTTGAACTAATGACCTATAATGAAAATTTTAACTAATTGTTTATTTTATGTATAGAAATTTAAAATACTTTTGTTCTAGTCCAGGACTCAGCTACTCAGGATATATTAGTTATGCATATATATACAAAATAATTTTTAAATTTTTGATTCTAATAACATTAACTTTAACATTTCTTTTAGAAATCTTAATGGTATATTTAATGGTTTTACATATTTTTTTATTGAAATTCATTTTATACATAATATTCTTAAAGGATATATAAAAAGAAAAAGGATATTGAAAGGATATAGTAAAATTATACTATTATAAGTATCTCCTCTTTAAAATGTGATGCAACTTAAAAATATTATAACTGGATTAACCTAAAATAATGACCTGTTTAGATACATCGTAAAGGATTACATATCTTATATACAGTTAATATTTAACCAAAAAAAAAAAAGAAAAAAAAAAAAAAACAAAATAAGGAAAAATTTGAAACAAAGACTAAGAACTTCTTTCCAAAACCATTATTTGTTTTCCTTTAAGTCAAGTAAATATATATGAAAATAAATGATTTGGTTGGAAAAAAAAAACAAGAAAAGAAAAAATAAACCAAAAATATAAAAAAAAAAGAAAATTGAATGCAGGAAAAATGGAAAATTTTTTGCAACTTTCTTTTTTTTTTTGTTTTATTTTTTTTTTTTTGTTTAGTTTCTTGCATATTTCAATTTAAACAGGACTTTTAAAAGTAGAAAAATTGTCTCATTTTAAGAGTATAAATTTCCATAATGCATACATACTTAATATATTATATTACATATAAGTATATTATATTTTAACAGGATTCGTTTTAGTACTATTTACCTCAAGTGTTAAGTACAGTTGGTACAATATTAAAGTATTTGTTATAAATTGGGATTCGAATGGATCGAATATTCTTGTAATATATTTTTATTTTTTTTTGTTTTAATGCATTTCTCTGGCTTATCCGCAAATGACTATTGTAGAGCCTGCAAGGATGAAGAAGAGGAGGAAACTACTCTCCATCTCCTATGCACATGCCCGGCCTTGTCGGCAAGAAGGAATACCCATTTGGGGCAATATCTCTTCGACAGCCTTAGCGATCTGTCAGGTAAAAATGTGAAGAGTATTCTTCGCTTTGCAAAAAGCTCAAATTGGTTTTAACGAGTGGTATAGAAAAGCTTCTATGTGGTATCACAATGGACCAAATACGGTCTAAGTGTGCCTTTTTGGCAGCCACCTTAACCTAACCAAATGCATTTCTCTGCCACATAAATGTGCACAGAAAATTACACAGCCTTTCCTGTTCAGGCATGGCTGTAAATGTCATAAGGGGGAATAACTCTTACGACGTGTGTGGGATTCGATCTCACACTCTCTCGGTGTTTACAGCATACTTTATACGCTCTTACCCACCGAGACCTCTGTATATTTTTATTTAATTAATACTAAAAAAAACTTCGTCCTTTTAAAATTATTGTTCATATAGAAAAATGTAAAGATTTTTAAAGATTCAAAAAATGTATACTTAATTTGATTTTTAAACTTAGGGTTATAGCTTTAATATTCAAGTTGATTTGTTTATATCTACAAATTCAGTAATCAATCAATCAATTTTAATCTACTAAAAGTTTTAAAAAAAAATTATTTTTTTGCCACAAATGATCTTCATCTTAACTAAGTATATATATAAAAGAAATACAATTAGTCTCTAATCACTATATTTATATTTCATTCGTTCGAGAGTTATCATCGCCAACAGAACGATTCCATTACATTGTTACCATCTTTATAACATTAAATACATATATACACACATGTGTAAATATAAGAAAGGGTTTTATTTTGTGTATAAAAGCATAATATAGAAGAACATAATAATATTATATACCTATATAAGTATATATACGAGTATAAGGATTTATTTTTCTTTTTAACTTTTTATTTTTTATACAAAAAAAAAAAAAAATTATATCGTTCAAGGATATGTTCTAAGAGTACAAAAACACAGAAATAAAAAGAAATTGAGGTAACCTAATGCATATTGAATTAAGCCTAGAGAAAAAACAAAATAAAAATAAAATATTTAAAATAAGAAAAACAATAAAAAAAAAACAGAACAAAAAAAATAAATAAAAACTAAAATATATGTCAGTGACTCCTTTTTTTTCTCTTTCTATCTTTTTAGTTTTTTTTTTTTGTTTGTTTTTCTTTTTGTTTTGTTCTCATCTGCTGAGTCCTTTGAAAGAAGAACTAAAACTTTTTGTTTTGCTTCCTTTTCTTTACTATACATATATAAATATACATATACTTATAATGCACCATAGGTGTACACATTGTGACATAACATGTTTAAATACATGTCATATGATTATTACAAGCATTATTACTTACTTACATATGTACATATATACATGCATATGTGAATGCATTCACATTTTTATGCATATGGGAAATTAGAATCACGTAAATATACAATTTATTATAATATATGTACATATGTGAAAAAAAGGATAATATTATAGAAAAAAAAAAAAAAAGTAAAACAACATTTGTTGAAATAATTATTGTAAGGAAAAGGAATCAAATATCGCCTACAGAGTCAGTCATTCGGAGTCACATTTTTTCTTTCAATTTTTTTTTTTCGTTTTTTGATTTCTTCTAGCAAAAAAGAAAAAAAAAAAATGTTTATTATCAATTTAAAAAGCAGAGCATGTCAATAAATGATTTGCGTGCCAATATTTTTTTTTTCTCCAAAATAAAAAAAAATTTAAGTATTTAACTATATAAACTAATTCTGAAGCCAGCGGCATAATTAATATATTGGCGCGTTCTTTTGTATTATTAATTAACACATTACTTAAAAGAGCTCATGTGATACATTTAACAGTAATAATGACATATTATTGAACATACTCAGTGAATATATTAATAATTAAGTAATGGAATGAGTAAGTAATATAGCCTGGATGCATTTTCATTTATAATACAATTAGTTTTAGTTATGAGATGTTACAGAATACATATATGGTTTCTTTTACACGTCTTTTTCTCCAATGTTAATGGCATGTAATAAATGTTATTTATTTTTTTTTTTTTGCCAATAAAAAAATTGTGTAAGATTTTGGCACGTAAACAAAATTTAATATGTAATCACTGGTAAAAAAAAGAAAAAAACAGAAAAAAAAAAAATACAGTATAGAATAAAACTAAAGAAAGGAAGCCTGCCACAACAATTACAGTTATAAACAGGAATTGTAATAAAATTCCAGTTTTTCAAAAGGAGTTAAATAAGTAAATAAAAGATTTTCTGAAAATCTTTTTAAATAAAAGAGGAATATTGATGTATTCTGTAAATTATTTTTTTTTTTTTTAAAGTCATATTTTAGCCAAGAGTTATATTTTACATATATACATATATATACTTACATATTATAGTTATCACATGCACAATTATTATGCAATAACTACTATATATGTATATAATTTAACTGTATATATATATATATATATATATATATATATATATATATATATATATATACAGTTAAATTAAAAGTTTTCTTTAAATATTCTTTAGATATACGTACAAACATACATACATTGTTATAAAAAAAATTTATTGATTACAATTGATAGGAAGTTTTCAGTTCAGTTCAATTCAAATCAAAAGGGAAGAAAACAAAAAAAATATATATATAAGTTAAGTATCCGCAATATATACAAATGTATAACTAAAAGAAAAATTGTAAGTATAGAGAGGGTTAAATAATAACAGTTAAAATAAGGTGACCTAGTTTTTACCCTAATAATTTAAAAAAGCATATATAGTACTTATATATGCATTTAATAAATAGGAGACTGACTAGAGTTAAAAAAAAAAAAAACAAAAAAAAAAGTGATAAACAAAAAAAAAATAAAAATCTTATTTAGAACAAGAATTAAATATGAGTACAAACGGTAATATTAATTTTTTTTAATTTTTTTTTTTTTTGCTATTTGTATGTCCTGATTTTTATCCTTTTTTTTCACTATGTGAAAATCTTCTATAAGTGTTTTAAATACATTGTAAGAAGAGTATTTTTAGTTTAGGCATTATAAGTATATATATAGAAAAAAAGGGGAGTCTGCTATAAAAAAAAAAACTTAGAATTTAGAACAAGACAGGATAATATCAAGAATATTTTAGGACTAATACTTATATGTTATAGAGAAATAAATGTTAACAATTAGTAAATATTTGTTTTTTTTTTGTATTTTAATTCCAGACAATAGACATTAAAATTATTTAATATACAATTTTAAAAATGATTTTTTTTTTGAAACAAAATAATTTTATTAATTAAGAAAATAATTTAATTTCAAAAAAACTTGTGATATACTTACAGTAACGTTTCATTAAATTTTTCTTATATGCTGCTTTCTCTTTACTATTTTTATCACCATCCATTTCACTATTACCACCACCAGATAATGAATCATCTGATTCAGCTGAATAAGTACGTTCTCTTTTATGTCCAGTTCTTAATGATAAATCTAATGGTTTATCAAAATCATTATCATCATCTTCATCATTATCATCATCATTTTGATTTAAATCATTTGTATCATTATTACCAACAATATTATTTATATGATGTAAACGATTATTATTATAATTATTTTGATGCATTTCATCATCATCATCATATCTATTATCATCTAATTTATAATTATCTTCTGGATGTGTTTCATAATCAGAATCTTCACTACATATTTGATGACGTCGTTCAATTTCATCAATTGATTTTTGTCTATGATATATTCTTGTTTTAATATTATTTGAATTATGATGATGATGATGATGTTGTGGATGATCATAACTATCATGATCTTCAGAATCACTATGTTCTGATTTAATTAAATATTCCCGACGAATTTGTTCTTGTTCTGAATGATGATGTTGATGATGATTATGTTGTTGTTGTTCATTGTGATGATGATGATGATGATGATGTGGTTGTTGTTGCTGATGATTATTAATAATAGATGATTTTGGACTAATTGTATTTCTATTTGAAATTACAACAGTTGATCGTCTTATTATTGGAATATCATCATTATTATTTCGAACATTATTATCATTTAATAACAATTTGCGATTAATTAAATGATGATCATTACGATCAATAAATAATAAAGAATCATTATGATGATGATCATTATATAAAAGATTTGGTGATCTACTGATACCACCGCCACCACCACCACCACCATCAGCTGATGGTGATCTAGATTGAGAACGTCTTAATGATGATCTAGTTGTTACTGATATTGGTGATGAACGATGATAAATAGCTGATGTTACTGATGATGATAATGTTGATTTAGATTCATTTGATATTGGTGATGTTGGTGATGGAGATCTTGGTGATTGTTGTTGATGTCTCAAATGATTATATAAAACAATTTTTTTTGATGAATTTTCATTATCATTTGAATCGCTGGTTGTTGTTGTTGTTGTTGTTGTTCTTATTGAATGATTATGTATATTATCATTTATATTATGTTGTGACGAAGAATTTTCATCATCAATTATATTATTATGATGATGATTATGTGATGCTGTTTGATTATGATGAATTATTGGACTTTTATTATGATGATTACGTAATATATCACTATTTTTTATATTATCATTATTATCAGATAATAATTGTTGTTGTTGTTGATGTAATTGTCTAGGACTATGTGGACTAATTGTTGTTGAACGTCTTCGTATAACAATTGGTCTTATTTGTTGTTGTTGTTGTTGTTGTTGTATATTATTATTATTACTAATTGTTTTATTTATATCATTATTATAATCATCATTACTATGATTTGAGATACTATGATGACTTGAACAGTCATCATTTATTATTGCCATTGATGATGATTGAGGAGATCTATTATCAATTAATGATAATATTGGTGATGATGATCTATTTAATGATCCACCAATATTATTAATATTATTTTTATTAATTAATTGTATTGATTGATTTGTTGATGGTGATGGACTTCTTATTAATCTATTTGTAATTAAATCTGTTTTTATTAATGTTGTTGATACTGATGATATATCATTTTTAATAACTGTTTGATTTAATATTGATGAATGTTGTTGTGATGATAATAATGATGGTGATTCACATGGTGATAACTGTTGTAATTGTTGTTGTGAATTATAATGTTTTGTAGAATTTTGTTTAATTGTTGATGATGCTGGTGGTGTTAAAGGTGGTGATGTTGAACGTTGTGTTTGTTTTTGACCAGAAAATGGATTTGCTGGTTGTATATGTTGTAACATTATCATGATTATATTTAATATTAAATTATTATTATTTTTTTGTTTATTTTATATTTTATTTTAATATAATTAAAAAGTACATACAAGTAAAATTTATATCAAATTTTTTTGTTTTTTTTTGTTTTTATACTTGAATATTTTTTTGTTTCTTTAGATAATTTTTCTTAAGATTAAATTTAATTTGCACTATTAGTTTCAAATATATATTTATATTTATTCATATTATAAGTGTTTGTTTTGTTTTTTGTTTGTTTTTTTCTTAAAAATTGTTTTATAGATTTTTGAATATAAAAAATTAAATAAGTTTAAACTACATTTCTTTTTATTTTATTTTTGTTTTTTTGTTATATTTAATATTTGAATATGTTGTTTAAATAATTTTAATTTTATATGTAAAATTTATAATGTAACATAATATTTTACAAAAAAAAAAAAAAAAAGAAAATTTTTTTTTGTTTTTTTTTATTTTTTATTATAATTTTAATATAACATTTTTAATAAAAGGTAAGTATTCTTCTTTTTGTAACTTTTATAATATTTTGTTATTAAATAATGTTTTTTACAAATGTATAGTTATAAAAATGAGGTAATTTTTTATTTTATATATACCTATAAGTATTTAATTTTATTTAATAATAATTTAACTATATTTTTTTTTTTTAATTTGATTTTTTAAATAGAGTTATACCTATTTACATAGGTAAGTATATATACCTATGTACTTTAAAATTTTGAAGATATTTTTTTTTTTTTTATTTTAAAGATACAATTTTTACTTTCATTAATAATGTTTTAAAAAAGTTATTCTGGTAGTTTTGTTTATTTTTTTTTTTTTTGAAAAAAAAATTTTTTTTTTTTTTTTAAATCACAAAATTCTTGTACTTTATTTAACTTTCACTTTCTTTTCTAAAGTAATTAGATATAATTATATTATGTATATATTTTTTTTTTTATTTCTAAATATACATAAGTATTTTGTTTCTTTCTCTTTCCTTTTTAATAAGTATTTGTTTTTTTTTTTTATTTTAAATAAGTAATTTTTAGTTTAATAACTGTTTAGATTTATTTGTAATAAATATTTGTGTAATTAAATCACTTTTATTTAAAATATTATGTAGTTATATAGTTAATATTGAAAAATTTTGTTTTTTTGTAAAGAATTATTTATTTTATTTATTTTTTTTTAATATTGTTATTATATTATACATAGTTCAATGGTAGGTATTCCATATATCATGTAATTTTAAACCTTATAAGAATAGTACATACATATATTAATAATAATATAATATAATTAATTTGTATTTTTTTTTTTTTTGATTGGTTTATTAAATTGAAGATAATATCAATTTAAAATTTAATAAAATTAATTTTTTGTTTTTGTTAAACAAAAATAAATTATGCCGTTATTATCAAAAAAAAAGAAAAAGTAGAAAAAAACTAAATTTTTTAAAATAAATAATTAAATCTCTTTTTTTTTTTATTTTTTTCT
The DNA here is from genome assembly GCA_947095535.1 of Poecilobothrus nobilitatus. NCBI lineage: Eukaryota > Metazoa > Arthropoda > Insecta > Diptera > Dolichopodidae > Poecilobothrus > Poecilobothrus nobilitatus. Next base: position 36,886,809 of record OX352774.1, read on the forward strand.
TTTTTGTATATTAATTATATATAAATATGTGGATATATTTATGTATATTTTTTTTAATTTTTGTAAATTAAAAATTATTTCATTTATTTTCATATAAAATAATAAATATTTAAAATTTTTCTATTTTCTATAATTTTTATTTAATATGTAATAATTTTTATACTTTTACAAACAAAAAAAATTAAAACGCACAGAAAACGATGCGTAACTTATCACGGTATTATTCGTACTGAAACATTACGGTAAACAGGAATTTCGCTTTCAATAAAATTTCAAATGTTGTGACAACACCAGCAACAAGAACCACCGAGAAAATCATATAAAATTTGTTTTTTTTTTTTTTTCTTTTTCAATGTGCTTTTTTTTGTTGTATTTTGTTCTTATTCTTGTTCTGTATAATGTTGTATATACATATTATGTGTTCTTGTTATATTTAAAAACAATTTTTCCACATAATACTGTATAAATGTTTCTAATATAAAAAAAAAAAAAAAAAAATTGGTATAAAAAATAAATGAATATTTTTTTGCTGTGAATTTTTTTATTATTTTTTTTTTTTTAACTTTTTTTGTTCTTATTTTCGTTTTTATACCTATTTTATATTTTATAATACATATTATAATATGTAGATGGAAGTTCTTTTCTTTTCTTATTCACACATACACACATAAATATTTATTTTTAATAGACAAAAAAAAAGAAATAAAAATAGGAATTACACATATTTAGCATTTATGTATACCATTTTTATACTGATTTATACTCTATTGTTGTATGGTATAAATATTTTTACTTTTCTCTTTATTTAAAGTCTGTGTCTGTACTGTGTACTCTGTAATATTCTTGTATTAAAGTAGGAAAAAAAAAAAAACTATTAATTTAATTTATATAAAGGTACACCACTACAAATAAACATGAAATTAAAGAAATTTAGAATAAACAAAAAAATAAAAATTATTTTAGATAATTTTAGAATAGAATAAAATATTTCTCTTCTTCTAATTCAATTTAACTTAAATTTATAAAATGTTTGACTGTTATATTTTTAACAGAAAAAAACTAACAGATTACATTATATGTAAATAATAAATTGATAACCATTACTGATTTGATAGTTTGCTGTTTGATACCCAAGTATAACAGTAACAGAAAATTAAAATGAAATTAAAGAGACTAAGAGAGAAAACTAAATAAAATTATCATTAAAATTGATAAAAAATTTAATGAAAAAATGAGAGTATCAAATTTAAAGAGAATAAATATTTAGAAAAATATAATAGGTAAAAGGTATATTATCATTTGCATATGTAAAAGAAAAGTGAAATGTTAAAGAAAAAAATAAAAAGTTTAGAATTTATTAGGAGAAGTAATAAAAGTTAATATAATTTTTGTTAGATCGTTGTTTAGTTTTTTTTTTAAAATTTTTTTATAAGTATAAAGTAATAAATGTGTACAAAATTTTTTTATAACATTTAACCTATGTTACCTACAATTTTATTTTTCTTTTATATTTTTTAGAAAAATAAATAGGTATTTTTGTAATTTATAAATAATAGGTGTAAGTATGTTATGTACCTATAATACAGTACAAATTTCAAAAGAAAATTTATTCTCTTTTAAATTTCTATTCTATAAAAACTGTTTTACTCAACATTACACTTAAAAGTATGCATTCATATTTAATAAGTAATAGGTATATCGTATATACAAGTCGTATACTTATACTCTAAAGAACTCTTATTTAATACGACCTAATAATAATGTAATATAATATTGTACAATTTAATAAAATAATATATGTAGGGATACATTTATTAATATATCTATCATGTATTTTTCTCTGTAATGTTATTTTTATTGTGCAATGTTATTTTTGCTTCTTATTTTGTATGAAAATTGTATTCCAATTCCAAATATGTTTATATATTTTTGTGTTATATTATATTCCTACATACTACCAAATGCACACCTTCTTTTTATCGGTATATTTTATTTTTCATATTTTTTTTTTACATTTTTGATTTTATTTTAAATATTAATTATAAAATAATATTCTAAAATCAAATGCATACATGCATACCTACATACCTACATCCATACAAACAATTAAACATAATTATATAATATTTATACATAGGTATTATGTTTTTGTTTAGAATCATGAATTCTCGTAAATCCACATACATTTGAAAATTTTTAAAATCAAAAATAAAAAAATAAAATAAACAATCAAAGCGAAATTTTTATTAAGAAAATTAAATTTATACAAAGAAAAAAAAAAAGAGTTAATTTTAATATGCAAAGAGCATATATGTATCTTTTGTTTTTCTATGGATATTGAATAAAAAAAAAAAAAACAAACACTTTCTGTTTCATTAAAAAAATGAGCAAAAAAAAAAAAAACTTTTGAATGAATTTTAATTTTTTTTGGTTTTTCTCTTTAATTTTTTCTATGGAAAATTCTTTTCTTACAGTATAAAGTTTACTTCTATAGTTCTTATTATTTTGTTTTACTACCACATATTGTATTATATTTATATACCTACTATTGAAAAAATCTAACTGAGAGAATTTTTAACATTTTATTCACTAATTCCAGTCCGATCCATATGTGTATTGTGTATATGTGAATGTGTTTTTATCAAAAATATAAAAAAAAAAAAAAAAAAATATTCTCAAAATCTTATTACTTAATAATTTGTTTGCTTTTTTTGATGATTTTATTTTTTATAGTATAGGTTATTTTTGTTATATACTAATTACTATTTACTATTTTTTTTTTTTGATTGTTGCTACTGCTGTTGCTGTTGCATTAAATTTACAAAACAAAAAAAAAAAAAAAAAACAAAAGTAGAATTTAGAACACACTTGCACACAAATGTTATAAGTATTCTAATTTTTTTTTTTTGTTTTTTTGATTTTATTATATCGAACGAAAGAGAAGAAACACTAAAGAGAAAAATATGTATGTATGCAAATATGATTCTTTTTTAAATTTAATTTTTATTACATATATTTAATATTTATTTATTTATTTTATTTTTTGTTTTTTGAATTTAATTTTTCTATTGCAAAAAAAAAAAAAAAATTTTTCACTACAAAATATCAATTAAAATTTATATGGATATTGTATGAATGTTTATATATGTATGTATTTAGGTAGATATGTATTTTAAGTTTGAAAATATATTCTTTTCAACTTATAATAATAAATATAATTTTACATAAAAAATATTTTAAAAGAGAAATTTATATTCTAAAGATAACATATTTTATTATAAACATTATTTCTGGATTCATTGTTTCTAAGCAAAATTGAAGTATGTACAATGTACATAACATTGTAAATATAAAAAAAAAAAAAAAAAAATAGGTACTTAATTTAAATGAAAATCAAAATATTAATGGAAAAATATATAAGAAAGTGAACTTAAAAGTATGCTGCATGCATAGATAGTATGTAAGTATGTAGATAACTACACCTAATTTGTAAATTGCAATTTGTTTGTTTGTTTTTTTTTTTTTTTATTTATTTAGTTTTGCAAAAGGGAGCACACAATTTAATCTTTGTATGTAAAAAAAAAAAAGATAACAAAAAAATCACTTGCACTTTTTTTCATGTTATTTTTTTTTTATTTATTTATTTTTCTTATTTTTTCTCTTTTTTAAATTTTGTAATTTTATTGAATATTTTATATTTTTGTTTATTTTAATATTTAATGATTTTTTTTTTTATATTTTTACATTAAATTTTTTTTTTTTTTATATTGACAGGTATATTTAATTTTATGCAATATACAATATATGTATAAATATGTGTGTAGATATGTAATTAAATTATAATTAAAATAATTTTCTATATTTTAGATACATATATGTATATAGGTACAAATGTACAATATCTATATATTTTAATTAAAATTTTTCTATTCCTTTTTTAATTTTTTCGAAGTTTAACTCACTTTGTTCACTCACTTATTTTCGTTTATTTAATTAAAATAATTTTATTTAAATATCTATAGGGTAGGTAGGTAGGTATAAATTTTATTTATAATTGTTGAATTTGATCACTGTTTTTTATACAATTTTTTTTTTTACATTTTTTTTTTCAATTTTATAATTTTTCATATTAATATTTGTACACTTATATTATTAATATTTTAACTCATTTGTTTTTTTAATGGTAGGTAAATCCAAAAAAAATTAAAAAAAAAAAAAAAAACAAACAGTATATTTTAATTAATTGTTTTTTTTTTTTTTTTTAATTATTAATTTTTTTTTTTTTTTAGCACAAAAAACAATATATAACTTTTATTTTACGAGTTAATTTACTTTTTTAGATTAACTTAAGTAGGTAGGTATATCCATATGATTTTGGGTTTATGTACATATATTTTAACTCTTTTTTTTTGTAATAGGTATAATTATACTCAACTTAACTTAATTATATTTATTATACATATGTAAGTAAGTGATAACCGAAAAGGAAAAAATTGAAAATTTAAAACAAAAAAAAAAAAAAAAAACTTAATTTTTTTTTTTTTTTTTTTGTTTGAACGTTTTGTTTTTTTCTTTTTCTGTTTTTTTATTTTTGTTTTTATAAAGCGCGAACTACCATCTTAGCCCGTACCGCTCATTATTCGGAATGATAAACTATAAAACTTTGAAAAAGTTTTGATGAACGGGAAACAAACAAAAAATCAAATACAACCAACGAAACAAAACAAATAAATTGAGTGAGTAGTATTTGCTACCACAAAAACAAAAAAAAAAAAAAAAACAAAAATTAAGTAAAAAAAAATGTATAAAAATGCACAAGATACTACCTATATAATAAAATAAAACAGTGAAGTAAATTGACAAACAAGCAAACATTTATTAAAAAAAAAAAAACATAAAAAAACAAAACAATTAAAATAAAATAATAAATAAAAGTTTAGTCTCATATAATCATACCTTGTGTATTGTTTAAAGTTTATTTTTTTTTTTTATAGTTAGTATATTTTCATTGTATTTAAAATATTTTGAGTAATATTAATTTAATTTTTTTTCATTTTTCACTCATAATGACTCATTCATTCTCTCACCTTAACTTAACTTACTAAAACAAAAAACAACAAATAGTATTAGATAGATACTATTTACTAGACATTTCATTTTATTTTATTTTTTTTATATTTGTACTTATTTGCAAATTAAAAAAAAAAAAATTTCAGATATCGTCCGTCACTCGTCAGTATAAAAATAATAAAGTAAAATAAATTTTGAGAGTAAATATGGAGTTTCCACAATTCACAAACTCCAAAAAAAAAAAAAAAAAAAAGAGTTGTTTGTTTTCATGTCAATAATACATACAAAACGATTCACGAGTATCCATAAATTATTGCAGCCACAGCACACAAAATATGAACCGGTTTTAATAAAAAGCGAAAATTTTTACTTTAGTTGTTTTTTTTTTTTCACTATTGCATATTTGATTTCTTATTTTCTTTCTATATTGTTATCTCTTTCTGTTTTTATTTTTTTTTCATTTTAAATGTTTTCTGTTTTTGCAAGTATTTTTTATTTTTTTATTATGGCAATTTTGGAGTTTTCTTTGGAGCCATATCTAAGAATTTGTTTGTGTTCATTCTTGTTGTAAACTTGTAACTATTGCATTTGTAAATACATATGTATGTATCCATATTTATGTGCACCTATTACATATGCACAATATACGATATACCATTTGGATTAGTATGCAATGAATGTACCCTCTTGTACTCTATCTTTTCTTGTTGGTGGCGATTTGTTGTTTTGCAATAATAGCAATTTGTTGTCAATAATTATAGTATGTAAAATGTAAATGCAAATGTACACAACAATCCCATAGTCATACGTTTGTTAGTATGGGCAAAATAGAAATATTAAAATTGAGTGAAAAATTTATAATATTTTTATGTTTTTGAGTAAAAATTTTACTCAAAATTAAATTAGCCTTGTTGCTTGTAGTATATTGTGTGTGTGTGATAAATGATAATCGTATGGAATACAATTATTGTAAAGTTGTAACGTAACGTTGTAACAAGTGTGCTAAGAAGAGTGATTATTTTATTTTGAAAATATTGTAGGAATTTAAAATTTTTATATTACATATGTAGGGTGTGTAGTGTAATTGTGTGACTGTAAATATATATATTATAATATTGTAATCAGCAGAGTAGGTACACTACATACTTATAGGTATGCTTTTTTAATTAATATGAATTTTGAGACATTTTAGAAATGAGATTTTACAATATTTACATAAATGAAAATGATACTCTCATCAAAATGAACAATTAAAATTTTTTTCTATTAATTTGAATTTTTTTATTATTTTTTTTTTTTTTTGTAGAACTTAATGAATTTATTATTGCTATCACATTTTTTATAGGTATGTTATTACTATGTATCCATATAACTAATATGTACTACAAAATTTCTAATATGCAGTACGGTATCAACAAAAAAAAATTGAGTAGATATTACCGTACATCCCTACTTGTACATTTTTTTTTAAATTTATTTCCTTTATTTCCCAACAATAGATTTAAAAATAAAATCTAATAATACATACATATACGTATGTACAGTTTTAATTTTTAAAAAACATTAATATCAAAATTCTATATACATATGTATGTAGATATTGCACCATATTTTATGTATAATTAACGATGAAATTTTATTATTGGAACTTTAAAGAGAAATAAATATCTACCAGTCCCAACTTACCACTCCAGTCCTCACAATTTAAAAACAGAAAATTAATCAGATTAGATACATTAAATGTTCCTTGCTACTTTATTTCTGAGTTGTCAAATTTTTAGAAGCAATTGACATATACGCATACGCATTATATACATATAGGTATATATTTTTATACCCGTACGATAGGATCGGGTATAATAAAATTACTCCTCCGTTTGTAACACCTCGAAATAAGCGAGCTAGATATACCTTCAAAGGTATGGATCGGATCAGAAAAAAATTCTAAGACTTTTGAGCCATGTCCGTCCGTCCGTCCGTCCGTCCGTCCGTCCGTCTGCACGCTAACTCAAAAACTAAGAAAGCTAGAATCTTGAAATTTACACAAAATATTTTGGGAGTAATTTGTAGGTTCCCTATTTTTTTTGGTTGAGTTTGGACCAAGCCTTAGGGTAGCTCTCGAACACCTAACTTTTAGATCCCCACATTTTTTTTGCAATAGAGCTATGAAATTTTAAGTACTGATAGATCTCACAAAAATATTAATTTTATTTTTAATAACTTTTTTTTGTACCCCCACCCTTTACGGAGCTACAGCTCCCCAAAGGTTCAAAAAAGCTCTATATTTAAATTGTTATAGCGCAAGTTGTATAAGGTATATCTTCATTTTGAAAACGCCAAATGATTACTACTTTCATTAGCTTTAAAAGAATATATACAATAAATATATAATTTTGGCATACGGTGTCTTAATTTACCGTTATGTGAAACTCAAATTTTGCAAAATTCTTTAACCCTTCCATCTTCTAAACGGTTAAAGTTGGAAACTTGAAATTTTGACAGAAGTTAGATCTTTGAAAATTAGTATGAGTCATTTCAGAAATTTTTTTTGTATCACCCCCTGTTTAGGAGCTGTAAGGGGTCAAAAACTGAAAATTTCCTATTTTGAAACACCTGTAACTTGAACACCTGTTAAAATTTTTTTGAAGTAATACATAAAAATTAAAACTCCAACATTATACTTTTATTTCTGTTAACAACTTTTTTTAATAATATAGGGTTACTTTATAATTGATGAAAGTGTTACTTGATTTTTTCAAATTTTCTAACAAATTTCTTCAACAAATTTTTTGCATTTGTTTTACTCGATAATTTGAAATTGTTGAGGATATAATGCGTAGTATAAAAAAATTTAAATAAATAAACAACATAACGGTTGCTTGAAGAATTTTTATTTATATGATATTGTTATATATACATACTTATAAAATATCATGTTTATTTACATATCGTATATGTCACTAGTGAATGAATGATAAGAGTATAGATGTATATTATATAGCGCCGTATTTACATACATATATGTATTTTATTGTACTTATAAGAAATTATTCTGTCAATGGAATATTTAAATATAATATAATATAATATTTAAAATTATATTTACTATTTTGTACTAAGTAAATTTAATATACATTTACCGCTTAGTATTAAATGGTACTATAGAATATTTGAAAAAGTTTTGGATTGATAATCGTTATGTGGAAGGTTAAAATTTGCTTTTGAAGAATGTACATATAAACATATAGTTTGAATATATGTACAACCCATAGTTCTAGAAATTATAAAATTCACCCAAATTATTTTAAAATACTTAAATATTAAAAAAATAATATTGTAAACAGAGTGACAGGCTGTGAACATACTAACGGTTCGTACGGGTATCTAAGAGTTGACAAAGTCAACTGTATTCTTCCTCGTTTTATATTAAAGGTATTGCGTTACAGTAAATGTTCCCAATAGCTTAAAACTCTGCTTCCTTTTGAGAATGTCGGTCTTTGTTTGAAATATGTTTTCTTATAATAAAATCTTAGTATAGTAAATAATATAGTAAAATCTTAATCGATTATAAATTTTTTTTTAAATACAATTCGTTTTAATATTTCGCACCAGATTACATGGTGCAGGAGCAGTTGCGTTATTTGTTTTTTTTTTTCTGGAATCTGAGTCTAGAGTTAGGGCTTCAACTGGAGTCTATTGATAATGACTGTTGTGTATTGTATTGATAATGACAAGGTGATAGTGTTGTTTTGACATTTAATTAGAACGTGCTTTATTGTTTTTAGTTGATTGCAGTGCAAAAGGTGTTTGTGTGTCGAATTCTTGTGTATTTGATACTGAAATCTCTTTTGGGAATTTGAATAGGTCCTTTCTGCTTTTTGGTATCGGTACGCAGTTTTGTAAAACAAATAGATTTTTCCCAGTTCTTCTACATATTGTTTTCAGTATATTCTCTGGTGATTTTATGGGCTAGAGTACTTGAGGTGGTAATTTCGGATAAAAGAGGATATTTGAGCAGTTCTTTTGCTGCTTGGTCAGCAAATTTCATTATCCTTTATGGCAATGTGCCCTGGTGTCCATATTAGAAAGGTGTATCCTTTATTTTTCTATAAATGCTTTCTGATTTTTGATGGTATTATTTCATTGTTAATGTTTTGTACTGTTTTAATATGGCACCGACGCTGTCGGTGTATATGATATATAGTTTTTTCGGAATTGACTTTCTTTCTTTATTTATAATTTTCGTTGTCTCGAGGATTGCTTTCAATTCAGCAGTGTGGGCATCGATTATCCTATTCCAAAAGCGCATTCTTTACTGTTTTTTCTTTACATACAATTACGTAGCTAACTTCTTTGTCAGATATAGAAGCGTCTGGTATATTCAGCTGTACTGTCTTCGTGATTGGTTCTGTGTTCTTCGAATTTCATCCTGAATAGTATTGGGAGAGTATCCATATAACTATATTAAACGAAAAAGAATATAGATTTCTATAGTCTCACTTCCTATAAAATCTGGATACTGAAAGTTTTATTAACAAAGTGATCAAAATGAAAGAAGTACGCACTCTAGAAATCAAAGCAAAATTTCAATGATTAATTCTTAAATATAGCTTAACTTAAAAAAAAAAAACGCTTTTAGCGTTTAATAAAATACATAATGAAAATACTTAATATGTAAGCATATATGTATATAATATGTATACATACTTACATATTAGAATATTAGATGAATATGAATATCAATTTTTTTTTAAAAAAAAATACTAAATTAGAATAAATACTTAACATACAACTGATACACATAATAAAATTTACATATGTAAGTAAGTATACAGCAACATTTTTTGGTCTAATTATTATTTTTTGTTTTTTAGGAAATTCTTTAGTCAACATTTTTAATTAAGATTTCAATAATATTAATTTAGTATTCAACTCTCAATTTCATTTTAACCTGATTCATGAATCATGATTGATATGCGCTTAAATTTTTTTTTATACCTATATGTGTTTACGTTTGTTCATTATCATCAACCGGCAAATAATTTTTTTTTTAACACTTTTTGTTTTCATCTCTTCTGCTTATTTTTCTTTTCTTTTTTTTTTTTTGTTAGTTTTCTTTCACATTATTTTTCACAACATAAATTTTTCATTTCATTTAAATAAAATTTAAAAATTTATAATAACAAAAGTAAAGAGAAAATTTATTTCTGATTGTCTATTGAATTGGTATTTGGTAAGGTAAGATAAGGTATAAATTGGTATACATATAGTATTTGTTTTTATTTATTAATTATTATACAGTATATAATCTCACAAAATAACATAACATTAACAAGCACCTAGCATTAGCAAATCAGCAATTTTGTTTTCTTCTCTTTATTTTGGAGCAAGAGAATAAAAGAGATAAGAAAAAATACAAGAGAACATTTCTTTTTTTTTTTGGATCTCTTTTTTTTTTTTTTTTTTCTCGTGGTTTCGTTGGTTGTGTTATAAATAATTTGTGAAATTTAACAAAATGTAATTTTTGTACACTGTTGAATGTTTTTTGGTTTTTTGTTCTGTTTAATTTTTTTTTTTTAAATGTGTCTGTAAAGATAATAAAATAAAAATAAAAAAAAACAGGTAACTATCTATAAATATATGCATTTATACATTTAATATTATATATACTACTGTATAAAATTGTAATATGTATATACATATTTACTTAATAAATAAGAGGTTTAATAGGTAATAGAAAGGTAAAGTAGAAGATATTTTTGTCAAATTTTGTTGTTGTGTTGTGTTGTGTTCTGTTTATTTTTCTTTTGTTTTTTTTCTAAAATAAAAATGGGAAGAGTAAAGAAGTTGCCGTCATTTCCCATATACGCGAAATGTTGTTAAAGATTATATACATATGTATATGTATATATACAAATATAAAAATAAATAATAATGGTATAAAGATGTAAATTTTTATTCTTAAGTTTTATAAAAATTGTTTGTATGAAAAGAAAATGAAAAAGTAAAAATACATATAATAATAATAATAATATGAAGAAGCAGAGGAATGTCTAGAAGTGAGACGTAAATTAGGGGGTTGTACTGTCGGAAAATAAAAATGGATGTATTTATTTATTTTTTTTTTTTTACATTTACATTTTTATTTTTTTTTTTGTATTTTGGTTTTGTGTGTTATTCAAATAAAATTTTAGAATTCGATGTAATATTATGTACTTATTTTATTTATTTTTGTTTTGTCTTTTTTTTGGTTTTTAGTTTTTGAATTTACAAATATTGTCTACAGATGTTTATTGTAATTTTAATAATTACAGTATTTAAGAAATTGAAAATAAAATATGGACATAAAAACTATAATTGATTTTTTTCAGTTGAATTTGGTTGAAATTTAATTTGGTTCCACTAAAATATTTTCTAAAGTTAGAACCAATTTTCATGTTATACAATATGTAGATAGACACATATGTATGTACAATATGTATAGTTGCTACGTGCATAATCTGTATGCAGTTGGTACCTATGTCAATGTACATACTTAAATTTATTTTATATATGCATACTTACATTTATGTACCTAGTTAGATTGGATAACTTTTTAATGTACCGATTTTAATAAAATTAAGCAAGTAATTAATACTGGTATTAATTTTTATTAAATTTACATAGGTATGTATCTAGGTACTTATGAATATTTTTTTTTATGATGGAGTAAGTATAGCTAATAAGAAAATTAGTTAAAGGTAAGGTTAATTTTTTTTAGTGCCTACATAATATGTACATATTTAAAAACTTAGGTACCTATAAAATGTAAGGAGTGGAGCACCGAATTGACTTCGACTGAATTTTCTTCGCACGTAGATTTCTTGTATGAAAAATGATTTTAATTTCATGAAATGATTCAAAAATGATTTTAATATAAAAAATAATTTTGTTTATTCTTAAGATTATAGAGATCATACTGTCACGCCCGCTTGTTTTGCAATTTTGCACAAACAAAATTAAATAAAAATATTGAACTTATCTAATTGTCTAAATTGGAGTCGAATACTTTGAAAGGTTATCATTATTAATATACATACCTATATTTCAAAATATTAATAGGTAGTACATTCATGGAACGATTAGGAGCATAATAAAGGATAATAGTTACCTACTATTTTATATTAATTTGGTTAGCAGGGGTTTCCCTTTGCGAAAATACAAGTTTTGGCTAAAAAAAAATGTGTATAACATAGGAATAAAGAATATTGTATGTATTTTTAAGGCAAAATAATTTTAGCAAAAGAAACTTTTACTTTGAAATAGGAGAGATGGGATACAAAATAAAGTTTAATAATTTTGGTAAGCGTGGGTTTACAGAAATATAAATTTTGGCTAAATCTAAAAAAAAAAAAAGTTATAAATTGTATAGGTAAGTTAGTTTTCTATCTGAATAAAACTGTATTAAAATCAAGGTTTTTAACTACTCTTAAAATATATTTTAAATCACAACCAGTTGATAAAAGTTAAGACTAATTTATTTAAATAAATTCATATTTTAAATAGAAACCAGTTCCATTTTCTTTTCCTTACTTACTATTAAGGTACTAAGTTATATTATACTGTGCAAAGCAATTAGATTGTTCGTTCCATTATTCTGGCTTTAGAGGGAGATATCTAAATATATTTATTCAAACTTTCACATATTCAATTGATAAGACTAGAATTACATCAGGATTTTTGAAGTCAAGATTACTTATGTCATATGACAAAATAAAATCTATTTTTTTTCTTATTTGAAATATCATCTAAGTCGTTTCTTAAATTTCATTGTTTTTTTTTTTTTTTTTGGTTAAGCCTACATTGTATTAATAGATACTTTCTGTATGTACATATATGTATTATGTAATGTATCTATACCGCCAGAATCAAAACATATACATATGTATGTATGTTATTATGCTTAATCTTAACCATTTTTCTTACAGAGTAACATTAATTAAATATGTATGAAGTCTGACCACAGGATGATTCACTTTTGTTATGTGAAATATTTTATGTTTATACTAATAAACTAAAAGTTATAAACAAATTTGAAGAGGGCCATTTAAACAAAGTAAAAATATTTTTAAGTATTAAAATAGGTATTTACATTTACTAAAGAAAAAAAAAAAACACAATTACAACAAGAAATTTTTTCGTCACTTAATGAAAAACCATGAAATAATGGTTAATTTCTCTTATCTTTTGAAGGAAAAATTCAGGATAAAAGAAAAATTGACACAGATCAAATGTCACCTCAAATATTAGCATCACTGTCAAATACTAAATAGGTATATATATATTAATACACCTATATATACATACAAAGTAAATAATTAGAATCGACAAATTTTAAAATACAAAAAATTCCAATCTTTAAATCTAAAAATTTCATTATGTCAATATTTTTGCACTTTTCTGAAAAACTTATAAAAACAATTTATATTGGTAAGTAATGTATAAAATTTTCTACATAGAAATTAAAAAAGCAAAACCGAAAAAAAAAAAAAACAAAAAATATATGACGGAAAGTACAAAACATATTACATTTGTATATCTATAAATATCTACATATGTATATTTAACATGTCCCTGGTAATTTCTTCTGTTGTAAGATTATTATTTTTTAATTTTTCTGTAATATTCGTAATATTTGATTTTTTGTTTATTATTCACATTGACTTTGAAATAATATAATTTTTTTTTTTTTTTTCAATGGTAATTTTTCACACTCGTAAAATGTTAATTATATGCACATTAAAAACTAGAGGGGTTTTAAATTTTTTTTTTGTTTTTAATTAAAAAAAAAATTTTAAAATTCTTTAAAAGTTGCAAAAAAAAAAAAAAAAACAAAAAAAAAATATTGTTTTTGATTTGAAACAAAAATTTACAACAGTTGAATGCACATTTTAATATACCATTAGTTCAACATGCTGTATTATATTGCATTTGTTTATACATATGTACATATAAGAATGTGTGCAGTAATTAACACTTAAAACAAAAAAAAAAAAGCCTTAACATTCAAAACTATAATAAAAATATCACAAAAAAAAAATGAAAAAAAAAACAAATAGAATACATTAAAAAACATTACAAAATAAGCGAAAAACTGTTTTTTTTGTTTTGTTTTTTTTTTTTTAATAATTAAAAAATTATTTCATCCGCAATGAATTTCCTCTATAGTATCACACGTACGTGATTATATTTTGCAAAACAATAATTTTGTTTTTTTTTATATTCTTATTATTATTATTATTATTTTTTTTTTTTTTTTGGGTTAATTGCATTCTAAAGTTTATAAATAAATAAAAAAACAACAATAAAAAAAAATATATTTTAGCAACAAAATAAAAATTTAGTAACAAACAAAACAAAACAAAAAAAAAAAACAAAAAAATAAATTTAATTGAATATGAATGAATGATTAGATTGCAATTTTATGCAGTGTTTTTTTTTTTTTTTGTTGTTCTTGCTTTTTCTGAAGATCAAACAATTTTTTTTCTTTTTTTTTTCTTTTTTAGAGAAACTTTTACAAAAACTTATACGGAAATAAAATAAAAATAAAAAAAAAAAAAAAGTAAAGTCAATGAAATCTAACTAAAAATTTTCACACAAATTTAAGTATTACTTATATGGTATGTATGTAGGGTATGTATTAATAAACATTTCTTGCTGTTAAGTTCAAGTAAAAATGCTTATAAACATTTTTTGAATAGTTTAAAAAATTTTCATTGCACTTTTTGCGTTTTTTTTCTTTTTTTGGTTGTTGTTCTTTTTTTTTTTGTAAAGGTTATAATTAAAATTATAATGCATTAAAAGAAAAACTAAATAATAATATGTTTTTGTATTGGTATATGCATATTATATGTGGTCAGGAGATTTATTTAATATTAGCTAGATTTGTTTTATTATATGAAGACAGTAGAAAATTTTAACCTTCAATTTTTAAACATATATGAAGAAGAAAATGAAAAAAAAATATCAAATATGAAGGTTTTAAAAAAAAATCTGAAAAAAAACCTATAAATGTTCTGATTTTGAGATATCATTTACTACCTCATTAGAAATGTAATTACCTTTGCCTCAACAATTAAAGTAGGGAAGTATTTTAGTAGGGATGAAAAATGTTCTAAAAGTGAATCATAAAAATTAATTTATATTTTGGTCCAAATTTTCATTTTATAAAACAATAAATTTAAATAAATTGTTAGTTATTTATTTTGATTTTTAAAATTTAAGAAATTCCATTTAATTTTTATGTTGAAAAAAATAATCAGTATGGAATTTGATATACTAAATATACTAAGTACTGTTTAGTATTTAATAATAACATTTTTTTTCAATATTGTTGATTGCCTTGAAAAAAAAATGAAGTTTTTTCAATTGAACAGTTCAACATAATAAGAAATTATTTCACAATTTAAATCTTAAACAAAAAAAAACAAAGTTCTGTTTTTCAGAGTATATTTTACATAGCTACTAGCATTTTTATCTGTTTTAAGTTTATTTGACGTTTGGATCTTCCTACATGTCCTCTATTCGAAAGATTCTTTTTTCTGATCTTGGTTTTGTTTCCTTTCCTTTCCTTTCCTTCCTTCAAACGGGAAAATAAAACAAAGATTTGTTAAAAAAAATCTTCAGAATGAAGAATTTGTACAGGAAGGCTCAAATGACAGATAAGAACTATAATAACTGCCTAAAAATATGCTCTGAAAAAGACATGCTTTAAGTTGAAGATATGACTTTAAGTTGAAGATATGATACAAAAACAATAAATTTCAAAAGAGGTTTTTCAGTTCCTTTTCTCTTATAAATCTAAAGACAAAATACAAAAACAAAAAAAAAAAAACTATTTATTTAATTTAATAAAAAAAAGTGCATAATATGTATAGTGAATATATCGACCATTGTTTTATAATACGTCATTACATTTAAGTTTTTTTTCTAAATTTTTATTTTAAAACAACAAAATGGAAATTTTAAATTATTTTACTATAAAATTTTTTATTGATTTTTATACCAGTGCGAACGTAGTTCTAAGTGTTTAATAAATTTGCCATAACGTTTCTAACAACTTAAAGAAGACGAAATATATATGGAAAAGTACATATATTTTTGCTTAGAATCGAATTAAGCATTCTGGATTGATTTACCCATATGTATACGTTCGCCCATTCTTACGACATCTCTAAAAATAAAACAGCAAGGATTCTGAATTTTTTACCATTACAACTTTATAAAAATAATTGTTTTACTATTGAAATATAACATGTTCGACCGGCAGGTTCGAGTATCTGTCATAGAATTTCTTTCTTTGTAACAAAATAACTCAATTCATAATAAAGTTAGGTATCTGAAATCTTGTAAGGAGAAGATTCCGATAGCTGCCATACAACTTTTTTTTTTATTTAAACAAAATATATTTTCATATTTTGGTACATAGAATACTTATATCCTCATATCTTGGTAAAACAAGACATCAGAAATTTTTTAAAATATGATCAATTTTTATCGTAATAAATTTTATAAAATTTGGTTGCTATATAACGCAATATGTTCAGTAGTTTGCATATCTTGGAAAACTTAATTAAGTTAAGCATCTGAAATTTCGTAAAAGATAATTCTGTTTTATGGTAATAACTTCTGTGAAATCTGGTTAGTTCGGGGCAACGGATTCAACTGTTCGAGTATCTGTCATACTCGTACAACTCCAAAAATTACATCTTAACACTTAATTAGGTCAGATCTTAAATTTTCCAGACCAACACTTAATTAGGTCTTAAATTTTCTAAAAGATGATTATATTTTATACAAACAACATATCATAATTATGTTTGTGCGGGTATCCTAAAAGTAACACATAGCCTACTTTACACTCTTCCTCTGTTTTTTTTTAAATATACATATATGTAAGTATTTATATTATTAAATTTTATAAATATCTTCAGAGCAAAATTTTTTTTTAAAAAAATCATTTGATCTATTTATTTTTTCCTATACCTACCTAAAATCATCCCGATTTCATATCTAAATAAACGTTTCCAAATTCATTATAAATAATACCGTCCTTTTTTCCAACCAATTCCATAATTTTTTAAAATCGATTAATCCATTAAAACCAATTCGTTATACATATATATATATATTCTCAAATTTATACATTCGCAAACCAATATACATAAAATATACATATTTAGAAATAAACCTTGGAGAAAAATGTTCGAAAAGATGTTGGGCGTACAAGAAAACAGACATGTTTTTTTTCCCAATGTTTATTCTTTGTTGAAGAGTTTTACTTGAAAGAACGTAAAAATTTAAAAATTATCTAATGCTGGATTCACTATTTCAGTACATTGGTTCCGAAATCCGAACTCATGCGCGCGCATGTTTTTTATATGAAAATTTGAATTTTCTCAATTTCTGAAAACGGTCAGAACTTTTGTTTTCTCTGTGGAACAAAAGTTGATTTAACTTTAACTTTTTAGTACATAACCATTTTGACATTTATTTATGTTTTTTATATAAAATTTTTCGACATTTCGCACGTGAAAAAAAAAGTATTAGACGACAGAAAGAGCGGAGTAATATTTTTTCCTGGTGCCTTACCGCATAGTGCTACTTTCGCTAAACGAAAATCGAATTCGAAAATTTGGAACTTTGAAAATCGAAAATCGAAGCGTTGCGAATGTGAAATTCAAATTTTGATATTGGTGTCTAACTGTGTAAGCATTATATAGTATAAAAATTTTAATTTTGCACTCGCAACGTTGCGATTTTCAATTTACAAAGTTCCAAATTTTCGAATGCGATTTTCGTTTAACAAAAGTAGCAGTACGCGATAAGGCACCTGTCTAAATTATTTTTTATTTGGAACAGAATGTTGTGAAGCAATGAATCGTTAGCGTTGGAGAATTCTCTTTAAAAAAAACTAGTTCGGAGCAAATGTACTCAAGCAGTGAATCCAGCATAACTACATATATATATATAGATTATATACCTTATACTGTATGACGTATAAACGCAGTAAGTTGATATGGCATCTACCGAAATAAGACGCCCGGTGTTTTTTAATTTTATATGTTTTCAGAGAAAAATAAGCTCAAAATAAAATTATTTTAAATTGACATAAAATGTAAACTTTGAAAAAGTAAACAACAAGGTTAAATGTAAACCAACGGTTTTTAAAAGCGCACATTTTCAAATACAAACTGTTTAGAATTTTGACTTGCACCAAAATTTGAAAATTTCATATAAGAAAAAATGTGAATATAAGACTTTTTTGCAATTTTGAAGGGCTGTAAATCCGGAACCCTATATAACTAAGAAAAACCGTTAATACACGTAAAAATATATTACTGGAGCTTTAATTTTTATACCTTACCGAAGGAAAATTTGTACAGGTGCTTAAGTTACAGGTGTCTAAAAATAGCATATTTTAAATTTTTGAGCCCTAATAGGTCTTTGGTACAAATCAATTTTCAGAGGAAACTTCTAAAAGTTCGTTTTTACCTCAAAATTTCAAGTCCCTATCTAAAAGCGTGCCGGAGTTATAAAAGGTAGAAAATTCATGCAAAATTTAGGTTTCACGTAACGGTAAATTTAAATACTAAATTTAAAAAAATTATATAATATTAATGTTGATTTTTGAAAGGTAAAGAAAATTTCAGTCGAATGGCATTTGCTGATTGAAAAAATGTTAAGTAGAACATGAGATATATGCATTTAAAAATAGGGCTTTTTCAAAGTTTGAGGAGCTGTAGCTTCGTAATGGAGGGGGCTACATGAAAAAGTTTGTTCTACAACATTATTTTTTTTGTGAGACATACCCATGGTTAAAATTTTTTTTCTCTACCTTTAACGGTGTAGCAGTTTTGTAAACAGACGGACGGACGGACATAGTGAAACTAATAAGCACATTTTTTCAAATATTTTTTTGGAAATGTGATAAAAAACAAAATAAATTTTCTCATAGTAAAAAAACGTCGTGCCAAAATTAGGAATTCGAACGTTCAGCGTTGAACGTCGCGTATTTCGGTGATCTTTATAGAAAATGTATGCGCATGACACATTTTGACAGTCGTTATACGCCAAACGTTCTTATTATTTTAGCTCAGGCTAAGAGATGAATAATTAATTGTTAGCAAAAGAAATACACTAAAAATAGGTATATAAAAAACTGCAGAAGAAAATATTATTATTCTTATTATTTATTTTTGCATATCATAAATGATATACAAAAATTATGAAACTGTCCCTGCGGGTTTCTTATTGGTTCTTAAGAAAATGTTTATAGGTAAAAAATAACCAAAATTGAGAAATTTAAAATTTTGTTTGAAAAATTTTTGAATTAACATTTCAGTTAGTTGCACATAATATGTTACGAATTATTTACTATAAATATTTGTGTTTCCAGAACTATTATAGAAAAAAATTTTTTTTTTTTTTTTTAAAATTTAAGGAAATTGATATATACAAATTTACATTTCATTCATCATTTTTAATTTTAAGTACTTATATACAATGTTATATTAAAACTTTTTTGGTCCATTTGTTATACATTTTATATTTTGTATTTTTTTACTTTTAAACTTTTTTCATTAATTTTTTTTTACTTTTAATTTAAAAAAAATTTTTTTTTTATTTTTAAAAATAAAAATCAAAAACTAAAATAACGTAATAACGAAAAATATTTTTATTGATCAGTTAAATTGGATTCAACAATTAATCATCAACTGGGTTAATGTACAAAAAAAAAAATAAAAAGAAAAAAAAAAAAAACAAAATAAAAAAATTTTTTTTTTGTTCTATTTTTAGTACTTTTATAGAAAAAAAATCATTTATTATTTACATATGCATATCCTTACATACATTATGTACCTATATTATGTTGATATATACGTATGTTTATTCATATTTAAATATATATATATATATACATAGGTATATTATAATATAGACATAAATTGCATTTTTTTTACTTTTTTTTTTTGTTTTTAAAAATAATTGTACAATGAATAAAGTGTGGTTTTATATTTTTTTAATGCATTAAATGGAAAGAATTGCATGTTGCGGAAATGCCATTTTTATAGCAACAAAAAAAAAAGAAAAAAAAATTATAAGTAAAAATACAATTGAAAGCTATAAATTCTTATAAGATAAAAATTTGTTTTTATATGTATATATAAATTTTGTTTTCTATGCAACAATTGCAACAAAAAAAAAAAAAAGCAAAAAAAAAAAAATATAATATAGAAAGAAACACAGGATGTTAAAGTCATCATTGCACTTTTTTTTTTTTTGATTTTTTGTTTTTTTGTTTCTTATTTTTATGCAATTGTAATTGTTGCTTTAAATATAATATCAGAACTATAATATTTGTATAATGTACATTCTATTGTATATACATATACAAATATATATATATATGTGTGTATTTAATTCTATCTAAGGTAAAATGTTGATGATGAAGTAGAAGATGTGTTACAAAAGATAAGTGAAATTTCTGTTTTCTTACATAGAAAATATTACAAAAAAACTATACAGTAAAGTCCTGATAAACGTTCCTTTTTTAATATAAAATTAAAGAAATTAATGCTTAGTAAAAAATAAAAATTTATTATCAACTTTTTGTTAAGGTTTTAAATTCTTTATTCATCTTCAAAATTAAAAAAGGATATTCTAATGATTATATTTTTTCTTATGTTTTATTTTAACTAAATGATATGTTGTCAATTTATATTATCAATATTTCAATATTTGTCAATAAAAAGTGTTAAAATCTGTAGTAAGTTTATGTCCTATTTTTGTCAAATTGTATATTAACTCGAATTATTCTCAATTGATTGACAATATAATTGAGAATATGTCACTTAGGGTTGAAGACATTTAATTGAAAAGCTAATTTTCAAAAACATCCTTGAGTTAGATCTAAATCCTTTTTCTATTCATTAAATTGACCTCGGTCTCTTTGCAGTTTCACTAATTTTCTTTCGTTTTCTTTTTGCAGAAGGTTATGATATTATATTAGCAACAATATTTATATTTGTAGGATTTTTAATATTGAATAAAATTAATGTGTTTTCTGATAATTGGATTGGTAATAAAAACGACACGACTGCTCTGCTCTGATGGTGGTTCGAGAAGGAAGCAAGAAGAACAGAAGAAAGAAGTTGAAATTTTTATTTAGCTATCTGCTATATAAGGTGCTGTCGTTGTTGAAATTTCATTTCTATGGTTTTCGTTTATTGTTTGCTGGGACAAGTGACAATTTTTCATATATTTTTAATCGTTCATATTATGTAAATGAAGTTATGATTGGAATGGGGAAAATTCTAAAACTTCGGTCTACAAATTTTAGTTTAAAAGGCAATGGTATACTGTATATAGTGATAAATAAAACCCTATATTAACATATGAAAATTAAATGATTGCTGAACATAAAGGAAAATATTCAAAGTAAATATTAACTGGTGAAAGTATATACATATTATATTATACACTATGGCTGAGAGGAATCACTCCCAATTTATAAAAGGTAGAAAAAATTTACAAAATTCCAAACAATGAAAAAAAATAATTCCAAAGAAAAAAATTCTAAAAATCCAAATTCCAAAATATTGAAAAAATGCCTAGAAAATGAAATATATTCTTTGGTTTGGATTGGTTCTTATTCTTATAGATTGACAGAGATAGATTCTTATAGATTGACGACAAAGTCTTTTAGCAAGCTTTCAAGCTTCAAACTTTAAAAATTTGATTAGTGAAAGCCGGATTCACTACTGTGCGAAAATAAAAGCAGGGATTTTGGGGGTCATGTTGCGGCCCAAATTAGTTTTAATACTTTAGTATTAAAATATGTTGGTAAAAAAATAATTAGGAAGAATTTTAAAGTTTGTTACAAAATCAGGACTACACGTCTTTTATAGAATATATGTATAAATGTATATATGTGAGATTCTGAATTAGGAGGAATTTTAAAATTGAATTCAAAATCAGAATTATACGCTTTTTTCAGAATATTTTTATATATGTATATGTGAAATTCTAAATTAAGAGAAATTTTATTGGGGTTAAATTTAAGTGGGGTTTCGAAATCAGAGTTTTAATAATTTGTTTAGTGGGCGTAAATGGTATTTTGGAAATTTCGTATCCAATCCGACTGCTATATAGGTAAATAATCTATGTTTATCTTTACTTCCTTTGAGAACATCAAAAGTTACTACAAAAACTTAATACAAACCTAACAGTTTTCTAAGTTTTGTCGAAAATTCTAAGCAAAAAAAAAATTTACCTAAATTAATATGTATATATGCATATATGTAGTATATTCGGGTATAAATGCATTAACTTATTTAATAAATGAATATGCACATAATATTATTTCTTTCAAGGCTATATGAATGGTGTATCATTCGTGGCTCTATTGTAATAAAGACATATTTAATGTGAAAGGAAATATTGTTTTAATTTCTTTTTGTTTTTTTTTTGGGTTTTTATTTTTTTTATTTTTTTTGAATTTCCGGGTAGTTTTTCTATTTTATTTTTCTTTCAATAATTAGATCATAAAGAAAATAGGTTTCTAAAATAAATATATTATTATTATTTTTTTTTTTATTATTTTAAATTTAAGTTTAGTTTGAATTTTGTTATATGTCGTTTTTGTTACAGTTGGATTATTTAATTTGAATTTAAGAGGCCAGGGTTAACAAATGTTTCCGTTTTTAATATTATAAATTTATAGATCAAAATTTTAATGATGGTTTGTTTTTTCTATCAGTTTATTTTTATTTTAAAGTTTTAAAGATTTTAGATATCTTTTATTATTTTAGATTGCAGATTGTAGATTTTAATTTTTATTTTAGTTTTTTTCCTGACTTTCTCATCTGTTTCTGTTTCTGTTTCTTTTTGTTTTTTTTTTTTTATTAAAATTTGTACAGGTATAAGTATAATTTAAATACCTGTTAAATGAAATAATGAATTGTGAAATTAAAAAAAAAAAAATGCTGTTATAAGTCTGGTTAATTTGAAAAAATAATAAAAAAAAAGGATATAATAATTAATTCTATTAATTAAGTTTATTATAGTGTAGGTTTTCTTGAATTCGTCCTCTTATTCTAGACTCTAATAAATTTATGTGTTATTCATTTCAATTATAACCATCATAATTAATGTAAAGTATATTGGATAAAAGAAATAGTCAGAAAAGTTTTTGTTTTTAATTCTAGACAGTAGAGATTTGATTTAAAGTATTTTTAATCGAAATATAGGTAAATAAATTAAAAGGGTATCGTATATTCATATATTAATTTGAAAGGAGTTGTAAGAGGAAAGAGAATTTTGGCTACCTTTTATTTGGTACACTTAAATAAGTGTTAGATTCTTCTATTCCAGTTTTTAATACTATAAATACGAAGGGGAAATTTTCTATCAATAAAATACTAGGCAGTAATTAATGAATTTGTTTCGGAATAATTTTTGAAATTGGAATAATTTTTATCTTTATTAGTAATTCAAGAACTTAACAAGTGTTAACTTTAAGTAATAATTAACTAATTATTATTTTAATTTACAACAGGTGATACAATCAAAATTATAACAGTATTTGCCCGATAATATATTTTTATAGGTTTATGACCATCCATAAAAAGATGCAAGCTAATATATATAAGTCATATATATATATTTTATCTATACATATGAAGCTCCTTACATACGAAGGCGTTCAAAGGCATACGAAAACTAAACAGACTGACCACAGACTCTATACCCGAATCAGCACAAAACATCTACACCAATGCTAAGGGCATCGAAAAAATAGGCAAAGCCGACTTAACATAGAATGTATAGCGGTTGTGGACTGCAAGCACAAACTATATTACATACGTACTTTTTCACTTTTCCAGTGCTCGAAGCTAAAATTCTAAAAAAGAGGAACCTTGGTAGAAGAACCTTGGGACAATATCTCCAAAAAGAGGACTTTGACCAGGATAAAATGGGGCTTCAAAATAAAGTGTCTCATTGAGTTGGAGTCTACAATACATCAGGGCAGGGCCTAGGTATAAGGATAGTCGTTTATCAGTCCTTTCAAATAAAAACAGCAATAACAAATGATGCCTAATAAACAAGTGTAAGCCTTAAAACTGCATACTCAAATGATTAGAAAGCTAAGAAAATAATTAACAAAGTTATTCAAAATTTACATAATTTTAAAGGTGTGCTTTAAAAAGAGAAGTGGATGATAAAAAAAAGAATTAAAATTTAAATTCTTCTTATAATAAAATTCTAACCAAAACAAAAATAATACCCCTAATCTATGAAGTAAAATAAAAAAAAAAAAAAATATTGATTGAATCCATGCCCCACATTCCATATATCCTTATACGGAAAATAATCAATATAGATTATTATAATCAATACTTCGTATGTATATAAAAATTAATTCTTAACATATTCAATAAAAATGTTGTTGCAACATTTTTCTTTATTTTTTTTGTTTTTTTTTTTTTTTTGCTGTGTATTTCGTATACAACATTTAAAAATTTGTTTGTTTTATTTAAAAAAAAAAAAAAAAAACTCTTTATTATTAGGAACTTTAACTAATCTGTCGATATGTTCATTGATTTTTTGTTTTTTTGTTTTTCAATTTTATTATGGAAGTAATCAATCATTAGCTTTACCATTTCTGACGACATATTTTAGTCTTGAGAATATTTTACCATATACTTTAATTTCATTTTGTATGAATCAAGTTAAAATCTTTATTATTTTATACTTTTTGTTTTTATTCAATAGGTATATAATATATAAAAAAAAAAAAAAAAAAAAAAAAAAACTTAAATATATCTGCAAGCAATTTAAGAAAACAGCAGGAGTTACAGAATTAAAAATGTATAGAAGTATACTCGTATAAGATTGAATGTATATTGAATTTAATGAAGTATGAATATAACTATTATTTTTTATTTTTTTTTTGTTTATTTGTTGTTAACTACCATAAATAATCATCGATTTTTGGAAAATATGTAAGTAACAAGTTTTTTTGTTTTATAATTTTTATTTAAGTTCGGAATTGTATATGACTTTTTATGGTAACAGAAAAAAAAAAAAAAAAATTAAACAAAAACCAAGTAAATCAAAAACAATTATTATCATTTTGAACTTCTTTGAATTTTTTTTTTCTTTTTTTTTTTTTTTAAATAAATAATAAAACTATATGAAAAAATATTTATTTATAAATTTAATTCATATTTAAAATTAAGAAAAGTTGCCATTGTATTAGTAAAGAAAAAAAAAAAAAAAAATGTGAAAAGGATTTTTGAAATCTATAAATTTCTGTTTTACTAGTAACTAAAATAAAATAATTTATATCAGTAACCTCCGATATAAACTTCAAAACCCTAAATTTGTAAATGTATCTTACGACCAAACCACTGTTAATATTAATAAAAACAATATAATAAAAAATACAGCAAATATTCATTTATATATATTCAATCATTCATACACATACAAATGCATATATTCATATATAAACATTTAATTTTAATTCATACTTTATAACTCACAAAATAATGTGTTTATGGGCGATTAAATATTGTAACAGACAAATACAATCTTAAAATAACTGAACTGAAAATACAGGAAAGGAAATACAGGAATTAACTGAAATACAAGGAAAAGCAAATTGAGGTACTTTCTTTGAGATGTGTTTTATAAATTAAATGTGTGGATGCAGATAAGCTATTTCTTGCCAGTTAAACTTAAATACTGTAACAGATGACAGAAGTCTTCAAAAAGTCTTTAGAAGAAAACAAAATAATTTATGTTTACTTTTTGAAGTTTATGCAGTTAAAATAATAAAGGTGTTCATGTAAAACTGCAAATTAGTTTTACATCGAAGGATTGAATGATGCAGATAAGCTTTTGCCAGATAAACTTAGGTAACTATTGACGGAAATTTTCAGAAAGTTTACATTTTAAAGTTTATGTAGTCAAAATAATATGTATATTCCGTGTAAAAGTGTAAACTGGTCTTACATCGTATGGTCGAAGGATCGTTGGATAATTTTGATTGAAATTGTTGTTGTTTCATATGTCTAAAAAATATGCAACGATATTTTATGCTAGACTAACATAGACTAGGCTCCAATTAACCCTATTGCATATTTTAAATATTTACTCTGTTATATTTTTGAAGTTTGTTTTTATTTAATTTGACATTTTTTAAAAGATGCACAAACCAACATTTCTGGAAAGATATCAATAAACGTTTTTCTAAACCGCAATCAACATTTTTGTCGTCTGTAATTTTTTTACTTTGTAATTTGTATTTTGCATTATGGGTGCGTAATGCAGTATTTTTGGATTTTATTTCTTATTTGCATTTTTCTTTCGCTGCATTTTAACGTGAAGAGCCTAGCCTTAATTAAAAAATTTAATTGAAACCTTTGAAAGCTAAAACAAAAACAGTTTTTTATTTAAGAAATAAATAAATAAATAAAGAAATTATAATAAATAAAATCATATAATAATATGAAAATTGAAAGTACACAAATAATTTTAATTTATACTTATAACTCACAAATACAGATTATTAATAATATTAATACTTATCATCAGAACTTTAGAATAGTTTTGTATTTGATAAACTTTTAGAAATTTTGAAGATAAGTTTTATGAATACAATGTGTATATACAAATCTACAGACAAGTTATCGTAACAGATGAACTAAAGTATACCTAAATCTGAGAAGTCTTTAAATAAAAATTCTTCTTTACTTTTTTAAGTTTGAAAGCTAGAAAAAAAAAACAGTTTTTCTTTTATTTATTTAATAAAAACTTACTGAAAGAACATTTTTTTAAATTTAACTCAGTATGAATATAAATCTCTAATCTTGTAATTAATTAATAATGACTCAATTTGAAAAAGGAGTCATATCTTCCTAAGAGATTACATTTAAAATGCTAACAGCTTTAACTAATGGTGAATTCGTTTCTAAAATGTTACGCTCGTTCTGCACTTTTTTGAAGAGGCAGCATTTTTTGTGTTCGTTCCTCAAAAAAATATTATGAACTGAAAAAAAATTCGGGTTAGTTTCTAAAAAATTCTACCTCTAAAGTCTAAAAGTAACATTTTCGCACTTAAATTCTCAACATTTCACAATTCAAATGACAAATGTCAATCATTGTTCATTATTAGAAGAATATTTGAATTTCCATTAAAATTATTGATCTTTGTTGTTGCGCTGGGTATACATATACTACATTCGATATCTAAATATTAAAATATAGGAGCCTCGGTGGCCTAGTGGGTAAGAGGGTATAAAATACGCTGTACACCCCGAGGGAGGATGGGTTCGAATCCCGTACACGTCGTAAGAGTTATTCCCTCTTACTACATTTACCGCCACTTACCGCCTGAACAGGAAAGTCTGTGTAATTTCCTGTCCACATTTATATGGCAGCGAAATACATTAAAAAAAAATATATAGTTAACATTGCTTGGCAATCAACATTTTATTGTTTATATTTTAAAATATTTATCAATAAAAAAAAAACTCAAATGGCAACGCAGTGTAGGAAACATTAAAGAACAATAAGTAGAGAAAAAAACCAAGGGTTTTCAAAAAATCACATTTCCAAAATTAAAAAATATTCCATAATAAGCCTATAGAGTATAAAGAGTAGAAATATTCAAAAGTGAATTTATAATAATATAAATTACGTATTTTATTAATATAAATTATGAATAATAATGAAAACAATAAAAAATAAATTGAGAAAAATCAAATCCCACTTTCGTCAATTATAAGGTAACCCTATATTCATACGGTTGCACACTTATACAAAGATCTAACTCCTCATATTCATACTTATTTCCAAAGATTTAACTCCTCTGAAACATTCGCTTCTAAGTTAAACCGTTTGAAAGATATAAGGGGTCCAAATTATTGCAAAAATTGAGTTTCAGATAACGGAATATTAAAATACTACTTTGCCATATACATATATATTTTGTATATATTTATAAAGTTTATAAAACTAGCTGTTGTTTGGCGTTTCCGAATTGAAAATATGCCTTATAGAATCTGTTTTATAACAATTTAAAAATAAGGCTTTTTCGAACTTTGTAGGGCTGTAGCTCCGTAACGAGTGGGACTACAGAAAAATTTCATTGCTCTTTTTCAAACAGTGTAGAAGTTTTGTAAACACCCAGAGGGACAAACAGACGGACAGAATGAAACTAATAAGCACATTTTTTCATAATTTTTTTTAAAATGTGCTAAAAATGTAGAATTTTCTCTGTTCGTTTCACGTTTTTAAAATAAAAAAAGAGTGCAGAACTCTACGACCGGAAGGTAAAACTGTAAAATACCTAACTATAAATAATTGCAGAAAAAAAAATTCAAAAAATTAACTAGGCAGTTTGGTAACTCTATAAACCAACAATTGATTTTAAAGTAACGATTATAACTATTATTAGATTGCCGTCTTAACTATGAATAAATAAAAAAAAAACACAATACAACATGCAACAAATATTTAATAAAACAAAAAAAAACAAACAAGTGATAAAAATATATGTACATTCATAATATATATATTTATGTAACATACTAAGTACAACATATAGGTGTATGTATTATGTATATATAAGATAATGGTGCGTTCAATTTGAACAAAAAAAAAAAAAAAACTGGGTCAAAAAGCAAAATCATAGTCAAAATCATTCAAGCTCTTTTATTATTTTTTTTATATGTATATGTGTTACTATTTGTATATATGTTTCTATGTATTTTTTTAAATAAGTAAAATGAAAACAAAAACAAAAAAAAAACTACCATAAAAGATTGTATTGTACATGCGATTAAAATTATAATAAATGGAAAATTGCAAGTTTTCTACCTGAATTCTAATTTTATTTGGTGTTTTATAGAGAGAGCAAAAAAAAAAACAGAAAAAGAAAACGTAACAATAAAATTTGAGGGAAAGAAAAAAGGAAATAGAAAAAGAAAACACAAAAGAAACAAAAAAAAAAAAAGAAAACCGCTTCATTAATTCAGCATCTGATGCACTTTTACTTTAAAGCTCCGTTTTAGCATTGAAACAAAAAAAAAATAAAAAAATGCATTTTTTCACTTTCCATCATAAAATGAAAGCAAAAATAATTTTTTTTTTTTGTGTTTTTACTTTTTTTTTCTTTTTTCAGTTTTTTTGTACATAAAAAAATATAATAAAATTAAAAGTGATTTTCTAGTTGTTTCATTTGAAAATGAGAGTTTTTCAATTTTTTTTTCTTTTTTCTTAAATTAATGGCTTTAATGCACGCTATTGAATTTTCTTTTATGTTTTGTAGAAAATTTGAAATTATAATTTGTTTAGACCTCAACAAATTTTTTTAAAATTTATACAAAATGTTCAATATTTAGTCTTTTAGTCATAAGAAAATTAGTTATAGCTTTCTGACCTGATTAAAAAAAGTGTCTATAGTTTTAGGAAAATATACATATGTAATACGTTACGTACGATATTAAAAAATCTTTGGATTTTATTAAATTTCAGTTGGCCTACCTTCAGTATACCATTCTATACCTATAGAAAATGTGGAAAAATTCAACTATCTGAGGAGCATTATAACCAAAAATCGGCATATAAGTGAAGACATAATGAATCGACTGAATTTAGCAAGAGCGGATTTCGGCAAAAATATGGAGAATATGGAAATCATGCCAAATAGCCAAAACAATAAAAATATTCAACTGCTGCGTAAAACCAATTCTCCTGTATGGCTGTGAAACCTGTCTAATAAACGATAACGCCATATAAATAAGCTGCAAGTATTCGTCAACAAATGTCTTTGTATTATATGGAAGATATTTCCGAAGAATATCTAAGGAAGAATTATGGCTAAATACACAGCAAAAACCTCTCCGCATACAAATAAGAAAGAGAAAATATAGATGGATAGGCCATCTACTAAGGAAAGATTTCATCACGGAACAAGCATTATATTGGAATTCCCAGGAAAAAAGAAAAATGGCAAACTCAAAAACACATGAAGAAGAAAAATCGAAAAAGAAATCAAAACAGAAAGAAAAACATGGGCAGAAGTTAAATCAATAGTCCAAAATAGAATCAGATGGCACGGCTCGTTGAAATTGTATGCTCCAATGCGACTAGACGAAGGAAAAAAAAGGCTATATAGAATAAAATTTAAAAAAAAAAAAAAGGTAGACGTTACATGTTACAAAGTTACAAAGTTAAATGTTTCTAAAAATAATAAATTTTAATTTTTCCCCCTTAATAGCTCTGAAACAGGGGGAGGTACAAAAAATTTTACTGCGGCAACTTGTACTACTTTTGTAAGATCTTTCTTTCCTTAAAATTTCAAAGTTTCATCTAGAAGTATTGCGAAGATATGAAGGAAATAAAATCTTGTAAATTTTATTTTCATATAACGATAAATATTTTTATAATTTTGATATTGATTTATAAAGGTTTAATAAAAAAGTCCTGCCGTATGGCGTATATAATCCTTCTTTATGCGTCTCGATTTTGTACAACTGTCATCCTATTTGTTATTTATTTCTATCCCTTTATTTCTTTACATCCTCAGTTTGTTTTCAACAGATTCTAACCATAGTTTTTATAATTGCCCTGTACTTTTAACACCATAAACATATTTGATGAAGAAATACTCTTTTTCGTAATTTCCTATGTACTTAATCCTTTATTTATATTTTCCCCATGCCCAAGATTAACAGAGAGGTGGCGCTTAATTGGTCCAACATTATACTAAAAAGAATTCATGCGTACATCTCTTACCTGTCTTTTATTCCTACCTACCCACGCAAAAAGAAAAAAAAAATTATTTTTGTAAAATAGTCGCTGTTTTTTTTTGTTAAAATATTTTTTATTGTTAAAGTTACAGTTATTACAATTAATTTTTTACTTAATTTTTTGTAGGTTATCTTTGTTATAGTCATACTAGTTTTTAGGTTAAGATGACAAAAAAATATTAAAGGTAATATGTATTTGCAAATACTTACAAAAAAAAAATATTATTCTGCTTTTAAATATCAAACTCGGACCCATCAAAACCAAAAAAAAAAAAAACAAAATTTCAAGAGCATTCAATCTTAAACTAAATATTTTTTCACCACTTAAATTAATATGCCATTTTTGAGAAATATTTTGTAAGAACTTAGGTTTTATGTCTATATATTACAAAAGTATAACGAAAAACAAAATTTATAAATATTATATGTACTTACCTTCCATAAATAGGAAAAATATAAGTGTTATGTATACATTTATGTTTTATATTTACCTACTGAAATGTCTTTAATAATCTTTAATAATAATGTTGATTAAAAATTTATATAGCCTTTTGATTGTCTGTTAACCGTTGGTACCAAAATAAACTTTAGTTATTTTGTGTTAATTTTTAATGAATACTCAATTTTAAAGTTAAGTGAATAATAATATTAACGTTCAAGTTTAACGATTTTTATTCCTTACTCCTTTCGAGAACATAGGGCCTCCACTAGACATTTCGATCGAAGTTTATTAGGTGCTGTTGTTTATGCACTCTTCCAAGTTATACCTATTAAGCTTAGCTTCATTATTCTTGTTCTGCGCCAGGTGTTGCTTGACCGACCACGTGTTCTGGAGCCTTGCGGATTCCATTCAAGGGCCATTATCGCTATGTTTCCTTGGTGTTTTGGCAGCGTGTGCCCTATCCACCCCCATTTCCTTTTTCTTATTTGGTACGCTATTGGAATTGTTCTCCTGTTAAGTTCAAGTTGAACGATTACCACCTAATATCGAATATGGGCTTTTAAAATAAAATATCGGTACAATTAACTACTGTACAACCACAGTTAACAAATAACAAATCAAGACAATAAAAAACAAGATGAAGTTGTTAAGAATAAAAGCAATTCATTGAACGACAAAAATTTACTTTTTTTTTTATCTTGTAATCAACTTAATTTTGAACATATAACTTACAATATAAATTACATTTATGTATATAAATATACAAATAATTATGTTGTATGATATGTTGTAATATTTAAAAAGATTTTTATGGAAAATTTTTTACTAATTCTGAACTGTTTGTTTTTATTATATATATTTTGATTATACTCTTATCATAAAAGAAAAACAAATGTAAAACAAAAACAAATCGAACAAATAACTTAATAATTACACAAACATTAACTCTTCCAAATTTAATACATTACAGACTACATACATAATTGTCAAAAACCAAAATGTCGAAACTAAAAATGAACAATCGCTTAAACAAATCGATTACTCCATCGCTTTTTTGTTTTCTAATTTTTGCGAAAGATTTGAAGGTGAGAGGAGTTGATTTATCATTATGAAATAAGATCCAAAATATTAAAAATGAAAACGGACATAAAAAAAATATTTTTGAATGATTATTTACAAATAAATATTTTTAGTGTTTCTTTTTTAATGTTGCAAAAAAATAATCCTACAGAAATTTTATGAAAGGTAGGTAGATAAAGTGGGGATTTCACGATGTTGCGTGAAGGTCTAAATTAGCATTAAATTGGGCCATGTTGATCCCACTGCACTCATGTGACCTAATTCTAGCTAGTGTTGGACATCGAAAGAAAGTGCCCAAGGTTCTCACTTTCTTTTGCTTTTTTACAATTTCTGCAGGAGGTGTTGTCGAGGATTTCCAGTTTGGCTGCATACATAGCTACTGGCCTGTAATGGTCTGTAATGAATGCCATTAACATGGCGGTTTGGATCTCTTTTTGTTGTAGGTGGGCCACAGCGTTCTAGATATGGTGCAATTATTTAGATTATTTCACCTCTGTTGCGATTTCCCTATACACAAAGAAAAGATCAGTTCCTTTACAGTACTTATTGGGCAACTGACACTTTCAGAAGAGTTAGTGTTCAGAGTGACTCCTTTTTTTTTCTAGTCCGTCTGTTTTTTCGTTTCCTTCAATATTGCTATGTCATAGGTACCCACACGCGAAGGTTATGTTTAGGTTATGTAAACCAAACTTAGTATAAAAATATTTCTTGAAAAAGGGCAAATAGATATGTTGTTTTTTTCCAGAATATTTATACAAAACGACTACTTTGAGTACTTGATGTCAAAGTTCGGGCAGAAAATTAGGGTTTCAATATGTAAATTAATTATAGTCCAATTAGCCATTACAATGTTAGTTATAGTTGTATTTTATTTTCTATTGTAAAATTGGGCTGTTTTTTATTTCATAAATAATGCTAAAATTTTTAGGGTGACTTTTCCTTGCTGCTTTAGTGCTTTTCTTTGTTTAATTTTTGAATTCTTTTTTTCAAATGAAAATTAGCCAAATTAGCCATATTCGGTGATTATTTTTGGGAACTTCAGTTTTGGATAATTATGTATGTAGCCACATTACAACACTATAAAACCAAGTATATACAAATAATTTTTTTTTGGGGACAAAACAATTTTATGCAACATCTATCAACAAATAAGTTATTACATACATGATTACATATAAATAATGTAATAATTTGATAAGGTTTATCATTACAGGTAATTCATTGAAGTCAAGTTAAGCATTTTATGCGTTTTTGTTTTTGTTTGTAGCTCAACATAATTATGTGTATCTACTTTTGTTTTTTTTACAGGTGAATTTAGAACACAGGTAAACATTATTAAGTGGGGCAATTGGTTTTTTTTTTTGTTTTTTATTCCATTTTAATTTATTTTTGTTGTCATATGTTTTCATTTTTAGAGTTCTATACAAGTACTTTTGTAAACAATAAAAAAAAAATAACAACAATCAATTTTGGGAAATTCTACTTGAATATTATTGGAATTAGTGCCTTATAGATATAGATTGCTTCTATGTGTTTAATGTTAATCATAAAAAAAAAACATTAGTAAATAAAATAATTAGTATGTATGTCATAACTTTATAAATTAAGTACAGTATAGGACAAAAATTTGAATTATATAAGGATATCAGTATATGTAATTCTCTTAAAACAAAGAGCGTCATTTTCTTCGTCTTTTCATGCGGACCATAGATAAAGTATATGATTCACAGATCTATACAATGAACATCTAAGGAAAACTCTTTGGCGATCATTAGACGTTACAAGTTATGAATGAAATATGTGAATATTTTAGAAAGAAAAAATAAATTACTGCAACCAGTTACTAATAATTTTTAAATTATTTTGTAGTAATAAGATGGAAGACATCGTACACTAAAGTAAGTCGAAATGTTACACCCACACTGAGTAAGTTAAAGCGTCGAAAGCAATAGGTTTAATACTTCTTTTTGTAAATTAATTATCTAGAAAGATTTTTTTGTTTAGTGCATTTCCCTACCACGTAAATGTAACAAGGAAATTACACAGTCTTTCATTTTCAGGCGTAGTTGCACATGCCGTAAGGGGGAATTACTTTTGTGGAATCTAACCCACACTTTTTCGATGTTCACAGCGTATTTTATACGTTGTTGTCCACTAGGCCACCGAGGCCTCATAAGAAGGTAATTAAGACACTCATTTTAATTTCAAATCTTTCGAAAATCGAAAACGAAATTATAAAAAATATATTTTACTATTTTACTATGTTACGTTTAAAACAAAAATAAATAAATAAACTATTAAATATGCTGGGGAAAATTCATAATTTGGCAATGTTTTTCACTAAAACCCTATCATGGAATGTCCACATTAATTACATTTCTCGTAAAGTTTTTACAATCCTAAATGTAAAATATGGAAAATTTCTTATTTTTTAAGTGAGTGGGTTAAAAAAAACTGCTACGAGTACAAATCATGCTATGTATATGCGATGTTGTTGTATATTCAGGAATAAATATTGCGAATGAATTATGCAAAAGTATTTTTTATGCTTGCAAACGTTTCAAACACTAATATAGGAAGTTATGATAGTATTAATGTTATATTCAAGACTTGATATGACATTACTTGATCTGACATTTGAAAATTTGACATTTGAAAAATAGTTCCTTCATATCTGATGGTAGTGAAATAAGTTGTTGGAAGGTCACAAGTAATTTCTTGCCATAGAAATCGTCTAAGACATTTAACATTTTTTGTTAAGACATCTGTCTTTGGAATATTTAACCAAATGTAAAAATTTATTGAGTCTCACGGAGAATACTATACCTACATTAAACATTGTTGAATAATTTATGTTGCATGTTAACAACTGGTGCAAGTTTTATGGCAATAACTTCTGTTAAATTTTGTTGGTCCGATGCGAATCGGTTGCAGTACATATCATACAACTCCAAAATATACATAAATATAATATATATCTTGGCATTTAATTAACTCAAACATCTGACATTTTGTAAAAGGTCCTCAAGTTTTTTTTTATGGAAACAGCATATATTATGTTAGTACGGTTAGAGTTGACTCATTCTACTTTACAATCTTCCTCGTTATTTACTGAATTTAAGTTCACCCCGGCTATTCTAGCGTTGACTCATTCTACTTTACAATCTTCCTCATTATTTACTGAATTTAAGTTCATCCCTCCTATACTCCAAATAATAACTAAGTGTAGAACATAATTTGTTCAGAAGTAAGGTCGAAGAAGGTTTTAACTATTTAAGTTAGAAGGATGAGATTGTAAGAAAAGAAAGATTTTTTAAGTATAAAAATCAACTATGTTAATATTTCGCTATTCTTAAACCTGGAAAAATATCAAAATATTTTATCTGATACTGTATAAAAATTTTACGTGCATATTTTTTTTTGTTTTTTTGTATTAACAGTTATTATATTAATGATGAACATTTATTTTCATAGATAAGATAAAATACCTTCACCTTGCATAACATATAGTTTGTTTATTTTTATGTTTATTTTATTATCATTATCATTATTGTTTTTTTTTTTCTTTTTCGAGAATGTTGCAATTTAAATTATAATAAAACAAATTAAAAAACAAATAAACACTATAAAAACTTAATACATATTATAAAGGTTAGGAAATCCGAAAATAGATTTTTTTTTTTGTTGTTTTATTAAATACTTATGATAGGAAGGAACCTTCAAAAATATAAAATTAATAAATACAAATAAATTATTAAGATATAGAAAAAAATAGGACTGAAAATATTTTATTTAATTAAATTATAAAAAAAACGGAAAACAATATAATGTAATAAAGGGCAGTTAATGGAAGGTTGGCAGACAGAATAATATTTTATACTGAACAAAAAAAACTCTTCAAATTTATAATAATCAAAGCAAATAAATAACATTCCAGTTATACATTTCAAATATATCGCGATTATCATTGACTTGAGTTATTTTTTCGTTTGCATATTTGATATTATTTTTGTTCATCAAAGATAATTTTCAACTAGAAAGAATTCCTAGATTTGATGGTAACTGCATGAAGTGGACTACATTCTATGAATTATTTAAGGTAATGGTGTATGAAAATAACGTGATTTGCAATGTTCAAAAAATCCAATATCTAAAATCTTTATTTACTGACAAAATAAGCATTGGCCAGTAAGTGAAATAAATGATGAAACAAGCTGTTGACAAATCGATTTGAAAATAAATGAGTTATTCTATCATCACATTTTCATGTAATTATATTTCGTCCTGACTAAGGCTAACTAAGGCTGACTAAGGCTGAAAATGCTAACAATTATAAAGGGTTGCTTGACACTACAACTGAGTTGACTGAGTTGACTGAGTTATCAGGAATTACAGTTAAGGTTATTTAATACATAGTAAAATGAGTAAAGGAATATTGTGTTAAACATGATTTTATTATTAAAATAAAATTCTCAAATAACTATGTTAGTTTTAGTTAAATTACTATAAGGCAGGGTGTTTGTTAACCAGTCACTAAAAATATCATTTAAGTGAAATTATCTTGAGCTATGAATCAATCTTACAAGTTACTGGGGAAATTCTTCTTAAATAAACTTTTCAATATGCCGGAGGTGAAGTTATTTACAGCGTTTTGTAATAAGCTACTAATGGTTTAATTAGAAGAAAACACTCGAGTATTAAAACAAGCTTAAAATTGCCTAAGTAAAATTCTGCAGTGTATTTCTATCTACCTCCCTATTTTTAAACTGTCGTAATTTCCCTTTTAGTGTAATGATGGACTATTATTTGCTTTTAAATTCTATTTGATTTGCATAACGATCCTTTCAAAGGAATTTTAGTTAAATAATAAATTCTTTTAAATAACACTTTGTGAATTACGATAAATTTATTACTGTTTTGCGAAGCAGAAAACAATTTATACAGACTTAACCTTTTCTTCTAAACAGGATTTATAAACACTCAACACCTTCTTCGATATCATCCGGTTAACTCTGAGTTTTTTAAGTATAAAATGAAATATTAAAGTTATCTGTTTTTAATAGTTGTAAAACCACGTTAAAGGAGCATATATCAATCAATTATCATCATCATCATAGGCGTCAATTTAATTATAGAATCAGTTGATTATTAGTCAGCATCAGTCAATTATCATCATCATAATCAAGAATTAAATCAGTAGTGGTAAATATAAGTGTAAATACCAAAGCCTTGATTGAATGTTTAAAATTTAAAATCAGAAAAAATTGGTTGCAAAAAATCTACTGCAATTTCTTCCTAGAATTTCCTTAATTTTTAACGATTTAAGTTTTGAACGCTTCTTGACTATTAAAAATATTAAAAAACTTAAAAAACTAACCATTAAGTGTTAAAATGAAATATTTAAAATGTATTTTAATAATAAGATTAACTCGACTTTATATTGAAATCAAAATAAACGTAAACAAAATTAAAACATAGTATTCTAATAAATGAATGGTTGTTTTCGTTTGGTAGAAAAAAATATATTTCATAAAATATAAAAATATACAATTTCAATAGTTTCAGATACATGTAAAATAAGGTATAATATAGATACAAGAAAAATTAAATTTTGTAAAAAATCCATGCATCATATAAATATACTAAACAGTTTTGCTAAACAGAGCAAATTAAGGTTATATAAAAATATAAAAACAGAAAAAGAAAATCCCAAAAGAAAATTTAAAACAACAAAAAAACATAAAATTGTAAAGAAATTTTAAAATAAAAATATGCAATAATTTAAACTCTTAATAAAAAGAATTAGGATAGGACTTTTTTGTTTTATTTTTACAATTGTAACAATAAATGATGGTAAATTACCGTTTTACTTTTTGTTGCGTGGAAATGCATTATCAAATTTCAAATCTATTAAATTTTTGTGAAAAATCCAAACCAGTAATTTAATGTAAAAAAAATGATGATTTTAACTGATTTAGAAGTCGTAACACAACGGACTATATTAAAAAAAATTTCATCATATGAATCCTGGTGGTGTATTTTCTAACTAGTTTTGTTTTATGGAAATTCGTTTGTGAAGTGCATACTGCGTTTGTGGAATCAGATGCTATCGCACGTTTTTTCCAAAGTTGGTAATTCGTATGTCTACGATTTAATAAAATTTAAGAAGAACATAACATCTTTCTTAAAAATGTCCCTCCCAATTTTCTCACCTATTCTACTAATAGGATTCTAAATTTTCCTAATTCTTTTTTCCAAGAATCTTTCATAAATATTTATCCCATTAACCAAATTGTACATTTGTATTTGATTCCAACGTGATCCCAACAAGTCAGTTTGGTTTAAAACGGGGTGACTTTGATTGATTAAATTCTAAAACTATTCGGAAGAATCAAGGCCAATTCCTCTATGGGTGACTTTTGAAATTTAAAAAACAAAATTGTGGTAAAAAAAAATAATATTCGTATAACTGATTTTAATATGTAAATTTATAATATTTTTTATATAAGCTATATGATGAAGAAAAATTCGTAGCTACCAAAAAGGAAATTAAAATTTTTTTTTTTTTTAAATCTGTGACAAAGTGGCAAAACTCTAATGTTACAAAACAATTAGCTTTCATTGTTAAAATAAAAACTATAGGTTTCCTTATTTATGAGCAACTAAATAATTTTCTTTTGTGGATAATTTTATGTTTTTCGATGTTTTGTTACATTTTTAATACAATTTTTGAAAGGTTGAAGCCTTTTTTTGAACCAATTTTTTTTTTTAATGTTATCCCGTCAATTAACTTCTAACTTTATTAATAAACTAAGAAAACAAAAACCAAAAAAAAAACATTACGAAAACTTTTCAAACCTTCAACTTCAGTGCTTTCCAATCTTTGTTCCTAAAATCCCCATCTTCCTTCTACACTAAATTTTTTTATGGAAACTAAAACGAAACTTTTTATTTTTACGGCACACTAAATTTTTTTATGGAAATCCCAGACACATCTTATTAGAAAATATAAAAAAATGTATATGTATAAAAAATTACATTTATTTTCTTGCATAACTTTTATAATATGTGGGTACAAATTTCTTATTATAGTAATAAGTAATAATAACTAATTGTGATACCTAAGCTTGTTTCAGTGAACAGAAATCTTTTATACGCGACTCAAAATTTGAAAGCGCAACACAAAGTTCTTGGTCAATTTCCTTTAAGCATTACCGCTTATTATTATTTTTTTTATTAAAATACGAGAAAACCTTAGTTCACATAATCATAGGTATGTTGTAGAATATATAGTAACATACCTAGAAGCAGAACTGGAATAGTCAATAGATGGCCAGAATTATATATGCATTTAAAAAAATCTATTCTTCTAAAATCTAATCTTCCATTTATTTTTCTACTATAAAAGCTATTTTCTATTGTAAAATCGTGCATTCAAATAATACATTAAAATTGTTGTAATGTTCAGGCATTTATTATTGTAAATTTTGGGCGAAAGCGATATCCTTAAAATAAACATTTTGCTTTAGAATTTTCATTTAAAAATTGGCTCCTTTTTATTTCAAACATTAGAAAAATTAACGAAAAAACGAACTCCTTTCACAAATGCACTCCTTTTATAAACAATAAAATTTAGAATACATTACATATATTCAAAATTAAAAGCAATTCTTAAAAAATTTTAAATTGTTTACCACGACATAATGATGTTTGCGAAATACTGGTATATTATCATCATTTACTAATAACAATACAAATAAATAAAATAAATAAAAAAAAAAAATTTTTTTTTTTTGCTAAATAGGTACTTTCCATTTATATTATAAAAAGTGCAATATGAAAAAAAATTATACATATATCTATAAATGCATATATAATGTATATATATATAATATATTATAATATATGTATGTGTATTTAAAACAAAATTAATAAAAAAAAGGTCAAGTTCCGCAGGAAAATTTTCAAAAAAAAAAAAACTTCACAAAAAAAAAAAGTACATACACACACAGACTCACACACAAATAAAATATCAATAAAGCCCACCTCTGTATACTGTAATAATGTACATTGTACATAATAAAATGTTACATGATTTTCTCCAAATGCAATTTTTCAATTTCTATTTGATCACAATACAAAAAAAATAACAACAACAACAACATTTACTTCTACTGCACAACTTATTATACAAGAAAAAAACAACAACTATACAAAAAACAAAAAAAAAAAAAAACAAAAAATAACAAAAGAAAAAAAAAAAAAAATTTAAAAGAACAAGAAAAATAAAGGAGTCAAAGAAGTGAGAGGGTAGATAAGTATTAGATGGGAGAAATTGAAAAATCGTTTTTAAAGTTTTTTGTGTATGAGGTTTGAATATGTGATAGAAAAATTGTAAGTATTTTCTTTTTTTTTGTTGTTGTTTTTTAAATTTATTATTGTTTCTTTTGGTGCATTTGTTGCATATTTTTTATTTTTTAGTTGTTTTTGATATTTATAAGTTGGTGGCATTTACCATGAAAATCTGGGTCACTAAGCTGCCAGATTATTGTTGCATGTTGGATACAGTTGTTGCATTGCATGCATGCCAAAATGTGTATAATAGCATTTAAAAAAAAAAAAAAAAAAAAATTGTGGTAAAAAAAAAAAAAAAAATTGGAAAATGAAAATGAAATTTTATTTTGTTGTTTATCTAATGCAATTTTATTTTCTTTCATTTATGCATATTTTTTTTTTTTTTTTTGTTTATTTGTTGGTTGCAATTCAATGCGTAGAACAACAAGTACAACAAAAAAGAAAATATTATATTTTTTATCCAAATTATTTTGTTTGCGTTAAAAATTATATTTTATAGAATAAATTCAAAAATTATAAAAATAAATATTTTTAAATTTTAAATAAAAAGTACATTAGTTTTTTTTTTTATATTTTTTGAAGAAAATGTGAAAATATTTTTTTTATTAAAAATAAATTTTGAATTAATATTTTCGAATAATTGTTTTAACATATTCTAGATGAACAACTGAAGATGATGACTAAAGATGCTTTTACGTTCCAATGTTTGTCCTTCTTGGAAGTATTTTAATAATTTTGTTACGATGCAATCGAATTACTTAGATCTTCCTAATGCTTGAATGCTATGCTGACAGATTAATTTGTTTTCTTTTTAATTATTCAAAGAATCAATAAATAAGCAGTAAAGTAATGATGGCCATTATTAATTTACATTTAAGTCACAATCTTTTTTACTAAATAAAAAAAAAAAAAATCAAATAAGAAAAGTTAGAAAAACAAAATAAATACAAACATTTTTTTTTTTCTAGAGTAACAAACAGTTATTATTCTTGTAATCTTAAGATTACGTTGTATTATGGAAAAAAAAGAACGAATAAAGAAAACAATTGATGTAAAAGGTGTGTACTTTTCATTTTCTTACTCACTTCAAATTAGAAGCTCTTCAATGATGCTAGAATCTTATACGATTTATAATAGTAGCATTGTTTTTCTCAAGATTTCTCTGTATGCTCTGTAGTTTCTTTTTCATTGCTCGTCTCGTTGCTAACTTTGCTAACTTTTTAATTAGCCGTTTAGTAATGCATTTATCTAAAGATTTTACCATATCTCCTATTCATATTTTATATATATATACATATTTTATATATCATATACGGTATTTAAATCGATGGTAAGTATGATTCATAACACAGTTAAATTTTTTTTTTATTTATTTTTATAAATTAAATTCAAGAAACTGTTCTTGTTTGTCTTTAAATTCTATAATAATCTATCAAATTAATATTTTAATTTTGTTTATTATAAAATTATCTTTTTTTTTTTAAATTAAAAGTATAATTTATTGATTAAATATTTTTTTTAAAAATCGGTTTAAGAAATTGCAATATTTTGATTAAATTTATAAAGTGTCGCCTAAAAGTATGCAATTCTGTTAAGCTTTTTTTTTAAAAGGATATGTTAGCAAAGTGTAAAATAATTAACCTTGATTTAATGGCACTTATGTTTAAATTAAATTAATGAAGGTTATAATACAAAAAAAAAAAAAAATGTTTTAAATTTTTATGATTTCTTGTTTTGTCAGTAATTGCAAAGAATTTTTTTTTTATAATTTATTTCCACTAAATAATAATTTATTCAAATAATAATGTAGAAAAGGACTAATATTTTTTTAAACTTTTCTTTTATTAGTATTTTATTTTCAAATACCACAAGCAAAAAAAGAAAATCAATTACGTATTTACGAGAAAAAAAATAGGTTACAACAAAAGATTTAAACAAAAAATGGTTTTTTCTAAGAAATTGAAAAGAATTTTTCATATTTAAATTTTTTACTATTTTGTAAAAATCCTTTAATTTTTTTTTTTTTTATTTTGCCCTAAAATGGATTAATTCTGAGTATTTTGATACCGTAGGTGAATAACATTTAGAAATTACATTATATATACATTATATATATTGAAAATCTTTTTGAGTAAATTTTCTTTTTTACAGTATATTTTTAATTTTTCAAAATATACATAATAAATGAGAGACCTTGTCATTTCTTTAAAATTTTTTTCTTTTTTAATTCCGAAGTTATTCGTTCTGAATAAATTTTTAATGTGATTTTATTTTTGTATATAAAATAACATAAATGACCTTGATAAACAAAAAACAATTAGAATTTTCATTTATTAGAATTTTTTGTAATCTTTACTGTTCTTTTTATTACCTTGTATAAAATAAAGTTGAAAAGAGTTTTCCGGTAAAAAAATGATGTAATTTTTTTAAGTCACAGAACAATTATATTACTACATTTTCTTCTGGTGGTAAATTTTAACCTTAAATGTTTTTTTTTTTGAAAAGGAAAAAAATCCAACAATTTACAAAATTTAAAATGGTTACTAAAGATAAAACAACTGAACCATTATGTTTGCTTCACTATCTGGTGTAGATTGAAATCCACAAAAACTTTTGTCAAAAGTTAATTAATTTTAGTAATTATAGTTTTTTTTTCCTTTCTACTATATGACTTACACAAATTCGCGCCATCTAATTCTATATTTTGTGCTATTCATTTGACTTCTACCCATGTTTCTGATTTTGTATACTTTTCTTCTTACCTGGGGGTTTCAGTCTATTGTTTGTTTAGCAATGAAGTCTCTTTTCAGTATGTATTCTATCGACATGTATTTCTTCTTTGTGAGCAGAAAATTCTCCATATAATTCGAAGACATTTGCTAATGAAAATCTACAGTTTGTTTATATGGCGTTCGTTTAATAATTAGTGAAGTTTCGCTACCATATAGTTCTTACGCAGGAGTCAAATATTCTGAATTATATTTAGGTCTTAATTATTGGAACAAAACTCCATCATATGAAAAATTTTTATAAAGGAGCCAATAATAAAAGAGACGGTGAGCAGAAGACGATAGTTGTAAGTACTTATAGTACAAAATTGTTAGTATGAAAATTGGAGAGAATAACCCGGAAGAATAAAAACTTAGAGGAACAATATCGATGAAAATTGAAGAACTCAACCTTGTTCTGAAATAAATCTCAAACTGAGATAAGATAATGACAAGAAAACAGAGAAAGAAGAGATCCTATCATTTAA
Source organism: Poecilobothrus nobilitatus (assembly GCA_947095535.1). Lineage (NCBI taxonomy): Eukaryota > Metazoa > Arthropoda > Insecta > Diptera > Dolichopodidae > Poecilobothrus > Poecilobothrus nobilitatus. Next base: position 36,930,874 of record OX352774.1, read on the forward strand.
TTTTCGGTGTAATAAGATTTGATTTACGTTTATCTGAATATGATAGATTATGTTAAAATCACAATTGCTGTTAAATGTAACAAGCAATTTTGGGATTTAAAAAAATTAACAAGTGGTTTTCAAAGTGTTTTTCAAAACTTTCACACATATACTTTTTAATATCAACTGTGAACTCTCTAAAATATTTTGAATTAAAATAAATATAAAAGTGAATTTTTTACATGAATCCTGAATTTAATCCTATTTCATATGTTATCAGTAAAACAAAAAAAAAAAAAAAATCTGAAAACATTCAACATTTTATTTTATGGCGGGAAACTATATATATAGCTTTTCTTTATTATTACTTTTTTGTTTTGTTTATTTTTAATTACATATATATGTTTTTTTTTTTTTATTTTTATATTTTTGTTTTAATTTATAGTTTTCGCTTTTCACAGAAACCAGTTTGAAAAATTTCTTTCGTAACATTTCAATTTTTTTTTTTCTCAGGAATTTTCTTTTTTTTTCTTCTTTTCTTTTTAATAGAGAAATTCTACTGCATTAGCTATCCATTTTTATTTTTTATTACTATATTAAACTACAAAAAGACATTTAGTAACAATCTAATATTAAATAAGCATATTAACATACATATACATTTATACATATTTCCACCTGTTAGTTAAAATATTAAACTATATGGTATTTATTAAGAGTAAAAAAAAGAAAAAGAAGTAAAAAAAGTGCTTTTTGCCGGAAAATATGTGACTAGCGTCACTTTAAGCATTTTGTTTTTTTTTTTATTGTGTTTTGATTTTCCTTTTGGTTTTTTTTTCATTTTTTTATGAAATTTAATTTAAAAAAAGTTAAACATGTAAAGTTAAAGTGAAAGAGGTATATATGGTTTTGAATAAAAATGCAAGAGAAATAGTAAAAAAAAATTATAGCAATTGATATATTAGAGATTGTGTTTCAAATTTTCTTTTTACAAAAAAATGTATGGAATAAATAATTAATGTTGTTTTGCATTAGTTTTAAGAAATTATGTCAGTGAGACTTCTTCTTCTGACACCTACTAATAATCTTTTTCCAACATTACTTTGACAAAATATATAATGGATTAGTGTTAATTTTCTGCTGAGCATCAAGAACTAGAACTAGTTGGCAATATTTTATTTTAAAGTGACGAAATATTTGTGATTTATTAAAACTTTAAAATGTTATACCACTTTTATGTACTCTTTTATTTTGCTAAAATTAAAAAAATGTTTAGTGGACTCACAAAATTTTAAATATAATTCCATAATTAGTGAATGATTTTTGAGCCTAATATTTGGTTCTTGATTTAGTAGTGAAATAAATATAATTAGGCGAATTGTCTCAGCTATGTACTCAATTATTACCAGTTTCGAAGCGTATACATATAAAAAAAACAAGACGGTATATAAAACCAAAGGTTTTTAAACACACACATTTATTAAAGAAAATAAAAACAGTTTAGAATATTGTTACTTGCACCATAAAATTAAGAAAAATCAAGATCCATTTTCTTCAGTTTTAATGAAACCGTATATAAAGGGTGTTAGGAAGTCGAAAGCCATGAAGGAAGATGGTAATAGAAGAGGTCGAAATAAGCCAAAAATTGTTCCGGAGGAGGAAAGGGGTTTATTTTTAACTGTTTTCGATATAATATTTTAGATAAAAATTTTGTGACCTTCGACGTCCGAACATCCTGTAATCTGTATAATTAAGAAAAGCTGACAAAAAGAAAAGAAAACAAATATTTTTATTGGAACATTAATATTTATGTCTTGTTAACGACAAATTTGTCAGTAATCCAAGTTACAGGTCTCTAAAAATAGTAAATTTTTAATATTTGATCTTAATTAATGATCTTAATACTAAATTTTTAATATCCTGTAAAGTATTTTTTGTGATGTAACCAGTGCTAATTCTTAAAGATTTTTCTTCTTTTAAAATTTTACTGTTTTCACTTTCATTGATTCAAAGATACAGATAGAGGAATACATAACATATAATTTTTTCTGTATACCGTTTGACATTTTTAAATTGAAGAAAAGCTGAACTTGTGTATACATCCTACATTTGAAACAGGCTTCTTGCAACTTTGACGGGCTGTAGATCTGCAATGACCCGTTAAGCTTCATAAAAAAGTATGTATGTAAACGAAAGCGACATATCTATGTTCTCATACGGTTTTAAAATAGGTGGGAAAACACGTCTCGGAGTTTTCTCTGTGGAATTAGATTGGCGTGTTTCGATGAGATTATCTGATTTTTACAGTGTTTTTTACACAGAGGTTCTGACAATCCATTTAGCAGCTAACATTTCATTGAGTGAAAGACATTCAGATAATAGAATTACATTCTAGTCTGATAGTTAGGCGGCAATAAAATCTTTAACAGAAAGAGTTATCAAATCAAAGGCGGTATTGAAAATACTCTCTGCACAGAATATTATCAACTTGATTTGAGTTTACGGGCATGAGGGTGTTAAAGAAAACGAGTTGGCGGATGAGCTGGAAATGTACGAATTAGAGCTTGAGATAAGCGTCGGGAGTATCCCATACCTTTTTCACGTATCTGTACAAACTCTCAGATTCAATATTAAATAGAACTTACTTAAGTTGGCCAAAAGGCGATGGGCAACAGGTTCAACTTATAGTACAACCAGAGCCTTGTAGTCCCATCTGAGTTCAAAAATATCCAAATGCATACTTTCTCTCTTTAGACCGTGAATAAGACAATTAGTTAATGTTTATTATGAACCATTGTTTGATCGGTAGACATGCTAGAAGATTAGGAATGAAGTGGATTTTAACGGTAGGTTTTGCAGAGGAATTGACGTGATAGAGAGTGTTGGCCCAGCCTTCAATAAAAAAAGTTGTTTTACAACATTAATTTTTTTATGAGAGCTATCCAAGGTTAAAATTTCATTGCTTTATCTTAAACGGTGTAGAAGTTTTTTAAATATTTGAACATATGGACAGACAAAGTGAAAGTAATAAGGAAATTTTTGGAAAATGTTCTAAAAAAGTATTATTATTTATAAACTTATAATAATTGTTATAATTGTTTATTAGTTTTTACACCTAAAATCATAATAAAAAAAAAATATGCATGCATTTATTTAATACCTACTAAAATTTAAATGTATGTACAACTAAAATTGAAATTAAATTCTGGCACAAATTGTTGTAAAGAAAAGAAAAGTTACAAAAATTTTCACTCAGTACCTATCAACTGACAGGTACTTTACTGAATAATGAATACGCTAGCATTGAAGGTGGTGGCGCCACATGAATATTTTATTTTATATTTTTATTTATTGCTTACAGCAAAACTTTTGTTAACTACAAAAGGTAATAAAATAAAATCCAAAAACCCTATATAAAAATAATAATAATGATGATGCTCTGATAGTTTTGGTATTTTTGTTTTTAATTTTTTTTTTATTTCAAAATTATTTAAAAAAAATTTCTACTAATTTTTCTAGTTCAATATACATTGCAAAAAAAAAATCTCTTTTAGATTTTTGAGAACTTTAATTAAAAAATTTAGATTAAAGATTTATGCTAGAGGAGTTTTTTTAAAGGATACTACATTTAAAAAAAAAAAATGGATGTTTATCATGTTAATTGGGATAAAGTGAATAATAAAATTTAATTTTATGGTTTTCTTGCCGGAGTTATTAAAATCAAACAAATAACGAACAAATTTTGGATATACTTTGGTTTAGGATTCACATTCCTTTTCGTCTAACTTTTTACACACAGATATTTGAAACAATTTAATGAATATTTGGCTCAGTTTCGGTATAGGCAAACGCCATCGAAGAGGTACTACAAATATGGTACGGAATACAAACATTTAATGTACTAAACGTACTAAAGGTGATGATTTAATGGTCGTGTCGCTTTTACCGTCGCCGGTAGCGTCACTGTTTAAATAAAAGGATGACCAAACGTTAGCGTGTCGCAATTTAATTAAAATCAAAAAGAAATACATTTCGTTAAGCTGCATTTAAGTTTAAGTGTCAATTATTTAAACGTTACAAAACAGCGCGAGGCGATGCGAGCATAAGGCATTATCTTAAAACTTTTATATAACACCAGATTTGAAAGTATTCCTCTCTGAATATCTGAATAAACGCGTTTGTTAGAAATTGTATTATAGGACAGTACACGGGCTCTAAATGGAAGTGAAGTCGAGATTTGAAAATTTTAGAATAATGTAACTTTTATTTTTAAGTTGAACATTATATGATTTTTTTACCACATATTAAGCCAGTGTTCGATAACGGTTAACAGAAGTTTAGTAGGTGAAAGAAGAAAAACAAAAATCCAGATACCTATGTGAAAATTTTATAAAGAGAAGTTCATGTCTAAAATAAAACTTTTTCTCCTTTTTTGAAAAATCTAAATATTTTATATTGTAAACATTTTTTGACTAACTTATATGAATATCTTGAGCTTATAAAGGCTTTGAGAAAACTTAAGATATGTTGATCTTACCTATAAAGGTCTTGAAAAAGATTATGAAGTTCTTACGATTATAAATCTCTTGAGAAAGCTTGAAGATCTTAACATTATAAAGGTTTTAAGAAAGCTTAAGAGATGTTGACCTTCCTTACAAAGATTTTGAGAAAGTTTATGAAGATCTTCTATGATTACTTTCAATAACTAAAAAAAAAAATAATAAAATATGATAGAAAAGTTATAAGGATTAAAAGTGGAAATTTCTCCGGTCATATTAATAAAATTGTGCCTGATTTCAAAATCCATTAATGATTGTAAACTATATGATCATTTTAAATTTAAATTGAACGATTATCTGCTGAAGTAATTAAAAAAGAAAAAAACAAACAAACAAAATTTCTTGAAAAAAAAAAAGGAATAAAATAATTTAAATTTTATTATCCTGAGAATAAATGAAAGTATGTAGCTCTTTAATTAAGAACGTACTTGAACATTATTATAATAGGTATTAATTTGTTTTGTTTTTTTTGTTTACAAATAAATTAGTCTCTTTTTTATATTTCTACTGTAAGTTTATAGAGTCTAGTCTGCCTAAAATCCCCCTATTTACAGACAACAAAACAATTAAAAATAAATTTTTTTACGATCGATTAAATGAACCTTAACTATATGAATCCCTTTTGGGGAAAAGCAATTCTTATTTTCTTATTACCATTTATAGAATAAAAAAAGGGTTTTTTTTTTGGACATTTTGTTTATAGATTAAAATATGCTTAAAAAAAAACTAAACAAAAAAAAATAACATTTGAAAATAGATTTAATTGAAAGTTAAAATTTTGCACGATTTCAATTTTGTTTTTTCATTTTATAGATTTTATGACTATTCATTTAAATGTTGAGTTCTTTATTATCTGTGCAAAACAAAAAAAAAAAAATAAAGGCATTATGAACTAACCACCAAAACTCTAACTCCCAAACAAAAATGAACTAGTCCTCATTATTTTTGCTAAAATTTAACTTGGTGATTAGTTAATTTTTGATGGTTAGGTAATTTTTAAAATTTTGGGAGTTAATTCATATGAACTAAACCCCAAAATTTCCAAAAATATTTTTAGAGATTAGTTTAGATTTTTTGGGGGTTAGTTCACAATTAAAATTGAGTGTTAGATCATAATGAACTAAAATGGAAAAATAATGAGGATTAGTTCATATTTTCTTTTGGGGGTTAATGATTTTGGGTTAGTTCATAGCTTCAAAATAGCGTATTTTTATTTGTGTGCTTTTAAATTGTAGTAATTACAAAAAAAAAAAATTTTTAATTCTTACTAAAAACAAGGTGGACTCTACAAAAAAAAAAATCTTAATTTTTAAACTGGAAGGAGATACAAAATTTTTAACTTCTTATATACTTGGAAAGGTAAACTAGAAATTTGAAAGTGTTGGATAGTTTTAAGAAAATATTCTAGTTAATATCTGCAATATCTGTCAGAATGTTGGTTTTAATAGGAAAAAATCCAATGATATTACGACGAAAGAATAATTAGAACATATATATATATAAATATACATATATATACGAGGAAGCTTAAAAGATATCCCTATAGAATTAAAAGAAGAAAAAGAATGGAAGTTTGGTTAGGTTCCAAAAGAGAGCCAAATAATAAGGATATATAAAGTACTTCAAATACTGGTATAACATTAAGAAAAAGTGGACTTCCCATATTTAATCTAGTTGAAGCTGAATCTCTTGATGTAAATACAAGAATAAGGTGAAAGATATTTGCACCTTTAAGCTGAAAGCATTGATCTTAACTACGAGGCAGTGATACAAATTATTATTATTTATTTAAGTTGGGTCTCTTACCATATGAAATCTGATGAGGAAATAAATCAAATCTTTCCATTGACTGAACGACTGAAAGAACGGCGTCTTACACACTACGTCGTAGCTCACATTGATTTATTTTTAATGAATTTTGAAAAATTTCTTATCTTAAAACAGGACAAAAGATATACAATGTGATGTAGAAATAAATTAACTTTTCTTTTTCAGTGTAGTTACGGCACAAGTTCCTTAGACTTAGAATTTTCGACTGAAAGATCGGTGACTTACGCATTATCCCATTGGACAGATTAAATTGTTTTTAATAAATTTTGAATAAATTTCTTGTGTTAAGACATGAAAGAAGATATGATTTTTCTTATATAAATCATATTTAAAAATATTGAATCCTGTTATTTTGGTAATTGTTAGTAATAGCACAGCCACTTTTAAGAGTAGTATGTATTTATTTTATAATTAAACAGTCTGTATAGATATATACAGGCTCAATGAAATCCAATGAAAGGACATCAATCACATATTATAAAGAATTTTGTATAAGAAAAAAATCTCTTGAATTTAATGTATCTTTCAAAAAATAAAAGTAAAAATAACGAAAATATTAAAATGACAATAATAATTAAAGAAATTACACAAAAAAAAAAAAAAAATTAAATAAAAAAAAATAAAAAAATCAGTTCAATGTAACTTTCATTATTAATCAGATTTTCTTTTCATTTATTGAAACGAAAAATAAAAAAAAAATCACATTTCATATCAATTAAAAAAACTCTATATATTGAAACCAGTATTTTCCACTTTCATTTTCATCGTTAACCAGATAACCATTAAAATTAATCTGTAATTAAATTATTTCCTCTAAAAAAGTGGAAATTTCAAATGAAACTAAAATCGCCTTAAATCACTTTTTATTAACACAAAAAAAAAAACAACCAACCAAAAAAAAAAAAAATAAAAAATTGTTAGACATTACTGACATATAACAAAATCCTGTTTCTCTTCAAATGTACATATATGTACATAATATAATTGAATACATTAATGTACATATATATATATAGATATAGATAATTTTTATGTATTGACATATATGGTAACTTCTAAATTATCAAAACTAGATAGCAGGATGTCACTCTTATATGTACGTGATAATTTATAACGTAAAGGTTTTTTTTTTTATTTTAACCTGTGTGTATGTCTTATATGAATAATGTTAAAATTTTCTTAAAGGGGTGTTTTAAATCACAGTTTCCGTTTTGAAGTACATAATTAAAAATACTCTGTTATTTTTTATATTAAATTAAAATTACAACGAATTAAGGTAAAATATTTAAAACTTTAGAAGACTGAACATTTCATATAAATTTGATAAAAAATTGTTATGAAAAAAAATAAAAAAGGATCTGTGAATCTTTGGGTTAAAATATATACAATTGAAAAATTTGTTTGCTAGGACGTGTCAACAACAGTAAATTCTTGCAGAGAAAGTTTATATATAGTTAAAATTCTAGATTCCCTTTGTACTTCTTTATGAACTATTTCCTTCACAGTCTATATATGCCAGAAATCATGCAAATTAAAATCCGTCATACCAATTCTAATTGTACCATATCAAATACAATCAATTAGGCAAGCCAGATGAGTAATTATGAAGGATATTTTACTTTTGGTTTTATATATCCTCTTACCTTAAACCACAAAATTAGTTTATAAGAGGGTATGAAACGAAGAATAAAATGTTCCTGATAAATACTTGTTCAGTTTGTCTGAATAACACTTACAAGTGTTCTATTAAGAATAGAAAATATATATTTACGTTTATATTATCGATTCATATAAGGATGTTACCATATTAGTTGGATTGTGAATGTAGAATTGTAGAATGTTACCATATTAGTAACAAAAATGTAAAAAAAAAATACCTTGAAAAGAATTAATTACATAGAAATATGTATATATGTATAAAACTTCTTGTAGTTAACTCTTGTAAACTGCAATTTATTCAAGAAGGATATTCAGGCTTTATAAATCTGATAGCGCATCGTTCAATATATCAAGAAAAATTTTTGTTACGATCTTTCATGATGAATATAATAAATATGATTAGGTACTAATATTTATCCCATTTATATGAGATATGGGAATGGAAGAATAAAAAATAAATAATATATAATACAAAAGAAGGAAGAAAATTTGAAGGGAAAAATAACTTTTTTCGATTCTTATATGAAAAACACATTGTATAAATATTTAGATTTTAGTTAAAAATATATTGTAACACGTTGAGTCCCACGTTCACCAGTGAACATAAAAAAATACTTGCTTTAAGCTCCACGTGTATTACTGGTGAACAATACTCAAATGTTACAAAATTCCGCGATCAAATAAACTTAGGTTAAGTCCCAATGTATCACCGGTGAACATTTTTAAAGATAAAAAATCGTATATTAAATTTATTTGGGCTTTTTAGAACATTCAGCAATGTTCACCGGTGATACACGTGGGACTTAACGTAAGTTTATTTTTATATTCATTGGTGAGTACGAGATTTTTAGGCATTTAAGTCATGTTCACCGGTGATACACGTGGAACTTAATGTAAGTTTATTTTTATATTCATTGGTGAGTACGAGATTTTGAGGTATTTAAGTCATGTTCACCGGTGATACACGTGAAATTCAACATGTTAAAAATAATCAGCCACTGTCAATCAATTGAAGAGCGACTAAAATGCCGGGAAAATGATATTAACTAAATAAATATAATAAGTTATTTTTATGTTGAAATTTTGTAAATTTAATAACAGAGTCAACTTATCGGTTAGACTTAAATGTTTGTTACATATTTCATACCATTTCATTAACTTAATTTAATGATTGGAATCTATTTATCTAATTAGAATCGAACGAAGCTTAAATAATTAAAAGGCTTTCAATTTTTTAAGTTTCGTCTCTTTTATCTCGAACATATTACTGTCAAATTTATTAAATACGTAAACTTTACACTTTTCTTCCACCTTCCATTTTTTTCTACTCAAAGAAATGCATAAAACGCTGAGATTGAAATCAATTTTAACTTTTTCAAATAAAAGCTAAACTTGAACTCGGTGTTTTTATTTTTTTGTTATAAAAAGAAAGATTCGTTTTGAAATTCAGTTTTATACATTCAACCCATATTCAAACATATTTTAAATATTCCTAAACTTAAGCTTATCGCAAAAATCTTTAAAACATTGAAATTTAACAGCGGCTTTAAACTTTAATTCTTGAAAGTCAATTTTACTTATTAATTTCATTTTAAAATCTTTGTTTCTTGATAAAAAATCTCAATATATTGACCAAATTGAACCCAAAAACAATTTGATACATCACATGTACAACCCATGACTTTAATTTCAATAAAACCTTTTTTAAATGTTATTTAAAAAAGAAAAAAATTTTTTTTTTTTTGTAGAGAATACAAATTTGTTCTGGTAAAAATAGTGATTTCCAATTTTGATGTCATGATTAAATGATAAGTAAAAATTGCCTGTTATGATTGTAAAATTGTTAATGTTGCAATTGAAAAAATTGCACATTAATTTTTTTTTTTTTTTACAACACCGTTATTTAAGTTTTTTTGTTTCTTTTTCTTTTTAATGATCACTTGTTTTTTTTTTTTTTCTTTTCTTGTTATTATATAGTTGATCTTGATCATGATTTTCATTTTCATCCGAGCTGGGAAAGACAAAAAACAAAAAAAAAACGAAAATAAGAAAGAAAAAAAAGTACAAGAAAAAATTTTCATAATTTTCTTCAAGAAAAAACTGAAGAAACTGAAAAAAACAAGAAAGACTTGAATAAAAAAAAAAAAAAAAAAAAAAAAAAAAACTAAACCACCCAATCAATCGATTGTAGTTTTTCCAACAGATTAAAGAGGAAAATATTAAAACCTGTTGCATGGTTTAGTTTTATATATTTGTTTGTTTGTTTGTTCGTTTGTTGGTTGGTTTGATAGGTGCCTTATTATTATAAAATTGATATGTGATGAACAGCAGTTTTCTATTTTTTTTTTTTTCTTTCTTGTTTTTCTATTTTTATTTTATTTTTCTGTATCCATAGCACTATAATATTTTTATATATTATTTTAATTGATTCTATATATGTGTTATGTTGGGGATGTGATCAAGTTTTTATTATTTTTCATAATTTTTCAATTTATTACAAACAATTATATTATGTATATATATATATATATATATATATATATATATATATATATATGTATATAATAATAATAACTCGTCATAAAGTTTCACTTTTCATTAATTGATTCCATGACTGATGAAGAAATCTGATGAATTTATTGTTGTCTTGTTGTTGTTTTTTATTAGTAGGTAACAAATAAGCGTGTTTGAATTTATAATAAGTTTTGAAGCGCGCGATCTAACTAATCTGGTTTTTTAATTTTGTTATTAAATTGTTTACAAATTAAATAAAATAAAAATTTTTTTTTTTTTTTGTTTTTCCTCTAAAACAAGAAAAAATTTTCCTTTCAATAAAATGCAGAAATTTTCATTTTTAGTTGTTTCACTTTTTTTTTTGCTTTTTTTTTCTTTTAATTATTACTTAGTGTTTCACTTTTTAAATTCTTTTGAAAAATTCATATACATGATTGTATCTTCAGATACACAGTAACAGTTCTATTATTATAACTGTGTGTTTATGTGTTTACATTATGCGAAATTGTGCAAAAAAACAAAAAAAAACACGATTTTTCTTTTAATTATGTAAAAAAAAAAAAAAAAAAATAAAAAAAAGAAATTTTGTTTATTTATTATGGAATTCTGGAAAATTATGTGAAGATTTTCATGCGATAGATTTTCTATACTATAGTAAAAGAAAAACAAAACTATAAGCTAAAAAGCTTAAAAAAATTCCAAATTTTTTTTTTTTTTTTAATTATAACTATATGTTGTAATTAAAATTAGCGTGATGATAATATAATTTAGATATTTTAATAAATGATTAAAAGAAAAATAACAAATGTGAGATTTTATTATTTTCTTATGCAAAAATAAAATTTTTTAAGAAAAAATTCATTTTCAGTTCTAATCCATGTACATTATGTTCAGCATTACATGTTGAATTGTATACATGTTCAGCATTAATAAAAGTATAAAAATTTGAAAAAAAAAAAAAAAAAAGGAGATTTTATTGTGTTAAACATAATATTTTTAGATATACATATTTTATGTATATATATATTTATTATGTATTTAAAATTTAATAGAGTCTGGAATTTATTTATTGTATGATTTCATCAGATTATGGAACGTTGTACTTATAATTTTGTTTTATGTTAATCCTTTTGAAAGAATTGTGTTTGTTTGGTACCTCCTAAAAAATGTGTACATTAATTGTCTAATGATGATGAAATCCTATTTAAGTGGTGATACCTAAATAATTTTCAAGGAATTGCAAATCTCTAACAATTTCATTTTATGATTTACACAAAATATCTAAAATCGCGTTGTAGTTAAATTCAAATAAATATTATAAGAATTTCCTAATGAAATAGGTCTCGAGATTTTTTCCAATAATAATAATAACTTTTCTTGGTTTTGATTGAATCTCCAGTTTGAATCTCTAGATTGAATTTCTAGAAGTTGATGTTTATTGTTTTTTGAAGATTTTTAGTACTTTCAAAAATGAAGTATACCTTCATGGAAGTAAATTAGACTTCGATTTAAATTATCTTTAGATTTTTTTTTTTTTGAATCTTTTACTAGATCGATTATACGATCTTGTTAAACTTCGTACCATTTATATAATAAATTTTATAATTTTTTTACCTGAACAAATCAATATTTTAATGCACCTTTATAAAGACTTTTGAAAAAATATTTCACAAAAATTTCTGGAACTTACCTGTAATAAAGCAAAAAAAAAAACGAAATTTGTTAATTAAAACTGAAAGTATGTATTTAAAAATTAATATAGTTATTGTTTTCATTAGATAAAAAAAAACATGTTAATTTTTTTATTTTTCAGTATAAAAATATGAATAAATTAAAATTAATATAAATGAATAGTTAGCTACGAAAAAAGGACTAATTATGGTTAAAAGACGATGAGTAATAAAAAAAAACTTTTATGAATTAATAAAATATGAATATGAAAAACAGTGGATACATACAAAGTATATGTAATAAAATATTTAGTAACTTTTAAAATTTTGTGTATAAAGTTGCACCTGTCTGAAGGCAAACTAATTTCACACAAACATTCTTTGAAATTTTTAAAATAATGGACCCCATTACATTTCATTAACCCATTTCGGTGCGGGAATTTGTTAAAGATTTTTAGTTTTTCCGTTATTTACATTCAGTGTACAAATTTGAGGAAGCTTTACTTTCCTCTCTATTAAAGAATTCTTCCTGTTCGGTTTAAATATTTTAATCTTTTAACTTATATCGATCTTTTAATTACTTAATTCTCTATTTTTTCAATGTTGGATGTTCTTGTATTGGTTTTTTTTTGCAACTTATCACTAAACCACGCAAAAACAAACCTTGCGGTTTTCATTTTTGTTTATATAAGCATGAAATAACTTAATTAAAAAAACATGAATTTGTTTATAAAAACATCAAAATATTTTTGTATTCAAAAGCACATCCTTATACATACATCTTCTAAAAAAATCATTTAAGATAAATCTGAAACTATACTGACTTAATTATGATCTATATATCACCTAAAGCCTTTTTTTCAAAAATATTTCACTCAACTAGATAATATAAGTCAATTGATTTAGAGTTCAAGGGAATTGGGAACCAAATTTTAGTTTGTAAAATTTATTTTTTATTTTTTTGTGTATTTCCCTGCCACATAAATGTGACAAAGAAATTACACAACCTTTCCTTTTCAGGCGTGACAGTAAATGTCGTAAAGAAAAATTGTTCTTACGATAAGTGTGGAATTCGAACCCATACTTCCTCCGAGTTTGGAGCATATTTTATATGCTCTTACGCATTAGGACACCGAGGCTCCTAAATTAATTTTGTATACATGAAAAACAAACGCTACAACGTCTTGTTTTTTTTTTTTTTACTATACACATGTAAGAATTTTCATTTTTCTCGGGCAAAGAAGTGTAATCGTGCTAATTAAAAATAGTTTTTAGTAAAAAGATCTAATTTTAACTTATAAAAATATTTTTGACAACTTTTACTTTACAGTTTTAGAATCACTGAAAATGTAAATATTATTTTGTTGCAAGTATCTATTTTTTCTAAATGGATAGTGTACTCGTACAGTACTTATTTATTTTATAATTTCAATTATTTTAAATTTTATTTAATAAAAAAAAACAAAAAAAAATTACTTTATTTATTATGAATATAGTCGTTAAATAAATTACATACGTATATACATAAATTATATAAAAATTAAACAATTACATCCTTTTAGTAGCCAAGACAAAAATTATTCTCTAGTTTAAAACAAATACATACGCATATACGTAGAAAAAAATTTACAAAATAAAGTTGAAAAGATTTTACAAACGAAATCTTTATTTACATATACAAATACATATGTACATACACTATTAAGAAACTTAAAAAAAAAAAATTTTTTTGTTTTTATCATATTATTAATAATCATTAGAATATTTAAATTAAATTTTTATTAATTTTATGTGACGAACTTAGAAATAAAAAGTTATTTTTATATATATAGAAAAATTCTCGTGAATCTTTACTTCAATAACAAACACATCATTTCATTGATTTATATATATATACATATATTGATTTATAAATATAAGAATATCCTACTATCCAAAAATATAATGATTTGAGTACATATAGGTACTATGGATATATACACTTTTCGACAAAAATAAAATTGATTTTTTATATATTTTAAATTTTTACAATTCCAAAAAGCTACTCTATAAATCGTACAGAGGAGAGATATACAAAATGTCGATTATGTCAATAAGAAAGAAGTTTTAACGTCATTCGTTAAACTGTGTTAATTCATATAAATTAATATTATGTGATTTGACAGTTGGCTATGAAATCAGCATATTCTCTTTTTCCAGAATATTTATAGTTAAATGTATTTGTGATGTTTTAAATTAGGGTCTAAAAATTAAAAACTCAAAATAAAACAGTTTTAATTTATTTAGGTTTTTTTTTAGGTGGGTGCCAATTTGTGATGGGATCATCTGTGGTGTTATATAAATATAGCTCACTAGCAATAGAACACAACACCATACAAAAATTATAGGGTTATAACCCATTATATGTGAGTTATAACAATATAAATATTAAAAATAATGTATGTCTTAGAAATTTGTGGGTTTATAACTTACTATAGTGGGTTATAACACCATATTTGATAATACGGTGTTATAATCCGCTATATTGAGACAAAACTCCATAATTGGCTTATGGTCTATGACACCTAACTTTATTTACTAGGTAACATACTTGTCTTGTCAAATTGTGCAAAATACAGTTACATTATATTATTGAAGAAGTTATATCATTATATGTACATACATATATGTACTGTAAATTTATATAATTTACCTAAAGTTTTTGTTTCTGTTTGATTTTGAAGTTTTTGGATGTTTTTTATTTGATTTTATTTTTAAACTACGAGCTGTTTTAATTAAATACCTCGTTTCCTACATAAAATTTTTTAGATAAAATAAATTTTGTATTTTACTGTACTTAATAATGAAAAATTGATATTATGTATAAGATTTATATATGTATATGTATATTTAAACATATAATATCTATAGATAGTTGAACTATCTTACAAACGCATCTATTTTTTTATTTACTTAATATTCAACATTGAGCCGAATCAGTCAGTTTTTTTTTTGTTTTTTTTTTTGCTTCCATACGATTTATTTCTTCTCTACTTACATATTATTATACTTTTCTATATTCGTCTTCATCTACAACATTGTATTTTTTTTTTATTTTTATTTTTTCTATTTTAATATTTATTTTATTTTTCACTTTGCATTCTTTTTTCTATATACTACCACACATTTTCATAAAGTTTTGTTTTTTTTTTTTTTGCTAATATATTATTTGTGTGTATGATTGAAAAAAAAACAAGAAAAAAAAAGAGAAAAAAAAAATACGCATATGGTATGCAGCCTTGAAATCGTCCGATGCACTCGTGCGATTATTTTGCATTAATTTACTTCGTTTTGTACGTTGCGTTGCGCTCATCCTCATTTATTATGTTTATTTTTTTTTTTTTGTTTGTTTCTGTGAGGTTTTTGTTTTTATTTTGTCTTTTATTTAGTACATAA
This sequence comes from Poecilobothrus nobilitatus, assembly GCA_947095535.1. Taxonomy (NCBI): domain Eukaryota; kingdom Metazoa; phylum Arthropoda; class Insecta; order Diptera; family Dolichopodidae; genus Poecilobothrus; species Poecilobothrus nobilitatus. The sequence continues at coordinate 36,946,520 of OX352774.1, forward strand.
TATCTAATACAATAATATTTATTGCTTTTTTTTTTATTAGTAAGTTATAATAGAGTTAGCTAGCGCAAGTCGCATACTCACAACAACACAATACAACAAAATGTGTTAAACGCAATTCAATATTTACTAATATAATTTTTAAAAGTGTAGTGTATTTGTATTTTGTATCTTTTAGAATTTTATAGAGAGAATTTTCGATCAGATTTATACTATCATAATATATTTTGCATTTCCACTGTTACTGTTAACTATGTAGTATACTATAAAAAGAGGGTGAATAAAAAACATATTGATCTTAAAATTAAAGAGCTTCAACTCAGAACTCACTAGTAAAGTAACAGGCAAAAAGAAAAAATAAAATTAAAACAGAGAGAAAGAGAAAACACCTAAATGAAAAAGAGAAATGTTGTGTAATGTAAATTGTATGTTTTTGGGAGTTGAAAATGAAAATGAATAATCAAAAAGTTTTTTCACATTTTCTATTTCTTCTATTTTTGTATTTTGTTTTTATATTTTGGATTTGTAGTAATTTGTACAATTGTACCTATTCAATTATTTGTGCTGTGCTGTGTTGTGTCATGTAATGTATGCATGTGATAACTTTATAAATATCCTCCGACCTTCACTCTTCCCTCTTTTAGTTTCATATTATACTCAATATACTATACAGTTAACAGTATTCTGCCTCATGCCTGTGTTGTGTCTCTTCTTCTAATACTCATTACTCATTATGTTGTTATTGTTTTTTTTTTTTTTTATATTGAAGACGATTTATATCAAATATCAAGATAGCGATAGTGGATGTCAGAGTTAAATTTAAAAAATGAGTGAAAAGTTAAATTTTTTTTTCACTCACTTTTATTTAGTAGGTATATTTTTTTATTTTAATCTTTTTTTTTATTTGTTATTTTAATTTTTTTTTTTGACATTGTTTGCAGTTTTTAAAAGTGTGCGAAAATTAAAAAAAAAATATAATATTTTTTGTTGCACAAACCTGTGCGCTTTATAATATACGAGTAGTTGATAATATTATATTTTGGCAAGATGGAAAAAAATTTTTGTGAATAAATTAAAGGAAAGAAGAAGTAAAATAAAAATATAAAAATTTTTTTTTGCTTTGTTTCTGGAAAATTTGTATGTAAATAAATTAAAAAGTATTTCCTGTTAAATGCAATTTAAAAACAGTATACAGTTGTGTATATTGAAAAGCTTGGTTGGATATTTGGATGAAAAAAAAAACAAATTAATAAAGGAAATAAAAAATAAAAATTAAATGGCTACTGTTATAAAGAAAAAAGAATAAAAGTATTTGAGATTTGTTTGTTATTTGATTTTAACAGATTTTCTGATAGATTTAATTTCAACTTAAATAATAATACAGGATTATTACGAAAATAGGAGTATGTATTTCTACATTAGGTTTTGTTTAAAACAAACTTAACTCTTAGAAATTCATCGTTTCTCGTTGACACAACGAGATTCAGTTTTGAATTTTGAGGATGTATATATAAATGTAATGTAATGCCTAAACAGATTAATAGATTGATTGATAATTAATGGATAAAAGTTTATTAGAAAATTTGCCTTACAGAAAATATTTTATGGATTATACAAATCAATTACATAAATCCAATAATGGATTTAAAGAAATGATTATAATATTGATCCCAATGCTTACCTGATCCAACAATTTTAGGAATGTGCTATATTGATCAAGTATTTTGTGAAATAAATTAAAATCATTTTTAATAGGCTATCTTCTTCTTTTTTTTTTTACACTTCAATCACAAACTAGGATATACATATGATCCTTTCTACTATATAGTTGTGATTATATACAACATTAGATGGTTGTAGATTTCACATTTTTGCAGTTCTGACAACAAACGAATCGCTATACCATTTAGGTAGTTCCACAAAGTAGGAGTGAGCAGTTGAAGCACTTCTGGTTGTGCGTTGGAATTGTCTGATGGGTGTGGCATCAGTGATTTTATTTCAACTGAGTAAGTGTCATTGCCTACAAAATATCTATAAAAAAGAGAAAGAGCTTCAATATTTCGACGGATGTCAAGTGGAGTGGCTCGTTTTTGGATTTGGTCGACATAAGTAACACAAGGCAATAAATGAGACGCCAGCCCATATACGGAAGTTATACTCCATCTTTGGTCGTATATAAGCTTTATTGATATTGGTCAGGTCCATGGAAGAGAAATACGATTTACATTTTAAGAGAAAACCCAAATATTTGGCAGCGCTTTTAACTATATCAAAAATATGATTATTTCACATCAATTTTTGATTTAGCTGCATGCCTAAAATGCTTAGATTTTCGGACCGTTGCACGACTTCATCCTGGAACCTCAGAATTGGGTTAGGGTCTGACTTTTTCAATGATTGAGACAGCTTTGAGCTTTTGCTTAATTAAATTCAACTCTGTTGGAAGTACTCCAATTAGAAATTGGGGCTAAAACGAGGTTGACCGTGTCAATCATTGATATTCACAATCTTGTCGGAATTGGGTAAAAAAGTACAATAAAAAGTTGTCATAAGTGCTGGTAGATAATTTTATTACGGATTTTTTTAATTTTGATTTCCTCTTATTTTTTATTGTGAACATTTGATCTGCACTAATCGAACTTGGTTCGCAGCTATTTGTTCTGGAATATCCATCTTCATTTCCATTATTTATTTCTTAATTTGTTTCTCACTTGTTATTTTTCGCAGTGCATCATTTGTTATTGATCTCGGCCAGAATACTTGGCCCCTGCAGATATTTATTGATTATATTTATGTCTCTTGATACGATTAGAATGATCAACTAGATCTAACAAACAAAATACAAAAAATATGTGTATACCTAGCATAAACCTAAAACTTATAGATGAAAAATTTAATTTAATACATTTTATGGTACTAAGTACTAACAAAGAAATAATTTGGCATTATATCTAACAATACTTTATATATTATATGTATAAAATCTGAAAAGAAAATGTTGTTATACATACATATATGTATATACATGAAAATTTACTTGGCAAACATTTGATTTTGACATTGAAAACAATATTTTTCTTATATTGGTTTAGTAAAGTGTTTAAAAACTAAGTTTTTTTTTTTTCTTATTAGAAAGTAATAATTTTATTATTTATTACAAAAAAAATTATAACTCTCTTGAGTGAAATGAAATTTTGAAAAGATTTTTCATTTTTTTTTGTTAAAAAAAAAACACATTAAAGAGAGGAAATTTTAAAATAATTTCCGTTTTACATCTATAAGATTATTGATTTTCAAATGAAAATCTTAATAAATATCTTGCATAAAAACAAAAATGTTTTAAATAACTTATTAGGTGGTATGTGTTTTAAAAGACGGATGTTCGATATTTTAAAATTCATTAAAAATATTTAATAAAATTTTAAATTTTGCTACTTTTTAAAATTATAAAGATCTTAAGATATATTTCTTGCCACTTTACAGAGTGTTTCATTTAATTGTTGGTATACATATTTTTGTTTGATTTTTATTTTTTAACCAGCTCTTATTCTATAATGGGCTAAAAATATTAATAACAAATTATCACGGTGAAGAAAGAAAGCAAAGTCATCACCTTTCATACAAAATTTAAATAAAATATTAAAACACTTTTGTTCAAACTTTTAAACCAGAATTCAATTTTAGCATATTTAAAAAAAAAAAAAAAAAAGATAGAAAACTTAGTCAGTACATTCGTTTATTTGTCTGTTTGTGTACAAAACTTTTACACCCTTAAAGATAGCACAATTAAATCTTAAGCACCAAATCTTAGTCTTATGAAAAAATTAATGTTGTAGAACAACTTTTTTATGTACCCCTCCCATTTTACGGAGTTACAGTCTTACAAAGTTTGACAAAGTCCTGTCTTCAAATGTCTATATTCCTAGACACACAATAATAAATTTCAAGTTGTGCTTTATATATATATATATTTTTTTAATTTAAACACGTTAAACTACAGGGCCAATATTAAAATTATACAATTTACCATTTAAATTTATCGTAATATGAAAACGTAATATGCCGTACGACCAGGAAAGTCTGGCCATCATATGACAAAAAAAGAACCGATAATCTATTGAAGCTATCCCGCCGGAATGTAGTCAGAACAATATGTGTTTTCACGGGGCACTGGCCAATTGGTAAACATAGTATTCAATTCATCATGCCGCAATTGTGGTGAACAGAATGAGAAAGGAGCCATCATAAAATTCACCTGTAAATGCCTAATGATGGCTAGGGCCAGAATAATAACTCTGTGTAGCCATAAACTCAACGATCTTAGTGATCTAGCGACCTGCAGAAATGGTAAGGTTTCTGAACGCAATGAAATTAATATAAAATAAAAACTAATATAGCCCTATTATAAGCCTTGTGGTCGCAGAAGTGGTAGCAAAACGGTGCTAACGCGGTAATTGGGGTCACTGCCATGAGCGGCGATGATCAGCCACCTAAACCAACCAACCATGAAAACGTAAATTTTGCAAAATTTTGCTTCTTTCATAATTCGGGAACACTTTTAGATGGGATCTTTAAACTTTGAGAGAAGAAAGATTTTTAAGAAGAATTAGCATAAGTTGCCCTAAAAATTTATACCTTACCCTGTTTAAGAGAGATGTCAATGTTAAAAATTAAAAATGCACACCTTTAGAAATAATTGGTTTTATTTTCTACTTTTCTTAAATTTTCATTTTTATATTTAAAGATAAATTCCTATAAATATCAAATTATTTTCTAATAGGCCGTGTTGAAAACTTTTTAGCAAAATTCATTTTATAATAAATGAAATTGTAAGTTATAATTAATAATAAATTAAATTTTAAATTAATTTTAATATATCTATCACTAAAATTTCAAATCAAATTAATTGTAGAATTAAATTGATAAAAAAAATTTAACAAATGAAAAAAAAAAATATATATTTTTAGATAAACGTGTTGTATATTATGAAGTTTGCACGAGTTCCTCCCTCCCTTCTTCATAAGTAACATGCCAAAATAATTATTTTGTATCATAAAATAAAATAAATAATTAAAAATAAAAAATTTGTTTTTAGCATCATCTTTACAGTTATAGTTAATGTCTACTTCCGGTTTTTCTTTAAAAATAATATTTTTGTTATTGTTTGTTTTTTACTTTTTAATTGTTTTACTTTTTTTTCTTGTATTTCACAAAAACAACGGAAAGCGAAAAGAATTTAATACCAATTCAAGGAAAAGAAAACTAAAAATATCCATTAATAAGTACTCAATGAATAGTAAAGAGATATTTAATATTTTGTTTTGTGTTAAGTTTTTGGATTGATGCCCAGATATTTTAAAAATTCTATTAAAAGAAAAATAAAAATAATATATGTATGTATTATTATATTTATATATTATCGCTTCAAATTTTAACTAAAGTTAATACAATTAGCTATATGTTAGTTTATTAGTGTTAACAAAGGATGGATTGAAAAAGAAGAAAAAAAAAACCAGATTTAACTAATTTTTAGAGTATAAAAGATTATTAGAGACTACCTTTTAGTGTAGATCTATATTGTGCTACACCTATTTTGCTACACCTACAGAAGAACTGGATTGGAAATCGACAATACAAAGTCGATTTCCAATCCAGTTCTTCTGTCAATTATATTGCCACTAAGAAATTCAAGATCTTTAGAGGGTTTATTGCTGACAAATAAGCTCTTTGATAAAATAGTAGGCTTCTAGACTCACAAATCTTACTCTGAGTGAAGTTTAGCAGTTTTTGAGTATGTGTCCCGAAGATTTTTCTCCTTCTTGTTCAATCTGTATGTTTTGCTGTTTTTAGTTCTAATTCTCTTTAAGTGCACCTTTAATGGGCGGTGTTTTTGTCAAGAAAGCTGTTAAAATTTCGAATTTTTCACTCTATAGTTTACTTTTACAATTTTTCTCTTCCATTTTTAGTACTTCTTCTTTTTTTTAGAGTTTTCCTCTATACCACAAATAGATTTGACCAAATTTCTTTTACCAGAGCTGTAACTCTCATTACAAATATTGAGATAACTATTATTTTACTTTTTTTATTTGCATAAAACTTTAACTAGTTTAAAATCTGAGCTACTTTACTATTAAAAATAGTATCAGTATTGCAAAATAAAACGTTCAATTACTTCCAAAATACATGTTTTAAATTACACTTTAATGTGAAACTTAAGGGGGATTCATTGTTTCCTTACAGTCCCACTCCCAATTCAATATTTCCGTATCCATTTCTTATCCTTTCCTATCCCTACTCCCTAGCCAATATACTGCGTTCGCAGGTAAGGGTTTCATCTCATTATATTGGCTAAAGAGGGAGGCGGGTTTAGTCAGTAAGAATCTGACACTACCAAGAGGGAAATTCTTGGTGTCTTTGGAAGATTCCCACCTCCCTTAGGAAAAAAAAAAAAAAACTTACATTAAAGTTTAATTCCATCTGTAGCCAATATAATGGAATGATTCCTAAACGCTTGGGTAGTATAGTGATTTAAGAGTAAAGATTAGGATATAGTATAGGAATACTGAAATTTTTCTTAAAATTAAGCAGTGGCATAATATGAAAACGTTTAGGAACGGATGTATGGATAGTAACCAAAGTATATATTTATGTAATATTACATTTAAATCATACATTTTTTAAAAAAAATTTGTTTTGTTAAATTTAATGAACAAATTGTTTTTTTTTGTGTTGGACGATGATGTTAAAGAATTTGCTGTCAATTTGATTGAAATTTTTCAAATATTTAAAATTTTTCCAATTTGAAAGAATTTCAAATTTTAATTTATTTTTTTCCTCATAAAATATTATGATAGATTTATTACTAGAACAAATTGTGGGAAGAATATCTTTTAAAGTTTTTATTAATTTTCCAAATAATTTTAATTTATTTATCAAGTATAATAATTCCTACTTCCTTTTTTTGATATTTGTGCTCAAAAATATAATCAAATAATTAAAAATTTTAGAATATCTATAGAAAAAAATTAATAAAAATGAAATTGAGATTCATTTTCTTCAAAAAATATACATACATAGCTATTTTTTTATCATTCATAAAACGTTTTAGGTAATTTTATTGATTATGTTTCAGCATGATGTGTCATTCCATTAAAATAATTTCTAAAATGATACAATAGTGAAACGAATGCATCGAACAATATCTTGTAAGTTTGCTTTATTTTTAGGTTAAGTTAATCTCTTTTGTCTTTTAATATATGTATGTATTTTTCCAAATAGCTTCCTTAAAGTTTTTATAACATTATAAAAGAATTTTATTTTAGATTTATGTAATATACCCAATAAGGTAGCAATTTCAAAATCTCCAAATCTTACATCTTCAAAATTCGGTTGCAAATGTACAAATGAAAATTAATTAAGCGCTTCAAAATATTTATTGACAAGGAATAATAAAGAAATAAAATTTAAAAATTATAAAAGATATTAAAATAATTTTATCTATTAAATAAAATAAAGAAAACAATTTTATTTTTCCTGAATCATTTCGTTAAATTTTTTTATGACATGTAGCAACTTCAAAATTTGAAAGTAAAATAATATTGTGTCATTTCTTTTTTTAAATCTGTCAAATTTTACATTTTAAATTTGTGGCATTTGCTGTGTTTCGGGTTGGTGTTGATATGCTAAAATAAAAATTTTAAATCAGAATTCCCAAATGAAAAATCCCAAACTGGCAATTGTTATTCTAGAATAAAATAGAAAATTCCAAAATACAAAATACGAAATATACAAAATTTCGAAAAAACAAAAAGTACCAGTGAAAAAATATTTTCTACTTAAAATATTCCTTGTCCCCAAAACTCCTGTTAAACAAATTATTGAAATCCTGATTTGGTAAACAATTTTAAAATCCATCCTAATTATTTTTCTTATAAAATTTTCCACAATAAAGCATTTAAAATAGTGGGATTTAAATTAGTGAGGATTGCCACACCCCAAACCTCCACAACACAAATTATTGGAATTTGTAACCCTGATTTTGTAAAGAACTGTAGAATTCTTTCTAATAATTATTATAAGATCCAAATATTCATCAATAAAATATTGAAAGTATTATACATCCTAATTCAAAGAAGAAAAATAGTAATAATAATAGGCGGATTCAATGTTTCTTTACAGTCCCACTCCCAATTCAATGTTTTCGCATCCTATTGTCCTATACTTTCCTATTCATAATCCCTAGCTAATTATACTGCGTCAGCAGATAGGGGTTACATCCTATTATGTTGACTAAAGGGGGAGGTCGGCTTAGTCTTAATATCTTTAGAAGATTCCCACCTTCCTTAGGGGGAAAAAAACTTGGGATTTTGAAATTTGGGATTTGAAATTTGTTTTTTTTTGGAATTTTGTGTTATTGGGATTTTTTTTGGGGATTTATGTGGACACCCTTGTATTTCTAGCTTTTAAATAAATCAAATTATTTCATAAGTGAAAGAATGAATAAATAAATTAGTGGAAAATTGAAAAAATTTTAAAGAAGCGTTCTTGTTGCATCACAAACTCGCCTTTTTACATACTTTACAATACAATGTTCACTTATTACAAAAAAAAACGACCAAACATTTTAAAAACAAATCTCTAAAACTTCTTGTAATAAAATTCATAGTGACGATTTTAGAAACTATAAGTGAAATTTTTTTTTTTGAAAGTGTATTCATTTTTTTTTCTTACAGACTTAAACAAAATATTTATAACTTCCCCGTTTTTTGTCATGTGACCTTTTGAATTTGACTTGCAAAACAAAATAATAAACAAAATATATTTTTTTTTTTGTATTTTTTAAAAAATTCTGATATTATTATATCATCACTCATCGCTCATCAGGGTTATTGAAATTTAAGGTAAAACCAAAAAAAGAAAACAAAAAATTTCTTTTATTTTGAAATTTTAGAATTTATTTTCTTAATTATTACCTAAATAATATTCATTTTATTAAAAAAATATAGAAAGATGAGAATAAAATAAAGTATGATATGTCACGTGTTACAAATGTTTGGATAATATTATCATGTTATGTACAAAAAATATTTTAATTTATTGCAATTTTTTGCGGGAATTTTTTTGACAAAATAAAATAATTTAATGAAAAGCAAAAAATGTTTATAATTTAGAAAACATGAATTGAATATATTTAAAAGTTATATAAGTACATAAGTACTTATGGATTCAAGTGGATACAATTTATACAAAAAATTGTTTGATTACAAAATACTATGAATACACAATAATACTATGAAAATATATAATATATTTTTAGCTAGGTACCTGATAGTTACCTAAGAATATATTCTATTTTTTTTAATAATTAATAAAGATTTAAAGTTTAGATATTTATCATAGGTCAGGTAATCAGTTTTTAATAAAAAAAAACTTAGATAAAAACCAACAATTTGACTCAAATCAACTTAAAATTGCGCTCAACAGACCACTTTTTTCAAATGCTTTGTATATAGTCATCGTAAGGCACTTTATAAACTTGAATTTTATTAATTAATTTTGTTGAGTGGATTTAAATTAAAAAATTGCTTAATTAATTACAACCTAAAAAGAGAAACTTAAAAAAAAAAAGATTTTTTTTTATATAACATGTACTAATCACGAAAATAATTACAAACAGGTTAATTAAAAAATATAAATGAATAAATTTAAAAAATGTAAATAAATAAAAATATAAATTACGAAAATTATAAAAGAAATATCTGTCTTCAATTCTGTGTGTAAACACTAATAGTGATAATTTGTGAAATAGTGGTAAAATCAAATATAAACACAAATCATATTGATTTTGACGTTTGCAGATTAAACTTTACTATTGTGATTTTTTTTCAAATGTACGACTTAAATCTTGGAAAAATGAACACGTGTATTTAAAGAAAAATCAAAAAACAATTTGATATTAAATAAAAGAATGATAAAAAAATATTATATTTTATATTTGCGCGATTTTTGATGGGCGTTAGAGGATTAGGATTAGTTTTTTATTCAAATATCAGATATTAACCGAGAACTCAGATCGTTATAATCAGTGTTACCACTTGTGCTTTACATAATAATATTTTCCGTTCCGAAATTTTCTAAATATTTGTTATACAATAGTTTTTAATTTTTACAAAATTTAAACTGAAAAAATTCTAAGGATTTGTTATTTATTTTATTTTAATTATATAAGTAGATTTGATTAATTTTTTACATTATAAATTTGCTAATTTTATACATAAATAAAGTAAAAATAATTAAATTATGCAATATTAATTGTGCATGTCTGGTTGTAGGGCGATTTGCATCAGTCCCTCAAAAATATGAAGTTGCAATACTGGTCATCATGATACGTTTTGTTTCCAGTATTTTTTTTTTTGACACATTATTCAAAAAATTTTTGTTTTTCCGTCTGTTTACAAAACTTCTAGTGGTGATTAGAAACTTCTAGATTATAGAACAATGAAATTTTAATCAAGGATAAGTCCTCACATTTTTATATAGCAACTATCCGTTGCACAGTTACAACCAATCAAAATTTGAAAAAGCTAATTCTAGATATAAATATATCAGATTCTGTGGTTTAACATTTTCTCAATCAATCCCAATCCAAACGATAGGACTTTTTCTTATTTCTATATTGTACAAGTTGTCGAAATTCTACAAGTTTTTTAAATTTAGTATTTAATTTTACCGTTATGTGAAAATAAAATTTTGTAAGATTTTGCTTCTTTGATTCTGACTTGTGTATTGACTAGAATTGACGTTTTTTCGTAAAGTGAAATAGTTATATGACCTGTCAATTAGTATAACGGAAGCAACTACGCGCAGTTGATATATTAACTTATTGGCATATTTTGATTCTTTCATATGTATAAAATGATCAAAACAGTAAAATATTTACTATTAACATAAATAAATCTTAAGGAAAAAAAAAGTAAAAGTTCATTTTATCAAAAAATTAATTTAAATAGTATTACCAAAAAAAAAATAAAATAAAATAAAATATTTTAATTATAATTTGGCAAAATTGAAGAAAAAATTTATTCTAGGTTTTTCTATTTTTATTATTTTATTTTTCAATATTTAAAAACACAAAAAAAAAAAAAATACGACAAAAGCCAATTGAGGGAAAAAGCCAATAATATAATTAGAACTTTAAAGAAAACAAACAAACAAAAAAAAATAAACGAATACGCAGTTATCCTTGAACGCTCTTAGATTTTTTTTTTTTTTTTTTGAAAATCGAGTTCAATTAGTGCGAAAATTTTATTTTTCAACACAAACAAATTATATTTTTCTTTCTAATAATGAAAAAAAAAAACATTTTTTAAATTCTGAGAAAGATAAAATGAATAAATAATATTGGGGTTTTTTTTATATATATATATGTAGTATATATATATTTACAACTGAATACGTAAACACATAATATTCTTACATATAGAACACAGAACACAGTAAAAATTACATAAAAACAAAACACAAACAAAAACTATATATAAATTAAATAGCCTTCAATTGAATATACCTCCCATATTTAATATTTTACCTGTATTTATACATATATACATACATTGACATACGTTTACGCATTATTTTCATTTTTTTTATTCTATTATATACTAAAACTGCATACATAATTTTCTTTAAACTAAATCAGTTAGAATCTAACTAAGAAGTTTTACAACGATGTATTGAACATCACCGACACTCACAATAATTATTATTTTAATATAGGTAAATATTATGTTCGTGTTTTTATTTTATTTTGTTTTGTATTTTTTTTTATTTTGTTGTCGTTCCCCCTTCAAATTAACCTCGAACTCATGAATTGACCGAATTCAAAAACGCATTCATTTTGTCATATCAAAAGACGACAAAATAAGAAAATACAACAAAAAAAAAAAAAAGAAGAAAAACGCAACAAAAATTTTGAAAAACGATAGAAAAAAAAAAAAAAAAATTGAAAATGCAATGCGATTTTACGCTAACGTCATCTACACAAGTACAGTAAATTGTTAATAAAAAGCTTCAATAAAAGTTTTTTTTCTTGTTATCTTTGAATTTTTATTAGAAAAAATAACAAAAAAAAAAAACAAAAAAAAAAATTAATTCATAGATGGCAGTTCAACAAATCATTTCAATTACAATTTTTTGGCCTTCAAAACTAAAAAAAAAAAACAAAAATAAAAAAAAGTTAGTTAGTTTTTTTTTTATCGTTAGGGTAGAAAAAGCAATCGATTGCATATACATAATAAAATATTATATGGTAAAGTGAATATTAAAAAAAATGAAACCTTTTTTTTTTTATCTTATTTAAAAGAAAAAGTTTTATATGTAGGTACTTCTTTTCGTTCTAAAGTTGTCAAAAATTGTTTTTCTTATGATGTTGTAGTTTGAATATTTTTTTTTTTTAACTTTTGAATAAATTTTAAAAATGATTTTTTTTTTTTACTTAGTTAAAGAAAATTTAATTATAAGTATTATACCAAGTAATGTTTGAAATTAAAATAAGGATTAAGATTCTTTTTTTAAAAATAAAAGTAAAGATTCTATTTTGGAAAAATCGGCGGGAGTTTACAATTTGAATAGATATTTTAAAGTAAAATTTTGACAAATGTTTTGACGTATACTTTAAAATTGGTGAGAAAATACTCCAAAAAATCAAAAAAAGGCATCAGCCAAAAAAAAAATTACAAATTCTATTCTTATGTTGATGAAAATAAATTTAAGAAACCAGAAAACCTAGCAAGACTTGAAAGTGGAAGGCATTTGCTGAAGTAAAAAAAAAAAAAAATTATTACAAATCTCTAGGTTGCTTTTAGGTAGGTATTCAGTTGATTAAAAAAGGTTTAACACATTTAACCCTAAAAAATACAAGCTATTTACTAATGTTAACAAGCAACAGTGACATAAAATATTTCTATGTATTTGTAATTAAACTCAAATATTGATTATAATTTGACATATTGCAAAAAAAAAACTATAATTGAGGGATCGAAATAATAAAATTCTTTAAATTTAATAATAAAGATTTATGCCTTTTTTCAAATCACTTCTAACTACGAACTCAAATCTTAATATGTATTTTCCAACATAGCCTCTGTTATGCTTTTTGGGGTTAAATTGATTGTAATACTTTGTAATATATAACAGATAGATACTTCATATTTTCTAACAATTTTGTGAAACCTTCATAATATTCTTCGTATCAAATTTTAAACATTTTATTTAAAAAAATTGTTGTTTACTTCTTAAAATGATTTTTTTCTTTTTTACAATTTAATTTTAAAAATATACAAATTGTACCACAAGTTATATTTTACAGCGTAAAATATGTAATCTGATATAACCATAATATTTATGGTAAGAATACTTATACTTTTAAAGCTGTAATGGTTACGATAAAATTACAGTTCTACATAACTGCCAAAAAATTTATGGTACAGAATTTTAAATGTGCTGTAATTTTCCTTTTTTCATAATTTTAAATTGGTTTAAATTAAATTAAACAGAATCATTAGGAAATTCTTACATTCATTTGTTATGCGGACAGCGCAAATATAAAATGGCTTGCAGCGCGAGATATTACTAAAAGTTGGCAACCATAACGTGTATACTATTGTTAAATTCAAGAAGAACATCAACATCTTTGTTCTTAAGACATCTCCCAACATCCATACTTCTTCCCATATAACGCCCCATATTTTCCAATTTCCTTTATTTCTATTCATGTATTACTATTTTCTCCAATTCCCAAACCAAATACAGTCACATTGCACCATAGATTCTAAACGAATGTTTGCTTTAAAAGGGAAGTGGTGTTTGGTTAGTCCTGATATACGAGTACTCCAATACTGCCAAAGAGAATTCGCGCATTCATCTCATTGGTGTCTTTCGAGAGATTCTCACCTGGCAAAAGAAATATATATTAATATATTTATATTAACTTTGCCAGAATCATATGAATTTATAACAGATACCCAGTAACTTCCAATATTTGCCAATTTCCTTTATTACTATTTTCCCCAAAGCAAACAGTACATTACACTATAAGTTATAATATAACCTATATATAACCTATAATGTTTAATTTAAAAGGGAGATAATGTAAAAAAATATATAAACACTCTACCAGAACCATATAAATTATTAAGCGAAATTAATCAATTGACGAAGCACGCTTGAAGATCTAGATTATGCCGACGATATAACCCTACTAGCCAAGTCACATAGAGATATGCAAGCAACAATTAGCATACTAGGTAAGGAGGCGAAAATTGTTGGATTAGTGATTAACACAAGAAAAACAAAATCACTTATGATTAATACATCCAACAACAGCCATTTGGAAATAGATGATGTATCGCATTTCAACTACCTAGGAAGCATAATCTCTACTAAAGAAGTTTGCGAAGAGATATAGAAAAGTAACAACGACGTATGATCAATAACAATAGAACAACCTGTAATAATGCAGATAAGAAAGCGGAAATGGTGATGGATTGGTTATACATTGAGAAGACCGGCTAGTGCAATTGCTCGACAATTGTTAGAATGGAACCCGCAAGGAAAACATAGCGTCGGAAGACCTCGCACAACATGGCGTAGGTTCCTAGAGAAGGAAATACGAGAAAGCGGGAAAAAGTGGGCACAGATAAAGCATGTTAGCCAGTTGCTGGGGAGGCTATGTGGAAGCGCTATGCTGCCTAAGGGAGTGAAACAAGGAAAAATAAAATCAATTGAAGAACTTAAATGAAAATTCTTTACTCCACATTACGTCGCATATTCAAGAACATCCTATATAACAGTATTAATTATTAAATTTCAATTGTCATTCATATATTCTAAAACGTTGTAAATTCATTTTATCTTCCTTTAAACATAGAGGCACTATTTATTTAAATTTTAAAACCTGCAGGGCTGCAACAATAAGATAATATAAGTGGTTAATTAATCGATTTTAACTTGTGAAGCACTCTATATTTTTTTTTTTTAATAATTTATATTAAATTTAATTTAACTTTGAATATACAAAAAAAAAAAAAAAACAAAAAAAAAACTTTTTATTAATAATTTGATAGCATTGCATTTAATTTAAAATGAATTTTTAATTTGTTCACTTGATGAGAATTTAATAATATATAATATAATATATAAAAATAAAATAAAGTGTTAAACAACAACTTGTTTGATTTTATAAACAGCCCAGTCTAATTGCAATAAAAAAAACAAAATAAAAAAAAAAAAAATTGCATATAAAAATATAAATATACATTTAATAAAATATAAAATTAAATAAAGAAAATAATAAAATAATAAACAAAAAAATGAACATGTCAAACGCGGCCTAGACCTAGAAAATAAACAAAAAAAAAAAAAAATTAGAAAAGAAACAACAAAAATTAAAACTCTATCAGAATTAATAAGATACAATATTCAACAACTGAATTTTTTTGTTTTTTTTTTTTTCGTTATTTTTGTTGTTGTTTGTTACGTTATTTGTTCTTGTTTGACGCGTTACAGTTGATTGCTGTTTTTTTAAAGCATTAACATATATGTAGCAAATTGTCATATTATGTTATGTTCTATTAATGTTAAATTATTATACTGCTACTACTGTTGTATGTATGCAGTATGTAGTATGTACCTATATCCACACATATTATATAGAACTAATACATATAGTTTTTTTCTATTATAATATAATAGTTTTTATATTTTATAATTTAATTTATTATATTTGCAATATTTTGTCTTGTTTTTTTTTTTTTTTTATTATTATTCGTTATAACTATGTTTCGTTGATGGGAGGCAAGTGATTTACCTTTCTTAACATCCTATTTCGGATATGTGGTGATATATTTTTGTAAAAATTTTAACTTTTAATATTTATAGTTATAAATGTCGAGAAGTTGGTGTTATTTTTTTTCTATTTTGTGACATACATATATGTATTTTGATATAATATATATTGTATGTATATATTATGAAAAAATTTCCTTCACATATTCTGGCGTTTTTTTTTTTTAAACCAGAGCAGAGCATGAACTGTCAAAAAAAAAAATAGTGTCATTTTTTGTAGCTCTTAGTGCTCAGAGCTTGTGATTCGTGTTTTTTTTTTTAAATCAGAGCCGCTCAGATCACGCTCTACCTGCTCAGCCCTAATATTTTGAGTACGACTGGGCAAAATAAAGTTCAAATACATTTTGACGTTTGTCTAAGATTTTACTAAAATAAATGTCAAATTGTTTTGTTTATTTTCTTTCAGTATCCATTTTTAATTTTCGATTTATTCATTGTTTTATTTTTTTTGTCAATTTCAGTTTTTAATTTGCTAAAGTTTTTTATTATTAAATATTAGTTTTTTAGTTTTTATTATTAAATGCTGTTATATAAAAATAATAAATTTTAAGAAATGGGTGAATTTAAAAATAAAAAATGACAGTTTATTCAAATCGTGTTTATTTATGAAATTTAAGCATACTCTGTCCATACCATACTCTGTTTGGACAGTTTATTCAAATTGTGTTTATTTATGAAATTTATGAGATTTGAGCACACTGTGTCCATACTCTGCAAAGAGCATGCTTAGATCTATGCTTTGATATAAAAAAAAAAAAACGCCTTCTGATAATATGATCAAAATATTTAAAAATTTTCTCTGTTCAATCATTTATTTGACATCTGTATTTAATATTTAACTCTGGTGTTAATAAAACATTAGTACAATTTTATTTCTTTGCAAGATGGTTGGTAAGTTGTTTTACATGGCTGCTCTCTGAAATTAATCTTTAAATATATCTATCTAGAGAGTACAATTATCATGAACAATAATATCGTTTGGACTTCTACATATGATTGGTTTGAACTTGAACCATTGTCTTGTATCTTTGCACGATATTCTAATATTTTTTCGATATAACCGTATTTAGAATGAATTTAACTCTTCTGTTATAATATTTGATAGAGGTATTGATGGCCTAGAGGCTAAGAACATATAACATACACTTTAAATACCAAAGATTAACGAGTGTTTGTTCGAATCTTACACACGTCGTAATTACACACATCGTGAAAAATATTTTCTCTTACGACATTTACAGTCACCAACAACACGTAGAAAGAAAAGGCTATGTAAGGTAATTTTCACATTTATGTGGCAGGAGAATAAACTAAAAAAAAAAAAACTATTAGATATTATCAACTAACGGAATTTTTTTTTTTAATTGTTTTTAGTGCATTTCTCTGCCACATAAATGTGAGTGGAAAATTACACAGCCTATTCTTTTCAGGTGTGGCTTTTAAATGTCGTAAGGGGGAATAATTCTTACAACGTGTGTGGGATTCATGTGTGAGAACCTATACGCTCCCTCGGTGTTTACATGGTACTTTATACGCTCTTACCCACTAGGCCACCGAGGCTCCCTAACGGAATTGAAAAATGAATTAAAAACTTGGTATATCAAACTTATTCTAAATTTGCTTTTTAATTCAATTAATTTTCATACTACTCTGCTAATATTTTGGAAAATTTTAAAAAAATTTTTACAAATGATCTCAAAATTTTAAGGTAAGCTTTTGGGAAAATTGTCGAATTTTGAAATAAAAAAAAGTTCATTTTTTTTAGAATTAAAAAAAGTTTAAAAAAGTTTAAATATTTTGTTAAAGCTTATACATTATTATAATGTATATGAATGACTCTAATTAGATGTTGTGCAGGTTATAATAATATGTTGTATATATACATATATATATACTTGTATATATATACAAATTGTTCTTTTTAAATAAATTAAGTCTGTTATTTATATTTATGCAATTATAATGTAAAATATTTTTTTTTTTTTTGATATGATTTTTAAGATATTACGTGGCACAGGAACATAAATGGAAATTTATGTCTATTTTATTTTTTTGATTCTCGTATTAAACATTGATTTGCTAATAGAGTAGTTAATATTTATACTTTTAAATATATTGTATTTCTTTATTAATTTTTAATGATTATTTTAAAAGACAACATTTATTTAATGGTTTTTTTTTTCTTTTCTGTTTTCTGTTTTTTGTTTTGTATTGTTGAAGTCTGAAGACTTGTTTTTATGTACATACTTGTAGAAAATTAGTATAGTTAAATTATATATAATCTTTTTTTAAAAAAAAGATAAATACTAAAATTTAATTGAAATTTTTTTTTGGTTAAAAAAAAACTTAAAGTTTAAAATGATTATAATGAATAATATAAGTACAATAAAATAAAGTTGTTAAGAACATTAAATTAATGGATAAATAAGATTGTATCGTTGAAAGAAAGATTTAAAATTTTGATAGCCATATTATATACATATATACATACATACATATTATGTATACTGTATAGATACAATACAGATCAAAATTTTAAAATATTGAATATTTGAATATTTGTGGGTGAGACCAAAGAGTAGGAGATAGAAAATTAAAAAAAATTAAAAGAAATTGTAAATAATGTTAAGGTTTTTTTTTAAATTAATTAGAGTATAAGACAAAATATACATAGGGTGTATATTTTGTAACTGGATAAATTTCATATATCTATAAGTTGAGGATCATTATTGTGGGAAGGATCAAATGATAAATGAAAAGTTGATCTGAAATATTATATGGATGTCTAATTTATAAAATTTAACATTTAATATATGTGTAAAGAGAGTCTTGAGTTCATACAGAAAATGTATTGATGGAAATGAGAAATTTTTAAATTTTTTTTATAAACGAAATTATTTGTTAATATAATTTACGATAAATAAGTAATTATGATAATAGTGTTAATAATTAGATATTATTATAAAATTATAATGAATAGCGACTGTGTATAGCTATTTGAGATAATCCTACTTTGTTGAAAAAAGAAAATTTCGAAAACTATTTCCGACAAAAAGCTTTAAAGGAAATAATTTTTTTTAATAATCGTCTGAAATCTTTGTTTACTTGTAATTTATGTATTCAGAAAAATGCACATAATTAAAATCAGAAAAATAATGGACACAGTGAATTATTATAAATAGTTGATTATGTTTATTGACTTATACTTATACGAATTAATTATATCAAAGTATGGTTAACAAAATTTAGATATAATTGAAAAGAATGGAGCAATATTTGTTGCTTGTTATGTTGGATTTATTGATTCCGATAAAAGTTCTAAACTCATGCACATGTTTTTTTTAAATGAAGTTTCGAACTCTCTCATTTTACAAGAAAAAAGTCCGGAAGTTTATCTTCTCTTTCTAAAAAAATTTAATTCAACACGTCAACTTTTAGTTCCAAACTATTTATTTTGTTGTAATTTTTTGACATATATTTTGACATATATATTGACATATTATGTATACATACTTTATTTTGAATAAGTATGAAGAAAAAAAATAATAATAAAATCTACTACTGCATGTTAATTTTTTTTTGTTTGCTGAAACAATGAATCGTTGAAGAGAGAATTTTCATTTAAAAAGAAAAGTGCGCGGCAAAAATTTGTTCGAAACAATGAATTCCAAAATTTTTATAATTTCAAAAAAAAAAAAAAGTTTTTTATTTCAAAATTTTCGAATTTAAGATTTTTATCTAAAAAGATTTTTAATTTCATGACTTTATTTTTTATTAGAATTTTGTTTATTGAATTGTGTAAATATACAAGATTTTTTTTTCAAGGTTTTGGAGTTCAAGGATTTTTCCAGATGTTGATAATGACAGACGTCAGTTTCTGCAATAGAATTCATTAAACTCAAACTCAAAGAATTTCATTTAATAAAACTCATTTTTTAAAAATTAGTTATAGGCCCTATTAAACATTCCATTTTTTAAATTTTTTTATTTTTGAACCATTGTGAAAATTGGGTGCTGACTACTGATTAGTTATCTGTTCAATTCAAACATATTAAGTTTTTCTAATATAACATCTAACATATTAAGTATCTGATTATTTAAGAAATTTTATCTGATTATTTAAGAAAAAATGATTTTTATAATACCCAAAAAATTTTTTTCGGTATAAAATTCAAATACTATGAAAAATGGTATTCTGGTGACGAAACTTTCGAGAATTAACAGATGTCTTTTCAAAAATCAAAATTTGACATATTAATTATTATTGATCTCTTAGAGTCTTCAGTTCCTCTTAATACTCCAATCGACTTTTGTAGACAATTTTAAAAATATCTTCTTTCGCTTTTCATTTGTATTTTGATGAATTACCGCCCAAGCTGAATTTTATATAATTACCTTTGATAATTACCCGTTAATTAACACATTTATAAAATCGGCAAAAATAATATTAGTTTTCCTTTTATTTTACTAGGAAAAATAAAAAAAATAATTTATAAAAAAAAAAATAGACTGTGTAAAAGAAATATAATAAAATAATAAATTTTATTACTAATTACGTAAGCGAATGCAATCATAATACAGGTCAAGGTTTTGTTTTAATATAATATGACAAATGCTTTTAAAATAAAATAAAAAATATTTCGTTTAGAACATATGTTCATGCATATTTAAAGCTTTGGAAATATAAAGCGTTTCTCAGAATTACGTTTATAGTAAAAATAAAAAAATAGTTTTTTTTTTTTTTTTATGATTTAGTCAATATTATAAAAAATATAAGTAATTTTATGGATATTTTTAAAAGTAATAAAAATCTTTGATATGTTTTTAATTAAACTGGAATTAAAATCTGAATTTAGTAAAATTTTTTTGGTATATAATTAATCTGTCGATATTATTTTGCAAATATTTTTATTTCTGCGCCATCTATTATCTTGTACAACAATTATTATTTTTTTATTTTATTACCTATATTAATTGTATATTATAAGAAAAATGTGTATATAATTTTTTTTTAAATTATATGACTTAGCCGAAATTTGAAACAGAAACTTTTTGAATAAAAGGCTGGTATCTTAACTACTACACCAAACGGCTGGAACAGCTTTGTATTGAATTTTTCTAAACTTGAACCAATTTCAATAATTTTTATTAAAATTCTAAAACGTATGATTGCGATTAGTTATTAGCAAAGGAAAACATATAACTTTGAACACTCACTCTTGATTTAGATATGCATGGATGAAAAGGAAAACAGAGCTTTGAACTAGAAATGCTAAAGAATGTAATGAAAATATGAAGAAATTAGTTCAGTTTAAATTTTGTTTATTTTTTTCTGTATAAAATTAACAAATCCTTAAAATTGTAATTTAATTTTTGGTTCTTTGTATTCTAGAAATTAATCCCTAGAAGTACAAAGTATTTGAAAGTATCAGAATACTTAAAATTCTTAGCTTTTCATTTTCATGGAAAGTGAAACATTACCATTTACTGGGCCCGGAAATTTTGATTTGATACGTTAGAGTTTTTAAAATAGGAAGGTTCAGGAAGAAAAATAAAACAAAAGCTCTCCTTTATAAAAACACAACAGAAATTTCTAAATTTTGAATTTTGATTCTAGACGTATATTTTCCAACATAATTGAAATATTAACAACCACATATTAATATTGGAAATTTTTCTTTGATTTCTGTACTTTAAATATTATTTTATTAGACTATCAGCGACCATTATTTAGTGAGTTTTAATTTTTTTGTTCTTTCTCTTAGTTTTCTAAGAAAGTTTCTTTTATAATGATTTTTTTTATTATGAGGGTAGGAGGGAAATATCGAAAGATGTTAAAGAGGAGCGGTAGGTAAGAGCCCGATTCCTTTATCAATGTGTGGAACTTCAAAGGTAGGAGGGGAATATCGGAAGATGCTAAAGAGGAGCGATACGAGCACGATTCTTTTATCAGTGTGTGAAACTCCCACCAACAAAACTACCTCCCTTTTTGACCAAACAATAGATTAAGAGTCCTTTAATACTATTGTAGTGTTTGGAAAAGTACTATTGTAAAGTTTGTAGAAATAACCGAAGATTTCAGTGGATTTATTTAATTTCATTCATTTATCAACTGTTTATTTCTTAAAATTCCTTAAATACTGATGTTTAATAACAAATCTAGTCTTTCTTGTAAATGAATTGTGTAAATATAAAATAGAAATTTATATAAAAAATAAAATGAAATAGTACAATTAAAATATTTCTTAACGATTTAAGAAACCTAAAAATTGCAAGGACCCCATAATTACATGGATCCAATAATTGATTTCTGCAAAACAATTGAAATTGATCATAAAGTTATTAATTTCCTAAAAATGTGTGTATATAGTAGAATGTAATGTTTAGTAATATTAAAAGTTCCAAAAATTATTGTTTTCTTGAATGTTAATGAATTATTAATTCGATGCTTAGATGAGCGAATGAAATGTAAATGATAAATTAGCTGTGAAATAGTTAGATTTAAAATAATATTGAATGCTGGATACCTAAAACTCAATTGATTTATTATGGATCTTTTAATGAAGAGACTATAAAAATATCAAAATCTAAATGACTTTATTATGACTGAATTATAAAAATTACTTTTTGTAAATATTATCTAAAGTATAATAATTAATACACATAACTTATAATTACAAAATATTAATTTGATTAACACTCATATCATAAAGATCAGAAGTTAGACTAGTGGTAAGTGGGTATACAAATAATTAATAATATAATAAATATTATTATGTAATTTAAGGCAGCAACAGTTTAAGAAAAGCTTTACAAATATGAATTGCTATAGCAACGATTTTGAAAATGTATCGCTTATAACGAATCTGGACGTATGTATAGGTGCATGAATTTTACTATAAGAATATAGTAGAATATGTCAATATGTATTGTTATACTTAATTGAAAACTATAGCTTACACCGTTAGATATGTTGATATACTTAAGGATTTTCAATTTTTTTTTTAATCAGGAATCAATAAAATAAAAAAATACCATGGGTACCATGTACCCATATAAAAGAAAAATGTTCAATATTATTATATTTAATATATATGCATATTAACAAAATGTATGTACATATGTAATTACATGAAAAATTAATAATTACATTTATGAATTTTTTGCTTAATTTCCTGAAAAAAAAAAAAATAAAATCTTTTAAAAAATTTCCGTCTACTGACAATCTAAATGCGGGTGGTTAGTTTTGTTTTTTTTTCTTTTTTTTTAATTTAAATGACGTGTCTTTTATTAAGTGACACAATGATTGTACATCTTTACACATATATGTTTATGTTTCATTTGAAAGAAAAATAACATTAACAAAAAAAAAAAAAAGATGCATACGTGAATAATTTATGAACGCTTATATTAAAAAATACACATTTAAACATATGTAATTAAAATGTAAAATTTCCATGTAATCAAAATCTTTTATATGCATATGTAGGTACTACACCTAACTACCTACATACATACATATGTATCATTTTAATTTTATACTTATAAATTCACATACATACATATGTACATTCATTCATTTTATTTAAAATTAATTACTATTTTATAAAATTACATATTT
Organism: Poecilobothrus nobilitatus; assembly: GCA_947095535.1. Classification (NCBI taxonomy): domain Eukaryota; kingdom Metazoa; phylum Arthropoda; class Insecta; order Diptera; family Dolichopodidae; genus Poecilobothrus; species Poecilobothrus nobilitatus. Next base: position 36,970,041 of record OX352774.1, read on the forward strand.
GTTTTAGTATATAAGTATGTACATATACGTATGTATTACGATTTACGAATTATATGCACATGCTATGATGAATATTTGTATAAATTTATAAGAGAGGTGAGAGAGGAATTAAATAACTTTCGATTTCACATAATAATAATAGACAAAAAAGACAAAAAAACAAAAAAAAAAATGAAAAATAAGAAACAAAAAAAAAAAAAAGAAAAGCTTCAGAAAAAAGTGGGTCATTTACCACTTCAAACTTGATTATGTCTGCTGTATTACTACAGTTGTTATTGTTAGTGTTTTATTGCTGCCGTCGTTGTCGTCGTCATTACTGCTAATTTGTGTTTGCATTTTTTGTATTATAGGTATTGTTATTTTTTATATAAAGCTTAAATATTGTACTGTAATTTTGTATTGTTGTTGTTTTTGTAATGATGAGTTTTTTTTTTCTTTTTTTTTTTTGTAAGTGTTGTCGTATATATATTAAAAAAGTTGTAAACAATTTAATGAAATTACAATTAAAAATAAAAATAAATTAAAAAAAAAAGCAAAAAAAAAAAAAAAAAAGTAACAAAAAAAATAGACAAAAATGTTATTATGCCGTTTATATAGTATAAAAATTATATTGTCTCTGTAAGGGTTTAGCATTGTAATTGTTATTTTTACTGTTTATTGTTTAATTTTAAGGTTATGTCGCGGAATAGAATTTAAACTTAAACAAAAAAAAAAAGAAATATGGTTTAGTTAAATGTCTTTATACATATATCTATTATGTATATGTATATTTAATATAAGTATTTATGTTATGTTTATTTGTTTTATACTTAGGAAATAATATGTTGACAATAGTTTTTCCTCGTTACCTACTGATAAAAAAAAACCAATGTTTTTTTGTTTTTTTTATATTTAATTAGACGATTTTTTTTTTTTTTTTTGTTTATTTATTTTAAGTATACTGAATTATTTATAAAAAATATAAAATTATTTTTAGTTTTTATTTTTAATTTAATTGACCGTCTAGATTTTAGTTTAAATCCATTCAAAATTCGTTATGGATACTTAACCGTAAACCTGAACTCCGGCTGCAAATCAATCTTTGGATCAACAAAAGGAATTAGCCGTTTTTCTGAATACTTATAAAGTTAATTAAATTCATAATGGAAGTAACATTTTAAATTCTATAAAGCTCATCGGCAGAATACTGATTCTATGGATAGACAGATGTATAAATATTGTATGCTATGCTTATTATTATATATATACATAGATATTATGTAAATTCCATCTGAATGTTGCTTTTCAGATAAACATAGAAAAAAATAATCAGTTATTTTTTTATTTATTAATTAGGTAGTTATATTAATATACTTTTTATAAAATAGGTACATACGATATTGTAATATTACAAAACTATCGGCTACTAAGGCCGTTATAGGTCGAATATTATTATTAAATTATACACTAATATTATTTATTTTGTTTATATTATATATTTTATATTTACAATATATTTGGTGTAAATTGGTGTAAACAAGGGGGATTTGTTTTGAATTAATAAAATTTGCTGTCTGTGCAAGATTTGAACCCGCATTCCCTCGGTTAATAAGCCACGTGCTTAACCACCGAGGCCCCGGATTATAATATTACATAAAATTATTCGTTATTTCTATTACCATTGCATAATTATAGGGGCACAATTTGATAATATTTTAGAAAAAATAATATTTTATTTTGATATGATTTATGGTTAAGTAGGATCAATATATGTATATATTATAGTTAAATGCTATTATTAAAACGGTATAGAATTTAATTAAAGTTAAATTTTTCTTATATGTATAGTAATATTTACTTAAAAAGAAAAATAAATATTATAGTTTTTAAATTAAATTCGATTGTTTTGAATTGACATGATCTAAAAAAAAAAACGAAACCAAAAAAAAAAAAAATTTTTTTGTTACATTTACACAATAATTTTGTTCTACTTTTATTTTTTTATAAATATCATTGTAAAGATGGATATGTTCTAAAATAGGGAAATATAAATAAGATATACATAAATTAGTTAGTGTGTTTGAATGACATATTATAAGATAAGATAGATTGAGTGTTGTTTTTTTTTTTTTTGTAACAATTATTATTGAAAAACTTAAATGGGTTATATTAAAAATATTTTTTTTTTTTTGCAATAATATTTTATGATTTTAAATTTATTAAATAATTAAATAAGACAGATATAATGAAAACAACGAATCGATTCATTACTTTTAATAAAACTGCAACTAAATTATACTCATGTATGTAATGTATGTAAAAAAAATTATACTAAAATTAAAGACGAAAGAAATTAGTTAATGCACAGTAGTTTGAGGGCCTTGGATGTAAGAATATAGTTGTTAATCTCTCCTACAAAAAAACAAAATTAAAGACAAACATGGAAATGATCACGGGAAATCACGGGATAAGTAAATAAGTTTAACCACGGTCACCGTGTAATGAAATAACTTGGATTAGAAATTATTTTTATTAGTTTTATGCTGTTCTTTAATTGTTAATAAAAAAATGGAAACATATTAAAATATTATTTAACTATATGTTATTATTAACCTATTCAACTGTTGTATAAGATAATATATGGCACACAAATAAAAATATTTTTTTCCGTTTAATAATCTGGTACAATAGCTACAGTCGAGTAACGAAAGTCAAAAATGAATTCAAAAATGAATCCTAAATGACTTAGTGTACTGTATGTTCTATCTTCCTTATATGGATAGAAAGGAGAAATAACAATTACCCTATTCAATCCGGCAGATGAGATTTTCTTAAGTGAATATTGTTAGTTTAAAGAAAAGTCGAAATAGGAGCAAATACTGTTGGAAGATTTGATAATGTTTGTGTCAATTCAAATAAGAAACATTTTTTACATATACATATACATTTACATTTTCACAAGTCCGAAGAGTTCCAGAATTTTTAGCATTACCACAAGAGGTTTATTTAAGATCTGTAAGATAGCAAAACCATTTATATATGTATATCGGAAATAACTTAAAATTGTACATATAGTCTTAAATTTTTTGTTCAATAAAAATCATTCTTAAGATACCTACCTATCTATACTTAAGATACCTATACTTAAACTTCATTTTTAATTTGTTGATATAGGGAGGGAGGCTCTTTTAGTCATCTCCTTTATTCATGATATTCTACAATACGTACGATACTCTCTGTACAATTACATTTGAATGTTAATGAAGGCTTTACACATATTTATCTTTTAATTCATCTATTTTTAGATTAGAATGGTGTAATAATTTAATAATAAATAAAAAAATTTCAAAAAGTTTTTTTTTTTTGTTTTTTGGACAAACCCAACTATTTAAAAAATTTTTTTTTTTTAAATACCAAAATCAAACAAGAGAAAAACACAATATGTATATATATTGAATAAAACAGAACCTGCTTCATTTCAATTAAATTAAATAAATAAATAAATAAATACAAAAAAAAAAAAAAAAAAAAAGTAAATAAAAATGCGTTAAAGATCTCACCTACAAAAATTATTTTATTTATATTATACAATATATTATGTCTATTATATAATTTACGACTTTTCTTAAATGACTTATCAAAGAAAAATTAAACAAAAAAAAAAAAAAAAACAGAAAAAAAAACTTAAAATAAATAATGGTAAGTTGTAAAGCTATAAAATAGCCGTAAACTTTGTCTAAGATATGCAAATTTCAATCTAATTCTTTTGAAATTCTCTTGAAAACTTAATATTCAATTTTGAAAAATTGAAACAACAGAAAAAAAAATTTTTTTTTTATTTTTTTGATTCTTTGAAATAAAAAAAAAAAGTAAAAAAAAAAAAAGCAACAATAACACATAGCTCATAGTTTAATTTTATTTTCTTTGGTTTTTTTTTTTTAATAGGTCGTAATATACGCTCGTAATTGTTTGTCACCAATTTTAACAGTTCTGTTTGGAGATTGTTATCGCAATAATGCCAAATCACGAAAAATAAAAAGACAAAAAATGACGAATTAATTTTTTTTTTCTTTTTTTTTAAATTCAAATTACTTGAAAATCACAGGTAAAAAAAAAATCAAAAAAAAAAAAAACCAAAAATTCATTACGCAAAATAATGGCAAAATAATGATACCAAAACATAAAAGTGTTACTTAAAGTTTTGATATGTATAAAATTTTATACTGGGAAAAATAAAGTAAATATATGTACATATTACAAATGAAATAAAGTCCAAAAAATGTTCATTCAGAATGTATTAATTATTAGTATACTGCTAGTGCTAGACTTATATTCTTTAATGTTTAATTTTGAAAACTCAATTTAAGTCATATAATAAAATTTTTAATTGATACTTTAGTATTGACTGAGTTATAGAAATGCTTATATATATATATAAAATAGTTTGTCTAACAATAGTAGTACTTATTGGGTACCTAGTACCCTTTTTCAAAGGCCATATAAGCGACCGAACGTTGGATACGCACAGTGAGCCTATATAATTTTTTATTCTTGTTAATCGTTAATCGTACAACTGTTAGGTTGGTAAGCCTGTCTACATCATCATAGCCTAAAACAAGAGGGAAAATGTACTATATGAAAATCGAGATATAATGAATATTGTCTAATCTATATAAGGAAGTGGAATATGTTAGGATTATATTCTTATTATTAGAATTGATGTCAATAAATTTGTATTCAATTACTACGTGATACCATACAAGATAAGACGGTTTTATAAATAGAATTTCTTAAATTGGAATTGATACTATTCTATTTATTCATTTTGTAATAATTTTATATTTGTGAGTTATAAGTCATTTAATGAAAATTCTTTGTTTACATCTGATATTTGATTTTGTTATATATATATATGTTTATATTTTTATCTATTATTTATATATAAAGTATTAGTTGTTGTTTTGCAATTAATTTGAATGCCAGATATTCAAAACAAAATTTTCACTTTTCGCTGAATTTGAACTTGAGTTATACGAATAAGAGCTCACCACAGTGCCATCCAGCTTAGAATATTGTTTTAAGTAAGTAAGATATATTGCTTTTAAATAACATATAATATATATATACTATATACCACAGTTTTTATTTTAAAAGTTATAATATAAAAATTCTAAAAGAATTAATTAGTCAAAAAATATAGGGAAGACATATACTTAAAGGGAGAAAAGATAATACATATATATCTATTCCCTTACATTAATATTAATGTAGAGACAAAAGTTATTTAGAAATTATTTGTAAGAATTTTCTAAGAAATAATGGTTTAAGTCAAGGTGCTAAAAAATATCATAATTATAAGAAGGCCCTAGAAACTCAATAAAATAAAACAAAATCCTTTGAACATTTTTTTAAGTATAAATAAGCGATACTGAAATATTCTACACCAATGAATAGTCACTTTTTTTCTATAAAGAGAAATTCTTAAAGTAGATTTTTTAAGCTCACGGGGTTTTTTTTTCTTAGGAGGGAGTTGGGAATCTTACAAATACACCAAGAATTTCGCCTTGGCAGTGTCAAATTCCTAATGACTAAATCCCACCAATATAATGGGATGAAACCCTAACTTGCTAACGCAGTATATTGGCTAGGAAGTAGAGTTAGCGATTTCTGGAGAATTTCACCTTCAATGGTAAGTCTCTATAGACCCTATAATGTTTTTAAATTTTATGTAAGAATCAAAGATATTTTTAATAGATTTTGTGAAGAGATGTTATAAAAACGATGTAAAATATTAAATTTACATCAATTTTTTATGATACATTTATCTGTTAAAACAATATATAAGAAAATTCTTAAAATTATATGTTTTATGAAAAGTTAGATATCTAAATGGTATGATATAATGTACTTTAAAATTAAATGGAAGTTAACTCTTTGAAAACAATTTACTAGTTACAATTTTTACAATGCGAAAGTAAAGTAATAAATTGAAAAACAAAAAATTTATTTGCATATAAAAGTACTGCCACCAAATATACTATGTATAAACATTCATTAGTACATGGTATTGAAAACAAAATTTATCTAAAGATAAACAATAGTGTTAATACATATATGTATACAAAAGTAAAATAACATTAAAAAATCAAAAAAAAAAAAAAAGCCAACAACATAAAAAAAAAAAACTTCATATCTCAACCTAAAAATATTTATATTGCCTAAAAAAGTAGCAGTAGACCCGGGAGGTACAATATTTAGTTATAATTGCCGTCTGTAAGTCTGCATAAATGAAATTAATCGTAATGGTAGGTAATGTCAACCCCATTCAACATCTGTAGATAATATTTTTGCTTTGTTGCAGGCTTGATTGGTGTTGGTGCGCTGCAAGGTTTTTTTTTTTTTATTTAATTTATTTAAGCATAGTATGCATACATATTCTATTCATTTATAGAGTGTGTCTGGGCGTATTTCTATTATTTAATGAATATAGAACTGATAGTTTGATAGTTCATAGAACTAAAGGAAAGTATAAGAAAGAAAGAGATAGATAGAAATAATTTAATATTTTTGAATAGATTAAGATTTAAAACAAAAAAAAAAATTGTTTTTGCTTTTGTTTTTATTTTTTTATATACGAATACCGACATGTCACATTAAAAAACAAAACAATATGTGTGTATTTATGTAACTGATTGATCATAATGTAACTATATATAAAAGTATGTAGATCGGATTTTTAATAGTTTAAAAACTTATCTAAGAAATTAATTCAAATTTAATATATTAACATTCAAAAAATGGCCTAATATGAAAATAAAATAGTAAAAAATTCAAAAGGAAAAAAAAAACAAAAAAAAAAGAATAAATCGAAAATTAAATAAAGTTATTTGGGTGTAAAATTATATGAAATTTACCTTTGTTCTGCTAACACTTCATTTTGAGTCACGATTCACAGAATGTCAAAAAAAAAAAAATAACAAAATACAAGATCTTATATGAACAGTAAAATTTTATAAAATGTACAGTATATTTGCAGTAAAATTTTACAAAATTAATTTGATTTAATAATTAGTTAAAATTGAGTTAATTAAGTCTCATATATAACAAATGCAGAACACATATTTTCTATTTCTTTAACACTCCTTCTCATTGTTAAAAAAGGAGTGAAGTACTTTGATTTTTCCTGTGTCGCGCTTTAGGGTTAAGTTCAAATTAAAATTTCACTGTCTATAAAACTTTTATTAGTCCAAAAATATTAAGAATGTCGTACAATTAACCCATTAGGATATTTAGATAGAACGCAGTAGATCTCAAAAAGTAGAGTTGAGCCAAAAAGGTAGAGTTATACTGGAGGTGCCTATATTGGTTAAATTTGATTATGGAAATTTTTTTTGTAATGTACATATAACGAATGTACGCGCATCTTGTGTAAAATAGTTTTCCTATAGATGGAATTTATTATTTCTAAACCCTTTTTCGATTTTTACTTTCAATGGACCTAATTAACAACTTAAAATCCTTTTTTCTTCCAATAGCTTTTCTTTAATTTTCATCATCTCAGTACAATAAAATCAAGAATACATTCAATTGTTTAGTTTAAAAGAAGGGTGTTTAATTGGTTAAAGACTAATAATAGCAAAGAGAATTAATGCGTAATTTTCGTTGGTGTTTTACAATATTTTTGCTCCACGTCAAAAAATCCAAAAAAAAAGCAAAAAAAATAAAGAAAAGTTATTAAATTTGTACTTTTTATTTTACGAAAACAAAAAAAAAAAAAAAACTGCTCAATTAAATTACATTAAAATTTAAAAATTGACAGTTAATTATAAACGATTGTTATTTATTAGTTCGTTTATAGGGTTGAGCAATTCAATTTTAAATAAATTAAATATGAGAATTTTTATTTTATTTTTTTTTTTTAATTTTTTTTTGTTTTATATTTTAACTAAAAACTATTTTTTCATTTTATACCACACGACTTCTTAATTTTTGAACAATTGTTATGATTTATAAAATGATTTATTTAACAAATTTTAAATTTATTAAATCATATAAAATTACATTTACAAAACAATAATTTAACAAGCTCTAAAAAAAATCAAAATATTTTTAATAATAATTGTTGAAATGAATCGATATTGATTATCGATTATTAAAAATTTTCAAATGTTTTTTTTTGTTTTAGTAAATTTCGTATTTACGATATTTAATAAATTTTATTAATTTGTTTTTATTTTATTTTGTTATATAGGTGAAAAGTTATCATTATATTTAACATTGTAGACAGTTGATGTCATTATTTCATTAACGCCTTGTTATATGCATTGTTAAAATTTTAAAATATTAGTGCACAAAGAATTTAATGATTAAGAGTATAGAGGAAAAATTTTCAATACATATTTGTCTAGATTATGTTTAATTCCAAACATTAGATATAATATTTGTGGGAGTAATTTTATATTCAATATATAATATTTTAATTTTTGATCAATTTTTTGAATAAATTGAATAGAAAAATCATTTTTTTCTTTGCAAAACAGCAACAAATTTTTAAAATATTTGAGATTTTTTAAAATGAACATCAGGATGGTACCATATTAAAATAAGAAACAATAAATTATAACTTTTTTGGTTTATTCTCAATTTTTTAGATTTTCTTCTTCAAAAAATTAAAAAAAAAAATATATGATCTTAGATTTTATTAATTTTCACCGAGGAGAATATTATATAATATATAGCATATCATTCAGCAGTTCTGTATGCAATGGTGAATTACTGCCGTCATCATCATCATATTTAATTCCGCCAATGCATAATGAATCTTGGCCTTCCCTAATAAAGGTGAAGTGCTGCCATTTTTCTATAAATTACATATTTATGAAATAATACGGAAATCGATTATTTAGGGAAAAAACAATCGATATCGATTTACGTTTGCAGATTACATTTTACTATATATTGTGATTTTTTTTTAAATTGAAGACAAAAAACTTTGAAAATACTGCATGCGCATTTCGAATAAATTTCGAATAAAAAAGTGTAATAAACGAAAAAAAAAACTAGGACTTATTTTACTTTTGTCATTTATGATGGATTACGAGGCTAAGGTTTAAATATTTACTGAAATCAAGAAATATTAGTTTTTGGCTTCGCACAAAAGGTCTGTAAATTTCAGATGACGAATAAAAACGTCAGAATGGACATGGCTGTAAATAAGAAAAAATTAATTTAAATTATGCTTTGCGTTTTACAATGAAACAAAAAAATTTATAATCAAAGGCATTTAAAAAAAAAAAAAATTAAATATTTTTATTTTAAAAAGTCGATTAAATGTTCAGGCAGTCAATTTTAGCTTTCGATGATTTTAGTATTCAGAATTAATTATATGTTTATGTTTGTTTACGAATTCCCTACTGAAAGGGACTAAGAAAAGATTTTAAAATTTATTATACAACTAATATTTTAAACAATGAAATATTTATTGATGCCTATTCTGCCTAAAATAAATAATTTAGAAGCATACAGAAGCATTTAGAAGGGAAAATCATTATGTTCTTCCTATTCTTTCTATAGATTAGGATAATAAGTTTACTTAAGAGATGAACTAACGTACAAGAGCTACAATACATTTTTTATAATACGTTAGATAACTCTTATAGGAAATGAGGTCAATCATACAGAAGTTCTTTTTAAAAGGAAGTACTTAAAACTTTGGATAAGTCCTACAAGTCGTTTAGGGTTATTTCAAATAAGTACGGAAGTTTTAAACCCAAATTCGTTAACTTATAGACGTTATTTTAGAAAAAAAGTGTCAGATTATAAATTAATATTTGGTAGTGACCAGAGATTAATAAAATAATTGATTAAATTGCACGTGCTGACTGTTAAGCATTTAAAAATTCTAATAATACCATTAGGTTTATAACAATATACGAGTTTATTGTATTATTTTGAATTAGTATATAGGATAATAGCTTTCAATCAATAAATAAGTTTTTACTTACATCATTTTGAAATAATTATTTTCAGTAATTTTTATGTTACATTTCGTTCATTTATTTCGGAATATTTTTCTAAAAAAAATTTTTTTTCTAGTTTTTAGCTTTATTTAACAAACGAATAAGTTATAAATGACTTATAAAAAGAATCACTTAAAAATTATTAATAAATATTTCATAAAGTTGTTACGATTTTTTGTTTTTTAATTTATAAACAAATTTCCTAACACGTGATTAAGGAGGTTATTGTTGAATATAGATCGCAAAAAAATTAAAAAAGTTTAAATTAAATTTATATTTAATATGGCACATGCATGTGGCAGAAGTAGAAATAATATAATTAAATTTTGTATTTTTTTTTTTAAGTATAGGTAATAAATGAGATCTAAGATATTATATTAGTAGACAATTTGTCTGTTTTTTCACTTATAATTTAGGAACCATTCATATGAATTAAGTTTCTTCATAACTCATAAAAGATTTCTTACTACTTAAAAAATATTATATAGCTGAGCATGTTATATTCTGTTTCATTAACACGCAGAAACATGAGTGTTAATTAACGCCTTTTGATTTTTTAATTGCCTAAGCTAAATGGTTTAACAGATTGACTTTACCTTGCCGAAATATAAAATAAAAAATATAAAAATATTAATTTGGTTCCAATTTATTGACGTGTTCCCGTAGTATCCTCACTACAAAAAAATTTTATATTAAAAAATTGTGTCTAATTTTGTAGGGCCATTATATACATAATTGTAAAAAAACCAAAAAATGTTTGTTAACCTGTTCCGGTATGTCGTTCTAATAAAAATTTGTTAATTTTTTGTTTGTTATCTAAACCTTTTAACTGATTTATTTTCAACTTTCTTCAACCACTAACCCATTTCAGTAAGTTGATATCTGTCAAAAATTCTACAGGTCTAAAAAATTTTAAAAGTCTGAAAGTCAACCTGTTAAATTTCTTTTCATTTAACCCTATAAGAACGTTCCACATTAAAAAATCGCATCTTTTTATGATAGCCAAAGTTTGTTATCAATTACATACTGGTTAAATATTACATACCTGTATTTGCTTTAACTGACTATCACATGCCTAGTGTTCTCATTTATCTGTACTATCATTTGACTGTATTGCACTTGATCGGATTTCATTTAGATGTATACATACTTTGGAAAAACGGCAATCCTGATTTTTTAACTATATAATTATAAAATGAAATGAAGTACAGCCAAAAGAAATCCAGTCAAAAGAAATCCATTCAAATGACAATACAAGGCATATGACATACTACCATCCGAAGATTAATCATGGTTCAATATACATATACATATATGAATTTACCTTACCTCTTTTTCGAGAATCAGAAACGTAATGTTATTTTTACGTTAGTATATTATGAATTAAAGATTGAATTTAAAATGTTAGTTTTTATTTTATTACTTCATATAAAATATTTATTAAAATATTTTAATATGTACTTCAAATTAATAATATTAAATAGAGCAAGAACTTGACCTAAATATGTTATTACAACCCATTGGGTTGAGATATTTAATAAAATTGATAAAAAAGATAACAAATAATTAAAAAAAAAAAAACATAATCAGATATAAACAAAAGAAAAATCAAGGATCTTATCAAAATAATCTTATCTTACGACAATTTTTGTGTAAATATGTAAGTATTGTAATAGTAGCAAAAAACAAAAAAAAAAAAAGGAAATGAATAACCGTAAATAGTTTTTAACTAAAACAAACTGTATATATATTGTCATAATAATAAACTGAAAACATAAATTCAAAATGCATACTATTAAAACCATTTAAAAACTTTTTTTTTTGAAATAATTTAAGACAATTGTTTGCAAATATAAAAAACGAAAAAATAAACAAAAAAAAAAGAAATATCAAAACTAAATATTTCAAATTATGAACTAATTTCCTTCAAAATTACTTCACATCTAATTTAAAAAAAAAAATTTTATTTTTCGTAGTAATTATGATTTCATAACTTTTTTATTTTTTTTTTTTTCATTTTTATTTTCCCTTAAATTACTTAAAAACAAACTTACTATTTTTTTTATTAACTTGTATGTTTGTTTGATTGTTATGTTTTAATTCCGACATTTAAAATTAATTCTTTTTTCTTTTTTTTTTTTTTGCAACCTTTGCAACAATTTATATGTTTTTTTTTTGAAAACTTAAAGTATTTAAATACAAAAAAAAAAAAAAAATCAGTAGCAAAACTTTTAAACCCTCATGTCTTACATGGTACGTTGTGTTAAACATTTGCAAAAAAAAAAAAGAAATAAACAAATTTTTTAACAACATATCTTTGAAAGTTAGATATACTTACAGTTGCGTACAAAAAAAAATGTAGAATATTTTATTAGGAAAAAAATTTATGATTTTCTAAATAAAAATTAAACAACAAAGAACAAATCGAACTTCTAAAGAAATTTTTAAAATCCGAATGTGAATTCAAAACATTTAAGAGTTTAATTATGGCAATACATATATGTATTTGTTACAAGTGTTTTAATTTCATGAGGAGTCTCGGTGTCCTAGTATGTAAGAGCGTATAAAACAGCACTGTAAACCCAGAGGGAGTGTGGGTTCGAATCCTTCACACATCGTAAGAGTAATTCCCCCTCACAACATGTACAGCCACGTCTGAAAAGGAAAGGCTGTGTAATTTCCTTGTTGCATTTATGGGGGAGGGGAATGCACTAAAAAAAAAAAAATAATAATTTCATGAATAATCTAATATTAAGCTCCTCTAATATTATCACAAATATCATCAATTAATTTTAATATCACCTGTCTTCAGAAAGATTGCCAGTATATTACTGAATTTAATGAAAAAACCTATTTTTTACGTATTACTCCATAGTCAAGTGTAATACTGCATTAGCCAATGGGTAAGCACAACTAAAGTAAACATAGAAAAAATGCAAAATATGCAAAATATAACCAATAAAAATCTGTATAACTAAAGTAAACTTGAGAGTGTATAGATAAAATTCATGCAGATAATGGATTTCAGTTGGTCAAAAATACAATTAATCTCAATTTAGCTACTCGTATACATAAAATAAAAATAAATAAAATGCATAGCAGATTAATACTTTCTCAAAAAACGAGTTTAACGGAGAGAAGGAAATCTATGAAATCAAATTATAAACATTTTCACATTTCACACGCTCAGACATCTAAATTTAGTTTATAAGCATTATACTTAAAGAAAAGTTTAGGATTTTATGAGACACTTTACTATGATATAAAATATCGTTCAACTTGTATCAATTAATAAAAAAAAAGAAAGCTAAAAGTATACTTAACACATACGGAGGGATTTGAAGACAAGATCTTTCGAGTGAAAGACTGGTATCTTAACTATTACCATCTTTGACTGAAATAATACCCAATAAAAATGAATTTAAAGTCTGTAGAGATAGTTTGAAACGATGCCAAATTTCTTGCCTATCGAACTGTGTCTTAACTATTACATCATTGGCTGGATTGCCCACCCAATAAATGAATAAATTTAAAATCTGTAAAGAACATTTGAAACGGTGACAAATTTCTTGCCTATCAGACTGTTGCCATAGATAGTCATATATTTTCTGTTTTCTTTTTTTCGTACATTGAAATTTATTTACAATATTTTTACAATTTATATCTCAAATTTTGTTAGTCACTGTACATATTATATCTTTTGGCATATTCAAAAAAAAAAATTATTTTGTTTTTGATATTTACCATATTATGCTGTTTATAAGGTGCTGCCTTATGTGTAATGAAACATTTAGTAAAAAATAAAAATTATTCTTTGTTATTCGCATGGATTAATAATTCTATTCAAAAAAAAAAAACCCAAAAAAACAAAAATACCAACTTCAAGACCTAAGAGAGTATAAAATACCTATTTTATGAAATAATTTCAACACCCACTTTACTTCCTGTCTACGTTAAAGTGCTTTTTTCATTTGATGCCGTTCATTTTTATTCTGTGAGATTTTTTTAGTTTTTTTTTTTTTGCCTTACACATTATATGTACTAATGATATCTTTAAGCTTGTACTGGTGTTTTTAAACGTTTAAAACAAGTACCAATACGCTTCATATCATTTCGGTTGTAATGTATTATAGTATAGACTTTATTCATATAGACGCATATTAAAAATTGGTGTAGGAACAAAAAACATTATTAAAAACTTTAATCGTTTTCTTTTAATTTGAAAGAAATCTTAATTAATACTTTATGTAAATTAGATTTTAAACTATAGTTTCAATTTAATCTTTTAGTTTATTTCTTCTTTTTATGTTGTATTCAGTAGTTAATTTAAAGAAGGAGGTGCCATTATATAGGGGGAGTGATAAAAGAATTTTAAATATTATGTTTTTGTATAAGGTTGTAGAAATATTTAAATCATTTTTTGTTTTTTTTTTTTGAAGAGTATTTAGATATTGTGTAAATTTTTAAGAATTCAAACTGAATGTGTCACATAAATATTAGCGGGAAGATTCCAAAATGTAAAAGGAATAGGTGTACGAGTATATTATATGAATCATTTGAATAATATTGAAAATTTAATACTATATAATAATATTGTTAAAGAAATAATTGAATATTAAACTAAATTTTTGAACTAATCTTTGATTTAAATAATAAGGATTTATATTAAGTATGAAAAGGATGTAAATATATCCTTACCATACGACAGAAATAAGATGATAAATTTAATTTATTGAAAGTTGAGAAGTTATAGTTTAAAACTAGTTTAGCATTTTAGAATTTAGTTGTCATTTTATATTGGTTAATGCGGAGAGCTTAACACACCTCCCAGTAGGAATCTGACCTCCCTCTTACCTTTCAGTAGGAATCTGACACTACACTACTTATCCTCTTACAAAGATTATCACATTCCTTAGAAAAAAAAACTATATCATGTAATGTAACACTAACCAAAACGGTTTCTTTGAAATATAATTTTGAAGTAAGATGCCTGATAGAAAATTGTCACAGTTATAGGAAGACACAATCAATAAAATTTGTAAAACAAGTTAATATTTTACAAGAAATTACCAAAAATAAATTTAATTTTAAATAAACAATTGGAGCTGACTTTTAAATAATTTTCCTATCCATCCTCCATAATTCTAAATTTCATAAATCCCATTTCGACAAGAATCCTTGCCACATCCTTATTCTTAGAACTAAACTGTACTTAAAGTAAACTGTATTAAAAGTATCATTTTAAAGTCTGGTTTTAAAGGGGTTGGTTAAAGTTCAACACTATCCGCAGGACTCTCGTAAAAAAATCAGGGAATATATTGGGGTTTTTAAATGATGTACACTAAATTTTAAAGTGAAACAGTTTTATTCCATGTGTAGATTTAAAATATATAAAACTGTGAATTTTTAATTTTAAATAATACTATATTAAATTCAATTTGTCTAATGAAGTAATAAACACAATTCCGACTATCGACCACCAGCAAAACTCACTTCGCCCAACAATTTTTGTAAAATAGAACATAATTGTTTTCGCAGAGCGGAAAGAGAAAAATTAATATATAACGTTGACATATAAACGCTGTTTAATATTTGTTGCTGAGCGATAAATGTCAAACCCGAAAAAAAAACGATTGATGAAATGCCAGCGAAAAAAATTAAAAATATCTTAATTTTGGCGACGACAAATTATATATTGAACATCGGTCGATGGTGGCAATTATGAGTAAATACATAAAAATGCATATGTTTTAATTTTTTAATTGCGAATTTTTCGTCAATGGTCGGATAGAATTGTGTTTATTATTTTACATGATTGAATTTCAGATTACTATACTTTTTTCATTAAAAAGCATATTCTAAAGCTCATCTATGTGCTATTTTAAATGAATAAAAAATAAAGCAGCTCTTTTCAATCGAACCTATAATAAATTCATGAATAAAGATCTGTTGTACAATGTAAATTACATCAATCATATCACTTTTAATTAAAAATCAAAAATAAGAAACACATAATCAGATCTCAATTTATAGGAAACTAAAATAGAAATTTAATTGTATCTGATCAATGACGCACTTCTTAAGTCGTCAGCTTGTCAGTCAGATTGTCAAAAAGTTTGAGTTTGAAATCTCGGCCAACTATAATATAAACAACTATAAAACAACTCTATAAAATTGATATAATAACTGTTGATATAATGACTCATATTTTTAATAGACATAGGGTGGCTTCAAAAAAAATATAGACTTGTAATCATATACTAAATCGGAACAAAATATATTGAAAATAAAAAATAATTTTTAATTAAAATTTAATATTATCTTTTGCAAAGTAATTTATTTTGAACGTTTAAATATTATGTATGTACTATGTATATTAGATATCTTACGATTTATAAAAATAATACTTAACAAATAAACATAACAAATAATTTTGACCTAAAAAATAAAAAAAATTGGGTTGTAAAATTCAATTCAATTTAATTCGTACATTTGCAATCCTGTCAAAAACACTCAAAAAAAAAAAAAAAAAAATATAACTAAATCCTATCCAATGGACGTCATAAAAAAAAATGTTTTTTTTTTTTTTAAAGTAACATAATACTTAAACAAAATGAAATTGAATGGATTTTCTAACGTAATAAATAATCACCTCCTAAAAAGGTGAATCTCACATTAAATTTGTTGCTTAATTAATACTTGATACCCACGATTTAAGAAACCAAAATAAAAAAATAACAAAAAAATGCTACTTGAAAAAAATATATGTGTATATATAGGCACCCAGTTGTTGGTTAGTTTGATCGTCGTTATTTCATTTACCACTTTTCTGTAGTTACAGTGTTACAGTAATTTGTTCATGCAATAAAATCTTATGCATTGCATTATTATTGTTTTTCTTTTCTTCATAAATGGCACATTTAACTTTATTTCCTTTTTTTTTTTTTTGTTGATCTATTTACATGGTTTTTGGGTCTGGTAGCAAACAAATTAAAACAGATTAAAGTACTCATTTATTTTATTTTTATTTCAAGTGATATTTTTTAATAATATTTCATACACCGAAAATAAACACAAAAAACAAAAAAAACGAATATTCATTTATATTTAAAGATCAGTGAAGAAACATAAATTTAGATTTGGTTTTCTTTGATAACACTATAAATTGGATGATTATGAAGACAATATTATTTAATTCAAAGACTGCAGAGATACAAATATTATTTATATTACTTAAATTAAAGAAAGTCATACGATTAAATTTACAAATCTATGATTTGAAAGAAACTATGATTTGAAATAATTAAATTGATAACTTGGTTGTAGAAAAATTTATTTAAAAAGATTTCGAAGTTTTTGATCCACAGGTATTAGGCCAATAACGGGGTTATGTTCCACAATGATAGAATAGTGGATTTGTTCTTTTATTTTAATGTGTGCTTAGTTTTTAAATTTTAAATAATATCAAAAATAATTGCTATGCTTTTCTTTGAGCATTGTATGAAACATATGGTTGTGGAACATACTATTTTATTAACTTTTATGATTTTGAGGCGCAGTTTTGAGAACTTCTTGTTTTTGTAATATTTACGCATCTTATTGTCATTACAACTTTCTCCGGAAATTTATGATATTATTACTCACTTGCGTTGGGTGTCTAAAAACACTTTAAGTTATATTTATATTTTGTATAAATTGTGGTAGGTCATAAGAATTTCTTGTAGGTTTATGTCCCACATAATACATATGATGTTATAATCATACATAAGTATGTTATAATATGATGTTATGATGCTACATAGAATTTTTAATTTACTTCACTCTTTACACGTTTTGTATAGAACTTTTATCGCCATTGCTCTCTGTAGTCTAGTCGTTTTTGTATTCTAGATGTTGGTTTTGCTTCCAAAGTTCTTAAGCGTTGTTCAACATCAAATGTTTTTTTTAACATGCATTGAATTTGGTATAAGCCTCGAGGGTTATTTTCGTATCGTTTTGTGTTGAATAAAGTTTGTAGTTACTTTTATTTTATGCAGTTAATTTTTCTATTTTGGTAAATTAACGGAACTTTAATGAATAGATTACCAACATACATACATATATACATATTTAGTCATAAATGTTGGAAAAAAAGCCGATATGAAATGTATTACGATTTATAATCCAAAGTTATATTTTTTGAGCTTTTATTAAGTACACATACATATAGTTTTTTCAAAATTTCCTTCGTCACAAAATTCATAGTACATATATGTAGTTTGTAAATTTGTAATCTGCAACCGTTTAAATCGATATGGTTTGTGTCTCCAATCGCGTTACAGAAGTAATTATGTAATTGAAATTTGGTATTGGTATTGGCACTGTTATAGCAGTAAACACACAACTGAAGACAATTATGTTTCGAAAATTATATTGTATGTGTTTAACTCGAAATCCGTATTACATGTAAAACTCTAATTAATTTTTTGCATTTCTGCACTAGCTGGTAATTTTTAAAAGATGCCATGATTTATTGATATTTATTTAATAATTCGCTTTCTCTTCTGTGACAAGAATATATACTTGTTTATTTATGTAGCATATATTGATTCACCATAAATAAGAATTGAAAATTTAAGTTAAAGAAGTGAAATTAAATTGCTAAAATAGTAGTTTTGATAGTTGAAGCTCTCGAAAGCCTTAAAAATTGTCAAATTTTATATTTTTGAAAGTGATATGCTTACATGTCGAAATCTAATAATTTTAATTTTTAAAATCAGACTACAGATCATCATAGAAAATAGGTATATAAAAAATATACGTTTTTTATTTGTATTTGATTTTTTTGTTATTATTATTGAGACAAAATTGAGATAAAATTGAGAGAAAATCTGAGTTCAAAGAACTTTAAGGTTATTTTACACTTATGTAAATTATTTACATATAATTTGAATCAAATGACCTTATAATTAATTGTGCACTTGTATTTTATAAAATTATTGAATATTTCCAGATATTTGTATTAATGATTATTTAAAAATATTTTTTTTTTTTTTTTACATCATGATAAATAACCTTTTACCAAAAAAAAAAACAAAAATAAACAAAAAATGAAAAAAAAAAAAAAACGATTTAACCCTGATAGAGTTGCTTCACCTCTAATATTATACTAAAACACTAAAACAAATGAGATAAAAATAAAAACTTTAAAATTACTTTACAAACTTAAAAAACCCCAAAAAAAAAAAAAAATAAAAAAAAACACAATATCATCGTAACATAGAAAAATTGAAATAAAAAACAAAATTAAAATAAAATAACAAATAAATACAACAGTGGCGCAACAAAACTAACATTTTGTTAATTTGCCACACCATCACCACCATATTATTTTCTTGTTGTTTTTTTTTTTTTTTTTTTGGGTTCGCTACTTCTGTAATCAACTGTAAATCTCTGTTATGCTGCCATGATCTTATGTTATTTGGCGGCAAAGAGTTCAAAATAAAAAAACAGAAAAAAAAAAACAACCAATATAATAGAAGACCTTGAATATATCACGCGAGATACAAAAAAAAAAACAAAATAAAAAAAATCTTAAGATACCCGTTGTCTAAAAGAAGAATGTTACAATAAAAAAAAAAAAATCAAAATGCGAACCTCTTCCGTTTACAAGTTTTGTTTTGCAATTGCATCTATTTATAGTTTTATAGTTTTTTTATTTATTTATTTTTTTTTTATTTGAAATTTCAGATTGAATGTATATTCAAAAAAGAGGTGATTAATTATTATCAATTTTTTTTTTTTTTGGATGAATTTTTAATAGCATTTCTAAGACAATAATGGGAGCTAAAATTTTTTAAGAAAAAAACAAAAACAAAAATGAAAAAAAATATTTAAAAATCCATTTGAGAGCATCTTAAGATAAAAAAAAAAAACAAAACAAAACAAATTTTTGTATATATGTATTATGTCAAAATTAATGTCAAAATAAAAGTGTTGTATATTTAATATATACATATATTGATTTAATTGAATTGTATATACATGTATACATACCTAATAATAAAAATAATGCTCAGATGTTTCGAGAAAAAAAACTGTTACAAACTTTTAGACAGCATCAATTATAGAAAAATATGAAGGATATGAAAACTTATATCGTGTAGCATCTGCCACGTCGAAAGTTATTAAAAATTCTTCTTTTTGAACTCAGAATTTTGGACTCTTTCTTTTCTTTTTGAGGTCTTTTCGGAATTAAATAGCTTCAAAGAGATTTCTTTCCATAAGATTTAATTTTCCATTTTTAGATGGACCAATGAAATTTCATTTACCTATAGATTATTAATTTTTTTTGTAGTTGTCTTAAGTATATTTTCCCATACTTGCTTCGTTATATTTTCACATTCGATAACATTAAATATTTCTAATATCTGAATCGAAAATAGGTTACACTTATAAGTACTAATTGAGTACTAATTGAGTAAAACCTATATAGACTTAATGAGTACTTTTATTTTTTCCTTTTAATATGAAGGATACTGTAAATTGTTGTGCTGTTTATTATTCTAAACTTGTTGATTTGAAATTAGTTGTATGATAATTTAAAAAAAAAATTTATAAAATGTACTTCAAAGTACAAAAAAGGCAGTTTTAAAGATTTAATAAAATTACTGGTTGGGTAACCATATTTAGTTTGAGTCTACTTTTTTTAAGTTTTATTTAAAATTTATTTGCAATGAATAATTTTAATTTAGGATCGAAAGAGAATATAGAGGAGAGGAATGAGCACGAGTTTTTTATGAATGTGTGGGACTTTAACCAGCACCTTGCTTTTTTAACTAAAGAATAGGCTATGTATCTTTTAGTAGTCATGTATTGTCCGATCAACAAGGGAAGCTAAGTTTTTAGAAGCCATCTTCGTAGTATTTGCTATTTTGCTTTTTAAAACTTAAATTAAAAATCAAAATCAAAAAAAAAAATTTTACTTCTAAAATTTACCGTTCGTTGAATTTCTCTGAGAAATTTATAAATTTTGGTTTCAAATTAAAAATAATTGGGAAAAATTTATCGTAATAAGTTTATTATTAAATGATTCAATTCAATTCAATTTTTGTCATTATGTCATATTATTGTAATTGTTTGTTTTTTTTTTGGTTACCATAAAAATTTTATTCATTTTCTTATATCTTTTTACTATATCTTTAATTTGTAAGCATTAGAAATGGTACATATTAAATTACCAAAAAGAGGCCAGGTTCAATATTGTGTCATAAAAACCACTAAATACCATATTCAGAGTCTTTTAAGTATAGCATCAAATTATATTACTTTGTTGAATGAAGATTAATTTTATTTATTTTTCAAAAGTTGTGGTATTTCTAAAAAGAAAATTGGGTAATATCCAACTTAAAAATCAACAAGAACAATAATAAAAGTAATAGATGGGATCTATATACTATTAATTTCAAGTACTGTTTACGGTTATAAAAAGAAAAAAAAAAAATATAAAAACTATATTTCAATATTGAAAATATACCACAATATTTTGTTAGGTTTATAATAGCGGACGTTACCAATTGTAGACAAATTTTATTTGTTAATGGGATTCATTAAAAGAAATAATAACAAAAGAAGTAAACTATGACTAAAAACCCAAAATATAATAAGGGAAAAATAAATCTTAAGATAAATCTACTATATTTACTTTTAAGACTTAGGTTATTCGAAAAATATTTTTTTTTTGTGGTAAGATCACAATTTTTTATTAAACCCTTTAAAAAAAAAAACCTTAAATATGCAACTCAGTTTAAAAGACTCAATTTTATTTCAAATTTATTAAAAAATACTTTTTCCACTTACGTTATTTTTAAAAGATTATTTTCCATATACTCATGAAATGTTTAACTATTCTTGCTGAATACTGGAAAATAAGTCAAGAATATTTGTAATTTTTTTTTTAAAGGATTACAACCTTTTTTATGTGTGGTTGACATTTTTTTACCCTTTTATTTATCTTTCTATGAAGTAAAGAGCATCTACAAATCGCTTATTACTTATATTTAAATATGAGTTTCTGTTTTTTACATCATTGATTTTTTCACTAAGCCATTCGGCTCTAACTATTGTTCAAAATTACCCGGTACAAGAATTGGTTTTATTTTATTTTTTAAATACTTAGGGCTTTTCCGAACCATCACACTAAACATCGCACTTCGCACTAAATACTATTTTATCGCACTATTTTTTTGTCCGAAAACTCCGAATAGTATCAAGTGTTGTCCGGAATTCATCGCACTTAACACTTGATTATCTGTCAAAAATTAGTGTTTTGAAAACCACACTAGATGATCACACTTGCACTAAAAAATATTCTTTTTTGTTTTCGTTAAAAGTGAATAAGTAAAAACTAATAATAAAAACCTTTTATTAGACACAATATTTTTAAAAGTTATTAAATTAAATCATATTTCTCTTTTTTTCACAATTTTAAAATTTGAAAACTAAAATAATAACTTACTTTTTTGACAATTAATGATATGTGCATTTAAAATTTACTCAATATTGCCATAGTAATCATAAATAATTCTAAATATAGTTAAATAATGCTAGAATAAAATGATTTTTAGCACTTGTAAAAATAAATTTGACATAAAAATGCTATAAAAATATGCATGGTAAGGATGATTCTACTCCTGAAAATTTTTTAACTGTCATAAATTTGTAATCCGGACAGAAATTTAGTGCGATATTTAGGGCGATAATCAAGTATTTTTGGAAAGTGCAAGTGCGAAGTGCTAGTGTCAAGTGCTAGTGTGATGGTTCGGAAAGGCCCTTAACATATATTAATTGAATTTCAAACTGCAAAACGTTATTTCACCTAAACTTTATTTCAAATTGCAATTTCCGATTTGACATAATTGGTCATTCACAAGCGGTCGTTTGGTATAACGAGACACTTCGTAAAAATCTAATTGACAAATATATATTTGCAAAAGACTTTTTTTAGAACTGAAAAGACTTCTTCAGATTCCAAAAAAATAAACATATGAAATTTTCGTACAAAGCATAAAAATGTGGTTTATAAACATATCTTGACAATGCAGATTAATTATAGTTTCGAAATGAATGTATTGACTTCTTAATAATATCAGCGCAAACCGACAATTTCTAAAACTTAATTTGATGTTGCACTTTCAAATTTTTATGAAAATTGGAAATTGGAGTTTTTCTGAACGTTATCCTAAAATAAATGAAATAATTAGATTAGAATTTCAAAATTAAATTGTGTGCAAATATTGTCCCATATTTAATAAATAATGTATTTGCTATATTCTTTTTTTTGCTAAAATGGTAATGTGAAAAAAATGATTATGCCTGAAAGCATTAGGTTAAATTGGCTGCCCCTATTTTTTAAAATTATGATATACTGATGGAACTTGAACCTGTGTTCGTTTTATTTAAAATAATATCTAATTAACCGATAACAGTGGCACTTCTTAATGGACCCTTTAACTGTATCGCTGAATGATTCAGTGGATCATTAACTTAATCATGCACTGAATCAATGTATGAATCATATAATGTAGGAATCATATAATCAATGTATGAATTATACATTGGATCAGGGTACAATATTAATTGCACCCTGGCGCTTTGAGAAGTTTATTAGTAACGTTACCTAATTAGTACCTATACCTAATATCCATTATTAGTAGCTTATGTTAACGGCATTTTAAAATCACAAAAAATCGAATATTTGCATTTATTATATTGGCTTAATAAAATGGGTTAAAAATCTTTTACTTCGATATTTTATCCTGAAAAGATTCAAAATTTTGTTGCGATTTTTTAAATGATGGCAAACTACTCCGACAAGAACTGTGATTTGAACTTTTAATTCAATTCTTAAACTTTTCAAATTACCTTCGTAAAACCAAAAAAATTACTTAAATTTATCTTAATATGGCAAATTTTGATACTTAAGATCTTTATAAAGTGTTATTTTTAGGCAACGGGTTTAACATAAATAAAAATATAAATCAAATTTATTTAAGAATTGAAAGGAAAAACAATAAAAAGAGCATAGAAAAAGGTAAAAGAAATAGTGTGAAAGAGTAAAAAAAAAAAAAAAACCAAAAAAAAAAGTGTAAGTGAATTAAGAAAAATGAGCTAACAAAAATTTACTCACTTACTTACAAAGAAAAAACCAAACACACTTTTATTTTTTATTTTTGATTTTTTTTTTTTGTTTTTAGTTTTAAATAAATGTTACGAAATTGTCTTTTGACGTATTTTTGTTTAATTTTGAATTGAAAGTTTTTTTTTTTTTTTTTTTTTGGCAATTTTACCTTGACTTTTTCGATGAACTTTAAATGGAACAGTGCTGTTTATAAAAAAGAGTCAGAAAAAAGTAAAAACAAAAAAAACCAACTCTTTTATAAAGTTTAAAGTTTTTGTTTTTCTAAGTTTTTTATTTTATTGTTTTTTTTTTCCCCAAAATTTTTTGATTGCAAATGCAGAAACATTTTTTTTTTTTTTTTAGTTTTTTTCCACTTTAGATTAAATGGGATGGTTGGTTTGTTACTTAGTTGGTTGTTTGATTGGTTGGTTGAATTGATTTTGTTGGTTGGTTGATTGGTTGAATGAATTATTTGGTAATCGGAAAATTTAATTAATCAAGATATTAAAAAAAGACATGATTACATTAAGAAGAAAATTAAGAGAAGAATAAAAAGAAAAAAAAAAAAAAACAAAGGGCACAAAATTATCTTTTGTTGTTGTATTTTTTTTTTAGGCTCATTGATTTCATAGATTGTTTTTATTTATAATTAAAAATGGAAATTGAAATACATAATTAATAAAATAATACTAAAAAACAACAATAACAAATTATAAAAGAAAAAAAAAAACAAAAAAAAAAAAAAAAGATCATAAGAATTATTAGAAATTATACTACGGTGTAAAATTTTGTAACAATTTTATAGCATTAAATTGAAGGTTTTTGTTACACAAAAAGAAAAAAAAAAATTATTTGTAATATTAAAAAGCAAAAATTTTTAATTAATTGTGACATGAAATTAATTATGATGTTAATAATAATTAACGGTTTTGTTTTTTTTTTTTTTTCTTTCTTTAAAAAGATATAAATTTTCTAGATATTTCATATGAAAGTATTTAAAAAAATGCAATGTATGCATGTTTTTGAATGTTTTTAAAAGTGATTTTAGTTGAATTAAGACAAAGCCTGTTTTAGATCAAAAGCAATTTTTATACTTGCAAAATTTTAGCATTTTTTTTTGTGCTCTTGTGCTTTTGTCCAACTTTTTACATATCCCTGTTATAAGTGCAGGAGTATGTGTCACTTTTTTTCACTATTAAAAATTAAATAATCAAACACTCGGTTTGATTCTACATAAAATCAGAAAGAATGAGAAAGAACATAAAATGAATATACATATTCTCAAGAAAGAAAGAGAGAAAACGAATCAGTCATGTAAAATTAATTAAAAATTAATTTGAAATAAGTGGTACAATATGTATAAAACTAAGTTTTCATGAAAAGTGATTGGACAGCGAATATAGTTGATATCTATCTATTCCTATCAATTTCATGGTGTATTATTAATTTCCTTAATTCGGATTTCTTCACCGATAAAATTTTTCAATAAATTTTAATTAATATTTATTAGGGATATTTATTCCCCATATTGGAAAATATTTCCGTTATTCTCTAAAAATTGGGTATATTTTTATTTTATCAAGTATAATTTTATAATAACGTGGATATTTTTGTATAGCGGCAACACATTTTTCGTCTTAAGAATTGTGTTCTATGAAAAATAAAATTTCCCAAATAGAAATTTTTTAGTAAATTATATGCAACCGTATATTTTTCGTTTTACGAAAAAATTCAATATATAATCTCTCTCTTTAGAACCGATAAAAAATTTTATCGGCCAAGTGTAAATCCACCTTTAAAAAATGTAGTTTATAAAATTTATTTTTTAATTATTCATTTATATTTTTCTTGGTTCTTATTTTTGTATTTTTATAAGCATTTCAAAAAATGCTGACATTTTTAGAAGAGTTATAGATTATTGACTGTTGAGGATAAGTGATATTGGTCTCTGTCTTCATTATCTTTATCATTCACATTTGTATGAATATATCATCACTCACTTTTCATGTCACCATTTAAAAATTAACTGTCAATTGCCTTTGTTTTTTGTCAGTTGACTTTATTTATATAGAAAAAAATTCGCTGTCATCAATATTATCAAAAAAAAAAATTAATCATTCAATTACTTTTTATTTGGTGAAAGATACTATTTGTTTCAGTTGGTTTCAAAAAAGATCAAAGAATTTTTAAATATTTTAAATAAAAGTGATAAAAAATATGTTTAATATTAAACATTATTATAAAAATTAAAAAGAGAAGAAAATTTTTAAAGGTTTTAAATAAAATTAAACTGATAAAAATAAGTTTAAATATAAAAATTTATTGGGGCCTCGGTGGCCTAGTGGGTAAGAGCGAATAAAATACGCTGTAAACACCGAGGGAGTGTGGGTTCGAATGAACACATGTCGTAAGAGTTATTCCCCATTACGATATTTACAGCCACCCTTGAACAGGAAAGGCTGCGTGTAATTTCCTGTCCACATTTATTAAAATTAAAAAAAAAAAAAATATGTAAAAATTCTGAAATTAGAATTCCGAAAATAATAGTTTTCGTGAATTGTTTTTTTCATAATCGCATTTATTAATCAGTTTTAAAACTTACATTTTTAAATAACATAAAAATTAAAATACTTCTTAACAGTTTCTTGTCAACTAAAATGACAGTTCATTCATTCATTTTATTAAAAAACGAAAGGCTCGTTCAATTAATGATATTTATGGCACCGAATAGTTTTTTCATTCATTTTTGCTTTCAATCTCTTTTACATTCATTCGTGATAATGGTAACAGGAGTCATTATCCCAAAATAGCAAATCAATAAAAGTGTAAAAATAAGAGAAAATCAAAAAGAACGAGGATTAAAATAAGAGTAAAATTAAAAAGAGTGAAAAATCATCAAATTTAATAAATTCTTAAATAAAAATTTTGCATAAAACATAAAAAATATTTGAATTTTTTAATTAAAACCACAATCGATTTTGTTTTTCAATTTAAAACGATAATAAAATTAAATTATTTAAATAAAAAAAAAATAAATTTAAAAATTTTAGCTGAATTCTGATAAATTTTTCGGTTTTTTGGTGGATGATGGACATTTAATATATTTTAATTTATAATTTAATTTTAGGTTCATTACATTTCTGCTCCAGGTTCAGATTATCAATAAAATTCCATTCTACTGGGATGAAAAAAATTATTTAATCACTTGTTTTGGCATCACTTTGGCATCAAAATTTTAGAATTTTATTTGACTTTTCTAAAAAATAATTTTCAATATAATCCATTTTGACCTAAATTTACCTTAACTAATATTATGCGCCTTAACGCACTCCTGGTTATACACAGTGATCCGTAAGTAAATTAAATTATGGTCGCAATAGTTTTGAAGCTGTGCAGCTTTAAAGGATATTTGATACAATTTGATTAAATTTTAACTTTGCTTTGATTAAAATGATCATAACTTCTGCTACAAACAAGATTAAAGCATTCTAAAAAAATTTTTTAAAAGCATAAGCTTTTCTAAATGTATTTATTTAAATCTCTATTTTAGTTTTAGCTCTAAATGGTTTTGAAATCAAAAATTTTAAATTTTTTTTTAATTTTTGATAGAAGAAAATATCAATTTGTTACTAACTTAAATATGCATTTTTTTTTTAGGTGTTTAAATCTTTAAATAGCCCCTTTCTTAAGTTTTAATTTGGTATACCATACTTCAAATTATCTTTTACCTGTATAAAAGATAAAAGAAAAATAATCTTCTCAAAATCATTTTTATCAGACTGAAAAATGGTTTTATCATGGTTTTAATGGTTTTTAATGGTTTAATTTTCATATTTTAAATTTCGAAATCTTCTAGAAATGTTTTTTGATCATAATAAAATATGTGTTATAGTAGACCTCGTATAAAGTATGAGGCATTAGAGAAGAGTAATAAAAAAAAAAGTCATTATAAGTTGTTAAATATATAATAAAAATACATACATACATACATCAGGTACCATATGTATCATATTAGCGAAATTTTTTTTTTTAAATTATTTTAATTTATGAGTACATCATTCATTCTACTTATAGACGTACACATAAATAACAAAAAAAAAAAAAAAAACTAAACCAAATTGTTTACGAATCAGTCATAGTTATATGATTATATAATTAATTTTTTTTTTTTTTTTTTTTTTTGTACTTAGATTATAAATTGTGTTATGTTGCTTTTTGTTATAGTTATTTCTATTTTTTTTTTTTTTTTTTGTAATTATTTCTTCATCAAAATTATAATTTAAACTATTTAAAAAAATTATTTGCATAAATTTTATTTTTGTTGTTTTTATTTTCATTTCATTTTAATTTAACATTTGGTAAACATCAAGGTTCTGTATATATACATTTTTAAAACCACCCGCAACAAATTTCTTTTACTTCTTATCTTCATATTAAAACGTAAACACATTATTTTTTTTTTTTTAAGTTTGGTTTTTCAAAATTTAACTTTAAAATAAAAAATAAAGGTTTTATTTTTTTTTTGTTTTTGTTTTTGCAACAATTAAATTGAAAACGTCATTGCAATAATTTGTTAGGCATGTCTTACAACATTTTATAATTTAATTTTTGAAAAAACAAAATAAAATAATAATATAATAATACAAAAAAAAACAAAAAAAAAAAAAAAACATGTAAATTAAAACGAAAAAGAAAAAAAATGTTTCCGTTAAATTTAACTAAATAGCGTAAAACAATGAAATGATTAAAAAATATACAAAAATGAAAAACATCAAACTAAATAATCCGACATAATAAATAAAATAGATTTGTTAGCCAACATTTTGTATTAGCATCATCAGTAACGGTAAACGCGTTGATTGGCTTTATCAGCGAAGTCGATTTGAAAACTGTTAAAAAATATTTGGTTTGTTTTTCGATGCAACCGAATTTTTCAAATAATCAAAGCTGGTTGTTCTAGAAATTCCCTATACGACGCATAATCTCAAAAAATAAACAAACAATTCGATTAGAAGTCGATTGGTAAACTGTAAAAAAATATTCGGTTTATTTTTCGAATCAGTCGAATTTTTTAATTATAAAATGGTCAAAGATGTTTTTTTGTTTTTTAGAAATTCGCGCAAAGTATTTGCATAAAATAAACAAACAAATTAAAAAATGGTTAACTTTTTGATTATGGATTTATTAGCAAAGTTGATTGGAAAACTGTGAAAAAATATTCGGTTTTTTTTTTTTTTGATGGAACCGAATTTTCCCAATAGCCATGTTTATTTCACCTGTTTATTCTAGAAATTCCCTATGCGATGAAATAAAATGGCCAAAGGTGTTTTTTTTTTTTTTTAGAAATTCCCTATGTGACGTATAATTGCAAAAAATAAAAAAAAATAAACAATAACTTAAGCGACAAATTTGTATATTTTAAAATTTAGAACAAAATTGTTTTAATTTATAACGGCTTAACTTTTTATTGAACGAAACATTTTTATGTAACAAAAAATAAAAACTAAAAGTTTATAGATTTATTAGAGGTTTTCACGTAAAAGTGCAAACTTGTTTTGCATCGGAGGTTTGGAGGATTTGACGAAACTTTTGACAGAAATTATTGTTGTTTCATCTATATAAAAAAATAAGCACCGATCCTCGACTAAAATATCCCCTACCTTAACCCTATTGCATATTTTATTTGCTCGAGGGAATTAAGTTGAGGATCTTTGTTTGAAGTTAATTTGACATTTCATTTTTAGAATTTATTTGGTTTCGGTTTTGGTATTTGTTGGGAGTGCAAAATGTTTTAAAAATTTTTTGTGGCATTTTTTTTTATTTAAAAATTATTTATTTTCCAAAATCAAAACTTAAAAATTATATTTTAGTTTTTCAAAGTGAAAAATAGATATTTATTCAAATGATAATATAATATATATAACAGATAGATAACAGATAGATACCAACTAACAGTTTTTAAAAATACCAATCAACATTCCTGGAAAGGTACCAATAAACGTTTTTCTACACCAATCAACATTTCAATTTTTTAGTTTGCAATTTAAATTTTGCATCGGGTCGTTCACGTAAAGAAGGAAATTTTTCCTTTGATGCACTTTTACGTGAAAACCTCTATTATTTTAACTGGTTTAATTGGTTAGATTAGTTTAGTCTTCGGAGTGTAAAGTCATAATGACTGCAAAGTCAGTTATCTAATTAAAAGTCAGATAACTGCAAAGTCAGTTATTAATATGTATTTAGATTGCCTATGTGTTTAAATTGTTATCAAAATGAATTCATAAATATATGTACATATATGAAAAAAAATATGTACCTACATATGTATCGGAATTCAGGTGAACCTAACCCAACTTAAAATTTTTTTTTTATATGTGTTAATTCATCGAATAACGGTATTGTGTTTACTGATGCTGATTAAACTCTATTTGATATTTAAACAAAAAAAAAAAATTTATTAAATGATTATTTTGTTTATTTTGTTTGTTATATTGTTAAGGTGAACAACATTTTCAAGGCCAAACAAGATTTTGTTATTCTAATTTTTTTTTTTTTTATATCTTTTTAATAATATTTTTTTTTTTTTTCTCTATTTAATTATTGATAAAATTTTGAAATTTTATTAAAAACAAAAACGAAAAAAGAAAAAAAAAATTAATTTAATACTCCTCAACATTATTGAAGAATATTCAATAATTTATGCAAGAAGTGAACAACAAAACTATTATTGTTGATAATGATAATGATGATAATGATGATGAAAAAAATGATGATGATGTACAAAAATATCAAAAAATATTTAAATATCACAAAAATTGAATGTTATAAAGTCGTCATAATATTAATATATAATGATTAAAAGTAATTCAGATGATAAATTAAAATTAATATCGTTGTATCAATTACCAATAATAAATTATATTGAAATTTCGTTGTATGAATATTATATATTTACATTAATTTAATTTTAAGTTTAATTTCAATTAAAAATTTATTGTTTTTAATTAATATCAAAATATTATTTTGATAAATTTTATAAATAGAAACACAATATATCTCGCATTTATCCCACATATCACAATTTTCTCATCATCTCATCCTATCTCTTAATTTCAAGTCAACATGAACTTCTTAAAATAATCTAAATATGTTTTAAAATATTCAAAATTAACGAAGTTAAACTTTATTTCAAATAAAAAACATATTTTATGACAGAAAATTACTAAGTAAACTTAAAAACTTATACACTTTCAAAATAACATTAAATTTTTGACATTACATCTGTTACGTTAAAGAATTCAAAATTCAGAGTGGGTAAAAGACATTTTTTTCTTTTTTTAATGTAAAATAAAAACTTCTAAAGGTTGCATGTTAGAAAATAGCTTAGGTTAAAATTTTTAAGACCTATTAAGGAAAAACCTATTAAAAGAAATTTTACTAATTATTTTTAAAAGTTTTGACAATTTAAGAAATTTACATTTTTAGAAGTTTAAACAATTTAGAAATTTACTGAAATTTTTAGATTTTATTTTAAATTTTAAAGCTAAATAGATCAGGCCTATATTACAGCATTTCATTATTTAACTTGACAAAAAAAAAAAAAAATGGTTTTCTTTAACAGGTTTCACTGTAATTTAAACGATCATAATATAATTTATAATTTACGACAACGACAGACAAAAAAACAATGTTTATAAAAAAGTTCATCTATACTTCAAAATAATTTTCTTTTTTTTTAATAAATTTATTTTCATTGAAAGTGTTTTGAATCAACGACGGTATAATTACATAACACGCATACATACACATATTCCAATTTTTATAATATTATGTAGTTTTTTAGTTTTTTGTTTTTTTTTTTCAATTTTGGTTCATCTGATATTGTTTAAAAAATTGCGTACGAATAAATGTTTGTGTATCCATTATCAAATCATTATTAATAGTATAACAACAACAAGACGTTATTTTGACGTTTGATAATAATTATAAGTTTAGGTCAGTTAATATTAATATTGTACTAATTTTTTAATGTGTGAGTGTTACAAGTTACATAAAAAAAAAACTTCAAAAAAAAAAAAAAATTAACTTTTTTTTTTGGCAAAATTGTCTAGGTAGTTTTTTTTACCGTTTATTTAAAAAAAATTTTTTTTTTTTTTTGGAAATTGGTGGGTACTTTTGAAATTTTTCAAATTTTCTGTGATTTTTTGTATGTATTTTATTTTTAATTTTTTTTTTTGTTTTTGCCTAAAAGTTCAACGATCTGTTAAAATGAATAAGGCTAAATTTTTTCAAGATTATGACTTTTTTAATGCTAAAGTTTTTTTTTTTTTTTTATTTTGTTATAACTATTGCCAAATTTTAAATTTCGGAATTGAGAAGAATTAGAAAAAAAAAAAAAACAAAAAGAAAAAAACAAAATATGTATATATTTTGAAATGCAGGTACTCCAGCTGATGGATGATGGGGTGATGGTTGATATTAAAAATATTTGATAGTTGATGACTGAACTGAATGGGAAATTGTAATAAACCTTGAATGGGTCGTTGAGCCTAAAATATGATGTACACGTACCAATGGATGCGTATTTTAATAAAAAAGTTAAAAAATGTGTAAAATATATTAAAAAAATATATATATATATATATGTATATTGTATACCTATTGCAAAACTAAATCCATAGATAAATAAATGAATTTAATGATCATTAATCAAAGATTAAAAAAAAATATTTATTTTTATTTAATTTTTTTTTTTTGTGTTTTTATTTTTATTATAATAATTTATTATTGTAATTTTATTATTTTATATTATTATTTTATAAATTTTAAGACTATGGCAATTATAGTTTTGAAAGGTAACAAAAAAATAAATAAAACTAGAAAAGAAATTTATGCAGTAATTTTAAATTTCATTCATAAAAAAAAAAAAAAAAACTAAAAATTAAAATAACTGGTTTTTATCTATAATAGTAAGTATATAAGTAGATAATTTTAATTTTGACCATAGGTTAATAAACTCGTATAAATTTTTAATGAAGTGATTATAATTTTTAATTCAGTAAAGAGGAATTTATAAATACATATTATTAAATATATAGGCTTAGTTAAAAGATTATGTAACTTATTAAATTATAGCTATTATATAATAAATTATATGATAATTTAGTTATTCTGGAATCTGGGCAAAAAAAAAAAAATCTGGATTTAAAGTTATTTTGTAAAATAGAATCATTAATTTAATTAAAATTTAAAGGGAAAAATAATTTTTAAATATAGGATTGGATAAGTAATTAAAGAAATAATTTTTTATTTTTAGATTGTATTAAATTTTATTACTATTAGAATTTAGAAATTATGGTTTTAGTTCCTTAAAAACGTTCTATTAGGAAGTATACCTAATAGAACGTTCCCTATAGCCGTTGGCGCCGATCTTTTTTGAATGTTGCAATAAAAAAATTAAAAAAAAAAAAAAAACGCGATAGACGATGGAGTGAGCCATTAGGAGTTTAACAATAATATACAATTTAACCAAAAAATATTATGTATATGTTCTTAGCTTTCTAACAGATATATTAACAGTAATTTGAATTTTGTATGGAATTTTATGGAATCTTATGCCTGCACATGTGTTTCCAAAAGTTGGTAATTCATTTGTGTACGATATAACGAAATTCAAGAAGAAAATTAAGATCCTTCTTCAAAATAATTATTCAAATTTTTCCCTTCATTCTCTATAATTTCAATTATCCTAAATTTAATTTTCCAAAAAATTCTTCCCTCATCCTTTTCCCCAAAACCAAGCTGTACATTATATTATTATGTATTAAAGGACCCATCCTAAAGTTTGGTTTTAAAGTGGGTTGTTTTGTTTGGTTAGGGTCCAACACTAGTTAGAGGGACCTCATGCAGTTCCTTTGAGTGACTTTTGAGGTTTTCCACCGTCTTTCGTAAAAAAAAATATATATATGTATATTTTAAAAGCCAATATTAATCACTTAATAGCTTCAACGTATAAGGAGACCCACAAAAAAGTTTATTATTTATGGTATATTTTCTTTGTGCAAAATTTCAAAAAGAAATTCAGTCCGACCCTTTCCGGAGCTGCACTTAAAATTATATTTTATTTTTGCACTACCCCAAACTGTTTCTCATGAGAACAATATACACCAAAATGTCAGAAATCGTATGCAAGATTTGAAACAATACCGCTTCGGTTGATATATTGTAGCTCTGTATAAATATTATAGGCTACCACGGTGTTAAAAAGTAAAATTTTGGTAAAATAAATGCGGTTATATAGTACTTAACGCTTGGTTCGTAATTTTGTTAAAAATTTTCTGCTTTTAATTTTACTTTTAAACTGTTAATAAATATTTTAAAATATATTTAATAGAAAGGTTATAGTTTCCCGAAGTATAGTTTCAGGATTTTGATAGTGTCTACTATACATAGGCTTTTTAAATTGACCGTTACATTTTGTTTTCGTTTTGTAGTAATTTTGATGTTTTCCATGTTTCTTTCTGAATGTGAAAAAAATTTATCCTTCAAAAATCTTAGCAAATCAATACTCGGGCTACAGCATCTCATGGTAGAAAAATATTAGATTAGGTACATAATATGTTTTTATAGTAAACGTTCATTGTTCTCTTTGTAACTTCTTCTTTATCTGAGAGTAGTGATCTTCATTATCTATTGCAATTTGCAATGCTACAATCTAATGGTATTAATCCATTTTTTTATATGTCAAATAAATCACATTTTCAAATATCACATTTGTAAATTTTTATGATTTTACTTTTAATTCCAACCGTTTAACTAACTACGATCTTGAATTGGAAAAACCACGATATTTCAAAAAACAAAAATCCGACAAAATCCCAAATTAACTATAAATCTCAAATCCCAAATTCCTAAAATCCAAAATACAAATTACAAAATTCCAAATTGCAAAATCCCAAAAATTCACAATTTAAAGCAAATTTACAGGTTTAAAAATTATCTACGAAATAAGGGAAGTGTTTAGTAGGGGTTTCGGACTGAAGCCCATCAGGATTATTAAGATATATATATAAGATATATATATACATATGTATGTGCGAGATTTTGAATTTAGGGAGGGACTTTAGAGGTGGATTCAAAATCAGGGTTTTAATCATTTGTTTAGCGGGGATTTTGGGGCGATAGTCCCTATTATATGTTTAAATATATGTAAAATAAATAATTAGGAGGTACTTTCTAGTTGTTTACAGAGTCAGAGTTTTATGCCTTTTACATAACATATATCTATATGCGATATTCTGAATTTTGGAGTGATTTTAAGGTGGTTATG
The DNA here is from genome assembly GCA_947095535.1 of Poecilobothrus nobilitatus. NCBI lineage: Eukaryota > Metazoa > Arthropoda > Insecta > Diptera > Dolichopodidae > Poecilobothrus > Poecilobothrus nobilitatus. The sequence continues at coordinate 37,005,526 of OX352774.1, forward strand.
AAACCAAGGTTATACACTGTTTCCAAAATATTTAGAAAAAGAAATATAAATATGTACGTATTGATTAATTTTTTACATTTTTTTCGCATTCTACAGATATTGTTTAAATTTTTTTTTTAAAATTTTTGTCTTCAATATTTTTGTTTCCAATAAATCAATTCACATCCGAAATAAAGAAAATTCAAAAGTAATTATGATAAGAAAACTTCTTTGCGATTTTGGAATTTGCGATTTTAGAATTTTGGGATTTCGAATTTTGGGGTGTTGAATTTTAATATTTTATATTTGAAATTTTGTATTTAGAAGTTCGTGGCCAACCCTCTTGAATTATCATAAAAATTGTTCTATAATACACTAAAGTTGTGTCTAACAAGAATACAAAACTTCATATTTAACTCTTCCATTTTTAACTATTTTAAAATTTTGATATTCTTCTAGGAATATATTTCCAATAATTTTGCATTTATTTGTTAAGCTTGAATTTAGATACGAAAAAAAAAAGAACAACTTACAATTAGTGATATAATGTTTAATACCTTAACCTTTATAATCACAGCTTAATTAATTCAAAACAGAACTTAACTTCATTCAAAATTAAACATACAACAAGAACAAAAATTTTTAGTTAAATTTTTCATTTTTAATTTTAAATGACAAAAATTTCGTGTCTAGGTTAGGTTAAATCAGACCATGCCTAGAATTTTATTAAAACAAAAAATTAAAAATAAAAATAAAAAACTAAATAGTCGTAATACAGATCCGACATAACTTTTGTGACAAACAAGAAAATACAAGAAAAAAACGTGACTGCTGATTCTAAAAAAAAAAAAAAAAAAATGGGAAAATGTTAACATGATATTTATTTAGAATTTGAATTTAATTTTCGTCCCTATATTGACTTGATGACGGTGCGTACTGCAATTAAAAAATCAGTAATATCCAAACACATTCTTACATAATTTTAAACTCTGCGTCTATGTTTTTTTTATTTTTTTTTTTTATTCTTTTTTCTCTTTTTCATTTTCTAGGACACGTATATGTGTAATGTGTGTAAGTTATCAGACATTGGTGTCGTTTGTTTTTTTTTGTTTTTCTTCTTTTTTATTTAATATATATATAATATGTTGCTTTTGTTTTTCTTATTATTTTTGTTGTTGTGGGTTTATTGTAATTACAAAAAATAAATAATTTTATAAACGCGGGTATATAATCATTTTCCAACTATTAAAACATTTTTTGATATATAGTATTTTTTTTTTTTAATGTCCCACCTTTTGTTGAGTGGTAACGAAAGAGTGAGAAAAAAATGTTTCTAAGTAATTGTTCCAAACTAAAGGCATATGCAGTTTTGAAGAAACTTCCAAACTTTAGAAACACCAAACAGACTGACCAAAATCTTATAATTTAAATATGAAACAATTGATTTGAACAAGACTTTATTTTTAATTTTCTGCTCACTTTTAAATTCATTTAATCCCTTTCCCTACTTTATTATTTTAAGTCTTTAGAACAGAATTGTTGACTATTTGAAGATAATGTTACCGTATTTATGTGAAAATGTTACGCTCTTCTTTAAAATTATTATTATAAATAAAATATATTGAAGCAAATTGCTTGATTGATTGAGAATTCCGAGTTATTGAGTCGAATACATAAAATTGAGTTTAAACTCAAATGTAATTTTTTCAAAAACAAAAACTCATTATGCTTGAACTTATGATTTTGTTTGAAAAAGTAAGATTTGAGTTCAAGCTCAGTTTAATGCATTCGACTCATTGAGACAGTCATTGAGTTTGAACTCAATTTTTGCTGTTTCAATCAAAAACTACTCATGGATTTTGTATGAAAATCAAAATTTATTCTTGGATTTTGTATGAAAAAATTAATTTTGAGTTTAAGCTCAGTTTTATGTAATCGGTTCTTTATTTCGAGTATAAGATTTTTTTTTTTGTTTGCAATTTAATTCTATAGAGAAAATTTAAGACAATTTTTATTACGTTCTTTGTTATTTTTATTTTTTAATTTTTAGTAGAGTCGGCGAATAAACCACAAAATGCTTTGAAGTTATTTGTTATGTACGCAATGTTTAAAGTAATTACATTTTAATACAAATCGAAAGGAAATGTTCCATGGCTCTTGTTTAAAAAATAAAAAACACAAAATAAAAAATACTTTGACAAGTTTTTATAACTTATATTATAATATACGTACACATATTATATATATATATAAATATAGAAATTGTTTATATGTTGAAATAAATTAAGGTATATCTATATAATTCTATGTACTTAGAAAGAGTCAACAATTGATTTTTTTTTTTTTAAAATTGTGATAAAAATTTAAAAGTGAATTAAATTTTTCTTGATACGAGTATAAAATATAAAATAGTGAATTTTAAGTTTTTATTTTTCTAATAAAATATTTTTGCAATCAAATAATTTTAGTTGTTATATTTTATAGTTTTAAAATTAATTGATTTTAGTGAAAAATTGCTTTATTTAAATTCTTTTTCTTAATTTTCGACTAACTTTAAATTTTTAAATCGGAATACAGAAAAAATGAACCCAATTACATAAACTTTGGAAACCTTTCTATAATATATTAAAAGTTAAATTGAAGTTTACACGCTATATATCAAATTTTGTATGTAATTTACCTATAAGTCAAAAATTCACGTCTTGCCTAATAATTCATTGATTTTAAAATTATACATCTATATTCTTTTATGCCGATTATATGAATTCTGGACTATTTATATCTATTAACGGCAAAACGATTCTTAAATGTTTTGAATAAAGAGGTTTTCCCAATTTTTACGATCAAATTGAAAAACAGTTAGTTTGAACAAGTGAATTTAATGGTGGCCAGAAATACCACGCCAATCAATAAGACCGAATCCGTTTTTAGGGGACAGGAAAAGATTTCATTCTCGACAGGGGAAAAAAAGCCGAAATCTTGGTTTTCTTCAGATTCGCTTTTTTTACCATTTTGAAATGGAAATAATGTCGAATCCAGAAGGAAATAAAGTCGAACCTTATTTTTCCTGCAATACCCAATAACACATTGTTTTAATACTCAAACGTAATAAAATTGAATAATTTTAATTATTATAGCTGATATGGTTATTTTGATAAAAATTATATATTTTTAAAATAGTGGGAGGCTGACTAGCCCCAAAACCCCGCTGAACAAATTGTTCAAAGTTTGATTTTATAATTAACATAAAATTCATCCTAATTGAGAATGATGTAGCGTATTATCTTAAATTTCTAACTAATCGTAAAATCTCTTCTAATTTTTGTTCTTAACATACTATTTAGGCATTTGTAATTATTATACCTCTTAATTATTTTAAGGTTTTCGGAAAATGAAATATATCGCTTTTTCCGGAAGTCTTATCTTAAATTTTATTTTGAACTTATATTTTAAAGTATTTTTTAAATAAAAAAATTTCAAAGTTGATCTTGAACCTTAAATTTAATATTTATATAAAATGACGGCTTTTTGAAAAACGGGAATATATCCCTATACAAACATTCATAGTCAATACCCAAAGGCAGACATGTATTTTTTACAACCTTCATAAAACGATTACGGCGAAACGCCGATTACGCTGAAAATACCAGAAAACGCCGAAACATATTATTTAAAAATCACCGAATCTGCTATATTTCTTAGGGCATTTTTTCATGGCACCAATTTAATGTCTTTTTTAAATGCTATAAATAATTTGTATGCCGAAAAACGAAATTAATAATGATTATCATACAAGATTAAAGTTTTACCTAGGTTCCAAAATACATAGTTAAAAGTATTAAATGTTGAAAATTACCTGAAAAGAAAAAAGAAAAATTTAAGATATTATTAAATTTGTTATTAAACATTAATTGTATAATGATTAAATAAAATGGTTGTAAGTAAAACGAGGAAGAATACAGTTGCCTTTGTCAACTCTTAGATACCCGTACGAACCGTTAGTATGTTCACAGCCTGTCACTCTGCTTACAATATTATTTTTTTAATATTTTAGTATTTTAAAATAATTTGGGTGAATTTTATAATTTCTAGTACTATGGGTTGTACATATATTCAAACTATATGTTTATATGTACATTCTTCAAAAGCAGATTCTAACCTTTCACATAACGATTATCAATCCAAAACTTTTTCAAATATTCTATAGTACCATTTAATACTAAGCGGTAAATGTATATTAAATTTACTTAGTACAAAATAGTAAATATAATTTTAAATATTATATTATATTATATTTAAATATTCCATTGACAGAATAATTTCTTATAAGTACAATAAAATACATATGTATGTAAATACGGCGCTAGATAATATACATCTATACTCTTATCATTCATTCACTAGTGGCATATACGATATGTAAATAAACATGATATTATATAAGTATGTATATATATCAATATCATATAAATAAAAATTCTTCAAGCAACCGTTATGTTGTTTATTTAATTACATTTTTTTGTACTACGCATTAGGTATATCCTCAACAATTTCAAATTATCGAGTAAAACAAATGCAAAAAATTTGTTGAAGAAATTTGTTAGAAAATTTGAAAAAATCAAGAAATCAAGTAACACTTTCGTCAATTATAAAGTAACCCTACATTATTAAAAAAAGTTGTTAACAGATATAAGAGTATAATGTTGAAGCTTTAATTTTTGTGTATTACTTCAAAAAAATTTTAACAGGTGTTCAAGTTACAGGTGTTTAAAAATAGGAAATTTTCAGTTTTTGACCCCTTACAGCTCCTAAACGGGGGGCGATACAAAAAAGTTTCTGAAATGACTCATACTTATTTTCAAAGATCTAACATCTGTCAAAATTTCAAGTTTCTAACTTAAACCGTTTAGAAGATAGAAGGATGGACGGATTTTGCAAAATTTGAGTTTCGCATAACGGTAAATTAAGACACCGTATGCCACAAATATATATTTATTGTATATATACTTTTAAAGCTAATAAAAGTAGTAATCGTTTGGCGTTTTCAAAATAAAGATATACCTTATACAACTTGTGCTATAACAATTTAAATATAGAACTTTTTTGAACCTTTGGGGAGCTGTAGCTCCGTCACGGGTGGGGCTACAAAAAAAAGTTATTAAAAATAAAATTAATATTTTTGTGAGATCTATCAGTAATTAAAATTTCATAGCTCTATTGCAAAAAAATGTGGGGATCTAAAAGTTAGGTGTTCGAGAGCTACCCTAAGGCTTGGTCCAAACTCAACCAAAAAAAATAGGGAACCTACAAATTACTCCCAAAAAATTTTGTGTAAATTTCAAGATTCTAGCTTTCTTAGTTTTTGAGTTAGCGTGCTGACGGACGGACGGACGGACGGACGGACGGACGGACGGACGGACATGGCTCAAAAGTCTTAGAATTTTTTTCTGATCCGATCCATACCTTTGAAGGTATATCTAGCTCGCTTATTTCGAGGTGTTACAAACGGAGGAGTAATTTTATTATACCCGATCCTATCGTACGGGTATAAAAATAAAAATAATGATTAAAAATAAAAATAATAATGAAATAATGATAAGTAAATGGGGTCTTCAAAACTTTATTTGTTTTCCATATTGCAAAATTAAAGATAATTTTAAAAAAATTTTAACCGTTAAAAGTAAAGTGTTTTAATAATATTTTCTAATATTTAAAAATATAAAAATAGGATTTTAATAATTTACTTAAAAATAAAAATCTTTAAAAAATTCGGTACAATTTTTCAATAATCCTAACGTATTATTCATTTGATCAATTTTTCAAGGAAAACATTTTAATATTACAAATTGAATGCGAAGCTATTAATCAATAACATTTCAAAACAATATATAACAAAAGCAAGGTAGTATGTAAAAAGGAAGGTTTGTGAGCACATTTTCCAAATTATAATAAAAACAGTTTAGAATTTATTTTGACTTGCACCGAAATTTAGAATTTTAAATATATGTAAGATAAAAATGTGAAAAATCAAGGGATACTTTCTTTAATTTTAAGAAAATCTTATATAATTAAGGAAAGCTGTTCAGAAATGTAAATAATTTTTTTGAAACAATTTCAACACGTGCAACAAAGTTACAGGTGTCTAAAAATTGTAAATGTTTAATTTCAAAAATGTTGACCCCTGGGCCTTCTCTTAAACAGGGAAAGCAACAAAGAATTGTTTTTACTTTTGCTACTTTTTATTCTGAAAAATTCTGAAAGATCATTCTTCTCTTGAAATTACTTAATTCTAATAAGCGTACCGCAAAGCAAAATCTTGCAAAATTTTTCATATAACGGTAAATATATAATTTTATATTGATTCACTGCTGGTTATATACAGGCAATCTCGTAAAGACAGAATTTAAAAAATAAGATCCAAATTTTGGCAATTTAGTATGAAAAAACCTGAATTTTTCAACTTAAATGTGAAGGATCTTATTGTTTTACAGTAAAAAATAATAAATGATATTATTTTTATAAAATTTAGAATATTTTCTATCAACTCTTTTTAAAAAATTGAATCATTTGCATGCTCAAAAATTGAGTTTTAAATAATCTCTACTGAAATTGAAAAGTACATACCCACTACGATTAAAATATTTAATAATCGCAGTACTGACTAAATAAAAAAAGCTGAGTACTGACTAAATAAAAAAATAAAAAAGCGAAGTCATATTTTTAATTTTTATATGGACTGAATATGAACAAAAGAAAAAGAATGCTGCTGGAAAATAGAGAAATATTATTTCACGAACATTATTATTAGGTGTATTTCGTTCAAACTTCGGTTAAAATTTTCTACAAGATTGCCTGGTATATGTATAACCAGCAGTGATTGATTTATTAATTTTAATGAAAGCTAAAACATATCCTTCCTTTTGACTTCTTTAGATTGAAACAATGTAACACACTATATTAAATGAGGCTTTTCTAAACTTGGAGAGGTTGGAGTTCCATAATCTATCTTTGTAGGTGGGGCTACATAAAACATATTTTCCTCACTACTAAAATTCTTTTTAAGAGACCTACCCATGGTTAAAATTTCATTCTTATATCCTAAGACCTAAACAGTTGAGAAGTTTTGTAAATAGACGGACAGATCAAATGAAACTAATAAGTGAAAGTTTTAAAATTTTTTTTTGAAAAAAGTGCTATAACCTAACAAAAGAATCCCCAGAACAAATTCAAAATTACAAAATAAAAAAATTTGTTTTAGAAATCAAAATTTCATCAAAATTTATAAAATTGATTCCAAGTTTATATGAGGGGAAAATCCCAAAAAAAAAAATGATAAAGTGTTGGAATAAAGATAACATCCTACGCAATTGAAAACAAGAAATCATTGTTATCCTTGTACTAAATTTAAAGTATTTCCATAATAATTGAATATATGCATATTATTATACTTATATAAAGTGTCCTTCAATACTTATAAACATTTATGTCCTGTTAAATCATATCTGTTTCTATTTTTAGTAACAGAATATGTAACCCTTCAAGGGTATTTCTTATATCAGATTTGTATTACATTCAATTTGTTTGATATGCACTATTAGTTGTTTTTTTTTTTTTTTTTGATTTTTTAAAAAATTATATTTGCTTTGTTCAATCCCCCAACTAACTCAACAGATATCATTTAAACTTTTAATTCAAAATTAAAATTTTAGTAAAGTAAATAAATATTTAAAATTTTTTTTTATAGTATTTATACTAATAAAGAAAATATGATACCAAACACTATTTACTTGTGTACAGTTTCATATAAAAAAAAACCGTGTGCAATCTGTTATGAAAATATTATTACAATATTATTACAATTAAAAATTAAATACAAATAAAATAATCGGAAGACCGATAACAGCCGGAAGAACGAATTGTTAGTTAAAACTAAAGCGAAAATAAATAACAAATATAAAACACTAATATAATTAGGGGCCTCGGTGGCCTAGTAGTTAAGAGCGTATGGGATACGTTCTAAACACCGAGGGAATGTGGGCGGAAGTAAATATTTATGTAATAATAATAATAATAATAATAGTAATAATAATAATAGTAATAATAATAATAACTGCTACAGTGGGAGCTATCTTTGGTTATATCATGCAGTAAGGTGTTATATACTGCAGCACATTGATGGCCCTAACTCTGTAGTAAAATAATAATATCAATAATAACAGCCACTACAGTGACAGTGGGGGTTGCCTTCAATAATTACCTCATGCAGTAATATATACTAAATAAATGTTGTAACTGTTGTAACGGCTATAATCACTGTTAGCAAATAGTAATAATAATAGGCGAATTCATTGTTTCCTTATAGTCCAAATCCCAATTGAATGTTTCTGTATTAATTTCCCATCCTTTCCTATCCTTACTCCCTAGCCAATATATTGCATTCGCAGGTAAGGGTTTCATCCCATTATATTGGCTATAGGGGGAGGTGGGTTTAGTCAGTAAAAATCTGACACTACCAAGAGGGAAATTCTTTTGTGTCTTTGGAAGATTCCCACCTCCCTTAGGAAAAAAAAAAGGTATAAAGAGTAACAGGACATGGTCTACTTTAACATTTTATTTCGTTTCATTTCTTTGCATTTCCCACTGTCTTTTAAAAGAACTTCAGATTTGTTTTCAAAAGATCTTATAAAAGAAATCAATATCAAAGTTTCTGAATGAAATTTAAATAAAATTTATATAACAAAAATATCTATATTGTCAAAATATTTTGTTCTAAACTGTTAAGATGCAACAATTTATTTGCAAATGCATGCATATACAAGTATCAAATTCATTTTTGTTTGGTTCCCAAATTACGATATGTAGAAGTTGATTCACTTCAGAAAAAATGGATATTTTTAAATATTTAAACACAAGTTACACTGCAAACAAACTAGTTACTTTTCATTTTTTAATATTATTTTATTATATATATTTATATTTTTTTAATCTTGTTTTCAACAAAAGATACTAAAAACTTTCTCTTTCTTTTTGAAAATAAAATCCTGTTCCCAATTTATAAAATTACTTAATTTTGTTTTTTGTAATTTTTTTTTCAAATTCTCATAAAACAATCTAATCCTTACATACACACACGTACATACACCAGCACACATTTTTTATGTATTTTGTTTCCTTTCCCCCCCCCATCATCAAGAATCATCATTTTTTTCCCATGTGATACAAGTTATTATAGAAATTTTTTTTATGCATACATTGCCCTCTTTTATGAGAATTTTTTATATAATAAAATTTTGTAAAGCGCATTATACCATTTTTATATCCTTTATTGGTATAGAGATGGAAAATCAAAAAAACAAAAATACACTTTTGTAAACTTAATAAAAATTTTTTTATAATTTTTGTATGTAGGAGTATTTATACGTATAGGAGACTTTGTAATTTTTTTGTTTAGTATTAGTACCTACAGGTTAATTGTTTTTGCATTTGTTTGCAAGGATATTTATTTTATTTTATTTTTTTTTAAATAAATAAAATTGCATGTTTCTATAAGTATAAAAAAAGCTTTTATACAAAAAAAAAAAAAAAAAAAAAAAAAAACCGGAAATCACTTTAAATTTATTTAAATAAAAAATAGTTGAAAAAAAAAATGTAAATTTATTATGGAGTATATTTGAAAGAATTATTAATAATTAATAAAATAATTATTAAAAAACTAAATACTAATCCCCAAATATTAATTAATTAAAATTGAACTAAATGTCTAAACTAAACTAAACGTCTTAACTAAACTAAATGTCTTTTGAGGGTTGTTTCAAGCTTGAAAAGGAGTATATGTACATATTCAATAAATCGCTTATTTTTTTTATTAAACTTATAGGTTATTTTTCTACTGGAAATTTGACCAATATCTATAAAGCATATATTCGACGTAAGATAGAGTATACAACTCTCACGGATGGGCTGGCACAACATTAAATTAGCTGAACAAAATTTAAAATTGCATCTTACGCCTCGTTCCTATATTGTTTAGGAAACCTTTAGTCCTCTTAACTGAAGTCGTTATATTGGAGTTTGATCTCTCTTCTATCGATATCTTGTAGTTAATGCAATTTCTTCTACTTAATTAAAAAAAAAATAGAAAAGTCTCGCTTTAAACAACTACAATTCAACATTAGGGAGATTGCAAGTGCTTCAATTGCTAAGTGATTTAAAACTGAATATGAAAACTCATTTATTGTGAGAAATGCTAAAATGTGGAATATGCTCTCATTCAACATGTTTACTTGCGATAAAAATGGTGTATTATACAATTTGCAACTTTTCAAAAAGAACCTGTTCAGATTCGTCTGGAAATTAACGTACCAACTCTCTTCAACTCTTTTCCTATTTCTCTCCAACTCCTCTCCCTCTTACTCAAACCTACAATAATTTCGTATTAAGAAATCCTTTCTTAGAGTTTGGGTTGCGTGTAAAAAAACAAAAAAAAAAAAAAAACTTTAGCTAAAAAAATTCTTGCGGGAGGTGTTCATTTTTAAAAGACATACCAAGAAAATCTAGAAGTCTTCTTCTTGAGAGTAGGATTTTAATCCATTAAAGTCATCTTCCCTCGTAGCCAGTATTATGGGGATAATCATTCTAACCACAAAACAGTATAATAGCTGAATAACAGAATGAGGAAAGGAAAGAGAAAAAGGAATTTAAGTTGAAATTTTAGCATTTTAAATTACATTTGAATTTTAGTCTGAATTTTAGCACGTTTACCATGTAAATTAGCTTATTCCTTACACTTCTATATATTATATAAATCGGGGAACACCTGTAGTGGTATTACTGCTTCACAATACTGTTATTGATTGTAAGTATTTAAAAAAAAATAAATTTAAAGTATTTTATATAATTTTATTTGATTTTTAGTAAATCACTTTAAGGATTAATACATATATAAAAGAAACACTGTCTGATGATTAAGAATAGTCAAGAATATGCCTATAAAAATATCAAAATTTATTTATTAATAGATTTGCATATTATAATATTAAAATTTAGTTACTAAAAATTTTTGATTATAAAAATTATAAATTATCAAATTAATGTATTTTTTAAATGGATTTCATCACGTTAGCCCCCGCTCAACAGAAAAAAAACAAAACAAATATTACCCATAAACAATAAACTTAATTTTTTTTTATAAAAAATATTCCTTTTTTTTGTTTCGTTGTTTCTTTTCAAAACTATCGTATAATCAATTTAAATGACAACATTAGTTTGTCTTAATTTATTCTTATTACAATCATATATATATATATATATACATGTATATACATACTAACATTTGTTTTCATTTTCGACAATTCATATACAAAAGCTAATAAAAAATTGTCTAATATGACTATGATTCTAGACAACCGTTATGTTCTTTGTTCTTTTTTATTTCTTTTTTGTTTTTTCTCTTTTATGTATATATATATATATATACATATATCGTACAATCAATTTAATATATATAAATATATATATATATATATAAATATATATAACAAAAAATATCCTTGAACTTGAAAACAGAAAATTTAGGCGCAACGATTTTTATTAGTTTTATTTTGTTTTGTGATTTTTCGTAAGGCGGGAAACACTTTGATAATATAAAAATAATATAAATGTCAAATGTTCTAAAGAAAAATAGAAAATTTTAATAATTGATAAGGATTTTTTCTTTTGTTTTATGATTAATGAATACCTTATTTGAAAAAATTGATTAAATAATATTAGAAAATTAAATAGCTATGTATTAACATAAATGTTACGATCTTATAGTGTTATTTTTATTAATACTCATTCCGATAATATTATACTCATTCTCATATACAAAATACTCATTATATTTAAATTGATGCCTATAATATTTAAATTTTTCCCTTATACAAAATTCATGAGAAATTCCTTTTCTATCACATACTGTTACTGCCAGTAAAGGCTCAATTTTGATTTTTGAAATTGAAAAAAAAATTTCGAATTTTAATTTAAAACAATATTTCAAGTTTTTTGTTTACTGGTTACCGTTAATTAAAACTGATAACTTCTTCATATTTTAATTGATTTAGGAAGGATATCATAACGTGTAGCAAGGAAAAAAACAGAAAAAAAAAAAAAAAAATCTTTAACAGAGGATTTAAAAATTATTTTGTAAATTTTTTAGTTAAAACAGTCAGTGCAAAAAAAGATTAACAGTAAGCTTTTTTTTTCTTTGTTTCTTTATTTTATAACTATTTAAGGTACATTTTATTGCTATTTAAATAAATAAAAAAATTGCCTGTGGGATTAATATAAGCGGATTAATATGCAGAGATTCCGAAAGAAGACGTAAGATTCAAAAAGTAGGCATCATTATTTTATTAAAATTACTATTAATGTAATACCCGCTTAATCTATAAAACTGCCTAAAAACTTTCTACAAATAAAAAAAAAAAAAAAACAAACAAACAAAACTAAAGAACTAATTTTTTTGTTTTTTAGTCGTATTTTATAAGACTGTTATTTTTTTTTCTTTTTTTTTTTAGAATATAAAGTCCTTTCTCAAATAAATAAATAATAGAAAACAACGATGATAATAAAGATGGAAACTTTTAACATGGCAAAAATTTCCACAACCAACAACATAAACCATAATAGTATAGTATACATATAGTATACGTATTATACACATACATATATTATACATATATGTATTTATATATTATATATTTGGAAGTATACAAATATATTTCCATTTAAAATAATAAAAAGCTTCATCTGTTTTTTTTTTTCAAAATAACAAATAAAAAAGCTTCGGGCAACCTTGATTCAATGACGACGACGGACTTGAGGTTAAAAACCCTACTTTCACTAATGCGGCACTAAAGTAACAAAATCAAAAAAAGCAAAAACAAAGGACAACAAAAAAAAAATACTTTACACTAATATACTCCCAGACGTTCTATAATCCTTTTTTCATTTGCTTATACACTTTTTTTTTTTTTATTTTTTGTCTCCTATTATAAAATATATTTATTTATGTATTAGTGTGTAAAATGATTGTTAATATGGAATTGTACTAAGTAGAAAAAAGATATCGTTGTATTTTTTTAAATTGAGCGTGGGAGAAATGCTATAAATACATTCACTTGCATATATTATATTCAATTTAAATATATATATATCTATATATACATGATATTATAATATAATTTGACAATTATACAAGGATCTTAACGTAAGGATATTATCCTTTCCTACATTTTTTAGAAGTATAAAAAAAAAAGAGAAGTATAAAAAAAAAAACAAAATAATAACGGTAACAAAAATAAAATGTTTTTAGTAACAGAAATGTTACAGAAACCATTTTATTTGCAAGCATGTATAAAAATAAAAGAAAAAAAAAAGGAACAAAGGAAAATTTTTAAGAAAATGAGAAAATGTTAAAAGAAAATGAGAAAAAGATAAAGAGAAATGAATTTTTTTTTGTATTTTATTTAAATTTTATATGTATTTGGATAATATATAAAAAAATATCAACTTTATAATATCGGAGTTATTTTCCTTCAGTAAAAATAATATAATTTAAATAAAAAAAAAACTACAAAAGGAAAAATAAAATTTAATTTTATTAAAAGGTTTAAATTTCATTATATATATTTCTATGCAATCGTATAATGTAATAGTGTTTGGATATTTAGATTTTTAAAATTTAGAGTTTTTAGGTTCTTGGATTTTTTGAAATTCACAAAATTGAAAAAAAGTAAAACAAAAAATATTTAAAAAAAAATCTCATTTGTTATTTTTCTAGCTCTAAAATTTCATTTTCTAGAATAATCTATTATAGCTGTCATTATTATTATTGGCCTTGTTTTTTCTTTCCTATATTTAAAATTTTATATATTCATTACATACTTAACTTTGTAAACGTCATCTGAAATCTTATCCTTAATCTATCCTTGTACTTTAAGTCAAACCTAAATTGGCTAAGTTCGAAAAAAATGTGTTTGTTACGAAAGTATTTATATGAGACTACCTCTTTTTACTTATTTTTTCTTTTTAAATTACTATTTAATAGGCACTGTATATTAGGGCTTAATTTTTAATTAAAAATAAAATTGCAAATTCTGGCCGTTAATTTTATTTTAAGGTACAATTGAATTTTCTAGACTTTCTTAACATTTAAAAATGAATAAATTTTTTTGTTTTGCTCTTATTTTCTTTTTCTTATTTACAGACAGTAAATGGAAAAAAAAATACATATATATATGCATATATACAATTAGTATATGTATGTACATATAACAAAATAAATAAAAATAGAATACATATACAATATATAAATATGTATTACTGTATATGTAAGGAGAAATAAATAATAAAAAAAAAACAAAACCAAACTGAATGTATACATTCAGTTACATATACCTAGATATATATGTATACAAATAAATTTTTATTTTTGGGAAGTCCTTGAAGCAGTTCTTTAAGGTCAAGGATATTAAAATGATAAATTTTAATAAAAAAAAAAAAAAAAGCGTTTTGTTGGAGCTAAACATACTTCTACATATTGCAACGGTATCTATATATGTATATATAAATATGTGCGTATCCTATTTACCCACACATATTTATTGACAAAATTTAAGAGCGCGTGTACATGTGAATGTACGAATAAATACGCAATAATTGAAGAAGAAAATTATATCAAATGCTGTTATATGGATGAATGGTTTATATAAAGGATATAACTTGAATGTGATGTGATTTTTCATGACACCATGCTTAGACAAGAAGTCAATAAAAAAAAAAATAAAAACACAACAACGACAACAACGACTCAAAAAAAAAAAAAACGAAAACAAAAACAAATAAAAAATAAAAAATAAGAAAAAGAACAATAATAAAACACTTTCATAGAAAATATTCTTGAGTACTGTTTTTTCTTTCTGTTAATTTTTCACTTTTCATTATAATATCCTGGAAATTGTGAAATGAAAATTATACAGAGAAAACAAACAACAAAAAAAATTAAAATAGAAAACATTAAATAGTACTGATTGTTATAATGTTGCCATGTAATAAATAAAAGAAAAAGTAAAGTAATATGTAAATAAGTAGTAAGTAGAATAGAATAAAACTACTTGTAAAAAAAAATAACAGCGTGTTTCATTTCAGTTATGTTAATATATAAATTTATAATGATATTTTTAGTGGGTGTCTGATCGAAAAAGTTTCACAGTAAAATGCTATTGCACAAAACAATACAATTAATTATAAAGAAAAAAGAAGAATTTGTAGTTATAGGGAAATTTTTTTTTTAGTACATTTCACTCCGCTTCTATAGTGTTTTACGTGACACATCTCTATCTCACACGATGTTTTGCCTCGGTATAAGTTCTTTTCCTATTAGTTTTCATAAATCTATACTTCTGATGTTGATGGGTTAGAATATTCTGCATATATTGCGAATAGACAACGGTTTATGAACAACTTTAACTTTTGGTGCTAGATATCATACATGAAAACTATTTTTACACATAATTTGGAATTTTCACCATACTGGGGGTATAATCTTCCGAATCCAATCCTAACTTTATTAAGTTTTCTGTTCACATCTGTCTTCGAACTTCCGTCTTTATGGTACCCATCAGAAAAGTTAATTGTTTTACATATTCAACTGATAACCTTTTCAGTAGGATGTGTTTATTAGTCATGCCATTAATATTCATCAGCTTTTATAATGCCTCTTAGAACAAAGTTAAGTAATTATAAAGATTCATATTTCAATATTACGACAATATATCAATATATTAATCAAATCTTCAAATAAATATGGGTGCAGACATGTTTAAAACTTTTATTCATTAAGCTTTAATTTTTTGTTAATTTTGTATAATAATTTAAATAAGTAAGAAACCCACTTTCATAGAGTTTGCATAATCGGACTTATCTTTGATCTCTATAAAACAGAATATTAGAACTAAGTGAAGAACAAAACCAAATCAATGTTGAGATATAAAAATTTGTCTGCAGATATAAAAATTTTACAAACCAAGTATAATTTTTTAAAATATTAAAAAAGTTGGTAACACTAGAATATAAAGATATATATATGAAATTGGTAACACTAAAAAAAAAACAGACTTTCTGATCAAATAATTATATACTAAAAATTAAATACCTTCTTTTAAGCGATTGTTGTATATTTCTTGTTTTTCTTTTTTTGAATAGGATTTTCTTTCTACAGTATCAAATTTATAAAATATGGAATATGTTGAGTGTGAGTGAATAGCAGGAGATTACGGTATTTGAAGTATTATACCTAGAAGTAATATTAGTTTTTCCACTAGTTATTTTTTTTTTTCTTTATTTTTCGAAATTATCCAGTTAAGACTTAACCATTTTTGGTATTTTTGGTATTAAATGAAATAATTTCTTTGAATCCTAATCTTCAAAATTTTCCCTAAAATAAAAAAAGAATTATTATAGAATCAATGGAGGCGCGAGTGGGAAAAAGATAGAAAAAAGGTGGTTAAAAATAATCTTAGTGGTTTAAAATTACAAAAAAAAAAAAACAAAAATAAATAACAAACTTGCTTGTAAAAGAAAATATAATTTTAAGTTCAAGGGAGTATAAAAAAAAATTCAAAATTTCATTCGTGCTCATAAAGTATGCAAAATTTTTTATTTTTGTAGTTGATAGAATTTTTGAAATGTGACAAACACAACAAAATAAAATTTTGTAGAAAAATGAGAATTTTTCAAAGAAAAACAAAAATAAACTAAAAATAAGATTAAAAATGTTGATATTATATTATACCTGTTACCTATTTAGGTACTGTTGTATATTGTATTATATATATATTATATTTTGCATATTTTTGGGGACTGAATATCCTTTAGTACATATTTTATATTAGAAATAATTTTTTTTGTATCAAACATAGTTAATGCAATGATGATTAAAAATCGTTTGTTTAATTTAAAAAAATATATATACATGTATATATATATATATATATATATATATAATGATATGTATATATTAATATTTGCTTATAAAAATGACTAATTTTTGTTTGATTTTGGTATGAGATTCCATAACTTGATGAATATGTTAATAAAAAAATGGAATATGTATTAGTAAATAATTTTAAAATGAATTTTGTAGTTTAATTGTGTCGGTATCTATACGCTTTTTATGAGAAAGAATGAATCAATAAAATCCTCAAACCAAAATCCATCATTTATTATTGTCGTCGTTTTCATTGTCCTGTAAAAGCAATGATGTAATATCATTCTTTTGAGCGCCATTAAGCTCTAGATAAGTTAGTTACAGTTTAATAGAAATCTACAAAAAATCTAAAACATAAACGGTATTTATCATTTTAGAGCTATTCAGGTTATAACGTTATTGGAAAAAATTTTGTTGAAGAAAATTTTGACTGACTAAATTTTATTTGAGAAAATTATTGTTTATTAGCAAAGTAAACACAGTAAACTATAGAAAGTGTAATAATAATCAAAATTTTTGTCGATATTATATATATTTTATATTATCAGACGACATTTTCATCCATTCTACATTTTTTAAACCAACATTTATAGACATTTATATCTTTTAAGGGACAACCAGATAGTAGCTATGCTATAACCTGGAAATTTAAATATGATTGCACAAATAAGAATATTAAATGATTTATCAGGGTAATGTCAAATTTTATTATTTTATAAAGAAATGTTTTTATAGGTATTCATTCATTCATTGATTTAGTAATAGAAATAAGTTTTGATAACCTTTTTATTCATCCATGGTCAATGTTTTAAACGATTATCAAAAATGAAGAGGTTTTTTTGATTTACAATTCTCAATCGGGGTTCTCGGTGGCCTAGTAAATAAGAACGTATAGAATATCTTGTAAACACAGAGAGATTATGGGATCGAATCCCACACACGTCGTCAGAATAATTCCCCCTTACGACATTTACAGCCACGTCTGATAAGGGAAGGCTGTGTAATACACTAAAAAAAAAAACAAAAAAAGAAATTCTCAATCAATATTTGTATTTGTATTTTATGTAAACTGAATGAAAATTTTTAATAATATTTTAAATTCTTTTATTTTGCGAAAGAAAATTTTAATTCACAAAAATTTACTTAATTACACATTATTTATTTACCAAAAAAAAAAAAAAAAAAGAAAAAAATAAAACTTTCGAAAAAAAAAACAAAAATAATTAATTAACTTTATTTTTTTGTACACAAAATTAATATCATGTTCAGGCGGAATAAGTAGGTGTCAAGATTTTTAAATTTCAAGTACTCTCATAGAATAGAAACGTACACCAAAGACTGTTACCAATAGTAATTATAATGATATATTGAGTATAAAAACAAACATTTATATAGAAAAACTTAATAAGGACATAATATTTTAATATTGCAGTATTTACCAACGAACAAAACATATTTCTTGTCCTAAACCTTGTGAAAAAATCTGTTCTCTTATGACATGTCTAACTTTTAAAAACACAAAAAAAAAAACGACAAAATGTTGCCACAAAAAAAAAAAAAAAACAAAAATTGTTGCACATAAAACTTTTGGCCATAAATAAAATAAAGCAATAAAACAAATATATGTATATTTCACAAAAATAAATACACGAGTCTGAAAGAATTCCATTTTCCAAAGTATATTTTCTTTTTATTCCTAAAGAAAATTTAAACTTATAAAGAAATGATTTACGTTTTTTTTTTTTTGGGTAGGCGGGTTTCGCTATTATTGTTATGGGTCAAGAAAATGTTCAATATTGGAATTAATAATTATTTTTATTTTTTGAAAAAAATAACAAATATGTTGATTAAAATGCCTGTTAGTTAAAATTCACTCTTATCTTATATTCACTATCATTCACTCACTCTTGATTTAACAAAATGGAATTTAGAATGTAGATCTTAATTTTAACTGATGCATTCTTAAAATTTTTTCTTTTTTCAACGATTTAAAATATAAAAAAAAATCAATTGAATTTTTTTTTGTTTTTTACATTCCCTTCCATAACTTTAAAATGTGCAGGCTGTGTGGATTACATGCAATGACAGTTTTTTAAACAAAATCACAAAAAAAAAAAAACAATCCATGGAGAAAAGTTTATTTTATTTGCCCACATTTATAAAAGAATAAATTTAAAATTTTAATTAGTTTTTTATATGTCTCCAAAAACTCTCCCACATCTAAATGAATTATGATTAATAAAGTTTCAACAACAAAGAATATTTAAAAATATTTCTATGGAGTGAGGGGGGGGAGGGGGGTTACCTTACAACCAAATTTTTATTTATTTAGTTTACGGTCATTATTTTAATTTTTTTATTTGATATTTTCTTTTTTATTCTTTTTTTTTGGTTTTTTTTTTTATAATTTTGTGGGAATTTATTTTATTGGGATATGAACGATGGGAAAACTTTCACTCTCATTAAGTCTAGTCGAAAAAATAAAAAAAGAAAATAAAATAAAAAAAAAAATCCACATTTTTATTGTCCACAAAACCAAAATGAAACGATTCATATTGTGTTATGTATTTGTGGTTTTTTGTCTTGGATATTTATGTTGTTTTTTTATTTTTATTTTTGTTTTGTGTCTAATAAGGATAATGAATCCTTTTTAGAAAATTACATTGTTATAAAATTTAATTTTTTTTTATTAGAAAAACAAAAACAAATAAATAAATAGATAACGAAAAAGATATCTAATTTTAAGGATTTTTTAAGGATATTAACGAAACAGAGAATTTTGAAGTGTTTAAATAGTTAACATTAAATGTATGTAAAAAATTTTTATATTGCAATTTTCCATATATTATTGTATTATATGAATTTTAAAGAATGCGAGTATAGGTTTTTATTAAGGAGTGACGTTCAAAATCTTTTCTAACGAAATTAGTAAGAATTAGTTCTAACAAGTATTAATTTTTTTCTAAAAAGTTGAGTTTTCTTTTGAAAATGTATAGGAAAGATTTTGTAACGGTTAAATTTAAAATCAAATACTATTTTAACTTAAAAACTATAAGACAATGGTATATATAATTAATATTTTCGAATTAGAAGAATTAAACTATCTTTAAAGCGGCGGTTAAATATTTATTCTCTTTTAAAAGTAATTTAATATCTATGTAACGATAATTGGAGTAGAATATGACGGTACATGCAGACTCTGTCAAAAACAAGAAGAGACTCTGGCACAAATACTCAAAAACTGTGAAGCTTTACTTTGATCGCGATATGGGCATCTTGAAGCATAGTTTTTCTGAAGATGTACTGTCAGTACTAAACTTTATACAGATTTTTACTTTCTTAAAGACAGTAGGGCGGAGAAACGTATTATTAGTGGAGGTAAAATTCACAACATGTTGTAACAGGGGGAGAACAAAAAATTGCAAAGATATATCAAAAGATTGCAGTGACACTTTCACCTATATCCTTTAAATAACAATAATTTAATCTACGTAACGAATACTAATTGAAATGAAAAGATATTCAGACATTTTTAATGCCTTTAAAAAAAAAAGTTTTCTTAATATTAAAATACTGAAAAAAGTTCAAAACAAATTTCAATTATTGTGTATGTCTAGGTACTAAACATTCACAATAAACTTCAAATACAGCAAGGATTAATATTGGTTACGTATTACGAGTGTATTTTTTCACCCTTAAACTGATTTCTAAATATGCAAATTTTCCTTTCACAAAGCAACGGTAAGATTCCTTCTGGTAAAAATACGGTAATAATCGTCGTAAAAATAGGATATAAAATTGTGTTCGAAAATTTCAAATTTATTTAAAATCTATACTTAAAATATATTTTCTGTTTTATAATTGTTTAAAAGTCATCATTATTAAAATATTGTTTTTCATCAATCAACATTAAGCCAAGGTTATGTTTGCAATTGAATTGAAAAAATAAACAATATCAACACCTTAAAAAATGAATTTCAAGGATAATTTTTATATTCTTGTTTAAAAACATATAAACTTTTGTTATTACAAAAAGCTTAAAAAAATTCCAGCAATAACAATGTTACTCCTAAGTAAAATTTTTGAATACATATTTCATTAAATTAATTCAATTATATTTTTCCGATGATCAATTAAACTTGAAAATTTCCTTAAGGTGGTTTTTGAAGAATTTTCAGAATTTCAAAAAGAAAAACACTCAAAAAAAAACGGAATTCTTCAGTTGATTCCAAAAAAAAAAAAAAAAAAGATAAAAATAAAATCAAATTCATTGGAAAATTTAAGATACTTTAAAAAAAAAAATTTTTTTTTTTACCATTATTTTATAATTTTCTAAAAAAAATTCTTGAATCTTTTGAATTCTCTTGTAGAAAAATATTTTCATTTAAAATTGTTTGATTTAAGTTTCAATTTTTACTGTTATGACCTTTTATTTAACCAGGAAAACGAAAAAAAAAAGTATGAAATTTTCCCGTTTTGTTAATAAATTAAAAAGAAATATTTTTTCTAATTTGGGAGAAAAATTTCCTTAAAAAATAAACAAATATGGAGGAGAAAAATCATATAAATTTTTTTTTTTTGTTATTTTAATACCGGGTATATTTTTCCATTGAAAATTTGAAATAATAAAAAATTTGATTCCTACGTATAGGGACATAAACTCGCGGAAAATTTGCCAACGGAAGAATAAATTTTCAATGTAAAAAAAAAAAAAAGAAAAAGGTTTAAGGAAAAATAAAAATGAAGTAAAAAATTATATTGTAATGTGAATTATCAAAAAATGATTAAATATAAAAAATAGAAGCCCCCTAATTTTGTTTTTTTATTTTTAACTTTTTTTTTTATTGAGTATATATGTTGGTACTAGCTTAACCTAAAAAAAAGTTTACAAAACGGTTTAATTTTTATTAACATTTAAAATAAACAAATTTTTTTTTTGTTACGAGTAATTTATGTAAATTTAATTTGACTTATATCTCTATCTATTTTAAATTACTTAATTTATTTTATCTAAAGTACAAAATGCAAAAAATATTAAAAAATCATTATTGTATCTGGTTGTGAAACCCCCTAATTTGATCATCTTATTTATTTATTTATATATATTAATATTACATACATAAATGTAATGCAATATTATTGAACCATCGGCTACTAAGGCCATTATAGGTTTTTATACTATTATTAAATTATATACTAATATTATTTATTTTTTTTATTTATATATTATATATTTATATTATATTTGGGGGTATGTAAAGAAAAAAAAACACTTACGACCTGTGCAGGGATCGAACCCACACTCTTTCGGTTAATACGCCACACGCTTACCCACTAGGCTACCGAAGCTCCAACGATCTATTTATTGTCAAATGTAGAATAAAGACATTGCATACCTATAGGCGGTTTACATACATCAAGTAATACTACAATTATTTTACTTTTCAGAATTTAATCAAGTTCCTTTTAAAATATTCAAAACTAAAGATAAACACGAATTTGTAAACAAAGAGTACTATTGCATAACGTATTTCTAGATATCCCGATCGAATACATGCAGTGTAATTCAGTAACTTGAACAAATTTATTCTAACATAGGCAATTTTATTATAATCAAATTTTTCCAAAAATTGTTTTTCGTCATACATAACACAAACAATAGGTGAGGATTTTTAGTGAAATATCACTGGTTGGATGAATTAATTTGTTTACATATTTAACACAAACCGATCTAATTTAGCATGGAATATCAATGCATTTAATAAATTCCACATGGGGGAGTGCTCACAAAAATGAATCAACTTTCAAATCCAGTCTTTATCCATCTAGGGATTTCGACGATCCAAGGGTTAGGAGTTAAACTATTTCATGATATTCTTTCAAATATTTCTAACTTAGGAAGAAGAAATTTTATTTCAGTCAATGTAAAATAAAAAATCATGTAAAATATAACTGCAATTTAAAATTAGAATTCCGTTAGTTTCATACAATTTCCGTACATTTAATATGACCAGTCAAATACGATATAATTTTAAATTATATGAAAAAAGAAAAGCCAACAATATTTTTTCTTGAAAATTTTCAAATGATGGACAACTAGTCAAATCTGTTGGATATAAGAATTATTATCTAATTCGAAATAATAACAACAAAAAAAAAAAAAACATTATGATGACTTTCAATAATTTATCTGTGTTTTTTTTTCAGCTAGATATAAGGAAAATTTTCCTTAACAACAAAATTTGACTTAAGGCTGTTTTTGCTGTTTGTTTATCAATTTTCAGAATTTTTTTTTTATTTTTTTTTGTTTTTTTTTTTAAAAAAAGCACGATATAAAAAAGTGCTAGTACTGTAAAATTTAAAAAAAAAAAAATTTTTTTTTTTTTTGCAAGGCTTATTGAAATTCATCCAGATTGTTTTGTTTTCATTTCAAAATAAAAATATAAAAAAAAAACATTATTTTTATAAATAGATTAAGAATTGGATAAACTTTAAAAATATTTTTGATTAGAATGTATAAATAAAAAAAAAAAAAAATTTTCAAAAAATAAAGGTAAAAAAAAGTCATTTCAGATTATAAAGATTATTATTTTTTCATTGTTAAATTTATTTATGAAGATAAAAAGATGAAATCAGGTTGAAAGGGTTTCAAACTTTTTCCAAAATAATTATTTCAAATTCTTTTTAAATCTTTTTTTTTTTTTAAACTTATTGGATTCATAACAAATTGACTGGTTATAATGTTTTGGCAATCAAATTATAATCTTAGCTTTTAGTTTCTTTATATACATTTTAGACCATATCTAAATCCTTTATTTTAAACTTAATGAAAAGATTATATTGATAAACTTATTTTTGCATTAAATTCTAATGAAAAAATATATGTCCTTAATCATTTCATATAAGGACTAATTGAATAAATTTGCAAAAAGATATATATTATAAATGTAGTAAATTATTTAAAAATTTTTTAAAACATGTTAATATAAATACAAAATGGAGTATGATAAAATTACACAGCCTTTCCTGGTCAGGCGTGGCTGTAAATATCGTAAGGGGGAATAACTCTTACGACGTGTGTGGGATTCGAATCTACACTCCCTCGTTGTTGACAGCGTATTTTATACGCTTTTACCCACTAGGTCACCGAGGCCCCAAAAAGCGTATTTAATGACAATATTGTCAACGCAAACGCAAATTTTGAAAACACTTATATTTTAAAATCTCTAAATCAAATCTATTGATTTTTCCTACAGTTTTGTAATTAATTATACAATAAATAAATTAAATTCTGATATTATATATTATATTGATTTGTCAAGATGAAATTTGGTAAAGAAGTGATCTGTATTTTGGAAAAAAAAACTACTTATTAAACAACAGATCTCAAAAATATCTAATTTTACTGAGAACATCATTTGAGAATAACTCAAATTTAGAACAACTCTAATCATTCGATTGAAAAAAGATTTAGTATGGCAGAAATGATTGGTAGTTAGAAGATTTATTTATAATATTAATTACTAATTAGTTATAGTAAAAAAATTAAAAGTTTCAAATTTATATTACTTCTCTTCCTAAATGGTATTGGTATCCTTTTTGATCTTTTTGTTTTAGATTAAGAAAAATATTTACGTAAGAAAGGGAAGCAAACTACTTTTTGCAATATTTTCCTAAAAATTTATTGAAAAAAAATTTAAAAAAGGTACAAAAAAAAAAATTTTTTAAATACCGTACGCTAATTCTAAAGGAATTTTTTTTTAACTCAAAATTTCAACCTAAATCAATTTTTCAATTTTAATTTCAATTTCTTGGTCTAAAAGCGTTCCAGAGAATATGAAAGGCGCATTTGTTTTCACATAACGTAAATTTAAATACATCATTTGATTGATGTTCATTTATATACCTGAAAAAATGTTGATTGAAACCATGTTAAACCAAACCTGAAATATACACATTTGAAAATCGAATTTTATCGAACTTTGAGGGACTGTAACTCCATTTTGGCTGAGACATGTAAAATAGTTATTCTAAACCATTAATTTTTTTTTATTAGACCTATTTATGGTTAAAATTTCTTTACTCTAGCTTTAACAATACAGAAGTAAATTCAAGACTTAAAGGCAGACAGACGGACAGAGTGAAACTGAGAAAGTAAATTTTTTCAATTTTTCGAATGGAAAAATATGCTTAAAAAATTATAGTAAAAATAACAGTAGTAAACTCAAAACATAAATTTGATATACGTATAAGTCTACTAAATAAAGTTAAAATTTATAATGGCTGTATGGTATACATTTGCTAAAGTGTCGAACTGGGACTCTGTTAAGGGTCAAGTTCACATTCCAGTAAAATTGAAATTTTTTTCTGGTTTTCAATCTGATTCAATTAACATTTCCCTTTGAGTTTAAATTAATGCATAATATATATATAATATATATATAAATAAGTAACTAACAATTTTAACTTATACCTTAAAACTCACAGACTTATTATACAATGTAATTATATCTTAATGTAAACAAACAAGCCTTCTCTCTTGTTTCAGTATGTGCAAAAGGTACAGATAATCTTATCCATCTAACAGAGCAACAAATTGGAAGCAAAAATAAAGTGGTGGTTTATAATTTTGGATTAGATCAAAGCAAAAATTTTAGATCAAAGCAAAAATTCTGTTTGTATTTTAGTATTTTACAACTGAGAAAGTTTTATTGAATTGTAGAAAACAAGAAGATAATGAATGAATTATTTCCAGTTACCTGAATTGAATCCACTCTGTATAAAGCAAACCAATCCATCTTGTAAGGAGACAGTAATAAGAATTCTATTGCTAATATTCAAGTATTAAATATAAGTATTCTCTTTTTAAATATGTGTATAAATAGTAGCGTAAAATAGAAACTTTAGCTCTGAGTCTAAGAAGTTTTAAATAATGAAAGAACAAACCAATTTAGTACACCATTAAAGTAACAATAGACCATTATAACTAATAAACAATTAAAATATTTGAAAATATATAATTTAATTATAATAATTACTACCCATTTGGCAATTCTCTTTACCAATTAAATTTCTTTCAACTAATTATGTTTCTCATTTTAATTCATTCATTTTCAGACCGCACTTTAAAAAACAATTTTTAAACATAATTTTACACGAAAGGACAAAAACAATAACAAAAACAACAACAAAAAAAATTTTTTTTTATTTTTTTAGTAAAATATAACTTTAAACTATTCACCAACCATTTGTACGGTTTCCCAACAATTTTTTTTTTTTTTATAAGTATTCAACTTGTGTTCACACTATGTACCTACCTATACATATAATATACATACATACATATATATACATTTTCATATTAAGTGGAATTTTATAACGTGCTTTTAGAAAAATTATTTTTGATAAATACTCGATAAACTCCCATTTTTCAAGAACAACAAAAAAAAAAAAAAAAAAGGAAAGAAATTTCACCTACGGGAAATGAAAATATTGTTACAAAAATTTTTTGTTTTTTTTTTTTTTTGCATTTAGATTATTTTTTACTCCGTTTTATTGTAGTGGTTGTAAATTTATGTGGTAGTTATATTTTTTGTTTTTTTTTTTTGAAAAGTCATTTTGATGACGATAACGATATGGGGTTATTTTATAATTATATAGTTTCTGTCTGTAAAATTACCTTCGATTCTTTGAATCACAATAAGTTCAGGATATAAATTTAGGTTCAAGTTATAATATAAGTATGTATAATATTTTTGAATTGAAAAAGGACTTTTTTGTTTGTTATGATGAAAAGTGAGTGTGGAAAAATTATTATATTTTGTTTTTGTTATATTTTTTTACATTTGAATATTTTTGCTTTAAATGAACGGAAGAGCTATTATGTGGCTACGTTTTTTTTTTTTTTTAAATAAGGTGCAGTTCTAGACAAATTGAATTTAATTGTTATTTTTATTATTTAATGATTTATTCGTCATCATAAAAAATTTTTAGTTTTATTTTTACTTTATTAACTGAAACTTGAATTATTTAGAAAATCATAAATCATTTAATAAATTTGAATATAATGTATAAATAAAAATAAATCTATATTTAAAATTATTTTTGAGGAATATTGCAAATATAATTCTTGAAAGGGTGTGACTTGAATTGATTGAAGATTCCAAAATAATTAAAATTCGTATTACAAATTGATGTAAAAAATCCCAATATTCCAATTGGTATAATAAATTTAACTTAGGAAGATATTTGAAAAAAAAAAAATTGATTTTGAAGGTTTTAAAAAATTTAAGTTTTAGAACTAAGTTTTGTATAGAATTAAAATTAAATTAAAATTAAATCACTAAATTAATAAAATAATTAAAAAATAAAATAAACTGAAAGAATGAAAGAATAAACGTCGCAGGGACCAAAGCCCAATTGGGAATTTTCACTTATTTCTGTCAGACAAAAATCCTATGGGATTTTAAATTATCCCTGTAAGAGAAAAGTTGCAAAAAAAAAGTCAGTTCTGCCGACTCTTTAGTCAACTAAAAAATTTTTACTACAATTTTACAACTTAAATATTTCTTTATTTCAATATTTTTAAATAGGCACTGTACACTTTGGCAACAAAAGTGGATATTTTTCTAAAACAGACACTTAACAAAAAAACGTTTAACAAAATGAACACTTAACATTTGGATATTTGGCAAATGTCCAAATATTAAAGGTTTAAAAAATATTAATATAATTATTTTTATAATTTTTTTTTTCAAACTAAATTTTTTTTTCAAAATTAAACTTTACGTTTATGACATTCATTATCTTGATACAAATTCATCCAGCCAATAAAAGAGATAATTAAATTTTAAGCTGCGAAGTGTCCACTTGTAAAGGTTGTTAAACGTCCAAGTTACCGATTCTCCAAGTAGTCAATTCTCCAGTTGTTAAAATTCTCAAATTTTCTATTTCTAAGCTATCTATCTAAGCTATGTTAAATATCCTTTTATTAAATTAAATTATTTTTTTGCGAAATGTCCACTGATCATATGTCGAGTTATCAAGTGAAAGTTGCCAACTGGTCGCGTCCCAGAAAATTTGTTTCAAAATTTGAAAAAAATGGAATTCAAATTTTGAAACAAATTTGTATTTTAACGCCAAGTATAACATTTTTTTAGAAAATGGCTTTTTTATATTAGCGGCTGGTTATTAATACAAACAAAATACCTGTCCAAAATAGTCAATATATATATATATATCTTTGCGAAATTTTTTCATATTAAATCTCATTAAAAGAATGTCAGAAGGCACATTGAAACTTCTCTCTTTAACACTAAAACAAAAGTCAAATGGAACTTTTGACCTATTGAATTTAGTCAAAGGTTAAATGAAAGATTTTACACATGCACAAGAATAGATATTTTAGTAGTGTAAATTCCTAAAAAAAAAAATGTTTTAACGTCAATTTGAATTAAACGTTTTAACGTGTAAAAGAAACAATCAAAGTTAAAACAACCCACTTTAATTGTGTTATTAAGGGTATTTAGGGAGAGGGTCACAATCGTGCACGCCAAAATCCATCTACGACAAAATCTTGCTTAAAAATATTAAAGTTTTTCTCGTATCGGTCTTTTTCTAGAATATTTAAAAAGTTGTTTTTGATCAACACGGAGGTTAATTTAAAAAAAATCTGTGATACAGTTTTTAGAAAATGTACTATTGCTATAAATTATTATGTAACATGTAATATATGTAAGTAAAAAAAAATAATTAGGAGAAATTTTAGAGTTAGTTTCAAAATCAGAATTTTAATCTTTTGTTTGGCGAAGCTTTGTGGACATAACATTCAAGATTTTATACTAGTTTGTTTTGAAAGATTTTCGAAAGCAAGATTTTGTCGCATAATATTTTGGCGCATAAAATGAGGACACAAATCCAACCGGGTATTTAATGTATCTTTACAATAAATTAATTGATTAACAAAAACTAATAATTTAGTTTATTATTAAGAGCACCATCACATTTTTATTACTACGAGTAGTATATTTGATTCGCATCTTTTATTTTCACCCTCATCTTATAGTGGTTCACCCCCATTCAACCCATTTCTTATAGTTTCATCATAAGAAATGCTTTTAATTTTAAAAAAGTTTGTATATATAAAAGTGAGATGTATTTTGTCAATTGTCAACAATTTTTAGTTGCATTTAAACTTTTCAAAGGTAAATTCACAGAATTAATATACATTACATATACATGGAATACCCTATATATGTATAATTAACAAGATTAATTATCTATATACAAAATAACTTGTTTATTAATAAAAGTTTTTCTAAATATTTGATAAATTATCAAAAATCTTAAATACATAATAAAACATTTACATTTTATATAATATTTTTATATGTACAAAAAAAAAAAAAAGAAAAATTCAATTTTGTTATGTTATCCTTTTTTTTGTTTTTAATAATATTAAAAGAATTTTAATTCTCTAAAGTAAACTAATTATATGAAATTTCAATTAAATTTATACCAATTATAAAAACATAATTGAATTCCCACATTATTCGCAAATATATATATATATATGTATACACTAAACAAATACATATATAATTTTAAATAAAAATATTATACATAATCTATTCATAAAAAAAAATATGCGCTTTTTAACCTTAAAAGAAAATTTCAATACAAATTTAATTTTTGGTTTATTTTTTTTATATATGTATGAATATATATGTAAAAAAAACGAAATAGAGAGTCACCTTCCTATGTCCTTTGTTGCATTTATAAAAGGAAAAACAGTAGCGGTTAAAATAAAAAAAAAAAAAAATAAAAAAAACCAAACTCTTCAATTACAATCTTTATTTTGTTTCTTGTTTTGCTAAACAAAACAGACAAAATGGTTTTTTTTTTTGTTTTTCTTCTTCTTCTATATCTATCTTTTATTTTTTTGCTTTTTGCTTTTGTACATATATAAATATTTGCACTTTCTAAATAATATTTTTAAAAGAATTTATTTTTCTTTTTGTTGTTTTTGATTTTCTTTTTCTACTACTAATAGTAAATTTTTAAAATTTATGCATATTACAAAATGACGTTCTGACTTTAGCTATTCCATAAATTCCAACAGGATCTTACTATACCAATTCTATTTTATAAAAAGCAAATAAAAACAAAAAAAAAAGCAAAAAATAAAACAAAAAGAAAACTTAAACTTCTAACGTGTAAAAGCTAATGTAAATGATAGCATTTGTATAGTTTGTATAATATGCTAAATATTAAGAATTCAATACTCGTTTATATATATATACATTTTATATATATACATATTTTTGAATATATTATAATACGTATATTATATATACGTATGACGATATAAGTTACTTTCAAAGTTCGACATTCTTATAAATGCAAACATTTTTGTTATTGGATCGAATGCATAAAACTCAAATTTCGTATTTCCAAACAAAAGATGTAGATTTTGTTTGAAAAAGTGAGATTTGAGTTTAAATACAGTTTTATGTATGCACAGCCTCTTGTAAGGATTTTGAAATTTGGAAATATCTTAATAAATCGGTATATTCCGATCTATCTTAGAGCTGGAATCTTTGTTGTTTATATGTATTTAAGTGCTTATAACTTCTAAAAGAGAAGTACTTAGAACTACTAAAAGAAAGAAAATCATATTCCAATCGTGTAAAATCCTGGCAGCCCCAACCTCATACAATATATTCTCGAGGTTAGTGCTTGTTTCAACTGAAATACCTATGCCACATAGGTTGGTCCATCCCAACAATGTAATGTGTTCCTAAGGGAAAATCAGTGTTGAAGATATTGAAACTGCAGCTAATAACAATATATGGCTCTATAATATTGTTGGTTAGAATGATTCTGTGCGCATATATTCTTAATATTTGAAAAATAATCTTTTCCGTAAAAACTTCTACAAGAAAATAATAATAGCGGAAATTTTTATCTTTCAGAAAATATTACCTTACGAAAACTTACCTTAAAAACTCAACAAAATGTATCAATGAATATAACATTAAATTTGAATTAATAATTTTAAATTTTAAATAATGGCTACGAGATAATTTCGGACTATTAAAGTAATTTTTTTTTTTTAAATATAGCACATGCAAAGGATATTCAATTTCTGTTGTAAATAATTTGCTTATCCATTTATACTTTAATTTTTTTTTTTTTTGTTATTTTTATTTATTTATTTTCCTTTTTTTTTTTTTTTGTTTGTTTGTTTGTTTGTTTTTTTTTTTGATCTTTTAAAGAAGTTTTTCATCAGAATTATCAGAGTTGTTAGTTGGCTGGTTATTTACTAAATAAATTTTCATATCGTGTTCTTTTTGTATCCTTTTGGGGACAGAAATGCAATAAATTCATCTCTATATCTATCTCTTTCATTTTTATGCATTTATTTATTTACTTATTTAGTTGTTCTGGTTGTTGTTGTTGTTATTGTTTCACAATCGAAGTTTAAAAAAACCATAATGGTTATAAGTGGACTAAACTTGTAATAGAAAAAGAAAATGTATATATTTAGATACGGTAAATGTATGAATGAAAAAGTCATGAAAGACCACAACGGAAAAGAAAAAAATTTATAAACTTAAGTTTTTTATGTATATATATATATATATTTTTTTTTCTGTTAAAATTTTTCCTTGTTCTCAAAGGAAAACTTTTGTGATATTTGATATTAAAAATGCAAACATTTTTTTCAAAACAAAAACAACAAACTAAAATATAATAAAAAGAAAAGAAAGAAAAACAAAAAAAAAAATATGCAAAAATTAAATTGAAAATGTTATCGCATTGCATGACATTTTTATTACAATATATTTTATATGTATTATACCGCCACCAGAACGATTATATTTTCCACTTTGGCAGCAACAGAAAAAAAGTCTAGTTAAATAAAATTGTTAGAAAGAGATAGAAATAGAGATTAAGAAAAAAAAAAACAAAAAGAAAATAAGGAGAGGTCTAAAAAAGGTATTAAATTTTCATGTTTTTTTTTTTTAAGTATAAAAAAGTTAAACATTTTAAAGTTAAAAAAAAAAATTCCATATGGGATAATGTCCTGGTGTTTTTAATCCTTGTTTCCGTAATAATATATTATAGTTTTAAAATGCATTTACTTACTAATATTTTGTATAGTTATCGATTATATTGGTTTTATATCTAAAGATTTTTTGTTTTTCATGTTAAAATTGTCATTTTTGTTCTTCGACAATTGATAGAAATAAATGAAAAATCGCAAAAAAAAAAATGTGATTATCGTATTTGAAAAATTTAAAGCACTTACTATAATCACTTTTTATACTATACGAAAATTTGAACATTATAATGTAAACTAACAATAAAAT
Source organism: Poecilobothrus nobilitatus (assembly GCA_947095535.1). Taxonomy (NCBI): domain Eukaryota; kingdom Metazoa; phylum Arthropoda; class Insecta; order Diptera; family Dolichopodidae; genus Poecilobothrus; species Poecilobothrus nobilitatus. The sequence continues at coordinate 37,037,908 of OX352774.1, forward strand.
CTTTTGAAATATATGAAAGATCTACGATTAAAGATATTTAATTTAAAAAATAGGCCTGATAATAAAACTGAAATCAATTTAAAATTTACTTTTATTTACTTATTTAAATTTTAAACTTAAAGTTATACTTGAGCCATATTTTTTTTTTTTTATATTACATTGAAAATTAAGTATTTATTTCGGGTCAATATTAATATTAATATTTAAACAGAATATTTAAAAAAGAAACAGAAAATATTTCTTGGCTTTGTATCAATTTTAAATCATGGTCGTCTTATTTTTGCTACTCTGAATTTTAATTCAATATATTATTACAAAATATTTTTGTTTAATTTTAATTAATAGAAATTATAATGTCTACTTATACAAAGTTTTTATTCAAGTATCCATTTCTTTATTTAATCTTTTGCTAGTAAAGGTATTATGACTAATTCCGATACGTAAATTGAGTTTGGCATATGAGTCTGCTGATTTACAACTCTATTAAAATATTTCAAGTTATTCGTTACATCTTTAAACGAATAACTTGAAATATTTTAGTAGGGTTGTAAATCAGCAGAGTCATATGCCAAACTCAACTTAAGCTCACAGAGGGGTATATACACACTCACAAGCATGGGCGGACTCAATATTTGGCAGAACCTTAAATTTCATTTGAGCGATCAGTTAAATTTTTACAACTCTGTGTTTTAGTAAGTATAATCAGTACTATTTAAACTAATAATTTATTTATTATTAAGGCCATTATTAGATACATAAATAAATAAATACAAAGACCATTATTACATAAATACTATTTTTAATTTATGTAATAATATTTTTTATTTTTTTTATTTTATATCTTATACCTTATGCAATATACATATATTCATATTATATATTTTCTCGCAAGTGGAAAATTATTAAGAAAAATTTGTTGCGACATGTGCAGGATTTGAACATGCACTTCATCGTTTGATTAGCCATGTGTTTTACAGTCAGATGAACAAAGGTCAAATAAAAGACGAATGTTTTATTTAACAATTGAAAAGAAATGAGATTTACTTTTTTAAAATACTTATTTATTTATTTATTTATATTCCAATATTACAAAAACAACTTAAGCAATATTAGTATTACGCTCGGCTACTAAAACCATTATGGGTCTGATTTTTTAATATAAAGCTATTACATAAAGTTAGAAAAATGAAAAACATTTGCATACTTTTAGGGATATTAAATTTTTATAATGTACATATTTATTATAAATGTGTACAATATACAAAGTATTTTATTTTCATTCAATTTTATTTCCTATTATTAAAAAAAACTAAACCAATAACATTAAAAATTTATTTAATTTTTAGAACCTTTTGTTAAGATTGGATAATATTTTTCCAAGAAATATGGATATATTTTAATACTTTAAATTCTAAAAAAAAAAAATAGAAGTATTTTTCTTCTAAATCTGAAAATAAAAAAAAATATTCTAATATTTTTTAAAAATAAAAAAAATTTCAGCATAATTTTTGAGAAAAACAACAATTTTCTTTTATTGTAAAGATGTCCTTCAAATTTTTCTTTGATGTAAATGGCACGCGCTATTTTATTTTCTTTTTATAAATAAACAAACAAAAAATCATTTTGACTGATATATTTGGTAAAAAGTCCATTACAGATCAACTAAAAAAAGATTTCAATTCGAATTTATCACAGCTCAATTGAATTTTCTAAAGCATGAGTATTAAAACTTTATATAAATTAAATAGAATATAAACAACAATATAATATATATATATATATATATATATAGAATATAAACAAAAAAAAAACCTCTAAATCTAAAATTTTTAAAAATGGAATTTAACAGGAATTTAAAAATTATAGGCTAAAAACAATATGAAAGGTTAAATATTATTGCATTTCCTCGGTTGATTATTAAATGATAATACATCGGATATACTTCGGTTTATTCACAAATTTCCGGTAAAAAGGATAAATTTAAATATTAAAAATATTTTTTTTTTTTTTTTTTGAGATTTTCGAAAATATTCTTTTATTTGCACATAATCAAAAAACAACAACAACATTTTGATAAAGGTTTGGTAAAACGTTTCTGTTTAATCCTTTCGTTGTTTTGTATATTATCGCCTGAAAAATTTTCATTTCTTATGAATTTTAAAAGTTTTTGTTATATATATCAAAATTTATATAGCCATAGGGGAAATTTTATTTTAATTATTTTATTTATTTTGGAAGTAATTACGTATGTAGACACGTATGTAGATGTAAGTTATTTTTAACTAATAGGTATTTAAAATGTAAAATTTTAAAATGAAATATATAACGCCTTCATACAGAAAAAAAATATGGCACATGTGTTTATCAGTCTAGAAAAAGTCAAGTTTAATTTATTTAAAGAAATCCTTAAAGGAAAATTTTACTTTTAAAGAATTTATTTAAATTTCGAACAAAATAAAAAATATAAAAATAAAACATTGAAATGAAAATGTTTTAATTAAGTAAATTGAATTGGATACTATTTCGAAGTAAAAAAAAAAGAATATTGTTTATTTTATGTTTTGGTAATAGCTTCTTTTTAACTACATTACTTAAACTGATTCTGAAAATTTATGACAATTTTCTTATTAACTTCTATATAACACTGTCTATGACTACAGAACTCTAATTAATCTATTGTGATACCTTTTTAAATGGTTATTAATAGATTTTAGATTTTATATATACTTGATTCTATAGAATATATTCTATAGAATATTTGAATACGTCAGATTAAGGGGTATAACAATTGAAGTTATAAGTCCGCTAAAAAGTTCCATTCAAAAACACAAGTGCCTTTTGTTCCCGTTGCACAGAAAATTTGTATAGATAATTTTCGACACTATATTTTCAATAAAATAGACATTATTAAATTAAATAAAATAAATCTTTATTGATACATTATAGAATTTATAATTGAAAAATAAAGGATGAAATAAAAATCATTTTTTTTTCTAAAATATTTAATTTAAATCAATTATTTTTCACTCATATAATAAAATTAAGATATTATCTTTTAATAACTTTTTTGCAAGATTTTTTTCCAGTATTTAGATTATCGGCACCATCTGATATCAAATTCTTTTCAACTTTATTATTACCTCATCCATTTTGTAAAGTAAAAACACAAAAAAAAAAAAACGAATATAATTGATGCAATAATATAATTCTTCCTTTGTAGAAAATCCCTTTTATTCCACTACATTAACGTGAAGAAATTTTATCCAAATTGTCAGAATTGTCTACATTACATTTTATATCTAAATATACTATTAATCCATACTAACATTTACACATATATCTATAGATATAAGTACACTTTATATAAATTGTATTTTCATTATGTGAACACATGTAGATATGTGCAATTTTCATATCATATGCAAGTTAATATGATATTTTTTTTTTGTTTTTTGTATTCCACAGTCCTTTCTTTGAATTTTTATATGACTCATAAAAACAAAAAAGAAAAATAGTAAAACAAGAATAGTCATAAAATTATTTGGAATTACGAATGACTTCTGGAGGGCGTGCATAGTTTAATATACGTTCATCTATATTACTAACGCGTATTGTCTCATAAATTTATGATTTTATTTTTATTTAATGCAAAAAAAAAAAAAACAAGGAGAAAACCAAGGAAAAAAAAAAACTAAAGAAATTAAAAAAAAAATATTTTAAATCAATGTCTGATCTCTGTTTCATTCATTTAGTTGAAAATTTTATTAATTTGTAGTACAAAATGAAAACGTCTATCAAAAACTATCAAAGAGACAAAAGTTGTTTTTCATCATTCCACAGTTTTTCTTTTTTTTTTTTTATTATATTTTGACTATGACGGATGGGTTTGGTTGGCTTGGAATAAACATTCTAATTTTATTTTAAATATCCCTTATTTTTTATATCCCTTAAAAAATTGTTTCATTAATTCAAAGTTGCATGCTTGGAACTAGTAGAAACTTAATTATAAATTTTGTTTATTATAAATTAAAGGAAGAAAATTACAAAAAAATCAAATAAAATTAACCACACCGATTTAATAATTACTTTTTAAAAATCTTATATGTAGTTTGTGGAACTCGTTATCTTTATAAAACTGAGTGAAGTCATGTAATAGAAATTTATTCAAAAATTTGGTTCACGTTCCATCAGCAGTACTAATTATGAACCAAATGGTGTTTCAGCAATAGCTACAGTGATGTTTTAAAACTGGAAAAAGTTGACTTAAAACCATCATTAACATTTTGGGGATATTTTAATATATTATTATTTAAAATTAACCCTAAAGTTATTATTGAGATTTATTTTAAATGAAAAGTATAACTTTTTTTTGTTTTTTTTTGTTAGTTTTTCAATAGCTACTTGGTTTTATTAAAATAAAAATTTATTTTTATCTGAGAAGAGAAACAAAAAATTTCCAATTAATCTTAACGCACACTTATGAGCAACAAAATTAATATTATATGTTATTATATTAACCCTTTCTTTTAACAATTTAAAAATTTTTTTTTGTTATAACTTATAACCAAATATTAGTTTTAAAATTGGAATATGTATTAGGAAAGCTTGTCTTTTGGATCTTTTATTCCAAATACAATATATCTGTTGTTACTTCTACATTATTCCATGAAATTTGCAGAAACATTCAAATTTACCATCTGATAAGTGATTAACAACATCAAAATCTAAAATAAAAATATGGAAGAGTATATATAATAAACTTTTGTCTCTCTAGGATTTCTGCGCATAATATATGCTGTTTCGATAAAATTTATTTATCTTTTACAAAATTGCAGATGTGTAGCTTAATTACACTCCTCCTAACATCCAATAACTTCCTATATTTCCCAATTTCCTTTATTTTTATTTTTGTATTTTCCACAGTCTCCAAAACAAACAGTACATTGCACCATAGATTCTAACCTAATGTTTAGTTTGAAAGAGACATGATGTTTGGTTGGTTCAAATACAGCACTACCAAAGAAACCTCACGTTTTGATTTAATTGATGTCTTTCGTATTGACCTCACTTGTGCGTTTCGAAAATTCCACCTAACCTCGCAAAAAAAAAAATATCAATGTAAAGAAAATATAAATTTTACAGAATGTATGATAGCTACCTAAATCTAGCAGAGATCGAATTTGACAGACAGTCTTTGACATAAAACTTAACTTCGATTAAGAAAATTACAGATACTTATAGTTTAATTAGACACTGGATTATTCTCATATAAAAAAAAAGTTCGTCAATAGCAGCTATTGATATCCGCTTATTGAACTTATTCATTTGGCATTTATGAAAAAAAAAGAAAATGGGGAAAATTATTTATTTAGCTCCATTGTTTTTTCAGTTAAAGTGAACGTGAACGGACGGACGGAGGCACAAATTAAATCGGCATAAGAGTTCAATCCTGTTTAGGAATACATATACTTTTCCAAATCTAAAATCTATCTCATCAGCTTTATATTAATCAAAAATGTAATAGCATATTGAACTATGTTCGTACAAGTATAACAAGCAATAACTTTATATACCGTAAAACAATTCGACGACTTAAAGATTGCCCCCAAAAAAAAAAAAAAAAAAACTTAAATATAATAATGATAGAAAAATATTCTGAATTAAATGAGTTTAACTTGATTAAGAATATACTATATACAAAATGTAAAAACATGTACATGCCAATAATATGTACTATTAAATGCAAGCATTTAAAAAAAAAAACATTTGTATCTTATATACATATACAAGTGAACAAGCAAATCAACTATTATATTGAATACTTTTTTTTACAATAACACAAAAAAAAAACCATCCAATGTTGAATGAATTCTTATTTTCCTTTTTATTCCTTAATATTATCGTCATCATCATTGTCGTCATTATTATCATCAATATCATTATTGCTATTATGAACAATATCATCATTATTTCATAAAATATCAGATATTGTATATATATATACAATATCTAGCTACATATAATAAGGGTGGAAGAACTCATTTAAACGGTACTAACAGTATTTTATAGTTAGTACAATTTGTTTTTTTTTTTCTCTCTTATTCCCTATACTTTATGCATTGATCCTTTAATAATGCAAAAGCTTTTATAACGGTAAAAAGCGGAAAATTATAAAATTTAAAAGCAAAAGTATTGTTAAAAATAAAAGAAAGAAAAGAAAAACAAAAAAAAAAAAAAACAATAAAAGAAAAGAAAACAAAATGAAAAATAGTTTTAAAAATTTCTCTTCTTTTTATTTTTTCTTATTGTTATTTTTGTTTTGGTTATGGTTTAAATTTTTATCCTATTACAAAAAAACTAATATTAAGTAAAAAAAAAAAAGAAAAAAAAGAGTTACATTTTTCCAGAAGGATGAAAAAGAATATTGGTCTAAATATGAGTATAAATTAGATCATTAAAGTTAAAATTATTATGTCGCCCCATTATCCTTGCACAAAAAACAAAAAATGTTGAAAAGATATAACAAATATTCTCTTTTTATAAAAATTTTTTCTTTTTGACTTTTTTTTTTTGTACTTTTAGATAAAATCCAATAAACTTTTATCTATTTTTATATATACGAGTATGTACAACTTGAATACATATTTTATGTGAAAAAATGCACATTCATTTGTTTTGCCAAAATTGCTCAAAGTATACATTACAAAACAAAATATTTTATATTTTATATGATTTTATCTTTTATTTAAAATTTTCTTTTAGTTAAATTTAAAAGTAATGCGTTTATTATTTCACTTTCTCTCATATATGTATTATAAATCTAGTGAAGTGAAAGTATTGTAAACAAAAAAATATTACTGATAGGATATTCGTATATATTTTTCGTGTTACCTAGTGGCTAAGAGTGTGTAAAATACCCTGTAAACATCGAGGGAGTATGGGTTCGAATCCCACTCACGTTGTGTAATTCCGCCTTACGACATGTACAGTCACGTCTGAAAAGGAAAGGCTGTGTAATTTCCTTGTTACATTTATATGGCAGGAACATACACTAAAAAAAAAATGTCCGTGCTGTTTATGTTTAATATTTCAATTTGTTGTTTAAATTAATCTGTTTATTTATCTATTTGAATTCTTCTTTATTTTTAAATTGAATCCATTTTATTTTATTAATTTCTAATTTATTAAAAAAAATTAAGATGATTTTGTCACACTTTGTGGCAAAAATCATAAATAATAATTGAACCTAAAGCTTTCAATTTAGTTTCTATTTTATAAAATCTATCTTAGATTAGATTCAATATCTTTTATCTGATTTTTTTATCTCATTCTATAAGATTCTATCTTTTGGTTTTTAAAATATGGCACCTAGCTTCTAGAATCGAAAACCTAAATATTTTAGGGACTTTTATGTATACGTTTCTATTTGAAAATGAAAAAAAAAATTACATCATATACAGGGTGTCCGGAACTCAAAGGTCATGTAGAACGGAGGTAATAGAGAAGTTCATAACAAACAAAAAATTGTTTTCGAGGGGGAATCAATTTCTAACGGTTTCCGAGATAACGCCCTTCAAAGTAATTTCATTCACTTTTTAAAGAAATAACAACATCTTTGTCCCTGTAGAATTTTTTGTTTGTTATGAACTTCTCTATCACCTGCGTTCTTCGTGACCTTTGAGTTTCGGACACCCTGTATATAATATTTTCAAATAAAAATAATAAAATCAATATAAGAGTCGATCAAATTTATTATGAATTCACGAATTTTTAGTAATTTTAATAATAAGTGTTTCAAAGTTATTATTTTCCAATCTACAGATTAAACTATTAATATTTAAATGGACAATTTACCTAACTATAATAGTTATAGGCAATTAAAAGAATTTTCGATAAGATTTCGATACTATTCTATATGCGAACTATATATGAACTATATATAGAAAATTACCTCACCCTTAAATAGCTCTGGGTAGCCATGAATTTAACGATCTTAGCGATATCTAGCGGCTAAGCAACCTGCAGAAATAGTAAAGTTCCTGAATGCCGAGAAATGGATCTAAAATTAAATCCGATATAGCCTAAGTATTAGCCCTGTAGTCACGGTAGTGGTAGCAAAACGGTTCTAACGCGCTAATTATGGCCTTGTCATGAATGAGAGGACCATAGCCAAGTATACTAAACCAACCAACCAACCAACCTTAACCATAATGATCATAACAAATCATTTGAAAAACGTCATATCACTAATGATTACATATCATTTGAACCCTCTCTCTCCCGTATACTAATGACTTGGCGAATGTTAAATGGCAACAAATCATTGTTATGACTATATTATAAGTCAGTTAATATGAAATGTCATGCAAACGTACAAAATCATATGATATAATATGATAGCTAATGACTATTATAGTTTAAGGTAATGATACATAATTATTATTAAATCGAAATATGTATACACAAAAAACAAAAAAAAATACAAAAGTCAATAGGAGATTACTCCTCCCAGGATATTTTTTCAAAAGTGTGATTTTTTATTTTTTTTGAAAATTTTTAAAATAATTTTAAATAATATAATTTTATAATTTGGTTCGGCAATCTGTCATATTTTATTTACTTAGTATTATATTTATGTTGTTTTAAACTCTTTATTTAACTTTCATTGAGCGACTTCAAAGCTGAAATGAGTCGAAATTGAAAATAATTAAAAGTAAGTGAAGTTATTATGAAATCTCTAACATATATGACAAATGTCCTTAAATATAGCCATTATTTTTATCATCACTTTGTCTTCTAAGTTATTTGTGTTTTTAATGAAATACAAATATATACTCTTTTTTTAAATCCATCAAAAAAAAATGTTTTTTTTTTATTGCCAATATTAGTCATAAGTCATAACGTCATACTTTTTTTTACCATTCTATAAGTCAGAAAAAAAAAAATATTTTCATATATCAGTCAGTGTTTAAAAATCCAATTAAATTTTATGACATTGCTTATAAAAGATATTTTTTTTTTTAAACTAAAAATAGATCTAAACCTCAAGCCTAGCTACTTGAGGCTATAGACAATATTGTTTAAAGTCTAAACAAAACTAAAATATAAAAAAAACTCCTAGAGATAAAAAAAAATTTCTAATTTTGAATTATATCACAAAAAAGAAAAAAAAAACAAAGTTTTCATTAAATTGCAAAACAAAATCCCACTATTATTTACTAAAAACTTCTAATTGATATGATGTGAATATGGTGAAGTTCAAATGTGAATTAAATATGAATTTTTCTATCTTTAATTTGTTTTTTTTTTTTTTCTCTACACAAACAGTCTATATAAACTATTGTTAATATTTTCTATGAATTCAATTAGACGTTTTTAATTCTGTTTTTGTTTTTTTATTTTTATTTTAGTTTTCCTGTTTTGTTTTTGGCCTGTTTTTTTTTTCTCTTTGTTTCTGAAAGTGAAATTAACACGAAATATAAACATTTCCTTTTATTTTTTTCGTATTATTTAAACCTAAAAATATATTATTACTAATATATATACATATACATATATATACACATATATAAATCAGAATTTCTTCCAAAAATTATTATTATTTTTTTTTATGTCATCTGACTCGTCTGACAAAAACCAAACAAAAAAAACAAACAAAAACCAACAAAACACAAAAAATAAAATTTTCTCATCCTTTAAATTCTAATAACAGTTCCTTTAACCTCTAATTGTCTCTATCAAGACCAACCCCTGCACATAAAATTAAAAATTTATTTTTTAGAAAAACAAAAACAAAAAAATAAAAAAACAAAAACAAAAAAATAAAAATAAAATTGGTTTTTCTTTTTATGTACAATCGATAAAAATTCTCATTCCAGACAGGAAATTTTGGTTTTTTTTTTTGTTTTTTTTTTATTTTGTACATTTATATATGTGATAGTATATGGATTCATTATTAAATTGCACCTACAAGTACAGTTTAGTCTATAAAGAAAATACATAGAAAATACAAAAAAAAAAAAAAATAAGAAAATTTCAATTTTATACTTATTTTTTACTACTGTTTTTATTTTTTTTTTGTTTCTAATTTTTTGTTCTGCTGTTTTGTTTGTTTTTTTTTTCTTCTTGTTTCTAATCAAAAATGAATTTTTAGTTTTGTAACCTTGGGACGTCCTTCAAAATTATATATACTATCGAAGAAATTATTTTTTTGTTGTTAACTTTGTAAATACATATAGTATATAATATACATTATGCACATACATATGTATATGTGTATAAAATTAATAATATATATACAGATAGACTAAGAAATTTACGTACATTATTTTGTAAACTGAAAAAAAAAAAAATATCCTATTCCTATATATCATAACATTATTATATTACCTATAAGAAAATGTATTCCATTAATTTTATAAAAGGATGTATGGAAAATTTTTTGTCAATATGTAGATATACTCGTAGTTAAAAAGTTTTAGAAGATTTGTTAATAAAGTAAAGAAATTGAAAATTACATATATATGTATATACATTGGAAAAATGTATATAGAAACGTTACAAAAACTATTTTTGATTAGAATAAAATAAATTTCCTATAACCAGATTTCAAAGAAGGATTAAATACAAATAATAATTTCATTGGAAAATTTTGTTTCTTCATTAATATTTTAAGGATTTACTTCAAATAATTCAAAAGAATTCTTAAATAAAATGATTCGTAAATTTGATTAAATAAAATAGATTCATTAAATAATTGCTGCTCTTTCTCTGATTTTTCCAGTGGAATATAAAACGTAAGAAAAGGATTGTTTACGAAATAGGAAAACGATACAGTCAAATAATCATACGGAATACAATTGAATAATTTTAATTCTGAATTAGTCTATTTTGAAAATCTTATTAAAATCATATTGGGCTAAATCGAATCTTAATTTAAAATTATGTTTAATATTTTGAAAGAAAACAGTTTCCAACATTTCTATCTAAATCATAGTTAAAGAAAACCGAGGAAGAGTGCAGTAGAGTAGACTGTGTCAACTCTGGGATACCCGTATGAACGTAATTATGTTAATTAACCTGTTATGTTATGTTAATTAACCTACCTATTTATGTTAATTGTGGAGTTGTATAACAGCTACCCGAATCTATTGCGCCTAGCTTCATTAAGTTCTAAGAAATGCAAGAAGCCTGAACCGGCTGCTTTAGACGACCGAAAATGTTGGATTTAAATAACAAAACTAACAATTTTGTAAAAGTGACGTGAAAAAAATTTCAGCCTTCTAGCTCCTTTATTTTTTGAGTTATCGTGCGGACAGTTGGACGGGCGAACGGACGGACGTACATGGCTTAATCGACTCAGAATTCGATTCTGAGCCGATCCATACCTTTGACACTATATCTAGCTCGACTCCTTTAAGGTGTCACAAACGTAATGGTAAATTTATTAAAATTTATTAAAATTTAGTAAATCAAAATCTTCTTTTTTTACAATCCCCTTTTACAAAATGTCTTTTATCCTTTAGCCCGTGTATTAAAATAGCAAAGAATCGAAAGAAAGCAAAATCCTAAAAACTAAAGAAAAATATTAAAAACTAAAGAAAAATTAAAGAAAAATATTTCCTACTCGATAATTATCTCTCCTGATTCACAATTTCACATTTTTCAAAAAAAAAAATTTTTAAAAGAAGATTTAAAAAAGTAATGAAAAAACGATAGGTTTTCAAAAGAGCATATTTTCAAAATTAAAAAAATATTTGATAATAAGTTTTTAGTAAAGAGTACATAGGCATATGAAAAATAAATTTATAACAACATAAAAAGTGAAACGTTAAAAAAATTTGTTAGAAAATATTGGGAAAATTCAAGTCACAGTTTAGTCAATTTTAAGGTAACTTTATATTATTAAGAAAAAAATAGTTGTTAAGAGAAATAAAAATATAATGTTAATAACTTTTATAATGGAGCTTTAATTTTTGTATATTATTCCAAAAAAATTTGGCCAGGAGGTTCAAGTTACAGGTGTTTAAAAATAGTGAATTTTCCCTTTGACCTCTTATTAGGTCCAAAACGGGGGGTGATATAAAAATACTTTCTGAAATTTTATTTCCCGTAACAGATTGCTACAAAAAAAAAATTGTTCCATAAAATAAATGTTTTTCCGATATCTATCCGTGTAGTTAAAATTTCATTACTCTACTTCAAAAGGTGTAGAACTTTTGTAAGCACCCGGACACACAGATGAACAGACGAATAGAGTGAAACAAATAGGCACATTTTTTAAAATTTTTTCAAAATGGTCTAAAAGGTACGATTTTTTAAAAAGAGATTTTACGAATGGAGGCTAATAAACATGACATTTCGTTAGACTCTGATTTAGTAATTTAGTTTTTAACACGACGCGTTTAATATACTTTCTTTTGAATTAGACTTTATTTTGACTGACTTTTTTTTTAAAGATTTCGACAACGGAGTTTTAATGATAGACAAAGCATATTTATAAATTTAAACCCAAACAAAATGAACAAAAAAAATCAGCTGTCTCCACCACAGGACCGACGGCCACTACACAAAAAGTACAATGCCAAAATTTATAGATTTTTTACATAATAATTTATATCAAAGCAAAATAACTTTTAATAATTTAATAACATTTTGTTTTATTCAATAAAAATAATTATATGCAATGAAATCGTAAAAATATATGTACATTCATTCATACATCCATTTATTATTATTATTATTGTAATGTAGATACATGATTTTTTTTCATTCAAAAAATAATATTAAAAGTAAAAAATAATAAAAACTGTAAACAAATACAAAACAAACATAAGATTAATATTACTGCTAATAAAAATTTTACCGTTTTAATTTTATGTCATCAACAAATGAATAATATGCATTGGCATAGATATAAGTACATACATAATATGTATGTATAAAAATTTTTAGATTTATAAAAAAAAAAACAAAAAAAATTGTTCATATAAATTCATATGGAGTGTTACGTATGAAATTTGGACTTGGGAGAAAAAAAATTAAATAAAAGTTAAAGTTAGTCGGATCAAAAAATGTTCTATGGCGAAGTTGTTCCTCTTTATTTGTGTAACAACTTTTTCTTAATAATTTTTCTCACAAAATTTTTCTGTTACGAAATATTCGTAAAAAACTTAAAAAGAACACTAGTAAACTACCACTTGCGGTTGTCCGATTTGCTCCAAAAGCTTATCAATCCGAGATACTTACGTCAAAACCTTAAATATGAAATTTCAAAAAATTCCGCTGAGTTGTTTAAGCTGTACACGTGCCCACATACTCACCCACACACGCACCCACACACACACACAGACGGACATCATGCTGAAAATTTTTTAACAGCCTTCTCTACACCGGAGTAGTGCATTTTTGCGAAAATCTCGGGTACAAATTTTTAGTATGAAAACAATACCTACCTTATACATTAATGTATGCGGTCGGTAAAAAAATTTAAATCTTTAACAAATATATAGCACAAATATATATAAACAAATATATATTACTAACTCTCTCTACTCAAATAATAATAAAAAAATTTAATATAAAAATAACTGAAAATTTTATTTACACATAACTTTAACTGTCAGTGTCAGAAAATTATTAAAACTAACTTTTTTTTTTCTTCAATATATCCTTGAAAAAATATTTACAATTTTTTCTAGCCTATGGAATTTTTTTTCAAGGTTTTTTCTGATAACATATAAATAGAAAAGTTAAAACTTTAATTTGAAAATCAAAAGAAATTTTTACAATGAATTATAAAAGAAACAAAAAAAAAGATAAATAGGTTAAATAATTATTTGTTTAATTAAATTAATTTTAAATAGAAAATCAATTAAATTTTATTTAATTTATAAAATTCTTACCAAAAATTAAAGTCAATTTCGAATGAAAACTTACCTAAAATGAAAAAAATTAAATAAATATTATAATTAAAAATTAAATAAATAATAAAAGTTATATTAATTAAAATATATATATATTTCATAATAAAAAAGTATAACAAATGTTTTAAATTTATAATGAAAAATACCTTTTAAGAAACATTGCAAATCAGAAATACCTGCAAATCAGGGTTTGTTCAAGATAATCTTATTTTAACTGACCTTTTAAGTTATTGTGCTTGCATTCTGTAACGAACAGAAACTCTAATGGCAAAACAAAAAAAAGGTTAAATGAAAAAATTTACCCTTAACCTTTTTATACCCGTATGAACTATGTTCAAGGGTATAATAAATTTGCCATTACGTTTGTGACACCTAAAAGGAGCCGAGCTAGATATAGTGTCAAAGGTATGGATCGGCTCAGAATCAAATTCTGAGTCGATTAAGCCATGTACGTCCGTCCGTTCGTCCGTCCGCACGATAACTCAAAAAATAAAGGAGCTAGGAGGCTGAAATTTTTTTCACGTCACTTTTGCAAAATTATTAGTTTTGTTATTTAAATCCAACATTTGCGGTCGTCTGAAGCAGTCGGTTCAGGTTTTTTGCATTTCTTGGAACTTAATGAAGCTAGGCGCAATAGATTCGGGTAGCTGTCATACAACTCCACAATTTACATAAATATATCTCTGTAGTTCGGTACTAAAACATCTGAATGTTTTTAAAAATGATCAAGTTTTATAGAAATATGATATATTACGTTCATACGGGTATCCCAGAGTTGACACAGTCTACTCTACTGCACTCTTCCTCGTTTAGTATAAGATCATCATCATTCACAAAAATGTCTTGGTTAATTCTACCAAAACTTTCTAAAAATACTATCTAGAAATTTCAAAAGAAATCTAAATAAATATGATCGCAAAAAACATTGTTAGAGAAAACCCCATAATTTTTTCAGTATCCTAACACCGCCCCTGTATATATGCAATTATTTTGCAAACTATACTTTCGATTTCAAAATGGTTCACTTTTACAAGGATCTTATTCGGTGAAAAATTCATATCTGTTGTGCTATCCGTTAAATCTGAAAATTAAATAAAAAAATGCGATTTCAATCTGGACTGCCCATATCAGAAGTCAGATATTGCACATCTATAATCAGTATTTCAACAATCATCCATCAACATTTTTTGGGTTGTGATTGGGTTGCAAATCCGCGAAAAATCGAGTTCAGATTCGGGTTCGGCCTGGAAAATTTTAGTGGGTTAGGTTCGAGTTTGGGCTCCAAAATAATAATTCAATAAAGTTTAATAAATATGATGTGGGTATCAAAATATGAAGTTTTCCAAGTATTATCAAAATGTGCATACAAATTCATTAAAAACTCGATTACTTCAGTATATGCGCCCTCAATTACTTCAGTATATGTAACTAATAAGAAAAATGTAATTTTAGTTATTTCTTATTTATTTATTAAAAAAAATGTTCATTAAGTCTAACAAATATAATATTTTTTAAATTTTTTTCTTTTAACGATGTTTTTTGTGGAGATAAAATAAATATTAGGCCGGAAAAGGCCCGCCCACATCAATCTGTGTAGCAGGAACAGCTAATTTTACTTGGGCAGCTTTATATAAAACTGGTTTGGGTTCATCTCAAAAATTTAAAATATTTTCATTTTAAGATAATCTAGGAAAAGTTTCCCAAATTCATTTTTGGCGACATTATCGATATTGGACTCATTATCGGTTTTTCCTGTTTCTATATTATTTTCCTCATTTTTTAACATTTTACATTACATACATATTTGAATTTCTGAGCATAAAGGAAATGCGTATTTACGCAGTACGCTAATATGTGTGTAAGTATATAATTATTTTCTACTTTTTTGTTTGCAGTTTATTAATTAAAAAAAAAAAATTGTTGACTTTGATTGTATTAAAATGAAAAAAAAGCAAAAAACGCACAAATAATTTGTGAACCTGGATCTACTACAAATTTTAACTGGGTTCAAGTTTGGGTTGGTCAAAATGCTTGGTTCGAAGCGGTTTTGGGTTCAGATTTTGGTACGGTTTGCAGCCTCGTGGAAGGAATGTCAGCTAGCTGTTTATTTACTTAAAAGAAAATAAACGAATAAACCCCGCAATTTAATTAAATTAAAAGGGTTTATAAAGCATATCACGAGTCTATAATTTTCTATTGTAAAAATTATCATAAATTGTGTTAGATTAGCTAATTTGAAATATATCACCATCTTCCAGTATTCATATAAGCTTCTAAGGGTAAAAAAAAAGTATCTGATATCATCTTTATAGTATGTATATAAATACACTATATGAGAATCTAAAACTTTAAGTAGAGGTAGAGGGATTTATAATAATAAAAATTCTTTGTAGACATTTTTTATAATCAATTTTAAGTGGGTATTGGTAATCAAATGATATCAAAAATTTTTTTTGTTTATTTTTGTTTGGAAAATAAAATTTCGTGCGTGCCGTGACAATAAACATGTTAATGTCAATTTTTATTTCTTTTTCTGTCTGTTTTTTTTTTTTCTATCAGGAAACAACAAAAACAACAATAATCAAATAAGAAGAAAAACAAAACATAAATTTATTAAATTCGTCGCCTGCTCTTACAAAGCCAACGAACTACTAAGTCTCAAGTCAGTGTGTGTTTACTACGCAGTTAAAATTTTCCACAGACATTCGTTTATTTATTTTTTTCTTTCTTTTTTATTTTCTCTATTTCAATTGGTTTTGTTTGTATGTTTGTTTTTTTTTTTTTAGAATAAAGTGAGATTTCAGTAGTTGCTTTTTTGAAAAGAGTAAACTTAAAAAATAAAAACTTTGCTTTTAAAAACTTTTCTTGTTTTTTCCTTTTGACAGGAAAAATTATTTTTTTTTTTTACTTCTTTGTTCCAATCAAAAGGAAACCAAAAAAAAAAAAAATAAAACAAAATTCATTGCCATTGCACAGAAATCCTTCTTATAATAATATTTTGTTTACATTGCGTTTTGCTTCAAAATATGAATTGGTCATACCACCTATAAGATATTGAGGAATTTAACTTTTTGAAAATTTTCATGATTTAAAAACCCAATAATAGGGGTTTTACTCGGGTTAAAGTTGTACTTGTTATTGATATTAAATGGCTGAATAGTTATGAAGATTTAAAAATTATAAATTTTTAGAAATCCGCAAATTTTTTTTACGCTCTAGTCAAACTTTATAGCAAAGGATGCTCTTGGGCATTGTTGGTGTAATTTTGACTAAATCGAGAAGGAAGGAAATGGGGAAAATATGACAAAATGGTGGAATTACAAAGTAAATACTAACTTAAAAAGGTTCTTTTTAAATAAGTGCAAATTGTAAAATTGAGTATTGCCAATAGAAGGTAGCGTATTTGATGGAATATGTTTCACATTTTACCAGTTCTTAGAACAAATGACTTTCAATAGTTAGTTTTACACCACCTAGGAATTTTCTCTATATATTGTTGCACATATATGGATACTGGCTATGCATCTTTTGTGTTACGTTGGAATTGCTTGAGAGAAGACATTAATGATTTTAATCCATTTGAGTAAGTGTCGTTACCTACAAAATATCTATAAAAAAGATGTAAATCTACAGTATTTCGAAACATGTTGAAAGAAGTGTGAGTTATTAAAATGGTACACTTGCATATTAAAATTAGGCGTCTTTTTAGACTTTGACGAGGTAAGTAAATGACGTTTCAAGTTCACTAGCCAAAATATATAGCTTATACTCCATCCTAGGTCGAATGTATCCTTTATAGACATTATATAGACATATCTCTAGAAGAAAAATAAGTAAGAAAGAAATTTCAAATATTTGCCAGCATTTTAGCTACATCAAAAATATGTTCATTTCATTTTCACTTTCACAAACTTTTGATTTTACATACTGCCTTGATAAATTTTAATTCAATTATTTGATATAAATTGCATTATTTTATAGATTGATTTTCTTAGACCAATTTTTAGAGCTTCAGAGCTAAAATTAAAAAGTAAAATTACAACATACAATATAATTTATAATGTTGACTATAAATATACAAAATATTATTATTAGAAATAATTCCTCATACTTAAAATATTTTGTTTTTCTGTATATGTAATAAACGTTTACACGTTTACATACAAAAAGAAAAAAAAAAAAATAACAAAAAACAACTAAGAAAATGAAATATGAGAAAGTTGTTCCTGTCCAGACTTGGATAATAGTTTTGACAGTTTTTTGAAAAATTATTAAATCGGTTTTGTTTTGTTTTTATTTTTTTTTTATTCTACTTTTTTTTTTTTTTTAAGAAATGATGAAATTGTCTAGTTTAATTTAATTTGTATGAAATGAATTAAAAAGTTAATATTATAAAAAGTTTCACCTAGTTTGGTATTTAATTTTAGAACATTAAAAGTAAATTTTGGAAATAATAAGGAAAAAGGGCAAACTGTATTTAAATGTTTAGAAGTAGGTAAAAGGAAAAGAGTAAATTCATTTTGGAACAAAAGTTTATAAGACTGTCTTGTTTTCGAAACATTATTATATTCCCAAATGTACAACCCAAAATTAAAAGGATAAAAATGACCATAAACAAAGTTCTATAAATTTATGTCAGTTTGAGAAAATTTGAATCCAGTAAGTCGAATAAACATATGATAATTGTATTGGAACCCCTCGGCCATCATATTACCATATATATATTATTTTACATTCACTTTCCAAATATACGTTTTGTAAGATAGTTTTCCCAACATTCTACAATTTGTTAACAGCTAAATAAATTTTTTTTCGAATTTAATGTCCACTGACAAAGTTAAAATAGCAGTGTTAATACAAAAATATGAAAAGTTTCTTCACTTCCTACTTCTCTTTACATCAAAATAATTGTTACTGTTGTCAAATTTATCCTGATATCAACTCTTTTACCCCTTTTTTTTTGTTTTTGTAAATTATACATATAATAAATATAAATATATGTGTAAATTCATACGGTATATAAAATTATGTACACATATTTTGTATATTTTTGTATCCCTAAAAAAAAATTTTTTCCTTTTTGGTTTTGCAATATTTGCTCAAAAACTTCTGATCTCTTCCTACAATAAATTTTTCTACTGTCTGCATTGGTATTCCTTTTTTCTTTTTCTTCTTCTTCTTCTTTCTTTACGTAAACGGAATTAATAATTTCCAGGACATTCTTATATAATGAAATCTATACGTCTAAAAAAAAAAATATTTATATTCAATTACGCACACATATATAAAATCTAATAATATTTACTTAATATAAAATAGAGATTGCAAAATCGGAGAAAAGTTAAAGGGAAAAAAATTATTAGTAAATATTAAGTTTGAGTTTTTCGAATTTATGTGAATTTCGAATTATGATATAGATTTTGAAAAAAAATTTATAAATAAATATAAAAATATGATGGTTTTAGGAAACCTATGCACCTATACGAATATTAATAGTAAACATAATTTTCAATCCAAAATTTGTTTAATTGTATTTTAAATGAATCCACACTTTTTGATGTAAAATCTAATCTAAAGTTTGAATTAAATGGACGAAGGTGCTGAATTTCTAAAATCTATGTCTCTTGATTTATTCAGTTTTTGAACTTTTTTTTTATGTTTTTTAAGCTTTTTTATTGCAAAAGCGCACTGTCAGTTGTTAATCTTGCCGGAACTTATAATTAAAGTTGTGACTCAACTTGGTACGCTCAAAATAATTTACAGGGACCTCGGTGGCATAGTGGGTAAGAGCGTATAAAATACAATGTAAACACCTAGGGAGTGTGGGTTCGAATCCCACACACGTCGTAAGAGTTATTCCCCCTTACGACATTTACAGCCACGCCTGAATAGGAAAGGTTGTGTAATTTTCTGTCCATATTTATGTGGCAGAGAAATGTATTAAAAAAAAAAAATAATTTACCAAAATTGAAGTATTCTTTAGTTACCAGGTTATTAGGCATTTTGAGACATTATTCATGAACATATTTTCAAATATATTATTCTCGAACTCAAATAGTCATTATTATTGACCGAAAAATATCAACTTGGAACTTTAATCACAGTATGTACTCTACATTCTACAATGGCTGATACTAATTTTGAGTTTTTCTATAATTAAAAATTGGCCACGTAATTGACAACCGATATTGTTCCGCTTATTGTTTTAAAGAAATCAGAATCCGAGCTTCATAGTTTATTATTTGTTTATGAAAGTCATTCTTTTACTGTGTTTTTAAATGCAGCAAAGCCTTAACTTCCTGTAAACTAATAAACTAATCCTCAGTTAAATTCTTCCCACTGAGAGATATTACCACATCAACAAATCTCTTAATAAACGAAGCTTCAGTTACATTATTTTAAATCTAATGAAATTGGTAAAGATGACTTTATTAGCAACTTAAACGTATAGCTTCAATATTCATATATTTTGTGTGATTCACAACAAGCGGTATGGTTTTTTTTTTTAGTACAACTGCATATGATTTCAATTTGCAGACTTCTTTTAATACGGTTTTGTAATTATTATAATTTTGTTATTAACAACAAGCGGTATAGGTTTTTTAGTACAACTGCATATGGTCTCAATTTGCAGACTTCTTTTAATCCGGTTTTGTAATTATTATTGTAAAGAATATATATAAAATCAAAACAAATTTCAGAGACGACTTCTTTTTGAAGTGTTGGGGTACAGAGTGTAAATTTCACAATATCACATAAAAAAAAAAGAAAATTTCTACAAAATAGAAAGAGAAAAACCTATAAAGACGACAATAAAAAAAAAAAAAAAGCAAAAAAAAACTATTGAAATAAAAACAAAATTTTCCAACTTTAGGATAAAAGAATTTTTAGAAATGGTAAATTTTTTTTGAATAGGAGGAATAAATGAAGGCATTTATAAATGACTATAAAAAAAAAAAAATTGTTGTTTTCTTATTTTTCCTTTATTTCTTTGTCGTCGTTACCGTCGTTATAACTGAGAGAAACGAACTTTTTCTTCGATAACCTTGAAAAATGAAAATGAAAACATAAAAAGAAAAGAAAATAAAAATAAAAAAAATCTCCTAAGGGACCGACCGGCAACAGCAGTAGCAGTGTAGCACGCATTTTAACATTGAAGTTAAATGAACTCAGCATAAGCACAGAATAGAAAAACAAACAAAAACTGTTGGGTATTCTAGAAAATGATTAAGGCTCATTTTAGATCTTTTTGATTACTTTGTATATGTATGGGTTTTTTTGTTTTTATTAATTTTGGACATTTTTGAGCAGAAGTTTAGAGAGACAGAAAAAAAAGGAGAAGAAAAATAAGTATTTATTTGTTTTTCATCAAAAAATTGCAACTTATATAAGGGACAAAACAACACAAGAGATCTAAGGAATAAAAAACAAAAAAAAAAAAACAAGCGAATGGAAAGGTTTATTTTTTATTTTTAGGAAAATTTTTTTTCAACCTTTAAAAATCTCTTGGTAGTCTGAAATTTACGGTCATCATGTTTTTTTTTTTTATTTTATTTTTCTTTTTAAGAGTTGTTTATTGAGATTTATTATTCTCACCAAGAAATCAATTTAAAATTGGTATTCTATTAATAAATTATTAATGTTTGTTTTTATTTTTAATAAAAAAAAAATATATATATATATTTTCTTCCTAATTTCTTTCCTATACTTTTAAATACAAGAATCGTATAAGTGCTTCGTCAAATTATTTGTCATTTTGATCTTAATGAAGGCTTAGATAATTCTTTGATACTATACATATTATTTTATACTATTGAAAAGGATTTGGAAAGGACTAATGTAGAGAAATTATATATTTTTTAAGATTTAATAACTTTGAATAGTTATTGTTCAGTAAATAGTACTTTGGATAGTATTTTTAATATATAACAAAGTTAAGTTAAAAATTAAATTAATTAAATATTTATCTAATCCTATAAATAGTAATTCTCTTTCCATCAATTTTTAGTTTAATAAATATAAAAAATTGGAATTAGAAGATACTCTCATTGTACTAATTTATAAAAATCAAATGTACTTTAAAAACTTCTAATCATATTTTTTATAAATTCAATTACTATTTTATCAACCTTAAAGGTTAATTCACACAATATACTAAAACTCTTAGTTTCGGTTTTAGTTGAATGTTAGTTAGGGTTTTTCATTTAAAATGATTGTAAGTAGGTTTACATGTATGTACCTATTTACACATTGCTGTGCAGTTTCAGTTATTTACTTTTTTTTTGCGGCCATAATCATTATTTTTTAAACCTTAAAGGTTGATTTACACAGATCAATTCAGTCTCAGCTCAGTTTTCGTTTCAGTTCAGTGTTATTCCAATTTTTTCTATTGAAATGATTAAACTTATAATCACATATGTATACATATCTATTCCTATCTTGCTGCTCAGTTTCAGTCATTTATAATTTTTTAGCGCCAGTTTTTTTCAATGTGATCAATTCCATCAAAATTTTTCCTTATATTTTGTTTTGTTGTTCTTTTGTCGTTGTTGCTAGTTAAGTGCATTATTCATATTTGGTTTTATTAAATATTTTAAATATTTTAGACTGAATAGAAATGGTAATAGACTGCATATAAATATATGAAATTAAACTGGTACTGAATTGATATGTGTAAATTAACCTTAAAATGAGATAAATAAAGTGGTGGTATAGTAGTACAACCAGAAGACTTAACGTCTTTTGATTTTATTTTTCATATAATTCATATACAGTTTTATATCTATTAATTTAATGTAAATTTAGCTTATTATTAATTTTAACAGACATTCACTAATTAGTCTAGTCATTATAAGATAGGAACTTAATTCAAAAGATCTAACATTACTAATTACAGTTTTTATCATTATTTCTTAATTTTTCTCACTTAAATTTTTTCAATTCAAAATAATTAGGTGAGATGAGAACTAATCAAATAATAACAAGGTAAAATAATTTTACCCTCAAGATATTTTTAAATTTAAATAGGAATGACAAGTGAGAAGAAATAAAATATTACAAATCGGATTTTTTATCATACCATCGAACAGTTTAAACAAACACTTAAATATCTTTTTATGGTTAGAGTTTTAAGTAATAAAAATCTAATTTGTAAATGTAAAAATAAAAAATTATGAAAAAACTTTGTAATCTTATTTAATTTTGAATAACTTATAAATAAAAAGATGCATGGATGGTATCATAAAATAAATTTTGTATAAAGTTTTGCATAAAATAAAATTTTTTTAGACATGATTAAAAAGGATAATAATTTTGTTATTAGTTAAGTGACCATTTGTATAGAATTTTTGAGGTTGTTCACTATCTTACTAACATAAATTTTTTCTAAAATAAAAAAATTTATAGGCTACACTACAATTAACGATTGAGCTTCCTAACTGTAATAACATACAAAAAACTCACATTAGAATTTTGTGTCGAAAAAACCTTAAAACTGATTCTCTGAACTTAAAACCTATTCGTTTCGTTTAAAGCGGGAAAAAGGATTTAGTTGTTTAAAGTTCACTAAATTGAGTAAACGGTATACTTTAGAAAACTGATGCATGATTTTTGTTTATTTCTTTTAAGATATCTTCAAAAAAAAAAAAAAACATCATGCATACATGTACACTTATTTGTACTTCATTTTTAAATTGATCTGGTAACACTATAATATATAAAAGATGACAACAACTGAAACTGAAAATTTTCAACAGAAAATAATATTTAAACACAAATAAGTCTAAAGTTATTAGTGATAAATAGTCATACGCAGACAAAATAAACAAAATAACAAAAAATAAAAATAGCAAACAAAAATATATGTGTAAAAGTGTGTAAGGATTTTTTTTAAAAAAAAAGGCTCAATTTATGTTAAGGATGTTGATCATGGTAATGGTAACATAAATGAGTAAACAAACTTTCCCGTCTGAATTATAATTTTTATGTTTTCATCTTTGTTTTATAATTTTTTTTTGTTTTTTTTTTTTTGTTTGTACTTATTTGCATATTTATACCCGTACGATAGGATCGGGTATAATAAAATTACTCCTCCGTTTGTAACACCTCGAAATAAGCGAGCTAGATATACCTTCAAAGGTATGGATCGGATCAGAAAAAAATTTTAAGACTTTTGAGCCATGTCCGTCCGTCCGTCCGTCAGTCCGTCCGTCCGTCAGCACGCTAACTCAAAAACTAAGAAAGCTAGAATCTTGAAATTTACACAAAATATACTGGGAGTAATTTGTAGGTTCCCTATTTTTTTTGGTTGAGTTTGGACCAAGCCTTAGGGTAGCTCTCGAACACCTAACTTTTAGATCCCCACATTTTTTTTGCAATAGAGCTATGAAATTTTAACTACTGATAGATCTCTCAAAAATATTAATTTTATTTTTAATAACTTTTTTTTGTAGCCCCACCCGTTACGGAGCTACAGCTCCCCAAAGGTTCAAAAAAGCTCTATATTTAAATTGTTATAGCACAAGTTGTATAAGGTATATCTTCATTTTGAAAACGCCAAATGATTACCACTTTCATTAGCTTTAAAAGTATATATACAATAAATATATAATTTTGGTATACGGTGTCTTAATTTACCGTTATGCGAAACTCAAATTTTGCAAAATTCTTTAACCCTTCTATCTTCTAAACGGTTAAAGTTGCAAACTTGAAATTTTGACAGAAGTTAGATCTTTGAAAATTAGTATGAGCCATTTCAGAAATTTTTTTTGTATCACCCCCCGTTTAGGAGCTGTAAGGGGTCAAAAACTGAAAATTTCTTATTTTGAAACACCTGTAACTTGAACACCTGTTAAAATTTTTTTGAAGTAATACACAAAAATTAAAGCTTAAACATTATATTTTTATTTCTGTTAACAACTTTTTTTAATAATATAGGGTTACTTTATAATTGACGAAAGTGTTACTTGATTTTTTCAAATTTTCTAACAAATTCCTTTAACGATTTTTTCCATTTTGTTTTACTCGATAATTTGAAATTGTTGAGGATATAATGCGTAGTAAAAAAAAATGTAATTAAATAAACAACATAACGGTTGCTTGAAGAATTTTTATTTATATGATATTGATATATATACATACTTATATAATATCATGTTTACTTACATATCGTATATGTCACTAGTGATTGAATGATAAGAGTATAGATGTATATTATATAGCGCCGTATGTACATATATGTATTTTATTGTACTTATAAGAAATTATTCTGTCAATGGAATATTTAAATATAATATAATATAATATTTAAAATTATATTTACTGTTTTGTACTTAGTAAATTTAATATACATTTACCGCTTAGTATTAAATGGTACTATAGAATATTTGAAAAAGTTTTGGATTGATAATCGTTATGTGGAAGGTTAGAACCTGCTTTTGAAGAATGTACATATAAACATATAGTTTGAATATATGTACAACCCATAGTACTAGAAATTATAAAATTCACCCAAATTATTTTAAAATACTAAAATATTAAAAAAATAATATTGTAAGCAGAGTGACAGGCTGTGAACATACTAACGGTTCGTACGGGTATCTAAGAGTTGACAAAGTCAACTGTATTCTTCCTCGTTTTTTATGTATATTGAAATTTTTAAAGAGCTTTGTGAATTTCTATAAAGTATGACTCTTGGGGATTAAAAATAAAAATCAACGATATATAAAAAGAATAGAAAATATTTAAATATCTTTTAAATATTTAATGAAAATAAAAACAAAAAAAAAAAACAGAAAACTAAAAATAGGTAGGTAGTAGGTACGTACATACAATTATTTTTCTCCCCCAAAAATGAAAGCCATTGAAATAAATAATTTTTATTATAAAACTTATTTTGTTTTCGATCAAAAATTAATTTTTATGACAAGGAAATTTATTTTTCGTAAAAAAAATTTTAACTTAAAAGGTTTCAATGACAACATTTGGGAATATTTAATGATAAAAATAGT
This sequence comes from Poecilobothrus nobilitatus, assembly GCA_947095535.1. Taxonomy (NCBI): domain Eukaryota; kingdom Metazoa; phylum Arthropoda; class Insecta; order Diptera; family Dolichopodidae; genus Poecilobothrus; species Poecilobothrus nobilitatus. Next base: position 37,063,841 of record OX352774.1, read on the forward strand.
TTTTTCTCGATAAAAATAAATCTTATTTTAAACTATTATTAATATAATTTTTTTTTTATACTAATAATTTTGAAAATGAAGAACATACATAACAATATATTATATTTTAAGTGTATCAGCTAAATTCGATCAGCTAAAACAGAGATTTTAAAAATCTTTAAAAACTTAAAAACTCTGAAATAAAAAACGAATCAAATAAAACTAAAATTAATGAAAAACAAAAATATAAAGCTTATTTTTATAAAAACATCCCACTCCTAAAAGTATGCAACTAAAATTAATGAATTTATGTAATTAAAATTCATTATTGGAAGAAAATTTTGGGAGCTCAGTGACCGAGTGGTTATAAGCACCTTGCATAATATTGCATTATTCCTATGTAATATATTATAAATGAATTTATACAAGATAGATTTGCGGTTAGATTTAGTGTACTCTCAGAATACGTAAATTCGACCAATATCATCAGCAAAAGCAGAAACGTTTTCTTTGAAAAGTGTATTATTTTAAATTAAAAATAAAATCGTCCTAAAAACTGATTTTTGTAGAATCGTTAGATTTATAATTTTTTATCTGTTCTTTTAAAAATTATCATTTATTCTTTAAGTTCTCATCTTCAGAAACTACAAAAACCAATCTAGCATCGAATCACTGAAACTAATTTTTTTGTTAATTAAATATCATGTTTAACCAAATCAAAAACATGTCAACAAAGGGACCTGCAGCCTGCTATATATCTTTTGCCTTGTAAATTATTGTATTAGAGAAAATATCTAGCATATAGCAGAGATTTGTTTTTTTATCTGAAGCTAAATTTTAGTTAAGAACTGCATATTGTTCAGGAAATTAATCTTCTTCTTTTTGATAACTTTCTGAAAAAGTTTACTTATGAAAGCAACAATGAAATTTATTTTTACTGTTGGTAATTTAACTACTACTTATATTTTTTTTATACTTTTAGAATGTTCTTTTTTTAAATAATAGCAAAACATCTGCACACTTTCAAAGAATTTGGAAAGATGACGCAGAACATTTTTTTATTAAAATGGTAAGTCAATATATATCAGCAATTTCTGAAAAGATCTTTTTTAATATTTTATTAGAAATACTATAGTCACGACTGCAATTCGAGTTCAAAGAAGACTTACAATAGCAGTTATTTGAATCTTCTGAATCAATTATGCCATAAGTTCAACACTTCTAGCGTAATACTCATGGAATGGTTGAGGCTCATAAATATACAGTTGATCTGTTTTCGAGGTAGAATCCTGAAATACAGAAACTAGAAATTAATAAGAAATTGGGAATTATGGAACACAATACAATCATTTGTGTTCCCCCACTTATATTACCCGCAAAAAATCCAAGGAAAAATTCAACATTTTGATATTACAATATCCATATAACTTGATTTTCCGATTTTAAGAAAACCTTCTGTACCCCTATCTTATCCTATCGTTTTCCTTAACCGATCAGCTAAAACAGCATCATCCATTATATTCATATATTCATCATCCAATTATATTGGATGCAGACAAGGGAAGATAGTGGCTGGTACCAAAGTTTTTTTTTTTAGTGCATTTCTGTGCCACATAGATGTGAACAGGAAATTACATAGCCTTTCCTTGTGGCTGTAAATGTCGTAAGGGGGGATAACTCTTACAACATGTGTAGGATTCGAACGCACACTCTCTCGATGTTTACATCGTATTTTATACGCTCTTACCCCCTAAGCCACCGAGGCCCTTAGTAAATTTAGTGAGTAAAATTCTGATACTACAAAGGGGTATAGTTTTAATTTTAAAGATATGATCTCAAGATCCCAAAAATTGAAGATCTCCACTGTGGAACAGTAAATAATATGTTTTAAAATGAAATGTAATTCACTACGATAATTGAAATTTAGTAAACATTTAATCTAAAAGAGAAAAGAATAATCAAATTAATATTTAGTAGTAATTAATTTTAAAAATTACTTAAAATCAAAAATCAAAAAAAAAAAATAAAAAATAAATTCCACCTGTCAGATTGTTCTATTCAAAAAAAAAACAAAATAACTTTAACTAAAAAAAAAATGATAAAATTAAGAAAAAAAAAACAAAAACAATTAAAAATTATTATTTGATTAACCTTCGTCACCTTTTCAAGTTAAATTGTTATCAAATTTTAAATCAAAGTCACAACAATATTGGCTTTTTTTCTTAGTAAAGAACTAATAAACTTCTAAATAAAATTGCATAATTGACTATATATACTAACTAAAAATTTACTCAGTTTTCGTGATAAACGACTTTCATTAAATATTCAAGGTATAGATTAAAATTTTTATTTTTTTTTTTTGAATTTAAATATTAAAAAAAATAATTATTTTGGTTTGTTTTTTTTTTTCGACTAAAATTGATCTTTAAAAGTTATTAAACAACAAAAGTTAAGTAAATAAAACGCACGCAAAACTTTAGTGATAATCACTTATTTTTTATTAATTTAAAATAAAATAACAACTGATGTTGACGTTTTAAAACGAGGTGTGTTTTGTAAATTGGATTATAATAGAGCTATTATATATACTCTATACTAAAATATTTTTTGAGGGTAACAGACGAAAATATAGCGGCAAAAATGTAGCGATAAAAATATCGGATTGAAATATTGAAATGTTGCTGGACAGAATATCGTGCGGAGGGATTTTAGAGTT